>CM064327.1:155025513-157525513 GCA_032595735.1 Pelochelys cantorii
TAGGCAGGGCTGGAGTTGAAAATCAAGAATGGCCAGAAATGTAATTTAAACATGTCACAATTTTGGGGGTGAATCATGACTGCTAAATCTGATTGCTGAACTTTGGGGATTAGCAATGCTGTGTATATATCAAAGAATTAACATGGTGAGTTTATTCTGCTTTTTGGGGGGAGGGTCACATTATTTGTTAGTATTTAGATGCTTATTTGTGAAAATGTGATAGTTTGCAAAACATTCAAGATTTATAAGTAGACACCAGAAGGTTAATTTTGGAAGTGCATTTGTGATGCACTGTTTGCTATTCTTCATTCTAATGCTTTATTATTTTAGAGTGTGCCTACAATGTGGGACATATGATGACATCATTCTCATAGAGAAGATGAACTATACACCAATAGAAAATTGTAGAGAAAAGCACCCCTCATCCCCCTTACACTGGGGATTTTGTCAGTATAGTTATGTTGAACAGTGATGTGGTTTTTCATGCCCCTGTCTGAGATAGCTATGTTAATATGTTTTAAGTTTAGACTAAGCCTTTGTCATTCTATGATATTTTTATGAATAAAAGCACTGTTAGACTTGCTACTATATATGATATCCTATTATTAATGAGTATTCTGGCAACCACTGAGTATTCATGAAAATATTCTCAAATTTTAAAATGTTCATGAATTTTAGCAAGCATCCTTTTTTAAAAAAAATTATACAGGAAGTGAGCTAGTTGTTATTTACTATTTATGTTATACTTTCAAAGTCAGTTGTGCAATTAAAAATAGAACCAATATTCTGTGATCTGGATGACAAATCATATCACAATCATAAATAATTAATACCAAATACAAGTTTACATAAAAGTCAGAAAATTGTTCATCTTAATCAATCAGTGAATCTTCGTGAATACATTCCAAGAAGTTAGATTAGATGTGGGAATAACTTTTAGAGTGGGAAAATGGTGAATTTAGATATTCATACAACTCTAAATATTTATCTTGAAGGATCTGGCATAATAGGAATGGAAATAGGATTTTCAGACATGCAGTTCCTTGTAAAATCAGACTGATAGCAACAAATGAGGAACAGTGAGGATAAAAGCAAGAAGATAAAACTTCTTATGAGAGGAAGCCTGTGAGATTGACTAGGGCCTGAATTCAGTAAAACATTGTACTTTAATAAAATGTGGCTCAGGCACTTGTTTATATGCTTTTGATGAACAAAGATGAATTTAAGCATGTGCTTAAATTCTTCCCTGAACTGAGGTCTCACTAAATCAAAACCACTGAAACTGAGAGTCCTCTGTGTGTTTTTAAAAAATAGAGTAGGCAATTTTTCTAATAAATACTAAATTAAAAGGAATAATTCTAATGAATAGGAAATTAGAAGGAATAAATTAAAAAGTAAAAGTACAGCACTCTCTTGGAATAAAGGGAATTTTGTTGTTGCTGTGTTTTGAGGTATTTCCTAACCACCCTCATCCTGTATGTCTTTTTTTCTGTTTAAACCTTTGTGATAGCATCATTAATTATTTGCGGTTGTTTAGAGTCTATTTTGAGATCTGTGAGCTGGATTTCTTTGTATAAGGCCAAGTGCCCTACTGGACTTCTGCTCTAACTGTGTGTGTGAGTGTGCGCACGTGCGTGTGTGTGTATATAATTTTATACGCTGTAATTATGGGGAAGCTTCCTTTCTGGCAAGGGCGTAGGTAGTTAAAGGGGGAGCTTTCAGGCTTGAATCTTCCAGCTGAAGTGATGTGTACCTAAGCATGCAGAACCTTCGAGCTGAAAAAGATTTTAAAAGAAGGAAAAGAAAGTGACTGGACTGTGTCCAAATCTCTAGCAAAGAATCAGATGTGGCTGTTACAAAAGACATTTTTTGTTTTCTTTTTTATTTACATCAGAAAGTGATTCAGATTGTCATCCGTGAATACCCCAGCATTCAGTATGCACGGCTGAGTATGATTGCTTCTTTTGATTGCTTTTAATAGATGGTCTCATTTTACTTTTCACAATTTTTTTAAAATATCATTTTTGATTTTTCAGACAACAGAAAGGAATGCCTGGTAAAGAGGTTCATTCGCTACTGCTTTGCATCTGGTGTGCCCATCTTTAACTATGCAAAGGAAGTGTAGAGTGTTGTAAACGCCATTGAATGATAGTTCTCCATAGCCTTGACACTCATTTTGTGCTCACTTTTCAGGTACAAGGAAGTGTAGAATCAGGCTCGCTGTATTTACCATCACACTAATGGTCAGATGCAAACTCCATGGAATTGTTGCACAGCCTGAGAAACGACATGTTTCTGATAATAGTGGCTGACTTCTGGCTGGGGTGCCAATTTGATTGCACTTTTCCCTCTGGGGGAAAGTTTACATCCTACTGACTGTTTATAGCATGACAGCTTAGAAATGCCAGAGAATGGAAATTGGACCAAATGTGCCATTTATGGAGTTACAAATGGGAATCGTTTAAAGCTCAGAATACCTCCTGCTTTTTTTCCTTCTCCCCTGTAAAGGTCAAGCTATTTGTAGAAACATTAAGCCAGATGTAGAAGGGTTGCAAGACCATTAAAACATTCTACATTGCAATGTGATTTTCTATCCCACCCTCATAGGCAATGTCAGTCATAATTATCAGTATATATGCATTCCTAGCTGGGATGCAGGCTTCACATGATATGGGACTAAACTGTGTAATGTACAGGTCTTGTGATTCTGTGGTTTCAATTAACATTGTCAAGGATGAAACCCCACAGTGAGCTGATGGTTGAAGTCAAAGAGGTTATTCTTTTATAGCAGCTGTCATCTGAAGGGAGAAAATAAAAATGAGGGATGTCTGAATGACCTGACCCAGGACATTACTAACACGGTTAAAAGGTCAGCAGTGCTGAAATCTGCCATAGGGACTCAGAAGAAAAAGTGTGGTCAGACCAATATATCTCCAGTTCATGACCTTGCTCTTTGCTTTACACTTCCTAATCCTGTATGGGTACACTAATGATGTCCAGATAGACCCAGGATTAGCCTGACCCTCTTGTATTCAGGAAGTGTGTGAGTGTGTTATTACTGGGCTGATTAACACCCCTTTCTGTTATGAGATGCTCATTATTTGAAGCACAGCACAGTGATGTCAACACATGAAACAAATACTGCATATTTCAAACCGCAAACAGCAATTTACCGTATAATTCCAAGTAAAGGATTTTGGTTGGTTTCCTTTTTACCGTCTTTAGAACTCAAGCACTGGAGAAGCCATTTAAAAGGCTCTTATTTTTAATAATAGCCCACATATATTTGTTCTCCCAAACATGACTACATTTTATCCTTTTAACAATAGAGCCTATTATAAATTCTTCTTAAAGGAAAACACCTATGGAGAGTGTTAAAGCCTGGAACGACCTTATTTAGAAATGATCATGTTTTTATGTTTTAATTTGTTGAATTTTTTTTTGTTCTTATGGCCAACTACAGACCTGATCCTGCATACTAATCTGCACAGTTAGACCTTTAAGACCATATGGAATGACAGTGGGACTTCACTGAAGGCAATGGGTTCCCTAGAAGCAAATAAGTCTGCCCACAAAACAACTTTTAAGATTGGATATACCAATATAACTTGCTGGAAGGACCAGGAAACCCTACCATGCCCTACTCCAGTGGTTCCCTGAAGGGGAGGTGCTGGGATGCCAAACAGTAGCCTGTGATTTCAGGCTTAATAAACATCCAGGGTTCAGAGTGTTCTAGGGGATAATTAGGTGTAGTTGAGATATTTAAGACCAACATCTTAAAGGCAGGGGTGATGGTTTTAGATGAGGGAAAAGCTGAACTGGGATAGGGCTATGCTGATTAGAAGGCAGAGTAAGGAGTGCTGAGGAAATAGTGGTGCTATGCTGTATGGTCTGTACTTCTTATATTTGAGTTTACTGGTTGTGGAACTGCCTAGAAGGAAATGTAGCTAGAACTTTTTATTAACTTGGTGTCAATTTCAGGCAAACCAAAATCCGTACAGTAATACTCTATTTAGAGCACTTGTATCTGAGCCACTAGTGAAAATTCTTTCTTATTCTTATTTTCCTGGACAGCTGCAGTCAAGCCCAGCAATGGGTAACATTAATTCCCTGAACTTGCAAACACTCATGCCTGCATGTGACTTCACCCCAGGATTTCTCCCTTGAAGTAATGAGTAGTACAGATTAGACCTCCCTGACCTGGCACCCTCAGGAGGGAGTTTGCTGGGTCAGGGGAGGTCAATTCTGCCTCTCTGCTGGCAGACTCTGGGCTCTCCCAGCATCCATCAGCAGACCTGGCAGGGCTCCTCTCCTGGCTGGAGGGCTTCTCTGCCCCCAACTGCCAGGCTCCTGGATCCATAGCTAGCCTCAGAGTCACTAGGGCTTCTGCTGCTCTGAGACTGCCAGAGCTGCCAAGCTCCCAGCTTGACTCCCTGCCACTAGGCTCCTGGAGTTCTCTGGTCCAGCAACATCCATGGTCCTGGCAGACCATGGATGTTACCAGATCACAAAGTCCTGGACCAGAGATGTTCAACCTGTAGTAGAAGATGGGAATACTCCCTTAAGTAAAGGTACAGTACATGCATCAGTGTCTGCAGGATGGGGGACTAAAACTGCTATTCGTATTACTGTAACCATCAAATAATTTCTAACAAAAATGAGCTTGGTCTCTCTATTCATGAAATATTAGGAATCACACTGCAATTTTTAATTCTCTTAGTTGGACAATATACCGGCTTTGATCAGAAATAGTTCTCTGAGTGTCAGTGAGTCAGACTGCGTGGTGGGTTGTAAAGTTCCATTGTATTGTTTCAATGAATTGTTAGAACAAACATGCAAATACTTCACGTGCATGTAGAAGCACTTGTGTGTGTATATATACATTTACAATTCCTTTTTCATGACTCTGCATGTTTCTTGGGCATTCACATGTTCATGAAAAATTGTTACACACAGTTGGAGTAAATTCATATGTGTTCAAAAATATTATAATAATTGAAACTCCTCTCCTGGGTACATCAAACCTCTACAGCACCAATGTCTTGCTAGGGGTACCACAGCCTGCAGAAAAACATTGAGGGTGCTACCGCTGCTAGGTCACTAGCTGTAGTGTTGTATTGTGTTATGATAATATGTTGGCCTTGTGGCTAAATGCAAGGATATTTTACCAGCGCTGGCTCACCAGTACAGTGACTTAACCAGGTGCAATTTAAGGTGAAATTATAACTGTTCCTATGTAGGATGAGTGAGGAGTTTTCTACAGTGTTAGTTATCCTAGGCCTGGGGTTCCTCTCCAGATCAGTCCAGCCTATAGAGGAGATTGCAGGCCCCAGTCAGTTAGTGGTATGTCTTGCTGGATCCCTTCTGTACTAGCTCCCTGCCCTGTCTATGTTGCTCTCCCATAGTTTTTGTGTGGATCTATGCCTTCTGCTATGGCTGCCAGCCTATTCACACACAGTTCATCACTTGCCTCGTGTTATCCCCACATTCAGCTTCTAGTATGAGAGAGACCCTGACCTCAAGAGCATTCTCCAAGAGTTTCTGCTTTCTCCCATATACTGAACTAAAGTCATTGTGTCCATCCTAGAGGGTCAGAGGCAGTGAGAATGGAGATGACAGGAAGAGCTGTGTCCCACTCTAGAATTTAGTGCTTCTTTGTAGATCAAATGTTAACCCTTCACCATTAAAAGAAAAACGGAGCTCCCAAAACCAAAAATAAAATCAAATCCCTGCAGGCCTCCCAAGATATAACCATCACAATTAACCAAATGCTAAATTACTCTTACCATATTCCCCTGCCTTAGATCTAGGAGATTTCAGCAGGAAACTTCCAGCTGATCTAACATGTGTATAGGGAGAGGGCTATTACCTCAGATCTAAGACTCTTCAGATCTTCAATATTTCATTCATTTGCACCCACAAATGATGGGAAATCTCATGAAGTGATTTGAATTCTGACTGTTGTTTGCTCAGAGAAGCCTGCCATGGGGCAATTCATAGTCTGTACTAGTTGGAGCCTTAAGTGGAATGTCTGTGTGAATGTCATTTAGTGTGTTTGACCAAGATGTAGATGGCTTGCACAAAGCGTCTCTCTGAACACAGCATATAAATGCTCCATGGGCTGCAGACAAGAGTCATGACTACTAAGGAAAACATGCACACACATCCGTAGAGGGGCTAGGCCTTCAAAAAGGCAGATATTTAGCTCTCAATCCAGTGTGAATGTGTAGGATCTCCTGCTGAAAGCCCTGAGGAATAGCAAAATTTGCATTGACCCTTTCTCATAAACTCTGCTCCCTTGATGGGATGATGGAGGAGGAAAGAGCTCTCTGAGTGGATCCCTGAAGAGAGTGGCTCTCCAGAGTCCCTGTCTGTGGGCTTTAACATTAGAAAGCATGATCTGGCTCACTATAAACATGAATGATCTTCTTTAGTCAAAGGTAAGACATGATAAAGCACAGGAAAAAGAAATAGGGTTATATTGGCGAAAAAAGTGACTATTTCAATGAAACCAATCTTAAACAGATCTGAATCTTTTTTTTTTTTTTTTTTTTTTTTTAAGAAACCTAAACGACTTTTCTGGTACATTTGCAAAAGAACTGTGTTAAGCATTTCCTAACAGACAACATACTGACCTAACCAAGATACACAATGTAGGCTGTAGGTAGCTAAAAGAGGGTGGTAATACTATACGGCTACATCTACACTGCAGGCTATTTGTGCAAGAACAGGTGTTCTTGCGCAAAAACTTGATGGTTGTCTACACTGCACGCGCGTTCTTGCGCAAGTAAATTTACAGTACAGTGTCAGAAAACAGGGCTTCTTCCGGAAGAGTTATTCCTCTCCCCATGAGGAATAAACCCTCTTGCGCAAGAGCTCTTCCACAAGAAGGCAGTGTAGACAGGCAACATGGGTTTTCTTGCGCAAGAAACCCTTATGGCTAAAATGGCCATCGGAGCTTTCTTGCACAATAGAGCATCCACACTGCCATGCAAAAGCACATCTCTTGCACAAAAGCACATGGCAGTGTGGACACGCTCTTGTGGAAGACCTTTTGCACAAGACCTCTTGCACAAAACAGTTCTTGCATAAGAAGCCTGCAATGGAGACGTAGCCTACATGTTTGTAAATTGAAAGGAAGAGATTTCACTGAAATGTTTCCAGGCTGATCTACATTCATGCTTTGTTTCAAATCCAGAGCTGACCATTTTGTTATGACAATTAAATAATATGAGACGCTTGGAAACTCAGCATGCTAACCTGTGAGTGTCTAAATATTTTGGATCATTGTATATCTGTAATCTTTTAACGGACCCTTTTGGAAAAAAAAAAGTTTTCTGTGACAATTCTGTCTCCCAGTTCCTAGGTGATACAATGGAAAGAAGAGTGTATGATTGTAATGACTGCACAATACAAAATCAACCAATAAGAGAGGAGATAACAAGTAAGAGTGAAGTTAAATTTGAATGTCAGAGGAACATGCCCAGCATTAAGCTCTCTGAGTCAGTATAGCTTTAGGCATGTGTGCTCAGTGGGATGAGTCATCTGCTACTTGTTAAAGGATGCGCAGTGGTGGATTGAGGCCTAAAATGTAAAACCTAAAGAGGGATCACATGCCAGACTAGGCCAGTAATGTAAATGTAACACCTATTCAATTTGACTGATTTAGAATGATTTGAAGGAATAATAATAATAATTAATAAGAGCTAGGACGTGGGGTCAAATTCCTCCATATTCTTTTACTCTTCTACAACCATTGTTCTTATTATAAAATTGTTTAATCACTAGCAAGTTTTTATTTCTTATCAGGAAATTCTTATAATTTGCCTTACCTTAAATTATTTTTATTATGCTAGAGAGAAATTTACCCAGTTTGCAAAATATTGAATAGATCGGGAACACTTGAAGAAAGCAAGTAGAAATAATAGGAGTGGCAAATGTCTGGATAGCTGTCAATAGATTAGAGAAAAGAGAACTCAAAGTGTGATTCACATCTCACACATGCACTAGGAGTTACAGCTAAAGAGATTCAAGTAAAATTCCTGTGGACATAAACCCTGAATATCAATGAAACCACTGTTTTAAGTAAAACTGACACCCAGTTCACATACCTTACCCTTCACACATCATAATAACTGATGCACTCAGACCCCTGTCATGTGTTCAGAAAATCCCTTTGCTTCCAGCCCATAGTCATCAACAATGCACCCAATCCCCTCCTACAAATCACAGGTACTACCTCTACTCCAACTCTTGAAATATTAATATCCTGTTGATAGGCTTTTATCTCAAACACTACTACACTCTGCAAGGTTGGGTGAGATCCCCCAAAAGTGTGTCAGCTGTGTGTGCAATAGCCAGACAGAGGGAGAAATGAGCTCTAAGCTACTTTCCTGCACCCCGCCCACAACCACTTCCCAAATCTTGGAGCCAGTCATGGGTTAAAAAGTGTCCACAGTGTAATTCAGAAGAACCCAAGAGCTGTTCTAAATTATGCCACATACAGCAGTCCCTTAGACAGCTCTTTTCTGGCCAGTCATCATGGGGGAGGTTTATGCTCTGATTCTCTGTTATCATGTCCCTTACATCCAAGTCATAGAGACCTCACCTACGATGGCTTTATTCCACAACCAGAGAAATCACTCCCTAACCTTCTTAAGGTAGCTCTCTGTTTGTTTTATACAAAGACTACACATCTTGCGGTCAGGATCTGGCCCACTAATTGGTTTTTGAAACAAAATAACTTTTGATTGTTTTTGGAATACATATTTAAGTATTGGATTGAAAAAATCTTGTGTGACTATTGCAGGCCTCAGAACACAATCTTGAAGTCTATATTTCATACTATTATGTTTGCATCTTATATATGTCCGTATTGGTGTACTGACAAAAATGAATGAGAAACATTTCAAAATAATTGCCTATTATTTTCTGACATATGGCAAAATGTACTTTTGACACTTTTTTTGTTTTGTGCTCTGGTACTACCCAAGAAAATCACAGGAAGATTGACAAAGCTGTATAAGATGATCAGCAAGGTGCAGACTTCCACATACACAGCAGCAAATGGCAAAAAACTAATGCAGAAGTTAAACTCTTTGTGTTGGTGGCCCAGTTTCCTAACAGTAATGAAAACCTCTGTATGTTAGTGCCTTTCCTGTAGTCTGCTGTGGTTGATGCAAGATTAAAAAGTGGATGGAATAAGGAATGTGATCTTGATGGTGCTATGGCTAATCTTACAAAACAGCCATGTTAGTATGCAGTAAAATCCTTCAGCAATCTCTTTTGAAGTGGTGGGATACAAGGGAAGGGTCAGGAGACAGATGAAAGTTGAGATCTAGGTTCTTACATTAAAAAAATGAAACCTAAGATGTAAAACACAAACTTCCTCATTAATCCGACCTACAGATAAAGGATGGCACACTTCACCATTGTAGAGACGATTGAGCATCAGATTCAGAAATTTTCTACAAAGCAGAATTACGAATGAAGAGAACACAGTGGTTTTTAGTGGAAATAGTTTGATGGAGAAAGTAGTTAACTCACGTGTACTTCATTTTCATCTCTGAATACTCTCCATATATGGATGGTAATATTTAATATGAATTTTCCAGGTCATTTTATAAGATTCTCCTACTCTGAAATACTCTACTCTCAAAACTCTTTAACAAAAAGTGACGGAGAAGACTATATATTTTATTTGTGATGGACTTGAGCTGTTCACAATTTCACTTGAAATCTGGGGTTTCAATGCTTTAGAATGTTCCCTTCCCAATCTGACCCTGGCCTTACAATTTTGAATGAGAGATCCAAAAGCAGAATGAGTCAGCTTTCTGGATACAACTTGAATATTTTGCAAGCGGGTAACCTTGTGGTGAGAATAGATGATCTAGTGAGCATTCAAATTGGTGAAAATACTGTGGCTAAACTGATTTTGTTAGATTATGTGGCCAATGTGAAGCTATTTTGAGTTCAACCTTGAATATGAGCTCCTAAAGTTAATCTTAACCTGAATTTTGCAGAGATGTTAGTAATGCATCAAAATTCTAAGGTCAAAGGGTAATATTTTCAGATGTGGGTGTCTAAATGTAGGCATTTCTATCTATCTTTAATCACTTTGATTAAAATGGCTTAGCTTGATTTTTATCTGGTGGTCCTGATCTCTGCAATCTGGGAGCTTAGCACCTCTGGAAAATCAAGTGCCTAACCACAGTTTGTAAATTTTAGCTATTCTGCAAGTCAGTAACAATGAAGCTAATTATATAGTTTTATTTATTAGGCCATTGTTTTAGAAGTGCAAGGAAGGGTGCCATCTCCAAATGATCTAGATGTTCCGCATACAGTAAAAACACAACTGTAGCCATTTTAACCAACCTAATCTGCTTCCCACTTAACCAGTTCTGCCCCCTTACAGTTAATTCCTTCCTCCAACCTCTCCCCAACTTTTAAATGTAAATGGTAAAGACTGGATGAAGTTTACAGTAAACCCTATAGATCATGAGGTTTGGGGGATATCTGTTAGCCCAAATTGTGAGAAGTACTGTCTAGTTATAAGTCTGGTGGAATGCTCCAAACACCCAGGTAATGGCTGATGATAGAGAGCTATCTGAAATTAGTTACCTTAGTCATTTTGGCTCTGTGACAAAGAAATGTGATGGCTGCCATGTACTCTTTAGGGAGCTGTCAACAATTCAGTCAATGAGGACACTGACATTTGAAGATTATCTGGAGCACTTTCATTACCTGAGCTTTCTTGATTTTGATTGGTAAATAGCCCATTTGCCTTCGGAAAAAATGAAGTAATATTCTTTATAAGATCGGGATGTTGTTAAATTTGAGTATACTGTTAAATGTTATGCTGGGGCAACCTAGAGAAGGGGTCATTTGAATGGTGGATGATGGCTATGGACCAGCTTATTTACCCCTTGGCAATACTGTTAAGAGTAAATGTTCGTAAAATGGTTTGAGACCTTGAGATGAAAGGGGCTATCTGCATTATTATGTAGGTGCCTACCACAGGCAGGAAAATTAGCATCTCAGAAGCTGGTTACGATTCTATTTCTTGCTGAAAGACAGGAATTCGTTTTAATCAAAGACAAAACTTGGCACAATCTACAGTTTGCTACTAGCGAGAGTGCAGTCAACAAAACTAGTAGAAAAGATGAGCCTATCTGATAAACTGGTTATAATTAAATAACAATTTTAGGAAGCCAGGTAAATCAAGCACCCTTGTTTAATATTAATGAGCAAAATGCAAATATTTGCGTGACCTGTTTGTGGTTGGCACATTATACTCTAATGCCTTTCCTGGCTACTTTAATTCCAGAAAGGCACAGCCAGTTAAATTCATAGCTATGAACTGAACATTGAACTTCTCTAGTTGTGGGTTTTTTTTCTAAATAAAGCCACCTCAAAGGTAATCAGATTAAATTATAAAACAATCCAAAGCAAGGTGATTTTGTGATCTGTATGATTCAAAGCACTTGCTTTGTGTTATGAACAAACATAAAGGGTAAAAGCATAAGCATCAGATACTGCAAATAACAGCAATGTTTTCCTTCAGATAATTTGCTTTTCCAAGTATTTTTAAATTATATGATTTTGTTTGGTTAGACAAAGTTAATAACACTGCATTCTTGCATTTCTTATTGTTAATTCCAAGTTAACAAATGATTACTTTCAAACATGAACAAAACTTGATAGTTTCTTCTTGTTGTTGTCATATCTTCTCCCAGTTCAATTTTCTCTATTTTTTAATATGATACACTCATAACTTATGGAATCATTATTTACAGTACTCCTTCTGGAAACTATTTAATATACTGGGGTGGAGAAGGAGAGAAAAATCAGTATTGAAGCCATTCAATCGACAATTGCTCATGTGTGCTAGCTATGATTTGCTTGCAGTGGAAGTAAAAGCATTCTTTGGTTGAAAAATTATATTAAAACATGTCTAACTTTCATTACACACATACAGAGTTAAAGTAGGACAAACTGGGGGACCTGAAAATCTTGACACAGCATCCCTTGCAAAATGTAAAGGAATTAAATATTCTTGTACATTATAGTTATTTTTCTCTGTTGTGCATGGTAGCTGTATCTAATTGTCTCGTCACATTGCAAGTCCTATTAAAAAACAGGACCTGTGTGTGCGGTTTTGTTATGAAGTTTCTTCACAATCTTGCTGTGGTGGCAGTAGACTTTTTGCTAGGTTGCAGTCCTGTTCATTTCACTGTTTATAACTGTTCATCACCATCATCCTGATGAAACTTAACATACCCACTTTCATTTCAAGGGGCTGAAAGGCAATTGGAAGAGAAAATCAAAGATGCATCCTTATGGGCACAAGGTACAGAGCTTAGCTGTTTTCATATTCAGTAGTCTCCAAGGGGTGTCGTGCCAGATGTCTGATTGTTCATTTCCAATACTATGAACTTTTGTTATGGATCTGTGACACTAAATAGTGCCTATGGCAGTTGTAGATCTTTCACTGCATGCTCATACATTAAGTTTTATGTATTGTTAGAGGAGAAATGGTGTCATTAAGTGCCAACACTCTTCCCTTCCGGTGTATCAGACATGCACCATCGTGGAAAACAAAAAAGGAAACTGAGCATTTGAAAAATAATACAGAACTTGGGTTGTGCTTACAAAACCTGAAGTGAACATTAAAAGAAAAAAAAAAACTTTCTTTAGTCTGTTTAGGGCTTGTGAAAAGTTCTTTTGTTTGCATTGCCTTCCTTACTTTGTAACATAGATCTCATGCAAATTACACAATTTAGGCTAATGATATCTGTAAATCTGGAACATAAACTGTCAGTTAGCTGTGGTTTTTGGATAAGGCAGATATGCACAGTCACTTGGTGGATTACCAGGGTCATTACTGCACTCATGAGGTCTGTTCTCCTGGTTTTTTAAAGCTTCATCTATGTTGCAGATGTGCACCTTTTCAAGAGAAAGGGTGGGATGGGGTGACACAACAGACAAAATAGCTTAGTGGTTTCTGGAAGCAAACAGATTTTTATAAATCTCATAAACTGCTCAGTTCCCAGCATAACATCTTACAGAAAGGGTTATTCTATTCCTGGTTACAGACATCTGTTCACATTTCCTGCTGGGAATTCTGGGATTTAGACAGCCATCTGCTGCTGCTTACTGTAGCAGCTTGACAACAAAAGGAATTTTCTCAACTAACAAATAAAGCCTTTGACTAATTTTAAAAAAAAAGGTATTGCTATGAGCATATGCTATTTTCCCTTTAATTTTAGTCAATATATTTTAAAGTCTGTTTAGATTATATTAACAAAACAAAAAAAGAAATAGAAGGCAAGTTGCTGAAAGATACTGGTCTGAGGTGTGGTTTTTTTTTTTTTTTTAAATGAAACTCAAACTAAACAAACAAGCAGGTGCTATCGTGGATTTCTAGGTGAGTATATTGCAGCATATTGGTGCAGAGTAAAGAAAAAATATGTTCAGTTTGTAGGACTACAGCTGTATTTGTGTATGTAAAACATAAACAAAACAATATTGCTTTCTGCTTGATGTATCTTTAGTGATCTGATTACCTGTGGTCAGGGATTTATCTAATTAAACTAATATACTACAGGGAACAAGCCTGAAATATTGAGAAATTGGGCAAAATGAGTAACCAATACAGTACAGGCCTCTGTCTCATTTATTTGAATCCAATCTGTATCGTATATATTTGTTACTAGATAATATTCTCCCCAACTTCTCTGCTTTTGTCTTCAGGGAAAAAATCTTTGTGCCTCTTTCTTTGATAATCCGGATATCAAATGCAAAGGAACTTTCCCTGTAAAATCCTTGATTCCATCCTGTTCCTCCAGATAGTCCCTATAATATTTTTGTGACTGGTGGTGGGGTGGGAGAGGCAACATCTGTATCCAACTGTGGACTCCATTTTGTTTTGTGTCTTGAATTTTTACACCCTGTCTTCTATTTTGTGAGCTAACTGCCATTTTGTGTTCTTTGTTGAAAAGTCAGCCTGACCTTGACACAGCCAATTTATTCCAGATGCTACCTGGCTAGGAAAGAATGGGTTGCTTTAGAGAGGGATATAGAGAAACCCATCAAAGCCCAGCAACTTTGAATGACTGTCAGCCTCCATCCCATATCAGGAGATGATTGGCCATCACCACATGCCAGAAGATTTGGAAGGAGAGAAAAGGAAGGCAGAAGGGACCATTCTGTGCCAGAAATGGTGACCAAATCTCTTATTTGCAGGCATGAGATCACACTTTGGAGATGTGTGTATGTTCCATCTGAGGTCTGTGTTTTGCAAATATTTGTAACTCTCTCTAGTGGTTTCTTAAGACTACAAGGGTCTGTGACAAGGGCACATAGGCAATTGAAGATTTATTATTTGCATTACCATCATGTCTGTCATGTTTTTCCTAAAGGGATTTATCAAGAAGCCAACAGCAACTAAAGCAAAGTGGAAACTGCAAAGTGGAAAGAGGCCAGTGGTCTCTGCTCTGCTGGCTCACTCCCATGACAGCAGGGCTATGGAGGGCTCTCTTCATGGCCGCAGGGCTGGTGACAGCTGATGTATGCAGGCTGTGTGTGTGTGTGAGAGAGAGAGAGAGAGAAAGAGAGAGAGAGAGGCCTTGGCGGAGCAGTAGAGAGATGCTGGTCCAGGAATCTGTTCTGGCCTGTCAGGACCTTCTGTCTACAGGATTTGGTGTCTCTGGTTCTGTGGCAGCGCAGGGAGCATTCTGTAGCCCTGATCATTCATTCCCATGACAGCAGGGCTGCAGAAGGCTCCTTGACCTGCCACAGGAACCATTCATCAGCTATCATGGGCTCACCTTCCTCCTTCTCCTTCTTCCTCTTGAAGTCCTGGCTGGGGAGGGGCAGAAGGATCAGTTCAATTCTGTATCTCTGGCCTATCCAAATTCCTTTGTTGTCCCTCACCATGAGTTACCTGCAGCAGAGGCGTAGCAAGGGTGTTATATGCCCGGGGGTGAAGGCAAAACTTGTGCGCCGTCCCCGCCACTGCTGAACCTGGCGCATGGGTGAGCCCAACCCTCGAGGAGGGGAGAGAACTTGTACCGCATCTGAACCCACTCCCTGCAGTTTGGGGCCAGGCCCCGCATGCACTTCAATGTCCCTGCTCCTCCCACCTAGCTTGGCTGCCTTGGCTCACAGTGTGTAGAGGCAGGCAGCACATAGCCAGCTCCGAGTCCTGAGTCTCTGCATGTGGACCAGAGCAGCATGTGCACCAGTTCCACCTGAGCCCGGCGCCCCCCTAGCATGGCACCTGGGAGCAACTGCCCCCCTTTGCTCTCCCTTCGCTACACCTCTGACCTGCAGAGCGTATCTCAGGTTTAGCGTGCTGGGGGACAAAGAAGAGATTAGATAATTTTTGATAAACAGAAGCACCCTATATTTGCTTTCTCCATATACAAATCTGAATGCTGTGTGTTAAGCAGAGCTATCCCCTAAGGTACATCTGATAACTATTCTTTTGGAAACAGTAGGTCTGGAAATTCTGCGAGTGTGATGATAATCCCATAAGCATGGACATATGGGATCAGACCAATGATCCATCTACGCCAGTGTCTGTCTCACAGGGTGTGTCTACACAGCAAAGTTATTTTGGAATATCAGCCATTATTCTGAAATTACTATGCAAGTGGCTACACAGCAGTTCCATAATTTTGAAATAATGGACGGCTTATTCTGACTTCTGTAAACCTCATTCTATGAAGAATAACGCCTATTCCGAAATAGCTATTTTGAAATAAGACGTGTGCAGATGCTCCACTTCTGTTGTTTTGAAATAGCCCCTCACCAGGGCCATTCTAAGTTATTCCTCCTGGGACTGTAAATTGAGATAACATGTCTACATTAGGGAGCCTGCCCCAGACTAATTTTGAGGCTTCCCTGTAGTGTAGACATGCTATTTTGAATAAGCTATTTCGGAATAACTATTCCAGAATAGCTTATTCTGGAATAACTGTGCCGTGTAGATGTAGCCACAGTGGCCAGTGCCCTGTTCACCTTAGCAATAAGGTGAACAGGGCAACAATTAAATGACCAGTCCTCTGTTGGCCAGGCCCTGCTTCTAGGAATTAGAAGTGAAGGGACATCCACAGAATGCCCATCTCCATGAACTTATCTAATTGTATTTTTGGTTTTCAAAATATCCCTTGGCAGGGAGTTCCACAGGTTCACTGTGCTATGTGACGAAGTACTTTCTTTCTTTTTGTGTTAAACTTGCTAGTTAACTTCATCAAGTGATCCCACCCCTCATAATTTTTGTGCCCCTTACCATAATATTTTATAATTTTATAAATATTACATTATTTTATAAACCTCTATTGTATTCCCCTTAGTTCTTTTTTTCTACCCTTAACTGAACAGTTACAGTCTTTTTAATCACTCCTTAAATGGAAGTTGTTTCATGTCCTTAATTGTTGTTGTTGCCATTCTCTGTACTTTCTTCAGTTCTAATATACATATTTTTGAGATGGCATGGCCAGAACTTCATGCAGTATTACAGACATGGTTATACCATAGGTTTATATAATGGCATTATGATATTTACTGTCTTTTTTTTTTTATCCATTTCCTAATCATTTCAAACTTTAGCTTTTTTTTTTTTTAAACTGCTGGTACACATTGAAGGAACGTCCTTTTTCGCCCCCCTACCCCCCCGGAACTATCCACAACAACTTCAAGATCTTTGTTCAGTGGTTGTTAATTTAGACCCCATTGTTTCATATATATATTGCTGTGATTTTTTTTTTAATGTGCATTATCTTGCACTTAACAGCAATCAATTTTATCAGCTATTTTGTTGCCTGGTTACCTGTTTTGTGAGATCCCTTTGTAACTCAGTCCAAAAGCTGACTGGAAAATCTTGAGTATTTCTGTATCATATGCAAATTTTGCTACCTCACTACTCACCTTTTCCAGGTCATTTATCAATACGTTGAACATCACAGGTCCTAGTACAAGTCCTGGAGGCCCCCTCTACTTATCTCTCTGCATCCAGAAAGCAGACATTTATTCCTACTCTTTTTTTTTTTTTTTTTTTAAACCCTTTTAACCAGTTACTGAAGGTCCATGAGAGGACCTTCCTTCTTATCTCATGACAGCTGAGTTTGCCTAAGAGCCTTTGGTGTGGGATCTTGTGAAAGGTTTTCTGAAAGTCCAAGCATACACCCTTGTTGTTATGTTTGTTGACTCCTGTCATGGCTGTTCCTCGCTCAGGTACTCTGAGTGCAGAAGGTAGGGGCTTGCAAGAGACTTTTAAAACACCTTGTCACTAAATGCTTCTGTTTTAAAAACTCCCCAGGGGCACACATTTGCTGTCCTTGGCTTGCTATTGCTACTACCATCCAAATTAAAAAACCCCTTTGAAAAACCAGGAGGATGCATTTGGGAATTCTTCCCTCGGGGGTACTATCAAGCTCTTTAACTCTCTCTCTGGAGAGAGCTTGAAAAAAATTGTAATTTTTCTTAATGGTTGGCCTTGTAGTCTTAGGCATGTGCACACAGAACTGCCTGCCTTCTCGGACAGAGGAACCAAATCAGGGTCTTCCATACCTCCAGCCCTGAGCTCAGCCTTTTGTCCCATCTTGTTGCAGCTTTGCTCCTGCCTTAGAACCATCCCTGCCCTTGCCTTCCCTGACTCCTAATAATCTGTTTCCGATCCTTGGCTCTGACTTGAATTCTGCTTCAACTTTTGGTTCTGGAATTTGGACTCTGATCACCAGGTCAGACCAGCTGTGACCCCGTCTGCTGACAGATCTGTGAAGGTTGCACCTGGTGGGCAACTTGTTATTAGTTTCTTTGAGAGATCAAAGGGGTTGGATGTTAGAGGGATGTTGGAAGACTTGGAGATTGGAGTGCACCAATTGCTAGCCTGCTTCTGGGCAGCAGAGCCCACATGGCCTGAGTGGGGATGGCTAGTGTTGCCTATAGGATTGACCCCTGCCAATTATATATAAGGTGCTCTAGTGCTAAGGGCAGGTGGTAGCAAAGTGCTCACAACCCTGGGTACCTTTGGAAAGGGTCACACTCTGTGACAAACTTTCCAAGGGATTGAATTCCAACAGAGCCCTCAGTTGAGAGACTTCTGCTACCTGTTATTCCTGCACATACTTCCTTTAACCCACACTACCAAGCATCCCTTGAAGTCTACTGCTAGTATGTTCTATTGCTGCTCAGATATGTCAGCCCCTGAAAATGACATTGACGCATACACTATTCTTCAGGAAGGCAGAATGTCCAAGTATTGCAAAAGTAACTAGTAATCCTTGTGTGCTTCAGGTTTTGGGTGCCCAACTTAAGACCGTCAAGAGACCTGGAGCTCAGCACATTCTGAAAAATCATGTCTCTTCAAGGTGTTTCAAGTTTGGTGCTCAAAAGTCCCTAGTCACACTGGGGAATCTTGGCTACTGGCATCTCTAAAGAACTTTTTCCCTTGGGGGAAGGTGTTCTCTCTAACCCCAGGAATCTTTACACACTGAATTGTGATTAATCTCTCTGACTGAGGAGGGCTGGAGACAATTTCCTCCAGATTCAGTCAGTACATTGGCCAGTGGTCTTGTTAGGTAGGTGTGTGTGTGTGTGTGTGTGTGTGTGTGTGTGTGTGTGTGTGTGTGTGTGTGTGTGTGTGTGTGTGTGTGTGTGTGTGTGTGTGTGTGTGTGAGAGAGAGAGAGTGAGGAGGGGGGGAGAGGGAGAGATCCTTTTCCACTAGATGAAAGAGTTGTTTGCTAAGTTCCAAGCTTAATGTGTATGAAGTGACCTGTTGATTGTATATACAATAAAATATGCAAAGATAATTAGTGTGATTATAGTAGTTACTATTTTACAATCAGTCACACCATCACATTGTATTGTGGAACCATGCTATGGAATTGCCAAAAAAACAAACAAATGTTCATCTCAAATAGCACAAGTCACTGATACCTCTTAGAAATGAATTGATAGTGGAGAGAAGAGAGTGTGTGTGATAAATTATTCTTGGGAGCATTGAGGAATGCTGCCTGTGGGAGTGCCCAATAACCCATGTATTCACTGGAGTGAGTATCTTGCACTTGTCCTTAACTGGCCTTTCTATGACAGCAAAATTACACAATAGCTTGAGTTGGGAACAAAGCTAAGAACAGAGTGAGCAGCCTGCCTTTATTCCGGTAGTCCTGATTGTGGGCTTGACTCACCTTTATGTTAGAATAATGGTAATGGTTCATGTGTGGTAACTTTAATTCCTCTCTACCTTCTGAATTTCATTTAATAATGTTTTATTTGTGAACATATTTGTGCATCAGTTTCCAATTAAAAGAAAGTATGAGGAAAAGAGGAAGAAAATCCATAAGTAGAGAGACACACACACACTGTACGGTGCCAAGAATACTGGCATAGGTTTCAGTGTGGTTTTAAGAGCCACTAAATTTGCCAGTGGAAATGCATTTTTAATATACTGGGATCCGTCTAAAACCCATGAATGAGATGTTGATATGCCCAGTCAGAAGGAGACTAGTCCCTTTTAAAATGCACTAATCTTTATTGATAGATGCTAACAATATTGCTCAATTCTCTCACAGGCAAAGTAAGCAAAGCATCAGTATATAAAGGGTAACATCTTTTTTGAAGTCCAAATTCATTATATCAAGTGGTTCTTCTAAATCCACTATTTAGTTCAGTGGTTTATTGAGCTTGATTGAGACGCTGCTATAATGAATGGGGTCTTTCCCTGGACTCTTTGGATCATGCCTTTAGGGAAGCATGCTTTTCTTTTACAAAGGCTTCATCATTCTGACCGGATCATGTCATCATGTTCCTCTAGGTGTCTCATTAAAATTTAATTATTGCTTTCACCAGCTGCTCTCTGATTCCATGGATTACCCCTGGCACTTTTTTCAAGTTAGGTGCAACATTAGTTATATTCCAGCCCTCCAATAGAGCAGCTGATCTTTTTGAGGGATTGCACATTTTTCATGATGATAGTTTATTCACTCTAGTTCCAGTGGCCTGCTACTCTTAAATTGATCATTTTGCCCAATAGCTCTTGTTTTAATATGTGTGTCTGACAAAGACTCAGGTCTTTTCTACACCACCATTGATCTAATCTATGTAACTTCAGCTAGGCAAAAAGTGTAGCTGAAGTCAACGTACTTACTGCGGCGTCTTGTGTGTGGTAAGGTCAGTGGGGCTGCTCTGCCATTGATATCAGCTACTCTCCTCATCCTCGTGGAATACCAGCATTGACAGGAAAGTTCTCGGAGATTGATTTATCACATTAAGCAGACGCAATAAATCAACGGTTGGTGGATTGATTGCTGCAGTGTCAATCCCCCGCATAGTGGAGACAAGCCCTCATATTTCCTGCCCCAGACGTAGTGTTTTTAAGCCATCATTACTCTCAAATACTTGCAATTACTTTTGCCTGAAAGAGTACTTGCCTTTTAAGGAACAATCTAGTCCTTAATTTTGCACAACTGCAATTGATACTTATTTAAAATTATGAGCTAATGAACTGCAAAATATACTTGAGTAGTCTGTGGCACCTTAGAGACTAACAGATACATATAGTATCACAAAAGCTTATGATACTATAATTATTTATATAGTTAGTCTCTAACAGCTACGTCAATTACGTAGCTGAAGTCGGAATAGCTTAATTTGGCTTTTGGCACTGTCTACGCAGCAAGAAGCTGAAGGAAACACACTCTTCCTTTGACTTCCCTTACTTCTTATGAAATGAGTTACAGGAGTCAGAGTAAGAAGTCCTCCAGCTTGCCATTATTTCGAAATAATGGCTTGCTGTGCAGACACAATCTTTATTTCGGAATAACTTTTGTTATTCCGAAATAATGCTGCTGTGTGGACATACCCTAAGGTGCCACAGGACTACTCGTTGTTTTAAAGTTATAGACTAACAAAGCTATCCTCTCTGAGATTTTTAAAAAATACTTGCGTTATAGAAGAATGAAACATGTTCTTGTCAGAAAAAATATTTCACTTGCAACAATTTAAAGCATTGTCAGTAAATTTAAATGTGACTTTTAATCCAACAATTTCCTTTAAGTTTTAAACAAGAAAATTTAACGGTTCAGAATTTTAATGTCCTCTGCTGCTTCCACTAAAGTCAATGACAAAACTCCCATTGACTTCAGAAGTAGCAGAACTGGACCCTTAGTTAGCAAGACTAATGTGGTCCATTAAGCTGAACTTTTATTGATCCTATTAACAGATACAGTACTTCATGAATATTTATACCAGCAAAAAAGCTACACATTTAGTTGACTCAGCTGGCTTTCAAGTTATATTAAACTAGATTTAATTTAGTGATATGCAGGCAGCAATACGGCATATTTTAAAACCATATATTTACTGTAAATAAGTCTCCAGATAAATGCACAGCGGTATGTTTTTGCATCTTTTCAGTTGTATCTTTAGCTGAGTAGTTGTATTAAATTTGACTCATTGAGACCCACACTCAGTCAAATTTCACTTCGCTTACTGAAAAATCCATGCTCTTTTACAACTGTCTCCTTTGGGAATCTGTAAAGACTAGAAATGAATTATAGCATATTTAGGCCTGCTGGAAATTTTACTGTATTGTAATAGATTGCTCCCTTAATCTCCATGTCTGTTTATCAAGGATTATTTTGTTTGAACTCTCATTCTAACATCCAAATTGGAAGCAATAGAAGCATCCAGGGAGAAGCCATTGTTGCTGTCAAAGGACGGGTGCAAAAGTGGCTTTGCACTTTCCTAACCTGAAACTACTCTGGAGTTTAGACTGGCAACTCTGAATTAGATTGCAAACCATTTGGAGTAGAATAGAGGCCATGACTTTTTGCATAGTTGTACAGCCTAGCATAAGAGGGCCCCACTCCACATTAAGGCCTGGAGGTGCTACCCTAGTATAAATAATTTTATCTGTACATAATTTTAAATGATTAAAAATAGCATTTCACTTTTTTGATATATGTGAACTGTTGATTGGGCCTGTGCAGTGTGTCAGATTCTACGGTGCTATTTCCAGTAAGTGAGACCAGGACGCGAGCTGCGAAAATAGCTCCCAACAATATAATGGCCTTCATGTTAGCTAATTTGCTAGCTATTCTTTGCCTGTCTACATGAAGACCTCTACAGTTGTCACATTTTGCTGCAGGTCACTATGACTGCTGGAGTTCTGTCATCTCTATTGCTGAGGGCACCTCCATAGGGGTTGCATATTGGGGGTGGGGGTTGAATTGGGGTTTTACTACTATAGCTGAGCTGAAGGAATAAAATCTCTGCAAAATTTAAAGAGAAGGTGCTACTGGGAATGTAATCCATGGAAGTTAGCCTGCTACTGTGGTGGTTTCATATCAGCCTGGGTAAGTGAATAGCTGATGCTACAAACACTCCTGTGATCTCTGTTTTCCACTGAGCTGCAACAGTGATCCCATGTTGCTTTGCTTCTGCATTTGTATTTTAGAGACTACATATTAGAAAATGAAACATAGGTTGTCCCTTTTTATTTCCTTCATTCCTTCTCTTATAAGAGAAACACTGGCTCTTTTAAAATCCTTGTGATTACTTTCACATTTTATTGATTGTTACGCAATTTTGGTCAGTAGAGTCTACAGTCTCACAAAGGTGCAGATAATAAAGATGAGATGAAGACCCTGAAATTTTAGCAGTATATTGGGTGCTGCTGTATTGATTGCTTCATTGCAAGGTTGCTAAACTCTGCTATTTTCTTGTTCTGGTACAGCAGATGGGCCAGATTCTTCTCAGGTTTAACTGCACTGATTATGCAAGTTTAACTGCAGAAGTGAAACTGAGAGAAATCTGGCTTTCTGTTTTCTCTGATCCTTCTTTTTTTGTGTTTAAAAAAACAGTAGCAGAAAACGTTTGTATAAAATCCCAGATGCAATTCCGGGATGATATGTGCAGATTCTTACAGTTGTAAAACACCAGATGGGTGAAATGAAAGTAGGGATTTGCTTTTACACTGTCAGGTGTACAAACCTGATTTGGATGGGATGGAATGTGTCAAACTCATGTTCCAGTACATCCAATGCAAGATTTAGATCTGACTTCCTATTTCCTCATGTTGGACTCCTGTTGGGCCTGGAAACAAACCCAGAAATTGTTGTCACCTGTTGCTGTGCACCAAGTTTGAAGACTTGTGTCCCTTCCATTTTTTTAATACTTACTATTAAAATTCTGGATATTATTTTTATCCCTATAAAAGCCAAATCTTTTTTCAAATCCTGCTAGTCTCTTGATCTGCATGATAGCTCATATTATTGAATTCACATTCTAATTCTTCAGTTTGTGGAAAAAGTATTTTATCAGGTTTGGATTCGCTATCATCTTTCAATTTCTTTGAATGCCCCCTTCAGTTGAATGTACTTGTTTTATGAGTGAGGTTGAATGTAAGATCCCTATTTGTTTTCTGTTTACCATGTACTATTTTATTACTTTTATCACGTCCCCTCTTGTCTCCTTTCAATTGAAAATAATTCCACTCTTACTTGTCTCTTTTTGTTTTGAAAATTATTCCAATCTTTCTTCATATAAGAATTTTCCTAGGCCACTAATCATTCCCATTGCCCATCTCTGAGCCTTCTCTGTTTCTGATAAAGTCTTCATTTATTTTGGTAACATTCTAATGTTTACCATGACACTCTCACAATCATTAGTCTGATCTGCCTCCTTCTTTGGCTCAATCTGGGGTCCTCATAGGTCATGGACGAAAAAATTTGTTTATTTAAAAACCATTCTTATTTTTGTTTAAAAAAATTGAATAAGACATTGAGTTTGAATCTCTAAGCTACCATGCCTGTATTATGCTGTTGTATTTCTACTGCCTTCAACTGAGCACTGAATTACACCAGCACAAAACTGTTAAAACTGTGTGGGGGTGCGAGGGGGGGGGCGTAGATCAGGCTGTGACACAACATCCTATATTATTATTATTGGAAATAATATTATAATATGATTTTTGGCATAACTAAGATGTGTTTTATGCAATATGGATCCTGTGTGATATTGTTGGAAAGATCATGATTTACTGAAAGAGATTATTCTAGTGATATATGTGTATCATTTTTTAATCTGAAGTTGGGAGTATTGTCTGGGTACCTGTTATGACAGTGTTTTATACCCGGGGAATGCCCACCAGACCAAATGCAATCTGCCTAGATGGATCATTAGGGGAAACAATAGGGTTACATCCGCACTGCAGGCTTCTTGTGCAAGAACCATTTTGCGCAAGAACTCTTGCGCAAGAGTGCGTCCACAATGGTCAAAGCGCATAGCAAAAGCCATGCGCTTTTGTACAAGAGAGTCCATGCTGGCGGGATGCTCTTGTGCAAAGACTCCCCCCCCCCCCCCCGAACTACTTTGGAGAGGGCAAAAGGGCACCAGGACTTTCTGGGGGCAGGGGCTGGAGCTCCTTTGAGATGCTTGTTTAAAGGGCTCTCCCTGGACAGCCGTTTCTCTCCTGCTGCATGCTTTGTGACCTCTTGTAGGGACTGAAAGCTGCAGCAGTTATGGTTGCCCTCTGCCTTATTGGACACCACTGCTTTGTGCCCTAGTGCCTTTTGTGCATTTTGCCTTCTCCTTGCTGTGCCATGGAGCCAGGGGTGACCCTGTGCCTGCTCTGGCCCCACACGGCCATCTTGGAGTGATTGCAGCTGCTGCTCCATGCTGCTGTGCTACTCCTGCAGGAGCTTGACACCGAGCTCGCTCTGGACTCCCTCTCCTCGGATGTGGTGGCGTCCCTGCGGCATCCCCACCCGACCCTGGAGAGGTGATACAGGAGACTGGACGCCAGTACCAACTGGTGGGACCAGCTGGTTCTGGAGTAATGGGCTGACCAGCAGTGGCTCCGGAACTTCACAATGCAAAAGCGGATGTTCCTGGAGCTGTGTGCCTGGCTCGCTCCTGAGACATACCACCCGGCAGCGGCCCGCCATCCCTGTGAACGAGAGGGTCGCCATTGTCCTATGGAACCTGGCCACCCTGGACAGCTACTGCTCAGTGGCACACGAGTTTGGGGTGAGCAGGTCCACAGTCGGTGCTGTGTTGATGCACGTAAGTCCTGGGGGGGGGTGCTTCACTCCCTGCCCGGGGGAAGGGGAGACTCCAGGCTGGAGGCGGGGGTGGGTAGAGTGGGGGAAGCCCTGTCACCCAGGGGCTTGTGACATCCCTCGCTCACACAGGCCTGCTAGTATGGGGGGGGGCAGCTCTGGGGTGAGGAGTCCCTGGTGTGTTTGGGGACAGGGGGCATCACAGGGGGGGCAGGCACCCCCCAAGGGCTCATGCACCTACCCTGCCTCATTCGGTGCATTCCCTGTGTGGCTATGCGCCCTTCTGCAGGTTGTCCATGCCATCAACAACATCCTGCTCCAGAGGGTCCTCCGCCTGCGGGACATGGACACAACAGTGGCTGGCTTCGCTGCCCTGGGGTTCCCCAACTGTGGGGGAGCCATCGATGCGACCCACATCCCCATCGGTGCCCCGAAACATCGAGCGGCCCATTTAATAAACCAAAAGGGGTACTTCTCCGTGGTGCTCCAGGCCCTCGTGGACCACCGTGACCACTTCACAGACATTTATGTGGGGTGGTCCGGCAGGCCACATGATGCCCGCGTCCTCTGTAACTCCAGCCTGTATCTCAGGATGGAGGCGGCCACTTTCTTCCCCCAGTGGGAATTTACAGTTGGGGACGTCCACAGGCCTCTCTGCATTGTGGGGAACGCTGCCTACCCCCTCATGCTCTGGTTGATGAGGCCACACCAGACGGATGGATCCTGGCTGGGAACGTTTCAATCAGCACCTGACCCGGGCTCGCAACCAGATTGAGTGCACCTTTCGCCAGCTGAAGGTGCAGTTCCGTTGTCTGCTCAACCGTCTCGAGATGGGTGAGCAGAACATTCCTGAGGTTATGGCAGCGTGTTGTGTGCTCCACAACATAGTGGAGTGGAAGGGGGAGGCCTTCCTCCCAGCATGGATGGCAGCTGGTTTGAGCAGCCCTGCACAGCCACCATCCACCAGGTGCACCATGATGGGGTGCACATCCGGGAGGCCCTGAAGGACATGTTCTCCCAGGCCCCACAGTAGGGTCGCTTCTGTCTCCCATCTACATCTCCCTCCCATCCCCAACCCTTCCCTCCCCCCCTCCCCTCACCTCCCAATAAACAAAACCAGGTTTTTGTTCAAACAAGAGGAAACTTTTATTTTTATTTACAATAGGGAAGAAAGGTGGGCAGTGGGAGGGAGCTCTGAACTGGGAGAGGGAGGAAGAAGGGGCTCTCAACTGGGAGGGGGAGCTATTGCTGGGAGGCCTCGCCATTCTTCAGGCTGAGTTGGGGCAGGCAGGATGGGGATGTGGGCAGGACGGGGTGCAGCAGGTGGGGGCATGGCAACAGCGGCAGGAGGGGCAGCTGGAGAAGGCATGGTTATGGCAGGGAGGGCAGGAGGATGAGGCAAGGCCATGCTGTAGTGCACAGCGTGACCGATGTGCGACGTCAGGGTGGTAATCGTGTTGCACTACCAGTCGCACCTCTGGAGGAACTGCCCCCACACCTGCTGCCACCACGCCAGGTCAGCCTTGATCTTTCTGCTAACCGCAGCCTTGATCCTTTTGACAGCCTGCACGTGCTGCTGGAGGAGCTGGTCCCACTGCCTGGCCCGCTGGACTGGTGCCTGGGAGGTTGGGGCTGCTGCCGCTGCAGGGCTGGAGGTTCCCTCGCTCCTGGGTGGTCCTGCTCCAGAGAACACAGAAAATGATGAGGCGGTCAGGCAGCCCTGCCCACACTGTCCCTGAGCCCCATGCCCTCTGCCCTGAGCCCCAGGAGACACCACACAACTGTGGCTTGGGCCCAATAGTTCCCCTGTGTGTATGTTCGCATAAAGGACTCGCTGCAGTAAAGTGATCCTCTGTGGATTATAATCCTTGGGAGACATCACTGTGAATGATGTCCTTGTCTGTGTCCTGGCCGCTTGGCATGTGGTGTGTCAATCTGTGGAACTCCTTGCCAGGGGAGGCTGTGAAGGCTAGGACTATAACAGAGTTAAAAAAAGAGCTCAATAAATTCATGGAGGTGAGGTCCATAACAGGCTATTAGCTAGGGGGTAAAGAATGGTGTCCCTGGCCTCTGTTTGTCAAAGGCTGGAGATAGATGGCAGGAGACAAGTCACTCGATCATTGTCTTCGGTCCACCTCCTCTGGGGCACCTGGCACTGGCCCCTGTTGGCAGACAGGTTACTGGGCTAGATGGACCTTGGGTCTGACCCAGTCTGGCCATTCTTACGTTCTTGTGTTGTGTGTCTGCATTGCACTGTGCACACTCCCTCCCCAGGGTAGAGCATATGGCTTCGACTATTGTCACTGTGTGAGAGCCACCCACCGGTGATGCTGCAGTCATGTTTGCGTCCACATCCCCACATTGCAGGGGAGCAAGCGTGGCAGACGAGGTCTGGGTTCTCGGTCCACTGTCAATTGATGTCCTCGGAGATGGAGCCAGGGAGACTGGGGAGTGTACCGCCCTTGCAGCAAAACTCAAGTGGCCATAGGCCCAGGCTGGCTGCTTCCCCACTCCCCCTCCCACTAGCCCTCACACAAGTAGCCCAAGGAAGTGCGTGGCTGCATTTAAGGGCTTCCCTTGGGGGCAGCCTAGGAGCCGGGAGCAGCTGAGGGCTCCGTGGGGGCCGTGCTCACAGAGCTAGCTCACTGCAGTTTTCCCAGGAGCAGCTGCTGTGTTGCATGGCCAGGCATGTCTGTGTGCTGTCTGTGTGCAGCACCCTTCGGGAGGTGTGGGGTCTGGCCAGAGCTCTTGGGGCCTTGGCTGCTTCCAGCAGGCATCCCTCCTCCCCCCCCCCCCCCGGCAGGATGTGTGCGAGCAGCAGGGTCCCAGGTGTGCCCTGGAGCTGCCTGCGCGTCCACATGCCACGCAGTCAGGCTGCACGAGGTTGCATGTGCTGTGTACTGTTACACAGCATGCAGCTCAAAGTGCCTGAGTGACGCTCCCTCCCCCTCCCCTCTGGGCACCCGGCTCCCCCTGCCCTTTCAAGTGAGAAGTGCAACGCTCACGGAGGATCCTTCACTGGCCTCCGATGAAGCCCGGGAGTTGTCCTGGCTGCTAAGCACTGGCTCCAGGTGCAGGGTGATGGTGTTGCTGCAGTCGTCACCCTCATCCTTGGACCCGGACCCGGTGGGCAAGTCACCCTCCTCCTCTGTGTCAGGTGGCCTGATCACTGGGGGCACAGGCCAGTGTCCACTGGCATCCAGGGTCCTGGGATGACGTGGAGGCAGTCAGAGTGGGGGCAGGTGTCGGCTCCTGCCCCTTTGCCCTCGGTGGCCCAGACATAGCCCAGGCGCAGCTCCTTGACCTTGGCCCAGACCTGTTTAAGGGTCCGGGCTGGATGTCCCTGGTCTGAGAGCGCCTGGGCCATGCGGCTGAAAACGTCCGCATTGCGGTGATGGGCACGGGGGTCGTGGAGGACTTCCTCTTCTGCCCACAGGTCCAACAAGGCCTCCACCTCAGCCCGGGACCAGCAAGGGGCACGTCGCTTGGTGCCCCTCCGGGCCTGCTGGGAGCCCTGGGGTGGCTGCTGGGTGGAGGGTGCAGGCTCATGGGGTGCCTGTGGAGCAGACATCTGGGCTCCTGGGTACAGCAGGGCAGAGCTGTGTGGTGGAGCTGCTGGCTGTGCTGCTGCTGCTGCATGACGTTTGCAGGCTGCGTGTGACTTTAAGGGCGGGGGGGCAGGTTCGGCAACCAGAAAGTAAGGAGCTGGGAGTGCGGGTACGGAGCATCAAAGTGGCCACTTGGGTTTTTTTCCTGGGATGCCAGTTCTTGTGCAAAAACTCTTGGTTGCCTGTCCACACTGTGCTCTTGCGCAAGAAGGCTTCTTCCTGATACGGAGCGTCAGAGCTCTCACACAAGTAGCCCTGTTTTCCGACGCTGTACTGTAAATTTACTTGAGCAAGAATGTGTGTGCAGTGTAGATGCTCAGCAAGTTTTTGCACAAGAATGGACTTTCTTGCGCAAGAAGTCTGCAATGTAGACACAGCCCAAGAATTTAAAGATGCTAGTCTCCCACTTTCCTGAGACGATTCCTAATGCTGCAAACAACCTTTGACTCATGGCTGCTTCAACACTATAAGGTCATGTGATCATGTCACCTGGTACTGCACTCCATCTTGAATGACTAGTATTTTTCCATGAGTGGGTAGGGATCAAACTGGGAAACAAAGGATTCCTGCCATATGTAAATATTATGTAAAGCAGGGATGTGAGCTAATCTTTCATCATTAGTCCCCCTTCCAGGATGACTACTGAAAACACCTAAGAAATCAAGATGAAAGCGGGGAGGGGAAAACAGCTGAACCCAGACTGGAAAAGGTGTCTAGTCTGAGAAAGAAATGCCAGAAACAACATTTAGAGTGAGAAATTACTACTTGGAACTAGTTTCTTTAGTGATTAAACTTAGTGTTTGTGTTTTTTATTTGCTCAGTAATCTGCATTGATCTGTTTGTTCCTTTATTAACTATAAAAGATAGATTTCATAAACTTATCTTTGCTTTCTCTAAATCAGTTGTAAAATTGATAAAAGGGGGAGGCAGTGAGGGGCATATCTTCCTCCATATCAAGGGAAGGGTGACTTTCATGAGATTACACAGTATAGTTCTCTGTACAGTGTAAAGACAATACAATTTTGGGTTTGCACCCAAAGCGGATGTGCATTTGAGTACTGGGCAATTTCCTAGCTCAATCTTCCCATGCAGAGCTGATGTCACTGTCTGTGTCTTTCTGCAGTTGGGTGTACCCCCACCTGTGTGTGCTAGAGCAGGCTTCGTGGCCTAGCTCAGCAGGATATAGTGAGGGAGCCCAAGCTGGTGGAATGGGCAAGCTCATTGGTACACCAGTACATCAGATTACTCCCAACTTTCTGGGGTGCTACCTGCCACATAGGCCAACCATGTTTTTAGGCTAATGAGAGCACAAAAATTCACAGGAGATATATTCCTAGATTATAAAGGTTTCAGCATCCTCTCATGAAGTATACAAACAAGAAAAATAACTTAAACTAGAACGAAACTAAAGTTTCAGAAACGCTCCACCTGACAACTTATCAGTGAAGTGAAGAGAGCATGGAACAGAAATTACATTTTGGATTATACTTGTAAATTGGTCCGCAGAAAATTTAGACCAATACATAGCAGTAGTAATTTCATGTAATAATTGTATTGTATTTCCTCCAAATGAGCCTATGCAACAATATGTAGTGTGTGCACAGATATACAGATATAATTTTTAGCATTCCAGGATGTCTAAATTGGTCCAGACGGCCCACCTCAACGGGACTATACTGCAAATATCACAGTAGTTTCCTAGGCACAGGAAACTTCACATAGAGAAGTAACTTACACAGGGAAACAAAAATTGCAACATTCCAGCCTAGGGAAGAGGAATAATTTGATTGTCTCCAATGCTACGTGTTCATATTTAGGGGGAGTATGTGATAGGTATAGTAAACCTACCTCTTTTTAATCTTTATCAGTGTACCTTTATATATACACAAAAAATCTATGCATTGTAACTTTTTTTGGTGTATGGCGATCTTTCAAACTGTGCCATTTCTTCTCCAGGGATTGGGAACTGCTTGTCATGCCCAAAAGAGATCAAGTGACTTCTCTCAGTGAGCTGGGAAAATATTAAGTTACTATGGAAAGTTACTGTTTTTAACCATTCAATGCTACTGGATGATATAAAAACACTTTGCCTAATTGGGACAGTATGATGTTCAAGTGACACAGTAAATGATCAAAGACCAAATTCAGAGTTGACTCCACGATGATGTGGATAGCTTTTATTCCCATCTTCTGTTTTAATTCCAGTTTACTCTTGTGCTGTTTTGAAAGTTTACTGTCTTAGTCGCTGAAGCTACATAATTATAAAAATCCTAAAGGAAAACCATGGGTGGTGAAGTTTTTGGAACCAGATATGTGGTGTGAAAAAAAGCAGATTGTAGGGCGGGAGCAAGTGGTTTAGGACTAAGTGGTTTTCTTGAAAAGTTGCTTCCAGGGATTCTTAAATTAGATGTACTAAATGGTTCAATTTATTTTAAATGAAGCTTCTATGTAGATTTGGGGCTAGTTGATATGTCCAAGAGAGCTCCCTGAGCAATACTGGTCATACTCATTGATCTTAGAAGCAGAGAATTACAAGCATCTTAGAAAACTTGCCAATTAGAAAACTAAGGTTGACTTGATTTTTGTTTTTCGTGGAAAATATGAGGGAGCAGAGAAGAGCATTTCGTCCTACAATGGAGAGACTTAGCACAGAACTTGGAATTCCATTTTTTTGGCAAAACAAACTTTGTACTACCAAAAATTAATACATTGTACAATTATTGGGCAAGATTGATCCAGTTTAATACCAGTGTACTCAATTGATTTCAATGGATTTATGGTATAGTAAAGTGGAAATAGCTCAATAGTGAATCAGGCCCATCATTATATTACGTTTTTAAAAACCCTATTAATGCAACATGACGGTTTCAAAGGCAAGCATGCAAAAGTTAAGAAATCCCCAAATACCCAAAAACATCTCAAAATACCCAATGGCCTGTGCAATCTTAATTTAACTCTTTTATGTATATGCATTATGGTGTGGTCTTTCATTGCATGATCATAGACTATTTTTTCAATGTGGGCTGACTAATTTAGGGTATGTCTACACTACAGCACTAATTAGAACGAACTTAGTTCGAATTAGTTAATTCGAACTGAGCTAATTCGAACTAACGCATCTAGACCCAAAAACTAATTCGAATTAGCGTTTTGCTAATTTGAACTAGCGTGTCCACACTGATTGGACGCTGGGTCGCATTTAAGGGCAGGGCATAAGGTCAGTAGTTGCTTTGTGTGGCTGCTGTCTGAGGCTATCTGAGGCTCGTGCTTAAAGGGACCCCCCTGGACAGCCGGTTCTCAGCTTCTCCGCTTGCTTGCCTACCTCGCCGAGGGACAGCAAAGCATTTTCCTCTGTGCCTGCCTGTGTCGGTGGTTCCCACTGGGGACGCCGCCGCAGTTGGCACCATGGAGCCAGAGCTCGCCCTGGGCATCCTGGTGCAGTTTTTGGACTTGCTGCTGCAAGCCTGCCAGCAATGACTGGAGGCTGCCTGGTACCACCTGGTGCACGTCAGCCCCCTGCCTCTCCACCTGGCCTCCCTGGGGGCCATGGAGGATCTGCAGCAGCGCCCGGACACCAGCGTGCCCCGCCGCATCTTGGCGTCTGGACACCAGCAGTGACTGGTGGGACCGCATTGTCCCGGAGCGCTGGGGAGACAGACAGTGGACCCAGAACTTCAGGATGAAGAGGGACACCTTCCTGGAGCTCTGCGAGTGGCTCGCCCCTGCTCTGCGGCAACGGGACACTTGCATGAGGCCCGCCATCCTCCTCCAGAAGCGTGTGGCCGTCGCCCTGTGGAAGCTCTCCACGCCGGACAGCTACCAATCCGTCGGGAACCAGTTCGGCGTGGGGAGATCCACCGTCGGAGCAGTACTCATGCAGGTACGGCACTCACCGGCCACTGGGCCTGGAGGGAGGGGGGCTGCAAGGAGGGAATGGGCCACCCCAGGGAAAATGGGAGCGGGAGAGGAGGCGACAGTGCCCCGCACAGGAGGGTTCGGTCTGTCCCGGCCGTACTACCGGCCGCCCGTGGCGGCCAGGATCGCAGCGGGGGTTGCTTCTGGGAGTGGGGCATAGGGCAGTGCAAGGGAACGAACACTCCCAGCCACCCAGGCGCCCCAGTGATTCGCGGTTTGCTGTGTCTCTCTGCAGGCGGTCAAAGCCATCAACCAGGTGCTGCTCTGCAGGGTGGTCCACCTCGCTGATCCGGACGCCATCATCCAGGGGTTCGGTGCCCTCGGCTTCCCCAACTGCGGGGGGGCCATCGATGGGACGCACATCCCCATCCGTGCCCTGGAACACCAGGTCTCCCAGTACATCAACCGCAAGGGGTACTTCTCTGTCCTCCTGCAGGCTGTGTCTGACCACCGGGGCCAGTTCACGGACATTAATGTGGGCTGGTCCGGCAAGGCACATGACGCCAGGGTGTTCCGCAACTCCTCCGTGTGCCAGAGGCTGCACGCCGGGACCTTGTTCCCCAACCGCCACATCAGGGTCGGGGACGTGGACATGCCTGTCTGCCTGGTGGGGGATGCGGCCTACCCCCTACAGCCCTGGCTGATGAAGCCGTACATGGGGCACCTCAACCCCTCCCACCAGGCCTTCAATGCCAGGCTCACCAGGGCCCGCATTGTGGTCGAGGGGGCCTTCAGATGACTGAAAGCCAGATTTAGGTGCCTCCTCACCCGCCTCGACCTTGCTGAGCACGATATCCCTCTCGTGGTGGCAGCATGTTGTGTGCTGCACAATTTGTGTGAGCGGAAGGGGGAGGCTTTCCTGCCAGCCTGGATGGCTGAGGCTGAGCGCAGGGCTGGCCACTACGCTGAGCCCCGCACCGCCGCCGTCCGGGAGGCCCAGCGGGGGGCCGTCCAGATCCGGGAAGCCCTGCGGGAGACCTTCCTGGTGGAGGAGGAGGACTGAACTCTCCCTGCATGCCCCATTGGGGCCTTCTTCCACCCTCCCCTCCTTCCCCTTTCCCCTCCCTAACCCCCCTTCCTAATGTTAGACACCTGTTTTGAAAACAACAATCTCTTTTTATTGTACATAACTGGGGTGGGGGGATGGAGGAATGAGGCTGGGAGAGGGGAGGGGGAAACCTGGAAGGAGGAGGAAGGGAAGGAAAAGCTCAGGGTTGGGGGTCCTGCTGGCTCTCCCGTCTTGCAGCACTGTGGGTGCAGGGGCGTCGGGGGGGAGTGGGTGTGGAGGGTGGGGCAGGAGGGATGGGGGGTGTGGAGGAAGCGGGAAGGGGAGCAGGCGTGGGAGGAGGAACGAGAGCTGGGGTGGCCGCAGGGGCCGGAGCAGGAGGAGGCAGGAACCTGTCCACCAGGGTCTGGAGGTGGCCTCTGAGGGCACGGCCCTGCTCCTCCAGCGCCTCCAAGCTCTGCTGCTGCAGCCACGGGTCCTCCCGGACCCAGTGGTCCTGGGTGCGGAGCTGGTGCTCCAGTAGCCGCAGGTGCCGTCGATGGTAGTCCTCCAGGTTCCTGGTGTGCCTACTGGCCCGGGTGCAGGTGGCTGTTGCAGGCGGGGTGGTGCGCCCTGCAGTCCCAGGTGCTGTGGCTGTGGTGAAACAAGAGCAGTGGTCAGTTCTCCCTGGGGACACAGTGGGTGAAACCCAGCCCGCCTGTGCAAGGTGAGGTCGGCGTGTGGGGAACGGGCCAGATGCTGCTCCATGGTGGGCAAGGCCCAGGTGCATGGTCCCTGGGCTCCCTCTCCCCGTACATATAAGGGGAGCATGATGGCACTCACATGTGGAGCCCTCCTCGGCCTCGGACGACACAGCCGATGTGCTCTGTGGGATGCCTCGGGGGTCCTGGGTCCTGGGCAGGCTCCCTGCAGGCTCCTGGCTCTCGGCCTCCTCCTCCTCCTCGGTGTCAGGGATGGGTCCCTCTGCCCCGGGGTCGATTGCCACCCGGGGGGCATGGACTGCGTGAGCCCCCAGGATGCGGTCCAGGACCTCAAAGTGGGGGCAGGCCTCCGGGTCGGCCCCTGGCTGGGAGGCCCTGGAGTAGGACTGCCGCAGGTCCTTAATTTTGCAGCGGACCTGCTCCCGGGTCCGCATGTGGCCTCTGGTGGCCAGGCTGGCAGCCATGCGGCTGTAGACGGCCGCGTTCCTGTGCCTAGTGCGGAGATCGTGGATGTTGGAGGCTTCCCCCCCCAAACCTCGATGAGGTCCACGATCTCCGCACTAGACCAGGCGGGCGCCCGCCTCTTGCAGCCCCGGGCAGGCTCCTGGGAGCCGCCAGCCTGGTCCTGGGAAGAGGCGGAGGGCTGGGTGGCAGCGGGTGGCTGGCTCATGCTGTGCCATGTGCAGGGTCTGCTGTCTGGGTGCTGGCAGGCTTGCAGCTGGCACAAGCAGTGTAGCCAGACCGTGCCCCTTTAAGGGCTCCGGGGCCGGGAGGGGGGCAGAAGAGTTTCCCTGGTTTGGCCCAGAGTGGCCACCAGGGCAAGCTGGGAAGGGCTAGCCTCCAACTAGTTTGAATTAAGTGGCTACACAGCCCTTAATTCAAACTACTTAATTCAAACTAGGCATTAGTTCTCGTAGAATGAGGTTTACCTAGTTCGAATTTAGTGCTCCTCTAGTTCGAATTAAGTTCCAACAAGCGGTTTGTATGTGCAGCGCCTATGAAAGTCAATTCAAACTAACAGCTGTTAGTTCGGATTAACTTTGTAGTGTAGACATACCCTTACGGTGCTGTATGGAAAGCGCTTACTCATTGAGTTACTATTCAATAATTTCTTTGGTGAATTCTGTATATTATGTGTTTAAATTGCGCAAAAAACCCCCAAATTTCACAGGGCTCTGGTCTACATTAGGGCATTATTTCGAAATAACCCACCTTAGTTAGAATTTATGAGCAGACCGTCCACACTACCAAGCCCATTATTTCGAAATAACAGGTTGCTTATTTAAAAATCTGTACGCCTCCTTTCCTCAGGGAATAATGCTAATTTCAAAATAGTTATTTCAAAATAGCATTAGTGTGGATGCTCTGGTGCTGCTAATTCAAAATAAATGGCCTCTGGGGTCTCTTGCAACTGCAGCTCTGACTACTGTGGCCACATCTGGCAACACCACTGTTCCCCTCCTCCTGCAGAGCTTAAAAGTCCCAACAGCAGGAGAAGGGCTTGTCTTACATGGTGAGCTGTGAAAGTCCCGTGAGAGTCAACAGCAACCGAGGCAGGAATGAGCGACCCCAATGCTCCATGAGTCCCTCCCATGGCTGCCAGCACTCCTGCTGCTCTCTCGGTTGCCACTGGTCAGGGATGCAGGAACGCTCCGGCCTGGACTGGGGTGGAGATCCTGGACCTCAACGAGGTCTGGGCGGGGAGGAGACCAACCTCTAGGATCTCCACACGAGGAAAAGGAATGCAGAAATCTGTGGTCAGATTGCTGCCAGCCTGGCTGACAAAGGGCACGCCCGGACACTAAACCAGATGAAAATAAAAGAGAACCCTACCACAAGGACAGGGAGCAGAGTGGATGCTCTGGGGCAGCACCACACTCCTGCTGGTACTACAACCAGCTGAATGCCATTCTGGGGGCAGGGGGAGGGGACTGGTCACGTCCCTCATCACTGAGTTTGGCCAGGACACACCTGGTGCCCTCCTCCAGGAGGGTGGGGTGGCAGGGGAGGAGGAGGAGGCCAGTCAAGCAACCATGCCCACCAGCCAGGAGCTGCTCCTCACCCTGGAGCTGGTCTCTCCATCCCAGGATGTCTCCCAGGCTTCAGAGGAACCCAGGAAAGGCACATCAGGTGAGCTCTATAACTTTTCCTACACACACACACACACACACACACACACACACACGGGCAGGCAATGGTCTGTGAAGGATTGCGTGTGCCTCACTTGGCCTACTTGGCCTGGGGGTTGCACAACAGCCTGTTCACATGAGTGAATGATGGAGCATCAGTCCGGAGCACTCAGCCCCATGATGCTCTCACACGGGAACCTCTCTGTCCTTCTCCCAAGGTTCCTGGAGAGGCCTGCCTTATTCCAGCTTCTGTGGTGAGACACCTTCCCACAACAAGCCACCACTAAGGAGGCTGGGTCATGGAACCACACAGCAGCGCTGCACACAGCACAGGCTCATGCCTGCACTCAGGCAGCATCCGCTCCCAGCAGGGCCGGCCCGAGCCATTTTGGCGCCCCAGGCATGTGGCGCTGCCCCCGGGGCACACGGCCCTGCCTCCGGGTGCATGCACGGGCCCGCCCCCGGGACACGTGGCCCAGCCTCTGGGCGCACGGAGCATGCGCAGGCCCGCCCCTGGGAAACATAGCCCTGCCTCCGGGCGCGTGGGCGGACGCACGGCGCATGCGCTGCCCAGTCAGCCCAGCCACTGCCGATGGTGCGCAGCCCGGGGCTGCCTGGGGTGGGCTGTGCCTGGCCATGCAGGGCCCTGCGGCCGTGGGGGGAAGGGTGCTGCTGGCTGGTGCTGCGGGGGTTAACAGGTCCCTGCCACGGGCGGCTGCTGCAGCCTGCCAGGAGCCGGGTGCCCCTCGTAGTTTGGCACCCTGGGCAGCTGCCCGGCTTGCCCACCCTTTAGTCCAGCCCTGGCTCCCAGTGAAGCATGGCAATGCAGAGGAGGCTGATCTCATGCATGGGAACCTGCCAAAGGGAGGAAGGGGTGGGAATCCAATATCACGCTCTCCAGCAAGTGGTGTCTGCTGTTCAGACACGCCTCCCCCAATGCACCTCCCTCCCCCCATGGGTAGGGATAGAAGTTCTCTGTCTGTAGGGTGTTGCCAGTGCCACACCCGATGTGTGCGGGACACCATAGGAATCTGAGCCTCTGCATCCCATCCTGCAACCCACAGGCTCCTGGCCTGGCTGGCACCATGGGTGTTGTGATGCTCCCCTGGGAAGTCCATGCCCTGGCAGGAAGGTTCCCAGTGTCTAGGCAACATATGGCTTTGCTCAAAGCACATCCCCATTTTCTTAACTAAGACTTTCTGTGTTGGCTCAGAGATTAGGGCTAGGCTTCATACACAGTGTCTCCAGTGATGGCTGCCCTTGTAACTTTTTTTTTTCCACAGTTGGGCCAGCTGTGAGCTTGGCGTGTCTCCCACCTTCCATGCCAGGATCTGCAGGAGGAAATGCAGCCAGAAGGAGCTCATGAGGGAGGCAGATGGCCTGCCTGCAGCCTCTCATCCGGGGTTCAAGGATGAGTGATAGAATTGGGCTGCCAACTGGAAGGAGTGACAGGCTGAGCAGGAGCAAAGGATGGCTGCCTGAGCCCAGCTGGCATGCCAGCATGAGGCCATGTGCTCCTCCCTCACCTTGGTGATTGAACACATGGCCTTATGCATGGAGTGGGCCACCCATTCCATGGCTTCCTCTCATAGTCTCCTCAGGGGCCGCTGAGGCTCTAGAACTCAGGGCAGTGGGACCTCTCAAGCAGGCAAAGCCTCCTGACCACCCTGAGGCAGGCACCATTCCCAGACCCAACTCTGAGTCCCCACCTCCATTCCAGGTTCTTTAGCAAGTCCTTCCCCTGTTCTATGTCCCCCCTCCCAATAAACAGACCTGTTTTCACAACAAACATGTCTATTATTTGGTCTTCAGGGAAGGGGAAGGAGAGGTAGTACGGGAGGGTGAGGGAGAAAAGGCACAGAGAAGGACTGCAGGGCCCCTTTGTGGAGAGGCACAGGGGTAGAGTCTCACAATTGGCCTTGCACAATAACTCTCCTTCACAGCCTCTCTGATGAGCACAGCTCATTGATGTGCTCTCCAAATGGCACTGGTGTCTGGCTGCTCAAATTCCCTGGCCAGATATTCAGCCTCAACCCCCTACCCTGGCAGAAAAGTCTCCACTTCTTTCACAAAGTTTGTGGAGCACACAACAAGCCGCTGCCACGAAGAGGATGTTGCACTTGCTAAGGTCGAGATGGGTGAGGAGACTCCTGAACCTCCCCTTTAAATGGCAAAATGCACATTCAAAGACCATGGAGCCCCTGCTCAGCCTGGCACTGAAGTGCTCCTTGGAGGGGTCCAGGCTGCCCATGTAGGGTTTCATGAGCCAGGGGAGCAAAGGGTAGGTTACATCTCCCAGGATAATGATAGGTATATGTCCACCTCCCTGACTCTGATGGTTCAGTCAGGGAAACAAGTGCCGGTGTACATCTTTCGGAACATGCAGAAGTTCCAGAAGAGGAGGGCATCATGCGCCTTTTCCAGCCAGCTGATGTTGGAGAAGTGTCTCTTGTGATCCATGTGGGCTTGCAACACCATGGAGAGGTACCCATTTTAGTTGATGAAGTTCAAGGCACAGTGGTCGGGGGCCAGGATGGTACTGTATGTGCCATCTTTGGCCCCCCCGGTAGTTGGGGAAGCCCATGGTGGCAAAGCCATCCATGATGGTGTCCTCTTTCTCCAGAGTGATGATCCTCCATAGTAGCATGTGGTTGATGGCCTTCGCTACCGTGTAAGCATGGCCCTGCCTGGATTTCCCCATGCTGAGCTAGTTCCCTATGGAGCGGTAGCTGTCCATCATGATGAGCTTCCATAGGGTGATGGCCAAGCACTTCTGGATGGGATGGCAGGTCGCATGTGGGTGTCTTGTTGCCCGGCAGCAGGGGCATGCCACTTGCAGAGCTTGAGGAAGGTGGCCTTCCACATGTGGAAGTTGTGCAGCCACCACTGATCATTCCATACCTGTAGGACGATGTGGTTTCCCCCAGTCCAAGCTCATGTCATGCCACCGGAAACGGCATTCTGTGGCGTCCAGGGGATTGAGAGGCATGTACAGCAGCAGGAGCACCAGAATCTGGGTGCTCAGGGCCTGCGGTCCATGCTGGGGTTCATCCTGCTGGTCCTTGTCTTGCTGGAGCAACATGCGGACAGTCTGGAAGTACTGTGTCATGAGGTGCAGCATGAGACCCGTGGGCCTGGCACTGCTTTGCAACAGCTCTGGCTTCATGCTGTGAGTGCTGTGGTGTCCGCAAGGGCAACCAGTGCATGAGAAGGTGCATGCCCACTGTATCCCTTTTGTGTCCTGCTTGGAGGGAGGCAGTGGAGGAGTGGCTTGTGAGCTGTAGAGAGGAGCCCCTGAAAGCTTGTGTCTCATCTTGCCTGACCAAGCAGCCACAGGAAGTATCTGCCCTTCAGATGCCCTTCCCAGAATGCTTCTGGGGGCTTTAAGTCCGAGGCAGGCTCCAATCAATGTGGACACGCTATTTCAGAATAATTCTATCTAATTTTGATGGTTTCCTGTAGTGGAGACACGCTATTTCGATTTTGTTAAATCAGGAGTTAAGTCGATTTCAGTAATTTCAAAATAATTTCCTAGTGTAGACATGCCCAGGGTGAGCCTGGATTTCAATCAATGACATGGTTTTTCATGGCTGTGAATTTGTTATGAAGAATTATTGTTTAATCAACAATTATAACAAGATGGGTTTTGATTTGCAATAAGAATGCTTTTTATTTTAATTTTATTTCTTGTATGTGTTCTAGTGCATTTTATTCCTTTGCTTAGTTATCTAGTTAGTAAATTTATATAACATTAGAAACCTGTATGGTTGGGATGTTTCTTCCCCAAACACCAAGGTTCATGATGTGAGGAGGGCCAGGGTAGATAATGGTGTCTACTCTTTGACTCCCTTAGTGGTGGTCCATAGAACTGATGTATAGGTTTCACATAGGTACCTGAACTGGAACACTGTTAGCGTACGTCTACGCTACAGGACAAAGTCGAGTTAAGATATGCAACTTCAGCTATGTTAATAGCGTAACTGAAGTCGAAGTAGTGTAACTCAACTTTTGGTGCTGTCCATGCTGCAGGAAGTCGAAGGGAGAACACTTGCCCTTCGACTTCCCTTGCTCTTTGTGGAAGCAGGGTTACCGTCATCGACTGGAGTGCCCCTCTCACTTTGAATTAGATGTCTTAACTAGACATGCTAATTTGAATGCTGGAAGAAGTGTTAATCATTTTTTTTTCAGTAGGCTATGTGAGTCCAGAAACATGGCTGGCCTGGAATGGTTAAAAGCTGGTCAGCCTAAAGGCTGATCATTTTCCCATATTAAGGCTCTTATGTTCTTTTACCTTCGTCATCCAGTCTGTAGCCTGATGCTTTATTTACTCCATACCATCAAAGTTCTGGACTAAATACATTTGAGTACTTTGCCAACATGAATGACTTGATCTTTAAAACACACCTGTGTGATGACTTGCATTGTCCCCATTTTACAGATGTGGAACTGAAATACGGGAAAAGTAAGGGAATTGAAATGGTCAAGTGTCCACTAATTTTAGATGCTTCATTTAAGACTTTCATGTCCTTTTCAGAGTAATTCACATTTCATAGCACTTCATTTGTTTGGGGTACAGCCTTCACTGACTTTGCTTAGAGTTGTGAGTGCTCAGCATTTTGCAAATCAGCCATCAGGTGTTCCAAGTTTAGCACCCAGAAATTTAGAACCTCACAATTGCTGCCTGCCTGTAAAAAGTTTAGTTTAAGTGACTTACCTATATATAGGAATAAGCATTCCCCACAGGAACTCTGGGAGGGGCTGAGATAGAATCCAGTTTTCTAAGGCTGCATTTAGCTGCCTTAACGATGAGGCTATTTTTTCTCTTCCTGCAATCCACTGGCTCGTTTACCACATGCTTTCCAACATCAGCAGCAACTGAGGCAGGGGCCTTGCAGACCACAGTCTCCTTCACTAGACTATCTTGACTCATTCCAAAACAGGCCTATTCTTTGCAAATCAAACAGAGGCCCCGTGGAGAAAACAGTATGGGTATGTCTACACTACAGAGAAGATCAAAGCTGCTCCTGTTAATCTTACAGGGTTCGAATTAGCGGGTCTAGTGAAGACATGCTAATTTGAACTGAGAGTGGCACTCCAGCTGATGTCGGTTGTCCTGTTTCCATGAGGAGTAAGGGAAGTCGAAGGGAGAGTGTGCTCCCTTTGACTTCCTGCAGTGTGGACAGTGCCAAAAGTCAAGTTAAACTACTTCAACTTCAGCTACGCAATTAATGTAGCTGAAGTTGCGTATCTTAATTCGACTTTATCCTGTAGTGTAGACATATGCTTTGTGATTATGGAATTAAAGATAATATCAGTGGTCAGCAACCTTTGGCATGTGGCCCACCGGATTACCTTGATGGGTCACATGCCTAAGGTTGCCAATGCCTAGACTATATCATAGTGCAGAAGTGTAAGGGACTGAATAAATGTTGCCAAGGCAACCTTAATTATGATATTTTTAATTGTTGAATGCTTGACTATGCAATCTTAATGTTCTTTAATAGTAATGTTTTTGCACGTGATTTCCCAAGTTTTTAAAAAGCATATTGAACCCGCCCCCCCCCCATCCACCATGGGAACTATACTGATCCCAGCATAGATCATCAGGGATGGATCCATTAGATCTGCAGTGGGTCCATTAGATTTGGAGCTAATTAAATCATTTTCAGTTCTTGACTGTTCTCTTCTTTGCAGACTAGCCACTAGTGGGGGGTAAATCTACCCATTTTATCTGTGGGCTTCACAGCTATTTCCTCAACAAAAGAGTAACATAAGACTTAGAAATCCTGGGTTCAATTCTAAAGTTCTGGAGGGCTGTGTGTTCTGCTAGTTATGGGCTCTTCTGCGCCATGCCTCCCCCAGCTTCCCCTAAACCCTCTGCTCCTATCTTCATCCTCCTCCTCCTCCTCCTGTCCCTGCCATCCACTGTTCCTATTCCTTCCCTCCTATCACTTCCAGACTACCCCACTCCTCCCACTTCATTCAACCAGGCTGCTTACTCCTACCACATGCTGCTTGTGTGCCACCAAACTAGAAGCGCACCAAGGCACCATCTTCTTGCTCTCTTGCTATTTGGCACCACAGTGGCCCCAACATGTGAGAAGAGCAATGGCAGAGAAAGTCCTGATCAGCACCATGCAGTCTTGGAACTGAGCATGTTCAGTAACTGTTGGATGGCACACGTGCTGTGTGATTAGCTTATGGAAGCTGTGTGGAGATGGGGCACGCTCATTCACGGAGCCTAATCTTTCAAGTTGCTGAGCACCTGAACTGAAGGTGTTGAACACTTTATAGAATCAACCTTGTTGTAGCACATAGGTAATACAGTGTATTACTCAATAAAATCATAACAGTAGCTATGGATCTTTACAAATAAGACCTGTTGTGCATAGTGAATGAATACAATAAGTAGTTGGCTTAGAAGCAAACACAAGCAATGTCAAGAGAATTGCCATTGCAAAGGGGGAAAAAAGTAAGTCTTTTAAATTTCTTGTCATTGTCTGTTGCCCTGCTGATGTAACCCTGCTGGCATCCCAGCTTAGGGAAACCTCATGCAATTGGCAAGCAATTCTGTAAGAGGCTGGGAGGTACCATGTAAGAGATGTAGGTGGCCTCTCCCCTGCTGTGGGAGTTTAGCCCCTCATCCAGTGCACTACATGCTCCAATAACTCTGTGGGTGAAACCAGAACTTGCATAGAAAAATAAGAACACAAACACCCTGTCACCTGCGAGTGAGTACTTTTCACAAAATGATCCCTCTTATCAGTCCTCATCCTCAAAGGAAATCTGCACAACACCTTCAAAAGCCTGGGAGCTCAAATTTGTAACTTTGTTCAACACTAAAAGACATGGACTGAATAGAGACACGGGATTTATGGCTGCTTATAATGGCTCATAACCCACTAATGATACCCATCTAGCTACCTTTCCCTCCCTCCCCTTCCTTTGCCTGCTGGATGTGTTTAATGGGCCACTTCACCATGAATACTCCCTTGAAATATGTGCTAACTACTTCTGGCATCTTGTATTCAGCTGTGACACTTTGAGCATATTTCTCAGACCCAAAGAAGAGCTCAGTAGAAGCTCAAAAGCTTGTTACTTAACAGAAGCTGGGCCAATAAAAAGTACTATAGGTTGAATCTCTCTAGTCCAGAACCCTCAGGACATGATCTGTTCTAAACGAGAGAATTTTCTGGACCATGGGAGGTCAATATTATCTAGCAATATTGCCGTGGCCACACCCATGGAAAGTGGACCTCCGGCTAACTAAAATCATTCTGGACAGCAGATGTTTCTGGATGAGCGAGTTCTGGATTAGAGAAGTTCAATCTGTACTTCACCTACCTTGTCTCTCATTTAGCCCTGCCTGCCAATCACTAAAGTACTGATACAATGCCATGAGGAGGGGCTTGAAAATGGCTAGACTGACCTGTATATATTGTCTTTGCAAGATGAAAATCTACTGGATAGTGGTGAGCTAATGAGGCTGGGAAATCCTTTGATATGACTAACATTATATCTGTATCTAGTTCTAGATTAATAGGATCTACACCTAACCAGGATATTCATTCATTCATTCATTCACAAGCTGTTCATTCCTGAAGAAGCTTACACTTGCCCCCTAATTATTACAGGGATAATTAAACTAAATGATGGATTATGCCTTAATAGCAACCATATATCTGTCATGAAGAACTCCCTTCAGACATCTTAGATATGTTGCATGCTTTTTAATACCCTCATTCTGTTCTTCTTTTTTAACAATTTATTACACACTTCATAGCACAACGATCTCATTATTGAGTCTAGTCATTATTGTGTAATTTGTGCAATTAATGGGGTAATACAATTAATGCGTAATTGTTGACTTGCTAGTTTGTTAATATAAAGCCCAGATAATGTGTTTTTTCTTTAGGACTAGCAGGTTTTCTAATAGCAATCTTACAATGTGCTCATACTGATTACATATGGATGTTCCTGGTAATGAGGCTTGGTAAGGAAGCTGGCGAAAAATCTTTTTTTCTCTGCTGCAGCCTTCATAAAGTATCCGTTTCCTTGTAGATTACCAGTAACTTTAGTTGCTATTGTAATCTCCACTGTTTTAGTAATACTTTTTTCAGGGAGGCAGTGTCATCAAGAGGATAAATGGGGCAGGGACTCAGCGCTCGGTCAATTTATCACCTTTGCCACTGGCCTACAGGGTGAGCTTGCGTAAGTTACATTGCCTTCTGCCTCAGTTTCCCCCCTTTAAAAAATAAGGGTAATGACACTGACCTTTTTGTAAAGCATTTTGCTGATAAAAAGCACTATAGAAGATCTAGGTGGAATAATTATTTTATATATCAATTAACCATTTTCTCCTTGTCTTCCATTCATCAGTGATGTTTGCCATATTTCAGTGGAACAATAACTATGACTCATGTCCTGATAAACAACGTGTTAGCTAATTTTAAAACAGAGTGGATAGTCTATTCCGATAAATAAGATGACTTTTATTATGTGCATTATGATACTCTTTTTTTTTTTTTTTTAGTGTAAGTTACCTGTGGCTAATCCAAACCCGAAGGGAACTAATAATAACCTGTTACAGGATTTCATTCTTTCAGAATGATGCAGAGTTACATTTGTGGCTATAGTAACCATCTTTATTTGGGACCTTTTGGTGTGAAAATGGCTGTTTCATGATGCATGTAAATGTAAAATGCAGTAGATAGTCCGCACTTCTGAGACTCCTACAGTCATTTTGTTTGTTCAGCACTAGACAGTAATAGAGGAAAGTCCCATAAATATGTGCACATTACAAAAGGGGGAAAAGGAGCTCTTTAAAGTCTTTGTTCATTAGGAACATTAAAAAATAATCTCTAAAAACAGGATAAATTTCACAAAAGTTCAATCTACTTGCAGGCATCAGCAGTCTCTGGACATCTAATGGCAAAATATTTTCCTTTACTGACAAATGTATTGGATGGAAATCATACATCTCTGCTCATGTGATTCAAAACTCTTTGAAATCTGAGTCTTTTTATTGACTTTAATGAGCATTGGCTCAGATCATAGAATCATAGAATACTAGGACTGGAAGGGACCTCGAGAGGTCATCGAGTCCAGTCCCCTGCCCTCATGGCAGGACCAAATACTGTGTAGACCATCCCTGATTGACATTTATCTAACCTACTCTTAAATATCTCCAGAGATGGGGATTCCACAACCTCCCTGGGCAATTTATTCCAGTGTTTGACTACCCTGACAGTTAGGAACTTTTTCCTAATGTCCAACCTAAACCTCCCTTGCTGCAGTTTAAGCCCATTGCTTCTTGTTCTATCCCCAGAGGCCAAGATGAACAAGTTTTCACCCTCCTCCTTATGACACCCTTTTAGATACCTGAAAACGGCTATCATGTCCCCCCTCAATCTTCTCTTTTCCAAACTAAACAAACCCAATTCTTACATTCAGATGTACAGTAACTTTCTTGAGCTCCAAAGATTTCAAGGTTATATTTGAGATTCTCAGCCCCCAAACATATATAGGTCAAGATAAAAGTACATGTTTGACATCTGAAGGTGAATTTGCAACCAGCCACTTGCAATTCTATGCTCTAAGCAGGCGGATCCTAGTATGATTATTGTTGGAACTGTATGTATATCTGCCAAAGAAAATGTGACAGATCAATGTACCCGTACAAAGCTCCACTCTATGGATTGAGTTGTTAGTGCTCTTGTCTTAGAACTCAAATTCAAAGTTCATCTGTCACTACTGAATATACAGTACATTGTTGGCTGGTGACACGAACACGTGTATGTGTACAGCTTTTTAAACAATGCTGGTTAAGGAATGTTTGTCTCAAATATCTATGAACGGCTGATATGAGAAATGAACTCTAAAAGTGAGGTTTTACTACAAAACTAAAAAGGGCATCAGAGGCTTCCATGCTTATTGCATCTCTAACTCCAAATCAAATGTGTTTGATTTACGAATAAAATGATAGGGGAAAAAAATCTATCAGCTCTGAAGACTTTCCCAGGGATCTGAAAGCCAAGCTGGATCTTTCTTCTCTTCTTCGTCATCATTAATACCCTGCAACCCTGTTATCTACAAATTAAACTTTCAGCTGTGTGGAATGTGTAGATTGTTTTTATTATTACTTGTAATGAGTTTTCTGTGTGTCTACATTTTTAGAAACTTGATGTTGTAGCTCCGGCAGTCATTGTAAGCAGAGGTCAGTGGAAGATGTCAGAGGAGACACATATTGTCTTCTGACATGCAGACTTTACTTATCTTGTTTTGCCTATAGAAATGAAGGGGTGGAAATGAGTTTTCGTAGGTGGATGACTTTTTTGCTGAGTTCCTGCTAACCTGATTTCTTGAATGCTGGAATTTCATTATATTTACTGATTGATCATGATTTGTTGTGTAAAGTGATGACATTCCCATCATGAATGTATCTAGTTCTTTCTTGAACACTGCTATAGTCTTGGCCTTCACAACATCCTCAGGCAAAGAGTTCTACAAGTTGACTGTGAGATGATCACTTGATGATGTTGATGGGATCAATCACTTGATGTTTACTTGTTCTGTTCATTCCCTATGTCCCTGGCCAGTGTTGGAAGACAGGGCACAGGGCTAGGTGGACCACTGGTCTTATTCAGTCTGGCCATTCTTAGTATCTAGCAGCCCTCATCATGGATCAGGACCCAAATTGTGCTGGGAGCTGTACGCACACAGAAGGAAAAGAGGGTCCCAGCTGCAAAGAGCTTACAATCTAAATATAATGTTGTTACAGCACTGGAGTCCTGGATGTATCTTATTATTTTAAATCTAAATAAATAAATATTGCTTGCAGTCTAAAATGAAAGTCATCCAGACTGCATTCCTTTGCTCTTTATAATATGGAGAAAAATATAAGGAAGAACTATGCCATCCTATGTTGAAAGCATGTATTTGTAACCCAGAATCTATCAGTGCCAAGAGGATGATGATAATATCCTGATCCTGGTGTGTACAGTTTGCTTCACCAAAGGAAGATATGTGAGATCTTAAATGGATAGCCAGGGTCATACTGGTCAATGATACCATTGTGAAATGTACGAACAGATGCTGCACAAGGAGCTGTGCATGTATACTGAAGATGTGTTAAAATCTGTATCAAGGCTGGGTTGACAAGCTGTTTTCCTGTCAAACAAAAGAGGCTTACTCACCCGTCTTTCTGTGTCAACATGTCAATTAAGCATTGGAAGACCATTTAATCGCTGCACTCTGTATGTGAAATCTGCAGAGGGAGGTGAAATCAAAAGGAAAGAAGCGGAGCAGAGGAAAAAGCAAATAGTGGAGGTATTCACTGTCACTGAGCACAGAGGATGAACTTTGGGGATATATGTAGAAGACAAAATGATATCCCAACATCTTTGCACATAGGACAGCACCTTTATGTTCATGAAAATGGGCTCTCTGTTTAGCTTGATGAAGGATGCTGCAAAACACATGGGTGAGATAAGACTCGTTTAGACAGGAGGGTAGCCTGTTTAATTTCTAGAAAGCCTGTTATAATTCTCTTTGGTATGTAACCATTTTGTTTCTATTATCCTGTCTCTGGATGATACTCATTTCTGTTTATGCTCTACCTAAATTTCAGTGCTGTGGTTTGGACAAGGGGCTAATCCTGAGTCAAATCATACAAGCTTGTGTGTATGCTGGTCCTATCGGAACGAAAGTCCTGGAATTTTTTTTGAGTGTTCTCAGTGGAGAGGGGCTGGTCCTGGGGACTACAGCCAAGGCTGCACTGGCAAGTAACTATACTGTAAATCAGCTCCCGGTGCTGTAACTCCTGAGGTGTTTACCCTGGCAATGCACTTAGTGTGAACTAACTCTGCAGTTGCTGCACTCTAGGTAAACCAGCTTGACAAGAAGCCTGGAGCTTGCTGCACTTTGGATATAGCACTGTGGGGTGGGGTAAGTGTGAACACTTAGAGAGTGAGTGTGTGTGTGTGTGTGTGTGTGTGTGTGTGTGTTGTGACTGGCCTCTAGCAATGGCCCATAATCCCCCAAATCCCCTCTGCTCTTTGCTTGGAATTTGTCTGTTTGCCCTGCAAGCATGCGCCTACCCGCTTTCAGAGCTCCATTTCTGACAGCCTGCATGCTGTGCTGTTTTTCTCTAGCACACAGACCAAACCATTCAGATGAAATGCTTATGATGTTGTCCACAGAGGCAGGTGTCTGAGTGAAAGTGAGAGTGTGTGTGAGAGAGAGAGAGAGAGAGAGCTATGCATAGATCCTGGGAGGCAGTGGAGCTGAGATGTTAGGGGTTTCCCCCTTCCCCTGCCTAAGGAGGGGTTGGTTCCTGCTGCTGTCTAAACTTACAAGATGGCATGCTGACACAGTTGCCCTGCCCTACATGCATGCGTGCGCGCGCGCACACACACACACACACACACACACACTCCCCTTCTCCAGACATCTGTTGAAAAGCAGCTGTCAATGTAGCAGGATGACCATAGAACTATGGGATTGGGAAACCTGCATCATGTGATGACTGCCCCATGTAGCATTGCGAACTTTTCCTGAAGCACTTTGCGGCCAGTTGCACAGTGGGATGTCATATAAGAAGCAATATGCGGGGCCTGCAGCTCAGCAGGCTGGGATGGAAGTTTCCATCCTTGCTGTACACAGCTTAGTATAACCATGAAGCCTGAAAACGCAAACCCCAGATGGCCCTTCTTAGCTGCAGACCTTGTGACTGAGCTGAGAATGTTGTGAAGGATAAATCACATTGACCTTGATCTTAGCTTCATGGGAAAGCTAAAAGTGGCATGGGGCCAGTTTGAGCACACCTAGTAAACAACTGTGATATAACTAGTGTGGGGAGTCTCATGCCTGGTGAGTTTCACCAGGGACCTAGACCTCAGAGGGTGCCCTGGATTCCCCCAGCTGGAGCCATGTCAACTGCGGCCCTTGAAGCCGAGGATCAGGGACGGGACTCCTTGCGTAGAAGGGACGTAAGCATTTCAAGTGCTTTTTACTCTTATGTGCATTGCTCTGTAGCGCTTGCTGATGTGCAGTCTGTAATAGCTAAAAACCATAATACAGCAACATTATCTTTGTAGTAGCAGTGAGGTAGTGAGACTAATAAATCAAGACTATCCCTAATCAACTCTGTGTTGAAGCAAACCCATAATCCTGTTCATCCATGGTAGAGACTGAGCTGACATGGGATAGCTACCACAATGCACTGCTCTCTCTGGTCTTACATGAGTTACTAATGTGGACATGCTTCACCATCACTAGGAGTACAGTATGGACACACAACAGTGGTTTCTCTGCAGCGGTCTTTGAGCAGTGCTGTAATTACCAGTGCTTTACATCTGCCTGTGTAGACATGGCCTCAGATACATTGATTGTTAACGCACATGGCAAATTCAGGGCTGGCATAGCTCAGAGGAGATGGTTTGGGTGACTAACAGGCTGATGGTGTCAGGAGCTGACATACAGTTAAGCACAAACAGCTCATCCTCTCACTGCAGGTGGTAGCAAAGGAAGGGGGGAGCAATTCATAATCCTGGATATCTAAAGAACCACCACACCCTTACACCTCTGCAACACCATTATAGCCAGTGAGGCTGCACAGATATGTCTCATTGCTTGTGTTGTGTTGCTCAGTTATTACAGAGGGTGTAATTTGGCTCTGACATAGAAATTGAAGCAACACATTTATTGATGGGTCTGAGTATGAAAAAAGTCCAGTTTCCTTACCCATCTCTGTGTTGGCTTTGCAATGGGAACAGGAGTTAAATGGAGAGTTACATTTCAGTCAGAGAAATCAGCAGAGAACATGCTGAATATTCACAGGAAGCAGACCTATAGAGTAAGAGGATGCCAATTTAGCTTAGTGCAATCACTTTTCAGAACAGAATAACACTAACTTGAAAGCACATCTGATCCATCCTCAAATGGTAATGTGGTATACGAGCTCATGTGTGCAACAATCTTATTGGGCTGTTCTAGCTCACTAGGTTGAGTGAATTAGCTTTCAGAACTGTTTCTAAAAGTGAATTGAGCTGCTGGAAGCATGTAGTTAGTTGGTGAGGAAGTTGTAGAGGCTTACCAGTGGTGCCTCATTCTGATTTTACACTGGTGTAACTCAATTGACTATACTGTTATTCCCAGTTTACACCTGTGGAAGGCCTCGCTCTAGGAAAACACTTATGAAGTGTATTCTCTTTGACCTCAGTGGTTAACGTTAGATACAGACTTAAATACTTTGTTCAGAATGAGGCCCCAAGGGCCAGACGCACTGTCTGATTTAAGCACCTTTCTTCAGTGAAGAATGCAGGCAATGTATTTTCATATGCAAGAGAATGAAGATGAGGTAAGTGAAAGTAAAAAATATGACTCAAAATTAAGGAGCAAGTAAAGGTATGTCTATACTGCATCCGGAACTGAGATAACACTATCATTTAGCAGTCAGTTGCATGGGTCATGGTCGTAAGGAGTTTCTCAATTCACTTCCACAAGTAGAAGGGATATATTGGTAATTATTGTATTAAGTATTTTAAGAAGAATGATCACTACCTATGGATCCTATCAGGATTTGCAGGACTACTACCTGTCTTATGGATTTCATACTGACAAGTCATTCACCTTTTGACATTTTGAATGTATGCTCCCAAAATATATTACAAACAAGCTAGCAATATCAGTATTTATGTTTGTCTCATTTATGTGTCTATGTGGGAACTATGCACTAATAACATATCTACAAAAAATTGTAGGTGCTTTAAAGTTAAACAGTACACTTTAATGCCCTGGTGTTTGAATGCAGCTTTTAAATCTGCACAATTTCTGAGTGAAACACTTCCCTTTATGTATGCAAATGAAGTAGACAGATGTCTATGAAAGCCATGACCACTGTTTGCACCTTTTTTGAACTGTTATATGTTGTTTGAACACTTCACAACCCAGCTTCAATCTATGGGTTGCTTGTGAACTGTTCTTTGTTGAGTATACATTTATGGTTCACTTGTGCATTAGGATTCCAATCCACTTCCAGTTCACATTAGTGGAGGTCTTTTATGACTTGGATGAGAGACAGATTAAGTTCTATTAGAATTGAGTGATTTGGTAGTCAAATTCTCTTAGTATTGATTTGTCCCTCCCTGGATGAACATATAATATTTAGTAAGAATATGTACAGATTGAACCTCTCTAGTCCAGAACTCTCTAGTCTGGCAACATCCATGGTTCAGCATGATTTTAGTTATCTGGATGTCCACTTTTCCTGGGTGTGGCCAACTTTCCTGCAATCCCATAAAATTTGTTTACAGCCACCAGTCCTAGCTGTCAGTGTTCTGTGCTATTATTTAGCTCTAATTTACTCCTAAGTGTCTTCTAACAGCCCAGTAAACCGTGGAAGTGCGGGTAATGCTTCTAGACAATATTGACCTCTTGTGGTCTGGAAAATTCTCTGTTTTGGAACTGGTCAGGTCCCCAGAGTGCCAGACTAGAGACGTTCAACCTGTACTCAGAACACTCATATCTGTGTCTGAACATGCATGTTTCTATGTGAACAAATGTGTTTAATACATTAACAAGTCTATTCTTAGGTAAACATGCATATTAGTTTTCCTCCCAAACATTTGTGTGATCAAAACCCTGTGTGTCCCAAATTCAAATAGAGCCTTTCAAATGCCCTCAAATCAAATGCCGGCCCCAGACCACAGTGGCAGCAGAGCCTCTGGGGTGGCCTCGGACTGTCTAAACAGCAGAAGCAGGGCCTCTGGGGCCAGGCCCAGACCATGTGAGCCCTGACAGTGGGGACTCCATCCGGGGCGGCCGGGACAGCATGACTGCGGCTGTTGCTCCAAGGGGCACAAAGCCAGGTAAGGTTCTCCCTCATGCCCCACCCCAGTCCCCTCACTTCCCTCCCTTCTACAAGACCCAGCACCCCCAGCTTTCTCCAACACCCTCCCATATTCCTGCACCCTCTCTCCTGGCCAGACACTCTGTCCTGCTCCTTCATCCATGTTGCTCCTGCACCTTCTCTCCTGGACATACACTGCACCCTCCCTTGCGCCTGCTCCCTCCATCTGGCCAGATATCCTACTCCCAGCCTGCTTCTGCACCCTACCCCCCACCCAGACCTCACAACTTATCCCCCTCTGCACCACACCTCCCTCCCAGATACTGCACCCCATCCCTATCCTACTTGCTAGCAGCCCTGTCTGGCATACTATATCCCTCATTTTTGTCCCTATCCCGGAGCCTAAGGAGGTCCATAAAATCCACTAACTCCAGAACCCCAGAAAAAGAAATCTGGTCTATGGGAAGCCCTGAACCTTAGTCTCCCTTCACTTCCCCTCACCCCATGAGACTGGGGCACCAGAAGAGTGAGGTGTCTTAGTTGGGGACACATCAGTGAGCTTTGAGGGTTTTTGGAGGAGTATTTTTGCTTCTCACTTGTGTGGTCCCCAACTGATTTTTTTCTGTGGGTCAGTGACCCCCAACCAAAAAAGTTTCCCCACCCCTACCATAAATAAAGAAAACATTGAAACCTTTTGTGTTGGACATAATATTTTACTTTATTTAAAATGAAGTTTGATAAACTAACATGAGAGAGTTGAAATGCTTAATCTGTTTCCTAATTTAAATTAAACCATTCTCCCTACTTGCAGCAGGTTCAGAAAATAAGGTCACCATACCCACCCTGCCCTTGCCTCCCTTCCCCCCAGCACACAGATCCATGAATAAGTTAAATCTCGGTACATTACTTCTGAAAGGTTGCCAACCTCTGCACTAAAAGGTAAGATCTGCATCTTTATTTATGTATTAATGAAGCTGCTGTAAGTAGGACTATTATTGACTTTACTAAGTATCACTGGCACTCCACTATATTCATACATAGAGGCAAATAAGTCAAAACTTGGCACTCCACTCCTGACAGGTTGCTGCTATAGATTAATGACATGTTGGAGGGGCTTAAGTTGGGGGCTATAGGTGATGACTCATGGTGCTCTGTGATTTTGTTTGTTGGGCCTATCTTGAAGAAGCTGATGCCTGGGTACTCATCTGGCTCTGTCAATCTGTTATTTCACTTCCCCAGGTGGGTATCTAAGTTTTACGACTGCCTGATAGGTGTTTGTCTCCGTCTGTGGGATTGGAGCAAATCCGGTTGTATTTTAGGGGCTGGCTGTAAACTATTGTTTGGGAAATGTGTCTGGATGGAAGCTAGAGGCATGTAGGTAAGTATAAACTACACTATTAGCAGAACATCGAACCTCTGAAAGAGCCATTCAAGTGGTAATTAAGCCATTTAACAGGCATTTGCCAACCCCAGGTATGTGCTGTCAGGTTCTGAGTTTACTGTGCTAGTCTACAGGCCCTTAGTTTACAATTTGTTTTAAAAATATTTCATTAGTGTGTTGCTGAAGATTATAAAATCACATCTCTAAAAAGTTCTCCTCCCTAGTTGCAATCAGGCACTGAGGTGCCAGTTTAATAATATTGTATAAGGCCCCATAAATCCTAAGGATGGCTCCACCTGATGCCAAGTAATCATGGGTGGCAGCTATGAGGGGCCAGGCCTCCCCAGACAGGATGTGGTGCACCTCCTTTTAGAGGAGTGCCAGCCTGCTGCCTTTGAAGCACCACCGTGAAAGGGAGCCTGAGCTATAGCCCTGCCCACACCCCACACGGATATTCCATTCCTGCTTGTTCTCTTCCCCCGTGGCCTCCCCATGTGATTCCTCTGCTTGCCTCTCCTCCACCTTTTCCCCCATAGCCCCACCCTTGCTCTGCCTCTTTCCCAGAGGTCTCCTCTGCTCACCGCTCTCGTGTCTCTGCCCTCTCTTCTGAGGGTCCCTCCACCTGCCAAGAGCCGAGAGGAACAGGTGGGCAGGAGGCTCTCAGAGGGAGGAAATGGAGATGTGCAGGCTAGGGGAGGGGAAAGGTTGGGGGAGGGGAGTGTGATGAGAGGAAGCAGGCCACAGGATGGAGTAGGGGTTGAGGCAACAATCTGGGTACTAGTTCCCCGCCTATTTGTAGGGAGCTTCTGGCAGTCATGCTCACTCTCCCAAAATGCAGGAGTCCTATGCTTCCCATATAAGCAGGTCTGAAGAGGTTGAGCCTTCCTTTTACAAATGTGTGTTTTTTGCGGCTAGATAGTGATATAAGTAGGAATGAATTGTTAGGAATATGTAGACAACAGAAGAAATCTTCTAAAACAAATGTAAAACCAGCTGAAGGATCTGTGTCCAAATGAGAACAAATCATTAGGTAACGATCTGTTATCTAATTTAAGCACATGCAGCTGTTGCCCAGCATAAAAGAAAACTACTGAAAGTAGTGCATAAACAGATCTACTATGTGGAATAGAATGAATGTATCATCAGAGTGCCTTCAACAGCCATAGATAAATACCACTTTCAGAGCATTTTTTGAATGCACAGAGAGAATGATTGATAATGTTGGGTTTAAGCCGGTATAGCTCATGAAGATTGATAGAAATAAGCATGGGCAGAGGGATTGTCCTCCAGGTTGGAAACCACCTTAACTATGCTACTGTAATTAATTGCAAATAATACAAAGTTTTTTGAACACAGCTGCAATGTATTACTGTTTCCTGGACCAGACTCATTTGCAAACCACCAAAGTAGCCCAAGCCTAATGTTCGAAGAGTTCTCCCCCACCTCCTGCTTTTCCTTTACTAGAGGAGTTGATCAAGTCCAGTCCTCATGGGTATATCTACACTACAGCATTAATTTGAGTAATCTTAATTCGAAATAGCTAATTTGAATTAATGCATCTACACACAAAATGCAGTCTGAATTAGCATTTCGCTAATTCGAACTACCGCGTCCACACTGATTGGATGCTGAATCGCATTTAAGGCCAGCTGCTGCCCGTTACCAGCAGGGCATCAGGTCAGTATTGCTTTGTGTGGCTGCTGCCTGAGGCTATCTGAGGCTCGTGCTTAAAGGGACCCCTCTGGACAGCCGGTTCTCAGGTTTCCGTGCTTGCGTGCCTACCTCGCCGAGGGACAGCAAAGCATTTTCTTCTCTGCTTGCTTTGGTTGTCTCAACTCGGGACCACGGAGCCAAAGCCACCCCTGGGCACTCTGGTGTCCAATTTGGAAGACTTGCTGCCAGCCTGGCAGCATTGCAGGAGACTGCCTGGCAGCAGTTGCTGCAGCCCCCGGGCCCTCTTCTGGACCCCGCAGGAGGGCGAGGAGGAGCAGCAGCATCTCCTGGATGCCAGTGTGCCCCGCCACATCTGGCGTCTGGACACCAGCAGCGACTGGTGGGACCGCATCGTCCTGGAGCGCTGGGGAGACCAACAATGGACCCAGAACTTCAGGATGAAGGAGGACACCTTCCTTGAGCTCTGTGAGTGGCTCGCCCCTGCTCTGCAGCAAAGGGACATGCACATGAGGCCCGCCATTCCCCTCCACAAGCGGGTGGCCATCACCCTCTGGAAGCTCTCCACGCCGGATAGCTACCGATCCGTGGCGAACCAGTTAGGTGTGGGGAGATCCACCGTCGGAGCAGTGCTCATGCAGGTAAGGGAGTCTTTGGCCACTGAGCCAGGGGGGAGGGGGGGAGATGGGATGCCACACGGAAACAGGGGGAGGTGGTGCAAGTCCCCTCCACGGGAGGGTTTGTTCTGTTCCAGCCGCACTATGGACTGCCCATGGTGGCCAGGATTGCAGGGGGTGTTGCTCCTGGGGAGTGGGGGTGCGGGGCAGTGGCGGGGAAGGAACGCTCTCGGCCACCCTGGCACCCCAGTGACTCTCGGTTTTGTGTGTCTCTCTGCAGGTGGTCAAGGCCATCAACAGAGTGCTGCTCCGCAGAGTCGTCCGCCTCATGGATTTGGACGCGGTGATCAAGGGGTTTGGTGCCCTGGGCTTCCCCAACTGCGGGGGGGGGGGGGGCAAGGCAATCGATGGGACGCACATCCCCATCTGTGCCCAGGAACACCAGGCCTCCCATTATATTAACCGGAAAGGGCACTTCTCGGTGGTCCTGCAGTCCGTGTCTGACCACCGGGGCCGCTTCCTGGACATCAACGTGGGCTGGTCCGGCAAAGCACGTGACACATGGGTGTACTACAACTCCTCCGTGTGGCAGAGGCTGCACGCCGGGACCTTCTTCCCTGACCACCACATCAAGGTCAGGGATGTGGACATGCCCGTGTGCCTGGTGGGGGATGTGGCCTACCTGCTGCAACCCTGGCTAATGAAGCCCTACACGGGAGACCTGACCCCCTCCTGACATACCTTTAATGCCAGGCTAAGCAGGGCCCGCATCATCGTGGAGGGGGCCTTCGGCTGTCTGAAGGCCAGATTCAGATGCCTCCTTACCCGCCTCAACCTCTCGGAAAGGAATATTCCGCACGCGGTGGCAGCGTGTTCCGTGCCGCACAATTTGTGTGAGTGGAAGGGGGAGGCTTTCCTGCCAGCCTGGATGGCAGAGGCTGACCACCTGGCTGGCCCATATGTGCAGCCTCACACGGCTGCCATCCGGGAGGCCCATCGAGGGGCTGTCAATATCCGGGAGGCCCTGCAGAAGAGCTTCTACACGGAGCAGGACTGAAATCTCCCTGGTGTGCCCCACTGGGGCCTTATTCCACCCTCACATCCTTCCACTTACGCCTCCCTAGCTCCCCTTCCTGCTGTAAACAATAAAGGACACATTTTTTCAAAAATATCAACTCTGTTTTATTGAACAAAACTGGGGGGGGGGGCTGGATTGAAACTCTGGGGAGACTGGAGAAAGGATGCAGGAGAGGGTGGGAGAGGGGAGGGGGAAACTGGGAGGAGGGAGCTGGAAGGGGGAAGCAAGGGGAAGAAGGGGGAGGGGAAGCTCAAGGGTGGGGGTCTCGCTGGGCCAACTGACTCCTAGCACTGTGTGTGCGGGGACCTCGGCATCCCCAGGGGGATGGAAAGGGGGGTGTGGAGACTGAGGAGAAGGGTGTGGAGGTTGTGAAGGGTGAGGCGGGAGGGGGAGCAGGAGTGGGAGGAGGAGTGGGAGCTGGGGGGGGCAGCAGGTGCTGGGGCAGCACGAGGCAGCATGCTCTGCACCAGGGTCTCCCCTTCCCAGGCAGGGGACGGTGATGGCACTTACCTGGTGTGGTCTCCCCGGATGACCCTGCTGACTCTGATGCTGGGACAGCTCGGGGGTCCTGGTGGCATGGCACCCTCCGCGCTGGCCTCTCTGCTGTGCCCAGGTCAGGGCCCTCCGGTCCCGGCTCGCTGCCCCCCAGGATGTGGTCGAGGGCATGGAAGTAGGGGCAGGTGTCGGCCCCTGCTGTGGAGCTTCCCCTTGTGGCCCTGGTGTACGCCTGCCTCAAATCCTTGATTTTGAGGCACACCTGCTCCTGGGTTCGCCGGTGGTCGCTATGCAGGAGCAGCCCGAGGCTGGCTGTGGCAGCTGGTGCCCCCACCTGCATAGCCATCAATGGCTGTGACATAATCATTGGGTGCCTGGGCGCCCCGTGACGTCATCATTGGGCGCCCCAGGCTGGCGGCGCCCTAGGCGACTGCCGAGTCTGCCTATGTTTGTGGGCTGCCCTGCCGCTATGCAGCCGTAGACAGCCACGTTCCTCTGCCTGGTGTGGAGCTCAATGAGGTCCATGATCTCCACACCAGTGCAGGAGGGCACGTGCCATCTACAGCCCCTGGTTGGTTGCTGGGGGACTGGGCGGGGGACAGCTGGCTGCCACTGGATACCCAGCTCATGGTCTGGCCACTGGGCAAGGGGCTGTCACTGCTGCTGTGTGCAGCCAGTCCTGTAGCTGGCACATGCCCAGTGGCCAGACTCTACCCCTTTAAGGGCCCCGAGGCTGGGGAGAGGAGAGGAGTTTTCCTGGTTGTGCCCAGAGTGGCCAATAGGGCACCCTGGGAAGGGGTGGAAGCCCCCTATTTCGAAATAAGCGTCGACACAGCACTTATTTCGAATTAGCTATTTCGAATTTGGCGTTATTCCTCAGAGAATGAGGTTTAACTAATTCGAATTAAGCGCCCCGCTATTTCGAATTTATTTTGAAATAGCGGTTTGCCTGTATAGACGCTATTAAAGTTAATTCAAAGTAACAGCTGTTGTTTCAAATTAACTTTGCCGTGTAGACATACCCCATGAGTTCAGGGGCCTGGACTTGATAACCTCTTGAGATTCCTTCCAGTTCTATGATTAGCAAACTTGATAGGAAAGTTTGATTAACCTACTGTGGCGGTGGCTGGAACCCCGGGTCCCTTTGAATTGCCAGGCCCTGAGGCAACTGACTCCTTTGCCCCCCTTGTCAGGGGGCCTGCCTATGGGTTCTGGCACCCTGGGGTCTGGTTCCATAGCATATTCTGCAGGGAAAGGAAACTCTGCCTTCCCAGTGGGATGATATGGCAAGGAGAGATATCAGCAAGGGGTCCTCAGAAATGTGCTCCTCCCATTGTCTTCTCTTCCGGCTTTGCTGGGGGAAGGGATGATCTTGGCTTCAATGCTGTTGGATGCTGCATAGGGTCAATCTACAAATGCCATGGAATAGTTCTATCCTGATGGGAGAAATTATAGTGTCAATATGACCTTGTGCAGGATTTGACCCAACTGGCATGAGAAACCACTCAGGTCCTCATGGACAGAGTTGCTACCATGACATGAAGCATTTACAGCTTATTATCAAGCAGGCATATCTTTGGCCCTGTCGTCAATACACTGTGTGTGGGCCCCTGCCTGCATCCATTGATTTGTACCTGGTCACTACTCCCATCAATATGTATTGGCAGCTGGCCTGCACCTGTCCCTACCGCAGAATACCAACTGTTTCTTTCCAGTGCACAGTGCCTGCCATGTAGGTAGATTAACTGAGAGACAATGTTGTCCTCACTTGTTTCAATGCACCCTATCTGCTTTCACAATGATACTCATGGCAATTTGCCTTGTATAACTGCGATGAGGACCACTGATTTATGCATCAGTTTAGAGGCTCTGAGATAGCCCTGCATTGCTTTATAATGATCTTGTTGGATGAAAAGCACCCGATTACCAAGCTTAACCAACTTTAAAGATTTACTGAGAAATTGTTTAGGACAATATATAAGCACCTGAATCAAGAATAAAGCATAAATAAAACAGGGCAGAGGTGGCTGCTGGCCAGTTCTGAAGGCAGCATCGCCGCCAACAGCAGCAGCACAGCAGTAAGAGTAGCAGTACTGCAACTCCTACAGTAACCTTATGATGCCCCCACAAATCCTTTTTGGGTCAGGACCCCCACAGTTACAACACTGAAATTTCAGATTTAAATAGGTGAATTTATGTGAAACTGACAAAAATGGACCACGAATTTGGTAGGACGCTACTAATAATCCATCTCTCCAATCATATTGTTATCTACATGGCTCACATCTTTAGCCTAGGTGTTTTCTTGTTTTTTTTTTTTTTCAGTTTTAACATTGCTTATGGCCTTGTTCTTGGCATAATGATCCTTCCTGTTTTTTTCCATTGTAGCAACCCTGCTTACGCAACATCTATTTAGCTATTACCTTTCTATGACCCTCTAACACACTGCATTCCTCAGTCTAAATCCATTATGCTCATAACCCATAATTTTTCTGCATTCCTCAGTCTAAATCCATTACGCTCATCACCCAGCACGTGTATCCATTGTTTCCATCTTGCAATTTAGTTCAGTCTTAGGCTCTGTTTCCATAGCTGATTGGATAATTGTGTAGCTGATTCATGCCTGCAGGGTGTGAGTGGAGGCTCATTGTCATGACCTTTTTTGATGGGAGTGATACTTTTATGAGACACGTGGCTGAGAAGCAGTGGGGCCAACTATTTCATAAGGAGTCCTCTCCCTGCCCCCCAAATATATACTTGTGCGATTGCAGGTGAAACTCACCTTCTTCTGCTAAGGTAGTTCAGTGTATTTAACTGCATTGAACTTTTGCTTGATTTTTAATGCATCTCCTGCTGCTGGTGAACAGCTTAATTTTGTGCAATGACATTATCCTAGGAAACCATGCTTTCCCCCAAGTAAATGGCTAGCACAAAGTGTTCCATCTGGCTAATTTGGGGCCCAAAAGAATTTCAGGATTGTATAAAATAACTCTCATTGAATATATCAGTATCTATATAAAGAGGGAGGTTTTTAGGTTTCTTGACATTGTCCTGATCCTAAGCTGCCCTAAAGGCTGGGGTGGTTTCCAGCATAATTTAGAGGTGTACTGACCTGTCTAAATTGCAGCAACCTCCTGAACCTGTTCCATGGGCCATTGAGCCATTGCATTGCCTGGAATCCCTGCTGTGGCCTACAGTTCTGTCTCCAACCTGCCTCTCTCTTTGCTGGAGCTACTAGCAGGCTGTTGTCCACAGTACCTGTGCCAGGGGAATCCTCCCCCCATCCAAACTAAACTCGGGCTTTACACACCCTTTGTGGGTTTTATGGGCTGTAAAGGGGCCAGAGCTGGAGTGACAATCTCACCCTAAATTGCTACTGTTGTCTTTAATCTAATCAGCACATTCCAGTCCTTGTATAACTCCAGCACTGAGGTGTGACTACAGCTTTCTCCCTTTTCCTCTCTGGGTATGAGTCCTAGGTCCACCTGTAAAGGCACTTGGTGCCTCCAGTGCAGAGAGCACAGCAGGCCCATCATTTTGGAAAGTTTTCAACCCCTAATGCTATCCAGAGAAGCATTAATTTAAGCACGGGAAAGCAGAATAGCTATCCCAATTCCCAGAGTAATAAAAAGAGTAACGGGGGCTTTAAATTAGGCCTGGGAACCTAGGAGAGGGGACAATGGAAAAAGTGATCAGTTTAATAAAAGAAAAAAGTACAATACATAAACGCTGCTGCTCGCAACTTTCTCAGCCAGTACAAAACACCTGTGCTCCCTCCCAGCACCTGCTAGGTAAACAATGAGTTTAGGCTCAGCCTTTGGTGGGTGGTATATCACTGAACTCAGTAACCAAGGTAAAACACATTATCAATATCAAAATTAAAAAATAATAGTGTTCTTACGAAGTATCCACACCGAGGATCGTAAAATGTTCTTGGTGACTCTCTGGACTGAATTCAAATATATAGTTAGGCTGGCTCTTGGTAGCCTGACTGTGACTTTTTCCCCCACTTCCTGAATTTCTGGTGTCTGTTGAGATCAGAGTCCCAGAAATCTCTTTGGGCAGAAATGTGGACGATAGAAGGAGCATATCTGGCTGTGATGCTTCTCTCCCTGTGTCACATTACTGGATTTTAAAGGGAGCAGCCAGATCATTGCTGCTCCCACGGGGGGGGGCGGGGGAGAGGGGGAGAAGGGGGGTGCTTGCTCCAAAGTCTGTACAAAGGGGGCCATGTGAGGTGTCAAATGAAAGCTTATGCTCTACTGATTCTGTATGTGTTACTCATATACTTGTATGATGTTTGTATGTGGAGTTACGAATATGGGCTCTGTGCTGGTGCTGGAATGTTCTCTGCCTGTCCTGAGGAAAATGTCCACTGAATGACTACGCTAATTAACCCAGCTTCAGGGAAAATGGCTCTCAAGGTGCCCAATACACACCTGAGGAATGTGTCTGGAAACCTGCAGACCAGTCAATACCTCATAGTGGCTGGCTTGTGAAACATGCCATCATGTGACCAACTCCAGTTTAGGAGACACCAGAGATATATAAGTGCCATGAGGCAGACTCCATTCTGCCTTCAATTCTGCTACTGATTCTAGATGCAGCCTTGCGAGGAACAGCGAGCCGGGAAGAATCGTTGGCCCATCCTGACATAGGATGTACACCAGAGACTTTTAACATAGCAGTTTGTAACATCTCTGCTGAGAGCCTGCATTGAGAACTTGGCGATTCGATGCATGTAATGTATTCTTCTTAACAACCTTACTCTCATGCTTTTCTTTCTTTTATTAATAAACCTTTAGATTTTAGATTCTAAAGGATTTGCTCGTGAGGCTTCCCGTTGGCCAGATTGGCAGCTGAAGTGCTTGGTGTGACTGGTTTGTGGCCTATTTGGGAACAGTCTCCAGTCAGGGTCTGTAAGGAGCCCTGAGTTTGAGCAATTCGCCCTGACCGGACACCCTCAGTGGTGCCCAGACCCGGCATGGTCTGTCACACCCTGCTATGCTCCAAACTCAGCCACAACTGAAAGTAAAAATCAAATGTGTTGTCTCTGAATTCTGTCTTATGATTGGTTCTGGTAGTGTTTTGAGCCAGTTCTATCTCCACCCTGGGCCCGGGACCCTAGGCAACTGGGGAAACTTTGTCCTCAGCCTGTGTAGCAATAGATGCTGTAGATGAGGGGTGAGTCCCTGAAGTCCCACTAAAGGGGTTACACTTGGCAGATAAATAAAGAGGATACTGCTTTTCAAACGTTTCATTTTAAAGTTGCTTGGCTTAAAATGGCTGCATCTTTTGTTCTTTATGTCTTCACTAATTCTGTTAAAAATATGGGGCCTTATGAAGTTTAGGTTTATATTAGCGATTTGCAATTCTTCTTTAAACAGATACTCTGTGCGTTGGGCATTGGGTGCTTCTCAGAATGCTTTTGTACTGTAAAGTCAATGGACTGTCCAAATAAGGGCACTGGTATCCTGAGAGGCCAGTGTTGTACAGCACTGCAGTATTGAATTCAGTTAAAGTGCTCTCCTTGTTGACTCCTTGGGTTTACTGAATTCAACAGTGCACTTTTTGAGGTCTTAACTTTTCAGAGTTAATGGCTTTTGAATGCAGTGATTAACACTGACCTTGGTGAGCAGTAAGGTTAAAATTACACAAAATGTTTTGGAACACAAACTTTGTCACAATCCTCATTATGTGAAATACCACTGTGTAAGTCAACCAAGGATACCTTGATTAGTCTCTAATGTCCTTCTGTTAACAGTTTTTTCCGATGATAGATATATATTAACACTAAGTATCTAATGAAGATTTATTCCTTATAGAGTGCTATCTACGTGCTCTTGTAATTTTGATTATGTTGCAGCTTTCGAACCAATGGTAAAAGACTAATGATTTAATCAGGGAAAGTGTGCAGAGGCACAAAACTTTGCCAGCTCTGAAAGCAGCATGTTCCATTTCATGCCTATTATGGTGGTTTTAAATGTAGATTCTGTGAGATGATCAGTTATTTTTAATTGTGAATATCTCAAATCTATTTCATGTGTGGGTCACGAGCTAGTTGAATGTACATTTCAAAATGGAGACAAAGCATTCTGAATAGTGAAATCACTGACATTTAATGTTTGTCTTGCTTCCTTATTTTAGAGCACTCTGTTTCTGCCCCCTTTTTGTTTCTGCCCCCTTTTTATTTTAAAAGCTTGACATTGTGTTTTGGGTGGGAACTGATATTCATGTTTATTGCTAAAGGCATAATTTGGCAGTCCTGTGCCACCAAACCTAACTTTGATTTTGAGTGAAGATTTGGATACATGGATAATTCAAAATAGGTAAGGGATGATATTTCCTTTACCTCTATTCTTATTCGTATATGCTTACCATGAGGAATAACAAAAACATCACACTTTGTAATCTTTCCCAAATGAAGTGTTAGAGGTGTCATTTTCAAGAAGTTTACCTGAATGTTGGCATGCTCCTCAGTTGAGAGGGATTATGAAAATGGGGCACCATCCATTCTGCCATCATAGGTGGTCGACGCTTTACTGCTCAGCACATGAGACAGATCCACCAATGGCTGTTAGCCAAGATGGGCAGGGGTGCAATCCCATGCTCTGGGAGTCCCTACGCCTCTGACTCCCAGGTACCTGGACTGGAGGGCAGGGCATGGATCACTTGATAATTGCCCTATTCTGTTCATTCTTGCTGAAGCATAGGACGTTGTTCACTATCAGAAGAGAGGCTAGTAGGGTAGATGCACCACAGGCCTGATCCATTGTGGCCTTTCTTATGATCCTCAATCACTAACCTGGTATTAAATTGCATGAACTGGAAAGGAGGGTCACTGCCTTCTGAGAGAGAACTGCGCAAGAAACTAAAGGATTAAAACTTGATTCTGGCTTATATAAGACTTTTTTTCTTGCTTGGTCGGGGGGGGGGGAGGAATGTTTGTATTCACTCGCCTGGGGGGTCTCTCTTTTTGGAGTCTCACTTCTCTGCAACCTTCCTGTGCGTCTTGATCTGGTTCAGTGCCAGAACAGATAATTCCTTCTGGGTAGCTACGTACTCTTCAGGAGAGTTTCATGTCTATAAAATGTTCTTGCTGTTACCCAGACTTGGTGTACCTCTTCCATGTCTGCACAACAGTCTCCTCATGGCCACTGGCATAGAGATCAATGGAGCCAGCTCTGAATGCAAGGACCCACTGGTGCTGTTTTACCTTCTGCACTTACTGTCAGGTGGCCATTGAAAGGATGAAACTGCTGCAGCTAAACATCAGATAGGACTTGCAAGGCAGACTACACCAATTTCACCAATACTGGTATCCTTCCAAGTCCTACATCATTTCCAAGGCCAGGCTACAGGGAAAAAAAATCTTGCTTCATTTTAAAATTAGACAAACAGATTCAGACACTTCCTAAAATAGAAAAGCTGTGTATGTAGCTTACCCCAAATACCTCCAAAATGATAGGTATGACACTGCTGCCTTTCACATTGTCATTCTTTGAAGTTGTCATTCCAATGTGCACTGCTGTGTTATAGCAGGAGTGACCTCACAGAAGGAATCCTGGGGAAACAACAGTTTTTAAAGAGAAATGTTTTTCAAGTTCCTACATGAAAAGGTGGCTAACCTCCCCAGTCTGGAACACATATGCTGGAATTGGTAATTTGGAGGATCTGTCTGAGCATCCAGATTAGTTGGATGTTGGTATTTTGTGCCCATTCTTATCTTTTCTCTGGTATATTCACTTGTTTCAATCTTTAAATGCTGCCTTTTCATAATCACCTTTCCTGATTTTTCTATTCTTCAAAATAGATTCATGTCAAATTTTAGTTGCAAAGAAAGAAAATTGATACATTATTTATCAGATGGGTACCGCCTGTAATAGCTCAGTAAAGATGTAGCTGTATTAGGAAAGGATGCCTGGTCTACTAGGTCACACCAATTCCCAACCTCTAATATTTTCTGCATTTCACATGTTTTGTTCTATTTTGCTACAGTTCCTAAAACTGTTAAATAAAAGAGATGCTAAGAAATAGCCTTATCGACCCCACCTCCTGAGACAGGATTTTCCTAGCTCTGCTGCATTAAATATTTATACTTAATAGAGAAAATATTGAAAAATATTCAGGGAAAGATTTGGTTGCAAATATCTCTAGGGAATCTGCAATGTAACAATAAGCCACTTATTTCATAATAAAGGGGGATTGCCAGAGTGATCTTATTCCCATACCCCCCCCCCAAACAAACTCAGCAACATGCATTTAATCCCCAGTTGGAATAAAATAATAGTGGCAGCCACACAACTGCTGTAAACTACTGCTTCAATAACTCGCACAACAGATTCAAGTTGAAAATGGAATGTTTGAAGTGGGACTAATTAATTGCCCTTGTCCAGCTCTAACTCTTACCCACCACTGCTGGAGTTCGATGAACACAAGGGCTTGAATGTCACTGCAAAGGGTCTTGAGCAGTATTCACTTTTTTTATTGCTTAGGCAACAAACATCACCAATACAGGAGACTACCAAGGCTGAGGTGATATCCTATTTGAGTTTTCATTACAAATAATAAAATTTGGGCCATACATATGGCTCAGAACTATAACATATTATGTCTGCATTTTACAAGGATTTTATCATGTTATTCCTTCTAGGTGTAATACCTCCTACCACAGACGCTCTGCTCCAAATTCCTTCATCATATCCTATACGCTCATTTTCTCCTTTTCATTCCCTTGCCCTCTCCTACTTCGTCACAACAAATTAGCATCCTGTGTATGGGTTAGATAAATTTTCTTTGTCTGCCATTGAATCAGGAGTGTGCTGTTTTTGATTCTCTGACTGCAGTACACTTCTTTTGCTTTTACCCTGCTACTCCGACCTTGAGAGGAAACCCAGCAATAGCACAGTAAAACTATGGATCCGACCGAAGCTCCCTAAACTTTTAGCAAAATTGCAGAAAAAAACCATGCCAGAAATCAGCTTGCTTGATGGGCTTGAGAAGGCAGCTGTTTGTGGCATTGAACTGAACCCCCTTCTATTTTGAGATCTTGAACACACTAGTGACATTCATTTTTGTAGCTTTCTGCAAAGGATGGATGATCTGGTTGGGCAAGAAACAGTGCCTGTTGGTCAGGTTATTTCACCTGGATAAAACAAAATCCTTGGCCACAATAATCAAGCAGTCTCCAGCTCTAGATGACATCCAGCTCAGTATTAAGTTGTCTGGATGGGATGTTGAGCATGTGGAAAGTGGCATAGCCAGCACTGTAGGATGTTCAGAAGAAGCGGATACTCATCTAGCAGCAATTGCTGCCATGTTTTGGGCCTTTTAGCCCATTCTGCAATCATGTTGTATTAAGCTTTCTCTGAAGCTACAGTTCTACAGAACCACATTGAACTCTGCTTTAGAGAATTCTGAAGCATGAGTGCCAAAAAGCTTTGTTTTATAAGTTATGTTATAAGATTAACAGTGATAGACATAAATTGCATGCCAGCCAGACTACCTTAATGATCTAGCTAGACCTGGATGGTGCTTGATATTCCAGGAAGTCATGCCCCTTTGGAATTTGGCATGATGATGGTACAATAGTGCATGTAGGAGTAACACTTTGGTTATATCTTCACTGCAAAAATTAGTGTGTTTTTTGATGTAAAATGGAAACAAGCACAGGCAGTTTTTTTACCTCAATGTAGGTAGTCCAGTGAACACTGTGTCCCTCACTAGAGGCTGACCTTGACTTACTGAACTATGGTGTCGTATCTCCACTAGTATTTTATATTGAGAACACTTCTTTTTACAGTGACAACACAGACAAGGGCTCTATGTCTAGACTACAGAGTTTTTTTTCGAAAAAAGGGGCCTTTTTTCGAAAAATCTTCACCTGCATTTAGACTGCTGTCACGTTCTTTCAAAATTAAATTGAAAGAACGCGGCAGTTTTTTTGACAGCGGGTAAACCTAATTTTACGAGGAAGAACACCTTTTTTTGAAAGAGCTCTTTTGAAAAAAAGGCATTCTTGAACACAAACAGGGCTTTTTTCCAAAAGAGAGAGTCCAGATTGCTGGGGTGCTCTCTTTCAAAAAAGCGGATCGGTTTTTCGTAAGTGTTATGGCTGTCTAGATGATCTCTTTTGAAAGAGGCTTTTTCGAAAAAGCCTCTTTCAGAAGAGGCTTGTAGTCTAGATGTACCCTAAGCTACGTGGGCTTTCCCTTCTTAAGAGCTGCTTTCCAGCAGCCGAGTAGCTTCAAGCAAGATTGCTATCTCAAATTCCCTACATTGTACTTTATTTTTCCACATGATGACAGAGAAGAGGTGACTTGATGATTCCTTGTTCTGTTCATTTCCTCTGAAACACCTGGTATTGGCTACTATTGGAAGACAGGCTATTTGGCTATATGGACCATTGATCTGACCCAGTATGGCTGTTTTTATGTTCTTACGCAACAGCTGCCAATCCACACTGTATTTTAATAATATTTTCAATGTAAGTTTTCTGCTTTCTGGAGTTTTAGATTTTTTGTCACGAAAGCAAATTTAAAGCCTCACTGGCATAGGCCAATGTTAGTTAAAATGATTTTGGAGAGTGAAAAAATATTTTTGATTGTGATGGCTCATAAATGTTGTATAGTTAATGAGTTCTGTTGCATACAAGTGCCCCCGTATGCGATGTTTCCTGTGGTGATTGAAGCAGAATCCTGAGCAATCTCAGATGCAATGCTGAAGGATAATTTATCAGATGTTTTCAGGTCTGAGTTTTATAGGCTACAGCAAAGGTAAGATGTACCAAAATGCCCTTCTGAGTATAATCACAAAGAAAGATTTTGCTGAAGATTTTGCTATTCAGACTGCCAGGTAATGCTATTTACTTTACTAGGGAAATATCCCTTTGATGTGTTAGTTTCATTTCAAATAAGAAAACTTAATGGAGTGAAATTTACATTCATTTGTATATATAAATGACACTAAGTCTGTAGAACTTCCCTTGTAGCTCACAAATAATATTTTAATGCAAGCTCAAACTACCATAAGTGCTGTGGTTGGCAAATAATCTTGGTTTCTATGTCTTTGAAGAGATTTTAGCTCTGGATGGAATAAATACATTACTGTAGCTTTACTAAGATCAAAAGTCAGAACAAAGTTTAGGTGGGGTGTGTGGTTTTTTTTTTTTTTTTTTTTGCACCAGAACAAATTAATCTGAAAGCAATGCTACCTGAGTCCATTCATGAACACTTGCATTTATAAAGGTAATTAGAGTGGAGGCTGTAGCAACTGGTATAGTTGAAGTAGCATACTTGTTTTTATTCTAACCATCTGTTTTACAGTTTCTCATTTTTCAAAATGTTCCCCTTCCAAGATGCAATTTTCCAAGAATGGTCTCTGCTTGAAGGTGAAATATTTTCAAGAAGTTTGAACATAAAGAGGTGTGCCATTTTTGAGAATGAGGATTGGGGGGCGGGGGAGATCACTTTTCTCAATTAAACACAAATCTTGGCTGTTTTTGATTAAAGGGAAACATTTTCAAATGTCTTAACATGACAGTCTCAGAGCCTCAGTCATTTTTGTAGTTTTTATCTGAGATGAGTGTAGGAAGAACATTTTCTCAATGAGGAGGAACACCTGTGGATATTCAAGTGAAAAGTGGGAGCAAGGCAAAAGCAAGTAGACACAGATGCATTCCCTATTCCCACCCGGCTATTCTCCCCCAGACAGGAGGTGGTGTAGGTCCCAGAGACGTTACAATAGATGTCTTACTGTACTAATTTCCAGGGAATTGTCATGCAGACCCTCCATAGTATCTCCCACTTCCCCAACCCATTTCCCTAAGGCCAATTCATGGTACAAGAAGCTGAGCTCAGAATTTAAACCTCATTGATTAAAGGCTAAAAGACTTAGGCAATTTTTTTTGGTTATTTGGCAATTTTGAAAAATAGAATTAGAATAGATTGAACTGAAATCTAAAAATTGTGAAGAAATTTGGCCAATTTGTAAGAATCGATCTTGGTTTGAAGGACTATTTTGCCTGAGAGTTTAAAGTGCTACAATCACAAACCATCTGAAAAGGGGGCTGAGTAGTAGCTACCTGGTAACATTTAGCCCAGTGGCTCAGATATTCAGCTAAGAGATAGGTGGTCTAAGACCACATCCTTTCTGTGTTTGATGTAGCAGTGAGACTTGCTTTACCAGCATCCTAGGTGAATATCTCAATCACTGTGCTATGGAATCCCTCTTGCTCCCAGTACCTGACCAAATGTTTATTCATTCTCATTCAGTCAGGAAACAAGCACAAGAAGGATTCTATAGCTTGGTGGTGAAGGTGTTTCCTTAGGTGGTAGAAGACTCCAGTTTAAATCCTTGCTCCACTAACTATTTAATCTGCTATACAAAGTGGGACATTATATTTCAACAGAAGAGCTTGGGTAAGGCATAGACCGGCAATTGAATTCGCATGAATATTTTTTTTGCAGTATTCACCCACTCCTATTGGGGAAGCTTGCACTGAAGCTGCATGAGTGTGCCTTTATTTCTTGGAGAAATAGAGGATGTTGGTCTTCATGGCTGTCAGTGTAGCATCTTTCAGAAAAAACTAAATTCATATACAAAATAGTAAATATAGTCACTGGGATTTATTCACACCCGAATATGTAGGCGCAGTGCTTTTTTTGTGACGGTACGCACCAGTACGGCGTACTGTCACCTTTTTTTGGGAACACTCGCCGCTTTCCCCCAGCACAGCCCCCCTGCCGGCCCTGGGAGCACTCGCACCGCGCCAGACGGAAGCCCACTCAGGACACACGGCAATTAAAGGGGCCGCGACCACATTTTGGTGCTTTTTTGTTTTGCCTGACAAATTTTTTGAAACCCTAGTACTGGCACTTTTTTTTTTTTTAATTTACCAAAAAAAAAAAAAGCACTATGTAAGCATATATAGGTGTGATTCCTGTTATCTGTAAGAGGAAAATAATGAAGTCTATTAGGCATTTAAGGCCAGAGGAGGAAGGATTGGGGTCCAGGCTATCCCATTCCAAGAGTTCAGTGCAGAGTGAGACCTATGGAAAGATAGATGCAGCTGCTAAGAGAGAGTAAGTGAACCTAGGGTAATGGTCTATGGACAGGAAATCCACCTGGTAGTTACTGTTCAGATTAGCAGCCAAAGAGCCTTGTAGTGCAGGGTAGGGCCAGGCTCTCCTTTCTCTCTGCCAATCAGGGGAAGTTCTAGGAATGAAAGCAGCACATACACAGCTAGTTTCTTCCCTCATAATAAGAAGGAAAGTTAGTAGGAAGAGAACTGCCTTGTTTGCTTAGCAGTGAGTGAGCCAGCTGCTTGTATTCTGCCTTCTGGTGCCTGGGAAATGTTAGAGGAACACCTTCTTCTTCCCTCCTCCAAACCACTCTCCCTTCCTGTCAGTATGGTGCTTGGGGAGGCAGGGACATTTTGTGAAGATTTAATTCCAGTTTTGTTTATTTCTCAGTCTTTCTTGCCTGTCCTGTGTAGAGGTAATTTAAAGAGACTGCTGGGTGGTAGGCTCTGGATTGCAGCCTACCACCAGATCCTGTGCACATAAAATCCCCTGAATACTGAGAGGAGGAAATTTTTAAATTTCTCCCCCTTACCCAACATAATACAGTGATTACGTCATAGAATGTTATAGTTGTCCTGATAGGATTATATGCCCCAAATACGAGGCCCAGATCTGATAGTGACTTAAACATGGAGGAAAAACTTAAAAATACAACAAATACTCTAGTAGCACCTTAAAGACTAACATCTTTAAGCCTGTCATCTGAAGAAGTGGGTTGTGCCCACGAAAACTCATGATACCATCTACATATTTTGTTAGTCTTTAAGGTGCTACTAGACTATTTGTTATTTTTTAAGTTTTTCCTGTTACAGACTAACTCGGCTACCCCCTGAAGCTTTTAAACATGCAGGTAACTTTACATATCAGAATAGTTCCCATGAGACTATTTAGATGCTTAAAATTACACGTACTTCAGTGCCTGGCTGGATCAAGGTTTTAAAGAAGGATCTTTACTAAAGATGGGCCTGGAGAAAGTTAGTGAACCCCCATCCTCCCAAATGATGATTAAATCTGGATATGGATTAGAACGCTGAAGTTCTAGTACATTGCTGGCAGTTGCTTAGTACTCATCTGATTGCCCATCTTTGAATTTTTTTGCAGTTTGATTTTTCTCATTTGGTGTGTATTTTGCAGACATAACACTTAGGAATTATTTTTACAGCCTGTCACCATACTTCAAATATCCACCTCTTTATGAAATATAATAGCCAGCCAAGACAAAATGTTAACCTCGTGTCTGGTCTATATCAGAAGTTTCATTCTGTGTCTGAAAGGAAAAAGAAGAAAGGCTAATGTACTACACAAGGTTACAGATAATTTGCCATCAACCTGGGGTGTTTTTTAGGACTAAAAGGATGACTGTCATGTTGCTTATTTAGCTATGAAAAGACTCTGATCTTTGTTCTCCATTTATTGCATTGGCCATCTATTTCATGTTGGCTTTTTATGCTATTCCATTTTGAAAGGTTACAGCAGAAATAAAATGACAGAATCTTTTTACAGGAACCCTGGGCAAATAATTTAAAAGCATATATTGATGCTGTGCTATTAAAAGGAAAAGTACAAAGCATTATTGACAGTGTTATGAAAATGAGAGAGGCTCATTTTTCTTAAATCAATGGCTTATGTTTTCCATTTGGAACAAAACTTTTGTAAAATAAAAAGTCAAATACGAACAATTTGAGGGGAAGTAGGAAGGTATAAATTTTAGTTTCATGAAGGGCTTAGAGTGTATATTCTTTCTGTCTCTTGCGTATGGATAAGGTGGGGAAATGCCTTCTGCTTCTAAGGCCGAGAGTTAACTCTACTTTCAACATCCTGTTTTGAGTGGAAGTCTGAATGCTCCATGTTTTTCTATATTTTGGGCTTCTGTGTTTCCCTAGCAAATCAATTGATTGTTTTTTCTCTCAGCAGCCATACTGGTTATATTCTCCACGTAAAGCCAAGGGGGCAGGTGATCCTCTTCAAATGGCTTCAAAGCTACTCGCAAAGTGAGGAGAGGATTCATGTTGCATCCATCAAACAAATGACTATACACAGCAATACCCAACAGTTCAAAGAATGATATTTTCAATGGTTGCTAAATTTGAGTCTGTCACTGACAGGAAGTACCTTATTCTGTCTACGAGTCCATTGCTTGACATGTCTAGTTCCCTGAAGTTCTTTGTTTCTGGTTAAATGTAATGTGTGTCTTCCATCCTTCCATCACTTTCTGATGCTATGGTTCAGTGCATAAAATAGTGTTCTCAAGAATATTTTGTTCCTATCATTACATTTACAATATACTTAAACAGGAAGAAATTCTGCTTAGTTTACAATACATCAATGAAAACTTTCCTATTAACTCCAGTGAGGGCAGGATTTCATCCGTGGTTTAGGATTCCAGCACATGCATCTAAATAAGGGGGGACAAAATGTCCCCCATGAACTGAAATGGTAGATATGACCAATGAAAGGTTGGCTCTTTCAGGAAGAGCTCACCCATGATAGAGGCTGTGCATGTGATACAAGCGAAAACAAGTCTATCTTTATGTGAAGCTTGACCAAAAGAACAAAATGCTGTTTAACCACAACAGAGAGAGCCACTGAAAAAACGGTGCAATCAACATTGGGGGAGACTGGGGAAATGAGGCTCTGGGAAGGGCAGGATTCCAGAACACAGGCCTGGCTATCATGATGCTCCTTACTTGGAGGAGCATAACTCTTAGGATTAGATTCCTAGTGGAGATATTTGTGTTTAAGTTCAAAATGTGCTTTCAGTTGAATTTTCTTTATTGCTCACGTACAGCTAGATGTTTCCAATAATATTCCTGTCATTAAACTTGTTCCCTAGAATATTTGCAGAAAGTGAAAGCACAGGAGCATGAAAGCAGCTATCATGAACACATTTTATTCATGCAAATATTAATTTTGTGAATAATTCACATAGCTCTACCATACATCTTTCAACATACTAATAAAAATATGGAATAGGCACATTTTTCTAAATTTAGTGAGAATTCTATGAGAGGTTATATAGAGTTCATAGATCAAAGCCACAGCCTCAATTAATGTAAATCACTGTTGCTCAGTTGACTTCAGGGAAGCTATACTGATCTACAGTCGTTGAGAATCTGGTCCAGGGTACACTATTTGCTTTTTCAGCTTCCTTTCATTAGAACAAAGTATATGGAGATATGTGACAGGGCATTTGCCCTGCACTGGCCCTTTAAGGGCAAAATATAGTGAAGCCCCAGCTGAGGCAGCTCTGTTTATGAGGGCTCTGCTGGGGGCTCTATAAAGAGGAATTCCTGGAGGTAGGAAGAACTGACTGCTGCTCTGGCTGGAGAGCGGTAGGGACTTGACTGCTAGGCAAGCGGGAGGCTTCCTGGAAGTAGAGCAGTGCTGGGGAAGGAAGGCAGGGCTGGGAGGCTCTGGCCAAGTAAACCCCAGGCTGCAAGGCCTGAAGCTACTAGGGCTGCGAGAGGCAGCCATGGTAGGCAGGGCTGCCTGCCATGGTAGGCAAAGGGCAACAGGTCCACACCCCGTTGTCAGGGATGAGTGGCCATTACAGACTGCAGTCTGACCCGGAGGGAGGGGATAGATGAAGACTGGCAGTGGGTCACTGAGGCAAGGTGGGTGCAGGGGAACTGGGTGTTTCTGGGGAGAAGAACTGGGGGTCCTGGGGAGTAGGGAGGACCCTGGAGTGTGGAGTGGAGTAAATAACATCCCCCGGAAAGGGGCGCAGAGACACTGGAGTGGCCACTGCCGGAGGGCAGTGCCCTGAAGATGACAGAGAGGTTAAAGAACAGCACGGGGAGATACCAGCTGGAGGAAGGTACCCAAAAATGAGCTAATTCCCCAAGGCAGCCAGCTGAAGGTGCCACGCTGGTGACTTGACCCTGTTGCAAGATACTTATAATTTCATAGAATTATTGCATAAATCTTTGTGCAACATGCTAATGTCTATGTAGTTGACAATTCCACTCATTTTGCTTAAACTAATCTCCGATGAGCACGAGCAAAATATTGACACCATATTTTTACTACAGACCCAAATGTTAAGTTTGTGATGCACAAATGATTAAGGCCAAGACTTCCAAGAGATGCAGTGCCCAGTGTTCCAGTGCCTGTGACAGTCAATGGGTTTTATATTCCAATGTGCTTAAATCCCTTCTGGAAATGATATTTAAGCTCCTAAATCCTGTTTAAAGTTGGAACACTGAAATTCCTTGTAGCGGGGTGGTCACCCTGTTCCGGGTAAACTAGGAGTTAAAAACAGCTCTGGGTGAGGGCTGTCCCAGGAGCTAATCAGAGCGGGGAGCTAGAATCAGCTAATCAGGGCTGAACTAGGTCCTATAAAAAGGGCCCCTGGAGGAGAGGAAGACACTTTTGCTCCAGCTCTGGAGGGAGAGGGACCTAGCTGCCTGCTAGTGAGGTACCACATACAGAGCTGTGCGGGGGGGGGGGGGGAAGGCAGGGTGAGCTAAGGGAGCTCGGGGCTGAATAATCCCAGGTTGAAACCCGGGGACAGAGGCCTCAAGGGGTATTAGGGTTGCAGGGAGGCAGCCAGGATAGGTCCACACCCCCTTGTCTGTGATGAGTGGTCATTTTAGACTGCAGTTTGCCCCTGAGATAAGGGGCTAGAAGATGACTGGCAGTAGCATCACTGAGGCAAGGTGGGTATAGGGAGTTGGTGGTTCTCTGAGAGTGAAGATCCTAGAGTTTGTGGGCACTGTGGCAGGGCAGTAACCAGAGGAAAGGGCTCTGAAATCTGGGAGGGACATGAGTCCTGATATAAAACAGTGGACAATGGACAACAGATAACAGTGGGAAAGACATCAGCTGGAAGAAAGTGCCCCAGCACTGAGCTGGGCTAATTTCCAGGGTAACCAGCAGGAGGTGCTGCGTTGGTGAGTCATGAATTGTTACATACCTAAGTCCTTTTAAAAGTCTGGGTCTAAGTCTCCCCTGCACCCATGAGATGCCCCCAATCGACATCTTCAAGGCTTTTTGTTATGTTTTTGAGACATAGACTTCTATTGTCAAGTTTGCTATGGGACAGCAGGGGGAGAGCTAGTGTTAGGCTCTCAGCTGAATTATTTACCGCAGTGGTTCTCAAACAGTACTCAGTGGACAAGGGGCATTCTGTGAAGTATTGCTAGCTGGTCTTCAGGGTTGCTTATCTGTCAGGTTACAAGCAGTATCACTTCCTGCTAGATGTAGCTGCTGCTTTTAGGGCAACCAGAGACATTTTAGTCAGCTCAAGAGGGTTTAGATATGTGTATGTGGGGAAGGTGACCCTAAGAATGAAAAGCTTATGTACTGGAGGGGAATATACATGGTGAATATTATGAATGGTCCTAGGGCATGGAAATGAGAGAGCTGAATATGGGTGAGTTTGGCCGAGCAAGAGGGGAAAGCGATGTGGTGGGCTGATGCTGGTAATTCTGAATCTCTGGGAAAGGGAGGCTAGCTCACAGATAGTTGTGCTACACATGGTTTAAAAGGAGTCTCTTGGTGTTACCATGTTGGTTGCAGGCTGTTCATGTGTTAGAGGCAGTAAAGCCGGAGAAAGAGGCTATGTCTAGATTGCACTGCTTTTCCGGGATACCCGGAAAAGCAATGCTGCGTCCAAGGAACACATCCATTTTTATGGAAATTTTATTGAAAAAGTGCACGGTCTCTTTCACCATTTTTGTAAACCTTGTTTTACAAGGAATAAGGGATGTGTTGAAAGAGCATTTTTTTTTCTGAAATTCGGCACCGGGTAGACACACCAAATTTTGGAAAAGCCTCTTTTGACAGTAAAGCGGAAAAATATATGCCATTTGCTTACCACAAATTGCATTTCTTTTTTTTGACTTACCATTGCAGTGTACACTGAGCCATAGTTAATCGCTCAGAGAGGCAGCAGCAAAAAAGAGCTTCTTCGTCATAGACCTCATTGTAGTGGCTCTATATATATATATATATATATATATATATATATATATATATATTTTGTTAGTCTCTACACGTTGTTTTTAAAGTTACAGACTAACCCGGCTACCCCTCTGAGACTTCCCTGTCATGTCATAAAGGATGAAGTGAGAAAGTAAGATTACATGAAATTCTATGCTGAGCTGTGGAATATTAAATTTCTCTGGTCTTTATTTGCATGGCTCTCTGTTGAACCTATATCTAAATACTTCCAAATCTCTGATTTTTATTAACCTGACACTTTCATTTCCCTTACTTACAAGAAGTTGATATCCCCATTCTTATGCACTATAGTGTTCAGGATGGTTGCTTAGATTCAGTTTATTAGATATGGGGTTCTCTGAAGCCAAAAGCCAGTTATTTTGGAAAGTCTGATAAATGGTACAGTGTTTCACTCTTTGAAGACTCAGATCTTTGTCTTCTTGCATGTTGTATTTGTCTCCTAATCTGGAAAATGCAGCTATTCTAGTGGAATAGTTTTCACTTTTGAAATATATGTATTCATATATGGTTTATATTAAGTGACTGAATTTGTGCCTCAGTATTTTTCGTAGTGGATGGTATTCCCTTCATAAGACTACAAAACAATCAGACACAACAGAGCCCAGTTTCAATCTACATTCAGGTGAAGTATGCTACTTGATTTGCAGAAACTGCAGGTCTAGTCGACATGCTTTACAAGAAGAGGTTGCATTACATTTCCCTTCATTCTGGTTGAGTCTAGCAGATGTACAGGAAGCAAACAGGAAATCCAATTTTTCACTCAGCGGAAAATATACTATATATTTGAGAGACTTTGTCCGTGAGTGTGTCTGTCTGTGTGTGCTGAAAAACTCCTATAAGTGGTAAGAGCTAGGACCACCATGTTTGGACTATAGCTTCCTATTATCATAGCTTAAAGTATGGTAAGGGTTTGGTAAATCTTTCTTCATATGGGACCAGTTCCAAACCTCTAATCATTTTGTTGCCCTTTTTTTACCTTTTCCAATGCCGATATACCTTTTTTGAGATGAGGTGACTACATCTGTACGCAGTATTTGAGAAGTGGGCATACCATGGTTTTATATAGAGGCATTAAGATTTTTTTTTCTTATTTTTTCTCCCTTTTTTAACGATTCCTAGCATTCTATTAGCTTTTTTGACTGCCACTGCACACTGAGTGGCTGTTTACAGAAAATTATCCACAATGTCTTCAAATTTTCTCTCTTGAGTAGTTGTAGCTAAATTAGTCCCCATCATATTGTATGTATAGTTGGGATTATTTTTCCAATGTGCATTACTTTACATTTATCAACATTTAATTTCATTTGCCTTTTGTTGCCCAATCACTTAGTTTGGTCAGATCTTTTTGAAGCTCTTCATAGTCTGCTTTGATCTTAATTATCTTGAGCAGTTTGGTATCATCTGCAAATTTTGCCACCTTACTGCCTAACATGCCCAGTGATGTAACTTGGTCAAACTATAAACTAAATGAAGCTAAATTTTTCATAGGATTCTGGGGAGATTTTGTTGAGGTTAATCTTGGTACATTTTGATCCAATGCCAGTAGAATCTTATAGCTTTTCATCCGTGATAGAAACCTTTGGGTTTCAAAAGCTGTACTATAGCAGTATCAGTGTATTATGTAATATTTCTATATGTACACACTACCTGGCAGAGGTAGAACTCTGGTAAAGAGGTACCACTCTTTACCAGAGGTAGCAGTCTGTAAAACGTGGTAATAGTGTTATAATTATCTTCAAAACCACCAGCTGCTAGTCCCATATTAAACTAATTATGTTCCTGCCATCTTGTCTGACCTCTGTCATCCAGCTTCTAAAAGCACCATGCCTGGTGAGTACTCAGGTGTGACATGAAACTTTAATAGAATTCAGAGATCCTTATGGCCATAATATTACCACCCATCTTCAAGTGAAAGTCAACAGTGAGGTGGTTTATTTTACTGTCTTAAAATGGACATAGAAGAAAGAATTGCAATATGACTTAAGAACACCAGAATGATACACCAACTGGTCAGACACATCTTATGGAACCAGCAGTAGCAGAGACAAAAATAAAAGCAAATACAGTACAGTACTGTGTTAAACTACTAAAACAATAAAGGGAAAGTTTTTGAAAAAAGATTTGACAAGATAAGAGAACTGTTTCTGTGCTTGTTTCATTTAAATTAAGATGACTAAAAGTAGAATTTTTCTTCTACATCGTATAGCTTCAAAGCTGTCTTATCAGTGTTCAGTTGCAAGAGTTTCAAAGAATAACAATAACATTTTATTCCAAGTTATAAACAATGTCCATTTCTGTGGTGTTCATAACTTTGAGGTTCTATTGTATTTTCTGTTGTAACTGAAGAAAAACAGATATAAAAAATGTGAAAATATAGAAATCATCACATTCTACCGTATGGGCATCTTGGAGACCCATTATCACTGGGTTAATCTTCCTCATCTTCCATGCGTGGAGGCTCTCTGTTTAAATCTTGCTAGCTCACAGTACAGTGCCAGCAAATAGGTCTCTGAACAGCTCTTACTGCCTTTCTGGGTATCCCTACACAGTGAGTGGCAGCCTCTGGTAATAAATCTCAGACCCCAGGTCAACAGGATTAGGCTCAAAGGACTCATGCGACAGCATTAAAAATAGCTATATAGATGGTGTATCTTGGGTTCTGAAGCCAACCGCCCTTCTCCGCAAATCATTGGGTCTGGCTCCAGACTGAACTGCAATGTCTACACATCTTACTATCTGCCGGAGAGCCTGAGTCTGTCCACGTAGGCTGCCACTCCCTATATAGAGATAACCAGAAAGGCTGCTGTAGATGTACCCTCTAGATCACAGGTCCCCAATTTATGATGTGTGTGTATAAACATTCAGGGGGCATGGCTGAGGCATGGGCCAGCCACCATGGAGGGAGGAGAGGGCAGGCCTAGACCCAGTTTTACCTCTGCTCAAGATGCAGGAGGTTCCACTAGGCTTCTCTTTTCTCTGTTCCAGGAAGGAACCTTCTGCATTAGGCTTTTTTTCCCCCTTTCCCTTTTCCCAGTGCCCCCTGAATAAGCAGAGGATGATTGAGAACAGGAATCTGTAGGGAACCAGTATCTGAGAAGTCCATCTAACTGGCCTCTTTCTCAAGGCCCAGCTGTACAGTGGTGCACTGCACCTTTCCATTCTATAGTAATGTAGCAGACAAGCCGTAAGCAGGTTGGGGTGAAAATTCAGAAGCGGGGCCTGGTATTTTGGAAGCAACAAGTGAGGGTCTTCGGCTGTTTGGTGTTAGTGTTCTCTCTTCAGATGGTCATAAAATATGGAATGCCTTCAAGAGACTGAGTTAAAGAGGCAGGAATAACCGCTGGTGAAGGACCCCCCTGCTCCTCTCATACTTCCACAGTAAACAGGCATTTTTGTTCCAGCCAGGGCTTTAGCCAGTCCTGCTTGTGGCCTGTTTTTTAAACTCCCATCCATTCAGCAATCTGTCAGCTCTGTTCTCTCCAAGGGCATCTAGACCCCCACACAGTCTGAAACCTCAGGTTTTTAAGACAGGGGTGTGACACAAGGCCAGAAAGAGTTAGACAACTAGCAGGCTAACTGACCCAGATTCAAGCTTTCACATATTAGGTGATAATGGTTGTGGGTTTTTTGTGTGTGTTTTCATTTTCAACCTCTAACAATATATGTGTAATCTAATGCTTCCTATCTGTGGCTGTAGTCTGTTAATTCTGGGATCAAAAGGGGATGTTAACATTTAGATGAACTGTGACTGTAGTAATATACCTGCCTACAGTTCTTTTTGAAGTATGTAATAAACTACCTGCAAATGGCGGGAAATGGGCAGTTGCCTTATGCTAATCCATGTATCTAGTGACCAGTGATGCTTATGAAATAGGAGGTCTACTTCAAAGCTTCACCTATTATTCAACTTCTGTCAAGACGCTGCCAGAGAACTATAAAAAAGAACTCTTGGGCCCTGATCCTGTTATCTCAGACTGTTCAATGAAAAATCTGTTGTTTTAATTGAATCCTGGTTCTAATCCACTTTATATTCCTTCTGGGAAATCTTAGGTATTTGTGCTCGAGGAATTTCAATTACTTGTGTGATAGTGGCTGGATGCAGAAATTGTTGCATACTGGAGATGCACTTCTGTATTCCTATAAATGTTCCTTATTCGTGGAATTTCCAGAATGAAGAACCAAATGATCTACACTGCTGAGGGAGATTAGATAGGCCCCATTCACTTCAAGACAAACTGTTGTCCCTGAAAGTCAGGGCAAATGTCTAGAGTTGCAAGCAGTTAAGAAGGCAGTTTTCTCTATCCCCTTAAGATTCTCTGTGGATTTGTTATCATTCATGTGAAAAGCAATCAGTGAGAACTCCGTGACATGCTGGGACAAGAAAGTGCATGTTAGAAACTCTGAATGAAGTAGGGGAAGTTTTCTTGCTCCGGGAGTAGGACGTTTCTGTAATAAATTCTATTTGTTTACTGGAATGTCTACCTGCCCTCCCACATGACTACTCTCCATGCCATTCCTAACCAAGGATAGGGACCCACCTCCACTCGGCCCCACTCCCTTCTAGGCTCTGCCTTTTTCCACTCTGCCCCCACTCTTCCCTTTCCCCCAAGCCTCTAGCCCCTCCTTGCCTCTTCCCACACCTGTTCCACCCTGACCCTATCCCCACTCTACCTCTTCTCCCAGAATATTTTCCCTGAGTGACAAGGTCCAGGGGATTAGCAGGGACCTGACACTGGCAACAGGGTTTGCCCCTGCCCCCCATTCACCAGCAGTCGTGGGGGGAAGCAGAGCGGCCTTGCTCTCAGCCACGTCACTCTACTTCCCTCCACCAGTGAGTGCAGGGGACGGTTTCACTCCTTCCCTCAAACTCCCTCTTCCAAACAACATGGCTGGGAGCAGGGGAATGGAGCGGTCTGAGTTGCTCCTCTTTCTGCTGCTGCTGGAGAGCGTGGCTGGAGAGCCTCTCACATGTGAACATGGTGTGGGAAAGGAGCTGATCCCTGCAGGAGCACTAGACTCTCTGCTAATCCCCTGGGCTGCACTGCTTGGGAGAGGGAGTGTGGGGGAAGGGGTCAGGCAGTGGGAAGGCGGTCAGGCAGTGCCCCCTCCACTCACAGGCAGTGGGAAGCAGAGCCATGCGCCTGGGAGTCAGAGGAGTGGAATGTGCTTGGGTCAGGTTGCTCTGCGTCCTGCCGCCATTGAGTGCAGGGAGGGGGCAACTGCTATTGCTGATCCTAGCCCCCTCCCAGGATGGTTTGATTGAATTAAGATGACTCTGCCTGCCCCTCCCTATGTGTCACCCCTCTCTTCACCCGTTCTACCTTAAATTAATCTTTCTTGTACATGGGTGATCAGAATTGTGCACAGTATTCCAGCAGAGGTCCTCCCAGTGGTTTCCAATTTGGCTACTTTATCTTCCCTAGAAGTCCCTTGCCTGATACATCCTAGGATGACATTTGCTTTTTTTCTCAGCTGCAGCACACTGGTGACTCATAGTCATCCTATGATTGATCCACATAAATAGATCCTTCTCTTCCTTTGCCTCTTCCAACTGATGAATCCCTAGTTAGTATCAGAAATTCTTATTATACCCTAAGGCTATGTCTAGACTGCCCCCTCTTGAGCAAGAGAATATACAAATGAGGTGAAGCAGTGAATATCGCCATGCCTCATTTGCATACTTAATAAACTGCCATTTTGCACAAGGGGCTTTTGCGCAAAAAGGAGCCATCTACATGTGCAAAACCCCCCTCTTGTGCAAGAGCTGTTCTGCCACTTTTTTCAGGAAGAACAGCTCCTGCGCAAGAGGTGGGTAGATGGCTCCTTTTTGTGCAAAAGCCCCTTGTGCAAAAATGGTGGCTAATTAAGTATGCAAATGAGGCGTGGCGATATTCACTGCTTCATCTCATTTGCATATTCTCTTGTGCAAGAGGGGGCAGTCTAGACATAGCCTAAGTGTATGACCTTGCTCTTTGTACTATGGGATTTCTTCCATTTTCTGTTACTCTCCTATTCCAGGTCATCCAGATCTTCTGATAATTTAATCCTCCTGGCTGCGTCTAGACTGGCATGATTTTCCGCAAATGCTTTTAACGGAAAAGTTTTTCTGTTAAAAGCATTTGCAGAAAAGAGCGTCTAGATTAGACGCTTTTGCGCAAAAGCACTTTTTGCGGAAAAGCATCCGTGCCACTCTAGACGCGGTTTTGCGCAAGAAAGCCCCGATCGCCATTTTCGCCATCGAGGTTTTTTGCGCAAAACAGTCCTCCCCTGTCTACACTGGCCCTCTTGCGCAAATACATTTGCGCAAGAGGGCTTTTTCCCGAACGGGAGCATCATATTATTTGCGCAAGAACACTGAAGATCATACATTAGATCGTCAGTGTTCTTGCGCAAATTCAAGCGGCCAGTCTAGACACAGCCCCTCTGTACTAAGGATGTCACCCAACTTTGCATCTTCAGCAAATTTCATTGGCGCTCTTCTACTTTTTCTTCCAAAGTGTGATGGTGGGAATTTTTCTTAACACTTTGTATGACGAATGTTTGTGCCTTAGATTCTGCTATGTACTGCATGGTTGCCTAGGTGGTGGGGAAAAAAGTGAGGTGGGATTATTTGTGTGATGTCTGACTGTCTGGGGCCCTATGCCCATGATTAACCCAGAAGAAAACAGCCTGGACGTTCGGTGCCTATCAATGAATGATTGAGGTCTGCTGACCCTTCAGTGCATGAAGCCAGACAGTTTTGGCCAGCAGCAAACAAAGGGCTAGGGGGATCACAGGTGGTCCGTTTTTGCCTAGGAATCAGAACAAAAGATGGAGGATGGACCTTTGTGTATAGACCTTTGTGTATAATGTGGTTGCTGGTCTGGAGGGGGGACAAAGAGAGGGCTCTGGGCTCAGAATTGCCCCAGATGGACTAAGCTATAACTTAATATGGCCAGGTACTATATAATTTTTATCCTTGAAACTGTAGATTATGCTCAATCCAAGCAATTCAGGGGGAAACAGGCTACACATTAAAACATTGTCACCTGACATTACTTTGCAATGTGGATGTTTCTCTTTTGTGGTCCAATCCTGGCTGACAAAAAAAGTGACTCAGTGGTACTTTACTTCTGTTTGGATAATCAAATATAAAAGAGACTGCAGGTCTCCAGTGTTCCTGAAGCAATTAATTTAATTAATACTTGAAACCTGCTCATGCGAGAACTGAAAATTGATTGTATTCCTAAACTGTAAAAGCATTTTTTTTGTAATGTTGGTAATGATCTACAAAATCAATAATGATTTCTGTCAAATATGGTACTACTTTAATATGAGATTTTCTTTTTATAAGTTGCTTTGCAAAGGCTGCAGAGCTCTGGGATTTCTGGAGACATTTTTAGATTTAGAGAGGCAAAAGCTATACAATAACCAGCTACATTGCTGTTAGTCATTACCTTTCAAAATGCCTCCACCATGCATCATTAGCTTAACATATAGGTCCTCTTGGGGAAGCTGGAGGTTGTAGGAAAAATTTCAAGTTCAGCAGAGAGAAATCAGTGCTTTAAACATTAATTATTATTGCTGTTTAAACAAACAACTTTGTTGATGAGCTGATCCAGGGGTGTGGTTGCATTGGTATCAGGAGGTCCTTCACTTCCAAAGATATTATTGGAAGTTGAGGGTACTTTCTACTTCCCAAGAATCTCTCTCTATACCTTGTAGGATCAAGGCCTATGATAAGAGTTTCTTACAGGAAAGGAAGAATGAGAAGCAAGAGGGAATAGAGAGGTTCAGTGTTTAAAAGGCAGAGTCACATCTGATGTATATTGTATAGGATACCTGGATGATAATATGAATGGACTTAGCAATTCAAAATGGGTAAGTATAAGATGTAAGTACAATGCGATCTTCCCCATCCACTTGCATCTCCCAAGTAACGCTTTGGAGTCATAGTAGCTCTTGGAAGATATTGTACTGCAGACATTAGGATTTACAATAAATAAATAAAATAAGATGCTAAAGTGCCTTTAAAATAAAAAAGGATACTAGTTATAGTGACCTATCATGCTGCCCTTTGGCTCATTATGTCACACATTAGGTGTGCTCATCTTCATGAATATAACTAAGGGTGTGTTTACACTGTACCGTTATTTTGAGATAACTAGTGTTATTTCAAAATAACAATGTGAGCGCCTACACAGCAACTCCATTATTTTGAAATAATTTCAAAATAACAGACGGCTTATTCTGAAATCTGTAAACCTCATTGTATGAGGAATAACGCCTATTCCGAAATAGCTATTCGAAATGAGGTGTGTGTAGATGCTTCATTGTTGCTATTTTGAAATAGGCCCTCCCCAGGGCCATTCTAAGTTACTCCTCCCCAGTGCCTCCTGAGGCTCTAAATTGAGATAGCACATCTATTTTAGGGAAGCCTGCGTCAGACTAATTTTGAGACTTCCCTGAAGTGTAGATGTGTAATTTCATAATAAGCTATTCTGAAATAGTTTATTTTGAAATAACCATAGTAGATGTACCCTTAGATGGAAAAGAGCTAGAGAAGAGTAACAAAAATGGTTAGTAATAGCAGGGTTCCAAGGAAAAATTTCAAATGTCAAATGTCTTACCCTGGAATAGAGCCAAAAGGGACTTGGATTTGGTATTTAGGAATATGAAGGTTATAGTAAAATTTGGTTTTTGCCTCCTTAGTCTTATTCTGCTCTCTCTATATATGGATAATTTGTCACATTGATAGCACTTACATTACTACAAATAAAAGGAAATGCTTCACTGATGGCATATGTAGTCTTTATGGAGAAATCATAATGAATTTAAATAGTGAATGTTACCTAACTTGGAGAAATCTTTAGCTACTATGTCCCACAGCAGGAAAAAAAAAATCTGTTTACGTTCTATAGATTAGGCTTTTAGAGTCACTTCTATCAAATGCTTTTGGTCTCCTCCTCTTTAAACTTCTCTAGGACTGTTCCATTTGGAAGCCTTTGAAGTGCACTTCTGGAAAATGTATATTTAATTCTAACATTTGTTGTCATACAAGCTAAAGGCAATAAAATATTGTGCTTCAGGGGATAAGATCACTAATGCAGGTATAAACCTGCTATTCTGAACCATTCCCCTTTCTACAAAGCATCTCTGTATAACTGACAATGAAGCTTAAACCCTCCATCATTCTTTATTATCCAAGTGACACAGATCATCAGCAGATATAAATTGTCATAGTTCAATTGACTTTAATAAAGCTATAACAGCTGTCACCAGTGGAGGATCTGCTCTATAGTGTACTGCAGCGGTGGCCAAGCTGAGGCTTGCGAAGAAAAAAATTGAGGCTCCTGATGGAACTGGGATGGAACCTGGAACCACTCAGGTCAGCCGCTCGTGGCTGGGCTGTTGTGAGCCACATGGGCACTCATGGCCCACACCATTCTGCTCACAGCCCCCAGCGCACTGCATCATATCCTGCATGTGCAGGCTGGGTCACACACAGGGTCCCAGCCTGCATGTGCTAGCAGGCAGCAGCTTCGGGACCTGGGCATAAGGTTGTGGGGGAGAGATGCCTGGCTTGGAGAAGGAGAGACGAGGGGTATCGAGGGGGTGGGGGGCGGTGTGCATGGTGTCCCGGATGTGGCGCAGTGGCTCTGGCTCTGAGAAGGAAAGGGGAGGGGAGGGGAAGGGAAGGGAAGGAGAATTGGGTTGAGCACGGCATCTTGGCCAGCTCATGCTCAAAGCTGGATGCTCAGCGCGTGTGCCCCAGTGCCTTGAGGGAGACACGTGGCTGTAGAGGTGTCGGCGGCTCCAGGACCCGAGAATTAGGTTAGAGCGGGGTGAGGGGGATTGGGTTGGGGCGGTGTGCCTGGCTTTGAGGAAGGGGAGGGGGACTGGGTTAGAGCAGGCTGCTCTTCCCCTCCCCTAAAAGCTGGCACGCTTCCTGAAATACCGGATCTGTCACACCACCAGGGACTTTTCCTCCTGCTGCCTGCCTGCGCGGGAGGGGAGCGCGGAGGAAGTAGGAATCCTGGGACTGCATGCCAGCTCCAACTTCTCAGGAAGCACATAGCTGTTGTGGGGAGCAGAGGAAGAGCGCACGCTTCCTGAGAAGTTGGAGCTGGCATGCAGTCCTGGAACTCCTACACACACGCATCTTGCGCAGGCAGGCAGTAGGGAGGAAGGAAGTGCCTGGGGGAGTGACAGACCGGGCATTTCAGGAACAGCACCAGCAGTTTAGGGGAGGGGAAGAGCAGCCCGCACGCTTCCTGAGACCCCCAGGTACTGGCCCCAGCTGTTTCTGTCCCCTTCCCCTGGCCAGACTCCCCTCGCCCCCCTGCACGAGTACCCTGCCCCAGTACCCTGTCCACTGCCCCCACCAGCACAGTTGGGGCCACATTAGTGAGGGTTGGGGGGGTTTTAGATAGGTTGTTTTTTTTATCTCATTTGTGTGGCCCTGACTCACTTTTCTGTGGGTCAGTGACTCAAAACAGGTTCCCTGCCCCTCTCATAAATAAAGACAATACTGAAACATTTTGTGTTTAACATAATATTTTATTTAAAAATGAAGTCTGGCGGCCAAGCCCCCATCTGGCCACAGCATCATAACACTCCTTCACCACCCAGACCCCAAACCTGAGCCTATCATACACTGGAACCCCCTGTCCTGAGCAAACTCCTGCACCCCCACATCCCCAGTCTTCTGCCATAACACTCCTGCACCATCCACACACTGCAAATCTGTGTCCTGAGCCCATCATACTCCCAGCCTCTGCCCTGAGCCCCTCATGCACCCCAGCCCAAACTCCTGCACCCTCACAGCCACAAGCCTGCGGCCTGCTCAGCACCCCAACCCTCCACCTGACCCCATCACTCTCCAGCCTGGAGCCCCCCTCTCTGAGCCAGCATCCTCTTCTCTACTTCCTCCTGCACCGAAATTCCCTCCCAGAGCTTGCACCTCTCACTTTTTCCCAGTGCTTTTTTTGGTGAGCCACAATAGCAGTGGAGACAGCGTGAAGAGTCAGGGCAAAGTTGTTGAGCCAACAAAAAAAAAAAAAAAGTTGTGGGACGGTGTACCAGCACGGCGGGGTTTTTTTTTTTTTTGGCTCAACCATTTTGTCCCGGCTCTTCACTGCTATTGTGGCTCTTTGTCTGGAATGGGTTGGCCACCGCTGGTGTACTGTATGTATGTACTTTTTAGCTATTATGCAGAGCAGAATCAGGGATTTCATCATGAAGATGAGAAGTGGCGGGATGTGTCCTATTTTGCATTCTGGAGATTCTGAAAGGAAAACTATTAACATTTCCCATGAAGAACTGTGATTTAGTTTCCCTGGATTTGAATTCCAGGCTGCTTCACTTGCAACTTTTGTGGGCTATGGAGGCTGACTACTACTGAAAGGACAACAGCAATGTTACTGATGATGCATGAGGAAAATATTCTTCTATGGGGACAAATCCTATACAATATGGATGAAACTGGTCAGATTCTTAGAAATGACTCATAAAAGCTGCAGACTGTCATGCCCTATCAAGCTTTTCAATAAGCCTTTGAATTATCCTGTAGAATTCTGTAACAGGGATATCATTATTTTATAAATACTGCGAGATGCTTAAAATACAGAAACATAATAGATAATTAAGTTCTATAGTATTTTTTCCAAATGTCTAGGTTGTTTCTGAAGATGTTTTCTGTAGATTGAATATAGGTAATGAATACATTCTTTTGGCATTGAAGTTACTGGGTCACTATTATTGGTAAAGTTTTGTGTGAAACATGTTGGGATATGTACAAATTAATAGGTCTGAAAGGGCTCTACATTAGTGCTTCAGGGGTCAGCCACAGCATTACCCTTTAAACATGCTTTTTCCTTTTGTTTGTGTAGTTTGGGAAGATTGATTAAGGGTCCAGTTAAAAACAGTATAATTCTTTCTGATGTATAAACATGCTCTCTCGCTCCATTCTTGTAGCCTAGGAAACCAAGTAAGTATGGAGTTGCTCTGTTTTGTTATGTCTCTTGCTTATCCTCATTGGCTCTGTATAACATATCTCCAGGGTCAAATTCCTTGTAATCTCTGTAACCTGTTAGTTTGTAATATAGGAAAGTGTTGATTCAATTAGAAATTACATAACTAGTAATTAGGAGTGGGTATAATTATATTAATTATTTGCTTATTAATATTCATTTTATGGGAGTAAACATTACTAAATAAGGTTTTAGGAAAAGTAGTGATAGATGTGTGAATTAACATACTAAAATAGATAAAAGGTTCTGACTACTGCCAATTTGTTGCCACTTAGACATTGTGTTGAATGTCCGAGGTAAACGTGCATGAGCAATAAAGCAGTTCTATTTACTCCATCCGCTCCTGGGTCGCTTGTTTCTTCCCTAACAAAACATATTGCTGCTGTGGTGCTATGTTCTACTTTTCCTGGGAATGGGGAACTGCAATTGCCAGTACCTGCAGAAGCACAGGTAAATATAGCGGTGGTCAGGGCCGGTCCTAACCAGTTGGTGGCCCCTGGGCAAAATTTGGGTCACGGCCCCTTTTAATTGCCACATGTCTGTTGGGCTCTGTCTGTGGCCCCTTGAAAATGGTGGCCACGGGCGACCACCTGGCTTGCCCACCCCTAACACCAGCTCTGGCAGTGGTGGCCCGGTAGGGGCTAACCCTGGGGAACAGGATCTGGCCCATGGGCCAGTATTTGCCAACCTCTGTCTCAGATAATGAATATTTCCACCAGGCATGAGTTCTCTCTTTTTGAAAGTTACAGCAGAATGAAGTCCTCATATGTTAGGCATAAGGAAACTGTTTCCCTGGCATTAAGAAAAAAACTTTGCCTAAAGACAGATTATCACAGAATTGACCACTATCGGGGTTCTTGTTCCTCTCATTGGGCTATCTGCTATTGGTCAGTGGTGGAAGCAGGATGTCAGATGTGATGGAACTGTGGTTGATCCTCTTAGAGGTTGTACATTGAGATCATGACTAGAAAAAAATGCCACTTCATTTTGATAAATTCACTCTTTTATAGTTTCAGAGGGGTGGTCGTGTTAGTCTGTAACTTTAAAAACATGAGTAGTCCTATGGCACCTACACTACAAGATAAGCCTGAATCTACTATGATCCATAGGGATTTAATTCCATAAATTATATATTCAGTTCAAAATACTTAAGAGGTGATATTTTTTGTTTAGTTAGAATAATTTCCAAAACTATTTAAGGGTAAAAATTGTAAAAGTTCTTCAGTTACTTAGAAGCTCAAACCCTATTCACTTTCATTGAGATTTTGACTCCTGAGCTACTAAAGATAAAATTTTCAAAGCCACCTTAGACCATAACTTTTTGTGACTTGAAGTTAGGAAGCAAACTTCCATATTTACTTTGATATGTCGAGCATCCATACCTCCAGTTGTTGAGCCATCTCTGAAAGTCAGACCACTTGTATTTAGATCCCTATAGAGTTGAGCCTAAATTAAGACACTTATCCTTGAAAATTGTGGCTTAAATCTGTCTCTTTGTACTGTAACTTGAGTCAATTTTGTACAAGTTCTTCAAAAAGTTCACTTTTGCACAGACTAAGTGCAGGAAGTGTCAGGAATAAGCATATGTTTTAGGCCATATCTCATGGGTATGATTTCCAGCTCTCTCCTTGAGCTAGCATGAGTATAAATAGTAGGGTAGCCATGATGGGACTAGTAGCAGCAACAGAGATTTGGCTTAGCCATTATGAGTATGTACCTATGAGGTTCTGGTGAGTTTGTGCTTGACATGGCTAAGATGGGTCTCCTCTGCTTCTGTCCACATTATTATGGCTACACTACAATTTATCCTTGAACTAAAATGAGAGCATGTGCATGAACTCAGAATAATTCTACTAATTCGTAGCATTAGCTTTCTAAGGCTATGTGTACACTATATGTGAGAACAATGGGTTATGACAAACTGTTTTTCAGTGTCACCGTAAGAAGTTCGTACAAGGTACCATTATGTTTCTCTAGGATTTGCTAAAATTCCAAAATAGGCTGATTAAAGAATTCACAACAGCTTCTAACCACATCACTTCTACGATTTCTCAAAAGTAACAGGATCATGCATCCTTCCTACTGCCTACATCTGCTAAAATAAAACAGAGTCTATAACAAGAAAATGATTCATATATATAATTTAATATTGACAAATGCTGGGGGACACATCTAGGAATAAAAAAATATAAGTAACGATGGGGAAATCTATCCTGGAAAGCAGCAAGTCGGACTACAACTAGGGAGAACTAGGTTGAGAACCAACAAAACAAAAGCTCCCAGTGTGATGATGTGACTAAGCACAGTACATGTGATTCTTTGATGTATAAACAGCTGAATATCATGAAGGAGTAAAAATGGAATATTAATTCTGATATGGGGTTGATAATACCATTATTAGAATTCTGTGTTCAGTTCTAGAGTCACTACTTCAAGAAGGATGTGGAAAAATAGGAGAGGGTTCAGAAGAGTGTGACAGGAATGATTTTGGGCCTGGAAAACCTGCCTTATGATGAAAACTATAAGAAGCTTAATGTATTTAGTACATGAAAGAGACGGTTGTAGTGGCTGGTATGAGAGTCTTAAAAAAATTAAAATAATTGGTGATCTCATCTGAATTCAGGAGACAAGTGTTTTGTTACAAGAAAGGCAATATGTTGAGATAATACGTTGTCTTCAGGAACCACAGCATATAGATCTTGCATCAATAGTTTTGTTTCCTAAACTAGACAGACTTTTGCAGTTTGATCTGATCCTGCACCCATTAAATTAAACAAGAATTTTGCCACCGACTGCAATGGGAGCTAAATCTGGATGATAAATGCCAGAATTCTGTTCCAGAATTGTAGATATGGCAAATCTTGAAATGGAAAACATCAGCTATACTGGAAAAATACTCCAGTGGTGTAACTTTCAGAGTTAAGTGATAATGTAAATCTCAATGACAGATTCTTACCTAATAGTCCACCTTAATATCACTTTGTAAAAGGGGCCATTTATACTTATGCTTCATAAGCAAAACAGTCTTAAATAAGCAGGCTTATCACTTATCCAGAGACCATTACCAGTGGACCAAAATTTGTGACGAATCCTGCTCACGTACCACCTGAAGCACATTGCGCATATGCTAAAAAGGAGACTAGAATCTTCAGGCAACACAGCACAAGACTGGAACATGAACTAACCAATACAACCCTACCAAATTCATGGCCATGAAAAATGCAGTATGGACTGTGAAATTGGAATGAAAATTAACAAAGGAGTTTTCAATTTGGCCTTATTTCTCTGAACAGTGTATGTGCTAGAAACACATCTGCATTAATGTTTAACATTATTCCAGCCTCCCATATCAATTTCATAGTCAGTGCAATTTGCCGTATGTTGTTGTCACGTTACTGGATTTTGAGGGGAGCAGCCAGATCACTACTGCACTCGGGGGGGGGGGGAGGTGTTTGCCCCAAAAGTTGGTACAAAGGGGGCCATGTGAGATGTCACATGAAAGCTTATCTTATACTGATTCTATATATGCTATTCATGCGATTGTATAATGTCTGTGTGTGAAATTATAAGCATGTACTTTGTGTGGATATTGAAAGTTTCTCTGTATGTGGTTGAACTATGGGCAAAGCAGCTCAGTCTATGGACATGCTAATGAGCAAGTCTCTATGGAACAATAGCCCTCTATAGGCCAAGGACACACCTCAAGAATGGTGACTGATACCTAGGGGCTACCAGCAGGGAACACAGGGATAGGCCATGGGTCAGGTGACCTGCTGCAGCCAAGAAGAGACGAGGAAGGAGGTATAAAGATGCCATATGGCAGCCTCCATTTTGTCTTCAGATTTGCTCCTGACCCCAGATGCGGCCTCACAGGGAATCATGAGCTGGGAAGAACTGTGGACCCATCCACATATAGGATATACACCAAGGACACTTAAGCCAGCAGTTATAACATCTCTGCTGCAAGCCTGCATCGAGAACTGGGACATTCGATGCATGTGATGTATGATACTTTAACAACCTTACTCTCATGCTTTTCTTTCTTGAGTAATAAACCTTTAGATTTTAGATTCTAAAGGATTGGCTCAGAGTGATCTTGTGAGTAAGATCCAGAGGGTAAATTGACCTGGGATCTGTGGCTGGTTTCTTGGAACCGGACAGAACTTGTTCTGAGTAGGTGAGATTGGGTTCTAAAACCCCTCACCTGTGGGCAGGCCCGGTGCCGTTTGGGGCACGGAGAGGGCTGGGGTTTTGCTCGTGAGGCTTCCAGCTGGGCAGGCAGGCAGCTGAAGTGCTCTATGGGACTGGTTTGTGGCCTCTTTGGGAAGGTCTCCAGTCTGGGGGCTGTAAGGAGTCCCGAATTTGAGCAATTCACCCTGAGTGGACGCCCTCAGCGGTGCCCAGACCCAGCCCGGTCCGTCACAGTTGTCTGATGACATTTTCATAGGAAACAGTATTGCATGATTGTAGGAACCTTGCAGTGGCATCATATTACCTTCTGATGATAGCATCTTCACTTATGTCATCGTGTAACTTCACTTACAGTCTGGACACATTTCCTAAGTGGGTAAAAGGATAATCTGTTGAAGACCATTGAGAGCTGAGAAAGGGTCTTCATGTTTTGCTTTTATGTGCCAACAGGAATGTAGAGAGTGATCAGGTACGTTTGTCTCGTTGGAAGATTACCCAATTCCTTCATTTAAGTAAGGTAAATGAAGATACCAAAAATGAAATGTTATTTCCAAGGAACTTAGGTGCCTAACCTAACATCCTTAGGAAATTCCACCATTAATAAAAAAAAAACAATTATTCAAAATGATTTTGAGGATCACTTGCTAGTTAGGAAATGGCTATTAGCCATACCCTGTAATCAGAAGAAAATGTTCAAACTGAATATATATTTACTCATGTAGCAGTACTGATTATCGTCCCTGTGCTGTACAGATATTGAAGTGGCATTCTCAAACCCAAGATGATTAAATTAACCAGTGGTCACAGACTAACCAAATCATAAATAGCATAAATGGTGTGCATTTCAGCTAGACTGTAGTTAAGCCTCAGTAAGTAGGTTTCTAATAACCAGTTTTATTCATACAATATATTGATCTATAATACAAACTACTAAAACCTTAATTTGAGATGCTAGGCCTTCCTGCATTTGGAATAACTATCTTATGGAGCTTGATGGGAGAGGATGATTAACAGAACTTCGAGGGAAACTTAATGGCATTACTTTTAATGCAGACAACCTACATTTTCAGCCCCAAGAGACTGAAAGCTAATCTGGTCTTTTCTTATGGCTGAAATGGAAGATTTACTCCAAGTGACAGCTTTGGGGTAGACTGCAAGCCACTGACATGCAAAAGGAAGGATACATCTGTGGGAGAGTAGGAGTATGCACTTTATGGAGAAGATTTTTTTTAAAAATGTACTATTTTTGATGCATTCTATGGGAATGTAGTCTCTGCTAGTGGGTTGATTAGTAGTCACCACAGAAGAGGATGAGCCTACTCAAGGAACCTGCATGTGTAAACCACAAACCTCCTGGGTGTGGTGCACTGTCCCATCAAGTGGCACAGAGGCTACTTACAGAGAGAGTAATGAGTGTGCTCTACATTGGTAGCTAATAGCCAGCTGATTTTTAACTCATGCGGTAGAAGAGGCTTATTTTGGAAGCTCCACAGGTCCCAGGTTTGATTCCACCTGCAGCCAATCAGGGCCTACAGGTGTTATACACACTCTCTTAGTTAGTGTGTGTGTACACATGTAAATGTGTCTCTTTATACTATGCTTATCACAGTGGTATCTGATAACACAACAGTACTTCTCGGAAAACTGTAAACATGGCTTACTTGCTCCTTGTTCTGAGGCTAGTTGGGCTGGACCCTGACTTGGCCCATTTTGATTCTTACTGGAACGAATAAAAGGAGGGGATAGAACTGAGATCAGGCCAGCATATAGCCCATATAGCCCTCTTCTTCCACAGAAAAGAGGCTGGATGCTGGCCTCTCTGCCCTCAGTATATCTGGCAGGCAGTTCCTCATGTTCATAGATGTCTGGCAGCACAGCTGGCTGTAGCTCTGTAAAACCCAAATAAATGCTTCTACATATTTAATATCTGCCTGCATTATCTGTCACTCTTCTCTCCCCTTCCTCCCCAACTCCCCCCACTAAATGTTTCAAACACTGAAATCCTCCTTCTGTAACTTTCTAACTGGTATAATAAAACTTTTGAAGGTTCTGTATGGAAATGTCACTTTTCTGCTTGAGAAACCTTCTTTAGGAAAATCCTACTGCACTGCATAATAGAAGGATTTATGCTTGATGACAGAGGTGACTACTGAGGCATGGAAAAGCACCTTTACTTAAAAATTCATCCATTTTTCCATGTAAAGAAAAGAAATATTGGGAGGAAATGGAGTGAGCACTTTTTATGAATCAGGGGTGATTTAAAGAATTGGATTTCTGACTCAGCAGCTTGAATCACTGCAAGTGTTTCTACATTAAGTGCATGTCATGGGTGCCCTTGTAGAGATTAAGTCTTAACGCAGCTTTTGTACCAATATGAATACACTGTTTAGAAGTGTGGGGATTTTTTTATGTCAAAATAGGTTTATTGGTACACTCTGTAGTCTGGACACAATGATATTAGTCTAAGGATTCCTTAGACCAGTATTCCTCTTTCCATGTGGGAATAATAATACTGCCATAAAGCACCTTTATAATGATATATATCTTCTCACACAAAGCTTCATACCTCTTTAACAGTAGGTGGCTTGTGGTAGAATCCAGGAAATGCACTGCCTCTTCCCCCCCATGACACTGCCAAAATGTTGATTGCTAAATGGGGTGCTCCCCTATGCTTCTTCTGTTTTCCTCTGGGTGTCCCTCTCTGTACTGCCTCCCCTGACAGACACCAGTTGCCTATGTATTTAACAGTATTGGCATATTTAAAGCAGAACTGCATTGCCTGCAGACAAGAACAACAACAAAAAAAGCATCTTAATTGAGGCATGCATGTCATAAGATGTTTGCAGTACATACCATTGCCTGCCCTCAGGAGTAATACCCTCTCGCTTGCTGCCACTTCAGAAGGCAGTGCCTTCTACTTCTTCATAGGGTAGTGCCAACAATGCATTTCAAGCTCAAAAATCATGATTCTGTTTACAAGAATAAGGCCAAACAAGTGGCTGAGTGGGCAGAGTTAGCATTGCAGCATACAACTGCAGAAGTAAGACTAGCCCAGCCTCCGAAAAGAATTTAAAAGAGGAAACCATACTAAGGAAGACTGTAGCAGAGAAATGAATCTAGAACTTGGTTCTATGAGGAGTCAAACAGATGCAGCATTCTGTGTATGCATTCGTGACCTCTTGAACGGTCTCTCTTTGTCTTCCACTCTTGTCTGTCCTGATGTATACAGCACCTTATAGAATAAGGGACTTAATGAAGTGGAAAAGGGAAAAACAAACCAAAATGTGATAAAAATGAGACCTGTTCAGGACCACAAAGAATTCATACAGAAGCATACTGAAGACTTCAAGTAGTGAAAAGAAGTAGGCTGAATGTTCAGGTGATGTTGAAAGAAAGCAGTACACAACTCATCTATGAAGACTCTGAAGAATTTCAAAAGGATCTCACAAAACTAGATTGGGCAACATAATGGTAGATGAATGGCTGATAAATGCAAAGTAATGCATATGGAAAAAGATAATGCCAACTACATATAGAAACTGATGGGGACTAAATTAGCTATTGCCACTCAAGAGAGATCTTGAAGTCATTTTGGCTAGCTCTCTGAAAACATCTACTCAATGTGCAAGGCAGTCAAAAAAGCAAACAGGAATAATTAAAAAAGGGTTAGAGAATAAGACAGAGAATATTTTATTGACTCTATATAAATCCATGGTACAGCCACATCTTGAATACGGAGCACAGACATGGTCACTTCATCTCAAAAAGATATCTTGGTATTGGAAAAAGTTCAGAAAAGGGCAACAAAAATGATTAAGGATTTTGCATGGCTGCCATAAGGGGAGAGATTAATAAAACTGGGACTTTTTCAGCTTAGAAAAGAGGACACTAAGGGCATGTCTACAGTAGGAAATTATTTCAAAATAAGTTATTTCAAAATAATAACTCCCAAAGTAATTATTTTGAAGTAGCATGTCCACGCTACAGGGAAACCTTGAAATTAGTCTGAGGCGGGTTCCCTTAGGGTATGTCTACACAGCAGGGCTTAACTCAAAATATGCTCCACAAATTGAGCTATGTCAATTGTGGAGCTTATTTCAAAATAGCTTATTTTGAAATTGGGAGCATCTACACAGCACTTATTCTGAAATAGAGCACTCTTCCTCTGACTTCCCTTACTCCTCGTACAATGAGGGTTACAGGAGTTGGAGTAAGAAGTCCTCCAGCTTGACAGTATTTTGACATTATTATGAAATAACTGCCTGCTGTGTAGAAGCGGACTAAGTTATTTCAAAATAATGTTGCCGTGTAGATGTACCCTAAATGTGGATGCTCTACCTCAACTTAGAGTCTCAAGAAGCACTGGGAAGTAATTACTTTGAATGAGTAGTTATTTCGAAATTGCAGCAGTGGAGTGTCCACACTATTGCTATTTTGAAATAACTATTTTAAATAAGCATTATTCCTCGTGTAAAGCGGGAGTTATTATTTTGAGAATAACCAATCTGTTATTTCAAAATAACAGGTTTGGTAGGGTATGTCTACACTGCATTCCTGTTTTGAGAGAGAAATGCAAATGCAGCTGAGTGAAATTGCAAATGAAATGCGGATTTGAATTTCCCACAGTTCGTTTGCATAATTGTGTCCGGGAGCTATTTCGAAATACCCTATTTCGAAAAAAGAAATGCGTCTAGATGCGGTTATTTTGAAAGAAAACCCTTCTTCTGAAATAACCCTTATTCCTCCTACAAAGAGGTTTACCAGTTATTTTGGAAGAAGGGTTTTCTTTCAAAATAATCGCATCTAGACAGTGTTTCTTTTTTCAAAATAGCGCCATAACGCGAATATACAAATGAAGTGTGGAAAATTCAAATCTGCACTTCATTTGCAATTTCTCTCAGCTGCATTTGCATCCATCTCTCGAAAGAGGGTGCAAGTGTAGACATACCCCCGGTGTGGACACTCTGCTTGTTATTTCAAAATAAGGAGAGTTATTTCAAAATAACTTCCTAGTGCAGAGCAGGTTCTAAGGGAGGAGAATATGACAGAGGTCTGTGAAATCAAGACTGGTGTAAGTTATTTACTTACTCTCATAACACAAGAACTAAGGGTCATCAAATGAAATTAGTAGGTAGCAGGTTTAAAACAAACAAAAGGAAGTATTTCTTCACACAGCGCGTAGTCAACCTGTGGAATTCCTTGCTGGAGGATGTTGTGAAGACTAGAACTTTTCTTATGTTCTTATAGAAGGATATCATTAATTTCAATTGCGACTGGTGCTCAAAATAAATAAAATAAATCCCTCCTCTACTCCCACCACAGGTACACTGACCCTTCTGAAACTAAGCGCAGCCTTCACTTACCATGCTCCCTTCCTTCCCTCTCCTGCCTGAAACAAACCGAGGGCCAGCACCTCATCAGTGGCCTACCCTCCTTGCCTCCATTCTCTCTATCATCCATCTTCACTAGGTCACTGACTTCACCTTTCAACTGCTCCTTTCTGGGTCACAGACTCCTTCTGCTCCTGAATATTCTAGTGAGTAACGAGTGCCTACTTGCAGTCACAGGTCAGGCAGCTGCTCTCTCCCTCTGCTTCTCCCTGCTTTGAGTCTCTGAAGAAGTTGTACTAGGGCTCAGGAGTATTTCCTCCCCATAGAAGTCACTTTACAATGCTTGCCATTTAGTGCACTCACTCCATTCCAAGTGCAAAAATCACTGGCTTTCCCTAAAGCACTGTTTGCATTTAGGTCTCTTCAGTAGTGTCCAGAGAAGGGGTGACTTCATCATAGAGAGGGATGGAATCAGACTTCCTTTTGCACAACCTTTCTTTCAAATATCGAAGGCAAGCTGTAACGAGAGGCTCCTGGGAAGCTCTCCCAGCAGGTTACTGGAGTGAATTCAGGACTGAACTTTAATTTTTTTTAATACAGAAAGTGCTTGAGCAATCAGAGTTAGATTTTCATTACTGGCGTTCTGTTTACTTATTGCATTTCACTCAGCTTGAGTAGTGGAACAGAACTGTCTGTCCAGCCAGTTTTATACTGAATTTCTCTTCCAATAGCACAGTGAGGCTGTGTGTCTATTAGGGCAGGTGAGGTAGTATGGATTTTTTTAACAAGGCAGGAAATGTTTTTCCTGAGTGTATTATATATTCATATTGTCTTTTATTTTTTAAACAAAATTTGCAATTTAGTAATTAGTCTAACAATAAAGGGACAAATTCACCCCCCCTATAACTTCATGGACTATTGGGGCCTATAACCAGAAAAGTTTAGCCCTCCAGCCTTTTTGGTAATTCACAGAGAGCTGTTATTTTTAACAGAGTACAAAATTATCTTCAAATAATTTTTACCTAAAAATTGAGCAGTTGCTGAACCTTAACAACAGTTCTATCCATACTTGACTTTTATTATATGCTGCCATCCAAGCATGTGGGGGAATAGAGCCCTGCCTCTTTTCCAGGTTGTCATAAACTCCAGAGCCCACAGCATTATCACAGCAATTTCATTACATCCACTTACTACACTTCAGGAACCCTTAATACCATAACCAGAATCAATAGCTGTCATTCTGCCATTCTCTCAGAAAGGATTTGAACAAATTGGTTCACAGCACATGTGCTTGTGGGGTAACAAATCTACTTGGCACTTGTACTGGAGAAGGGGGAATGAGAAGAGGGAAGAGTGGAAAATTTCAGTGGGGGATAAAAAGAGGAAGACCTTCATTTCCTCAAAGTGTGAAACAAAACACCTCTTGGCCCCTCAAATTCTGAAGCTGCAAATAGCTTTCTGTCTAAATATTAGAAAACAAATGCTTGATAACCTCTGCTCTCTCCTAATAGAATGTTAGGCAATCAGACTTTAATACCACTTAGTTATCAGGATTTACAGGTATAGTTAGCCCAGCTAGCACAACCCAAGTGATCTCTGCTGAGGGAGGGGGAGAATGACTTGTTTCTATCAGAACATACATTTTAAACTCTTGGAGTTCCTCCTGCATCCCCTCTGCTCCAAAAGCTCTTATTTCTTAAATCATTTGAACTGCTATGTGAAATCAATAACTCATTCCTCTTACGTTCTGCGTACACTCACCCTTCGGTGCCTACGACATCAATACTCCAGGCCAGAATGCAAAATCTGTATATGAGAAATTATGATTGTTGAATTTTCCAGATGTCAGGTTTGTGGGGAAGATTCTGATAACAAGAAGAAAAGGATTTTCCAAGAGAGAAGAAACCTTGGCTAAACCTTCCCCAAACTATGTGATCTGAAAGCACACTACAAATTCCTGCATTTGATTGCCAAGCAGGAGAAACTTACTGCTGTTTTACTCTTTTCTTGCCCAGCAGATTGACATATATATTGATTTTCCTGATGAAAAACTTGGCTAGAAATATATATCCTAACCTTGATATTTGGTAGTTAAAAAGTTAAGACAAAGTATTCTTAGATAATAGTAGTTATAAACTCATAGTTCCATTAATTATAAGATGCACTATGCTAATTTTTCAGATTTTTAAGACAATATTTTAAACATATTTGAAAAGATAAATTTCAGAAAATGTACATTGAATATTAAGTGAGTTCAGGGGAAAAGGAGTCACACCTGAAACTGTTTTTTTTTTAATGGTTTTTGCTATACTGTACAAGTGTAGAGAACAGCCTTGGGTCACCACGTTTGGATATCCTGATATTCAGGAGTACTTAAACTGTGAGTTTTACTCTTTGAAAATATGATTCCCCCAAACCCCAAGAACATCAAGGAACAGTTTCTTCTACAGGGCCAACTTTCTTTATTGCTAGCTTCCTTGCTCTTTACTGCCAATTTCTATTTCCAGGCTGGCCCTTTAAATTCGGGAGAGATCTGAAACAGCCTCAGTCTTGGCTGAGTTAAGACATAAGCATGATGATATCTTCAAAAGGTTGGAGCGGGTTTGGGAAAGATACATTTCAAGATGTGGCCCTCATCAAATATGTCTTATCTTTGCTTAGTGATGCCCCACCAGGGTACCAGTGTGCAATGGTAGGTGACAACTAGTCCTTTGTGGTCAGTGAGTGTGGTCTCTCCCTCTGCCCCACTACACTGAAGAATGTGTTCTTGGGCTATTCCATAATATGCTTTATGTTACTGGGGAGTGTTCTTTTTTGGTGAAAGTGTGGGGTCAGGGCAGACTTGTATCTTCAGAGCATATTTTTTGGTATCTGAATGCCTGGTTGTAGATAACGGATTTGTCAGAGTGGTTACAGGCTCTCTTGAGGTGGTGAACTGTGGGTTTCTTGGGTATAGATGTCTGTAGGGTTCCACTGTTGACGCTGATCGTGGTGTCCAAGAAGTCAATGCAAGAGTCATAATGTTGAAGTTGGGATGGAAATCTGAAGGAGTTTGGGTGCCAGATAGCAAGGAAGGGGTCCTAACAGTCCAGAGGGTTGTGAACCATTGGGGTCAACAGGGACAGAAGAGTTCTCCAACATCACCTTTTATGCATGTTTCATTCCTTGCTCTAGGCATGCTGTTCTGTGGACTTGTGTGAAGAAGAGGCAGGACAGGATCCTTAAGGCCCAGTGCAGGAGATGGATTTGCATGAATTTCCTAATCTCTTCTGCAGCTAGGGTGCACAGGTGTTTGGCTTTTGTCCAGAACACATGGTCCAAGAGAGCTCTGTAGGGGCAGTGGAGAGGTTTAGAGCACTTCTGTCCAGGCTATTGACTGTCCAGTTGGCAGTGCTACACAAAGGGGTTGGCAGGCTCACCAGCTGCTTCCTGGGAGCTGTGCAGCATTTACCTACTAATGGCTCCTACACATAACCCTTCTCCACCCCTAACCCTCATCCCTGACCCCACACTGAGCCTGCACCCTCAGCTGTAGGCCTCATGCCACACATCCCAACCCTCTGCCCCAGCCCTGATCCCCCTGCCCTCCAACTCCCTCATCCTCATCCTGGAGTACCCTCCTACACCCCAAACTCATTCCCAGCCCCAACCTAGAGTCAGCACCCCTAGAAAGAACCTGACCAGGCTCTTGTACCCTGCTCCATCCCAGAGCCACCCCCCCACTCCCTGCATCTCTCAGCCCCAGCCTAGATCCTGCACCTCCTGAGCCAGCCTGATGAAAATGAGTGAGAGTGGGAAGAGCAAGTGATAGAGGGAATGGGGGTCGAGTGAGTGGGCGTGGGGCCTTGGAGAAGGGACAGGCCATGGGTGGGCCCTCTGAGGAGGGGCAGGGCAAGGGTGCTCAGTTTTCTGTGAGTAGAAAGTTGGCAGTCCTAAATGTGGCTCAGTGAGTCAGGACTGTACTATTCATCTCTCATGCCGGACTGTCTTGTCTCAGGATCAAGAAGGCTAATTTAGAGTTCTGCCTCAATTAATGAGAGAGTCTGAGTGTAGGTTTTTAGGATTTGTCCCAAAATAAAAGTAATCTCAGTGTGGGTGTATATATATCCTGAGGATTAATAACTGGCTTGAGGCATCAAACCTTTCCAGCACTACACTACTCTGCAGGAAATACATCACACCTCCATTTGTTACTACCTATTTTCTTGTACAACTAAGACGAGGTCGTATTTATATGGTTTTTATATCTTTCAGTGCTACTGAGTACACTTTGGAGATAGAACCATATCTCAATAATGCTTCTGCCTCAATTTCAGTTTTTATTCACAAGTATAGTTGTTAGATGTGTGTCAGTTTTCCATTGGTTAAAGAACAGGTTGGTAGTTATATTTCAAAGCCGGTAACAGAATTTATTACTTGTTTCTCTGTTATAAAGTAGATTTGGCTGCTTCTACGTAATTCTAGTTCAATAATTCATAATGAACCATATTCATTTTGAATTTAGTCCTTTTCTAGTTACAAAGCAATCTTGATTGCAATATGTATTTGGTATTGGAAGGTGTTCATGGAATAACTTAGGTGGAAAATTATTCATCTATTTTCTGTTTGCAAACAGTGCTCCTTCAATATTCTGTGAGTTGTTAATATTGTATTCTTTTAAACATAGGATGAAAATACACTGTTATGAATTTTAGAATGAATACACATTCATTCTAAAATTTGTGAAGCTTTGGGGGTTGCAAGCCTTTTTGTGAATGTCTTGTTATACTACTCTTGAATAATGAAAAAATATGACCCCCATGAATCACTGCAAATAAGTGCCGAGTTTGGTTTGTCACAGTATCCATGAATGGATCTTTTTTTACTACTGCTACTACTGTCTGTTTCTTAGATTGTGCCTTTTCTCCTTAGAATTCAAAATGCTTTACAACAGAGATCAGTATCATTATCTCCAGCTTTTAGATGAGGGAAACTGAGGTGCAGATAAGTGAAATTATATGACAAAGGTAATCTAGTGGGTCAGTGAAAGTTAAGAATCAAACCCAGGTCTTCTAAGACCCAGTCCAATGCTCTATTCACCAGGTGTGATGCATAGGAGGAGCGCTGGCCTTTTCTGAACATCCCAGCATTTGGTGACTAAAGGGTTAAACTCAGGTAGCTAAGGGGTGTTGGCAAGGAACCAGGAGAGCCAATGGGAGAAGGTATTGAGATTTGAATTGGAAGATATACCTGCAAAATGTTGTTCTTTTGTGTGAGTTTTAAGCCAGGAGTCGAGGGAACAAAATGAATTGAACCAGGCAGAACTACCATGCCTACAAAGAATACAGTACATGGATATGGACCAGACAGTGAAGCACAGATTGTAAGTAGATAGGGAAATGTCTATTTAGATGAGATTGTGTAATTTTCGTTTTATTATTGGGTTAAACTTCTCTGTGCTAAGTCCATGTGCCCGCCCCCCACCATATACTATACTTTAAGTTGTATCCCTTGGATGGAATTTTCTGTTTTTTAAATTGTTCTTTTCTCAGTTGTTTTAAAACACCTAGCAACCAAGTATGCTTTATCAAATATATCTTCTTGTTTTGTTTAATAAAATCACCTTTATTTAATGTGATGATTTGATTCTTGTGGCCTGGAAGGTAATAGGAGGTCTGTGTATGTGTGCCTAAGACTGAGAGGTCATCTATCAGAGACTGTAGTTTGTTTTTTCTTGTTTTCCAAGCTCTCTTGTGGTAAAAGAGCTTTGGGGTACCCCTCTGGAAGTAGTTCCCAAGTGTTTCTTTGTGAGTTCAAGAAGAAAGGGGGGTTTCACTTGGTGGTGGCAGCCTATCTCCCAAGGCCAGGGAATCTGTGACCTTAGGGAGCTTTTAAGCAGAAGCCTACAGAGGCAAGGTATTTTTAAGGACTCTCTCATGCCCCCACCTTCTGCACTCGGTGTGCCAGAGTGGGGAACAGCCTTGACACCAGGCAATTCTATTATATATCCTGAGCTAGCTCTGTACATCTGCCAGTCATAATAGTCTATGTAGTAGTAGTTACTGCTCCATGGTGTGTGTGTGTGTGTGTGTGTGTGTGTGTGTGTGTGTGTGGCTGATTTTTGTCAGTGCTGGTGCAACTTAATACTTTCATATTGATGGGATCCTATTAGTATAACTGAAAAAAATTACACACTTTATGTTAATAGCACATAGATCTTTCCAGAAAGTTTACTGAAAAGTCTTAAGATTGTATTTGAATCTAAATCTGAGTATTTTTGAGGCCTTCCCCACTTCTCACTCACTGTACAACTGGAAAGAATATGATCTAGTGAGGACATTAGATAGATGGTGTGAATGAATACAAACACCACACACCTTCTTTACGCATTTCAGTGATAATTGTCTAATGGTACAATGCAAGCAAATCTTGATTATTTTTAAAACCAAAAGCTGGCCATCTTGGGTGCAAGGCCCAAGATTCAATGTGTGACTTCTCCTGACCAGCTTCCCCCAAATTACATTGCTATACCAGCTGGAGGAAGAAGATCATTTCTACCAGACTGGGGAGAATAAGGGAGAACAGTAGAATTGTCATGTATATTTGTAGAGGGCACAAGGGGGAAATAGAGTTTTCCCATTGAAGGAAAGGGGAAAACTTGTGATGTGCCCTAGCCATGGCTAATATAAGGAGATATCTTTGATTCTTCAAGTGATCATTGCAGAGCTGTGTGCAGCTAGCCATGTGTAGACAATCTAGCATTCCAGCATGGTAGAGTAGGGTCCCTTTGACTCAAGAGCCACCCAAAGCATGAGAGCATTCTCTGAACTGGCTTCAGTGAATCTATGGCATAAGCACAAATGGGGTCCCCATGTCTTATGGTGACAATTAAAATATTGCTATTCTGGTGAAAAGTCTTTACAAGAAATGAGATTTCATCTTCATATGGGGATCAATGAAGCCTGTACTTGTGCTGCCCCAGTAGCAGACCAGGAACGAAATCTGTGACTTGCACTTTGGTCCTTGGTTCCCTCCTGCTTCAGAAGCTCATGGTGAAGTGGGGATGAAAGGAGGTAAATGGCCTCTCCTGCCATGCTGCTACCCACAACACAGGCAGTAGTTAGTACGAGGGAGGAAAGGGGTGTCCTTATACCCCCTTACGCCATTTGATACTCATGAAGAAGATCACAATCTGGCCTGAAGTTGAGAATACTGGCAGAACAGGTAAACACTTCTAATGGGATGGAATCTTTGAAACCATGGATTATGTACCCCTCTGTATGCATGCTATACTTCAAAACACTTTGCACAATTTAAATAGGGCAAATTTTTGGAAAAGCACAAAAAAAGTGTGTAGCACACAAGTTCTGAACAGAGTCCACCCCCTCTTTTTCTTTGTAAGAAGGTCACTTTGCAGGGGCTATATGCTCTTTATGACTTTAAGGAATAGACATTGAACAAGACCCTTTTGTTTTTTTGGCAGCTAAACCCCCCTTTTATTATGTTGAATCTTTATTCCTGAACTACTTCTGTGGTGGAGCAGATTCCCAATTGAAATTGGGAGCTTATTATCATTCTGGTTATGAGACTAACTACAGTTCATTCTTTCATTAGTTTTCTAAAGTCAGTTGTCGCTAGTGCTGCTAGAACTACCTGTACAGCAATGCTCTGCAGTATTCAATGTGATCTTATAAATAAATATGACTGTTTCCCATTTATCCTGAGAAATTGCACGTTTGAGTGATTCGCTATTTTTGCCCAGTGGGTCTGTCCCATGTTGTTTTGTTGTGTAGACAGCTAGTGTTTGGGAAGCAGTTCATACATTACAGATAAGTTATGTGCAGAACAGGAGAAGTTCCATCATACTTTGACTTAGAGTAAAAGGTTAGAGTAAGATTTCGTATCGGACCCAGCCAATAACTCAGTTGATATATTTCCATTAAAAAAAGTTTTACGGGTGAACCCCAATTTTATGAACACCGGTCTGACAAATAACCTGTTATATGAACTATTTTTCCCAACAGGAGGAAAAAGCACATAACAAAAGTTATGTCAATAAAGAAGAAGTTGACAACCCTTCATGTTCCAAAACCTTCAGTGCATTGGAAATTGTTATGTAGTGGTTTGATAGAGAAAAAGTTGGTGCTACAATGCACCATAGAGAAATTTATGGCCTGTACCTATGGTCAATCCACGATTATTTCATAAAACAGGGATTCTACTGTATTTTTTTCAAATCAGCATGGTACAAATCAACATTTTAAAGAGATGTTCCTAGATTAAAAACAGTAACTAAGTGGCTACCAAAATATTTCTGTTTAAACATGCTGTGTGCCTAATACATCCTATTTAGGGAGATGGTGATGGAGGGAGGAAAACAAGATATATCTTGTACTGTGCACTTGCATACATCAGCTGTGTAATTACTCCTGGTATTCAACTCAATTGGTCTTTGAGACACATTTCATTTATGCTTGCAAAATTATAAAGCATTTTGGTGACACAATTTGGCTCTAACGGAATCTTATTTGGGTTTGACAAGAAGAATTGCAGGGTTTAACTGATGATAATTGTAATGAAACACAGTATGGAGCAGCAATTACACAATCACTATCAGCATGGTGATAAGGAAAGGTCTTGTAATGCTAATCACTGCCTGCACAGCACAGCACAACACCTTTACAAAGTCAAGTTAACTTGGACTACCCATCTGAATTTCATTAGAGGGGTTAAGCTTAAATGTAGACTTCCCTTTGTGTATCCAACTACACTACCTGGGCCTAATGTTGTAACTGTGGGTCCAATCACAATGCTAGCTGTACTCAAGACAGGCAGCATCACATTTAGGAGGCTGGGTGGAAAAAAGCCCAAACATGAGAGAGAAACAAATCCCTCAAACATGTGTTTGGCAGTTTTACAGAGAGAATTTTGGTGACTATGCATCAATGAATTTTCCATCACAAGGTCATCTGTCGTTGTAACGAAGGTCAGACTAGCTGTTCAGTCACAATGTAATATAAGGGAGAAATTAGAGCATTCAATGACACTGCTTCTGGTCCCTCTCCTATGTGCTCTAGGCAGCCAATGGGCCAATCACAATTGCCGTTACTGTGCATATGAGAGCAGCGTGCTCTGTAAGCTGTGCGCTTGGGTGACCACCCAGGAAAGGTTCAAATGCTGCCCAGCTGATTAGCAGAGAACCCACAGCAGGCAGCAGGTATTTCTATGTATGATGCACATCCATCTTCTCATGCCTTGGTGCACATAACAAAATGCATTCTGCACATGGAGGGACAAAATTAGACAGAACATGGGAGTGCAGGGATTCTTCCTCCCATGGAGTCCTAGGGGTAGCTACATTGTGCCCCTAAAAGGGAGAGGCAGGAAAGAGCCTTGTTTATGGCCCTGCGTCCCTGCTGTGGCTGGCTGAGTGGGTCAGGTACACTTCAGCCTTTGTACACCAGGGCATTCTGGACTGTCTGAGCTCCCGCTTAGATTGGTGGTGCAGCTGCTCACTACCCCCAAAGAAAGTGCTTTACCTGAAAGGCATGGGTCAACCCCCTCTGTGTGTTTCTGGTCATTACCCAAATTTTATATCCTTGCTCCTGTTGTTTGCCAGTCCTCTGATCTAAAATGAGCAGAGATGGCTACTTTTATCCATCCTGAGTTGAAAATATTTTGTTTACTAGAGACTGAAGAACATACCTCTCTGTCCCTTTCTTGTCTTGCTGGAGAATACATATGGGCTCTGGGGAGAGATGCTGAGCACATCCATGCGATGATACTGTCACGATGTTGCTGCTGAAGCAGCTGCTCCCCCACATTAAATCTGCAGCAGGAAACCTGGAATTTGACTTTTGCTGCATCTGTGCTGTTATAGGATGACATCTTTTCCATGGCCAGTAGCTCTGACTCAGTTTCTGCTGCCAGCAAGCTGTCAATATGCCACTTTAAAGAAGGAATTTATGGACAGAAATGTATGGGCCTCACACATAATTTAACATTGCCTTCTGCATTGTATCTTGTAAATAATACACTTTACATTGTCAGGAATATTGGTGACTGGATTGACTTATCTACCATATCTATATACTATACTGTATTGTGTGTGTGTGTGTGTGTGTGTGTGTATGTGTGTGTGTCTATCTATCTATATATATATATATAGATAGATAGACACACACACACTATATATATATATGTTTAGAATATAAAATATAAAAGCTTCAAATTGCTGTCTTTAGCACAAATAGTGGCATTTAAATATGCAAATAAAGTCAAGACTTTCTGATTCATAAAAACAAGAACAGACGAAAAAACCTCTCACCTCAGCATCTCAAATAATCACCGGGAAAATAAACTGAATTTACAATGCAGTTCAGAGACCTCCAGCTCTCCAAGATTTTTCCCTCACATCCCTGGGATTGGCAGAAAGGCCTCTCCCTTGTCCTGGCTTATTTTGCTCCTGACCTTGGAAGCTACACACAACTGGGAAGGCTGAATTGGCAGCTAAATTCCAGGTTTGCAGAACCCTCCTCAAACCCATCTCCCGGTAGATGCCTGTGAGTGTGGTTTGAGGAGTTTTGTAGCCAATAAGGCTTGTAGTTGGAAAGTCATGGTGGCATGAAGGTGTTTAAGATTAATTTTGTTCTCTCCTGATGAGGAAACACAGTTGTGGTAAGGCTAGAGGATAGGAAAAGGACATAAGGTAGTAAAACAGACAGGAACAAAGCACGTGGGGGTTACAAGGAAAAAGGGAGCAGAAAAAAGTATCTTGGGTAAAACACTGTAAAATAAACAAGAATGTCTATTTAGAGACACTAAGGTGTAGTTTATTTTATTAGAAAATTCCAGAAAAAAGATATACTTAGTAAAAAAATTATTTATTCTGTATCATTGCTAGAAATAGTTAATATAGGTATGGGAAGTAATGGTGTGGGGGTACTGCAGCAATACCAGGCTTGGGGAATCCTAGCCACATGCCCCTGTGGCTCAGGTTCTCTGCTGCCAGCCCTACTGCCCAGGATTCCAGCCACTGGGCCCACTGATGCCCAGAGGCTGCACTTCTGGCCCCAGGTCCCACTCGGCTGCCAGCCCCATGCACAGGAGCTTGGCTGCTGGCCCCTATGCTTGGAATCCTACCCAGCCACCGGACCTGGGGTCCTGGTTGCCGGCCCTGGATGTGGAATCCCGGCTGCTGGCCCCAGCTCGAGGTGGCAGTGAAGAGTGCAGACAGAGAGAGATAAGCGGGGGTGCAGTTCACCACCCTGACTCTAAAAACTGTTCCCCCACCCACTGGTGGTTTATGGACATAATTATAAGAAGGATTAGAACAAACAACTTTGGCATAGCAGCCATGTACCCACCATCTCAGGTCTTCTGTGAATACCTCCAGCTGGTCATGATTCTATGCCTCTCCACCTTGCTTTGGTATTTTGTAAAATGACTTTCCTCTGTCGCATGTAAATTCAAATGACTGACGGGCCAGTGCATGACCCCAGAGCAAGTAAATTACTTTGAGACAGTTATCTGGAAAATACATGTATCGAGTTGGAGCTTCCTCTTCCCCCTTCCTTTTAATCTGCTCATTTATGGAAGGGGTGGTATGATGAGACTACCTAAAATGGCTTGTACCTGATCTGATATAGCAAATATCTCCAATGACTGGTGATGGGCCACCAGATGGCGAGGGCTCTCAATTACTACAGAACTCTTTCCTAGGTGTCCGGTTGCTGGGTGTTGTCCATATACTCAGGGTCCTACTAATGGCAATATTGGGGTAAGGAAGGAATTTTCCATGTAGTTCAGATTGGCAGAGAGTTTGTTGTGTTGTGGTGTTTTGCCTTCCTCTGCAACATGGCACATGGCTCATTTGCAAGGACTCACTATAACTTGAAGATTTTAAATCATGATTTGAGGACTTCAGTCACTCAGAGAGAGGTTAAGAGTCTATTACAGAAGTGGTTGGGTGAGGTTCTGTTGCCTGCAATGTGCAGGAAGTTAGACTGGTTGATATGATGAACCCTTTTGGCTATAAAGTCTGAGTCTATGTAAAAATACATAGAATAGGTATTAAATTCAAAATAAATTTCTCGTAGGTAGCTTGTGAGTGAGTAAGATCTTGTTTTGGCCAACTAAGTTTCAGGCAGTGAAAAATAAATTGTGGTGACCATCTACCTGATAATGGTTTCTTTTTGAAGATTTCAGAGATTTCATGTTTTTCTTGCAGGTTGAAATCACGCCAAGCTCATGAATATCAATATTTTCCTTCATCTTATTGCTGACTCAACTGAGGCTCCTAGGACCATTTCAGAATCCTCTTACTGACCATTAAGGTATGAATTAATCAGTTTGTTCTCCACATTCTAAACACTGGGAAATCTTAAATTTGATGCATCAAAGGATCTTTGTTAGGAAGGTAAATTGACATATTACCAACTTGTTACTGACTTTTTAAAAAAACCCTCGATATATTTCTTACACAGAGCCAGCTTTTTTGCTTATTTGATCTCAGTACACTTTCCATTTTGTAATAAAAGGAGTCCCTTGTCAGAATTCTGGCATAGTGAAATTGTAAAGAAGGTTGATATTTCTCTGGTTCAGAGTCTTTGAACTCTTTGAATTCTCCTAAATCACCCTGCAATTGGTGACTGATCTCTTTCAGGCTCATGGATACTTCTGAAGAGCAAATATTTTGACTTTGGAAGGCCAAGTTTGCTCCAAATGTTAGGTGTTTAAAAATGTGCTGCGCTTGGAGATGAAAGGTCATGTCCTCCACTTCAAATTATACACTATGAACACTGTGTAGCCTATGCATATATTTGATGAATTTTTCAGGAACAAGGTCTGAACTTTTTCAGTAATGTGCACTTAATAAATTTGTTCGCCAAATGCTACTGCCTAGTGTTAAAGGCACGAGAGAGAATTTGTTTTAATGAGAAAGTGAATCTACAGATCTACAGGACTCTGTCCTTCTTCTCTGAGAGAAGAATGTACAGATCCACAGGACTCTGCTGCTTCTTCTCTGTTACATAGGCTGAGGGGACAAGATGGTGAGACACACTTATTAAAGTACCGGCAGCTCGTAACTGTGCAAGCTTCCTTATGCAAGATGGAATTATGAATCTATTAAAACAAATCTACAACTCATAAGGCTCAGACATTTGTGTCAATGTAACATATGCAATAAAAGATGGTAGTTTTGGCTTGACATCTCTGAAGCTCACTTATTAGTGATCAGTATCTCTTCCTGAATATTGGACAGAATATGGAATCATATTAACAGGCAAGAAATGATTATGAAGACAATTAAGTAAGACCTCCCCCCCCCAGCAGCCATTTTATTATATCCATTTCCCTTCTCTCATCTCAGTTAAATATTTTTTCTTTTCTCTTTCAAGTATCTAAGATACATTTTTTGCTTTTGTGCTTAGCTCTACCTGTGCCATTACTTCCTCCCACCCCCAGTTCCTGGCAGTCATACCATAGGAAATTTCTTGAAGTTGCCATGCATGAAATAGATCATGTTATCTGGATTTCCTGGAAATTTTTGGTAGTACTGACTATATTTTCATATGCAGATGAGATGTAGTTTATTAGGGTAACTGCTACTTTTAAATTCATTTTAAAATTAATTTAATTCAGCAATAGTGAAGGATGACTCAAACCAATGGGCAAGCAAACATAAGCAATAGTAACACCTCCATATTACTGATAAATTCAAGATCTTTTAATATCAGAGCTCAGTATATGGAACAGGGAGACGAGAACAAATCGGGAAATGCTTGTATCTTACTGGTAAGATATCGATAATAGATTAGATAAAGTCATACTACTAAATAGAAAAGGAAAGTATTTGATTTGAAATGAACACTACCGACACTTGAAAATAAAAATAAATATTCATTTGGTAAGTAGCTGAGTCTCTTCCAAAAAAAGGATCAACAGATGAAGATGCTCTTAAATTGTGAATTGCATTGTTTGATATTTCATGACATTTGAGGTCTTTTTATAATGATCACTGACAATAAAATACAAGGAATCAGTATTGTGCTACACTGACTGCTGCATTTTCTTGCCAACTGGGAAATAATGTAGCTTATTTGTAAAAAGCTTTTACTTCCATGGTAATAGTACTTTGGTGATCTTCTTGTGACCCTAGCTCTGTGCAGACCAGACCAAAAGAGATGTAAGCTTTTTCTGCACAGACTCTCTAGTTAGTATTCATTTTGAAATTCAGGATCCTGACTGTAGAAAATCTGCACTGATGTGTTGCTGACTTGTGGTGATTCAAAGATGTGGCTGTGCATACATTTGGAAGGTGGGTGGAAGGAATGCTTTTATCTGACTGTATAAAGTATAATTTTCCTAAACAGTAGAGGCCAATGAGGTGAACATGAACATCAGATTAGGCAAAGTACTGAAGTTAAAAACATCAAACAGGATACACCTCCCAAAGGTAACCTGTTTAGGCAGCAGTAAAACAGGGGGGAGGAAAGTCTCCAAAATGAACTTGCTCAAATTCAGAGTGGCCTAACTAACCAATGCCAGTTTCAACAAGAGAAACCTGACAGATCATCACATCAATAATACCAAGCAAAGGCGTATAGTCTTGTGCCACACTCTAAACCCTTTAATCCTATCAATAGGAAACTAATCCCTGGTGCCAGGACAAATTTCCCAAAATTACAGTGCTCTGAAAAACAACAAACCAGAAAGTAATGTAACTATTATCCCATTTATCAAATAGTTCCTGTCTGCAAAAGTCACTTACACCTCTTCTGTCTACAGCCATTGTCTTCAATGAGTCTTTTTTGTAACTTAGACATGCCCCTTTGATACATTTTTGACTGTCACATTCTGAGGGATATTTAGCAAGAGGAATAGAAAGAAAGTCAATCTTAGGGTATTGTCATTTCCAAACACTGCCCTTAGCCTATGAGAGAGCTGACAAAGTGAAGAAAGTAAATGTTTTTTCTCTCATGATTGATTTTTATATGCTTTCAATATTTTTTCACATTTTATTCATTTTAATTCAATTTCTTTTCTCACTGAGCTGCTCTTTTACTGTGGGTCCTTTCTCTGAGTATGGTCAACTATCATCCTTGGGAATGTTGACACTCAGGCTAATACTGATAAGAATTACTTGGTGGTGGACCATTTTGTAACGATTCTAAAGTAACTAATGTTGCATGGCACAAATAGCTTTTGAGTTGATTTACCCTTCCTTCCCCAAACTGCAAAATAAAATCTGACGTGGCAAATGTCTACAGCAGTGATCTTTTCACACAGTGGGACAGTTACTTGGTGTCAACCTACTGCATGGCTGGCACAGAGGGAAATCTCTCACTTAAAGTTTGCATGGCTCCTATGTTGACTCAAGTTATGCTGGGGAAAAGCTTCAGATGAACAATAAGTTCCTGTTTTTCTGATTGTGGAGAGAACACATTTTCATGAAATAATTTTTTTTTGTAAAATTAACATCAGTAATTGATGTGGGCTTCAGAAATGCTGCTAAGAGAGAAATGAATAATTCATTAAAATGATGACTAAGGTACAGGGTTAAGTATGTATCCTCCACACCCCCTCTATCCAATATGTCCTGGTCACAGTACTGACCACTGAAAAGTACAATATCCTTAGGGGGCATGAATGAGTGATTGCAATAAGAGTTTCTCATGGAATTGAGTCAGAGCATTTCAATTTCTATTTTACCCCTGAGGGAGTACTTTACCTTTCAGTGGTCAGGAATGTGTAATACATGGGGAATATCATATTCATTATTCTGGAAAAATGTTCTGTGCTGGCATTTTCCTGGGAAGTTCAGGCTATATCATCACATGGATTAGGTAAGAATATTTCAGCAGAGTTTCTGAAGAGGCATACGTCAGAAAAGCATAAATCGACAATGAGGGTATGTGGACTTATGTGGGAACCAAGCAGCTCTTCGTACATACATTGTGAGATGTATATTTAGATGATCAAGTTTGAGTGCAGGGGTGAGTGCCTCTTCCTATGAAAGGAAATACAGGCGGTGTCATTGGGTGCAACATTCTCCAGCATTCCTCTTGTGCAGTTTCCACCAGATCATTCGCTTGTTGGGTTTCGCAGTTCAGTGTATCCCATCTTAGCATCTGGATGTGCATGCCTCCGTTTGCCCTCATTCTCCAAAGAACACCTCCACCCCATGTGTTTCTAATACAACTCCTCTTCTTGGCTTCTAGTTAATTGCAAAATAATGCAAAATCGTTTGCTTGGCTCACTGTTCTGAGGTGCAATTAATTCTGTCTCTGGGGAGCAACCAGTCCATCTATGTAGCTTTTCAGGCTTAATTTTCAACGTGCTTGGGCACCAGTGCTAGGTTTGCAGATTTCTTCCTGTTTCTGACACTCCACTACACAGCCATGCCTGACACAGTCCTTGTCCTGTATTCCAGCCAGAGACCTCAGTGCTTCCTGTTCCCTGCAGCTCTGTTCTCACTGTTCAAATAAGCAGACACTTTTACAGGTGAAACCTTTTCTGGGCTGCCATTTCATGAGTCTTGGTCACCTGCCTCAGTCTCAGGGCAGTGTGTCTGAGCCATAGGCCAGCTCACTCTTTGACAGGTGGCTTAATCCACCTTTCTCCATGAGGATGAGCTGTAATTTGTATCTTAATTCTGAGAGCTGCGGAACATTTTTCTTTTGGTGCACAGTCATCTCTTTGGTGGTTTTGTATGTATATATGAGGTCCACAAGCATGCTCTCTGCCTGCCAGTATTGAATGGGGAGTGGCCAGCATGAAGAATATGGGACGCAAACATTAATGTAGAGTTAGGTTGTGTTAACTTTGGGGTGGATATACTGTTAGTGTCCAGGGAAGTCACAAACTATTTTCCTTGATTCTATTCAGCCTGTCCTTTCCTATGAATAAGTATCTGGACACAAAGTAGTTTCAGTGCTTTTTGAGTGCAAGGGCAGTGACAGATTTCTACACAGAGGGAAACTTTCATGCACAGATTCTGTGGGGAAAATTAATCCACCTGTACAGCCATTGTTAATATTTGGAAATTAGCAGTCAGATTTCTTACATTTTTGTCTAGTTAATAATAGTTACAGATATGATCTGTCTGGTGACAATCCTCTGAAAAAAATGGCAGCTACCAGGGCAATGCAATGCAAGTAGGTTTCCCACTGGGGGAAAAATTAGTGACACGGATTCAGGGTTTTTTCTTAGTGCAACTTGTGATGGTCACCCCTCCCCCCCGCTTCATGAAGCCTAACAAGCCTAGTGTAAATAATTGTTACCTGGAGAGCAATCTCTGTGTACGCCCTCCTTTCATTGTTAAAAGGGGCTTACCTGAACGACTTATTTGAGGTTCTGATCCCATTTGGGGAGTGGGTTTCCTGAAAGCTGTGCCCAAAACTTAATTCTCCTCAGGCTTGAAGAGTTGCAGTGTCTATATTGCTCTTGGGGGTAGGAGTTGGGAGGGAGCCGTGATCTCAGTTCTGTGCTTTGGCTCAGGGAGACCAGGAGATCCGGCCCAGCAGGACAGAAGCCCCAGAGAACAAAGAAGTGAGTGTCTGTGGCTTTGTCAGCATTTTGGAAAGCACCCCCGAGGGGTCTTCTGTGACCACACCTTGTCACACAACTGATATTAGTCACACAATGCATATGAGTCCTGGGACAGAGGTGTTTATAAATACCATAAAGGCAATCCTTTCTGTCTTGAATCTCAGTATACTTTCGTTGCCCTGACACTAGGGATTGGAAATGGATGGAATACCAAGAAAGATTCAGTTGGCAATATCGTGTGATTTCATCTCTAGTCAGGGGCGGATAAGAGTGCCGTGGGGCCCAGGGCAGCACAATTTCGTGCATGCGTCATGGCCGCAGACAACAGGAATTAGCACATGCACAGGGCCTATTGAAGTGCGGGGTCTGGGGCAGCCACCCCGCTCGCCCTGCCCTATATCCGCCGCTGTCTCTAGTTGCAAACACATTCTAAAATTAATAAAGACTTTTATTATGATTTTTATATTGTGACAGCAGCTAGGAGACTCATTGTGTTGGGAACTGTACGAACAAAAAGATGATCCCAGGGAACTTAGCAGTTAAAGCAGTACATTTATCAACCCAGAACAGTTCTTACTATTCTTTCCGCTGTTTTGCTTTCTGGATTCCTCCAGAAAAGCATAAAATGCAAACATGGTTGATATTAATTCTGTTGGGCTCTGAAATGCTAAGGAAAGTACAGGAGAAGTGCAATCGATAAAGTGTGTATTCTAAACTTCATACTCCCAGTGAGCCTACAGCATACACCGCTTTGAATGGTAAGTTGGTGAATGTTTTTAGAGAAAACATGAAATCTATACTAGAATTCTGTGTGCACTGCACAGCAGTATTGGATTTCAATTCAACTTTTTTTCTTGAATGAACTGGAGCTTTTCTCCTCTTTGGGAGTTACAAAATCATCAAGAGTGGAATTGATCCTTTGGTTTACAGCCTTTTAATTCCTTTTAGTGGGCAATGCTTGGTGTCTGCCCTTGTTCTGTGGTTAGCAGGCAATTCAGAAATAGTGAAAGTTTGCTCGTGGCACAAAATTGATTCGAGTTGTTCTACCATATTAGTACAGCTAGTGAAGGCTGAGGATGTATCATTTTCCAACTTTTATGCCTCTTCTAGGGTAATATAACGTGTGTGGACATAACATAGATAACTTGTAAGGGAAAGGGGAAGGAGCAAGGGGATTTTTACAAACCACAGGAAAACGTAACCTTTTTATGAAATGTGTGATTTTTTTGTTTTGACTGAATGTATTGAAGGATTCTTAAACTAAGGGTAAAGATGAATGTGTTGAGCTGCCGGCCCTCATAGCATGCATCTACTACAGTACACTTTTGAAATCTGCAAAAAGAGCAATACCTATTCAGACTGGGAATAACTACTTCATTACAAAAATTAATTTTTCCCATTTTTGGTATTCTAACCTTCTCATCAGCTGTTGGGAGTAGGCCACATACACGCTGATTGAATTGGCCTCATTAACACTGGTCCTCCATATAGTAATGTAACACTCCCATCTTTGCATGTGTACATATCTCTGCCAAACTGAAGTTTCCACTTCACACATCTGATGAAGTGGCCTCCACTGCACAAATTTGTGAGTCTTTATGATGTCTCAGGACTCTGTTTTTGCTGAAACATGTCTACCCCACTGAAACTTTTCTCAGAGGGGTAGCTGTGTTAGTCTTTAACTTGGAAAAAAAAAAGAGTAGTCCGGTGGCACGCTAGAGATTAATTTTATTTATATATATAGTATGAGCTTTCATGGGCAAAACCCATTTCATCAGATGACCTTGAGTGAAACTTGAAGTTGGCAGGTTGTTAAAAACATTCGCGAAATACTATAAAATGTCCAGAAAAAAATAGGAGTATGGGCAGGAAACAACAATGAGTTTTGAACTCAGAGAAATGAAAACTGATATATCCAGACCAAAACCCAAATTTAGTGAGGGAGGACTTTGTGAAGCACAAGAATGCCAAAATAGACCTATAGTAGGAGTGATAGTGAAATGCAAATTGGACAGGAGCTATCAATGTGATCCAGTAGCAAATACAGCCAATGGAAATTTGGATTGCTCAATGCTCACCAGTATTTCCCTGTCTGAGAGAGTGCAATGATTTTTATTTATGCAATGGGGAAAACAGTAAAAAGTGCTAAACAAAATTGTGGGAATTTAGAGTACGTCTACACTGCAGCGCTATTTCAGAATACTTCTGGTATGCTGAAATATCTATACAGTGTCTTGACAGTGCACCCATTATTTCAAAATATCTTTTGAAATAATGGGTGCACTATTTCAATATCCCTGTAAACCTCATTCCATGGGGATGAAGGGACATTTGGGGATAGCAATTTATTTTGAAATTTGGCACTGTGCAGACAGTACCAGATTACAAAATGAGTTATTTTGAAATACACTCGAAATAAGCTATGCAATTTGTGTAGCTCAAATTGCGTAGCTTATTTTGAGCTAAGAGTAGAGTGTAGATGTCCCCATAGAAAAGAGAATAAAATTGATGAAAGGGTTGAGGAATTGATTCAGATGAAAGACTAAAACCCCCAGTCTCTTAAATACATTCAGTAAGTTAGCCTAACGAAATAAGGGCTATTTGGTAACAGTCTGCAGCTATGTCTACACTATAGACTTTTCTGCAAAAACATATGAAAATGAGGTGAAGCGTGGAATATCGCCGTGCCTCATTTGCATAATTAATTAGGCTCCATTTTTGTGCAAGAGGCTTGTGTGCAAAAAGGAGCGGTCTGCACGGCTCCTTTTTGTGCAAAAACCCCCTCTTGCGCAAGAGCTGTTCTTCCACACTTTTTCCGGAAGAATGGCTCTTGTGCAAGAGGGGGGTTTTGCGCAAAAAGGAGCTGTGTAGATGGCTCCTTCTTGCTCAAAAGTCTCTTGCACAAAAATGGAGCCTCATTAATTATGCAAGTGAGGCACGGCGATATTCCACACTTCTCCTCATTTGCATATGTTTTTGCGCAAGAGAGGGGCAGTGTAGACATAGCTTGCCCGAAGAGCATAAACTGTGCACCATTTGAAGTCTAGTTAATATGTACTTTTGGGTGGTACAGAGATTTTAGGTAGGATTGAGTGAAACCAAAAAGATGAGACTATAGAGGATCTGGGAAAATTTTCCTAAAAGTGAGATGTATTAAAACTATGGAATATTTCTCAAAATGAAATAGTTTGTGGAAGCTGCTTGTGTTGTTTTAAAATAAATAGCTGGACTCATCAAAGCTCTTGCGTGTATTCTTTGCAAGCAGTCCTTCACAAGCAAGGACATGATCTAAGGGTGAAAATGTCATACACTGGTGGCCAATACAAAACTTACGTGTCACCTAAGCCATCTAAAGAGGGGCTCAGTGGAACTATATATAAAATTAACTTTGCAATTACCTTCTGGGCATGGATGAATTTCACCCTGAATGAACCTCTGGCGTTCACATTGCCTTCCTCTACATTTCTATCAGTCTTTGATGCATGCGTTGCTGCTGCAATGCAGTGAGAAATCCACTTTCACCATGGATTATGCAAGAAGCTCTGCACTAGTCTTGTAAAACTGGGCATTTGTATGCTGAATATGGTAGGTGCAGGACCAAAATACCCAAAGAAAAAAAAATCATCATGCTAATACTCTAATTTTAAAAGAAAAACATGAAACCTGAATCTCTCCAAAGAAGTCTGACATGCTGTTGACAGCTCACCCCTGTTTACCCAGATGGAGCTTTTGGAAATTAAAATAGGCCCAATGAGATTACAACTTAATAGTAAAATTTTTAATACTATATCGTGATTTTCTAGATGCTGTTTCTGAGTCAAATAGCCTTACTTTTCTCCAATTACTAATTAATAAGGCAATAAAAGTCCCTAAATAAAGAGTAAATCTCAAAGGGACAGCAGTCTTTTCTAGATAAAGTGAGAAGAGGACAGGAAGACTAATGCCTTATTGTTGTGTATTCAAGTTCATACTGATATTTTATTAAGTGTTATTGATGAAGTGCATTGTAGTTGTGCCAAGGCCTAATGTAACTTTAAATTAACATTAATAAGGGAACTCTTGAAAGTGATTTTAATCTAAAAAGGCCTGTCTCTCCAAGTCCTTACTCCTGTGAGTAAGTCATGGGGGCTACAAAGAGGAAATGTGTTTCACTGTCAGGCACAGAGAAAGCATGTCCCTGACTGTAATAAAATAATTTTGATTGTGTTTTCCTTATGTGCTGAACCTGCCTATTGTGTCTCATTTTATAATTAGGTTGTAATCTCTGTAAGAAAAGGCACTGTCTTTTTGTTATGTACTTTAACAACATTTATCATGATCTCTAATTGGGGCCCATAAATGCTATTCCAATCCAAATAAAAATAATTTCATCTTCAAATGTCTAAATGGATTATTATAGACATTATAATGTTGGATGCATTTGACTTTTTTTTTTAGAGAGTTCCTAGGATCTAAATTGTCTAAACATTTTAGATGGGATAAACAGTGCACATAATTTATTCCTTTACAGAAACAAATATTTAAGGGAACATCAGCAACTGGTGTGAGTTGTCATATCGCCATTGAAACCAGTGGCGCTGTGACAAATTATACAAGCTGAGGGACTCTGCCCCAATATTACCAGAGTTTCTCTGTGTGTATATAGAATACATCAATCTGGCTATCTGGATTAAATACTAGGAGTTTGTTTATTGGTATAGAATGCCTGCATCATCCCAAAGGGGTAATTACGCAGATCATCCCAAGTGAATATGGATAAAACCTTTACGCCATACCATACTACCATGTACTCTGTACGATTTTATAGACAACATATTTGAGACATGGTTTTAGAGAGCTTTAAAAACTTTTATTGGTACTGCATTTTTTTAATCCGTTTGATAGGAATCTAGTCCTTGGCACTCAATTAGGCAACAAAGGGTCTGTCTACACTGAAGCCTTAGCTCAAAACAAGCTATGGAATTTGAGCTACGCAAATTGCATAGCTTATTTCGAGTTAATTTCAAAATAGCTTATTTCGAAATTTGGTGCTGTCTACACACTGCCAAATTTTGAAATAGAGTGCTATTCCAAAACGTCCCTTAATCCTCATGGTACAAGGTTTACAGAGATGTCGGAAGAGCATGCCCAGTAGTTCAAAAGCTAACAGGCATGCGGTTAAGACGTAGAAAATGCTATTTCAGGATACTGAAGGTATCCTGAAATAGCGCTGCTATCTAGACACACCCTGGATGTTAAGAGATTTAAACTACACTGCTATTTGATAAGGACCAAACTTCTTTCAGAACCCAATTGCCCATACTTTTTATAAGGAGGGCCGAGAAGGGTGCACCTATGGCCCCATTACCTACTGCTGCTCTCCATGGAGTTCCCCAGGTCGCGTGCTTAAGCACGTGCTATGGCTATGCTTGGGGCAATGTAATCTCAACTCCAGTGACTGACAAGTAACCATTCTTCTTAATTTGGAATAAGACGGTCCCGATGGACTCTGATTGCGGTTAGCATCTGTATTCCTCAGGATTGGTTGGTTTAGATGAGGAAGCCTTGTGATGACATTTTTTTTTTTTGACAACAAATTTGAGTAGAGTTGTAAAAGTTCTACTTTTACATTAATATAAGTAGGCTGCCTGAATCAATTTCTGTGGCATTATCTGACCAGGAAATATCAAGATGGACCCTCCTCCCCCCCCAAGTTAGACCTGCCCAAAATAGAGTGTGTCTAGTACAATATCCAGGGCATATGACTTTTAGTGGAGTTTTATTATGATCTTTAATCATTTGAGAAAATGGGGAGGAGAAAGTCGTTAACAGATTTCACGCATTTGGATATCCACAGCAGCGTTAATAATGCTGTCATTTGCAGACACTGAGCTAAGGAGGCTCTAGCTGAGAGTAGTTATGTAATAGGGAAACAAAGGCAACAGCTACCCAAGCCACCACAAAGTCAAAGGAGAGTAGTGTTCAGAGCTCGATTTCAAAAGCTTCCAGCCCTGTTTGTATTTCTTTTAAACCTGCTATTCTTAAACAGAGTGGGTTAATATGCCCCATGATCACTAGGCTGTTGGCAGCCAAAAAAAGAAAACTCACCATACATGTTCCCACTAATTTTTTCCATCTATGTGGGGAATAAATTTTGTTGTGTAGATGTGCCCCAGCCATAAAAAAACACATGCTGCCAACTGTGGGAGGCTGTGGGTGCTCTTCTAGTCAGCTAAGCAGCATTTGAATCTCTCCTGGGTGGCCACCCAAGCACTCATCTTAGAGGGAACACTGCTCACCATACCGTTAATCCTGTTGCATGGTATAAGGGGGTTTGAGACTCCTTTCTGGCTGGTGTCTTACCCATCGTCGCTCTGCACTCTCTCCACATTCTGCTCTGGACTGGTGTCACTCCCAATATCATAGCATTCTCTTCAAGACACTGCCCTCCAGTAGTGCCCACCACACTAGTCTCCTTCAGAGGGTATCAGCAGTTTTCTTTCTGTACAGCTGTTACTGTGGCCAACTAGCTTCAAAGTCTGGCCCCTTGCCTCAAGGGCAAGCCATAGTCTGTAAAGTCCATTCCTCAGTTTGGCTAGGTGCAGTGCAATGAAGAAGGGGGAAGACACAGGACCGGCCATTACTCTGGGTCCTGGCCAAGTGACCCTCTGGCAGCAGCCTTGTCCTACCCTCCTCTTTCCCTTAACTGCCCCCTGTTCCCTGTGCCACTTCCCTAGTGACCCTTGCACCCTCCTGGCTCCTATATTAAGGCCTACAGTCTGACAGGTATCCAACTGGAGCCTCCTTTCTACTCCCCTGAGTCTACCCAGCACTGCTCCCTGTAAGGTGCTTTAGCTTGGGAAACAGTGCTGCATTCTCCCTGGTCAGGTCCAAATTGCCCTCTGCTCTGCTGAGAAGCTCCTTATAACCAGGGGTGCTCCAGCAGGCCACTCTCTCATTGGTTCCCTTCAAGCCCTCTTCTGATTGGCCAGAGATCTGTGCAGGCTCTTTCCAGGCTGCTTTAACCCATTCTCTGCCAGAGGGGGGAAGCTGCTTCACTACAGATGGCCATGATAAAAATCAAGCAAGTGTGTGAAGAAAAATAAAATGAGGTATTTTCAAGTTAAGACTTTTTTTTTTATCAAAGGGGAAGATGGCTGAGATGCCACAGGAAAGCTAAACTCAGTGGGGGCAGTGTGTTTTAAATTAACACACTGTAAAGCTTGCCAAGTGGAGCCTGAAATTCTGTAGGAAATTCAATTTGCCCTATGTTTTCCCTCTAGCATTTCTAGGGAGGTGCTGTTGCTGCAGAATTTATTCTGCAAACTGATCATGGGCAAAGTGTTGAATACTAGCTGGGCAGCCTAGATAGATTTGTGTCTTAATTTAAGCAAGTACGTAACAGTACATCTCTGAACTCTTCCAAGGCAATCCACAGTACAATTACTTGCCTGTTGTAAACAAACAGGGGCTCAGAGGCTCAGGGAGAATGTGTTTCTATTTTAAACTTAGTCTCTAGACTACTATATGGTAGCTGGGAAAATTGGCCAGCTCACACACATCAGGAGCCTGTCATTTGTTGAGATGGCTTGGTGTTTGAGAATAAAATGAAATGTAAAGTTTGAGGTTTGATAAAGCCTTCTGATTTAAACATCTGTCTTTGTTCCACAGTCTCCAAGGGAAACAAAACACATGAAATGTGTAACTATTTAGGTGAAACAGCAAGAAGCCATCAGTATTTGAAACCAACTCACTAAGCAGGGGAAATGGTGTTCTGATCGCTATCCCTGTGACATGAAATATATCACATTGTTTGCCTCTTGAAGATTAGAGCATAAGATCAAAAGAGTCTTAATCATTCCCTTTGAGTGCATGCCATCATTAACAGGCATCAGTCACTGAATTAGCAAACTTTTATTGCTAATACACATTCATAGCCACTTTGAAATGTTCAAATATTAAATTCCTCCTTCTGCTCACCATCTGAAAATCATTGCAACCAGCATTCTCTACTCACCCACCTTCCCTCTACCCCTCATCCGACCATCAAAAACTGGCTGCCTGGAATTTGCATATTTTACTTTCTGAATTAGGAAAAAAAAGGGGGGTGGTGGTGATAATTTTTTTTCTGCTCTACTCCTGAGTCACTCATGCATTCATGTACATAGGACAAGGACCACCCTTTGTCACCATCTCTTTCCACAGCAAATATTTATTTTAACAATGAAGAGAGCTGAAAGTAAAAACAAAACAAAACAAACTTGACAAGACCACTCTGAAGCAGATAGGGGCTCCTGTGGTTTGGTTTAGAAGGGGAAAGACAAACTGGAAGCTGGAGGCAGATTGTATGAAAGACAGATTGAAAGAGAATCAGCCCAGTTGGGGTACCAGTGGAGAGAACACTAGGTTAAGAATAAGAATTTTAAGGTTCAAAACTGTACCAGGAATCAGATTATTCACAACAATCATACTGTAATCCTGGAAATGCTAATCTTATGCCATCCAGCACGAGTTCCCTAGTGGCTTCCTAGTGACAGGGTTAATGGAAATGGGATGCAATATCCTGACTTGCTGTGAAGCTCTGTCAGTCCATGACTTAGCTTTGTAGAGACACACCACAATACAAATCCGTAAGGCAAAGTGATTTCCATAAATGCTGTTAATAGGATGTAAAATGCTGAAAGATAGTGTAGAACTGTCAATGTTTAATGTAAAGTTATGCGAGAATGAAGGATTTAAAACATTTTTAGGTCACTTGAGAACACGATCAGTGACTAAACAAGCACATGGCCTTGAATTAACAAGGTAATGCTGTGGAAGCCAGCCAGCTGTATCACAACTCTGCAACAACAACACAACACTGATTTCTGTGCTGCTAGCCAAGACTTGCAATGGAAAGACAAAAAAAAAACCTCAACAAAAAAACCCACCATAGATTAGAAGTCTGAGTATAAACTAGCATAATTCTGTTTAAATGAGAAAAGAGTAAAAGTATTTATTCCAGCTTTATTGTTGTTATTTCCATACACTGTAATATTTGAACCCCCCCACCCCCCAAAAGGGATATTATTTATTCAGGCACCAATCCACAGGAGCACTTATATACATGCTTAATTTTAAGCAACTTACTGGTTCTAATGAAATCCCTTTCAGAGATGACACACCATGCTTTGTTCTATGTTTAAACACTATTAGAGGGCTCACTCATGTTATATTTAGCTCACCCATGGATATGATATATTGTGTATAATGCTATCCTGAGATGAGAATCATCATGGGGTAAAGAAATAACTAGAGAGCTGATCTTGGGGAAGGGATGCAGATATTCTCATTGGTGTGGCTATAAATTACATTTATTTCAGAGTTATTTTGCTTTAGAGGCCGTACAAATAATTTATAGAAATGTGGAATTCTAGCAACAACCCTCATATAGCACTCCTGCTTTGACCTATCAGATGTGGTTTCCAATTACATAGATTTAATTCCCTGGAAAACCCAAGTTATATCCTTTGGTATCACCTCACACCTCCTAACTTTCCTTATCTTAGGAGCTACCTAAGAGAGAGAAATTGTAATGAAATTGCCAAAAACTCATTTCCAATAGAAAAATATTTATATTACAGTTGTACCTGCCTGACCCCCATTAGAGAGAGACACAAAGGGGGTAAAGGAATCTACTGCATGCACTATTGCCATAGATTCACTCCCTACTTCTTCTCCAACTAATGGGTATGAGGTATGAGGAAACCTGGGCTCTCTTCCCAATTTTTTAACTAATGTGAAGGATGGATTTGAGAAAAATCTCTCAATCTATTGATTCTCAGAAGCTAGTGAGACACTTTTTCTCTTACTGTATCTGGTATCTTTCCTCCAAGGATCTCAAAGGTGCTATTTATTTCCCCACTAAAGGGAGATGAAAAGATTGAAACAAGCAAAGGAAGCATTTAATGGATATATTTTAAAAGGAAGTTTATATCTATGAGGGGGATCTTAAATCCTAAATCCATTGTATGTGTGCAGTCCATTGTATCTGTGTAGTGTGAATATGAAATCAGCTCTCCAATTGCATTTATTAAGAAAAACTAGCATTTTTGTTTTAAAATCATAATTCAGAAAATGTCCTTGAAGTTGCTCTTAATATGTTAAGTTGGCCTGGGACTTTCTTTGAAGTGTATAGTACTTTTTTGGGGGTGGGGGTGGTGGTGGGGGTAAATGTACTATATTGCTGATATAATAGCCGTGTGAATAGTCCAGATATTATTCAAGATATGAGTTTGAATTTGAACACGGAATTCATTTTGTCCTCGTGAAAACAATTATTCTATATTTTCAATACACTGATGACATTCATGTGCCCAGCTCTCATTGCTATTGGTCCAAACCAAAGCTCAGGCTCTTCATATCCCTACATTTTGGGCAGGGAATTATAATAGAAGTCACTCAAAACCTAAATTTGGAATTAGCCTACAAAAGCCCAGTTCCAAACACCATAGAACTAAAGATTGTTCAAAATCTGGATTAAACTTTTATGGCTCAAAATCTTTATTATGCGTAAAAAATGTGATATACTAAAACCTAAGAAGTATAGAGGCTAACCTATTTATTCTAATTGACATTTGAATGCATTGTGGCAGTTTGGAGACATCACACTATTTCTGACTGTCCAAGCTGAAGGTTGGATTAATACAGTAGATGGTATTCAGTAATGAATAATGTGTCAGTAGGACCTACAGAGTGCCATTTCCTTTATTCTTTTTCAAAATTTTGAATGAATACGGGCATATATGTTTAGGGAGACTATATTTGTTTATTTAATTCATTTTCAAACATTTGGAAGGAGGATGTTGGACACCTCCTGTGTCTCTTCATTGTCATGCCTGAACTGGAGCACTGTAAATTACTGCTGTGCTCTCACCACATCTAATGCAAATCAGCATCCTAGGACTTGTCAGAATGATGTAAAAGTCAATCAGAACATGCACGCACTAAAGTCTTAATGATAAAAATGGATCAGGAATAGGTTTGGCACAAACCATGTTTAAAAGGCAGAATCACAAAATCAATTCTTCTGTCGAAGAAGCTTCACAATGGGCATAATTCTGAAAAATTAAGTAATAGGCCAAGATTTTCAAACTGGTGTTCCAAAGGTCAGGCACTCATATCTGTACATAAGCATTTAAAAGCTAGTTGGATTTTCAGAGAAGCTAAGCTCCTACAGTTTCATTGACTGCAAAGGGAGTGGATGAGATGATCTTGTTGGATGGATCTTGATGGATGTTGTTGAAACATGTAAGCTGCTTAGGCCTTAATTTGTGTTTGTATAGGACTTGGCACTGTTCTGGTTATCTGTCTGGCTTGAATACAGGCTGAGGACAATGCAGGTACGTTTATATATAAGGTAAAAAAAAAAAGCTGTCAAGCTAATAGACAGCAGAGGAGACAACATACTGAGCGCAGTGGGGAACAGAGTCTGCATCCCTGGAAATCTGCCTGGTTCTGGAGGCTGAGACAATGGACTTTGGATTATATAAGAGGAGCATCGAGGGGCACCTTGTCCACCTGCCAGAGAGGGTGGGAAAGGTCTGCTACAGTCCCTCGGACTCTTGTTAGGCATCGAGTGGCCTATTGGCCACAAAGTCTAAACATTCCCCCTTGCGTCCAGAGTAGCACAACCTAGCAGCCACAGAACTGATACACAGTATGGCCCCACGGCCTCAGTTAACATGTAATACCCTGGTATTCAGGGTAGTTTGGCCCAGCAGTAACAGAATCTGTGCACAATACGGCCGTGTGATGGATAGGAGGGGTGCTGGCCACCACTCTGTGACTAAAGGGTTAAACTCAGGTAGCTCAGGGTGTTGGCAGGGAGCCAGAAGAACCAATGGGATAAAGTGCTGAAATTTAAATTGTAAATGTATACCTGCTGCCGTTTTTCTTTGTGTGAGTTTTAAGATAGGAGCTGGAGGAAGCAAGATGAAGTAATCAGACAGAATTGCCATGCCTACAAGGAATATTGGGCATGGGAATGGACTGGGACTTGTGGTATGGTTCATGAGTAGATAGGGAAATATATGTTTAGTCGGGATGAGGGTATTTTTCTTTTTTTGTGTGGTTTGGTTAAACTTCTCTGTGTGAAATCCATGTACCTCACTCCCTCCCATTCACTATACCTAAACTGTGCCAGAGATACCATTTTTTCTTTGTGTTTTAATCTGCATTTTTCTTAGTTGCTCCGTAACACCTAGCAACCAAGTCTGCTTCCTCAAGTATATCTTTTTGTTTTGTTAATAAAATCACCCTTTTTAAGGTGATGATTTGATTCTTGTGTCCTGAAAAATAGCAGGGGGTCAGTGTGTGTGCCTGCCTAGACTGAAGGGTCAGCTATCAGAGACTGCTATTTGTTTCCTGTGTTTTTTTTCTTTTTTCAAGCTCTTTTGTGGTAAAAGAGCTCAAGGGACCCTTTGGGAAGAAGTTCAAATGTTTCTTCCTGGTTTTGTTGGTTCTCGGTTCGGTAAAATGGCGGGAGTCCCAGAGGCTTAATGCCAAATACCCAGTGAAAACACCAAGATGGCAAGACAAGAAGTTTTAACAAGGAAGGACTGGTTTATTAAACTGAACAACTTAAACTGAGCAATTACCCAATATTTGCCACAAACAGTTGAACCACAACAATTTTTAAAACTCTTTCTAAGTTACAGCTAAGTCAAATATATACATATTTCAAAACTGTTTCTTTAACACTGACAATAGCAAAGATAAAAGCGACAACTGAGTGATATATTTTCTAACCTGTCTCTTTTAAACCACTTAGCAAACAGTGAGGGTAAATTAAATACTTACGAACTCAGCAACAACAACACAAAGACATACAAGAAATCGGAGCATGCTCGAGATTCGCACGCCCCTTTTTAGATTCGGTGGGTGGGAGGCGGCCTTTGGGTGATCAGTCCTAAGCCAGACTCAGATTCTGTCTTCCAATATTTGGGAGTCCTCCCTGAGCTTAGGGCTCAGGGGTTTTTATGTTATTGCCTATTACTATATTTGGTATTGTTTGTGCTCTAGGAGTGGCATGGGTGTGGTCTGGGTGTGGTGTGATGCCCATATATGGTGTTGAGTGCTGGACTCTGACAAGCTCCATTTTATTGGTAGATAAGCCTTGTTGCTATCCATGTGACATGGTGAGGTTGCTGAGGCAGATCTCGGCTATGCGCGGAGGCCTGGCCAAGAGAACCCATACTTGACAGGTTTAATTTGCTTGATGGTGGCAGCCCATCTCCCAGGGCCAGTGGGGAGTTTTTGTAATTAGAGCCTATAGAGGCAAGGTATTTTTTAGGTCTCTTACAGGCTTCCACTTTCTGCACTTGAAGTGCCAGAGTGGGGAGTAGCCCTAACAGTCCCAGGAGCCTCAGAGTCCATATACAGTCCCTCTGGGATCAGGGTAGTATGGCCCAATGACCACAGAGTCACTATATAATAGACAAAGCACCCCTATGCAGGTGTATCTGGGGGGAAGGGGATAGGGGACCCAGGTACTTCCTCTCCACCAGGTCCCAGGACAGGGCCCTATCAGCAGCTTGATGGGGAATCCTCCCACAACATGCCAAGCCTTTGGGGAGCAATTCCCCACCCTGGGCTACTTCCTACCTAGTCCTTGTAAGAATTCCTCTCCATCGTCACACTCTGGTCTGGAAGTTTCTACTGCAGTCCCTCTCAGCTTGGCTGCCTCTGTTTGATCTGACTGAGCCTCCTCCCCAGGAGCTCCTGCAGCAATTCCTTCCCCTGCAGCAGTCAACCATGACTGAGCTGCTCCAGAAGCTTTTATAGCCAGCTTCTAGCTGGAGCATGCCCAGCAGGGCTGTGGGGGTGGAGCTTTCTCAGCTAGTTGGGCCAGGTTAACCCCTTCGGCTCCAGTGCGGGATTGATACACCCCATCACACGGAGTAAAAAATCATTTGAGTTATCAATCACTGAGGAGGGCATTGCATACAGCATGCTCGGAGCCAGTGAAAGTTGGATTCCCTGGTCTGGAGGGCTAGAGATGATGGTAAGTAGTTTTTCTGTCCACTTAGGGAAAAACTGTAACTTGCTAAAATTAAGTTGTAATCACTGGAAAGTGCTTTTGTTTTGTAACCATACTGCCTGGCTGCGTCTAGACTGGCATGATTTTCCGCAAATGCTTTTAACGGAAAAGTTTTCTGTTAAAAGCATTTGCAGAAAAGAGCGTCTAGATTGGCACGGATGCTTTTCCGCAAAAGCACTTTTTGCGGAAAAGCGTCCCTGGCCAATCTAGACGCGCTTTTGCACAAGAAAGCCCCGATTGCCATTTTAGCCATCGGGGCTTTTTTGCACAAAACAATACCACGTTGTCTACACTGGCCCTTTTGCACAAAAGCTTTGCGCAAAAAGGACTTTTGCCCGAATGGGAGCAGCATAGTATTTCCGCAAGAACACTGGCGATCATACATGAGGTCGTCAGTGTTCTTGCAGAAATTCAAGCGGCCAGTGTAGATAGCTGGCAAGTTTTTCCAGAAAAGCGGCTGATTTTCCGGAAAAACTGGCCAGTCTAGACACAGCCCCTATGTTTCTGGCTTCGTATTGCATAAATCAGGGGTGTGCAAAAAAATGGTGGCAATTTGTCACCATTGATGGGCTGCTGCCGCTATATTTACTTCCACCCCCACAGGTATGGGGGTGCTTGAAGCACCTATTGGCTGTTGATCACCGTTTCCATGCAATGAGCGCTTCAGAAAGCAGTGTGGACCAGGACATCATTTTCCTCAACTCTCATTGGCCACGTAACAGTAATTTGCGGCCAATGGGAGGCTCAATCACTTATGCTCATAGAAGCACAGGTAAATAAAGTGTCGGTGGCCTGCCAGGGACTAACCCTAGTAAACTGGATGCAGCCTATGGGCTGATATTTGTCCACCACTGACATAAATCCTTGTTTTATTACAAATGAAAGTGTGAGTTTTCAGCTGACTTAATTGGCTGAGTGTCATAGTGATAGGAAGTGGAGGTTGCCAAAAGCTGTCATACAAAGGGGAAGTTAGGTGGGCTGATTGTTACCTGCAAGGCAAGATTTAGACCTAGAGCCTAGAGGCAGTTGCTGGTGAGCTTGACAGACGGGGTGAGGCAGGGAGCTGATGTGTAGTTTGATCTCCAACAAAGCTCACTGTTGCTGAGGCAGAGAGGTGTAACAAAGTGGTTTGCAGTTCTGGATGTCCTGAACAGAATATCACAAGGTTTAATTTATCAGCCCTTTTAGTGTATACTGACAGCAGAGAAGAGGAAAGTGTACTTCCTGCTGCTCTCATAACCCTCTGCTGCTGGTCAGAATGAATTTGTGAGGATAATTACCCATGGGGGAACACACCAAATCTTTAGATAACAAGACAGTAGTACAATTAGTCATACTTAACATTACCTGATAGAAATTTGTATTTAGAAAGAGCTGGTTAGTGCTGGGCAAAATGCTGGCATTATTAAATTCAATGGGAGTTTTGCCACTGACTCTAAGGGGACTAAGATTTTATTAATTTTATAGAAAAGGAATTTACAGGCAGAGAGGTCGCCACTTTGTCAAATCATAGGGTATTCCCAGTCCTGGGTATTAACCACAAAATTATCTTTCTTCCCCTTTTATCTTTATCTATCTGCTGAAGCCTGATACATCTTATCATAAAAAATTATTAAGCTTAGGGTGCTGTTTGCCAGATCAGGGTATGCTACTAGTTTCTCACCAGCACAGGAGTTTGTATAAGAAATCATGTTTTCAAAAACAGAATACAAGATCCCTGAACGCTCTATGGCTACGTCTATACTGCAGTGCTATTTTGGGGATACCAGAGTACAGCCAGTCCCTAAGTTGCGAATGGTCAAGTTATGACCATTCACATTTTCGAACAAAGCTCCCATGGAGCAGTTGTAAACGCGGTCCCCGAGTTACGGACGTGACCCGGGCTTCTGAACAGCGCGGTCGCTATATAACTCAGTGGGGTCTGAGTTACGAACAGATCGCGTTACAGCCAAGTGTTTGGTCTGTAACTCGTTCGTAACTCAGGGAGAGGCTGTACACCAAAATAGCTATGTCGTGTATTCACAGCAAGCCCATTATTTCAGGCCTGCTATTCCAACGTCCCTGTAAACCTCATTGCATGAGGAGTAAGGGACTTTTCGGAATAGTGGGTTATTTTGTAATTTGGTGCTGTCTAGACAGCACCAAATTTCAAAATAAGATCGAAATAAGATACACAATTTGTGTAACTCAAATTATGTATCTTATTTCAGACTACATTGTGATGTAGATGTAGCCTAGGGGTACATCTATACAACAGCTTTACTTTGGAATGACGGATGTTATTCCAAATAATGTATTGTGCGTCTATACAGCAAGCCCTTTATTTTGAAATATATTTGAAATAACGGTCTTCTTACTCTGAATTCTGTAAACGTCATTGTATGAGATGTAAGGGAAGTTGGAGGAAGAGTGCTCTATTTTGAAATAAGTGCTGTTTAGAAGTATTCTCCATGCTCTCAGGAAAGCTAAATGTTTAATAATTGATGCTGAGGAATATCAATTTTGTTTACATTATGTCCAGGAAATGTGTTAATTTTTATTTTATTTATTACTAGAAGATTTACCTGCTGTTGCTTGGGTCTTTAACTCAATATTTGTATGATGGAAAATAAAATGAAAATGTAGGTGCTTCATTTAAATTGTTGCTCTGAGCTGGGGCTGGAGACGAGGGGTTCAGTATGCAAGCTGCCCTGGAGAGAGAGGACTACCTCAGCCCTCTCTCACCGCAGCAGCTTGGGGCTGGGTGAGAAGCATCTCTCCATCACTGCTACAGTTCCAGAGGGCAGAGCCAGGGGAGGGGTGCATGTTCCAGGGCTGGGCAGGTGCAAATTCTTCTTCCCCCTGTGCTCCCCAATCACAGTGAGGAATGCAGCACATGTGTACTTCCCCCTCACTCCCCGACATAGGGGAACATTCAGCAATGTTCCCATATGACTTAGAACAGGGGAAGAGCTTCAGCCTCCTACCCAGAAGGGTGCCTGGGATGTGCGAGGCTTGAGCCTTGGCAGTCCCAGATGCGGGGAAGGGGAAGGAGGGGACAGCCAGCCCCTTTCACCTTCCTGTTGACTTTGTCTCTATTCTGTATGGTTTTATGAGAAGCAATCTCATTCCAGGCAAATCCCATTTTCTTGGCACAACTGAACCCTTACTTGGCTTTAATTTATGATAAGAGGAAGCTGTAAACCGAATTCAGTGGTCCTAGCTCTTAATGTTTAGAAGGAGTTCTTGAACAGATGGACAGAGAGACAGACAAACTCAGTCAAATATAGAGTAGACAAATTGGGCATGCATCTCTCATTACTAGGACACTAACTACAGTAGTTACAGACTAGGTCGTTATGCTACAACTGTCCTGGTGAATTCATTTTTTTCAAGGTAGCACTTTCCTGGTGGGTGTAGTTCTGAGTAATTATTTGGAATGATCAAGTTTTAAATTCAACCATGTCTCAGAGCTAAAATACATGTTTTCAGGGAGATAAAGACTTTTTATCATTTAAATTTAGTTACAAATAAATGTATATATTTCTCAATCTGTTGAAGCTTGCATTAAATTCAGCAACAGTATAGCATAAGATGTAAGCCATTATCTAGTTGTCTATACATATCAAGACGGAAAAATTGCATTACATGAGCTTCATTCACCAAAGTGAAAAGGGAAGAGAATAATCCCCCCCTAATACTCCGAATCGGAGACTTCACTCTGTGGAATAAATTCACATAAATATAGCACTAAGGTTAATGACATCTTAGAATTTGCTGGCAGAATGGTCTATTAAAATAATATGTTGCACTAAAAACTGTAAATGCTAAATGTCCATTAAGTAATCAAATATTAATATATATCATTGCTGTTCAAGGTGAAGGACAAAAATGAATATAGGAGCATATCAAGAATAAGGCAAATTGACAGGTTAGAAATACAGTAGCACATATCATTTTTCATTGTACTGGACAATACAGAATCATAACAAACCAGACAGAGATGGGTCATGTAGCTTTTTATTGGAATTTCCTTAATTATAGCTAGTCAACAATTCAGAAAAAGAAACTTTTTGTCTAGTATGAGCACAGACAGTTCCACTGAAGAATGCCATCAGGAAGATATTTTGTTTAGGACTGTCATTTGATTAAAAATAATTGTAATTAGTCACACTGTTAATAATACAATATCATTTATTTAAATAGTTTTGGATATTTTGTACATTTTTCAAATATATTGGCTTAGCAAAGAATACAAAATGTATAGTCCTTATTGTATATTTATTTTTCATTAAAAATATCTGCACTGTAAAAAGAAACGGAAGAAATAGTATTTCCATTTACCTAATACAATACTGCAGTGTAATCTCTTCATCATGACAATTGGATTCACAATTATGAAATATAGAATTATGTACCAAAATAGCTATGCTCAAAAATAAAACAATGTAAAACTTTAGAGACACTCAGTCCTACGTCTTGTTCAGCCAATTACTCAAACAAGTTTGTTTACATTTATGCAAAGTAATGGTGCTACTTCTTTTTTACAATGTCACCTGAGAGAGAGAACAGGTGTTCACATGGCACTGTTGTAGTTGGTGTTGCAAGATAGTTTTGTGCCAGATGTGCTAAAGATTCATATGTCTCTTCATTCTTTGATTACCATTGCAGAGGACATGCATCTATGCTGATGATGGGTTCTGCTCATTAAAAGTTCAAAGTAGAACAGACTGCCACATGTTCATTTTCCTCATCTGAGTCACATGCCAAAAGCAGAAGGTTGATTTTCTTTTTTGGTGGATCAGGTTCTGTAGTTTCCATATCAGATTGTTGTCTTTTAAGACTTCTAAAAGCATGTTCCACACCTCGTCCCTCTCAGATTTTGGAAGGCATTTCAGATTATTAAAACTTGAGTTGAGTGCTGTAGCTATTTTTAGAAATCTCACATTGATACCTTCTCTGCATTTTGCAATGCAAGTGTTCTTAAAATGAACAACATGCTGGGTTACCATCCATGAATGCTATAACATGAAATACGTAACAGAATGCAGGTAAACCACACTTTAGGAGACCTACAATTCACCCCCAAGAGGTTCAATCACAAATTTAATTAACATGTGATTTTTTTAAAGGAATATCATCAGCCTGAAAGCATGTCTTTTGGCATGGGGGAGCCAAAGCATAAAAGGCCATATGAATGTTTAACATATTTGGCATGTACACAGCTTGTACCACCCGCTATAAAAGTTCCATGCAAATGCCTGTTCTCCCTTTCAGGTGACATTGTAAATAAAAAGCTGACCGCATTGTTTCCTGTAAATGTAAACAAACTTGTTTGTCTTAATGGTTGTCTGGTCAAGAAGTAGGACTGAGTGAACTTGGTGTCTCTAAAGTTTTACACTGTTTTGTTTTTCAGTGCAATTATGTAACAAAAGAAATCTATATTTGTAAGTTTCATTTTTGATGATAAAGAGATTGCACTACAATGCTTGTTTGAGGTGAAGTGAAAAAATGTTATTTTATGTATTTTACAGTGCATATATTTGTAATAAAAATAATATAAAACTAGCACTATATGCTTTTTCTGTATTATAACTGAAATATATATATTTGATAACATAGAAAATATTCAAAAATGATACATTTCAATTGGTATTCTATTATTGTTTTAACAGCACAATTAATACTGTGATTATTTTGAGTTAATCATCTGGTTTAATTGCAATTAACTGATAGTCCTATTTTTGTTCTTTCACCCACTCAAAGTCAAAGTGTGCATTCACAGAATAGAAGAGACTTTAATATTAACTAGTCCATTCATTGGTGAGTGCAGAGTTGTTCTCTGCACAACATGTTTTTAGTTGTTTGTCCACTACAGTTCTAAATGTCCCAAGAATGGGACTCCCACACTCTAATATTAAAACTGTTGGTCAGGAAACTTCTGGTAATCAGCCTAACATTTTCCTTTCTTAATTTCATTTCATTTTGAAAGGTTAGTGTTTGACATGTACAAACAGTAGACACAACCTCCAGCAGCTTGGATCCAGACTGGCTCAGAGGAAAGAGTGATGCAATGCCTATGGTATAAATGGTTCCTTGTGATTCCTGGGAAGTTTCTCACTGAAACACTGACATGACTCCACACAGCTTAATTTGTGATGCCTGAGAAGATAGCTGCACAAAGTGGCATGGCTGCGAAACAACAGCTGTCTCCAACTGTTTCTTTATTCAGATTCTATGAAAGTCAATTGGATGGCAATTCAAAATGAACAATGCATCTCTTTCATAGAGTACTAGAATTGGAAGGGACTTTGAGAAGTCATCTAGTCCAGTCACCTGCCCTCACGGCAGGGTTAATCATCATCTAGATCATCCCTGACAAATGTTTATCTAAATTGCTCTTAAATATCTGCAATGATAGAATTCCACAACCTTCGTATGCAATTTATTCCAGTGTTTATCCACCCTGACAGCTATTCAGTGGGTAGGTGCTCTGTTAAGCATATTGGTTCCGAATAAAGCTGGAACTATGTGTTGACTTTCTCACAAAGAGGAATTAACCAAATACTGATTTCTTCTTGACCATTCTAAAGCTGGAGCAATAGAAATAGGGGAAAATGAATGTCTGTATACCAAGTTGTTTGCAGAGCACTTGTAGCCATGTTGACCCCAGAATTAGAGACCTACAGTGTGTAGGGAGTATATTTTATTGAAAAAGCTCTGTAGTTTGAAAGCTTGTTCTCTTTCATCAACAGAAATTGGTTCAAAGACATTTGTCTCTATATAATACAATTACTTTTAGCATTCTTCTGTTATATCATTTTCATATACTATTTTAAATTCAAACAGTATCTAATTAAGTCCAACCACCACTACCAACATAACTAACTTTGAGTTTGAGTAAAAAATAGTCACAGAAAAAATGTTTATACACACACACATACACATCCCTTCCTCTTTGTTTTGTCTATTTAAGGCTGGATTCTGAAAAAAGATGCATGTGGCTAGACCCCTGTACATGTAGAGAGTCCCAACATGTATAGGCTTACACGTTGACCCTACAATAGACTACTTACCCCATGTAAATTTAAGTGTGCAGTAGAACCTCAAAGTTACAAACACCAGAGTTACTCACTGACTAGTTACCCTCAGACCTCATTTAAAAACATAAATATGCAACAGGCAGCAGCAGAGAGAAAAGAAAAAAAAAGAAAGAAAAGAAAAAGTGCAAACACAGTACTGTTAAACATAAATGGCTAAAAATAAAGGGAAAGTTTAAAAGAAGATTTGACATGGTAAACAACGTATTTCTGTTTGCTTGTTTCATTTAAATTAAGATGATAAAAAGTAGCATAGCACTGTTTCAAAGCTGTATTAGTCAATGTTCAGTTGTAAGCTTTTGAAAGAAGAAACATAATGCTTTGTTCAGAGTTAAAACAATCTCCATTCCCAAGGTATTCTTAACTCTGAGGTTCTACTGCATGTGTAAATTGCTGCAAGATTGGGGCCTCTGATAGTAAGCTCAATTGTATTATAATAATTGATTATAATAATTGTATTCTATATTTTTATTATAATATCATAAATCATTAGGTTTGAGCTATATGAAAAGCAAAAGATCTCTTCCCTTGTCCGTAGACTCATTTGTGTCTTCAGTTATTTGCTACCTCTTGTGAATTAGACTGTGACCACATGCATAGCCCCTTTGTGTTTGGGGCAGAGATCCATATTAGTGGACTTTATGCAGGATTGGAGCCTTCTGGTCTCATTTTTAGCTGCCTTGTGCTTCAGTTCTTCATCATGAAAGTAAAAATACTTATAGTTATCCACCTCTATAACATTTTTTGAACTCTTGAATGAAAAGTACTACAGAAGTGCAAAATATTGTTATTAAATATATTAAAACTAGACTTGTCATTAACCATATTATAGAAATAATGGGTGAAATTGTATGTAAAATTATATAATACATATAATAATTTATAAAAGAAAGTTAAAAAAGGGACACAGAGAGATCAGAAAAGTGGGTAGGGAGGTGGAATCTGATCAAGAATGAGGAAGAAAGAAGGAGTTCAATTGAATAGTTTTGCTTTAGGGTATAATTATGTGAAATTATAGTCCCATTGTGCATATTTAGGGGTGTATTATTTTTCCTTTTTAGGTGGAGACAATACAGTAATGTTGACAGATATAAAAATTAATCACACTGAATAACAATACTGTAGTCTTAATCAGGAGCAATAAATGAATAATGGCACTGCAGGAGAATGTTGCATGCTGCTAAAATGTGAATTTTCACAATATGTTGCCACGGGGCTTGCCCAGCATTCTGAGAACCTCGCAGATGTCAATTTACCTGTGTAATCATAGGATAATTTAGTGCAATTAGCATGTGAAATATTTCAATATCTCTGTGTAGCTACCTCATAATTATAAAGCAAACGTGTACTTATCAAGACATTGCTGAGCTCAGAGAGGTCATGTAATGATGCTCTCTATCTTGTCATTACGCATGTGTATCAAGATATGGTGTTAGCAGTGCAGCAGGAGCGTTAACTCAAAATGTTGATAAATGCAAAGTAATACACAATAGAAAGAAAAATCTGAACTACTCACATGGCTTAGCACAGGGGTAGGCAATAATTTTTGATGGGGGGGCATTCCAAGAATTTGGTAAGTGGTCAAGGGCCGCACTCTTCCATGTTATTAATGGAGGAGGTATGGTGTCTGGGATGGAGGTTGGGTGCAAAAGGGAACTTGGGATAAGGGATTGTGGTGTAGGATGAGCTGTGGAGTCTGGGAGGGAGTTTGGGTTAAGGAGGCAGTTATGATCTGGGGCAGGAGACTGGGGTGCAGGAAGGAATGCAGGGGTTTGGGTTGTGACCTGGGGCAGGAGGGGGTTGTGAGCTGTGACAGAGGACTGGATGCAGGGTCTGGGGGAGGGTATGATTGCAGGAGAGGGGGCAGAGGGCTTGGGTTATGTGGGATAGAGGGGCAGAAGTGGGGGGGGGGCAGAGGGTTGGGGGTAGAGAGTAGCTGGCGTGCCAGAGGCAGACTCTGGTCAGGAGACTTACCTGAGCAACTCCCGACCAGCAGCCCAGCAGGTTTCTGAGGCAGGCTCCCAGTCTGTTCCCAGCCTCACACCTGCTGTACTGACCACATTAGTCTGTGAATAGCTGTGAGCCTGAGGGGACAGGGAGGGATGTTCTTCAAACAAGTAGCTCCCATTGTCCAGAAACTGGCCAATGGGATTGTGCTGGGAGTCGGTGCAGTGCACAAAGCTCTCCCTTCTCCCCCCAGGAGTGTAGCTGTTCAAAGACAAACAGGCTCCTACAGCTGCTTTTCTGAGCAGTTGAAGGCGGGGGAGTGGGGGAGGGGAAAGGCAAGCAGGGACCCTGCCTGAGACTCCCCACTGCATCCACGGGCAGGATCTGGCAGCTTGGTGAACCGGATCTGGCCCGGCCTTAGCATGTTCTAAATTAGTAGCATTAAATCAGGAAAAGGACCTGAGTTTCAGTATGGACAGCTCACTGAAAACATCTCAATGTGGAGCAGACAAACCAAAGCACCAGGATGTGTTATGAATAGGATGAAGAATAACAAAGAAAACATAATGTTATATAAGTCAGCGTGTCGGCCTAGTCTGGAATACTATATAAAGGACTGGTTCCAATGTCTCAGAAAGATTATTGCAGATTTAGAGTGAGTGACAAGAATGATCAAGGCCCTAGAAAATCTCTCATGGGGGAAGAGATGAGAAGATGGGGGAAACAAGACAAATAAGAGGGAATATGATACAAACATATTGTGAACGGTACAGAAAAGAGAACAGATTCTTATGGGTTGTCCCCCCCCCTTTTCATTGTACTGAAACAAGGAAACATTCAATAAAACTGAAATGTGGCCCATTAAAAACCAATAAAAGGAAATACTTTTTCCACACACTGTGTAATTGTACTGTGGAACTAATTGTCATAGGACAGCCTTGCAGCTAAGAACATTACAAGGTTCAAAGAGAGATTGGATGTTTATATTGACTATAAGAATATCCAGAGTCAACATAAATACTAAAAAATGAATTTTAGACGGGATCAAAATATTGTGCTTCCAGGAAACTTCCTGGGAAGCTAGTTATCCTACTCCTCCCTACTTTGGGCTTTCCTTCTCTTTCCTCTATAGCATCCAGTGGTGGTTACTGTGACATAAGAGATACCAGACTAGATTAGCCACATGTCTGTTTATAAAATTACTGACCTTTGGCGGGTGCAATTTCTGTATAAAAACAAATACCTTGTGCATTGTGAGGATTACCCTTTCATCTCATTTCTGCCTTATAGTGGATGCATTTCATGAACTTGCTTAATTATAAAACACTATTTATTTATATGTTTTAATTTCAACAGATGCTCAAACACCATCCTATCCATCCTTGGTCATTCTAGCCATGTGGCAAAACTAGTTTCTGTACCATGGATTGTCCCTGCTTATTGTTTTAAAGGGAGAGCTGCTATTTCTGAGGCTATCCAAACAAAAACCTCACTCGCTGTGCTCGTAAGTGTGTTGTCTAGCACTTCTGGCTACTGGAAATGACCAGCAGGAAGTTCCTCAACTCTTTCAGTGAAAGTTGCATGTGCAGGAGTTGTGAGAGCGCGAGCATATTAAGTGACTATGCATGTAAAGGAATAAAGCTGTGTTGGAACAAGCTTCTTAAAGGCTTCAGTATTATTGGACTATCAGTGCTCCAGGGCCTCATTATAGTATTTTGGTACAGGGTCTGTTCCCTTTCCCTCTCAGCAGGCAGTTCCTTCCCATCTGAAACTCAGTGACCATCTGTTAGACACATCATTGAGGATAGATTTATACTGCATATCTGCCATTAAGAATTTTTTTAACAGTCAAAGAGGAACAGATTTGCTGTGTGGAAAGATCGTGCTTGATTCCATATTGTACTAAAAGGGTTGGGGGGAGCATAGGAGGAAGATGTCTGCTGTTGGCTTTGCCCACTGGAAGATGGTATTGCTTCCAGTGAATCCAGCAGAGAGCATCTGGCAAACCCATCTGGATTGGCTTGCTCTACCCAGATGGAGTAGTTTACTCTTTGGCAAGGTCTGCTGCATTATTCATTTCAGGCGGTAGGGATTTGCTGGAGTTGTTTTTATTTACAGTGGCATGTTGCAAGTCTTGCAAGCCTTACAAAGACTGTGCACTCTTCAAGTGTCACCCAAGTGGTGCAGGTTCAGCTTAAAGTGGGATTAGACATTTGCAAAGAGAGTGGGGAGAGTTGTACATAGGGTGATCATCCCCTAAAAATCTTTGCAGTTTTTGATGTAAGCTTCTGCACAGATGAAAAAGCAACCTGGTTTTTGGTTTGCTCTGTTAATGATAACATTGGATTTTATAATGAAGCCCAGCAGGTGGGAAGATGCTGCCACAGATTTCAAAAGCAAATGCTCATCTGTCCAACAAAGCACGTTGTAACATAAAGCTGCTTTACTGATTATTCCAGAGGTGATGGGATTTGGGGGGGATAGGTTTAATATAATTGAAGGAATGCCAATATTGAAGAATTATCACCAAAAGACCATGCATGAAAACAAAGAACAAGCACAAATTCCCCCAAAAGTGTAAACAATAATAAAGTTTAAATTTGTGAAATGAAATTATACAGAAACAAACTCAGTGTGTCTAAACATCACAGTTTTGCTCCAGATTAGCTTTTTCACTAGTGTTGTGCTTTTGCCCCAGACTAAGCCCGAGAGGCTGCCATAAGCTTGTTTCATTGTACTGGGACTTGTCAGCACAGCAAGCAAATGAGTCATAGCAGCAATAGCAAAGCTGAATATTTATGATGCCCAAGACAAGTATGGAGCTAAATGCCTTCCGCAATTCTAGCTGGCAAAGCAGATAGTTAAGTCAGTGCTCCTGAAAACACTACCCAGACCTTTTATTGTGTGTGCAGAACATTAAATCCTGCTCTGAATCAAACCGCCCATTGAATGGAATTTGAGAGGGAATAATGCATTGAAGCCAATGAAAGAAACAAACTGTGATTCCTGTAGACAAATGTTTCTGAGCAAGTTGTCTAAATATTATAATAGTTATTCAGTTTCTGTTCGGGAGATGCACATGCAGTAGTTTAGAAATCAATTCAAACAGTTAATTTGGGAAGCAAAACAAAACAAAACAAAAATACCAAAACCACAAACCCAATATATTCTGTAGTAGATGCTCAACAAGTGCAAAAGGTGGATGTGACGGGGGGGATAGGCTCCGCACTACAGGGGTGGGGGTAAAGTCTCTCTGGGCAGAGGAAGTCCCATCCTTCTTCCCAGACTGGACATGCCCCAATTGCTGGAGCCATATAAAAGCCCGGGGAGCAGCTCAGTCTGGGCGCACGGCAAGCAGAGTTGGAGCTCCTGAACAGCTGCAGCAGCCCCCGGAGTCACAACCCAGGCAGCAGCCGCCACAGCCTCAGTGACAGCCTTGACACCAGGGACGGTAGGAAGTAGCCCAGGGTGGGGGTTTGTTTGCCCACAAGCTCAGTGCGTTTTGGCGGGATGCCCCACTGAGCAGGCAGTGGAAGCATCCACTGCCAACAGGGCCTTGGGCTGGGACCCAGAGGAGCAGGAGGGCCCGGGTCCCCCAACCTCCCTGCCCTGCAACACTCGCTTCCCTGAGAGCCAGAGAAGCCTTCCAGAGTGAGACCACAGAACTTGTTGGACTAGGCCAGTGGGCCATATTTCCCCTAAGACAGGGGTACTGGACTTTGGGACTAGGCTGGTGGGCCGTATTTCCCCTGAGTAAAGGGGTTCTGCTCCAGGCCCGGGGCTCACCCCCGACACATGGTGGAGAATGTGGGTATGTCCCGCCCCGGGTGGAGGGGCTGAGGTGGTAGCGTGGTAGAACACAGGGAATAGGACATGGGAGAAAGCAGAAGAATGGAACCAGTGAAGTTACTAGGGTGGCTGGTGGAATATCAGCGACAGCAACAGCTTCAACAGTCCCAGCTGTTGCAGCAACTAGAGGCACTGCAGCGAGAGCAGCAACATCAGCTGTTGCAGGAGGTCATGAACCAGCAGCAAGCTCAGCGAGGGGCTGCGGTGGAGCGGCCAGGTTTTTGCCCAACCTCTGCAGGAGAGAGGAGCATAGGGATGTCCTCTTCCTGGAATAAGTAGTGTGAAGGGGGACATGCCGGTCATGAGTGCCCCCGCAGGAACTGTACTTTTGGACAGGGATTGACTGTGGGGTATGGAGCTGGGGAAAGGGACCCTGGCAAAGTTCTAATGGAAGTCCAGGTAGAGGGAGCACCAATGGGGCCTCTACCCAATGGGGCCTCCAGCCAGACTCTGGTCAGGGCGGACCTAGAGGAGGTCCCAGAGCTGGCAGGAGGCCCCATCCAGTTGTTGTGTGCATACCCTACATCTAGCAGATGCCCATGAGGAAGGGGTTTGCCGGGTGGAGCTGGCACCAAAATTAGCTTACCCAGTTATTTTGGGCTGAGATTGGCTGGTGGCTCACAGGCTGCTGCATGAGTGAAGCCAACAGGAATCCCAGGAAACGAGCCGACGCCCATGAAACTGGGGTGTGATCACTCAAGGGAATAGGCTGCAGCCGGAAGCAGAACTCACCCCGAGGGAGGGGACAACTCCCCCACCGGTGGGTGTAAAACAGACTGGCTAGTGAGGAGGAAGAAGAGTGCTGGTTGGAGGCTAATGGGGACTTCTTGAGGGAACAGAGGGAGGACCAGACGTTGAGCTGTGCCTGGGAGCAGGTGAGCGACCTGGAAGACGAGGGGACGGGAAACGCCCGTAAGCTGCAGGGCCCACAATTTCAAGTACGATCAGATCACTTCTATCGAGTAGTGCGGGATCGATAGATGGGGGAAGATATGTGGCAGCTCCTGGTCCCCACCAAGTACAGGAAGGTGGTACTACGTTTGGCACCTTCCCTGGGCTAGCTATCTAGGATGGGAGAAGACCCTGCAGCGGGTAGGTATGAGATTTTTTTGGCCTGGCATACACCATGAGGTGTGGGACTTTTGTGAATCCTGCCCTGAATGTGAATTGTGCCCTGAATGACAGTGGAGAAAAGAAACTTTTAATTCATTTTATCACAGCGATGGAGACCTTTGTGGTTCCTCCCTTAGGGGACAGAGAACAGGCCCACTGACAGTGGGGAGCAAAGGGGACAGTTGCCTGGGGGCCCAGTGATTCAAAGAGGGCCCGGGGCTTTGGCAGCCATGGCTGAGTGGCAGTAGAAGGAGCTCTGGGTCCTTTAAATCACCGTTGGAGTGCTGCATCATGTGCTCTGGGTGGCTCTAAGGCCAGGGGGTGGGGCTGGAGTGGCATGTTCCAGGTAGCGCTGAGGGCTGGCTGCCCCCAGCACTGCCCCTTCCATCTGAGGCCCCGCCCCTGCTGGGATCATGGAGCCAGCCCCTCCCCCCACCACACCTTGCCGAGTAGCCCCCAGAGGCTGTTGGTTCCCCTGATGGAGGACTTGACCATATCAAGTTACCTACACTGTGTAGTTACAAGACAAGCTCCACTTCCTTACTGTTCACAAGGAGGGAGGTCTGTTCTTTCTGGTTTGGGCATCAAAATGAAAGTCATAAAACCTCACACATTCAGGAATACTTCCTTTCTGTCCTTCCAGGAAAGGAGCAGGGGGGTAGTGAGGTGCCAGCAATGGTTCTCAGCCAGGGATGCACGTACGTAGAGGTATTCCAGGCAATACATCAACTCCTCTAGTGTTCTGCCTATTTTTACAATAGGCTACATAAAAAGCACAAGCAAAATTAGTACAAACTAAAATTTCATACAGGTGACTTGTTTATACTGCTCTATATACTACATACTGAAATGTGAATGCAATATTCATATTCCAGTTGATTTATTTTATAATTATATGATAACATGAGAAAGTAAGCATTTTTTTCAATAATAGCGTGCTGTGAAACTTTTATATCTTTATGTCTGGTTTTGTAAGCAAGTCGTTTTTTAAGTGAGGTGTGTCTTGACAGTGGGCAAGACAAATCAGACTCCTGAAAGGGGTACAGGAGTCTAGAAAGGTGCTGCCTTTCCAGTGCCAGCTCAATGAGTGTGGGTATCTTCACTCTGGTTTGAGTATCCAAGGCAGGCTCAGTTTGTCTTATTCTGGGTGTCTGCTCTACTTTCCCCAAGATCAAGGTGAAGGTGTCCTGGCCAGGAGTTCCCTCCACAGCTGCAAGAGTTGCTTCTGCAGCCTACTGTTTAAGGCAATCCTGCTCCCTTCTCCCCCACTGACTTTGCTATGGTCCGTTTAAAGGCCTGATGCCTATTGTGCATGGTTGACAGGGCCAGAGCAGGGAGGCTAGCCTAGCAGCAAAGGCCCTTCTTCATCTGTGTGGGGCCTACACACCCTGTTGCAATCACATTCTGCTGTTTCAGCATATCTCAATAGATGAAAACTTGACAAAAGAGAGGGTCACTTCAAGTGTGGCTGCACCATTGAAACAGAGGATTTTTGTCCAGATTTAAGAATGTTTTAAATACATTTAAAAAAAAATATGATCCATTGGCCAAGTCCTATTTACGCAACTTCATCTTACCTCTTCTGCCATTGCCTTCCTGCAGGCCACATCTTTCCTAATATAGTCGTTGTCACTCTTCTTCTATCCCTCTAACATTGTTCCTGCTTGTTATGTTCACAGCATGCATCAGAAGTTAGATATTCTTGCCAGAAGACTGCGGTGTTAACACTGCTTTTATTTTTAGAATCTTGATAACAACACCCAGGAACCAAAAACACAGGGAGAGAAAGCAGGCTGCTTCCTAAGGCGACAAGAAGCACTAGTCCACCCATCTTGTTTTAGACTGATTCTTTCCAGAATGGCTCTAATATCATGCTTCTTAGCAGGGCCCCTAAGCTTGCCAGTGGGACCAGGAAACCTCCCCCTCTTTACATAATAGTTTTCAATTTCAATGCAGTCCTCAATACTCACACTTCTTCCCTCCTTCTTTTCTTCTGTTCCTGCTAGAATGCCTGTGTTATCTCAGACATGGCCAGACTCTGTCTCTAGTGATCTGTCTATTCTCTGTGCCATTACTGAAACCTTGCTGTCACTCTTCATCACCTGGGCTTCTCCTTCTTTCAGTAGAATCTCCATCCAAAGTCCCTCACTTCTTGGACTGTGTCAGTGTCAGTCTCCTCATTTCTTCCTCTTGCTGCTTCCAGCATGTTATTCCTCCCCTCTCTGACTTCCCAAAGCACACAACTGGATGCTCTCTCTCTCTCTGTGTGGCTGTCATTTGCCTTTTCCCCAGACTCATTGACTTCTGTGGTCTCTGTCTCTCTTCCTCTCTGACTCTACTACCACCAAGATCTGCATCTGTGGCAGCTTGTCCTGGACCCACACCCTAGGCTTCAAGGCACACTGCAGCAGTGTGGTAGGGTTGCCTCAAAAGCTCTTGTTGCTGGTGACAGCTGGGTATGGGCCCAACCTTCCAGTGATGTCCATTTCTAGGGCTAGTTGATTTGGCAGGTGAGTTGTTACACACTCCTTAGTGGATTCCAGCTTCCAATCTGCTGTCTATATCAACCCACCCTTTTCCTGGGGATTGATGGGTATTGACATTGAGTATTTGGTTCATCCTGCAGCGCCAGATCTATTTGCTAAAAGCAACCCACTAGGCACTTGCATGCCACAACTGGCTCTATACCAGCAAGCTGGGCTTCTTACCCATCTAAAGGTCGAGAATTCCCCCACTCAATGGTTTGGTCATTCTCATGACCTGATCTTACGAACACTGTTCCCCCTCTGACCTCTCATTTCACTGTTCCCACTCTGCACTTAGCACATTTTTTCATAGCTTCTGAATCTCCTCTCTCTCTCACTCACTTCTTCCATGACATTTAGTCTGCAAGCCAGACTCCAGTGTTTAAATAATTTGAGCTAGAAGTCACTGTTACTACTTGCCTGTGAAATGATAGTTTCATCCCTAAGACACAGCTATCTGGAAAAAAAGTCTTAGGCTACTCAGTAAACAATCAAGGACTCCAAGGGTATGTCTGCACATCAAAGTTATTTCGGGATACCAGAGGTCTTTGAATGCATCCGCTATTCTGAAATATAGCAGACACGCTATTTTGCCATCCCTGTAAACTTCATTGTACGAGGAGTAAGGGATGGCTTGAAATAGCACTTTATTTAGTAATTATGTGCTGTGTAGGCTGCGCCAAATTTTGAAATAGCTTTTTTCAAAATAGACTTGCGTATCTTATTTTGAGTTTAGGGTGCTGTGTAGATGCACCCCAATAGATCAAAACAGCGTTTGGGGAGGTAACAAAATGCAGCCTCATGGCTTGAGAACTAATCCACTCTTTATCACTTTGTTGGAGCCTTTAGAAGCACTTTTGCTTTTTGGAGGATTTTCTTTGGGTTTGGCTCTCTGAAGGCAGCTGTCTTCTGGACACTGCCATTTTGAGTATGCAAAGGGGCCTAGTTCTTGTCCAGATAAATGCACCTGCTAATGAAGTTTGTGGGGGAGTCATGCTTCTATAACTTAAGGGAAAATCAAATTCAGGGATGTGATATTGGCAAATCACTATGCTTATCATTTCCCTTGTAAAGGGCCAAAAATAATCCTTGGGAATCTGAAGGCTACATGCTCTGTTTCCGAAAGTTGCAAAATATTGTCACTCAATTTTGCTTTTTGTTTTGCATCTGAATCCTTTGTTTTTATTGTTTATATTAAGGTCTTCCAGACCTGGACCATGTTTTCTCACAGAACTTGAAAACTTTGTTCACTCTGGGAGCTATATATATGAAAAAGAATGATACTCTTAGGACAGCACTTAATTTACACAGTTTATGCACAGTTTGTGCAAAACCACTTTGAATTATTTCAAGCATTTTTTTATTTTTGTTTATTTGGGGTGCTAAAACAGCTTCAATCCAGCAGAAATTTGTCTATGTGCAATTTTAGGTGTGCAAATTGTGTAGCTACAATTTTTGCTCACGATCATTTGTGCACCCAAATAATACAATTTACAAGGGCCTAGCATATGTTCACTTAATTTGTATAAACAAATGAGCCTTTGTTTTGAAGAAGGTGCAGACTCAGATCACTTATACATACGAATACGGGGAGAAAGAGACAATCTATCTAACACCCCTATTAGCATGGTTCTCTGTCTTCCACCTGTGGCTGGACCACATATAAATGCTATTGCCTGTGAGCAAATGGACCTGTTAGCCGGTGGCCGGGGTAATGAGTGGTCTGTGAGCCCTATCGCACCCGAGTCTTTAACTGCTAGGACAGAGTCCCTTCTCAGCGGGCGACCCTAACGGATGACGGATGCCCCAAAGATACACCCGAGTCTTTAACTGCTAGGACAAAGTCCCTTTGCAGTGGGCAGCCAGGGAGGCTGACGGGCGCCCCAAGAGTCAGCCCCGTGGAGGCAGCACAACTCAATGCTCAGCTCTTACTGCGTTTACCCCTGACCGCGGCAAGATAGCCAAACTGGCTATGGTTCTTTTGATTGTGTTCGGTTCTGTTACAGCAACAGGAGGAGTCAGGTTAAGACTTAAACAGTTACTACTTTATTGTTACAAGGCAAGCTTAGCTGTTAAATGTTACTGCTGTGTTACAGATAACACAGTCACTCCAAAGACAAGACAGAAATAAAATAAAAGTCACTTAAAGGTACCATGGAACCCTTTGGTTCTCTGAGCTCTTATTGAATGCGCGCAAACAGACATCTAGCAAGTATATTCTCACCCCTGCGATCCTTACTCCGGCAAAGCCAGTGTTTCTCTCAATCCCAATGGGAAGCAGTCGGTACGAGACGAAGGCATCCCTAAAGTCTCGGGGGTCCAGGACCGCCTGACCAGCAGGTATATGGTTGGATCTCCAGTTAGAGTGGGGCATAGGACCCCACTTTATACCCCTGTGGTCACATAGACGCTTCTCTTGTCATAAAATTCCAATTAAGTTGGAACATCTTTGTGACGCGTGTTCCCACAGGGAGTTGCCAAAGCTTAATTTGCACCTGTGAGGTGAAGGTAACTAAATCATTAGGCTGGAAATTCTTTTCTAATGGGGCAGCAGATTCTTCTTCTGGGACAGTGTGTAGGTGTATCAATTACTGGTACCAGCCAAAGGCAGCCCGAGGCCCCGATCATCTGCTGGCCCAACTGCCACTGTTATATGGTTTCTGTCTAGCATCCAGGGCCATAGTTATTCCAGCACCTCTGGAGGCCCTGGAGCCTTATAGACAGAGTTTAGTTCCCAAGGATTTGGGGGGGGGGGGAGTTTCTGTCTGGCTACAGGACCTGATGCTAAAACTAAAGCTCAGTAAGAGGCACTATTCGTCTGCATATTTGTGTGTGTATGAGAGAGAGTGTCTTCAGAAGGAAAAAACAATGGCTTTATCACAAACATGCTTTTAACAGTGATTCATTGGAGCTTATGCAGAACATTTCAGTAGTAAACATCTTGAAGCAGCACTACCCGAATTTCAATGCTATTGTATAGCATGGTCATTTTCCAACCTTCCTTTGTTTCCTCAGGTGACCAACCCATACTACCTTAGCACTTGCTCAGTCCCCAAGATATTTTCCATCACATGTAGAAAGATGTCTAAAGAACACTGAAACACTCAGAGAAGACTATTTACATTATATATGGGGCTCCTTGTGCAACTTGCATGGGGAAAGTAAATCATGGGCACAACTGCTACTTAAATGTATTTTCTTGCTGCTGGAACTAATGTATTTTAAAATTTGAGACTTCAGTCTAACAGTTGCCAAGGAAAGATCTGAAATGAAGCTACTGCACACAGTGGTACTGGCTGAGACTACAGTTGTGAGTGGCTGTGGTGCCCTGGTCACAGGCTCAGCAGCTGGTTCCCTGGGGCTGACAGCGGAGACTATGGGGCCAGCAGCCAGGACCCTAAGAGGCTAAAACTAAGGTCCTCTGGGGGTATGTCTAGACTGCATCCCTCTGTCGGCAGAGGGATGCAGATTAGGCAGGTTGACATTGCAAATGAGGCAAGGATTTAAATATCCCATGCCTAATTTGCATAAAAATGGCCACCACGTTTTGCCGACTCAGCATTTTGTCTGCAAAAAGTGGCAGTCTGGAGGGGGATCTGTTGAGAAAGAAAGCCTTTTTCGACAGATCCTCCTGCCTCCTGCTAGTGGACTCTGACCTACTCCTGGCAGACAGACTGCATGCTTGTAAGAGTAACAGCAACTACTAGATCTTATGTAGGTAGCACAGGCACAAAATGTGCATGTACATTGTCTAACAGGGCAATATACTAATGAAAATATATTTCATGTTTATAGTTGATATTTTGAGTCTTAGTTCCTTGTGTTAGTTACCATAGAGCCCTGTGATGGGGTGAAGCCCACATCAGAAGTAAGAAAGGGACAAATTAGGAACATTTACTTTATCTGGGTGGTACCTGGGTAGTTACTTGTTAGGCAGGAGGGACTAAAAGGATCAGGTGGCAATTCAACAATCACTTGGGACATATAAATACTGGAAACAGCTCAGTCAAGGAACATGAGAGGGGCAACTGGCTGGCTGCTGAGGGCTGAAGCAGCAGAGACTGTTGTGATGTGCATGGGAGCTGGAAGTAAGCTCTCCAGCCCAGAAAGATTGATTTGAGGGGGTGAGCTAGCATGTTAAAAATAGCAGTGTAAATAGCTTTCACTGCTACCCCAGCTACATGATCCCAAGCTGGAATATCAACACTGCTGTTTTTGGTACACTAGCCCTAGTCTGTCTACCTGGGCTGTATGCTACCAATAGCAGTGTAGACATACTCACAGGTGGAGCTAGAGGCCTCAGAAAGAGGGCAGTCATATCACTAGGGCTGGGGAAAGGCAGCATGGAACCCTGGAGTAGGGTTGAGCACAGGACCCAGAGGACAAATTGATTCTCTGGGACTTAGGACTGAACCTCAATATTTTATTACCCTGGGAAATAATAAAAGGATGTTGGACTAGTGGCCTTACAGCCAGAGGGCTGAATGGTGTGCAAAGGCTCATGACCTGCAGGTACTATCAGAGATGACCCTTCTCCCCGAAACATCTCACGCTGACACAAGGGCGCATATTGGTGGTTAATGCGTGTCATTACAAGCCTTCTTTTTTAACAGATAATGCTGATGAACTGCATTGGGAGAACAAAGAGATGCTGATTGAGCACTTGCTGGAATGGGAAATACGTTAAGTGTAATTTTTTTTTAAGCAGTCTTGTAACTTACGCATTTCTTCACATGACAAATCGGTAGGGTCTTGTTTTGTGGCACATGTGCTGGATGGGCGTGCTGTCGTTTTTCCTTGCTGTTCTGCAGACCACATGCTGGGCAATGTTTTGGGGACACTCTATATTGGTGCAGAGTGCAGGCAGAGAGGAAGCAAAGGTAGTGTTAGAAATTCTCCTTTGTGCTCCCTGTAGGCTGAAGCTGTGCATAGCTGCACCCAGCTTCTGGTGTGTCAGAGCAGCTCTGAGATTTCTCTAACTTACTCTGCTTACTGTATCTCTTATGGACTTTCAGAAGCAGAGATTAGCTAAGGAACAGTATACCCCCTCCAGTGCTCCTGCAATGAGACTGGGGTTCAGGGCTGGTGAAGAACTTTTATATCAGTTATGCAGTTAGCCAAGGATGCCCTATACACAGGACTAAACTGTTCAGGATAATCAAGACCAAAGCAGACTGTGAAGAACTTCAAAAAGATCTCACCAAACTGAGTGATTGGGCAACAAAATGGCAAATGAAATTTAATGTAGGTAAGTGTAAAGTAATGCACATTGGAAAAAATAACCCCAACTATACATACAATACGATGGGGGCTAATTTAGCTACAACTAATCAGGAAAGAGATCTTGGAGTCATCGTGGATAGTTCTCTGAAAACATCCACGCAGTGTGCAGCAGCAGTCAAAAAAGCAAATAGGATGCTAGGAATTATTAAAAAAGGGATAGAAAATAAGATGAAGAATATCTTACTGCCCCTATATAAAACTATAGTACGCCCACATCTTGAATACTGTGTACAGCTGTGGTCTCCTCACCTCAAAAAAGATATTTTGGCATTAGAAAAGGTTCAGAAAAGAGCAACTAAAATGATTAGGGGTTTGGAACGGGTCCCATATGAGGAGAGGCTAAAGAGACTGGGACTTTTCAGTTTAGAAAAGAGGAGACTGAGGGGGGATATGATAGAGGTATAGAAAATCATGAGTGGTTTGGAGAGGGTGAATAAAGAAAAGTTGTTTACTTGTTTCCATAATATAAGAACTAGAGGACACCAAATTAAATTAATGGGTAGCAGGCTTAAAATGAATAAAAGAATGTTCTTCTTCACACAGTGCACAGTCAACCTGTGGAACTCCTTGCCAGAGGAGGTTGTGAAGGCTAGGACTATAATAGAGTTTAAAAAAGAGCTAGATAAATTCATGGAGGTTAGGTCCATAAAAAGCTATTAGTCAGGGAGTAAGGAATGGTGCCCTTTGCCTCTGTTTGTCAAAGACTGGAGAAGGATGGCAGGAGACAAATTGCTTGATTATTGTCTTCGGTCCACCCCCTTTGGGGCACCTGGCATTGGCCACTGTCGGCAGACAGGATACTGGGCTAGATGGACCTTTGGTCTGACCCAGTATGGCCATTCTTATGTTCTTAATGTCCTCAGGTGGCTGTTTGCCCTGATTGTACGTGTTCTGGCAGTGTGAAAGTGGTCTCACTGCATCTGGTATTCAGACTCTTTGAATCTTTTCTCTGGTTTGCCACTGGTAGCATCTGAGAGAGATCTTCCAGTATCTTCTCCCTTCTTCATTTGAAGAGTGACTGTATGTATGTTCATATATCAAATGAGAGCTCTGGAAAGCTCCTAGTGACATCAGGAACTTGAAGTTGAGAATAATTTGATAGAAGTATTTTTGTAGACAATCTGAGAAGAGAGAGACCAGAAGAAGTACTGTATTGTGTATCTCAATTCCTCTGTCGTTTACACTAGCAAAGATGCCAAGAAACTCAATGAAGTGTCAGTGTAGTAAACAGGGCTTAGTGGGATGTACAGTGGTGTAATTGAGTAGAATTTGGTCCAAAATATTTGTGTACTGCTTAAGAATGTGCCTTGAACTCTGAATTTATCCAGGGTTTAGTCCTTGCTTTAATCTGAGAAAATAATTGGATGGCTAATGTTGCCTCACAGCTGTTATGAAGCAATGGTGGCTAGATGGCTTTAATCAGATTTTAGAAGTAGAGCCTTATTTTTAACACCAATAGGTGGAGCTCCAAACTCATCTTCTACTTGTGCACAGCATAAGGACCAGTAGAAAAGAAATCCATGTCTAAATACAGTATCCAAATTGTAAAATTTTACAGAAGAAGCTGCTTAAAATTTTATAACAGAATGCTTTCAGTATGAGAAATAATGAGAACTGTTAGCAGTTTTATAGTTAGAAAATCATGTTGTTTATTTCCTTTAGCCACTCAATCTTATCAGTAGAAGCAATTTCCTTCTTTTCAAGCACCTTATTTAGCCTTATAAAATTTTAAATCTAACTTAGAAAAAAGATACAATAGATATTTTCTTTTTTAATAGTTGATAAAGAATAAATGTTTAGCATCTCCGACATGCTGCTATTTCTTACTTCCTACTAAAGGAACTGTACAGGATGTGGCTTAATTTTAAAATAGTTCTGTCTGCATTTTTTAGATTAGTCACTTTCTTTTGTGCAGTGAAAGATTAGGGGTCTAGCTGCTGTAAAAGCCTTGATTGTCACACAGAGTCCAGCATGGCACAAGGATTAATTGCAGGGCCAGCATTCTCTCAAGCTGCAGCAGGAACTACTGTAGCCTTAGCCTGCAAGTCCAAATAAAGTCTATTGTGAGGAGAGGTAATACATTCACATTACTGGCTGGCTATTGCTCATCTCTCTTCAATTGAGCCCACCTGATTATGCGTTTGTGTTGTTTGGAAGATTTAGAATATTATCACTTTGAACCTCAGACCACTGAGTTTGTTCCATAAAATAGGATTGTTCAGGTGAGTGCTCAATTGCACATGACAGATACTTAGTGAACACTTTTGTATCCCCTATTTTTGTCATACTTAATCTGAGGAGAATAAGAAGATTTCTCTGCCTAGTGGATGTGTGTAGCAAAGCTATGATTTTACATCGTGTGCTTTAAAGATGACACAATTGTTTCCCCAAATCTATAGAGACAAATAATGTAGCTTCCTCCTTCCATCTCCTTTTCTCTTCCTCCTCCCCCCAAAAATAGCTTTGTGTGTGCTTGGAAAAATGCAGATGAATAATTCACAATGTTCATAAAAGGAAAGTGATTAGACACCTCAGAGATTAAAGTCGACGATTCAGGTACAGTCCAGGAAGATACATTGGTGGTGGCTCCCTCATATTGAAGTCTAGAGGTACTGCAACTCCTATAGTGCAAAGATCTTTAGAAATCAATTTTCATTGGAAAAACAGGGGTTTTGGTTTTTTTCTTAAGGTTAAACACAAAATATATTTTCAGGCAATTAAGTAGGAAGGTGCAGTGGCAAGTGTGTTGGTATAGTCTACTAAAGACTGAATTAAGACAATAAAATACATTCCACAGGCAGTGTGTTTATTTTTAATTCTTTACACCAATACTCTCACGTGATGGTGGTACGTTTTCTCATCCATCCGTAGTTTCAGCTGGCTTGTAGGATAACTTGTGGGGCTGGAATACAGATTGGATGGCCACAGAATGTACTGCCCATTAGGACACACAATGTGACAAGGGCCACTGTGAGAATAATGAGATTAAAGATAAAAAGGGATACAGGGAAAGGCAAAGACTAGAATAGCTGAAACAGAAGAGGACGTTGGAAACTGACTTGAAGTTCCATGAGGTCTGACAGGGCAGGAGGGAGAAATTGAATACTAGTGATTTTTCTGCTATACAAATTTGCTGACGTAACCTAAGAGAGAGGTCATTTTGATCCATGACTTGCATATAATATGTGTATTGGACATTTGGACAATAAGCAATAATGACACTAAGGGTATGTCTACACTACAGCATTATTTCGAAATATCTTATTTTGAAATAGTTACTTTGAAATAAGTTATTTTGAAATAATGCATCTACACACAAAATGCGTTTCGAAATAGCATTTTGCTATTTCGAAATAGTGCGTCCACACTGAGTGGATGCTGAATCGCATTTAAGGCCGGCCGGAACCAGGTCCGGCAAGGCATCAGGTCAGGAGTTACTTTGTGTGGCTGCTGCCTTCGGCTATCTGAGGCCTATGCTTAAAGGGACCTCCCCTGGACAGCTGGTTCTCAGCTTTCCCTCCTTGCTTGCCTACCTCGATGAGGGACAGCAAAGCATTTTGTCTTTGCATGCTCTGGTTGCTCTCACTCGGGACACCACAGAACTCTGCAACATGGAGGCAGAGCTGCCCCATGGCACTCTGGTGCTGCTTGTGGATGTGTTGCTGCGAGCCTGGCTGTACTTTCTGCAGGCTGCCATCCGGGAGGTCCATCGGGGCCTGTCAGTATCCAGGAGGCCCTGTGGGAGAGCTTCCACCCTGAGGAGCACTAAGATCCTCCCTGGTCTGCCCCACTGGGGGCTTGTGCCTCATTCCTCCCTCACGTCCTTCCACTTACCCCTCCCTAACCCCCCTTCCTAATGTCAAATAAAGTACATGTATTTTCATGAACACAAACTCTCTTTATGTAACAAAACTGGGGGGGGGGGGAATGAAACTTTGGTGAGACTGGGGAAAGGAGGTGGGAGAGAGGAGAAGAGAGGGTGGGAGAGGGGAGGGGGAAACCTGGGAGGAGGGAGCTGGAAGGGAGAAGCAAGGGGAAGAAGGGGGAGGGGAAGCTCAGGGCTCAGGGTTGGGGGTCTCGCTGGACCAACTTGATTTTCATGCAAACCTGCTCCTGGGTTCGCATGTGGCCTTTGGCGGCCACGATGGCAGCTATCCTGCCTTAGACAGCCGCGTTCCTCCATCTGCTGCGGAGATCATGGACGTTGGGGGCATCCCCCCCAAACCTGAATAAGGTCCATGATCTCCACCTTGGACCAGGAAGGCGCTCACCTTTTCCAGGTCCTGGCAGGCTCCTGGGAGCTGGCAGACTGCTCCTGGGGAGCGGTGGAGGGCTGGCTGCCAGTGGCTTGCTGGCTCATGTTTTGGGGCCACTGGGTCAGGGGCAGTGACTGCTGGCTCTGGGCTGGCAGGCTTGGAACTGGTACAGCCATTGTGGTCAGAGTCAACCCCTTTAAGGGCTCCAGGGAGGGGGGAGGGAGAGGACTGTTCTTGGTTGAGGCTGGAGTGGCCACCAGGGCACCCTGGGAAGGTTGGAGGCCCCCTATTTCGATATAAGTGTCTACACAGCACTTATTTCGAAATAGCTATTTCGAATTTGGCGTTATTCCTCATGGAATGAGGTTTACTAAATTCGAAATAAGCGCTCCGCTGTTTTGAATTAATTTCGAAATAGCAGTTTGGCTGTGTAGACGATAGTAAAGTTATTTCGAAATTCCGGCTGTTATTCAAAATAACTTTGCTGTGTAGACATACCCTAACGGAGTCATTAGAGTTGATCATCTCAGTGGAATTGTGATTGATAGGAGGCTTAAAATCATACTTTTTGGATCTTCAAAATTATTCACTTTAGAAGCAGAGCTAGGTCATCTGCCACATGTCCTTACTAGCTGCAGTTATAGCACCATACATTAAAAAGCATACTATTGTCATGCACTAGGTAGCAATAAAAACTATCATTCAACAACTGGTGGGGATAAACTGTTAAAAGATGTAAAATGGCAGGACTAAAGAAGCAGAGCTAAAGATGATATAGAATGAGTCTTTCCAGTGTTTTGATGTCTAATATTTTTTATCTAAACTTGTTCTAATGAGGCTCTTTTAGTTTAATGCATATATTTATAACCATAACCCTGCCTTAATGTAATTTTTGTATGGTAATTGGGAAATACACACATTTACCTTCTTAATGTGATAGAATTGTGCACAGTATAATCTAGGGCTGTTTGCCAGAATCAGGCGGATGAGCTATGACAGCTAAAGAGTCAGACTGCTACACAGCTAGGGGGCTAGACTTTACAATGAACTCAGCATCCAATAGTTCACATATAAGCATCTACATAAGTATCCACGTTTCCCATGGAAGCTGACGGCCCCTGAGTTCTGTAGCAAATCTAGTCCTAAATTAATAGATCCTCATTCTCCACTGCATTGTACTTTGGGTTGCAAAGTACAGTGATCTTACTCCACCAAGCTGTCCTTACCAATATGCAGAATAAGCAGCTGTGTAAGGCACCAAAAATTTGGGGCATCACTGGGTCTTAATGTCCACCCAAAAGATATTTTGTGGCTCTGCTTCCTCCAGAGAGGATCTAGTTAACTTAAAAGTGAAAAAGCCTGCCAGAGCTATTAGCAGAACAACAAACCTGTGAAAGAGCCATTCACATGATAACAAAGCCATTTAACAGGCATTTGCCAACCCCAGGTGTATAATGTCAGTTTTTGAATTTATGTGTTAGTCAACAGGACCTTAGTTTAATTTTTTTTTTAAAATATGTCATTTGTGTGTTGCTAAAGATTATAAAATCATGTCTCTAAAAATCATGGTCCCCCATTTGCCTTCGGGCATAGGGGCAACAGTTTAATAGTTCTGTTTAGCGCCCCATAAATCTTAAGGATGGCCCTGCCATCAGCTTTGTGGTGTTTTACACCCTCTTTTCCATCATTTATCCTGGGTGCAAATGAGGGCACAAAATACAATGCAGTGGATAATCAGGCCCATGGAACGGTCTGCTAAGACATTACACTCCTAGTTTTATATTACCCCCTAGAGACTGATATCTGGTTCCATAGTTTTCTGACACTTTGCAGAATAGATGAACTAATATAGAGATTGGATTATCTGTGAAAATATAATATCAGTGTTCTGGAACTCTTGCTCAAATTAAAAATTTAAGGAAATCCTGAAAAAAGAAATGTAACTTCTAATGAGATGTGTCAAGAGCATATTGAATATATTCTAGTTCCTGACATGAATCAGCTCTTCCTGTATTCTCATTGGGAATTTATAGTTAAATTCAGAATATGCATTAGTGATCTGCACTGCAGATATGAGATCTTCATTTCAGATTTTACCTTTGCTCAAAAAAGCAGTAACAAAACTGGAAGTTCTGTGCATAGCCAGTTAGTCATTTTGAATTGCTTACATCTAAGTTCAACAAAGTGGTATTTTAGAGGTATTCTAAGATTATAGATTAAAGTGAGTTTGACTGAGGATTATTAGTCATAGTGAAATAACAAAAAGTGACGTTTTGTGTCAGTTTAACCTTTAATAAGTAAAAGCATGGCACATTAATATTGATTTTGGACCAGGTAAATTTCTATTACTGATGTGATGTGTTTTCAATCGCATACCTCATTTTGGTTATTTCTTGTGTCAATTTGTTTTAGTATTTATTTTATTTATGCATTTTAATGTGCTTGGCTAATAGCATTGCCATACAACAGAAGAGTAAATACAATAATAGAAAAACAATTCAGGGCCTGATCAAAACCTGTTGAAGTCAATGGAAAAACTCCAAAAAGCTGAATTGTGTTTGGATTGGTCCCTAAAAGAAGGGAAAACAACCCATTATGTACAAAAACTTAAGCACACACAGTCGCTTTCAGTGTCAGTTGAGGAAATGAACTTTCTTTTGTGGAAAAATCCTATAAAATTTAGCATATAATTGTTCCTTTGTATGGGTTTGTAAATCCTATAGAATTCTGTAGCAAGGATATTTTAGTCACTATTAAATTCTACTGCCTATAAAATAACTTCTAAAGGCCCCTATTAGTTTGAGTGCTATTAAATTCTATAATACTTCCATTTGTGGTAAGCTTAACAAGAGGTGATTGGTGTTTCTACTGATATTTTCATTATACATTTTGTGGCCATAGACCATTGTTTCCTAATGACAAAGGTAATTAGCACTAAGGCATGTTAATGGTTGCATGTCATCAGAAAATAATGTCTTCATTAATGCATAGATGTACTCTGTCTGAAATAAATTTCATTTGAGCTGCCAGTGGAGTAAATGCCTAAGTTTCCATTCCCATGTAAACTGTAAACTGCTCAAGTTTATTAACTGCATAAAACTCAGTCCTACATGTGTAACGGTGATGCCAGTTTACCCATTCTTTTGGAGGCCAGTCCTGTATTCCTTGTGCAAATGAAACTCTCATTGATACCAATTTTTATTTTGAGAACCCTCTGCCCCATTGTGTTAAAGTGAGATGGGGCTGAGCAAGGAGCCCATAACCAAAAGCCTCTGCAGATACTTGTAGATTGTAATCAAGTAATCTCTTGTTCTTCTCTTTATTAAGCTAAATAGATTGAGCTCTTTGGGTGTGTCTACACTACAATATAAAGCCAGGGTTCCAGCTCAAGCTCAGTTCTAACCCTCATGCTGTCTCCACACAAATTGTACTAACCCAGAGCTCAGACACAGGTTTCCAGGACCCATTGGAAGCGGAGTGTCCAAGTTTGACTCAAGTTTCAAGTCCGGTTGTTTTGCAGTTAAAACATTACCCCACTGGTACTTCTGCTTTCCCTGCTGCCTTGGCAGACCCCCACGCTCTCACCAAGCCCCTCATGGCTACAAGCGAGCCCGCAGCAAGCTCTGGAGCTCCTGCCCTTCCTGGTCTGGTGCAGAGATCCTGGATCTCACTGAGGTCTGGGGAGATGAGGCAAACCTCCAGGATCTCCACGCACCAGACGCAGGAATGTTGATGTGTATGGCTGGATGGTTGCCAGACTGGGTCAGAAGGGCCACATGCACACCCAGGAGCAGGTGTGCATGAAAGTTAAAGAACTTGGGCAGACGTACATGAAGGCCAAGGAGTAGAGTTCCCGCTCAGGGGTGCCACCCCAGTCATGCTGCAATTATGAGCAGCTGCACCGCATCCTGAGGGGTGGGGGTGTTGATCTCTTCCCCTCCTTGTTGACTGTGGCCTGGAGATGCTCATCGTCAGCCTCCCAAGAGGCAGGCCTGTGGATGAGGAGAAGGAGGTGGAGGATGAGGAAGACAAGGCCAGCATGGACATGTTGCCCACCAGCCAGGAGGTCATCCTGTCCCTACAGCCAGTATCCCCCTCCCAGGATGTCACCCAGGGTTTGGACAAAGCTGGATAAGGCCCATCAGGTGAGTTCCATTACTTTCCCCAGCCACGTGTGTGTGTGTGTGTGTGGGGAGGGGGGAGTGGTGGGCGACGAGGGAATGCACTCTTCCTGCTTGGCCTTCTTGGCCTGGGGACTGCACAGCAGCATGTGCACATGGAGCATAGCCCCAAGCAGACAGCCGCAGGAGGCTGCCACAAAGGAACTTTTCGCTCCTGCTCACAGGGTTTCTTGAGAGGCCTGCCTTACTCCTGACCCCGTGGTAGGACACCTTCAACCACAAGCCACCACTACGGAGGATGGGGTCATGGACACACACACACAGCAGTGCCACACATGGCACACTGTCATGCCCGCACTCCCGAGCCACATCCGCTCCCGGTCAAGCGCAGTGAGGACCAGAAAGCCCCAGATAAGAGAGGTTCATTCTGTATATGTGCTTTTTTGAAAAAGCATTTGCAAGCCTAAAGAGAAAACAACAATCGCCATACTGGGTCTGACCAGTCCAGTATCCTGTCTGACAGTGGCCAGTACTAGGTGCTCCAGAGGGAATAAACAGAACAGGCAATAATCAAGTGACCCATCAAAATACTGGTTATGTAAACTTAAGAATTAACAGCAGACTTCCAGCTCAGAATTTATTTTTAAACATATTTCTACTGCCAGAAAAATAGTTGGGTTAATTCCATATCATGCTCCTGATCCTATAAACATTTAACATCTACTTAACTATAAGCACAAGAGATGTCTCATTGACTTCAATGGGATTACTTATATGTAAAGACTGGCCAATGTTTGCAATATAAGAACCCACAGATGAACATTAATTATACCACTATTCTATGTACAAGGAAGCAAAGCATGTAAGAGCCTTATTTTTTAAATAAAAACTATAGAACTAGTTGTGCCTGCTTCAGTGTTCCCTGTAAGCTGAGCATGTGGTCAGCCACCCAGGAGAGATTCAGACATCACCCATTTGATTAGTAGAGCACCCGCCGCCATTGGTGGTGCATGTAACAAAATTTAATCTGCACATGACTGGAAAAATTAGAGGGGTCATTGAGCTGCACTATTTTTGGTTTTTTTTTTTGCTCACTGCAGCACTAGTAATGCAAAGAGCTCTTGGAAGCCTACTAAACTTCAGAAGCCATGTCTACACGACAAAATTAAGTTGATTTAAATTATGTCAGCATACAGCCACTGCAGCTATCACATTGTATGGCTCCTTGTGTCAATGGTGCACTGTGCGACCTTATCAGAAGCACTCGCAACTGTACTGTGGAGCATTGGGGGACTGCTCCTGAGAGCCAGTAACAGTTGATGTAAGTAACACGGTGTCTGTCCTGACACAGCACAGACATAATGACATCATCTGTGGCTGTGTGCTGCTTGAGGAGGCAGTGTTGTTAAGTTGGTGTAGAGAGGCAGTTCTGTGAGAAGACACTTCCGCAGCTAGGTAAATGTATGGCCTGCGTGAATGCACGGCAGCTGGCATCCGACTAACCGTGTAGTGTAGGCCAGGCTGGAGTTACATAAGCACTGTGCCTGTGTGGGAAAAGGGGCGGGAAGAAGGGGGCGGGGAGAAACCCTGCAGTGTTTAAGCAGCTCCGCAGAACTGCAGGGGCCACCACGGAATCAACCTTTTGTTGATGGCTTGCACAGCCCTTATGAGCCCCTCAGCTCTGCAGCCCTAATTTATTTTCTGCACTTCTGCTCTTAGTGCCTGGAGTGATCTGAAACTCTATATAGGGCACGTCTACACTACGCATTTATTTCAAAATAAGCTATTTGGGAATAATAACTCCTGAAACAGCTACTTCAAAATAGTGCATCCATGCTACAAATCCCCCTCAAAATAGTGCAGGTCTATATTGAAATAGCTCATCCACACTCATTGGACACAGAATTGCATTAAGGCCCCCCAGAAGCACTCCAGGCAGGGCATCCGTACAGCAGTCACTTCTTGTAGCTGCTGGCTGAGGGTAGCTGAGGGTCGAGCTTAAAGTGACTCCCCTCACAGTCGCAGCTCACTTTCTTCACCTTTGTCTACCTCCTTGAGGGACAGCAAAGCCTTTTCACTGCATACTCTGGTTGCCCTTGCGGATGCCACAGCACTCCAGCCATGGAGCCGGACCTGCTGCAAAGCACTTGCTGGCTCTAAGACCTGCTGCTGCACCTTCTGATGCAGTTACTGCTGGCTTCCCACATGGCACTGCAGAACCAGGACCCACAGCTAACTGTGGGGAACCTCCTCACCTGTCTCCATGTGCTGCTCATGTAGCACAAGGCCTCCCATCCTCCCCTGCACACCATACACCACCTCTTTTGGCACCAGGACACCAGTTTCACATGCAGAAAGACACCTATCTGGAACTGTGTGAGTGGCTCACCCCTGCCCTCAGGCGACAGGACACCCACATGCAACCCAACAGCCCCCTCCAGAAGCAGGTCGCCATGTGTGTGCCTTATAGAAACAGAAGAACAGGAATGCTTTAATGATATGGTTCTGTCTTCTGTCCTTTGTACACTTTTCTGAGGCTGCATCCCTTCTTATTCCTTCAAAATTGAGTGAGTGAGTCCAACAGATGGAAAAGCTTGCCAGTAACAACATAGAGGTGTGAAGCACCATCACATATTTATCCAAGCAGGAGCATCTGTTGTGTTGGCTAGTTCCCCTGAGAGTTAGATGAAGAGCTGTTAAGTTGCCTCTCGCTCTGGTTTTAAGGTTATGCAACTGAAAGCTAGGATTTGTTCTTCTGGATCCTGTATTATGTTCCTTTGACTAACCCTTCACGGGGAAGTAAAAAGAACAGTTTAAAACATCCATATGTCTTTGATTTTTGTGTGTGTTAACATTACTTGGCACTTCATAAATGTTTGTGCTGGTATTTTCACATTATTTTTAAATATGTGTACATCATTACACCATTAAAAGGAGCTCATTCACGGTCCCTTAATTAGCAAGTGTAAAGAGCTCTGAAAGTCCTATATTAATGTTAGGTATTATTGTTAGTGTTGAGATTCAGTAATAGATAGTATACAAGAATCTTGTTTTTCTGATAAAGTTTGGAAAAAAAATTATGCCTGTGTTAATCCTTCACAAATTCAGTCCACTGACTTCCAGTAATGTATAATTAGAGCTGGGTGAAATATTCAAAGCAAATTATTTTCCCCCTGACTACTTTTATGGATTTTTGTTTGCAATACTTCTGTGAAAGTTCCACATTTTTGCACTTTCTTACAAGAAGAAATAAAGTGAATATTTGAGAACAGCAACTTTCCTGCAAGCAGGAGGAAGGGGCTTCCAGGAGGAATGAAGACAAGGCTTTGAGCACAGAACTCCAAATCTTATTTCCACCTCTGCCCTGAATTGGCCTTCATACATTGTACTTAATAGCACTTTATTGGCTAAGTTTCCAAGCCCTTCCATTCAACTTGGTTACATTTGTTTGGATGTAGTGTGTTTACATTTGAATTCCACATCTGACAAATTTCAAAACATACGTGAATTTCTCTGAAAGGGGGGAAATGAGGGATAGTTGGAGCCCTTGCAATCTCTTTAGCAGAAACAAAAATCAAGCACTTCTGTAATGATCTATAGATGAAAGAAGTTGATGGCACTTGATACCTTCACACATAACAATATCTCATCCCATCTTTTCTTATCCTCCCAATAGTGTTTAACTTAATGACACCCTATGGGCATGGTCACAGTGGAGTTAACCCAGGTTCCTATCCGGGATTTTGCCCAGCCCTCTACAGACCATACAGAAAAACCTTTGACCTTCGGAAGTGCTTTGATCTGGCTAGGGGTGCATATTGTGTTCTTATGTATGTCATGTTTGAACCCACTCACCTGTGGGGAGGGGAGAATCACTCAAGTGCTGGTACTTCTCACAATTGGCACTTCCATAATGGCACTTCCCACAATTCCTCCAAGAAGATGGACAGATTCTTTCTCTCTTGACACAATTGACCGGGAAAAGAGTCCTGAAGTTTCTCAGCATAAGGAACCGTGGAATATGCATGAGGAACAATGAGGAACTTGATTAGGCTTTCCAGTGGGAACATTCACATCAGGGTTGAACACTTTTTACACAGATGCTCAGACCTGGGTGCCAGTTACCCAAGTCCACTGCACAGTGGAGGCATTCCCTGAATGACTTATCTCCCAGACAGAAATAGGAGAAATTTCACTGGAGAAATGGGAAGGATGAGAGGTGCATAGATAGAGCCCCTGGCATGGGATGGGGCACCTGAGAATAGGCATGATTAGGGAGAAAGGAGAATGGGGGACAATGGTATAGTGGGAGGGTGATGGGGGAGAGGCCACAAATCTGGCAGAGAGGAAACTGTGGGGCCTCTGCCGTGATGGGTAATGGAAAATGGGGCACATGGGGGAAATGAAGGGGCACACAGAGCTCCTGTAATTCTGAGGCAGATTTTTCATTCAAAATTTCTTGCAGGAAAAAAGTCAGTTAACAGCATAGGGAAAGTTGGCCTTTCTGTCTCATTTTCCCCACCTGAGCAATAGGGATGCATTTACCTACAAGTGATAGTTGACTAAGTTTTGAATATTTTCAGGTTTCACTTCTAGTAAACATTTAGCCCTTTGTACAGCTAGGGAGACTGAGACCCATAGAGATGAAATTTGTGGATTGGACATATACTCTAATGAAGTAGAAAACCTGTATCTGATTGTCTATTTTCCCATCTGTGCAATGGCGATAATAATATTTACTTACTTCACAGGGGTATTGTGACACCTAAGTTATGTTTTAGCGTGCATCTACACAGCAGTGTTATTTCAGAATAATGCCTGTTATGCCAAAATAACAATGCGAGCATCTACACAGCTATTCCATTATTTCAAAATATATTTGAAATAACGGACATCTTATTCCAACTTCTGTAAACCTCACTCCACGAGGAATAACAGCTCTTCTGAAATAGCTATTTCGAAATAGCAGTGGTGTAGACGCTCCACTGCTGCTGTTTTGAAATAGCTCCTCCCTATGGCCATTCAGAGTAATTACTCCCCAGTGCTTCCTGTGGCTCTAAATTGAGGTGGCATGTCCACATTAGGGAAGCCTGCCTCAAATTAATTTTGAGGTTTCCCTTTAGTGTAGATGCACTATTTCGAAATAAGCTATTTGGGAGTATTTCTCCTGGAATAGTCTATTCTGAAATAAGTGTGCAGTGTAGACGTTCCCTTAGATGCAAAACATCATTAAGCTAAAAGGAGCAGAATCATACTGGAATTGAAGAATGGTGGGATTGCACCGCTGTATTCATTGCCCTATGTCACGTAACCATCTTGGCAACTGCCGTGAGGGTAAGTTTATTTCTGTATCCAAACAGGAGGGGCTGGGAGAACAGAGATGTTTGTTTCTTGTGCAGCAGAGAGAGAAATATAGTAATTGTATGGGTAACACTTTCTTTTGCTTATGTGGCTAAGATTCTTGTTTAGTGTTGTAAGAAAGTCTCTCTTCATGCATCATCAGTATAATATGGAGCCTGCTACTCTGCTATTCCCCTTAAAATTTGCAGTGTTGCAGTTGGTGAAACTTCTGCATGAAAAGGGCTTGTTGGGTTGTGAATTGTATGAATTCTGACGAGAATTTTTTCATCAATTTCATGCAGCTCTAACACTGCAAAATATTGTCTCTTTGGCTTACTGACTAATTTGGCAATTGAAATAGATTGTGATTTTCCCTGAGAGTATAGTTAGTAGGCCCATTAGTTCATTTATAGACCATTCCTATACTCATTGGAATCAATGGAAAAACTCCCATTGTCTTCAATGGGAAAAAGATTGCTCTCCTAAAGGGGATTTTGGACAAGAGAAATGGTTTGCCACCTAAAACAAAAGAGCTGCATTGCATATGAAATATTCTCCTGAATGTCCAGAAAAATGACAGTGAAAACAAAGGAACGTATGAGAAAAACAAGGTTTTGAATTAGAATTAGGAGAGGCATACATGGGTCTCAAAAACTAAAAATCTTTTCTACAATGAATGAACTGACCTTAATTTCCCCCCTCCAGAATTTCAAGATCCTCCTCCCCTTTCTGTTTCTATTATATCTAAAGTGAAAGACAGAGAAAATTTGCCTTTTGGATTGCATCAGTTCTGTCATTTGAAAGATTTCTTTCTTTTGACAGAAACAAAGCAATCTTTATAACCGTCATGTACTGCTGTGTTGCTGTTGCTTAAGTTCTCCATATAGCAAAGACTGACTAAATAGTTCGTGAAAAGCTGTCTTCCAATTAAAAGCATATCACTTCAGTAATTCTTAATTGTTCACTGGCATTTGGGCTGCATTTGGCTCCGTTGTTGCATATGGACTGAACAAACAGAACAGTTTGTAGTTCTTACTGAAATCGACCAAGTTTTTTCTAAGGTCCTATTAAGTAAATGCTACACATCTTTTATCCTTTCTTTGCTAGGTTTGCTAGGATTTTTTTTTTTATTTCTAGTAGAGCAGATTACATACTTAATGGGAAAGAAGTTTGTGAACCTGGGGAAGGAAACCACTAAGGGCTTGTCTATACCAGCTATTTTGGAATACTTTGAAAGTGGATTAAACTAATTTGGTAGAAGACATTTTTATTTCAGAATAAGTGTGGACTTATTCCATGATAGCGATCCTACTTTCAATTCACACCTTACACTATTTTGGATTAGTTTTCATGTGTAAACAAGCCTTAAGACAATTTATTTTACCTTCTCTACTACTTTACTTTGATCTTTTCAAAAATACAAAAGTGTAGACTGGAGTTGCTCAAATTATTCATTTCAAACAGTTTATCTGCTGGATTTATGTTTCATTTGCACAAGAAAGAAAGAAAACTATTTGGCAATGTGTCTAGATTGCAGATTTAAAAAGAGCTGGCTTTCTTCTTGCCTGAGGGAAAAAGATACAACTCAAAATGACTGTCTGTTGACTTCACAAGTCATCTATCTTGTCACATTCACACAAAATAATTGTATGTATGTATGAGACTACCCACACTTCTAATTGTGAAGGTTATGGATAGATCTTTCTCTAGTTCCTTTAATTGTCCAAAATACAGAGTTCTAATGAGGGAGTAGGTATCTGGTGTTTATTTTTCCCAAGCCATATTCCCCAATCCCCTATAGAACTACATGCATTCAAATATAAATGCCAAACACATAAGTTAAATCCATGCGTCTCAGTTTTATGTTACACTGCCATTTTATATTGCACTACCACTTTTCAGTGCTAAATACACAATCATTTAAGGTGGCTAGGCAACCGAGCATGGATATATTTCTCTAAAACAGGTATTTTATTGTTTTTTTATGTAAAATACCAACACATAATGAAAGAAACCTTTTATACATGCGTAGATAACATGGAAATACCATATAAATAATAAAATTCAATCTTCATTTTTTGTAAAACCTCGGAAAAAACAAAAACAACTCTCCCCCACCTGTAGAGATCATTCAAGGTATCAAATATTAAAGTGACTAAATAGCTGCTGAAAGAAGAAAATCTGAGAGGGGGTTGCACATGTAATTGAAGGAGGCCTGAATATAATTTTGCATTAATATCTTTAATTTTTGTTAATCCTTTTACTAATGCAACTTGTGTCAAGCGAGGGGTTGCCTTTGGTCCCAAGGAATGGCTTATCCCGTAGAGCTATGAGAAGAGAATTAGTAAGATCAGATGCTGTAATCACCTTAACATTTTGTAGGCAGCCCCATGGAGATGGAAAATTTGGAATTTTACTCAAGGGTGTATGCAGCCTCTTAAGGAATATAAAAGTAAAGAGGGAGGCAAATGACATAGCTAAGCTTCTGTCCCCCCCCTCCCCGATCTCAAACTAGGCTGGTGTGTATACAGAGCTACTGGGAGAGAGGACCACCTTGTAGTAGGACACGTTTGGAATAGTAAATAATATAAATACAAATCTGGCAACCACGGGTCCCCAGGAATTATTTAATGTGACAAGCAAGGCGGTTTATTATCCCATATATATTGCAGAAAGCAAAGGAGACACCTAGAAAGGCAACAGGTTAATGATGCAAGTCATTCTTGGGCAGATATCCATTTTGGTTATTTCTAGTTCCCCAGTATAGAGGAAGGCGATATCACCTCTTTACATCCCTGGAAATTTCTTTTTAATATTTAACCCATATTTTTTGCAAACAATTTTATCACCTAAATAGGTTATCTCCTTGTATTTTGAAATTGAAAATACTGAAATTGAGAACAATCTGGTCTTTTGGTTATGTCCATTGCTTCTGACTTATTCCAGTTAATGCAAAAACCAGAGTTCTTTCCAAATATATCAACCATGTTTAATAATGATGGGATAGATGGGGATGGATTCTTCAGTGGTACAAAAATGTTATTAGCATAAAAAATGATTTTGTATATCTTCCCATTTATCATTACACCGTGGCTAAATGCTGGTGCTATGTTGTCACTAGTTCAAGAGAGAGACACTAAAAAGGGGACAGCTCTGTGTCATCTCTCTAGCTGAAATATGGGAGAAATAATTCTATTAGTTGGTAGTGAAACAAGAGAGATTGAATAATACATGCATCCAATTCAGTGATACTGGTTAAAATCCTGTTTGTTTTTTTTAAAGGACTGCTATTGGATAAGGCCATTCAAGCCTATCATAAGCCTTTTCTGCATCCAGAGACAAGCAGTGGAGGAAATATCTGACCGCTGAGCCTACTAAATCAAGTAAGTAATTTTTCTCATGTTATTAGCCAATTTTTCTTTAATGAAATCAACCTGATGGGTTGTACATAATTGATGGGATGAAGATGTTTTGCTACATTTTTGTCAATTATTTCACATTTCGCATAGAGATATGGGTGAGAGAAGTCACCTCAGTTGCAACTATCTTTTAAAGAAAAGCTGTTCTAGGTCATAAGGTATGGTCCTTTTTTGTATCAGTGAAGAACTTTGAAAGAACAGAAGATAATAGATTACAAAATGTTTGTGGAAATGTGTCAGCCATCCATTCCAGGGATCTTGTTGGAATTCACATTTTCTTAGCCTATTTGATCTCCTGTGTTGCAGTAGCTTGTCCATAAACAACACTTATTCTGAAGTTACAGCATTAAAAGTTAGGCCTTCAATTAAATGATTAAATTTATCAGCATTAAATTGGTTGTCTGATTTATATCAAACTTGATAGAACTGCTGACATTGATTGTTTATATCTGTTGGTCCAAGGATGGCACTTTCATCTTCTTGTAATAAAGAAGAAATATTATTGTTGGATAGTTCCATGCCTAGTCCTCTGGCAAGTAGTGTAACTGTTTTATCTCCCCATTCGTAATATGTTTATTTGACCCTGTGGAGTGCAAATTCAACTTTGCTGGGTAAGCATTGATTGTATTTATATTTGGCATTGATTAGCGAATGTAGGAGACTTTTATTGTTTGGATTAGTCTTATGGGTTCTCTGTACCTCATCTATTTCCTTGTTCAGAGAATTTAGGAACTTGAGTCTTTCTCTCTTCTTTTGGGAGTGATACTTTATGCATGCATTCATTCATTCATTCCTATCTCTAGCTTTTGGAGCTTCCCAAAAGATGGTAGCTGAGATAACTGAATACTTATTTACTTGTGTAGCATGGTATCTCTCAGAATTCAGAAACTGGGATTTACTGACTGTTAACTGCAAGGCAAATTTTAGATTGGCAGAATCTTGAAGGGTTTGCTGGCAACTCAGATTTGGAGCAGGCACATAATTTAGCCATGGCAAAGCTCTCACGCTTCGTGAGGGAGAGGGGTAACACAGTGGTCACAGTTCTGGCTGTTTTGAGCTGGGCATTGCAACACAGCAAGCAAAGGGTGAAAGGAAACTGAGGCATGGAGGATGAAATAGCTTGCCCAAGATCACATGGCAAGTCAGATTGGTTGATCATAGGATGACTATGAGCCACTAACATGATATGCTGGTGAAAAAGGCTAATGCAATTGTAGGATGTATCAAGGTATTTCCAGTAGAGAGAGGGGAGGTGTTGTTACCATATACAAGACACTGATGAGACCTCATCTGGAATATGGTGTGCAGTTTTGGTGTCCCTTCTTTAAGAAAAATGAAATCAAACAAACAGGTGCAGAAACGGGTTACTAGGACATCAGAGGAATGGAAAACCTTCCTTATGAGAAGAGACTTGAGGTGTTTGGCTTGTTTAGCTTTACAAAATGAAGACTGAGGGAAGATATGATTACTCTTTATAAATATATCAGAGGGATAAAAACCAGAGAGGGAGAGGAGTTACTTAAGTACCAATGTTTGCACAAGAACAGATGGATATAAGATGATCAACAACAACTTTAGTCTTGAAATCAGAGGAGTGAAGTTCTGGAACAGCTTTCCAAGGAAAGTAGTCGGGGCAAAAAACTATCCAGTTTCAGGAGTGAGACTGGTAGGTTTATAGAGGAGATGCATGAAGAGTTTGTTTTTCTTGGCGTACGGCCCATCCGCTACTGGTATCAGCAAATGTCTCCAGTGCGTGGAGAAGGGACATTAGAAGGAGAGGGATCTGAGTTATTAAAGAGAATTATTTCCCATGAGTCTAGCTGGTGAGTCTCACCCATGGGTTCAGTCCCTAACTGATCACATTTGAGAACAGGAAGGAATTTCCCCCATGTCATCTTGTCAGAGACACAGGGGGGTTTAGTCTTCTTCTACCACATGGGACCTGGATCATTTACTGGTTTGAGTTAGAGGAAAAGGTTGATTGGTAACTTCAACACTTTAAATTAAAAAATTAAGGACTTTAGTAATTTAGCCAGATATTAGGGGCCTATTCGAGGAGTGGGTGAGTGAGCTTCTGTGGCCTTTGATGTGCAGAAGGTCAGACTGGGAGATCATGATGATCCTTTCTGGCTTTAAAGTCTATGAAATGCTGTCACTTGCAAAAAATTGCAAGATGTCGAACACTTGGCCCAGCACAATAGGGATAGGGCCTCCATCTCTGTTGAGGCCTGTAGGTTCCAATGCAATATAAACATGTCTGTTAGCCAGACAGTAATGTGGCAAGTGCTGTTATATCGTATCTGTCTGGAACATGTGTGTATACATTAAAAACACACACATTGTGTGTAATTTTTTGTGGTATCAGACAGTTAATTACTTTCTTTTTTCACATTCGTATCTCTTACACACAAAAAAGTGATTTCAATAGCATGTCGAGGGAACTGTGCCACATGCACAAACTCACCATATCGTGTAGTTAACATCCTTGTAAGTCAGGCAGCACTACCAACAATTGGCATACATCTGTAGGGTACCTCTGGAAGCAGGAAACATGCACCGCATTTTAGAAACCAGTTAACTGGAGCTGATACATGACTGAGATGCTAATGGCTATCCAGGTGTGGTGCATGTGCTTCAGCATACAAGATACTATCCTTCTTTTTCTCAGAACAGTGAAGACTGGAGTATGCCCTTCTTCATTGCTGTAATGTAAACACACAAATAAAAGGACAGAGAACAAGGCCTCTTCTTCCTTCAGCTGTTGAGGAGATGCCATTACACTGTGAAACTGCTGATAATTTTCACTTTTTCCTAGTAATTGAGAAATCTTCTAATGCTCTCCTCAGAGTTGTTTTACACAGTAGGAATTACCAATAGAAAGTACGGCGGATTATTCCTTAGCTTGGGTGTCTCTGCCAGTTGCTGGCAGGGAGTTTGAAATGCAATCCTCATGATTAAGATGGATAAGTCTCTCAGTGAACCTCTAAGGCAAGTTGGTAATATACAGAAAAAGGAAGTTCGTAGCATTAATCAGACTTAAAGGGCATGAAACCAAGAAGAGGAACATGACAACCTTGAGATGAGAAAATGATCCAGCAACAGATAAGTACTTGCAACTAATCCTATAATGGACAACATGACAAGTAAGACAACATGAAGGTTTTCTGCGGGTGCAACCCCCGTGCTTACCAACAGTGCTTCACAGTTGTATGACATCTAACACTCTACTGCCTTTGTTAGACTGCCAGATGGGGAGTCACCGTGGATTTATCTTTATTTGCAGCTTGACATTTAAATATGTTTGAAAAACTGGTTTTTTTCAAGCACCTAGCTGAATTCCAAAATGCTGGTAAAAGTTTCACATTAGTATATAGCAGCATTTACTGTGCATTTTAGAGAACCATTTTTGTTTTTACTTGCTTTTTCTAGATTAGAACAGATGATCAGCGCTTCATCAATCTGTTTTTTTTTCATTTCTCTGGGTGAATATTTAAGTTTTAAGAATGCTTGATATAGATCCTGTAGGTGTTTGTCTCTGTCTGTGGGACTGGAGCAAATCCGATTGTATTTTAGGGCCTGGCTGTAAAGAATTGATTGGGAAATGTGTCTTGGATGGAACCAAGAGCCATATAGGTAAATGTAACAGTAGGTTTCTGGTATGAGGTGGTGGAAATGTGGCTGTCATATAATTGTACTGTAGTGTCAAGGATGTGGATGTTGTGTATAGACTGGTCCAGGCTGAGGTTGATGGTGAGGTGGAAGTTTTGAAATCCCTGTGGAATTCTTCAAGGGTCTTTTCCCCATGGGTCCATATGATGATGTTGTGAATGTAGCCTAAGTAGAGTAAGGGTGCTAGGGGATGAGAGCTGAGGAAATGTTGTTTGAGGTCATCCATAAAGATGTTGGCATATTTCAGGGCCATGCGGGTGCCCATAGCTGTTCTGCTGACTTGAGGATATAAATTGTCCCTGAACTGGAAATAGTTGTGGGTGAGGACAAAGTCGTCAAGCTCTGTAACCAAATGTGCAGTGGCAACATCAGGGATAGAGTTCCTGATAGCCAGTAATCCATCATCATGTGAAATGTTGGTGTAAAGAGCTTCTGCATCCATGGTGCTCAGGATAGTGTTTTCAGGAAGATTACTGATGTTCTGTTGTTCCCTTGGGAAGTTGGTGGTGTCTCAAAGGTATCTAGGAGTGCTGGTAGCATAGGGTCTGAGGAGAGAGTCAATATAATCAGATAATCCTGCTGTTCAAGATGTGAGTACTTCTGAATAGCTCTCAAAATCTGTTTTTTTTTTTTACTTTATATTTTCATTAGTGCTTAATAGGCAGACTGGGCATAATCACTGCAAGCTGAAATCCAAATTACGTTCCATGCTAGGACATTGCTTTTCAGATGAGGAACAAAGAATGTAGGCCATGATTTGCAGCGGAAGTGGGGAAAAAATGAAGCCAACGTGGTTAATTTAGAGTAGATGACCTGAGAAGTAGCAGTCAGCAAGAGGACGCCTCCATCCATTGGAAAGAATATTACAACTTTACCTGAAGACAGCAATAATAACCAATGCAAGGAAACAAAGGATAGTTCTTGCAGCAAGGGGAGACTGTAGAAAGTTACAGTCTTCCTCCCTGTCTTCCTGCTTCTCTGCTCCTTGCATAGTTTTATAATAAACTTTTGGAACTGTAGTAACTTGGTGTCAGAGTCCATGGATAGCTTCTGCGCGATTGTCGTTTGATGTCGGACTGATAGGCCATGCTGATGCATGAACCGATCACCCCAGCCATGCGAAGCTTTAAACCCAGCTGTATTAGCACAAGTTTTCGCAAAAGTCAAAGCCATCATTTAAACCTCTGCAATGCTAACACCACTGCTTTGCTGTCGACGCTCAGCAATCGACTCAGGCAGCTTGGTCTCCAGCTCAGGATATGCAGCGCTTTTACCTCGCTCAGCCATCTTTGTCCGAGGCAATGCTTGCAGGCGCTCTTTCTGCCATCTCCAAAGCCTAATATTAGACTCTGCTATGCCATCAAATTCATGGCTGGCAGCTCTGTTGCCATGAGCCTTAGCATACCTAAGTACCTTAAGTTTTTCAGCTGTAGTGTAAGATCGCTGACAGCTCATGGTGTCACAAAGAGAGCATTGAAACGCCGCGCATTATATACTCATGCACTCATGTGCAATTGACCAGCAATACAAAAGGGCAGGAAATACAGCAAATTCGGGGTGCGCATTATAGATAAGTGTTCAGTTTTTTCCAGGATTTTGACATAGAAAAGTTAGGGTGCGCATTATACTTGCAATTTTACGGTAGATTATTTTTATCTTCAGTCATCTTTTTATATGTTGAAATAAACAATAACAGATCAGCCCTGCAAGAAAGATCTTACTGGATCTACCTTGCAGTATGTAGGTTAATATACTCTCCATATGGTTACATTATTGTATTGACACTGGGTTTCCTACATGATGCCTAGCTATCATTCTGTTGCTTACAAATTACACTGAGGTAGTAGAAGCTGTGTCTGAGTGGAGGAAACTGGAGGTGTTTTGCCCGAAGAAGCCAGGAGTAGGCATAATGCATCTAGAAATTGCTGGTGGGAAAGTGTTCACAAGAAACCCTTGCTACACGTTTTCAGCCAATGTCGAATGCGCTGCCTGTTATTTTGGGCCTGGTGTGCTTTGGGGCGAAAATAGTGCCAAGCCAATTACTCTACTCACGTAGATACATCTCATCTTTGGCAGTAAGTACTGCACATAACACCGATTGTGCTCAGGGAGTGCTACTTACCAAAAGTATGGCTGCTTTCTATGCTACAGTGACAGAGAAGGAGATCAGGCTTTCTGTGCTCCCTGCCCCATCTTCTGTACTTTTGCTAGGAGCAGGGATAATTTACCCCAACTATATTCATTTTATATAGGCAAAAAACTCCCTGAAAGTATGACAGGGCCACCAGTGCCCAAATCACCTGACCCCTGCCACTTTCCTCCTTCCTCTGAGGCTCTGCCCTTGTGCCGCCAATTCTCACCTAGTCCCTGCCCCCGCAACCCATGTTCCCTGAGGGGTCCCCACACAACCTATTCCTTTTAAGACCCACTCCTATGCCACCTGTTCCCCCACTTACTCCTCTTTGCTCCTCCATCACTTATCCTTACAGCTGGTAAAATATGATGGGGACATAGACCCCATCCCCTTCTCCTCATTTTGGCACCCCTATCACAAATAACTATGTTTTTTTCACTGCGTGCCAGAGATGTTAGGACAGATTCACTGAAGGTAGCCTGAGAAGGGATCCACCCTTTCTTGAAGATTCCCTATGATCAGGGCCCTACCAAATTCACAGCTATGAAAAACAGGTCACCGACCATGAAATCTGGTCTTTTGTGTGCTTTCACATGATACTATACAGATTTTACAGGGCAGACCAGCATTTCTCAAACTAAGAGTCCTGAACCCAAAAAGGAGATGTGGTGAGGGGGTATCACAAGGTTATTTTGAGGGATTGTGAGATTGTCATCCTTACTTCTGTGTGTCTTCAGAGCTGGATGGCTGGAGAATGGCAACTGCTGACTATGGGACTGGCTCTGCAGGTAGCAGTGCAGAGTAAGGGTGGTGATACTGTACCATAGCATCCTTCTGTGCTGTTCCTGATGGTGGCTGTGCCTTCAGAGCTGGGATCCAATTTGGCAGTTGCCATGATCCAGCTGCCCAACTCTGAAAGCAATGCTACTACCAGCAGTAGTGCAGAAGTAAGGGTAGCAGTACTGCAGCCCCTCTTCCCCTACAAAAACCCTTGTGACCTCCCCCACAATTTCTTTTTGGGTCAGCACTCCTGCAATTAGAACACCATGATATTTCAGATTCAAATAGTTAAAATAATGAAATTTATTATTTTTAAAATCCTGTGATGTGAAATTGACCAAAATGGATCATGAATTTGATAGAACATAAGAACGGCCATACTGGGGCAGACCAGAGGTCCATCTAGCCCAGTATCCTGTCTTCCAACAGTGGCCAATACCAGATGCCCCAGAGGGAGTGAACAGAACAGGGAATCATCAAGTGACCCCTCTCCTGTCATCCATTCCCAGTTCTGAGAAACAGAGTCTAGTGACACCTTTCCTGCCCATCCTGGCTAATAGCCATTGATGGACCTAACCTCCATGAATCTATCTAGCTCTGAACTTCTCAACATCCTGTGACATAGGGCCCTACCTACGATTGTACTTCTCCTTGACGCATCCCATCCCTTGCAGCAATGACATTTGACATCTGGTCAATTGCAGTCCATCAGGTCCATCACTCTGGTGATATGTGATTTGTCATTCATTAATTTGCTCCTGCCCATCTTTTTCTATGATTTAGGTTGTTCTTAATGGTTTAATTATCTTCTCCTTCATGGTCAGCAGGTTTTCCCTATTTTTCTATGGGGGGATACTTTAATTGGGCTACTTTCAAAGCAGTGCACACCAGCCCGCATTTTATTAAATACTGTGAAATTGAACTGAAAATCACATCAAGCCAGTTACAAACAAGCTGGTAACCAATGAATTCCCTGTAGATTAATTTTTGGAGAACCTGGATTCACTGCCTTCTTGATGTGGCCCATTTTTTACATGGAGTAATGACTTTTCAAGCATTACATAGCAAAATGTTTCCCTTTTCAGTGTCTCCACAGTTATCAGACTTTGTTTAGCTTGGTAGTTAATGTCTAACTATGAGCGAGCTACATTAATAATTTTACTAGGTATTAAAATGTTCATACACATTTGAAACCCTTAGTTTTACAAAGTTTTCATTATTAATATTAAGATTAAGGGTCTACATTTTGCACCAGCAGCATTCTAAATTTGTGTCTACAACACATTTTATGGGAACAAATTTTATATTCTACTATCCTTGCTTTTTTCTTCCCTTGAGTTCTTAAGCTCATTGAGGAAATACTTAGTAATGATGTTTTAGCCAAAGATTATGGTTTTGCTATGTCATTTATTTATTATTTTCTTTTATTACTAGAAGATTTACATGGGGTTGCTTGGGTCCTTCAAGGCAGGGGGCTGTGGGTATGGAGCATGCAGGAATCCAAGGCAGGGGCTTGGGATTATGGGGGGGAGGGTCAGGTCAGAGGGCTGAGGCTGTGGGGTTACAGAAATCAGGGCAGGGGGTGGAGGGCTCAGAGCAGGGGGTGTGCAAGATTAGGAGCAAGTGCAAGTGGAGAGCTTAGGCCAGAAGGCTCAGAAAAGGGGGCTGTGAGGTTAGGAAGAGCTTCCTGGGCCTGCCTATGGTGGCAAAGGTGGCATTGCTCTGATGGCGGCTTCTCCCAGGTGGCCAGGTCTATGCTGCTCTGGAAACTCTTCCTTGGGGGAGGTGGGTCTCCATCGGGGGAGGGGAACTCCCTGGCTCCCCTAGGCAGTGGCTGGCTGGTTCTCCTAGCTGGTGATTCCTCATAGGGGGCCTTCCTGCCACCCCTCCAACCAGTGGCTCCTCAGGATGGGGGTCCAGGCTGCTCGCAAGGATCCCCTCCTGCCACCCCCATCCAGCACTGTGGCCAAGGCTTTGGGGGTGTCACTTACCTGTGCCAGGGGCCAGCAATATAGAGAGTCCAGGCCCCAACTAGCTACTCTTCCTCGCTCTCTTGTGGTCATTCTGCACTACAGCTATCCCCCATGCTCACTGCCTCCTGTGGTCATTTTGGAGCATAACTGTCCCTCCTTTCAGACTCCTCCCTTTCCATATTATAGAGAACAATCGAATTCCTGGCACAACCCAGACCTGACATTGCTTTAAGTTAGGAGGAAAGGAGGCTGCATACCAAATTTGGTGGTCCTAGCTCTTACCATTTAGGAGCAGTTCTTGAGCAAATGGATTCATAGATGGATGGTTGGACTCATGGATGAACAGAGAGATGCACAAGCTCTCTAAAATACATACACAGACGTTCGGTTTGCTTTTAAAAGAGAATGACCATGCAAAGCTGTAAGCTGCATGATTATCGTTAAACTTACAAAAATCCCCTAGCAGAATAAATGCAAATAAATTAATGCTCCCTGCCAGCAGCCTCAATAGTTAAATGAAGATAATGCTTAACCTAATAGTTTGTAGTATTTTAGCTGTGTTTGTCTTAGCATCTGAGAGAGACAAGATAGTTGAGGCAACATCTTGTAGAGGACTAACTTCTGTTTATGGAAGAGTCAGTTTTTTGAGCTTCATAGAGATCTTCTTCAGGCCTGGAAAACCAGAATGCCACAAAATGTAACCAGAATGCCACAGCTGAATGTAAGAAGGGACAGATTGGTAAGCTTAAGAGGTCACCATATGTGGCAGATCACTTAAAGTGAAGTAGGAAGTTAACACCTTTGCAGTCATAGGACAAAGTGGGTAAGTATTTTACTACGAAGAGAGCCTGAAGTATAAGTCCTTGTATCAGAGGCATGGTATAGGGTCTAAGCTAAAGTCATGGGCAAGCTTTGCTGATATAAAGCAAAGTTAGCCAAAGTCAGGCTGTGAGCAAATTTCAGACTCTGCCTGCTTGCAAGTTCACAGAATTTGGCAAAAGCAGGGCCAATTTTGCAGAAACACACATTTATAGGAAGTGCTATCTACTTATGCAAACATATTTTTGAGAGTGATACCAGAAGATTCTGGTATTGGGGTGGTACAAAAACATTCCCCAAGCATAACAGAAATATTCTGACCGCTGCTAAAAATAAGGTTCACATGATAGTAGAATGAATAAAAATGTTATAATTAAACCAATATGTACAAGGAGATGGGTAATAATTAGACATATCAGGGGGCAGTAGCTAACAGTGTTAGAGGGACAGTATATATATATATATATATATATATATATATATATATATAGTTTGTATTAGGGTCTAAAGAGGGATTTTTGAGAGTGTTTTTATCCAGCTGAGGGAAGAATGGAAATTTCTGGCATTTATTGATCTGTGTCCACTTCATGGGCATACATGTTTTGGTATATTCGCAGAGTGTGCCCAGTGCTACTACTGTGCTTTGTAAACAAAAACCCTCAACTGGTGCCTTCATACATTTACAGATCTTGTGGTCATTAGTAAGTTTGTTCAAGGTCTGCTGTGCTGTCTATCTGTGCAGAGCTGGGGCAGCCCACAGGTAGAACACATACACACATGCAGCTCGACATCTAACAACACTGACCCCAAAACATCCAACAATAAATAGAGTAGGGGTGGCCAAAAGGGCCTCCACAGGCCAGATATGGCCTGCCAAGTGGGTTGATCTGGCCTGCAGAGGCCCTGCTGCTCAGGGCCTGCGGGTGGGGGGAAGCTCACCAAGTTTCCTTGTCCCTGCCCCCACCCTGCAAGGAATGCATGGTGCTTAGAAGTGCCATGCTCTCCTGGCAGGTTGGGAGTAGACTTCGCGCACTTCCCTGCCCCCCAGGCCAGTCAGGGCCTCGGAGTGAGGGGAAGCACACAAAGTTTCCTCTGCCCTGCCCCCACACTGCCAGGAGTGCATGGTGCTTAGAAGCACCACACACTCCTGGCAGGGCAGGATGCATGCTCCCCTGACCCCAAGCCCTGATTGGCCTGGGGGCAGAATGGGGAAGCATGTGAAATCTCCTCCCACCACCAGGAGCATGGGCGCCTAGGGGGAACATCTTGGGGGCGGGGGCAAAGACTTCACATACTTCCCCCCCACACCAGACCAATCATGGTCTGTGGGTAGGTAAGCAGGGAAGTATCCTGGCCCTGTCCCTTCTTCCTGATGCCCCACCCCTTCTGGGGGCCAATTTCTGAAGTGTCCCCGGGTAAAAAATTATTACCCACCCCTGAAGTAGTGGAAACCCTCAGCATTTGTGGTGAATGCATTCCTAGTACAATCATGAATGGCAAAATTCATGAATACTGGGAGCTGCAGCTCCTGGCCCCTGCAGTGAGCTCCCCACAGCTCCCAAACTCACCGTGGGGGCCAGGAGTTGTGGGGAACTCACTACAGGGGTCAGGAACCACGGGAACTCACTGCATCTGCCAGGAACTGCTATCCTCGAGACACCACCTGAGGAAACTACAGTACATTGGTGATCTTTCCCCCAAAATCATCTGAGACACAATGTATGTAGAAGCTCTCTACATCAGTATTCCACACAAGGATGGTTTACAAGTCATCAGGAACTGTATCCCCAATGATGCTATGGCACAACTGGACTTGGTGCCTTTATTCTCACCCACAACCATTTCAGATCTGGAGATGATTTATACCTTCAAATCAGAGGCACCGCCATTGGTACCCACAGGGCCCCATACTACACCAATGTTTTTATGGCTGGCTTAGAACAATGCATCCTCAGCTTCCATCCCGAGTGCCCCTCCTCTACTTATCCCTTGAAGAATTCCACTGGCATTTCAACAATTTCCACCTCATCATCAGTCTCAGTGTAGGGGTCAATTGCAGAAGAACTCTGTATGTGTGAAGTATAAGGGTGGTGAGGCCTGCATTCTCCCCCCTTTCCCATTCCCCTTCCCTTTCCCTCCTACTGATGACCCAGAAGCAAGCCTCTAGGACATACGCCATTGTAGCAAGAACGAATTGTAGATAAGGGCTGGAACATAACAATATTGTTTACCTAAATGTACTGTTCATGTAAACAAAGTCAAAGGAGAAGCAGTACAGCTGAACCATACTGTAACAAGGAATGAGTAACCCCAGAAATTTCCAAACTGCCACAAACAAGGTAGAGACACAGTATTTAAAGCTGCACCAGAGCACAGCAATTTGGACCTCACCGATGGGCTTTGGGTCTTATATTATATTATATTATATTAGGCCTTGGTGGTTTCAAATTACTTAAACATAATTTAAACCTACTTAAAATTCAGATAAAACTTCTCCATATTAATCAGTTCAGCCCTTGCCAATTTTTTAAACACAGACCAGGAGATCAATATATACGATATTAAACTCTAACAATTCCAAGACAGGCTAACTAAGTAGAATTGGTGGTTTAAAACCACATCCCCCTTGTTATCAAATATCTCTAAATATAAATATCAGCTGAAAAATGCCTTTACACAAAATGAATGATCAATCATGCTGAATTGGACACACAGAACAGAAACATAGAAAAAAAGCAGTATGATTGACCTGAGCCAAAAGGGGTATAGTACTCTTCGCTGCTTGAAATATACTAAGCATGGTCACTGCTAATTACACTGTCAGTGATTTTTTTTCTTGTGCAGATAACTCACTCTGAATAGCTAAATAGGAATAATCAAAATTCTAGAATGTGGTGTGCTTGTAAACCATACATACCAGACACTGTAATTTAAAATACTCAGTGTCTTATCTCATAGTGCAGAGGCAGTAAAACGCTTAGATCCTTTTAGGATAGAATGGGAGTGTGTGCTCATGAAACCAGGACAGAAAACTGATACAGTTTATGGCACCTAAAATATGACTTCCAGTCCCCATGATTTATTGGATTGTTTTACGGGAAAGGACGTGTTTATTGACCTAGAGGCTGAGCAATACAATGACCAATCTTTGCACTGTGGACAAGTGAAAAATGGTGATGGATTGTCTGACAAGACTTGTTTAGCTTTGCAGGGGCTGGTATACCTAGCCAATAACTGCCAAATAATTCCTTTCTCTCAGCTGTTGACATGTCATCTGGTAAACCATATATTCCCATCCACCCACATCTCATTTTTCAGCAAACAAAAAAGGTTGGTATCTGCTGAAAAAATAGAAATAATAAAAAAAACCCAAAACAAAACTTATTCATAAGCTTTCTTCAAATAAAGGTTAAAATAGGAGTATAACTATATTGTAAATAATAATGTATGACTATGATGTCATTTTTTTGTGTGTGTATCCAGACGTGCTTCTCAATTTGGTTTTACATAACACTCTTTATTGTCTAGGTGGGTCCAGTGCTTGACAAAGTGATAAATAGCACAGTAGTTGCAAAGCAAACAAAGCAGTCATGTCCGAGCTCTCATAGAGCCACAGTATCAGAATCTCATACAATGAGAAATTGAAATGACAGCGAGGCAGTGGGATTATACCAAACTATTCAAAATATGCCATGGGACATTCTGTTTGGAACAGCCACTGAAGAAGCACAGAAGGGACCTTAATTTAAAATGTCATGTTTACTATTTAAGTCTTAATTAATATAGGCATCTTGGCATGCTCTGTGATCCTACGTTGATCCACTCTCCTTTCATTTTATATCACAATAAAGATAGGGTGGAATACCGTGGCCTTGCTCTTATTGAAACAAAGTCATTCACAGCATCAGTATATGTTATATTAATTACATTGCATTGATACTGTGACAAAGAAATGCATTGAGAAAATGTTATGCTACATTGATTTACACCATAGGATGACCAGTCTATCTGTGACCAAATAATAGAGAAAAGGCAGGCTCCATCTATTTGACAGCAGCTATGGTTTATACAGTACTCAGAAGGGCCATAAATGCAGACATCATATAGAAGGAATCTAGGTTCCTGAGTCCATAAAATTGGACTCCATAGAAATCAGATGACTTTTCCAGAAGGGAGCATCAATAAGAAAAGTTAGGAATAGGAAGTAGGGAGATTATGGAGCAATCTGAAATTTATCTTAACTGGAAGATTTCTGTCTGAAAATATAGTCCATACTTGTGTAGACTGAGAAAACATAAGTAAATTCATATGTCTACTCTGTCAAGCATCTTAATATTTGTTCCTTTGCATTTCAGTTAAACTGAGTGTCATAAGTCAATCACTCAAAAGGGGAGTAGACTCCTTGCTTCTAAAAAGTTGAGTGTATGGAAGGGGTGGGGAACCTACGGCCTGTGGGCTTATTCTGGCCCTGGGCTTCATTTGATCTTCCCACTGTGGGCCAGAAGCCCCAAGCTTCAGCATTCCCTCATGGGGCTTGAGCAGGAGCACCAGATTAAGTGTGAGTGAAAGCTGCTGGGAGCAGGTGATAAATTTATGTGCACCGAGTCATGTGTGAATGTGCACCATAGTAGAAACAAAAACATATCTTTGGGTTCTCTGCTTATCATGTGGGAAGCATTTGAATTTCTGCTGAGTGACCACACATGTGCACAGCTTACAGGGAACACTGGTCAGTGGCCCCTGACTGAAAAAAAGGTTCCCCCCCATCTCTGATATATGGCAAACAAATGTCTGTGGTAATGATTCTCCCAAAGAATGAGAAATTCTTGTATGAGACTGTTTCTTTAGGAGCATACTGTATTTGCTGCTTTGCTTGAATATATAAAGTTTGGATGATCACCAAAGACTTTCTAATTGTTGGACTCTTGGTGTTAGGAAGAGGGAAATTAAACTGCCTTTATTACTGTGGTGACAGGAAACTGTTCCTGCAGGTAGGACAAAAATCTTTTTTCTTCCCATTCCAAAGTATTTCCTCTTAAAGAAAGCACATTTTTTAAAAATAATTTTCTCTACTTGAGAAGTATTACAAGTGGGAAAGTAACTACTGCTGGAGAGATATTTATTTCCTCTTTTTGATCAATGCAGTGTTTGCTCTTCACTCTTATTTTTGCTTTATTGAATGCCATATGGCTTACTGCTCCAGATATCCAGCCACTGCAGGTAATAACAACAGCCGTGACCTCTGGCATAAAAACAAGTGTCTATAAAAACGGGGAAAAGCACAGTGGGAGTAATTACCCCCTTGGACTAACTTACCACCGGTAAAATACACTATAATAAGGCTCATAAAGGCCAGATTTGGCAAGGTTTTTGGAACATAAGGAACAGCTGGCAATTCAGGCTAAAACAAACCATGTGAGCATCTGTTGTCCGAATCAAATGTTGCATTGCACTTTTTTTAAACACACGATATGAAAAAGGGAGTGTCTGAAAAACTGACCAGTATACAGAGATATTCTGGGAAAGGCCATAATAATATCCTTTTTATTATCGTTTGTAAGCTAGAATTAAAGCAGATTTTTTTTTTTTAGATTTCTTTGATTTAAATCTTCTCTGAATTTAGATATGGGTGCAGCCTTTCTTGTTATCACCTTGCAGACTATGGGCCCATTGCCTGATCTTACATTAAATTGCCTCCATAACAGGCTGATATTTCTGAAACACTATTTGCCTGTGTTATATCCATCAGCAGCCCCATGAAGAGGGCATTGGGTTAGGATTGGGTATGGATTGGGTTTTCTGGTTTTGTTTGATTTTGTGTGTGTGTGTGTGTGTGTGCTCAGCCTATGTAGGGACCTTTACTGTGTCCTGGAGCATATTTTCAGAAATATGCCCATATCTCCTGGTTTCTATAAACCCCCTAGCTTGAGAAGGTCTGTGGATTGATATCTCTGCTGGTTAGGAGGAGATCTACAATCAAGACTCTAAAGAATTCTAGTCCATATGTACACAGCAACACTGAAAACACAGCAAAAGAATCAAAAACATTGGCACTGAGTCTCAGAACCCAGGTCAACATATTTGAGCTTGTAGAGCTCATGTTACAGGGCTAAAAATAGCAGTTCTTGCTCAGGCTGGATCCTGATTTTTGAGACTCAGCCCCTGGTCAGATTTCATTCCTTTTTACAAAACTATGATAAGTCTTGTACAAGTGTGCCTTTTTGAGGTATCATTCAAAAATTCATAATTTGCTGATCTTTAGTGTGCTAGTAAAATGTGTGTAGCCATATTGTATGTAAAGTTATAAGATGTTACTGTATGGCATTGCTGAGACATGGTCAAAGTTTAGAAAAGCAGACACAAGCCAGTTCCTTAGAGACAAAAGCAAACATATGCTTCAGCCAGGTGTTGTCAAAACCAAACAGATGATCACCTGGTTAAGTGGCCATTTTTTGGCAGAAAGAAGGCGAGAGAGAGAAATTTACATCCTGGGTAAACAGACTTGTGGTTACCTGAACTCTAGCAGCGGAAGATTTTCAAAGAGAAATACTGTAAAGAGGGAAAACAGAAGACACAAATCAACCCTCTCTCCTTATTTCTGCTCATGACATCAACAATATGTGAAAGATAAAAGAAGCATCATTGAATAGGAGGACCAGTCTTGGTTGAAAGTAATTCAGCTAGAATTCTGTAAGGATGTGACGAGAAATCTTTTGTTGAAAATTCTAACTTTTCTTACTTTTTATTCCATTGTAGCCAATTCTGATTTGTGTGCCTCATTACTTGTAATCACTTAAAATGTATTTTTCTATAGTCAATAAATTTATTTTATTGTTTTATCTAAGGCAGCGTGTGCTTGGATTGAAGTATTCAGGAAACTTTATTGGAGATGACCAGATTTGTGCATATCACTTTCTGATAATGAAATAATTGATGTTCTATGAGCTTGTATTGCCCAGAAGAAAGGAGCCAGACAATACAAGACACACATTTCTGGGACTAGGAAGTTGCTAGTTTAACTCTGCAACATAATTCAGTAGAGCTGACTATAAGTACTCATATAATTCATCTGGGAGTGATTTTGCATGTCAGAGGCTAAGTGTGTACAGACCAGGAGTGGTTGTTCTCATAGTGCCATAGTTTGAAAGGTACTCCAGTTGGAGAATTAAGGAAATACAGCTGTTCCACCATCCAGATTGCACCCTGGGGAATGTCACACAAATCTCAGAGATCTTTTTTTGTTGCATAGAAGTACCAGTTTGCAGCTTCTCTAGTTTGCAAATATAGAACAATTGTAAGGCAGAAATTGGTCCTACATGTTTTGTGCAATGGTATTTTTAAATTTACCCAATACAGCCATGGTAGTGCAATGTCTTTATCATAAAAGTTGAACTTGCAAATGCAGAATTATGTGCAAAAGTAACTGCAGTCAAAAATTAATCAATCTAAAACTTTAGAGCCTAGAAAGTTCACCGAGTCCTACTTTCTGTACAGCCAGAAGCTTAGACAAACACATTTGTTTACATTTGCAGGTGATAATGCTGCCTGCTTCTTAATATAATGTCAATTGAAAGAGAGGACAGGCATTCACATGGCACTGTTATAGCTGGCATTGCAAGATATTTACATGCCAGATATGCTAAAGATTAATGTGTCCCTTCATGCTTCAACCACCATTCCAGAAGACATGCATCCCTGCTGATGACGGGCTCTGCTAGATAATGATCTAAAACAGCGCCGACCAACCTATACTCATTTTCATCATCTGAGACAGATGTCACCAACAGAAGGTTGATTTTCCTTTTTGGTGGTTCAGATTCTCTATAAGAGGCATAGCTGTGTTAGTCTGTAGTCACAAAAACAAAAAGGAGCCCTGTGACACCCCATCTAACAATGTGGATTTTTGCCCCTGGCAGTTTATGACCAAATAAGTCTGTAAAGTGCCACAGGACTTCTCAGATACTTTAGTTTCTGCATCAGAGCATTGTGCTTTTAAGACTTCTGGAAGCATGCTCCATACTTTGTCCCTTTCAGATGTTGGAAGGCACTTCAGATCTTCAACCTTGGGATGTTTGGTGTAGCTACTTTTGGAATATTCACATGGATACTTTACTTACATTGTGTCACATTTTCAGTGAAAGCGTTCATAAAATAAACAAGATGTTATGATCTGAGACTGCTATCACATGAAATATATAGCAGAATGCAGGCAAAACAGCAGGAAACATGCAATTCTTCCCCAAGGAGTTCAATCACAAATTCAATTAATGCATTATTTTTTAAAGAGCATCATCAGCATCGAGGCCGATCCTCTGGAATAGTGGGCAAAACACAAAGAAGCATATGAATGTTTAGTATATCTACATATAAATACTTTTCAATGCAAGGTACAAAAGTGCCACATGAATGTGTGTTCTTACGTTCAGGTGACATTGTAAATAAGAAACAAGCAGCATTATCTTCCATAAATAAAAATACATTTCTTTCTCTTCATTCCTCTGGAATGGTGGCCAACACATGAAAAGCTTTAGAACCTACAAGACACTCAGTCCCACTTCTTTCTTCAAGTGGTTTTGTATGCTCTAAAGTTTTATATTGATTTAAAAAAAATGCATTTGTAGGTTGCACTTTCATGATAAAAAGTACAGTATTTGAATGAGGTGAATTGAAAAATACTATTTCTTTTGTTTATCATTTATTAAATGCAAATATTTGTAATAAAATTATATAAAGTGAGCACTGTACACTTTGTACTGCATGTTACAATTAAAATCAATATATCTGAAATATAGAAAAACATCCCAAATATTTAATAATATTCAATTAGTATTTTATTATTTAACAATGCCATTAAAACTGAATAATCACAGTTTTTAAAATTGAGATTACTTTTTTGAGTGAATCGTGTGAATTAACTGCGACTAATCCAAATCCTTAATTTAAGGTCCATTTGAAACCTTGTACACTTGAACTGGGTGCCCAATAATATCCACTTTAGTTCACAGTTTTGAATACCAGATTCAGAGTGTTTTGTTTTTTAAAGCTAAATTCCCCTTTTAACACTTCTGCTGCTAAACAAAAGTAAAGAGCTTAGAATTCAAGTCATGTATTATGCTGAATGAGTCAGTGTTTCTTGGAACACACATGGATAAAGATAGCTTCCAGTGGATGACATCTTTCCATATGAGAAGTACCATTGACCAGGTAGTATTTCTCAGAAGAAGTTCATATCTGTAGGTGCCTCTTGGAAAGGAAAACTGATTTTTAACACCTGCACCAGAAGCAGGTAAGCTGCCTATGACCTCTCTTCTAGAAATAAGCAGACAAGGTTCTTCGGTCTGAGTCAATGCCTGCTTCCCTTATTCTGGAGATTGTGCCTGGTTTTGTGTTACCTGGGGTGCTCAGAACCCACAGAAGAGGCAACTTAACTATTTCACTCCAGTAGGTGTCAGGAATAAATCAATAGGAACACAGACACTCTATCTGAGCAAGGATTAAATGCACGTAAGCATGTATTTATCTAACTCTGCAGTTTTAGATTTCAGCACACATAGACATGAGCAATAGAACATCACAGATATCTACCCAACATCTGAAACTGAGCTGAGTAATTCAAAGAAGTTTTGCAGTGGAAGGTTACTCAGCCATGGGGAGAAAGGGTGCCAAGGTGGCATTACAGGACTGCTCCAAAGTACAATCTACTGTGTACTGGAGAGAGTTTGCTTGTCTATCTGTCTGTTTGTGTCTCCATCTATCCATATGTGAGTCCATTTGTTCAAGAACTCTTCCTAAATGGTAAGAGTTAGGACCACTAAATTTGGTATGCAGCTTCCTCTTATCCTAACTTAAAACAAGGTCAGAACTTGGTTTTGCCAGGACAATGGGATATGCATGGAATGCGATTGTTTCGCATCCCACAGAAAGGAAGGGGTGTGATAGCAGGCACGGTTATACTCACAAATGACCAAAGGGGGCAGCAAGCATGGGGGGACAGATATACTAATAAATGACCATAGGGGAGCAGCAATCGCCCCAGCCCCGGGGAACAGCTGCCAGCTGGCCAGTGCAGCCTCTGCCACTCTGGCCTGGCTCTGAGGAGCAGTCTCCCACCATGATGTATGGCCTCGACAACTCTGGGCTAGCCCCAGAGAGCAGCTGGTGGGCAGCCTGCGTACTCCCCCCTCTCCTGGACCAGTCTCAGAGAAGCTGGCAAGTGGCCTTCATGCCTTCCTTGAGGCCATCACCAGGGTGAAGCTGAAGGGTGTGCCCCCAACCCCTGCAGCCCTGGGTTGGCCTGGGTAGAAGCTAGTGGGCAGCTTGTGTGTCCCCCTCTTCCGGGCCACTCAATATTCCCACTGTCCACTATGTCAACTAGTGTTCCCTCTAAGCGGCCCAACAGCACAGCTTCACAGGTGATTAATCAGCCCCACCCAGTCAGAGGCTCAGGGCTCTGTGCACGGAGCTGACTGACTGGGCAGGGCTGATTAATCACCTGTGAAGCTGTGCTGCTGTGCAGCTTAGAGGGAATGCTGATTGCAGCTCATAAGAATAACCATATACCTTGTCCACTGAGAACTTGGAGTTCCGATTACTTTTGGCAATCACTCCTCTTTCAGATAAAAACTTAGGCTACGTCTTCACTGCAGTGTTCTAGCTCAAGAAGTCTGTAGCTCTAGTTTTTTGGTGCAAAGGCTTCTTATGCAAGACCACGTCCACACATCAAAGCACCTCTCTTTTGCGACACTCTTTTGCGCAAGAGAGCATCCACACTGCAGGGTGCTCTTGCGCAAGAAAGCTCTAATTGCCATTCTCACAGCACCTGTGCTTTTTTCCATAGGGGTTTCTTGCGTAAGAAACCCCTCTGGAGCATCTACACTTGCCTTCTTGTGTAATAGCTGTAGCGCTAAAAGCAGTTATGTCTCAGAAAAGGAGGTTTACCAAGGGCGGAAAAAGCCCTCTGTTCTGCCATTTAACTGCCCATTTAATAGCGCTAGAGCTCATTTGAGGTGTGGACGCTCCCCAGGTTTTTGCACAAAACCATCTGTTTTTACACAAAAACCTTGTAGTGTAGAAGTAGCCTTAGAGTATGAGGTAATGGATATAAAATTTCCCATGATTCTAGTCTGTAAACAAAAGCTTTTGTCCTTGTGTCCTTTGTCAAATTTCAGACTGTTAAACAGCATGTTATTTGGATTGTATATTTGTCTACTGCCTTATCACCTCAGAGGTAGATGAGAGAAGTAATTCTGCTTTGAACAGTGCGCAGTATTTTGAGATCCTTTTGGAGGAAAAAAGGCACAGAACCAATGGAAGAGATTGTTATTAATTCTAATACAAAAGGCCCATAGCTGGGTAGCAATTGGATGAATCTTTTCAGATCTCCAAATCCCCAACAGTTTAATTCAGGAACTCAAAGCAGAAAAAATATCCAGATTAAAAACAGAGCTCAGTATTAGAAAAGCATGTTCTTAATCCCAAATTTTCTTTTGGTTGATTCCATCTTATTTCCCTTATAAATTCCTCTCCTTGTTCAGCGTTTACACTAGAAAACTTCTCGTTGAATTTTGGAGTGAACTTTAATTTATTCCCTCCCAGTGTATGGCAGTGGTAGCAATGGTGGCAGCAGCACAGCATCAACAACAAATCCCATAAATCTTGAACTTCACTTTTTCTGGCATTCTTGTTCCAAAGTTGTCAACTGATGCTTAAGTAAAAAAAATTGTAATATTAAAGGGCAAAGTGCATGCATCAAGACATTACATGATAAAATAAGCACACCAGATTTCATCATTTTTATATCACACAGTAACAGTTGTAGCATTATTAATCCATGCTACAACTGAAAGAGAGTTCTCAGATTTCTTGCACTGACATTTTCAAGTTCACCACTATTCTAAAATAGACTAAAATTAGCCTAATTTAATTTTAAATTGTCTGTCCTTTCTCTCTGTTTTTTTTCCCTAAGGATATTCTCCTATGTAATTTCACAGAGTAGTCCACACAGCTTTCAAGTTCCTTCAGTTGGTTTTAAAATATTATACTTCTTACATCAGATCCTGGAAACTTTTTTTGATTAGGATTCCAGAACTCTGTTTTGTATATGTATAAAAATGACTGTAATCACACCCTAATTTCTCAAGATTTTGTCATTTTTCACTTTCCCAAGAACAATTTTGTGAATTTTTCAGTTCATATTCATTAAAGATCAAGTCTCATAAGACAAATTCAAATTTGTCTTTAGCATGTTCAATCGACACACTTCGGGCTTGGTTACACTACGAGAAGATTGAAGCTGCTGTAGTCGACCTTCTGCAGTTCAAATTAGCGGGTCTAGTGACGACACACTAATTCAAACTGAGAAGGTGCTCCTGTCCACACTGGTAGTCCTGCTCCTTGTGAGGAGCATGCTGGAAATTCTTCTGATTTGATTTTGCCCAATGGCTATTCAAATACATGTGCTTGACCAATAGCTTTGCCATATTACCTGAAAATTTCTTTCCCTGTCCTATTTCAGGCAATTGGTTACCTTGAATATGACTGAAGTTGGTTCTTAATTGTTGATTTCTTTGACAGGTTTCTGTCCATTTTAAGGTAAGATTGTTTTCAAGTTTTACAAAATGGAATAGAACATTCTCCTTCCTGCACCCTAAGTCCCTAACTCCCTCCCAGACCCCGCAATCCTCAGCTGACTCCTGCATACCAAACTCCTAATTTTTGGCCCCACCCTGGATCCTAAGGGGTCCACAAAATCTAACAGCCCAGGCCTCCAGAAGAGTTAATCTGGCCCTGAGTGGCATGGCAAATGATGTTGAGAAAGCAGTCCTCAGCTCACTGCCTCCTGTCCTACTGCTCCCGACAGGTTCCTACGGTGCTGAGTCCAGCTTTTGGGTCTCTGGTTGAATTCAACAGGCATTAGTTCCCAAATTTTAAGAAACTTGGTTCCACTGGGTACTCTTATCAGAATAGTAGCATGTTATTGCATGCTCACTTTTGCACGTGCATTTTATAAAAGACCCCGGAGGGGAGTTATTAGTGCCCCATATTAAAAATTTATTTGCAACAAACTACCACATGCAGGTCATAAAAAAAAATCAAAATTCAGCAGAAATTTTAACAGTTGTCACAGATGGCATATAAACACACATAATATGCTGAAGTGTTATTTGTAGCTGGTAGCTGTGAGTACTATAAAAATAGACATTGAAGGTGTTAGGCTCATTTATGGGTCTTTTGATTACACTTTGTACAAAATTCTAGAGGAAGATTGCTATGTGTAAAAAGTAATTATTCTGAATCAAGCCTGTCTGATGCACCTTGTCTGTTACTCTGCTTCCTCTGCCCTCCACTCAGCTAGCAGTGGCTTGTGTTTCTGCCTCAGTGACTCTCCATTGTAGTTTACACTTCACCTCTTAACTAGAGTTGAACAAAATTTTCACCATGAAACACATCTAGCTTCAGTGACACGTTCACAGATATTCCCAACACTGGGCTAAGTTTGAGTCGTTGTCCCTACACTGCAGTTGCAGGTTGCAGGAATAGCATGTAGCATGTACATGATCAGATCAGAGTTATCCCCAGAGACTTTTTTAAAAAAAGGTTTTGTATAAATGGTTTATAAAATTTTCCTTTCTACCTTGTTACTTATTTTAATTTTACCTGTGTGAGAGCTTTTGGGAAACTGTTGGCATGAAAGGCACTAATTTTATGTTTTCTTACAAATCATTCAGAAAATATTAAATAGTCTAGGGCCATAAACAGATCCCTGAAAGATGCCATTAGAAACAGACTCCATTCAATTACAATTTCCTGTTGAGTTATATTTCAATATCTATCAGTTAGCCAGTTTTTAATTCACTTGACACATGCCATTTTAATTTCATATTCTGTTTTTTAATCAAAATATTGTCTGGTATGAAGAAATCTAATATGCAGGAGCCTACTATGAATGACATCACAATTATGTTTATCAACCACGCTTATAAAGTCAGTTTGAGAGGATCTCTTTTTTATAAACCCACGTTTATGCATTAACTACACCCCCTTTATGCATTAATTACATCCCTCTCCTTTAATTCTTTATTAATTGAGTTCTGAAATTGTATCACATTTCAGATGATATCTGAGCCATTAGCTATTATCTCTGAAAAGTCATTATCTCTGAAAATCCCTTCCAGAAGACTGGAAAATGGCAAATATCATGCTCGTGTATAAAAAGGGAAATAAGGACAACCCAGGAAACTACAGACCAGCCAGTTTAATTTCTGTATCAGGTAAGATAATGGAGCAAATAATTAAAGAATCCATTTGAAAACATCTAGAAGATAATAAGGTGATAAAATACAGTCAGTGTGGATTTATAAAGAACAAATCATGTCAAACTAATCTGATAGCTTTCTTTGATAGGATAACAAGCCTTATGGATAAGGGGGAAGCAGTAGATGTGGTATATCTAGAGGTTAGTAAAGCATTTGATACAACCTGTCTTTACTTTCTCATCAATATACTAGGGAAATACAACCTAGATGGGGCTGCTATAAGGTGGGCATGTAACGGGTTGGATAACTATTCCCAGAGGTAGTTATCAAGGGTTCACAATCATGTTGGAAGGGTATAACAAGTGGGGTTTTGCAGAGATTAGTTTTGGGACGATTTGGTTCAATATCGTCATCAATGATTTAGATAATGACATATAGAGTACACTTATAAAGTTTGTAGATGATACCAAGCTGGGTTACAGGTGCTAGGGAGGATAGGATTCTAATTTAAAATTATCTGGACAAACTGGAGAAATGGTCTGAGGTAAGTAGGATGAAATTCAACAAGAACAAATGCAAAGTACTTCACTTATGAAAGAACCATCAGTTTCAGTCTAGGAAGGAGAATTGCAGAAAGGTATCTACTTTGGTTCTGGACTTCCAACACTCTGGTCATCTGAAGAAGTGGGCTGTGCCCATGAAAGTTCATGATACCATCTACATGTTTTGTTAGTCTTTAAAGTGCTACCAGTCTATTTGTTGTTTTTTTAAGTTTATCCTGTACAGACTAATTCGACTACCCCCTGAAGCTTCACAAGCTAAATATGAGTCAATTGCAAAGAAAAGCAAACATCATTCTGGGATGTATTGGCAGGACACGAGAAGTAATTCTTCCACTCTGCTCAACTGGATTATTATGTCCAGTTCTGGGCACCACATTTCAGGAATTATGTGGACAAATTAGAGAAGGTCCAGAGAAGAGCAACAAAAATAATCAGAGGCCTAGAAAATATAACCTATGAGATTGTGGAATCCCGATCAATGGAAATTTTAAGGGCAGGTTAGACAAACACCTGTCAGGGATTATCTAGATGGTGCTTGGTCCTTTCCTGAGTGCAGGGGAGTGGACTTGATGACCTCTCGAGGCTCCTTCCAGTTCTATGATTTTATGAGTTTCAGTATAATGCAGTTGCATGGTGTAATTCTGTAATTCAATACAGAATTATGGGCTTAATCAAAAGTCAATTGAATCCAAAGATCCCCACTGATTTCAGTGGGTTGTGGATCAGGATTTTAATGCAAGATTTCCATACAGCCCTGATTCTTGAGTCCAGCCAAACTATGCTTAGCACACAATATGTAGCAAGATGATTTTCTGTACTTTTACAGCTCCCTGATTTTGGGACAGGTTAGAGGATTGCTAGGGCTACAGGATAAATCAGAACAGCCATGTCTGGTGGCTAGGAGGCCAAGGACCACTTTTCTCTAGGCTGACTTCTTTGCAAAGAAGGGGATAATCTTCTTGCCAGGTTGCCATTTCAGGAGAGTTGGGGAGGGGGCAAACAGCCGTGTGTACTGGGATGCGGCTTTCTATTCCCCAATGATAAGGGAGCAAGGGGATAGTTCTTGGGTTCCATGAATTATTCCTCTGCCCCCTCCCTTCACCAGCCAGGAGTGAGAGGGATGCACAGAAGCCATGTACTTTCCCCTCGCTCCTTTATTGTCAGCAGAACAGAAAGAAAAGCAACCTGCATCCCAGTACATATGGCTGCTACCACCCCCTGCTCTCCTGAAACAGCTCCCTTGGTTTCTTGAAATCCTACTTCTATCCTTCTCTCCCTCTTCCAATTTTGTTGCTTAGTATCTCCAATTTAGATTATTCCTTCAGTAGTAAGAAGTACCTTCAATAGGAGATTTCTATCTCCATAGTAATGTAAGAAAGGAAACATGTCCTGAAATAGTTAGTTATAAATACATTCAGTAAATATCAAGGTTAGCTGGAGAAATGGTCTTATATGGTGCTTGATGGCTTGTCTTCCAGTGCTATGGAAAGATTAACAGTATTCCTATAAAAATTACACTAGTTGTGTAAACAAAAGCAGTTGACATTATTGTGAAGAGAAGTGCATTTATTGATTACTGTAACTCCTAGAGGGACTCTCAGATGGTGCTTCCTCCATTCTGCATGTTGTTCAGACCCCGCCTATGCTACTTGATGTTTGTAAGCATGGAACATATATGAAGCACCTGGTTACATGTTTGACCACACCTCCAGATGGAGTGGAATGCTACTGCTAGCTAACCCTTGAATGTTATTGTCCCAGTGCTGGGAATGTTTGCTGCATCTCAGTCTCAGATCAGGGAAACAATAATACTATTTTATACTTCTGGTAGCAGCTTACATGTGAAAATCAGAATGTGTTTTATTAATATTAATGAGATCTACCTTATAGGGGTGTAGTGAGATTTGATATAATGCATGACTTTGCTAAATGGAAAGGCCTCAACTATACTATTAAATTTCATTTTTGTAACATCCTAAGTAAAACATGGCTTCAGTCAAAACACATTATTTAGTTTTTAAGTAACAGAGGAGTAGCCGTGTTAGTCTGATCTTTCAGAATATGATTTGAAGAAGTGGGTCTGCCCCACAAAAGCTCATCACCTAATAAACTATCTTGTTAGTCTTTAAAGTACTACATGACTGCTTTTTTTGTTCTTAGTTTTTGTTTTTGTTTCTTTACATTTATGTTCCAGATTATTCTTAGATAGATCCATTAAAATCTCACATAAAAGCCATTAAAGTTTTATGCTTTGTATATTTATCAAAATGTACTTTATCTCTATTAAAATAAAAATATCTATTATAAAGGTAGAAAAATTATGAAGTTGATAAAAGGTGTGTGATATATTAACATTTTAAATATACACCAGTATTCAGCAAATGGAATTTAAAAGTCATAAGAAGTATGGGCTTTTCTACATGACTATTTAGCTCACAGCAAGCTGTGATATGAATCTACCCTGCGCTAGCCTGCCTTGGACTATCTGTCCCTGAGGACCCTGCTGATGTACATTAACAGTTTGTTAATGCACTTTGATCTTTGAAACAGGACTAGACCACAGTACATTAACAAACTGTTAATGTGCTCAGCTGGGTCCACACAGAGAGTTCATCTGCAGCAAACTAGTGCAGGGCAAATTCACACCCCATCTTGCTGGGAACTAATAGTCTGTGTAGGCAAACCCTAAGCATTTCACAAGTATGTATTGTTTCTATATTGAATGGCACATCACACACACAGCAGAGGACAGGAGTCTTGGTGGGCTAGTTAATCATGCAGTTGTTTCAAGAACTTGCTTTTCTCAAGGTATGTTTACATCTTTCAGTACTGTGTATATACCTGCATAGCCCTCTGCCTCTCCCCTGAAAGAGTATAAATAGGGCTAGGTCTACACTATTGCTTTTTTTCAGAAAAAGCTACGCAAATTGCGCTCTGCAATTTGCATAGCTTCTTCCAATTGCTTTTCTGGAAGAGGCTTTTCCATCATTTGGTCCTGTCTAGATGGGGCCAAATCGTGGAAAAGCCTCCTCTTTTGGAGGAGCCCTTATTCCTTGTAGAATGAGGTATACAGGGCCCCCCAAAAGACTGCGTTTGCTCTTTCACAAAAAAAAGGAAGAGCAAATGCGTTCCCTGGATGCGGCGGAGTTTATCCTGGAAAAATTCCAGAATATCCCAGTATCCCGGAAAAACTCTGCAGTGTAGATGTACCTGAGGAGTGTAACCCCTGTGTAGCAGAGCTTACGCCTCTCCTTCAAAGGCATCAAATGTTGCTCAGACCAGCAGGCCCACTGACAGGGGGGAGTGGGAGGGAAAGGCAAATGGGGCAGTTGCCCTGGGCTCTGGAGATTCAAAAAGGCCCGGGGCTCCTGGCTGCCATTACCATTTCTACAGGAGTGGTGGCTGGAGCTTTGGTCCCTTTAAATCACCACTGGAGCACTATGTGATAATCTCTGGACAGCTCTCAGGGCTGGCTGTGAGATGAGGAGGCCTCTGGCAGGTGTTGAGGGTTGGCTGTTCCAGCCCCGCCCCTTTACTAGGGCCCCACCCTTTCTGAGAGTGCAGAGTTGGTCCCCTCCCATCCTGTAAGGCAAGTCTGTTGTCCCCCCTGCAGACCCTTGTCTTGTAAGGGGAATCATGTAACTATGTTTCTCAAAAGCATGCCCCAGAAGATGTGCTAAACAGCCAAAGACGATAAATGTGGCTGCCAAGAAAGATTCCAGCAAACAAGCAAACTTGGAACAGACACTGGAGACTGCATTAGCTCAGGTCTCAGAGAACTCTACAGACATTGAGGCAACCTGGCAAAAGCAGCAATGCAACATGTAATATGGCAGCCCATGTTCTTGCCTTTTGAAACTGGTTCAATGAGAATGACCCTGAGGTAGATGGCCACTTCTGTTGTTTCCTTGTTCTATTTTAAAGTTTTGTTCTGTTGCCCAGGCCTGAGGAAAGGTTTTCAGTAAGAAACAAAAGGACACGTAGGGTTAGAAAAGAAAGAAAAGTGACTTTTTTATAGAATGCTATTGGGTGTTTTTATGGGATTGTTCAGGAAACTGTCATTTTCTTATTTCCCTGCCGATGCATTGGCTTATGTGATTTTTGTCACAAGGGTTGTGTCTGTCATATTATGTGACATAATACAATGAGGCTGAGAAAATGTGATGTGACAAGCCACCTAATGCACTGAGTCAGTAGGGAAATTTAAAAAATCAGTCCATATCTTAAAAAGAGAAAAATAGAGTCAACTTCATTGAATGGCTTCTCTGAAGAATGGTTGGGTCAGCTGTTTGTTCCACAGCTGCATTTGAACAATCAATTCCCTAATAGAATTGCCTATAACAAACAAATATTTCTTAATATAGTGAGTGGTGGCAAACAGTTGTATTTTAGTTCTGCCCAGACTCTAAAATCATATGAACAACAGACTTTTCCTGAAGTGAATAATTAAATTTAAAGAAATTAGCTTCCAGGGAAAAAAAGTGATTGCCCGATATAACCTCTCAGGTATATATTAGAAAACACTACTTTGTAGTAAATGTTGCCATAATGGTATATGAGAAACAGGCAGTAGTAGTGATACTGCAGTATTTCTTGGCAATAGTGTGTTGCAAAAGCAATAAAGGATGCATCCAGCCTTATGAAGATAAAAAGAGGTTCTTCAAGTGATAACCCTCATGCGTATTCCACACTAGTTGAATGTATGCCCAGTGCACTAGCATTCTGATGGCTGAGCAGCTCCTTCTGCCTCACCAGTCTTCTCATGGAAATGAGGGTACGTCTAGACTATATGGCTCCGTTGATGGAGCCATGTAAACTAGTTTACCCGGCATAGTCAATTAAGCGGGGATTTAAATAATCCGGCACGAGGCATACTGGAGCGGTCGACAAAGGCTTCCCTTGTCGACCGCGCCGCGTCTAGACTGCCGCGCTGTGCTGGATCAGCTGATCGTCGGCACAGCGCGGTGACCATTTTTATTTTAATGAAGCGGGGATTATTTAAATCCCCGCTTCTTTGACTATGCCGGGTAAACTAGTTTACATGGCTCCGTTGACGGAGCCATGTAGTCTAGACATACCCTGAGAGCCCTCAAAGATTCCAGAGCAACTCTATATAACTGAGCCTACAAGAAAAAGCTCATTAAGCCACAATCCTGGTAACACCAGCCATTCCGCCAGTACTGGGCACTTGAGCCTCCTTTCTGCAGACACAGGTCTATAAGAGGAAAACCTGCTGGGTCCTCCTCCCAGCTACCTCCCACCTCCGCACAAACACCCACCGGGCAGTATATTTTACTCGGTGCATACTTGAGGCCGGCATATCATTCAGCCTGTTTTCTTTGACTTTCTTGCCTCTTACTGAGCCAGTATGAAGCAGTAGGTATGTACTCAAGGCAGTTCCCTCTTTCTTCCACTTTTGTCATGGTTGCTACACTCTATTTTTAGCATGCCAGCTAAATCAGAGCTAGTGGAGTATACATCCTCAAGCTAGAGGTTACTTCCCCAGCTCAAAGTGATACCCTTAGAGTGTTTGCACACTATGGGGGAAAAAAGAGTTTTGCTAACTTATGTTAGCTAAGATGTATCCAAGAGTAGACAAAACAGGCTGTCATTTTAACAAATTAGCTGGTTTAAATACTTCCAAGGATCTCACTATAGCTGACCCCCAACCAGTTAACACTTGTAGAACAAACTAATTCCATTTGGCCTGCCTGAGCTAAGGTTTTAACATGCATCAAATGCCTTTTTAACCTAGTAAAGACAAAGCCACTTTGGGAGAGCAAATAGCCACGTGCTTCTTTGCAGAATTTAAAAATGTTGGTAATACCTGTCAGCTTCAAACCTTGTAAAATGAATCTATTTGTGCTGTTACCCACTCCCGCACATCCCATCATGACTTACTATTTAATTAACATAGCTTGTAGTCTATGGACAGCTGTATGAGAAACTGGTGTTTACCTAGTGGTTTTTCTAGTTCTTTGAGAACAATTATTATTTCCATAGCACCAGAAGGCTCTAGGCGAAGAAATACATGTGACCCTTTTTTGACCCTGGTACTAGAATTAGAATTAAGGGCATTCCAAAAAGTTTGTTGGTATATAAACTTAATTTTAAAACATGAAATATTCAAAGTAATGTTATCAATGAGTTGGGTACATAAAGTAAAATTTCTTTAAAAGTAAAAATTCAGTTTGCTTCAACACTGTATAGATAGTACTATGATGTGGAATGAAAAGAACAAAATTTTTACATGTGGGTAAATGAAATTATGCTTCTAAATCATATTTAGGCATAAAAGTGAAAGTGTTCTGATTTTCTTCTCTTGACTTCAATGGAATTTGTGTGTGTGTGTGTTCAGCACCTTAAATATTTTTAAATTTTGGCCAAGGTCTTCACTGGTTTATGAAAAGACTTACTTTTCAGTTCGTAGGCCTTGTTTTTTCTTTTACTGCATTTTTAACATGTGATTTTGGAGGCAAAAATGTAAATACCAGGTTGTTATATACACATTTGTTTTATGAGGACACTACTTTTTGTATTGTGCCTCATAAACCACAGGTATTGTTTATAATCTATAATACTTTTTTTTTGGTTTATAAGATCCAAATTTTTAACTCTTTTACATCTATAAGGAATATACTTGTTATAGCATAAATGATAGGGTAAGTTATTGAGTAAAATACAGACAGAAAAGATAGAGATGCTTTAATATTGTCAACACAGGCTATGTTTGACGAAGACATGGCCCTCTCTTACAAACATTAGTAATAAAAATGCTTGCACAATCATGGAACATACTTTTTCATAAAAGGCTCTAACACCTGTGTGTTTGCAATCTGAACAGTCCAATAGATATCCTTATGCAAGTGCTAGAATTTTCCTACACAAAAACTAAGAAGTTTACACATATGAATGTTGGAACTTGTGTTTATGCATGTATATTCTAAATCACACACAGTTCTTGGGCAGAAGTTAAGTATGCACCAGTTTTTGCTTTATTTTCAGTTTTCCAGGCATACAAGTGAAGGATAGCCTTTGAAAAATTACCCATAAATTATTATCCTTAGAGATTGGTAGGAAAAAACCATTAGCTAATGTGAGAATAAGTACACTCACGCACATTGTTGTTGATTTCATTTTTTATATTACGGTATGTACTGTGCTAAAGAAATAAGAGAGGTGGGAAGTCATCATATCTTCCTGCCTTCCATAGCAATCCCACCTCTTCCTGCCTGTTTATCGTAGAAAGCATGTAAGACATTGACATTTTCCCGAATTTCAGTTGCAGCTATTAACTCCCCCCCATTAATTTACATAGACTTTTAAGCACTTCAGCTTGGTTCTGAATAAGAAATCTCTCTCTCTCTCTCTCTCTCTCTTTACTGGCTGTTGTTTCTAAAATGATCATATAAATGATATATAATGATTATTGGTAGTGTACATGTTGGTGAGTGCTATTTTGCTTTCGGTGAGTTTGGATATAATGCTCCGAGGAGGGCAGGATAACTAGGGTTTTTGATTTTGCATTTGCTTTGGACTAACTTGAAATGTGTGGCTTGATTATTAAGAGTTGAATGTGGATGTTGATTCCAGGTCTCCACTGGAGTTAAGAGGCTCTGGAATATCTTGTATTAAATAAGCAACATTGTCAGGTACTCTGTTTGGACTCCCACCTCCTGCTACTGTCATGCAGTTGCATGTAGTTTACCTTGAATTGTGTCTTTCATAATTTCCACAAGTTCAGAAGCTTGGTGAGAGAGCTTGTCATTTAAAACATATTTTTCACAGTTCTGAACCATGGTATCACAATAATTGTTGTATTACTGTCCCTGGTCTTATTGCCTGTAGCATAATTCCACTCCATAATGATAATACTGGGACATATCTGAAAAGAACTGCTGCAGTTGAGTAGTGTAATGTAGGTCTGGAGGAGAATTTACATTTGCCTGATCATCCCCTTTCCAGGCTATGTGAAGGAATCAATTTAACAAAAGGTGAATTTCTGCAGATTGATTCTTGTTTGTTCTCAGATCAGCATTTTCTTGTCACATCCAAGAAGGATATGTATTGTTTTGTACACATTGCTTTACCTCAGTTATTATGTCCTCCCACTATCTGGTAAGATGTGCTGTAGTGAAAATCCTGCTGAGTCTGTTAATCATACTGCTGCTTTCACACAATGTTTTTTTTTCCATTTTGTAATAATGTAATGTGCAAAAAAATCCCACAACAACCCTTTTTGATATCACCTTTGTTTTAGCTATATGTCCACATGCTATTTTTTTCATCATTTGTGCTGCACAAATGTGTAATGTTGTAAAATCAGTTGACCTTCTCCTCTCACGCTGTATTTCAAGAGAGTTAGAGGAGACATCTAGTTGAAAACCTCTTCAGTAGCATGTATTAAAGCCCAACTAAAGACACCTTCTACTTTTTGTTGCTTGAACCAATGAGTTAGAGTATCTCAACAAATTAAGTCCAGCCAGCTTTACATTTCTGGGCAGCTTTAGTTAACTCTCAGCATCTGATACCTGTAGTATGTTTTCTGAGCACATAAAACAGAATACCAAAACAATGTTTACATGATGAAAGTCTCTCAACAACTGACACTGTGGCATCCAGATGGGAGTCTCATATACCCATTCTTTGAAGCTCCAAGCAAGTATCCATATGTATTTTGGAAGGTGAAATAGCAATGTACTGCAAATAGGAATGTGCTATTGTATTTGATATTATTTCAGAGGCATCTTGTTTTTCATGGATGTTAATTCAATTTTGGTCAATGTTGCAGCCAGTTTTTAATTCAAGATTACCTTCTTTACCTATGACCCTTCTGCTGGTAGCAGTTGGAAGCTAGAAGGGCCGGGTTCAGTATCAAGGGAGGCCCTCTCAACAATGTAACCAAACTGACTTTAGCCCCCACCCAGTAAACTGGGAAAATTTTAACCTACCCATTGGGCACCTTTAGAGTGGGCTCCCCTGGACTCGCTGGGCTCCCCACTCGCTAGCACTGAGTCAGAGATAGAAACAGTCTGTTTAATAACAGTAATTTAGTATCAACCTATGGAAACACACATAAACAAAGAAAACCCATTAGCAAGGTACCATCCCCGGAATCCGCAGGGCAGAGTCTTCTGTTTAAAGATATTTAGTCCAACCCCCAACTCATATAGTGTGCTTTCCCCTCACTTCAAACATCCCACTCATGGCTCTGTCCAGTCAGTGCAGACCCAGAGTTCATAGGTACATCATCATGACAACTCCCCTCATTGAGCATGTGACAGAACCACCTACATGCTATTCCTGCCAGCAACCTGCTGGCTGCTCCTGCTGGCTGCCTGATGGTTGCTTGCCACTGCTCCCATCGGCTGCTCCCACCTGCTGGCTGCTCCTGCCAGCTGCCTGCCACCGCTTCCACTGGCCACCCTGCTGGCTGCTCCTGCTACTCCCACCAGCTGCTGCGCTGTCCACTCCTGCTGGCTTCTCGCCTCTACTGGCCTTGTGATGAATTTGGGTCTGGGCCAAACATAGTGATTTCAGCTCTGTGTGATTTCAGTTTCTCAGTGATTTCAGCTCTTGTCCCACAGCACAGTCAAGCCTAAAGATTCCAGCATCCACTAGAATGAAATTTGTAAATAATAAAGAGACTCCTTATGGAGTCTATTTTAGTTCTATCATTAGAACGGGAGGGAAGGGGGGAGAGAAACAGGTTGAACCAGTCTCACAGCTCATGCCTGGATGGGATGCTGCCTGCCTGTTCAAAACTCTTCCCTTCCCCCCAGTTGACTTCACAGAGTTTGGCAGAGGAAGCCTTGTCCATCCGAGATTCTTTACACTGACAGTTTCGCTCCTTTGAACTGAGTTAAACACAGTCTGACATTTCTGCATTCCCAATAACTGTAAGCATTGTGGTAGTATCTTACAATTCCTACATTTAGGGTTAACACAGTTTGTGACTCCACAACAGCCAAATGGGTTACAATAGGCAAAACACCATTCTAACAATTGAATATCTAGCAGGCCTAAGCAACGCAATTGAACACAACCACATCCAAGATTTCTTTCCCATTCCAGCATGAACTTTATTTACATAATTGTTGAATACCTAGCAGGTCTAAGCAAACTGAGTGAACATAACCATACCCAGGATTCCTTTCCTATTCCAGCTGGATGCATTGGAAGCATTGATTCAGACCTTGCTTATATACCCATTTTTAAAAATGTAATTGATACTGGTTTTCACTTAGTAAAGATACTAGCTATTGGTATGAGGTTAAATTTACAAATCAAGTAACTTCTCCTTTCATTTGGTCTTTTGGCCTTCAGTTTTCTTCTCTCTCTCCTTTTTGGCAATATGTATGCCATTTGAGGTTTTTACCAATGTGGAGTTTTAATTGTCTATTAATTTTGATAATTATTTTCACATTGTGTTTTTACTTTTTATGTCTTTCTTTAATAGTCACTGTGGTGGGGTGGATGCTCTTTGTAAGGCAGAGTGAGTTAAATTCTGATAATTAACCTGATAAGCTACACTTGGGGAAGAGCCGGGGGTTGAAGAACTAACTGAAGATGGAAACAGGCAGGGAGGAATGGGGGAGGAGGTCCTGGTATAAAGCCTGGAAGATGGCAGTTGAAAGAGGCTGCAGGGGAACCAGTCTGGTGTCGCTCCCTGGTTGTAAAGAGCTGTCTGAGGCTACGGAGTTCTGTAGTCTGCAGTTATTCCCTGGGAGGAGGGAGTTTGAGAAGGTACCAGTGGCAGGAAGCACTTGACAGGGTCAGAAACCGTAGTAAAGAGTCCAGGGAAACAGCAACAGGGGCTGAGGGAGAGTATTCCACAGTTATCAGATATTGGGTCCCCAGAGCAGTGAGTGAGTCTGGGCTCTCCTACCAGCAGCTAGGAAAGTAGTTCTGGGCCCGGACTTGGACTGGAAGGCTGACTGGAATGAGATGTGGGCCACTAATTCAGTGAGGCTTTGATACTCTGAAACAGGGAGAAAACCCAGTGACCTGGTTGGAGTGCCAAACCATGAAGACAGAGCAATCTAAGTCACCGAGAGTGAAAGAGTGAGCAGCAGCAGCTAGGCACACAGTCAGCTATTCTGACAGCTGAGAGGCACATGGCATTTGCACTGAGGAAACTTACAATGCTGGATTGTCACTAGTCAGTGAGAAATCTTTTTGAAGTTCAAAAATCCACTCTGTGAGCTGATGTCATGCAAATATGTAGGCCCATTAAACTTCCTCTGCTAAGCAGGACTGTGACTCTTGGCAATGTACAGGACATAATGGATGAATTTTCAGCAATGGGATTTCCATACTGTGGTGGAGAAATAGATGGCGCACACATTCCTGTTTGGCACCAGCTTACCTTGCCCCCATAGTATATCAACAGAAAGCACTATTCTTGTATGATTGTGCAAGCATTGGTAGATAATCAACATTAGTGGGGACCTGTCAGGGAAGGTTCATGATGCTCATAAATTTAAGAACACAGGACTGTTCCGAAAGCTACAACGGGTTTGTCTTTCCTGACCAGGCTTACCAGTGACAACGCTGAAATGGCAATAGTGATCCTGGGGTTTCCAGTCTACTCCAAGCTTTCCTTACTAATGACACTGTACTCCACCCACCTTGATAGCACCAAGGAAAGAGTCAGATACCAGCTCAGCATGTACAAGATGACAGTTAAATGTGCTTTTGGTAGATTGACAGAATGCTGGCATTGTTTACTCACAAGACAGGATCTCTTTGAGAGAAATATTCCAATGGGTATAGCTGCCTGCTGTGTTCTGCATAATGTCTGTGGGGCAAAAGGGAAAAGTCACCAAGGGTTGAGGTCTGCTGAGTTTGAATAGCCAGACAGCTGGGCTATCAGAAGAGCTCAGCACAGAGTTTTATGGCTCAGGGAATAATTGAAAGAGATCTTTAACACAGCAATGTGTTCTGGTGGACTGTGTTCTTCCTGGTCCTGTAATTTTGGGCCTGTTAAGAATTATGTGGTGCTTGCTGTACAATTGTGAATATAAATCTGTATTTGTCACGATCATAAGAATTCTGCCACACTGTACAATAAGTAAGTGGGTGCTTTCTGTACCATTAGTCACTCTGCATGTTGTGAATTATTAATGTTGAATTATCTTCCAAAAATAGAATTTTATTGAGTAACAAAACCTGTGCAGAGAAAAGTCTGTGCAATTTAAAAGCAAGTACATTAAAAACTTAGTAAATTAATGGTATGGACCTTATAAGGAAAGAACATTCATATCCAATTTGGCTACATATGCAACAATCATGGGTCTCACAGCTCCGTGTATATGACACTTTGGTTGTCACTAATGTTCCCTAGTGTGGAGTGGTAGGTATAGGGATAAGGCCCTTATGCCATGTGGAATGGTGTGTGTGTGTGTGAAAGGCGAAGTTAATTCTGGGACAACCCCTGGTCATTTTGTTCCAAGTTCAATTTGATGTTCTCTAGGACTTCATAATAGATTGAATTTTTTCTTTTACTTTGTACTGATAGTTTGTTTGGTGTTTATTATTAATAATAATAAATAAGCATTTATTATTAATTTCCATGGATATTATTTTCTTGGTATTCAGTAGATAGCATTTTTCCATATTGGTTATGAACCAATGCCCATTATGGGATTAGGAAGCATTCTCGGCCTATGGAAAATATCTGTTTTTTATGAGGTTAAAACTGAGGGCCTTTTGGGCCCTAGGCTATGACTCAAGCTATACTGAACTGGTCGTTATTACTCTACCTCTGCACTAGGAAAAGTTCTATTTTACATCTTTCTTAAGTAGCACATGTAGCCTATGGCCACCATAAACTCAGCCATTTACCCTATTGAAGATAAAGCCTGTTGATTGGGAAAGGCAGTGTTCCTAGCCAGCTGTAAAACCCTTATGTGTTAGTAAGAAGGCCTTGAAGGAAGAATTTTACATACATTAAATTGATGGAAACAGTGTACCTAGTTGTATAAAATATTGCTTCCATAGATTAATTGTATGCCTATGATTAGATTTAGTCAAATGCCATACAGTAAATATACTATAGCAAATCTTGGTCCAATAATTTACTTGAAGGATAGTTTTCAGAAGAATTTGAGCAGCTCTATGATTGTATAAATACTATTTATTGAATAATTTATTAAGTAAACAGCATTATATTTTAAATTTTCAGCCAGCTTTACCAATGAATATGTTAAGTTTGGCTCTGTAATGAAAGGTTGAGTATTCTAATAAATTTTTTAGTACATCCTCATTTTAATGTATTTCTTAGTAAGAGTCTCTGTGGGATGCTTCCAGATTTATCTTCTCTATTCTCTATAAGGAATTTATTCCAACTCCTGTATGCATATGCATAATGGCAGAAAGCTCACAGGGTACACAGGTGTGACCCGTCCAAACCATTCCCACTAACAAAGAAAGAGGGACAGATAGTAGTAGTTGTGGCATTGTTGGTCTCTAGAAGAAGCATTCCTGGGCAGAACAAGGATGTGGTTACTTCCCTTCCCATCCCATCAGGATACATAAGCTTTGAGAAGGGTTTGATACACCTTTTTTGCCATGTCATGTATACTGTGTTGCATTCTGCAGTTATTCCTTTTTCCTTTTTCCTTTTGGAGTGTGGGAGATTTGTCTATGGTCCTACAAAGCCAAAAGGAAAAGTCTGCCTTAGCTACCTAGAGGGAACAGCCAGGGACTTGGAGAAAATTCCCAAGACTCTATGTTGTGAGAATGTATCACTTTATTTGAAGCTGATTATAGATGTGTGTGATCATATAGAATACAGGGGAAAATCCATTCCTATAGCAGGCCTTTTCCATCTGAATAATCTTTGACTTTGTATTTTCTCTTTTACATCTTTAGTGTTCTATTTGATGGGGGCCACTCTAAGAATTTAGTAAGTGGTCAAGGGCTGCACTCTTCCATGATATTAATGGAAGAGGTACAGAGTCTGGGATGGAAGTTGGTTCAAAAGGGAGCTTGGGGCTGCAGGAGCGGATGTGAGGCTGGGAGGAAATTTGGGTAAAGGAGGGGGCATTTTGACCTAGGTCAGGGGACTGGGGTGCAGGAAGGGGTTCAGGGTCTGGCAGGGGGTTATATTTATGGGTGCAGGTGAGGATTCTGATCTGGAGGAGGTGTGTAGGAGGGGGTGCAGGGTCAAGGAGTGGGTTGTGACCTGGGGCAAAGGTACAGGAAGAGGTGCAGGTGTTTGAGTTGTGACTGAGGGCAGGAGAGGATTGTGACCTGAGGCAAAGGATTAGGGTACAGGGTCTGGGAGGGAGTATAGGTGCAGGAGAGGATTCTGATCTAGAGAATGTTATAGGAGGAGTTCCAGGATCTGGGAAAGATGTATGAAACTGAGGCTGCAGAGGGTTTGAGTGGAGGAGGGGGGGCAGAGGGTTGGGGTCAAAGAGGGGGTTGGGTGCCAGATGTAGGCTCTGGCTGGGAGGCACTTACTAGGCAAGGTAGCAGCCCAGTGGGTCCCCCAGACAGTCTAGAAGGTCCCTCAGGCAGGCTTCTTGCTTGCTGCACCCCACAAGCCACTCAAAGTGGTCGGCTGCAGGACCCATATGCTGTCTGTGCACAGCACGCGCCTTTAGGGGGAAGAGGTCTCTGCATGCTGCCTGTGCTGCAAGGAGGTTCAGGCTGCACCTATTGGTGTGCAGGGGCAGAGCAGCCATGCCCAAGGCTCCTGCTGGGCCATGGACTGGATCCAATGATTTTACTTGGGAATAACATAGAGAAGGCAGAGAATGGTTCAGCCTGGAGATACCCTGGTCACAAGGGAGAGAGAGACTTATGTGTACACCCAAGAGTGATGACGGGTAGGGGAGCCAGAAGATGGAGAGTGGGTGCCCTTGCTAAACTAATCAAGGGAAATAGAGGAACCATTGCTTGACCTATCACAAGTATCCCCAAGACTTTGAAGGAGGATATGCAGCAATTTTGAAATGCTTTCAGCTCCATAGGGAGGTGAGGAACAACTACAAACATATTTCTATGGTTTCTCCCAAGCAAATTTCCAGAGAGATACACAAATAGATGTTGGACTTTGAGGGATTGGTGTAGAAGCCTTAACAATATATTTGTTTTGATTTGTTTTAAATTTCTTTTGGCTTTTCAGTAGAAAAGATCAGATCCATCATTCCCAATAGAATACCTGTCATGGCTTGTATATTAGATCTCCCAGAAAATGTAAATTAAACTAAAAATCACACAAACATTTTCTGAAATACAAGATTTACCTTTTTGAGTTGGTTTTAGTTTAAAAACATCAAGTTTGTGATAGAACCCTCTAAAAATATGTTCTGAGTTAAAACCCCCCAACTTTAAATGTTCTTAAATATTTCTAATTGTAGTATGGTTAATTTATATAAAGGAAAAATTAACTGACTGATAGGAAACAGTAAAAATCATTGCACACGAAGGAATCCAAACATATCAGCTACATTTTTTAAAAATAATTGTTTTTCCTAATGTTACACATGTAAAAAAAATAGGCTTTCATTGTAACTATAGTAGTTTCAGACAAATGTGAAATTCAAGTTGACTATCCTTAAAAATCAAATATTTTACACTTTAATTTCCTTCCAGTCACTCCTTTTGGGGCAGCCCTATTCAGTGAGAGGCCAGCAGGAGTTCTGTCTGAGTATGAGTTAGGAATCTGAATAATTGTTTGAGTGGGTGAATGGAGATGGGTAAGTAGCTGAGGAGTAAGTAAATGAAATAATCAGTGCTTTTGTTGTGCTTGATAGTTTGCTATATTTACTTATTTGCTCTTGGCAGATTACATTTTCCTTCCCAATCTCTTAGCATTGAAAAAAGGCAGATAGAGTTGAGTTTGCTATGAAGACTAAACATTGCTTTACTCTGAGTCAGGACTTCTTTGGATCACACATGCCCCACTGCTTCTGCAATGGAAGTGAAGCCGGTACTTGAAGGTCCCAGAATACAAAATGCTACCTTCCCTTTATGTGATCCCACAGAAGTTTTTCCAAAGGGTTCCAATTTTGAAGATGTGGGATGGGCAATACAGGGCAGTGAACCACACTCTGCCACACTATTTTCTCCCCAGTCTGCAGTGGAAAGGCTTCTGCAGTTACTTACAATTTACAACACCTTCAGTTACTTAAATGGCTCTCTCTCCTACTGTGAAATTCTTTCCCCTTTCAAAGGTATTTGCAGGTTCTGAAGCCCCTCACCCTAAAACTCCTAGAAGAAGAGAGGGATCAAGTAGCAATGCAGAAGCAAGGGGCCTCCTCTTGAATAGACATTCCCTGAGATCTTCTAGTTATAAAGCCAAATGCTACCTGGCCCCGATGGAAGAATTGAAATGAAACTGGGACACCTCTTCAGATGGCTTCAATGGAGCTATGACAATTTGTGCCAGTTGGGGATTTGCGTATCTGGGTGCAAACTTATAGTTTTAGTACCCTAAAATGACTGTTCCTGTTTGTGGGAGCTCTGGACTGTGTTTCATTCCTTCACAGCAGCAATAGCACCTAATCACAAAAAGGGGTTCCACTTAATTTTTCCAGATATTATCTTTCAAAGTAGAATAAACTAACACTCAAGCATTCTATATAGAAGAATATCATACATTAATGAAAATAATATTTTCCTTACCCCACAAGGCAGTTGTGTGATTAAATTCAATAAGAATTGTGAGGCGCCAAAATATTAAAGTGCTGAGAGCCATAGAAATGTCTATGAATAACAAAAATAATAACTGAACTGGATAACTTACACACACAATTTAATCAGACTGACTCTTGATTATGGCACATATAGTAGAAACTCTAAATTGGTCGATATTAAGCAGAACAATTCAATTCACTTGGATTACTGAGATGCACTTTAAAGATAGTGATGATTAACCAGAAGAAAGCAAATCTAATAAAAATTACGAATTACAAAAATGTAAGTATACTCAGATTCCTTTATAATATAACATCGCTCACTTGATATTTCTGAAACACCTGATTAAGTTACAGTAAAATAAAGACGAAATTTATAATTGAAAGACAATTTATTTATTGTCTGTCGGGGACTAAAACAATTGGAATTGGAAACTTGAGCTAATCTGAGATCTTTCAAGTCAGCATCAGAAATGCAGGACTGGAAGGCTCCTGTCTGCACTAAAGCAGGCTCAATTATGCATAGACCATCCCCGAAAGATGTTTGTCTGACTTCACCTTAAACACTTCCTGTAACAGGGATTCCACAACCTCCCTTGGTTACCTATTCCAGCACTTAACTATCCTTATAATTAGAAGGTTTTTTCTAATATCTAACATAAATCTTCCACGCCAAAGATTAAGCCCATTTCTTCTTGGCCTACCTTCAGTGGATATGGAAAGTAACTAAAACAGCACATGCAGGCTGGGTGACTAAAAGATGGCTGGCTGACAATTACCTCTCCCCCTCCAAAAAAATTTTTTTTTTCCTTTGAACCAAAAATGATTAATTTTTTTTGACAGATTGAAATGTTGAAACAAATATTCATCTAGGGTCTAATGAAACATTGTCCTGAAATGAAATGTTTCATTTGGATTTCAAGCACTTTTACATATTTCCAAATTAAAAACGATCCCCCGAATACCTAATACTTCAAAAAGAAATTGTTTTGAATTGAAATGTTTCATTTTTAAAATGTTGAAACAAAACACTGATTTTTGGACAACCCTCCTCCCCCCCTCCCCATTGGCAAAACTGTCACAAATTCATGAAACATTTTCATGTCACTGAGTCTGTATTTTTGCAAACAAACAAGCAAAATAAACAGTTTATCAAAAATGTTACCCCAGTTTTATTCATGTCTGTCTTTGTACGGTGCCAGAACCACGGAATCTAACTAAGTCCTTCGAGGGCTACCTTAATATAAATATGAATGCAGTTGTGTGTTCACTCAGAGACCGTCTCTCTTCATAGCTGAAGGTAAAACAAAACTTCTAGATGAGTCACATCTGTGGAATGTATTTATTTCAATTTAATTCTAATGGTAACTGATTATTTTCTTTCCATTGTTCTTCCAGCTCCACCCTCTGTCCCCTGATGTGTACAGATGACAAAGTATATCACCTCTTACTCGGACTGCTGTCTGATCATTATTTGAATAAATCCCATCTCAGCAAGGAAACCTTTATGCAGCACACAAGACAGAGGTCATAACTGAAGTAACTTGTGGATTGTAGACGGTAAGAATCCTGCCTGTAAAGAGTAGAGAGAAAGAGTGTTGCAGTGCAATCCTCTGAAAGTGGCAGATTTATTTTATTTTTTGTTGCATTTTGCATAACATTGCAAATGCACAGAGGGGTCTCCATGGAGATGAAAAAGGTGCAGAATGAAAATGTAAGCCACTGGTATGCTGAAACTAACCTTGAAAATACAGATACTACATGCTACTGGGGGACAAGAACACATTATAAAACTCAGAAAAAATGATACCGTAGACTTGACTAAAATAACTAGTGTTAAATCCATTCAATGCAGCCAAAATATGTAATACAACAGAGACCTAAATTCACCTAACAGCCTTGTGAGTTAATTTTATAGTATGGACTGCAATGAGGAAATGTTTACTTTCAACAGCATTATCTCTCATAAATCACCATATGCAAAAAAGCTTTATTTTTACGCTTTCATTAGTATGACCAGGAAACAGCTTTGTTATTAAAGGATGATCTATTATATGTTTGAGAGAGTTTTTTTGTCTGAGAGCAAGTGTCCGTCCGTTTGTTCAAGAAATCCTCCTTAATGGTAAGAGCTAGGACTAGCAATTTTGGTATACAGATTCCTCTTATAACTTAAAGCAAGGTAGGGGGTTAGTTGTGTCGGAGGTGGAGTAGGTTAAGCTCCTCCTCCCCCAATGCATACAGCAATGCCTAAAACCATCCAGAAAAGAAACAGAATCATAGAACACTAGAACTAGAAGGGACCTCGAGAGATCATCAAGTCCAGACCCCTGCCCTCATGGCAGGACCAGGCAGTGTCTGTATCATCCCTGGTAGATGTCTGTCTAACCTGCTCTTAAATATCTCCAGTGATGGAGATTCCACAAATTCCCTAGGCAATTTATTTCAGTGTTTAACCACCCGGACAGGCAGGAAGTTTTTCCTAATGTCCAACCTAAACCTCCTTTACTGCAGTTTAAGCCCACTGCTTCTTGTCCTATCCTCAGAGACCAAGAAGAACCATTTTTCCACCTCCTCCCTGTGACACCCTTTTAGATACTTGGAAACTGCTATCATGTCCCCTCTGTCTTCTCTTTTCCAAACTGAATAAGCCCAATACCTTTAGCCTTGCTTCATAGCTCATGTTTTCTAGACCTTTAATCATTTTTGTTGCTCTTCTCTGGACCTTCTCCAATTTCTCCACATCTTTCTTGAAATAGTGCTCAGAACTAAACATAATACTCCAAATGAGGCCTAATCTGCAGAGTAGAGCAGAAGAATGACTTCTCATGTCTTGCTCACAACACTCCTGCTAATGCATCCTGTAATCATGTTTGCTTTTTTTGCAACAGTGTCACACTGTTGACTCATATTTAGCATGTGGTCCACTGTGACCCCAAGATCTCTTTCTGTAGTACTCCTTCCTAGACAATCACTTCCCATTCTGTATGTGTGAAACAGATTGTTCTTTCCTAAGTGGAGTACTTTGCATTTGTCCTTATTAAACTTCATCCTATTTACCTCAGACCATTTCTCTAGTTTATCCAGCTCATTTTGAATTTTGACCCTATCCTCCAAAGCACTTGTAACCCCTCCAAGCTTGGTACCATCTGCAAACTTAATAAGTGTACTCTCCTATGCCAATACCTAAATCTTTGATGAAGATATTGACAGAACCAGTCCCAAAACAGATCAAAACAGATCCCTGTAATACCCCACTTGTTATGCTCTTCCAGCATAATTGTGAGCCATTAATAACTACTCTTTGAGAATGGTTATCCAGCCGGTTATGCACCCACCTTATAGTAGCCCCATCTAAGTTGCATTTGCCTAATTTATTGATAAAAAGGTTATGTGAGACTGTATCAAATGCCTTACTAAAATCTAGTAAGGTGAGAGAGGCAGGTGAGAGAGGCTAGCTGGGGATGTCCCCTCCCCCCATCTGGGACTGCCCCAACCCTCCCGCCTCCCGGTGTCCTTTAGGCTGGGCGGGGAGCCTGCTGCTTCCCCACTCCCATTCATATGGGAACATTGCTCACTGTTACTTTTGGTCAGGGAGTGGGGGAAAGTGAACAGTTTGCTCTATTCCTCACTCTGGCTGGGAAGCACAGGAGGGCAGATGAACCTGGACCTACCCTAGCTAGGGAACATGAACATCTCCTCCAACTGTGCCCTGCTTCTCACCTGGCCCCCACATCCTATGGTGAGAGAGGGTGCGGGTAGTCCTCTCTCCCCATGGCAGCCTGCATACTGAAACCCTTGTCGCCAGCCCCACCCCAGAGCAATGATTTAAATGAAAAAACAAAGACAAAAATTGAGTTTAGGACCCAGCAATGCCAGGTAAATCTAGTAAACCATATTCAAGGTGTCTGTATTTTCCTTGTTTTAGCATTCATCGGATTACTAAAGACAGAAGAGAGCTTCTTTTACATTATTTGCATGCATCAGGGTGATTGCAATTAATTCATTTGGGCTTTGAAACTGCACTCATTTTTCCTCTGCAAAATTCATTTCTAAAGTCTTCATTTCATCTGGAGTGGTTGAAAGCAAATTCTGGCTATCAGTGTATACAGACTTGCCCTCGCTTGTTCTTTCTTTTCATGCACCACTGACGTGATTTTCTCATTCCTCTTGCCACAGAGGCATTAATGATTTTTAAACAAGAAAAGATAGAACTACACTATTTTCCTGATCATTTTCCATTTGAGTAGCAAATTACTAGATTTTTTTAATCATCACTCTTCAGCACCTATTTGCTGAAATGGCACAGTGAATTTTGAACTTCACTGTGCTTTTGATGAAGGTGTACACTGTTGATATTTTAAAAGCCTCTGAAACTGTCTCTTGCTTCATTAGTGTCCTTGTAATCATAGTGTGTGCTCCTGTTAATTTTTTGGGGTACATTTGACCCTGCAGTAAATTTGGTGGCTTTTTAGAACAAGCCTGGATTTGCTTTTCATTAAAAAGTTAGAGAACTATAGAGGGTTCCTTCTCAGCATACTGTGCTTTGTGACTCCAAATTTAATTCTACTTGCATATGGAAGATAAAACTTGACCATTCAGTTAGGGTATGTCTACACAGCAAAGTTATTTCGAAATAACAGCCCTTATTTCGAAATAAATTTCCTAGCGTCTACACAGCCAAACCACTATTTTGAAATAAAATCAAAATAGCGGAGCGCTTATTTTGAATTTGGTAAACCTCGAGGAATAATGCCAAATTTGAAATAGCTATTTCAAAATAAGTGCTGTGTAGACACTTATTTTGAAATAGGGAGCCTCCAGCCTTCCCAGGGTGCTCTGGTGGCCACTCCAGCCTCAACCAAGAATACTCCTCTCCCTCTCCCCCTCCGTGGAGCCCTTAAAGAGGTTGACTCTGGCCACAGTGCCTGTGCCAGCTCCAAGCCTGCTAGCCCAGAGCCAGCAGTCACTGCCCCTGACCCAGTGGCCCCAAAACATGCGCCAGCAAGCCACTGGTAGCCAGCCCTCCACTGCTCCCCAGGAGCAGTCTGCCAGCTCCCAGGAGCCTGCCAGGGCCCAGAGAAGGCGGGCGCCTTCCTAGTCCAGCGTGGAGATCATGGACCTTATTCAGGTTTGGAGGGGAAGCCCCCAACGTCCATGATCTCCGCACTAGATGGGGGAACATGGCCGTCTATGGCAGGATCGCTGCCAGCCTGGCCACCAAAGGCCACGTGTGAACCCAGGAGTAGGTTTGCATGAAAATCAAATTGGTCTGGCGAAACCCCCAACCCTGAGCCCTGAGCTTCCCCTCCCCCTTCTTCCCCTTGCTTCCCCCTTCCAGCTCCCTCCTCCCAGGTTTCCCCCTCCTCTCTCCCATCCTCTCTTCTCCCCTCTCCCGCCTCCTTTCCCCAGTCTCACCAGAGTTTGATTCCCACCTCCCCCCCCCCCGTTTTGTTAAATAAAGAGAGTTTGTGTTCATGAAAATACACGTATTTTATTTGACATCAGGAAGGGGGGTTGGGGGGGGTAAGTGGAAGGACGTGAGGGAGGAATGAGGCACAAGCCCCCAGTGGGGCAGACCAGGGAGGCTCTTAGTGCTCCTCAGGGTGGAAGCTCTCCCGCAGGGCCTCCTGGACACTGACAGCCCCCTGATGGACCTCCCAGATGGCAGCCTGCAGAAAGTGCAGCCAGGCTCACAGCAACGCGTCCAAGAGAAACACCAGAGTGCCCGGGGCAGCTCTGGCTCCATGTTGCAGAGTGCTGTGGTGTCCCGAGTGGGGGCAACCAGGGCACGCAGAGACAAAATGCTTTGCTGTCTCTCAGGGTATGTCTACACTACCACCCTAGTTCGAACTAGGGTGGTTAATGTAGGCATTCGAAGTTGCAAATGAAGCCCGGGATTTAAATATCCCGGGCTTCATTTGCATCTTGCCGGGCGGGCGCCATTTTTAAATCCCCTTAGGTCGAACTCCGTGCCCGCGGCTACACGCGGCACAGAGTAGGTAGTTCGAATTAGGATCTCTAATTCGAGCTACCGTTACTCCTCGTGGAACGAGGTGTACCAGTAGTTCGAATTAGAGATCCTAATTCGAACTACCTACTCGGTGCCGCGTGTAGCCGCGGGCACGGAGTTCGACCTAAGGGGATTTAAAAATGGCGCCCGCCCGGCAAGATGCAAATGAAGCCCGGGATATTTAAATCCCGGGCTTCATTTGCAACTTCGAATGCCTACATTAACCACCCTAATTCGAACTAGGGTGGTAGTGTAGACATACCCTCATTGAGGTAGACAAGCAAGCAGGGAAACCTGAGAACTGGCTGGCCGGGGGATCCCTTTAAGCAGAGACCTCAGATAGCCTGAGGCAGCAGTCCCACACAGTAAGTCCTGACCTGGTGCCCTGCCGGAACTGTTTCTGGACATCCTTAAATGCGATTCCAATGTCCACTCAGTGTGGACGTGCTATTTTGAAATAGCCAAATGCTATTTCGAAATGCATTTTGTGTGTAGATGTGTTATTTTGAAATAAGCTATTTCGAAATAACACTGTAGTGTAGACATACCCTTAGATACAAAATGAATATTTTTCACTCTCACATTTGTTACTTACGAACACAAGAACAGCCATACTGAGTCAGACCAAAGTTCCATGTGACTCTGTATCCTGTCTTTCAATAGTGGACAATTCTAGGTGCTTCAGGTGGCAGAAAAGATAATCGTCAAGTGATCCATCCCGTGTTACCTATTCCCTGCTTCTGGCAAACTGAACTAATAGCCATTTGTCTAGTTCTTTTTTGAATGCTCTTATAATCTTAGCCTTCACAAAATCATCTGTTTCCAGAGGTTGCCTGTAAATGGTGTGAAGAAATGCTTCTTTTGTATGTTTTACCCCTGCTGTTTATTATTTTATAATAAACTTGGTGCCACCATGTTAGAGTGATTTTTACATTTTAAATGAAAGCATAAATCGGAGAGGACTTAAGCCCAACATGTATGAAACACTACTTTAACACACAAAACACAGAAAGCATAAAGGCGGGGGTGTAAAAGCAACACATTTTAGTATGAACTCCTCCCAGGACCAAGGATGGTTAGTATAGACTGAGAATTAGTAGTGGGCTATGGTGTTTTCACATCTGTCACTGGTAATGGATAAAAGTTTCTACTATGTGGGTGTCTTATGTGTTGTGAATTTCTGCTTATAGTCTGTGTATCCATATCACAAAAATTGGCACTGAATGATAATTGGTGCTCTCATCAGAATCTGAACTACTCTTCAGAAAAAAGGGCAATGTGTTTTAACTGGCCTAAGAAATCATTTCTTGGTGTTACTTTATCATGTGGTCATCACTTACCTGAAAATTGACCTCTTTGCATTGACACATTGTAACTTCGGTTTACAAGGTTTTCAAAGTGGTGAACACACAGTGAGAAAAACTACCATCATTCCTCTGAGAGCTGTACAGCATTTTAGTGCACTGCCTAATAGCTTTTTTCCTCTTTAAGAGCCAGCTTTGTTCATGATTATGTGGTTAGTGGGTTTGCGATTATGATCTTTTTGTTTTGCTTTTATCTTAATTGCTCAGTCACTTGTCCTTCAAACAAATCATCTTTCATGTGAGTTGCTGCTTCACCCAATATAGCATGTTTTGTCTCAGTAAACACATGTTTTCACGGTCAGACAATCAGCCATGGATAATCACCATCGTCAGCATCTCTGGGAAAGAAGTGACATTATATCGGGTACAAATAAAACAAAGAAGCAAGAATCCATTTTCATATCTGACTTTCAGATCTCATACAAATTTGAGGAGGCTAAGCATTCCTAGAGACAAAAAAATCAAGCAGAGCAGTTAAGTCAGTGTACAGAAATTAAAACTGAAAAAAAAATGTTGAGCAGGAAAATGAAGTCTCTGGATCAACATGAATAAAATAATCATAAACGCGTTTATCCCACAGCAATATCATAACATTATAAAAGTGGGGACAGTACAGTCATAAATACAGATAGAAAAACTTGTATACTGAGGACTGACTCCAGCTAACAATGGTGAATTCAGTGTGGAAATTAATTAACATTCCATGGTGAAACAGGGAACAGACCATCAGTGAAAGAACGGAGAGAAGCAATTCTAGGGCATGAACAAAAACCTGTTGAATGGAAATACTCCTCCCTCTGACCTCAGTGAGTTTTGGATTAGGCCTGTAGAAACAAAACAGAACAAAATGAGAAAGAGCATCCTACAAAACAGTGAGCAACACAGCACAGAAGCCCCACACACACTAAAACAATGCAAGCAAGTTCTGAAGGAAATCAAGGGTAATTAGGGACTTCACATAACACAAGGACCCAGTTAATATTTGTAGCCTCACAAAACAGCACCTGCAGGCATTGAATATGGAAGCTGAAATAAATTATGAGCAGCGGCTGATCTCTAAAAGGAAGCAAAATTGTCCCTTCAGTTTAGAAAATCTGGTAAATTGAGCCAATTGAGAGCAAATCTGTTCCATAGAAAACTAATTTTTCATACATGCAGGTTTAGATTAATGTTCTGTCAGGTTAAACAGAATGTACTGGATTTTTATAATCGAATCGTTGAATTTAATATGATAGTGCTTGCTAGAATGTTTGTTGGCAAGAGGGGAAGAGAGCTGAATACGCCAGAAATTATATAACCCAACTGTGATTCTGATACACTACTAGAAATAATTTGAATGCAGGCAATAATGTTAATGGCATTTAATGGTCATATGTGATCAAAATAAAATTAGATCTCATAATTTTATGGGTATGCTTCCTGAAATTAATCTTCCTTTGTGTGCTTTAAGAGTTGCAAAACCTGATTTTTAGTTGCTGAGTACATGTATTATTTGCCTAAAATTGCTGGTGGTTCTTTTTATAAAATTGTTTAGTGAAAGTATGTTGAACAACAAGCATCAATAAAACATTCCTATAATATATATCCCTGTCTGACAGGAAATATGTAATCCTGTTTTGTGGTCAGAAATAATACACTAATATGCATGGACAGTTCATAATCTACCACAGGACCCTTAAAGTTGTTTTTATATATTTAGGGTAGCACACAAATATACAGTACTAGGAAATTTCCAAACATTCAAGAAGGGATGGTTCTTGCCCTGAGGATCCTACAAGAAAACAGAGCTTTGTGGAAGAGGAACAACAAGTAATCTCTAAGGGCATGTCTACACTGGGGTTATTTCAAAATAACTCCCCTTATTTCAGAGGGGTAGCCATGTTAGTCTGAATCTGCAAAAACAACGAGAAGTCTTGTGGCACCTTATAGACTAACAGATTTATTGGAGGAAAAGCTTTTGTGGGCAAAGACCCACTTCATGCATCTGATGAAGTGGGTCTTTGCCCATGCAAGCTTATGTTCCAATAAATCTGTTAGGGTATGTCTACACATCAAAGTTCATTCGAAATAACAGTCATTATTTTGAATGAACTTTAATAGCATCTAAACAGGCAAACCACTATTTTGAAATAAATTCCTCATAAACTTCATTCTACGAGGAATAATGCCAAATTCGAAATAGCTAATTCGAAATAAGTGCTGTGTAGATGCTTATTTTGAAATGGGGGCCTCCAGCCATTCCCAGTTTCCCCTGGTGGCTGCTCTGGGCCAAACCAGGAAAACTCCTCTCCTCTCCCCCAGCCCTGGAGCACTTCAAGGGGTAGACTCTGGCCATAGTGCACGTGCCAGAGCCAGGCCTGCCAGCAGTCACTGCCCCTGACCCAGTGGCTGCACAATGAGCCGGGCAGCCAGTGCCAGCCAGCCATCCACCGCCCAGTCCCCCAGGTCCCAGGAGCCAGCCAGGGGCCGGAGACGATGGGTGCCCTCCTGGACTAGTGCAGAGATCATGGACCTCATTGAGGTTTGGGGGGAGGCCTCCAATGTCTATGATCTCTGCACTAGATGGAGGAACGCCGCTGTGTACGGACGCATAGCTGCCACCATGGCCACCAAGGCCATATGCGCACCCAGGAGCAGATGCACGTGAAAATTAAAGAGCTGCAGCAGCGTACGCCAGGGCCACACGGGGCAGCTCCCCAACAGGGGCAGACACCTGTCCCTATTTTGATGCCCTGGACCGCATCATGGGGGTGTGGGATGGTCCATGCCACCCCGGGGGGCAGCGATCTGGGACCGGAGGGCCCTGACGAGGGTGCAGAGGAGGAGCTGCCACAGAGGGTGCCACGCCGGCCGGACCCCCGAGCTGTCCCAGCAGCGGAGTCACCAGGGTCATCCGGGGAGGCCACACCACATAAGTGCCATCACTGTCCCCTTCCCGGGGGGAGGAGGGAGACCAGGGACCACGCACGTGGGCCTTGCTTACCACGGATCACGCAGCAACCTGTGCATGTGTGAGCACATGCCGTGCCACCCCTGGGCATATGGCTCCAGCTGTGTGCCACACAGGGGCCGTGGCCTACTAGCCACATGCGTATGTGAAGAGACCTGACATGCTCCTGACCCTGGGGTGGGACACAGCGGGACACCCTCCCTTCACAAGCCCCCGCTACATAGAGGTTGGGGACATCTCCCCCCTCACCTTGACCGCACTTTACACAGCACAGGGGCATGGGTGCGGTCTCAGAGCAGCTCCCACTCTCGGGGATAGCCGGACATTCCGACCATGGCCTCTGTGCAAGCAGAGTGGCTCTGATGGTGCAGGGCACGGTCATCCTCACCTTGCAGAGGGGGGCTGGGCTTCACCCATTGTGTCCCCAGGGAGAACTGACCACTTCTCTTCTTTCTCCACAGCCTCACCAGCTGCGTGTGCAGGGCACACCACCCCACCCAGGACATCCTCCTGCACCCAAGGGTTTAGCAGGTCCACTGCAAGATTACCAAGATCAGCAGCTGGGGGTCCTGTGAGCCCTGCACCGCACCATGGAGCAGTGGGAGCAGGACGAACGGGAGTTCCGGCGGGAGCTGCTTGCCCAGGGTTGTGCCATCTGTGCCCATCTGCAGACCCTGGTGCAGAGCATGCTGCCTCGTGCCGCTCCAGCGCCTGCTGCCTCCCCGGCTCCTGCTCCCCCTCCCACTCCTTCTCCCCCTCCCGCCTCTCCTTCCTCAACCTCCACACCCTCCTCCCCATCCCCGTGGGGATGCTGAAGCCCCCACACCTGCCGTGCTGGGAGACAGTTGACCCGGCGAGACCCTCACCCCTGAGCCCTGAGCTTCCCCTCCCCCTTCTTCCCCTTGCTTCCCCCTTCCAGCTCCCTCCTCCCAGTTTTCCCCCTCCCCCTCCCCCACTCTCTCCTCCCCTCTACCGCCTCCTTTCCCCAGTCTCACCAGAGTTTCATACCCCCCCCCAGTTTTGTTCATAAAGAGAGTTTATATTTTTTAAAATACATGTATTTTATTTGACATCAGGAAGGGGGGCTAGAGAGGGGTAAGTGGAAGGACGTGAGGGAGGAATGAGGCACAAGCCCCCAGTGGGCAGACCAGGGAGGCTCTGAGTGCTCCTCAGGATGGACGCTCTCCCGCAGGGCCTCCTGGATACTGACAGCCCCCCAATGGACCTCCTGGATGGCAGCCTGCAGCAAGTGCAGCCAGGCTGATAGCAACACATCCATGAGATGCACTGGAGTGCCCAGGGGCAGCTCTGGCTTCATGTGCAGAGTGCTGTGGTGTCCCGAGTGAGGGCAACCAGAGCACTCCAAGACACAAATGCTTTGCTGTCCTGCAGCGAGGCAGGCAAGCAAGCAGGGACACCTGAGAACCGGCTGCCCGGGGTGGGGGGCGGAGGGAGGGTGTCCCTTTAAGCACAGGCCTCAGATAGCCTCAGGCAACAGCCACACAAAGACATTCCTTACCTGATGCCCGAACCCTGACCTGGTTCCGGCCAGCCTTAAACCCGAATCAGTGTCCACTCAGTATTTCAAAATAGCAAAATGCTATTTTGAAGTGCATTTTGTGTGTAGACGCGTTATTTCGAAATAAGCTATTTCGCATTAACTATTTCGAAGTAAGATATTTTGAAATAACGCTGTAGTGTAGACATACCCTTAGTCTATAAGGTACCACAGGACTTCTCATTGTTTTTCCCCTTATTTTGAAATAAGGCGAGCATCCACACTACGAAGCCTGTTATTTCGAAATAATGGGCTTTTTATTTCGAAATAATAACTCTTGCTTGTGAAGAAGAATAAGCTTGTTTCAAAATAATTATTTTGGGAGTTATTATTTCAAAATAACTTATTTCAAAATAACCTAGTAGTGTAAACATAGCCTAAGATACCAACCACCACTTGTTCTTTTATTCTTCTATTTTTTTAAACATATTGACAGCCGGTCCCCACGTTACGAACAGGTTATGGACCAAACACTCATCCGTAACTCGAAATGTTTGTAAGTTGGACCCCATTGAGTTACATTGCGACCACGCTGTTCATATGCGCGGGTCGCGTTTGTAACTCAGGGACTGCCTTTATGACCGCTTAATGGGAGGTTTGGTTGTAAATGTAAACAGTCATAAATCGACTGTTCGTAACTTGGGAACCGGCTGTATTTTTTTTTCAATTTCCTTGGCGGTTTTCTCCTGTTTCCTATTATTATCATTCACGCATTTCATACTGACTTTTCAGAGCAATCTGATCAGTTCAGAATAACATTAAAATAAGACGCCATATAATTAACTTCAGGTCTTTCTGAGTCTTGCTTTTTGTAGGGTGTGCAAAATTATTTCATTTATGAATTTCAATAAGGTGACATTCTACAGAGCTTAATGAAATTTTATCATTGAAATGATGGTTGCTCTGCACAGTGGCAAAATTGCAGCAGCCGTTTCTCCAACCTACGATTTTTGAAAAGGCAAAAGACAACAAATGTCCATGTGGTAAGTGTAATTCGTTCAGTTCCCAGATGTCTCAGGGAAAATGTGGTACTAGAGACAGTCTCTTCTCAGACACGCATAGATAGTGACTAAAGACTGGCAGGACTTCTCTCTTTCAATCCTTTTGAAGGATGTTATTGATAGATGTTATTGTTGGAATTAGTAGCTGTGACTAGAATGGATTCATCCAGGCTAGTACCAAAGGTTATATCCCTTTGCAACAGCTGTTCCCAATGTTGACCCTAAACGACAGTAGGTGGTATTGCTACTCCCTGTTCTCCCTCAGTTTTTCTACCAGAAAGATGCAGTGAGAAATCATGACCAAGATGCCACAGTAGCTCAACAGGAGATGCACTTTTGGGGCTTCATTTGCTGCCTGCAGGCCCCACGAGCATAGGAGAGGTTGCAGCTGCTTCCATTCCCATGACCATATTTTTTTTGTTTTACTTGCAAGGCTTCTGTGACAAAGACCCTTCCTGTGAGTTTATAGAAACAAGAGTTGTGGAGACTAATTGTGAATCTAGGTATTGCATTCATCCCACGTATTATAGGAGTAAAGGTAGTGCAACAGCAATAAATTGGCCCGCCACCCATGTAGAATCAGAGATGTGGAGGTCTTGTCTGGGTCTGCCAGGGAAAGAAAAGTTTTTCCCATTTAAGGATTAGGCCCTCACCCCTCCTATCTGTCTGGGAATAAGAAGAGAGGAGGAGAGCTGTGTGGTTGATTGGTTGGACAAAAGCTGTAGTATTTGATTGGTTGGATAGAAGGGTGTAGCATAAGTCTATTGGTTCCTGAGTATCCATGGAGAGGGTTATAGGATCTTTCCCATGGTCAAAGGCACCATGCTGGTCAGGAAGTAAAGCCCTCCCCATTTGGTATTAGAGTAAGGGACTGGACTTGATTACCTCCGAAGGTCTCTTCCAGCTCTATGATTCCAGGGTCTTGCTGTGGTCCTCCTGCCAATTGCATTTGGAGCTGGGAAGGAACTTTTCTGTCACTGACAAATTGGTCAAGGCTATTTTGGGTTTTTTGCCTTTCCTTCAGCAGCCCAGGAAACTGGTGGGAAGGTGGGTTCTAAAGTTCATTTTGTTACAACTTGGCAGGTAGCCATTACAGGCAATGTTTCGTTATGGGTCTAGTTCCCAGGATTAGGGGAGGCATTTCCTAAAGGGTATGCTTACACTACAAAGTTAATTCGAAATAACAGCAGTTATTTCAAATTAACTTTAATAGCGTCTACACAGCCAAACCGCTATTTCGAAATAAATTCGAAATAGTGGAGCCCTTATTTCGAATTTGGCAAACCTCATTCTATGAGGAGTAACACCAAATTCGAAATAGCTGTGTAGACACTTAATTCAAAATAGGGGGCCTCCAGCCCTTCCCAGGGAGCCCTGGTGGCCACTCTAGGCACAACCAGGAAAACTTACTCTCCTCTCCCCCAGCCCTGGAGCCATTAAAGGGGTAGACCCTAGCCACAGTGCCTGTGCCAGCTCCAAGCCTGCCAGTCCAGAGCCAGCAGTGGCCACCGGGGCCCCTGACCCAGTGGCCCCAAGCCAGCAAGCCACTGGCAGCCAGCCCTCCACCGCTCCCCAGGAGCAGTCTGCCAGCTCCCAGGAGCCTGACAGGGTCTGGAGAAGGCGGGCGCCTTCCTGGTCTAGGGTGGAAATCATGGACCTTATTCAGATTTGGGGGGGATGCCCCCAATGTCCATGATCTCCGCACTAGATGGAGGAATGCGGCCGTCTATGGCAGGATAGCTGCCAGCCTGGCCACCAAAGGCCACATGCAAACCCAGGAGCAGGTTAGCATGAAAGTCAAGTTCGTCTGGCAAGACCCCCAGACCTGAGCCCTGAGCTTCCCCTCCCCCTTCTTCCCCTTGCTTCCCCCTTCTAGCTCCCTCCTCCCAGGTTTCCCCCTCCCCTCTCCCACCCTCTCTCTTCCCCTCTCCCACCCCCTTCTCCCAGTCTCCCCAGAGGTTCATCCTCCCCCCCAGTTTTGTTCAATAAACCCAGTTTCTATTTTTGAACATATGTGTCTTTTATTTGACATCAGGAAGGGGGGCTAGGGAGGGGTAAGTGGAAGGACATGAGGGAGGAATGGGGCACGAGCCCCCAGTGGGGAGGACCGGGGTGGCTCGGGATGGACACTCTCCCTCAGGGCCTCCTGGATCCTGACTGCCCCCCGATGGAACCCCCGGATGGCAGCCTGCAGAAAGTGCAGCCGGGCTGATGGCAACGACCCCATGAGATGCACCGGCATGCCCAGGGGCAGCTCTGGCTCCATGTCCGAGTGCTGTGGTTTCCCGAGTTCAGGCACTCAGTGGACTCCAAGACAGGACTGCTTTGCTGTCCCTCATCGAGGTAGACAAACAATTGGGGAACCCTGAGAACTGTCTGTCGGGGGTGATGGTAGGGTCCCTTTAAGCACAGAGCTCAATTAGCCTCAGGCAGCAGCCCCACACACTAAGTCCTAACCTGATGCCCTGCAGGCACTGGTTCCGGCCAGCCTTAACTTCGGTTCAGGGTCCACTCAGTGTGGACGTGCTATTTCAAAATAGCAAAATGCTATTTCGAAATAGTTTTTGTGTATAGATGCATTATTTCGAATTAGCTTAATTCGAATTACCTATTTCGAATTAAGTTAATTCGAAATAGCACTGTAGTGTAGACATACCCAAAGAAAGTGAGGAACGGGGTTAGGGCTTCTAATATATATCATTGAAACAACCCCATTTCCCAGTCCCTTAACTCACCATTGACTCCTCACCCCTTCCTATCTGTATCTCAGTGTAATGCCAGGACAAAATGAACAGGTTGGAGGGCTGATGGCAGCCTCTCCGGCAGGTGGTATGGATAATAAATTAGAGATCACCTGCACAGAACAAGTTGTTGTTGGATAGTTCTCAAATATATTATCTAATAAAGTTGTGGTCTTGTTAAGCCATATTCCTGGTGAGTTTTCTTTCTTCCTGACCTCTATGGAGCAATGGCATGTTACTGGCACTCAATACACATACAACATTTTAAAAATAACAAGATATACCTAACTTGGGAAGCAGTAAAGAAAAACAAAGGGAAAGATTTAGAGAGGAATGCTAATTTTCTGTGCCATGCAATCTATACATCCCAAAATGGATTTAGGGATTTCAGATACTTCTAACACCAAAAAAGTTACTCTCTTTTACAAAATCTCCTAGGACTCTGTTTTACTGTAAAGATAACACTCTCCAAAGCAGCTTCAGATGTCACTGATCCATTCTTTTTAACATTGGGGGACAATAATTTTTCCATTGCCTAAAGATGTTTTCCTCTCTCAAATTCTATTCCTCATTATTTCCCAGGTAAAAGTGCATATGCCATAGGTGCATTTAATAGCAGATTTATTTTTTCCACAATATTGATCCAAAGCCATACATTATTATTTATTCTCATTAATTGAGGTGTGAGCACTGCACAATAAAGGAAGCTGTTAGCAGATAAATCATGATTCTTTGTAGGTGAGCCAAATTCCAGGCTTAAGCGGAACATTAACTGAACCTAATATGTTATCAATAATGAATTCTGTGTCCTCTTACTCTAATACCTTTCCCTTAGGAAATGCATTGAGATGGCCAGGAAGACTACTGGTGACCAATGGAGGGCAGAGGTTTTCTGTGATAATTACCCATTGAGAGATGCTTGTAGTTTATCAGGAACTAACTGTTGCTACAGATGTTCTCTTCCATAATGACCTGAACAGACAGCTTGTTATCAGTTATGGAAATTAAGATAGCATAAAAAAAGCTTCTCTGGTAACTATACAATTTTCTTTGTTTCTTTTCTGTAATCATACATGCCCCTGGTCTACAGTAGGACCTTATTCTGAAATAATCCTCCCCCCAGTTTTAAATTTATAAGTGGTGTATTCACACCATCAAGTCTATTATTTCGAAATAATGGGCCATAGGATTAGAACTCTGTACTCCTGCTTTTCATTCATGAGGAGTAATGTTAATTCTGAAATAAGCTTAGAAAACAACAAATGGTCTGGTAGCACTTTATAGACTAACAAAACATGTACATGGTGGTATGAGCTTCCACGGGCACTGCCCACTTCTTCAGATGACTGGAGTTTTGAGTTTAGGATGTGCGGACCCAAAATAAGTAGGGGAGAAGGGAGAGGAGGGAAGGAAAAAAAAGGAAGGGGGTGGGAAACAAGGAACAGAGGGTATGAAAATATCAAAGGGAAAAACAAGTAGGCAGAACTGGTAAACTATAAGCACCTAAAGATTGGATAGTTGAAAGAAGCAGATATGGTTCATAGGATAACAATTAGATAGGAAGGGTACTAACGCAAGAATCTACATAGACGAAGAGCTGTTGGCACCTTCATTGAACAAACTGGACAGTCCCTACAGGAAAGAATCAATGGACACAAATCAGATATATGTAAAGGGAACATACAGAAACCTGTTGGAGAACATTTCAATCTACCTAATCACTCTTCAGGTGGCTGTCTTGTCACAAACCAATTCTACAAGCCAAATACACAGAGAGGCGTTAGAATTACAATTCATTCACAAATTCAATTCTCACACTGATGACCTCCTCAATCGAGATAATGAATGTCTGGGACATTATCAACCTAACATTCAATGAAGGTGCCAATAGATCTTTGTCTTTGTAGATTCTTGTGTTAGTGCCTTTCCTATCTAATTCAGTTCTGCCTACTTGTTTTTCTGTTTGATATGTTCATACCGTCTGCTCCTGGTTTCCCACCCCTTCCTTTTCTTTCCTCCCCCCCTCTCCCTTCTCCCCTATTTATTTTGGGTCTGCACATCCTAAACTCAAAACTCAGGTCATCTGAAGAAGTCTCTCTCTTGAGTATTTGTAGCCAAATTAGTCCCCATCATATTGTGTATATATAGTTGGGATTGTGTTTTCCAATGTGCATTACTTTACATTTATCCACATTAAATTTCATTTTCCATTTTGTTGCCCAATCACTGAAAATGCATTGTTATAATTTGAAAAAGCATTGTAATAATTTCAACATTATTGTACTGGAGTGTCCAATAGCAGGAGATGATGCTATGGTGGAGCAAATTCTTCTTTAATATGAATAACTTTGGTAATCAGAAACCACAGTCAGAATTTTTTGAAAAACATGTAAAAGAGGGATGGATTTTCTTTAACAACAGTTATATTGTAAACTCTTCCCCAGCATGAAAGAACCTGTGAAACCATATCAGAATTTTGTTTTGATAGATCTCTCTTAGTCATCTACGTACATTTTCAAACCCCATCTTAAAATTCTGGATTGTTAATCACTTCTGTGTGTATTTCAATAGTTTGATTAATATTTGACTATCAACAGTTTCTTTTATTTGTATTTTCTTGATCTGTTCTAACCTGAATGTGATGAAGTCTGGATGTTTCCAACAGCAGTGATGCCTCAGATTCAAATCCTCCTTTCTCCCACAAAGGAGTTCTACTGCAGTCAATGGAACTTACTTATGTATGTAAAGGGAGCAAACTTTGTCTCAGAATAGATAATACCTCAGCATGTAAAAGCAAAAATGACAGTCAAATTAAGTCATTTGAAGTAAATGGAAGTTCCACATGCAGATGGCTTGCAGAAATTCACTCATAAATAATATATCATTTTATGGGTGGGGGATTGAGATGTTGGGAATAAGGACTAAAGATTAAAAAGCATCATGAGGGTTTATCCTGGTTTCATATTAAACACTTGTCAATTCATACATTCAAACTCTCTTAAAATGTGAATAATAACTGTAATGTGTGAAATGACCTATGTGAAACTCAAAGGTCTAATCCTTGGTCTAATATATAGTAGTATGTCAACAGACATAATTAAAAAGGAAGTTTTATCTATATTGTCTTATATGCTATCCCATCAACCTTTAAATATATGTGCATATTTAAAGAAACAATTTTATGAAGAACCTACAAGAGCATCTAATCTATGCTGGAATGTAAACTGTTTATCAACTCCATTATAAAACATTGTTTTCAAGTTGTTTCAGATTCAAATTTGAATTGATGCTTGTGGTTCTATTATTTAGGAAATCTTTGCAGCAAACAAGGATGAGTATGATCAACACTGTGTTTTTCTAAGTCTAGATAAGATTTTTTTGTTAATATAATTCTACTAGAGATTAGGACGTAATATCTCAAAAAACCAACAGATTTTAAAATACGCTATGTTTGGCAATTATTTTCACATCAAATCAGCATAAATATGATGAAAACCAATGCTGCTTTTTTCTAATAGCATGATTCTGTTAAAAATAACTGTTTCAATTACTGTTAAAAAGTAAAAGTTAAAACTACAGTCCCTATATGTTCTAGTAATGGTCTAGTAGTTCTAATCAATTAAATAAAATGTTAAAAAAGTGCTCTGTGAAGATGGCTCCATTTCACTTTCAGAAGAATTAAAAATTAAATACCTTTGACAAAGGCCCTGAAGCTCAAAACATTGGTCTGCTGTTTATTCTCCCTTCATCCAACCGATGATGTAAGCTTAACTTTGAAGTGATTGACAATTCTAGCCTTCGCTCATGATTTTTAGAGTAAAGGGTTTTTGTTTGCTTCTTGAAAAGCATCGTACTCAGACTAGTAAATTAAATCTTTTGCTAGCTAGGATCTTGGCTCAGCAAAACATTTAAACTCATACTTAAATCTATACAAAAGACAGAACTATGTAGCACTTTAAAGACTAACAAGATGGTTTATAGGTAATGAGCTTTGATTCTTTGGCGAAGTGTCTGAGACGTTTGTTCAATGGACACTTTAGGCACATGATGGCATAAATTATATTTCTGGATGAACAGGAATATGTGTTCTTGATCTCTAAAGTGTCCGTCTGCTATGTACATTGGACAAACGTCTCAGACACTTCGCCAAAGAATCAATGCACGCAAAACAGACATAAGACTCTCTCACAGAAAGAAAGCTGTTGCTTGCCATTTCAGCCAGACTGATCATTCCCTCAATGACCTTAAAACATGCATACTGCTTCAAAGAGACTTTATCTCCAGACTTCAACATGAAGCTTCAGAATTGTCATTCATGCTTAAATTTGACACTTTATGTATGAGTTTAAACAAAGACTCTAATTATCTCACCCATTACAAAGACAGCTTCCCCAATTATCACCCCTAATGTCATTACCTCACAGAAACTTCCCCTATTATCACCCCTATGTCATTACCTCACAGAAACTAACCTTCCCCCCTCACCCCTACTCTGTTCTAAAATTTGATTTGTCAATTTCACATGCGTTCATTTTTTTGATTGTATCACATTGGTATATATGGTTGTGCCGATTTTCTTCCACATATTGATCTGAGGAAGTGGGTCTGGCCCATGAAAGCTCATCACCTATAAACCATCTTGTTAGTCTTTAAAGTGCTACATAGTTCTGTCTTTTGTTTCAGCTATACCAGACTAACACGGCTGCATCTCTATCACTATTCTTAAATCTATACGGGTTGGGCATCTCTTATCCAGCACCCTCAGGAGCTGTCTGGTCCCGAACCAGGGAATTTGCTGGACGAGAGGAGGTTTGCTGCCACAGCCCTCAGCCACTGACTCTGCTACTGTGGGCTGCTAGGGGCTGGCTCTGGCCCTGGTTGGGCTGCCAGGGGCTCCAGTCCCAGCCCGGCAGTAGCCTGCAAGCTCTGGCCCCATGTCCATGGGCTGTCCGGGGGTCTGGATCTATGCTGCCATGTGTTGCTGAGGCTGCCAGCAGCCCTGGACCCAGTCCCACTGCCAAGAGCATGGGCTTCTGTCCTGGCTCAGCCCTCAGGCTCTGGCCCCACTTCCATGGGCTGCCCGGGGACCTGGCCCTGAACCTGTGCTACCTCAGGTTGTCGCCAGCCTGATCCTGCACTGCCAGGGGCTGCCCTGACCCGGTCCCAGTGCCACAGGCTGTCAGGAGGTACTGGGGGCTGCTGCCAGCTCTAGCTCCACCATTGCAGGCTGCTGGAAACTGCTGCCAGCCCCAGCCTCTGCTCCATCCCACTGCTTCAGCCCAGCCCCTCCTGGATTGCCCTCCTGCCACTAGGCCACCAGGGTTCTCTGATCAAGAAACAGCCGATGTTGCTGGCCCAGTGAATGGTTATGGGAGATGCAACCTGTATGTATTCAGCAAACGGCTTCAGCACATGCTTCATTTTATACTTGAACCTTCCTCCCACTGACTGTAGTGGTGGTGCATTCCTTTATTGAGCACAGAATAAAGACAAGAGGGAGCAGCAGCTGCATATTTTTAATGTAGCGCAACAATAGTTTAATTTTGCATAATCACACTTTTCTTACATTCAAGTACTTCCTTTCTCATGTACTGTACTCTAATCATCTATCTACAGAGACCATGGTTCTGATATATCTCAGTCATGCAATATCCTTAAGATTATGATTAAGGCATTTTTTTTTTCTGTTTGTGGTCCAAAACTAGAGGAAACTAATTTTAAAAGAGAGATTTCTCCTCTCATGGTGTCAAGTAAGAGCAAGGTTAAGTTTGAGAGCCCCATCTGTGGATTTCCATACATTAATATGTCTGAAGGTTAAGCACTAACTATGAATTTCCTTGTGTTATAATGCTTGTTTTTTGAATAATTACATTTTTGTAATGTTTTAACTCTTAAGGTACAGAGATGTACTCTGTGCTAGCTTTGTATAGTTGTGTTTTTATTCCAGCCTGGCATAATTTTTTTCTTGAAATATATAGTAAATATAAGAACTTAAAAATACAGTGTTATGAATATACAAAATATGTTAATATTTTGTTTAATTCAGAAGTATGTGCAGTTACTGAACATAACTTTTCTCTCCACTGAAATGTATTGTTGCTCAACATTACAATATTACAGTAGTATCTTCAAGGGTTAATGGAACAAGCATATCTATTTTAAATCTGGATATAAAACCAAACGTACTGATATAGAAATTATTATAGAAAAGATGGTGTGCAGAAAACATGGAAAAAATGAAAATGCATGAAAGAGGTCAGCAGAATATTCAAAGGGTGGAAATAGCGTGTTTCTACTGTGGATGTTAATCTTCTCACATTTTCAGATAGCATTGCCATTTCCATCATACAGCCATTTTGAATGCTGGCAAAGAGATTAAACAGAGTGTTTGGACACTCTCATTCTGAACCTTTTATATGCCACTTACAGTGATATAAACTTAAAAAACAACAAATGGTCTGGTAACATTTTATACACTAACAAAACATGTTGTCTATAAAGTGCTACCGGACCATTTGTTGTCTTTTAAGTTTATCCTGTACAGACTAACTCGTCTACCCCCTGAAGTTACAGTGGTATGTTAAACCACCCTTTGGAACAGGAATCAAATGCTGTGTGGCAGTTGATTCATAAAGAGGAAAGGGTCTTCAGTGAAATACAAAAATCTGGCAACCACTGGCATAAAAAATAATTTGGTGTTTCTATCACCAGTTTAGTGTTTGTGTTAAAGTAAAATGATTGGTGATTCATAATCTATTTTAATTATTATTAACGACTGATTTTGCAGACTTTCAATTATACAGGTGTAGCCACCTACGTGGACCCTGGTGAAGTCAGGCTCTGCAGGGTTCAGGTGTTTGCCCTTCAGTTCTTTTGCAGGTGCAAACACACATGACAAGAAGTAGGGAAGGAGACAGAAGTGTTAAAATAGATACAATAAGTGAGTAATATTACATAGTAAGGAGCTTCAGGGGGTAGCCAAGTTAGTCTGTTACAGAAAAAAACAACAAATGGTCTGGTAGCACTTTATAGACTAACAAAACATGTAGATGGTATCATGAGCTTTCGTGGGCACAGCCCACTTCTTCAGATGACCAGAGTTGTTATAATAAAAGCATGAGATTGACCTGGTGTAGCCAGACATGAACCCCATTTTGTTTTCCCCCCCCCAGAGAGCAAGAGAAAGGCAGTCAGCCTTTGATGCCCTGGGAACGCAGGGGTGCTGCTTGTCCCTGACTCTAATAAACAGAAACCAGACAGTAAATGGGCTAGCTGACGACCAGGGGACCTCCCGCCGCCCTGATGGCTAGCACCAGTAATTGACACGCCTACACTGTCCCAGGAGAGGAATCTTCGCCCATCACATACTAGAAGTGCCCATTGTCTGCATTTTCCCAGGTGTGAATTATGCTTTGCACCCTTCCTGGGAAACTTGGCATTCAAAGCCATTTTCCCTAATTGGCCACTTGAGATCAGGAAGAAACCTACGTGACCCAAGGGGCATAAAGAGGGGTTTAGTAGCCCACCCCATTTGAGCTCCAATCATCTATACCTGCTGGCAGGTATTGCTGGTCTCCCGAGGTCTGTGGGACGCCCAACCTCGCCCTACTTCTTCCCGAGGGATTGAGAGAAAGACGCTGGCCACGCCAAGTCTGGAACACAGGGGTGAGAATATATACCTGCTAGGTGTCTATTTTGCATGCATTTAATAAGAGCTCAGAGAACCAAAAGGGTTTCATGGTACCTGTAAGTGACTTATTAGTGTAATTTCTGTCCTGTCCTTTGTAGTGGCTGTGTTATCTGTAACACAGTAGTAGCATTTAACAGCTAAGTTTACCCTGTAACAATAAAATAGTAACTGTTTAAGCTATGACCTGACTCCTTCAGTTGCTGTAAAAGAACCAAGCACAATTTTAAAAAGAACTCCAGCCGGTCATAAGGGACAGATATAGGGGGAGCTTGAGCGTTGGATCGTGTCGCTTCCAGGGGACAGATCCGTTGGGGCATCTCTCAGCCTCCCCGGGCTGCCCGCTGCGAAGGGATCGTGTATCCTAGCAGTCAAAATCTGAGGTGTAATAAGCTCTCCCTGTAAACTCTGGGGTGTCTGTCGGCCTGTTGGCTGCCCGCCGCGAAAGGATCCCGATCCTAGTGGTAAAGACACGGACGTTAAACTCCTCGGGGCGCCCGTCAGTCTCACCTAGACTGCCCACTGCGACAGGGCCTTGTGTCTCAGCAGTTGAAGACTCGGGTGTAACATACACACATGCACTGCCCTGACCATCGGCTGACACCTGGAAATATTGAATAGGATCTCTATGTAAGAGTAGACAGAAAATGAGACACGGCAGCAAAGAAGACCTCAGCCCTTTTGGCCTGTATATAAAGCATAGAGACATTAGGCCAGAAATCAGGCCCATTCAGTATCAGACCCTTACAATCTTGCTTTGTTATGATGACTTGTGAAAGGCTGTGTTCAAATCTATGTAGTGTCTTACTAGAAAGTATTGCTGAGTAACACAGGAGTTGATTCTGAAAACCACCCCGGTACAGTTTGAAGTGGTGGGAGAAGGCTTGCATCTGGGAATGGAGAAAGAAAAAAAAATCAAATTTCAACAGTCACAGAAACTTTTTGTCTCCAACCTCGGATAGAATTACTAAGGATAACCCAAAGGGACTCTGTACTATGTATTTGCCATGTAAATCTGTTTAGTGGTATTGCTCAGTGCTAAATACTTTATAGTTTCAGTATGTGGAGTTCGTCACTGAACCTAGTAAGTAGTAAATATTCATTAATATCGCTCTTGAATGATAAATGTTTATATTTTGATTTCTCTCCAATTTATAAATATTAGTCACTGCTAATATTGACTGACCCTGAAACAAATATTCATTTACAACTGAAATTACATTTTGTTAACACATTTCTTTCTGTATTGCTTTTTTCCCCAAAAAATAAGCATTCCAAGTTTTTCCTCTTAAAAATAGCCATTTCCCCATCCTGAGATAATGCTCACCTTGCACATTGTGATCCCAATATTGTTAAGTTACATCCCTACATGTAATGGGAGTGTGAGTGGTCACACATAGTTATTTTACTTTTTAATTTTGTGCTTGTAAATTGCAACTGGCTTTATACTAAAGAAATATTGTGGAGAAATTAAAGTGGTAGTCAAGAGAAGTGGAGTGTGTTTAATGTCCCCTGTACCTTTTTGCAGTACTGAGACCTGTTCTTTGACTTTAGAATTGAAGTGACATATCAGAGTGTGGATGTGTGTGTTTGTAGGAACTGACTGAAGATAATGTTTCTAGGTTCAGGTGTTTTGTTTGTAAGAAGCACACAGGATCTTTTTAGGGGAAAAGACAAGATGCTGCGTTTATTAAGAAGGCAATATCAAAGCAGCTGGCATATACTTCATAAATACAACCCCCCCACACACACACATACAAACACATAGGTACTGCAGATGGTATATAGTTACCAGTCTGTTGTGACTCAAGTCCTTCTGGCCAGGCTAGGCTGACTGAGTCTGGGTTCCTCTGAGAGTCCTCTTGCAGGACCAAACCCAGAGTCCAATGGCAAAAGACCTCCACTTTATACATGTAAGTTCCCATTGGAGTCTATGGATTTTGCAGTGTCATGCTGCATATGTTAAACTTGGTTTTTCCCTGCAGTTTGTCTTTGGTCAGGCTTCATTATCTCTTCTTTGTGGTCTAATCTTCAGGAGTGTGTGCCTGTCTCCAGGGCTGGACTATTCTGCTAATTTCTTCAGCCTTCATCCAGCCTCAGGCACCCTGGATGTTCTTTCATCATCTTCAAGTGTCTCAAATCTTTTTGACCATCTGGACCTTCCAATTTACAAAGTATTTCAGACAAAAGATTACAGAGTTACTAGAAGACACAACTTAGTTTGCAATAAAGACATTGTCTAATCATGAGAAAGTGTGAAATACAAGCGCACAAAACTTATAAGCAAATCTTTATACATCAAACTTATATTCTTATACAAGTACTAAAATATTACATTTTTGATACACAGCAACAAAGTATCACCAAAGTATGAAAAGTGTGAAAAACTGAATGATTTCCACTGAATTGGCCAGGCAGGTGCACACTGTTGGTGCATTGGTAGCTTATTAAGCAAAAGGATCCTTGCTCAATAACACTGAAGAGAGAGAAGGAGTCTAGCCATCAAATTTCTGGAGGGTTAAGCCACTTGTGGTGTTTGCCCTGGTGGAAGAGATAAAAGGAATTTGGAAGTGGGGCCTGAAGACAGGGTGAAAGGTTGGGACAAAACAACAGTGTGGGATGAGTATATAAAAGAAAATGCAAAGAAAGTAGAGGAAGTAGTCTTCCATAGGTATTTTCAGTTAATTTTATAGTTTTTACAATTGTATAAAATCGTATATTGTGCTAGGCTTTTAAAAATAATGTTTTTAAATTTTTTTAAAGGAAACTATTGATGTTTGCCACTTCAAAAATTCTGTCATTCATTAGGGCTGTAAGTTAGTATGTTATGTGATGTCACATATATAAAAAGACATTATCCTCAGAGCTTATGCAGAGTTAGGGTACATCTACAGAGCAGGGTTAATGTCAAATTAAGCTACACAACTTGAGCTATGTTAATTGCGTAGCTTAAGTCAAAATAGCTTATTTCTGTTTTTGGCACGGTCAACACAGCAGAAAGTCTGAGAGAGAGCACTCTGCCTTCCCTTATTCCTCATAAAATGACGGTTACAGGAGTCAGAGTAAGAAGTCTTCCAGTTCGCCAGTATTTCAACATTATGTCAAAATAACTGCTTACTGTGTAGATGAGGACTATATTATTTCAGAATAACATCAGTTACTCTGAAATAATGCTACTGTGTAGACATGACCTTAGAAAAGTACAGTATTATCCACTGGTTATTCGTATGGTCTTTTAAGAGCTTTCTATCATGTTTTGCTGGACAGTTTAGGAGCTTGTTTTTATGTTTTCCAAACTGATGGAAAGACTTAATTGACTGAAAATGTATATTGAATTAATAACCAGAAAGACAATTTATCATCTCATTTTCTCCATCATTTACAGTGGCTAAAGTATTTTTGAAAGGAATTTACACTAATCTGAAAAAAATAATGCACCCTGTTTGTAATGTAACCCATTTCTGTTGTTAACACTACTTTGAAGTCTGCATCTTTGATCACTTCAACTAAAATATAGTTATTCTGCAGTTTTATTGCTATATATTTGAGAAAATAAATGATACATTTCAATATTTGGGGTCTGCTCCTCATTCCATTTACATGAATGTCTAAACTCCCATTAATCTCAGTGGAGGTAGGAGTTGGCTGTAAATCAGGTGATCTTAAACTATCAGTATTTTCATTAATAAGTGAATGTTAAATATTTTTTTATTCTAATAGGGACTGGAGCACTTGATGATTGCCGGTTTTGTTCATTCCCTTTGTACATCTGGCATTGGCCACTGTCAAATGATAGGTTACCGGGCTAGATGGACCTATGGTTTGACCTACTATGATCATTCTTCTGTTCTTATTTCTACATGTATAGTTTCATTAAGTATCAACTCTATCAATTTTTGCTAATTACAAAAAGAAGCAACATAATCCTAACAATGTTATTGGTCCATTACAAGATGGAAACAGTAGAATTAGCAATACTAATGCAGAAAAGGCAGATGTGTTCAATATATTTGGTGTATAGGGAAATATCACTTAACCTTTCATAAAACAATATATGATCTTGACCCCTATCATCCTGTTTGCAGTTTGAATACGGGCTGGATAAAATACTATTTGATGGTAACAATCATGGATTGGTTGAAGGGGGCATACTAAAATCCAGCTTTATATGCTAAATGGTTTTCAGCCACAGGCAATCACTGTAATTGTTGCTGCATTAAGGTTAAAAGATATCACAGGATTTCAGAGGGTATTTTTCCAGGAGAGCAATCTAAATGCAAATTCTACATCTGAATAAAATCCAAGAAGCATATATAAAGACACTTAGGGAAAAAGTTCAGTGGTAATGACACTCAATAAATTAGTTTGTTGTAAACTTTGATTGTGAAACCATATCACTGTTTTTTCTGATTCCCATTAAAGCTGCATTACATTTATAAAGCAATAGTACAGAATGGGTTCTTTATGGCATAATAATCTAAAGTGTATATATATATTGTCTGAACTATAATCAGGAAAGAGATCTTATCTGATATCACTTATTAATGACTTCTGAATCAATGAATTAAGTCTTCCATTTATTTAATTCAAAGTAACATTTCAAAACACATGAAACAATGGAAGTCATAATAAAGAAGCATAATGGTAACTTATGTACAAGTGATAATGGCTTGATCCCATTTATAATTTGGAATCAGAAATAAGTAATACACACATACAGTGCATTAAAAAGGTCCATTTCCCAAAGCTGAAAAAATTACAAGCTAAAGCAGAAAACTGTGAATGACAATTAGGAATTAAGAACCCTTTACAACATACCTAAACTGTCACAATCAAAGAAGGTGGCTGTACTGGTTAAAAAACTGACCTTTTTTTAGAGGGGAAATGAAGGCAGGCATGATAAATAAATACAAGAACAAATGGAGGAAAGGGGAACTTGATAGTGGTGATTACAAATCAGAAGTTAGAAACTATAGAAAATTGGTAAGGGAATCAAAGGAACACAAGGAAAATTTGGTGGCTAACAGAATTAATGACAATAAAGAGGAATTTTTATAGTGCATTACTCTGTCCATATCTGGAAATCATAGATTTATCAATAATAATGCAGAAGTATTCTATAAGCTGACATTCTAGAGTTGTGAAAAAGTATTGTAGTTATAACATATAACAACACTCTTCTCGTTCCACTACTTATCTCAGGAGATGGTAGACAATGACTGCTAAAGTTAGACATTGTAAAAAACAGCAGATTTGGCTAACTCGAATCCAATAATTCTAAAGGAGTTGGCTGAGGAACACACTAAACAGTTAATGTTGATTTTTGCTAAATCTTAGAATACTGGAGAAGGTATAGAAGACTAGAAGAAAGCTAATGTTGTGCTTTAAAAAGAGTATAAACAGAACAACTTGACATCAATCCCAGGTATGATAGCAGAACGGCTGATCTGGGACTTAACTGAAAGAATTAAAGGAGGATAATATCGTTAATGACAATCAACGTGAGTTCACAGAAAACAGATCCTGTCAAAATAACACAATATATGTTGATGAAATTACAATTTTGGTTGATAAAGGTCATAATGTTGATGTTAGACTTAAACCTCTGTAAGGTGTTTGATTTAGTACCACATGCCATTTTGGATAAACAACTAGAATTATATAAAATTAACACAGCAAATATTAAATTTATTGAAAAGTTAGGTAACAGGTCTCAAAATGTAACTATAAATGGGGAGTCATTGAGCAGGTCTGTTTCTAGTGGGCTGCTGCAGACATGAATTCTTGGACCTGTGCTTTTTAACATTTTTATCAATAACCTGAAAGAAAACATAAAATCATCACTGATAAAATTTGCAGATGACACAAAAATTGGGGGAGTGGTAAAGAATGAAGAGCGTAGTTAACTGTTTCAGCTTGATCTGGACTGCTTTGTAAACAGGGCAGAAGCAAACATGTATTTAATATGGCTAAATGCAAAGGTTCATATTTAAGAATAAAGACTGTAGGTTATATTTACAGGGTGGGGGACTCTAGGATGAGGAGCAGTGGCCTTGAAAAGGATTTTGGGATGGTAGTAAATAATTAGTTGAACATTAACTCATAAAACAATGCTAAAGGTAAAAGGGCCAATGTGATCGTTGGATGCGTAAACAGGGGAATCCTAAGCATTAGTGGAGAGGTTATTTTATCTCTGTATTTGGCATTATTGGAATACTGTGTCCAGTTCTAGTGCCAATAGTTCAAGAAAGATGATAAAATGGAAAAGTTTTTGAGAAGAGCTATGAGAAGGTTTGAAAAACTTGCCTTATAGTAGTAGACTTAAAGAGCTTAGTGCATTTAGATTAACAAAGAGAAGTTTAAAGAGTGAGTTGATTACAGTCTGTAACAGTGTTTCTCAAAGTGGGCCTGGGCCTGCTTTGGGAAAGCCACTAGTGGGCCCATACTCCTTTATTTACTTAAAGGGTACATAGCTACAGAGCCTTATGGCTCCTAGGGTGCGTCTAGATTACATTCCTCTTTTGAAAGAGGGATGTAAATGAAGGAAATCGAAAAAGCAAATGAAGCACAGATTAACAAATCTCGCACTTCATTTGCATAATCGCGTCCAAGTGCTTTTTCAAAAAAGTTTTTTTGAAAAAAAAAAAGCAGCCTAGACACGGTTCTTTTGGGAAAAAAACCCTTTTTTGAAAGAATCCTTATTCCTGAAAAATGAGGTTTACGGGTTCTTTCGAAAAAGGGTTTTTTTTTCAAAAGAACCCTGTCTAGACTGCATTTTTTTCAAAAAAATCTTTTTTGAAAAAGCTCTTGGACACGATTATGCAAATGAAGCATGAGATTTGTGAATCTGCGCTTCATTTGAATTTTTGATTTCCTTCATTTACATTTCTCTTTCGAAAGAGGAATGTAGTCTAGATGCACCCCTATTGGCTCCAGTTCACCGTTTTCAGTCAATGGGGAGCAAATATATGATAATGGACTCTTCAGTCTACCAGAGCAATATAGTAGCACAGTTCAATGGATGGATGCCAAAGCTACACAAATTCAGCCTGGAAATAAAGTGTAAATTTGTTGAGTGATGGCAGGCCCCATTTAAACCACCTGGGTGGTACATTCTGGGAGAAACTAAAAGGTTGGTGGGGGAATACTAGCCTTAGCCCTGCCCCTTCCACTGGAGACCCTGCCTTTTCTACAAACATGGAGCAAGCCCCTCCAACTTTGTCTAGGGACCCAGCAGGTCTCTCCATAGCCCAGAGTGAGGTAAATTTTTCCAAAAGATAATTACACGCAAGGGTAAAGATAGATTTCCATCACTGACAATTTATAAATCAAGATTGGATATTTTTTTCCCAAAAGATCTGTTCCAGGAGTTATTCGGGGAAAGTTCGGCACCAGTGTTATACAGGAGGTTAGCTAGATGATCATAATAGTCCCTTCTGGCTTTAAAATTTATGAATCTATGAATGAGGAGAAAAAAACAATTCAGCTGCACTTCAGATTTTCTGAGTAACTCTAAATATATCAGTGTAATGGTATCTAAAGTTATTTCTGGCCATACTGAATAGAACACAATGAAAGTATAACAATGCCTTCTATTCCCACTGCCTCACACATCTGTGGTTACAAATTTGAATGGAGGATCCTCTGATGCTGTGTTGCTTGGTAGAAATAAGGAAATTTGAACAGCCACCACTCAAATGGCATATGAATGCAGTTTAAACAGACAAAATGTTAATGTCATTTTAAACCTAAGTCAAGTCTACTTTGCAAGTTTACAAATGGGATTAAAATGCTCTGTGCTTGGTGCCTCTCAGTGATTCCCAGAGTAAGTGTACTCAGTTTATAATTGTAAATACTTTACAATTGTAAATACTTTCTCCTAATTTCAGCCCTGCAAATTGAAAGTGAAGCTTGAATGCTCAATAGTATTGCAGAGGTGCAGCTGATTAAAATTTAGTGAACAGTGGTATTGATAGTGTAATAGAAGTTCTAGAATCCAGTTCCCTAGTATCTGTGTTGAATTTGTAGGGCTGAAAGGATCAAAACAAAATAAAATCTTAGTTTTCTCACTGAAATGCAATATCACACAATATATTCAAAAACGATCTTAATGCTTCTCTATATTCCTGCCACCCTCAAATTGTAATTCAGAAAATTTGACACCTAGTCACTTTGCCTTACATGTAATTTCAGTATGAGCCACAAACCCTCACAAAACCAACTAATGGTCATAATACATGGCCAATATGTAGACTCAGCTCTAGAACCCACTTCAGTTCAATGCATTATAGAGCCCAGGAACAGCAGTAATGCCATTTCCGACCCTAGGTGTAAAACACAGAGACTCAGACTCTGAAGACTACTTTGTGGAAATTGGCATTGCTGGGGCTCCACGATCAGTGCTCACTGCCAGTACACTTGAGGACATTTTAAGGTGTCTGTTTTATAAAGATCTGGAAGAAAACAGCTGAGCTTTCTGACTTGCTCTCTTTTAAATCAGAATCCTAGTTTGGATACTGCCTCCCTGAGAGATCCCCTCTTTGTCTGTGGTGTGTTTGTGTTGATCAGTATTCATCTAGTTTAGGGCCTGATCCGAAGTCCGCTGTAACTAATTTTTGTGGGTTTAGGATTAAGCTATTATATTGTTCCCACAACTGCAATGTCTGTGTCTATCATGAAACTGTGAAGTATACAAGTTAACATCACTTTTACTTTGTTCACCGACACAGTGTGACCTGGCGCTATGGTTTATTTTTAAAATTAATTGATGTGCATTTCCTTTTTTTGTTGCTATTATTGTGGAAAGGGTTAGGTAAAAGAAGTAGGTTTTGTGGCAAATCATATTAGCTGGTGGCCAAGTTGACAGGCCTGTAATTTAACCATGAAGATGATGGAGGCAAAACATTTTCAATTAATCTCTCTCATCTTTGAAACCAGCTTCCCACCTTCGTCTGATAGAGCCCAAAACTCTTGGCTTTCTAGGTACACAGAAAAGTCTATCCCCTTTCCCAGGCTTTATAAAACACCAAAAAAGGTAAGTGAAGGAATTACAGTGCTTGTGTTTTTTACTCCTGGAAGGTCAATGCAGAAGCAGAATTTATAATTTTTCATTTATAAATTAGTTCTGCTGTGTGTTTTGGTCTGTGAACAACGAGAATGCTGTCTGGGCACATTTTCATAAAACCTTTTTTTACAGCTGCAGGATGAACTGTTTGCCCCTTAGGTGACAAGTATGGATTTCTACACTTCACCCTGGATGAAAACCTGCGATCCAGGCAGTTTTAGACTGGAGCCCTGGTCTGCAACTCCCAGGTTTCTGCCCATATTAATGACACTGGTCCATGTTGGTTTACCAACTGTAAGAGTTTCCCTTTGGTGGCTTGTGTTCACAACTTTTTGCAGCAAAACAGAAACAGCATCTTCAAAACAAAGTAGGGTTTTGTTCACCCCTCAAGCATGACAAACACTTTGGGCAAAAGATAAAAATAATCAAAGTCCTATGCTCATAAATATTACTTACATTTTTGTGTAGCCCTCAGCTCAGCTATCTCCATCTTTGGCAGGAAAAAAACAAGACGCCCCTGCTGCAGTTTCTACTTCTCCTTATTCCTGTGTTTGACAGACTGTTCCCTTTTTCTTTGAAACAGGATGGGCAGCCTTTCCTAGCTCTTAAGCTATGTTTAGATTGCAGGCTTCTTTTGGCTTCTTTTTCTGAAAGAGTGCATCCACACACACAAAAGCGCATCAAAAAAGCAATCTGCTTTTTCGAAAGATAGCATCCACACTGAATAGACGCTATCTCGCATGTAAGCTGTGATTACTATGGACGGAGTGGTAAACTCTTTTTTCGAAAGCACTCCCTCTTCCCTGTCCACACCTGCCTTTTTGCGAAAGAGCTCCTTCAGAAAAAGGCTTCTTCCTCATAGAAAGAGGATTACCAATGCCAGAAAAACCCTCTGTACTTTCAGAAGATTGCACTTGCAGTGTGGACGTAACTTGGGTTTTGTCGGAAAAACAGCCGTTTTTCCGACAAAACTCTGTAGTTGTAGACATACCCTTAGCCACCCCTCCTTTTTCTAGGAATGTTGAGGGTTAGGTTTCTCTTTGATGCTAGGCTATTGCCTTGTAAGACTAAACCATTCTAGCTTGGATGGAACTGGACAGGCAGTTTGTTTCATACTGAAGGCCCAGCCATTGTATGGTCAAGGAGTCTTATCTTCGCATTGTTGAATTTCCTCTAGATTTCTCCCTCAGCAGCATCCTTTGATTTAACTCCTGTGGGTCAGGCAGATTAGTTTCACCCAGGTAACCTGAGGAGCATGTGATATTTATAAAAATAATACACATAACTTTGTCATTCTCCATATGCATGTGGGTTTTTTTGCAGTTGTCATTATTCGTGCTCATCAAAGAAGCTCAGTAATTAGAAAAAGACTTAGTTTATGTCTATACTGGCATATGAACAGCGCTTGGCAGTTGTAACTCACAGAGTGCTGCAGGAAAACTGCTGTTGTGTGTCCACACTGTGGACCTTGTGACAGTGGAGCATGTCCACATTAGCAGCTCTTGCATTGTAGTAGCTATCTCACTCTACAAGTGGTTGCAGGGTGCATTGGGAAGTGTTTGCAATGCTGTATGGGGAAAGGTACAGCACCATCTGATGGTTTCCCAATCCTATTGCTCCACGGTCATCCTACTACATTGACAGCTGCTTTTCATCTGAGGTCCAGGGGGAAAGAGTATGTGGCAGGGAGTGTGTGTGTATGGGGCGGGAGAATGTGTTTTGGGGGATGTAAGCATGCTGTCTTGTAAGTTTAGACAGCAGCAGAAAACAACCAACCCTGTGGTAGGGGGAGGAGGAAACCCTGACATTAGCCCCCTTCCTTCCTCCCCAGCTCTCTGCACCACAGTGTCTCTCACTCACATAGGCAGATACCTGCCTCTGTGGTCAACAGCACAAGCATCCCACCAGAATCATCTGTTCTGTGTCCTGGAGCAGATTAGCCCAGCATGCAGGCTGTCAAAGCCGGAGGTCTGAAAGGGGATATATGCATGCCCATAGGGCAGCCATCTGAGTTCAAAACAATGAGCCGAGTTGCCACTGAAGAGATTAGGGAACATTTCCAGAGGCCAGTTGCTAAGCAGAAGACAACTGAAGTGTTTACACTGGTATCCCAGCTCAGATAGCTCTATGCCTCTTGTTGATGTGTTTTACCTAGAGCGCAGCAACTTAGTGTGCACTAAGTGCCTTGTCAGTGTGGGCACCTCAGGAGTTACTGCACCAGAAGCTGATTTACTATGCTGTAGCTTGCCAGCATAGACACGGTCTTAACGAAAACGATGGTGGAAAGTTGCTATCTTTCTTTGTTATCACTTTAACTGATAGTGCTTGCAGCTGGCACTCTTAAATGCTATTTAGCAGCTCTTTAATGGTTCTTTCCAATAGGAACTGGTAGGACATGTGTCCTCATCTCAGCCTGTTATAGTCTAATGTAGTGGTTCCCAACAATCAGTCCATGGACTGGTGGCAGGCCACAAACCCCTGCCAGCTGGTGTGCAGCACGCTGCCAGGCCACATCCCCAGCTGCTAATGAGTCCTGCCTGCTGGGGAGCACAGTTCCCTAAATTTCTCATCCCACCCTACAACCCTCTCATGGTGAGTGGTGCTACAGGCTGCCACATGTGCCGCGGCTGGAACCAGACCACGTTGAGGCTGTCCCTACTGGGGAAGCCTCACCACCGCCCTAGTTCCTCCTCCACAGAAGTACACTATATCCACTAGATCCCCCTTCTCCACATGTTCGTTGACCCCCTCAAAGAACTCTAGTAGATTAGTAAGGCATGATTTCCCTTTGCAGAAACCATGTTGACTTGTCCCCAACAAATTATGATCATCTATGTGTGTCACAATTCTATTCTTTACTATAGTTTCAACTCATTTGCCCAGTACTGATGTTAGACTTACCAGTCTGTAACTGCCATGATCACCTCCAGAGCCCTTTTTAAAATATTGGTGTCCTGCTAGCTATCTTCCAGTCGTAGGGTACAGAAGCTGATTTAAAGGATAGGTTACAAACCACAGCCAATAGCTGTGCAATTTCACATTTGAGTTCTTTCAGAACTCTTAGGTAAATGCCATCTGGCCCTGGTGACTTGTTACTGTAAGTTTATCATTTTATTCCGAAACCTCTTCTCGTGACACCTCAGTCTGAGACAATTCCTCAGATTTGTCACCTAAAAAGAATGGCTCCAGTTTGGGAATCTCCCTAACATCCTCAGCTGTGAGGCAAAGAATGTATTTAGTTGCTCCACAATGACCTTATCGTCTTTGAGTGCTCCTTTAGCATCTCGATCGTCTAGTAGCTCCGTCAAGCTTAGCAGTCTTCCTGCTTCTGATGTACTTCAAAATATTTTGCTATTGCATTCTGAGTTTTTGGCTAGCTGTTCTTCAAACTCCATTTTGGCTTTCCTTATTATATTTTTACACTTAAATTGGCAGAGTTTATTCTCCTTTCTATTTTTCTCACTAGTGTTTAACATCCAATTTTGTAACAATGCCTTTTTATTTCTCACTGCTTCTTGTACTTGGTTGTTAATGCAAGGTGGCACTTTTTTGGTTCTCTTATTGTGTTTTTGAATTTGGAGGTATACATTTAAGTTGGGCCTCTATTATGGTGTCTTTGAAAAGTTTCCATGCAGCTTGCAGAGAGCTAATTTTTGGCATTATATCTTTTTAATTTCTGTTTAACTAACCTTCTCGTTTTTATGTAGGTCCCCTTTCTGAAATTAAATGCTACAGATTTGGGCTGCTGAGGCGTTTTTCCCGCCACAGGGATGTCAAACCAAGTGGTCAAGTTATGTTTACCTCTTGGAACAAGTCCTTTGCTCCACTTAGGACTAAATCAAGAATTGCCTCTCCTCCTGTGGGTTCCAGAACCAGCTGCTCCAAGAAGCAGTCATTTAAGGTGTCAAGAAACTTTATCTCTGCATCCCCACCTGAGGTGACGTGTACCCAGTCAATATGGGGCTAGTTAAAATCCCCTGCTATTATTGAGTTTTTTATTTTTATAGTCTCTCTAATCTCCCTTAGCATTTCATAGTCACTATCACTGTCCTGGTCAGGTGGTCAGTAATATATCCCTACCGCTATATTTTTATTTTTAGAGCATGACCTTGCCTTGCAATGCTCTCCTGAACTTGCCTTGCAATGTGCGCAACCTGACAGTACTATGTGCTAATTGACTGACTGACAGTCATAGGAAGTACTGGGACTTTGTTTTAATTTACATTGTCCAAGATTTTCAATGACACAAATGATTTAGCCTCTCAGACAAATAACTTAATCCTAAATATAATAAACCATTTCACAAATATCTAGTCATATCTGACAGTTGTGCATTTCAGCAAAATACATCCTATGGCTATAACAGCACATCATAAATAGCTTTTCTGTATATTTTGTCATTCTGGATTTATAACTAAGTGATCATCTGTTCTCTTAGTCAAGCAGAAGAGCCATGCACTCTGTGGAATTTTTGAGTCCCACTTTAAGAGATCTATCATAAGAAACTGTCTTCTGTTGCCTTTGCACCTCTGAAACCTGCAGTGCTGGTGAAACCACATTACCGGAACCTGTGATAGTGGGCACAAATTTGGAAGGAAAAGCAGTTTAAAGGGTAAGCAAGACCGATACAGGAGTAGATGCAGTGGGAGATGCTATACCTAAAGCTTTCTGCTCTCGATAAGACCCTCTAATGCAGGGCTACTCAACTTTGGAAGCCCCAGTGGCCACAATGATACTCACAGCACATGCTGAGGGCTGCAACTTAAGTGTGGTTGCATATACTTTCAAATATATATGCAAATATATGAAAATAGCTTCTTTCACACTGACTGCCATGAATACAAAGATTAAGCCTTAAGCTACTGTGCCAGACGCAAACATGTCCAGTGTGAGCCAGTCAGCACCTCTCTGGCTCTGACCACAAGGCTAAGCAGCCAGCACTCCCCACAATGCCCTGGCACTCCCAGCACCTCCTCCCTGGGTTCTAGAAATGCCAGCACCCTGTACCCGTCTGTTCCAGCCAGCCCATCTGCTTGCGTCTTTCAGTGTTCACCCCGCTTGAGAGATGCCTCACCGTTGTGGAGTGTTTTCCCAGTGCAAGCCATGTTCAAAGGATCGCACCCGTGGGCCTCTTGTTGAGCCCGGCATAAACCTAAACTGCACCACAGGCCACAAACAAAGGGGCTGAGGGCTGCATGTAGCCCGCAGGCCGCATGTTGAGTAGCCCTGCTCTAGTAGCATCAAGAAAGACTGGGTTTTCTGAACTTTGTGAGACACAAGACTGAAGCCACTATTTACTAAAAGGGAATTTCAGGCCATAGCTCCCAGGTCTGAATATTGTTCTTTTAGCTAATTGGTCTTCCCTGCTTCTTCCTTTTACTTATACTTACCACTTCCTTTCATGTGAGAATATCTTGTTCTTACATGACAAGGAAAATAGTAGTACCACATCAAGATTTTAGTGTAGATATACTCACTGTGATTATCAATAAATGTAACTTTAATGAAGCTTTGATCAAAGCAGTAGTTAGTCGTGACTAAATGTACTTTCCAGAGGAACAATATAAATGTTAACTGTCAAGAAAAAATTGGCAGCCTTTTTGTTTTTCTGAGGGAGCATGAATGTAGAAGGATAATTTTCCCATGCAAATAATAATATACGTTCTTATAATGGACTTTAAAAAATCTGTCTGTGGCATTTCCAAAGTGCTTACTACTATGATATGCAAGCACAATAAAATGTTAGGGGATTAACTGCAAACATTTATTGCTGACTGAAAGAACATGAAAGCTACCATACTGGATCAGACCCATGATCCATTTATTCCAATGTCCTGTCTCCAATGGTGGCAGAATTCAGGGGGTATGTACAAAACAGGATAATCTTGGAGAGCTCTGTCCTTATCTTCCCTCCCTGGCTTCTGGCAATCAGAGGTTTAGGGTTTCTCCAAGCATTTGGTTGCACTCCTGACCATCCTACTAGCCATGAATTTATCTAATTCGTTTTTGAACCCAGTTATACTTTTGGCCACCACAACATCCCAGGGTAATGAATTCCTCAGGTTAAGTGTGCATTATGAAAAAGTACTTCCTTCTCGTTTGTATTAAACTTATTAATTCCATTGGGTGGCCTCCCAGTTCTTGTATTGTGGGAAATAACACTTTCCTATTCCGTTACCACACCATTCATGGTTTTATAGACTTGTATCATAGTCCCCCTTAATTGTCTCTTTCTAAACTGAGCACATATAACTATGCCCTTACACTGTAACTTTCCAAAATGAAACCCAGGGAACATGGATGGTCGGTAAAGGTAGGGCTGGGGGAGGCAAGTCTGAGGCCCTGTCCCCTTCCCATCCTCCAACAGGGAGGTGGGACAGCATGCCCCAACTGTGGGGAGGGCAGGTGAGTGGGCAGGCACACACTCACCCCAGCCTCCCTGTGTTCAGGGGGCAGAGTGTGAGCGGCACCATGGCTGGCAGTTTGGGAAGGCAAGACCTTCCCCTGCCTAGACTACCAGATGCCCATGCCAGGGAAGCAATTCTCTGTGTTTTAATCCTTTTTTTTTTCAGTTGCTCTGTAACATCTAGCAACCAAGTAATGCTTCATTAAGTGTGTTTCCTTTTGTAGTTGTTAATAACAATCACTTTTTAAAGACCATAATCTGATTAGTGTCCTACAAAGCAGGAGGTTCAGTGTCCATGTGCCCAAGACTGCAAGCCATATTACTAAGAGAAATTAGTTTTTCAAGCTCTCTCAAGTTAAAAGAGCTTGAGGATACCTCACAGGAAGGAATTCCCAAAATATGCCTTCCTGGATTTCAAAGGGGTTTTTGAGTTCTGGTGCTGGCAGCGATTCTGATCCAAGGCCAGAGATTCTGTGACTTTGTGGAGTTTTAACACAAGCCTTTAGTCCCCATCTTCTGCACCTGGCATGCCAGAGTGTGTAACAGACTTGACAGAAGGATTAAAAAAAAAACATCTTTAAAAGGAGCTTTGCATGAGTAAGGAAATGGAATCTGTTACAGTCTCGTGCTTATTGTTGCGAGTCTGTGGAGGTCCTATTGACTTAAAGAACCCTAAAGAATTCTTTATTTCTCTCCTAGTATTTCTATTTTCTAGGCGTCCATGATTTTATTTTGATTTTAACATATGATACTGCATGAATGCCACTGTGTTGATCTTATTTTAATAATTTATGTGTACGATGCTTTGGTGTCGCTATGTGAAAAGTCTTGTGTCATAATGAACTCAAATTGAATGTCAGATTAGCAGTTAGACAGAACTGAGAAAATAACTAACTTTTCAGTTTGGGAAGTGAATAAAAACCAGGAAAATAATCTGAAAAAACCCCGAGAAACAATATATAAAATTTGTTTGTCAAATTGATTTTTTTTGTGTTTTGAGTTGACTAAAATTGTTTGATTAATTCTAAACAATATTGTTGTTTTAGTTTTTATTCCATTTGAGCAGCCTTGGGTATTTACCATTCTGCCCCCTCACTATCTTTGATGGTTTTTTTAATTGTCAACATTTGAAACTGAAACACAATTCTTTAAAATAGAATTAAAGCTCTGCAGTCACATTATTATGGCTGGGAGGATGGAATCTGCTTTTTATTATCATCTCTCCCTAGCTTATGTTTTTATGAGGCCCCCATTATTGTAGTATCTGAGCAGCTCCCAGATTTTAATGTCTGTATCTGTGCACCACAAATGAGTTTTCTTAGCACATTCCACTCTCTCCTGATGAAGGGTAACTGCCATTAGTGTTTCCATATGAATCCAGGTGGAGGGGGAACTTAAGCTCTCCCACCTTCCCTACAGGATGCCTGGGGGATGGGAGGCTCAGGGCTGGGGCACTTCCAGATGGGGGGGGCCAAAGGGGTGCCCCCAGCCAGTCCCTTTCACCTGTCTGGTGATTCTGTCTCTTTTCTGTATGGTTTTAAGAGAAGCAATCCCATTCCTGGCATAACCCAACCCTTACCTTGTTTGAGGTTATGATAAGAGGAAGCTGTGTACTGAATTTGGTGGTCTTAGTCCTTATCATTTACGACGACTTCTTGAACAGACAGACAGAGTGACAGACTGACAGACTCTCTCAAATATATAGTAGAGAATAAGAACTGAACAAAGAAAGGGAAAAAAGTTGGATGACTTTGAGAGAGATAATTTGTTGTTAGGGATTCTTATTTGCCTTTGGGTCCTTCAGAGGAGTGTAATTCTTTGGACTATGACTCGATCTTTTCTCTCCTACTCATAGACTTTAAGGCCAGAAGGGACTTTTGTGATCATCTGGTCCAGAGGTGGGCAATAATTTTTACAGGGAGAGCACTTAATGAATTTTGCTGTGTGGTCACAGGCTGGTTCCACCCCTGGAAGGGGCAGGGCCTGGGGATGAAGAGGCAGATCTGGGGACTAGCCTCCCTCCAGAGTTGTCTGGGGCCAGAGATTTGAATTAAAAACACAACAAAGGGCTCGTGGTTGCTGGCCCCCCCACTACTGTGTTGCCTGGCATCCGCCTGGGGTTGCTGTGGCTATTTAAAAGGCTCACAGCCAGGGGAGCACCACGACCGTGAGCCATTTAAATAATATCCTGCTGCTTGAGCCATCACCTGGAAATTCAGTGGCATGGGCAGCAGGATATAAACAGAAAGTGACCAGATGCGGTCCACGGTCTGGATCAAAGTGCTAGTCTAACCTTCTGCATGTCACAGGCCACAGAATCTCACCTACTCACTCCAGTAATAGACCCATAACCATTAAGTTACTAAAGTCCTCAAGTCATGTCTTAAAGACTTCATGTCACAGAGAGTCCACCATTTTATCTAGTTAAACCAGCAAGTGAGCCATGACCCATACTGAAGAGGAAGGTAAAAACCCTCCATAGTCTCAGCCAACCTGTCCCAGGGGGAAATTCCTTCCCAACCCAGTTATGGCAATTAGTTGAACCCTGAGTATATTGGCAAGATCCACCAGCAGGATTCCTGAGAAAGAATTCTCCGTAGTAACTCAGCGTCCTCCCCATCTATAGCTCCATCTCTAGGCTCTTGTGATTTTTGATACTAGCAGTTGCAAATGGATAGATTTTAGGTAATCCCATCATACTATCCCTTCCATAAGCTTATCAGTCTCAGTTTTGGAACAGGTTAGGTTTTTTTTGTCCCCACTTCTCCACTTGAAAGACTGTTCCAGAACTTCATTTTGGTGATAGAGAAACCGTTCTCTAATTTCAAGTCTAAACTCAGAATGACCAATTCATACCTATATGTTCTTGTGCCAGCATTAATCCTAAATTTTAGTAACAGCTCTCCTTCCCTGGTATTTATCCTTCTGATGGATTTACAGAGAACAATCAATATCATCTCTCAGCCTTTGCTTGGCTAGGATAAAAAGCCAACCTCCTTGAGTAAGGGAGGATTTCTGTTCCACTGATCATCCTTGTAGCTCTTCTTTGTACCTGTTCCAGTTTGAATGCATCTTTTCTTAAACATGGGAGACTAGAGTTGTATACCATGTTCTAGATGAGGTCTTACAAGTGTTTTGCATGATGGTAATAGCACTTCCCTCTCTCTCCTGGAAATACCTTGCCAGATGTATCCTAAGATTGCATTGTACCTCTGTGGGAGCTTGGGGGAATGTACTAAGCAGTGGCCTCCATCCTTTCTTTTTTTGGAATAGTTATGTGCCCTCCCTCTGAGCCTCCTCCATTCCAATCCCTGGCAGAAAAAGGAGGCAGGGTCATTGTCTTGATCCTGCTGACCGCATTCAAAGAATTCACTATCACTGGCAATCATAAATACTCTCTCGGTCCTTCTTATTGTATTTTCCTAACTCAAAGTCTCATTATAATATATAAAGGATGGCAATTGCTAAAGAAAGAATGGGTTTGTAGTTCAAAATGGATATTGAGATTGTGGTTTTATTAAAGTATGGACAGCTTGTGTCTAATAACTACATTGTTTTTTATTTAAACATCTACATAACAGAATAGCAGTCAGAATCTGGAACTGAATGAAGTCTGCAGCTGATTGCCGTCCGGAGCCTGACCTTCCAAAAGAAGGATGACCTTTGACTCTACATCTCACATCACATGATCCCTTAATACAATGGTGGTTACTTCACAGATACCGGTGAGTTTTGAAGTTGGTGGTTGACAATACTTTCTGTGCATTATACTACATTTGCTGAGATGAGTCTTGCAAAATTTCTGAAAAGTGTTTTTCTGACCACTTATTTTTTTCAAAGAATGCTTACTGCTGACCAAAACACCCTCAAAAATTCAAAGACACCTATAATCAAAATTAGCTACTATTTTAGGTCCAGAGAAATGAAAATTGTGCTTCAACAATAACTGTAGAGCCAATAGTGCTGTCTCCATAACACAGATGCAAACACAAATTCCATGGCTCGTCTATCATTCTAAAGGCCCAACCTAGACAATTAGAGATTTGGTAGCTGTTTACTTTCACTGTGGGTCACAAAACTAACAACTTTTGTAGAGAAAGCAATTTTGAGTAGGTGTAATATATGCAGACCTTACATTGAATATATTAATTGAAATTAGATTAGCAAATTCCCTAAATCTCAGACCTGTTTGATCCACTAATTAATCTGTAGAACTGCTACACTAGTGATATTTAAATTTGCCAGAGTAATAATCTTTTTCATAGTTCAACTGCTTCACAACTGGTTGATCAAATAAAACTATCACAGTCTGACAGGTGTTAATCTAAAATTCCTGTATAAACCTAGCATGACAATATACCAGATATATTCTGATAAATATGGGGCCAATTTATACTCTTTACTAACATTCTGGGACAAATGTTCTCCCAAATTATCTGTGCAAAACCACTGACTCCAGTGATTTTCTGTAGTCTAACCAGCACAGAATTTAGCCTATGGTGGGAAAGCAGAAGACATTTTCAGAGCCTGATCCAATACCTATTGAAGAGAGTGGCAAGACTTTGACTTTGAATGGACAATAAATTACCCCTAAGGGTATGTCTATACAGCAAAGAAAAACTCACAGCTGGCCTGTGACAGCCATCTTAGGCTTGCAAGGCTTAGGCCGTGTGGATATTTAATTTTTGTGTAGATGTTTGAGCTGAGGCTGGAGCTCAGGTGCTAGGGCCTACAAGTAGGAGGTTCTCATAGTGTGGTCTAACAGCAATAAAACAGTCCAGCAGCCTGAGCCCTGCAAGCCCAAGTTGGCTGTCATGTGCCAGCTGCAGGTTTCTCTTTGCTGTGTAGACATGAGTTCTTGGCTTTGGTTTTTGAACAGTTTCTGCAGTGTGTTCCTGTTCAGTGCTGAGTGGTTTCATTACCTGTTTGTCAGCCTGCTCGTGCTGTATTCCTCTGGGAACACAAAAAAGAAATTCCACTTTTAAAATGGAGCTAGCACAATGCAGAACAGGCTGGTTGAGAGAGGGAGGGTATGTCTACACTACCACCCTAGTTTGAACTAGGGTGGCTAATGTAGGCATTTGAAGTTGCAAATGAAGCCCGGATTTAAATATCCCGGGCTTCATTTGCATCTTGCCGGGCAGGCGCCATTTTTAAATCCCCTTAGGTCGAACTCCGTGCCCGCAGCTACACGCGGCACGGAGTAGGTAGTTCAAATTAGGATCGAGGTGTACCAGTAGTTTGAATTAGAGATCCTAATTCGAACTACCTACTCCGTGCCACGTGTAGCTGCGGGCACGGAGTTCGACCTAAGGGGATTTAAAAATGGCGCCCGCCCGGCAAGATGCAAATGAAACCTGGGATATTTAAATCCCGGGCTTCATTTGCAACTTTGAATGCCTACATTAGCCACCCTAGTTCGAACTAGGGTGGTAGTGTAGACATACCCAGAGAGATACCACTATTTAGTTAGATTGATTCAGCATAGGGGACATTTACTAAGAAACAGTGAAACAGGTTCAGCTGGTTGATGAGCTCATATAAGGGTCTCAGTTGTACAATTGGCAGTGAAAAGGTGGGCTGCTGCACCGACAATAGACAGTTCTGGTGCTGTGCATCCACCCATACACTGTCAGTTGTGGGTATAGGGCCTAAAACAGAAAGGCTATGTCTACACTGCCCCTGTTTTGCGCCAAAATATGCAAATGAGGTGAAGTGTGGAAAATTGCTGTGCCTTATTTGCATAATTAATGAGGTTCCATTTTTGCATAAGAGGCTTTTGCTCAAGAGCTGTTCTTCCTGAAAAAAATGCGGCAGAACGGCTCTTGCACAAGAAGGTTTTTTTGAGCAAAAAGGAGCCATGTAGATGGCTCCTTTTTGCCCAAAAGCCTCATGTGCAAAAATGGAGCCTCGATAATTATGCAAATGAGGTGCAGCGATTTTCCACACTTTGCCTCATTTTCATATTTTTTGCACAAAACGGGGGCAGCGTAGACATAGCCAAAGAGATTTGTCCTTCAGCTGTAGTCAGTTGAATACTCTCATTGAAGATAGTGGGACTACTCCACAGAACGAGCTGCACCCTGTGTTAAAGCCTCTTCTGCCACTTGTTCAGGCTTTGCATAGTGGTTAGAGAGGGCCACCTGGGTCCAGTACTTTTCCTTAACCCTTTGATGTCCAGTATGGGGTTTTTATGCCTCCTCACAGACTCTGATTGGGATTCTTTTATGCCTGGCACTGTACAAACTTTGAGGTAGATGTACACTTATGAGTTTACAATCTAAATCAGGGTTAACAAAAGGAGCAGACTAGGCCTCTAAAATATGTATTTTCAGAAATTTGGCTATAACATTAGTAATAATTATTATTGCAGTCTGTAGACAATCTTTTCAAAGAGATATTTAAAATAGAATTCATAAACTTGGATTTTCTAAGTTTGTATTTTCTATATTCCTTTACAGTGGTGTCAGTAAGAAGAATATTTTCAATTTAATGCTTTATCTCCTTGTGGTAAACACATAAGATCTATTATTTCTATTATGACTCAGGGAACACACTGATAGTAGACAGTTATAATAAAAGAATGAATATAAGTTAAACATAATACATGCTTTTATTTTGTATCTCTAGCTAAGCCAAATTAACATTTAATACATGGTTAAATAATACATCAACTCCTTTTACATGGATTTAAATTGCTATAAAGGAAAATTTCATCCCCTCTAAGCCAAGGGTAGTAAGTGAATAAACAGATGAGGAAAGTACATTGCTTCACTGACTGTCTGACATACTCAGAATCATAAATGCATGGATCACTTATGATTTTGGGCTCTGTTCTCACTTACGGTTTCTGTATCTCCAGTTTTCATAAAAAAAGATAAAATGGAAAGAAAATGACATGACATTGCAGAGAGGAGGAGCAGTGAGGAGTGAACCTGACTAATAGTAGAATTAACAAAAATATTTTTGCCAGATTTTTTTGGAGGGGGATATGTGGAGCTCAGATTCTTTGGTTATTTCATTCCTAATTTTTGGCTATTATCAAAAGCTGTTCCTCTTTCTTTGTTCCACTTTCTTTTAATTGTTAGTCAACAGATGTTAGACATGAAATAATAGATTCTGATTTTACTCCAGTTCTTGATGGGTAAGTGAAAGGGGAACCGCTTCTCAGTTTATATTATGTCTGTATGTATATGTGTGTGTATCTCTATATCTGTAGTAAAAAAAATCCAGTCTGTCTATCAGTATCTATATCTCTATAGATAAATGATGTGTGTGGTTCTAATGTAATGGCATCCCTTAGGGCACATCTACACAGCATGACTAAAGCTGAAATAAGCTATGCAATTTGAACTATGTCAATTGCATAGCTTAAGTCAAAATAGCTTATTTCGGCTTTTGGTGCTGTCTACACAGCAGGAAGTCCTAAGTAGAGCACTCTTCCTCTGACTTCCATTACTCCTCATAAAATGAGGATTACAGGAGTTCGAGTAAGAAGTCCTCCAGCTTGACATTATTTTGATATTATGTTGAAATAAGCGCTTGCTGTGTAGACGCTATGTTATTTCAGAATAATGTCAGTTATTCTGAAATAAAGCTGCTGTGTAGACATAGCCTTAGGGAGCTAAACTGTTTGACTGACTTCCTAAGATGAAGAGCTACACATTGCAGAGTTCTGTGCAAGGAAGCTGGAAAGCCAGTGGCTACTGACATGTGGAACAAGCAAGTTATGTCCAGTCTTGATTTGTCACATTGGAAATCACTTTCCCCACCCTTGCTTTGTGTTAGTAACACAACTCACCTTCTCTTGTTCAAGGTTTCAGATTTGTTTCTCAGGCTGGTAATAAGCAAGACAAGTGAAAGATCTTCTTGGCAGTGGAGGTCAAAGTTCCAAGGTATGGAGGAAATAGCATTGAGCCAGCAAGGGTTGGCAATCAAGAGAAAATGGGTAAAGGAGCTAAGTGCTATTGGTCTCTGGGTAAAGAGGTATATTGTGAGATATGTGGAGATGACATGTGAATAGGGTGGCCACTGATGCATGCCTAAATACAGTTTGTCCACCACCTCACGTCACCCCTTCCCCAATCTGCTGGCTGTGATCCAGGATAAAACCACATCTGGTTTTACACCCATACTAGACAGGGGACAAACCAGACAGACAAAAACAGGACACAAGGGAGTCTGGGAGCAGGATGAGAAAAGGGGAGGAAACTCTTGTTCCCTGAATTTTATTTCTGAGGACAAGTTGGCTAGGAAGGGAGTGATGGTGGACATAATCATGATTGTTTTTAGAGTTAAGTATTGTAATGCCACACAATGGAGGAAATGAAATAAATGGCAGGTGAATGATTCATGCATGCACATATAAATCACACTGTCTATAACACTGTTTCCCCCTAGTTATCTATCTAACTGAAAGGTTGTAAAATGTATTCTAAAGATGTGTGAGAATAACCCTTGCTTTGGGTTCATTGGCTGGATGGAAAAAAAATGTTCCTGTAGTATAGACCTGCTCTAGGACTCAAAAGATAATTGTTCCACTCTACTTGCCACTGGGGAAACCACAGCTGGAGTACTGTGTCCAGTTTTGAGCCACACATTTTAAGAAAGCTGTTAATAAATTACAGAGTCCTGAGGAAAAACAACAAAAGTGATAAAAGTTTAGAAAACCTGATTTATCAGGGAAGTTTTGACAAAACTGGGCTTGTTTAGTCTTGAGAAAAGAAGACAAAGGAGGAATCTGAAAACGGTCTTCAAATATGTTAACAGCTGTTATAAAAAGGATGGAGATCAATTGTTCTCTTTGTCACTGAAGGAAGGATAAGAAGTAACAAACTTAATCTGTGTGAAGGGAGATGTAGGTTAGTTTATAGGAAGAAAATTCTGACTATGATAGGTAGTTACATTTTGGCACAGGCTTTCAAAGGAAGTTGTACAATCCCCACCATTGGAGGTTTTTAATAACAGGTCAGATAAACATCTATCAGGAATGATCTCGATATAATTGATCCTGCCTTAGTGCAGCAGTCTGGACGTTGATGACATCTGGAAGTCCCTTTCAGCCCTACATGTCTACAGTTAAAGAGCTCTGAGATCTACTGAAGGAAAACACTATATAAGAAATAAGTATTGTCATATTCACAGTAATCAGCAGAAGGTATGAGGAAATGGGAAATAGGGCTGTTAGAATCTTGTGACATTCAACTCATAAAGGGCCTTGTAAGCAGCATTTTGCAATTTGGTTTGCTGACCTTGGAAACTAAGAACTGCAATTTTGCCTGAAGGTTCAGATTTAATGACCTAAAACCTCCTGAGAGTTTCACTGACAGCTGATCTTCTTCCTATCTCACTTTTTTCCCCCTCAGCAAGTCCAGGGATTTCCTCCACCTTTGGAAAGAGTGTTTGAGTCAGGGACAGCTTCTAGTACAGAGCAAAGAAATCTGAAAGATAAGTTGTCAGGCTTCCTATCTTTGTCATCAGCCTCATTCCATATTCACTAAGCTTTCCCAAGCATTGTATAAGGCTTATGAATGCACTGAACCTTGGATCCAAGAATCAGTTTGAGCAGGTCTGTGACTATATGTGAATAATTCATACTGCACTAAGGTTAAATAAGCAGAAGGGATTCCTGTGCACTCTGATAATGCTTACAAGATGCATATGAGGCAATATTATTTGGTACCATGCTGAGACCATAAGGCTACGTTCGTTCATCAAAACATCTGTCATAGTACCCTGATTTTCATATCACTTCCTTGACCACATACTACATGAATATGTATTTGTTTTTCCTAGCTTGATAGAGACTGCCTGAGATTTTTCTAGTGGTTATTATTCAGCAGGACTAAGATCATCTGCTTTTGCTAGCCCTGCTACAATTTTGTAGCTTCATTGCTAATGCATTTATGCTGAAATCCTTAGGGATTTTGAGGATCGTTTCTCAGTGTGGCACTATTTTCCTTTCTTAGACATTACCTGAGATACTCTTAAAAAGTTTCAGGTTTTTACAACAGTAGCCTATGGAAACTTCACAGATGGAATTTCAATCAAGGTAAAATCATGGTATTTCTCACACCATTGGTTTAAATAGCATTTAATATAGGGTACACAGGTATCAGTTGTATGACCCCCAGCTGTCTCATAGCTATTAGAGTAAAGCGGTGCTTCATGTTAACTCTTGTTAGAGAAAATAGTATTGTTGAAACTCCATGATCTGCACAAAGCAACTAAATCCAGACATAATCTTGATGCATTCTTAAGCAGATGACTACCTATACAGGTAATGTCCTGCATTTTATGCCATCAGTAATAATTTCTGAGATGTCATTGTAAATCAGTCCAGGAAACAATCCTTAAGTCAATGCATGATGCACATCAAGGGTCTGATTAATCATGACTCCTACACATGTCTGAGCAGGCAGATGGAGTTGGTGGTGCTGAATTAGGATGAATACATCTGCCTCAGAAATATATTGATGTAAATATCAAGAGTTGATTAACCTTAGTCAAACAATTCACTGGAATTAAATCCTATTTGTTTGCATACTTGAGACCAATAGAAACAAAGGAAGAACATTTCTTTCAGGTTCATGCTTGTGTGTCTGCAGCTCTCATCAATGTTAAATATGTAACTTCCCTGCATTTTTATTTGATTGTGTCTGCTGCTGTGAAGAATGTAATAGACAGCACTAGCGACCTCACTTTTTATAGCAATTGTACCATTAGAACACTGTATGTGTCCTAGCCTTCATTTATTATTTTTACAACATTCCTTTATTTTTTTTCTCTTTTTTTGCATTATGACATTTGTTATGTATAGTTTTAGCACTGTAAATCCATTGGAGGATTTTGACAGTTTCACTTTTATCTATAGTCCTTAAATGCTTTTCTCCTAGCAGTCCCTACTGCCAAAGAAATTTAAAAATTAGCATAACAAGCATGTAGTGTAATATTTACAGTATAGTTAAACAATGATTCTGTATACATGAATAAGCTATGTGTAAAGAAATAGTGAACTTTTGCATCCAGCCATCCACATCATTGAGATTCTATGCCCTGTGATGGGTTTAAACTCTGGGTTCAAACTCTATGGCCATCTGAGGAGAAGACTCTCTTCCTACTCCCATCCTACATACTTGCATTAGGATTTCCACACTGTGACTCTTGGCTTCTTACACTGTTCCTCCATATGATAAAGTGGGTAGAGAGCTGGGAAAGAAGCTGGGAATGATTAGTGGCTGATTCCCTCTTCCTAAAGTGCTGGTCCATGGCTAGGCTGGGCATCAGGAATGAGGTAAGATAGCAGCCTTTTCAAAGTTTCAGGAACATGCTTTCCTTTAGCCCTCACATATACTAGAATCCAAAAATAAGTGGAGAGCATGGGGGGAGCATTCTGAGTCACAAAGTAAAGTATGGTAAATACCATTTCTTATGCCTGAAGAACCATATTCCATTGCCTTTCTCCCAATCTGTCAAACCACAATGCTATGGAGTCAGCAGAGAATGTGGGCCATCTCAAGTAGGCATCCACAATTTCTCAGAGCTCATTTAGACTATGCTAAAGTGTCGAAAGCTCATTTAGACTATGCTAAAGTGTCCGATCTCACTTTCAAAAGCAAAGGGAAAGTAGTCAAGACACGGTTTTTTTCGGCAAACTCCCCTTTTTTGAAAAGCCGCCTAAACCTCATTTTTTGAGGAAAAGCAGAATTTGCATATCTTCTTTTGACACTTTAGAGTAGTCTAGATGAGCCCTCAGATTCCTCCAAAAATTAAGACAATCGAGGGCATGAAAGGCTTTTTCTGGGTCAATTAAAATGCAGTATTGTAAAGTTCCCCCATTTGTTTAAAAAATTGTCCTTAAATTGACAAGCACAAACACTTACATCAATAGCACTGCTTTGTGACTGAAAATTGCACTGTAACTCTAGGATTACTGTATTCTGTGGCATTGTCCAGTAGTCTCTTGAGAAAAGCAGGTCAATATTTTGCTAGCAGTTGACAGTGAAAAGATAGTTCTAGAATTGCAACAGTCCCATGTAGGGAATGATTAGGTTGGCATCTTTTATCTCCTAAAGTAGTATTTCTTGTTCCTGGATTCTGTAGACAAAGCTGTGCCATCAGTTAGTGAATCAAATTGATATATTAAGCCCTATTACGTTCATGAGTGTTAACCATTTTTCAGTGTGTTCATTGATTTGAAAATATCATCATAGGCAAAGTAAGCTAAAGGTATTCTATATCACTTCTGTTTTTTCACATGGGCTAGTGAAATCTCTGTGATGGTACATTTTATGGTCAAGAAAGTGGATAAAATTTGTGTCATGGATACATAACAGATGGTGGATAATTTCTTGATGAACAATTCACGTCCACCCAAAACACACAAAAATTCAGTTAGCATTCTTGGCAGATTGACAGTTTTAAGTGCTTAATAGAATATGTTTTTCTGATTGGTCTCCATATGACCATAGTTTAACAACTTTGTTATACATCAAGCTTACTGCATATGCTTAGTCATTTTTTCTTCTAAGTATTCTAGAGTACCCCACACTTCTGCAGACTGATTGTTCTGCATGACAAATTTGCATGCCTTGAAGCTTTCTAATGGACAAATCATTTTTATCAAACCATGTGTAGTTTTTGGTGCTGCTTGAAGCAAAATGTATGTCTTCAATCAGGTTACTTGTTCCTAAGCCATATATTGCTACTCGGGCATGAGCATATTGATTGCCAAATGTTTTTTTTTTCTGTCCAGGCACAAGAAATATTAAGAAGACATTTATTCACTGCAGCATTTTTCATGCTTTCCTTGTGTATTCACAAACTGGATATAGTGAGTTCAGTATTTGACTGGTGAATCTTTACCAGCCAGGAGCTGAGCCTGGGGAGGGACAGGCCTGGAATTCCTGGCCCCAGCATCTCTGGTGGTGGGAGAATTCCAGGGAGGGTCAGTGTGATTGGGGGGCCTGGCAGGGATCCCCCTGTCCAGCACTGTGGCTAAGAGCCAGGGTAGTTGGGGTAGGGGTGCACTTACCTGGTCCGGAAGGTGGCAGGGTGGAAAACCTGATCTGCAGGAAGACACTGTGCTCCTGTTGCAGCTGTTCCCAGTGGTCACTGTGCAGTATCCCCGTTCCCTGCGCTTGCTGTCCTCAGTGGTGAATCGGAAGTATGTCGTCCTCCTCTCTGTGCCCCTCCCTTTCCATGTACTGCAAAACCATCAGATTTCAGGCACTTCCCATTTTCTCATTTTCGTGCCGACCTTGTTTTAGGTTAGGGCAAGAGGAAGCTGCATGCCAGTTCGGTGGTCCTAGCTCTTAGGGTTTAGGAGGAGCTCTTGTACAAATGGACTCACAGACACATAGACACACTCTAATACTGGAAGATAAATGAAAAGTGTACATGCTTTATTTTAATGATTGTATTTTTTAAATGAAGGAAAAATGAAGGCTGGGGTGAAAGTTCAGGGGTAAAGGAGAGGCAGGAAGTGGGTGGCTTAGGGCAGAGGGTTGGGAGGTGGGAGGGCTCAAGGCAGGGTATGAGGCCCTCAGGGCAGAGGGAAGGAGATGGGGGGCTCAGTGGGAAGGAGTTGGGGGTGCAGAAGCCAAGGCAGGTGGAAGGTGCAGGACTCAGGGCTGGGGGGCTCAGGGCAGGTGGCTGGGAGGAGGTGCTGGGGGCTTACTGGAGCCGCCTGTGGAGGTAAGGGTGGTGCTGCTCTGGCAGCGGCTCCTCCCAGGGCAATGTGGCAGCACTGCCCAGCCAGCAGCTTCTCCCAAGGGGCTAGGGCTGTGCTCCCTGGAGGGTGGCTCCTCCTGGGAGTAGGAAATACAGGTTTGTGTGCTTGTCGGGTGGGGGTTCGGGCTCTGTGGGCCAGCCCCAGCATCCAGCTGCCCCCCTCCCAGCGTGCAGCCTGCTGGGGGAGCAGCTTCCAGGCCCCCCAACCTGCAGCTGTCCTGGGGAGGCCTTGCATGGGGCAGTGGCCCCCCTGTCCTGCATCCTGTTTGGGGAGTGGCACTCCGTGGACTGGCCCCAGCCTCTAGCTGCCTCCTGCCCTGCAACTGGTCTGGGGGGCAGCAATTCGGGGGCTGCTCCTCCATCCTGCAGCCAGTTTGGGAGGTGTTCTGAGGGGTTGGCCAGGCTCCACGTGGGGGGAGGCGAGGCTCTGGGGGCTCCCCCAGCCTCCAGTGGTCCGCTGTGGCCTGTAGGCTCGTTGAGTTGGAGGTGAGGCTCTAGGTCTTTCCCCAGGCCACCAGTGGCCCACGAGCAGTCTTCAGGGTGGGGGAGGGGGTCAGCCTGGGAGGAGGGGGTGGGAGCAGGCTCCCACCCTGCTACAGCCCCTTTCCAGACAACCTGCAGGCCACAGAGGGGGTATTGGTGGTCAGGGGCAGCCCTCTGTGGCCTTCAGACTGTCTTGGAGGGGTTGAAGCTCCAGTGGCTGCCCCCCTTTCAGCTGTGTCCCTCCAAAGACCCCTCCCCAGCATCCAGGGGGCAGCCCCCCAGAACCTTCCCTCAACTGGATTAGTGTTTAGAAAATGATTTTTTTATTGAAATCCCACTTTCTTTGAAATTTTCTAACTAGCTTCATTGTGCTGTTACTGAAAAAATGCATATTTATTTCAAAACTATGGATTGAGTGTTTTGCAAATGTTTGGTAAAAATCTACTGGCATACTGATTCCCATTGCTCAATTCTATTATTTCCAGATGCTGGTATGGTGTACAACTTATTCATTAAAATCACATAGGATGAACCTGAGGAGACATTTCACAGAGAAGTTTCTCTAATTCTTCATTAAGCTGTCCTTTATTCTCATTACTGTCCTTCGCTTTACAGGCGTATGATTTTGCAAATGCTATATAGCATCTGTTCTTAAGTAGCATCTGAAAGATTACTAATGGATTCTTTATGCCAGTCAATTGGTAGATTTATAGTTTTATTCTTTGTGGATTTTAGGAAATAATAGTGATTCTGGCCTTATGTCTGCTTTTGGCTTCATTCATTTTCCAAATGGAATAGTAATCAGAACAATCTTCAGTAAGTTGGCCCTCATTTGCTAACTAACAAGTACTAAGGTCTTTCTTTTCTGTTCTTTCCTCTGTTCTAGGGATCTTTGTGGCACCAGAAGCTAGTTAGTAGCTTTGCTTGCTTCACTGGAAACTCTTCTCCTGGCCTTTGTCATATGCAAGCAAGCACCTGCAGACAAGTGAGAGGTGAGCAATTCCATAGGAGTCACATGTACTATATACTCAATGGTACCAATTACATGCAAAGATTACCTCATTGGACCAGATCCTGGTCCATCCTAAATTTAATGTGCACTGATTTGATTGTGCAAACAGATTTAAAGCTGGACTAAGCAGCCATTTTTTTAGGGTTTTCTCAGCTTGCAGCCTACACACAGTGCAGGGCTTGAGTATCACTGCACTCCAGCAATCCTTGTTTATCCCAAAAGCCCCTTGGGGTTTGTTGCAACTGACTGCCAGTTAGAAAATACCTGAGGCTAATTTAATAAGTGCAGAGAGGCAAAATGGCCTTCGGCAACCTCCTGGGTCAGAAAGCATGACAGTGATAGAATGCCACCGTATTCCCTCCTGGAATATAGAATAGAAGAATAAGTAATATTTCTATTGAATACAGAAGAGACTGTTAGATTAAAAACAGAAAATAGCTGGCATCTTGCCAAGGTAACAAATATCTATGCACAAAGGTCATGAACCATAATCCACTCCCGAGGGTCATTCCTGTAGGAGGAACAGAGGAAATCTAAACAAAGCCAAGAGAAGGACACTAGGGGGTGTGTCTACACTGCAGCGCTAGCTCGAAATAAGATACACAATTTGAGCTATGAAGATCGCATAGCTTATTTCAAGATAGTCTATTTTGAAATGTGGCGCTGTCTAAACAGCACCAAATTTCTACATAGACTGCTATTCTGACAAATCCCTTAATTCTTGAGGAATGAGGTTTACCGGGCTGTTGGAAAAGCAAGCCTCTTATTTTCATTGCATTTTGAAATAACGGGTATGCTGTTAAGATGCAGAAAACGTGATTTTGGGATACCGGATGTATCCCGAAATAGTGCCACTGTCCAGACATACACTAGCTGTCTGTTTCTTTAGGTTATCCTCAATGCTACTGACAGAACATACCCAATCTTACCATGTCACTGGCAATGACGAACACCCAGAGTAGCAATCAGAGATGCTAGGTGGTAAAACCACCTTAGTGGTTGAAGAAGGCATACCAGAAGGAACTATCCTGAGAAGCTGCACTGGTGTCATCAAAAAGGCTGCAAGATTCACAGATGTCAGCTATTACTGACAGCTGTCTGAAATGTCTTCCACCCCACACATCTCTACAGAGGCTAACAACTCGTGCCTTATGCTCGAGATTCCTTTATAATTCTAAACCTAGCTGTGGTTACCAGACCTAAGCTTGATTTTTTTCCCTGAAAATGAATCAATTTACCTGTCAGCAAACTCAATACAACCATGAAATGACATTTAACTGAGCTAAATTGAACCTTAAATTACCTACTTTCATTTAGTATAAAGAATAGGACTCTATATACTCAAGAAATAAATTTTTCTGTTCTTAGCCAATAGACATGCCAAGATCTTAAATACAAAGATATGATGTTGTAAACTTGTATAAGCATGAGGTAGTTTTACATTATGTTGTCTTCTGACTGGCTCAAAAAAAGGCATTTTTAGTTGTCAAAATACAAATTGTTTATTGTTACTTGTATTAGCACAATCAGCAGGAGCAGATAGAGAAGGTCAAAATGAGACTGTTATAAGTTTTTGACATACAGGAATTCTAATAAATCCGACAAACCCATATAATATACAGATGCAACATATTTTTCAAGAAAGGCGACTGTTACAGAAAGCTGAACCACTACATGATTGGGTGTGGAATATATATGAACAATTCCTGTGGGAGCCGAGAATAAGGTCAATCTCGTGTCCTTGGAAACAGTTGAACTTTGAGGGTAGAAAATACATTTGAAGCTCTTTAATTCTGCAATGCTGGGAAAGAGCACTTACCTGGCACCCTGTGTCCCCTGTCACTCCCAAGCACCATCGCTTCCCCGCCCCTGTGGCTATGGAAGCGGCAGGAAACAGCCTCCAGCTGGCGCAAGGGCGGGGGGCGGCATTGTTCAGGGTTGCTTTCTCCTCCCCTTGCCAGTGTCCGCATTGTGGGTGTTCCCATATTAGGGACACCTGGGGTGCGTCTAGACAGCACCCTTCTGTCGGAATAAGCTATACAATTTGCACTACTCAAATTATTCCAAGTCTAGGTCGAAAGAGCTTATTTTGAAATTTGGCGCTGTGTAGACAGTGCCAAATTTAAAAATAAGTCACTATTCCAACAAAGAGTTACAGGGATGCTGAAATAGCATGCCCCCTATTTTGGGAAATAGTGGGAGCATTTAAAGACATGGCATTGCTGTTTCAGGATGCTTCTGGTATCCCAAAATAGTGCCACAGTCTAGACGTACCTAGAGTACAGAGGTACAGAGGTTCCAGTGTGTAATTTAAATCTAATTTATATACTTGCTAGGATAAAGAAAGGGCTAAAGACAGGGCTAAACTGGTTTCAAGTTCTGCAAATTCAATTAAAACAAGCACAAAATAAGTCCATTTGAATTCCTTTTGTTTTTACCACAGGTCGTTTCAAGAGATAAAACTGGAGGGGTTGAGACAGTACCAAGTCTAACTGCCATCTCCTCTCATGAGAATGTCAAAATCCAGTTCTTGCAGATGTGGTTTTGTTCAATAAGCAGACTATTGCTATCTCACCCTGATGCTGGATTGTCTTTAAAAATACAAAAACAAAAAAACTAAACCCACCACCATCACTCCCTTGAACTAAATCAGACTGGACTGTTTATTTTGGGGGAAGACTCTAAAGGGGAAATGGGGCATATGAAGAGCTTTTGCACCTGCTTCACAACTTTGACCAGCTCTGTAATTGTCTATAGATTTAAGAACAAGTTGATGGCAGCCATTAACAACTCCCCCTATCTCAGTTCTATCTTTATCCAAAGTGAGTTTTGCTGAATGGTGACACAAGGAACTCTTGGTATGGGGCAAGGTGAGAATGTCTGGTATTGGAGGGAAAGAAGAAATGGGTGGACACACATATCCCATGCCATGAGGTTGTGAATATGTAAAATGAATGGAACTTCCTACTTTAAATATATGGGTTACTTCATACTCCGCCTTATAGGTGTCATGGAATTTGAAAGACAAGGTGAGTAAGGTAATACCTTTTATTGGACCAACTTCTGTTGATGACAAAGATAAGCTTTTGAGTCACACAGAGCTCTGAGAAAGGTACTTCGAGCATCACAGCCAAATGCAAGGTGGAACAGATTGTGTAGCAAAAATAACAGCACATATTCTATTCATTGTATGTGTTAGTTTAAAAAACATCTTAACAACCATTTGCTCTGAAAAGCTGGATAACATCCAGGGCTCAGTCTACATGAGCAACAAAGTGGGGAAGATGCATGAAGGGATGCAAGGAATCCCTGGTGTGTGTAATGAGCTCAACTTACATAAGCAACAAAATGTGTCACCCTCTAGCAGATGCATTGTAGATATGTAAGTTTAGCTGTTCTTCCCTTTACTACTCAGTACAGGCATGGCCTCGGTACACAAGGTCAGAAAACCGCAAGGAATCATTCACCACTGTGCGCAAGACAGGTGCAGTTACAGTCCCTGTGGTACCTTGAACACAAGAACTCTGCCCTGCTTGTGACTGCTGGGAGAAAGTAGCCAAATAACATTGGGCGGGGGGAAGTAACCAGGGCCATGACCCCACCATCAGTGAGGAAGAATATATCACAGGAAGGGCATGAAGAAGTGTACACTCCTGTGCATTTGAGTGCTCTGTGAGGTCTGTTCCTTAATGGCACATTTTGAACCTGTCCCTGGTTCCGTTTTTACTAATCAAGTTTTTCCCAATGAGGATCCTAAGAAAAAAAATTAAACCGAAATGGATAGAAGCTTCTACAAAAGATTCCAATAAAAGAGGAAACGTTTAATTTTATATTCATTCTGTTTAGAGGAAATAGCTTTTTAGATAGGAAACTATTTCCCCAAGCATGAGAATCTCTTTCTTCCATTTTGAACAATTCCTTTTTTTTTTGTTCACCATTAATGGGAGTTAGGGTTGCCTACTTACTAATGTCTGAAAACCAGAACACTATAGCAGGAGTGCAAGAATTTCCCCCTCCTCCATGCTTCTTCTCTGAGGTCCCACCCGTTTCCATGCCCCTGTCCGACCTATTCCCAGGCACTGCTCCCTGCTCATTCCTCTCCTGTTCTGTCACTCTCCTCTAGGGTTGTCAGGTGTCCAGTATTGACCCGGACAGTCCTGTATTTTTGCCTCCTGTCCGGTAAAAAAATTCAGAAAATACTGGACACCTAAAATGTGTATTTTCTGATTTTTTTTCTCTGCCAGGAGGCAAAAATACCAGACATCTAGCAACCCTACACATACTCAACAACTGGGCCCAGCCCCCCACCCCCTCCCTCTGGGCCCCTGGCCCCAGTCCTCCAGCCCCCCCACTTACCTGGTTCTGCAGGGAAGCTGCCATCTGGCTCTGATCTAGAAAACAAGATGGCCACCAGCAAAAAGCCTAAAGACTTTTCTTAAAGGTGCCGTGCTGTTTTAATTTTTTTTGATTAACTACTCTCGGGGTCCCTTTTTTTTGCTCAACAACTTTGGTCTCCCCCCTTTTTTTCCTCCAGTGTTTTTTTTTGGGGGGGTGTTCAGTATTTTTGTTACCCCTACTCTCCTGTCCTTCCTCCTCTTTCCTCATCACTCAGTTCTCTACAGTTGCCTCCCCCCATCTAGGCCCCATTGCTACAGGACTGCTATGGAACCTGAAGCCCCTGACACAGAGCCTGCCTGCTCATGAGATGTAAGTAGGAGAAGGCAGCCCAAGCAGAGCTTGCAAAAATTGATGACTGGTGCCTCTTTCATACCCCCTTTTCATGGTAACTGGTCAGCACATCTGACCAGGCGCTACATAGGTCCCCTTTTAACTGGATTTGCCAGTTGAAAACTGGACAGTTGGCAAACCTTTGCACTTTTTGAGCAAAACTTATCTCTAGCTCTGAGTTCTCATCTAAAGTGATAAAAGCTGGTATTTGAGGTTGCTATGTCATTACCACTAACCACAGTCCTTTGGGAATTTTTTAGCAATCAGAAATGCTGATCTGACTAAATCACAACTGTTTGTGAAAGAGGTTTGGTTTTGACAAATCTCCCAACTCAGAAAAAAAAAGTTTAGACATTGTCAAACATTCATTTTCACATTTTCAAAAGCACAAGATCCAGTTTTTGAATCTGAAATGAACTTTTTGTTTTGAAATCTAAACAAAGCTAGTTAGATAGGAAATCAAAGGTTAACAAAAGAGGGAAGAGGCTAAAATCAAAACTTTTTTGAAATGATCTAAATGAAACATTTCAGTTGATCTGAATCAAAAACATTGTTTAGGTTTTCAATTCTTGAACGTTTTGACTTTTCATTCCAATTGGGGACAATGAAAAATTTCAGACTCTTGGAAATATTCACATGATGCAAAGACAAGCTCTGTTGTTAACTATAAATATAGTATTTTGATTATTTGTGGCTTACAAAATGTGAAAGAATCTTTTTTTTTAATTGCAAAGGACAAATTTGACTGATTTCTTGAACCACCTGAAAACAGGTTCACCTTTTTTAAATAAAGTGTGAATCTGTTCTTTCCTTAAGTTGGTGGAAATTTAAGACACTATTTTTAAATCCATACAGAAGATGAAACATGTCTTTTCTCAGCAGCTTGCAAAATTTACATGGACATAGTGTAGGAAGCAGTAAAAGTTTTAATATGTCTGGCATGCAAGGAAGCAATATAACTTTTATCAGTTTGTGTGACTGTGTGATAAAAGCACAAATATTGGTTGGGCTATATCCTTAGGCCTGTGAAAATGTGTAATATTCTTTGTTAATTAAAGATCCTATCAAAATGATAGAGTTTATTCCATCTAACTTGTCTCTGAAAGTTTAAATTGGCAAGACAGTGTTTTAATGAATGTTTGGAGAAAAAAAAAGTTACTCTAGGCATAAGAGCAAGCAGGTATGGGGGCTTGATGGCTCAGAGGATACAGAACCTTTCATATCTAGGTTACTACTTCAAATGTGGTGCAATGGGCTGTTTCAGATTGTTGGTAGTCTCTGTCCAGTACCACTGTGTATGAGACTGTGGATAATCTCTGTCGAGTACCTAGTCGACAAATATTCTCTTCACAGAAGACATCACTATGGTTGGCAGTAAGTAATATCCTTCTTGTTGATCTCAGCAGAGAAAATAAGGAATAAGCGGATACTCTTTTACTTCTAGATGTGAACATAAGTATAGGGCTATATGGAAGAAATTTTCACTACTACTACCTGTGCTGTATGCATCAAATTGCTCTGCTTTTTCCATGGACTCCTTCCTACTTCACATCTATCAGGTCCTTCTCCACCCTCTTCTGGGCACATACTTCCTTCAGAGCTAGGCTCTCTGAGCCTCTATTTTCCCCCTGGGTTTCCTACTTTCCTTCTTTCAGCCCAGAGAGTGACTGCATGCCCCCATCTGACTCTCTACTTCCTGATTTTAGCTTAGACTGCCCCTTGCCCAGCTTGTTGTCATCATCAATTACATGTTTGTCAGCCCTCACTCTCCTCCAGGTGCAGCCTACTAGGTTAATTGTCCCTTTCTCTTTACTCTGGTTTTGTGGGGTGTAAGCATCTGGTCACGTACAACTCAGCACTTGACATAAGCATATAGGGTAGAGCTGCCAGGTGTCCATTTTTGACTGGAACGCTCGGTTGAAAATGGGTACTGGTGGCTCCAAGTCAGCATTGCTGTGAAAAGTCTGGTTGGAGCAGAGATGGTATGTCTTCTTCCCAGCTCTGTGCAGATCCCTGGAAGTGGCCAGAATGACTGTCTGATTCCTAAGTGTAGAGGTAGCCGTGGAGGCTCCGCCTGCTGCCCCCACCCTGAACACCAGCTCTGCAGCTCTCATTGGTAGGGAACTGTGGCCAATGGGAGCTGTGGGGCAAGCACACAGAACTTCCTGTCCCCCTGCCTAGGAGCCAGTAAGACATGCCATCCACTGCCTGGGAGCCACCTGAGGTAAGCACTATCAGGATCCTGCAACTCTCAATCCCTCCTGTCTCGACTCCTTTCACCAGTCTGGAGCCCCCTCCTGAACTCCAAACCCCTTAGTCCCAGTCTAGAACCCTCCTCCTGCACTCCATACCACTCATCCCTAGTCCTACCCCAGAGCTCCCCCATCTTTTGCACCCAGCCCCCTGCCACAGCCAGGAGACCCCTCCTATATTTTGAAGCCCTGGGCCCCACTCCCCACCCTGGATCCCACCCCTGAACCACAACCCCCTCATCCCTAGCCTTACACCTGAACCCTGCACCATCAGCCAGAGCTCTCACCGCCTCTTGCCTCCCAACCCCTTGCCCAGCCTGCTGAAAATGAGTGAGTGAGGATGAAAGAGAGAAGGTGACAGAGGGAGAGGGTATGGAATGAGCATGGGCAGTGAAGGGTGGGAGCAAGGTTGTTTTCTGCAATTGGAAAGTTGGCAAACTTAATACAGGAAACTTTTCAAAATCAAGATCCATTAATTTTATCTTTTAATTCACATTTGGGAGGTACCTTAATGGACCAGTACCTGGGATGGTAGTATTAAGAACAAGGATAAGGAAGGTAAAAGTATAGAACTGCAAGTTACGGAACTGGGATAAACTGAGGGATTGGAATGTAGTGATGTGTAAACAATTTTGTAACCTGTAAAATCATCCTATAACTTCTCCTAGCTGAAGTGTCTACCTATGGGTATCAGGTAAAGGTAAAAAAGCTGCTTGAGATGGCTTCCCGGTATCATATTGAACCTTTTCCCTGTACTTTGTTGTTATTGGCTTTTTGCAATAATGATGACTGATATTGATTATTTGGTTTGTTGACTATGTTTCATAATGAACATAAAAATGTAAGAACATAAGAACAGAACAAGGAATCATCAAGCAATCCCTCTCCCGTCACCCATTTCCAGCCTCTGATAGAGGCTAAGGACACCATTCCTACCCATCCTTGCCACCATTCCTACCCAACAATAGTTATTGATGGACCTAATCTTCATGAATCTAGTTCTTTCTTGAAGCTAGTTAAAGTGCTGGTCTTTACAACCTCCTCTGGCAAGGAGTTCCACAAGCTGACCATGTGTTATGTGAAGAAAATCTTCCTTTGGTTTGTTTTAAACCTGCTACCTATTAATTTCATTTGGTGAACCCTAGTTCTTATGTTATGGGAATAAGTAAATAACTTTTCCTTATTCACCTTTTCCACACCAGTCATGATTTTATAGACCTCTGTCATATCCCCCCTTAGTCTCCTCTTTTCTAAGATGAAAAGTCCCAGTCTTTTTAATCTCTCTTCATATGGGATCCTTTCCAAACCCCTAATCATTTTTGTTGCCCTTTTCTGAACCTTTTCCAATGCTAATATATCTTTTTTGAGATGAGGTGACCACATCTGTATGCAGTATTTAAGATGTGGGCGTACCATGGTTTTATATAGAGGCATTAAGATGTTCTCTGTCATATTCTGTATCCCTTTTTTAATGATTTCTAACATTCTGTTTGCTTTTTTGATAGCCACTGCATATTGAGTGGATGTTTTCACAGAACTATCCACAATGACTCCAATGATCTCTCTCTTGAGTAGTTATAACAAAATTAGTCCCCATCATATTGTACGTACAGTTGGGATTATTTTTCCCAATGTGCATTACTTTACATTTATCAACATGAAATTTCATTTGCCATTTTGTTGCCCAATCACTTAGTTTGGTGGGATCTTTTTGAAGCTCTTCACAGTCTGCTTTGGTCTTAACTATCTTGAGCAGTTTAGTATCATCTGCAAATTTTGCCACCTCACTGTTTACCGCTTTCTTCAGATCATTTATAAATAGGTTGAATAGAATTGGTCCCAGTAGGGGGACACCATTAGTTATCGCTCTCCATTCTGAAAACTTACCATTTATTCCCACCCTTTGTTTCCTGTCTTTTAACCAGTTATCAATCGATGTGAGGACCTTCCTTCTTATCCATGACAACTTACTTTACTTAAGAGCCTTCGGTAAAGGACCTTGTTAAAGGCTTTCTGGAAATCTAAGTACATTGTATCTACTGAATCCCTCTTGTCCACATGTTTTTTGAGCCCCTCAAAACTCCAGTGGGTTAGTAAGTTATTTCCCTTTACAGAAAATATGTTGACTTTTCCCCCAACAAATTATGTTCATCTATGTGTCTGACAATTTTATTCTTTACTATAGTTTCAGATAATTTGCTCGGTACTGACATTAGACTTATTAGTATGTAATTGCTAAGATCACCTCTTGAACCCTTTTTAAATATTGGCGTCACATTAGCTATCTTCTATTCATTAGGTACAGAAGCTGATTTGAAGGATAGGTTACAAACCACAGTTAATAGTTCCGTAATTTGACATCTGAGTTCTCTCAGAACTCTTGGGTGAATGCCATCTGGTCCTGGTGACTTGTTACTGTAAGTTTACCAGTTTGTTCTGAAACCTCTTCTAGTGACACCTCAGTCTGGAACAATTCCTCAGATTTATCACCTAACAAGAATGGCTCAGGTTTGGGAATCCCCCGAACATCCTCAGCTGTGAAGACCTAAGCAAATAATTCATTTAGTTTCTCAGAAATGACCTTATTATCTTTGAGTGTTCCGTTAGCATCTCGATCGTCCAGTGGCCCCATTGGTTGTTTGGCAGACTTCCTGCTTCTGATGCACTTAAAAAACATTTTGCTCTTACTTTTTGAGTTTTTGGCTAACTGTTCTTCAAACTCCTTTTTGGCATTTCTTATTATATTTTTATACTTAATTTGACAGAGTTTATGCTCCTTTCTATTTCCCTCACTAGGATTTAACTTCCACTTTTGTAACAATGCCTTTTGTCTCTGACTGCTTCTTTTACTTGGTTATTAAGCCACAGTGGCATTTTTTTTTTCTTTCTGTGTTTTTTAAATTTGTGGTAAACATTTATGTTGGGCCTCTATTATAGTGTCTTTGAAAATTTTCCATGCAGCTTGCAGGGATTTTTCTTTTGTCACTGTACCTTATAATTTCTGTTTAACTAACATCTTCATTTTTGTGTAGTTCTCCTTTCTGAAATTAAATGTCACAGTATTGGGCTGATTAGGTGTTTTCCCCACCACAGGGATGTTACATTTTATTATATTATGGTCAGTATTTCCAAACGGTCCAGTGATATTTACCCCTTGGACCAGAGCCTGCTCTCCATTTAGGATTAAATCAAGAATTGCCTCTCCCCCAGTGTGAGGTTGAGCAATCAACTATACAGTTTATCAACAACAGTTATTGGCCGTATAGTCTTTGATGAAGGGTATCAATTATATTTAAATGTAACTAAGGGCCTAATTATACCTTGGTTAGACAGCGGAAAGAGTGGATTCTACTGAAAGATTATAGGTGTCAAATATAGGCTTGCTATGTAACAAAAAGTCACATATTTGAATGGTTAACAACCAAGCAAGAAAAGGAAATTTCATTGTAAAAAATGGAGCAATAGGTAGGAATTAAGATGAAGTTAATGGGAACATTTAGACTGTCAAGGACATTATTTGAACTATGAAATCTATTAAGATCTGGAATTAGCAGTGGGAAGTGGTAAAGACCTGTTATTTGACATATTTAAAACTAGAATACATAAAACACTTCAAAATGCACTAAAGAACTCTCCTACCTTGGCATAGAGATGAACTAGATGACCTTCTATATGTCTTTTCCCTTTCTTGATTCTATAGCTCTGTTGCATTTATTTTGGAAAGATATTTGATTAAAAAAAATGTCCCATCTATCAATAAGAGCTGCCTATATCCCTCATGGATCTGCATAATGATCTTCCCTCACCTTAGGGCAGGCCCACACTTAAAGTCTACATCGGTACAGCTGTGCTGCTATAGTGTTTTATTAAGTGAAGACATTCTTATGCTGATGAGAGAGCTTGTACTGTTGGTGCAGTTAATCCACCTCCCTGAGAAGTGGTAGCTATGCTGATGGAAGAAAGTTCTCCCAATACGCATAGCACTGTCTAAACAGGAGGCTGGTTGCTATAATTATGTCACACTGGGGTGCAGATTTGATATGATGTGATGTGGGTTGGGACCTGAAGTAGTGCACATATCACCTGATGTGACTGTCTATATAGATGCAATTGCAATATATGTATATGTATGACCTAGAGAATTTTAATGTAGTGGTTGAACCTTAATTCTAGTAATAAATGTAGTAATTATGAAAGTGTAATAATAAATTATGCAATCACATAATTAACCTTTAGGTTATATGAATTAGTAGTAATTGTCAGAAAGCATAACAAAAATATTAGTACATTATAATTTTAGCGAAATAAAGAGTAATTAGAGCTGAACAAATAACTGTTCTTTCCAGTTCAGTGGCTGAACTGAAAAATCAGGGGAAAATCAGTTCAAAATGATCTGAAACTGAATTTTTCCATGTTTTTCTCATTGAAATGAAAAACAAAAAATGGTTAGGTCAAATGAAAGATTTTGAACATGGTTTCAAAATAACATTTCAGGCTGAAATATCAATTAAAATGTTATTTTGGATCAACAATTTCAACTACTTTGAATTCATTTTCCCTTATTTTTTATTCAGCAACAATTATTTGCCAAATTCTGCCCAAATGTGTGACTAGATACAGTTACTGTGAAACTGTATTTTTCAGTGAATTTACTGTTTGACCAAAAGCATTTGCTCACCTCTTCGTGTAATTACGGTCACCATATTGTTGTGTTGCCAATTTTAAACATTCAATATAGGTAGCTAAATTTTATAAAAAGGAAACATATTACTTTTCATAAGAGACAAAACAATAGATTAGAATGTGTTATATAAATATGTGTGTGTCTCTTAAAGAGACATTATATAGTTTTGTTATCTTTATCCCTGAATGAGAGAGTTCCATGACCTAAAACTGACTTCAGAGTTGGGGATCAGCAACACTGGGTTCTAGTCCCATCTCTGTAGCAAATCACTCATCCCTCTGCCTTAAATTTCCTATCTACGTTTACAGGATTTTGATACTTCTGTTCTGTTCAAGTGGGTAGTTAAAGAAGGCATCCATGGTATTCAGTACTCTACATGTAGGAAATAGTGAAAATATTTTGGTGATGTCAAATGTCACTGAGATTTCATTAAAGTCTCCCTCTATAGTGTGTGGTACATTAACATGTTACATTTGGAAATGTTTGCTGCAAGTATATTTCCCACATCTAGGGCTGAAGGGGCATGAAAAGAAATACTGTCATTTGAGAGAAAGGTGGTAAGTTAACAAGGTGTTCTTCTCCTTTAAGAGCTAGGGAAGATGGGGAGCAATGAATCTCAGTTCTGAAGCAGAGCATGGTAAGAAGGCACTGGGAATCATTTGACACAGCTAGAAAGTATCAAGTGATTGGGGTCAGATTATTGCCAGCTAGTGACCAAAATGGGAAGGTAGCTAGGCTACAGCTTCATCATGGGGAGGCCTGGGATTAGGACAGAGCTGGGATTATGGTCTCCTGTGGCTACAAGAAAAAGTTTCATGAATCGCTGGCAAATAGATTCTGTTGACCTCCCCCCCCCCCCCCCCCCGTTTTGAGGAAGTCTTCAACTATTAAACTGCCAGAAGCCTCACAGTCTAGGTTGGGAACTGGACTATTTATTGTTCCAGGCTTTACAGTAAGGGGTACATACTGAGCTGGGTATGGCTGATTGTTTGTTCCAGGCTGGTGACTGGATCCACTAGTCTACAGTGGCTTTTTGAACAATACTTAAAGAATAACAGATTATGGCTATGTTATGTGGGCATTGCTGTGAAACTCATAGTGACATATAGAAACGGGGCAATCTAGTGATCTGCTAAGGTATTACTATAATTGGTCTATAGCAACATCCATAGAGTTCCTAAAATTTCAATTTGTTTCTCATGCAGCTGTTCTCCACTGTGTGTATTAAAATAAAACACTGAAATTAAAAGTTATCAGACAGCTTTAATAAATGCATCACACCATACAAAGATGAATGAATACCCAGGGGAATAAAGTGTAAATCAATTTATCAGAGATGCCTAATAATGAGAAAGTTAATTCAGGACAAGAAAAGATGTCACGTGTCATCCGAAGTTAACAACTTGTATTCCAGTTCATCTCTCAGTTGTGCCTTTCTTCTCTTTGCCAAATCCAAACTTTTACTCACAGTGTTGTGTGTCAGACTCACCATCTGTCAGCGGCCTACCACTGCCTGAAGAGACATTACACAAAGGTACATACACAAATAGATAAGTTAGAACAGGTTGCATACAAAACACTGTAATAAACTGTATTCAAATCCGTTTGCATTTTATGTTATGCCTTTTCCAAAGTAATAGTGACTTAGGGGAAACAAACAAACTAACAAACAAACAACAGCAAAAAAAAAAAAAAAACCAAACAAACCCAGAACTCACTCAAGCAGTGTGGTCTCAGCATACGTTTCGGTTCTGAATAAAGTCAAAGATAACACCCTTATGCATGGGTTCCATTGTTTGAGAACAAATAACTGTTCTTAACTAATTTTGGGATGCTGAGTTCAAAAATTATATCCATTTTTGCCTATGATGTACAGATTTTCTGAAAACTGGAGTCTACTTTTAAAAAAAATGCTATTATAATGTGTTATACATTATATGCTGTGACTTATTTTCAAGAACTTAAAATTATATGCAGTGACTTATTTTCAAGAACTTGCATGCAAAAATACCTCAAATTGATTGAATTCCTCAAAATTAATGCCATCTAGCTTAATTTAATTTACACCGATGCTGATAATGTTGGAGGCGATGTTGAGTATCGACCAGAACATGCCAGTAATAAACCACAAGTTTTCACCCAAAATGAATTGAATGACTTGGTGACGGACCTGGATCTGCCTAAAGATTCTGCTGAGGTTTTGTGATCCAGACTTCAAGCGAAGAATTTGCTTTCCCCTGGGACAAGTATTGCTTGGTACAGGAACTGCGAGAAAGTGTGTTCCATATTTTTCTATGGATGGTCTGTTGGTATACTGCAGTAACATTGCCGGATTAATAGAAAGCTTGGGGACGGCTTACCAACCAGGTGACTGGAGACTGTTTATTGACTCTTCAAAGACAAGCCTAAAAGGTGTTCTACTTCATAATGGCAATCAATATTCCTCTGTGCCTATTGCCCATTCTGTTCACTTAAGAGAAACCTATGAAAATCTTGAGCTTATCCTTGAAAAGGTGCATTATCCAGAGCATGAATGGACTGTATGTGGAGATCTGAAGGTGCTGTGTATGCTGCTTGGTCAGCAGGCTGGTTATACAAAAATTCCATGCTTTTTATGCGAATGGGATAGCAGAGCAAGAGATCTTCATTGGGTAAAGAAACAGTGGCCACCAACAGAGAGTCTGACTCCCGGCTCCAAGAATGTAATTCATGAAAAACTGATTGAGCCCAACAAGGTATTGCTACCTCCACTCCACATCAAGCTAGGTTTGATGAAACAATTTGTGAAAACATTAAACAAGAACAAATGTTTCAAGTACATTTGCAACAAGTTCCCAGCTTTGAGTTACCAAAAAGTTAAGGAGTCTTTGTGGGTCCTCAGATCAGGAAACTGATTCTTGACACTAACTTTGAAGAAACCATTAATGACACAGAGAAAGATGCTTGGATGGCTTTCAGAAATGTCATACAAAACTTCTTAGGATCTGATTATAAAAACATTGTTGGCAACATGCTAAATGAATTTGAAAGACTTGGATGCAACAAGAGCTTGAAAGTTCATTTTTTTGCACTCCCATCTGGATTATTTTCCTGAAAATCTTGGAAGTGTCAATGAAGAGCAAGGGGAAAAATTTCATCAGGATATCAAGACGATGGAAAAGAGATATCAAGGATGCTGGGATGTTAACATGATGGCTGATTACTGCAGGTCCCCGAAAAGAGAGACTGATGGTGAAATGCATAAAAAGTTGTCAAAAAAGCGTCAATTCAGTCGCATCTAATCATTTAAAATTACTCAGTTGTTAAATTTCACACTTTGCTCCTTTGTTCTTTAAACAAGGACTTACAACAGACCTTCTAAAAGAACTATAAGTTTTTAATGCATAACGTGGAATAAAAAGCATGAAAAATGCCCATTTTTAATTTTTGATTTGTGAAAAATCCTTACATGATAGAGCAAAATCGATGCCATTTTTTAAATCAGCATGGCAAAATTATGTAAAGTCACCAATTTTTATCAAAACAACTGAAACTTTGTTTCAATTTGCAGACCAGTGAATTACACGAGCGACTTTGTTGATATGATTTAGGTGGTAATGAGATTATTTTTTCAAAGCTTATGATAACATACAAACCCAATGACTAAATTCTACAAATAAGATGTAATAAGTGAGTATAAAATGAGAGTGTGAAGAATTAACACTAATTCTCTGGGCAAATAAGAAAAACCACTGAGGCTGTATAGTCAGTCTGCTATGTTTGCAGGACAGTGCTAAATTCAAGCAGGGATATGCTTTCAAAGCCAGATTATCAAACGATGGTGTCTGCAGGGGACCTTAGAAATGTGTCTATGCACCCTCAAGGCACACAAATCCAACATTTTCTTCATCAGGCTGAGAACTACTCATTCAAATGGGTCAACTGCAGTTGAGGCTGACTATCTCACAAGGGGCTCTCCAAACTTCTCAGAAACAAACCTTTCCAGCAGAACGTTCATTATAGCCATTAAGAGTTTGGTTTAAGGATTGCAAAATTTGCCTCCAAGTCTTTCAGCACTCTGAAGAACACATCTTCCCCTAGTCCTTTTTCTAAGCTGCATCTTCTCATTGATTTTCATCTTTTATTTCTAATCTTTCTAGCCCTTCAAGCATTTCATACTCTGAGTGCTCTCCAAAGGGATAGTATCTGTAACATAAAATGTAATCACTGCAAATGGTCTGGTAGCACTTTATAGACTAACAAAACATGTAGTTGGTATCATGAGCTTTCATGGGCATAGCCCACTTCTTCATGTATGTATGTGTTGCTATATGGGCTCATCTTTTCATTTGTATCTAACTGTTGCTTGTATAGTTTAAAAGCATTTGTAATGCTGTATGACATGGTAAAGTAATTTTATTTTCACATTTAAAATACTGACTAGATGATACAATTAAATCACTCCCATTTGTAATGCTTTCTAGAGAAATAGTTCTTAAAAAAACCACAGCTTCGCAGTCCTAATTCCAACTCATCTGGAGATAGGTATGGGACTTTGTCATTATTTTTGTTAGCATTTTAATACCTGTCAATTATACAGTGTCATCTAATACACAGCGTCTGCCAATACACAGATTTCTCTGTGTGATGGCAGAAACTATGGTGAGTTTGTAGAAATCCCTTAAAAGTACTTGCTACTGATTCTTTTTGCTTGTAGAAGGTAATAGACACTGAATAACTGGCTTTCTAGAAGGAATATATTCTGCAGTTCTTAGTGTATAACATTTTTGCAGTATGGAATGTACAAACATATTCATCTGGGAAACCACTATTACTTTTCACTGTACTATATATTGGTCTTCCTTGCTGAACAGAAGCAGTGAATGAGGGCTAATTGAAAGTGTTTCTGACGAATAGCCTCTGAATGTTCCCAGATCAATACAGATACTGCCCTCCTCCAGAGGAAAGCAACATGAAAGATAACCTCTTTGGTGATCTTTGTTGAAATGGGGGGAAAGTGCCTAGGTTTAATTAACATTCAGCAAAAAAGAGGCCATTAGGCATGCATCTGTGATCAGTATCGGGGCAGCTACATAAGGACTATGAGAAAACAAGAATATTTCTACTCACTGGATGGTTTATGCAAAGGTTAATCTCAATAGCTGCTCTTGTGAGCAGGGACTGCTTACCCCATCTCATGCACAATGAGTATACTACCCAAAATGAGTTGAGCAAGAAGTGAAGGCGTGGCCCTGTACCCTCCCCAATGGCCCATGGAGTAGAAATCTGGTCTTTTCCAAAGGAGAGAAACTATGTGATGGCAGGTAGGTGTTGGTTGGTTCAGCAGGGTGTATTTGGTTGCATTTATAACAGTAACAGTTGTAGAGATAACAGAGACCCTGTATGCCATTATGGTCAGAATGAAAGCAAAAATATCATTTCCTGTTTACAAAGACTCTTACTTCCCTGCTATATGCATTGCAATGGCCACTCTGAATAGAGGCTCTCAACGTTCATGATTAGCCACACATCTGTCAAACTCCAGAAGCAGGAAGAAGATTTTATGGTTCTCAGTAGGTTTAAGGAGCACTGCGTTACTGATAATTCTAAAGATGCTTCATATATATGTCAAGGACATTCCTAAAATACAGTAATTAGTACAGTCACTAATTTCTTAACTTCTCCTCGGTGATGATTCATTTCTAATTTGAGAGTCTTGAACAGGAAGGATGGAGAGAGAACAAAAAAGAACTTGACAGACATTTAAAGGTAGATTACCATCATCAAATCATGAACTAAAGCAAAAGTTGCTTATCCATATTACAAATAATCACTGTACACTATAAAGACTGATAAAATCTGATGTATGTCACATCACATTTTGCATAATAAGCCCAAATAAAAAAAAAACACAGAGGAGAGAAAAAGAAAAAAAAGCCTTCTGAATTTCACTTTGTTTATAACAATGAGGAGTCCTGTGGTTTCTTAGAGATGGATAAATTTATTAGGGCATAAGCTTTTGTGGGTAAAACCCACTTCATCACCATAGGACTCATTGTTTTTGTGGTTACAGACTAATACAGCTACCCCTCTGAGACTTTCATAGTGTTTATAGTTTATTTCCAGTCAATTTCAGTTGTTTTTCATGTAACAGTGTAATGCTGCAATATTCAGTATGGAAACATGTCAGGAAATTGTTGTAGTTATAATTATTTTTTCAACAGTTTTCAGTGGAATGAAAGAAAGGAAGCAAAACATTTATGTGTAGATTTTGGAAATATGAACTCGGTCATCAGTGTGTACACAACATTGAGGATGAGGGGGTTTTGGTCTTGGAGGAGTCTCGGAGCACATTATACATATATATAATATAATAGTGACAGGGTCAGGCCAGAAGGGTACAAGAGAGTGACAGAAGGGAGGCATATTAACCTGAAATTGAATAAATCTCTGTTCCCAGGTTAAACTGGCAGGAGCTAGTGGAAAACCAGCGAGAATTTGCCAGAATTGATCAGGGCAATTAAGCAAGAGGAGCTAGTTAAGTGGGCTTGCAGAGTCAGGTGAGCCAAGGTTAGTTGGAACACCTGGGACCAATTAAAGAACCAGTTGATACTGGTTAAAAAGGAGATTCTCTGCAGTTAGTTAGCATACGATGAGCTGAGAGGATGGGGGGAGCGTTGCAGAGTCTCAGAGGAGCAAGCACCAATAGATCCTAGTAAGAAGAGTCTGAGATAAGGAAGGTGCTAGGGAAGGTATGAGGAAGTAGTCCAGGGATTTTGTAGCTTTCTTGAAGCTGGTGTTGGAGACTTTTATAGGCAGCCACTATTACAGGACTCTGGCTGGGAACCCAGAGTAGAGGGTGGGCCCAGGTTCCCCCCCAATACCCACTTCCTCATTTCTACACAAGGAAAAGACTGGCTGAGGAAAAGAAAGGCGTTTACCCAGCCCCTTACCATTTGGGAATCCACCGAGACTGTGGAGTTTTTTTTTCCCTCTGAAGCTTATGCTGGCCAATGATGAGAGTAGCTCTACAAACAGCAAGCTGATGGCCCTAGGTGTGGTGCCTAAATTGAGGGCTGCTGTGAGCCTCTGAGGCAAGCAATCTGTCAGAAAGCAAAAGACTAGCACATCTGAGTAGCTTTGTCATTATTTATAGTGACAAATCTAAATGCTGGGCCAAATGTGTCCATTTGACCTAATGCTTTTGGATTTTTATACATTAGCAGAGGAACTGAATTTTTCTTTGTGTACCTAAAGTTCGGTAAGTTCGAAAGTATTCAGGTTTGAGGTTTGCTTTCAGGCCATTAAAGAAATTGGGATTTTACTACACAAATTTCTAAAGAGGTCCTTGACAGTTGATTCTGTGTCCTTTCACATGTGATTCTACCCTAAAACAATGAGTTTATAATGTGAAAATGAGATGTTATTCTTTTTATTTCTTTCTAGTAATTCAATATCACGTTTGTTCTGCTTGTGAGTTAAGAGATTTTTTTTTCCTAAGTACCAACCCTGGAAGGGATCTGGGAGCAGGGCAAGGAGGGGAGGACTTTTCTTCATCTGCTGCTACTATTAACTATCATTAATAGTAGAGGATCTGTCCTTACTTCTAACATGTGTAAACTTTAATTTTCCCATCTTAGGGCATGTCTGCAGTGCAAGCTGGAGATGATCAAGCTAGCTTAGTAAAAGTAGAGTATAGCTGCAGTGGTGGGAATGATTAGCCAGTCCAAGCACATGCCCATCCAAGACAATAGGTACATATTGAGAGTGGCTAGTGTTATGCTTATAAGAAGCACATGGGAGTTTTTTAGGGGAAAAGGCAAGATACTGTGTTCATTAAGAATACATTATCAAAGCAGCTAGCATATGCTTCATAAAGACAAATCCCCCTCTCCACAGGTCCTGCAGATGGTGTCTAGTTACCAGTCTGTTGTGGCTCAAGTCTGTCTCGCTAGCAGGCAAGGATGACTGAGTGAGGAGTCGGGGATCCTCTGAGGCTCTTGTGAAGCTTGGCTTTACAGGACCGAACCCAAAGTTTAATGGCCAGAGCTCCCCTTCTCATCCATGTAAGTTCCCATTTGAGTCTATGGGCATTGCAGTGTCATGCTGAAATCATTCATCCTTAAATGGTGTTAATCTCAGGTTTTTCCACGTTATTCTTCAATGGTTTCCATTGTTGTCTTTTCTTTGTGTTTCACTGTTGGGGATGTCTGCCTGTCTCCAGGGTCCGTCAATGATGTTAATTTAATTCAGCCTCAGACACAATGGATGTTTGCTGGTTATCTTCAGGGTTCCCACTTCTTGATCACCTGGGTATTTTTGATGTCTTTCACACTCACACACATCTCTACTCATATCAAACAATTTATCGAGCATTCCATATGAGGATTATATAGGATTATACAGAAGACGCAACTTAGTTTACAATGCAGACATGAGGTACGACTTAATTTGTAAAGCTAACAGGAAGCAAGACCTTACACTAAACATTGCCTAATCCAGCAGTTCTCAAGCTTTTTGGGCTCTGGAGCCCTTTACATGCGTAAAAATTTATGCGGAGCCCCAGCGGTCCACTGATTGTATGTGTTGTACCTATCGATGTTTCCAGTTTGTCAGCCTCGCAGAGCCCCTGGAGATGTCTCGCGGAGCCCTGGGGCTCCGCGGAGTACACTTTGAGAAACACTGGCCTAATCATAAGAGGCAGAGTGAAACAGAAGCATTCGGAACTTAAAAGCAAATCATTATACATAAAATTATTATGCATCATACTTATATTCTTATAACCAATACTAAAATAAACATTTTTGCTACACTGGTTCCTTCCACTGCTCACACCATTTAGCCACACTCTGTCTTAAGCATGCTAACTTGACCAGAGCTAGCAGGGTATGTTTTCTAAGCTGGGCGTTAACATGTTATGCTTGTTTGAATCCCTGAGAACCACTGCAGAGATGGAGGTAGCTTTGGGGTTTAGGAGGGCAGAAAGGAACTACATTGACCTTATATGACTGAGAGAGGCTACCCTGATGGAGGAGAAAAAAAGCCAATAGAGCCAAAAAATCCCTAGCAGGCTGTTTTAATTCCCAGGAAGGAATGTAATGTCTTTGGATATACTGAATCTATTCCAACTCTTGTTACTGGCTATCTTTAGCCCCAAGATGATGTTTTTATATTTTAAACATAAGATGCCAGTACAGCTTTTCTTCAACAATCTCACCTTCATTGGGGGCATATTTCTGTGGCAAGCAGACTCTCTGTTGGGAAACCAATAACCAAACCAGCTTTAAAAACACAAACAAGCAGTAAAAAAACTTGTCAAATAACTTTTAAGGACTTTCATGTTTCAGTGTAGTTTAATTAGAGTTGATTGCTGTTATTTTATGATATGCCAGTTCCTAATTTAGTACTCGTTTGAGAGGACTCCACTCTTATCTATCTCTTAGACACCTGTGTCAAATTCAAATTCAGTGAACTTTAAAAATGAACCAAGACTTAGCAAAATCACTTCACTGAGACATAACCCAGTGACTATGCTGAAGCACCACTCCTGCTAGGATTGAACTTGATTCTATGCCAGTTGAAGTCAGTGTCAAAGTTCCCATTTGCCTCTGTGGTAAGGATCAGAGCCCGAGATTGAATAGTGTCCCAGGCATGGTTGGTGGTGGTGCAGCCCTCTTCCCCCCGTTTAGATTCCCCATTCTGAGTCCCCTCATGCCATGGCCAGAGCTCTGAGCCCACCCCTATCTCCTCCTGCCCCCAACTGCTGGAGGAGCTCTGGGCCAGCTGGACTCTCCCCTCCCCTGCTGTGCTGTGCCTCCCTTCATGAGAACCTAAGTTGCCCTATGGGAAAAGTTCCTGTCTCTTCCCAAAGAACCTGAGTTTTTATATGTACCATGTAGGTTCCAGGGTAGCTGAGGAAACATTATGTGTTTACTTCCGGGGTTCATCAGTAATCTCAGCCACGCTGGAACCTGAATGACACATAATAATATGCAAAAACTTCCTGTTCAAACCCTGCAACTGGCAGCCACAGCTATACCGGGGAGGCTTAGCCTGGTCTGGCCTACTATACCCGCTGCCTATGACAGTATTGACAGTGCCTGGTTGATGCTGAGAAATAAATGACAGGCTCAGGAGAGGTGGAGGAAAAGAAAAGCTGGGTGGACACAAAGGGAACAAAAACAAGAGAGCAGTTGAGTTATTTTTGCCAAAATTGAGAGGAAAACCCAAGAAAAGTGGAGCCCCCTGAGATTGGTGTGGGGACAGAGGCATTCAGTGTATTTATTAATGTTTTGGGGAAGGTGGTGGTATTTCTTGCTTGCAGTCACCTAGGTTACTAGGAAGTTTCTGAAAAAATTGTAAGAAGCGTAAAAGAAAACTGAATCCAAGTGGCTTATGAATTTTGTGGCCTGTGCCCACTTCTCTTCTCCCTAATACCCTAGTACTCTTGCCAAGGGCAGCTGCAACAGAAACAGCCTGCATACATCAGAGTTGTTTGCTTTGGTCCAAAGATGATTGAAATTAATGGAAAACTCTCATTTATTTCAGTGAGGTTCGCATCAATCTCTTAAAGAATTCATGACACGAAAAAATGCCAGAAAGCCCTCCTTGAGTAATTCAGAGCACTAGGCTACGAGATTCCCCTTTTAAGGTTTCTTTATGAATGATAGTAAATCACAAATGATGCTGGGGAAGTATCATGGGCTCCCTTGCCACTGGCATGCTGAGAAATAATGAGACTGCATGCACAGTAGTAAACTTGGCAGTATGATAGACTTACATCTTGGGCAGGAAACTTATTTCTGTTCTCATATGGACCAACCTGGCTTCTGAAAACTGACAGAAGTTCTATGATGGCAGGTACCAAACTGCTTTTGCACTTTTCTCCTGATGACGTTACTGGAGCTTTTCCAAAGCAATTAAAGCAGCAAACAGTCTCTTGTGCCTGACCATATCAAAGAAATGCTACCGTAGCTACTAACCTTTGATGTTCACATCTGACTGTTGGCTGCAATGTCTCTTTTTGGGGACATGTCTCTCTCTTCTGTACATATAACAATAACCTCTGTCCCTGCTGCTAGGTCTTCAGCACCCTTTTGCTGTATGTGGAAATGCTCTGATGTGCCAGTAAAACAAAACTGCGGAGTGATCTTTTTTAGGGTGCTGTTTTTTCATATATAAATGTCTAAAGAATGTGTGTAGCTAGAAGGATTTAAGAGTGTTATATTGTAAATTTACACGTGCTGGTCTCAGACTGACTGAAATCCATCCACTTATGTAGCTGTTTAAATTAGGAAGTTTAAATATGACAATAAACTGCTGTCAGTTCTCCAGATGAGTATTCAAGGGGAGATTAAAAAGGCAGTGATGTAAACATATGCTATTTTCATTTACAATTTAGGGTCTTAATCAAGTGGCTGAGATACTAGGTCTGTTAGAGTGACATAAGCACCATGGAATGTGCCTTCTCCCATTGCCCTTTGGATGTAGTATTTCATCTGGTCAATGTAATTTTAAATAATGGCAAATAGAGGAATAAATCCAATTTCCATGTTGTATATGTTAAGGGATTAACCTTTAGGTTTTCTGATCTGTCTGATCTTTCTCAGACCATGATCTGCCTGTATTCTCTTTTTGTAAAATTGGAGGTAGTCACACTTGCAGACCTGTGGATTTTCAGACCAGTACCACTAATACTAATTATATGGCATGGGAATGGTATATTATCGTGGTATTCTTAACAGACAGAAATCACATGGCTAAATGACTGAGAGCAACTTGCCTTCTATCTCTCCCTACAAGCCACTGGCCCTTAGTCAACCAGAGATATTTATTTATTCATTTAGTTTTTGTGCAGGGAAAGTCTTGTACATATTGCTCCATTTCCCCAGAATCCCATTTGATTATATGAAAAAGGAGTACACTTAAAATGTCTATTCTTTCAGTTAAAAAACAACAGATAGTCTGGTATCACTTTAAAGACTAACAAAACATGTAAATGGTATCATAAACTTTTGTATGGTATCATGGGCTTTTGTGGCAACAGCCCACTTCTTCAGATGACCGAAAGAAGTCATCTGAAGAAGTGGGCTGTGCCCACGAAAGCTCATGATACCGTCTACATGTTTTGTTAATCTTTAAAGTGCTACCAGACTATTTGTTGTTTTTTAAGTTTATCCTGTACAGACTAACGCGGCTACTCCTCTGAAGCTATTATTTCAGTGTCATGGCTAACATATTGCACAGCTATGCTTTGGCAGTATCTTAGCATCTATTGCATTTGATTTCTGGTTGATTTAAAAAACACATCTGAGGTTTGGATGCTGTGGGTTTAGTTTGCAGGCTTTTTACACTGTGTTACATTTATTGAAGGACCCAGTCCCTTGAGGTGTTGAACATCTCCTTTCAGACACTTTGCTGTGATATGTGTGAAAGCCCTTATCATCCAATGAAGTCAACGGGAGTTGTTGCGTATGCTGAGTACCATGAAGGTGATAATCAGCAACTTGATCACTGCAGAAGGGCTTCCTTCTCAGCCTTTTTAGAACTTCTCCCTATTTGAGAGAGCCTCAAACAGATCTAAAATGTACTAATGTTAGAAATATGCATCCTGCTCCAAGTTTTACAATTTCTCATACTACCTTTAAGAGGAATGAACTGTCCTCCACCCACCCCCCAGCTATTGTGCCTTCTGTTGAGTATAGTGAGACAAGTCCATGTGCAAAACATATCAAATACCTATTTGTTCATGGTAAATCCCCATATCATTTATTCAAATGCAGAGGAAGCAACATGCAGGATGTAACCCTAGACTAACTTCATGGTATTTTCTACAATAAATATGACAAATTCTTGCCGGCTCAGACTAAATAATACCTTGTTCCTAAAAGCTTTTCTACATTAGACTATTACGCTCTAATGAGAATAGCTGTACTTTACATACAAATATTGTCATAATTTAGCAGTGAAGGAGTAAGTCATGTATATACAGATGTGGAACTAGTTCCAGCTTCTGAAAAACAACAACTGGCAAACTGATTTACTCATTCTGCACAAAAATGAGTCATCTTTTGCAAAACTGTTTCTTTGAATGAGGTAAGATATTGAACATTTAATATATTGGGCAACCTCCCATTTAAGTACAGAAGATAATACAGCATGTTTTTGTATATGTTGTCACCATATGGTATTCTCTCCTTTTGCTAGATGGTAATCAGCCAAACGTTTCATACATAATAACATGGTGTGTCTGGGTAATGGAGCAGAATGAAATAGTTTTGTTTAAATGGGCGGTTTTGCCTTGTTATTGAAATTCACTTTGCTGTTAATATGGCTGAATATTTTAGAAATGTACTTATGGATGTCTGAACATGATAGAAGCGTTCCAACTTCTGAGGTCAGTTCTGAGGTAGGTAGTATACTGAAATAAATGAAATTGCTATTCAACTGCATTGAATTGTAAAAGAAAGGGTTACATTATGGAGAGATATGAACCTTTGTTAAGGCAGTAACTAACTTTTCATCCAAATTGGGTCTGTTTGTTTCAAATGTTGATTGAGGTATGGATGTAAATGAACATTTGGGGCAAGTTTGAGAAGCTATTTCTGAGACAATGAGATTAGAAACATTGTGCAAATCCCTTGTAAAAAAGTTATTAAACCTTTTTTTTTGTATTGTATCTCAAGAGTGGCTTGGTCTGGGAATTTCAAAAGGGCTTGTGCCTTTTGCTATTTTTGAGAAACGCAGTTGAAAATTTTTTTAAGTACTGAAAATTTTTTTATATACTCATTCATAGGCCAAATTTTTTTTGAAAAAATTCCTGCTGTGACGAGTGGGGGTCAGCTAATGAATGGGTTCTAAAAGGCAGAGCAGCAGTGGGGGACCCGGCCCGAGGTGGGACACAGCAATTCTGGCTCATGCCAGGTTCCAGATGCTGCCACTCTGCCTTTTAAAGGTAGTAAGAGCCTAGTGGCTCTTACTACCTTTAAAAAGCATAGCCACAGTGGTCTGGGACCCACCCCACCCACAAACTTACAAAGGAAAAAATGGTAAAAAGTCGCTGGCCCATTCACAAGGTCCCAGACTGCTGTACTCTGGAGTCAGCTTCGAAACGAGTCAGTGACTTTTTATTATTTTTGCTCTGTAAGTTTGGGAAATCAGCTTAAACAAACAGGCTTATGTTGGAATATATATGGTACTTACTGCCAAATCAGGAATTGTCTATCATGTTCTTTAAGTCTTTGCACACTTTCCAAATAGCTGGTGGAGAATCTATTTATCCATTTTACAAAGCAAGAGGAAGAACAAAAAATGGCTACGCACATTACTCAATTAGGGGAAAAAGACAGTAATAGAAAATTCATCATTGCATAAATGTTTTTGTTTCAGATTTCACCAAAATGTAGCAGTGATTGATGACTAATGTTGTGTAAATGGGGTTGGATCTGATGCTAAAATAGGGAAAGAACAAATTCAGAATTACTCGCACAAGTTGGATGCCTTTAAATTAGCAGGGTCTGAAGAAGTACATCTTAGAATACTCAAGGAAATGGTTAAAGAGATTTCTCAGTCATTCGTGATTTATCTTTGACAACTCCAGGAGAATGGGAGAGAGACCCCAAAAGGAAAAGGAGGCAACTAGTACTTATCCATCACAATGTGAATGAGGACAACCCAGCAAATTATAAGGCAATCTATAACTTGAGTACCAGAAAGATAATAGAGTAAATAATAAATCCATTTGTAAGCCCTTAGAAGAAAATACAGTGAAAAGTAATACTCAACATGGATTTGTCAAGAACAAATCCTTCTTTGACAGATAACAAGCCTTGTGGATAGGGGAGAGGTAATAGATGTGATATTTCAACTTTAGTAAGACTCTAGATATTGTCCTGCTTGATCTTCTCATAAACAAATTAGAGAAATAAACCCTAGATGAAACAGATCTGTCCTAGGTGAGGTTCTATTCTATATACTCATAAATGATTTGCATAATGGCATACAGTATACACTTATAAAATCTGCAGATAACATCAAGTGGGAGGAGTTGCAAGCAGAAAGCAATCTGGGAGTCATAGTGCATCACAAAACACATAGACTTCAATAATGTGTAATAGTGTTGCTAAAAAGGCAAGGCCATTAAGGAATGTATTGGAAGGAATGTTATAAGCAAGACATGAGAAGTAATTCTTTTGCTGTACTGAGCACTGATCAGGCATCAGACACACCTACTCTGCCTAGGAGTTTAGTAAACAGAAGGGCTTTGTGAAAAGGATCATTTTGGGCTGGTTTCAGGTTACAGTTCACCTTAGTGTTGAATGCAAGGGTAATGAATTGTGAGCACATGGTTTCTCTGCCTCTGATAGAGTTCACTCCTCCCTGTATACACGGCAGGATCACAGGTATACACCCTACTGAGAGTGGAGGTGGCCAGATCAGAAGTGGAGCTCCATCTGGTAGCAGGATCAGAGGTCGAGAGTGCAGCCCAAGCCAGCAGTGGGGAGCACAGCCCCAACCAGGGCTGACGGCAGTAAGGTTGGCAGCAGTGGCGCTGGCAGTGGGAAGACCAGTCTCAGCCAGGGCTGGGAGCAGAGTCCAGTGGCCAGGGCTGGTTCCCAGGAGTGGGGCTGATGGCCAGGAGTGGAGCCTTGACCTTCCCTGGTCCGGAAAACTCCCTGGTTTGGGACCACTCAGGTCCCAAGGCTTCTGGACCAGGGAGGTCCAACCTGTACTGTTGTCAGCCGGTGGTCAGGGCAGTGAGTGGTGTGTGTGTGTTATACACCCGAGACTTCAACTGCTAGGACTGGGGTCCCTTAGCAGCGGGCAACCTGGAGGAGGTTGACGGGCGCCCCAAGAAGTTTACAGGGAGAGCTTATTACACCTCAGATTTTGACTGCTAGGATACACGATCCCTTCGCAGCGGGCAGCCTGGGGAGGCTGAGAGATGCCCCAACGGATCTGTCCCCTGGAAGCGACACGATCCAACACTCAAGCTCTCCCTTTATCTGTCCCTTATGACCGGCTGGAGTTCTTTTTAAAATTGTGCTTGGTTCTGTTACAGCAACTGAAGGAGTCAGGTCACAGCTTAAACAGTTACTATTTTGTTGTTACAGGGTAAACTTAGCTGTTAAATGCTACTACTGTGTCACAGATAACACAGCCACTACAAAGGACAGGACAGAAATTACACTAATAAGTCACTTACAGGTACCATGAAACCCTTTTGGTTCTCTGAGCTCTTATTAAATGCATGCAAAATAGACACCTAGCAGGTATATATTCTCACCCCTGTGTTCCAGACTTGGCGTGGCCAGCGTCTTTCTCTCAATCCCTCGGGAAGAAGTAGGGCGAGGTTGGGCGTCCCACAGACCTCGGGAGACCAGCAATACCTGCCAGCAGGTATAGATGATTGGAGCTCAAATGGGGTGGGCTACTAAACCCCTCTTTATACCCCTTGGGTCACGTAGGCTTCTTCCTGATCTCATAAGAACATAAGAACATAAGAACGGCCGTACCGGGTCAGACCAAAGGTCCATCTAGCCCAGTATCCTGTCTGCCGACAGTGGCCAGCACCAGGTGCCCCAGAGGGGGTGGACCGAAGACAATGATCAAGCGCTTTGTCTCCTGCCATCCCTCTCCAGCCTCTGTCAAACAGAGGCCAAGGACACCATTTTATCCCCTGGCTAATAGCCTTTTATGGACCTAACCTCCATGAAATTATCTAGCTTCTCTTTAAACTCTGTTATAGTCCTAGCCTTCACAGCCTCCTCTGGCAAGGAGTTCCACATGCTGACTACACGCTGTGTGAAGAAGAACTTTCTTTTATTAGTTTTAAACCTGCTACCCATTAATTTCATTTGGTGTCCTCTAGTTCTTCTATTTAGGGAACTAATAAATAACTTTTCTTTATCGGCCCTCTCCATACCACTCATGATTTTATACACCTCTATCATATCCCCCCTCAGTCTCCTCTTTTCTAAACTGAAAAGTCCCAGTCGCTTTAACCTCTCCTCATATGGGACCCGTTCCAAACCCCTAATCAATTTAGTTGCCCTTTTCTGAACCCTTTCCAAGGCCAAAATATCTTTTTTGAGGTGAGGAGACCACATCTGTACACAGTATTCAAGATGTGGGCGTACCATAGTTTTATACAGGGGCAGTAAGATATTCTGGGTCTTATTTTCTATCCCTTTCTTAATAATACCTAGCATCCTATTTGCCTTTTTGACCGCCGCTGCACACTGTGTGGAAGTTTTCAGAGAACTGTCCACGATAACTCCAAGATCTTTCCTGATTTGTCGTAGCCAAATTAGTCCCCATCATACTGTACGTATAGTTGGGGTTATTTTTCCCAATGTGCATTACTTTACACTTATCCACATTAAATTTCATTTGCCATTTCGTTGCCCAATCACTCAGTTTGGTGAGATCTTCTTGGAGTCCCTTACAGTCTGCTTCTGTCTTGACTATCCTAAACAGTTTGGTATCATCCGCAAACTTTACCACCTCACTGCTTACCCCTTTCTCCAGATCATTTATGAATAAGTTGAACAGGATTGGTCCTAGGACTGACCCTTGGGGGACACCACTAGTTACCCCTCTCCGCTCTGAAAATTTACCATTTATTCCTACCCTTTGTTTCCTGTCTTTTAACCAGTTCTCAATCCAAGAAAGGACCTTCCCTCTTATCCCATGGCCATGTAATTTACACAAGAGCCTTTGGTGAGGGACCTTGTCAAAGGCTTTCTGGAAATCTAAGTATACTATATCTACTGGATCCCCCTTGTCCGCATGTTTGTTAACCCCTTCAAAGAACTCTAATAGATTAGTAAGACAGGATTTCCCTTTACAAAACCCATGTTGACTTTTGTCCAACAAATTATGTTCTTCTACATGCTTCACAATTTTATTCTTTACTATTGTTTCGACTAATTTGCCCGGTACTGAAGTTAGACTTACCGGTCTGTAATTGCCCGGATCGCCTCTAGAGCCCTTTTTAAATATTGGTGTCACGTTGGCTACCTTCCAGTCATTAGGTACGGAAGCCGATTTAAGGGATAGGTTACAAACCACAGATAATAGTTCAGCAATTTCCCATTTGAGTTCTTTTAGAACCCTTGGATGAATGCCATCCGGTCCCGGAGATTTGTTAACATTAAGTTTTTCTATTTGTTCCAAAACCTCCTCTAATGACACTTCAATCCGGGACAGTTCCTCAGATTCATTACCCACAAAGGACGGTGCAGATTTGGGAATCTCCCCAACGTCCTCAGCCGTGAAGACTGAAGCAAAGAAATCATTTAGTTTCTCCGCAATGGCTTTATCGTCCTTGATTGCGCCTTTTATAGTTCGATCGTCTAGGGGACCCACAGGTTTTTTAGCAGGCTTCCTGCTTCTAATGTACTTAAAAAACATTTTGTTATTTCTTTGAGTTTTTGGCTAGCTGTTCCTCAAAATCTTTTTTTGCTTTTCTTATTACATTTTTACACTTGATTTGACAGTGTTTATGTTCCTTTCTATTTATCTCACTAGGATTGGACTTCCACTTCTTAAAAGATGCCTTTTTGTCCCTCACTGCTTCTTTTACATGGTGGTTAAGCCACGGTGACTCTTTTTTAGGTCTCTTGCTATGTTTTTTAATTTGGGGTATACATTTAAGTTGGGCCTCTATTATGGTGTCTTTAAGAAGTTTCCATGCAGCTTGCAGGGATTTGGCTCTAGTCACTGTGCCTTTTAATTTCTGTTTAACTAACCTCCTCATTTTTGTTTAATTCCCCTTTTTGAAATTAAATGCCAGGGTGCTGGTCTGCTGAGGTGTTCTTCCCACCACAGGAATGTTGAATGTTATTATATTATGGTCACTATTCCCAAGCGGTCCTGTAACGGTTATTTCCTGGACCTGTTCCTGCGCTCCACTCAGGACTAAATCGAGAATTGCCTCTCCCCTTGTGGGTTCCTGCACTAGCTGCTCCAAGAAGCAGTCATTTAAGCCATTGAGAAATTTTATCTCCGCTTCTCTTCCTGAGGTGACATGTATCCAGTCAATATGGGGGTAATTAAAATCCCCCATTATTATAGAGTTCTTTGTTTTGGTAGCCTCTCTAATCTCCCTCAGCATTTCAATGTCAGTATCCCTGTCCTGGTCAGGTGGTCGGTAATATATCCCTACTGCTAATTTCTTATTTTTGGAGCATGGAATTACTATCCATAGCGATTCTATTGAACATGTTGATTCATTTAATATTTTTATTTCATTTGATTCTACATTATCTTTCACATACAGTGCCACTCCGCCACCCACCCGGCCTGCTCTATCCTTTCGATATATTTTATATCCCGGTATGATTGTGTCCCACAGATTTTCCTCATTCCACCAGGTTTCAGTGATGCCTATTATGTCAACCTCCTCATTTAATACTAGGTACTCTAGTTCACCCATCTTATTAGTCAGACTCCTAGCATTTGTGTAGAAGCACTTTAAAAATTTGCCACTGCTTATTTGTCTGCCCTTCCCTGATGCATTGGATTCCTTTGTACACGGTTGTTTGTCTGCTCTGGCCCATGGTTTGCCCTCTCCCCTCCTCTCTTTCTGACTACAGCTTAGAGAATCTCTATCAATGGATTCTCCTCTAAGAGTAGTCTCCCTCCGATTTACGTGCATCTCCACACCAATCGGCTTTCCCCCCATCTCTCAGTTTAAAAACTGCTCTACGGCCTTTTTAATGTTTAGTGCCAGCAGTCTGGTTCCACCCTGGTTTAGGTGGAGCCCATCCTTCCTGTATAGGCTCCCCCTCTCCCAAAAGTGTCCCCAGTTCCTAATAAATCCAAACCCCTCTTCCCTACACCATCGTCTCATCCACGCATTGAGATTCTGAATCTCTGCCTGCCTACCCGGCCCTGCGCGTGGAACCGGAAGCATTTCCGAGAACGCCACCATAGAGGTCCTGGATTTCAGTCTCTTTCTAGCAGCCTAAATTTGGCCTCCAGGACATCTCTCCTATCCTTCCCTACGTCATTGGTACCTACATGTACCACGACCACCGGCTCCTCCCCAGCACTACACATAAGTCTATCTAGATTCCTCGAGAGATCCGCAACCTTCGCACCAGGCAGGCAAGTGACCATACGGTTCTCCCGGTCATCACAAACCCAACTATCTATGTTTCTAACGATCGAATCACCCACTACTAACACCTGCCTCTTCCGAACTGGCTTTCCCTCCCCCTCAGAGGTATCCTCAGTGCGAGAGGATACCGCAACATCCTCTGGGAGGAGGGTCCCAACTACGGGATGGTTTCCCTCTGCTCCCATTGAATGCTCTGTTCCCTTGAGACTTTCATCCTCCTTAAGAGCACTGGGGCTCTCAGACTGGAGGTGGGACAGTACTACAGTGTCCCAGAAAGTCTCATCCACAAATCTCTCTACCTCCCTTAGCTCCTCCAGTTCAGCCACCCTGGCCTCCAAAGCCCGAACTCGGTCTCTGAGGGTCAGGAGCTCCTTGCAACAGGTGCACACATACGCCACCCGCCCACAGGGCAGGTAATCATACATGTTACACTCGACGCAATAAACAGGATAGCCCCCACTCTGCTGCTGGGCTTCTGTCTCCATTTTTCTAATGAACAAGTTTAAGTATAAACTGGGATTCTTTTTAAACCTCTGGAATATAGATTACGATAAGAGTTATGTTTTAAAGAAGGCCAGAAGTCACTAGTGCCCTCTAACCTCCCCCAACTCCCTCTCCAAACTCCCTGTTCGCAAGCTCCCTGGTCGCTGAGTCACAGGCTTATATAGCTCTGGTAGCCCCTCCCCCTGACTGAGGCTTAGCCAATTAACAGAGGCTTCTAGATTTCAAACCTTTTAGAAGCTCCTTCAAGCAATCAAACAATCAAACCAACCAACCAACCAGATAAACACAAGCTCTGCACACAGCAAATAACTCCCCCCCACACAAACACACACTCCAGACAGCCACTTACCACAAGGGTCCCGTTTTTACTCCTCTTTCACCTGGAGAACTCCCTCTCCAAACTCCCTGTTAGCAATTCCTGTTCGCAAGCTCCCTGGTCGCTGAGTCACAGGCTTATATAGCTCTGGTAGCCCCTCCCCCTGACTGAGGCTTAGCCAATTAACAGAGGCTTCTAGATTTCAAACCTTTTAGAAGCTCCTTCAAGCAATCAAACAATCAAACCAACCAACCAACCAGATAAACACAAGCTCTGCACACAGCAAATAACTCCCCCCCACACAAACACACACTCCAGACAGCCACTTACCACAAGGGTCCCGTTTTTACTCCTCTTTCACCTGGAGAACTCCCTCAAGTGGCCAATTAGGGAAAATGGCTTTGAATGCCAAGTTTCCCAGGAAGGGTGCAAAGCATAATTCACACCTGGGAAAATGCAGACAATGGGCACTTTTAGTATGTGATGGGCGAAGATTCCTCTCCTGGGACAGTGTAGGCGTGTCAATTACTGGTGCTAGCCATCAGGGCGGCGGGAGGTCCCCTGGTCGTCAGCTAGCCCATTTACTGTCTGGTTTCTGTTTATTAGAGTCAGGGACAAGCAGCACCCCTGCGTTCCCAGGGCATCAAAGGCTGACTGCCTTTCTCTTGCTCTCTGGCGGGGGGGGGGGGGAGGGGAAACAAGATGGGGTTCATGTCTGGCTACAACTGTCAAATTATCCCTGCCTGAGATGACTTATTTTTGGCACTGCTAAAAAAAAGTCATCAAGAGTGTTTTACTCTGCCTTTGGGATGAATCAGATTCCACAAAATGTTATGTATTAAAGCTTCCTGACTGAAGATAAATCTCTGTATTTTTACATACACAGCATCTGCCCAAGTAATATTAGCCTGTGCTGTACTTGGTATTATTTTGGTTGTCAAATTATGCTGTCCGCTTCCCAGGTTATTGTTCTGGAAAGTGTTTCTCCTGAAATGGGATGATAAATAAATTCTCCAATCTCTTCTCCCTTCCTATCTTCTAGCAAGAAGATATCTTCATTTGCTAGAAGATAGGAAGGGACCCTGGTTACTTTGTGATATTTATCTCACCCTACGGGAGTGGGGGGATTTCTATGGGAGTCTCTTGTTAAAATATACTTGCAGCATATCACTGAGAATGTGGCTACACTACAGTTGCTACAGGAACACAGCTACAATGCTGCAGCTATGCTACTGTAGTGTAGATTCTCTCAACAGTGACTGAAAAGATTTTGGGGTCAACATAATTAATCCAATTCTCTGAGAGGTGGTAAGTAGGCTGATGCAAGAATTGACAGAGTGGTCGACAGCCTTCACTGGGTCCTGGGCACAGTTGGGGGTCGGGGGCTGGCTCCTAGCCCCCAGAAGGGTCAGGGCATTGGGTGGAAGGGAAGAGCTGGAGGATAGCTCCCACTGCCAGTCAGCATTTTAGTGCTAGATTGCTCTAACTTTTTTCACCGGGTTTATGTGATAGAAGATATCAGGTGATGAGGTGAAGGGAAGCTGCCATGTTGAAGGTCTGAACCAAAGCTCAATGAAGTCAATGGGAATTTTGATTGAACCCCGAGGGAAGGTATTGGGAAGGAGAACCTAGCTGTGCATGTGACATGTCAGAATCAGTGAGTGAACTTAAGATGGCTATATTATTATTTTTTAGCAGTCAGTAATGTGGTGATCCTTGTTTGTTTTTTCTCCATATCAATTAAAAATTACAATTTTTTAAAAAGTTATCAGAACTAATGTGTGTTCAAATAATGCTTCAGATACCCATTGATCAAAGTGAGGTGATGAAGGGGGGGTAGGAGAGATCTCTCTGCCTTCAAAACAGTCCAGCCTCTTACCAGAGTGCCGCTAATTCATGTCAGTGAGGGTGACTTCAGTCCCTGACTCAGAAATATACTTTTGAAGGTTTTGAAATGTACCAGAATTCACCAAATGGCAGCATTTTCAGAACATTTTCCTTTGGTGCCACAAGATCCTGTTGTGACTTCTGTCTCTGCAGGAAGAAGGAAAAGGCTGGACAATATAATTGTGAGTGACACGCAGATTTCAAAATGGTGACTCCACCCTTGTTCAGAGCTGTATACAATATTTAGTTGCAGCTTTCCCAGTGCTATATAATGTTTCTTTTCTGCATCTTGATCTCTGTTGTGTTGCCTTGACCCCAGATCATTGTGTGGAATTTTGGGATTTTTTACAGCCTTATAGCGTTGTACTTTGAGAAATCATTTGCAGTGCACTATGTGTGACTATAAGAATGTCTATTCTAGAAATGCTATGATAGAGCTGTACCAGGCTGTGTCTATACTACAGAGTTTTTCAGAAAAATGGCCATTTTTCTGAAAAAAAAACTTCACTTACGTCCACACTGCAATCACGTTCTTTTGAAAAAAAATCGAAAGAACAGAGGGGTTTTTCCGACATTGGTAAATCCCTTTCGACGAGGAAGAAGCCTTTTTCTGAAAGAGCTCTTTTGGAAAAAGGCATGTGGATAGGGAAGAGGGAGTTCTTTTGAAAGAAGAGGAAAGAGGAAAAAGCACAGGTGCCCTGGTGGCCACTCCATCCATAGTAATCACAGCTTAAATGTGAGATAGCGTCCATTCAGTGTGGACTCTATCTTTTGAAAAAGCAGATCGCTTTTTTTATGCGCTTTGGCAGTGTGGACGCTCTCTTTCGGAAGAAGTTTTTTTTCAGAAGATCTCTTCTGGAAAAGCTTCTTCCAAAAGAAGCCTGCAGTCTAGACATAGCTCCATAGACACTACAGTGATAGAAGAGGCTCTTCCATTGCTTTAGTAAATCCACCTCTTGATGAGGCAGTAGGTAGGTCAACAGAAGAATTCTTCTGTCAAACAAGCGCTGGCTACACTGAGGCTTTGGTCAGTTTAACTTCATCTCTCAGGCATGAGAATTTTTAGTTTTAGGTATAGCCCAGGAATATAATTGTGGCTTGTACTATGTTGGCATGGGGCAGTGAAAACACCCTTATCCCTCAACATGGGCTGCTCACTTACTCTTCCCCTGAAAGGGTGTGTTGATAGCCATGAGAAAAAATCTGAGACTTGTACCCAACAGTGCGCCAGCTAATGTAGATGGAGCAGAGGGAGGGGTTGTACTTTGCTGGCAGTGCAAACCAGTAGCAAACTACTACCCTCATCCGTATAAGACCAAGGGGACGGCAGATAGGTATTCACATCTCAGAGAGATATCTCTAAGACACAGTGACGCTCAGAGCTACTCTGGGGACAGTGTGTCTTGTGTATCATTGCTTACTCGGGTTTTTGCATACTCGGGTTTTTCCATAACAGCACAATCAAGCTTTAGCATTTCTAGATCTCATCATACAACTGCTTTCCAAGTATGTCTTTGCCATTATTTGTTTTGTGTTATTTTTGCATGGATGTGTTGCTTGTAATTTTTTCAGTTCTCCACCTTCATCTTTTACCTTTATGTTATCCAGGAGTTACTTCCCCCATTTCAATACATTATTAGATATCACTGAGCAACCATATATCAAAAGTCAACCTCATCTCCTCTATGCCACCTCAGCAGTGTAAACCAGACAGAAAGCGGCTTTAAAGGGTTAGCTGCGGATCCCCAGAAAAAGGTAGCTTTCCTTTGTTAGCAGAAACCTGGCTTATCCAGCACTTTGTATTCGGCTGTTTTTTACACATACAGGGTAAGTTACCAGGGAAGGAGAAGGCAGGGCAGAACTCATGATGCTGTGTCTCTTTCCCAGTCCACTTCTCAGCTTAGACAAGAGCAGGAGATGTGCCCCTATCTGTTTTTAGTAGATGTACTCCTCAGTTTCTGCCAGCTAGCCCCCACAGAGGTGTGAGAGGGAGGTTCTTCCTCAACCCCTTGGTTTCCTGAAAGGACATATAGCTAAATCACACCTACATCACAGAAAGAAAAATGTGGTGGAAATAGAATAATCCTTTGTCTTTATTGTCAGTTCTGTGAGGAGAAATTTTATCAAGTCAGGAAGGAATTACATTTCCTAATTGGGTAATAAGTAAAGCTTAAAGGATTTGGCAGTTACCTGGGACTACGCTATGTGTGGGGAATGATTAATGCATACATGTTTTCCTATCTTAGTAATGTTTGAATTACTATGGTTGATTATTCATAGGACATCGCGAAGATGTTCCTTTGAGATTTAAATAGTAGGGGGGACAGAGGATGCAGGTCAGTTTTGTGTCTGCCCAGTAAAAATGGAAGATAGACACATATAAATGAAAAGGTAGTTAAGGAAAGGGGGTCTCCTGACCTAAAGTTGCATTCCTCTGTCTCTAACTATGAACAGGTTGCTTAGCAACACAGCAGGCAAATTTTAGATGCTGGTCAATTGAAAGGGAGGGAGGGAACTCTCTAATATGATGATGTTTTACAATATTTTTTCTGGCTTTACCTTCAAGAAAAGAACATACAGGACCTTTTGAGGAAACAAGTTCCTATGCAAATCCAACTGAGCTGCCTCCCCTGAATCTGCTGATGGGAAATGGCATCGTTTCTGAGTATCTAAAGCTGTGCAACTAATGTCAAATAAATAGTTTGATGTCTTTTGTCTCTTTTCTATAAAGCCAACTATTATTTCAAGAGAAGCCTCTGTGTGAAGGTGTTTTCGCATTAACCTTGGTCTCAAGCAAACCCAGGAGGTGTGAGGTGTACACAGATATTGGAGGAAGTCAAGGGATGGGGGGGAGAAGCAGAGATGAAGCTGAAATATTTTGAACTTTATATTAAGGTTTGCAAGGTGAAACTTTGAACTGGTTGTTATTGTATCTGAACTGGGTTTACCCTGGTATGCCATTTATTTTGCCTCTCACGGTAATAGATATGACTGAGCTGCAAAATGAAGTTTAGCATTAATGAATATTTCATAATGAAAGGGACCAGAGATTGGCAGCTGTTGTTATACCCAAGATATCTTCTGCTAGTTCTTTGGTTAAATGAACTTAGGGCAGAAATCTTTGCATGTCACTAACAAAATCAGGTGTTTTTAGATTAAAAAAATGAGCCTAGTTTATGTAAAAAAAAAAAAAGCAAATAGCTTATTTCCATAGCAAGAAACAGAGACAATATATGTAAACTTACCAGAGTGCACATTTCATATGATTAATGCATCTACAAATATGCTATGTTTTCCCACATCTAACTGCAATTGTTTGTTTATTTGGCAAAGCACACATGTGCACTACCTGTAAAGGGAGAGAGTAAGGTAACATTGTCTGGGCATATATAAAATGTGAATCACACTTGTGCTGTTTTTTCTCCTGTTGAGTGCAAACCAAAGGATCTTTGGATGAGGCACTGACTGATATTCATGCTTGCTGAGAAAATTAGAACTGTGGAAGAATTCAGAGTGATTGCATTTTGCATTCCAAGTACTTTCTCACACTTCTAGCAGCTAAAATGTGCTGTTGTTGGCACAGGATTAGGACCTTGCCAGCATGGCTGCAGCACAGGTCATAATACTTTCTGACATGAGACTTTGTGCTGGGCTTTGATCACAAATGTGCATATCTAAGCAAAATGTGGTGTTTATAACTGCACTAGAATCAGAGGTACCATGTGGACTATGAATTATGGAATTTAGTCATAACTCAGTCTGCATTTTCAGAATCTTACGACAGATACTTTATCCCTCTGTAATTTAATGTTTTCATTTTCCATATCTGTTGATTAATTTTATTCTCTTTAGAGCTGATTGGGAATTTTCCATTGGAATGATTTTTTGCCTCCGCTCTGTAAGCTTCAGAGTCCAAGCTTCAGGCTGATACCAACTTCAAAGCACTGTCCCTACAGCTATTTTTAGAGGGCAAGCGTAAGCCCTGGTTAACCTGAGACTATTGACTCAGTCTGGGAGGCTTGCTCCTTCTCGCTCCAAAATACTGTGTAGGCATCCCCATTAAAGCTGTATATAGGAAACATAAGAAATGCCACATTGGATCAGACCAATGATCCATCTAATCGAGTATACTGTCTCTGAATGTTGCCCACACCAGATTTTTCAGAGGAAGGTGCAGGTATTGGATGTGGAATAATAAGACTTTCAGATTAAATTTCCTTCTAAAACCTCAAGACTGGTTTAAACCTGGAAGGAGTGTACTATTCCTTTAAGGGTCAGACAGCAGCTCACAATCAGAATAGCCTGGATATAATCAAGGAGACACTCTGTTCCACCCTAGAACTAATCTATTTCAATAGAAAGGTAGCCAACTGGGGGAGAGGAAACTAGAAATTATTTGCAAGGTAGTAAGGTAGTGGGGGACGGGTTTGTGAGTAATCTTTCTTCAGCTCTGGAAGGCTAGCCTAACCAGGGCCAAATATTTGGTTTCTGATTTAAGTTTGTGAGCTCTGATCTGGGGTCCTGGGCCTATGAACCATTATTTCAAATATTCTTTCTGTGGAGCTTCGTTAAAGAGACACTTCTTTTGATTCGCTTGTTTCGGTTTCTTATTGCTCTGACTTGTGCAAGCAGCTTTATTGAAGCCCAATGGGGGGTGGATGGGAAGGGGGGAAATGAAGTGGGGATCTCCTGCCATGCCACACCTGGCCAAAACGGGTGTGTGCAGGGTGGTCCACTCCTTTAAAAGTATGCTGTATCTCTTCCAAATTTAAATGAGCATTAACTGTAACAACTCTGGATTTTCTTCATATCCATATCTTTTTTTGAATCTTGCTTATTTGTCATTAGACATCCAGTGGCAATGATCACTATAAATAAATGTTAAATTCATGTTATGTACAAAAAAGGATTTTTTATAAAATTTGCATCTTCCCCATTTTAATTTCCTTGCATGTCCCCTTGTTCTTGTGTTATGAGAACGGGAGAACAGAAGCAGACAATCTTACCTTCCTTATGCTAGTCATTCAACACTTGTATCATGTTTCCTATTGTTTGTCTTTTTTCTAAGATCAGCAAACCTCATCTTTTCCATCTCGCTTCATATGAATGTTGTTTCTATAACCTTCTGCAATAGCTGAGGGACATAAATTGGGGAGTAAGACCCCATACCCACTCGTCTGTATGGATTTCCTGCACAATGGCTGTAAACTTTGGGTGGGAGAGCAGGAGCTTTGTGCACCTCCTTTTGCAAATGGGGAGAGACTGAAGATTGGGTCAAGCCATGGTGCCACCCCTTCAAATGTACCTGCAAGCCTCGCAGAGCCAGCATGGATATGAAAAATTCTCCAACTTCTATACTACATTCTTCTGAATTATCACGTTTTCATGAGGATGGCATAGGATATACATCATTGTGATTTGCACAGTCTTCTTGTGCCTTCAGTCTGAATGCACAGGTTATAAGACAACAGTCTTTCATCCTTAAGTTAGGGCATGGAGAGCTTTTGAAAGGAAAGAAGAGCAAGAAGAGGTGCACTGTGAACTGGAAGAAGACTGTGATCAGAGCAGTATCATTATGTAATGAGAGGAAATACAACTTATTTTTTTAACCAGGTCAATGAGGCTAAGATGACCTATCCACTTTTGTTTTATCTGACTGTCTAAGTAATACCACATTTAGGTATAACCAGTGATGCCTTTGAACAGAAAACAGATGCTGGCTAGAAATGTCAGATGTTTCCACAAGGAAAGTTCACCTGCATTTAGCCTATTTGGTAACTGCATTTCATTGTCACTCCCATCTGATATAGTTGAATAATACTCCTGTGACAGTGAAAAATATGCCTAATAATGAAAGCAGCTTGACAATGATTACTTAGAATAGCCACGCACCTTCACTAATCCTGAGGAAGATATACAAGCCAGCACACTCTGTCATTACTGTGGAACATACTGAAAGTAAAGGATATAACTTACAGTAGTTTACTACAATATAGATAAAAACCCTGATTTTTTTTTACCAGGCTAAAATGACAATTTACTGCAGCTGTAAAAGCAGTGATGGAATCTTATGTAACCTTAATTCAAGGACCTGAAAAGAGTTCAGGTCATAAAATCAAATTTATTTTTGAACAGGTATAAAAATTCTATAGATGATTTTACATTTAAGGAAAATGATCCAGTGTGAGGACTTCTCATTAACTTTCAAGGGCCATTTGGCATATAATGGAATTCATCCACTAGAAACATTTATTTTTCCTGCCTTACAGGAACATCTCTGCTTATCTCTCAACAACAAGTTCCACAAGGAGGAAAAAGCTTGCTCTGCAGCAGCAGAGATGCAAGTGCCAGGAGGAAAAAGCAGAGAAAGAGAGAGGGGGAGGAGAGAAGGAATACAAAACATCCTACCCAGCGAAGAACAAAAAAAAAAAAAAAAAAAAAAGAAAGTCTTTAAGGTTAGGATTTTTGTCAAGAAAAAAATCCACTGAGATGCAAATCCAAACTGAAACTCTGGCTTTACAAAGTTGCAACACATGTATTATAGCAAAAGCTGTGGTGACATTCAGCTAGAATTTGTACAAGGCTGTGGAAACCCCATAATTGTTGAATTCTTCAGTTCTCCCAGAGTCTGCAATTGTGGCAGAGCCAAATGTGTGGCTTACAGAGCCTGACATTTACTAACTGGAAAACATTTCAAAATCAACCAGATTTTCTTCCCTTTCTGGAATTTACTCCAATTTGAAACCTACTAGAATGCTTAAGTTTAAACCAGTTACTGCCTACAGTGGTCAATGAAACTTTCGTTACTGTTAAAGGGAATGGAAAATATAAATCCTTTGGACATTGGAAAAAAATATATAACCCAACAAAGTGGGTTTTTTTTAAAAAAAAAGCTCCACACAGTAGCATAACAAAACTATTTACATTTTGTAATCTCAACTAAAATCATCCTGGTACTGAAAAAAAAATCCTGGCCAACTCTCAAAAGAGAATAGCAGGTAAAAAGACTCTGGGAAAGATGTTCATATATATGTTTTTAAATTTCCACTTGGTTTTATTAGCATGGGCCTCAGAAGTGAATGTGCAAGGTAGTGAAAAGAGACCAACCAAACTGTCACCAACTTAAACTCCTTACTCTGAGTTGGACTCCCTTAGGGCTTGTCTACACTACAGAGAAGATCAACGCTGCGGCAGTCTATCTTCCAGGGTTTGAATTAGCGGGTCTAGTGAAGACGCACTAATTTGAACTGAGAGGGAGCTCCTGTCGGTGGCAGTAGTTGTGCCACTAATCATGAGGAGTTGGGGAAGTCCATGGGAACATGTGCTCCCATTGTATGGACGGCGCCAAAACATGATTTAAGATACTTTGACTCCAGCTATGTGATTAACATAGCTGGAGTTGCATATCTTAAGTCGACATTCTCCTTTAGTGTAGACCTAGCTTTAGATCTAATTTCACCCAATGTGCCAGGAAGTCCAAGATATTTTGTTACTTCCCAAGGAGCCAGGAAAAGATGTTATGACAGAGTAGGTCATAACATGTTTCAAGTTTCATGTTTCAAGATTCATGTTTCAAGTTTCACAAAGACCTGTACTTTGGTATAGCTGATTTGTGTCATTTCATAGGGCTCAGTTGTTCCTTAGGCTCTGGTGACTGAGACAGAGTAGAGAGTTTACTTTGTAATTCATGGAGAACCTCAGTGCAATACCTCTCTCTGCCCCTCCTTAACATTCCACATGGCATTGTGGGCTGCATCCCTATCTCTGCCACTGCACACCAGTGGATATTACAGACAACTACAGCTTTACATATACCAGCCTGGAAGAGCTGTGGTTGATATGTGCGTATATAACTAAAATGAACAAAAAGGTTCCATCTCCTCCTTTAAGCTCTGTCCCATAAATTTATCATCTATTTAAAGTATTTGCTTTTAATTTGCACAGGATTTTTTTTTGTTCCCAAATAAAATGGTTCTTTGGAAAGTATTTAATCTTTATAGTTCCCAGCATATTTTCCAGAATACCTGGCAATTGTAAAAGCATCCATTTACTTGTTATACATTGGAACACCACTCACAGGATCAGTGACAAACACTGTAATAATAATATATGTACAGCAAGCAGCACAAAATTAATAGGTGCACTGTCAGTGTTATATTCACAGATATGCCCAAAGCACCACAAAGTTCCTAACAGGCCCCCAAACTGCAGGGCCAGGTAAAGCAGAGTCCACCACAATGCATTACTGTTGCTCACTGTTAAAGGGCTCTTGCAAAGCCCCACTGAACTACATAGCTCCACACTGTGCTGTCTGGTAGAACCTTGTATCTGATCGTTCAGACTCAACAAACAACCACTCCACCTCTGGCTTTCATACAAGCACCAACTTTTCCTCCTTTGCTTCATAGACATTGTGCAGCACACAGCAAGCAGCTATAACTACTGGAATATTTTTCTCATTGAGATCCAATTTTGTGACTAAACAATGACAGCACCCCAACAATCTATCAAAAGCAGGTTTAATGGTCATTCTGCACCTGTTGGGTTTCAAGCTGACTCTTTCCTGGGTACCACTGAGTGACCAGTGTATGTCTTTATAAGCCAGGGGAATAATGGGTAGGCTGTGTCCCCTAGGATCACTATTGACATGTCAACATCACCAGTGATAATCAACAGCAGGGAGAGAAAGTTCCCATTTGTAGCTTTCTGAACAGTCCTGTGATCTTAAAGATGTGAGTATCAGGCAGCTTCCCTGATCAGCCCACACTGATGCCCATGAAGCATCCCTAGTGATCCATCAGTGTTTGTATAATTATAGAAAAGTAGCCCTCTATGTTGATGACAAGATGGCCTGGTGCCAAATAGGTATACGTGTGCCATTTATTGTGCTCATCACAATTCAGCAAACCCTATTGCTGAAAATCCATCCATTATGTCCTGCACATTGCTGAGAGTCACGGCCATGCATAGCAGGAGATGATTAATGGACCTGCACACTTGTATGACAATAGCCCCTACACTGGATTTTCTAACTCTAAAATTATTTCCCACTGTCTGGTAGCAATCCAGCACTGCAAATTTCCAGTTCAGTTGCTGCTCTCTTCTCCCACTGTCAGCAAGGCTCTCCTTCTGCTGTCCCTGCATTGTAGGGCTGGGTCAACCTCAGTACCCAGATCCAGGAATGTGGCTTTACTCATCTGAAAATTCTGCAGCCACTGCTCATCATTCCAAGCATTCATAATGGCATGATGCCATCGATCAGTGGTAGTTTCTCAGGCCCGGAAGCAGTGTTCCATCTCCAGGACCTACTCTGTGAATGCTGCCAACAATCTTGCACTGATTCTTTCTGTGTTTCACAGCAATCTGCCCTCCAGGTAATTGTCATGTTCCATGTGGCTGTTCTTCTAATGCTGGAGGATTTCTTGCTATGCTCATGATAATCATGCAGAACTGTGCAGACTCCATGTTTCTGTCAGAGATGGTGGATAGTGACAAATCCTGCATATCTATGTGAAATTTCCAAACTAGCATGATTGGAACTTGACCCTGCAGTTCCAGTCACCCACGTGTGATTCATTTCTGCTGCACATATATTGCCAAACTTAATAAAAGACAGCTTGCTGTACAGTGGTGAGTTGCACACTGTGGGCATGTCTCCACTATGTTGGGAATCGATGCTGCTGTGATTGATCCGCCGGCTGTTGATTTATCGTGTCTGCTTAGACATGATAAATCAATCTCTGAGCACTCTTCCATTGAAGACAGATGAGAAGAGTAGCTGGCATCAATAGGAGAGCAGCCCCTGCTGACCTTACTGCACACAAGATGCCGTGGTAAGTACACCGACTTCAACTATGTTATTTGCATAGCTAAAATCATGTAGATTAGATCAAAATCATGTAGATTAGATCAAAATTGGTGTTTCTATAGACAAGGTCTGTGATACCTACTCATGATGTACTACACTGTGCATTGAAACAAGCACTTTTGGGGTACATCTACACTGCATTGTTATTTCTAGATAACTAGCGTTAATTTGAAATAACAATGCAAGTGCCTACACAGCCATTCCATTATTCTGAAATAATTTCAAAATAACAGATGGCTTATTTCAAAATCTATAAACCTCATCCTACAAGGAATAAAGCCTATTTTGAAATAGTTATTTCGAAATAAGACGCTCCACTGCTGCTATTTCAAAATAGTCCCTCACCACAGCCATTCTAAATTATTCCTCCGCAGTGCCTCCTGGGGCTCTAAATTCAGATAACACTTCTACATTAGGGAAGCCTGCCTTGGATTAATTTTGAGGTTTCCCTGCAGTGTAGACATGTTACTTCAAAATAAGCTATTTCAGAATAACTATTCCGGAATGGCTTATTTTGAAATAAGTGTGCAGTGTAGACCCTCAGTGAGTACATTTAGCATCAATGCAGGGGGCAAAATGTTCACTCACACAAGTATATTAATTGTAATGGTTTTATGCTGATATAACTTTTGTCTACAAACTTTTTTAATGCTGGCATGCCTTGAGACACAAAAGGTGCTGCAAATGGAGCCAGTTTACAGTAATGTGAAAAAAAATCATGCTCTATCACATCCAAAACACAGGTGGCAAAATCTACTTTAAAGTCCTCTGTTGTGCATCTAGAAATAATATGATCCTATTACTTTACTATACCCAAAGAAAGATTTTATTCTTTGTGGAATACCTTACCTTCTTACCAGATTAGTCAATGAAATTGACCGCCATGGGTATTTTCACAAACCCTAATTTAGGACATCACTCAACATTTGTCTTAGAAACAGCAGAACTTTTATTCAAGTTATCAAACTACACTAAAGGATATGTGACAAGAGTAGAAAAGCACATTTTGTGGGAATTTCAAACTTTTTATTAACTATTGCAAGTCTGCTCTCAGTTGCATGGACAATTCAGTCATGTTATTATTGATTATCATGCATGTCATTGAAATACTAATATATAATTCGTAGTAAATAACTTACTCAACAAATTCTCCCCCCCCCCTTTTTTTTCTCTCTTTTGGAAGTGTTAGTGAACAAAATATATTTTAGTCACAGTTTTTTATCCTGATCAAATGAGAATTTGATTACTTATACAAAGTGGAACAGCTCCAACAGGAGGGACTGAGAGAGACTGACTGTATAGCTACTAGCTATTCTGAGGGCTCTCTCTAAATCCCAGGCTTTTGTGTGCAAAGAGAATTCAAAGTTTCAGGTTTTTCCACATTGGAATGAACATAAATCCCAAAACTTCAAATGTTTTTATCAAATGGAATTCTTGTTTCCAGCCAGCACTAGTTGTTTGAGTTTTAACATTTGTTTCTACATTGATTAGTTTGCTCATTATGTACATCATGTGAGTGAATTGTTCTTCCCTGTTTGTGTTATGAATGAGGCTAATCAACATTGACATGCATTTGGAATATTAGCGTAGAATGGACAATCTGAACTTTGCTTTCAGCAAATATTTAAGCATTTAAACTAAGAAAGAGATTGGCTTGAGCTTATTCTGTTCAGTCTTATTTTGTGTCCACCATGTGACAGCAAAGATTAACTGGTCGTCCAGTCATGGAAAGAGACTACAAAATGGTTATAAACAGGATTGCATCTAAATCTGTTTTCAGAAGTAGAATTATACTATTGGCTTAGGAGGGAAAAGAAAATCTAAATTGGATAACAGATTGGGAAATCATTCCTTATGTTATTTATGATTCTAAAATAATGTACTTAAAAGAATAATTCTGAATAAAATGTTACGAAAGTTCAGCAATCATTTGTGAGAGGAATGAGCAGGCGCAAATCTTGCAAGATTTGTAGGGAAATAGTTAACGTACATAATAAGCAAATATAAATATTTGCATGACAGTGTTTTTCTGTAAATAAGACACATCTTAGCAGTATTTTTTTCTGCAGATCTTTACTGATGTATTTTTACTCAGAACAGCTAACTGATGTGTGATTATGTGAGCGAGGATATGCACAGGTTGACATAGTTTGGCTCTTCTCCAAAGTTATACTCACACTGCTATCCTAACATTCATCCTGGCACCAAGCTATGACACCAGAATAAGCATATGATGTAGAATATTAAGTGGTGATTTCAGAAGGGACATAATAGTATCATGAAATTATGCTGTACTGTGCTATCTACAGCCTTCCATCATATTGCTGATTAATCCTGTCCTTGATCCTTTTAATCACTGTCTATTGTTGCAGTTCAGTGATTTCTGATGTGGCCCTATGTAACATGATGGGTTTGTAAGGAGAAGAAATGCAGTTGGTAGCTTTGATTTGGATTTTGAGAGAGTAGCAGTTCAAAGGGAGATAGCTGAAAATGTTCTTGATTCTGGTACTAGACTGACTAGCTTTGAATCAGGCCATTTTGTACTACGCGGTATCTGAAAAAATGAGCCAGAGGCTGGCAGAATTTATTTAGAAGTTCTAGTCTATTGGAATAAGCAACTTTAAAGTTTGAGTCTATGCATTTTACCATAAACTATATTCAAGACTACAGTTAATGTAATTCTCTTTGCCATGGAAGGATTCTAACACTCTAGTCATGAAGGCTACTAGAAACTTCCTTAACGACTAAAATTCTAACTGGCTTATGAAAAACAAGTTGTCCTTTAACCTCCAAGATTCTAGGGGCACTGTCCATAAATATTTTTAGTAGAGCAATATACTATTAGGCTGCACTGTATTGTTTTTTCAGCAAGAATGAAGAATACCCATACCCAACCCCTTCTGCTTGAGACTCCTCCTCTTCTGGGGGCTTGAAACTTTCCCCCTTCCCTGCCACCTTGATCTGGGGCCCAAAGTAGCTGTTAGACATGGCCTGCCAGTATAATTAAAAATTGCCGGTGGATAGTCATCCCATAAAAAAAATCAACCTATCTAGGTTCTTATATTGTGCCCATAACACAGCATAGCAGTTATCAATTAGAGAAGAAAGACTATTGCCAATCCGGTCTCTTGTAAGTAGCAGGCTTGGCAAACTGTCAGAATACTGATTTATTTTACTATTTCTGGATTTTTTTTTTTTTTGTATTTTGGTTCTCTCTCTCTTGGTTCACTGACAAACATTTTGCATTTTAGTATGATCTAATTATCACCTTGCTTTTCTGTCAAAATGGGAAACATACAACAGGTTGATCATTGACTGTACTAAGAGGAGGAGGTTTCCTGCTTTCTACCCAAGATCCCTCCAGTCACTTACATTTATGAAAAGGCATTTGAAAAGAATGTGTGGGTAAATTCAATTTATAATGATGCTTAGATGATGTTAAGGGCACTGAGATTCAAGGTGGTATTTTTCAGGACTTGGCTATAAAACACACACAGCAAGAAAACAGTACCATGGCTGTTTTAAGTGGTGGTTATTTTTAACACTTGCATTTCTTGTGTTTTCATTAAAAATATTGCTCACTTGAGAATTGTGTTTGACATTCCAATTTCTTTCCTCACTTCCATTTTCATTTCTCTCCTTTCTCTACATACCATCTGCAATGCAAAATGTCACTAGCCTACCACCACATCGGAGGATGCCAGATTATTGTTCTCATTATGTATTTTCATCCAGTTATATTTCACCCATCATTCTCTTGCCCAATGCCATAATGTATTTAAATTCAGTTCATCACAATCTTCCATAGCTATGACAAGGTGTGAATTACGATACTACATAATGCACATCTTCGTTCTTATGAGGTGCAAGGCCACAGGTCAAGCACCATTATAGGCACACATTGAAAATGATTACCCTATAACTCTCTCACTGAATTGTTTTGTTGCGTTTAAACAATAGCTCCCTGCTTATTTTCAAAATATAATGAAAGGAAAAAGTTTGAAGTAAATAGTTTTTAAGTAATATAAAACATGTATTACATTTACAAATTTCACATAAATATGTAAGTTTCTGCACTATTTAAAATGAGCATAAAAAATTCTGTTACAGTAGTGGTTTTTATCCTTTAGAATATACTGTACACTGAAATGGAAGTACAATATTTATATTCCAGTTGATTTATTTTAGAATTATAGTGGTAAAGATGAGAAAGTAAGCAATTTGTCAGTAAGAGTGCACTGTGACACTTTTGTATTTTTATGTCTGATTTGGCAAGGAAATGTTTTTAAGTAAGGTGAAAGTTGGGGTTACTCAAGACAAATCAGACTCTTGAAAGGGGCACACTAGTCTGAGAGGTTGGGAGCTATTCTACTAGGCTACGTCTACACTGGCGTGATCTTGTGCAAAAACTCTTTTGCGGAAGAGTTCTTCTGCAAAAACTCTTCCAGAAGAGAGCGTCTACACTGGCATGTGGTTTTGCACAAGAGATGTGCTTTTGAGCAAGAGCATCCATGCCAGTGTAGACGCTCTCTTCCTCAAGAAAGCTCTGATGGCCATTTTAACCATAGGACTTTCTTGTGCAAGAAATTCATGTTGCCTGTCTACACTGGCCTCTTCTGGAAGAGCTCTTGCGCAAGAGGGCTTATTCCTCGTACGGAGAGGATAAACTCTTCTGGAAGAAGGCCCGTTTTACAACACTATACTGTTAATTTACTTCTGGAAGAATGCTTGTGCAGTGTAGACAGCCAGCAAGCTTTTGTGGAAGAACGGCTGTTCTTCTGGAAGAAGCTGCCAGTGTAGACGTAGCCGTACTTTTTCCTGAGAGATCAAGCCCGTCATTTTCAAATTGCCCAATTTCTGTCACATAATCATTACTCTACTGGATCAGATCTGTGGTTCATCTGGTCCAGTATCCTTTTTCTGACCTTGTCCAACACCAGAGGATTCAGAAGAAGGTTCTAGAAACTGCATTAGAGGGATATATGAAGTGATTTCCCCCTCCCTCAACAGTCTTATCGTGATCTCTTGTACTTGGAATCTGGTTTAAGCCCTGAAACTCAAGATTTTTATCTCCCTTCCAATACTTAGTGTTTTGGCTAGCGTTAATGATTATAACTCTGGATATTCTTTTTATTCATATAAATATCTAGTTTGTCTTTGGATTTTTCTATAGTGTTGGCCACAATTGCATCCCATGACAATGAGTTTTTGAGCATAATTATAAGGTATAACCTTGAAAGGTCCTTATTTTTCAAAGTCCTAAGCACCCACCCTCTGAAAATCAGGCCACTTTAAGCTGGCTTGGGTTGGGAACCTAAAATCCTTAGCTGATTTTGAAAAAGTAGGTCCTAAATTCTGTACTAATTTTCCCCCTCTCATTTATCTCTTGTGATTTGATCATTACACTTAACAATGCTTCTGAGATGGTTTGTCTGCTGACATTTATGTCTTTAAATTGTTTGGATGCTTGCAAAGTAGTTTCTGACGTGAAAGTGAAACCATATATATAGTAGCCCAATGTCTGTGACTCTGTAATGCTGGCTGTTCCCTCTGGGCGGTGCTGTTGCCTCCCTGACTGTTCCCTCTGGGCAGCGCGTTGCCTGAGTCACGTCCTTCACCTCCCGCCGTGGTGCTTGGTTGACTTCTGCGCCGCTCAGCCAGGCTGCCGTGGGGCTCAAACGGCCGCTTGCGCCACTTGCTCCCCTGCAATGGCTCGGCTGAGTGGTGAAGAAGTCAGCCGAGCACCACGGCAGGAGGGGAAGGGGGGGGCGGGGCGGGGTGGTGACGTACACGGCTGGGGGCGGGGCCTGGCCGTGTACGTCACCGCCCCAACCCCCCTTCACGCCCCCCTTCGCCTCCTGCCATGGCGCTTGGCTGACTTTAAAGGTTTTTTTTTTTTTTAAAAAGCAGTCTAGACGCGGTTCTTTCAAGAAAAAAAAAAACCCTTTTTTGAAAGGACCCTATAAACCTCATTTTTTCAGGAATAAGCCCTGGAGTTTGCTTTAGGTCTGTCCTTAAAACAAAGGGGCTGTGTCTAGACTGGCACGATCTTGCGCCAGAGCTATGCAAATGAGGCTCAGCGTGGAATATTGCTGAGCCTCATTTGCATAACTAATGAGCCGCCATTTTTGTGGAAGAGGCTCTTGTGCCAGAAGAAGCTGTCTACACTGCCCCTTCTTGCGCAAGAAAAACCCTCTTGCGCAAAGCCGTTATGCTGATTATTTTCAGGCATAACGGCTTTGCGCAAGAGGATTTTTCTTGCGCAAGAAGGGGCAGTGTAGACAGCTCCGTCTTGCGCAAGAGCCTCTTCCGCAAAAATGGCAGCTCATTAGTTATGCAAATGAGGCTCGGCAATAGTCCACGCTGAGCCTCATTTGCATAGCTCTGGCACAAGATTGCACCAGTCTAGACACAGCCAGGGGGAAAAGGAGCAGGTGGGGCCAGTCTTACAGCTCATACCTGGCAGGTGTGAAGCAGGCTGACTCAAGCCCTTTAGCCCTTCCCCCCAGCTTAGTTCACTCAACTCTGGAAGGGGGGAGGCTTGTTCCTCGGAGACCTCTTACAATGATGGTGTCTCTCCTGCAAGTACTGGTGCCATGTTTTAAGGTTCCCACATTTAGGGGTAGCATGATTTGTAACCCCCACGACAGCCCCAAATTATTTACAGTATACCACATTCCATTCCAACACTGATCTTCCATCAGCCCTGGCTGAATTGGATTTACATAGCCACACTTCGGATTCCTTCCCCCTCCTGGCATGAGCTGTATTTACATATCAACAGTTTACAGTTAATTATCTTGCAGAGCTAAACAATTGGGATGCGTCTAGGTTGGCATGATTTTCCGGAAATGCTTTTAACGGAAAAGTTTTCTGTTAAAAGCATTTTCGGAACAGAGCTTCTAGATTGGCATGGACGCTTTTCCGCAAAAGCACTTTTTGCGGAGAAGCGTCCCTGGCCAATCTAGATGTGCTTTTGCGCAAGAAAGCCCCGATCGCAATTTTAGCCATCGGGGCTTTTTTGCGCAAAACAATACCACGTTGTCTACACTGGCCCTCTTGCGCAAAAGCATTTGCGCAAGAGGGCTTTTGCCCGAATGGGAGCAGCACAGTATTTGCGCAAGAACACTGACAATCATACATGAGATCATCAGTGTTCTTACGGAAATTCAAGCGGCCAGTCTAGACAGCTGGCAAGTTTTTCCGGAAAAGCGGCTGATTTTCTGGAAAAACTGGCCAGTCTAGACACAGCTTTGGAGTGAGCATACCCACGCCCAGGGCTGCTCTCTCCTTTTAGCTGGCTGATAACAAGCAGTAGTTCAGCCCCTGCTTACAGTAGTAAGGTTTTAAAAACAAAAGTTTCAAAAGCTAGAAGAAATGTGGCATCATGTAGCAAGACTACATTTTGGTAGGATGCTAAGCTTGGACCATGGCTTCCTGGCTCTTAGCCACCCTCCCCCATCCCTCTCAGCAGCACAGCAGCTTCCCAGCTCACAGCCCCACAGGCAGCCCACCTGTGTCATGCACCAGGCTCTTCCCCCCCCCCACATTGGGCTGGCTTCCTCCCCACTTCCCCACATTGCATCAGGCTCCCAGGACTCACCACCCCACATGGTGGGCCCAACTCTGATCCTGGAACAACTGTGGTCCTGGCAGACCATGGATGTTGCCAGACCAGAGAGTCACGGTTTATAGAGGTGCTTTTTGTGTGTTTTTGTGTGTTTTAATCACCAGCACAGCCAATCTCCCTGTGATCATGTGGCTTTGATCAAAAGCACCCTGTGTAGAGTCAAACTCACTTCCTTTCCTGGGGTTTGACTTACAGATAAATGAACACAAAGACAACAATGCTCAGGTGTGGCTACACTCAATATTGCACACTCAGGCTATGTCTACACTGGCGGGTTGTTGAGCCAGAAATATGCAAATGAGGCTAAGCGTGGAATATCGCCGAGCCTCATTTGCATACCTAATTAGCTGCCATTTTTGTGGAAGAGGCTCTTGCGCCAGAAGAAGCATCTACACTGCCCCTTCTTGTGCAAGAAAAACCTCTTGCGCAATGCCGCTACGCTGATTATTTTCAGGAATAATGGCACTGCGCAAGAGGGTTTTTCTTGCGCAAGAAGGGGCAGTGTAGCCAGCTCCTTCTGGCACAAGAGCCTCTTCCGCAAAAATGGCAGCTCATTGGGTATGCAAATGAGGCTCGGCGATATTCCACGCTTAGCCTCATTTGCATATTTCTGGCGCAACAACCCGCCAGCGTAGACATAGCCTCAGGGTTGCTAGATAACCTAAGTCTTTTCTGACAGTTGCACAAGATCCTTTTGTTAGGACATGCCAGCTTGGGCTTTTGTTTGGCCAAGCCTGCTTCCTCCCTTTCTAAGCAGGTAGTTAAGGCTTATTAACATTTCCAGCCATATTCACTATTAGCCAGTAAATGCACTTCCCAGGCCTGCTCATTTTGAAACATAATATCAAATGTAAAACATTTTACTCTTGTGAACCTGTCCTTTTCTCATAACCCCCAAGCCTCTAAAAAATCTAACAAAACGAAGGAATTCTTGTCAAATATTTTAGATAAACTCACAGTGAACATCTTCCAGTCACTGCCATTAAATAGCTGTCAGAATCATTATTGAAGGTCAAAGAACAACTTCTCTGTGTGTCTGATGTAGAGGAAGCTCTATTTTGATCTTTTCTTCTTCACCCCGGGAAAAAAAAGCAATCAAAGCCTATTAAGCTCCCTTAGGAATGGTAATAGCCATGATTCATTTTTATGAAGCTGCTCTGTGAATTTGAAATGTTTAAGTTCTGTTTAAATAGTAGTATCATCCCTTTCCTGGCATTTGGATTTGGATGGAAATGGATCCAGAGCTCTTCCTGAAGCTACTTGTCAAGAGCTCAGAGTAGAGCAGTAATGGAATCTTGTCACATTAGATTTAAGTGTTCGGTTCTTGCATGCCAAACTACAACAAGGTCAGAACACATCACCAAGCTCTGAAGACACCATTTTAAATGGGGTATTGTCAAGCTCTGCATAGAGTTGCTTGAATTCTAAACAAATGTAGGAAAATAATTTTGTCGAGAGACAACATTGGCTGCTCAGGCAATAGTCCCCAAGCTCTCCCCGTACAGCTGGCCAAACCTTGACAGATGCTTAGCATGGAATCTAATGGTAATTTCAAATGCTCATAAATGTTCATTACCTCCTAGGCTTTGATTTATAATGTTTAATGTTATGTGGATGCACTGGGTAGTCTGGCAAGCTCATTTGGGTGCTACAAATTTTTTGTGTTGCCCATGTAAGTGCAGTGGTACCTGCAAATGAGGTAAGACTGGCTACCTCATTTGTGGTTGCAAAGAAATTGTGCTGGCAGCTCTTCACCTGAGGCCCAGATAAAGTAAATAAGGGCCAGATCTTCAAAAGATTTCATGTAACTAGTGATGCAGATAGGTACCCACTGGGATTTTGAGAAATGCTTCCTATAAGTTGGATTCATACGACCCATTCATTTCAATAGGAGTTAAGTGTCTCACCTGTTTAAGATCTTTTGAAAATCTCATTATGTGTTAATCTGCTTTTCAGGCTCCTAAGTACCTTTGCAAAATTGCCTTTAAGGGTACATCTACAGAGCAGCATTATTTTGGATTAACATCCGTTATTCTGAAATAACTATGTGAGCGTCTACACATCTAGCCCGTTATTATGAAATAATTTCAAAATAAAGGGCACCTTATTTCAGTGTTTGTAAACCTCATTTCATGAGGAATAACGCCTGTTCCAAAATAGCTATTTCAGAATAGTGCCTGTGTAGACAGGGTGGCTGGAGTTATTTTTAAATAATTGGCCTCCAGCCCTTCCCACAGTGCATTGCAGGGTGCTTTGTCTAACACTCATCAAAACTCTGTAGTCCCCCCTTCCCCTGGACTCCTTATAGCTGCAGCCTGACGGGAAAGGGCTCATGTCGGACAGTAGGCCCTGACAGCCCTGAGCCACTCAGCAGCTGTCACTGCTTCACGTTAACTCAAATTGAGCGACTCTGCTGCTCCCACCTAGCACCTCCACTGTTCCCAGGGAGCAGTCTGCCACCTCCTAGGACCCTACTTGGAGACAGAAAAGATGCATGCCTTCCTGGTCTGATGTGGAGATCTTGGACCTTATTGAGGTTTGGGGAGATGAGACCAACCTCCAGGATCTCCACACCAGATGCCGGAATGTCAACATCTATGGCCGCATGGCCCACAGCCTGGCCACCGAGGGGCACATCCACACCCAGGAGCAGGTGCTGATGAAACTAAAGGAGCGCTGCCAGGTATATGCCAAGGCCTGGGAGCACAGCTCCCACTCCAGGGCAGAACCCACGCCTGCCCCTCCTTCTGAGGACCTGCACTGCATAGTAGGGGGGGGAGGCAGTCCCTCCCCCACCCCCCTTGCAGTGGACTCAGGACTTGAGATGCCTGTTGTTTCCCTTACAAGGGGCAGATACACAGAAAGAGGAGGAGCCGGACGAGGCCAGCACAATAACCCTCTTGACCCTGGAGCCAGTATCCCATGCTCTGGAAGTGTCCCAGGCATCATCCAAGGCCAGGGAAGCCACATCAGGTGAGTGCCATCATGTTCCCTACACACACAGGGTGAAGGTGGTGACTGGTGAGGGGCAGCTGCATGCTCCTCGCTCGGCCTTTGTGGCCTGGGGATTGCACAGCAGCCTGTGCATGTGAGAGCATGTGGAGCATGAGTACAGGGTACACAGTCCCAGGAGGCTGCAACAGAGGACCCTTGTGCTATTGGCCACAGAGTGTCTGGAGAGGCCTGCCATACTCCTGACACCGGGGTGAGACACCCTCCTGTGGGACACCCTCCCACATAAGCCACCACTAGAAGGAGGCTGGGGACATGGAGACACACACACACACAAAGAAGTGCCCCACATGTCACACAGGCATGCCCACACTCTTGGGGCAGCATCCACTCCTGGGGACAGCATGGTGAGGCACAGGAGAGTCTGCTGCTCATACACACCTCCCCCAAACACCCTGCCCCCCTCTCCGCCAGTCGGCAGGAATACAAGTTCTCTCTCTGTGCAATGCCACCACTGCCAGATCTGCAGCTGCCCCATGGTCCCCCCTGGCCCACAGGCTCCTGGTCTGGCCGGCACCTTCAAATGCCTGCTTCTCCCCAGGATGTGGGGGCAGTGAGAGTCCCCCCTTGGACATCTGGACTCCGGCAGGAAAGGGTCCACTGGCTAGGCTACACATGGCCTTGCTCCAAGCACATCGCCTTTCGGTCTTGCCTCAGAAATGCGGGCTAGGCTCGCAGTGTCTTCAGAGGTGACTGACCATCTCTCTGTTCTGCACAGTTGGACCAGCTTCGGACAGGGGGGTCAAAACCACCCGTGGCAGTTTCCTGACCCCGAGGGACCTGCCGGTGCAGAAGACCCATGGACGAGTTCCAGTGGAAGCACCTCGTGGCACTCAGATCCCTGGAGCACACTCTGGACTGGAAATTGCAGGAAGACATTCAGCTGCAGTGAGACACCTGGCAGGAGATGCTGGAGCAGGGCTGCACCATGTGCGGGGCAGTTCAATCCCTGATCACCAGCATGCTGCATCCTCCTGCTCCTGCTCCTGCCCCTGCTCTTGCCTGGGCCCCCTCCCTGTGGTGGTGGGAATAAGCAGAGACAGGTGTTACTCCCAGCCTCAGCCCTAAACCTCTCCTCCCCCTCTCCCTTCCTCTTCACCCTCCCTGGTTCTTTCCTCGGCCCCTTCCCAGTTACTTTGACCCCAAATAAAAAAAGCAAAGAGTTTATTTTTTCCAAAACAAAAAGTGTGGTGTATTGTCTCTGCAGGGAAGGGGAGGAAGGAAGGGGTGAGGGAGGAAAGGCACAAAGGCGCAATGCACAGGTCCCTAGTGGGGAGGCCCAGGGGATCACTTGGGTCCTTGTGATAAACTCTCCCTCATGGCCTCCCAGATGCACACTGCCCCTTGATGGGCCTGGAGGATGGAAGCTGTGCCTGGCTGCTCAAAGGCCCTGCCAAGCCTTTCAGCCTCTGCCCCCCACCTAGGGAGGAACGTCTCTCCCTTCCGCTCACAAATATTGTGAAGGACACAACATGTGGCCACCACTTGTGGGATATTCCATTCCTCAACGTCAGCTAGCCAGCTGAAGGCACCCTCACCCACAATGCAGGCCGTGCTGATCCTGGCATTGTAGCGTTCCTTGGAGTGGTCAAGGTGGCGGGTGTAGTGCCTCATTAGCCAGGACAACATCCCCCACAATACAGAGTGGCATGTCCATGTCTCTGACCCTGATGGTGAGGTAGGGGAAAAATTCCCAGTGTGGAGCTTCAAGAACATGCTGGAAGATGCTGGAACACGTGACCACCCAAAGTAGATGTCCGTGAATGGGTTGTGGTGGTCCGTAGGACCAGTGTTTCCTCTAAGGTGCATGGAAGCAGAGTGTCACAGGTGATTAATCAGCCTTGTCCAGTCAGAGTCTCAGGGCTCCATGTACAGAGCTGACTGACTGGGTGGGGCTGGTTAATCACCTGTGAAGCTGTGCTCCCATGCAGCTTAGAGGGAACACTGTGCAGGACCATCAAAGAGTACCTCTTCCGGTTGATGTACACAGCTCCCCAGTGGGTCGGGGGCCCAGACAGGGATATGAGTGGCATCAACAGTCCTCTTGCAGTTGGAGAAGCCATGTCAGCAAAGCCAGCATCAATGGTGTCCAAGTTACCAAGGCTGATGACCCTAGGCAGCAGGATGGTGTTGATGGCCCTCACCACCTATAGAAAGAAAGAAAGAAAGAAAGATACAGAGAATCACAGGGTTGCCAGAGCCCTTGGGAGGTCTCCGATACCCCCTACTCCCCTCCCACAGCAGGAGCAACTCCCCACTTACATCATCCCCTGGCAGCCTGCAGAAACTGCTGCATGAGGTGCAGCAAAAGCTGCAATAGCTGTTGACTGCCCAGAGGCAGCTCCAGCTCCATAGCTGCAGTACTGAGGTGTCCCACCAGGGCAACCACAGCAGGCAAAGGAATGGGTTTGCTGTCCTTCAATGAGGTAGGTGAAAAAGAGCCTGAGACAGTGCTGTACGGGGGGTCTCTTTAAGCACCAGCCTCAGGCATCAGCCATGGGAAGTAACTGTTGTCCTGATACCCTGCCTAAAGTGCTTCCCAGTGTCCTTACGTGTGATTCAGTGTCCTATGAGTGTGGACTCTTTATTTTGGAATAACTAAGCTCTGTTTCTATTGGCATTTGTTGTGTAGACACTCTATTTCGAAATAAGATAGTCTGGAGTATTTCTTCCAGAATAGCTTATTCTGAAATAATCGTGCAGTGCAGACGTAGCCTAAATTACTGCTCTAGGAAGTACTATGAGCTAGAGGATGAAGTACAAGACAGGGTGCAAAAGTGCCCCAGTTCTGATGCTAACTTCTAGTGACTTTAGAGATGGCACCTTTCTTATATTTCTCAGTTTAATCATCTGTGAAATTAAGGAAATTAAATCCAAAGGATTGAAAGTATCCACAACTGCTGATATGTAAATATTATTAACCACATTTTGCAGACCATTAAATCATCACAGATATTGTGCAATAGCAGATTCAGCAACTGAAAAGCAGAAGACCTGGGTTTTAATTATGCTGTTGATAATGATTTGCTACCTTGGACTTCTCATATCTTCAGTTTTCTTATGTTTCAAATGGAGATAACACCTACCTTTATCTAACTGAATAATGTTTGAAAATTACTATAGATGTACAGAGTGTTGTTACAGAAACAATTCAAGTTCTGTTGGTTCTAGTTCTGTTCTTAACTTACTTCAAAATATAGCCGTTGAATACAAGAACACTAATTTGTAACATTTTGCCAATACAATGTTCAATATTTGTGACAGCACAATGCACAGATGCCTTTTGGTATGCTTTACCAATGAATAGCATTGAGAGTATAGCATGGACATTCTTTCCTTTACCATCACACAGACAGTAGAACAAGTTGCAGTGAGCAATGCAATCTTTGTCTACAATTTTAGCATGAAAAAAATCCCCTTTTGTAAACAGTGCTTGGAATAAAGGAAATTGAATGGGAAAACAGTTTCAGCAAGTTTTAACTAAAGCAATGCTATGTATTCTGATTCAAACATCTTCCACCTTTGTATCTTCAGCTGCTAATAGCAAATGAGCAATACCCTGCTGGGAGAGGAACACATGCTGCATATTCTTCAGGTGCCAAATTAATAATCATTTTTATTCCCCCATGTGTAGTGAATTGCTGTTAGAAATGAGCAAAAAACATTCCCAGTTGCTCCATGGCACTAATCCTAAATGAAACATCTTACTCTGTTCTATCACTTATCTATTATGCTGTAAGAATGGAAGTAAGGACTAGCATTTCAAAACTGTACTCTCAAATGCATGCATTAAAATGCAGTTATAAACATTTTAAATATATAATTTCCCTGTGCATTTTTCTGGATTGTATTTGCAATTGACCAGTTAGACATATAACTAGTCAACTGCATAGGCAATGATTTCCTCTGTGTATCTTGCTCTGGAATGCGAGTTTGCAAATTAGATACACAGATTTGTGTATGTATAGTTGCACAGATTTGTGTATGTATAGTTGCACATGATTCAATATTTACACTGTGTTTCACCCATGGTATGTCATGGTTGCGGGATAGATGTCCATAAAGCTCCAACGCTGCGAATACTCTCATACATGCTTAACTTCATTCATGTGAGCAGTCCCATTTACTTGAATGTGCCTACTCATGTGCATAAAATTAAGCATGCCTGAGTGTTTGTGGACAAGGGTCTAAATAATGAAGGACACAAATTTCCTTCCACAACTGTATCTGCTCAATAATTCTAAGTGAAGTGAGTTATGATGGTCATTTGATATTGGAAATAAACCCTTTGATAGCTTTTATTCTACTGCATGAGATATCTTGGAATTGTTAATTTTTATGCAAGTATGATTCTTGTAATACTTGTAATATCATGAGATTAGTTAGGCCAGCGACTGTGATATGCTGAATATGTGTTGGTTAATGAACCTAGAATATTGTGGAATTTTAAAATCTTTCAATCAAAATAGTTTAGGAATAGACCCTTTGCCTTTTTCTACTGTCCAGTAAGTCAAGGTACAGTTTGGCTCTTAATGTGCACTTTAGATATTGTAACATGTCAGCCAAATTCTGAGCTGATTTACAGCCTGTACAAATCCATTGTTATAAACAACGAGGCATCAAATCAGCACAGAATCTAATCTTTTGAGTTTTAATAGAAAATAGATCACCGTATCAGATATATAGACCAAGCCAAAATGGAGAAATACACGCAACCATGTATTGTCAAGGCAAAAATGACATGGCACATCACTGGAGTGTGTGATGCTCCCACAATTACCTGTAAGTTCTATTTTCTGAACCCTGCTGATTACAGGATTGCCATTTTTGGAGCACTTTGTAATGATATTATTCATGTACATTGAAAGTGGATGTAACATTACAACAAGTGTTGCAAAATCACAACATTCTGATTCTCATAAATAAACTAGGAAATATGACCTTGATGAAGGTACGGTAAGTTGAGTGCAAACTGCAAAACAGTTTCCAGACAATAATTATCAGTGGTTCAAAGTCAAGCTGCAAGGGAATATCACATGGGGTCCCGCAGTGATTAGGTCTTGGCCTGTTTCTGTTTCACCTCTTCAACAATGATTTATACAGTGGCATAAAGAGCACACTTACAAAGTTTGTGGGAGGGCTTGTAAGTCATTTAGAGGAGAGGATTAAAATTCAAAATGATCTGAAGAAACTGGAGAAATGGTCTGAGGTATATAGGATGAAATTCAATAGGGACAAATGCAAAGTACTCCACTTAGGGAGGAACAATCAGTTGCAGACATACAAAATGAGAAATGACTGCCTAGGAAGGAGTAGTTTGGAAAGGGAGCTGGGGTCATTTTGGATCAAAAGCTAAAAATGAGTCAACAGTGCAACACTGTTGTGAAAAAAAAAGCATATATCTTTCTGGGATATATTTGCAAGAGTGTCATAAGCAAGACACAAGAAGTAATTATTTCACTCTATTCTGTGCTAATGAGGCCTCAAGTGGAGTATTATGCTCAGTTCTGGGCACCACACTTTGGGAAAGATGTAGACAAATTAGAGAAAGTCTATAGAAGAGCAAGAAAAACGATTAAAAGACTAGAAAACAAAACCTAAGAGGGGAAGTTGAATAAAATGAGTTTATTTAATCTGGAGAAAAGAAGACAGTGGGGGGGAGGGGCAACATAATAACAGTGTTCAAGTACATAAATGATGATTACAAGGAGGAGGGAGACAAAAATGTTCTGTTTATCCTCTGTGGATAGGACAAAAAGAACTGGACTTAAATTGCAGCAAAGACAGTTTAGATTAGACACTAGGAAAAACTTCATAATTGTTAAGGTGGTTAATCAGTGGAATTATTGCCCAGGTAGGTTATGGACTCTCTGTCACCAGAGATTTTAAAGAACAGGTTAGACAATCATTTCTCAGAGATGGTTTAGATCATGGATGGGGGCCCCCTTAGCCCAAGGCCTGAGCATGTAGCAATTAAAACCCCTGTCTGCTGTCTGGGCTGACTCTGCCTGGCTGGGTGAGAAGGCAACCATGTGCATTTCCAGTAGTGCAAGGAAGCTCTCTCTGTCCCTGTGCTTGACTGCAGGCTTCTTCCCCCCCGCCCTGAGGTTCCCAATTGCCTGAAATCACAGACATCACCAACGGTTTCCAGCTGTATGGAGCCTAGAAATCATGAGATTCCAGACTCTAGAACACTTGGTATGGCACAGCTGCCCCAAAGTCATGGATTCTGGGAAACATGTCTTTCCAGTAGCCCACCATGTGAGCTGACAGGAAACAATGCAAGTTTCTTTCAGAAATCTGAATTTTTTTTAGATGAAGTTTTTAGATAAAAGATTGTTTCCAAAAATTCTTCAATTTCAATACATTAGTATTATTTAAAAAAACCCACAACTTTTTGTTGGAAAATTCCTGACTACCTCTAGATGGAGGTAAGTCAGATAGGTTGGGTGCCTTTCTTAACTGGAGATTTCCAGTCACGCATCTGTGCTGGACCATTTCATGTTTATCCAGTTCAGTCTCTTCTGGCTGCACATGAGGCCTTTATTATTGTTTGCATCGCTTCACTAAAATAAGCAAATTATCAAATCAATACTCAGTTAGAAAGTAAATTATATTGGCTTTGAATATGAGACCAGCAGCTAAAGGAAATTTAATTATATAAGGCATGAATGCAGTTCAATAGCTTAAAATGTTGGTCAGGATCAATACAATTAGTCATAGAATTTCAGTAATGCAATTTAGGAGCTGGTTCAGTTTTTCACCAAGCAAATCTTATGATAAACTAATTAATAACAGTATAATAACAATGCATACAAGAATATACAATGCATGTTATGTGTTCATTTACTTTAGAATAAGGAGTTTAGGTTTAATACATTTCACTTATATCTATATTTTAAGCAGTAGAACAAAGAATGATTTAGGGTTGCCATAATTCAAAAGACAGTATTTTAAAATCACCCATTGGCAACAAGATCTCCCTACTCTGTGCTATATGCAGTAGAAGATGTCGGTGGTAAATGTGGGGCATTGATCCCGTGTTTAGGGCAAAAGCATGGGGCTTGTGAATCATGGGGTGAGTTTCCTTTTCTATGACAGTTTTATTGTGCCACCTTGAGCCTTGATTTTTTAATATTTATAAGGAGAGTTGGAAGTAGGGTTGCCTCCTGGATGGTTGTTAATTGGCTTGGCCAGTTCTTGGACTACTTTGCTCATTAAAAGGGTTTAAGAGACATTTTGGTGTGTTTTTTTTTTCATTTGGGACACATTAAAGTGCTTGTGACAGAGTGCTGAGGCCTCAAAGATGGGTCAACACTCTGATCACTTTTGTCTGTTTCCCCAGCAACTGCAGATTGAAGAATTTGTTAATTGGGCAGAGAGGCTGGATGAGTTCGCCCATCAGTTGACTATCTCGATAAAAAGCAGGAAGAAAGTGTTAGCAGGGAGGAGGACAGAGCTTGCAGTTCTCAAGCTGAAGGCTCTCCCAAGGAAATAAGGGAGCTTTTTTTCTCTTAGGGCCACGTAATGAACAAGGGCACAAAATAATAGGATCATAGGTGCTAGAAGTGTTATATTACATTACAGAGGTATTGGTGGCAATAGCTTTTATTGAACCAACTTGAGAAAAAGTGTTGTGTTGTTCAAAAGCTTTTCTCTTTCTGCAACATAAGTTGGTCCATGACAGTACTGTCAGCGAGGGGGACTTGGTAAGCATAAATTAGTTTTCCACAGAATAAGAAGCTCCAATTATGGAGATGAAAATCAAGCTTTTACAGAAACATATCTCATTGTTTATCCAATAGTTAACTAGCCTTAAAAAATAATCAGTCAGTTACAAACCTCATTTTTAGCTGAATAATGATGTTGTTTTCTATAAGATAAATATGTCTTGGGATACAGGAATGGAATAATCCAAAGAAGGGCTTTTATTAAGAGCCACTAGTGCTACAAAACATTAAAAGATTGGTTGTGTAGATTTTGTTATAGTGCAGCAAGAAGCACAGGATAGCATGTGTGGTTGCAACTGGAGTAACTAATTATTTGTAGCAATAACTAAAAACTGATAAAAATGGTGATAAATTTTCATTAGAAGCTGTTGAGTTCTTCAAAATATTGACTAGCTCTGTCTGATGATTTAAAAACAACACCAACTTTTTTATTTGAAATTTTTTAAATATTTCAACCAGCTGTTGTAATAACCCAAAAGATGCACAGATAATAAGCGCTACAGCTGGGTGTAGTAGTGTGACCTAAACTCTTACATTTCTTTCTGGCACAAGTCCTTTTTGCTTTTAGAAATAACTTTCCCTAATCGTGACCATTTACACTTTTGAAACTCTTACCTGACAACATGAGTTAATACCGAAAAATCCAGCTTAGAGCAATTAGCTTATGCCCAAATAAATCTGTTAGTCTTTAAGGTACCACAGGACTCCTTGTTATGTTTGCTGAAATAGACTAACACAGTTACTACTCTGTGACTTTACATTGGGGAAAACGTAGATGAACTAAAACAATCCCTCTGCTAGAAAGATTAGTATGTTTTCTATTCTTAGCTTGTTCTCTATTCAAATGTCTTTCTTTTTCTTCTCTCCTGTTTTAGGCTTGTTCTTTTGCATTGTCTGGCTATGTCAGAAAGAGACACTGGTTATGGTTTAATTAGACTACAACTTTCTTCCTAAGTGTCAGAGACTACCTGAGAGATAAGTGTCTAGGTCAGGTAATTCCATAATCATTTATGTATACGTGGAGAAGCTGCTGTCAGCCCTCGCTCTTTACCTATTCTGGTCCCCAGACAACCACTGCTAGGAACTCACCAACCATCCCCTCAAATTAAGATTAAGGGTGAGGGGATTATAAAAGATGAGGAGGGGTTGGCTCCCATCCATATCAGTTACAAGACCTCCAAACATTCCCATTAAATCCTTCCCAACCCATATTACCTGATTACTATGTATGCTCCCTATAGAATACCTGAATTGAACATCCAACCCATGCTTACTTAATGAGTTGTGACAATGTAGTAATCTATCCCTGATTTACCCTGAGGCCCTTGACAAGGTGGGGGGTGGACTCTGCGCTCCTGGGAGGGGCAGGGCTTTGGAGGGATGCGGGAGGCTGAGGCAGCCAACCTTCTATGCCACATCCTCCTGACAGCCCTCAGAGCTGCTGGGAGCCTGGCACCCTGGCAGTGATTTAAAGAGCCCAGGGCTCTGACTGCCGCTGCTGCCATAGTAACAGTGGCAGTGGTCAGGAGCCCTGGGTCCTTTTGAACTTCTGGGGCCTCTGGGAAGTTGCCTCCTTTGCTTCTCCCCATTGGTGGGCTAATGTTTACCTTCCACCCTTTACTTTGACCAATCTATCAGTGAGAGGGAAAACTTCCTTCCCAGGCCTCTGAGAATGGAGGGACTAGTGTAATGCCCACACCAGATCATAACAAAATCTGGTGTTTAATTATTGCCATGGATGAGTGCTACTCTTCCTGGTCTGGGTAAGAAAAGGCTGCACTGGTGTGGGCCTAACTAGTTTTCCTTCTCTTCTGGGATGGGTCAGCATACTCAATGTTACCTGGTCTGAAGCTACCACAGTAAGTCATTCTCACAGTCATTAGTCTATCCCATCATTAAATGGGCCACACACATTTTCCTACAAGCCAGATAATAGCCCCCCATGCTTCATGTCTAGTGAAGTTATTTTTTAAATTGCCTGTAGACTAGCTTTTTTGCTGTTCTTCAGTATTATGCTGTACCTTTTCTGTTATAGATTTGGCTAATTTTCTTATAATCTTTAATCCTCACCTCCGTCTTCACTTTGGCTTTAAACTGGTTTTCTTATCTTTGTTTTGTTTAAGTGATTTACACGTCTTTTAATTCACAATATGCCTTCACAGTTTGCAGAATCTTAACCAAGGTGCCCCAGATAGTCCATCTTCTATGTCATCATGTCCATTGTACAAATATCTCAATGGCTGCTCTAAAGCCTTCATTATAGCTTTAGCCATCTATTATGTCAGATCTGTTGTGTAAGGAAAGAACATTTATTCTTTGTACTTCATCAACAGTGATTAGCTAGCTCTCAACTTCTTAATATCTGAGACTAATATAGATATTAGTGTGCATTCGTTTAATATAGCAACAAGTCCTGCACAAAATTAAAACCCTTATCTTTGAGAGGACAACTAAGATAGTAACTTAAAAACAACAAATAGTCCTGCAACACCTTAGGGTATGTGTCTACACTAGCCCCCTAGTTCGAACTAGGGAGGCTAATGTAGGCATTCGAAGCTGCACATGAAGCCCGGGATTTAAATATCCTGGGCTTTATTTGCATATTCCCGTCCGGTCCGGGTGCCATTTTTAAATCCCCCTAATCCGGAATAACTGCCCGCAGCTACACGCGGCAGTCAAACGTTAACTCGAACTAAGTCCTTAGTTCGAGTTAACTTTTACACCTCGTAGCTGTTACACCTCGTGGAATGAGGTGTAACAGTTAACTCGAACTAAGGACTTAGTTCGAGTTAACGTTTGATTGCTGCGTGTAGCCGCGGGTAGTTAGTCCAGACTAGGGGGATTTAAAAATGGCGCCCGGATGGGAAGATGCAAATAAAGCCCAGGATATTTAAATCCCGGGCTTCATGTGCAGCTTCGAATGCCTACATTAGCCTCCCTAGTTTGAACTAGGGGGCTAGTGTAGACATACCCTCAGAGACTAACAAAAAGTATAGATGGTATGGATGAGTTTTCCTGGGCACAACCCACTTCTTCAGATGAATGGAGTTTAAGGGGTCCAGGTCCCAAATAAATAGCAGAAAAAGAGAGCAGATTGGTAGGGAAAGGAAAGAAGAAAAAATGAGATAAGAAGAGTCAATTAGAGTATTCATGCTAAATGAAGCACATGAAGAGGGTTCTAAGTACTCTTAAGTACCTGGTGTTTGGCTTTTTATGTTAAGATGTGGAATGCAGTGGGTTATCCAGTTAAGGTTTAAACCTCTGTTGTAGATACCAAACTTGTAAATGCAATTAAGTTCTGCAGATTCCCTTTCAAGTTGTTTTTTTAAATTGGCTTGTAATAATATGGACACTTTGAGATCCATTAATGAGTGCCCGGGCAAGTTAAAGTGTTCCCCACTTTACCTTTTCAAGGTATATTTGAAAGGTGTTACCTTTTCAAATATCTGATTTGGGAGTACCTTGCATTCTCATAAGATGGACTATATTAGGGTCCAGTATGAACTCCAATGGTGTCATTTTATGGAATTTGATTATGCATAACACTTCTGTTAGCATCTATTGTTTAAAACATTCTTAGCAAATGACTTGAGAGACTCTGGAATTTTATTTAGGTTGTTAGTTATATGAGCCATAAACTATCAAGCTGCATTTTTGGATTAGTAGGCACCTCATGTTTGCAGGTGTATGAAAGTCAGCTGAGTTCATCAGATCCTATTCTAGTGATAACATTGTTCTGTTGTTTTTGAGAGGTAAGAGATTTCTGTTTCCTAACCATTCCTGTACTATTTCTGAATTTCACTATTGTTGTCCTTGTGTTTTCAGCGATTCCAAAGCCAGAATCGCTTGTTATCATCTAGTCCAGGTTGGGCAATAATTTTTGCAGGGGGAGGGCACTTAATGAATTTTGCTAAGTGGTCATGGGCCAGATCGCTCCGCACCACTCTCCCACTGGAAGGGGCAGGGCCTGGGGTGGGAGAGGTGGACTAGTTTTGATTTAGTCTGACCTACATATAACACAGACAATAGAACTTCCCCAGAATAAATTCTTGCTGATAGGAGTTATGTGAAATCCAATATCTCAGATGGTATAATGACAATCAGCAGTCTTGATTTCTACTTCTAACTCTGCCAGAGGCTATGGGACAGATCCTCAGCTGATGCAAATCAGCTTCACTGCATTTAAATCAGAGCTGGGAAAGATGTGGCTTGGGGCCTGGATCCAGCCCACCTAATACTTTGATCCAGCCCGTGGACTGCATCTTGTTGTTTTCTATTTATATCCTGCTGTCCATGTCACCCAATTTCTAGGCAGGGGCTCTGGTAGCAGGATCCTATTTAAGTGTCTCTGGTCACAACGGTACCCTAGCAGAGGCCAGAGCTGCAAGTCCTTTAAATAGCCACAGCTCCCTGGGTAGCTCTCAGGAAACAGTTGTGGTAGGGCCAGGAGCTGTGAGCCCCTTTCTGTGTTTTTAATTCAAAGCATCTGGCTCCAGACAACTCTAGAGGGAGGCTAATCCCCAACTCCATCCCTTCTGTCCCAGGGCCTACACCTTCTGGATGTGGGATGTGAAAGGCCAGTCCATGACCACATGGCAAAATTCATTAAGTGTCCCCCCTGCAAAAACTATTGTCCATCCCTGATTTAAATCCATGGAACCAAGCTAAATTACTGGATCTGGCCTGTCTTTTATGTGAATTTGGTTGTCAACTATCCCATTTTTAAAAAATTCATACTGATTTGGGCCCTTCTGTTTTTAAATGTTTAACTTGACATAGTAATAGCTTTGAGTAACCAAAAAGGGCACCCAAAATTAAAGGACATGACATGTCTTAAAATTTGAGCTTTAACCTCTTTGTGTCCCATTATAATAAATAATACTATGCATCACAAGGTGGCTGTGAGGTTACAATATTTCTTGAAGGTATCAATGTCCTCAAAAGTAAAGTACAACAATATTGTATCAATATAATAATGGAATTGAATTTGTCGGAACGTACCAGACTACCAAGGACAAATATGAGGTACGTCTGAATAACCTCAAACAGACTTCACCAAAGATGCTAATATATAAAATTATACACATCTTTAATGTGTCAGGACAAAAAAAAGTTATTGTCAGTCATTTCAACAGGGAAATTAAACACATAAGTTATTGTTTTAGGTAGACGTCATTTTTCCATATGCAAGAGGTTTGGGTTTTTTTGGAATATGATAGTAGTGAAAAATTATGAGCTCCAGATTTTTAAATTGGATTAAAATGTGTGTGGTTTTACATTGATATCTTATTAAGTTTCAAACATTTCCCCCAAGTTACTGTGGTTTGTGCATGTGTGCACATACACACAGGTATTTGACATGATGCATGGAGAATTATTTTCAGATTGCATATCACTGTTCATACACATGCCCGTTCTTCTGTTTAGAAGACTGTGTATCATTGTCTAGGTATTATGGTGATTAGGACCATAGAGATGGGTGCACAGAATGACAACATATTTCTTCTGCTCTGTTTTTATGTCTTCACACTGTATCAATAACAGTAGTCTAACTAAAATATATCTGAGATAACTTGCTACATATTATGAATTTCAAAATCTTCCAGTTATGACCCCAGATAACAATCTTTATTTTACATTGAGCAGTTGTGTTAGTTTGTTTTAACAGCTGTGTGACATTATACAATAGACAAAGATGTTATGCAAAACATCTGTCATCATATTGCTGTTTGATTTACTTATTTATGAAGGATATACTTTGGGAACTTGATGTTGAAAAAATCCATTTCAGTGTAACATCTTTTTATGTTGCTCTTTGTGCTTTTGATTGGATGAGTGCTTGTTTCTTTAGCTTGCCAATGTGAAATCAGTGTGCAACCTGAAAAATGATGGCTCACATATAGTGAAATATAATCCCAGCAAGTACCCCACACTCACATGCTGAAGATCAAGGCAATCTCCCTTCCCCCAGGTCATTGTCAATCAGACCTGGGTGAAAATTCCTTCCTGAATCCAAGAATAGTGATTAATTAGATCCTAAGCATGTAAGGAAGATCTAGCCAAATACCCGAGAGAGTGAGAGAACTTGGTGCCACCTCAGAGCCCTGGACTTCCCTATCCAATATCCCATGGTCATCCTTGGTGCTTCAGAGGAAGAAGATTGTTAAAAAAATCTATGTGGAGTGAAATTCCTTCATGACCTCTTCCGCTGGTCATCTGAAACTCTGAAAATTGAATTTTTAGCAAGGTAAGGCATTGGGAGGCTTTTTCCACAGCCTCATTTCTCGGATGTTTAGCATCTTCTAATTTTTAGCCTGAATTTGTTTATGACTAGTTTATATCCTTTTTTAATGTTGTATCAGCATTGTCCTTCAATTTAAATAGTTCTTCTCCCTCCCTACTGTTTACCTCCTTAATGTATTTGTAGTAAACTATCATATACACCCTCTTTTTACTAGACTACCCAAGCCAAGCTCTTCCAGTTTCCTTTCAAACATAGGCCCTCCATTTTCCTGATCATCCAAGTAGCTCTTCTCTGCACCCATTGCAATTAAAATTGATCTTTTTTGAACATAGTGAGCAGAACTGTACATAGTATACCAGGGTTTTATACAATGGTATCAACATTTCTCTGTCTCTAATAGAAATACTTTACCTGATGCATCCTAGAAATGTATTTGACTTTTTCACACCTTCATCACAGTGGTAGTGTATAGTCATCCTGTGATTGACGCACACACCTAGGCTTTTTTTCTCTTCTGATCTTATCTTCTCTCTTACCATGTCCAAGGCTATGTCTACACTACAGAGTTTTATCAGAGAAACAGCTGTTTTTCTGAAAAAACTTCACTTACGTCCACACTGCAATCACATTCTTTTGAAAGAAAATCGAAAGGACAAAGGGGTTTTTCCAACATTGGTAAACCTCTTTCTATGAGGAAGATGCCTTTTTCCGAAAGAGCTTTTTCAGAAAAAGGCGTGTGTGGATGGGAAAGAGGGAGTTCTTTCAAAAGAAGAGGAAAGATGAAAAAAGCACAGGTGCCCTGGTGGCCACTCCATCCGTAATAATCACAGCTTAAATGACACATAACGTCCATTCAGTGTGGACGCTATCTTTCGAAAAAGCAGATCACTTTTTTTATAAGCTTTGGCAGTGTGGACGCTCTCTTTCAGAAGAAGTTTTTTTCGGAAGATCTCTTACGGAAAAGCTTCTTCCGAAAGAAGCCTGCAGTCTAGACGTAGCCCAACTGATAAGCCCCTAGCTTGAATGAGAAATTCTTATTATTGGACCCTCAGTCTATGACTTTGCACTTTGTGCTATTGAAAGTCCTCCCATTTGTGTCATTCCAGTCTTTAAGGTCATCTAGTTCTTTAAGTATAGTATGTTGAACCTCTATCCTGACAATGTCTCCCAACATTGTAGCATCAGGAATCTGTATTGGCACACTGCTGCTTCTTGTGCCAAGCTCATTAATAAAAATATTGAATCAGATAGGACCTAAGGCCAATCCTAGAAGTCTACTAGTAACTTCCTTCAGTCCAATAATTCATCTTTTGGCACAACCCATTGCCTTCTCCTTTTAACTAGTTCCTTATATATATTATAATACTTGTACTAATTTGCCCTCTCCCCTAATCTAACTGGTTTCCCATATCACATGCTTTACTGAAGTCCAACTATATTAGATCGATTGCATTTCCTTTATCTAACAAATTAGTTATTTTCTCAAAGAAGAAAATCTGGTTAATTTGCCATGATCTACCTTTGTTAAACCCATATTGCATTACATCCCCTTTCCTTCAATGAATTTAATTATTATTTTTTCCGCAATTTATTCTGAGATCAGTCTAATCATAGGGTTGGAAGAGACCTCAGGAGGTCAGTAATGAGTTTATAACTGTCTGGATCATTTCCCTTCATACCCCTTCTGAAATATATGTTCATTCCCTGTACAATGTGAAGAAACGGGATATAAAAAAGGTATTTTTTCCTTCACAGAGATGGCCTCTTTTTTGTAAATATCTTGCTCACAGGGGCACCTTGCTGGCAGCAAAAGACCTGTAACTGCATATGCAGATAATTAACACACAAAAATCAATTAAAAACTATCACTAGATTATCCTTAATGGCTCATTTAAGAAGTAAATAAACTGCAGTGATGCTGCTACAGCTATCCTAATTATTATGTACTGGTCATATTTATGTTAAGGGAGCCAACTGGCACTTCAATAAATCGTTTCACTGTAATTCCAAATTCAAAGCTAGTTTTAAAATCATGCAGAGTTTGTTGATTACTTAATAATACATCATTTCCATTATCACTTTCCAACTACTGTATCTTATTAGAGGTGAATTGCCAGTCAGGGCAGGCCACTTTTTACTGAATACTAATTGAAAAAATAAAATATCCAAATGTTTCATCATATAGATGCTTCATTCTTTAAAAATAAAGATAGCCTTCTGGTTGCATCAAAAAGCTGGGTAGCAGAAGATCTGGGTTTCTATGGGAAGTCTATTGTCATCAACTCAATTTCAGTTTCTCCCCATTTGTAAATATGGATAATATTTTTCCTAATTATTTGGGGATTGTGAATCCCAAAGTAATAGATATATTTGCAGAAGTGAAGCTAAGAATCTCAGGAGTAAGATAAATGTACTTGTAGTCAGTAAGAATTGAGTTCAGTGATGAAATGGATTGAAGAACTGAACAATTAAAGGCATTAACTGATACTGCAAGGGGGAAAAACTAAGTGTGGGAGTTCATTGCATTACTGTACTGGTTCTTTTGGTGAAATCAGTATCATTAATGAGATATCAGCTATTAAGGAATGGTAAGCAGAAATATGGCCACTAGATCTTGAAGTTGGGTTTTCCCATGAAGGTTCAGTCTTTGACAAAGTTCATGAATCTCTTGCTCAATTCTTTCCCAGCTACAGAAACTTGTGAATACTTTTTAGTGTGCTTTCTTTTTGTCTTGGCTTCTTCCCTGACATATGTGACAGTAGGAAACAAGGAGGTTGGAGACTCAGGGATAGATCCTCAGCTGACATAAATGGAGGTAGACCTATTGATGTTAATAATGTTATACCAGTTTACCTCAGCTGAGGATCAGGCTTCCTGCAACTGGGTTGCATGTATCACAAGCGCTCTCTCTGCGTAAAGTTATCTAACTGAGTTTCCTAACAGTGATAGGAATCCTTGCAAAGAACTTTGGCCCTCATCTAGCCTGTGTGTCACTTTGAGCAGGATTAGTGCATTGGAAATGCCATGCACATGTTTAAGAGCTTAGTTGGACTGAAGTCCTTATAAGGCAATTGTTCAAACTTTCCTTTGAGTGTTGGTGTTTTAAGAAACATATTTTAATGTTACATTACAAATTGGATCAGAACAAATGTATCCTGGCATAACATATAAAGTAATAAGTAGTTTAGTTTTCTGTCCATCAGCCATAAATGAAGTTCTCATTCTGCTTAGATTCAGGTTTACCAATAATTTTAATGCCAAAAGGGGCCATTATGATTGTCTTATTTAATCTCTTGTGTGATACAGCCCACACAATTTCACCCAGTGAAGCTTGTTAATGTCATTCACAAAAGAGCTCACAGATTTCTGTTTTGATAACTATTGTATATAAATTATAGAATTATTCAATATAGAGAAAGGTAGCAACTGAAATCATTTATCAGGTTGAAAAGGGTCTGGTAGATGCTTCGATTGAAACTGTCTGTCTTAATTGTGCCTAGTATGAATTGTAATTATAATTTTTGATTGTGTGCATTGCTGTCATTGGAGCAGTCTATGTTGACTTTTGGAAGAGGAAATTCTGAATAATATGGAGACCCATGCTGTGGCAAAGCCCAACACTGGTCCTTCATGACTGTCAAGTACCTGTTGCTTTTCTTGTTGTACAAATAGAGTAACTACATAGTAAAGGTCTACCTGGAAATCCAAAAACCAGTCCATTGCCAAATGATGGCTACTAACTAATTGGTGGATAAAGGGATATGATTTAATTATCTGTCTTGTAGTTGTGCCTCAGTGCTCCAGTCATGGACCAATACCACATTGTGATGGGCAGTCACAAGCATATTATTAAAAAGATGGTGCCTACCCCAACAACCTTACAATCTGGCTGCATAGGAATTATTGTGAATCCCTGTGACTAGCAATCCTAATCTTTACTCAAATAACAAACACATTTCATACAAGTGATTCAGGCAATGGGTCAATCCCTCAACTGGTGTAAATTGTTATAGCTCAGTCAAAGAAGCAACACCAATTTACACCAGCTGAGGATCTGGCCCAATATCTCCTCATTGTAGCTTGATAGGTAATAAGATGTAGAACTTTGCAACTCTCAAGCTACATGTTCAATATGAGCTAGAGGTATGATTTCCCCCCTCTCTCGCTTGTGTACACATATGTACACTAGTTCTCATTGAGCTACCCTGTAGCATGGATAGCAGCTTAACCGTGCTCAGGATGTACCTACTACTTTCAAGTGGTTTGTCCTTTTAGAACATAAGAACATAAGAACATAAGAATGGCCGTACTGGGTCAGACCAAAGGTCCATCTAGCCCAGTATCCTGTCTGCCGACAGTGGCCAGCACCAGGTGCCCCAGAGAGGGTGGACCGAAGACAATGATCAAGCGATTTGTCTCCTGCCATCCCTCTCCAGCCTCTGACAAACAGAGGCCAAGGACACCATTTTATCCCCTGGCTAATAGCCTTTTATGGACCTAACCTCCATGAAATTATCTCGCTTCTCTTTAAACTCTATTATAGTCCTAGCCTTCATAGCCTCCTCTGGCAAGGAGTTCCACAGGCTGACTACACGCTGTGTGAAGAAGAACTTTCTTTTATTAGTTTTAAACCTGCTACCCATTAATTTCATTTGGTGTCCTCTAGTTCTTCTATTTAGGGAACTAATAAATAACTTCTCTTTATCGGCCCTCTCCACACCACTCATGATTTTATAGACCTCTATCATATCCCCCCTCAGTCTCCTCTTTTCTAAACTGAAAAGTTCCAGTCACTTTAACCTCTCCTCATATGGGACCCGTTCCAAACCCCTAATCATTTTAGTTGCCCTTTTCTGAACCCTTTCCAAGGCCAAAACATCTTTTTTGAGGTGAGGAGACCACATCTGTACACAGTATTCAAGATGTGGGTGTACCATAGTTTTATACAGGGGCAGTAAGATATTCTGGGTCTTATTTTCTATCCCTTTCTTAATAATTCCTAGCATCCTATTTGCCTTTTTGACTGCTGCTGCACACTGTGTGGAAGTTTTCAGAGAACTGTCCACGATAACTCCAAGATCTCTTTCCTGATTTGTCGTAGCCAAATTAGCCCCCATCATACTGTACGTATAGTTGGGGTTATTTTTCCCGATGTGCATTATTTACACTTATCCACATTAAATTTCATTTGCCATTTTGTTGCCCAATCACTCAGTTTGGTGAGATCTTCTTGGAGTCCCTCATAGTCTGCTTCTGTCTTGACTATCCTAAACAGTTTGGTATCATCTGCAAACTTTACCACCTCACTGCTTACCCCTTTCTCCAGATCATTTATGAATAAGTTGAACAGGATTGGTCCTAGGACTGACCCTTGGGGGACACCACTAGTTACCCCTCTCCATTCTGAAAATTTACCATTTATTCCTACCCTTTGTTTCCTGTCTTTTAACCAGTTCTCAATCCAAGAAAGGACATTCCCTCTTATCCCATGGCCATGTAATTTACACAAGAGCCTTTGGTGAGGGACCTTGTCAAAGGCTTTCTGAAAATCTAAGTATACTATATCTACTGGATCCCCCTTGTCCGCATGTTTGTTAACCCCTTCTAAGAACTCTAATAGATTAGTAAGACAGGATTTCCCTTTACAGAAACCATGTTGACTTTTGTCCAACAAATTATGTTCTTCTACATGCTTCACAATTTTATTCTTTACTATTGTTTCGACTAATTTGCCCGGTACTGAAGTTAGACTTACTGGTCTGTAATTGCCCGGAATGCCTCTAGAGCCCTTTTTAAATATTGGTGTCACGTTGGCTACCTTCCAGTCATTAGGTACAGAAGCCGATTTAAGGGATAGGTTACAAACCACAGATAATAGTTCAGCAATTTCCCATTTGAGTTCTTTTAGAACCCTTGGATGAATGCCATCTGGTCCCGGAGATTTGTTAACATTAAGTTTTTCTATTTGTTCCAAAACCTCCTCTAATGACACTTCAATCCGGGACAGTTCCTCAGATTCATCACCCACAAAGGACGGTGCAGATTTGGGAATCTCCCCAACATCCTCAGCCGTGAAGACTGAAGCAAAGAAATCATTTAGTTTCTCCGCAATGGCTTTATCATTCTTGATTGCGCCTTTTATAGTTCGATCATCTAGGGGACCCACAGGTTTTTTAGCAGGCTTCCTGCTTCTAATGTACTTAAAAAACATTTTGTTATTTCTTTTTGAGTTTTTGGCTAGCTGTTCCTCAAAATCTTTTTTTGCTTTTCTTATTACATTTTTACACTTGATTTGACAGTGTTTATGTTCCTTTCTATTTATCTCACTAGGATTGGACTTCCACTTCTTAAAAGATGCCTTTTTGTCCCTCACTGCTTCTTTTACATGGTGGTTAAGCCACGGTGACACTTTCTTAGGTCTCTTGCTATGTTTTTTAATTTGGGGTATACATTTAAGTTGGGCCTCTATTATGGTGTCTTTAAAAAGTTTCCATGCAGCTTGCAGGGATTTGGCTCTAGTCACTGTGCCTTTTAATTTCTGTTTAACTAGCCTCCTCATTTTTGTGTAATTCCCCTTTTTGAAATTAAATGCCAGGGTGCTGGGCTGCTGAGGTGTTCTACCCACCACAGGAATGTTGAATGTTATTATATTATGGTCACTATTCCCAAGTGGTCCTGTAACGGTTATTTCCTGGACCTGATCCTGCACTCCACTCAGGACTAAATCGAGAATTGCCTCTCCCCTTGTGGGTTCCTGTACCAGCTGCTCCAAGAAGCAGTCATTTAGGCCATTGAGAAATTTTATCTCTGCTTCTCTTCCTGAGGTGACATGTACCCAGTCAATATGGGGATAATTAAAATCCCCCATTATTATAGAGTTCTTTATTTTGGTAGCCTCTCTAATCTCCCTCAGCATTTGGGACAGCTAAATGATACCGTTGCTGCTCTTATACTACTGGCACTACTTAATCTAGCATGAATACAAATAGCAGGGGTGAGCTTATGTGAGTATGTAACTCAGCTCAGATTAATGCAATAAAAGAAGTTAGCAAGTGATAGGAAGTTGGTGTGATATCATGAAATGTGTTTGTGTTCTCAGTCCATTTCCCATTCTCAGTCTAGTTCCTAGAGAACACACATTCACACTATCAATAGAACATTGGCTGGGAGTCTCAACAAAGAGGACAAGGTCTGAATTACTATTTGATCCTTAGAGATAGTCCCTTCAGGTCAGAGTTGACAGAAGAACATGAAGAAGCTTGCACTGCCATTCCTTAGGCTGTTCTTTTCCTGCAGATAATTAGATGACTCCAGTCTGCAAGTCTGTCAGTCCAGCAGTAAAGGTCAAATCTTCAGTCTTTTATTTAGGCAAAAGTTTCAGTAAACTCTACGATAGTTTTGTCTGAGCAAAGACTGCAGGGTTTCGTTTATGTTAATGTGTTGCAACAGCTTCAGGCAGGCTAAAAGTGATCTGCAAAGAACTGCAGTGCCTTTCACAATATCAAGTTAATTCATCTTAGGTTAAGGGATGTCATGTAGTATGTGATGTGACAGCAGCATAATGGCATTAGGAGAATTCATCTTGAGAAGACACAAATCGATGGGTCAAATAAGTATTATTTCCCCTGTTGCTTTAAAGGTTTCTTGTCCCATTTCTTTTCCATTCAAGGTATGTGGGCTGCTCCTCTAAGAAATAAATGTGATCAGAATTTGAAATGTTGAATATTTTGCAGGATGGTAAAGAAGGCATATTTGTTCTTGTTAATTACATGGGCTAGTCTATTCATTTATGAGTAGTGAGCTATATTGAAAGCTTGATTATATATAGACTTTTCTGTACAACTATTCTTAACATTCACAATATTTTATAAAGAAAATATAACCAAGATATACAATACTGTAAGCCAGGGATGGGAAACCTAAGGCCTAACAGCTGGATGCAGTCCCTGGCTTGCCTGCATCTGGCCCCCGAGGCTTGGAGCTCCCCTCCTTCCCTCCTATACACCATTAGGGAGCCCGTGCTGGTGCTCTAGCCCCTCCCCTCATCATTCCACCATGGGGCTGGAGCACACAAAATCTACTAGCCTGCCCCCCGCTAGGCTTTGGTGTGTGAGAGGAATGTAGGGAGTATCTTTTTCCTTCTCAGTGTTTCTTTTTCTAGACATCCACTATCTAACTGCTATACTATTATTCTTTTTGGTGGTATTTTTGTTTTTGTAGTTTTATTAATTGGTATAATTACATGGATTCTTAAAAGTGGCCACCACAGTATCTGGACTAGGTCTTGGTGAAGACATTGTGTGTGATTATATGTTAAACAAATATTATTGCTTATAAAAACCTGGTGATTCACTTAACTGATAATCACAACTCTTTTTTATTTGCTTATTCATGAACATTCAGGTGAGTGAGTTTATTTCTAAATGATCTCGGTGGAAAGCAGAAGCACATTCACCTCAGCAATGCTTATAGGGCCATTTTGCAAAACTCTTTTTTTATTCACTCAATAGACTCCTCCAGCAATTGCAAATGCAAGTCTCTGTCTCAGAATGTCAAAGCCCAACACATGATTCTGCCTGTGGCATTTGTTGCTGTCTGCCAAAGTACGGTGATCATAATGAAAAAAAAATCAGCATTTGCTGAAGGATGTTACAAAACAACCACCATTAATTAGTTCCCATTTGAAATACGGGGCGGGGGGGGGGGGGAGGGGGAAAAAGGACAGAAGTTTTCCCATGCCACTGTGGTAACTATTTACAAAGGCTGAATTTTCAAAAAAATTGACCAACATCCTTCTGTCATAAGGGCTCCATTCTAGCCAAAGACTTAAGCACGTGCTTAATTTTAGACACATGAACAGTCTCATTGAAATGAAAGGGATTACTTTCATGCTTAATATTAACAGCTTTGTTGAGCTGACAAGGTTGGAGTGTTGCGACATAGAAAATTTTGAAGTGTAAGGTGAGGGGCAGGGTGGGAAGATACAGACATATAAAGAACATAATGTCATACTGCATTGAATAAAATTGGTCAAATAGTTAACATTGGATCCTCATATTTGTGACTAAAATCCCCAATGGATTTCACAAAATGGATTTCACAAAAGTGTGTGTGTCTGTGTTATGGGGGGAGGATCATATTCACTATTGATAAGTGGATGACTGATGTGCATTATTAAAAATATTCAGGCATCTGAAAGGTAAGAAAGTTGGCAATATTTGGCATTGATTTTTTCTCCTGTTTTAAAAGAAACTAGTCAACCAATCAGAGCATTAACAATATCATGTGACTTTGAAGACCAATCATATACACACAAATGAATAACAAGTTGTTGAAGTGAGAAGTTCACCATAACCATTACCTGAAAATTATTAGAAGAATAACAATTTGTAGAAAGCAATGCTGATACATTAAACATTTATATGTGATATAATCTGATAAATACTGTGATGCTATCTCCCATTTGCATAGTAGAACCCATTACTTACAAGATGCCAATTTTTTTAATTTAAAAAATTGAAATTAATAGTATTTTAAAAACACCCTGTAGGTATATAAGAAGACATTGCATAATAATGCATGTCTAAATGAAGGGGAGTTAATGTCATTAGTTTTGCCATTCCCTGATTTTTGAGTGCTTTACTTTGTACTTGATATTATTTTAATGTAGTTTTTACTAGTGAATATTTAAATATTTTTACATTTTCAATTTTTCTCTCAGACTTTATCCTCCTTTCACTTTTTACCTCAGAATATTTTTTCTTTACTAACTCTGCCCTTTTATTTGGGTTCTCATCATCCCCCCATTTCCTCACCATCTCTTCCCTGCATTCTACCAAAACTTGTTGGAGCAGAAGGAGGCTTTGACATCCTGTAAGCCTTGGGTGGGTCATGATCCAAAGCCCATAGAAATCAATGACTATCCTTCCCTGGGGATCAATGAGCTTCAGATCAGGCCCATGATCTTCAGAGGAGAATCACAAAATAAGCAAGCAATATTAATTGATTTTTGTGCTTTGAACAACAGATAGACCTCAGACTTTGTATCATTGTTATATTTTATCATCATAACTATAAAACCTATAGTTTAATTGCATAGTAGCATGACTAGAATGATGTAATCAACTACATCTAATCATTTTAGGTCTTATATTAAGTATGTTTAGATAAGAAGTAATAAATACTGCAGAAGAGTGGTTGCAAGCTAAGTTGATTGCATAACAAAAATTATTTTTATTCATGTAACCAAGCAAAAAAATCTTTGCATTATTTGGGAAAAGCTAGCTAGTTTCCAATATCTTTAAATGAACTAGATTTTTTTTAGTACTGAATGTTTGTAATGATAGTATGAAAGAACATTGTGTTGACATTTCACAATCATGAAACTTGCTGAGTCATGAGACTACCTAGAAATGATTGGAAAAGTTATTTTTGGTCATTTCCAGCCTTATCCATACCTGAGTTACTACACTGTCTTCTGTAATGATACAGCACTGAGAAGTGCACTTTCAAACTTTCATAAATCATCAAGGAGGTGACTGGCCAGAAAATGTATCTTACTTGCTAGCAAGGTTCCAAGTAAACACAGGCTTTGGAATGGACAGGTGGAGGATGACTGAAGCTTCCTAAATTTAGCATCTACACAGCACCCTAAACTCAAAATAAGATACACAATTTTCGCTACACAAATTGCGTATCTTATTTCATATATATTTTGAAATAGCTTATTTTGAAATTTGGCATGGCTACATAGCACCAAATTTCAAAATAATGTGCTATTTCGAGCCGTCCCTTAACCTTTGTGCAACAGGGTTTACCGGGATGGTGAAATAGCGCACCCATTATTTCGAAAAACATTTTGAAATAACAGGTGGCTTGTGTAGACTCAGGGTAGCTATTTTGGGATACCGAAGGTGCAGTGTAGATGTACCCTTGGTGACAGAGGAATTTTGAGAGACAAAATAAATATGTAGAAGGCCAAACTGGGAGTGTTTGTTTTGTCATCAGAGGGCTTTGGATCAGGTCATAAGTCTGAAATAACTATTGATTTCAATAGAAATATTCCATGTTTACACCAGTGAAACTAAGTGCACAATTTGTTCCAGTACAATGAACAACTGAACATTTCAATGAGACCAATGAAGTGAGTTCATACATTTTTTTGGGGGGGAAATCTTGGCCTCTTTTCTGTAGCCTAATAAGTGTTGAAAAAAATTCACAGAGGAGAGTAGAAACATACTGCCCATAGGTGCATTGTAAAATCTAAATAATTTTGAAATGACCAATTCAAATGAGGAAGGAGTGAAGATGCGACTGTTTGGAAGTTCAGGTAAACACCTGAAAGCCTGACATTTCATAAGAAGTGTCTCTAAATTTGTATGTGTCTATAAATAGGCTGGAAATCTGTCAAAGAGATCTAATTTTTGTTCTTAAGATTTCAGTGCTTGCTGCTTATCGTCCAAACCAAAATCTCAGTAAGAGCCTTTCTGATAGCCTAATGGTACCTCCTCTTCCTATTCTTGGTGTAATCTGGAAATGTAGAATATAACGAAAGTGAAAAATGATGAAAATTTAAAAAAATGAACCAGCCTTTCTTAAACCTCAAAGCTGGCTCATGTTTTAGGAAAACACACAGGGTGAGTCTTACATTTTTTCCAAAATGTTCTTGTCCAGATGCTCATTCTAATTTGTGGCTTTTGTTAAAAACACACTGTAGGAATATATGACACTATAATAAAAACTGTACTGCAAAGACATGCTCACATTTGCTTATGGATTACATTTGAACATACATACTTAATACATTCTTATTAGCATATTTCTTATGTAGCATATAGGGCCTGGTTCTCCTTTCACATTAGCTATACACCTTAACTCCATTGATCCCAGTGGACTTACTCCAGACTTGCCCTGAAGTAAAGGAAAGGAAAAATCACATTCAGAAACTTTGTCAATGAATCGGTCACTTATTCTATGGTGGGCAATTTATTTCATTTGAAAAATCTGAGAGAAATATGCTGCCTTGACAGATACTGTCTTTGGCAATTTTGCAAATGGAGGCATATGATGATAGGTTTAATGAAACTGAAATGGAATAATAACCCTGAGCAGCTGAATATCTTATCATTTATTAAGTGGTTATCAAAAACCAAAATCGCAGCCTTGATGTGCTGCAAATTTCTGTGCATTTTAGTGAAAGGTGGTCTCAGAACCAAATCTCAATGAGTGGCTTGGGGTAAAAAAGGATTTGCTTGGATGAAAGAGCTCTGAAGAATAGTAGGGCTGAGGGAAAGGATGCTCAGTCTTTAAACCCTGACTACTGCAAGGCATGGAGGAGGGAGGGAGGAAAAAGAGTGGATGTGGTTCTCTTTTCTCATTTCTTACAATTGTGGATTTGGTAACTGTGCTTTGAAATGGTGGGACAATATGGGGATACAAAGTGAACTGGAGAATGGGAAGGAAATGAAAGATGTAGTCAGGAAATATATAGAAAATGTAATGAGTATAGGGGTTTTAACTATCCAGTAGCTCCAGGGAATGAAATGTAGTGTAGTTGATGGACCACTGGACTGGGGCTCAGATGACCTGGTTCCTAGTAGCAGCTCGACCACTGGTCTCCTGAGTGACCTTGGTCAAATTATTCACTTCTCTGTACCTCAGTTCCTCTATCTGTATAAGGGTGAGATTCTAAACCATACACCTACTGGGTGTGGTGCTCTGTCTCATGTAGGAGCGCTTAGACTACTTACAGAGAGAACATGATTGTGCTCTATGGCCTTCGCTGAGAGCCAGCTAGCTTTTAGCTTAAGTGATAGCAGCTAGTGCACTGAGGTCTCAGGTTCAGTTCCACTTGTCAACGTTACACAATGCTACTGACTTTCTTTGTAAAGTGCTTTGAGATCTAAAGATGAAAAGTGTGATATCAAAGCTAGGTGTTATTCGTATTACTGTTATTAGAGGAACTTAAATGATTGGGTGTATTTGGGTGAGTGAGAGCATACCCCAGGATGCAGCATTGGAGGAAAAAACATTGGGGGAAATCAAGTGAGATAGAACATTCCAGAAGTTTGGAAATAGGGGACAGGGGGCAGAATTTGGAAGTGGAGTGGCTCTGATTATAAGCTTGGGAAGGACTGAGCATTGAGGAAAGGAGCAGACTGAGCAAATGGACAAAGAGGTTGTGTCTACACTACAAAGAAAAGCCAGAAAAAGATATGCAAACTGTGAACTGCAATTTATGTATCTTTTTACACTTTTCTTCTGAAAGAGGCTTTTCCAACATTTGGCCCATCTACATGAGGCCAAATGTCAGAAAAAAACCCTCTTTTGGAACATCTCTTCTTCCTCATAGAATGAGGTTTACAGGGATGCCAAAAAAATGCGTCTGCTTTTCCGAATTTTTTTCCATAAAAGCAGACTTGTTCCTTGGACGTGGCAGAGCTTTTCTGGGATATCTCTGCTATCCCAGAAAAGCTCTGTAGTCTAGATGTACCCAGAAAATGGAGTGAGAGAGGAAGGGGGACAAATGTAGTCAGAATGGTATAGCGAAGAGAAGAAAAATACATAGGAGGGAAAACCAACACAGAAGGACTGATAAAAAGAGACATAGAAAGAATGAAAGTTCAGTGAAGGAAGTAAAGGAAAACAACAACAACAACAACAAAAACCCTTAAGGTGAGTTAATTAGCTTTGGTGTGAAATAAGGAATTTAATGCAAATATTTAACAAAATTAAATGTCCTGTGTATCTTTTTTCGAAACATGGAGTTTCCAAACAACTGTGTAGGTCAAAAGGGGATTAGGAAACATGGCCATGATTAGAAAGTGGGCAGAGAGCCCAGTATTTTAGCATACGGACAAGGGAATAACATGCCTTCATTTTGTTTACAGACAAGGGTGATGTTGCATTGTTCAACACTTTTACACAATATGGGTGTGTGTGTGTGTGAGAGAGAGAGAGAAAAAGAGAGAGACAGATGGACAGACAGACAGCTCTATGAAAATATCTGATGATGTTTTATTTGTTAAGAACATCTCTCCATGTTTTAGTCATGGTAAAACAACAGCAAAAATATATTTATATTAAACATGCAATCTTCTGCTTGATTATTGTTCCAATATACCTTTACATCTCAAAATGTTTCTTACATAGCTTCTTGGAAAATGTGTGTTATGAAAAATTAGGAATCACTTTAGGGCCTGAAGATGAATAATGGGGTAGCTGCACAAAATGGAATATAATATAATGGCTCTCCTGCAGTTTGCAAAAATATATCTTGCAGTGCCAGCCAAAAATGCTTATGCCAACTTCGAAGCCGAATGGCACAGTGTAGTAATGTAGGATGGATTTGGAGAGACTGATGATGGTGACCTTCCTAATGATCCACAGTGTGTGTGCACCAGTCTCTCACATTCCCAGGTTTGACATTATTTATAAACAAAAGAACAATTGGACAATATAAAAGCCAAGCCAAGCTTTGTGTGACTTTGGCTATTCTAAGGGGTTCTTAGAGTTACTCATCCCTGCATCCTCTTTGCTTCAGACTCAAGACCCTTCTCTAAGCTCCCTTTCTTTTTTGTTCCCTTCCTCTGGGGAGTTCGTCAGACTTCAAACTGCTGTTATGTTATGTTGTGTTAAGGAACAAGTCCAGCTTCACATCCTGTTTCCAGGACAGACCAAGAATCTCTTCAATACTAACTCAGTGTGGTGCATGTCAAATTCTTCACAGGATCCCAATTCCTCAATAACTTTCCTGGAGACCATATATTTTAATCTGCCTGCAATCTAATGCAGCCCAGAGCTTTCTGTCATTGATGCTAGATGTTCCGACCAGCAGTCTGCTCCCTCTAGTTTTCTGACAAACGTTCTGGTAGCTTCAGGCCTCTCCCATAAGATGTGACTATCTCTAAAAAAGTGAGTAATTTATGCTATGTTTACACTATGAGCTGGGGGCATGATTCCTCTACCTGGGTAGTCATGATAGCTCATTGAGAGCTAGTGTGAGGATCAACAGCAGTGCAATCATGATAGCACAGGAAGTGCTAACAGAGGCACAGCTGAGCTTTGCCAAGTACCAAATCCACCTGAAAATGGCCCCGCTGTGCCTTTGCTCATGTTACCACAGCTGGTGGTTATTGTGGACTCCTGTTACTGTTCCCAAGGACTACAACTTCCTCTTTGTCTATACAGCAGATCTTGACTTCCATATTTTTCCCTTCCTGCAGGTACAGACACTGACTGACATCTGTGGGAATTACTTAAAAAACAACAAATAGTTTAATAGCACCTTAAAGACTAACAAAACACGTAGATGGTATCATGAGCTTTCGTGGGCACAGCCCACTTCTTCAGATGACAGGAATATTAGAAGTCCAGCTCCAAGAATAAATAAGGGAATGGCGGGGGAGGAGAAAAAAAGAGAAAAAAGGAGGGGAGGAAAAAAAAAAGAGACAGTTAGTTGATGGTTCAGATAGTTACAAGAGGCTGATAAGAACAATTACCACCCCCATTATTTGGTTGGTTGGTTAAGTCATTAGGATGTGGAAGGTAGTGTGTGAGCCAGCTGATGTCCCTGTTCATACCATTTGCATAAGAATTAATCTTGTGAATGAGGTAAAGTTCCAACCCTTCTCTGTGTATTTAGCTTGTGGAATTGGCCCAAAACAAAATGGTGCTCGAGTTGACATTGTCAGCAAACAGCATCATATAATATATCACCTCAGTCATGCAGAACGCAATGCTGTGCGCAGCCTCAAAAACAATTCTGTCATAATCAAAGAGGCTGACAAAGGGGGCACTGTAGTCATCATGAACAGAACAGATCCAAGTAACTGTTTTTTTTCAGGACAATTCCACAAGCCAAATACACAGAGAAGGGTTGGAATGTTACTTCATTCACAAGTTTAATTCTTATGCAAATGGTATGAACAGGGACATCAGCTGGTTCACACACTACCTTCCACATCCTAATGACTTAACCAACCAAACAATGGAGCTCCTAATTGTTCTTATCAGCCTGTTGTAACTATTTGAACCATCTACTCACTGTCTCTCTTTTTTCTCCTTCCTTCCTTTTTTCTCCCTCCCCCCCTTCCCTTATTTATTCTTGGATCTGGATTCTTAATATTCCTGTCCTCTGAAGAAGTGGGTTGTGCCCACAAAAGCTCATGATACCATCTACATGTTTTGTTAGTCTTTAAGGTGCTACCAGACTATTTGTTGTTTTTTAAATTTTTTTCTGTTACAGACTAACTCAGCTACCCCTCTGAATCTTTAGGAATTCTATGCCTGTCCGTACTGAGAGAAAAAATATTTATAGCTGATCTCTGCCATACAAGTGAAAAGAAAAAGTTGGGCAAATCTGCAAAACTGAATGAGAAATGTAGTTACCCAGTATCTATGCAGATTAGGTTATTTTTAATTTAGAGTTTAGTGGCTAGCTTTTCATAACAGCATTTGAAAATGTCGGCCTTAGATTGTAGCTATTAGACTGTAGGAATCTCTTTGGCATGTCTACATTGCAGTTAAGCCTTGCATTGCAGTGTAGACTTAGCTGTGGCAGAAGGTAAAGACAGCAGTTATTAATATATGGGTTTGAATTCTCCAAATCTTATTCAGCTAAGTTCCCACTGAATGTATTGGGAATTTAGCTTAAGTAATGACTGCAACCCTAAGCAAATTGTGGATGAAAATTTAAGTACAAAACAAGAAAATTTTGACCAGGGTAACAATAGGATCCTTTCATTATGTAGATGTTTATATTGTGGACTAAACTTCTCAATTTCTTTGTAATCAGATACTCACAGGGAATACATTTGAACTCATGGTATTACTGACAAGTAGAAATATATAACAAAGCATTATTGTTTTATTTGGATTTTAGCTTTGGGAGAGGAGAATTATGGAAGGGCTTCCACTTTCATTTCCACAGAAAACTTGAAAAATCAACTTTTAATTTAATGTTAACAATTACAGTACAAGGGTACAAATCGACCAGCTGTAGATTTACAACCCATGCCCATTCTTTTAGTGAATTCATCTGAATGGGTCATGCATTTAATTGCTTTAATATCAAATTAAATATGGAACGAATGATGCATGCCTGAACACGAGTCTCTGCATTAGGTCTTCATGCCCTTGTAGGTAAGTGCGGTAGCACAATTATTCTAAGAAATCAATCTGTCTGAAATTGCACTGAGTTAGCTTTTAGCAAAGTTCTCGATACCACTTTAAACAAATGTAATGTGTTCATTGACAATAATGGATTTAGTTTTACATTTTCTTAAGCTTCTCTTCAGGCAACTGCCTGACAATTTAATAATCATGAGATATTATTTCATGTGCTCCATTTATATTTTTAGCACCAGCATTTTTAATGACTGTCTTTTGTTATTTTCCCTTGAAAAGCTTTCCTGGAAAATCTGTCCGGTAATGTTTGTTCTATTTTGTATTGTTTTTTATTTTTTTCTGTCTTTTGCTATCCAGATTAATTTTAAAAAAATATACAGGCTTTAAAAAAAATCTTTCAATACAAACAAATATATTTATAAATTTGCTCCACAATTTTGGAGTAAGCTAAGGGTGCGTCTACACAGCACCCTAATCTCGAAATAAGATTACTTGTCTACACAGCACCAAATTTTGAAATGACATGCTATTTCGAGATATCCCTTAACCCTCATGAAACGAGGGTGACAGAAATGCCAGAATAGTGCACCTGTTATTTTGAAAAATATTTCTAAATAACAGGTGTGTTTCAAAGATACGGAGTAGCTATTTCAGGATGCCTCCAGTATCCTGAATAGCCCTGCTGTCTCGACATACCCTAAGGGTATGTCTACACATCAACGTTAATTTGAACTAACAGCTATTAGTTCGAATTAACTTTCATAGGCGCTACACATGCAAACCGCTAGTTTGAACTTAATTCGAACTACCGGAGCGCTTAATTCGAACTAGGTAAACCTCACTCTACGAGGACTAACGCCTAGTTCGAATTAAGTAGTTCAAATTAAGGGCTGTGTAGCCACTTAATTCGAACTAGTTGGAGGCTAGCTCTTCCCAGCTTGCTCTGGTGGCCACTCTGGGCCAAGCCAGGGAAACTCTTCTGCCCCCCTCCCGGCCCTGGAGCCCTTAAAGGGGCACGGTCTGGCTACACTGCTCATGCCAGCTGCAAGCCTGCCAGCACCCAGCCAGCAGACCCTGCACCTGGCACGGCATGAGCCAGCCACCCACTGCCACCCAGCCCTCCGCCTCTTCCCAGGACCAGGCTGGCGGCTCCCAGGAGCCTGCCCAGGGCCGCAAGAGGCGGGCGCCTGCCTGGTCTAGTGTGGAGATCGTGGACCTCATCGAGGTTTGGGGGGAGACCTCCAACGTCCACGACCTCCGCACTAGGCACAGGAATGAGGCTGTCTAGGGCAGGATAGCTGCCAGCCTGGCCACCAAAGGCCACATGCAAACCCAGGAGCAGGTTTGCATGAAAATCAAGTTGGTCCAGTGAGACCCCCGACCCTAAGCCCTGAGCTTAGAACATAAGAACATAAGAACGGCCATACTGGGTCAGACCAAAGGTCCATTTAGCCCAGTAGCCTGTCTGCCGACAGCAGCCAACACCAGGTACCCCGGAGGGGATGGACCGAAGACAATGACCAAGCAATTTGTCTCGTGCCATCCATCTCCAGCCTTCCACAAATAGAGGCCAGGGACACCATTCCTAACCCCTGGCTAATAGCACTCCATGGACCCAACCTCCATGACTTTATCTAACTTCTCTTTAAACTCTGTTATAGTTCTAGCCTTCACAGCCTCCTGTGGCAAGGAGTTCCACAGGTTGACTATTTGCTTTGTGAAGAACTTTCTTTTATTAGTTTGAAGCCTGCTACCCATTCATTTCATTTGGTGTCCTCTAGTCCTTCTTTTATGGGAACTAATGAAGAACTTTTCTTTATGCACCCTCTCCACACCACTCATGATTTTATAGACCTCTATCACATCCCCCTTCAGTCTCCTCTTTTCTAAGCTGAAAAGTCCCAGTCTCTTTAGCCTCTCTTCATATGGGACCTGTTCCAAACCCCTAATCATTTTAGTTGCCCTTTCCTGAACCCTTTCCAAGGCCAAAATATCTTTTTTGAGGTGAGGAGGCCACATCTCTACACAATACTGAAGATATGGCAAGCAGGGAACCCTGAGAACTGTCTGTCTGGGGTGGGGATCGGGTCCCTTTAAGCACAGAGCTCAGTTAGCCTCAGGCAGCAGCTCCACACTCTAAGTCCTAACCTGATGCCCTGCCGGCACTGGTTCCGGCCAGCCTTAACTTCGGTTCAGGGTCCACTCAATGTGGACATGCTAGTTCGAATTAGCAAAATGCTAATTTGAATTAGTTTTTAGGTCTAGATGCACTAGTTCGAATTAGCTTAGTTCGAATTAACTAATTCGAATTAAGTTAGTTCGAATTAGTGCTGTAGTGTAGACATACCCTAAGTGACTTCCTCATAATAAAGAATCACAGGAACACACTTTTATTTGCCATATTAGCACTATTTAAAGAGAGAGAATAGTAGAATTTTTTTTCACCATTACAATTCATTTGGTTGGTTTGTTATCAACCAAGACATAGTCATCCTAAGGCATGGACATTTTCTCCTTTGTTCAGAATTAATTATTGTATATAAATTAAGGAAGAGTATTCAGTAAAATGTTTGAGTAAGATGCTGCTTTCAGAATAAATACTTCATACAATTACATATTCCCTAGTGCTGGAGAACATGGATACCAGCTGATTAGGTTAAGGCCTCTGGTGAATGGCATTAGTGTGATTCAACAAGAGATTTGCATGAGGATTCTGGACAAAGGATAGATCCTCTGTATTGTACACACAGTCCAGCCTTGAAGATGTGAAAATTATCCCTGCTGAGAGTAACAATTCTGAGCCACGAAAGAAGCACATTTTCACTGCATTGCATGGAGATTTAAGCTCTGCAAATCTCATTAGTGTTAATGAAAGTAGTGCATCTAAATCCCTGTGCATTTTCCTAAAACTGTGTCCAACTCTCTGTTATCTTAACACAGGAAGCGATAAGAAAAGAACATCTGTGAATGCTTTAAAATGTCAGTCAACTGCCTCCATGTTGTTAAATCAGACTATTTGAGCTATGCCCTCGGCAAGTGTGTGTGGTTTCCCCAAACATTTTCAGGTGAATACATAAACCATCATCATTGTAGAGCGTCTTCTGCATTAAAACATGTGTCAGAGATATGATGGCATGCTTTGTATTCTACAGGGAGACAAAAGAAAATGTCATGAGGCTGGGCAGAGAACAGATGCAAATACAGGTAGGACATTCTATGGAGAATAGATAAGTCAGAGCTGAAGTTGTGTTAAGTAATCCATTAAAAGTATTTTCAAGAACAAAGTCTTTGGGACACTTTTTGCGTACAGGTTGGACTTCCCTGGCCTGGCACCCTTGGGACCTGTCAGGTCCCAGATGAGGAATTTTGCTGGACTCGGGGAGGTCATTTCTGGCCTCACTGCTGCCAGCCCTACCCCCTGACCTGCCACTCCACTGGGCTTCCCAGCTCCCCTGTGCAGCCCCACTGGGTTGCATGCCGGCCTTCTCGACTCCCCCCACCTTACCAGCCTAGCTGAGCTGCATGCTGGCTCCCCGTTCTCTCCTCAGCCCAGCTGAGTAGCGCACTGGCCTTCCTGGCTCCTGCCCCTCCCTCACCATGCAGCCCAGATGGGCCATGTGCTGGGCTCCCGCCCCCACCCTCATCCTGCATCGCGCCAGGCTCTGGGCCCTCGCACCCCTGTGCAGCATCCTGGGACTCTTTGATCCTGTTGGCAGACTAGAGAGTGCCAGTTTATAGAAGTGCAACCTGTATATATGCCCAGGCCCAGCTTTAAAATGTATTTACAAGCTTAAAACCTGTATTTTTTTTTTAAATCTCATTTCCAATGTAGTCTCTTTACATTTCAAGAGAATCAGACCCTCTGTATTCAATGCTCATCCATTCTCCACTTGCACAGGCTGACTAGACTCTCTATGCAACATAGATGAAATCACAGCTTTATGTTCTCCCTCTCCTTCAACTTCATCTCCATGTTGTACCCTAATTCTGTAGTGCTTCCTCCACAACACCTCTATAATCTGTCCCCTTTTTCCTGTGAAACACTCACCCTGGCTCTTCTCTCCCATCTCTTGACTGCTGCAAAATTCTTCTCTAACCACCTTCATGACACACCCATTGTTCCTCTCTGATCCCCAGAGCCTCATTTCTCACACAAAAGTTACCCCTTTGCCAAGCTGTAGCCAATGTCTGGGTAAGAGAAAATAGTGATGTGGAATGTGCTAAGTATGACTTGGTTTATTTACCTGTAGATACCGATTAGGAAAGAGAGGTGATCACAAACATCATGCAGACCCATCCTTTCTTTCAGGAATCGCAGTACAACACTAGTGCACAGTTTCCAGAGAGCAACTCTTCCTTATGTGAGAACTCAAGGCATACCATAAACTCTGTGGTTAATAGGACCACAGCCTCCACATCAAACTTTTTCATAAAAAAAATGAACTCCACAGCAGCATGTCTTCTCAAGACTGACCACTTGCTCTCATGCTGAAAAAATAACTTGGAAGACTCAGGTGGAACCAGCTGTAAAAATCATCTTTGCCTGTTATCTAACTGCATCAGTTCCCTTTTGACCCTTTCCATTGCTTAAACCTCACACACCAAACCAAAATGCAAACACTGTGACCTTTCATTTAAGGCTTTGAATCATGACATCTCCATGTATTAATCTGACAGTCTTTTGTCATGTTGCTCTCACACTGCTCTGCTAATGAGGCAGGTCTGGAGACCCCAATCCTCTCACAATTGCCTCTGTACTTTTTTTCTTCTTGGTTCCTACCCACGGGCTTCCCTTTTTGCCCATCCAGTTCCTTCCCTTCATCCAAATCCCACCTTAAAATCCACTTCTATCGTAAGATTGACAATGGAGACATCTAAAAATAGAGTTCACTTACTCAAAAGATAAAAAATCATCTGTTTTGCACACTTTTGCTGTGATGCCACCTATCTCTTTTCTGCTGCTTCCATGTCACCATTCTCTAACCCCTTTGTTCTTGATCACGTAGTGCTAGATTTACTAGGGGACTTTCAGTGAGCTGCAATTTAATGGAATTCACAGCCCCAAGTTAAGTGCCAGGGTTCCCCATACAAAACCAGGAGACACTTGGGCACTTAAAAAGGTGATTCGTAGAGGCCAGAACACTGAGTGAGGAGCTGCCTAACTGAGCCAATATAAAATGCTAAGGAAAGGGGTATGTCTGAAGTTCTGCTCCTCAAAAGGAGTTACATGTATATAACTATATGCCGCATTCACAGGCAAGAACTCTGAAGTCAAATACCTAAACCAGGTTAGTTGTTTTTTTCTTGGAAAAATCAAGGGATTGAAATGTATGTGCCTTGGGGACTTTAATAATGACATTTAAGCATCTCATGGTTAGGCAAGATGAGTCATGATTTTGTGCCTAAATATTGGGCTTACCTAGAGTGGTACCTCTTTGTGAATCTATACTTAGATTGTAATTTTGGGGGGGACAAAGATTGTGGCCACCATTTTACCCCAGGGTTCCTGAAGTTAGACACAGTTCAAGTGCATAATTCTGTAGGCAGAAGAAAGAGAGGCATGCAAGACTGGACCAAAATGTTTCCTATGTTAAGGGCACATAGAAAAAAACATTATTTGAGTCAATGAGAAAACAGTGATAGATGTTCTAGAGCTAATGTCTTTTTATTTTTTAATTTGTATGACCACATTCAAATGAGTGCACTAAAATAATTACACATAGATTGCAAGCATACAAAGTATTGCAAGAACAAGCACATGAATTCTTCAAAGAACAGAAATAAATAAATTACTTTCAAAGAGCTACACAGAGGCCAAATAAACTCTCTCTTTGAAGGTAACTTTTTGTTAGTCAAGGCAAAGTGAGAGAGCCTCACTTGCAGAAACATAAGGACATAACAATGGCCATATTGGGTCAGACCAAAGGTCCATCTAGCCCACTATGCTGTCTTCCAACAGTGGCTAATGCCAGATGCCCCAGAGGGAGTGAACAGAACAGATAATCGTCAAGGGTATATCTACACTAGCCCCCTAGTTCGAACTAGGGTGGCTAATGTAGGCATTCAAACTTGCAAATTAAGCCCGGGATTTAAATATCCCGGGCTTCATTTGCATGTTCCTGGGTGGGCGCCATTTTTAAATGCCCCGTAGTTCAAACTGACTGCCCGCAGCTACACGTGGCAGTCAGAAGTTAATCCGAACTAAGTCCTTAGTTTGGATTAACTGTTACTCCTCCTGCAATGAGGTTGCACGAGGCATAAGGGATCGGTTGGAAAAGGCTTTCCTTGTCGACCAATCCCCGTCTAGACTGCCTCTTTTTGCCGGCAAAGTGCCGTGTTGGCAAAAAGTGGCGGCCATTTCTATTCAAATGAAGAGCGGGATATTTAAATCCCCGCTTCACTTGCAATAGCGATGTGCCTAATCTACATCCCTCTGTCAGCAGAGGGTTGTAGTTTAGACACACCCTAAGACTGCCTAAAGAACTAAGCTGTACTAGACAACTCCTGTGCATCAGAAATTCTCGACATGTTTAAACCATGAAAGCATGGAAAGAGAGACAATTTTAGTGAATAATGTAGTGTTAGATAAAAAGATATGCTGACAAAATTGTTGTTTGATACAACCCAAGCTAAATCCATAACCTATTATACTTTAGGATAGCTTAAATGAAGTCATTTTCAACTTACATATTCTAGTTGGTTACCAAGTCTCTGATAGTGCCAAGACTAACACCAGGGTGTAACTCTGTGTGTTGATATATTCTTTGAAGTCAGTGAAACTACTTATGCGCTGTTATGCATATACTTATGTCTTCACAGGGTTGGAGAAATCCTGCTATCACTGAAGTCAGCGAATTCCAGTGAGTTCAGCTGGGCCAGGATTTCTCTTTTAATGAAAGCCAGGAATTTTGTGATTAAATGTTTTTTCCCCCTTTGGAAAATGCGCATTTTTTTAAAGAAAAACTTTCTGCAGAAACATTGATTTTAACAAAACTTTTAACCATGTTTACTATAGAGAATAACATTGAGATAAAAATATACACAATTCACTTGAGCATTTATTCAAATACTTTAACATACTAATTCATGTGTTGATTATTGATCAATATACTTATGGAGCTACAGATGACATTAGTTGCAACAGCAACCTAATTTATTATGATTAATTATCATCAATAATGCTGACCATGTGAACTGATAATGAGGCATATTAAGTGTTCCTGAATTAGATCCACTTTATAGACCTATCATATTGTCAAATGTCTGACATAAAGAAGTAGACAAAGCATATGAGACGATAGCTTTTACCATTTGTAACACATGATGGTTTTATATTAAAGTTTTTGGATGATAAAAAGAAAAAATAGAAAACTAACATGCCAAGCACCTGATGGATAGCAGCACAAATACCTGTGTTTTATAAACATTACTACATCTTCTGTTTCTTCAGCTATTATGATCTAGCTTACTTGTTATCACTAATATGAAAGAACATGGCTGAAGTACATAATAAGCTTTCAGGAAACAAAAAAGTGAGGCAACATAACTTGTAGCTCCTTTCTCCATGATTACCTTTTTAAGTGTCCCTTTAAGCTACTGCTTGAATATAAAATCAGATGTATTGTGTGCAGCCTGGTCATCAGTACTGATGGTCACTCTGTTACTACAAAAACTGCTATGAGAAATTTAAAAAAGCTATTCAGACATTCCCATGATTAAATCTGAAATCAAGAATGTCAAAGTGGAATATCTGGAAAGTCCAGTTATGATGGAAGGCCTGCTGGGCTGTACCAGCCTTCAACAAGTATGAAAAGGTAACACAAACTACACTGGAATTTGAATAGATCTCAAATAAAGAGAACCCATCTTGGATACAGTTAGAACAGACACTTGCAAACTCAAGCTCATTATATAATTTGTGATGAACTTGTATTCCAAAATTCTAATACCCTTGAAATATCAACAACTACTCCAGAGTCACTTTCCCCATATCTGATCTTCCGAGTTATCCGCACAGCTAGGACAATTTGTGGATTTGGAATTTCTGTTCAACTGAAAATGTCACATTTCTGATTTTTTTCATTTGAAATTGGAAAAAAAAAGTCAGAAATGAAACATTTTCCATAGAATGGAATTAAAAAAAAAAATCTCAGCAGGGGAACTGACTGGGCAACCAGCAATCTTGGATCCCTGGGAGCTGAGTAACTAGCCAGGCAGGCCGCTGGAGATCTCGGAAGTAGGGCAGTCCATCCACCAAACCTCTTGTTTTTCATCAAAACTTCTGACGGAATCAACACATTCCCATGGAATATGTGTCTTATGTCAAATCAGTTGTATTCACATCTGCTTACTGTAATGATTCCATTGTAGTAACTGCTGAGAGCTATTGGTACTTGTATGATTTAGGAGAGAAGAAATTAGCTGCAGTGTAATATTCTGAGAAATCTTGGCATGTTTGTTTAAGATCTTTTGATGTTCATGCTACTTTTAATCCAAGCATGTATCGATGGAGAAAGGCTGATCAGAGTTAGTATATAGAAAATGAAGATCTGAGGTGAAATACAAACAAGTTAGCAAATCAGGAGGTTGAAAGATACTCAGGCTGTTCCATTGCTCTCATTTATTAGATGGAGAAAGGAGCAACAAAATACAGTACAGCATTCACACAGCCTGAAAATTCTTAATTTCCTTTGTGATAACTGTGCTAATGAAAATATATAGCAGAGGACACAAAAAATCTGGAAACATTACCCTAGGTATGTAGGCAAGATAAATTCTGGCCTAGTTCAAGGAATGCATACAACTTATTGGAACATCAGATGTGAGTGTGTGTGGGGGGGAGGAAATATTTCCCCAGTGAGTTCCAAACATGTCAGAAAATGTCTTCTGCTTGGAAGTGAGAAGTTCGCTGTTGAGAACTGACAAATCTCTATGTTATCCAAATGACTTACCTACTACCCAGAATGTACTCAAAGTGAATCTTCACTGCTGCTGGTGGCATGGCTTCAGGCAAAATAAGTCTTCTTAACATAGTGAACGCCTCATTGATTTAAAAGATTAATCTGGAAACCTTCCCAGATTATACATCTGTCTGTGTAATTTACACCTTAGAGGCCAAAAGAGCAAGTTTTTGAATGTTACCTTGTCTGTTTTTCCTTGCTATCCATAACAGCTGGGAGTAATCTTGACATGCCATACCTCTCCCCAAACAGTTTGGCGGATGGCTTGCTAGCAGTTACACACAAGATACAATAGCTGTAAACTAACCATGCACAGATGATCTCTGTGTGCCTCTAATGACCCATCTGCAGAACCAGTTGTTTGATTTAGTGTGGATTGGCAGGGGATCCATTGGATAGAGAGAGGCTGTAACTTGTATTTAGCAATAATTTATTTCTGTTCGCACTCTGTTTTCCCCTCTTTTTATTTAACTTTTTATTTAACTCTCTTCTGTGCTGTCAGTGTGGAGGCAACCACCATGCTTTTTGCTTAGATCATTTTCAAGTATCCTCAGGCTATCAATCAAGTTTTCTGATTAAGCTGTGGATAGTGACATGGTAAACATGAACATGTGGATGGTTCATGCAGCCTGCTCCTATACCCCAGCTGGGTGTTTGCTCCTGTTAAAAGACTGGATTGTGCATGGCCCGTCCAGTCCCTGCCTGTAAATCAGAAAAAGCTGACTCTTCATAAAGCCAGTTTTCATTCACTTCATCTGTAGGCCCTAATGCAGTTCTTTATGATGACATGAAGTTGGTGATCCAACGTGCATTTCTCTTTATGATACAAGGGCTGTTCTTTGCATCTCCCCCAGATATGGACAGTTTCATGGAAGGCCAGTTCTGGGGCTCTCCCCCATGCTTCTCCACAAGGGGCCCCTGTTTTCCTTCTGTGTTCCTTTCCTCCCCCACCTCTCCCTTCCCCTGCCCTACATTCCCACCTTCCCCCTCCCCTGCAGAGCAAACAATAAAGCCTTCTTTTTTGGGAAAAAAATGGACTTTTTATTGAAGGGACATACAACAGAGGAAGGACTGGGGAAAGAACCTGGAATGGGGGAGTGGGAGAGGGGCTCAGGGATGGGGCTGAGAGTGGCACCTGCCTCCAGATGTTTAGGAGGCTTTGGCAGCCCGAGAGGTCCTACCGCCCTGTTTTCTGGGGCCCCAGAGGCCTCTGGGGAGGATAGGACGGGAAGTCGGGGTAGGGGATGGAGACTGGGGAAAGAACCTGGAATGGGGAAGAGGAGAGGGGGGCTCAGGGATGGGGCTGAGAGTGGCACCTGCCTCCGGATGGTCAGGAGGCTTTGGCTGCCTGTGAGGTCCCATTGCCCCATGTTCTGGGGGCTGAGTGGTCTGTGGGGAGGCTAGGAGTACCAGCCATGGGAAGTGGGATAGGGAGGTGGCTGGTGGCCTGCTTCATGCACAATGCCATGTGTTCCATCACCGAGGAGAGGGAGGAGAACACGGTGTTTTGCTGGTGTGCCAGCTAGTCCCAGGTGGCCTTCCTTTGCTCCCGCTCAGCCCAGTGCTCCTCCTGGTTGTCAGCCCATTCCTGGCACTCTTCCTCAAGTTCCTGCATGAGCAACTGCAGGCAGGCCGTCTGCTCCTGCATGAGATCCTCCCAGGTGCATTTGCACCTGCAATTCCCACCGAGATGGGTCGATGGCATGGGAAGTGGGGGATGCACCAAGCTTGCAGCTGACCCAGTTGTGAAGAAAAGTGACAAGGGCAGTCATCCCAGGAAACACTGTGTATGAAGCCTAGCCCTAATCTCTGAGCTGACACCAAAGGTCTCAGTTCAGAAGATGGCGATGTGTTTCGAGCAAGGTCATATATTGCCTAGATAGCGGGCACTTTCCAGCAGAGGCACAGATATCCCAGGGAGCATTGCAATGCCCCCAGCCTGTGGACAAGAAGGATTTGGAATGTGCCAGCCAGCCAAGGATCCTGCGGGATGTGGGGTATAGGGTAGGTTGTCTTCCTTCCATGTCCCACATAAATTAGGTCTGGCACTGGCAGCATCCTGCAGAGAGACAACTTCTAACCCTGCCCGCTGGAGGAAGAGGAGGACTGTTAGGGGAGGTGTGTGAGAGTGGCAGATGCCGCTTGCCAGAGAAAGTGCTACTGCGTTCCCTTCTCTTCCTCCCCCCAGCAGGTTCCCATGCATGAGATCAGTCTCCTCCGCATCTCTGTGCTTGACCGAGATCAGATGCTGCCTGAGTGCAAGCATCACCCTGTGCCATGTGCAGCACTTCTGTGTGTTTCCATGACCCCAGACTCCTTAGTGGTGGCTTGTCATGGGAAGGTGTCTCATCACAGAGGCTGGAGTAAGGGAAGCCTGTCCATGAAAAAAGGAGCGAGGGGTTCCTGTGTGAGAGCATCTTGGGGCTGAGTGCTCCAGATTGGCACTCCATCTCCATACATTTGAACATGCTGTTGTGTGCTCCCCAGGCTGAGTAGGCTGAGCAAGGAGCACACAGCCCCTCATAGTCCATTGCCTGCCCCCATATGGTTATAGGGAAAGTTATAGCTCTCACCCTAAGTGCCCTCCCTGGGTTCTTCTGAAACCTAGGAGACATATTGGGAGGATAGACCAGCTCCAGAGTGAGGAGCAGCTCCTGTCTGGTTGGCATGGTTGCCTGGCTAGACTCCCCCTGCACCTCTTCCACTCACCCTCCGCCCTCCTGCAGGCTGATGCTGGGAGTGTCCTGGCTTGACTCGATGATGACGGTGGGGGTCATGACCAGCTCCCCCCCCCCCCAGGATGGCTTCCAGTTGGTCATAGTACCAGCAGGGGTGTGGTGCTGCCCCAGAGCATCTGCTCTGCTCCCTAGCCTCGTGGTAGGCCTGTTGGAGCTCTTTAATCTTCATCCGGCACTGGTCCAGGTTCTGAGTGTGCCCTTTGTTAGCCAGGCTGGAGGTGATCCATCCGTAGATTTTGACATTCCTTTTCCTTGTGTGGAGATCCTGGAGGTTGGTCTCCTTCCCACAGATCTCAGTGAAGTCCAGGATCTCCACACCAGTCCAAACCAGAGCTCTCCTGTGTCCCTGGGCAGTGGCAGCTGAGGGAGCAGTAAGAGTGCTGGCAACCACAGGAAGGTCTGAGGTAGCACTGGGGTTGTTCATGCCTGCTTCGGATGGTGTATCACACAGGGCTTTCAAAGCTGGCCTCATGTGAGAAGCCCATCTCTTGTTCCCAGGATGTTTAAGCTGTGCAAGAGGAGAGGAGCAGTGGAGATGCTAGATATGGCCAGAGCGGTCAGAGCTGCAGTTGCAAGAAGTCTCTGGAGGCCAATTATTTCAAAATAGCAGCACTGGAGTGTCCAAACCACCGCGATTTTGAAATAACTATTTTGAAATTAGCGTTATTCCCTGAGAAAAGCAGGAGTACAGATTTCAAAATAAGTGACCTGTTATTTCGAAATAACAGGCTTGGTAGTGTGGACGCTCTGCTTATAAATTCGACCTAAGGGGGGGTTATTTTGAAATAACGCCTTAGTGTAGATCAGGGCCTACAGGGCTTATGCCTTAATTGATAGTAGTCTGTTCCTATGTAGGTCCTATGAATTACTGGAAGATGCTTATATACTATGGGAGTGAAGGTGCTTTAAAAACTTAGACTAACTGTTGGAGAAGGGTATATTTAACACAAAGAAGTTTCTTATTCAATTACGGCAGATTATTCAGTTGATGTTGATTATCATCACTGAACTTTGTCAAACGTGTGTAATTGCAATCCTAATAATAACATAAAAGTATATAATGGAATCTTTTTATAAGTTTTCTTCCACATTTACCTCTTGAGAATGGAATTGGTTTTATTTGCTCTGTATTGCTGACTATCATGCAGTGAGTTCTCACTGCATGCACTCAGTACTCAATTTCATTTAATTGAGCACAACAACTGTCCTACAGTGCAAACACAGGTGCTAAACATATGGCAGTCTGCCACTAATGAGAGGAAACATTTCTGTTAATAGAGACATTTTCCAATATGTTGCCCAACTTACCTGGTTTGTTTTGACTTAGATTGCAAAGTTTATTTTGCAGCCTGTTAATAAAAACCACAGTCTTGCATCTTCTTGCCCTGTTTCATGCTCTGCTTGACTCCTTTTGGGATGCCACTCTTTCAAAAAGGCCAAAGGCTGACCACGGAACTGCCACTTAAATACACAGGCCTGAATTCCAAGGGGCTTTATAGTGGATGTGAATTGAATTTACAGAGCAGTGAAAAGGGCTCATGGATCAATTCATACTTATGACAAGATCAGATACCAGTAATCACAATCTGTGCAGCATTCCATAAAGCTCAGTAATGTTACTGTGCCCTTGCATCTGCACTTGTTGTCGTCATGCTCTTTTGTTTCTGGAGCTCAGCCATTAAAACAAAGCAGAGGTTTGATCTTGAAGTCCCCGTGCAACCAAAATGCCCTTTTAAATCATGGAGAATTCTGGATATACAGGGAATGCAAGTCACTCAGCATAGTTAGTTCTTGTTGACTTCAAACAGAGAAGAGGATATTCATCACAGAACCCGAGGCCCCAATCCCACCAACATCTCTGCATGTTCCTAACTTTAACAGTGACTCCAACTGTCTGTAGGATTAAAGACCTGACCCAAAGCCCATTGATGTCAGCAGAGAAGATCTGATTCACTTTTAGGGGAACAGGTCCTATGTTTGTAAGCCTGACGATAATTCTGTAAACTTTCAGTTGCAATGCTTTGTTTAAACTGCAGCTGCTTCCTAATTCCAGGCCTGTATTTGAATTACCAACGCCTTATAAGTTATTGCCAAATGCTTAATTTTTTAAAGCTTGTTCTGTCATCAATAAATGATCTATTCCCTTAGAGAAAATAAATTGCTTCCGGATTAAACATCTCTGTTCTGAGTAAATTGTGCTTCAGGCCATAGTTATGAAAATATATTTGGCCTTAAGTACTAGTAGTTTTTTTCAGTACACAATCAACAAAAAGGAACACTGAAAATGATAGCCATAAAAATAATCATTCCTACTAAAATGGTATGTGACAGTATTTTCAATTGTAATTGATTTACTCATGTGGGAACCTAAAGAATACTGGGAATGCACTTATTGCCCCTTAACTGTACTAGAACAAAACACACATTTATATCCATGGCTCATTTGGGCAGATATGAAGGTGGATACAAATTTTGTGTTTAGAACTCTGCAACTTTGCGGACATCTGCTTTATATCTGTGGGAACCCGTGCCTGCAGATGTGGATATCTGTGTCTCATTTTTACAGCTACGGATGTGGATGTGGATACAAAATTATGTATCCACATATTGCTCTAGATAGAAGTACTATTAAAAAGACAGTTTCAGCTACATAGCAGAACCCTCAATAAGAGTGACTTGACATTCTAAGCATAGTTGTGGATAAATAGTTGCATTTGGCCAAGAAGAAAAATAAATAACTGCCTGAGAATTATGGTTTGGAGAGAAGATTGTGCATAATAAAAGAGAAAGCGTCTGAGAGGTGATGATAGAAATTATTTCAAATGTTCTCTTAGAAGATACCAAATTGCATCACCAGGAACCGAAATTAAGCAAATAATGATAATTTATTCACCTTAGTAGAATTTGTTTGAGAGTCAATAAAGATCAGCTTTTGTGAGGTTCCATGGCCTGTCATGTCCCAGAAATTGAGGAATGTCACTTGATTAGGTTCTAAGGCTCATTCTGTTCCCACAACTTGAATGTTGTTGTAAAAGACACATCAGAATAAAAATTCATAAAACAGAGGTTATAGAACAATGTATTTGCACTAAAAGGATGAGTCCTATGGATCATTAAAATTCCTGCTTGAATATTTATGACCCTATTTTTGAGCCCATGTCACACACTGTATCACACATTGGGTCGCTGGCAAGTTGAGAGGTATGCCTTTATATCCATAATACTGTATCTTGCAGGGGCTGCTTAGCATCTTCCATAATAGGGTCCCAAACTAGAAAGCAAATATAATAACATGTTGATCAGTTACTATACTCTCAGTTCTGATTGTTTTCCCATAAACAGGGAAAAACAGTGAGAAGTTGAAAAATATAGGAATTGTCATTTGTGTTTTAGTCAATGACCTAACAAGTCTGTTACATAGTTAGTCCTAGATGCCTGAGAGGAAGGTGTGGATCATTAAATGATATGTCTAGACCATCAGGCAGATCAAATAGTAGATGTCCTAGAATGTCTAGCCTATAGTTCTTGCTAAGGTATCTGCAGTACATTTAGGAGTAGTCAAAGCACCATTTATTGCAGCTGGTTTCCAGTGCAGCTAGGAAGATTAAAAATAGCTTTGAACTGGGGAACGCAAAACCAACAGAGAGTCAAGGGAAGGATTCTTTTTCCTCCCTGATGTAGCTGTGGTTATTGCTATCTCATAACATTAAACAACAATCATAGTAACAGAGTTAATGTTCAGACTGTGGAAGCTTGGCTCTAAATTAAGAGATTTCAGCTTCACTCAATACCATAGTGCAGTTACCATTTGGTTTAAGGTCTGTCTCTTTCTAAAAGATATGCTCTAGTTCAACATAAGTTTATGGCCTCTGTTAAGCAGGATGTCAGATTAGATTATCATGAAGATCCCCTCTGTCTTTGAAATCTATGTATTGGTTAATCTCTTTATTTGCATTTAGTGGGTATAAGCCATCTGGGGCTTCTGACGGATGGAAAATTGAAGAATACTTGACATAGACAGATGTATTATGTGAAGTATAAAGGAACCCGAGGAAACTCTAAAGAAACTATCAGTGAACTTGTGTTTTTGACTTTGTTAAGAAAATATTAAATTTTGTGTAGGGTACCTGGATATTAGATTGAAGGGTCCATTATAAATCTATTAAATATATAGAACATCATTTAAACTACAGGTTGGACCTCCCTGGTCTGGCACCCTCCAGACCTGACTGGTCCCAGATAAGGGATTTTTCCAGACCAGGAGTGGTTGTTTCAGGCCCCTGCTGCCGTCCCCCTTCTGGCACCCCACATTGGGCTCCCGCCCCTCTCCCTCCACAACCCAGCTGAATCACACACCAGCTCCCCAGATGAGCTGCATGCCAGCTCCCGCCCTGCCCTCACAGCTCAAATGAGCCGCCTGCTGGCTCCTGGACCCTCCCCCACTGCAGCTGCTGGGATTCTCAGAATCTGGAATATCCGTGATCAGGCTGGACCATAAAAGTTGCTAGACAAGAGACTCCTGGATTTTAGAGGTACAATCTATGGCTATTAAACATCATTAAGATAAGGAACTCACTTTCTGAAAAATGCATGAAACTTGCCCTCACTTGCTTTGTCTTGCCTTGTCTGTCATTAGAGTCTGAACTCCTTGGCTATGTCTAGACTACATGGCTCCGTCGATGGAGCCATGTAAAATAGTTTATTCGGCATAGTCAAAGAAGCGGGGATTTAAATAATCCCCACTTCATTAAAATAAACATGGCCACCGCACTGTGCCGACGATCAGCTGATCCGGCAAAGCGTGGCAGTCTAGACGCGCGATGGTCGACAAGGGAAGCCTTTGTCGACCGCTCCGGTATGCCTCGTGAAACTTTGACTATGCCGAATAAACTATTTTACATGGCTCCGTCGACGGAGCCATGTAGTCTAGACATAGCCCTTGAGACATGAAGCATGTTTAGTAGGCACCTAGCACACCGTGGAAATTTCAAGAAAGAAATGATAATTACTAATTAACTTCATAGCAACTTTGAAACATTATTTTATTTTACTTCTGGCTGGACTAGTATAACCCTTCATATGCAGTTGTTTGTGATTTTCATGTAGAATGGAGCTAACAGATAACACTGCTGCTCAGTATTAAATTATGCATTGGCTTTCTGACGTTACTACTGACCTTTCAGAAACCTAATGGTTTTGGTGAAATATCTGACAGAGCACTTCTCCATGTGTACCTGGTCTTTTGCAGAATTCACAATTGGCTGTTTACTTTTGATCCAAACATGTACTTTAATTTCTGCTTGCTTTTGATGTGCTCTTTCTGTTTTGTCTTTAGAACTTAAATAAGTGTTTTGTGTTTCTCCTTTCAATATCTAGATATATTCATATAGTAAATTACACTCTGATTCTAATATTAAAGGTGCCATAGAAATGCATTATGTGGTCATAATATAAATACCTTTTCTGCACTGAACAGTGTACATTGGTCATCATTAAAAAGTGAACAATTGTGAACAGGTGTCGCTCAGTAGCGTTTTACATAAAAATATGGACATATTTTTAAGAAAGGAAGTAACTGTAGTAACTATGTGAATGTCTATGGGCAAATGTTCCCTTTTAATTAGGATCTCTGTGTATATCATACATCTTCTTTGTTTTCTTACTTAACAGTTCACTAACCTGAAAACTAACCATTTATAAGAAACAAAGAAAAGATATAACACACATGAAGGGTTGTTTTTTTTTAAATATCTGGGCTAAATTTCCATATAGAGGCAAAACATCATGGCAATCAAAAGCATTGAACCCATTTACATCTGCAGAGAAATTAGGCCAATATGCTCACACAAAATAACTGTGTCAAGTATTAGTAGTCTTGTGGCACTTATCTATTGTTATGCTCTATAATTCTTGTTCCATCACATTCAATAAAATTTACACAATTTCAGGACACAACAACAGCTTGGATTTTTTTTTGCATACTCAACCGATTAAAAGCTATTAATAATTCACTTCAATTTAATCAATGTCCTAGTGGGTCATTGTCTGTAAGGATCAATACACTTGATCTTAGCCAAAAGGCCGAGAAGCAATAATATTTGACTGATTCTGGTCATATTGAGTTGGAAAAATACATAATAAACCCAACATTGTGTAATTACAACACTTGTAATAAAAATGGTTGAATTAGAGAAGGGTGCCTTGAACTAAAGCTATGGATGGAAGGACCCTGAATCTGTGTGGCTCAAGTCTCTCTGGAATATACTGAGACTCCCAGCTGTTGGTACGTTGAACGGAAGATGCAGGAGAAGAATAAAAAGACAAATGAAGAAGAGACTGGAAGGGAGAGGCATGGGCTGCAAGTCTAAGGATATGCAAAAGTCACCCATTCTTTCTTTATTTCTTTAATGAAGAAAGATTAAAACATTGGAATACACATCTGTCAACAAATCATTGTCTCTCTGTTAATGCCCTCTTTTAAGCGGAAGGCAAATGCTTGTAGGTGAATCATTTACTTGGCATTAAAAGGCTTCCTTCAGATCTCAGTATTAGTGAGTTGTCTCTTCAGCACTCTTTTGGCGTGTTTTTTTTTCTGTGATATATATATTTAGCTTGAATTTTTCATTTCCCTCCAAATGATGCTGTAAGTAATAGCCCACTTACTAGTTCTTTAGATTATTTTCTATATCCTCATAACAAATAAACATCATAAAGTACAACACACTTCAGCCTGACATCAGCTACATTGTCACCCTAAAGTGTGCCACCTGAGGGTTAAAACAGGGATGTGTGGGGTTTGTATGCTCTTGTCAAAAGAATTGCCAGAATAGTGCATATTTGTTTTAAAACACCTCTCATATCCAAAGCATCCCAAAATCATTTTGAAAGCAATGGATTAGATATTGTTAGTGCAGTGGTTGAGTGATGGCTCAGATCCACGTTATCTCACTCACAGGCTAGAAAATTAGAACTTTTTAAATTGAAAAATGGAATGACTATACAGTAGATACATGTATAGTTTTCCATGCTGCTTCTACATTGTGTGCACGTGTTAATTAAACATGTCAATTTTGAGATGCTGAATCAACCAGTGCAGAAAATGAAATTCATGTTTCCTGGAGCAGCCTTGATTCTATTCCTCTGTTATCACACAATGGCTTGAGAACCCAGTGGGCCAGATTTTGTCATGCTCCCTCAAATTTGCTTTATTTACGCTCGGAAATTACAGCATGGTGGGAAACATGTTCATTCAGGTGGACTTCATGTTGTGAAATTGCATTTGGGGCCCAATCCAAAATCATTAAAGAGTGCAATAGGCTTTGAATGAGAGCCTTGTCAGACTGTGTATAATGAAAAAAACAATTTGAACCCAGTTACATTTTTTAGTCAAGTAAAATACTAACTGGGACTTGGTCTTTTATCACATAAACGAGAGACGTTGATCTTCACCAGCAGCTATACTGGTGGTGTGTAGTAAAATGAACAGAGTCTAACCTCTGAAATGCAGGCTGAAGCAGGTGCTTCTCTTTCTGTTTTTAATAAGCAATTACTAAGTGTCATTAGCATCCCTGACCATGTCAGCATGTAAAACAGAGGGCAACATATGGTCCTTAATGTGTCTAGCATATATGAAGGGCCTAATCAGTTATGCAGTAATTTTATAAAGCATTGGATTAAGTCCTGTAAATGTGTTGGACATATTAAGGGCCATATGCTGACCTATTTCCATACATGCTTCTCCCACAGATGTCCCCACAGATGATTTGATGTGGATGAAAGTTGAATGCACAGATCTAGGGAAACATATGGCCCACAATGTTAAATCAAGAAGTACTCTTGGCTGTATGGCATATTTAAAATACATTGCATAATTATGAAGGGGGGAAGGCCAACACTGATATATTTCTTAGTAGTTGTGTTTAATTACCAATTAAAGGTTCTTTTTGTGAAGATTTTAGTCACACATCTTTCACAGATATAATAAAGAGTTGTACGTTTGCATCCTGATATGATTCTATGGAACTCTATTACATGATGCTAAAGAGGAAAACTCCTCTAGGAACTGGATATTGTATACATAACTGCTGGGATTTAAAATCCTCTCATGAACAACAAAAAGGGGGAGAGGGAAAATTATCTGGCAATTTCATTGTGAGGATTTAGTTAGAAGTAATGTCCTCTTTGACTAAAATGATACGTTCTTTAATTTCCTCCCAGTTACTGCACTTGTCTTTAACATGTTTATCACTTATTCCCAATCAAAGTCATTTAACTACTTGATGTTGCCCATGGTAGGCTGCCAGAGTGGAATAGTCACCATGATAAACACTTAAAAAACCTGCATCTTGCAAGAAAGAAATCTTTGCTTTCTACTCTTTGCAACATATTGTATCCTAGCTGACCTTTAAAGTTACTTTGTTCATGTACTTCATTGCATCTCAGACTTCCTTTGTTTCCGCTCCCCCCCAACCCTTTTTAACTATCCTAATTTATCTTTTGGGATTGATGCATCTTTTGTAGCTAATATTATCCTTTGGAGTTCACAACTGGGATTTCTTAAAGTAACACATGAGTGCTAGTATAATAGCACTAACAATAGGGAGCTGTGGCGGGGTGTCTAGCCCCATGCAGTCCAGCCCTGTGGCCGAGTCTCTCACAAACAGGCTCTGTGACCTAGTCTCTCCCCAGCAGGTCCTGAGGCCTAGTCTCTCGCACACAGGCCCAGAGCCTAGTCTTTCAGGATCTGCTCCTGGTCCGGAATCTGGGAAGAAGGGGTAGGGAGGCCTGGGCCCTCCCTCTCCACTGGGCCCCAGCCCAGGGCCCTATCAGTGGTGGGTGGTTCCCACCACTGGCTCGGCGGGGAGTTCTCCCCGAAACGTGCTGAGCCTGCCGACCATGTTCCTGCTCCCCGCCCTGGGCTGCTTCCTACCCCATCTACCTGGCTGGCGTAGGTCCCACCTGTATATGCTGGTCTGGCTGTGGTAGCAGCACTGGCAGGCCCGGCGTCTGCTGCAACGGTGGTGTTGGGTTTGAGGTTGGCCATTGGCACGGTGGCAGTTGGTGCGGTGACAGCGGCTAGGGTGGCTGCAAGCCGTGGGTGCCAGGGCGGCAGCGACTGGTATGGTGTCTGTAGCTGCAGCGTTGGCTGGGCCTGCAGCTTTGGCTCTGGCTCTGGCTCTGGCTCTGGCTCTGGCTCTGGCTCTGGCTCTGGCTGCCGTGACAGCTGCTCCTGTACTCAGGCAGAAGCTCCTTTCCCTCTGGAGGTCTGCCACAACTGAGCTGTCTCCCTGGCCTTTATACCTGGCCCACAGTTGGAGCATGCCCAGCACTGCTGCGGGGGGGCGGGGCCTTCTCAGCCCAGCAGGCCAGTTTGCTCTCCCCTTGGCTAGTGTGGGGTTGGATCACCCCATCACAGGAGCCTAGATTCATGAGCTCATAGGGATTAACAAGGATTTGAAGTATATTTTCTGTAAAGAGATAATTATTACTATTTTGAGTGTTCTTTTATTTCTTACTTGTTTACCAAAAGACAAATAGTGGCCACACAGGCATTGAGTAATTTTGGTGAATCTTCTAAAATGCCTTAAATAAGACCGTTTTGAGATACACTCTGTGCTTTACCTACATCTCATTTAAGCTCATCTGAAGAAGTGGGTTTTGCCCATGAATACTCATGATACTATACATATTTTTGATAGTTTCCAAGGGCATGTCTACACTAGGAAATTATTTCAACTAACTTATTTAAAAATAACTCCAAAAAATAACTATTTCAAAATAGTGTGTCCACATTACAAGGCAGCATCAAAATAGCATGTCCACACTGATTGGAGTCTGCATCACATTTAAAGCCTGAGGAAGCACTCTGGGGAGGGCACCAGGAGTGTGGACACTTCCTGTAGCTGCTTGCTGAGACTAGCTGAGACACGTGCTTAAAGGGGCTCCTCTCTACAACTGTGTCTCACACACCACTTCTCCACTACCGACCTGTTCGTGTGACACCAAACTCACCCTGTGTGCTCTGGTTGCCCTTGCAGATGCCACAACACTGACTACATGGAACTGGGGCTGCTGCAAAGCTCACAGGCCTCATGCTGCACCTCATGCAGTTCATCCACACTTCCCACATGCTGCTTCAGGACCATAATGAGCTGCTCAGACCGGGGGAACCGCTTCACCCAGGCCCTAGTGCTCCTGATACAGCAAGTGATCCTCAATCCCCTGCATGCTGTGGAATGCTGCATCTGGCAGAGGGAGACCAGTTCAAAGTGGTGGGACGGCATCATCCTGCAGCAATAGGTCAATCAGCAGTAGCTCCAGAACTTCCGCATGCAAGAAGGCCATCTCCCTGGAGCTCTGCGAGTGGCTCATTGCTGCCCTCAGGTGATGAGACACCTGCCTGAGACCTCCCCCGACCCCGCATATGCACATCGCCATCACGGTCTGGAAGCTCACCACACTGGACAGCTACCGCTCCGTGGGGAACTAGTTCAGCATGGGGAAATCCACGGTGGGGCCCATACTCATAGTCAAGGCTGTCAACACCATATTGCTGTGGAAGGTCATCACTCTGGGGAACGTCAACCCCATTGTCACTGCCTTTGCCGCCATGGGCTTCCCCAGCTGTGTGTGTGGGGGACAAACCCACATCCCCATCCTGGCCCTGACCAGTATGCCTCAGACTACATAATAGGAAGGGGTACTTTTCAGAGGTGCTGCATGCCATGGTGGACTACATGGGCTGGTTCATGGGCAAAAATGTCAGCTGGTCAGGGAGGGCACATGACACCTGCATATTTCGGAACTCAAGCCTGTTCCAGAGGACGCACGCTGGCACTTTTTTCCCCAACCACACCATCAGGGTTGGGAACGTGGACATGACTATGTGCACCCTGGGCAACACAGCCTACTCTTTGCTCCCCTGATCAAACCCTACAGGGGCAGCCTGGACCCCATCAAAGAACACTTGAATGCCAGGCTCATCAGGCACCGCATGGTGATCAAGTGTGCCTTCAATTGCCTCAAGGGGAGGTTCAGAAGTCTCCCCACCCAACTGGACCTCAGCAATGGAAACAGCCTCTACATGGTGGAGGACTACTGTGTGCTCCATAACATTTGTGAGAGCAAGTGGGAAGACTTTTCTGCCAGGGTGGGGGCAGAGGTTGATCAGCTGGCCAGGGCTTACAAGCAGCTGGACACCAGTGCCATTTGATGAGTACATCAGGAGGCTGTGCTTATCCGGAAGATATTCCGCGTTAACTAAACACAAGATAATATCCCAAAGAGGAGGCCAACATATATATCTATTAGAATATTATTTACACATGTGCTCTTCCGAGCCCTCAAATAATCAACCATATCTTGCCCTTGTCTATGGCCAAACCTAGGGGGCTGCGGCGCGTGGGACATAGGTGCTGAGTTTCTAATCTGCTGGAGGATGATCCCTCTTAGCTCCACTCCCTGCCCCACACCATCCCTTCTCCCATGGCCCCATCTGGCTCCACCTATTCCCATTCCGCCCCTCCAAGCCTCTTGCCACCCAGTTCCAGCCCCTTCCCCAAGTGCATTGCAGCGTCATTCCTCTTTTGTCCCCTCCATTCCAGTGCTCCTCCTGATGCCAAAAAGCATCTGATTCATGGAAGGCATTGAGAGAGAGGAGGAGGTACTGATTGGCAGGGACCACCAGCAGGCAGAGGATACAAGTTCTGATAGAGGGCCTGTGTGTATCCTGCCCCCTCTCTCCAGCCATTTCCTCATTATTTTCTTGAAGTGCAAGCCCACTCCAAAGCATTGCCCTTGTCTTCTCCCTGCCAGGGCCCCTCCCACCTCTTTGTGTGTTAGCATGTTGGGGGCTCCTATGGAGCTACATATTTCATTGCTTCCTGATACACCCATCTTTTACTGTATCCCTCAGCTACAGTATTTCCTCACTTTATATAGGGGAGTTGCATCACTTCCACTGTCCTGGAGCCCTTTGTAGTGACAAAAGTGAAGGTTATATTTTGACTCTTAATGAAATTATGTTTTCCAAACCATCAGGGCCTTGCTTTTTGAGAGAACTTTGTCACCATATTTTTCAGCATGCATGAAAAAACACGTTCAAGTTGCTATATGTTTGTGTTCACAGAAGTAGAAATGATATACACTAGATTTGTATTTTAATCTGCAACTAGAGACAGTAAGTATCTGTGCACTGAAATGTGGTAGATGAGGTTTATTTTTAGTTCTTATTCAATTCCTTTCTCCCCCCATTTGTCTGTGTTTTCATCAAAGTGAGATTATCTCCTTAACTTTTGGAAACCCTACTACTACGACTACTACTCAACCCTTGTACTCCAAGTGGAGCATAGGTCATCTACAAGGCTCCCCCACTTCACTCTGTCTCAAGACAAAACTTCTAGCTGACTCCAGGAGTACACCAGTTGTTGTCCTTCAATCTCAGTAGATCTTCTCCACGTTGTCCGAGGTCTTCCTTTTTTGCGATTTCCTTTGAGGGTTCCATGTGACAGCTTGATGGACTATTTTGGAAACCCTACCATTGGTTAAAATTGTGCCCTTCAGGCAGCACAGAACTCCAGGAGGAATTTGTTTGTGGACTCGGAGGTGGAAGAACATTTAGGCCTCAATCTAGGAAAGCATTTAAACTCATGTTTGAGTATATGAGTAGTCCCCTGGACAACAAAGGAACTTTTCCTGTGCCTAAATCAGTTACGTAAGTACTTTGCTGATTCAAGACCTTAAGGCCAGGTAACTGAATGTGGTGAGTTGAAGGTTCCTGTCTCTCTGACCTTCACTGCCCCCTTTGGAGAGATGCATGCACTGAGTGATACATGAAGGAGAGTTGGCAGTTGTAGCTGACTGCAAAGGCAAGTGACAGTCTGGCCCATATTATTCAGATAAGGAGAGGTAGGTGTGTGCTTTAGTTATCTGGCAAAGTTATGCCCATCTGTACACAACTGGTGAGTATTTAATTTATTTCTGATGTGCAACTTCAAATTTTGCAATAATGTCATGTAATTTGAATGAGCTTCCATTTTTAATTCTACATGTACAATACCAGTTTTGCTAAGGTCTCAGAAATCATAATTCAGCCTAAAAAATTCACGACACTGGCTTAAAAATCATGAGATTTAAAAATAAATAGTTGTCTTCCTGTTTCTGAGACTTAATGTGTTCAAGCTTTTTTTCTTCAATTATGAAGGCTAGAAACTTACTTCCTTTTTAATGAAAGCTGAGATTCTCATGCAAGCTAATAATTTCATCACTGTGTGCTTTAAGAAAAACACCAAGACTCCAAATACAATGATGAGAGTTGGCAACACTGATTTCATAACTGACAGATGTTTAGATGAACCCATAGCTTTTAATTAGCAATCACTAGATTCTCCTTTGGCATATATGGCTTTTCTGTTGCTGGCTATTGTCTAACTAGAACTCTGAAGCATTTACTTTCCCCAGTTAAGATACTGTAATACTTATCCATTAATATTTATCTTCCCACAGCTCAGATTTTCACACAGAATATTAGAATAACAGAAAGCACAAGAAATTGAGAGAGAACTAAATTGCTTCTACAGCCATAGCAAGAAACAGAACATATAATTAACTATATAATCATTCCACTTTTGCAACATTGTATTTCCCTCAAGGTAACAAGTATGTGCCTCCTTCTTGAAATATCAAATCGACTGGAATTTGAAACAGAAGTCATTGATCAAAAAAGACACATATATTTAGGGAGGAATTTTCAACAGCACTTAATGGATTTAGAAATACAAATTCCATTGAGAGTCAATACAGTTTACGCTTCAAAATTCCACTTAATGCACAGAGAGCAAGTATCTTGGACTAATTCTCATTGTTTCTTGTTGTCTTTTACCTACTACTTCAAACTCATGAGGATACATAATTCTGTATCTTTTTCAAAGATGCTTTATTTGTGCATAGCTATTAAGTGGCATCAAGGGCTGCAACCCATCAATTTCCTTGGATGGTTCTATACAATTTGCTGCATGTAATTGTATTAGTACATCACAGATCTTTTACAGGACAAGGACATACATGCCCTTTTAATTTGAATCAGAACACCTGGACTTCCACCACTAGACTGGTAATGGTAATGTATGCCCTGAATCAATGATTTAGTACCTCTTGTGCCATATAAATGGAAGTAGAAAACCAGTTGGGGGGGCCCAAACTGGAAAATTTTGGCAAAGCCGCACACTGATGTACAGAAAACAAAAACTATATTACTTATCTAGGGTGGATGTGGTATTGTAAACTGGTCTCAAAATCTTCCATTGCAAGATTTTGGTACCCAGGTCAAAACAATGCTTGCATATGTGAAAAAGGCACAAAAATGTTCCTAAGTTGTCAAGATATGTTTGAAAGAAAACGTAACCAATAAAAAGGGATTTAAGCAATTTACTTTAACAGTGGAAAACAAATTTGTCATTCAAAAGAGTTCTTTCACACAATTATCACATGTATTTTAAAAGACAAAAACAAATTCTACTTATACAAGTGGTCATTTTGACACAAATTATTAACAAGTTTCCATTACCTGGCCATGTTGGCCTTGGACATTGTACTAAGAAATACACAGATTATTCATTGACACAAAAGTTTTAAATAATGCATTCTTTATAGTAGAAACTAGGTATAATACTGCACACCATGATGCTAGCAAGACCCTAATAGCCAATGGATTCCCTCTCAGTGATGGATAATATGACTGTATATATGTGTGTCTAGCCTTTCTCAATATATTTGCCATATGCTAGAAGTCTACATTTTAACAATCTGTTGTCTCAGTCTGATTCAGATGCATACTGGCAACTCTGAGGATTACAACAGTCCTCACCAAATGTATGTAGCAATCCTGAGTTCATGCCATAATCTGCCAGGAACTATTGCAGCTATGATCAAACTTGGCTTTTTTACTCCCTCATGTAACAAATTCCAGGGGTGCTTCAGAAGCAAGTGTCTGTTCCATTAGTGATAGAGAAATCTATGTATCTTTGTTGTGATGCCACCCTTTCCAGTTGGGGAAGGTATGTCAGGATGAGCTTTCAGTGCTTGGTTCCATATAAGGGTCTAGTAATTTGCATGTTAGGTATGTTGGAGAAGACTGTCATACATTTGGGGAAGGGCCTCATTATAAGCTGACAGAAAATCTTATATCACACACCATTTATGTCTGCTGAGTTAGCCATTGGGAAGGATTATCAGAAATTCTACTGATTTCTCCGGTGCAGGAGGTATATCCACCATACCACCAAAACTGGCAATGCTTCTACATTTGTATGGATACTTTCTGACAAGCTTTGTTTACTGACCCTTGATAGAATGCTGATTGCATCATAGTCAGTGAATGGGTACCATTCTGCTTAATTATTGGCCTAGTTCAGCTGCAATAGTGTGGATTGGTCAAAACCTTACTTTATCTTTCACACCATTATGTGAAAGAAAAGCTGCTGCTGTTTCCAACTATTAAATAAAATAAACGTAGAGAAGTGTGACATCAGTGTCCAGAGACCACACCACTACATAAGGGTAGTCTTGTGAAGCATGTGCACCATGAGCAGAAGCCAAGCGTCTGCTTCTTTGTGTGATGAGCATAGATCTTCTCCGTCTACAGCAGCATCTGAAGTGGCCATGTGAGCATCCTTGATTAACCTGCAATAACAATTTTCTGTACCAGGCCAAGTAAAGTTTTTGCCAAATCATACTATGAATATGAGAAAGAATTGATCAGGTAAGATTTCTTCTTGGGATTTCCAATGAAATTATTCTGTTGCATTGGGATGGGTATTTTGAGGCTATGGATTCTGACTTCCTTGCTTATAAGGATTGCCTTCAGGCACACTCAGAAACTATAAATTGAATCTGTGATAAATATTCTTATGTAGCTCTCATAACCCTGTACAGGCTAGCATGTGGTTCCAAGTTCAGGTCAACAAATTCTGAAAACATAGCTGCCCGCCTTGTATGTGACCATTCATATAACAGCTGTGCCATTCACTAACCAACCTGCAGGCATGCTGGATGCTGGCACAATAGCTTATTTTTTTGCAGTTTTGTTCCAAGTACCATCAGAGTGTGCTAGAGCACATGAAACTGTGGAAAGCTCATGTGTGAAAACTTCCTTTAGATCCGTCTCTTTTGTTTGTGCAGCTACCATGACATGGTTGAACAACTCCTGGGGTCTGCAGAGATAGTTGCTATCTTATCACTACTAACCTCCAATAGGATCTTCTTGCTTGCAGAGGCAAATGTCTTCATGTGGAACTTGTTCGATGCTTCCAGCAATCCAGTGTATTTTCATGTAATCTGTTTTCCACAAGCTGTTTCATAGGTTTGAGTTCTGTGTCATTTGCAGTAAGAAGCTTGGTGGCAACCTCTGCAGGTGCAGCAATGCTGGCAGTGGTGTTGGTGAGTGCTATCAAGTCAGCATTCAAATGAAAGGGGTTTGTCATCAAGTCAATGATGACATGAATAGCCATATTTAAATCTCCTTTGTCACACTGCAGGTGAGGCGGTGCAGCCTTCTTGTGTTATCTTTGTGAAATGTCTGAGTCTACTGTATTATATATTATCTTCATAGAATTTGGGATATCTGAATGCCACACCATTCTGTTTTGTTGTGAGCACATTCCTTCCATTTCTGGCCAAAATGTTTTGGCACAGAGCATTTTCGGTCTGCCCAGTGGTCACTTGTGATCTCTAGGGTTCTAGTCTCTGAAATGGATCGTTCACCTATTTTCTTGCCTATAGGTGACATGATCCACCCATCTCTGCTTTGCATTGAACATCATACACTACGCATTGATTGCCTTTGTATACCTTCTGATCTCCTCATTTGGTATGTTATCATGAAGTGATATCTTACACATTTGTTTTTCCATTGCTCTCTGACATTCAGTGAATTTTTCTTCCTCTGCTTTCATTCTTGACCAGCTGGTTAAGAATGATGTCAGTAAAGACCTTATACACCTGTGAGAGAAATGTGACTTGACTGTACTTGCTCGGTTCTTCTGGTTTGTATTTCTTCAACAATAGTACTGTTTTCAATTTCTGTCATGCATCTGGAACACAAGTACTATTGATGTAGGTGGTGAACCATTGTGCGATTGCTTTGAAGAGAGTATCTTCCCCTGCTTTGAGAGATTCTGGCCAAATACTGTTCACTCCCAGGCTCTTTCCACTCTTTATGTTACGTACTGCATATTTGATTTCTTCCCACATAACATTGTGAAACCCATTATATCCCCTGTAGTGGGGCAGCTTGCCTGCTTGGGCCGGAAGGGGTTAAAGCAGGCTAGAGGGAGCCTGAACAGAGCCCTGGTCAATCAGAGAGAGGCTTTCAAGAAGCCAATCGGAGGACAGGTTTCTGGGGCAGCCCTGTTTATAAGGAGTTGCTCATCAGAGTCAGGGTAGTTGAGGCCTGAACAAGGAATGTGCAGAACTAGCTCCAAAGAAAGCACCTTAGAGACAGAAGTGCTGGACAGGCTCAGGGGAGCTAGAGAGCGGGATGCTTGAGTCTGACACCTGCCAGGCTACAGGCCTTGACACAGGGTCCAAGAAGGTGCAGGAGTTACAGGGGAAGTGGCCCAGGGAACAGGAGGGAGTAGAGGGGGTAAGAAGGAATTCAGGACAAGGCTACTGCCAGAGGATCAGTGGGCAGGCCAGGGTTCCCTCCTTCTCCCTTGTACCGCACCTAGCCCAGTGGTCCTGTTAGTGACACAGGTCCAGAGCAGAGTATGGAGAGAGTGATGATGGGTAAAACACTGGCACCCTGCTGAGGACATAGATAATCCCAGTGTGACCAGCAGGAGGTGCCACGGTGGTGAGTTGACTCTGTCACACCACACTTTTATTTTGCTATTCCAGTTTATCTAATTTTTGCTGTGTTTATTTTTAGTCTGATTTCTTATGAACCTTGGCAGAAGCTCATATTACTGATGCACCAAATATTCAGTGAGAGAGCCTGTGTGGTCAAAGGGAAAACATAGCTGTAGCAACTCTACAACCACTTCAAGATGGAGGTGCACAAGATTTCGCAATCTGCTATAACAAAACATATTAGGATGTTACCGTTTTCACTAGTACATTATTTGTCTTACAATATTGATCAAATGAAAATACCCTGTGTCCATGTTTTTAGCTGTAAATCATGATATTGAAATAAGCTATTTTTAAGAAATTATGTTGTGTAAGCACATCATAAATTATACATAGAAACAAACCAAGAAGGAGAAAACATATTTAAAGTAAATTTGCCATAATGGCATCATGGAGCATGAAAATCAGCATATAATTATACACATGTTAAAGTAGAGTCATTACTTTGACTTTTTTCAAAAAAATCATGAAGGTAATTTGACATGATTTACAAAAAACATCCATAATTCTCAAAATCACTGCTGCATAATACCACATTCCTTCTCCTAGGAAAACACTTATTGGGGGTCAATCTTTTCATAAAAATGTGTTCAATCTTCTCTGTATTGAAGCAATGCTTTATAATTCAAATTTCAAATGTAGGCAAGGTTTTCCACTCTGAGTCCCAGACTATACAAATCAGAGTTTTAAATTCCCACTAGAGGGACCTATTTCACAAGACCCAATGGCTACTATTGCATGGCTGTAGTGTAGACTAGAAATAATTCATAATATTTAGGAATTATCAGAGTGATTTTTCAATGTTGTGTGTTCAGGAACTCATCTAATGCTATCACTAGCATTTGAAAACTACATGAAGTATAATGAAAGCAACCCTTCCACCTCCCCTGTGAGGTTGAGAAATACTTGTATCTCCATTCTCCAAAAAGTACCAGAGTCACAGGGAGACTGTATTTCTTATCTAAGATCATATTGGAAGTCTGGAAATGGAAATGGAATTAAACTTAGTTTAATCCCTGGCCTGCAATATTATCTTTCCTTACTAGCATTATTTGTCTTTTCAAGACTACCTCCACAAGGAAAGTTGATGGAAAAAGTACCTTTTTAAGAAAGAAACTCTGAGTTTATCTTTCATATCTAGATGTTCACAAAACTGGAATGGGTGAGGGACTATGAGTTCTATTTTTACTGGCTATTACTATCCAAAATGGGGCATTCGTTTGTTTAGCAGGCATGGGATTGGATTGTAATTGCTTGTAATTTTTATTTGCCTTCCTTGGAGCTAGTGAGAGCATCTTAGGTTTGGTACAGAGTAGGATTTTTTTTCTACAAAGGATCATCACTGTTGATCCATACTATCATAGAGGAATTATTCAGTAGGTATTATCTATTTTTGTTAAATACTACAAGAATAGTTATTGATATACATTTATGAATATGTTCCGTGGGCTTAAGGGTTTAAAACCATTGCTCTTTGCTGGAGTATTTTAATAATTTGCCTGCATTTTGTAAACCACATCACAGAAAATTTTAAAAGCCCATATTTAGATACTGTTTTAATGATAATGTAAAAAGAATTAGCCGTGGAATGAATGATCTTGTTCATCTTACTATAGCATGCTGTGTTCTGTCACAGAGGGCACAATATCTTGTCCATTTAAAACCTTGTTAAACACTCCATTAGTAACAAATGAAAACATCTGTGTCAATAACTATCACTGATTTTTGTGAAATTCATGGTGGCTGTGATATTAAATTGATAATATTACTCTCTTTACTTTTAGAGAAAACAAATACCTTGCAAATAATTATACAAACAAAATTACATGCTTCTTAAGATTGGGTCTCCGTTTTTAGGATTGTATTCAACTGTTGACAAGGAACAGAGCAAGAAATTAAGGAGAAAATATCTGACAATAACCACAGAACAATACTGGATAAAATCCACGGATGCCAAGTGAAGAATTAGGGCTCACCTTTGAAATTTGAGAGGAAAATAGTTATAAAGTCATATATACCAACATTAGGTACAATGCATAGGAAGCACAGTTTCAAAATTATGTAGATTTCTATTGTTGTGCGGTGTCATATGGCACCACTCTTTTTAATCAAACCTGGCTATGATCCAAACCCTAAAATCTCTTATGTGGTTCAACCCCAGTATGGGTAACACTTCATAGACACTTCTTTTATAAGAGCTCATAGTATGTTGGTATTAACCCTCCTATCCGCCTTATCCACAGCATCATCTTTGATATCATCCCATGCCCACCCCTACCCACACTTAAAATTACTCTTTGTTTTTAAAATAGATTTCTAAAAAACAATATAACTAAGTTTATATGTAATTTGTAAGTATGGGGTTTAGGCATGTTATAGTGTACAGGTATGAATATGTGATTAATTATGTATTTTTAAATGCTGGTAGTATATCAAGATGAATATGGTGCAATATAGTTAAAAGTAACTGAGATAGAGTTTTTTATGCATGGGTATTTAGCAAAGCAGAGGTACTCTTGACACAGAAACCTGGATATAAATTGTCTACAAGTCTGAAATATTTAAAATCCAGATTTAAATTTTGTGGATTGAACATTTCTGTAATTGATACAGAGGTATTTGGGGCAGAATCATTATACTTGTGTAGATATGCACATTATTTAGTGGTTGTTCATATTAATATAGAATTCTAAGTCAAAATACAGGTTGCTGACTAGGTAGATGTACCAACAGGGCTCAAAATTCAGCTGGAACCATCCCAAGCAGAGCTCTGGTAAATATTTTTAAACCCAAGAGAGCCTGGGACCTTCCATAGGGCTGGAGCTTTGAGCCCTGGTATATCCGATGGGGCTGGAGACCTGATCCCTGGCACACCCCATACACTACTTGTGTGGCTGAAACTCTGAGACCCACTGCCTTGCAACAGAAGCCTGGAGCCCGGAATGGGGAGCAGCAAAGGCACTCTTGGAAATGATCTCTGAGAATCGGAGACCTGTGTACCAATGTATGGATGGCTAGTTTTTTCTCATGTGGTTCCCCACACTTTTGTACAGGATTATAAATCCAGGACCCACTAGTCTCCCTGTTGGTTTTCTCCATTCTGCCACTTCCAAATATAATGAAATGCTGGAGAATGTGATCTGGTTTCCAACAGGATCCTTATGAAATCTACAGTATTCATGATGTTTCAGTCCTTCCATTCCTGTCAGAATTGTTACTTGAGAAACTGAGCCACAGAAAGGGAATCTCAATTGTATTGGGGATTTGGGCCACGTAGCTAAAACTGGACAGCAAGGAAGAAGGCAACATAATAGATGGACATGGAGCCTGTTGGTGTCGGGGGTAGGAATGGTAAGTTATGGGACCGGGGAAAGGCCTCAAAGTACAGATTGTTTAGATAAATTTGTAAAAGTGTGGCTGCTTACCTTAACCTAACCTTGGAGGCTTGCCTCATTACAAACATCACAACTATGAAGACTGGGATCTCTTGTGCTTTGCAAAGAGAGTATGAAGAAAATCAGACACTGTGTTCTGTGCATGAGAAAACTACTCAAGAAAGCAATCGCTGTAAGAAAAGCAGGGAAAACCATACTTCATCCTTAGATGAAAGGAGTTCAGTGGCCTGGTGTCAACATGTCAGATGGGAATGTGAGAACTCCTTTTGAGATACTGCAGTGGTGAACTGTCCTGAGAGACTCTGTGAAGAACATATTATTAGAAGGTAAAAGAATAGCAAGGCTTGGGAAGTGAAATAGTTCTGTTGCAGCATGTGTGAATTCCAGCTCTATCCTTTTCTGTATCCATCCATCCATCCATCCCATCCATCTACACACACAAAGAGGACAAACACATTTCACTGCCATTGTCTTCTGTGAAAGTTTGCTCTGTGCCTTACCTGCTTGTACTATATAGGCCTGATCCAACAAAGTACTTAAACAAAAACTCAACTTTAAACCTGTGAGTAAACTAAAATGAGTGGTTAAAGTTCAATCCACCCTTGAGTGCTTTGTTGAATCAAGGTTGTAATTTGTAAGGGATTTGGACATTTTGGAGTGTGTGCTGGGTTGGGGCAAACAGTTAAGCATGCACTTGATTCCCATTAAAAAACAATGTACCAAGTTTAGCTCATGCATAGATGCTTTTCTGAATAGGAATGTGATTGGGAAATTCCTGGCCTAGCATCCTAAACTGAAAAATGTTGGCTCAAGCCCTTGCAAGGATCAATCTGAGAACTCACATGTAAAAGAGACCATCAGCTTTGCTTCTGAACTTTAACATACTGAGAGGCTCTACTGGAGGGTTTATAATTTAAAGTTCCTGTAAATTAATGGATATAGTTAAAGTCTGAAAAATGATAAGAAAATAATATCATGAGAAGAACTGGATAAATAGGAAGAAGAAACTATGCATCTTATGATTACTTCCAAATATAATTTCACATAAGCTTTGTTCACCAGTGTTTATTTGCTTTTTGTGAATATCTGGACATATGAAATTTTGTTAATATTAATATTCATGAGAAAAGAATTTGAGGTCTGGAGCTGAAATTCCACCCACACATGTGTACCCACCTACATACATATAGGAAATATGTTAGTTTATAAAGACAAGATTACTGAGTTGGGAAACAAATAATATTATGCAACTCAAAATGACCAATGCAACATGGAATCATAAATATCCAGAACTTGAAGGAAAATCTTGAATAGTTGATGAATGAATAATCTATACATGCAAGTTATTGAGGAGTGAACATAGAACTCCTAGACACTCTTTTTTTTTCCTTCATAATTTAAGATTTTTTGGGGATGTGTGAATTTGTTTATGGTCTTGGAACTAAAAAAAAAAAAGTAAGCTGAATGCTTGAAAAATGAGTATTACCATCAAGGAGATTCCTGTGCTTTATTCAGCTATTTTTGCACTAATTTCATGGGACAATATTTTCAGTGGAATTAAAGATCCTTGATTAATTATCACCTATGTGTAATAAATTTAATACCATATATTAGACTAATAATGAAAATACTCAAGGCATTCACTCCTTTTTCATTCAGTTGTTCTTGTGGGGCAAAAGACATCCAATTCTGTGTCCAGGGACTTTTTTTAGACTAAGCTTCATCTTCTCTCATTAGTCATTCAGTTCCAACAAGAATTTATAATCTGGCTTTGTTAATGCACTTAGATTCTATTTTCTTGGAAACAGCCACCAGTAGCATTCTGGAGAAGTTGCTGGAATAGAATTTTTTGTCACTCGCTTGTACCACTGCAAAGCCACTTCTTTATGATGCCATTATAGAGTTGGATTCTTCTCTAACACCACAGCAAATGGCAAGCTGCTAAAGTCAATGGAGGTTTACCACTGTAAGGCTATGTCTAGACTGCGGGCTTCTTTCGGAAGAAGCTTTTTGGGAAGAGATCTTCAGAAAAAACTTCTTCCGAAAGAGAGCGTCCACACTGCTAAAGCGCATCAAAAAAGAGATCTGCTTTTTTGAAAGATAGCATCCACTCATTGTGGCTGCTATCTCACATGTAAGCTGTGATTACTATGGACAGAGTGGCCACCAGAGCACCTGTGCTTTTTCCTCATTCCTCTTCTTTCTAAAGAACTCCCTCTTCCCTGTCCACACACGCCTTTTTCTGAAAGAGCTCTTTCAGAAAAAGGCTTCTTCCTCATAGAAAGAGGTTTACCAGTTTCAGAAAAACCCCTCTGTTCTTTCATTTTTTTCCTGAAAGAATGCAATTGCAGTGTGGATGTAAGTGATTTTTTTTTGGAAAAATGTCTGTTTTTCTGAAAAAGCTCTGTAGTGTAGACATAGTCTAAAAAACAGTGTGAAGGAGATCAGAATCAGTTTCTTAGCTCTTCCAGAGCTATAGCTATTAAGAAGAGTAAGCCAAATCCTGAGGGCCTTCCCTTTAGTACTGAATTCTTGTTCAGGTAAATTCCCAGTGTGTTTTTCTAAGGGCAAGATTGCTTTCTCTCATGGTTAAATCCATAGGAGAGAGTTAAGGCAGAGAGAGGATTCCTTATAATTCTTTTTATTCAGCTATGGCCTCATGGAGGAAAAGGCTGCTATGCTAGTGGTCGGTAGAGCAGCTGGTTGTGACCACTGAGAGGTGGCTGGTCACTTCATACTGGCTCAGCACCTTGTTTCCATATGCTAAAATCACATTATAAGCCAGCTACCCATGTTATGTATCTCCTTAATATTCACCTCTGCCAGGATGTTAAGAACACATGACAAAGGCTAAGCATGTAGTGTACTCTGGTTGCCGCTTATTACAATAATTGTAATTTCCTGCTTGTTATTGGTTTGTAGTATCCACCTATGTCTCTTGTCATGTACTTAGATTGTTGTCTCTCTAAGGCTTGGACTACCATTCCGTTTTATACTTCTATAATGCCTACCGCAGTGGGGCCCTAATTTTTTATTTGGGTCTATAGACACTACTGCAATACAAGTAATAATTAGTAAATGCTTCTCTAATGTTACTTTTCCATGAATTTGCCCTGGGGATATTAAGGAATCATGAGTTACAGGGGGTGTTCCCAGAAGGTGTACTCTCTATTAAGATGTATTCCATATTCTGGCAAGTGGGAGATCCTAGGAGAGATAAATATTTATATGTTTTATATGCGTATGCCTAAATTTTCCAAACTGCATGTAGCGTATCCATGCAAACATTTACACAAAATTTGAGTACTACCTCTAAAAGAAGCTTCTTTTGCAATATTATTCATTCGTAGTCTGACATCCTAGCTGGAAGTGTTTTTATTAAAGAAATTCAGTCATTGATTTTACAGTAACAAATGACAGACTGATATTACTCTTTAGACAACTCCACGCAGTTGGTTCAATGCCAAAGCCTATTTCCTTTCTCTCTTATAACTCATTCATTCATAGACCATCCTGGGCTGAATCTCAAGATCTTTTTCTCTTAATGCTAAATCTTTTTTTGCAAAATTCTTTCTTTAAAAATCAAGAATTGCTAAACATTAAGCATTAATTGGGGAAAAAGAGGAGAATGGAGGGTCAAACAGGAGACTTACTTCACCGTTTGTGAATTGAGAGAGACAAAAGCATTGAATTCAGCTGAGACACTAAATTCAAGGAGGCTTGAAAATCCAAAGGCTGTAGTAGCTTCCATTCACCTTGAGAGAGACCTCTCCACGTCAAGGTTTACAGTGCATTTGCTGACATACCTGGGGAAAAACCAGTTGTCTCCTTAACTCGAGAATGAATAAATCTATCCCAGGATAAATATTTCATTTTCAATGGGTAATAAATTCAGCATGTGTACACACACACAAATCTAAACGAAAGGCAAAAAAAAAAAAGGCCTACTCAGAATGTTGGGCTAAGTTAAAGGACACAAGGTCAAACACTGACACACTGTGTTCAGTCAATAGGTTCACAAGTTTCTGTGCACCAAGGAATATCTTATGGAGTGTGCTAGGTTAGAATAATATAGGCTGGTCACTCGTCTTGCTGACTTAGACTGAACATTATTTCCTTTTGTAGTTATTACTAAGAAACCAGTGTAAGAGATTGTATGTGTGTGTGTAACTCTTTGACATTGTACCCATAGCAGCTAAAGATCCGAGAATTTCATAGGAAAGGCTTAGGTTGGAGAAAGGGTTATAACTTCACAGTTTCATCTCTCTTCTTTGAGGAATGAGATGTTTCTTTCCCTCACTGACAAGGAATTGGGGACTTGCTCCCCGCGGCTGGGGCAGGGAGGTGGAGGCTGCCCTGCCCAGACAATGGCTGCTTTGCAGCTCTCTGGGCACACTGGCTTGCTGCCCTCCTGTGGTCAGTCTGGAAAATAACTGTCCCTGCTACCAGACTCTTCCTTTTCCATTTGAGGAAACAGTCATATTCCATACACATTTCATTGTCCTGCAATAAACATATCCTGACCTTGCTTTAAGCTATGATAAAGGATGCTGCATACCAAATTTGGTGGTTCTCACTTTTACTGTTTAAGAGGAGTTCTTGAACAAACAGACTCACAGATGGATGGACAGACAGACAGTCGCACAACCTCTCTCAAACATATAATAGATATATATGGCAGATTTCAAGGTTTAAACAGCTTCATAAATTAGGAGTCAATCAATAGCAATAATAAATGGCTTTTAATTTCACACAGGTAACAACTGAGGTTTACCACGAGAGGCATACTTTACATATTAGCTATGCCCACTTTCTTTTCATGAGAAAGCACTTAAAACTGTGGCATAGAGTAATTGTTAATTGCTCTGGAAGTATTAGAGTATTTCTTGGGAAGGTAAAGACATCAGTGGGTTGGGGGAAAAATATGGAAATAAGCATTTCAGAAAATGGCACACTCTCTGTTAGAGAGGAGAGTTTTTACATACTGCAAAAGTCATTTGATACACCTACTGTGGATGTGTATCTATTATTGTGGATTCAGATGATGACTAATCCAGCTAGGATTGAAAGACTATTTGTATTTCAATTTTTTGGTTTTAAAGGGCCATAAGGTTTTGAAGCATTCACCTTTTGAAATGAAATTTTAAATACTTAGCTCTGCTTAAAGGGTTTTTGTTGAGTTTTATGCTCCAGAAAAAAAATGCCCCCCCCCCTTTTTTGTGTGAGAGGGTTATCAAAAAGAAAAAAAAATCTTCCTCCTTGTTTAGTTTCACATCATAGGTAAAAACCTTGGTGTTTGGAAGTTGCAACTGACCATGGCTTTTTCAATGTGCTTGTGTGTGTGGTTGCTCTCTTTTAGAAGAAGTTTTTTCAGAAGGTCTCTTCCGAAAATAACTTCTTCTGAAAGAAGCCTGCAGTCTAGACATAGCCAAAAAAAAAATACAACTTTCTGTTCATGAATATAAATGTGTAAACCTATTATTGTAGATAATTAATATTTTTATAACTCCTTGGTGACATGCTACTAATCCTGTTAATTCTTAATATTTTTGTATAATTTCAAGCCATCACAATTCATTGCCTTACTGTTTAGGACACCTAACACAGTAGGAATATAATGTACAAAATTAAAAATTCATAGGGATGGTTCAATACGATAAGCAATCAACATCTGAAAAACTTCAGTAGAAAAGATGCATTCAGACTTTCAAATGGCTGCCACAGCCAACATGGCATGAGTTGGTGATGACCCCATCTCTGCAAAATCTTTATTATGTCTGGCAAATTTCATGACTTAGTCATAGAACCCACAAATATTCTACAAACGCTGTCAGCTATAGATTTACCTTCAGTTTGTATTCCATTTGAACAACATTGTGAAGATTCAAGTTAGCTGGCTTGTCACGGAATCCGCTGCCGCCAGTTGTCTGAGCAGAGTAAACTGTGTTCCACACATGATGTCAGCTCATTATGAATAAATCTGCTGGCTTCATCTTACTGAATCACTGTTCTGTGCACATGGCATCAAGGACAAATGCTTGTCTTGGGCGAGAAATAAAATGAGTGTTTGAATGACAGGGGTCTTCAGCCCTAAATATGATCAGCACTAAATAGTTTTTTCAAAGATGAGAGGAATTCAGGGATGATGAGAGGTTTTATTCCCACTCTGTGGAATATGTGGTTCTAGGGAATTGTGCATGACCCTTAATTAGCCTTTAATGATCCCACAGCACTGGGCTAGGTATAATGAACTTTGTGGAGGCAATACATAACATTTAGGCTATGTCTACATTATGGAAATGCATCTGCTCTTCTGCTTTTTTTTGCGGAAGGGCAGACACACTCTTTTGGAAGTCCTGTCTTCCTCCGTCCATGAGGAAGAAGGGCTCTTCCAAAAGAGGAGTAGATGGGCCAAATTTCAGAAAAGCCTCTTCCAAAAAAGCTATTGTACACAATTTGTGTATCTTTTTCCAATAGATCATTGTAGTGTAGACAAAGCCTTAGAGAATGTCAGTGACCATTGGCAAACAAATCCTTGTCATAAAGGTTTGGGGTTACAGAGTTAGAGACTTTTGAATACGAAGTGATGACCATTTAAAAATTCCCCCAGCTTTTCCTCAGTTTCTTTATAAATAGCTGTTCCTGGAGTGAGGAGGTGGGGGCAGCTAGTTCCTGTTTTCTTAGTGGAAGAAAAGTTAATATCTCTTGAATTGGATTTTGTATGCAGAATCAGGTTGGGTAGTTTTCTTTAAAATGGAATAAGAATGGATTAGAGCCAAATGTATAAAGTCCATTGGGGACTGGACTCATTAATATTGTACACGATAAGGATGCGTGTAGTGAGCTGTACTGTTCTGAAAGCAAAAGGGAATTATATTTCCAGAAGGACTCATTGCAAAAGTTATATACATTTTAATATAATTCCCCAAAGAATTATACAAGGACTCCTTAAAATATACAGTTAATAAGTGCCGCAATGTATAATTAAGTTATTTTATAATAGCATCTGTAGTTTAGTACTGAAAAAAAAATCTTATTTTATAAGAAGAATGGCTATAGATTAAGGATGTGAACCAACTCATATAAATATAAACCAACCTGTATTTTACCCAAAATTTGAACCAATTCCTGAAGCAGATTCTTAAAGCAGCATGGGTAACTTTTTTCATTGTCTTGGCCCAACATGTTATTTGCCTTCTTTTTATATTGCTGTGCCATTTTTGCAAACACTCTTGGACTAGATATTTGGGAGAAAATCAGGCTGCATAACCATTCAAACTTTTGGGTGCTCATCTTCTTTACTCACAGACTTCTGGAACTCTTGAAGTGCACAAGAAGAAAAATATGGGGCGTCTAGACAATTATCAAAAATTATTTCCTCTTCTTTTTTTATCTCTCTCTCATCCTTTGCCATTCAGTGCACCCATGCTTCTCAATCTGGAAGTTATGTGCATTTCCCTGGGAGGTTTAGGATCATGAACAGGTTCCTGTAGGGGTTTCTGACCACTCCCTTTCAATCCCTATTTTACAGGTAGATGGTAGAGGGATCCCAAAACTGTTCTTCTGCTAGAAAATCATGTGACAGTAGGGAAAAAATTGAGAATGAATGCATTACACCATCTGTCATAAATTCTTCACACTGATATCTTGATGTATGTACCTCCTCATTATTTTCTGTCTGTAGATGTCCTTCCTATAATATTATTTGCACTGTGAAGGAAAGGGTTATCCTCCCACTTGTACCCACTTTTCTTCCTAGTTTTGTGTATAAAGGCTGACTAACTTATCAAAATGGTCATATCTGGATTTAAAATCTATGAGCACTTACTATAATTGATGGTCACTAATGCAGCAATGCTTGTCTCTCTTGTCCTAAATACAGAATGTCTGCAGTTCATGATGGCAGTGTTATTTTAAAGTGCATCAAGCAGTTAAGCAACTCTGCTCCTACTGAAAATAACAGTCACATTGGTTCAAGGAAGTTCAAGGCATCACAGGAAAATTTAAAAAATGGATCAAATATTTATTAAAAAATATCCAGTACCTCCTGATGACAAATAGTTTCACAAGATAGGTCATTCCCCTTATCAAAAAAGGTAAATGCTCAATTATGATCCAGGACAATACTCAACAATTTTAATGTATTTAATAGGAAACATCAGTTCCTCAGAGGGATGGTAGTTAATATAATATGCTTATGAACATTCACGTACATTATAGCTTCTATTACTGCTCCTTGTTCCTGGCTTCCAGCTGTATAATTAATTTGATAATATAAAATTTGACATGTGGATTTAATTTTCTAGACCACTGAGGGAGACATGAGCTTACATACAGGGAATACAAATATAACTAGGGTGTTTATTTTACAATTTGGGGGAGGGTTAATTTTCTTGTAGGTGAGGGTTTATTTTTTATTGTCCAGGAATAAATCGATACACACAGGAGCTTTTTTTCTTTGTGAGAGTCAGTGTGTCTGATGATTAGGACAAGAGTATGTTTTCAAAAGGATAATTTCCCCCTGCTCTCTAATACCTTCTTCTTTTTCAAAGAAAGGGCAATTGCCAGACTGAAGGTCTTTTTTGATGCTCTTATGAGTCACATAAGTTTTTTCGGGGAGGGGGGATATTAATTTTTAATTGTTTTTTTTCTTCATACAATACATAAAATGGACAAGGAACTATTTTAAACAGATATTTAAATAGGGTAATATAAAAACATTAACACTTAGAAAAATTGCTATTGTCTTTTCCACCGAATATCATAGCTGTTGATTGATATTCTAGAGCAGTGTTTCTCAAACTGTGCTCCGCGGAGCCCCAGGGGCTCTGCAAGGTTGACAAACTGGAAACATCGATAGGTACAACACATACAATCAGTGGACCGCTGGGGCTCTGCATAAGTACAACACATACAATCAGTGGACCGCTGGGGCTCTGCATAAATTTTTACTCATGTAAAGGGCTCCAGAGCCCAAAAAGTTTGAGAACCACTGTTCTAGAGTGCAGTATATTGCTCATGACATCAAAAGGAAAAAAATTATCTGGACCTCAATCATTCATGGATCTCATCACCTTTGAGAGAAAGAAGTATTTTCTGCATTTTACAGATGGAAAACTGTGGCACAGGGTAGAACTGACTTGCCCTACTTCACACAGGAGGTCTCTGTCCGAACCTTTTTTAGTGTGAAATTTTCTGTTGCCTCCTACTATATTCCTTATGGTTATGGGATAATTCCTGCAATGAAGTCCATGTGAGCAAAGACCTATTACTGCATTATCATCACATTAAGGGGTTAGGGTCAGCTGATAAATCAGGGTTTAGTTGGTTATGAGTTACAAATGAACAATGGATGTATCAAAGCGAAGACAAAAATTCTCAAAAATAAAACTGACACTGTGTTAAAAAGAACTCCAAAAAACAAAACAACCACCATAATAATGCTTAGAATTTGTTTTAGCACAAATGCTGTACTAGGATCTGTGTGATCTGCCTCCCAGAGAAGTGGTAGTCAATGTTAATGCATTGGTAAGGTCTTTCATTGTTAACATCTTGAGAACTGTTCTCTATTTGTATCGTTCGTAAATAAGTCCAGTGTGGTTTATGTCTGCCAAAAACTGTTATTTTCAGGAAGTGTCTTTCCTGACTTGAATAGCATCCTTACGGAAAAGTCTTAGAAAATATAACCTTTCCATAGGTTTCTTTTTTTTAATTTTATTTTTTAAACTGTCTAACTGAATATTCCTGCTAGGGAGCAATATTTTTCTCTATTTCATTGTACAGAGTTTTTTGATAAGATTGAGAGAAAATTAGTAAATTAATTCCTCTTCTCTTCTATGTGCCTTTTCCAGAAACACAATTGTGGATGCTTGACATCTCTGAAATGCAGGCCAAATATTAAAGTATTTAAATATAGATGAAGTGCTCAATGTCAGGCAGCCAATTGGAAAATTCTGGTCAAAGGATGTAAACAACAACAAAAATGCTGACCTTGTTTTCTGCTACGAGGTGAGATACAGAAACAGAATGCTGTTGTCATGCAGAGCAGAGTGAGATAAGGAATCGTAGGAATGTTTTATTTAAACCTGAACCATAGCACATTCACATATACATTCCCTGTTTACGGACTTTATCCTAAGTAAATGAAACAAACCTCTGGAAACTTGTAGACACATGGCAGCATGTCAGCTTCTCCTTGTCTTGTGCCTTCTTAGGATCTGAGAGGACATATATACAAAAACGTGAAGTGGCTCAGCTGCCACAACAAACAATGAACAAGGGCTGGTATCATCATAGAAGTTTTTAAAAAGTTTACGTGGTTCCGTTTGTTATTTTACGCAGGTATTTAGGTGTTTTGCTTAAAATATTAACTCATTATAAAATATTAATCCAGCTGCGAAATTGCAGACTGAAACACATTTGATCCGTGAGTCTGCGAAAAGCACTACTAATTCATATCTGAATGCCTTTTCAGCTCTTGATACCACAGTAGATTTCTGGATTCATGTAAAGACCTGGTATTGCTACAGGAATGTCTTCATGAAATTAACCCTTGACTGTTTCTCTTTTAAAGAAACACTGTCTCTCATTTCAACCTGCCCTGTTTAGAACAGCTGGGAGCATTTTGATTTACAGCCACCAAAGGTAGGCCAAGATTTTAGTCAGTGTTTCAGTGACACAGATCTGTAACATCAAGGATGAATTTAATCCCTTTCAGGAAATATTCTTCATTTTAGGAACCGTTAAATGGTTGTGGAATGCTATGACCTATCATGTGAGGTTTCAGCTAAAATAGAGTCCCAGAATAACTATTTCCTGGCTAACAGGGAGAATATTATTCTGAATAAGGACAAGTCTACACGAGGAAATTATTTCATAATAACTTATTTCAAAATAATAACTCCCGATATAACTCTTTCAAAATAGCATGTCCACACTATAGGGAAGCCTCAAAATTAGTCCAAGGCAGACTCTTTTGATGGGGATATGCTACATTGACTTAAGAGTGACCCCAGGAAGCACTGGGGAGTAATTACTTTGGATGACTCTGGGGAGTAGTTATTTCGAAATAGCAGCAGTGGAGCATCCACACTACCGCTATTTCAAAACAACAATTTCAAAATAAGCAGGAGTTATTATTTTGAAATAACCAGCCCCTTATTTTGAAATAACAGGGTTGGTAATGTGGATGTTCCACTTATCATTTCAAAATAAGGGGAGTTAAAAGGTTATCTCTGAGTCTTGGTCCATAGTGTAGACCAAGGCTCAGAGATAACTCAGGAGACTGATTAGTGAATGAAGACTTGAGAAGAAACTATTTCTCCAGGAGTTTGCAGCAGGCGAAGGGATCTAGTTTGAGAAGAATCCTGGTAAGACCCTCTTGTAGCCACTGAAACTTTTCCAGGTGAGAAAAGAGAGTCACCTTAGCCTATCATATATTCTGCTGCCTTTCTGAGGTAAGGGCAGCTGGATGAAGAAGTGCTGCACAAGGAAACCAAGGCATCCTTAATTCCTTTGCTAGGACAAAATACAATGGGACTTCTTCTGAATATTGCGTTCAATGCCATATTTCTTCATATATATGGAGATATACCATCTCATAGAACTGGAATGGACCTTGAGAGTCCCTTCACCTGCCCTCACAGCAGGGCCAAGTACCATCCCCGACAGAATGGCCCCCCTCAAGGATTAAACTTACAACACTGGGTTTAGCAGGCCAGTGCTCAAACCACTGAGCTATCCCTCCCCCTCGTCAAAGTTGTACGTGCAAGCTCTCCAGCCAATGAACAGTGTCGCTGATATCCTCCAACGAGCCAGTGAATTTTCATGTTGGGCATTCCGCAACAATGTGATGCATTAGGATGGGACAAATTATAACAGAGAAGTCTATTCTGGTGAGAGTCAGCAATGCAAGCATAGAGGATTTGAAGCTAATAAAGGATCTAAAGGCTGGTTGGCCTACCCCTGGCAAGAGAAGTCAGTTCAGTCATTTGGCTAAGCCATCAGCTCTTGGGCATATGAAGAGCTGAGTTCAGCAGAAGTAGACACTGAAAAGTCAGCTGGCAAATGTCAGATCAGTAATGCTTTGGCTCTCCTAAGCCTTACTAATAAGCAGTTATTTCCGTTAAGGACATTTAGATTGCTCTTTTGGGACTGGGGCCATGTCTTTATTCTCTTTACCTAGATACATAAAAATGAGGACTCCTATGGCACCTTTAAGATTAACAGATTTATTTGGGCATAAGCTTTTGTAGGTAAAAAACACTTTGTCAGATGCAAAAGTGTTTTTTGGCCACAAAAGCTTATGCCCAAATAAATCGGTTAGCCTTAAAGGTGCCACAGGATTCTTGCAGATATAGACCAACACAGCTACCTCTCTGAGACTAGATACATAAAGTATTTAGGGCACTAATTAAATGATAAATAATAACTAATGCAAATTCAGCTTGTCCAGTGTGCCACATAATTACTCTGATGGAGAAGTAAAACAATTAATTAATATAATTTCTTAATCTTGTTAATATTTATGTGTAGCTTAGGGTATGTCTACACAGCAGGGCAAAAGTTGAATTAAGATACGCAACTTCAGCTACATCAATTGTGTAGCTGAAGTCGAAATAGTTTAATTCGGCTTTGGGCACTGCCCACACATCAGGAAGTCTTCCTTTGACTGCCCTTACTCCTCATAAAATGAAGGTTACAGGAGTCAGAGTAAGAAATCTTTCAGCTCGACATTATTTTGAAATAATGGCTTGCTGTGTAGATGCACATTTTGTTATTTTGAAATAACGTAATTTATTTCAAAATAACACTGCTGTGTAGACTTACCCTCAGTGAGCTAGGGTTTGTTTGGGTTTTTTTTACCTAGTCTGGCATATTTTCCTGACATTTGTGCAAGGCTGAATTAACTACCTGTAGAAGTCTCAGAGGAGTAGTTGTGTTAGTCTATAACTTTAAAAGCAATGAGCACTCAATAAGAGAGTGCCAGACCTGGAGGGATTTGAGCAGCTCTAGATAGCATCAAGCATTCACATCTGGAACTTGGCTACTCATGAAATATTGGGAAATATGAGAACTTTTGATCCTAATTAAATGGTTAACAAGGGTGCAGAATAATAAAAATCTTGAAATCACTACAACACATCCATAGCAAAGGCAACATTAAAAGGTGAATTGCTAACTTTAGTCTAACTCATGAAGGAGTCAGGTAAGAGCCTTGTTATTCACTTATACAAAGGAGAAGGGGAGTGTTAGGTGCCCAGAGAGACGGACAGAGTGATAGGAGCCCAGTGCTAGGTGCCCAGAGAGACAGAGAAAGCAGCCTCTGTGCAGACTCTACCCCATTCGGGCAGGTAAGTGTGCTGGGTACAGAAGTATTAGAGTTTTCACACCAGCTGTCCATGTCCTCTGCTCAATGTGGGTGCATCTAGACTGCACCCTTCTGTCAGAATAAGTGACACAATTTGCGCTATGCAAATTGGGTAGTTTATTCCGAGTCTAAGTCAAAAGAGCTGATTTTGAAATTTGGTGATGTCTACAGCGTGCCAAATTTCAAAATAAGGCACTATTCTGACAAATCCCTTAATGTTACCAGGATACCAGAATCGCGCGCCCGCTATTTCAGGAAATATTGGGCACCTTTAAAGATGCGGCGTTGCTATTTCAGGATACTTCCAGTATTCCAAAATAGCAACACAGTCTAGATGTCCCCTGTGTGAGTCACTGCAGTGGACAAAGGAAATAGTGCAAAATATAAGGCTAATGACTATTATTTTCCTATGGACCAAGTGAGATCCATGTCTGCTCTTGAGACAAAGCAATTCCATGTAGTTACTTGGTCAGGATTTTTTGTGAACACCACTGCCTAGCACTAAATTCGTCATGTTTTACATTCCCTTTCCCCCCTATAAACTAAACAGGAAAGATCAAACAAGAACACGTGGCTTTTCAGAAGGGAAGAAGTAGAGGAGAGTAGAAGGAGTAGAACTGTTCAATGCTCTAGAATATAGGATAAGTATTGAGCAAGTGGGACATTCTGATACTACAACATTTATTTGACCTGATAAAAACTTTGGAAGCCCGAGAGAAATTCTGGAGATATAATATCACTAGGTAGTTAAGCAATAATAGAGGAGGTACAATTCCATTTAGGAAAGGGGAAAGATGAAACCAATGCTCCAGCTTAGCTTTACTTTCTAGTTTTCGTATGGTACTTTCTGAAAGCTTCTGTGTTCTTTATTCTTCTCTAAGGGTACATCTACACTACAGCGTTATTTCAAAATATCTAATTTTGAAATAGTTATTTCAAAATAAGATATTTTGAAATAATGTGTCTACACACAAAATGCATTTCGAAATAGCATTTGGCTATTTTGAAATAGCGCATCCACACTGAGTGGACGCTGAATCTCATTTAAGGCTGGCCAGAACCAGGTCCGGCAGGGCATCAGGTCAGGAGTTACTTTGTGTGGCTGCTCCCTGAGACTATCTGAGGCCTGTGCTTAAAGGGAGCGCCCCCCTCCCCCCCCCCCGGCAGCCGGTTCTCAAGTTTCCCTGCTTGCTTGCCTATCTTGATGAGGGACAGCATTTTGTCTCCGCGTGCTCTGGTTGCCCTCACTTGGGATACCACAGCACTCTGCAACATGGAGCCAGAGCTGCCCCTGGGCACTCTGGTGCTTCTTGTGGACGTGTTGCTGCAAACCTGGCTGCACTTTCTGCAGGCTGCCATCCGGGAGGTCCATCAGGGGATTTTCAGTATCCAGGAGGCCCTGCGGGAGAGCTTCCACCCTGAAGAACACTAAGAGCCTCCCTGGTCTGCCCCACTGGGGACTTGTGCCTCATTCCTCCCTCATGTCCTTCCACTTACACCTCCCTAACCCCCCTTCCTGATGTCAAATAAAATACATGTATTTTCATGAACACAAATTCTCTTTATTTAACAAAACTGGAGGGGAGGGAATTAAACTCTGGTGAGACTGGGGAAAGGAGGTGGGAGGGGGAGCAGAGAGGGTGGGAGAGGGGAGAGGGAAACCTGGGAGGAGGGAGCTGGAAGGGGGAAGCAAGGGGAAAAAGGGGGAGGGGACGCTCAGGGCTCAGGGTTGGGGGTCTCGCTGGACCAACTTGATTTTCATGCAAAGCTGCTCCTGGGTTTGCATGTGGCCTTTGGTGGCCAGGCTGGCAGCTATCCTGCCATACATGGCCACGTTCCCCCATCTAGTGCAGAGATCATGGACATTGGGGGCTCCCCCCCCAACCTGAAAAAGTTCCATGATCTCCGCCCTGCACTAGGAAGGCGCCCGCCTTCTCTGGGCCCTGGCAGGCTCCTGGGAGCTGGCAGACTGCTCCTGGGGAGCGGTGGAGGGCTGGCTGCCAGTGGCTTGCTGGCTCATGTTTTGGGGCCACTGGGTCAGGGGCAGTGACTGCTGGTTCTAGGCTGGCAGGCTTGGAGCTGGCACAGGTATTGTGGCCAGAGTCTACCCCTTTAAGGGCTCTGGGGAGGGGGGAGTGAGAGGAGTGTTCTTGGTTGAGGCCAGAGAGGCCACCAGGGCACCCTGGGAAGGGCTGGAGGCCCCCTATTTCGAAATAAGTGTCTACACAGCATTTATTTCAAAATAGCAATTTTGAAATTGGCATTATTCCTCATGGAATGAGATTTACCAAATTCGAAATAAGCCCTCCGCTATTTTGATTTAATTTCAAAATAGCGGTTGGCTTGTGTGGACGCTAGGAAAGTTATTTCAAAATAACAGCGGTTTTTCGAAATAACTTCGATGTGTAGACATACCCTAAATAGGTTTATCTATTTTTATGCCCTAATCTTTGATTGGAATCAAATCTGACTTGTACATTTCACGTTACAGAACCTTAACATCCTCTACGACAAAAAGAAAAGCCTTTTTACAGTCGATGTCATACAGCTTAATGTTGTATGCAGCTGTGATCATTTGCACTTACAGTACATAATATTTCATTTTCCCATCTGTGATTCTACCCCCTGCTAAGACTTCCTGTTGTGAAAGTAGTGGACTTCTGATGGTCCCATATCTATACTCAGATTAATTCTAAATGATGCAGCCATGCTATATTTCAGTTTGAATCTTGTCTTTAGCCCTCCTGTGATCCACCTACTCCTTTCTCAGCAAGGGGGGAAGTCTCTTATAATTTTAGGATATGGAAAATTTTCACCAGATGAAAACATTAATTTTGCAGCTTAATAATTGGAATTACTGTCATGGTAAATACGCCTTTTGACTGCTTTCCCTGTATTGTTGGTGTCCTTTGTTAAAATCAGCTAACAGGAGGCTATCACAAAGACTGGCATGCGTTTCCCAAAAAAGTCTGAGGGTTAACTCCTGGCCACATTGAATTTAATGGGAGCTTTATCATTGACTTAATGGATTTAATATCTTCCTCTCTGCAAGTTTCATGAGCTCCATCAGCCAAGGACATAATGAAATCTTATTCTCTTAGGCTACATCTACACTACGAGTTTTGCCACAAGAGCCTATGCCAATGAAGCGCGGCTTAGCATTTTCTCGTGCTTCATTTGCATGCTCTCTTCTGATCCGTTTTTGCGCAAAAACAAGCAGTGTGGACTTTTCCTTTTCGCACGAAACCTCCTTTTTGTGCAAGATCGTCATGCCTCAAAAAAGGAGATATACCGATCTTGCCCAAAAATGAGTTTTTGCACAAAAAGGAAATGTCCATACTGCTTGTTTTTGTGCAAAAACCCCTTGCGCAAAAATGGCTTGAATAGATTATGCAAATGAAGCATGACAAAATGCTAATGAGCACTTCATTTGCATACTTTCTGTGGGGGAAAAGGCAGCAGTGCAGACAAAGCCTTAGGCAGATGTTTCACTGCCTTAACTGCATTCTGTAAATTCTAATCTTACACAGAATGTTGTAGATTCATAGAATTATAGGACTGCAAGGGACCTTGAAAGGTTATCTAATCCAGTCCCCTGTATGCATGGCAGGACTATTTTTTCATCTAAACCATTCCTGACAGGTGTTTGTCTAACCTGCTCTTAGGAATCACCAGTGATGAAAATTCTACAGTGTCCCTAGGCAATTTATTCCACTGTGTAGCCACCCTGTCAGTTAGGAAGTTTTGTCTAATGTTCAACCTCAACCTCCCTTGCTGCAGTTTAAACCCATTGCTTTTTGTACTGTCCTCAGAGTTTAAGAAGGATTTTTTTCTACCTCTTTGTAACATTTTATGTAAATAAAACCTGTTTTGTCCCCTTTCAAGCTTCCCTTTTCCAGACCAAACAAACCGGGGTTTTTTTGGTCTTCCCTTATGTTTTCTAGACTTTTAATAATTTTTGTTGCTTTTCTCTGGATGTTTTTCAATTTGCCCACATCTTAAACCTGAAATGTGATGCCCAGAACTGGACACAATACTCCAACTGAGGCCTCATCAGCATGTAGTAGATTGGAAGATTTATTTTTCATATCTTACTTACAACAGTTCCACAAATGCATTTCAGAATAATGCTTCCTGGTGGAATGGGAATATTTTTAAGTGTCAAAGTGCTTAAATCCAGACCCCTTACTCCTGTCCACCCATCCCAGCTGAGGCAGGAAGCAATGTGCTGGTATACAGGGCTGGCAGCTGGGACCCCTGATGCAAGGCTGGCAGCGGAGGACACCCAGGATGCTGCAGCGCCCCTTGCACTGTTAGTTCTATGTCTAAGGAGTTTGCTTTTTTTGCAACAGTGTTATGCAGCTGACTCATTTAACTTGTGGTCCAACATGACCTGCAGATCTCTTTGTAAGCTACTTATCCCTAGGCAATCATTGCAACTGATTTTTCCTTCCTAAGTAGAATACTTTGTATTTGTCCTTATTGAATTTCATCCTATTTACCTCAGACCATTTCTCCAGATCATTTGAACGATAATCCTATTCTCCACAGTATTTGCAACCCATTCCAGCTTGGTATTGTCCACCAACTTTGTCAGTATACTCTTTATGCTATTATCCGTGTCATTGACAGAAATATTGAAGACACCCAGAACTGATGCCTGTGGGACCCCAATTGATATGCCCTTCCAGCATGTCTGTGAGCCATTGATAACCACTCTGTGGGAATGATTTTTCAGCCAGTTATGAAGTCATAGTGATCCAGTCATGTTCTTTATAATAGAGGAAGATAGCTGTGCTTTAGTATTTAGATACCAACTTGTAATGGCTTGAGAGTCACTGTGCTGGCACCTCCTGCTGGTCACTCCAGGAAGTGGCTCAGTCCAGCCTCACAGAGCTCTCTCCTGTTGTATCTCACCCACTATTACCCTTTTTGCCCATTCTCCTCCTACTCATCAGGACCCACATTCCTCCCAGACCTTGCTGCCCTTCCCTCAGGGGTGCTGTCGGAGGCCTGAGCTCCCCTGGCTCACCCTGCCTTTCCTAGCACTGCTTTGTCCAAGTTATCCTGAGCTAGCAGGCAGCTAGTTTCCTCTCCCTCCAGAGCTGGAGCAAGAGTGTGCTCCTCCTGGCCAGCCACACAGCCCTGTGGGGCTCTGATTGGCTGCCTCAAATTATCTCCCTGATGGCTCCAACCTCAGCCTTCTCCCAGGGCTGTTTTAATCCTTTTCATTACTGTGCAGAGGAGCTGCCCCACAGCACATCTCCTCCCTCAAAATCCCCCCTCCCTGAGGGTAGGAGAGTCTCTTCTCTGTACAACCTGTAGATGCCCCTCCAGGAGCACTTGCCTCTTCTCTGTCTCTAAGGGTATGTCTACACTGCCACCCTAGTTCCAACTAGGGTGGCAGTGTAGACATACCCTAACTGCTTATGCAGACAGACATGTGATGGCAGCGGCAACAGCAGCCGCCACTGCCACCGCTGCTGCTGCTCCTGAGTTCCAGCAGGAGCTCCTTCCCCTCCCATGGTCAGCCCCAACTGAGCGGCTCCTCTGGCCTTTATACTGGGCCTGCAGTTGGAACATGCCTAACTGGGCTGTGGGGGAAGGGCCTTCTCAGCCCAGCAGGCCTGGTTAACCCCTCCCAGGCCAGTGCGTGGTTGGTGTACCCCATCATAGGCTTGACCACTCCCAGTGCTGGGTTTGTTTAATATTAAAATCCTGCACGCATACATCCAAGAGTTAGTGGGCCAGATCATCATTTGGGGTAAACTTATATCAGCTGGGAATTTGAATCTTCCACATTATATTCCCCAAAATATTGTCGTGAGTGGAGTGGAAGGTTGTCTTCTTTCAAAATAGTCAGTAGTTAGTCAATGTTTCAGATAGTTCTAAGGTCCCATCACATCCATCTTTTGTGGGTGAGACAGCTCTTCTCCCCTGTTGTGTATTAGTTTTGCAATGGACAGCCAAAACATTTCATCTTAGTGGCAAGTGAAATTTGTAGGTGCCCTCTTCACCCACAGGCCCAAAATGTCTGCTGCCCCTACCCCCCCCCAGTTCTCACCAGGTGGAGGTTTTGCCTTTTTACCATCTCTGGGAGAGGCTTCTTGTCCCCATCCCACTAGGGACAAACCCTCTACAAATGTCTGCACCTCTCACAAATGTATTAAGTCTTTTCAGTTGCCAGCCTCTTGGCCCTAACAACAGGCTTCTCCTCTCCCTTTCTAAATTACAATCTTCTGAGTCTGCTCAGGGCTTGCTGTTCATCAAGCTGCTGCCCCATCTACTCCTATGGAGTCCAGTGCCCCTCCCAGAGCCCCTTTTGGATCTTCCAGATACCTCAAAGCAGTGATTCTTTCTATCCCCATGGCTTCTCAACCCCCCTCCTGACAGGGCCCACCCAGATGAAGCCCAAGGGGCATCTGTGAAGAAAACCTCCTATATCTTTGGTTCATCATCGCCACCTTCAGTTACTCACTCTCAATGTAGATACAGTTCATCCAGTCCTCACACATCCCCTTGTGTTGGGGAGACCCCACATGCCCGCATTCTTCACAATGTGACTTGCTGCCATGGCATTTCCTGCTGGTCACTACAGGGATTGCTTAATCCAGCCTCAGGGTGCCCTCTCGTGGTGACGTCTTGTCCACTGTTACCTTATTATCCATTCTCCCTCACTCGTCAGGATCTGAGTCCCCGCCCCCCCCAGACCATGGCAACCTTCCCTCAGGGTTCTGCTCCATAGCAGTGCCCCCACACTGTGGGGTGCTCCCCTCTTATGGAACCCCAACCCACTATACCACCTTGCCTCAGTGACCCATTGCCAGTCATCATCTATCCTTTGCCCAAGGAACAAACTGCAGTCTGAAATGGCCACTCATCATTGGCAAGGGTATGTGGACCTGCTGCCTCCTCCTGTCTTGGCTGCTCCTCTATAGCCCTAGTAAGTCTCTGGGGCCCTCTCACTGGATTTATTCAGGCCTGAGAGCCCATGGTTCACCCTGCCTTCCCCCAGCACTGCTCTAGCCAAGGTGCCCTGTACTAGCAGGCAGATAGGTGTCAGCCGATGGTCAGGGCAGTGTGCGCGTGTGTGTTATACACCCGAGTCTTCAACTGCTGGCACACAAGATCCTGTCGCAACAGGCGGCCTTAGGGGAGGCCGACGGGCGCCCCAAGAAGTTTAACGTCCGTGTCTTTGACCGCTAGGACCAGGTCCCTTCGCGGTGGGCAGCCAACAGGCTGACAGACGCCCCAGAGTTTACAGGGAGAGCTTATTACATCTCAGATTTTGACTGCTAGGATACAGGATCCCTTCGCAGTGGGCAGCCTAGGGAAGGCTGAGAGATGCCCCACGGATCTGTCCTCTGGAAGCGACACGATCCAAACGCCCAGCTCTGCCTGTATCTGTCCCTTATGACCGGCTGAAGTTCTTTTAAATTGTGCTTGGTTCTGTTACAGCAACTGAAAGAGTCAGGTTAAAGCTTAAACAGTTACAGGTTTATTAAAGAAGCTTATAAATCATATGGTTACAATGGCTATTGCTCTATTTCTTAACTGCTAGCAAATATAGATCTTAAAAATGGTTACAAAGAAAATAAAGATAGAAAATAGAAATAACGGTACCAAGTGACAGCTTAATCTTTAAAGAGCTCTAAGTCTATGTGTACACTTAAGACAAAGGACACATCCAGGTACAATTTTTACCCCCTTCTGTGCCTCTCAACTCCAGAGTATCAGGCCAGGGCCAGTCCCTCAATTCCTAGGAAAGACGAATACGAGGTGGGTGTCCCCGTGGAACCTCGGGAAGCCAATCACCTAACCCAACCAGCAGATAGATGGTAGATTGACACTCAAAGTAAGTGTGCTGCTGGACCCATCTTTATACCCATAGGGGCCCATATCCTCTTTCTTATCTAAGATGCCAAATTGTGTTGGTTCGTCTTTGTGATGCCAGTTCTTACGAGGGAGTCTCAACTTAATTTACACTTGCAAGAAAGATAACTAAATTGTGAGTACTGGACATTCTTTACTGGGCGGGAGATTCCTCCCCCCGGATGAATGTGTGTTCGTATCAATATGGGTTTCAGTCAAGGGCACTCCTCTGCAGCCTCTAGATCAGCAATTGGTGTATCTCTGTTTACAGCCATCCAGGGTCACAGCAGCCAGCATATCTGGGCCTCCTGTCTATGCTTCAAAGACTATGCTGATTTTACTGCTCTGTGTGCCCTGTGTGCTCCAGGCATCTCAGAGAGGGGCAAGCAAGATGTTACGGGGGGGGGGGGGGCGGGTGTTCCTGTCTGGCTACAATAGGTCCCTCTCCCTCCAGAGCTGGAGCAAGACTGTGTGCCTTCTGTCCACCCATCTTTTACACAGCCCTGCTTTGCTCTGATTGGCTGCCACAAGCCCTCTCCCAATTGGCTCCCAGCCTCAGCCTTCCCCCCCAACCCTGGGTTGTCTTAACTCTTTTCATTTCAGTGTGGGGCACCACCCTATCACACAGTTATAGACTGAAAAGTCAGGAAAAAGCTGGGGGATGGAGAAGAGTGTGATTCTGTATTGTGTTGTATGTGTGGCTGTCTACCTGAAACAATCGAATCAGTCCACTTATTATTAATAGATAACAGTATTCCAAAAACAAACTTCACAATTAACTTGTTTCAGCTGATAATGACAAAGGAATCCTTTAATGAGATCATGATGAAGGCATATTAATAGATGGTATGAGGAAGCTTGTTCTATATCACTGTCTTTTCTGGGGTTAAATATAGACAGAGAATGGTCAGTTTGCAATATCTGGTGTATAGAAAGAAGAGATCATTGTTTCTCAGATTTTTAAGCAGCGAATCAACTGCTGCAAATTTAATACAATGTACCATAAAGAAAAACCATGAAATGAATGACTTTTCAATCATTAGGAATTCAAGGCTTTCCTGGGAATAGCAATGGCACAGTTTCCATTAACACCTAGAATGGATGGATTGCAATAGGCCTCTAGAAAGTGAAAATACTCCAAAATCCCTGCTATGAAAGATATGCACATGCTCAACTTGCACCTAAAAGCACTAAAGCATGTGTAATACATTTAATTAAAGTAATTGTAAAGTACAGTGCTGATAGATTAGTGAGTGTAAAAGCAATCAATTAATCACAAGGTATACTGATAGTTTTATAACATGATCATAAGTCTCATTTAGTTAATTCAGGAGGTTTGAGACACTATTATAATTTTTTAATGTTAATGTTGCAGTCTCCTGATATGAACAGGTCTTATGGAGTCTTCAAATACTATAAAACATGTGTCTCATTTCACTAAAATGTATGTTCATGTCATATCTCTTAAGAGTGGTACGTAACTAGTCTTTAAAACATATGGCATTTATCATTCTAAACATATTAAAAACTATAATGTCCATATATAAAAAATTAGATGAGATACATGCTAGAGTTCTAAAATACTTTTAAAATGTCTGCTTCATATATGACATTTTTATAACTCCAGATCAAATTAAAAAGTGTTGAATTACAAAGAAACAGATACAAAACTACAAGAGAATAATCTAATTGAGTTATAAAAACAAACAAATGTGCAGGTGCGCAAAACACTTCTTTTCTTAGTGAAATTTATATGCAAGGAATCAGCAAGGCTGAAATTATTCTCTTCTGCTTCATATCCTTCATATGGACATTAATAGATACATTTATCTTAATGGAACTCCTAATCAACATAGCTTGAAATTCCAATTCCATCTGATAACAATCTTTTCATGTTTTTTGTGAAACAATTATACTGGGATGTCAGGGCAACAATATCCTTAATTTGAATGACATATATATGGCTTACAAACATAAAGGAAAATTTGTAGTGCTGTAAAATATAGCAACATCCTATAATTATGTAACCTGCTATTTTAAAATGAATTCTGCAGAGACTACTACTCCATCTTTACTGAAAAATCACCCTCTATTTGCAATAGAATTATTTTTTCAAGCGACAAAACATTTTCACAAAATCTGTCATGATGTATTTTCTAGTGTCTGGATGGCTGTGCAAACTGGGGTTTAGCTTGTAGGTGTATATTTTCCTTAGAAGCATCAGAAGCTTGTTGTATAATAATATTATACCCAGGTCTCATATAGCATTTTTCATCAGTAGATCTCAAAGATCTTGATACAGAGAGCCAGTATCATTACCTCCATGTTATACATGGGGAAACTGAGGTACAGAAGGGGAGGACTCTGAGCTTTCCCAGGGTTATCCAACAGCAGAGCAAGGAATAGAACTGAGGTTTCGTGAGCCCCTGTTCATTGTATAATCTCTTTGGGTATGTCTACACAGCAAAGTTATTTAGAAATAACAGCCCTTATTTCGAAATAACTTAGCATCTACACAGCCAAACCGCTATTTTGAAATAAATTCGAAATAGCAGAGCACTTATTTCGAATTTGGTAAACCTCATTCTATGAGGAATAACACCAAATTTGAAATAGCTATTTCGAAATAAGTGCTGTGTGGACACTTATTTCGAAATAGGGGGCCTCCAGCCTTCCCAGGGTGCCCTGGTGGCCACTCCAGCCTCAACCAAGAACACTTCTCTCCCTCCCCTGCTTCCCGGAGCCCTTAAAGGGGTAGACTCTGGCCACAGTGCCTGTGCCAGCTCCAAGCCTGCCAGCTTAGAGCCAGCAGTCACTGCCCCTGACCCAGTGGCCCCAAAACATGAACCAGCAAGCCACTTGCAGCCAGCCCTCCACCACTCCCCAGGAGCAGTCTTCCAGCTCGCAGGAGCCTGCCAGGGCCCAGAGAAGGCGGGCACCTTCCTGGTCCAGGGTGGAGATCTCTCCTCCCCTCTCCTACCTCCTTTCCCCAGTCTCTCCAGAGTTTCATTCCTCCCCCCCCCCCCGTTTTGTTAAATAAAGAGAGTTTGTGTTCATGGAAATACATATATTTTATTTGACATCAGGAAGGGGGATTAAAGGGGGGTAGGTGGAAGGATGTGAGTGAGGAATGAGGCACAAGCCTCCAGTGGGGCAGACCAGGGAGGCTCTTAGTGCTCCTGAGGGTGGAAGCTCTCCCACACGGCCTCCTGGATACTGACAGCCTCCCAGATGGCAGCCTGCAGAAAGTGCAGCCAGGCTCGCAGCAACACGTCCAAGAGAAGCACCAGAGTGCCCAGGAGCAGCTCTGGCTCCGTGTTGCAGAGTACTGTGGTGTCCTGAGTGAGGGAAACCAGAGCACGCAGAGACAATATGCTTTGCTGTCCCTCATTGAGGTAGGCAAGCAAGCAGGGAAACCTGAGAACTGGCTGCCCGGGGGTGGGGGGGTCCCTTTAGTCACAGACCTCAGATAACCTCAGGCAGCAGCCCCACACAGTAACTCCTGACCTGGTGCCCTGCTGGTTCCGGCCAGCCTTAAATGTGATTCAGAGTCCACTCAGTGTGGACACGCTATTTCGAAATAGCAAAATGCTATTTTGAAATGCATTTTGTGTGGAGACGCATTATTTTGAAATAAGCTATTTTGAAATAACACTGTAGTGCAGACATACCCTTAGAACAGTGGTTCTCAACTAGGGGTTATGAGTATCTCCAAGGTAGGGAGAGGTAAATCAAACCAAATGTCTACCTTTGCCTAGTTTTGCAACAGGTTAATAAAATGCACTAGCAAAGTCAGTATAAATTAAAATTTTATACAGCCAATGAATTAGAAATACTGCCCTCTATGTTATACACTGAAATGTAAGTAAAATATGTATATTCTAGTTGATGCATTATATAATTATATGATTAAAAAGGAGAAAGTAAGAATTTGTCAGTCATGGCATACTGTCACTCTTTTGTATTTTTTGTGTCTGATATTATAACCAAGTGGTTTTTAAGTGAGGTGAAACTTGAGGTATGCAAGACAAAGTCACCCTGTGAATAGGCTACAGGAGTCTGGAAAGGCTGGTAGCCACTGTATTAGGCCCTGAAAAAGCCCTAAGTAAGAGCAGAAAGCTGGAAACCAGACAAACTGAGGGGCTTTGTTTACACTGCAGGCTTCTTGTGCAAGAACAGCCGTTCTTGCGCAAAAGCTTGTGGAGCATCTACACTGCACGTGTGTTCTTGTGCAAGTAATTTTACAGTAAAACATTGAAACAGAGGGCTTCTTGTGCAAGAGTTATTCCTCTCCCCACGAGGAATAAGACCTCTTGCGCAAGAGCTTTTGTGCAAGAAGGCAGGGTGGATGGGCAACAGGGGTGTTTTGCGCAAGAAAACCCTATGCTAAAATGACCATCAGAGCTTTCATGCACAAGAGAGCGTCCACAATGCCATGGATGCTCTTGGGCAAAAAGCATATCTCTTGTGCCAAAGCACAGGGCAGTGTGGACACGCTCTTGTGCAAAATCTTTTGTGCAAGAACTATTGCGCAAAACAGTTCTTGCGCAAGAAGTCTGCAGTGTAGACATAGCCAGGGTATGGAGGGGCATCTTCCATGTGCTGGGTTTAACAAGGGTTAACCCCAGCCCTGAGAGTGGGTGGGAACTGTGGAGCCAGCAGCTGAGGCAGAGAGCAGCCAATTAGAGTCCAGCTGGGGCTGTATAAATAAGGGCTTGTGGGGGTGGAAGAGGCACTCTTTTCACAACTGTGGATCAGGATGGGTCTGGCTGTTAGGGAAGCTGCATAGATTTCTTGAGACAGACTATTGCTGGGGAAAGGTAGGCAGAGCTCTGATCAGGCAAATTCCCAGACTGAGAACTTGCTCTCAGGGTGTGAGGTTACTAGGGCTGCAGGGAGGCTACAGGTCCACAACACTTGCTACTGATGAGTGGCCATTTCAGATTGCAGTTTGCCCCTGGGATAGGAGTTAGATGATGACTGGCAGGGAGTCACTGAGGCAAGGTGGGTAGAGGGAGCTGGAGTTCCCTGAGAGGGTGTGCAGGCGCATTGTGATAGAGCAGTACTGGGAGGAAAGGGCACCATAGGCAGGAAGCAACATGAGGCCTGAACCACTGCAGGAGGCAGGTAGCTGAGGGTAAGACACTGGCCAGCAGAAGCAACTCTGAAGCTGAAGAGCTGATTCCCAAGGAGGTGAACAGGAGGTGCTGTGGTGGTAAGTCTCACCCTGTTACAGGGGGTTTTTATTGTGGTTATTTTGACCTGTGTCATTAAGCCATAGCGATATACACTACAAACACCTGGTGTTCTTCTGCTGGATATCTGAGTGCTAAATAGTGTTTAGTAACTGTCTGTAACAAAACAGGAATTGCAATACAAAACCCTGTGCAAGTTTCTTGAGCTCTGTGGTCTATTCCCATCTGTAAAATGAGGGTATTGATATATGTTGTGTATATGTATATGTTGTAAAGCAGAACTGTTTGAAAAGCCGTAAGTAAGCGCACAATATTGTGGCTGTGGTTATAATCGGACTTTCTGGCTTCCAAACCCATGTTCAGCTCACTAGCCCTCTGTTTATGCAAGGGGAACACACTAAAAAAAGCAACACGTTGCATGTGTGAGCTGTTATGTAGAATTTTAGAGGGAGAAAAAATATCTAGGGCCTGGCTGTAGCCCTCAGCTTGCCTGGATCAGGCCCCTGAGCTCAGGGCTCCCCCAGCATTGGGGAGTCCATGGTGGTGCCCCAGCCCCCTGCCAGCTTCTCACTTGCATGTGTGGCCTCTGACTGATTTTTTTTTCCCATGTGTCAGTGTCCTCTGACCCAAATGGGTTCCCCACCCCTTTTATAAAATGACATTGTGACAAAATTGATAAAGGGTTGGCTTTTACATATGCTAAAATGCTGTTTCTATTATGTGGCAGTCTTGATCCAGTCACTGTTGATAAGCCAACCACTTCTGTCAAAAAATGTGGCTGTGTTGAAGGTGTAAAGCCCTTTATTATAATATCCTCAGAATCTTGAGCAATTATGACTAGGGCAACAATTTAGTCAGGAAGGTTGTAGAACTCAGACTCCATGACTTCCAGTAATGTCTGTGACTTCGGCTTGTGGCCATCTGGAGCTGTATCTGCCCCCTTGGGCAGAGGTGGATCAGGGAGCTGCAGGGTACTCCCACCATTCTTGGCAGTCCCCAGAGCTGTGAAACACCACAGATAGTAGGGGAACGTTGGAGCTCCTAGGTATTGTGGGTGGCAGGGGAATCCCTGAGGTCCCACCTGTAGCTTACTGTGGACAGCTGCTTCCCCCCTCTCCCCCCCGAGCTGCAGGTACTGGGGAACCCTAAAGCTCCTGGCTTCATGTGGTAGGGATACCTGAAGCTTTTGGCCACCATGGGTGGTGGGGAACCCTCATAGTCCTAGTTATTGCAGGTGGCAGGGACCCCCAAATCTACAGGCATTGGGGAAAGCCAGCAGCTCTTGACCACTGCAGTCACCATGCAAATCCCCAAACTTCTGGCCCTTATGGGCAGTGGGGAACACCCAAGCTCTCAGCTGCTGCAGGCCTCCAGAGCTATAGGCAGCAGAGGTACCCCAAAGGTACTGGCACTGTGGGCATCCTGCAACTGCTGTGGGTGATGGGGGAGCTCAGCAGCTCCTGGCCACTGTGGGCAGCATGGGAACCCCCAAACTTCCAGCCACCACAGGCAGAGGAGAACCCCTGAGCTCCCTGCTGCTGCAGGACCCCAGAAGTGTGGGCAGCAGAGATACCCTGCAGCTCCCCACCTCTGTGGGCATCAGGGAGGACTCTGGAGCTCTGATACCCAACCTGTGGTATGGGGTCCACCAGAGCTCCAAGCTATTATATAGCACCCCACTGCCTTCAGCGAGGCAGCTATATAACTGGCAGGTCTGTCTTGTCAGTGTTAGATAAATTATGGAGAGGTCACATCTTCCAGGATTTATTTTCTTTATTGCCCTGTCTGTGACTTTTTACTAAAAATATCCAGGAGCAAAATCTTAGCCTTATTTATGTCTTATATTGTAAGTATCGGAGACTGATTTTGCATTCCATTCTGATGGTTCTGCTAGTTTGGACTGGTGAGAGGAGGGATTTTTCATTGCAGACACTAGACATTTTACTTTCTGCTTGTCAGAGCAGAGTACAATTATTCATTGCTAGGGAATTGTCTGATAAAGGTTAGCCCCCCCCCCCTTTTTTTCCTGTTCAGAAATTCTTTGTGATCCAATCCTCACTTCAAATGTACTTAGTAGTTTATGTAGAAATTCATCCTTTTGGCTAGTCACAAACTGTTTGTCTCTATTTGCTATTTCTTAATTATGGTGTGTGATTGGTTACCCAAGTAACATGGTTCTGTTTCTGCTCCCTGTTTGGATGATTGAAGTTCTGAAAGGAGAGTAACCTGTAACAAATGACTTTGTGGATAATAGAACATAAATTGTTTATGCAAAGGCAAATATTAACTATCTTATTGCATATATATGTGGGTAGTGACATGGTCAACACTCATTCTTCAGATATTTGTACAAACACCAAACTGCATCTGAAGTGAGAGTCACAATGTATTCCCATGGTTAACCAGTGTCATTTGACTAGAAATTATGCTGTCGTCCCTGTGTAGATGTGTAACCTGCACACCTAGGCTATGTCTACAATGCCGTTACACCTACTACTTTTCAGGAAGAACGGCATTGCGCAAGAGGGTTTTTCTTGCGCAAGAAGGGGCAGTGTAGACACTCCTTCTTGCGCAAGAGCCTCTTCTGAAAAAAATGGTGGCTCATTAGGTATGCAAATGAGGCCCAGCGATATTCCACGCTTAGCCTCATTTGCATATTACTCGCGCAAGAAGCCACGAGTGTAGACATAGCCCTAGTGTGGTTCACTGTACCATGTAGTGGCACTTAGACCACTTACAGTGAGAGATAAGAACAAGGGAGGGCTACTGCTTAAGCTGAGAGCCAGCTGGACCACAAACAGCAGAGGCTCCTATACTGAGGTCCCAGGTTCAAATCTGCCTCGTGGTGGTTATAGATGCTTCAGTTTTTTCATGTAAAACCTTTCTATTTAGATCAGTTCATCAGTAATAGGTCTGATTTTTTTAAATTACTTTGTGCCTGTTTTTTAGTTGAATTTTTGCTGGGCATCTGGCTCCCATTGCTATTTTAGCTTTTGATAAAGTACCCCATTCTGTGTGATACGTACAAGGTTAGTGATCTGTGTTTTCAGGATAGTCATAGCATGTGTGGGTCACTGAATGAAGTGTAGAGGAAGTGTCAAGCAATGAAAAGAGCTACAAGCATGGTTGAGGTTTTCGTTTGTTTATTGGTTTTTGTTGTTTTTTTTTTAAGAATATCACTGGGTTTCATGATGTCTTACATTCTCAGCCAGATAAGATAAATTTGCATGCTAGGTTCTACAAAACTGTATTTGCCATATATACGCATATACAATTTCTTCTGAACTTACAAAGATTGTTTACATTTTTAAAATTGAAATGTATTAACATCAAGAAATGGAACTGTGCACCAACTTTGGGTGAATGGCCATTAAATCCTGTTAAAGGTGCTGACCTTAGAATGTTAACCTCACTGAAGCATAAGGTCAGAGATCCAAAGACTAGCCAATGGCATTTTCAAATGGTAAAATAGCAAGTGATGCAAGTCTCTCATTGGCTATTGTTGAATGAAAACATTTTAATGAACCTGAGATTCAAAAGCTGTACTCACCACTGGCAATGTGAATAGGTTTCCACTCATTAAGAAAATGTCCCTCAGAGCTGCATCATGCATTAATTGGAGAACTTGGAGTGGAAAGTGCTTTATGTGGCAAAATGTGACCAACTGTCTAGTTGGACCTACAGGTCTCTATTGCTGACATACAAACATTCCTCATATGTCTGCATCCATGAAGACCCATACAGTTGTTCAAAAAGGTTTTTCCCATCTACTGCGCAGCTCCCTAAGATCATATGACTTCCCCTCCCACCAGTCTCTCACACCTTGGTTTTTGTGCTGCTTCATTTCTCAAAACCTTTCTTCAGTGGACACTTAAGTGTCAATATGTGAGCCAAAAATTTCCTTGTTTTTTTTCCCCCCGAGTTTCCCATCACTTCATCTCTTCTTGTAACCAAACTTTCTCTCTGATCATACTAGTGACCTTGAAGACAGGTTCAAATCTGAAGGAAATTCTACTGATTAAACAGTAGACTAGCACACTAGAGCAAGATGTGTAAAAATATATAACAGAAGAATCCCAAATGAACATTTTATAAAAGGAATAGGCTTGTTCCACTGAAATGTTGTTACTTGAACAAGACTATCTGTTTAGCAAGTTTCTACTGATTTTTTTTTTAATCAGTGTCACAATAGTCATTGTTGCTTCCATTTACCTCTTTGAAAGGGTGATAATCCATTTCTTGTGATGTTCCTTTGCATTACATTTTTATCCAAATTGCATTCTGATAGATGCAATGCATTTTTAATACAACTCCAACACCAACTTTTAATTTGCAAGATACTGAAAGGCTTCAGTTTATCTGTGACTTTATTAATAGGCTAGGCGTTGAGATTCTTCAAAACTGGATTAGGATAATGAGCATCATGTACTATAGAAATGTATCGGATTTTTTACTATAATAATGGAAATGGAAAAACAAATTAATTAGTAGATGGAATAAATGCTAACATTCAAACCCAGAAATTAACTACTTGAAAATGCACTTTTTTGGATTAACGTCTTATAAGAATGAAAAGCTCTTTACTTTAAAAAAAAAATTTCAAAGGCTAGCCTGTCTTTCTGCTACTGAGTAACTTCTAGCTTCATTGTATCCAGATCATACTGGGGAACAAATTGTAACTTTCCAAGTCAGCATTCCTTCCCTGTCAACCTACCTCCCGCTTGTTTCAGAAGAAAATGATCTGCACCATCACTTTACATGTTACTTCTCTCCCATATCTGCTTATCTTAATTGGCTATAACATTGGACAAGACAAAGTCAAAGTTCCATTCTTCCCTCCCACATCCCATGCACTCACCACCTATCTATGCAGGCTGGAGACTAGAGGCTTCATAGAACATGTTCCTTTTCCCACATTATCAACGATGAGAATAGCTGCTTGTAGGGAGTTAACAACCTGGCCCTACTTGTGTTAATAGATATTACTTCCAAGGAGTTTCTAAAACAGGAAAAGAAAACAAAGGGGAGGAGCAGAGAGGGAATCAGTGTTTGGCTTGTCTGGCCTTGCTGGAGAAATTCAAATGCTGCTAGGTGATTAGCAGAGTTCCACAGCTAGGTTTTGTTTCTATTGGTAGTGCGCATTGACACATGCCTCAGTGTACATAAATTATTTTCACATGGATGGTAGAGATTAGAGGGAAAACTGATTAGCATTATTCATATTGAGCAGGCCAGCATGGCAGGAGGAAAAAAATCCCTCACTAACTTGGAAATCGAGGCTTTTTTTATAATCTCACTGTGTTTTGTGAATGCTGATAAATACTCAAGAAGAAAATGAAAATAAGGTTACACGCTTCTCCCAGAGGTCTATGGAAATAATCCAGACACCCCAACCATATCCACGTTATATACTATAACAGCAACAGCCCATCTACTGTTCAGGTAAGCAATTAAAGATGAAACTGAATAATTTGAAATCAATCTTTTCCAATTTATAGTCATGCCAATGAGAGAAATTTAAATAGACTTGAAGAAAGCACTGTAAATGAAGTGAGTTGTTCCATGTGTCGAAGAATTTGTGCACCAAGGCATGTGTGAATGTGCACCATGAGTAGAAATGCAACCTAACTGAGCGCTCTATTAATCAGCTGGAAGGCACTTGATTTTTTTTCTTGAATGGCTGCACAAGTGCACAGCTTACAGGGAACATGGATACTAATACTGGCTTATAGCAGTCATGCACTCAGATAATTCAGCAGAGACTTGCAAGGTGTTATCTTGGATGACAGTGACAGGAACCAAAGCTGGTAGGTTTGCTTCTGATATTTCCTAAGAACTTAAAAATGCATATATAAATTACTTTGAACATAGCCCTCAAGCTTGGAAAGCTTTTCTAGAAGATCTATGAGCTTAGTGAGAAATAAGTATCTCAAGGTTGTGCTATTATAATGTCTATGATGCTGCCCATTTTTATTCTGAAAACCATCTGCAAGGTTAATCATTAATCATCTTCACTTTCACAACAAACATTGTACTCACCCTCTCATCATCTAACCTGTAAGTGAATTAATGACTATTTAATTCACAATTTATAGAAGTTTCTGCAGCAGTTTACACCTGCGCTTTGGGGGATATTTAGCTTACTCAGCTGAAAAGAAAATGTCTAATATTCATGGCTACCCAACATAATCGAGGCTGGACCTGTTCTTATTCACTGATTAATGACTTTTACATGCCTCCTCCATGCCCTGTTCTGAAAGACTCTTCCAGCAATCCCATTCAGCGTTCTTTTCTACATTATCTTGAAACGATATGTATTTTCCAGCAGAAAATATGGCTGCAACTTTTGAGCCCCACATAGATTTCAATTTATTAGAGGGCCTGGGGCCCCTTTCTGAGTGATCAGTTTTAGTTGGAGGGCCAAAATTCATATCCCTGCAAAGCTGGAGATTTTCAAAGCTTTTGTAAAGAAAAGAATGAGCTTAATTTTGCTTGATTTATAACATGGTTCTCATGCTGGTAGTTCAGTATCTCCAAATTCATTAACAGTTAGTTCAAACCCTCTGTTAATGGTAGCCCACAGAGCATGGTATATGAAATAAAGAAAATGCTGTAAATAATTCAGATGCCCTATAAATTGATACTTTTACATATTAAACATAGTAACCACATTTGACCCAGGAGAGCTAATTAGTAAATGTAGTTTTATAGCCTTTGGTTATTGCAACTCTAATCTGCCTATATATTTACATGAACTAATGATTTCAAAATCTGGGCACGTTTCTGTAGACTCCTCCCATTGTCCAACACATAATTATCTCATTTCCCTACTGATACTGAGGGGAGAGAGTATGCTAACACAACAGGTTTATCATTTAAAAAAAAAAAGTAGATGATGTTTTCTTCACAGATGAGCAGTGGAGTTTCCTGTTAGTGTGGTCTAGTTGTTACCCCAGGTGACTAAGTCTGCATGTCTGGATTTTTTTTTTCTCACCTTGCTGCTTTGGCCTGACATGGTCTAAGTAAGAGTCTCAGAAAACTACCTTTGCAGCATCATAGATACACACTTCTGTCCTTGAGAAAATAGTTCATTACAGACAAGGTTTGTCCGAGTCGAGTCCCGTCCCTGCCTCTGCCTACCCAGGCAGACACTGGGTGGGTGGGGGGAGGGGAAACATCAGTTTTCCAGGTCTGTAGCAGGCTCTGGAATTAGAAAGGCAGGATAAGGAACTCAGTAAGAATAAGGGTTCTGGAATGGCCTAGGAGCTAGGGCGTTTGCCTGGGGAGCACAGGGTTAGTGACTCAAGTCCCTTGGCCCACTCTAGGAGTGGCTGGACAGCCAACACAAGTTGTCCCATGAATGGAGCTGGCTCCTGCATTAGGAAAGCAGGATAAGGGATGCCCTGAAGCTAGGGAGGTGGGATGGATAATATTATCACATATTAAGAAAACTAGAGGCTTCATCTTGCAAGATGGGCAACTTCAATTCCCACTGGAATTAACGAGTGCTGTGGATGCTCTGCCTCAATCCGTTAGGCTACCTTTTCCCTGTACAAAAACCCTCTGGCGGCATGGCTCACGCTATGGGGATAAAAATAGCAATGCAGACTTTTAGACTCAGACTGGAGCCCAAGCTCTGAAATCTGACAAAAGGGGAGAAGCCCACACTCAGACTTACTCCAGTCAGATTCCAGAGCCCAGATTTCAGCTTGAGCATGAATGTCTGTATTGCTGTTTTTAGCCACATAATGCAAGCAGAATGAGTTGACCCATGTTCTAAGAATCCTTGCTACTTGTTATGAACATTAGATATACCCTATGTACTTTTGAAAACCCTGCCTTGCCTTCTTTGTGTAAAGTGCTTTTGTTCTTTTTAAGAAATCAAGAGAAAAGAAAAATATGTAGTCAAGGACATTTTGAGAGTAAAAGGAACTGGCACATTCATACACAATACTAAACATGAAGTTGTTCTGGAATAAAATATCTGAGTTAACCACATTATACATTTTAAACGAACTAACTATTCAGTTACCTGCAGTTGCTGAGGAAGATTCATTCTGTTTCAGACTCATAGATTCCAAAAGGCCAGAAGGGATTATTGTGATCAGCTAGTCTAATCTCCTGTAAAACTTTGACCTTACAACTACTCCAAAATAATTCCTAGATCTCTCTCCTCTGATGGGTGGAGGATGGGGTTGGGAGGAAGAGATCGAATTATGATTTAAAAATTGTCAGTGATGCAGACTCCTCCCACAATTCTCCATATGTTGTTCAATCATTAATTACCTTCAGGACCCAGATTCCTGGGAGTCATGCTGAGATTGCTCATTAGGGCTGTCAAGACTGCAGGATTTTTTTGGAAGAAGCTTTTACAGAAGATCTTCCGAAACAGCACGTCCACACTGCCAAAGTTCATCAAAAAAGCAATATGGTTTTTTGAATGATAGTGTCCACACTGAATGGACACTCTCGCATTTAAGCTGTGATTACTATGGATGGAGTGGCTGTGGCTTTTCCTCTTTCGAAAGAACTCCCTCTTCCTCATCCACACATGCCTTTTTCCGAAAGAGCTGTTTTGGAAAAAGCCTTCTTCCTCATATTAAGAGGCTTACCAATGTTTGGGGGAGGGGGGAAGCCCTCTGTTCTTTCGGGGTTTTTTGAAAACACGATTGCAGTGTGAACGTTAGTGAAGTTTTTTTTGGAGGCTTGTACCTACACAACTGGAAAAACATTTATCATGTGTAAATACATGTTTTCACCATTTGACAAGATGCACATCACTGATATTACCTAACAGATGAGCACATTAACAGAAATGTGAGGGTTTTTGTACAACTGACTTTTTTAACACCCAACACATGCTTTGAAATTGGTTTCTTAAAAAGTAAATTAAGAAACTAGAGGATTGCTGCTGTTAGCTTGAGATGCACTTGATTTGGAGGTTAAGCCAGTTATTTACTCCATAGTTCCAGGCATTTGTAACATATGAAATACATGGAGGATTTTCTATAGCAGCTTCCCTACAATGTATATCAGCAGGACAACAAATGTGGTGAATCATTCTCCTTGTAATTGTATGCATAACTTTTTTTCTTTCAAAAGCTGATAATGTCTGGTTCTGAGTTTGGTCTCTCAGATCTGCTTCCTGGGATTCAAGCTTGTCTTTATTGTACATTTATGCTGCAGCAGCATCAGACATAAACCAGCATTCATTTGAGAAACATGGATGGGGAAAAAGCTTTTTTTGTGTGTAGAGTACCCTCTATTTGATTGTGCCGTGAGATAGTGGGGATAGTACATAAGTATGAGCCTCATTGATCTTGTCTGCATTGTTTTCCACTGGTCTGGAGTGCTGAGTGAAAACCTGATTGCCTAATCTTTTCTCTCCCTTTCCCTTGCTTCCTTAAAGAGGGGATAGGCCACCTGATTCTTCTGCTTTTCATCCTTGAAGGCCACAGGAAATGAGCTTGGCCAAAACTCCCCCTACCTCTTTACCATGGGTGGTGTGTTGCCTCATCCCAGTAGCGGAACCATTGAATATTTAGCAGGATTGCTATTTGATAGTTTGCTGAATACTGAGAGAGGCCAAAATTCAGCAAATACACATCCATGTTGCTTAAGCAGAGCAAAGGAAACACAAAGACAATAGAAATATCATACCAGGACAAACCTGAAGTGTTCTGTCTGACAACATGAGCACCAGGTACTTCAGAGGACAGTTCTCTTAACCCTAAAATAGGTACATCATCTTCATTTTGTTGAAAGGCTTTTTCAGTTCTCCTGGTTGTTTGTGCAGCTGAAAAGCCTGCAAACAAACACTCTTCTCCTAGAGAACCCACAAGAAACCAGATTAACAAGCAAATCTCCCTCTTTTGCCACACATGCAAGAGGAAAGAAAATGTGGCTTTCACAAAATTAAAAGCCAAATTGCTTTTTTTTTTAAAACATTATCTGCCCAGTTTAAGTTAAAAGATGTAATAGCTTGTTAATTATTGGGTAGAGGTTTTTCTTGCTCATAGTGTACTTTCTCTCCCCTAGATCTCTGGAGAGTTTCTTTTTTAACTTAGAAATTTTGTGGGGTAGAGAGGAGTTTTTTGTCTGGGAGCAAGTCTTGTAGTAATTTATTACACCTTTCAAAACTTCTAGCACAACAGTTTTAAGACTTTGCAGATAAAACTTCAATTTACTGTAAAATCTGACCTTGCCTGAGTGGCACAATGCATTTTGGGAGCTTTGCTTCTCAGCCTGCAGTGGATTACAAACCAGGCTTCTGAACTTGAGGATATGATAACTTTGTCAAATAAACTGTGATCCTCAGGTTGGGCTTTTTATGGAGAAATCAAATGCTAGACAGTAAATATATTGATGCAGTCCATTGGCAAATTCTTTGATTTATGACTCTTCTTTTATGGCCAGATGGTACAGATGCAAGAGCAAGGAACACAGGGCATGGGGAGGAAGTAATCTCCCCATCCTTGCATGCTTCACACAAGAAGTTTCAAGGTCAATGGCCATTGCTGTGCTCAGAGGAACAATAAAACTGCCAGTATGCTTCACTAGGGGCACAAACTGACTCTAAGAGGATGGAGCCCTCAATTTCATCACACTTGACATTGACCAATGAAACTGGAGAGCTACTGAAGATAGAACAGTTACCTCTTATGTCTTACTGCATGTGTGTTGCTACTTTACAAGAGTGCTATGTTTCAAACCACCAGCCACATAGCCTAGATAGGACAATGAATTAAATGTGAAATTCACCCCACTTTTTCTGCAATCCTATAACATTGTATAATATACAAGTGATAGTAAATTGCATTGTAATTAATATACAATGTGATCTCAAATCAGAATTTTTTTTAAATCTCTAATTTTAATGTTGGCATTAAAAAGATGGAATTGTGTGCGTTAAAGTATGAGGTAGACCTGGTATACTTGCCAACACAGATGGCAAAATTCCCAGGTTCTTAAAAGTACAGTGGTAAGCAGGGATCAGAGAAATCTGGTTACCAGGGAAAAACATAATTTTAATTTTTTGCAGAGACTCCCTGATTCAGGAAAGCACTTAAGCAGATGCTTTGTGAATTGGGGCCTTTGAGATAAGAAGTGCTACATATGTAAAATGTGACATCTTGATTTGCATAGCTCATATCCCTATGGAACAATCTATTAAATCATTTGAATTGAATGTACAATTATGGATTCTGAGCTTTGAAAACAGGATAGAATTGTACATTTCACTCTCTTTTCCTCCCTCCCCATGTTTCTGAAATTATTTCTGTGTTGGTCTAACAACTCTGAGACCATGATGGCTGAATGCACAGAGCAGCTTCATTCAGGCATAGAAGTTAGCAGGAAAAGATACAACTTCCAGACACTGAAGCTCATAAGTGTCAAGTGACTAAAGAGTGTTTTTGAGTGCCTGATCCTGATCTCTGTGAAGTGATGCTTTAATTTGCAGTTGAATGACAAAATTCTCAAGTCATTCTTATCTCATGAGTAACTGGAGAGAGACTTGGCAGTGTAACTCATTATGACTCTTCTGTGTCATTTTCCCTACTCCATGATTGTTTCTTAGCACTCAGTTGCTGTATGTTAGATATACACAGATTAGGTGCTTATACTTGCAGATAAAGTGAACTCGTATACTAATCTCAGTAAGTCCAGGACACATTGCTGCTATTATCATTATAAAGGATCATCTATTGAACTGTGGTCAGAAAATCATACAGAAATTGATTTAAAAAGTTATTTATTGTACATGCCAGAGTAGATCACCATTTTTATGGTGATAGTTGCAACGAGAAGACATTCTAAAGATGTAATTAGATTGGGTTAAGATGAAATAAAAGTTCTGGATCTGAGCTTTTGAAATATGGGAAATACTATACATTTCCCCCATCTTTTTTTTGTATGCATGGAAACAAAGGATACAGACAACAGTGCATGTGTGCGCGCGCACACAACATCTATCCCTCATTTGTGCTGCAACCCCTCTGATGCTCCAGGAGCTTCAGTGCTCCCTCTTTCAGGCCTTGCCCCTCTAGCAAGGTCACTAGATTTCTCCCCCTGCTCCTTTCCAGGGTAATGAAAATCTTGCTGCATGACCTATCTCAAGTCCTCTTCCAGTGCATTGCCTACATTGTGCCACTTCCTCAGTTGCTGGTAGAGAAACCTAGCCCCACCTAGACCAAGGATCCTCTGATCATCAGTCCAGTGCTGCACTGTTCCAAACCATGCTGCCTTTTAATCTAAGCCTTTTTCCTACTTTGCCTCTTTGTCTCTATCGTTTCTTTTTCGACGCCATCTCCTTGGGTACAGCCTTCCCTGAGGGTCAGCATCCTAGAGTTTCCACCCACTCCCTGGGTTTCTTTTTCCTCTCTAAGCTCAGAGTGACTGTAGGCTTTCACACTGTAGCCTCTTTCTGTTGCAAACTTCCTGACTGTATATCAGGCCTGCCTGCTTATATGGAGCTGGACTCCATCCTTAGTCAGCAGTTGCCTTCTAATGCCTAATAGATTTTGGCTCAGAAGTGGTTAATTATTCATCCTTTCCCAACTACTGTGGGGTGAAATATGACTTTTGAGCCACTTCTCCCATATTAGAAATTGGGGAGTGTTGAAAATATTACAAGGAAGAGGTCTCCTTTCTGGGAAGTAGAAGGAAAAAGCTGTTCACTGGGTCCTTCATCTGCAATATAGAAGTTAGGAATTGTTTGAACAGAGGCCTGACAGCTCAGACTGTATCAGAATCAGGTATATATGCACATCCACATTATGGTCTGTGGATTCACCAATATATTCTGGCTGCCTTGTACAATTCTGTTTTGCAAAGTAGCATTGTTTGACAACTTTGCATCCTCATAATGCATAGAAACACAGCAGTTAATCTGGCCCTGTATGTTATAAATGATAGCTCCAGTTTATCACCCGATTCTACAGCTTACTACCCAGCTATGGCATAGAACAAACAATCAGATCAATGGAGAATGAGGAGAAAACAAGAGGCTAACAAGTGATTGCTCTAGACAGGTGATCTACACCCTCGGCTCCTATTCACTTAACAGGCAGTTGATGGTTCCTACAGCTCAGCTCCTCTTGACTCAGAGCCTAAAGAAATGTATATCCTGGGATGAAATTACATAAAATGCACAAAGTAAGATTATCAGAGGGGTTGGTCTGTATCCCCACAAGACAAGAAGTCCTGTGGTATCTTGAAGACTAACAGATTTATTTGGGCATAAACTTTGGTGGGAAAAGACCCCTTCATGAGATGCATGGAGGCATACTAGACCAATTCGATATTAATCGTCTGGGGATCATGGAATGTAGGAGGAATCTTCCATTGATTGAACACATTGTCACCCGTCCTTACTCGTAATTTATGCAAATCACCCTTTTATTTAGTCATACACCCCCGCTCCCCGAATAGTCCAGAGCCAAACTACTGGCAGATCGCCTTGTGTCCAGCCACTCGCCGCGACTGGACTCCATGGGTTGTCTCTGGACGGCAGAGAGGGGGGCCCGGGCCCACCCACTCTCCCGGGCCCCGGCCCAGGGCCCTGACGCAGGGAGCCAAGCTCCCTATTGTAGCAAACGGGGGTGTTGCCCCTAAACACATTTGCTCCCGGGCTACACGACCCCGCCCTGGGCCACTGCTCAGCTCCGCCACCCGCACTCAGGTCTCGGGTGCCTAGTGCGCTCAGCGCACCCCCCCGCCCTTGGATTCCCCCACACCTCTTTCTCTTGTACCTCCGTTTCTCCACACTCCTGCTCCTCCTCCTCCTCCCCCTTCTGCCTGCCCATCCTTCTTTTATGACCTGGGCTCCGCCGGTGACATCTACCCCTCCCCCTGGCCTTAACCCCTCCCCTACGGGGCTTTCTGGGCGTCCAGATGACATCACACGCCCGGAGGGCGTGATGTCATTCTCCTGCGCCAGGCCCAAGATGGCCTGCGGGGTCCATGCTCCCTGCGTGGTGACTTCTCCCTCCCCGTCTGGCATTTCCAGAGCCAGCCCCACCGCTTTCTCTGTGGCGTGGATGCCGGTGCTTTCACCATTCGGGGCTTCTCCCAGCTTGGGATCGTGGCAGGGTTGCTCCACCCCGCCACACACATCATGCCCACTTGTCACAGATGGAACACTAATGTGGCTGCTGGACAGCTCACAAAATGGACTCGTTACCAGCTCTTCAAAAACAGTGTCTTGACTTGTGTTTCACCCAGGTAGAAAGCATGCTTGGCACTGTCCCAATGAAATTTAAGAGATCATGGACCAGATCTATACTAGGGCTACTCTGACCTTACAGCCAGCATAAAGCATCCCTAAACTTGCCATAATCAGCCCATAGGAGGATCGCTCTTCGAACCAAGGTAGCAATTCCTATACTAATCTATCTCCTGCAGCTGACAGAAGGGTTTTTCCGTGTGCTGGAATTTCTCCAGCTGCTTCATGAATGTCTTAGGGCCTACAAACTGCTTGGATGTACTCCAGGAAATGGCCTGACACACAAACAACTAAAGATTAGGGAGGTAGGAATGTGTCTCAAGCTCATCCTGGTGCATACATGCGACTTACGATCTAAGGTGTATTGTGAGCCCAATGTCTGTAGCAGAGGATCTGGTTTTTTGTTTTTCCTAGAAAATGTTTGGCATCTTAGGAATCTTAATTCTGTGAGCAACATTTACACTGAATTGTTAGAGTTTATACTTTTTTTTTCCAGGTCCAATAGGTTTACTTATCTGTAAATCATAATGCCTCAACCATAAACTATTAATTCCTTGAGTCTGTGTAGTTCTTTGGCTGAATGTATGTAGAAAAACGTTTGTCTTATAGGAAACATTTTCTTCACATCTGCCACAGCACTTCTCATGGGTAGGTTGTGGTTTGCAAATAATGAAGCAAACATCATATAGTGTTCCTTAGACAGACCTTCAGACAGCATTATTTTTGAAACCTGAACAATAGAAATTTGAAAAACAAAATGAATCATGTAATTGTACACTTACACTTGGATAAAAATACTGAACAAATCTTTGTCTCATTAATATCAGTCTGTGCTAGGTCTGCACCTTACAATTATTGAAACAAATTTTGAAAGGACAACTTACATTCTACATTTTTAATAGAAATTCACTTGGCACTAACTCAAATACTTTACAGGAGTCTAAGTATAATGTCAACATTATTACCTTTATCAACAATTTATTATCCTATCGAAAAAGATATCAAATTATCTTGACAGGACCTATTTTCCATAAACCCTCATTAATTTGAATTAATTGCCTATCCTTCCTCTAGTGCTTTATTAATTGACTCTTATATCAACCACTCCATCATCTTTTCCAGAATTGGTCAGGCTGACAGGTCTATAATTACCTGGGTTATCCTTTTTAAATGCTGGCACAGGATTGTCATCTTTCAGTAATTCCCCTACAAAAGTTCCAGAACACTGGATCACTGTGAATGGCCAAGTGGGCTCCTCAGCCAGGCTTTTTGAAACACTTAGATGCAAGATATCAAGACCTGGTAATTTAAGTGTCTAGCTTTTGTTTAACATCCTCCAGATATACTAATGGAATGGAAAGTGTCATGGATGAAATTATATAATTCATTTTCCCCCAAGTAGAAACACTTATCGAAAATATATTTTCATGCATAATTCCTTAAAGCTACTATTTCCATCTAGTAATGGGCCAGTACCACTGTTAGGATTTTCATTATTCTTATTGTCCATAACCCTGCTAGCCATAGATTTTTCTTTGTGTCCCATTTCTTCCCTAATGGGTTTTCTACAGTTCTTAACTTCTGACATATTAATTACTATCAATTTCCCATTTTTTTTTCAGTTGTTGGATTCATACCTGCCTTTGCTTTCCTTTTAAACCAGTCCTGCATTCTTGCTCAGTTGTAGAATTAGGGCTTTTGGGGGCATTTAATAGGGGTTCTGAAATGACTACCAGTGATCACTTACATTTTTTCTGATTAAATGTTCTTGTTCAGCTGACTTGCATCAGAATTGCTTTTAGCCTTGTGAAATTGGTCCTAGTAAAGCACCAAACATATATATTACTGGTTTGGATTTTATTCTTCTTGCACATTACAAATGTGACCAAGTCCTGGTACTAAGCTATCCTTAATGACTTGTGTGATTAGTTCCTCTTTATCCATCAAGATGAGGTCTAATACACTTATGATATCATTGTCTAGAAATTCCAAGGATGTTTTTAGTACTAATAGAATATCATATGTCATTCAAATTGATCTGCCCTCTTTTCCCACCCTGTGATCATACATTTCCCTGCTTACACATGTAGATGGGTTCATAATCCATTCCAGCAAATGCCCATTTTATGCTTAACTTTTAGGACACTGATCCATAAGCCTTCAAAACCATTTTCATCCCTTTTATCAATGACTCTGGCACATGTTATTTTCAACATAGATTTTTGTCCACTCTATCCTTCCTAAATAGTCTATAACCATTGGATTTTTTTAACACTTCAGTATTGTGAATTCTCCCACCAGGTTTTAGTAATATCAACTAGATTGAATTGATGCTCCAAAAATGAGCAATTTGAGCTCCAGTTCTATTACCAATGCTAGGAACATAGGTGTGAATAAGCAATTCAAGAATTTAATTTTAATTTTATTTCCTTTGGCTCATTGATTAAATTTGTTCTCAATGTTTTGACTGTATGATGAGAGCTTGTATTTTTCCCCTCCTGCTCCCCTCTTCTTTTGCTAATACCTGAAGACTCTCTTGATTTCTCTAGCCAGCCTGTATCAGAGGGCATTCATTCCTTTTCTAAGGTGGAGATCATCCAACTGTGCAGCTCCTTTCTCCCCACAGATGCTGAGGCAATATTTCATAAAATGCAAATCTGCACACTATACCACTTATCTAGCCACATCCAGAGTCTTATGTCTTCAGTCTTCTGTCTTCAGTCTTGTTTTACTTGTGGGACAGGAAGGATCTTAGAGAATATTGCTTGGGCATTCTTCAGTGTGCTTCCAAAGTTCCCTGACATCTACTATCTGCAAAATATCCCTTGCTAGTGCCAATATGAACCACCATTAATTTCAGAAACCTGACAAGGATTGATTAACAGTCTTATACTGTAATGCTGTCTTGGCTGTCAGAAGGTAGAATGTCTCATTGTCCGTCTGTCTCTTGTCTTGAGCAAGCAACTCCCTTCGCTCTGCCGCAGCTTTCCATTCTACTCTTTACTTTGCATTTAGGGTACGCCTACACATCAGTGCTATTTCAGGATAATGTCCTTTATCTAGAAACTGTGTTCTGTGCTGTCTATACAAGAAGCCTGTTCTTTCGAAACAGGGTGCTTATTCTGGCTTCCTGTAAACCTCATTGCACAAGGATTAAGATGCCAGAATAATTTATTTTTGAAATTTGACACTGTGTAGACAGTGCCTTTACACCAACTTGAGTAGCTCCAGTTGCGTAGCTTATTTCAAGGTACATGCTACTGTGTAGACGTAGCCTTATATAGCTTGTAATTTATTTGGGGCAAAGACTGTTTAAGTTTTGACAATAACTTGCATAATGGGCCCTGATCTTGACTGCCCTCACAAGCTAGGCTTTCATATAATAAACATACTATAACATAATCTGAGTCCAAGAAGTGTGCTACCATCAATTACAGCTTACAAAGGCTTTGGGGAACACTCTGTCCTTGTGGCTGCAGAGCTTTTGGGATAATGAAGGTACAAGGAAATAATTCCTCTAAAGTTAGTTTCAGAAACTTCTAAATTTCTTAAGGCCACTTCTGCACCATGTTCTGTTCATTTATTATTTTAATTACACTTAATTGGTTTTGTTTTACTTATGGGCATTCTTTTTGTAATCTGCATTGCTAGATAGATCAAGTGCCTACTATATTGGTAGACAGATGCTACATAAATAAAATGTAGTATTAAGTTAATAAGCTTCAGCAGGACAGCAATTAGAAAAGCCCATATGTTCACATTTTCTCTTTAATCATTGGTATTGCCAGGATTTCTTGTGGGGAGGCATGTGAAGTGGAAAAGACTTGCTCATGGGAGAGAGGGACTGCCTTAGTCCCTCCCATATGCCCACTGCTGGAATTTTTATTTCAAAACTCTAAAGCAGTATGATGGATTTTAGGGCTACATTTGGTCCTCCCTTGAAACTATGTAAATAAGAATGCACAGTACCAAAATACTTTGCAACCACAAGCCATTGAGACTCAGGAGAGCCACTACTATGACATGCAGGAATAGAAACACAGTAGTGTAGTAAAATAATACCCAAAATATGACTTTCTAGAAAGGTTTCTGACTCTTTTTTTTTTTTTTTTTTTTTTTTTGAAGATTCTGAATTGTTCTGTGAACTTAGTTTCCTGAGTTCATTTCTGGAGATCTCCAGCATTTGTAGAATGCAGTTGGACTCAGAAGAAAGTGTCACCAAAAATAAACTCTATATAGCACAGCTGTGCATAACTTTCTCCATAGTACGAAACAAAAATGAACATATCTTTTTCTAAATGGACCTGGTATCAGTAATATTGGCAATCTAGTGAAAACCTGTTAACTTCCAGACAAAATGTGAAGCCTTCTGTGGTTCAGAAAATTCATACAAGCAATCAGACTTGTGGGTGCTTACTTGAATTAAGACTCAATTCGGAAAGCTCTTTAGAAAGGCAATAGGGCCAAATACTTAAAGCCTTAGACTGGAATTTAGGTAGCATGTATTTAGTTCTCAGTTCCTCTGGATTTTGGGGGGGGGGAGGGGTGTAAGGGGATTTACTCTGCATATGGCTCATACGATAGCTGTGTGAGGTGGGGATTCCTATGTCTGTACAGTGTCTAGCACTGGGTGGGCAAAAGGGCCTTCGGGGGCCAGATCCAGCCTGACAAGCAGGTTGATCTAGCCCACAGAGTCCCTGCTGCTCCCCCAACTCCAGGCCAATTAGGGCCTGGGGGCAGGGGAGTGTGTGAAACTTCCTCCTGCTCTGTGAGGCGCATGCAGCACTTCAAAGTGCTACACTCTCCTCACAGGGAGGGAGGAGACATCACGTGCTCCCCTGCCCCCAAGCCCTGACTGGCCTGGGGGTGGGAGGAGTGCACAAAGTTTCCTCCCTGCGAGGAGTGCACGACACTTCAAAGTGCTGTATGCTCACGCAGGGCCAGGGCTGAGTGAAGGAAGCTTCCCGCACCTCCCCCACCCCCAAGCCCTGATTGGCCTGTGGATGGAGCGTGCAAAGCCCCTTCCCACCCTGCCAGGGCATGGGGATGTGGTCTGGGGTTGGGGGAGCCCCTTTGCCCCCCTTCCTGCTAATCATGGTCTGGGGGTGGGGTAGCCCAGAAGCCTCCTGGCCTTCCCCTTCTGGGGCAGCCCAGGGCCACTGCAAAAATTTTTGCAGTGGCACCTGGCCAAAAATTATTGCCCATCCCTGGTCTAGCAGATCTTAGCTGACATCTCTGAACACTACTGTAATACTGCTACTATTTGTGACAACTTGGAAGTTTGCCCATTACTGAATTATGGTGCCATTCCATAGACCAACTATGACCTCCAATTTTAGCAGTCTGATTCTGATCTCCTGCTAGTTTAACTTGTGGATTTTTTTTCCTTGCTTACATCCGTGCATGTGACATCAAGTCAGGCACTATGACACTTTCTGCAAGATGTACCTGCCTCTAAAAGAGGGGATCCTACACAGTAAAGCTTATCTTAGAAACCTTACAGATAGTTAGAATATGGATCCTAGTCATTGTCTGACTCACTTGTTCCAATGGCTAAAGGAAACACCTGTTTGTGGAGCTAATCATAAATATTTCTGAATATTTTATTACTTCATCTATAGCATGAGTTGTCTTCCCATTGTGTCATTGAACTCTGCTGCTTTCATTGTTTTCTGTACTGATGCAGTTACTAAGACAGTGGGAACAACTGGATCATACCATATCTTTCCCCTGCTATTCAGACATCTTGAACCCGATTCTCCATGCTTGTGTAAAATGCAGCCAGACAGGGAGTGTTGTATTCTGCCTCCTTCCCTAGCACCACCTGCATGGATATTATCTTCTAAAGATCACCTGGCCATGATACCTCCGGTTCCCAGCCCTTACCTCATGTTGGGATCACTCTAAGGGGAGAGGAAGAAGACACTGGAGAGAGGACAGGAGGACTACATTTAGAAATGGGAGGGGAAAAGAAGGAATAGATTATTTCCTTTTCAAAATACCAGTAAATAGTTCAGAAATTGGGAGATCTCATACACACCTATGCTGCATATATGGCTACAAAATTATAACGAATTTGTTCTGTGTTCTCTAAATTTGTCATGAACTGCCTTTTTCAGGGTCCTCTGCCATGTGATGCAGCATATTAACAAGCTCTGTATATGCAATGCTGACTGACCATGCAGTTTTACTTTAGCTCACCTTGATTTGTTTTTCCTTAATCCAAAATAAAGCTGGCTCAGACTGAACATCTATAGGTTTGCTCTGAGTATGAGCTTCTATTGGATGGCTGTTCACACAGGACTCGGCTAACATGGGTATCTTATGCAGCTCTGAACTTGTACCATTTCTTACCATTCGGTCAGCCAGCCAGTCCATGTGATATGTTTTATTATGCTGTGAATGCATTCAAAGCCCAATGTGGCAGTATTCCAGGAATTATTTTACAAAATGTAACCATGGCAACTAAATTACACTGCTAGAGTATACACAAATGACATACGGAAAACCACGTACAACCTATGTACTTTGTATATGCAGTAGGAATCTGGTAGCCAGCATATCATCTGGGCATTACACAGTTTTAGTATATTACATACATTGATGTGGTTGCCTAAATGTGATTTGTGCCTTTATGCGGCAACTTCCCCAGCCTGAATTTGCCAATCTCGCAATAGCTGATTTCAGTTGCTATCATGGTTTGTTCCCACATGGTGGTGCTGTTGCCTCCATATTGCTCAGAGGCCCAATGATTCATTCCACGCATTGGTTTACAGAAGCCACACATGCAGTGTGTGTGCATTGGAGCTACTTAGTGAGAACAAAGACACAATCATGTAATTAAATTGGTAGACACTTGCAAGATGTGGCTGTCCACTTGTCTTTGGATTCAGTTGCTGGTGAAAGATCTGAATAAAATTGGTATTTATGAAATATACTATACTCCATTTTTCTAAAATTCCACTATGTATATCTTGCATATTGTTTTTGTTTCACTGGCTTCTCTGTTCCATGCTTCTGCCTTAGGTGACTGGTCCACAGCCTTGTGCCTGGGAATGTTGCTCCCAAAGGCACTGGTCCAGCTGTCTATCCTTTTTTTACCAAGGAGCTCCAGCCACGGAGTCCTGCACATGGTGTAGGGCTTTCAGGACTATGAGCTACACTTTAAAATGAGCAGTTATTCCCACCTCTATTAAAGGGTACCCTGGCACCTACTTTGGCAGCCTAGAACTTATTCCCCTACTGCTCAGCTCCTCCTCACTGTCTGACTGTTGGTTGGTGAACTGGAAAGATGAGACTTCTGTTTACTTTAATTGTCAATCATTATGGTTCGATAGCTCATATGACACCTAAAGCAATGAAGATAAATTTTTGTCTCTCCAGTAGTTTATCCAGTAGTCCTCTTGTTACTATGCAGGCAACCTCCAGAGCTTTCCTTGGGTGTAATACATGGGACGTGGGTGGTGATGATGATGATGATGATGATGATAATGGCCTATTATGATGATTGGCGTTAATTTAGAAAGAAATCACTTGAAAGAGACCCTGAAGCAGTTGCAAGTTTCCATTTATTCCATAACACAGAACTAACTAGAACCAGCTCAAGCCGGCTGGGCTGACCCCCTAATTATCTAACTCTCTTACTATAACAAGATCTATATCTACAGCAATCCAAAACATAACAGCCTATATGTATGTCAGCAAATTTCACTATCACGTTAAGATGCCTGAATATCAAAGAAATCTGCTCCAGAACAAGAGCAGCTGGCTCAACCCAAAGCTGGGCAATACCAAAAGTGTTGCTGGTTGGAAGTGGAAAACATTTGAAGAAATAGCTAAGACCACTTCTACCTCCTCCATCAGAGTGGTGTGAAGCACCTCCTAAAACTTGGATGATCAGGTAGCATCAGTGTCAAACATGGAAAACTTCACTCCTTTCTTCTAAAGGAAGAGCTGGCCATGGAGTTGGGGGAGGGGTTTGATCCCACTCCCCAGCCCACTCCACTCCAGGTGAATGCCCTATCCCCTAGGCCATGCCAGAATGCACCCCACTAGGTGGATTACTGTAACTCACTTTATTTGGAGATGAATGTGGTAATAATGCAAAAGCTTCCCCTAATTGAGAATGTGGCTGCCTGCCTTTCATTTTAAGCTGTGGTGGGAATATCATGCATGTGCTCACATCCTGCCAGTGGTTCCTAGTCACCATGACCCTGAAATCCTTTGAGATGAGGGAGATTGCCAAGCTAGAATAAGTGGTGAGAGCTGGGGGTCAAAGCATCCTAAATCAAGATGATCCAGCTATGGACCAAAACCTTTGGGGAATCTGATGATTCCAAAGTTCAATAGTCCTTAAAGTTGCCAATCCTTGAGCCTTAAAGCCTTTCCTGAAGAGCAAAAAGGTACACAACATTGATATACTCTTAAAATATAAAAAATAGAAACCTGTAAAGATGAATTAACACACACACACACACACACACACACACACACACACACACACACAATACTAAAGTACAGATTTTACTCCAAAAAGAGCCAGACACTCAAAGTTCCCTGTGGAATTTATTATTGATGTTGGATTTTTTATATTCTAGTCATTCTGAGACTTTGGTGATGGACAGCAGCATAAAACCCTTACATTCTATATAGAATTCTAGTTAATCTGTAGTGTGTGTGTGTGTGTGTGTGTGTGTGTGTGTGTGCGCCAAAAGCAACTGCATTTCTCTGTTCTTGTGGGTGGGAGTGATTTTAAAAACAGGCCTGGCCATAATGTTTCCTTCTCACTAGCTGGCACAGGTTTGCTAAGGGAACGTCTCGTGGCACTAACTGGGATTCTTCAGAGGCAGTGTGGTTCTGTGCTGGTCCCACCATGAGGCTGCACTCAAAAGCAACAGTCTAGCTCCCAAATAATTAATTCCAGGTGAGATTATGCATGTATAATTAAGGCAGTAGAAAACTGCACTGTATCATTCCAAAATAGCAGATAACAGTCCATGGTTTGATTATGCCTTTGTATATGGGATTAAATTCTTTCAGCTGTGCCATAGAATCACCAAGACTTAAAATCTTCTAAATCTCAATTTTAATTTAGCTTAGCTCTGCAGTATGTGAATCTTTTAAATTCAGATTAGTCTTTCTTACATCAGAAATAAGACCTACTTTTATCAGTGAAGGTGTTTAACAATTGGTAATTTATTCCAAGGCAATGCTGGATGCACTCTCTCTATTGCTGTCTTCAGATCAAGACTGGATGCCTTTCTTTCCATCAAGCACAAGTTGGCCTTAGTAGAAGGCTAACTAGATGAAATTTTTTGGTCTGTGATATCCAGATGCTTGGACTGAATCACTGAATGGTCCCTTCTGGTCTTCAGAACAAAATATGGAGTGGTTGTAGCAGGGTTTGATCTGTTCTTTACAAGCAACACCATCTTTGTGTTCGAACACAAATGCAACATGGTAGATTAGATGTGCAAATCAGGCCATAAATCAGTAACCTGTGAAATGCTTAATTGACAGCATATTTCTTAGTGCTAGTTAGGGCAGTTTCATTTACATTTGGCGGACCTTGACTCTCTTGCATGCATAGCTGTCTGCTAGCTTTTCTTCTAATATACTTTATACAACACGTGATTTATGTTAGTTTAGCACTACTTTCTCACTTATCTCATTGACAAAAGACAATAGAAACTTGTAATAAAGTACTGGGTACATAAGGGACTTATTGATAAGAAAAAGATGTATGGGCAGTTCCAGTATAGTAATGAATAAAAACATTGCTTTCCTGGAAAATATACTGTCCTATGGTCAAACTCCATGAAGAAAAATATGAAATTAAAGTTTTCTAATCGGATTAAACCATTCAGCAACAGAAGTGACCAAGTGACATGATGCTAGTAGCATAGACAATAGACAAACCATGAAGCTGTTAAATTTTTCTGGGATGTTTCATGGATGCTCATATAAGGAGGAATGTTCCTGTCCTGAGTAGTGGGATTGTATTGTAAAGAGATTTTGTGAGTCTCTTAACTTTTCCAGTGTACAGATGGAGCCATTACTGATTTTCCTGTCCTACTACTTTTGTGGGAATTAGTGTTACTACTTCAAGGAGAAAATAACTACTACTGCTGCTACTATCTCTGTTGCAACTTGTTTCTGTTTGAATAATTTTATTTGTGATATTAAACAACATACCTAATCCTATTTTTATTTTCTTTCTTTACCAGTTAGAGACCCAGTTGACACAGATTATCTATTTACAGTAAAACATGTGTTTATCCGGCACGCTCGGGGATTACAGCGTTCCAGTTATCTGAGGGTCCCCATCAACCTAGGAAAAACCAATGGACAATACCAATATTAAAAACATGAGTTTTACTATTAGTTTTGTAGCGTGAGGCAATTGGTCTCTCATTTCTATTTTCAGCTAAAGATGATTAGTACTACTTAAATAAAAAAATTAAGCCAATCATGGTAAACCAAGATGTGACAGTATTGTGGCTGGGGGCAATGCCGGTTAACAGAGTGACTGATAACAAATATTTCACTGTATTAGGACAAAGACCAAAATCTAAGCTGATAATCAGTAGGAATGGGAAGAGAAGGTCTGGGCTGTCAAAGATTACAAAACTGGTTGATTTGTGGAAAGATACTGAAGTGCTAGAATACTGAAAGTGGAACTCCCTCCCTTTCACCTTTTTTTCATATTTTCACCCTTTTGATAAAACACAGGAGAGGCCAAAGTGCTGGGTATGATTGGTGTGGTTGTGTGGGGTGTGTGGTTTTTTTTGTGTGTGTGTTTTTTGTGGGTTTTTTTTAAAGCAATAGAAGTCCAATGTATAAAGGCAGTAAATAAACTTACCTGCATTTAATGTAAACACCAAAGCTGGAGCATACCTCTGGATTCCTTTATACATAAGGAAAAAACACGTGTCCTAGTTATACTCATCTAATTTCCAATGTAAAAACATCAATTGATAGAAGAATGCTTCTGTGAAAGTAGGTACCATTGCTCAAGGAGATAGTTATACTGATGGAAAAACCCCTTCGACACCGTAGTCTTTGCTTAAACAATGAAGTTACAGGATTGCAGAAGCCACTGTTTTAGACTTGGCGACAGGCACTTAAATTCTTCCATCACATTGGTTTTCAGTAAGACTTGGACTGCTAATTTAGTTTAAGGTGCAACACCAAAATACCTCTAAAATCTCGATATTAGACAATTATTCTCCTATGTTACTTATGAGAATTTTACCCTGGCTGGCTGTAGAACTATTAGTTTGCATTTCATAAGTATATGGATTAATTTGTTCAGTGGTGAAATGTTGCTAGTGTCCAGCTTGGATACCTTCATACTGTCCAAAAAGCAAAATTTCATGCTGATCAAAATACAAGATAACTTGTTGATGATCCCAGGGTAAAACTTGGCTTGCAATGAATCAATATTTTTTTATAAAATATTGAAAATGGTATCTGTAGGTAGAAACAGAAGGAATGCTGAGATTTTTTCCCTATACACAATGGGAACTATTTTCTCAATGCTGTAACTCTAAAGACAAAAAAGGGGAAACAGTACCATAAATTAATAAAAATGGCATTGAGAGTTTGCTTTCACAAAATCATAATATACATTTTTGCTTTTACATAACTGATGGCATTTTCACCAAGCACAACTGAAAGTAGGACAGCCATTTATGTGTAATCTAGTAAGATGAAACTACAAAAGAACAAAACCTAGGATAACTAGTTAACTAGTCACGAGACCTGTTCATTCCTGAAGTTAAATTAAGAACAATGTCATTTGCATGGAGCTAGGGACAAATGTGCAGTGTCACTAAAAATGTTTTGTAGTGATAATGGTTGGAAAATAGAATGTCTTCAAGCTCCTTGCTGCATTTGTCTCCACCTTCCAGTGAAGGTATTCAGTTAATTGTTCTGTATTAAAGTGATGCAAATGCTCAGGCTCCTGTTTCACTCCTCACAAAGCTTGGGTGACCAAGTAACACCAATTTTCAAAACATGATTTCTTTCTTCAAGTTGCTAGGAAATGAAGAAGGTGGTCACACATTTGTCACCGCCAGGCTGAATTACCATAATTCACTCTAAAGGAGGCTGACTGTGGTGACCATGTACTAGCTGGATCTTTTACAGAGTGTAGCTACTGCTGTATGGTTCAGATTGTCAGGAACATCCAGTTCATGCTCAAGTTCTTCCACTGACTCCCAGATAACATCTGATACGCATTTAAGGCCTTGGTACTAATTTTTAAGCTGTTAGAGGTGGGGGTTTTAGCTATTGACAAAGACCAAAATTTGATGTATGAACCACTGTCCTCTGGAACACTGCAGAGTACAAGGCCCAGGATGATGCCTTCAAAAGCAGGAAACAAAAAGCATTCTCTGTCAAAGGGACCTCTGTCTATGGAACAATCTTTCAGAAGAGATCAGGTGTGTTCAAAAGCTGACTAGTTTTAGGAAACATTGCAAACCCTTCCTACCAGAAAGCCTTTTTCACCATCACTGACACTCACAATTCAGCACTCCACAAAGGGAGAAATGCCAGAGATTAGTGACTTAGCTATTGATGTGTGGAAGTGCTTAGTTACTAGTGTGGTGGATGACATTAGCAAGCTCGAGGACAGACAAATAGATAAGGTGGGATGGGGTGAATTAGGTCCAGAGATTCCTTGCTAGAAATCTCAGGATCTTGCCACACTTGTCCCAGGAAAAGAGCAGTAGAGGTGCACTTCTAAGCATGCTAGAGCAGCTGTAGGGGGAATCAGCCAATTGGAGAGGCTGTAGGGAACAGTTAATGGGTCACAGAGCCATATAAAAAGGACCTGCAATGTAGCTGAAGGTCAGTTCTTTGCTGGAGTCAGTAGTGCAGATGGTTCTCCTCTGGCCAAAGGGCACTGCAGCACCATGGACAAATCAGTGCTGGCAAGAGCTAGGGAGTGAGAGGTAGCTATTGGTTGGCTGTTGTGCCTGAACAAAGAAGAGTCCTGAGCTAAGAGTGAAGGATAGGGTAATGATGAAATAGCCCAAGGAAGTGAAGGCAGTTTTGTTAAAGGGATGCAGCAATGCATGGCTGCCATTTTGAGAGTCCCTAGGCTGGGACTCTGAGTAGGTGGTGGGGCCCAGATCCTCTCCAATAGGCAGCTGGTAATGTGGCCTACAATTGGACAGTGCAACTCCCAAACGGAGATCTGAACTACATAGTGGCTCAGCTGGAGAGCTGGGGCCAGAAGGGCCCAGAGGGCAGAACTTTGCCTACAGGAAGGCACTGGGTTATGGCCAGATGCCAGGGCTGAGACTACAGATGCACCTGCCCAGAAGGGAATGCTCATGAGAGATGGGCATCATGTACTAAAGGAGTCTTACATCTTTCAGTGGCATGTGTCATTTCCTATCTTGTGTTCTATTGCTTATTAAATGCTGTGATCAGTTGGAGGGTGCATCCAGAGTACCCTCAAGCTGATACCCCACATCCTAACCCCTTAAGTTCATAGCAAGCACCTGCTCCTCAATACATCCTTGTCCAATTTCCTCCAGGCCCTGGAGCCAGGGATCTGCTCTCTATCCACCCCCACAATCCTGCCTGGGATCTTCATCCTCTACCTCAGAGATCAGTGACCCATGTCCCCCTTCCCTTGGAGATGCTCAGCTACAAAGAGGGCTGGGACCCCCTTAACTCCTCTCAGGCACCTGAGGGGTTCTGCTGTGGCTGGAGCTCTGGTGGTGCTGTCAGGAGCAGTCCTGAGCCAAAGTACCTGAGCTGCAGGCACGATCTTACCTGCACTAGGGGTCGCTTATGAAGGGCTTGGAGCACTTCCCTGTCACTCCAGCTGGGGGCTGTTTCCTGCTTCTCACAGCCCTGTCTGGTGGTCATCCCCTTCCTCAGACAGCTCCATCAGTCACCTCTTCTGCCACTGTCACCCAAATCTGCTGTCCTCAGAAAACTGCTGCCCCAGGTAGCTCCCTACCTCTGCATCCAAAACCTCCCCTCAACCTGAAGTCTCTCACATGTTTCCCTGATTAACACAGCTGTCCTACCAAAAGTAACACTGGAGAAGTTGCAGGTGGTGGTAATTAAAAGATTTTTTTGCTGTTCATACACACAACTCAAGTTAAGTGTGGTTGAGGAAGGTAATGTACTTCAAGTGGTGAAGAAAAGTAGTACATAGACTGGTGGATTTCCCTTTGAAATACTCACAGAGTTTCAGGTTAATTTGAACAAGTTAAAGTTGATATACACAGGAAGTGGCAGAGGAAAACGGTTACAATGGCAGTGAACCATGGTGCAGTAGAGGGAGGTTCTGAGGGTGTGAATAGGAGGTGGGGGCGGGCAGGATGGCAAAATAATTTGGTTTGTAGAGACAAAATTGTCACTGATTGATAGATAGCATGAACCATATACAAAGTCACTGGTTTCATACAAGATGCTTGGAGTGAATCTGACACTTAAAGGTAGACTCGCAGCATAATATTGAAACTTGGGTGCCTAAAGTAAAGTTCCTAAATGCGTATTTAGCTGTTGAAATAAAATTGTATATTAGATGCTTATAAATGGATTTTAAAAGCAAGTGCTCATATTTTTAAAGGTTGGCCTGTGCAATAAGCACACGGCCTTTACATGTTTGGCCTTGGGAGCAATACACATTCCCTTCTATCTCAGTCACAAGTCTTAGCTACTTCAGCTAAGAATTTTCATTGCTTTGTGACAGAATTACATATTTTCTATATAAGCAAGGCACTAGAGTGTGACATCACAAAATGAGAGCCTGTTCTCCAAAGAAGCAGGGATAAATATATACATATGCCAATGCATTACAGAATAAACTCTGACCAGATATGTATTTTCTTTTCAATTAGTACATAGGCTTAATAGTAGCATTTCAAGTTTTAAATATCAGCCTTAGATCCTCTTCATCTGAAGTGGAAGGATAATGCTCAATGAGTGGGCTATGCTTACATCACAAGTAGGCAAGAGTTCTTGGTGATATTAATATCAAGTATGTTGTCACTCCCAGACATATTGGTGTCTTTGAGGGCAGTGTCATCATTACTTGTATTGCTGCTTTAGGCAATACCTTCCATTAATAAGGCTGAGTGAGCTCACATAGGGCAAAGAGAGGGTGAGAATGTCTAACTTTTTTCTGTTGCTTTGTGGTTGGACTGAATGAAAATGCCCACTGACTTGTTTTGCTTCCCTTCCTATCCCCAATGACACTTATATTAAGCCAATAATTGGACATGTGTTTCATGGAGAAACAAAAGGATGGCCAACTTTAGACTACCTGCTTCATTAATGTTTTTTTTTTTTATTTTAGAGAAGTCTAGAGATTTTTCTAGAGCATTGTTCCTATATCCAAGTGCAAACTAATATGGAGATAAGTATATCTCATAGAACTGGAAGGGACCTCAAAAGGTCATCAAGTCCACTCCCCTGTCTTCACAGCAGGACAAAGTACCATCCCTGATTGATTTGCCCCAGATCCCTAAATGGATCCCTCAAGCATTGAGCTCACATTGCTGGGTTTAGCAGGCCAGTGCTCAAACCACTGAGCTATCCCTCCCCACATAGTTATTAGCCTCTTATAGCTATTTAGTCTTTAAGGTGCTATTAGACTGTTGTTTTTAAGTCTTTTATGTTACAGACTAACTCAGCTACCTCTCTGAACCTATATCAATGGTTATAGGACAAGAGAATCAATCAGCATGCTGGTGGGTAATGTGAAAGTCTGAAGAAAAATTTACTGCCTACATTTCTGTGTGCACACGCACACGCACACAGTTGGGGCTGCAGGGTTCAGTATGCAGGGTGTCCTGGGAAGAAGGGACTACTCCAGCCCTTACTCACTGCAGCAACTTGAGGCCCTGTGAGAAGCACGTCTCCATGGCTGCTGCAGCTCTGGACCTATCCCAGGATGCGTGTCCCCTGCCTGGGGTAGGTCTACCCCCTGTGCTGCTCAGCCAGACTGAGGAATACAGCAAACTGTGCACTTCCCCTTCTCTCCCTGATGAAAGGGAACAGCCAGCAATGTTCCTGTATGAATTGGAGAAGGGGAGCTTAAGCCCTTCCACCTGTCTGGGAGAAGGTGAGAGGCTTGGATGGGGCATGCAAGCCATCAGCCAGCCCCTTTCAAATGTCTGCTGATTGTTTCTCAAAAAAACATACAGAAAAAAGACAATCCTATTCCTGGCACAACCAAATCCTTATCATGCTTTAAGTTACAAGAGGAGGAAACTACACACCAAATTTGGTGATCCTAGCTCTTACCATTTACTAGGTGTTCTTGAACAGACACAAACTGACTCTCTTGGATATACAGCATTTTAACTGTGCTTGAAACTCATGTGCACGGTAACCATGCCTTTAACATGAGTCAGTGTTTTGATTTTTTTGGTGATGGGGATATTGTCTATGAAAACAGCTTTTTTTGCATCCTAACAGTGATTTTATGTGATCACCCTGACCCTTACTGACTCTCAACCAATGTTTCTAGTGAACCTTGGGTCTGAGATGAACACTCTAGTTCCTTGCTAAAAGAAGACCTCGGTGTTACATTGTGACGTATCAGCCTGTGTTTAAATATTTATAGGCAAAGTTTTTAAGCAGGCCAAAGTTTAAGCAGGCCAAAGTTTAGAACATGCTGCAGGTTGAGACCCAGAAGTGGCCCAGCACCCCCAAAGTATGTGTCTTGTCATAGTGAAAGATCTCATCCCACCACGTGCATGCAAGCCCAGCTTACTAGGAAAAGCTCCAAATCCTGCAGTACAAGGCTGAGGAAGGTGCACGGTATAATGGAGGGATGGCTTCCACCAGCACACTGGATTCCCAGCAGGTGCAGCTAGGCTTATCAGTCCCAGCTGAAGGCATTAGCTCCTGAGCAACCCTTCCTAGGAAAGTTGAAGTTTGAAAATTGGTACTATGGAAAGCTTTGTCCTGTGTGGTGGACTATTGCGGGGGGTGGGGGGGGAGGGAGAAAAGGAACTGTGGTGTTGAGTGAGCCCCAGCGAATGAGTAAGAACTGTGCGACTGGGCATCCCAAGAGAAAGAGATGGTTCAGGTGAACAGCAGAGTGGAGAGCCCACATGTTGGAGATCAGAATCAGATTTGAGGGATGGTGTGAAAGCTTTGAGGGGAAGATTCTGAGGCTTCCTTGGGACTGTCCCTTCTAAACAGGGATTCTGATGGGATGAAACAGCAGGATGATTTGGATGAAGGGAAGTATCCTAATGGGATCATGAAGAGGGGATGGGAAGTCCCAGAGGAAAAGCGAGATCCTCAGGTGATTGAGAGAAGAGGATAGCGCTGGAGAAGATCCTGAGGCCTCGCATCTGGGCCAGCAAAGGGATGAGGTGGAGTGTCAAGGCTCTTCCTGTGACTGAAAGTATGTATCAAATGATTGGAAGAGTGACAAGAGCCAGTGGGTCAGAGCAGAGGGAGGCAAAGACCATAAGATGGAGCTGCCCCTGCAGGTTGTGTGGGGCAGGCTTTGCTCTCCCCTAGTATTTTCACCAGCCTATATGTCATTGTGATGGGTTTTTTGGGGGTTTTTCTTTTTTGTTGTTTTTCTGGGTTTTTTTTTGAGAAACAGACTATACAAAATCTTGCCTCTTTCAGAGCCATTGGATAAGCACTAAACATTACCTGAACTGTGTCCTAAAGAAAGACGCCAGGTCTCATTTGAAAAAGTGTGTAGTCCATATCAGACACTTGAATGTTTCAGTTCCATTGCAGGGCATATACAGCCTAAATACCTGTAGATAGCTGAGAGATACAAATTTCTAGTATTACCTGAACTGTGTTGTTGCTGCAGATTAGCTGAGGTAATCAAATTCTGCTTTTTGTGCTTGAATCTGGCTGCACTTCATCCAAAACAACAAAGTTATTGGAGGAAAGAGGAGAAAAGGAAGATCAAATCAAAGATGGTGATTTTGGCAGCCAGGGGCTGGGGAAGAGCCAGGGCTGGCTGTTGGGCATGGGGAGGGGCACAATAGCTGGAGCAACCCCAGGGCCAGGGCCAAGGCCAGGGCCAGGGGGAGGAGGAAGGGTGGCTTCAGACCCTCCCTGTCTGCAGGGGAGGAGATGGACAGGGAGGGAGAGCCTCGGCCCAAGCAAACCTCCCTGGTGGCCGGAGGGAAGGCAGAGCTGGGGCTGACCTGGCCTTGTCAGGGAGAGGGAACTAGTGACCAGAGGAGAGATCCAGGCCTGCCACAGGAGGAGTGGGTTGGCAAGAGGGGACACCTTTTATAAAATGTAGTTGTCATTCTCTGCCATAGACGGACTCAGACTCATGTTATGGAATTATGGTAATTGCCCATCACCTCCAAGTTTATAGTGTTACTATCTTTTAGCCTGTGCTATGTTATTAAATTGCCACCTACAGATCGCAGCAGACAGCTAAACTCTACAAGTGTAAGTTCTTACTTTGAAGTACAGTGAAGAGAGGTCAGATTTGATGCACTCGTTAGAATTCCCATCATAAGCAAGGTCTTAGGTCCCGTCTGCGGTGACAGTAGCACTCGTTGTTTTCATTTACTTTAGATGAATTATTGATTGATGCAGCAGTGTCTCCATTCCATTGCTGCTCTTACCCAAGTGCAGGAAGGGGGAGCTCCCTGCAGAGGATTCTAATTCTGCTAGTTATGCGGTGGTATTGTATCTAATTCCTTTAGGAGTTGAGAACCAGACACAGGAATGTGGGGAAGGCAGTATCATCAGATCACAAAGAGGGTTTGAAAATGTAGTCAGGATAAACAAAGAATACATTTACATAATAGGGATTTTTATTAAAGAATCCTATCAGATTACTCTCAAGCAAGCTGCCCTATATTTCTCTCACAGATGATTTCAAACAATGACACCAAAATATCTAGGTTTTGGAACTCCATGTGAAGAATGGACTACCTTTCCAGGAGGTTAGAAGGTAGTGGTGCATCACAAACAACCACTTCCAGACCATATGATATCTGGCACTTTTCACATACAAATCCCAGAAATACCAATACAGAGTTTCACTGCTGTGGGGTGTACATATATAAGCATATAAAAGATGGAAGAAGGTGGCAGAGATGAAAGGTTTTCTTTCTACCTCCCCATCAGTAGGTCAGGTTCAATGGTCTCAAGGTGAAAAAAGCTGGCCATACCTTCTGGAATACAGTGTCTCATCACACTGTTAGGCTGGCATTTGGAAAGTTCCAATCTATCATCTCCTCTTCGTCACACCTCACTGGGTGATGCTTGCTTTTTTGATCATAAACTCTGACTATACAGCCTGAAGGGATCACCAGATGATCTTGTCCAACTTCCTGTATATCATGCCACCATCACAGCCTAGCACTTGCACACCAAACCTACAACCAAAACTAGACAAGTATTACAGCCCACAGGATACTAAATTATGTGCCACAGGCAGAAAATAGGTGGGACCAATGTGCACCAGTGGCTAAGACTCCTGCAATAACAAGAAAAATATTGTCCCCTGAGGCAGTTTGAGAGGGAAAACAGGACTTTAGTCTCTGGAACTCCTCAGAAGAGCTTCTCCACAAGTGCGTCCATCATTCTGAATGGCACAGCTGACAAACTTCAGGCCTCAACTTTCCACCTGACAGTTTTCCAAACACTACCTATAACATCAGACGTTCTCTACTGCTGTCTAACCAGCATAAGAGAAAATAGACACATTATTCCTGATTTTCCTTCTTCCCTTTGAGCTCTTTCATTGTTTATAGTATTCCAAAGTAAATGCTTTTTTGGATTAGAGCAACAGACAGATCTTCTTGCCTAAGCCTTCATTCCCAGAAGTTTGCCTTCCTTCCGGACCATTGTAGGACACCAACACCACACAGGGACAGGGATTACTACACATTTCCAATCTCTGAAATGTCCCTTTCCTTTGAGAAGACTTCCTCCATGAACCCTGTTTCCCCCTCCCCCCTAGCCTCCTGCCTTGAGGACTGACTCCTGCTTTGATTTTGAGCAACTGTGCCCTCAGCTCATCACGTGTCCTTCAGAGCTATCTCCTTTGGGAAGACTGAGTTACTTCTCAGTAAGTGGGAGAGAATTCCCATGTCTGCCACTTCCAGAATCTGTCATTGCACTACCAGCTGAAAAGTGAGGGCTGTAGACAATAAGTTTCCCCTTGTTTACTGGGGAAAGTTGACATGGGACAACTTTCTATGTAATGAACTGGGTTCAGTGAGTTAACACTTCCTTGGAATTCTCTCAATACTTAGTGGAAGTGCAGAACAGAGAGGGAAACCAGCAAGTGAGACCTCTTCAGGATTTTGCTTCTCATTGTTTTAACATTCTTGTGTTTACATATCATGCTAGGAAACTGAAGTACAGAGTGAACACCTCTGACTTAGGTGTGCTTAGTATAACCAGTTTAGAAGAGGCATCTGTGATATTTCCCAGAGGACAATCTAGTCTATTGGACATAGAAGTTCCCTTAATTATCCTGGAGTCCTGTTTAAACTTTGTGATCAGCAAGATAGTCATTTTTGGCTAAATACATCAATAATATGGCCAGCCACACACATGGCCATCCAGGGTAGCACTCACAAATCCTTAATCCCAAGATTCCCCCTAGAAATGTATGTTGTCTTGTCCTTTTCAGGAGTACAGTACAATTGACAATAAACCCATCATTTCTTCAAAGACAAATGATAATGCCACAAACTTGTTATCCCAAATGGAGTTCACAGTACACTAAAATACAGACATATTGGTTAAAGCAAAACAAATTTATTAACAAAGATTAAGTGATAATGCATAAAACAGGAGTGGTTACAAATGAAAATAAAAATGCTATCCAAGTACTAAACATTAACAAGCTAATGGTATTTAAAACATATTTTTCCCTTGTGAATTATTACAGTTTGTGATAAATTGGATTTCCTTTCATCCAGGGACCACTCCTTGTCTCAAAAAATTGAAATAAGCATGTCATGTGCAGAGACATGAGGACAGAGTTGGAGGTCACTGTCCCCAACAGGTTATCACCTTCCCCACTTTGAGAACTACACCCCACTGTGGTATAGACGACATGTAGTCCTTTGTGGATGTAAGTTGAAACATTCCTGCAAGGCAATGTAATCATCTTGTTTACACATTCCAATTGCTGAAGAATGGTGGCTTAAGCTAGTGATCATGCCTTAAAATTTGGCTGGTGTGACTGTCTTACCCATGAACCAGTTTCTCAGAGATATTACCTAGAATTACAACATTTCAGAACAATCCTACAGTAGAATCTTATAGTTGGTATACATGTTTAAACAGGATAATGATGTTCAGCTGATGGTACCTAACAAGGCATATATACTTTGTATGAAATAGGGGTAGGCAAAAGCCTCTCAGCGGGCTGGATCTGGCCCGTGAGGCAGTTCAGGCCACGCCCCCTAGCATGCTGCCTCAGAACAGGAGAGGGGCATGAGCCCTTTCAACTGCTTCTATTTAAAAGGCTCATGTGTTCGCTATGTCTTGCCTAGCAGCTGAGGGGAAGGCCCAAGCTCTTTAAATAGAAGCAGTTGAAAAGGTTCACATGTCTCTGGCTCTCTAGCTACACTCTACAGGTGAGGGAGCTGCAAGCCCTTTTAAGTGCTTTTATTTAAAGGGCTGGCACCTTCCCCATGCCTGTCGGGCTACCCATTGCCTAGCAGTCATGCGGAACACAAGATTCCTTTAAATGGAAACAGTTGAAAGGGCTCGCAGACCCCTGCACCTCTAGCACGTTGCTGGAGACGTGTGATCCCATTCAACTGTTTCTATTTAAAGGGCTCTCGTGTTTCCCGCCCTGCTAGATAAAGTGTTGCCCAACAGGCATGGGGAAGGCACAAGCCCTTTATATAGAAGCACCTTAAAGGGCTTGCAGCTCCGCATGCCTCTAGTGTATTTGTAAGGAGCCAGAGACATGCAAGCCCTTTCAATTGTGAACCCTTTTAAAAATAGAAGCCTGCTAGGTGGCCACATTGTCTGGCAGCCACCCAGCAGGCACAAGCCCTTTAAACAGAAGCAATTGAAAAGGACTCACAGTTCTTGGCCCCACTGGCCCATTGCCTGGGAGCTGCCTGGAGGCGTGAGCCCTTTCAACTGCTTCTATTCAAAGGGCTTGTGCCTGCTGGATGGCTGACAGACAACAGGTTAGCAGTGGGGGCAAGGAGCTGTGAGCCCTGTTATGAAATCTAAGCCTCCACCCCAGACAACTCTGGGAGGAGGCTAGCCCCCCAGCACCCTCCCTTCTGCTCTAGGTCCCTTCCATTGGCCAGAAGTCAGAGGGCAGGGACCCCAGGCCAAGCAAAGCTCCCCGTAGGGTAGCTCTCAACCCCGCCTCTTCCATTTCAGGTCCCACCCATCCCTCTTGCTGGATATTGGAGCTTTCCTTAGCATTCTCTTGCCCAGGAGCACAGCAGAAAAAAATCTGGCTTGGCTGGTTAGTGGTTTCATTTGGTGAGTCTTTCAATGAATTAATAAAGCACATACACTTACCATTCATTTCACTAAATAGATATTCTAATTGAAGAAAATAATTTGTTCTGAAGTGCTCCTGTATTTCAAGGAGTTTCAAAAACTTTGCTAAAATTTCCAATGATTAACTGCTTCCTTCAAAAAGTAGCTTTAAATGCCTAATAACTGATCTCTTTACAACTGCTTTTGGTAAAAATATCTATATGCCATTTTTATAGTCAGTGTGGCAATCTTTTATAACTCATAAAACCTAACTAAATATACAGGGACTTTGATACTATTTCATGGAATCATAGGTCTAGAAGTGGCCTCAGTCATCTAGTTTAGTCCCCCTGAACTGATTACAGGACTAAATTTTCAGTGCTCTGTGCCTTTTTATGAAAGTGATGTGTGATCTAATGATCTTGGTATGAGGAGGGACAAAGCTAAAGTGAACAAGCGTTCACTGGAAAATGCTACATTAATTACATCTGCATTTTTCTCTCCCCTTTGGGCTTTTCTAGGAGTCAGAAACCACTCTTAATACAATCTGTGGCACTGTTTCTGAAAGAGTAATACTTAAGAGGGGCGCTAAAATGTGTGAAGTCATTCAAATAACTTTGTCTTCTGGCAAAAACAGCTTTCTGTCTTTCCTCCTTTTCTTCCTCCCTTCCTTTCTTTCCCAAACAGCACAAACAAATCAAGAATATACACCCATAATATCTTAATCATATAGGAGTCCTGACATATGACAAGCAATTCAGACATTGCTAAGCATCAACCACATAATTGAACTAGCCCTGCAAGGGAGGATCTTTCCTAAAAAGCAGGAATGGTAAACTTTTTTTTAAAAATTTATTTTAAATTTAATGCCTTTGAAAATACAGAGGACCACAGTAATAATCACTGAGTTTGGCAATTTTGTATATGAACAAAAACCTCTGTTTTATGTAGCCAGAAATTAATAATTACTAAGGCCTCCCTGATCCTGCAATAAGCACCTCGGGAACACTGAAAATATCAGGCAGATCTTCATTCTTACAGAGCTCACTGTAGGATCAAAATAAAAAGAGAAGATGGTAACTGCATTTTTTTTTCTTTCTCTCATTATCCATTCCACAAAATCAGCAATGGCCAATAGATAGCATGACACTAGCTAGTAAATAAAATGCCTAATAGCAATGAAATTGCCATGTGTTGATAAGTAATTCACTTTTCTCCTTCTGTTTCCAGCTACATCTATTCCCAAATTGATTGTGATTTGGGAGTCCTTCAGAAATCCTTTTGTAATCAAGGGAACAAGAAGTAGTGCTCAATTTGTGAGACTTTTTTTATTACATATTACTGTAGTGGAGGGATGAACTCATTTTTAAATTCTATCAAAAGTGGAAAGTAGCTGCTGAATGCAGAGTATTTAACAAAGAGTGGACTTCAAAATACTACTTTACAGAAGTGGCAGGGAAAGCTGTGTGCTTACACTGCAAGGAAAGTGTGGCAGTATTCAAAGAATATAACTTAAACTGGCATTTGGAAAGCAAACATGCTTACACAGAAAAATATCTACTGAAGAGAAAGCTAGAAAAGAGCAAGAGATGGTTATTCAAATGTGAAAAGAGCAAAGTGTGTTCACAAACTGTCCACAGCACAAGCCAGAATTACAAGAACAAGTTACGTGATTACACACAATTGCCCAAAACAGCAAACCATTCTCTGAGGGAGAATTTGAAGGAATGTTTGGTTGATGCTGCCGCAATATTGTGCCCAGACAAGAAAAAGCAGTTTGAAAACATTTCATTGTCAGGACGAACTACGGTGAGACGTACAGAAGAAATCTCAGAACCTCGACTAACTGTTGAAAAGCAAGGTCGATAGTTTTTCTGCTCTGGCACTCAATGAAAGTTGTGATGAAAGACACAGCCCAGTTGTCTTTTTCATTCAAGGCATCACCACAAATTTTGAACTCACAGAAGAACTGGATTCAATGCAGTCAATGAAAACTATGACCACTGGAAAAGATCTACTGGAAGCAATAAATAACAGCATGTTAAAATTGGGACTGGACTGAAAGAAGTTGGTGAGTGTGACCACAGATGGGAGTCTTAATCTGACAGGCAAAAATGTTGGGTTGTTGAAAAGAATAAAAGACCAAGTAACAGAAATAAACTCAAAGCAGAAAATAATTGTTCTACGTTGCATTCTACACTAAGAGGCCCTCTGCAAAAACGTTCTGAAATTAAACAATGTTGTGGATACAGTTACAGAACAGGTCAACTTTAGAGCAAGAGTATTAAATCATGGGCAATTTTATCTCTGTTGGAGGAATCCAAGTCAGAGCACAGGGATGCTCAGTACCATACATATGTTAGATGGCTTAGTTAGGGAAAAGTTCTGAAAGAATGTGGGATCCGAGTGCAGAGATTCATTTTCAAAAAACAAAGGAAAGGAAAAGATGTGGATTTCCCTCAACTGAATGATGTGACTTGGCTCTCTGATTTTGCCTTTGACATTATGAGTCAAATGAACAAACTGAATTCAAAACAGTAAGGGAAGGGACTTTTTGCCCATGACCTGTATTCCCTTGTCAAATCTTTCAGTGGCAAAGTTGCTCCTCTTCTCCCGCTAGAATGGAAAAAAGGAGTTCCCACATTTCCCCACTTTGCAACAGATTATAATGTCTGATGAGAACCTGGAAAGATACAATTTGTTACTGCTCACTCTGCACAGTGAATTTTCTTGATGCTTCATGGATTTTAAAATGATAGAAAATGACATGGCTTTGTTCTCCTCCCCTTTCACATATGTGATGGACAATGCTCCAAATGAGCTTCTTGACTTGCAGAGTGATACCTTGCTTGCAGAGCAATTAAAATCAACACCACTTCTGGGATTTTATGCATCTCAATGAACAAAGCTTTCCAAAGATCAAGGCTCATGCCCAAAAGATGCTTTTACTGTTCAGATGGACTTACCTCTGCGAGCAGACATTTTCGGTGATGAAATTCAATAAATCAAAGAACAGATCTTCTATCACTGAGAACCTTGCAGTAGTGCTCTGCATTGCAGCATCAGAAATGACACCTGACTTCACATCCCTTGTTAATGCCCAACATAAACTTTCTTCACACATGTAAATTTAATGCACATAAGTTGCATGTAACGCAAGTGGGCAATAAGTCAGATGTGGCTTCTGCCAGTGCTTATTAATCTGCCTCTGCAAATATGGCCATTTAAAGCTCCTGTTGGCTGTGGATCACCATTCCCGCCTATGTGAGCTGCAGGAAGTGGAGTCCCAAATCACGCAGCACCCATTGGCTAGAGAGGGTGCTTTACAGTGAATGGGAGGTTCAAGTGGCTGTACTAGTGAAGGTGCATGTAAATAAAGCATCAATGGCCTGCCGGGGCTAACCCTGGTGAACCGTGTCCACTTCGAGTTGGATGCTGCCCACAAGTGATGTAACTAAGTTTAGTGTTACAAGTGTTGCCTTCTATGATAATTTTTGGATAATGTTGTATGCAGTTAATTATTAAAATTTAAATACTTTGTGTCAAACAAAATCCACCGTAGTGGCATCTTTTTATAGCAGATGGCCCTCCCCTTCTGGGTCAGCCCGTGGCCACTTCCAGATTTGAAGTACCCCCCCCTTCAAAAATTATTGCCCACCGCTGCTATAAAACTTACCATAATTTTATAGAAACTGGTAATCATAATTGTATAGACTCTCAGTATCTTTTAAGTTTCTAATGACCAATAGCTAACTGATCAAGAGTTAAGATTGTGGGATCATATATTGCATCCTGTTTGTTGGCTTGTTTAGAACTGCTAATGAAGATGATAGAGTGCTTACGACACAGGCAGAATATGGATTAAAAGATACATTTACTGACTTACATCTTGGACAGTGTTAATGGTTTCAGAATTTTCACTGTCTACATAGCATAGTTTATTTCACTCCTTGCTCCTATCACCAACGACAAGCAGTCAGAACTGTCATAGAGGCATTTTCAAACTTCTTTGTTACTTTGCCAAATTCTCAGACTGTTCAGCCTAACAACTTTTTATGATTATCTTTGAAACAAACATCTACCTCAATGTGATAGGAAAATAGGTTTTTTTTTTCAGTTTCTCTTGTCCCACTTAAACTATTTCAAGGATATTGGACTAGAAAAGCACTTACTGTTCAGTTTTGGTTTTACTAGATACAATGTCAGAATTGCATAATAATGGATGCAAATAGTGAAGTTAAAATAACATTGAGGAAGAACTGCCAAGTCAAACATGATGAACTAGAACCAGCTGCTAATATGAAATGTTAGACATGTACACTTTTAAAAGGAATAATGCCATGTCTTTGCTTGAAAGTTGCATTTGTGACAGATATGACAATTTCCTGAATATACGTGGGGAAACATTATTGAATTAAGTTTCAACTTTTAAGTCCATGAACTGAATACAAAATGTATGTATTATTGTGGCCTTTCATTGCATGCAACTCTGCTAGATGGGAGATGTGAAGCCTGGGTGTTTAAAAAAACTAATCTAAATATGACGAAGACGATGGACTTCTGGGGCAAAAACTGAAGTGGATCTCCTGAGGAATACTCAGGAAGAGGTAACTGCTAGGCCTGGTTTCTGATTCTAAATCTGAGTAGTTGACACTCAACTGCAGGGAAAACCCACATATGGGTTTTGAAGGCCTGACCCCTACCAGAGCTGAAGGTTTAAGATGCAATGACCTATGGTAGCTTTTTAGCCTGAGTGTAGATTCTTTATTGTTAATATCTCTTTCTGTCATGCTTTTACCATATGAAGGACTGTGCTTGCTGAGAGAGAATTGTGTGGTAATTCACAATTGCAGGTAATTTGTGTTGGGTTTAACCTCTGAAGAGATGACAGAGCTAATTCTAGCCTGTTTTAGTCAGCATGACTTGCTGTGAATATCCCAATGTAAATCAGGGAACTGTGCAGCCTTTATCCTCCAGTCAGAAGAGAGATGCAGATCTTACTACCCAGAAGTCACAGCCAGGAGTTGAGAGCCTAAACAAGTGCCCTTAAGGGATCATGGAAGGAGTCCTTCTGCCCTGAACTGTAACTCCTCTACAATAATAAAGTATTGATGTTTGCCATGCTCATTTAACATGTAATCCAGAGAACTAATTAGATTGAAGTGTAACAGGATATAGCCCCGTTCCACATATTTAGGGAGGGAGAAAAAGGAATAATCAAAACAGATGTTGGTGACAGTAGGCTGGTCCCCAAAATAGTTTGTATCTGAAACGGGTTATGAGCTGGAAAATCCAGGACATTATTCCTTCAAGATGCTGTAAAGTGGGAAGGACAAGACTCCCTCTCTCTCAGCAAGCCAAGTCAGATGTTTTGATTATTAGCACCATTTGGGACTCAAGGGAATGGTCAGATAACTGGACAAGTATATCTAAAAGCAAGCTCCAAGCCCAATTATGGAGAGCCAATTCATCTAGGTTACAGTCCCAAGAGGAAAGGCTATGTAAACCATGAACTTAAAGTGAGAGCCTACAGACTGGGGAAACCAGGATTGGAACTAGACAGCTGTAGCCTGTGGAGCCTGAATTTAGGGGTGGACCAAAGGGGGAGAGTTGGGAAGCATATGATGCTTAATAAATTAGATGGCAGGAGAGGGGGAATATTGTTTTAAAGATGCTGGGTGTATGTAAAGGAGGGCAACCAAGGTAGGGAATTTTTGTGGCATGTCATGCTGCATGGGACATGCTTGGAGAATATTCATTCCCCTCCTAATTAAAGAGGTCACAGATTTTCAGCAAAGATAAGCAATACTTTGAATCTTTCTAGGACAGGATAGATTTATAGCCTCACATTTGACAACCTATTCACAGATACCCTGGGCAGTCCCATTCCACTGAAGTCAATGGAACTGGACCAGGTGTAAATCAGAGCAGATTTTGGCTTTATTTCTTAAAAGAATCTTACCTTTTTGAATGTTAATATCTATAGGTGCAGTTAGGGTGGGTTAAGGACAGTAGTGACAGCTTCAACTTCAAATGTCATTGGTTTCCTTTTTTTATTTATATTTGTTTCTAAAATAAGGCTTTTTGAATACCCATTTTTGCATTCAATGATTTCCTTTTTTTTAAAATGTTAGAATAAAAACAAAGCATAAAATAGAAGTCAGCCACGTGATTTGCTCAACTACAGAGCATGACGTGCTGTTATTTGCTTTAATTTTATAATAATTACACTCAACTATTGCATCTGGCTTCCAAAATTAGGACAGATGGAAAAAAACCAAAGATGTCACTATAGATATTTGGTCAAAATCAGAAGAATCACATAAAAGCAATTCACAAGGCAGAAGGAATATGCTTGGGGAAAAAAACAACTCAACTGACAATTTGAGAAGTTAAGACCTAGTGGAAAAAACAGCATTAAACTCATAATGGAGATTGTCAAAGCAAACCACTATGAAGATAAGAAAATAACTAAAATCATAGGCTTAAAGACGAATTTTTCTGTCATATACCACCTTGATTCCAATGGAGTGATAGAGTAGTTGGTTGAAAGTTGATGCTCCCAAGTTGACTGTATTGTCTAAAATTATTTACTTCGCCCCCTTAGTGTAAACTGAGGATTAGCTTTTCAGCTGGTGTAAATCACCAGAACTCAATTAAATCAGTTTGCATTAGCTGGTGATCTGGCCCATGGTCCTTGAATAACAAATTAACCTTTGACAAAAGCAGGACCTGAATTGGAGAGAACTTACAAATTGACAGAATAATGTATAGGTTCTAAGGGACCACTGATGAACTAGTCTGACTGCCGGTACAATATAGGGCATAGAAATTCCCTGAATAATTCTTGTTTGTTTTTATTCCCCATATAAGATATTGTTTAGTTCAGTTTCAAATTGCCAGTGATACAGACTCCTCCACAGCTCATGGTAAGTTGTTCTGATAGTTTTCATCAATGTTACACGTGTGTGGCTTGTCTAGTCTGAATATATCTAGCTTCAACTCCAGCCATTGGATCATGTTACACTTAGGAGTCCATTACCAGCTGTTTGGTCCCAATATCAGCACTTAGACTGTGATCAAGTCACATCTTAGGAGGAGCACATGGATCGGACAGAGACGTATCTTAGGCGGGTCTATTAATAAATATGCTCTGCTCTAGTCAGGAGGAGAGGATGAAAGTATAGGTCTGATCAGATGAGACACAATCAAATGAAAGAGTCTAACATCAGAAAGTGGCAGACACACATAAATAGTGACATTTTTCAAGTGCTTATATACAAATGCTAGAAATTTAAATAATAAAATGGGTGAACTAGAGTGCCTAGTTTTAAAGGAGGATATTGATATAATAGGCATTACGGAAACTTGGTGAAATGAGGATAATCAATGGGACAATTATATCAGAATACAAAATATATCGGAAGGATAGAACAGGTCATGCTTTTAGGGGAGTGGCACTATACGTGAAAGAAAATGTAGAATCAAATGAAGTAAAAATCTAAAAGTTCCATAGAATCTCTATGGATAGTAATTCCATTCTCCAATCATAAGAAAATAGCATTAGGGATATATTACCGACCACCTGATCAGGACAGTGATAGCGACTATCAAAATAAACTCCATAATAGTGGGGGATTTCAACTATCCCCATATTGAGGTACACATCACCTCAGGACAGGATGCAGAGAGAAAATCGGATACCTTAAATGACGGCTTCTTGGAGTAGCTGGTTCTGGAACCCACAAGGGGAAAGGCTATTCTTGATTTTAGTGCTAAGTGGAGCGCAGGATCTGATTCAAGAGGTAAATATAACTAGGCTCTTGTAAATAGTGATCATAATGTAATAAAATTTAACCTCCCAATGGTGGGACAAATACATCAGCAGCCCAACACTATAGCATTTAATTTCAAAAAGGGGAACTATACAAAAATGAGGAAGATAGTTAAACATAAATTAAGAGGTACAGTGACAAAAGTAAAATCTCTGCAAGCTTCATGGAAACTTTTCAATGACACCATAATAGAGGACCAACTTAAAGGTATACCCCAAATTAAACACAATAAGAGAACCAAAAAAGTGCCACCATGGATTAACAGCCAACTAAAAGAAGCAGTGACAGATAAAAAGACTTTGTAAAAAGTGGAAGTAAAATACTAGTGAAGAAAATTAGAAAGGAGCATAAACTTTTTGCCAAATTAAGTATGAAAATATAATAAAAGCCTAAAAGGCGTTTGAAGAGCAGCTAGCCAAAAACGCAAAATATTAGCAAAATGTTTAAGTACATCAGAAGCAGGAAGCCAGCTAAACAACCAGTGGGGACCTTGGATGATAGAGATGCTAAAGGAGTAATCAAAGATGATAAAGTCACTGCAGAGAAGCTAAGTGAATTCTTTGCTTCTGTCTTCATGGCTGAGGATATTAGGGAGATTCCTAAACCCGAGCCATTCTTTTTAGGTGACGAATCTGAGGAATTGTCCCAAATTGAGGTGTCATTAGAGGAGGTTGTGGAACAAATTGATAAACTTAATAGTAACAAGTCACCGGAACCAGATGGCATTCACCCAAGAGTTCTGAAAACTCAAATGGGAAATTGCTGAACTATTAACTGTGGTTTGTAAGCTATCGTTAAAATCAGCTTCCATTCCTAATGACTGGAAGATAGCTAATGTGATGCCAATACTTTAAAAGAGCTCTAGAGGTGATCCTGACAATTACAGACCAGTAAGTCTAACGTTAGTACCGGGCAAATTATTTGAAACCATAATAAAGAATAAAATTGTCAGACACATAGATGAATATAATTTGTTGGGGGAAGTCAACATCGTTTCTGTAAAGGGAAATCATGCCTTACTAATCTGCAGGTGTTGTTTGATGGGGTCAACAAACATGTGGACAAGGGGATCCAGTGGATATAGTATACTTAGATTTCCAGAAAGCCTTTGACAAGGTCCCTCACCAAAGGCTCTTAAGCAAAGTAAGTTATCTTGGGATAAGAGGGAAGGTCCTTTCATGGACTGATAGCTGGTTAAAAGACAGGAAACAAAGGGTAGGAATAAATGGTAAGTTTTCCAAGTGGAGAGAGGTAACTAATGGGGTCCCCCAAGGGTTTGTCCTGGGACCCATCCTTGAACTTATTTATAAATGATCTAGAGGAAGGGGTAAACAACGAGGTGGCAAAATTTGCAGACGATACCAAACTGCTCAAGGTAGTTAAGACCAAAGCAGACTGTGAAGAGCTTTAAAAAACATCTTGCCAAACTAAGTGACTAGGCAACAAAATGCCAAATTAAATGTCATGTTGATAAATATAGAGTAATGCACATTGGAAAAATAATCCCAACTGTATGTACAATATGATGGAGAATAATTTGGCTACAACTACTCAAGAGAAAGATCTTAGGAGTCATTGTGGATAGTGCTCTGAAAACATCCACTCAGTGTGCAGCAGCGGTCAAAAAAGCATACAATGTTAGGAATCATTTAAAAAGGGACAGACAATATCTTAATGCCTCCATATAAAACCATGGTACGCCCACATCTTAAATACTGCGTACAGATGTGGTTGCCTCATTTCAAAAAAGAAATATTGGCATTGGAAAAGGTTCAGAAAAGGGCAACAAAATGATTAGGGGTTTGGAACAGGTCCCATATGAAGAAAGATTACAAAGACTTGGTCTTTTCAGCTTAGAAAAGAGGAGGCTACGGGGGATATGTCAGAGGTCTATAAAATCATGACTGGTGTGGAAAGTGAATAAGGAAAAGTTATTTACGTATTCCCACAATATAAGAACTAGGGGTCACCAAATGAAACTAATAGGTAGTAGGTTTAAAACAAAAGGAAGTTTTCTTCACTCAGCGCATAGGCAACCTGTGGAACTCCTTGCCAGAGGATGTGGTGAAGGCTAGGACTTTAACAGGGTTCAGAAAAGAGCTAGATAGTCATGGAGGTTAGGTCCATCAATGGCTATTAGCCCGGATGGGTAGGAAGAGTGGCCCTTGCCTCTGTTTCTCTGGAGGTGGGTGACAGGGGAGGGATCATGTGAGGATTACCTGTTTTGTTCACTCCCTCTGGGCCATCTGGTATTGGCCACTGTCGGCAGACAGGATACTGAGCTGGATCGATCATTTGTCTGACCCAGTATGGCTGTTCTTATGTTCTTAACCTTTCCTTTGTTGAGCTAAATAAATTAAACTCTTTGGCTGTGTCATTCTAAGCATGTTTTCCAGTCTTCTAATAATTTGTGGCACTTCCCCAAACCTTCTGCAATTTATCAATTTGCTTCTTGATCTGTAGATGACAGAACTGGACACAGTATTCCAACAGCATTTTGCACCACTGCTAAATATGGAAGTAATATAGCCTTTATACTCCTATTCAAAATTTCCCTTCATCCTTGGATCACATTGGACCTTTTTGGATACAGTGTATATACTGGGAGTTCATATTCAGCTAATTGTTAACCATTTCCCCTGCTTTTGTCATCTGCAAAACTTATTCACAATTGATTTTGCATTTTCTTCTAGGTCCCTTATAAACATGTGAAATAGCATAAGTCCAAGAGCTAATTCTTGTGGGCCCCCACTAGAAACATCTAGTTTGCCATTTACAATCATATTTAGAGGCCTGCCAATTACACATCTTTAATCTATTTAACATCTATAAGATTAATTTTCTTTTATTCTATTTTATTAATCAAGATGCCATGAGGCACTAAGTCAAATGTCTTCCAGAAGTTCTGGTATATTACATCAGTACTACAGGCTATTATTCAAAAAGAAATATCAAGTTGGTTGATTAAAATTGTATGCTACCGAATAGCATTATCTGAGCCTTTAACATGCCTAAGGAAAATCGATTAAAAATTCCGAGACAGAGATCCATAACCAAGCTTGGCTCCAAAGAGGATGCCATTGCACCCAAATAGGATGCCATCCTACTCATGGAAAAACCATACTGAAGTTTTATGTCCTTTCCTTTCCTATTGAGGGCACCAACATGCAGGGGCAAATGGGACAATATTCAATCTCCAACTAGCAACACTCCTTATTAGAAACTCTTCACTCAGCAACTGCCCCCAACATCTCAACTTGATCTCAACACAGCACTTTCTCCATATAGCCCTAAATAATACTGCAGCCACAAACCGCACCTGGAGTATATTTACCCACAGGCACTCTTTAACATCCCTCATTCCATACTACCTCTGCTCAGAATGCAGGTTACCTCATACTTGAAATCCAACACCACCTCGCACCATGCATGCTCAAATGTCACATCCCCATTCAGCTTAGCATTTAACTTCACTCACAAGTACACTCTCAGGGCATATCTAGGCTACGTGACTCCGTCGACGGAGCCGTGTAGATTTGTTTACTCAGCAAAGGGAAATGAAGCGGTGATTTAAATAATTGCCACTTCATTCAAATTAAAATGGCTGCTGCGCTGTGCCAATCAGCTGTTTGTCAGCACAGCGCTGTAGTCTGGACGCTCCACGGTCGACATCAAAGGCATTTGTTGACCTCCCCGTTATGCCTCATGGGATGAGGTTTACCGGGGAGGTCGACAAATGCCTTTGATGTCGACCGCGGAGCATCCACACTACAGCGTTGTGCCGACAAACAGCTGCTTGGCACAGCACGGCAGCCATTTTAATTTAAATGAAGCGGCAATTATTTAAATCGCTGCTTCATTTCCCTTTGCCGAGTAAACAAATCTACATGGCTCCATCGACGGAGCCATGTAGTCTAGATGTGCCCTTAGGCATAACCTCTAGCAAACAACGTATTAGTAACAGCTGTATGCGGGGATAAATTCATTCCTTTCTGCTGGCTGCACTGTACAAAGATCCTTGGGTGAGGTATAACTATCCTCAGGGCACAAGAGGCCTTTTGTAGGAACTTCAGAGCTGCTGTATCGTGGACCAGGGAGGATGCTGGTAGAGAGAATGGTTGGGGAGGGTTTTTGTCCCTCTGTTATTCTGCAGGCCTGCAATAGTTCATAGGGCCAAAACCTTCCCAATCCAAGGCTATGTCTAGACAGCAGCGTTTTCTCAGAAAAAGATATGCAAATTGCAAACCACAATTTGAGTATCTTTTTCTGCTTTTTTTTTCTGCTTTCTTTTTTTCGAAGAGGCTTTTCCGAAGTTTGGCCCATCTACGTGGGGCCGAATTTCAGAAAAAACTCCTTTTTCGGAACATTCCTTATTCCTCTCTCAGACACAAATACAGGGAACACGAAAATGCACCCACTTTTTTGGAAACTGTTCCAAAAAAGCGGATGTGTTCCCTGGAGACCGTAGAGCTTTCCCGGGCTACCTCTGGTATCCTGAAAAAACTCTGCAGTCTAGACATGCTCTCTGGGAAGTACATGCTGCTTGTCTTCTACCTCCTGTGCAGTCATGGGTCTGGTACTAAGTGCTTAATGGACACATTAACACAATGGTTCTGAACTCTTTTTATTTGACAGACTGGCAAACCCATTCACAAACTTTTGGAGGACTGGTAACATTTTATTTGCATATTCATTATGCAAATAACGAATATTCAAGAAGCAATGAAATGTTACTGGTCCACCAAAAGACTTTTGTGAATGGGTTTGCCGGTCCACGGTATAAAAAGACCTGGCTCCCAGTACCAGCCCTAACCCCTTGAGTCCCCCACCCCTCCACTACCCCCAGAAGCAGCCATTAACCCTATACCCTCCCACTACTAGTCTCCTGTCCTCAGAACTTCCAAGGCTGGCCCCCCATTCCAAATGCCTCAGTGTGAGCCCCCTGTCCCTTAAAGCCCCCCCCGTGCCAGCCTCCTGTTTCTAGAAACCCACTGCACCCAACCCTGCAGTGCCAGTCCCCAATACTAGTCCCATCCCCAGTGCTCCCAGTGCCAGCCCTCTGCCTCTTTGAGCCCCCTACCCCTTAGAGCTCCCTACCAGTAGCCCCGCTCCAGAGTCCCCAGTTCCTGCCCTACCCTCCTCACCTAGCCCTGTGCTGCTTCCCAGCTGTGTGCTGATGCATGGGTCTTGGCTGCTCTAAGGCTGCCATCCTGGGCTCTGCACAGCCCTTCCACTGTTCAGTGAATGGCTCTTCAAAGGCCAGGAGGAGATCCTGCTTCTGCCCGGTTGGCTGATAAGTGTCCTGCCCTGCCTGTGTATTGGGTTGTTGTAAATATAGATATTGTTGTTTGTTACATTACTGAGTTATGTCACTAGGGGTCAGCCCAGCTGGTTCTAGTTGCAGCTCTGTTTCAAGTTATTTCTTTCTAAACTCTGTAACTCCAAACAATATAACAGACACACCTCTCTCAACAGCTGTGGTGGGAGGGGAGGCACTGAGCAGTGTACCTCAGCTCCAGCCCAGTAGGCAGCAGGTCAGAGACCAGCACCAGTCCATGGACCAGCAATTGGGAACCACTGTATTAACAGAAGCTATACATCAAGATGGATCTTTGCCACATTTGTGTAAACCAAACTGTCATCAGAATTCATTATCTACATTTAGGCTCAGTACCAGAACAGATCTGATCCACAGTCTAATGAAATTGACAAAAAAATGCCCCTTAACTTCAGTGGACTTTGAATCAGGCCCTTTATATGAAGATAGACCAGGAGTAAATTTTAGACAAATCCATTCCCTATCAGTCTACCCCAATAAACCTCAATAAGGTGACTAGGGCAACATTACATTCTGTTTTATTCCACCAGATTTCTGCATTCACTGTCCCATTAGTCATCTTTCTGGAACATCATCTGTATAATATTTTGTATTTTTTTCAAGATTAATATAAATGGCTATTACTAAACATTTTCTCCATCTTTTAATATATATATTTCCTTGTTTAGTTGCCCATTTTTCTCATTTGGGATTAATAAGCTCTTAAGCAGCTTGATTGCTCTGTGTGTTTTTACTATGAAGAGATTAATAAGGAATTAGACTAGACTATTCTTCTAGCCATAGGGCTGCTTCCTACCCTTTCCCTCAGCCTATATAATTATATTTAGACCTTTATGTGTATGCAATTGCATGAGACTGACATATGTTGTTGGAAGATTTGCTTTCAATCGTATTAAGCCAATGTTCTCTAAAATAATCTTTTACTTTAAAACCTCAATTTTTACTTTATCTAAACTGGAAACTAACCTTATGGTCCAACTGAATGGAATCACTAGGGAAGTAAGCTAGCCCAACCAACCTTTGAGAGAACATAGGTATAGCCGTTCAATCAAGAATAGACAAGTGTCATGGCTCCTTCCCCACTCTGGCATGATAAATGCAGAAGTGGGGGCCAGCAAAAGTACCCCAAAACCTTATCTACCAGGCTTTGGTATAAAACTTCTCCCCAAAATCTTAACAACCTAGATTTTGGGAATAAAATGCTGCCACCACCCAAATATTAATAAAACAACCAGGGAGAGACTACTTGGGAAATCTCACCCCTAAAGTACAAACCAGGACACACAAATTAACCAATACCACGTTGTTAAAAAGAAAAGAGAAAGAACTTTTATTATCACCACAATTTTCCTGTTGCAAGCATAATGACTAGATGGAACAGTAATAAAATAATATACGCATGGAGGAGAAATTTACCATGGGCCAGGAACTTAGTTACAAAGGAGAGCAAAACCCATTTTTAAATGCACGGACGCCAGATCCCATTTCCCAAACCATAAAACAATAAAATCTAATGGATTTATCTAAACTTTATCCTACTTACAGACTATGAAGAGTATTTTCTTAGAGGGAGACATCCTGTCCCCTTCAATAGCTGGAGAGAGACTACCCAGGGACAAAGGAGGGAAAAACCCCAAAATTCCTTTGTCCCAGTTTGAAATTCCTACCTACATCTCTATTGGCTGCCTGCCACCTGGTTTAGGTAAGGGACATATTTAACCCCTTAGTCCCCAGGATGCTGGCCATCTCTCATGATCATGACAACAAGTAATCAGTAAATCTTCAAAAACAGAAATATTTAGAAGTTAGTGGTTATAATAAATGAACACAGATATCACAAGCTAAAGATAGATACAATAATGGTTACAGTTAAGAGGAATGAAGCTGCATTACAAATAAAACAATGAAATACAATAAGTATTGTTTCAAGTGGTGTGGCAGATAAAAATAGAACCATTTACTTAATAATGTAATATAACAATTAAACATTCAATGCTAAAAGCTAAACACCCAATAAGTTCTCATCAAGCACTTATAAGATGGGTAGGGGGAAGATTTCACTTAGGCATCCAGCTTAATTGATAAGCAAAACCTGAGTTCTATCTACCCTTGAATACATAAGCAAACATATAGTCTTCCAACCAAATTCCCTCTGGATTCATCCATTGGTGGTTCTGCTCTGTCAGTAAGTGCTGTCTGCTGCCCTTTGCTGTTGCTAAGGAAGCCGTTGCCGTGGCAACGTTAGAATTCTGTAGTTGCTGCTGCTGCTTCTGCTGCTCCTTCAAAGCCCTTTGCATGGCTCCATTGATACTTTTCAAGTGTCTTTTTCTTCACAGGTTTCTTGTAGCACTTCTCTTTCATGACCCTCATCCCACCACAGGGTTTAGCCTATCAGATGTCAGCCTTATATATTGATTGGCTGAGCCTACGTGACCAGTCAGCCTCCAGAGATTAGCATGTATGTGTCAGTGACTGTATTAACATGTGACGGGAAGTCCCATATATCACTATGGGCCATAATGTATCCCTATAGGATTTTGCTGAGTCATTGTCTACTGGAAGTGATACAATTCTGTGCCTCTGTTCATTGCATCACCCAGAAATGATGCAATACTCTGTTCCAATTACATCATCCCTATACATTCCTATGGGGTTTTTGAACTGATCTTTGGGTGACTCCTTGTTTTGACTCTAGGGCTTTCTAGATACTTTTTATAAGGTCCTAGGAAATTCTTCCTACTGGAAATAGAAGCTCCCATTGCAAAAAAAGGATGTGATATTACATCACAGGTAATTCCTCAAATGCAATGTTCTCTGGAAAATGAAATTTTTCATTACATCACCCTATATGTGCCTTTACTGGTTTTCTAATTTAAATTGTTATTTTTATTTAAAGTTTTATTCTTAAACTAATTACTGTTCTAAGTATTCCAAAGTGCCCTAACACTATCACTACTCTTTTTATACTAAATTAAGTGAATTATTTTGCTGATTTTTAAAACCTTTCCAAGGTTTTCCTGCAAACCTTCCATTTTAAGCTGTTGTTTGGCATTCAGAGAAAACAAGACAAATATCTCTCATTATAATGTGAGCAAATACTAGATTTTCAACAGGGTATTTGTATGAATGCCTAGTCAGTGATATATATGCCTAAAAGTATCTGATTGATGAGCATAAAGTAGGATAAACTGCGTATGTCTTTGAAAATCTGACCCTGCTGGTGAGACTGTCAGCTGGAATGGCTCCATTTCCAGGCTTTTAACACTATTTAAGGGCTCTGTTGCAAACAAAGTCATGGCTTCTAGAAAACAAAATATAACCAAAAACTGCTACAATAACAGGTGGTAATATTCCTGCCAGAAGTCAATAAAAGACATCTGAGAGCCCTAAAGAGTTCTGCATTTATTCAACAAAGCTCTTTTAAGTGCAGGGATTTATGTTAAACCTGAGCAATGCTCAGTCAGATTATGAATTCTGAACCATCCAGTAAGCTGGAATTCATTTCCAGTTGAAATAAAAATGTTGTTTGAAAGTCATTGTGTAAAAGAAATAAAAGGAAGACTGCTTTGCTTATAGAAAGATTTATGCAATTAATTAAACCTCTTCAAACCTCTTCTGGAAATAGCTGGTGAGCCCACAAATATGTAGCAGTTTGTTTCAAAGCAACATCTGCATCACTGCAGCCATCTCAATTCCTTACTTTCTGAGGTTGACTATGTGTAAAGATTTTTTCTATGATAGGACTGATAGGGCTCATTAATCTAAAAGTCCCTTAAATTTTATTGGTAAATTATAATACATTAGTCATTCATTATATAATAGATAGCTATTTTGCATCAGGCAGTTTTAAGTCATTACATCTTAGGTTTTTTTTCTCGCCCCAGAGACCTATAAGCTTTGGTAATGGCTGAGAAGCTACATTACAAGGGAGGCTTTCGATATATTTCTCCTTTGCATATGCCCAGAGTTCTACACGTATTCTCTTTGTTCCATCTGGAGGAAGCCTATTGTCTGAATCATTGATTGCGGTATTACGTCATCACATTCTGAGCCCAAACTTATAAGTACAAGTTTGTCTGTTTCTCACAGAGAGAGTCTGACAAAGATCTATTGGTGGATCAGCTTCTGTGAAGGGACACAGCACGTGGCCTTTGGCTTCCATGCCAGATCAAGCAGGGATAACTACAGAACCAAAAGAAGTCAGTGCCAGAGAGCAATATCCCTGTCTGGAGTATCATGCTTCTGCTCTTCTGTGGGCACTGAGGTCTCACCACCATTGAGAAAGTTGTCTCTGCAGAATGAGCCTTAAATTACTGTTACTGGGGTCAAGGCAGCTTCTAGGGATTCTTTCATTGTTGATCTCTACTGATACTCAGAATCTGAAGAAATACTGAAGAAACTCGCTGCTAAGAAGACACACACTTTGTAGGAGAGAAGTTTCTACTGGGCAACTTTATTCTGGAAAAGTCAGTGCAGGAACCCCACTTGAGACTGAGAATCTTCTCAGCTCTGAGGAAGTGGATTCTGTAGCATGCAGCCATTGGCACCGTCTCCTAAATCAGGAGTTTAAGGGTAAATAGCAGGGACAAGAGGAGGGATCATTGAAATATACTCTAAATCTGTTATTCAAGAAGTGGGCTGACCTCATTAGGGCAAATAACAATGCAAATTGTCCTCAGTTTGGCTGAAAGCTAGGGATAGGAAGAAATTAAATGACAAATTCAGTCCTGTTAAAATAGAGAAAACAGTTCCTTGTACTTTGTCATTTATTATCTTGATCTCTTCCTCTTCAGTTTTTGACCACTTTCCCTTCTTTTAATTATTATTATGCTATAGAGTGTAGTGAAAGGAAGTGATGCAGCTGTGGTCACATGCCCCTATGTTAATTCCATCCCTGATCCTTCAGTGTTGTAAAGGAGGACTCATGCATTCCTAAATGGCACTGATTTCTGAAATGTTCCTGAAGCAAAGTGGTGATAGGCAGCATGTTCCACCTGAGCAAATATGCTGAAGGAACATTCTTGAAGAAACACTTTTTTATGAAGATAAATAATGAATTTTTACTTACTTGACAGAGCTGTTCTGGGACTTAATTGTTTGTCACAGTGTAGATCCTTGGATATAAAGCAATTGATAAAGTGTCATTCAATGAACCCTTTCAGAATTCTTTTTTTTGATATTTGCTCCATGTGAAGCTGCAATGCTGTTTAACAGGATTTCTGTCCTGGCCACTATGCAAATTGTGGTGGGGCTGTGGGTGGGTAGGTGCAGGGGGGTGGGGGAAAGAGTTCAACAAAAGGATGCATGGTACTTTGCAAAGAACAAAAATCAGGTCCATGCCATAAAATGCTTAATGTCTTAAGTTGAAGATAACAAATTAAGACATGACATGACAAAATGCTGGCTTGGACCTGAACTATTGATATGCACTGCATTATAGTAAAATGAGAGATTTTTGCTACATAATGGCTTATTAGTTACCTTTGTATATGGAGGCGCTAACTATAATAATTATACTATTTTAAATAATTTCATATATTATTTATAGCCTGAGGGAGCAAAAGAGAGGGCAAAAGAGGTTACAATGTGAATCTTGGAGAGACAATTATTTGCAGCACATAATGTATATTTTGGGCTGAAATTTGAACTGGAGTGAGAAGCTAACACAAGGAATTGCACATCATGTAAGTGCCATAGGGAGGAGTGTGTAAGATTGGGGGGGGGGAGAGCATGAGGGATTGCTTCATCCTGATTGCTGAAGTGTATCTTCATGGGCTGCAAATCAATGCAGGTTGTAGAGGGCATTAAAGCCAAGCCAGGAAGGAATCATAACTATGTGGACCCAGATTACTGAGATCATACCCACCCTCGCCCATGGCTGCTGTTCTCCATAAACTAGAGGTATTGTTTGTCACGCTGGCAGTAGAACTGATGTCCCCAATCTTCAGGGCAGTATAGCTGTGTAAAACCAGCATACTAAGACTTCATATAACACTCATGGATTTCAGTTATTATATGTGGCTAACTATAGAGTTTACCTTGGCTGGATGTTGTTTTATATATATCTATATCTATCTATCTATCTATCTATATATATCCCTTTGTAATTTTCCTACCCTCCATCATCCAGCAGAGAACATCCTTCTCCCACCCTTGTGAAGGAGTTGGCAAGGGATATGTCCAAACATGGAAAAATTAATACAAACAAGAATATCTTGTCTTATTTTCTTACCTATAGAACAGTCTTGTTTTGCTGCATCATCTTGGGATGTCACATGCTTGTGCATCTGTGGTATAAAAAATTTGAAACATGAACAAAAATCAGGTTCCAAAGTAATAAACTGAGCAAATAAATAAAATACATACAGTGGTCATCCTTAGATCAATTAATAACTATAGCTTCTATTTTTTGGAGTCAATTAAGTATTCTCTGTCATTTATATAGGGAGGAGTGTATAAGAATGGTGTAATTATCGAGTATCTACTTGTTAGAGGAACCACTGACAGGTTTTTCAGAACATTCACTGAAGGCAGAACTAAATCTTATATTTTTCAAATCCCTGTCTGAAGTTTTAGTAGTTCTTTAATATAAACCATAGCCTTACTTCTGCTATGATGTAAGCAGGAAGCAAATGATAAAGCGTTAGAATAACTGGGAGAGAGGAAGCATCCTGTGTCATGTTTCTCTCCTGAAAGAATGTGAAAATACCTTCATTACAACGCCATACTGCCTGGAATCTGTCACAAAGATGTGAAGGATAACGTAAGTAGCAGGAGATTGGGAGCAAGCTTCTTCATGGCATGTTTCTCTGGAGAGCCAACAGATAGCCAAGGACATGTCTGCCTGGAATATGCTGATCATTGCAGCACTGACTTCTGTTTTGTGCTCACACTTCATAGATTCAGAGATACCCAGGCCAATAGGGACCACTGTGATTGTCTAGGTTGACTGCTTTTAAAAAACACAGGCCATAGAACTTCCCCACAAGAATTCCTACAGCATGGATTTTAGAAAAAAAAATCCAGTCCTGATTTAAAATTCCCTGTGAGGGAGTCAACATGGAAAGCTGTTCTAGTGGTTAATTTTTCTCATTATTAAAAATTTACCTTATTTTCAGTCTGACTATGTCTAGATTCCACTTCCAGACATTAGGTTGTATTATATCTTTTTCAGCTAGATTGAAGTGCCCACTAGTAAAGTTCACCATACAGATGTTTGTAGACTGAGAGTCACTTTTCACCTTCTCTTTGTTAAGCGAATAGACTGAGTTATTTGGATATATCTAGACGGCAGAAAAGCCTGCTGCTGGCCCATGCCAGCTGACTCAAGCTCATGGGGCTCAGGCATAAGGTCTGTTTTGTTGTTGTGTAGCTTTCCAAGCTGAGTCAGCAGCTGGACCTCTGGCACCCGCCCATCTGGCAGGGTCCTAGAGCCTAGTCTCCATCCTGAGTCTGGAAGTTTCTCTGAAACCCAAGCCCTGCATACCCAACTTAACTGGCATGAACCAGCTCGGGTTGTTTTTAATTTGGTATATAGCTAGATTCTAATGATCTATTATTAAGACATGTTTTCTAACCTATCATCATTCTTCCTGTTCTCTGACCCCATGTTCTTTCTATCAATGTGGAGACAAGAAATGAAATCTTGACCCCACTGAAGTGAATAGCAAAACTTTCCTTCAATTGAAGAGGGCAGGATTTCTTCCAAGGTTTTTGTATAGGCTTATTGTAAAGGTGCCATATTATTATGGAAAATGGAGACCAGGAATAAGGTTGCCAGTTTTGCCTATTCCTGGGGGTTTAATTAGGACACAGTCTTGAAGTCAAGATAAATCTTTAATTCCTGGAGTCTCCAGGACAATCCTGGTGCTTGGGCAACCCAATAAGAAACATCATAGAGAAGTATCTCTTGCATGAGATTGGAATACTCTCATTCCTTCACTTTTTGTGATTTAGAGGCTACATTTCTCAGATTCTTCATGGTCCTCAAACTCTGTACTCATGAGGTGAGTAAGAAACCTGGAAAGGTAAAGCTCATGGAATTTATCAGGCATTCCTGCAGATTTTTTTCAGCAGTTTTATTTCTTTTTTAATAGCTCCTTATTTTCCCTATAATGTAATTCTTAACATTGTCAGCTCTGGAGTCCAACTTGTGTCTTAGATTTAGATTTTCTTAATATGTTGGCTCCTGTTTTCATGATATTAAATTAATATTGAATAATGTCTTTCATTTTTATTATATTTAAACCTTAAATCAATAAAATGCTGTCATTCGATATTGGAGCAACTCTTCAATTGTGTTATGCTCTTTGACAATATGCTCTTTTGACTCAAACTATTGCCACCAGTATAGCTCAAGATTTTTTTAAATCTTTTGTTTTTATGGTGTAGTATGTTTTTTGTGCATGAAGTTATTATGAACAGCATTCTATATAACTTGTCAATCCACATTTCATTTTATAGTATTACATTTTAATTATATAAAAAAGTAATCTGTCCCATTGGAACTGTAAGGATAATTTGAAGGACATTAACTTTGATGCCTGCTGTAACTCTTGATGAAACATAAAAGTTAACCATTTGAACTGACTTTTGTTTCCCTGAGACACTGCTGCATGGAGGAGTTTAATGAGCTATTTGTGAAAGCAGAAAAAAGTGGCCATTCTTTAAAATTGGAGAACCCATTTAAGTTTGTAGAAAAAAGTAAATTATAATTACTATTTAAATAGTATATTGTGGTATTAATTGGTCCATTGGTTTTGGAGAATATGGGTTAACATGACTGATGTTGGAAGAATAGTTTTGTAAAGTTTAGGTGCTTTGCTTCATGGTCTTCTATTTTTCACTGTTAATAGGCATTTGGAGGCTTGCCAGATATTCATGAAAATGTCTATGAAGCTTAAAAGGTTTTCATATTTTTGCATAAACAATTATTGGCTTAAAATCTACATGGGAAAGGCAAGCTTCTCTAGCAGCAGCCATATTGATTTAGTATGGGACCACTGCTCGCAGCCTATGGCACTTTGAGCAACTGCAAAAACTCTAGAAGGACAAGAGGTTGTTCCCCCTTCAACCCTTTCCAACTGATGCCACTGCAGGTGTCATAGTAGCACCACATCCCACCTTCTATCCCATGGCACAGGGGAAAGAGAATGACTAAACTGTTATGTCCCAGCAGCCTGAGCTTCTGGACTACCCTTTGCCTCACATTATACTTGGAAAGTAGCCTGGAGCTCAAGAGCCCCAGTTTAAGAATAGAACAAAGGTTACCAAAGGTTGCCTTAAAGTCCTTCCTTCCAGAGATGGTCAGTGTACAGAAGGGCAGGATAGTAGAATCTATATTACCTTTGGGTTTTTTTTTAATAAATACATTCAGGCATTAATAAATGTTCAGGCACTGACCAGACAATAAGGAGATAATGTTGATGACTGCACCTAGGTGTCTAAAGTTTGCGTAGCTGACAGTTTATGCTTCCATACATAATACTTTGAAACACAGTGCTGCTAATCTAGCATAAAGTTTGCTGATTATACTCTGTAGAACAAGCTTCATTTTGGGTTTTACTGTATTGTCTGATATGGACACTTTTTAAACTTTATTCTGAGAAATGAATAACTTTTTATAATAGTTCTGTCTTCTTCCCATCAAGCAATAAAAATAACTCCTAAAATGAAAGTATTTTGCTTTAGAGGGAAAAAAAACAAGGATTATCAAATTAGCCCATATAAATTAATACTTGTTGAGCAGGTTGAATTACTGATACTAATAAAACAGCTAATGACTGCTTATCTTTTTCTTTACTGCATTTCATACATGAACAGAAACAAAGATTAAGTAAGGGGACATTTGTTAATGTAAACATAGATAAATTAATCCATAAAAATCTATATACTGTGCATATTTTCATGGTATAAAAGTCACTGAACTATCAGTGAAACTCAGTTGACATTGGCTAATAAAGTTATTTATGAAATTTACTGTCTGTTTCTAAAAATAGCTAATAATACTTACAACTTAATACTTACAATGCTTCTAGTGTACCATAATCTGCCAACTCTCTTCAGTTGTTTTTCCCCTCAGTCTTGCCTCCCATGGGACCTTACCTACCAGCTCTCTGAGCTTATCATAATCTGCCTTCCTGAAATCCATTGTCTCTAATTTGCTATTCTCCCTTCTACCATACCTTAGAATCACGAACTCTATGATTTCATGATCACTTTCACCCAAGCTGCCTTCCACTTTCAAATTCTCAACCAGTTCCTCCCTATTTGTTAAAATCAAATCTAGAACAGCTTCCCCCCTAGTAGTTTTTTCAACAGTGCAGTCCAAGAACTTATTGGATAGTCTGTGCCCCACTATGTTAGTTTCCCAAGATATATCTGGATAGTTGAAGTCCCCCATCACCACCAAATCCTGCGCTTTGGATGATTTTGTTAGTTGTTTAAAAAAAGGCTCATCCACCTCTTCCGCCTGGGTAGGTGGCCTGTAGTAGACCCCTAGAATGACATCACCCTTGTTTTTTACCCCTTTTAGCCTAACCCAGAGACTCTCAACATGTCAGTCTCCTACGTCCATCTCCACCTCAGTCCAAGTGTGTACATTTTTAATGTATAAGGCAATACCTCCTCCCTTTTTTCTCCGCCTGTCTTTCCTGAGTAAGCTGTATTCTTCTATACCAATATTCCAATCATGTGTATTATCCCACCAAGTCTCTGTGATGCCAATGATGTCATAGTTGTATTTATTTATTAGCACTTCTAGTTCTTTCTGCTTATTAACCATACTTCTTGCATTTGTATATTGGCATCTAAGATACTGATTTGATTTTGCCTCCCAGTTCTGCCTTGTCCCTCTTTTCTCTCTGCTATTATAGCCCACACTCTCTCCCATTTCCGATCCATCTCCCAGGTCTCCACGTTCTTCACTTAGCCGTGGGTTTTGGTTACCTGTCCCCATCGAACCTAGTTTAAAGCCCTCCTCACTAGGTTAGCCAGTCTGTATCTAAATATGGTCTTCCCCTTCCTCGAAAGGTGAACGGCATCCCTGCTTAGCAGTCCTTCCTGGAATAGCATCCCATGGTTGACGAAGCCAAAGCTCTCCTGGAGACACCATCTTTGCAGCCAGGCATTCACCTCCAGGATGCACCTGTCTCTGCCTGGGCCCCTACCTTTGACAGGAAGGATCGAAGAGAATACCACCTGCGCTCCAAACTCCTTCACCTGTATTCCCAGAGCCCTGTAGTCACTCTTGGTCTGCTCAGTGTCACACCTCGCAGTATCATTAGTGCCCACATGGAAGAGTAGCATGGGGTAATAGTCAGTGGGCCGGATAATCCTCGACAATGCCTCCGCAACGTCTCAGATACGGGCCTCCAGCAGGCAGCATACCTCCCGAGATGACATGTCAGGGCGACAGATGGGCACCTTCGTCCCCCTCAGAAGAGAGTCTCCAACCACCACTATCCTACGTTTCCTATTCGCACTGGTGGCAGTAGACCTCCCAGCCTTGGGGGTATGAGGCTTCTCCTCCTCTGTTGTAGGGGGTGATTCCTTATCTCCTGTATCAAGAAGAGCATAATGGTTTCTTAGTACTACGGTGGGAGGGTTCGGAGCAAGAGTGGAGCACTGCCTGCTGCCAGAAGTAACCAGCTGCCAGTGTCCACCCTGAGCCATCTCCTCCTCCACCAGTGGTGTGTCAGCAGTCCTGTGTACTGGGACAGTTACCTCAACTGTCTCCACATGAACACTGTCCAGGAATTGCTCGTGGATTCAGATGCTCCTCAACCTGGCCACCTCCTCCTGTAGCTCTCCCACCTGCTGCCTGAGAGATTCCACCAGCAGGCACCTTTCACATTGGATAGTTCCCCCCAGCCTGTATATCGTAAGTGGGAATTGCAAGCCACAGTCCCTGCAAAACCACACCAGGATCTGGGTAGAGGCATCCATGCTCAGGCGTTCTGTCTGGCTACAGGTGCAGGTGGAGGAGACAGAAGCAGTGCTGGCACAGGTGTTGCCTAACCATATTAGGACTCCCTCTGTCAAACTCCCTCACATTGTCCCATTCAACCCAGATGCACAAAGGTAATTAGACCCCACAATGCAGCACCTAATTCCCAGTTTTAGCATCGTGTTCACAAAACTGCTGCTCATTTGCCCCTGAATCCTGAAAGTGCCTAAACTCAATTGGTGCCTACATTTTCAGGATAAAATTTCCCTAGGCATCTACGTTTCTAGCTTTGGGCATGCACACTGCTGCCACACTTGAGGTGTCCCAATGATTATGTCCTGCTTAGGCCTAAATGCCATCCAGAAGCAGGGGGAAATGGTGTTGCTTCACTTATCTCGTCTGTGGGGCCTGATCTGGTAGGAGTGCTCAGACACCCTAACTGATTCTATTTGAAATCTGGTGAACAGTAGGCAATGGTGCCCACCTTAACTTCTATCCCAGTGGTTAGTGCACTTAGCTGGTATGGGGAAGACCTAAATCCAATTCCTCCATCACCATGTGGGCAACAACAGATTTGAAGATGGGTTCTCCCACCTTTCAGGACACATCTCTTACCATTGAACTTGGGATATTCTGATGCAGTGTTCCATCAATACCTCCTGTCAAAGCTGTTCCACTTGGTAGAAATACTTAAATAGTTGTTGGAGGAGAGGAACTGGGTATTGGATCTTCCACCTCCCCAATAGGCACCCTAACTAACAGGTCACAGAATTCTCTTTGCTCCCTTTGACCATGTGACTCTCTTAAATATTTGTACACAGTGGAACAGCTTTGCTAGAAGAGAGAGCCTCTAGCTCAGAAAGAGAACTCCTCTAAGGGGTGTGAGTCCTTTGTTCAAATACTTTCTGCCCCTGAAAGCCAGAAAGGAGACTTGAGCCTCCTAGGTGAGTGCTGTAGTCACTAGGCTAAAATTTATAAGCATCACCTCCTCTTCTGGCCATTTTGTGCATAGTGAGGTTCAACACCTCGCTCAATTGCCTATACCAACTTATTCTAGGAAATGGGTTCAGAACTAGGCACCTCCCTGCAGCCCGGACTTGGGTGCCCATCTCCATAACATGGGTAGAACTTAAGACCCTTGTCCCACACGTTGAAATCTCACATTGGTAACTTAGGCTGGGATCTACCTAGCATGCTGGCTTTTGTGGATTCTGTTCTTTTGTGCCCCTCTCTCTCCATGCATTATGTAGAGAGCTTAAGTGCTGAACTGAGGTTTATGGCTGGCTGTGGTGTTCCTATGACTTTTCTAAGTACCTAAACATTAGATATTGCAATGCTCAGCATCGCAATACCCAAGTCCTGTTGTAGATTTCAGCCATAATGATTGTTTGGGGTTAGTTACTGCATGGTTATATTACTTTCTCTCTCGCGAATTTCATAAAATGCATAATTTTAGCACCTGTTGCCATAATACCATTACAATATCACATTTCACATGTAGGTAAAAGGGACAAAAATGTGCTTTATGAAGAATAGCTGCATTTGTGCCAGAAATGTATCATTACAAGGTTTGTGGAAAGGAAGGATTTGAACTATGTTCCACATATTGCAAGTCTTCAGTGCATATGAAGACAGATACCTTTAATATAAATGTCCAAACTTGTGTATCTTCCTACGGGGTCTACTGCTAGTATAGGGAGCAACTGCAAGATAATAACACATTGATAAAAATGTTAATCAGATTAAAGGATTAGCTAGCAGTGAAAAATTTCACTTGCATTTTCTTTGGTATTTTAATGATTAATATGTTTGATTAGTATGAGGCCAACATTTTATAAGTTGAAAAAATGGGAACAAATGTTCACTGGAAAATGCACATAATCACATTACCAACCTGAACAAATGAATTTGTAGATATCACCTGGAGGAACATTCTTCAAGTGGAAATCTGAAAGTCCTCTTTCCAGTGTGATTAACTTAAATAACTAAGAAATCACTTAACAATAGCAGACGTATAGCAACCCTTGAAAACCTATGGTGCTGTAGAGAAAACATTTGTAAAATGTTGACCCAAAGATTGCATGGTGACTTCTAATAGATTATTACTACATTAGATGGCAGTCAATAATTAATGCACTCTCTCTATTGAATTAAAATGGAAGACCTTAATAAAAGATTAAAAATGGTGTACTAATCACCATCTGTTTGAGAGAGAGGATAAAAGTGTCCTTACATGGCTCAACTGTTAAAGATAGCTGTGAATAAAAATTGTTTAGGCAAATAAAATACCTGCTACAGTTTACTGTGAGCTCATGCAAAGGTATAGAACACTTTTCCATCCATATACATGGGACAATCAGACATTGGATCCAGGTGTGCAGGAGGACATGACTGTAAGCTTGCTTCCATTCCCTTGCTACAATGATTGAATGGGAAATTAATAGACAGAGTTCTCCACTAGTTATTGAACAAAGTAACAGACCCAAAGCGAGGTGGATGATGGTTTATACTGCTGGTAATTGGATATTATTTATGTGCTTGAACTTTAGTTCTTTGCTGGACAGAGTTTCAGCAACTCATGGGAGTAAGACCAGAGAACTAATTTCCTAACTCAGTCTCAGCTCAAAGCACTGTACTAGACGTGGCTTTCTTTTATCCTGGTAACTCAAGATGGGGAGGCTCTATTGGCTTAACAAGTATAGTCTCCTGCCAATGCAAAATAGGCTCCCTAAAAGGAAAACAAGGGATTAAGATGATACTATTGTTAATTTTTCCAAAAGCTCAAGAAGCAGAGAGAATCCAATATATTTTAACTTTTTCTTTCCACAAACTATTTCATAGTTTCATTGGAGTAATCTACAAATAAAAGCATTTATGGTATATGCATAGACGCTTTAAGCAAATAATGCTGAAGGTAAACTGTGATATAGCTTCAGAATCATAGAATTTCTCTTACTTTGTACTGGACATTAGAGTTTTTCATCTCCTGTTCCAGGAGACTGAAAGGACTGTGTTTTAATGTAGGGATCTCAACAAAAGAATAATCATCTGTTGGTACATAGACTTAGTCTTTAACTGTAAGTGTCCAAAATTTAAGCAGGATGAGCTGGCTTCTCCACAAAACTAACTCCATGAACTAAATGGCCTTAAAGCACCCAGAGATGGCCAGCAGAGAAATTCCTGTGTCTGGGAACTCTATCCATTAGTTGAGGCTGCAGAGCTCCCTAGTGTAAAGAGAATGAATTGGCACTCTGAGTCTGGGGTGTGGGTAAAATATGTTGTTCCTAGTTGAGTTGGGACCTGGTGGCTATGAATCAGGGAGCTGCAACTCACCTTCTGCTGCTAAAATTTTCATCAGCACTTGGGCAAAGTGGATAATTGGGGTTGGGATCTCTAACATTTTATAGTACTTCCAATTGTTATTAACCATCATTCTGTCTCTGTCCAAGTCTGATTTTATTTTCTGTCTTCCTTGGCACCATTAACTCATTGAGATAAAGAATTCAGATGGAAGTTGAGCACTTCATACAATTCTTTCCTATTTCTCTCTTTCTCTGCTGTCAACTCACTCTGTGGCTTTAGTTTGCCCGTCTCTAAGATGGTTTTTGTAGTAAAATTATCTTGAATGTTTATGGGTCAACTTAGAATAAGTAATGGCATCTGACAGTGCACCATTCCCCCTCCCTTTTTGTCCACGCAATCTTTTGGACTGAAGACCAGTATAAAAAATCAACTGCAACCTATGTCAGTCTCAGAAGAGAGGCAAAGAATGAAGGATTTCTAATTTACAGATTCACCTATCACCATAAGTATAGTACTTCCATGCTATTATAGTTTGTCACACCTAGAGGTGATTTTTCAATGTAAGAATTAAGGCACATTAGCAGAACTGTGGAAGCTTGCATTGTCAAGATATATTTATTCCGTGCATAATTAGAAAGGGAAAATTGATACTAAATATAAAGTAGGAATTGTAGAAAATAATAAAGAAGCAAAGGGATGAAAGAGAAATCTATGGCCAACAATGTTAAAACCATCAAAATGGATTTTTACAGGTATATGAGAAACAACAACCATCCTTAAAATGGTATTGGTCCATTACTAGATGGAAACTATCACTAATAGGGTATGTCTACACTAGCCACCCTAGTTCGAACTAGGGTGGCCAATGTAGTCATTCAAACTTGCAAATGAAGCCCGGGATTAAAATATCCCAGGCTCTATTTGCATGTTCCCAGGCGTCGCCATTTTTAAATGCCCGGTAGTTCCAACTCCCTGCCCGCGGCTACACGCGGCACGGGCTAGGTAGTTTGAACTAAAGCCCCTAATTCGGACTACCGTTTCTCCTCATTGCAGGAGGAGTAACGGTAGTCCGAATTAGGGGCTTTAGTTTGAACTACCTAGCCCGTGCCACGTGTAGCCGCGGGCAGGGAGTTGGAACTACCGGGCATTTAAAAATGGCGGTGCCCGGGAACATGCAAATAAAGCCCGGGATATTTTAATCCCGGGCTTCATTTGCAAGTTCGAATGACTACATTAGCCATCCTAGTTCGAACTAGGGTGGCAGTGTAGACATACCCATAGTGCAGAAAAAGCAGTACTGCTCTTTATTTGGTTTAAAAGATGATGTAGTCATATCAGAACACTTTGTATTTCACTAGTATCTCAGGAGGATGTTAAACAGGTAGTAAAGTTAGACAGGTTTAAGCCAACTCGTCCAGATAACTTGTATCCAAGGGCTTTAAAAGAGGTGACTGACAAGCTTGCTGGTCCACTAATTTTGATTTTTTTCAATAAAATTTTGAACACTGGGGAAGTTCCAGACTACAGGAAGAAAGCTAATGTTGTATCAATATTTTAAACAGGATGACCCAGGAAATGATAAATTATTGAATCTGATATCAATCCTGGACAAGATGATGAAATGGTTGATATAGGATTGATTAATAAAGAATTAAAAGAGTGTAATATAAATCAACATGGGATTAAAAAAGCATGCTGCCAAATGAATGTTTTATGAGAATATTCCATTTATCATACAAACCTGTATTGTGGAGTTAATCTAGATAGAACTAGGGCATTTGATTTAAGGGATTTTTTGTTAAACTAAAACCATATAAAATAGGAAGGTACACATTAAATGGATTAAAAGCTGACAAACTGTTTACATGCAGTTATGAATGGGAGCTCTTACAGTGTGTGTATTTTTAGTGAGGTTTCCATATTTAAAACTTTTATCACCTGGAAAAAATTATTCCTGCTAAAATTTGCAGATCATACAAATGGGTTGAATTGTAAAGAAGAGGAGTAGAGGGCAGAGTAGAATACTTGGTTTGATACATACAAATAAACACAATATTTTAATAAAGGAAAATGTAAATGAATGCCTCTAGGAACAAAGAATGTAAATGACCTATTGAGGTTCCTTCCACTTCTACATTTCTATGACTCTATGTAGGAGAAACTGTGTCTATACTGCATCTTTGTTCAGTAGTTACTTCTGGATGTTCTCAAGTATCAGAGGCTTGAAAAATAGTTGAGAAATCCGGAGAGTCTCTGATTTGATTTAATAGCTTTAGGTATTAGAATTGCGGAGGTGACTCTACCTTTTGTCAGTCAGGTGGTAGCCATTGGTGGTACCAAAGAAATTTCATTTTGAAGTCCCCTCCATTTTGTATCCATGGTTTCCATTTTAAATAAGCCAAGAGTAATTCCATCCTTAAATGGAGGCTCCAGGTTAGAGTGCTAGATATAGAATTGGCAGGAAAACCAAACTGGTGGGGATCCAGCATGTCATAACATTTGTGAAGTAAATAAATGTTGCAAGACTAAAAACTAATTGGTAGTTAGTGAGGATAAAAATAGAACTGACAGCTAGGAGAAAAAGGTAAATCAATGTGACTGTTGTGTCTAAAAAATAAAATTGAGAAATGGTATAAAGATCAGTGTGTCAGTTGACAGCTGACGATTTGGTTCAGTTAAGGCGACAGTTGAGAGAATGGCAGTTAAAAGTTGACATTCAAGAAGAGGGCAACCTCCAAAAAGATCAGCAGATGAAGCTCTTTATTGTCACTCAACTTCATAGTATAGTGTTATTGTGTAGTGTGTACTAATAAATATGTATGTATTGTGAATGGCATGTGTATATGTAATATTTAAAGAACATTTATGAACTGCTGATAGTAACCTATGGAAGACTGGCATCTGAAGTGAGGTGTAAGGCCATACAATGCAGGGTGCTCTTTAATTTGGTATGAAGCATTTATGTGTTTAGGTTGTTATTGTGTCAGGTTTTGTTGTTTGAGGCAATAAAAGTTGCCTTGTCTCGGAACACTGCTTGTGTCAATCATTAATCAGAAGGCTGTATCCACATCCTATGTGAATAAAAGGTCTGAGCTGTCCTTTGTAGTTTCTGAAACACAGAACCTCAAGAAATTCCTTGGCCACATTGGAGAGCCATATCTTAGAAAAACCAAGTAAACAGATGGGCTGTTTTGAGAGAACCCTTCATACACTTGAGAAGGAGCAATAGGAGGGCAGTTCTGGGGGAATCCTAATTCTGCTTTCAAGGTAACACTGGGAGGTCAGCAGGGGGTCCCTTTATACTACTGAAGAGAAGCAAAACTTCATTTTTTGGTTGTCTGCAGACAGATGAGATTATGGTCACGGTCTGTCACAATTTCTGCCACATTGTTTTTGCAGCCATACAGCAGAATGGCACCTATGACACTGATCCTTGTGAGTCCTGTTCCTATATTTTGTTGATTTTCTTCCTCTGCAAGTTTGTTCTTAAATGGGGACCACCTACCTGCTAAGCAACTTTGCTGCACGGGGGGATATTTGTTCATTTGCATTTGCATTATTATTCTTTTTTGTAATTCTCCTTGTATTTTCATGCCTCCCCGGTACTACTTGCTGAACTCTCTGCATCTCGTCCACTTGTGCTCACTACTCTGGGTCCCTACTCAGGGACCCTCTGGTGGCAGCCATCTCCTGCCCTCCTTCTCTCGCCCTTACTGCTGCCATTTCCTGGGCCACTTCCTTGTGACCCTTGCACCTTCTTGGCCCTTGTATTGAGGTCACAACCTGGAAGGTAACATGCTGGACCCTTTCTCCAGCTCTCATGAGCCTGCCCAGCACTGCTGTCTCTAAGGTGCTTCATCTCCACAGGGAGCTAGTCCTTCTACCTGCTGGTCAGGGCAAGAGTAAAAGCCTTTCAGCCCTGCAGCCTTGTATAGGGACCAGCCTGGCCCTGATTGGCCAGGGTTGTCTAAGCTTCCTCTGGCTTCTCTCTAACCCAGGGGTTCTCAAACTGTGGGTCCTGACCCCCTGGAGGGGTCATGAGCAACTTAGAAGGGGGTCGCAGTATCACAAAGTTTGAGAACCCCTGCTCTAACCCTTTCCCTGCTGAGGAGTGCTATTCTATTACACTCCTAAATGGAACACTGGTCCAAGAGCTGAATACATGTGGATTGCTTGGTAACAAGGACAATAATTTAATTACATGTTATGTACTTGTATGGGGAAAAATGACATAGAAACCCAACAGAGTAGCATTTTAATGTCAAAAAGAGACATACAAAGACTTAGAGCCACTTAAGTGGAAATTTAAAGGGAACAGTAAAAAAGGTGAAAAGAAATGCCTCCAGGCTGAATGGAGACTATATAAAACCATTATAATAGGGGTGGGGAAAAGGGATGTAAGCAGCTAGTCAACTATCCAATACGCAAAAGCTTATTGGATAGCTGACACATTAGTTGACAAGTTGCTTTCCCTCCCATCCTGCTTCTATAACAGAGGCAGCAGGGAGGGGGAGAAGAGGAGGTGCTGGCGGCAGCTGACTTCAAAGTCAGTTCCCTTCAGCACCCTGGGACAGGGCATGGGTGCACCCTGGGCTCAACATGATGTTTCAATCTTTGAAATGTACAAGAGCCACTGCTGGGGCTCTTGTACATTTCAAAGGCAGAATGCGTGCTAGTCCTTATTGACTAATCGAAGAGTCAATGGAAATCCCATTGACTATTTGATTAGTTAGTTAATGGATATTTAACATTTCTAGTGGGGAACCATTTTTGGGTCAGGGGCCACTGACCCACGGAGAAATCAGTTGGGGGTTGCACACAAGTGAGAAGTTGGGGGGGGGGAAATACCCTCACTGTGCCCCCCCAACTGAAGAGAGACTCTCCACATGCCCCTCGCACACCAGAGCCTAGGGAGCACAGCCGAGTAGATTTTCTGCATTCCAGCCCCCAACAGGGCAGCAGGGGGCCTGAAGCACCAGAACAGGATCCCTGATGCTGGGGTGTGTGAAGAGAGTTTGAGCTTCAGGGTCCAGATCCAGGCAAGCTGAAGGCCACATCTGGCCCTTGGGCCTGAGGTTCCCCACTACTGCATTAATGCATTATAATATAAGTTCAAACTGAATGTTATACCCCAAATAAAAAAACAAGACCACCAAAAATACCACCCTGCCTGAACAACAGAGTAAAAGTGCCAGTTAAAGTCAAGAAGCCATCCTTTAAAAGTTGGAAGTCAAATCTTACTGAGGAAAATGGAAAAGAGCATGAACTCTGGCAAATCATGTAGGATTTTTTTTAAAGGAAATATTCTATTGTCCAGCAGCCCTACTGACTATCTAAAAGAGCACACAGGGAACACACAGCTGTTTCAGACAACGGAAATGAATTCTATGAATCTGTCTACATATCAGAGAAATACGAGGAAATCTGCATATTCAAGCCATTCTTTTTAGGTGACAAATCTAAGGAACTGTGCCATACTGAGGTGTCATTAGAAGAGATTTTTGGAACATATTGATAAATTAAACAGTAATAAGTCATCAGGACCAGATGGTATTTATGAAAGAGTTCTGAAGCTACTCAAGTATGAAATTGCATAACTACTAACTGGTATGTAACCTGTCATTTATATCAGCCTCTTCACCAAAAAACTGTACCTTATGTAACTCCAAGTTTTAAAGACTTCAGTGTGATTGTGGCAATTAGAAACTGGTATGCTTACTTTTGGTCAAGCACATTGTTGCATCTACAGTAATGAACCAAACCACAACTTTAGACAAACGTGAAAATATACTCTTGTAACCAATGATGTAGAAGTGGATTTGTTGCATAGTCAGGATTTTTGTGGCCACTCCATACATGTAGATAACCCAGTTTCAGGAATCACTTTCTGGTGTTCACTTGCTGTTCATCTGAATATGTACATTACTTTTTTATCTGCTAAACTTGGAGAGGGATACAATCTAATGACAAACATGCTGATGTATAGTTAATTCAAGTTAATCATATATAGATATTTCATAACTGTATCAACTGATAGAGTTCTCTGTGGATAGTTTAGACAGTTATCACAATTAGTGACATGCAAAAATTAACCACAAACATTCTCATTTAAGAACTTCATTTCTCTAGCTGCTGACATATCTAGTTATCCTTCACACCATCAATAGCAATTATTTTGGCACTTAAAAAGTGAGTCCCAAACATGTAACTACTGATAATTATTTCCTTTCCCCACACATACTCATTTATCACATAGTCGGATGATACTGTTGCTGCTTGCAACAACACCTAAAATTTAATTGGGGATATTTATTTCCTTTGTTATCTGCGGAGAGATCTTGTACGTTTTGTGTTCTGTAGGCACCTCTGCGATCTTCTGGGTGGGCACTCCACCTGCCACAATTCTCAGTTCAGTTCAAAGTCCCCAGGTTTCAAAAGTTTCCTGCTTCCCTAATGCAGGTATAGTTAGGAAATATCCCTGCTATCACTAACATTGATGCTCCATAATCCTTACCAGTATAACTAGATGTTCAATAGTTTATATGTTTGGGAAGTACTCCAAGGAACTAACCTGCTTCTGTGTCTCACCCAGGACGCTCACACCCCGGTACTCTCTCTTCTCTCACTAAGGTCCCATGGTATTTATCTTCATGGCCCTTTCTATCCAGAGAGCTTCATTTTCCTTAACCACCATGAAATTGCTTCTGGAGATTCTCAGTCCTTGAGCCCAGGCTTTAAATATAGGGAGGGATGTGGGTGAGATTAATTGTCCAAAGAAAAGCCTTTTGGAAATAAGGAGAGCAGTAGTTTCATAGGAGCCACATCCTAATTCTCTTAGTAAGAGAGATGCCTCCTCCCTGAAAACACAGAAGAGGAGGGCAGTAGGATTTTGGAGCTATATGAGAGAGAGGGAATGACCATCCTGAAGAGCAAGAAGAAATGGACATATGCAAATTATATTGGCTCAGTGTTTATAAATAACCCACCCTGTATCTTATAACGTGTATCAAGTAGTGAGCCTTAAGAGGAAGGACAGGTATAATAAAACTCAAAATGAAAATTGCCCGCAGGAATTCCACAGAATTTCATCTGGATTCTATCTTCACTACCCTTCATTCCTACGGATGCTCTCAGCTTACATTCATTTGCTGTGCATTGCATTAGGCATTCCTGTTTGTAAGTCTCAGTGAAAGGAACTTGTTGACATTTGATCAATTGTTTTTTCCCCTTGTAAGCATGTAACCTAAGCTTTATGTCACTTACTGACTTTTAACCTCTAGATTTGACACTGAAGTTAAAAGCAGCTTGTATGGTGGGGAAGATGTATTATATTACAGCATGATTTGTGAATGCATGGTGTTTTTTTCTTTTTATCCATAAGTTACATTATTGAGATCATAAAGGGAAATCAGTTTTTCATTTTGACCTCGTACATCTTTCCCATTAATCTAATGAAATATTCTGCAAGGAGTTAGAGATTCATTTCTGGTGTCATTTTTTAAGCAGGAGAACAGCACCCAGGAGGCGAGGGTATGGGAGCAGTGGTATGGGAAACATTTTACTATAGAAATGAAAGGGAGGTTAAGAATAATGTATGTCTTCACTATGTTTTATTGAATATGTTAAACTTTGATGAAGTGCAAAGACACTACTACATATTTTATGTCAGGAGGAAACACATTTTGAGAGAGAAAACTAAAAGCAAATGTTAGTTATTTTTTCCCACTCCATTCTTTTGAGAGGATCATATGTTGGGTGCTATTAAAAACTGGACATTACCCATTCACGTTAATAACTTCAACTATAGTATTTGTTAGATCTCCATTCTTAACCTAAGGAATGTCAGGAAAACTGCAGTAATGTCTTCACAGAATCATAGAACTGGAAGGGTCCTTGAGAGGTCACTGAGTCTAGTCCCCTGACCAAGCACCATCTAGACCATCCCTGACAGGTGTCAGTCTAACTTGCTCTTAAATATCTTCAGTGATGGAGATTTCACAACCCCCCTACGCAATTCATTCTAGTGCTTAATGACCCTGACAGAACATTTTTCCTAATGTCCAGCCTAAACCTCCCTTGCTGCAATTTAAACCCATTGCTTCTTGTCCTAGCCTCAGAGGCCAAGGAGAACAATTTTTCTCCCTCTCCCTGTAACACCCTTTTAGATACTTAAACTGCTATCATGTCCCCTCTCAGTCTTCTCTTTTCTAAAGTAAACAAGCCCAATTCTTTCAGTCTTCCCTCATAGCTCATGTTTTCTAGACCTTTTAATCATTTTTGTTGCTCTTCTTTGGACCTTCTCCAATTTTTCCACATCTTTCTTGAAATGCGGTGCCCAGAACTGGACACAATACTCCAATTGAGGCCTAATCAGCACAGAGTAGAGGGGAAGAATGACTTCTCGTGTCTTGCTCACAACACTCCTGTTAATGCATCCCTGAATCATGTTTGGTTTTTTTGCAACAGTGTCACTCTGTTGACTCCTGTTTAACTTGTCATCCATTATAACCCCTAGATCCCTTTCTAGACTCCTTCCTAGACAATCACTTCTCATTCTGTATGTGTGAAACTGATTGTTCCTTCCTAAGTGGAGTACTTTGCATTTGTCCTTATTAAACTTCATCCTGTTTACCTCAGGCCATTTCTCTAGTTTGTCCAGATCATTTTGAATTTTGACCCTAGCCTCAAAAACACTTGCAACTCCTCCCAGCTTGGTATCATCTGCATACTTATTAAGCATACTCTCTATGCCGTCTAAATTTGCCGTCTAAGGTGATAGAGAACAGCCAGCATGGATTTGTAAAGAACAAATCGTGTCAAACCAATCTGATAGCTTTCTTTGATAGGATAACGAGTCTTGTGGATAAGAGAGAAGCGGTGGATGTGGTATACCTAGACTGTAGTAAGGCATTTGATACGGTCTCGCATGATATTCTTATCAATAAACTAGGCAAATACAACTTAGATGGGGCTACTATAAGGTGGGTGCATAACTAGCTGGATAGCCATAGTCAGAGAGTAGTTATTAATGGTTCACAATCCTGCTGGAAAGGTATAACAAGTGGGGTTCCGCAGGGGTCTGTTTTGGGACCGGCTCTCTTCAATATCTTCATCAATGAAGCATAGAAAGTACGCTTATTAAGTTTGCAGATGATACTAAGCTGCGAGGGGTTGCAACTAATCTGGAGGATAAGGTCATAATTCAAAATGATCTGGACAAATTGGAGAAATGGTATGAGGTAAACAGGATGAAGTTTAATAAAGACAAATGCAAAAGTGCTCCACTTAGGAAGGAACAATCAGTTTCATACATACAGAATGGGAAGCGACTGTCTAGGAAGGAGTACGGCAGAAAGGGATCTAGGGGTTATAGTGGACCACAAGCTCAATATGAGTCAGCAGTGTGATGCTGTTGCAAAAAAAGCAAACATGATTCTGGGATGCATTAACAGGTGTGTTGTGAGCAAGACACGAGAAGTCATTCTTCCACTCTCCTCTGCGCTGGTTAGGCCTCGGTTGGAGTATTGTGTCCAGTTCTGGGCACCGCATTTCAAGAAGGATGTGGAGAAATTGGAGAGGGTCCAGAGAAGAGCAACAAGAATGATTAAAGGTCTAGAGAACATGACCTATGAAGGAAGGCTGAAAGAACTGGGTTTGTTTAGTTTAGAAAAGAGAAGATTGAGGGGGAACATGACAGCAGTTTTCAGGTATCTAAAAGGGTGCCATAAGGAGGAGGGAGAAAACTTGTTCATCTTGGCCTCTGAGGATAGAACAAGAAGCAGTGGGCTTAAACTGCAACAAGGGAGGTTTAGATTGGACAGTAGGAAAAAGTTCCTAACTGTCAGGGTAGTCAGACACTGGAATAAATTGCCCAGGGAGGTTGTGGAATCTCCATCTCTGGAGATATTTAAGAGTAGGTTAGATAAATGTCTATCAGGGATGGTCTAGACAGTATTTGGTCCTGCCATGAGGGCAGGGGACTGGACTCGATGACCTCTCGAGGTCCCTTCCAGTCCTAGTATTCTATGATTTTATGATTCTATTGATGAAGATATTGAACAGAACCAGTCCCAAAACAGATGCCTACAGAACCCCACTTGTTATGTCCTTCCATCATGATTGTGAATTTAACTACTCCCTGGGAACTGTTGTCCAGCCACTTATGCACCCACCTTATAGTAGCACCATATAGGTTATATTTCCCTAGTTTATCGATTAGAAGGTCATGCGATACTGTGTCAAATGTCTTACCAACGTCTAGATATACCCCATCCACTGTGTCTCCCTTATACACAAGGCTTGATAACCTATAAAAGAAAACTATCAGGTTGGTTTTGACATTATGTGTTCTTTACAAATCTGTGCTATCTGTTACCTATCATCTTATTATCTTCCAGATATTTGCAGATGAATTCCTTAATTTCTAGCTCCATTATCTTCCCGGGCACAGAAGTTAAACTGACTAGTCCATAGTTTCCTGGTTTGTCTTTATTTCCCTTTGTATAGTGGGCATTATATTTGCCCTTTTCAAGTTTTCTGGAATTTCTCCCAACTACCATGACTTTTCAAAGATGATAGCTAAAGGCTCAGATACCTCCTCTATCAGCTCCTTGAGTATTCTAGGGTGTATTTCATCAGGTCCTGGTGACTTGCAGACATCTAATTTTTCTAAGTGATTTTTAACTTTTTTTTTAACTTCTAAACCTACCCCATTTACACTAGCTAGAGTTAGCTCATTTGTGCCTTTGCCTTTCTGATCTAGCTCCTTCATGCCTGTGTTTCCTAATATTCATCCTTTGTAATTTGATCTAGTTTCCACTTTTTACACAACTCCTTTTTGATTTTTTTTAGATCATATAAGATCTCCCGGATGATCCAAAGTCGTCTCCTGCCATACTTTTTCCTTCCTATGTAGTGGAATAGTTCGCTTAGGGTCCTTAATGTCCCTTTAAAAAACTGCCAACTCTCTTTAGCTGTGTTCCCTCTAGCTTCCCATGGGACCTTACCTATCAGATCTCTGAGTTTACTAAAATCTGCCTTCCTGAAATCCATTGTCTCTTGTTTGCTGTTCTCCCTTCTACAATTCCTTAGAATCATGAATTCTATAATTTCATGGTCACTTTCACCCAAGCTGCCTTCCACTTTAAAATTTTCAACCAGTTTCTCCCTTTTTGTTAAAATCAAATCAAGTACAGCTTCCCCCCAGTAGCTTTCTCAACCTTCTGAGAAAAAAAGTCTTATATTTAATGTGTGCATCTAAATTAAGAGATTAACCTGCAACTAGAAATGCCAGGTGATTAAGCAAGTAATTATGCATATTTGTTGTATTTTAGTCATCTCTTCTTGCATTTTTTGTATCAATACTCCTATTGCTGTTCATATATTGTATTATGACTGTGAAGGGTTTGGTCACAGTGAACCCCTTGAGACCGTCACTTGTTGAGCTGAAAATACTCCTAAGCTTGCTTACCTGCTCTCTGGGGCACCCTATCAGCCTCTGCAGCTGACCCAGAACTTTCGGTCTGCCCCCATAATGGTACAGAGTTGGGGTCACAGCCCACAACAGAGCTACACAGACACTGAGATCAGCTCCGCTCTGGGAATGCTCAGTGAAAGGGACCTGACATAGCATGCAGATGCACAGCCCCAATGGGACCAAAATCCCAAATAAATCTCTCACTGTGCACAAACTTTATATGGAATGAGCTCATAAGTTTTCCCTTCCTTTATCAGTGAGAGATGTACAGCTGTTGTTATCTGGGGGAGGGGAACAATTACTTAAACTGAGTTTATTAATAAATACAAATGATGTTTATGAAGTGTGAAACCAGGATTTAAGTGGTTGCAAGTGATAAGACAGATCAAAGTAAGTTACTAAGTAAAATATAACAAAACACTCCAACAACACTTAATAGTCTAAGAACTTTATTACATGTAATTTCTTACCCTAATTATGCCTGATTCTTCCTGTGTTCAGTGTTAGATGTTTCTAGCAATCATCTTAGGTGATAACCAGGGGTCTCCTGGCATCTATTGTTTGGTTTCATGCCTTTATATGTATTTTGCCCAAGGCAGGAATCTTTTGTGTTCAGTTCAAACTTTTTCACGTTAGGTGGAAAAGTGCAGTATCCAAAATGGTTTCCAGCATCAGCTGGCCTGGTCATGTGTCTTTGTAAGACTAACCAAAGTCCAGGCTCACAGGAGAAGCAAGATGATTCGCAGCCCATTGTCCCAAATACCTAAATTCCCTAAGTACTGCTAATAGCCCTTACTTGGCAGGTCCTAGACTAGTAAACAGGTTTATGTTTCATGTTTCTGATTTTGAATAGAGTGCATGGAATGATGCATGTATACATATAGGAATACACATTCAGGGGATTGCAGACTTTCCAGTGATATGCTTTATGTGAAATATTGCATATATTACCTATTTTGATTGGGCATATTCATATTTAAAAGCATATTTTCATAGAGAATAAGTGATACACTATCACAATGAAGGTTAATGAGCTCTGTAGCAGCAGCGTATAGATTGTAAGCATTTGGGGACAGGGACTGCCTCTTTTACTACTACTTTGAACAGCAAGTATCACATGAAGCCCTTGCCATTTTAAGACTGGTAGAGGAACTAATAGTGGGGAGTGAATTTCAGAAACAAAGCAATTCTCTGCTGCATTTAAATAAAATATTTGTTTTATATTGTAATATGATATCTAGATATAAGGCACAATATCAAAGAAACTAAAATGGCAACTACTGGTATATTAAGGAAATGATCTCTCAGGGACTTTGAAATAGTCAATCATTTTGAAAATGGGACCAGATGGACAGAGTTATCCAATGTAGATGTTTGCATGATATGAAGAAGACAGATGATTAGCAATGTAAAAGTTGCACACTTTCAAACATTCATTGGACAGAAAGAGTTTGGCTATGCATGAGAATACAGTGGACAAATAACGTGCAATGATTTTTAGTGTCTAAATTTTGAAGTGCTTGAGTCATTTGAAAACTCCTCAGTTCAAAGTAAAGACTTAAGGCTCACCACTCTTAAAATATGAATGGATTCCTTAGCTGCAGCTCATGGAGATGACACCATTAAAACAGAATTTTAATGAAGTCATTTTTCCAGGACACATGAAAACGTATTAGCTGTTAGCAACCTGACCCTGGCGAAGCACAGCAAAATTATGTACAATTCATAAAAGAATCGTTACAAATACTAGTTAATTGCCAAAAGTTTCCTCAGTTGCTTTAAGAACAAATTGTAAACACAAAAATGAACTATAAACTACTAGGCTGTATTCTAAACAAGCCACCTACTCTACAAACATCTTAAAGGATGATCTTGAACTAGATAAATGAAAACACTAATTGAGATATAGGCCAGAAAAAATGCCGCTTGGCAAATCTTGTGCCATGCAATCACGCAGTAGGACATGGTACATAGAAAGATTAACATCTGAAGGAAGAGCTAAACTATATTCTCAAAAGATATACCTGTAATGCACCACAGGTACTAACATTTGTGCATCAAACTAAAAAATACTTGACTTTTTAATGAAGAAACTTGAGTGGGGAGTATTAGATTCTTAGCTAGACCATTCTTATTAGACGGTGCAAATTCAAGAATTCTGGAGCGATAGGATAAACATGATGGGAGATCAAGAATGTAAAATAATAATTCTGCAAAGCAAAGACATGACATTTTAAAGGAGGTGTATTAGATACCCACTGTCCATAGTGTACCCAAGGCAGGGAAGACTAAGAGTTTCCAAAATGCCTTGCATGGCCACATGCACACTCCAACCTCAGACAACTTCCTGCTTCCTAGTGCTGTGCTGTTGGGTCTTACTCCATGGCCAGGGCCTCAGGTTGGGGTAGAGAAGAACACCAGCCAGCAGACACTCTGGGGCTGAGGGAGGGGAACAGTGCTGCTCCCCTGGCATACTGTGATGCAAGAGCACACCACTTGACCAACTGCCTGGCACACTGAGAGAGCTACACTGCCCACTTGCTTGGTGCTCCGGGGATGAGAGGGCCACATTGCTCACACACCAGGCACTCTAGGGCAGGAGGACCTGCATTGCCCACTCACTAGGCACTCTGGGCCTGGGTAGGAAGGCTGCACTGCTCACCTGTCATGCTGTGTGGGGGTGAGGTAGGGCCTGTGGGAGGGCTAGAGCCTGAGGCAGAAGGGGCAGGCCAGCCCAGGGTCTGGCTTCCCTGAGTCAGTTTTCAGATAATCATAATCTGTGTCGTCTCATGTTGTCTTCTATTCTGGGGGGGGGAAGGGACAGTAATGCCTCTAAAATGCTATCCCAATTTCCCAGCACTCTCACCCATGTCTCAGGTTATATTCTTTCACCTTGAGGCATTTTAGTTTTTCATAAAGAATCTTTCTTTTGGTATAAATTTCCCTGCGATACCTTATTAGATTCTTTACTGTTTTCTTTAACTTGGCATGTTTTGCACAACCTGTCTTGGTTCATATTTGGTAGCTATAAATTTCCATTAGTACCACAGTGACCTGTTAGTACTCTAAATAGTTACTTCATTTAATCTACCATACCAAATATTTCATAGAACTTTTATCCTTTTTTGTCTTTGGTCCATATATGTAATACCTTGTTAAAGTCTTTCTTAACCAAACATTAGAAGTCCTGCGTATTCAAATGGACTTTGTCAGCTTCCTCGTTTTAAGGCATTTTTTCACTGTTTTGTCTGTCATTTCCTTTCCAGGTGTGCCAACATGAACCCAAATCCATGCTATTACTGTATGGATGCTATCTCCATAGTTAAGAAAAATATTTCATTAAGACATTTTTACTTTCCAAGGCTCCCTTTCTAAGCACTATTAAATGTGATAAAAAGAGTTGGATAGGCTAGCAAGTATACTTGTGCATAGATTCCTTATTCAAGTCCGTGCCAACAGTGTGCCAGGAAAAAAGGATACAAAAGGCCATCCCCTTACTGTAACTATAGTCATCTTTTGACCCCTTTTACATTTATAAACTCAAAATTTTGTTCATTCTATTTGTCAGTCCTGCTCTTTCATTTATTTTATAGTATCATTCCAAATCCACAACTTCAGAGACAGCCATCCAGCTAGAGTTTGATCTCCCACATCTAAAGATTTTAATCTTTTCCAGACCCTCCTTTTTACTCAAATCTTTTGCCCAATTTTGATTCTATTAGTATGCAGGAGTTGGTGGTTCCCAGTTACACTGTCTACTTACTTTCATCCAGTCCACAATATTTGTTTAATATTTTTTTCTTCTATGTTTCCATTAACCTGAGACCAAAAGGTTAAAATTAACATTCTTACACTTATAGATATTTCTCCAATGGCTACCTTCATCACATGTAATGGTGTAGTAATACTCATGCCACATATGATTCACAGATTTGGAGCTTGGATCAACTCTCATTTTTAAGTGTTGATTTAGAAGCTGAATCCATGATCTATACCTGCTCTTATTAATATTCTATACAGCATCACCAGTGTGTTCTTATTTGCACTCCAATTGTTCCCAGCAATACTTTAAAAGAGATTCATACTATTTTTACATTTAATCATAATGTTATTCATATGAACCTTACAAATCAGTTCATCAAACATAATTCCTAACTAATGGAGTTTTGACGATTATCCCCGTTGTTTGAGTAAGTGACAAGTTAAATCCCCATTCTGAAATCCCCTTGAGCACCTCATTTCTTCTTTCCACTGCTATCTAAGTCTTCTTTGTTTCGCCCATTTAGCACAGTCTGCATATAGGATAATATTTATTCCTGCCAATACACTCTCTGAGATCATTAATCTTTATGTTAAATAGGACAGGGCTGATAATACTCCCCTGTGGAGTGTCATCACTAAGGTTATGTATATTTGACAAAGCCCTCCCCATCCCGACTTAAAGATTCTGTTACTTAAGGCTCTTATTCATCTGAAGATTTTTCCATTTATTCCAATTGTGGTTAATTTATTCATCAAGTATTCCTGCCATAGCAAGCCATATACTTTTTCAGTGTCCAAAAAGGCAGTTATAGTAAACTCTGTTCCTCATGCTTTTTTTGTATTTCCGTTTCTAATCTTACTGTATGATCAACTGTGCATCTTCTTTTCCTGAACCACTTTGTACACTGTTTATAATTTAATTTTTTACTAATCTCTCATTTTTCCTTTTTTCCATAACATAGCACAACATAAGCACAAGGTCTTTTGTGTAATTTGCCAGATTTTCCTTTCGATACAACCACCTCCTGATTGCTTTTTCCCATGTAGTATAACACAATTTCAATAAACACCTTAAACTCCCTTCTAGTAGATGCTCAATTAATTATAGTATATATTCTATCTTTACCTGGGGCTGTGTTTTTATTTTTGGCTCTAGAATTTTTTAAGTTCTTGTATGCTAAAATTTTCATTGTGTGCTATCTTTATACCCCACAGAGCCATTTAGGAGTTCACAATTTTCTTCAGCAAACACTGTACTTTGCTTTGCATTGCATTGCTACTTAACTTTTTGCAATTCTCTTGCTAAAATATCTGGTTTTCCTAAGCTTAGAACTTTTGACTTCATCATTTATTGTAATACCAGGCATACATTTGACTCTGTATCCCGGTCAGTCTTTTAATGTGTTGTATGTCTCTGAAACTTTGGAATCTTTGTTCATTTTCTCACCTGTTCTTCAACTCTTTTTGTAGGCTTTTTATTGATAATGGTGCCACCACTTTAAATTATTAATAGTTCATGAAGTCCTTGTTATTCATTATACTTTTTTGTCTTTTTTTTTTTGGTATGCTTTATTTCTTTCATTAATTTCTACAATATAATCTTTATTCCATGAAGGAATCAGATTTCTAAGCATGTGGTAATTTGATGCCTTACATATAGCTAGGTTGTCTGCTCTTAAAACTCAGGTTGTTTTATTATCATGAAATGTGTCTAAATTATTACTTAGAAACTCATCACATGTGCTCTGTAAAAGTCCCTAATTTGCTTTTCTAAGTTTTCAGAGGGAGGTTTCTTCAGTGTCTTTAATACTACCTTTGCGCTGATAAATAATTAGCATTAGGGAGTGATTACTTCCCGTTCCATCTTCCACCTAATTAAACCTAGTAGTGTCTCCGGTATTTAGTAATACCAGATTATGCATGTCAGTTGAAATATTCCAAGCATTTGCCTTTACAATCGGTTTTCCTGCTTCTCCATAATTCGTTATGGCTATTAATCTATGCACAAATAATGCACGGGGCTTTAAGATCCTTACCTCAGCATTCCAATTCTAGGTGGTGTCTCTAGTTTTTACATGAATATCAAATATTATAGATGCATGTTATAGATGCATATAAAAATGCTTTAATATTCTGCATATGCACTCAAAATTGAATTGCTGTACATCTATTTTGACATAACTAAGACCTTTCTTACAACTATACAGACCCCTCCACCTATTTTTGTTTCTCTGTCGCATCTGATTCTATACAATTCTAGAAACTTAAACACATGCTTTCTTACTAAACATGGTTTTTGTACACCTATCGCTTCAGATTTACTTTCCATTTCACAAACTGTTTTAACTGCTGACTATATGTCATTAAACCACATATAGTCCACTAAAAAATCTTTAGAACAATCTTGTTTAAACTACTTTTTTAAACTCAGCAGAAATTACATTAATGCAGTTTATCAAGAAATTACCTATATACAAATATTTTTCTAACAAGTTTGTGACTCATTTTTATTACACTCATATAGTCATAGATTTTAAAGTCAGAAGGGACCACCTGGACCATCTAGTCTGACATATTACATATTGCAGTCCACAAAAATCTCACCCACACTCTCTATAACCTAACCCACTGATTGGGAGGGGAGGGGGCATTTTCCCTGGGCTCTGGGTTCCAAAAGAGCCTAGAGTTCCAGGCTATCACTGCTGCTACTAGGGCAGTGGTGGACCCAGAGGCCCTGGCCCTTTAAATCACCTCTGGAACCCCTTATAGTGTACTCTAGAGGCTGCCTGGGGAGGGTGAGTGTGGTAGGGTGCTCTCCAGGCAGCACTGAGGGTGAGGCGGTGCCGCAGTCCCAGTGGTGCTGAGGTCACTGCCCCTTCAGGAAGCGTGAAGCCATCCCCGCCCCTCCTTGCCTAGGGGCATGGTGAGGCTGTTGGCTCCCTTGCCTATAATAGACCCCTAATCTCTGGCTGAGTTTCTGAAGTCCTCAAATCATGATTTAAAGACTCCAAGTTACAGAGACTCCACTATTTTACACTAGTTCAAACCTGAAAGTGACTTGTGTCCATGCTGCAGAAGAAGGGTAAAACTCAAAGGGTCTCTACCAATCTGACCTGTGGGAAAATTCCTTCCTGACCCCAAATATGGCCATCAGATGCTGAGCATATGAGCAAGTCCCAGCAACGAGATATGTGAAGAGGAATTCTTCTTAGCAACTCAGAGCCCATCCCCAACCTAGTGTCGCATCACCAGCAGTTGGAGATACTTGCTGTGATCTCTTGAGGGCCATTGTAGCCAATCTCATCATACTATCCCCCTCCATAATCTTCTCAAGCTGGATCTTATTCTTTTTATCTTATTCCCTGTCTGTAAAGTGCAACTAATCACATATATCATTAATGCTATATAATTGTGTCATCATAACCAGTACAACTCTTTTATTCTCCTTATAGTATCTACCCTGCCCTGAGCTGTGTTTGGTTGCACCAGAAGCTCTTTTCCTCACTGTCATTTTCCTTCTCCACTTTTCCTTCATGAATATCTTTTGGGTGTTTCTACATAGGATATTTTATGGATAGTTTTAATTTTCTATATCTCTCCAGCTCATTCTGCACAGTGCTAATCCCCACAGTGCTGCATTTTAGTTCTGCTCCTTCCATACAAGGGTTCTGCACATTTACCACTCCTGATTTTCCCCTGACAGGCAGCTGTCACATGCCAAAAGCTTTCACCTTTATAACATTTCAAACTGGCTGGGAAATATGATTTAACCAAGAAGAGTTGATATCTTATTGTAATTGTACTGGGTAGCCTGGCACCTTGAAATGTTACTTGGACAACTGTGAACAGTGTGATCGCTGACCCCTCTCCTGGCAATCAGTTGCTTAACAAATGGCACTTGGCTCTCACCTGTACCCCTTTTTAATATCATCCTCAATCATGGCCTATGGAACCCTATGTATTACCTCTGCTGCTTCTCTCAGATATCTAGGTAGCCGGCAAATTACTGTATTGTAGTTTTTAAGACATTTCTCAGCCTGTTCTTCTATAAAAATTCTATTAATATTCATCCTACATTCTTTTAACTCCTAATAAATCTCTGATACTTCACCTAATCCATTCCACCATTTTCAAGGGATTAATATCTCCTATTTTTACATCTTTAGCTAGTAATTTGACAATCACAAAATGTTGCTCCTGCTCCTTACTTTTTCATCTTCCTGTCTGCTCCCTCTTCTTCAGACACAGACACTTCTATTTTTTTCCTTCTTCCTAGTTTGAACTCATTCTTCATCTCTTGCAGCTTCTCTCTCATTCTCCAATATAACTTCCAGCCTCTGCTGTCTGCATGTATTTCCAGCTTTGCACAGTCAGCCAGCAACAGAGCCAGGTTTCCTTCTGCTACCAGATCAGCAGCTCTCTCCTGTGCCTCAGCCAGACTGGACCAGACCGAATCCAGCCAGCTGGTACTTGGGTAGCCCCAGGCCCTCTTTTTCTTAAATGTTATGTCATAGCAGACTCACCTACTGCTTCTATAAATACCAACTGCTAGAGTTCATGGTATATAGTTATTCTCCCCTTTTTCTCAGTAATTTTTTAAAATTATAATATTGCTCTTTATTGGTGGCCCATTTTTGTTCTCATGCTATTGCTAGGTACTTTAGTGTGTATTTTGTCACTCTTGGATACCTGAGTTTGTCATACAAAACACCCCTATTAATGTTACTCTACATGTTGGACTTCCCTGGTCCGGCACCATCACGACCTGACAGGTCCCAGATGAGGGATTTTTGCCAGACAAGGGGAGGTCATTTCTGGCCCCCCTGCCACTGTCCCCCTGGCCTGGATCCCAGCCTCCTACCGGCCTTGCTTCCCCCACACTGCTGCTATGACTTCCGGCCCCACCAGGCAGCTGCATGCTGGGGGTCTGGAACCTGCTGGGCTGCCGCAAACTGTGGCTCTGGAGCCAGGCAGCCATATGCTGGGGCAATGGGCCATGGCTCTAGGCCCTGTCGGGTAGCCACAGCTCCCTGCCCCACTGAGCCACTGCTACTGCAGTTCCCAGCCCCACCAGGCAGCCACATGCCTTGTTTCACAGCCCTGCTGGGCAGCCGCACCGTCAGTTTGCTTGCCGGTAGCCCTCTGTCCTGCTGTCCCCACAGGGATGGTTGCTGCTAACCCTCCACTGGGACTCTCTGGTCCTGCAACAACCATGCTGGACCACGGATGTTGCCAGACCAGAGAGTCCTAGTTTAGAGAGTTTAAACCTATGTAGATGTAAGCAGGGGCTGAACTACTGCTTGCTATCAGCCAGCTAAAAGGAGAGAGCTGCCCTAGGGGTGGATATGCTCACTCTAATTGTTTAGCTCTGCAAGATAATTAACTGTTAACTGTTGATATGTAAATACAGCTCATGCCAGGATGGGGAAGGAATCCAGGGTGTGGTTATGTAAATCCAATTCAGCCAGGCTTGATGGAGGATCAATTGTTAGAATGGAATGTGATGTATTGTATCTAATTTGGGCTGTTGTGGGGTCACAAATCATGCTACCCCTAAATGTGAGAACTGTAAAATATGACACCAGTGCTTGCAGGAGAGATACCATCATTGTAAGAGGTCTCAGATGAACAAGCCTCCCCACTCCAGAATTGAGTGAATGGAGTTGGGGGAGAAAGGGTTTGAGTCAGCCTGCTTAATGCCTGCCAGGTGTGAGCTGTAAGACTGGTTCAACCTGCCTCTTTCCCCCTTGTTTTAAGAAGAGACCTAAAGCAGACTCCATCAGGAGTCTTTTTGCTAGTCCAGTGGAAGCTGGAATCTTTTGCCAGCCTCGATGGTGGCTAAAGAGTTGAAATCACTAAGAGCTTAAGTCACTGGTTTGGCCTGGAGCCAGACCCATTGCAGCCAGTGGAGTGGCTGGCGGGAATGACCGGCGGGCAGCCGGTAGGAGCGGCGGCAGGCGGCCAGTGGGGTGGCTGGTGGGAATGACTGGCAGGCAGCAGGGGCAACAGACAGGTGGCATCACATTAGGCTCTATGAGGGAAGTCATCAGGGTGTTGTGTCTGGGTCTGCACTGACTGGACTGAGCTGTAAGTGGGGGGGGGGGGCGTTTGAAGCGGGGTTGGACTAAAGACCTCTAGGAAAAAGACTTCGGCCTTCAGACCCTGGAGATGGTACCTTGCTCACAGGTTGTTCATGTTATGGGTTTTTCACTGTTTATGTGTGGTCTTGTGGGTTGATGCTTGTCTACTGTGATTAAACAGACTGTTTCTATCTCTGACTCAGTGCCTGTGAGAGGGGAAGAATTGCCTCTAAAGGCACCCAGCGGGTAGGTTGGAATTTTCCCAGTTTACTGGGTGGAGGCTCGAGTCAGCTTTAGTCACCTTATTGAAGGGACCCCCCCTAGACATTGAACCCGGCCCTTCTGGTTGCTGACTGGTACTGGCTGAAGGGTTATATATGCACAGAGCATGTGCTCATCTATTTGTTTGACACTGCACGTCTAATGCAGCCCTTGTCTTTGCACTTACTATTTAAGGTGCAGTATATGAGATGTATTCAGAGTACAGCTATATCTCTGTCTCTCTCAGGTTCCTTTTGTGTGTCAAGAATATTTTTTCTAGCACATACATCATAAAATCTTGAGTCCCTTGTTTCTTTTGTCCATGCTTCCTGCCACACCCCTTAGTTCATGTTTACAGTAAAACCTGTGTTATCCGGCACACTCGGGGATTAGGGAATTCTGGTTATGTAAAAATTCTGGTTATCTGAGAGTCCCATCAACTAGGAAAAACCAATGGACAATAATAGTAAAACTCAAGTTTTTAATATTGGTAGTTTTGTAGGGTGAGGCAGTTGGTTTCACATTTCTATTTTGAGTTAAAGATGATTAGTACTTCTTAAATAAAAAATTGTTAGGCCAATCATGGTAAACCAAGCCAGGCCTGTGCGCCTGAAGATGTGACAGTATTGTGGCTGGGGCCAATGACTGTTAACAAAGTTTTCTGGTTAACAGAATGCCAGATAACAAAGGTTTCACCGTAATTATTTTTTTCAGCTCTTGTTTATTTAGGGGCATCTTTATGGCAATTACTCCATTTTATAGCATTTTTGCTACTTTACCAGCCACCTTGTTTCCTGGTATCCCAAATTCACTGCAATCCTTGCTATTTCCATGTTTACTGTCATCTGTGCTGATTCTGTTGTTAGAAACAGCTAGGGGGCTGTGCTCTGTGCTTGCTATGCTCGCTGATCCCCCTCTCTCTGGTCACTTTTGCTGATGATGTCATTCTGTTACACATCAGGAAAATCTTATAATAAAGTCTCTCCCTCATATATATAATTTCTGCTATTTTAATTCCCATTTTTGACTTCCAGCAATCCTGAGAGTAAATCTGACAAAATGCCAGCACAAGCAGGCCTCCCATCAAGTATCCAAAATATAAAGCCAATATTATCTCTGCATTATTGACCATCACATAATGTCTACAAAATTTGATGGTAGAATGGATTTCTTGTAAGTGCTGGGAAACAGGTTGCTGTCCCCAGTGTGCTGGTTTTCTCTTCTGTAGCCTCATTTGTAACTACTAGGCAGTTTCTGCCATTAAGCAGGAGTTTTAGCCTTTCATTACATATGCTATCCTTGCCTGATGCTGAGTTTTTGCTTTTATCTATGGCTTTTTTAAGCTTCCTCATGCAGATGATTTTATTTAATATTGTACGCTTAACCCCTTCCCACCTCTTGAAGGGCTCATGATTCTCCTTAAGAATGTTTTTTCCTCATGTGGAATTCAATTATCTGATTCTGAACATTACTAACATTGTGGAATATTTCTGCAAGGGATTTTGCCGTTTCTTCATTATAGCTTTTTATCCATTGGCCTTTATAGATGTGCTCTTATTCCATATTCCATTCATTGTCCTAATCTGCCTATTCACCTTTCATGTTTTAATATCTTTCTTTGTTTTTTCATAGTACTTTCTCCAGCTTTCTTCTTCATGTATTTGTTTTGTTTCACTAAACCCTCAGTATTCATTGTACTCATTCATTCTTTCTTATATGCTTTGTTCCTTTCCTTAACTGCTTTTTTTTCTACACTACTTATTCCACCATTGTACATGGTTTCTACCTTTAGGGTGAGTTGATATATTAGGAATAGCTTATGTGGCTGCCATCATGGTTCCCTTAGGGCATGTCTACACTAGGAAATTATTTAGAAATTGAAATAACTCCCGAAATGACAAAATTGAAAAAGTGTGTCTTCACTATGGGGGAGTCTTGAATGGAGTCCAAGGCAGACTCCATTATTGTGGATTTGCTACTTCTCCTTAGAGCTCCAGGGAGCACTGGGGAGTAATTACTTTGAATTACTTTGGGGAGTAGTTATTTCGAAATAGCAGCAGTGGAGCATCCACACTACTGCTATTTTGAAATAACTATTTTGAAATAAGCGTTATTCCCTGAGGAAAGCAGGAGTACAGATTTCAAAATAGCCAGCCCCTTATTTGGAAATAATAGGTTTGGTAAAGTGGATGCTTCACTTATTTCCAAATAAAGGGGGCTATTTCGAAATATCTCCCTAGTGTAGACCAGGGCTTAGTTATATCACTATTAAGGTGTCATCACAAATACATTGTACATTAATATTTTGATTGTATTTGGTTCTAAAAAGTTCTGTTTCCTTTTTTTAATATTCCTAGTAGGATGCCTTCCTCCATCCTCAACACTGCCTTTTCCTTGGCATAATAGATATACCAGGAGGTAATAATTTACTATTCCCTCCTCTTTATTGATTCCAAACTGCACAGCTTGAGAATGGTAATGGCAAAGATGGGGGAAAAAATCTTCAATTATAGGCCAAAGTTTACCCACACCAACACCCCAAACCATTCCAAGACTTGGCACAATCTTGTCATTTAGCCATCATTTTAAGTCTCTCTTATAACCATACAATTTACCAACCCATGGAGGATGGTGATCCATTTTTATCTTGGCTCTTAGACTCTTCTTGCCCTCTAGTCACATAGGATCATAGATTTTTAAGTCCAGAAGGAAGCATCATGGTCATCTAGCCTAGCCTTCTCCATGACACAGGCCAAAGAACCTTATCCATTTAAAAAATGTAAAACTTGTTTCTTTCCTTTCTTCCTGGCTTTAGTCAATTGTCTGGTCTTGGAAATGTATCAAAAAATGTATCAAAAGCCCAAGTACAGTAATTTTATTTGTATTTAAGGTGAGTCATTAAGCTCGATCACTATATTACTAAGTTAACAATTCTTGGCATTAGCAGTCTGAGAATTCAGAAAATAGTTTGGAAACTGATTCTTATATGAACTAAGGCCACTTTATCCTATTCTGGCAATGAAAAGGGGCCTTAAAGTAGGTGTCAATGGAATTACTCTCTTCCTGTCTTTTCCCAGTCTTCCTCTCATACTAAAGAAAAACTTACTCATGTTTACCATTATTTTCTTTTCTTCATTATTTCTCTCTGAGTGGCTCTTGCATTGTGGAAAAAAATACAAAAGCTATTATCAAGGCTATTTCTAAAGCAATTACATGGGTGCTAAAATTAATACTGCTAACAAAATAGTTAATGTAAATTCTACACTAACAAAACTTTCTTGATGGTTGTTAAGTCTAATTCTCTTTCTTCTCAAACTTCTTTTCCATTACTCTTGCAATGGAGTATCAATATGAACTAGTGCTTTTTTGTGTCACTTTGTAATTCATGGAACACAAAGTATAATACAGAATATTGCCATAGAGAGATGTTTGTGTCATGTTCTGAGGAATCCAATAAAACTTATTTCTGGGTTTGAAGAATAACTTTTAAACATTCAATTCAAAATGTTCAAAAGTGGGTAGTTTACCAAAGCATTCTGTTAACTTTGACTTTCCCCCTTTTTATGGATCTCTGTGTCTAGTCAGAACATCAAGAATTTGGAGGAGCTCTAATGCATTCCGGAGATTGTCTGGGCTGTGGGTACATATACACTTTGAGCTGGAGGTGTAATTTCCAGGTAGGGTGAATGTGCATGCTCCAGCACACTAAAAAGAAGTATAGTTGTAGTGATGCTCAAGTGGAACAGGATATTTATTTGAGTGAATGTTTGGAATTTTTGGCAAGGTTGTGTTTGGGGAAGTTAGCCTACTATAAAGTGACTGCACATATTTTTGGCTTGCTAGCTCAATCAAAGCTACCACAGCTGGAACCCCCCCCCCCCCCAGCTCAAAATGAGGATGTGCCTTGAGTGGAGAAATCTCTCTCTGAAGTTATGGAATTGAAAGAGTGTAACAGGGGAATATGGAAAGCAATAACTAGTGAATTTATCCACACAATCCCCCACTAATTTCAAGGGGAGTCAAGAGGCTAGATCCTGTAGGTTACAGTATTGGGTTGGGTTTTAGAAAATCTCCATCTGATGAAAGATCCTTTAAACCATCCCTCTGGAGAGTTTGTTAGACTTGCAGAGTTAGGGTGTGTCTACTCTGCACCCACCCTTAGCTCGAAATAAGATACGCAATTTGTACAACATACATTACATATCTTATTTCGATTCTATTTTGAAATTTGGCGCATCTACACACTGCCAAATTTTAAAGTAACACACTATTTTGAGACATCCCTTATTCCTCATGGGATGCCGAAATAGCAGGCCTGCTATATTTCGCAATAGATTACATGTTCAAAAGACTCAGGGTATTTTGTACCCTTGCAATTTCGTACCCTTAGTTGGCTTTGAACAGGTTTCTCTTAGATTTTAACTGTGAAGATCATGGGTTTCTTACGTATCCTGGATTTCTCCTTCACTGATCTTGAGTTTGACTAGAATCTCTGTGGTCTTCTGGCCCTCTTGACACCTAGCCCTAATCAACTTAGTGGTTTAATCAGCCCAATGTCATACTCAGACTGCTTATTTTTAATTGCTAGATGAACAGGATTAGGATTGTTAACCTGAGTAAAGTTCTAATAATCTTTGTATGATAAAATGAGTAACTTCTGGTCATCTGTGGTCACTTTAGTCTAACAGGACATCTAAGTCAATGTTGTTTTTTAGTAAATATAGCTGCAATTGTATTTTTATAACTGATAATAATGTTGTCTTCTAATAAAAAAAATAGAAATGGTGGTTTTGAATGTTAGGTTCATGCCTATACTTCATACTGACTTTTCTTATACATCTCCCGAAACTAAAAGAGCATTGTTTTCACTCAGGGTGTGGTACAATACTAATATGATAATAATAGCTCACTTCAATATCTCAAAAACACCTTTGCATAACAGTTTTTTCTTCCTAAATAAGAAATGTTAAAAGTGTCTGCAATTACAAGCTTTCAGTTGAAACATTGTGAATCAGGGCCCATATTGATAAATGTGTAATATTTAAATAATTATAGGTAGATTTGTCAAAAAATTATCACGTTTTCTGACAAAAGGTAGTTTTTCCCTCACCAAAACATGTTTTGTCAATTTCCACATTTGTTAAATTACTTTAGACTTTTATTTAAAAATAGTTCTTTAAAAAGAATCTGCCAAAAGCCTTTGTCATTTTTTTCAACTTTTAGTTATTAAAAATTGAAAATAACTTTTTTTCTATTATTTAAAGTTAAATTTATTTTTGATCAGCTCTCTTTATAGAAATTGTGGAAGGTTTTTAACTGAAAGTGGTTGGAAAGTGCTATGTATATTAGAATTAATATTTTCCAAATTTTGAATTTTGTAGAAGCTGTGTGTTTCAATGTACACAAATGTGGGAGGGAAAATGTTAAAATGTTTGTGAAATAAATTCCCCAATTTTCAGCCAGACCTATTAATTATACTACCTCTTTCTTTTGAATTTGGTCTCGTTGAGCGTTCAGAACTAAGGTTAAAGGTATCTGGAAAAAAGAAAAAAGCATAACCTGGTTTATAAAAAGAAACTGGTGCACAGAAGCTTTTTTGCAGAAAAGAGGCAGGAGTAAGGTTGCTTATTTTTTTTTCTAGACTCATTTGGAATATTTATGGCAGAGTAGGCTGTAAAGTGAGGAAGTTTAACATTAGAAAATTCTTAGGTTCTTGCCAAGTACCAACACAAGGAATAGCATCTTCTCAATTCACTGCCAAACGCTGCAATATTTTTATCAGATGATATCAGGGGACTGAAATAGTAGAGAAAAAGTAGGCTTATTATTTGAAGCTTCACCCACAGCTTTGGGTCCATTAATTTATAATACCAAACTGAGGTGCTACTCACAGGTCATCATAAAAATGTTGAGTATGCGATCATGCTATACTGAGCATCACTGAGTAGAATCATAGAATCCTAGAACTGGAAGGGAACTCCAGAGGTCATCGAGTCTAATCCCCTGCCCTCAGGGCAGGACTAAGCACTGTCTAGATAGTCCCTGAGATGTGTTTGTCTAACCTGCTCTTAAAAATCTCCAATGATGGAGATTCCACAACCCCCCTAGGCAATTTATTCCAGTGTTTAACCACCCTGACAGGGATGTTTTTCCTAATGCCCAGCCTAAACCTCCCGTGCTGCAATTTAAGCCCATTGCTTCTTGTCCTATCATCAGAGGCCAAGGGGAACAATTTTTCTCCTTCCTCCTTGTAACATGCTTTTAGATAACTTAATGTTAGTACTTCAATGTTAGATTCCCTCTCCTCCAGTGGGATTTCTATATATTTTGGGGCAGTGCTACTGAATTCCTTGGTCTCAGCTCCTTCTTAGTGGAATACTGCGGCTTCACTGGGCTCTGGGAGACTCTTTGGACTTGCTGCCACCTCCTTTGTTGGGAAAAGAATAAGTGATGTGATGTCTCCCAAGTCCATATCTTCATGGCATCAAAGGCATGTGGTAGGATTCACAGTAGCTTATACAAAATCTTAAAAAACAACAATTAATCTTGCAGCACCTTAGAGACGAACAAAATATGTAGCTTTCGTGGGCACAACCCACATCTTCAGATGAATGGAGTTGAAGTTCCAGTTTCTAAATAAATAAGGTGCGGGAAGGGGGGGGGGGAAGGAAGAGAAAGAAAAAGAAGGGGGAAAAAAAGAAAAAAAGGGGAAGAAATAGTCAGAGTGTCCATGCTACATGGAGCTGATAGAGAAGGTGCTAATTGATCTTAAGTACCCATTGTTTGTTTTTTTTATGTCATTAGGATGTGGAATCAGGGCTGGACTAAGGGGTGGGCACGCCGGGCAGCTGCCCGGGGCGCCAACCTATGGGGGCCATCAGGCACCACGCGCCCGGCTCCCACAGCGCCAGCCTCCCATCCTCGCGGCGCCGGCCAGCAGCACCCTTCCCCCCATGGCCGCGGGGCCCTGCACGGCCAGGAGCGGCCCTCTCCAGGTGGCCCCGGGCTGCACTTCAGCAGCAGTGGCTGGGCTGGGCTGGGCAGCGCTTGCGCTGTGCGCCCCGGGGGGTGGGCCTGTGCACCCTAGGGGGGGTGGGTCCGTGCCCCAGGGGCGGGCCTGCGCATGCGCCGTGTGCCCAGGGGTGGCGCTGCGCGCTCAGGCCCAGGGCTCCAAAATGGCTCGGGCCGGCCCTGCATGGAATCAAGTAGGCCATCCAGCCAATGTCTTTATTCACACCTCTGTTACAGGAATCAAACCTGTAAGTGAAGTTAAGTTCTAAGGCTTCCCTATGAAGTTGGCTTGTGCAATTGGCCTGAAACAATACAGTGACTTTGAGATCCATTAATGAATGCCTGGGCAAGTAGCTTTTGCAGATCTTCATAACAAGATAATCCTTCTCCTTTGTTGCATGATTTTATCAGTGAAATAATTGATATTCAGATTTAATTTAAAATGATAAGCCAGGGCTTCCATATGCTCCCCCATAGCTGCTTGCTGGGCACCAGCAAGTGCAGGCGCAGCACCACTCAAATGTCTGTGAGGGCATGACTTGTGTGTGCATGGGGGGGCCACTGACTGTTTTGCTTTGGATCCCAGAATTGCTGTTGGCAGGCCTGTCAATCTTATCTTTCCTGCTTATTTAGTGCCTTGCCAAGCACACATCCTAACGCTCCAAGTCTGAAAGTTACTGTTATATGTAACTCGTATCTGTTACAATGTGTTTTTCTGTGCAATTCATCTTTAAATTGAGGTACTGCAGAGACATCTGCCACACAGATCTTGGAGAGACAGCCAGATTATGAAGAGGTAGGTAGCTATATTGTGCTTGATCATGGAAACCTTACTTTTGGCTTTGTGTGTAAATGACAAAACATATGGGCTTTGACAACTTTTTTAGGAGTCGAAGGATGATTTCACGTGCATGGTCTCCCATCCACCTGCTGAAAAGCAGAGAAATAGGCATCCTGCTATTTTTTAAGAATGTAAACTCTCTACTAAATGACCAAGGATTTATTAATGGATTGTTTGAAAACTGAAAAGATTCATGATCGTCACATCTGTCAGCTAAATTAGATGCAGATTTGATCCCCTTTCTTCTGCATTTTCATAAACACTATTAAATATATTGTAATTTTGTTTTTTATTGTCATGTAGTACAAATAATTTAAATTTATTCTCTCTTTGAAACACTGTTTTGATGTTCTTTTATAATGCATTTGCTGGTGGTATGCCTTCTTACACTATATTCTTGGAATTTCTCTCACAGTGTCAATTTATCTGTGTATTGCTTAATGAACACCCTCTCCCTTATGACCACACCTCAGGGATGGATCTCTATCTACCCAGCATCTTTCTCAGCTGGGACTGCAGGGAATTCATTTCCTGCTGCAGATTCTCCATCCTCTGGGTGAACCTGCCTCCCTCTTCAAGAGTTTTGGAGCATAAAATAGCCTGCTCAGCTCCTGTGTGGGTTCCCCTGTGTCTAGATCCCCATTATAGCCCATCCTGCTTCTGTGTGGATTCCCTTTTTTATCTCGGGCCTCTCTGCCCCAGACAATCTCTCTCCTCAGGTTCTGGCCCTCACTGCCACTCTCCTCTGGCTAGTCTGATATCCCTCCCCTTTCCATCTTAGAGGCAATGACGTTTTATATGGCCCTCTTAGTAGCATTCAAAGTACCTTCTTCTGCCTTCCCTTGGCTGTGGCCTTCCCAACACCTTTCTCTGGCTTAGCCCCTCCCTCAAGGTTAGCCGGAGTCTTGCAAGTCCAGTATGGGCACTTCCTTCTCAGGTGCCCTGGCTTCCAGCATGCCCATTGCCTGCTGTATCCTTCACAGAGAGGGCTGCACCAGGCTTCTCCTCTTTAGTCTCTGGTGGGGCCTTTGCTCATCATCCTAACAGGGGCATTCCCTTTTGAAATGTCCCACTCCCCACAGGCAAAACAATTTCTTGACCCAGGCACTGGCCTCCAGCCTCTGCTGCCTGGCCTCTAATTGGGCCCCTTTCCCACAGCTACTGTACTTGAGTGATTTGTTAGACAGTGCATCATCTCCATCCAAGTATTATTTTGACTAGTCCAGGCCCAATCCTGCAGTTCTTATTGAACCAAAGCTTCCTCTGTGAGACTTATCTGAATAAGGACTGCAGGATTTCAATCTACTCATTAATCTCCGTATCAGCTCTCAAGGGAAGTTCTATGATATATATGCTTTAAAAGTTGTGTCCTTGAATGAGAGGATGAATGCATTTGTGCATTTGGTAATGGTAACAGTTCAGCAAATTTCACTCAGAACTTCAAAGGTTAATCCTGGTTAATATTGCAGAGGACTTTATTATCGGCTAAATTCTTTGAGATTGGCAAAGCATGACCTGAAGGCAGATGCATGGGCCACAAAGGTTTGCTTTATGACTTCCAGAATATTGGGTTATCCAGGGTCCAACTGGTCTGCTCTGTCTAGTAATGGCTCCCTATGGCCCTATATCCTAACTGAAGACGATCAGACTGAAGAGATGCTTCAGCTGTGTCCTCTTCTTGGCAATGCTAGACTGCAATCAGTAACACTTGCTCTTTACCACTCAGGAATGTTCATTAAGCCATCTCTTAATAACTAGTGGTAATGGAATTAGGATGATCTGGTCCTGTGTGTTCATGAGGTCAACCTACAAACCCTGGAGATCTGAGTGAAGTTTACAAAGGTCAGTTCTGGGTCAACAACTCTGTGGGGTCAAAGTCATTCTTGTAGAGCAGACAGTATGTTCACTTGCCTGCAAGAAACACATGTAAAAAGTGCAAATTTGTGCAGCAGATAATGTTTCTAACTTGGGTGCCAAATTTTTAAAGCAGCCATTAAACCTATTCCTTAATTAAACATAACCAGATTTGGGGAAGGGGGAGGTTGCCTGCATTCACAGGAGCTACCTGTGCAAGTAAGGTATATGCCTTCCCTTCCTTTGCCCTGCTAATGACTTCAATACCTTCTTTCTGTCCTTCTCCCACAACTGCATCTATGCCTTCCATGCCGCCCTTTCTGTTTAGAATGCCCTCTTTGGCTCATTCAGCTCCTTCAATAAAATGTACTTCTGCTGTGAAGACTAACCACTGAAAGTGAGGAAAAGTTATCTGAAAAGCCCCCCAAACTTACAACTATGAAGGTGCTTACCTGGCTGGTTGAACTGAGTAATTATATTATTTTATTCTAGTTGTTTTTGTACCTCCTTTCTCTCCCATTCCAGCTCTGCTGCTTGTTGCTATGTTTGAGCCTCATTTTTTTGAGACCCACAGAATTTAGGTGCCATTCCTGCAACTGCTTCAGATAGGTAGAACTTTGCTCCTATCTGGAATGTCTATGAAGTTGTAGGGGATGTGTATATGGCAATTGGGAACAAATCTCCCAAACCAAGTAGGCAGTTTTGTGCTCGCAGGCTTTGAGCTAGTTCACTAAATTGGGACATTCTCATTCTGGTACTCAAGCCCATTGAATTATCTGGGCTTCAGCCCAAGCTGAAATGGCCACATTGATATTTTTAGTGCACAACCTCAACCCCTTCCAGCATAAGACTGTTCACCTGTGTTTGCAAGTTTAGTCCCAGCTGCAGTGTAGACATGTCCAAATAGACACCCAATCAGTTCAGGAGTCTGTCTACATTGAGCTTACTGCAGTCAGTGCAAATGATGCGTGTAACCTTTTAGGTTTGTTATTTACTCCTAGTGCTGGACTGAGGTAAATGTTTAGTGAAGGCCTACTTCACTGCTAGTTAGGGTGCTAGTCTGGGACTTCAGAAACCCAAGTTCAATTCTATGCTCCACCAAGAGACTTCTGGTGTGACCTTGAGGAAGATAATAAGGAGAAAACTTTCAAACGGGCCTAAATCCCACTTTCAAAAGGGTCTGGGGAGACTAAGGTGCACTGAAAATGAGTGGGATTTAGATTTTTAAATGTCTACATCCTAAATTCCCTCTAAGCTGTGTGGCCACACAGCAAGCTATCAAGGGCCAGGTTGGTGCACAGCCCCAAGGTCCTGGAGAGAAGAGAGGCTGTAGGTGGGCAGGGAGCAAGTTGAGGCATGCAGGCCTGTGGCTGGGGAAAGGTGCCTCCCATCCAGCCCCAGCCCTGGAGCTGCTGCTGCTGTCAGGGAGAGATGCTCTCCCTCAGCACAGGTGTTGCTGTGTGGGGAGAGATGGCTTGAGGGAATCCTCTCTTCCTGACACAGCCCTGGAGCAGGCTGTACCCCATATTTCTCATTCCCTTCACCACTCCAGAGTCCTCACCTCAAGTCAGAGCCTTTGCCCCCCCCCCATATCCCAAACCTCTAACCCAGTCTTGAGCCCTTTCCTACACTCCAAACTTCTGTCCCACCTCATGCAACCTGGTCATATCCTTCCCCCCCTCCTACACCTTAACCCTCTGAACCAGCCCTGAGCTCCCCCCACTCCAAACTTTTCAACCCTACCACCAGCATACATGACCTCTATATTGTTGCACATACTAAAATTAATTCTGCACATGGAAGTAAAATAAAAGAGAAGTAATATTGTGTTAACTTCAATTTTCAAAAGAGGACTTCAGTGCCTATATTATGTAGGGTGCTTCTGAAAATATACCCTTAGTTTCATTCTTTGCCAAGGTTTTCCATATGGAAAATGGGGAAAATAGTGTTTCCATACCTCACCGGAGTGTTTTGAGAATACTACTTTATTGATTGTGAAGTACTTGGATGCTGTAGTAATGGGAGCCTTATAATCACTTTAGACAGAAGATTCAAGGGTATTAAGATGAAACTGCTAATAGGAGATGCTACTGATTCAGAAATTTGCTCAAGTGTTCTTAAAACAGTGGGTCACATCCTTAACTGCTGTAAAATGATGCAATTCTATTAACTTTAAATGTGCTACACTGATTTACACCAGCTGAAGGTCTGTCCCACTATTCCCATAGGTAGCATTCAATGATGCATGAAATATGCTGGGCACGGTGTTCTTGCCAGTTATCAATCTATAGTGCTATGCCTCCTCAGCTTTTTTCCACTTATCGGATGATGACTAGCAATGCACAATGCTATGCACACCTGCTGGCATCTCATTACTACTCTTCCATGCAACGCCCCCTGAATCCATGGTGAGCACTGCTCACCTGCCCCACTCTTCACCGTTGTAACAGCAAACTTGATAAACTTTTCCACTTTTCACCATTATGCCTGTTTATTAATTTGTAGCTCTGATACCCCCCCCAAAAACCTCCCCCACCCTCCAGAGCAAAAATGCATCCCAGCCATAATAGAGTGAATTACAACAGTAGGAGTGCTGTAGTTCAAAATTTAGGAAGGTAATCCAGTGAATGCATGTTCCAGTCTTAATTTTTTATTTTTGAAGGAGTTTATAGAGCTTGTGTTATACAGCAACTACTTCTGAAAGATTAATTTTAAATGGCTTTGTTCGTTCCCTTACAATAAAGAACTATTCTTATTTTAAAGTGTGTCTAGATTCTCATTAATTTTCCAAAGTTACATGAAAAAATATTCTAAAATACAGAACCAAATGTAATAATGATCCCTTTCTCACATTTACATTCCTTAAGGGCAGCTCCTAAAAAAATTAGATCAAGAGGTGTTTCTGATTTATGCAGAGACCTTACTGGTGTTTACAATACTACGCTGTCCCAAAGGAATTTTTTATACTGTTCTCTTTGTCTATTTATTTCAGTCATTCTACCATTAATGGCATCCGGTGATTCCAGAGAGTAAAGTACCTGGACTGGAAAACACAATTTTATAGTTATAAATTATTAGGCAGTCAATTACCTTATTGGAAAACACACTTTTGGTATGAAATTTTCCCACAAGAAATCTTTATGATCTCGTTTGGTTTCACCTTTGCAACTGAAATGTAAATAATTTAGCTTTTCATTAGTAATTCATGTTGAAGTAATTTGTGAATGTTTCTATTCTATAAAGTGCTACTTTTAAATTATTTAATTGCTTATATAATTTCAATAAACATTTTTAAAATTTTTTACAAGGTAGATCAGTAGAAAGAAGCTCTCTTTTTCAATAGAAAGAACTGATTGAAAACATTGAAATGGCACCATGGGACGTAACTTGTCCCTGCTTCTCTTTCCACACATAATCTGTTTATAATGTGACCTTGTACTATATTTACTGTTGAAAATGATTAGTGATGTAGAAACAGAATCAAATTTATAATCCTTCTGACAGGGGGGATTTATAAAGGCTATTTAATCTTGTTTCTAGCAAAAGAACTCAGTCAGTTACTCCTGAAGTGTCTGGAGAATCAGTTCATAGGTGAAACCCAATTTAATGAGGCATCACACATGAACAAGAAACAATGTTATGCGGTAGGAGTGAGTGTTACAGCAAAGGAACAACTGCAATAAATGAGGGGAAAAGTATTTGCCAGGCTGTGGTTAATGTTTAAATTCTATTAACATGATCTTCCTAGTGGGAACATTGCTTGTATGAAGACCAGGGCTAGATGCTTGTGAGCTAGATCCTGCTAAGCATTCATTTCTACCCCGGAGTAGAGTGTATTTAAATGGGTATTCTTTAAGGGCAGAATTTGGCTTTCTTATTCATACATATTATTGGATAACACAGGACCCAGTTCTGCTACATTTAAACTGATTAACACTTGAAACAGTGAGTAGTCTCACTGAAACAGATTAGAGGCCTTGCATAATAGTGTTTTGTTCAGTGTGAATGAGGGTAGCAGAATTTGGTTAATATTGCTTTAGGGCCAGATCAAGGGTCCTGATTTTGTTTTCACTTACACTAGTGCAATAGCTCTCAACCTTTCCAAACTACTGTACAGGTGTGTGATTTATCTTACATGCCCCCAGATTATACCACACTTAACATAAGAATATAAGAACGGCCATACTGGGTCAGACCAAAGGTCCATCCAGCCCAGTATCCTGTCTGCTGACAGTGGCCAATACCAGGTGCCCCAGAGGGGAGTGAACTGAACAGGTAATGATCAAGCAGTCTCTCTCCTGCCATCCATCTCCACCCTCTGACAAACAGAGGCTAGGGACACCATTCCTTACCCATCCTGGCTAATAGCCATTAATGGACTTAACCTCCATGAATTTATCTAGCCCTTTTTAAACCCTGTTATAGTCCAAGTTAAAAACTACTTGCTTACAAAATCAGACATAAAAATACAAAAGTGTCACAGTGGACTATTAATGACAAAGTGGTTGGTTTCTCATTTTTATGGTATAATTATAAAATAAATCAATTGGAATATAAATATTGTATTACATTTCAGTGTATAGTATATATATAATAGTATAAACAAGTCTGCATGAAATTGCAGTCAGTGGAAACTAGTAGTGCTTTTAACGTTGCCTGTAGTAAATCTAGGTAAATATTTAGATAAGCTGATGTACACCATGGAAGATCTCTGCGTACCCCCAGGAGTACACATAGCCTGGTTGAGAAGCACTGTGCTAGTGAATCTTGGATTATTTCCATTAACAGTAATGGTGAGATAACAGTATAAAACCAGTGTATGTGTGGATCACAGTCAAGCTGTCTGATTTCAGTTACATTGGTATAAATCTGCCGTACTTCTAATGAGGGCACTGTCCCTAGTTTATAATGCAGATAATGAACCAAATTTTACTCAGTGCAACTCCTATTGAAAATAGCAGGGTAACACTTCTGAAATCTGGATCAAAATTTTTCAGTTGATTGAGGTAAACAATATAAAATGTTACCGTACTCTTGAAATGAGTTCAGATTTCTAGTTTTGAAGCGTTGCAGAATGGTTACAAAGAAATATGCGGTTTTTTTAACTTTAGTTATAATCTTGAAAGTCCTGCCATGTTCATCTGAATAAGTGCTGTGGTTCAGCTACCTTTGAGTAAACCTCAGCCTTTTTATAGTTTGTATTGAAATCATGTGGAATTCATAAATTCACATTATTTTCATATGAAACTAAATGAAAATTAGTGGTGCTGATTAAATTTCATGTTGAGATTTTGAATTAATTTGAATTTGAAACTCAAAGCATAGGAATGGAAGGTATATATTGGGTACAGGTACATATGGAGAGACATCCTATACCCAAAGATTTTTGTACATAAGTACTCTCCAAAATGGAGGCAACTGTCTGCTCTCTTTGCACCTAGCACTCCTGGAAGAGAGCAGTTCCTCTCCTTTTTCCTGAGGCATCATGAGAGTTACAGTCTCTGCAGCTAGATTGCAGCAAATAGGATCTTCCTGATAAATGGCCAGTGGCTCCTATAGTAAAGGGGGCCTACACTAAGAATGGCAGATGATGCTTTTCTACTAAAAAGTAACAAAGAAAGTATTTGGTTATTTTTTCTAGACACAGATATGGCTGCTAAAAAACAAAATACAGTCCTTTAAACTGTTTATTTGTGCTAGTATAGAGCATACAGAATGCATTGTCCTAAATGTAATTCAGTCAAAAGAAGGAAGTAAAATTCTTTGGAGCCAAGTTTAACTATCCATGGAGTTTAATTGCTAAATAATACCACCAAGGCTAATGATATCAAGAAATTAGCTGAAAGAGTAGTTTACTAAAATGATCAGTTGCATCTGTCTGAAGTTAATTAAAGTAATCAAACATTTTATTCCTTTAATGTTTATCAAACTTGATGAATGAGATTTTTACATTGGAGGGTTCTTTCTTTCACTCTTATGATATAGGCTGTTCTGCTTGGTGTGTGTACTGGTGACTGATAAAGTGTTAAGAAGAAACTCTAAATAAAGATGTCAAAACTGTCATCTTGTCATAAACAGTTGGAATATCATTGCAGTGGTGGTTTCCCTTTAGTACATTTCCATTTTTCCATTACCTTTTAGAATTTTTTTTTTCAAATGGGAAGGGTTCTGCATCTTTTCGTTTTCTATATAGTTTTAAATAGCTCAGACATTTTCCTATCAAAGCTGCTAACCAGAGAGTTCCTGCAAACCTACTGAAATTTTGCAGATTTCAATAATTTGTATTTGAGAGCTACATATGAAGAAGAGTTTTGCAACGGACAGCAGTAGGGAAGGGGCTAGCAGTAGGGCTTTGTGAAAGGTCAAACCATAACCCCTCATGTGACCAGGAATAAGTGTGTGCTGTGGTTCTGGCCATACCTGTGAACAGACAGATTCATCTGTAACCAGCCATCAACACAGGGCCCTGTCATCGACTATTAACCTATTTGAGTTCCTGAACAATTTATGTGTGGTTGCTTGGGAACCACACTGTTCCCTTAGCTATAACACTAATAGATATGGAACTCTGTGTGACCCTGCTGTTTAGTGGTGGCAGACACAGGAGTGAAAATGTTTTTCCCTAATTGTTGCCCATACCACTGTACTGCAGTGCAGATGCATAATGTATTAGAGAGGGCTCTCCAGAGGTCGAAGGTGGGAATATTTCCTTTGGCCTCAGTGGGCTGTGGTTCAGGCTAAGTGCATGGAACTGCGGTTTGTGAGAAGAGAGAATAATTAAAATGCAGAAGCCTAGTGAATAGAGACCATCCAAAATGCACATATAAATTAGATGCACATTTAGACAGATGTTGAATTAATGAGTTCAGTTTGGGATTCTTTTAAAATAAACTCAACGGGGATGAGAAAACAAACTCAGAAAATAGGTGGATGGACTGGAGAAGTTATGACTATTTACATCTTTGTTTAGAAGGTCACAATCATATAAATTACAAATCACGGGGCATAACTAATGGAACTAAGCAGAGCTTGGCATTCGGAAAAATGAACACCCATAAAATAACTTGCAGAGCAAAGTTACTAATGTGCAATGAACTTATGAAAAAATAGGTTACATTTCTGTGGTTTATACAACCACATGCTGAATGTTTTTTGTAGCCTGGTTGTAACTTTGGGTTCAATCTTGCATTCCTTGAGTGATCAAAATTCCCACTGAAGTCTGTGGAATTTTTGGGAATGTATGTAGCTTTGATATTAATTTTCAAATTTCAGCAAAAGCAAGATATTTGTACATATGTGCTATGGTATCAATAAAAGCATTGTACTGTGCTGTGAGTATGTTTGCTTTGAGCAAGTATTAAAGTGCATGGGCTACTCAGTTGACCTGAATCCTAAGTTTCCTGCAGTATCTTCCAGAATTTAAGAAAAAAAAGTTGAAAACCAAAATGATCGCATCAATAAAGATTTTTGATTGTCAGTGAATTCCAGTCCAGAAAGGTTATATTAGGAAACAGGATTTTCCCATGTTGACTGTCTCAGACTGTTCCTTCTCTTCCCTCCATAATGCCTTAACATTATAGAATGGTTCTTCTGTTGGTTCACTCTGAAAGAAAGCCTTCCTGTTCCAAGTCATACTTTGCAGCATAGTATTTACCACATACCCTTTATGAAGAACTACTTAAGAAATCTGAAATTCCAGGCAGTACTTGTTGCAGAATATGTCAAGTTAATTGTAACAGCTGTTACAGATCTGCTATGATGGGCATGCTAAAATTTAAATCCTATTTGCCTACCTTTTGGCTTTCTTAAGTTAACAAGCATATATGAGCAAGATCATTATAGTCTTAATCCTTTTACTTTAATGCTCTGTGACACATTAGCTTATTAAGAATGTATGTTAGTGAAAGGAACACTTATTAAAGTTAAATCATCAATGAAATCATAATGATACGATACAGCTAAGTCTGAAGACTAGACAAAATGTCTTTTATATTATAAATAATTTAATATAAAATTATATAATTGTTCTCTTCCATGGAAATTATTAGAATAATTGTACTATAATTCATTTCCATTCTCCTGCCTTTTTCTATAGGGAGTTAATGCCCACCCTGTTTGTATTCTAATGCAATGATTATTAATTAATCAATTATTTGAAAGAATACAGTGATGTATACACCGTAATCATCTCTATGCCCAATGCACTGTAGGCTGTATAATGGCTCTAGAACTCTTGGGATTTCACAAGAATTTAGGTTAGCTTTCCCTTCAGGAGCCAGTTGACTTGGTTAGTGACTAAAGCTTCAATCTTGCAGTGAACTCCTTCTTCCACACAAAGTTCATTCCAGGTTCAGAGCCTAAGGGACATTCTAACAAGTTTGAAGACCATGATGTATGAAATAAATCCCTACCTCCTAATCTGCTATAGCTTTGCACAAGACTTTTTTTGAATTCTGAGCTACAATAGAAGCTCTTGTGTCCAATTCTCCATATACGTTATAATGGCTTGTGGGTCCTGATTAGGGCTACTGGTGAGAGCTCCAGAAATTAAAACTGAAATATTTATAAAACAATTAAAATACAGAACTTAGTTACAATGGAATAATCCAAAATAAGACAACTAAGGTGTGGCCTTTTTTCGAACAAACTTCTCCTGTGTCTAGACTGCTGCCACGTTCTTTTGAAAGTAAATCGAAAGAACGCAGCAGTTTTTTTGACCGCGGAAAACCTCATTTTATGAGAAAGAACGCCTTTTTTTGACATTGCTCTTTTGAAAAAAGGTACTATGTAATGCCAACTGTGCTTTTTCGAAAGAGAGCATCCAGACTGCCTGTGTGCTCTCTTTCTAAAAAGTGGCTTGCTTTTTTGAAAGTACTGGTTGTAGTCTAGATGCTCTTTTTTGAAAGAGGCTTGCAGTCTAGACATAGCCTTATATGATTTGTATTGTTGTGTTGCCAAGGTGTGTGGTAGGTAATGTGCAAACACAGAATAAAAGAATGATCACTGGCTTTGATCCTGCAAATACTCATGCTTAACAGTAATCATGGGAACTAAGGAACTGGTCACACATGTAAAGAACAGCACAGGGATGGTATTAACATACTTAACTTTCACCTGTCATGGCAATGGATGGTCAGCTCAGCATCAAAGCCTCCTGTAATCCATTGAGCCATTCATTTAAATGGGCTTGAATCAGACTCAGTGAATGTAGCTTAAATTGAGCTATTAGTTTGATAGGTGATTTTCTGTTCTACAGTGTAATAAGAGGGTTTCTGGGAAGCACTGCTGAGAGTATCAGTTCAGGATGAATTCCTTAGAGACAGGGCTCCATACAACCCAAGCCTGGGGGTCCTTTAAGGCACACCAAGCCATTCACAAAAAGAGCACTTCTGTTCACTGCACTGGGTAACAAGAAGTCATACAAGCAATTCCCTTCTATAGTTCAGTTCTCCGGTATCACCACCAGCGCCACTCCTTATACAGGTGAGAGGTTGTGAAAACCAATCTCATCAGAAAAAAAGGTTCTTCTATTCCCAAAGAGCCAGACACATTGCAGTTCAATATAGATCTCAGAATCTTACCCCAAAAGCAAACTGTTGCAGCCCTTTACAATCTAACATCTAAAGGTTTATTCATAAAAAAGAAAGAAAGGGTGAGAGTTGAAATTGGTAAAGGAATCAAATACATACACCCATTGCAAAACTCTTGGTGCAGGCTTGTAGCAGAGAAGGAATAAACTTATGGTTTAAGTCAAGTCTCTGGAGTACATCAGCTATTAGGATGTCGTTTGTTCAGAGCTTCAGTTCATAGCAAAGATCCTTCAAAAGTGAGAAGCAGCATTGAAGACAAAATGGAGGAATTTCTAAGACCCTATATATATATCCTAAGCCATGTGGAGAAATCTCATTGTTCTTGCTAGGAACTGTACATCTCAAGATGGAGTTTGGAGTCACATGAGCAAGTCATCTGTCCATGTCTGACTCAGTTGATTGAAGGCAGAAGCCATTGTTCCAATGGTAGTCTCAACGTTGACAGAAAAGCTCATCACATATGGATTGGCACTTAGCAAGGCCCATTGTCAGTCAAGTACTTCTACTAAACTTAAATAGTTGAGACACTGGAGAAGCCTCCTGTTGGGGTTTCCCAGAAGCAAACATTTGAAATACAAGTACATAGCCAATACTCATAACTTCAGATACAAAAATGACATATGCATATGTATGGCATAAATATAACCAGTGAATCATAAATTTTTGTAGACACCTCACCTCACATGGCTAACCTTCTACATGCTTTGTTGCAAACATGTAGCAGTGGTTGCAACAATGATTTATACGTTCATATCACAATTTAAGAAATCACATACCAATCTATATTCTTTTCATCCCTGAAAAGGAGGGGGGGCTGTTCTGCCATCTAAGAAAGAAAAATGATTGACAAGGAGATTGGTTTCACTGATTTAACTGGCAATGATCTAGTGATCCTTCCCAGAAAGTTTGCTAATTAATGCTGCTGGAAAGTTTTATTTCAGCAAGCACTTAGTTTTTAGGTGTTAGTGGAAATATACGAACAGATATATAGTGGAAAAAAAAACCTCTTGACAAGTTATGCCTAGGTTATTTATACTTGCAGCTAGAGAAAGAACTTTAAGGATATGAGCAACATGAAAAAATGCCAAAAATTAACTACACTTATTTTAATATAAACAGAATCTAACTTTCAGTCCTTTTATATACTCTTTTCAGCTCTTTGCCATGTTGATTTGCACACCCCTTTTGCACTTATATTATCTGATATGTCAATTCCAACAGCTGGACAAACAGTTTAACCTTAATCCTTGGAATAACCCCCACCCAAACCACTCTTTACCAACATCTTAAGCAATTTACTTCACTGTGTAAGCTCTGGTAAAAGTGTCCTAGGCATGCCAGTTGTTTTCAATGATTTTTTTTTTCATTTGTGGACCTTTAAAGAATGTCTAATGGAGGTACAGACGCTTTTGGAAATCTTAGTCATAGTCTGTGAAACCCGCCCCCCCCCCCCCGCCTCTTCCTCCAGGAGTCTGCAGACCCTACGTTAAAAACGACCGTTCTATGTTAATGGTAATCTTTCACAGATCCCTTACTCATTTCATTGTCTGTGGATCCCCAGGGAGTCCGCAGACCACAAGTTCAAAATGGTCTTATTTGAACACAGAATGCAGTAAGTGAGCATACTCTTTTCATGGCTTCTTTAATATAGTCTCTCTCCTGCCCTTGTTCCATAAGGAAAACAAATAGGCAATAATCTATATAATAAACTGGTATAATTTCCTGGCTAACTTCCACATTTACTTACTTTTGAATCCCAGCTGTGTGGTATTGTATAAGCAGATATTGTGCCTTATTTGCAATTGTGTTGATACTTCATATACGTGGTTAGAAAAAGAGCCATATAACTTACTGCTATTTGTTAAATGACATTTCATGTGGTAGAATAAGAGCCCAAATCTGTTTGTAATGAATGTATTGGGATCTTTTCATTGATTTCAATATGAAGAAACCTGAATCCAAAGGGCCAGCTTTTGAAGTGCTCAGCATGATTTCCAGATTTGCTTAATGATCCCAATCTATTTTGCAATTTTAGGTCCAGATACAGTAGAGAGTGTTCAGTTGTCTTCATTATTTGTTTGAACACTGAAGTTGGCTGTATTGTTCAAAGCATTAATTTGTGATTAAACTTTCTGCTTGCTTCCTTTCATTCACAGGATGTTTACCGCTGGCTTCAGTTTCTCTGTTGAAATCCCATTTTCTAGCATACATGACCTTTGCTCTACTGCATTTGAATATGTATTCATTTGTAACTGTGCTTGGTATATTGAAACCATAATCATAAATCAAATAACTCTGCTACAATAAAAATAAGGACAATGATTCCAGGTATTTTAATTAAATAAAATAATATATTAAGCACTGATGCCAGTGCTAATAATTTTTAGTCAGAATATTTTTGCTTCTGGTAACACATCTCTCCCCACCCCCTTCACTCGCGGTCATTTTTTTTTTTCTTTTCAGTCCTCTTGTAAGTGTCTTTTATATTTAAATCTTTGGGTTTATGAATTAACAGCTTTACATTGATCACGTCTCTTTAGAGCAGTGGTGTTGTGCTTTATATCTTTAATTGTTTGTGTCGTCACCACTCTCCATCCCTTCGCACAAGTACATAAATGGCCACTCTGCTCTGAAGGCTATGCTGCACCCCAAAGCAGCCCAACGTAAGGGTGGCAGCGTGGAAGGCATATGTGTCAATTTTACTTTTCACAGCAGACTTGCACAGATGACAAGGATCCCATTGCAACCCTTATTTCGGAGCTGCTGCTACCACTCCAGGGTTGACAGCCAGAGCCCTGCTGACTTGAGGTAAAAGATTTGGGATGGGGGAGAAGAGAGCCAAATGCCAGGCTGCCTCCAAATAAGGAAATGTGTGTTGAGGAGGAGAGCCCAAGTGGCAGGGCTCTGGTGTTCCCTTTATCCACACCTTGTGCATGAGCCTCAGCCACCTGGGGCTGACAGCTAGAGCTCTTCAAACAGAGAAAAGCACACAGCTTACAACTTTCATGATGAATACACAAATATCCCTGGTGGGGGAAGGGGGAGAATCACAGGGTAAAAAGTCCCATGGACTTTCAGTAAGATTTGGGCTTCTAAAGGACTCAGTCCCTTTTGAAAATGAGACTTGCCGTCCTGAAATCACTCAGGTGCTTTTGAAAATTTTCCCAGGTACATTGAGGAAGGGGTGCCAAGGAATAGCCCTCCAGTAGCAATTGACAGATGTATTTTACTTCTGGAGTGCTGCTGCAGGCAGAATGCTTTCAGGAAGCCTGACAGTACACTTTCAGCTGTAGCAACTACTAAACCTTTTCAAATAGCATTTGTTTCCACCAACTCCAACTTCAGCATGCCAGATGGTCCAGAAAGTATGGCAGTTACTCCTGTACTATATCCACCTGTATCCATTTTGGGCGTGATGGACTTCACACCTTGCTAGTCTGCCTCTCACCTACTCTCACTGTCTACTTCCTGTGTGGGGCACACATTTAGGAAAGCACCCCGAATCAGAAAGAACACTTCAGCACTGGCTTACGTCTCATTTAAGTGCTTTTCGGAATAAGAATAGACTTAATCATGTGCTTCAATGAGTTAAATCCTGGGAAATCTTGCTGTGATTTCTCACTCTTATTAGTGACAGCAACCACAAAAGTTGCCCAGTCTTAAATTCTGAACACATATAATTTCTGGAGCGAAATATCATCAGCTATTTAAGTTGTCCGTAAGGTATGCTTTAAGCTATTTATGTATATCTAAATAGAATGGGTGCCCTTAAATTCATTCTGTTTCCAGGAATCATTAGAACTTCTGCTTATTTTATCCATTTTCAATAAATAAAACAGCCTTAAATGGATTACCCATTATGTGAAACCACTGTATTTTTTACCATACTCTGAGTTCTCTCTGCAGAATCCACACTTTGATCTGTTTATCATAGCTCTGAATATTCATATATAATAACAAATACATATTCTTTGTGTGGTTAAAATTGTCAGATACATGGATGAATATAATTTGTTGGGGGAAAGTCAACATGGTTTCTGTAAAGGAAAATCATGCCTTACTAATCTGCTAGAGTTTTTTTGGGGGGGTCAGCAAACATGTGGACAAGGGGGATCCAGTGGATGTAGTATACTTAGATTTCCAGAAAGCCTTTGACAAGGTTCCTCACCAAAGGCTCTTAAGTAAAGCTAGTTGTCATGAGATAAGAGGGAAGGTCCTTTTACGGCTTGATAAGTGGTTAAAAGATAGGAAACAAAGGGTAGGAATAAATGATAAGTTTTCCCAGTGGAGAGAGGTAACTAGTGGGGTCCACCAAGGATCTGTCCTGGGACCCATCCTATTAAACTTATTTATAAATGATCTAGAGAAAGGGGTGTAAACAGTGAGGTGGCAAAATTTGCAGATGATACCAAACTGCTCAAGATAGTTGAGACAAAAGCAGATTGTGAAGAGCTTCAAAAAGATCTCACCAAATGAAGTGACTGGGCAACACAATGGCAAATGAAATTTAATGTTGATAAATGTAGAGTAATGCACATTGGAAAAAATAATCCCAACTATACGTACAATATGATGTGGACTAATTTGGCTACAACTACTCAAGAGAAAGATCTTGGAGTCATTGTGGATAGTTCTCTGAAAACATCCACTCAGTGTGCAGTAGCGGTCAAAAAAGCAAATAGAATGTTAGAAGTCATTTAAAAAGGGAGAGAGAATAAGACAGAAAATATCTTATTGCCTCTATATAAAATCATGATATGCTCACATCTTGAATACTCCATACAGATGTGGTTGCCTCATTTCAAAAAAAATATTGGCATTGCAAAAGGTTCAGAAAAGGGCAACAAAAATAATTAGGGGTTTGGAACATGTCCCATGTGAAGAGAAATTAAAAAGACTTGGACTTTCAGCTTAGAAAAGAGGAGACTAAGGGGCGGAATATGATAGAGGTCTATAAAATCATGACTGGTATGAAAAAAGTAAATAAAGAAAAGTTATTTACTTATTCCCACAATATAAGAACTAGGGGTTACCAAATGAAATTAATAGGTAGCATGTTTAAAACAAACAAAAGGAAGTTTTTCTTTACTCAGCACATGGTCAACCTGTGGAACTCCTTGCCAGAGGATGCAGTGAAGGCTAGAACTTTAACAGTTCAAAAAAGGGCTAGATAGATTCATGGAGGTTAGGTCCATCTATGGCTATTAGCCAGGATGGGTAGGAATGGTATCCCTAACCTCTGTTTCTCTGGAGGTGGGTGACAGGGAAGGGATCAAGTGAGGATTACCTGTTGGGATCCCTCCCTCTGGGGCATCTGGTATTGGCCACTGTTGGCAGACAGGATAGTGGTCTTGACGAACCTTTGGTCTGACCCAGAATCGCCATTCTTATGTTCTAAAATATCCAGAGAACCATATCAATATTAGGAATCATCTGATTTAGGTGCATCTTTCTCAACAAATATCAGTATTATCAACATCTTCAGAGGGATAGCTGAGTTAGTCTGTAACTGGAAAAACTGTAAAAAACCCAATAGGGTAGCAGCACCTTAAAGACTAACAAAACGTATAAATGGTATCATGAGCTAGTATCATCTGAAGAAGTGGGCTGTGCCCATGAAAGTTCATGATGCCATCTACATGTACTGTTTGTTTTTAAGGTGCTGCTAGACTATTAGTTATTTTTTAAGTTTTTCCAATATTATCAACCTCAGGCACTCCAAAACTATGAGTAAAGCCCTGCAGAAATCATGAGACTGTCTTAAAAATCTCATGATCCTTGGGGATCATGACTCATTACTTTCTCAACATTTGATTTTTGGCCATAGTGAGCTTGCAGTAAGAGGATGAATCTCATGAACTTGGTGGACCCTACAACTCTGCCCGGAACGCAGAGGACACTCTTAATACCTAGTCTGTTCCTGCAAAGGATCTTCTCTCCTTACGCCTAATTCTCCCTTTTCCATTTGCTTGCATGACTTCCTAAAGATGCTGTGCTGTCATTGGATACCCCCCTTTCCTTCCTCCTCCCCAGTGTCGAATCCAAGGAAGGAAATCTGTGTGAGTAAATGCTGGTTTCTGAGTCTACACTCCTACTCTGACTTTGCCCGCCTTGGAAAGTTGTAGTATCATGAGGAAAGATCTTGTGACCCCTCTTATCCTGGGTCCGTTCCAGGAGCCTATGGAGTGCTGTTTTTATGCAGTATGTGTGGAGAAGTTTCATTTGCTAGGTTGTCTCTGTTTGATGAGATTAAGACTCAAAACCCCAGGTCTTTAATGGAATCAACTTTTGTAAGCCTCTCTACCATCCCTATAATGGAACAAATATGAACAACAATTCAGAACGAGTGACATTTGAAAAGATGGGGTCCAGATTTGGATTTTACATTCCCAGAGAAAGAGGAGTTAGAATTCAGATTTCTTGTTCTATTTGTTACAGCCCCCGGTTTGTGTAAATTGGCATCACTCATTGAGGTCAGTGTAATGGTTTTTATTTCAGCCAGGTATCTAGTCCCATAAGTTCAGATCTAAATCTTGAATTTTGATCCAAGAGTGTGGCTTGGGTCAGAGTGCCCTTATTTCCATTGCATTCTTCTTGTCTGGTTTGCAGAAGAGCATGGGACTTATTGACTCTTTAGTTGTATATATTTGGTACTAAAATAGGTGTGCTCTGGGGACACTGGAATTCTTTTTGATATATTGTCTCATTTGTATCTATAGCACCTGTATAGCACTTAAAAACACTTACATTGTGTGAAATTAGCAGTGAAGAATTTCTGAGACTAGCTTTCTCAGTTTGATTTCCCCACAGGCATTCATTTCATAGAGACAGAGAAACTGAAATCAATCATTGGGAAAGGTTTCAAAATCATGTCAAATGAATTCTTTGAAGATGCACATTCTGACAAAGAGATCATCTGGCTGGGATGGAGTATGTAGAATTCAGTTAAATAATTTTTAGTTGACTTCTGGTCTATGCAGTTTATTACTACATCTGTCAGTAACTAATATAAAACACCTCAAAATAACTTCCTGGATGCACATTTACAATGGGAATTGTGTAAGGTATTAACAGGTTTTTTTTATATAAGATGTTTGTTTTGAAGATGGGTATGCAGTGAACAATACTGGAGGGGAAATTCAAAAGAAAAATTCAAAAAAAGCCCTCTCTAATTTAAAGTATGTGTGGGGGCATTGTGGTGAACAAGCTAAGGATCTCAGGGCAAACAGCACTAAACTTGGACCAGGGTGTTAACAGGGTTCAAGAAAGAACTAGATAGATTTATGGAGGTTAGGTCCATCGATGGCTACTAGCCAAGATGGGTAGGAATGGTGTCAGAGGCTGGGAATTGGTAATGGGAGAGGGATTGCTTGATGATTCCCTCTTCTGTTCACTTCCTCTGGGGCTTCTGGCATTGGACACTGTCAGAAGACAGCGTACGGGGCTAGGCAAACCTTTGGTCTGACCCAGTATGGCCATTTTTGTGTTCTTATGAACTTGGAAAGTTTCTTAAACTTCTGTTTTTGATAAAGACCACAGTTGATCCCAGAATGCATGCAATGAAAGGTTATAATTCATTCCCCAGGTTTGGCTGCCAATTTTAAATTGCTTGAGCTACTCTCTGCGAACTCTCTGTGCATCTCCAGAACACGCTGCATGAATTGTAACTTTATGTTCAGTCAATGAATTCCAAAGATCAGTTCCTCTAAAAAAGTTCTTTGATGAAATAGGTTTCCCTCTGCCATTTGAAAACTGTTTTCATGTCATATATTCTACTTTTCTAACAGTATCTTTAGTAAAAACCATTTCATAAAAAAGTCCTCATGGAAGGAAATGCATACAAATGCTCTTTTACTCTAAAAAGTGACTGTATAATTACTTAGTGGCATCTGTTTGCTTCTCAGTGATTTTGTACAAATTTTAATAATTATTTAAGAAAAATGCATTTTAACTTATTTAATTGCAGCCATGCAAACTTGATTTAGGATTGTCTGTAGTAGTAAAAATACTGTGGACCAAATTATATGCTCAGTAACACCTGATCTCCATTTATGCCCGCAGTGACACCTGTGCAGCCCTGTTATCCTCCAATGATTGAGACAGAGTGCATTTATCTTGGAAGATTGATTGATTTCTAGGCAGCACTAATAGCAAAACATTGGTTACATTATTAGATGAACTGCTGCTATGGCCTGAAGAATCTGGTAGCTGTCCCATACTTTTTAAAATGACATTGTTATAGACTTAATGACTTTACTAAAAAAAAAATGTTGGTAATGTATAGGCCAACCTCTATGGACACCTAAGTGTGGTTAGTCAGTTTAGTCAGAATGATACAACTGTGCTTTAGAACAAGATACTTTCTTTCAGGGATGTGGCGAGCAATTTAGAGTGTATGCACATTGTTTTATTGCATCAAATTCTAGGCCCTCCATTACAGAAAGGCTGTGGACACATTGGAGAGTCCAGTAGAGGGCAACAAAAATTATTAAGGGGCTGGAGCACATGACTTATGGGGAGAGGCTGAGCTTATAGAGGCTATGTTTAGACTACATCCCTCTTTCGAAAGAGGGATGTAAATTAGACATATTGAAATTGCAAATGAAGCCGGGATTTGAATTTCCCGCACTTCATTTGCATAATTGCGTCACAGTGTTTTTTGAAAAAGGCTATTTCAAAAGTGAAACCATGGACTAGACATGGTTCTTTCAAAAAGAAAAACCTTTTTTGAAAGATCCTGTAAACCTCATTTTTTGGGGAGTACAGGATCTTTTGAAAAAGGGGGGATTTGATAGTAACCTTCAACTACCTGAAGGGGGGTTCTAAAGAGGATGGAGAGAGGCTGTTCTCAGTGGTGACAGATGACAGGACAAGGAGCAATGGTATCAAGTTGCAGTGATGGAGGTCTAGGTAAGATATTAGGAGAGAGTCTTTCACTAGGAAGGTGGTGAAGCACTGGAATTGGAGATCATGGAATCTCCATTTCTAGAGGGTTTTAAGTCCCAGCTCAACAAAGCCTTGGCTGAGATGATTTAGTTGGGATTGGTCCTGCTTTTAACAGAGGGTTGGACTCAGTGACCTCCTGAGGTCTCTTCCAACTATGATTCTATTCACACAATGGCAGCTGAGGGTCTAGGAGAGACTGATAGACATCTGGACTGTGTGACCGTTTTATGATATTCATAGGCCAAGTCACTGTTGGCATGAGCATGTATAACTCCCACAGGTTGACCCCATAGATAACACATGGGGGACACGTGGGCTCATGTGCCCCACGCAGATTTCATGCTTGGCTTACATTGAACATGCTCGTATGGACTCAGCATGCTCAGTAACACTGCTGAAGCCATCTTGCCTTACTCTGCCCCCTCCCCAGTTCCCACTATCAGCAGGCATTGAAGACCTCAGTTTGGTACACTTATGCCAAGAAGGATATTAACTCTTTTTTTCTTGCATTTTTGGTTTCATATATGTATTTCCCTTGTACAATCTCTGCTTTCGCTTCCCTTGCCACTCTTTGGTCTTCAAAGGTATGGTTATTCCTGAATCTCTGTTTTGCTCATTATTGTCTGGTGTCAATTTCCCAGAAATACCTTTTTTTCTTCCATATTCTGTGCCACATTACTGTGTGCAAAGCTGTATTCTTTCACTACATTTCTTTTTCAATTTGTCATATCTCGCCTTCCAGGAACAAACTTCATTCCTGTATCTTCTCTCCTTTCCATCTCACCCCCTTTCTTCTCTTTCTTTCCCACTTATTCTCTTTTCTCACATTTCTTTTGTCACATCTCAAGCTTCTAGAATGATTCAAAGCATTGACAGAATGTTGGGAACCATCCCTCAGGGAGTATCTCCTGAAAACACCCTCAGTATATACAATTGGATTGTGCTTTGAAAATACTTAAAACTGAAAATGAACAGCTATTCTCAACAATGGATTAAAATTTATCTGCAATAAAATAACAACAACTGAGTGGTTATAAAATGACATAAGCCCCAGACGGTTTTCAATCATCTTTTGTGAGTCCTGTGCATTCTGCATGTTGTGTGGGGAATGGTAATGAAGCTTTTTAGTAGTCCCCACTGTGTATGCAAAAATGGCTCTTTATATGCTGTTTGTAATAATTAAATGTGATATCTTCAATAACATATTTACATGAGGAATTATGAGCATCATAAAGGATAATGATGATTTTGTTTAGTATGAAAACTGGCTGGTTGGGAATGGGGTAAGCTTTGGGAGTATTCTTTGCAGATGATCGCATGTGTTAACTTATGAAACAATTGCAACAAGAATCTTGAATAGTTGACATCTTGTGGTATGTGATGCCAGTTTATTATCTCATTATTGATGGCCCTGAAAGTTGATCAAGGCTGAAAGGCTCAAAAGCTGTCCCCCATGAAATGCTGATTAGCCAGTGGTCAAAGTTGGAAAACTCCCATTCAGGTAAACTGAATAGCAGCTAGTCTTGAGAAGTCACAGGAGGCATACTATGACTTTGTTGCTAAGAGACAAGTTTGTAGATAGCAGCCTCTCTCTCTCATGAAAGTACCAGAGTGATGGGTTTTTTCCAAATGTAATTTATTTTTATAAATCAGAGCAGATTCTGTGTGCAGTCACTGTGATTTTCTAAAATAAACCATAATTGTGAAACGAAATAATTAGTTTACAGCAATGATTTAACAATTTTCATGTGCAGACCACTGAAATATTTTGAATGAAGGTGCAGAGCCCTCTGAAACTCTTAGAAATATTCTGTGAACCTCTAGAGGTCTATGGAATGCAGGTTGAAAACCCACCTGTAGTGCTTTAAAAGTGGAGAGGAACTGACATTTAAGAACCGACTGTCTATAAGACCAATAAGACAGAAATGGTCTTCTCTACATAAAATAAGTATCCTGATGTTATTTTTTTTGACTTTTCAGAAGCAGCAACTTTAGATAGAGAGCTTCACATCTAGATCTCCTTATGATGGATGTTTTGGAACTGGTTGAACTAGTCAGAAAATGACACATTCAATAAATGTAGCTCTCTTTTCAAGTTCATGAATTACCTGCATACTGTAATAGGATCAGACCAGAGGGGTACAGGAGAGTGAAGGAGGGAAACTTTATCAATCTTTAGATTGAGTAAGTCTCTGTTCCCAGGGTAAACTAACAAGGACTAGTCCAGAACCAGGAGGAACTTGCCAGAATCAATCAGTACAATTAAGCACCTGGAGCCAATTAGAAGTTTTCCAGAGTCAAGGGAGTCAGACTATTCAGAACACCTGGAGCCAATTAAGTCTCTTCCAGCCCTAGGATTCTATGATGCTAAGAACCAGTGGAGACGGGTTAAAAAGAGCTTCTCTTCAGTTACTTCAGTGTGTGAAGAAGGAGCTGATGAGAGAAAGTGTGGTGGAGAATCTGGGAAAATAAAGTGCAAGCAGATACCAGGAAGCAGGACCTCCAGAAAGGAAGGTTCTGGGGAAGTGGCCCAAGGATTTGTAGCTGTCACAGAGCTGTTACCAGAAACATTATAGACAGGTGCAATTACAGGGTCCCTGGGCTGGAATTCGGAGTAGAGGGCAGGCATAGGTTCCCCCCACTATCAACTCCCCCATTTCAGTACTAGAAAGAGACTAGATTGGTACAAGGTTTGTCCTACCCTGTACCACTTGGAGGGGCCACAGAGACTATCAAGTTTGGTTTCTCCTCTTTTCCCCATGCTGGCCAATGATGAGAAACTCAGCAAGCTAGTGTCTAAATTGAGGGCTGCTGTGAGCCTCTGAGACAATCCACCTGAACTCATGGGGCCCACCAATGATGAAGAGCTTTGTCACAATACATATTTAGCTTTTTACATATTTGTTCCATATTTTCATTGAGTCAATGAATACTTAATGCAAACATTGAGCAATTGTTTCTCCTTTTGGCCTTCTAAAACAAATTATAATTGACAAGTTACAGATTGCTAGCACTGAATTCCAAACTTTTGGGATGCAGGAAGCTAACCTCACACACCCTCAAGAGAATGGACTATAGGGAAGAGCAGTGCAGTGTGAAAAGAAAGTTATTCAAAAAAAGCACCCCCCTTTTAGTGTAAGACAGCCCCCATAATAATCACTACCCGTCTGGCAGCTCCTGGGTTGACAGATCAGAGCACTGCTAACTTTAAAGGTAATTTTTCTTACTAAATGGAACTGCTTAATGGATGAGTAAATGAGACATCAGATCTTAAAAGGTTTCAATCTCATCTTGGGAAACCCAAAGCAACCTGAGCTTAAACCAGGTTTAAGAGCTAGAGAAGAATGAGGAAAACACTGGATTGCTCTAGCTGTTACCATTAGACACAGCTACAATCAGTGCTTCTACATACTTGAGGCTAATTAAGGCACCCAATATAGTAAAACAGGTGTCCTCTTTAGCTGTTCTCAGATCAGGCTGAATTGCTTTGTGAACCTACTTGAATGAGTAATCACACCACCGCCTAGTGAACCACAATTAATTTGATGATCTGAATGAATTATCTGTAAGAAATTTCTCCACACTAGATGATGGCTAAATCAGGATTTGTGCTGGAACAGTGGACTCACTTGGCTCTCTAGCTTTATATTAAATATTAATTCCTGCTAAATATTGCTTTTATGGGAATGAAAAATGGTCAGATCTGTCAGTACTGTTTCTGAAAGTCTGTAGCAGTAAGCTGCAAAAAGGAGGCTGGACAGGGGTGAAGACAGTTGCTGTACCATGAAACAATATGTGTTTCTTTAGAATATTATTTTCATTATACCGAAAAAGATTCTTGTTGAGTATTTGATGACTCCTATCTCAGGGTTGGGCCCATGATTTCTTGGTGGTGTTGTGGGCCAGATCTTCTTTGGGGATTGGTAGGGTTCTGTTCAAAGGACAATATTAGTAAGAAAATATTTATTAATAAGATATGTCTTTGCAAACATATTATGTTACATATTTACTGTATATTTTTCTCTGAAAATATGTTGATCCAATCTTGCAAAATGTGAAAGACCTGATTCTGATAGCATTTTCATCAGTCTAAATTGGGAGAAAATGGAATTCAAATTTATTCTGGAGTGACTCTATTATTTTAAACTGAAGTAAATGGTATCTGAAGCAGGGCTGCAAGAGCAGAAGGATGCTTATTGAAGGAGGATGGACTATGTTTAGAAGGAACATCAATCCCTGAAGCTTTAAAATAGCTAAATTGTGGAGCGCCTATATTTTGCATATAGAAAATATAACTATAATATCATTAGACAGACTTACACAATGATTTTGCATTGTATAGAATACTGATCCAGGGCGCTGAAATCTTTGTAGAAGTGTGTGTGTGTGGGGGGGAAGCCCAAAGTGCCCCCCCTCAACACTGGCTGCTCTGGCAGTGAGCTAACTTCCCTCTCTTCTGTTACCACAGCAGCCCCTTTTGGGTTAAAGTTGTAATTGCAGTGCCTCACTGGCAGAAATGATTATTCTGTGTGGGATGGGGAATTTGCAGGGTACAAGATTTCTGCACTTATGAGGATTTTCTTAGTTAAAAAGTGGAGGTATGCCTCTATCTCCGTATTTGGGGCCAGTGGTACTGATGTTAAGACCTTAATATATAAAATGCATTTTATTTTGGTCATCAAGTGCTAGTTAGGCTTGTGGTAAAGTACATTGCTAAATCAAGACTTAAAATTCTTGCAAATATGTGTTACTGTAATATTCCCTCTGAGTAACAAAAAGAAGGCAACCACAGCTGATTTAGTGTTCTGCTGATTACTCGTATATGCCATCCATCATGTGTCTGTTTCTTACAACAGAACATCAAAATATTTAACTTCTAAAACTCATAGGGGGAAAAGATCAAGTGTGTTCTTGTGCAGCACCATCATTCAAACTGGTGACCCAGAAACACATTCATAGATTATCAGTTTCAACCCACTCAACATGTGCAGAACTCAGATAAATATAATCACTGCAAGGTTGTGACTCAAGGAAATGCTACTGTTAGGATGTTTACACTGTATTTTGATATTTATCATAAAGTAAGTGAACCACACAATGTTATGAAATAAATGATCCTTCCATGAGAACATATAACCTCTTTTTGCACAGAAACTCAGAGGAGTAAACAATAACTATCAAATATGTAACATCAGCATTTCTTTTCTTTTTTACTGGAAACATGAAATTAAATTCCCCCTCCCCAATTTTAACAAGAAAAAAAAAAGTGGAGTGAGAGTATTTGTAAAACCTTATGGTTCCCCCCCAATCTGAAATGTAAAATAGGGGTCTGATCATCCTTCCTTCTGCTGAATACCAGAATTAGTGAAAGTCTGACCCCTAGAAGTGATCCATTTAAAAGGTGGCATTGAAGAGCTGTCTTTGCACTTCACAGCTTTTCTTAAAATAAAACAAGATGCAGCTGGGAAGCTCTTAAGAATGTGTTTAGGTTCTATTGGATTCCATTGGACTTAACAGATACTGTTCTGACTAAGAAAGTTTCCCAATCAGAGTCTATTATCTGCTGTTAGACTCATAATAATAATAATACAGGTTGAACCTCTCTAGTCCAGAACATTTGAAACCTGACTGGTGGTGAGCCAGAGAATTTGCTGAACCATGGGAGGACAGTTTCATGTCCTCCCATGGTTGCAATGTCTTGCAGCATTACCAACATTTCCACTGCTTACTGGGCTCTTAGAAGACATTTGGGGGTAAATTAGAACTAAATAACAGCATAGAATACTGGTGGCTATAAACAAACTTTATGGACCATGCGAAACTTGGCCACACCCATGATAAGTAGACAGCTGGCTGTTAGCTTAAATTTAGTTGAAAATCTTGCCAGACCACGGATGTTGCTGGGCCAGAGAGTACTGGACAAGAGAGGTTCAGCCTGTATTTCTGTTTATTTAATCATTTAAAGCACCAGAGTGTGTGCTGGAAACCTTAGTGTAGAAATCAAAACAAGGTTCCTATCCTGAAAAACATACAAATAGTTATCAGTGGTTCACTGTCAAACCGAATGGATATTTCTAATGGGGTCAAGCAAGATTCTGACCTGGGTCCAGTATTATTCAATATTTTCATTAATTACTTGGTTGTGGGGGAGTTCTCTTATAACATTTGCAGACACCACCAGCAGACTGGGTGGGGCTGAAAGCACTTCGGAGGACAGGGTTAGAATTCAAAATGACCTTGATAAATTGCAGACTTGTTCTGAAATCAACATCAAATTAAATAACAAATGCACAGTATGACACTTGGAAGGAAAAATTAAATGCACAGTTACAAAATGGGGTAGGTGGTAATACAGCTGAAAAAGGATCTGATGGTTATAGTGGGTCATAAAGTGCATGTGTGTCAACAATGTGGTGCAGTTTTAAAAACAGGATATGTACAGGATTGTGCATTAACTGGAGTGATGTATATAAGACATGGAAGGTAACTGTCCTATTCTTCTCAGCACTAATGAGGTCTCAGCTGAAATGCTGTGTCCAATTCTGGGAGCTGCATTTGGGAAAAATCTGGACAATTTGGAGAGAGTCTATGGGAAAGTGACAAAAATGATAAATTATTTAGAAAACCCAACTCTATGAAGAGAGTAAAAATAATTGGGCATGTTCAGTCTTGAGAAAAGATGATGGCGGGGAGTCAGATAGCAGTCTTCAACTCTGTTAAAGATTATTATAAAGCAGACAGTGATTAGCTGTTCTCCATGCCCACTGAAAATAGAGAAAGAGGTAATCCGCTCTATTTGCAGAAAGGGAAATTTAGGTTAGGAGGTTTTTTTCCCCAGTATCGAGCTACAAGCTTAGTTAAGTACTGGAATAGGTGACCAGGAAAGGAATGGAAAGGAATCCTCATCACAATAGGTTTCTAGACAATAACCTATAAGGGATGGTCTAGATATATTTAGACTCTGCCACAGTGAAGGGGGATTGATTGGATAACTACTCAAGATTCCTTCCAGCCCTACATTTCTATGAATATTAAACAAGATATAGGAACATAGGAGTTCCTGTACCAATTCAGACTTGTGGTCCCACTTGTACACTAATGCATCTCTGTCAGGCTATTCTAGATTACAGAGTTTTGTTGGAAAAATGGCCATTTTTTCTGACAAAACTTGAGTTACATCCACACTGCAAGCACACTCTTTCAACAGTAAATCGAAAGAACAGAGGACCTTTTGTTCAATTGGTAATCCTCATGCTATGAGGAAGAAGCCTTTTTGAGAAAGAGCTCTTTCGCAAAAAGGCATGTGTGGACGGGGAAGAGGGAGTTTTTTCGGACGAAGAGGGAAGAAGAAAAAGCACAGGTGCCCTGGTGGCCATTCTGTCCATAGCAATCACTGTCCATAGCATCCAAGCAGTGTGGATGTTATCTTTAGAAAAAGCGCATTGCTTTTTCGATGCGCTTTTGCAGCGTGGATGCTCTCTTTCACAAGAAATTTTTTCAGAAGATCTCTTCCGAAAAAAGGTTCTTGCACAAGAAACCTGTAGTCTAGACGTAGCCTCAGTGACTTTTACCAAGCTCTTCATAGGAATTGAAGATACCCTGATAACAGGTAATTATGGAATAACTTGCTCACAGAATAACCTCAGCCACTTAGCATCTGATACAATATAATGGCAAAAGTCACTTTGACTTCAATATTCAGGTGTTGGTTTAGTCTCTAAAGACCTGACCAAGAAAAGCCCTTAAAGTGTTTAAAGTTAACAACCGTACTGTTGTTAAGCACATGCTTAAGTGTCCTGATGAACTGGTGTATAAAATATTTACCATTAGAAGATTTACCCAGCATTGCTTTGGTCATTAACTCGATTTTTGGTTTTTGGAAAATAAAATGAAAATGTACATGCTTCATTTCAATCATTGCTCCCAAGTAAGGTTAGGGATGGCAGGTTCAGAATGCAGGTGCCTGGGGGGTGGGAAACTCAGGGTTGCGGCAGGGTGTGTGTGCTCCCAGTCAGCCACTTTCACCTGCCTGGTGATTTTGTGTCCCTTCTGTATGGTTTTATGAGAGGCAATCATATGCTTGGCACAACCACTCTTCCTGTAATAACCAAACGCTGATCTTGCTTTAAGTTATGATAAGAGGAAGCTACACACCAAATTTGGTGATCCTAGCTCTTACCGTTTAGGAGTAGTTCTTGAACACACAAAAAGACAGACAGTTGTACACACAGACAGACAAACTCTCTCACAAAGATAGTAGATTTTGCCTTTGCAAAAAGACAATGTTACTGTGGAATTTCCTATCTTTAGTAATGAAGGAATTTTGAAAATCCCACTATTTAATTTAGATGTATAAGCAGATGTTGTTGAGTGCTGCACTGTTTTGGAATTATTGTTTCAACCCTGGTGCTTTCCTATTTCTCACCCTTTCGTGAGATTACTCATATGAGTAAGGATTCCTCCCATGATTAGGGTTTTCATACTTTGGTCCATCTGTATTACAGAAAAATCAATTGGAACAAAACCTTTGTAACAGTAAAAGAAGTGTCAATTTTAAGGCTTTACTTACTTTGTAGCATACTCAGAAATTGGCACCCAAACTAAGAGAGGGATTGTTCTGCAATGTAATAAAAACATTGTCTTGCTGAACTAGCTGACAATATCAGTTTTGTATAATACAAACTTTGCTGGTCTGATGAGCCTGTGGAAACACAATGATGGTCTCCTGTTCAGGAAGAAACCAATGTCTTCTAATCATGAGCTGTGTGAAGAAATATATGCTGATCCATGTTATTTTTGTTTGCTTTATTGATTAGTGCTGGGTTTTACACCTAACTCTGCCATAGACTTACTGTATGATTGGGCAAGTAATTTCAAATCTGTGTTCTTTTGTTTCCTTTCCAAACTCTTTTTCTGTCTTGTGTAGAACCTTCACAAGAAGGAAGTCTCTAATTGCTTAGGGCCTCAAGCTGATCAAGACCCTATTAATTATTAGTATGCTTTGTATTTGGCGGGGGCCCCACAATAATCTTTGCTTAAGGCTCCCAATGGGCTAGCACTGGCACTGTCTTTCATGTGTTCGTACAGTGCCATTCACAAAGGGGCCATGATCTTCATTGGTGCCTCTTTGCTCCATTCTAACTACACAAAGTAAATCCTCTTAAAATTATTATTATTTACACAGCAGCAGCACTGTGCAAAGTACTTTTCAAATATACATGAAGCCTGGAAAAGTTCCAGGATAAAAAATCAATGAGGTGTGTGAGAAAGGGATGCAATATAGAGTACAAGCAAAATAATCTGGCTAATGATAGACACATGGCAGCAGACCCGAATCTGACCACCTGAAACTCCATAGAGTTTCAAATGCTCCTTTAGATCAAATTTTTGCCTCCTGATTCTATGCACTTAACATAGCAAGTAGTTAATTTTTATTTCTTTTTTATTGTTCCTCTACCCTCTCCAAAGTGCAATGAAAAAAAAATCCAAAGTCCCCACACCCAGGTAAGTAGCATTTCCTGGGAAAAAAATATGAGAAATGTGGTAGAATAAATTACACGCAGTACACAAAGCAGTATAATTTGTATAATTCTCACCCTGCATATCCTCTTTTCATTGTGTGACAGAGAGCTTGTTTGGTTCAGGAATCCAGTGGTTACCCTGTCAGCTTTAGTGATGCTTCAATCAGACAAACACAGACTCCAGTAAATTACTTGAGCCCTGCATACTTCTGCCCCAAGTGTGTTTTCTTTTAGAGAAACCATTGATTTTTTGCAGACAGTCAACCCATATTTCAGTGACAGTCACAGACAAACACATAATAAAGTTCCAATGATTTCCTGTATTCTATTGCTCAGATTGCAATCTGTAAGAGGAACCATTCATTTTGGAGTTGCTGATTTCAGTCCTTTTTATCCTCATCAATAGCAGTGAAAAGAAAGCTAAACTTCACAAAGCTAAGGAAAGTGGTATAACTACTCCCCCCACTCTCCCAGGCCCAGGTCTTTAGTAGAAATGTGGAATAGGATGAAAGGTAGATGTCAGGGCTGGGTGGGTGGATGGGAATACAGCAAGTATAGCAGGGGTGGGCTATAATTTTTGATGAGGGGTGTACTCTAACAATTTGGTAAGTGGTCAAGGGCCACACTCTTTCATCATAATAATGGAGGAGCTGCAGCGTCTGGCATGGGGGTTGGGTGCAGAAGGGACCTGGGGGTAGGGGATTGGGGTACAGGAGGGGCTGTGGGTCTGGGAGAGAGTTTGGGTGAAGGAGGGGCAGGGGACTAGAGTGTAAGATGGAGTATAGGCCCCAGTAGGTCATATTGGTATGGCTGCAGGAGATGATTCTGACCTGGAGGAGGAATGTAAGAGGGGGGGGTTGTGATGTGAGGCAGGTAGGGAGTAAAGGGTTGGGGAAGGGAGGGGCTGGGATGCTAGAGCCAGGCTCTAGCTGGCAGGTGCTTTCCTAGGGCTCTGAGCAAACTGACTCTCTACCATTGCTCAGCCTGACTGCAGGCCTTTTCCATCAACACTGAGCTAATTTTCCCCTCAGGTACCCGGAAGTGTCATGTCAAGGGGGCATGAGCTCCCCAGGGTGGATGGGAAAAGAGTTACCATCACCTAACACTAACCTATCTGCATTACTTGTTGAATGTGTCTGATGCGTTAGCATTGAATTTCAAGTTGTAAAATATTGCCCATTTTATTTTTAGTGTCCTGATATGAGAAATATATTTAGTGTTCACTCTAAGAACCCCAACTGTAATGAATTAATGTAGCCCTGATGTGTCTGTCATATGTACTTCCAGATGTTCAATTTTAATTTATGAATTTTATTCTTATCATTTGACTATAAGAGTGCACAGCACACAGAGCGAAAGCAAACACAGTCCCTGCCCTGGAGGAGTTTGCAGTGCAGGACCCTAATCCCACAATGAACTCTGTACACATGCATCTCTGAGCCCCACTGCAGGATCGGGGCCTAGGTAAGATGAGACATGACAAATTGGAGAGAAGATCTCAGGCAAGGAGGAAAGAGGAACATTTAAACATTGTTAAGGTAGCTATAGCTTTTGCATGAAATACACTGATAGAACTGGCTTTGAACTCCATATGATTATAATGATAAACATGGTATTTAGTGACTGTCAAAGCATAATCAGAATCAATTGCAACCTTCCCCCAAAAGTAACTTCCACAGAGACATATGCATTCCCCTCGTCTTTTATATTTATAAGGGTTTATCAGGGTATAAGTCCTAATAATGCCCATTACAGTCAATGGAAACATTCCCATTGACCTCAGACCACAGTTTTGCTGCAAAACAACCTACTCCTTCCTTGAATTCAAAGTGACAGTGTTTTCAGCAATGCTCATCTATATACTAGTGCTCTGTTAATATCTCCAACATCCCTACCTGAAACGTATACCTTACTCAGAGAATCTGAGGAATATTGATGACTACAAATTAACTGGGAGAAGTCTATAATAGTTATTACAGCTTTATGAATTCTACACCTGCAGTACTGCTATCCAATCTGTTCAAATACTCAGCATTAGGACAAAAATATGCTGTTTGCACAGTCCTCTTTTTAACAAAATTATTAAATCATTTGTAGTGTTAAGGACACTTTTTATAATGGCCCTTAATAGAAAAACTGTGTAATTGACAAGGGAATTATTCCTCAAATTAAGACTTTATTTACTACTATTCTAGTTATCCTGCTCAGCCTTTAATTTTAAAGCTATGGTTCTGCAATTGCTTCCTTTGTATGGCGTAATCATCATTACTGGATAACTCCTTAGCTGAATAACTCCTTGCTAGCTTATTTTTAACCTTCCAACTGAATAATATTTCATAGCCTGTCATGACCCAAATGTAGCTCACCTACAAGAAGAATAACAGACTCTTTATGACAGAATATATTGTGCTCTATAGGTATTTCACTTTTTTCATAGTCATGTAAACTGGAATTTCTGTCATTGAAATCAGTGAAGTTATACTGGAATAAATAAGATATAAGTGATGGAGTATCAAGCCTCTTTGAAGAACAAACAAATAAAACAACACGATTTACCCTAGGACACACAAGTTAAGAGTGAAATCTGCTCTGAAGCTCCCAAATATTCCCAAGGAGACAGCTTTATTTGGCAACAGTCCTTGTGGTCTGACAAAGCATTACTCAAAAATCCCCCCAAAATGCATAGGTTGTGTATACTTTAGTGATTCTATCAAAATACTAATTGAAGGAATGAAGGGCAGGAGAGGGCAAGAATGGACAAAAGAAAAATATTTGAGAAAACCAAAAAGAAACAATTTCAAACACAAGTGACTACAAGTGCAAAAGAAGTCAAGTCTGCTGAGGGAAAGCGATTATCCATAGGACAGAGGATTGCCTAGTCACACCATAAAATGTGACAAGTCAAAAGAATATCAGAAACTGTGATTGAAATAGAAATTGAGAATAATTCCATCATTATGGAATCGGGCACAAGTATATAAGTCAATATTTTGCCATCTGAAATAAGCTATTATAAAGAAAGATTCAAAGAAGTAACACTTTGAAAACCTCAGCTGTTGAGCTAAAAGTTTCACAGGTCAAACAATGCCTTTGATTAGAAAACTAGAGGAGGCAGTGACCTATGAAACTCACAGGTCACAGATTCCATGTGATGTAGTTAAGGGGTCAGGATAAACCAGTGACTCAAAATGAGATCTGTTTCCTGAAGTTAAATTCGTGTATATAAAACTTGAGCGTGGAAAAAAAAAAGATTCTGGTTTACAATTGATTGGTATTGCAGCATACATGCAGGTCATTTTGAAAGTAAAGGATAAGGCTATTGCTACATTTTTTTTTTCAGACTATGTCTTCCACATGCTCCCAGGAGGACAGAATACAAGCTGAGAAGCAGGACTCTTTGTTACACAGAGAGTAGATTATTCGAAAACACTTTCACCAGGAGCAGCAGTGTAAAAACCAGTTGGATCCCTTCATTTGTGCATTGACAGTAAAATAGCCAACATTTAACACCTGGGAATGCCTCTGGGTGCTACAGAGACAAGGTACTTGAAGTAATATCTTTATTGGACAAACTTCAATTGGTCAGAGAAGACATGCTTTTGAGCTTACACAGAGCTCTTCTTCAGATGAGCAGAAGTTTTAATACTCTGAGAAGGGATGGGGGAACAAAACTCTTTAAAGTGGGACCTGTCACAAGCCTATCAGAACATAATGGATGAAAAACTCTGAGATTTGTATCACATAAATACTTTATTAGATTTATAGTCCTACAAAATATTACTTAAAGGTTGTAGCTTCATCACCAGCTGTTTTTTATCTGAGAATAAGATTCTTGGAGCTCTGGCAGTGGGTGCTATCTTCCAGTGACTATGAATCTTTACTGTGTTCCATGATTACAAAGATATACTCATTAGCACATGGTTTGCAGAGATGTGCAGTGGTAGCTGACCAACAGACAGTGAGACTTCTGCTCATGCACTGTGGATGGCCAATTTTGGATTTTCTTTTGCCTTATAATCTGGTATTGGATTATTTTTAGACACACACATACTGCACTCCTATCATTTGCCAGTTGACTCTTGGTGTCCGACTAGATGAAGTTCATTCTTCAACAAGTTGTTTGCAGGAATGTATTGAACTGAAGTTCATCAAGAAAACCATGGTTAATTTATTCTTAGGAACATAATAACCAAGCAGTGTGCTCCAAACTTGCAAAATTTCATTTGGGAGAGTGAATTGATTTGTTTTCTTCAATCCTGCCTATTTAATAATTTTCAGCAAGGAACCAATTGCCTACCATACTCGGTTATCCAGATAGCATTCTCCTCTCACTCAACTGCAACCATTTTGATGTCAATATTTAGACAATGTGACACTGAAGTGTAAAGAATTTTCTAAGAGTCAGGTCTCCAACGAGTAATTCATTGACTTCCCATTAATACTATGTAATATTGTCAGCATTGCCTGTGAATATAGTGGAATTTTCTTGATGTTTTCTCAAGGGAAGTATTTTGGCTTTCCAATATCCAGACTGTACTAAGCTTCATTGTATATGATGTTACACTGGAGAATGACAGTAGATAATAAACATAACAATCTGGATGTTATACATTTAGTTAGGTGAAGCGGTCAGTAAAATCTGTGAAAAAACAAGCAAAAATTATTTTAAACCATTACAGGTTGGTTAGTTTTGAATGGTGACCTTTCAGCTCCAGCATCTCCTCCACTTCCAGACAGAATTCCTCTTCTCAGACTTCTGCCACCCACACCAACTCTTCCTCTTCTCACAGAAGGGGCTTCTCTCCAACCCTAAACCAAAGACAAGGCCCCTTCATCTTTGCAGGCTGTACACCACACTCTCTGAGAATCATGTCCCAATTGCTACTGGGCAGAGAAGAAGAATAGCTGCCAGGGCAGGAATGTCCTTTAGGATTAAATCCACAGCTACTTGAAGTCAGTGGAAAGACTCCTTTTGACTCCAGTGGGCCTTGGATCAGGCCTCCAGATTTGTAATCTCTACAGTAGGAGGACTGTTCTTGGATGTGAGCACAAAGACAGATAAGGAAGCAGCGTCACCACTGTTTTAGATCAATGGGTTGTAGTAGTACACCAGTCCTTTCCTCATGTACTAGGCAATGGGGAGCCTCTCTGGCTGTATATGCATTGCAGAAATGATAACTGCAGCATTGAAACAAATCTAATGGATGTTAGAGATGTCTGAAAAAATAAAAAATATCTTTTATTCAAAATTAATATTTCTATTAGTTCAAATGGACACTGTTCTTTTAAAGACTGTCCAGTTTTAGTTCTTGTGGTCCACTCTGATAATCGTTCACATGTTCTATCACAACACTTGTAAAATATTTATTTAAATCCACTAACCTTTCCTGTGCAATACAGTTCAGTATCAAAATGACAGGATTCAGAAAACTAAAGCAATTGCAGTCAAGAGCAGGGGTGTTGGTATGGAAGCCTCATTGCATTTGACCAGCATGTGGACATATGACACAAAGAAACACTAGAAAGATTAGCACAGAAAATAGACAAAGGAAGGTTGAAGGTAATGTGCTACAGATTTCAGGCAACAACAGACTGTAGTTACAAAGATATGAAAGGCCAGTATATATAATTTATAGTTTATTTCTCAGATGATTTGTTCTATTTCCTTTTTTCCTCTATTTTTTTCTTCATTTATTTATATACATGCATGCCAAGCAAAATGGGTCTGCATGCCAAAGGCAACCTGTGCCAAGGGTTCATTGGTACTACTATAAACTGTAGTTGGTTAAATAGTCACTGGAAAAATGGCTATGGGCTTGCTGTGTAGATACACACTCTGTTATTTCGAAATAATGCTTCAGTGTAGACATGCTCTAAGTGTAACAATCCGTTCTCACCCCCACCTTCCAGAACAGCAAAAAGGTTTGTTTTCTTATTTTCTTACATTGACTTCTGCTTCTTCTGTTTCTGGAGGTAGCACAGGCACTTCGTTATATGGTTTGGAGCTACAGAGTTCAGAAAGAAATCACTTGAAACACAGAGAGCTGAAGTAGTTGCAAGCTTCCCATTTATTGCTTCACATAGAACTAACCAAAACCAGACAGAACGGGTTGGGCTGACCCCTAATGATCTAACTCAGTTACTACAAAAGCACAAGATCTATATCTGACAACCCAATACACAAAAGGATGGAAGATTTGTGAGGCAGGAACTGGCTCTCATTACGGGTAAGTGCATGGCTTCACACAATGGATATCAGATCACAGTGGCATGCTCAAGAGACAGATCTTAAGAGTCACTGTGGATAGCTCCCTGAAAACATCCACTCAATATGCAGCGGCAGTCAAAAAAGCAACAGAATGTTAGGAATCCTTTAACAAAGAATAGAGAATAAGACAGAGAATATCTTATTGCCTCTATAAAAATCTATGGTACACCCACATCTTGAATACTGCATACAGATGTGCTCCCCTCATCTCAAAAAAGATATATTGGCATTCGAAAAGGTTCAGGAAAGGGCAACAAAAATGTTTAGGGATTTGGAACAAGTACTATATAAAGAGATTAAAAAGACTGGGAATTTTCAGTTTATAAAAGAGGAGACTATGGGGGGTATGATAGAGGTCTATAAAATCATGACTGGTATGGAAAAAGTGAATAAAGAAAAGTTATTTACTTCTTACCAAATCGTAAGAACTAGGGATCACCAAATGAAATTAATAGGTAGCAGGTTTAAAACAAACAAAGGGACGTTTTTCTTCATGCAGTGCACAGTCAACTTGTTGAACATCTTGCCAGAGGATGTTACGAAGACCAGGATGTTAACAGGGTTCAAAAAAGAAACAGATACATTCATGGAAGTTAAGTCCATCAATGGCTATTAGCCAGGGTGGGTAGGAATGGTGTCCATAGCCTCTGTCAGAGGCTGGAAATGGCTGATGCCAGATGCCCCAGAGGGAGTGAACAAAACAGGCAATCATCACGTGATCCCTCTCCTGAGGGGAGAGGGATCACGTGATGATTGCCTGTTTTGTTCACTCCCTCTGGGGCATCTGGCATTTGCCACTGTTGGAAGACAGGATATTGGGCTAAATGAGCTTTTGGTCTGACACAATATGACAGTTCCATCTACTCTAGGTATCAAAATAACTAGAAGATTTACCTGATGTTGCTCAGATCCTTAACAAACTGTGCACTATCCCCTTGCTTCTTGCTCTATCAAAACTATAAAAGCTCTAGGTAATCTGGATTACTGGTTCTACCTTTGGCCAAACTGTGTTGAATAGCTGTATTTCTTATGCTATCCCATCTAAATTAAATAAAATTGTTTTACATCCTGAGTATAAAACAATGATTTCCCACCTTGAGTGCTTCGCAGTCCAAGTTGTTTTTTCTAATATGATGTCACAATAGTTTCTTTGGGTAATAATTTGAAGTATCAATAATCATCTTTATTTTATCAAATGGTTGATTAGTTGGTTTTTCAGCAACCTGGCATCTGCTGCCTTTACAGTTTGAATCATATTCTGGCATGTCTGCTCATTCATATATTTCACTATAACATGGTGACGTAAGTTTTTGAGGATATACCAGCAGTTCTTTTTTTTTTTTGCTTGCATGCTGTAATCTAAATTGGCAATGCGCACAAGCTTTTATATATCTATTATGTTTTCTGTAACAAACAGCTGGACGGATAAGATGTACTTCTTTCATGGGTAGAGCTGCAAGATATTAAGATAAAAAAATAAAATAGAAGAAAAACAAATCAGACTTATCACCATTGCTGGTTAAACGTATTTTGCAGCTGAGAACCCTACAGTGATTTCCATTAGATTCTCAATCCTGTTACTTGCTGCCCAATAGATATTATCATATAGTATAGTGGTTATTTTGAATATCACATTAATGGTTATTATTTGTAGATAGCAAATAGACATCTTATTAGTTAGTAACTTCCAGTGGGTGAGCAGCAACTATGGCAATCTTTAGCTTGCTGTCCACAAAAATCTTGACATTCTTGAATAAATATAAACCAGTCAATTTTCTGTAAAATGGAAAAAAATTGTCTGCTCCACTGTCCATTCAGGTCATGAACCATAACAAAATAGCATTATCTGTGTCAATGTCAATGACACAGATTTCTTCCTGCCTGTTATATGTGCTTCCCTATTGCTCAAGCTAGTAGGTCCAGTATTATAAATCTCACTGCAAAATTCTCACATGTAGATTAACTTCCTATGTTTAAAATTGTGCTACTTATTGCATTTGTCAAGCATGCTTTTTCAGCAGTTGAGGCAGCTGCAGGTCCATTTAAATACTGCGATAATGGCCTACCTATATTACATGTGTGGGCAGATGGAATATTTATCATATACATACAGGGTTGTAAGTAATGCCTGGAAACTAGAAGTGTTCTGGTATTGGTGGCCAGGGAACAATATAATCAGAACAAAATCATGCAGCTATTTATGTAGGTAGCATTATCATAAATGCTACTGCTGTATTGGCCATTGCACCTCAGAAGACCTGCTTTTGTTTGTGGACATTGGAGCAATTGTTGTACTTATGACTGAGAACTTTGTAGATAATTTCTCTGATTTCTCCTCATTGGTTCTATTCTCTAGAAAATGGGAGCCAAGAATTGTTAATGGATGTTCAGCCTTTACTGTTTATGTTGGCCAAGGAAATGGGCAACACACCTTAATTGATACAGTGCCTGACTGTGTGTTGAGAACATATTTTATAGTCTGGGATCTGATGGTGATGGATGGGGGAAATCAGTTATTGAGATGGGATAAGTAGTGTGCCAAACTGGGCACTGACATCAATATATCAATTCCATCTCCTGTGACAAATACAACTCTGAGGCTTCAATTACAAATATATCCTTGTGGCAGGACCCACGGAAAAGCTGGAAGTGAGTCACATGAGAGAACATTGCTTTGATGTACATTCCATCTAATAGCCATCCTAACAAACTCTTGGGCCAAACTGACACTGAGGTATGGGCTGCATTAAAAAGGAAGCTATTTATCCATCCCTACATCCAGGGGCATCTTCAACTGTTTTTGTTCTAAAGAAAGATAAAACATACCACTTAAGATGTTAGACGTCTAATGTTACAAAAAAAAAGGTGAACAGCAGTTCAATAAATGAATGATATTTTGGACCAGTCTGAAGTTGGCCAGAGGATATTGGCAGCTACTGTTAAAAAAAAAAATGCAAACCTAAAGTCTTATTAACTGGACCACATCATTATGAGTTCATTGTTATGCCTTTTGGGGTGACCTGTTGATACTTTTCAGATATTAATGACTAAGTTGTGAGTTGTATGATGTCTGAAGCAGATTTTCAGCTATTTAGATTATGTAATTGAGTATGTTTCCATGTGGATGAAGCACCTGTGTAATTTACAAGTGGTGTGGCACTGAATCAATTTGGCTAGGTTTTAGAACAAGAATGAATTTGTGAAATTTTGCCTCTATACATATGCTGTATTTTTGAACGATTAAGTTTCTGCTTTAGGGGGACACAATTTTAATAGCAGTACAGGAGGATTGTTATGCTTTGCAGAACCTCTGTGAATACATTTGCTCAAGCTGTGTGTGTAGGAGAATGGAAGAGTTATTTTATTAAAAATACATGCAAATTTGCAGGCACAAAAGGGATTTGTATAGAATTGATTTTAGAAACAAACAAAAATAGATTGCCTAGTTACCTACACAAAACTAATCCTCAAACATTACCATTTCAGGAAATTGTTCACAAATTCAGTACAGGTATTATGGAGAAAGGATATTGCAAGTTATAGACATTTTAACTACAATGCCTGATGCACTCAAAGCAACAGTCATCAGAGATTTGAAGGCTTTATTGTAGCATTCTTCTGTTTAAAGGCTATAGGCCAGGTTCTCAGCTGTTGTAAATCAGTGTATCAATAGAGCTGTATCTGGTTCCATCAGCTGAAGGTATGGCCCTAGGTCTCTTGGCTTTACATATCAAATTAATTTGCAAATTGAAAGAATGGTTCTTATGCATGATCAAAGCTTTCTGAACTAGTGAAAATGCAGATTAAACAAGTCAGGGTCTTTCACAATTCTCTGCTTTTCCTAAATTAAATTGCTACTAGCTGATTTTTATAATCCCTGGCAAGGTAGAGATTGGAAATGATAGAGCCAGGAATGTGGTGGGTTTTTTTTTCTTCTTCAGTGTCACATAGTGAATGAAAAACTGAAACAATGTAAGAGCCAATCTGCACAAGAGACAAGAAACCAAGAGGAAGATGAGGCTGCACTGTTTCTCTGCACTGCTTTTCTTTACTACTTGCAACTGATATCCCAAGATTGAAGCCTGGTTGTCTTCTTAACCTTCTTCTAGTATTTCTGCACCTTAGATGAATGTTACCCCAATCTCTGAAGTCAGGTCAGATGCCTTGAATACTCAAATTGTATAATGCTTTACAGACACACTTATTATAGCAACAGTCCTGTAAGACAGACAAATTATTAATAATTGTTTCCTATAGGTGTTCATGTCCACATCTCATAACTCAACATTAGTTTTGGCCAATTACATTATGCAACTCTTGTGGGGGTTGCAGAACACCAGGTAGTAGAGAGCTCCCAGAGCTTTGAATTTAGCAGCAAAATGATCCCTGAAGAGTTTGAACTTGATGCTCTGACGGAAGTTAATGAGTTCATTTAGCACTTCACAGAACTTGGCCCCATGGAGGAGATGTGGGGACTGGGAGGAAGGTTGGGTGCAGAAGGAAACTTTGGATAAGGGATTGGGTTATAGGAGGTGGGGTGGCATTTGGGAGGTAGTTTGCATGAAGGAGGAGTTTGTGACCTGGAGGAGGGGATGAAGGCTCTAGGAGGAAGTTGTGACCTGGAGGATAGGTGTAGGAGGGAGTGCAGGGATTTGGGTTGGGATAGGAGGTAAAGAACTGAGGTGCAAGGTATGGGAGGGATTATGGGTGCAGGAGCAGGGGTGCAGAAGGTTTGAGTTACATCGGGTAGTAGTACAGGAGGGGACAGAGGGCACTGGCTGCAAGGGCCATGGGTAGCTGACTCTGAACACTGTGAGCCCGGAGGTGGGAGGAGTACTTCACTCACTGCCTGCCAATGAGAGCTGCAAAAATGGTAAACCAGCCAATGGGAGCTGCAAAATTTTACTGGAGGTGGGGGCAGCATGAGAAGCTTCCCTCCTTATCTCTGGGCTCGCAGCATAGAGTTGGGGTGGGCAGACAGGGAGCCTGATGGAGGATCCTGCAGGCCAAATCTGGTGACTTGGTAGCTGGATCTGGCCTGCAGGCCATATTTTGGCCACCCCGTCATACCAGCTGTTTAACAACCACCTCTGTAACAGAAATCTGCGTTGTTCCTCCTCCACTGCCATTAGGTCCCTTGGGGATAATTCACTGGTGTAAGTGCGTGCAGTTCTAGGCTATTCTAGCTCATTTTAGGACCATGATTGTGAAGAAACAGGGAGCTGAAACTGTTCGTACTCCTGGTTTGTAGGAGCATCTGATGCATGAGAAACTTGAGCCCGATAACCTGAATAAACTCTGCTACTCTGTACTATTCTATTAAGAGTCTTAAATTGCTGTCATCATTGTGGCATCTGAGCACCTTACCGTATTTCATTGTGACATGACAAATCATTGGTCATTGTGAGGTTTTCTTCCCCCCCCCCCCCCCTTGCTTTCCCCGGTGAGAAGAATTGTGTGTTCAGTGTAGTGTTTGGATTTGGGAGCTGTGTTAACTGTACCCCCTGCTCCGTGTTTGTATTAGAGAAGAACAATCAAAGAAGTACACCTCACACCTGGAGTGGACAGTTGTGACATTTCTCATGGCTCTTTGGTAGGGTTGCCAATTTTGATTGGATGTATATCTGGAGATTTCATCACATGACATAATCTTTAATAAAAGATTAATCTTTAAGTACAGACTCCAAATCAAACCTGGAGGGTTGATAACCCTACTCTTTGGGCTGGTGGAAGTTTGTTCCTGTTTTGGAGCAGACCCTTTGGAAGTTCTGCTGAGCGGTGTTTACTCTTATGGTAAAAAATGCCATTATACACGGGGCATGGAATTGTCCATAGATTTCTCCTCAGAACTTCATTTTTTGAGGAGTACAGGATCTTTTGAAAAATGGTTTTATTTTCAAAAGAGCCCCATCTAAACTGCCAGGATATTTTTCAAAAAAGCCCTGTTTAAAAAAAAAAAAAAAGCGGTGGCTGCCATTATGCAAAGGAAGTTTGGGAAATTCAAATCCCGGCTTCATTTGCAATATCGATGTGCCTAATTTACATCCCTTTCTCAAAAAAGGGATGTAGTCTAGACACACCCCAAAGCGATCACAGGCCTAGGCCAGTGAATACCTGGAGAATAAGAAAAGAGATCTTGGACTTCAATCTGTTTTATAGGAACCCAGCATAGAAAGCAGAAGTTGTGATTTGTTTGCTGATGGTAGTCCATGTTGTGGAGGAGACATACTGCAGCATTTCATATGAGTTGGACTTACCTAAGAGCTGATGGTTTCATGTCCAGGTATATTACATTGCTGTAATTTAGATGGGTGGTAATAAAACTTGTACAACTGAGTACATGTCATTGTCTGCCCAAATAGGACAGAGTCTCCTAGTCAACTGGAGTTAGTGGAAGGCATTACATGTGGATCCTGCTACATGAGAACTTAGCGACATCAAAGAATCCATGAGAACCCCTAAACTACAGAGCTATTGATTCTAGAAAAATCTATTTCAGTACAGCTATTCCTATTTACACTAACTGAGAATCTAGTCCATAATATCTACAATTGTCAAGCAGAAGTTTATTTAATTTAAAGAAAAAGCTTCATGTTTCCTTATATTGTAAAGAAACTTAAGTTCAGAGTTATTTATCGTTGTCAGTAATGGGGTGTAATTTCAACAGCTGAGCAGAGGCACAATATGAAACTCCAATTAAAGACAGAAATTTGTTACAATAAACAGGGCACATTGTGTGTAATTTGCCTTTCTCATGAATTACAAGTAGTACATTAAAGTCAACAACACTGTGATGAGAACAAATATCAAATTGCTGGAACTTAGATGGCAGTGTTAGCTTCGATTACATTCCTTCTAGTGTTTTTTTTTTCCAGTTGATTTGTGCTATACATTACATTCCTTTGTGGACATAGGAACCTCTGGAAATATTCTGATTCATTAATGATCTGTGAAGACTATGTGCATATTTAAAGGGGATTGATGCAGTTCAGGAAACCAAAGGGATTATAAATCGATGTGACTCAGACTTTCTTCTATCTCCCCAACATGTACATTAAGTTTATTTAGAATCTGTCTAGAGAGTCCTTTAAACTCACTGCTTACACTGGCTCATTTGTCAGTATACAACTAGTACCCTACCATACATTCTGTTTCAAAAGTCTAGCCATTTTTCTGAGTTCTAGGGGCTGTAATTTGATATAACTCACATTCTGAGGAATCTGATGAAGGGAGAGTAAATGTTACACCAAATCAGACCCGCCCCCCATACAAGTAGGTAGGTACAAATAGATCTGAGGGTGTCGGAGTAAAAAAATACTCTTAAGCGGTGTAGTCTACACTAGAGGCTATGTCTACACTACAATAATCTATCAGAAAAAGGTACGCAAATTGCACTCTGCAATTTGCATACCTTTTTCTGATAGTTTTTTCAGAAGAGGCTTTTCTGAAATTTGGGCCAAATTTCGTCAACACTGGGCCAAATTTCAGAAAAGCCTCCTCTTTCGGAAGACCCCTTCTTCCTCGTGGGAGGAGGAAGACAGGGCTTCCAAAAGAGCACGTCTGCTCTTCCACAAAAAAAAAGTGGAAGAGCAGATGCGTTCCCTGGATGCGGCAGAGTTTTTCCGGGATACCTCCAGAAAACCCCCCTAGTGTAGACATAGCCAGAAGTGCTACATCAGCAAATGGGCACTGATGCAACTGTTCCACTGTAACGTGTCCGGTAAAGACAATCTATGCCCAGGCAAGCTGACAGACTTGCCAGATCCCTTGGGCAGAAGGGGTGGGGCTGAGGCAGCCTGCCCTCAGTGCCACCCAGACCATTCCCCCTCCACTTCAGTGCTGTCCAGTGCACTCCACCCAGGGCTCTGCAGTTTGCTGCATAGGGCTCCAGTGACAATTTAAAGGACCTGGGGCTTTGGGCACCATTACTGCTGTATTAGCAGCAGTGGCAGACAGGAGCCCCTGGCTCCTTTGAATCTGCAGGCCCTGTAGCAGTTGTTCCCTTCACCCCCTCATCTATCACAATTGGAAAGAGCTCTCCTATTCACACAATAAATCCTCCTCCACAAAAGGAGATGCCTTTCCCACTGATACAATGGTGTCCAGATAAGTGTTTAGACTGGTGTATCTTATGTTGCTCAGTGAGATGGCTTATTCATGCCCCTGAGTCACAAAATTTATACCTACGTAAGTGGTAGTTTAATGAATGCAAAATAGTCTGAGTGTGTCTACTTTACATCATGTCTGAGTTGACCTAAAATTAGTTGATTGCAAAACTCTTTTTCTGAATTTTTTGAGCTCATATGACTTGATTGAATAAATACATTTTAACATAGCTTGTGAAAAGTAACTGATAAAGAAAAATGGATACTGTGACGGGGTGCTGGAACCCCGCATGACCCCAAACCGGGCCCCGCCGGAGGACGGTGGCTGGCCTATTCCTTCTGCCCCCGCGTCGGGGGAAAGGATGGAGGCTGAGGCAGGCCAGGTGAATGGCGGCCTGAGAGATGCTTGCACATGTGCCTTGGGCCATTATCCAATCCATAATGATAGTATTTCTAATAGTTAAATCATATCTTCCAAAACGGATACTATTCTAGGTACGATGTCAGTAAACAAACTACAATTCCAAAGTGGATAGCTATAAGTATATACCTTTCTGGGTGTGCCCTATTGGATGAATGAGCCACCATCTTCTAAGAGATTCCCACTGGACATTCAATCTCTGTAGGTAAAGAAATAACACCTCCAAACTTATATTGAAGGAAAAAAAGAGAGTAGCAGGTACACTGGGTAGGAGATCCCAGGAGAAGATGGAGCCAATTTCTCAGAGACATTTATTTGCATCATGTGGGTACAAGGTACTTGCCTCAGTTTTCTGGATATATGTCACTTAGGTTACGTCTAGACTGCAAGAGATCTTCCGAAAAAACTTCTTCTTAAAGAGAGCGTCCACACTGCCAAAGCGCATTGAAAAAGCGATCTGTTTTTTCGGAACATAGCATCCACACTCAGTGGAGACTATCTCACATTTAAGCTGTGATTACCATGGATGGAGTGGGCACCTATGCTTTTTCCTCTTTCTTCGTCTTTTGAAAAAACTCCCTCTTCCGCATCCACACATGCCTTTTTCCGAAAGAGCTCTTTTGGAAAAGGCATTCTTCCTCATAGAATGAGGTTTACCAGTGTTAGAAAAACCCCTGCATTCTTTTGATTTTCTTTCGGAAGAACGCAATAGCAGTGTGGACATAAGTGAAGTTTTTCGGAAAGACAGCCATGTTTCTGAACAAACCCTGCAGTCTAGATGCACCCTTATACATATAAGTTTGGCAGCATCCAAGATGATGAATTAGGGAGGTAGTGATTAATTGACACACAAGTATGTCCTTTCTAAAGAAAAAGAAGTATTTTTTATCTACAAAGGTAACATCTCATTACAGACAACTCTAGTAATAGTTTAGATATGTCCTTTGGATGATAATACAAGTTTCTTTTGTATTAAACTGCAAGATCTTATTCATCTGGCTACCTATTTTAAGTTAACTAGAAAGTTGTCCAAACCATCCTCCGGATATGGTACCACATAGAGACTCCTCTGCAGGTTATTAAAAAAGATGACTGTCATTTCAAAACATACACATAATTAGAAGTGTGAGGAGCCTGGCAATATAAAAAAATCTATGACAGACAAATTGCTTCCTGTTTATATTTACTTAATTGCTTTTTCTGTATGGGATAAAGCCTGGTTCCAGTAGAGATATTCAATAAAATAGAGGCTTATTCAATCCCCATTGCTATTAGCCATACAATTTCTGTATTCTCTAGTTAAACAGAGCTATTCTTGGAAATGCAGTATTCTATTGTTAAATAACAGTACCAACGGAGAGAGAAGAATAGTTGAAATATAATAGCACACAGACCACCCCAACAATAGATGAGAAACTTTTCAGGTGACCATAAAAGAACATTAGAATTTCTTATAGAAACAGCAGAAGGAACAAAAAAGGGAATTCCAGGAACTGAAAAGAAGGGTAATACTTCAAGGAAAGAAAATCTAAGAGATATCAAAATACAAAATTGCTAACAATGAAAAACAATTTTGCATTAATAGGTAACTGATAATTGAGAAGAAATAGTTTGTGTGTTTAAAACAAAGATGATATGAACGGGATTAAAAAAAAGAACATATTTGCATAACTAGACTGGAAGATCTGTAACATTTATTCCTAAACCAGAACTGGGAAGTGTCCAGAAAACAACAGATTTACATATAAAATAGATACATAAACACAATATGTCTGCAATATTTAAAAAAAAAAAGCCATCCAGTCCTACTTACCAACTCCACAAAATAGGTTCCTAAGACTGAAAGAGATACTTGTCCTTGATATGTTTGTCATAACTTCATTGATATGGAAGAATTAAAGGACTGTTTAGAAAAGTAAATGACTGAGATTAAAATCCAGGATTTAATCACAGCCTTTCAAGATAATACATTCCTGAGACCTGGTAGCATCTCAGTAAATTTAAATAATGATATACTTACACCACCACCAATGCCACCACCTCACACACAAGAGACTTTGTATCTGATAACAGATTTCAGGGAGTCATACATGTAATCTTTATGCATCATCTAGCCTCTGAACCTGTTAACACAGGCACATTTGAGACCTTTACTTGGCTAAGCAGTCCCACTTTATGTTAGTGGTGCTACTCCTGTGTGAAAAGTTATTCAGACAAGTAAGTGTTTACTTGATTTTATTCCCTTATTCAGGTTTAGTTTCCACTAGCCTCTGGTTTGTGGTATCTTGACGTTTTTGCATATGGAGTCAAGGTGGGATGGTTGTGATCTGGCAATCTTCATTTGCAATAGAAAACAAAATACACCACTGAACTACAAAACACATTGCAAAACAGATCAATGCCATAGGCCCATTTCTATTCTTAATCATATAGTTGTTAATCAAGAGTAATTCCATTGAAGGCACCCATTTTTTATACCACTGTAAAACCAGGGTGTATGAGATTCTGTATTACCAGGACACTTGCATTTTCATGGAATGGTATTTTGCTTAGGGGAGGCAAAGTGTGACTAAATGTGGACAGGAGCTATAACACTTAGCCCTGGGCTACACTAGGAAGTTATTTCAAAATAAGTCCCCTTATTTTGAAATAACAAACAGACAGGAGCTATAACACTTAGCCCTGGGCTACACTAGGAAGTTATTTCAAAATAAGTCCCCTTATTTTGAAATAACAAACAGAGTGTCTACACCACAAAGCCTGTTATTTCGAAATAAGGGGCTGGTTATTTCAAAATAACTCCTGCTTTCCTTGGAGAATAAGTTATGTTGTGAGTCATTATTTCAAATTTAGTTATTTAAAAATATTTCCTACTGTCGACAAGCCCTTAGTTATTTAAGTATTAGCAGAATCTCTGGTCGTATTATATTTGTTAGTCTATTGTTGCATTTGATTAAACTTTTTATCCAGATTGTTAAAGCATTTTCTACACAATTATATTTATTATTCATTTCTTTGAGAGGCAAGAACAAGTGTCCTTTACATTCAGTACCACTATAGACAGGGACTGAGATAAATGCATTGATGAGAACAAGGCCGCCCTATTGCCAACTGGAGAATAGAAGAGGCTAAGAGCCTTTATCTTTACACGTTGGTATTTCAGGAGCACAGTCACAAATATTTCATCCAACATCTACTTTTATAGAGCCTTTTGAATAAAAAGGAACAATTAAAGAAATGTTAAACAAAGAATTCCAGTGAGCCCTCCAATGTACGTATCTTCTGCCCAGCTTTTCAACCAAGATTTGCTGCTTCTCTGCTTCTTTTAAATTATTAATTTAATAGTAAAATGTTTCGGTGTATATACATTTCAGGATCATACTATACTTGTGGAAGGTAAAAGCTGAGGTCATGCTACATGTTGTCTGCCTTTGAAAATTCATGTTAGCACTGATGTGTGTTTAAAAGATATAGAATTGCAACAAAAAAACATTGTGGAAATAATTGTTTACATATTTTAAACATTAGACATTTAGGGTGTCTCTAGACTACACCTCTCTGTCAACAGAGAGATGTAGAGTAGGCACGTCGAAATTACTAATGAAGCCGGGATTTAAATATCCGGTGCCCCATTAGCATAAACATGGCCACCGTTTTTTTCAAAACGGAGTTTTTTCGAAAAAAATCCAGCAGTCTAGACGCGGATCTGTCGAAAATAAAGCTTTTTTTGACAGATCCTGTAAACCTCATTTTTTGAGGAATACAGGATCTGTCAAAAAAGGCTTTATTTTCGACAGATCTGCATCTAGACTGCTGTTTTTTTTTTTTTAAACTTCGGTTAGAAAAAAAATGGCAGCCATGTTTATGTTAATGAGGCGTGGGTTATTTAAATCCTGGCTTCATTATCAATTTCGACGTGCTTGATTTGCATCCCTCTGTTGACAGGAAATTATATATAAACATCTTCATTTCAGTGCTATTCATTACTCTTCTCTTAAACCAAGGGGCTAGTCACAGTTTATCAGTGGAGCTGTGGATAATTTGTAATCTGTTTAATCTTTACTCTGAACATCCTCACATTAGTGATTCTTGTTAAAGCAATTAAAATACACTGTCTCTGATCAATAGTATTTCTCAAAATAGGCATACTTACACTTCTCCATGGTTACTAATTTGTGTACCAACATGCCCTAATTTTGTCTAATTTTTACTAATCTATATCTAGAACTGCTTTTTCAGAAATACTGTAATATAAGTCTGAAATATAACTGTAAAATTCCTTAAATTCTGAAGTCTTTTTCCAGATTCCTGGGGATCTGGAGTGGAGACTATAGGCCTATACAAAGTGTGCTTAAGTCAATGTGAATACTTCCATTGTCTTCACTAGGTATTGGAACATGATCTAATACATCCCATTGGTGATCCATTGAAACATATTTGGGAAAAAACCCCATAAAGTTTCTGCAACACTGTTGTGAAACTCAAGGCTGATTTACAAGAGAAAATTGAATCAACTCAGCTTCATAATGAAAAATCCCCACCCTTGAGAACAGTAGTTAAGACTGCCTAAGTGCCTATGTAGTGCGAGGTCAACAGAAGTGTTCTTCCATCAATGTAACTACCAGCACTTGGGCAGTTAGATTACCTAAGCTGATGAAAGAATGCTACTCATTGGCCAAAATAGGGTCTACACTGAAGCACTAAAGTGGTCTAGCACATTAAGTGTAGACAAGCCTACAGATACTGCAGCAATTCATGGAAAGAGATCAGAGCAGCCAAGATCCAAACCACAGAAGACTTATGAAATCAACATTAAAAAATGGCCAAAGATTCCTTGTGTAACTGGCATAGTTTTCATTGATTTGACTTGCAGCAAGCTAAATTTGATGCTTGGAGTTTCAGAATTGCATCCTAGACTTACCTGGGTGCAGATTTAGAATAAGAGTTATATCTTTTCCCAATGGTATCATTGCTAAATACTGTAAGTGGACCTCTGGGTCCCATATCAGAGTAAGTTTTCATATCATGTTCCGTGTTAGACTGCTGTGATACATTTATACTAATTTAATCCATAGATCATAGAGGCATGGGTTAGAGTAGTGGGATCAGTATCAGAGAAGGTTGGAAGCTTAAAGACAAAAACAAAAGGGAAACACATGGGGTTACCATTGCAACCTGAAGAGACGGAAAAGGCTGCTAGTAGAAGCACCATTAAATTGCAGGACTTCATTCAGTTCAGCAGTAGAAGTGAATTTCACTCTTTAGACACTTCGACTCTCTTTCAAAATCCTATAACTTTTGTCTACAATGGAATTTAGGCAACTCATTCTTACCTAAGACCATGTCTCAGATAATGCACTCCAGGAAAAAACCATCACTAAGTAACCAAAAATAATATTGTAATAATAAGCCTATCCTAATGATAAGCTTGCAGGTCAAATACCTCTATAACAGTGGTCATGTAGAAGTGTAGTCAGGAACAGGAAGAACAAAGACGTTTATAGCACAGAGGAGTTTGTAAAATTTACATCCTGAGGGTTTTCTTTGATTTTTCTGTGAGGGGTTCTTGTGTTTCCCCCTGACATGTAGAAAAAACTCTATGTATTATACACATTTTTCTGGACTGTAGTATTGACAACTCCATGCAATAAAAAAGGAGTCAATGGCCAAAAAACAATGACAGTTATAAAAAAAAGTCATGTTTCCATTTGTATTCTGTTTTCTGAGTTTTTAGCTTCAACTCCTGTCACATTTTTAAGCTTTTCATACAAAGATGAGTATTAGTAACTTATTCTTTAAAAAAATGCTGAGAGTCTCGTGCAATCACATGAATCTGGGAGGTAAAGCTCAGAAGCAAACACCAAAAATCATAAATTAAGACTGATATCATTAGAAAATAATCTGATGCCATTATAAGTGCCAACTCCATGAGTGCTCTGGGACTGGAGTATCTACAAGAAAAAAAATAGTGGGTGCTGAGCATCCACCGGCAGCCAGCTTCCCAACTCTGCCTTCCTTCCTCCCATGTCTCTCGCCTGCTGGTGGCCCCAATGACCAACTCCTTCCCTACCCTCCCAGCACTTCCTTCCCATGCAGACAGATCATTTGCAGCACTCCGGCAGCTCCAAGAGGGAGGAGGAGGAACTGGATGCACTTGTGGTTGGAGGTAGGGTGAGGATGGGGGCCTATGGAAGGGGTGGAATGGTGACTAATGGTGGTGGGGCAGTGGTGGGCTTTGAGGGAAAGAATAAAATGGGAGCAGGGCATAGGGAGGAGGAGAGTAATGCACATCCTCAGCTAGAGGGGAAGTCACACCTATGTATGAGGGATGTTAAAATTAGATTAATCAACTAATTGAATATTCAATGGAATGTCCATCGACTATTCAATTAGTTGATAAGGGCGCTTCCTTCCCATCCGGCTGTTGCTACATTTCAAAAGCGGAAGTGCCGTGTGGCATTCTGCCTTTGAAATGTACAAAAGCACCAGCAGGGGCTCTTGTGCTTTTCAAAGATTGAAACACTGCATGGAGTCTGGGGCCAGCGGGGAACTCAGAGTCCCCCACTGGCCCCAGGCTCCATGCAGCACTGCCACTTTGAAATATTCAAAAGCCCCAGCACCCCTCCCCTGCCCCTACTCCCTTCCACAGAGCTGGAGCTGGGGGAATCAGCTTTTAAGCCAGCTCCCCGTAGCACCCCCTCCTGTTCCCTCCCTTGCTGCCTCTTTTTGATAGAGGCAGAAAGAGGTGAGGGGAAGTGACTAGTTGACTAGTGAGTCAACTATCCGATAAGCTTTTGCTTATTGCATAGTCGTCTAGATGATTAGTCGCTTACATCCCTTCTATGTATGACAAATGAGAAGGATGAACACACTATCAGCGATGCTCTAGATAGTACTTAGTCTTTCCATGAGTTCAGGGAACTGGATTTAATGACCTTTTGGTGTCCCTCAAAGTTCTTTGATTTTATATCATTTATTTAGTATTTATCACACTCATCAGCAATCAGTGAGGTATGTGCAACATGAAACCATTTTGGTCCCACTTACGAAACATTTACAGAATGACAGGATTATAAGAAATATCTCCATTGTGCGTCAGAATACCTTGTTTCTTAACAAACTCCTTGCTTTGATATGTTTTCTCCTGCTTCTTCTGTGTCTATAAGGTTTAGCTTTTTTTTGTTTGTTTGTTTCTCACTGCTCCAGTGGAGATGGCTCAGGCCACCCTGATTCAGCTGCACCATTTTGGGCCTGAAGCCAAGTTTCTCAGCTAAGTCTGATTTTAAGGGAATTTATTTTCTCTGCTATCTGCTATTCTGTTTTCCAAATCATCAGGCTGTTTCTTGTCATACCTTCACAGTCACTCTCTGAGCCTTTGCCAACTTCCTAATTTTTCAAGGAAATCCTGGCAGCAAACCTCTCTAACCTCAGACTTTTGACCTAAGCTATAGACATGTGTGGTGTTTCTAGGCCTCCAGGCAATGTGGTGCTGAAGCTGCGACAGTGACTTTGAGCAGATCAGAGGAATAGGAACACTGGACCCTTTTTAAGCAGTCTGCAAAGAACACAGTTGCCTGAAATCCCTGGTGTCTGAAGCTAATTAATGTTAAGGAGTTGATCAATTGTTATTTAATTGTAGATATGGAAAAAGCAAACTAACAAAATCTCTTGGCTGCTCGCTGACTGCATTGCCAAGATGAAAATCTCAGACTCGTTGCTGACTAGTATTCCCATTAGTATAGTTTATTGTGCAAGCTGCACCTATATCTAGGGAGTGAGGACACTACACTGCTCCTCATGACAAAATAGTGTAACTTACTTCCATACTTTCTTCATTTAATCCTATCTCAGGAGGTGGCGTGCAGCTTGCTCTGACACCATGTCGCCTGCCATGGAGGCAGAAGAGCAGCACAGAAAGTCATGTGCACTTCCAGCAGAGTCAAATACTTTGTTATTAATGACCCACAAGTGACAGAAGACAGAGCATTACTTTTGGGTGCAGGGAGACCTGTGTTTTTGACACTCATAGTGCCTTCTGGCAGGGCAGCTTCATGTACAGGTTCAGCTCAGGAGCTGTCAGACTTGATTATCTTATATGAGGACAGATGAGCAATTAGCCAATACTAGCCTCTGGGACTTCTCACCGAGGAAAGAATAGAACAATGAAATGTGATTCCATCCACCCCTACCATAATCCCTACTGAGTCAATGAAATATTACAGTTGGTGGAATTGAAGCCTGCTGGCAGAAGTTAGAACCATCATGGAAAATTGACTTCTGTCTTTCCCCAAGTGAAGATCATTAATCAATAAAATCAACTCTGCCTCTCTGCTGTCCCCAGGCTGGAAGCCAGATCGCAAAGGGTCAAGGAAGACTTAGGACTTCATTTGACATTGGAGGTGATGTCACAACCTGCTCACTCATCTACAGATGACTAGAAATAGGGTGGTAACTTGAAGAATGTCTGTATTAGGAGAAAATTTTATTGAGGAGGAGGCTAACAGCCTATCATGTGATAAAGATGGGCATTCTGCCCTCGCATAAGAAAGCCATACCTTATTTAGCACACCACCACCAGTGTCTACTGCCCCTGCTTCACTTCTTGTGTGTCTGGAAAGGCTCATGAGAACTTATCCATTAGTACTGCACATAAGGTAACACAGTTAGCTAAATACCATGAACAGGTGCATATTTTGACATAATTTAGAGGACTAATTAAGATCCCAGACGCTGCTGAATCTTTATAGGGACTCTCTGTCATCATCTAGCATACTTTCCAGAGAATGGGTGTGTTGGAAATGGCATCATGGAAGACCACTCTGGTTCTGAGTGCAGACCAGCTCTATTTTCAGGAATCTGTGTATTCTAGAGTTGAACACTGTCATATTACTGCAGTGGTCAGTGCTCTGAACAGACTGCTCAATATTTGTATCTCCTTGTGTCCTGTACATCCCTTAGCCAAGCACCCTTGTAACAATATATAGTAATTACCAAGCAAGCCCAAAACTTTTATATTGGGTGAGGTTTTCAAAGGAACCCAAAGAAGATAGCAGCAGCCCTGTTTTGGCTCCAGCGGTTGGGAAGCTCCAACCCCAGTGGCAGCCAGGAAGCTCTGGCCTGGGCCACGGAGCCAGGTGTCTGCGGAGCTCTGCCCAGATTTAGTGGCTCTGAATGTGGCACTTTGGCCCCGGAAGTAGGGGGGCCAGCCACATCTAGAGAGTCCAAGGGGCTTGTGCAGCAGCGGGGGCAGGCTGAAGCCCTAGCCCAGGCTATGAGGGGATGCAAATCCTCTCAGAACCTTTCGTGGTTCAGCAAATCCCCTCAAGGTCCAATCTGCACCAAAATGCCTTTTTAAAGCAATGGATTCAGCTGTCTGACTTCAACTGAAACTCATAGGTGCTCAAGTACTTTTGAAATGATCACACTATTTTCCCACTGCACCATTGCCTCACCCAGCAGAAAAGTAACAGGAAATCTGGAAATGGCAGAGGTGCTTAATGACTCCTTTGTTTCGGTTTTTTATTAAGAACATTGATGGTGACAGGATGCCTAACACAGTGAATGCAAGTGGTAAGGAGGTAGGTTTAGAAGTTAAAATAAAAAAAAAACAAGTAAAAAATTACTTAGAGAAGTTAGATGTCTGCAAGTCACCAGGGCCTGATGAAATGCATCCTAGAATACTCAAGGAGCTGATAGAGGAGGTCTGTGAGCCTTTAGCTATCATCTTTGAAAAGTCATGGATGTTGAGAGATTCCAGAAGACTGGAAAAGGTCACACATAATGCCCATCTATGCAAAGGGAAATAAAGAACAGCCCAGGAAACTACAGACCAGTCAGTTTAACTTCTGTGCCCAGGAAGATAACGGTGCAAGTAATTAAGGAATTCATCTGCAAACATCTGGAAGATAATCAGGTGATAGGGAACAGCCAGCATGGATTTGTAATAAACAAATCATGTCAAACCAATCTGATAACTTTCTTTGATAAGTTAACAATTCTTGTGGATAAGGAAAAAGCGGTGGACATGGTATATCTAGATTTCAGTAAACCATTTGATACGGTCTCACATGACCTTCTTTCCAATAAACTAGGGAAATACAACCTAGATGGGTCTATTATGAGGTGGGTACATAACTGACTGGATAACCATTCTCAGAGAGTAGTTATTAATGGCTCAGAGTCATGCTGGAAGGGCATAACAAGTAGGGTTCCACAGGAGTCTGTTTTGGGACCAGTTCTGTTCAATATCTTCATCAACGATTTAGATGATGGCATAGAGAGTATGCTTATTCAGTTTGCAGATGATACCTTGCTGGAAGGGGTTGCAAGTGCTTTGAAGGATAGGGTCAAAATTCAAAACAATCTGGACAAACTGAAGAAATGGTCTGAGGTAAATAAGATGAAGTTTAATAAAAACAAATGCAAAGTACTCCACTTAGGAAAGAACAATAAATTTCACACATATAGAATGGGAAATGACTGTTTAGGAAGGAGTACCGCAGAAAAGGATCTAGGGTTCACAATGGACTATAAGCTAAATGACTCAACACTGTGACACTATTGTAAAAAAAGGAAACATGATTCTGGGATGCATTATCAGGAGTGTTGTGAGCAAGACATGAGAAGTCATTTTTCTGCTCTGCGCTGATTAGGCCTGAGTTGGAGTACTGTGTCCAGTTCTAGGCACCACATTTCAAGAAAGATGTGGAGAAATTGGAGAAGGTCCAGAGAAGAGCAACAAAAATGATTAAAGGTCTAGAGCAGCGTTTCCCAAACTATGGGCCGTGGCCTGGTACCGGGCCCCGGGAAAAAAATACCAGGCCTCAGCGTGGCTGCCGGGAGGGGAGCAGGGTGGACTGGGAGGAGGTGTGTGTGGGGGGGGAAACTGGCCACCGGGAAGCAGGGTTGAGGGCAGTGGGGCTGTCCGTCAGAAATCGGGGGGCAGGCAGCTGGCAGAAGCAGGGCTGGATGGGGGGGCAGTGATGGAGGGGGCTGGCTGGGGGAGATTGGGAGGAGGAGGACGGGAGAACCAGCCGCTGGAAGCAGGGCTGGAGAGGGGCAGCGGGGCTGGCCAGGGAAGTTTGGGAGGTGAAGTGAGGGAGAATCGGCCGGCTGGGAGAGGGTTGTGGGGAGTGGGGCTGGTCAGGGGAGATCGGGGGAGGGGGGACTGACCAGTGGAAGCAGGGCTGGATGGGGGGCAGGGATGGGGGGGGGCTGGACAGGGGAGATCGGGATGAGAAGCGGGGGAGAATTGGCCGGCAGGGAGGGGGTTGGGGGGAGCAGGGCTGGTCGGGGGGGTCATCAGGGGAAGCGGGGCTTGCCAGGGGAGATCAGTGGGGGGCAGGGGGGAACCGGCTGCCGGAAGCAGGGCTGGATGGGGGCAGCAGGGCTGGACAGGGGGGGAGTGCAGAGTGAATCGGCCGGGGGGAAGTGGGACTGACCTGGGCACATGCAGACCCAGGCACACGAGTGAGTCTGGCCCTGGGAATTCCATTTTGCCCCCCGTCCATACCCTCCCTCGAGTAGTTGTGAACTGCCTGGCTGGTAGACACACTCACGCAGCATGAGCACATCTACCAGCCAGGCAGTTTGCAGCTACGGACTGATACACCTAATAATAATAAAACTTAGCTAATTAGAAAATACCGGACATTTTATATGGCTGGTATTTTCTCAATTTGTTTCCCGGACAGAACCCTCAAATACTGGGCTGTCTGGTACAAAACCAGACACCTGACAACCCTACCCCTCCTTGCACCCTCCCTCCTAGCCAAATACGCTACCCCCAATCTGCTCCTGCTCCCGCCTCCTGGAGTACCCATGAGGCACCGGGTCCCCCAAGCCCTGACCCAGGCTGGGTGGAAAATGCAGCTGGGTGAAACACTGAAAATTTATTCATTTTTAATTCTTTTTTTAATATGTGTTTATATTTTTGGGCTGCAAAAAACAGTACTGAAAAAAAAAAACGGGTTCCAACTAAAGTAAAAAGTTGGGGAAACCCTGGTCTAGCCAGCTTTCTATCCATCTTACAGTCCATTTCTCCAATCCATATTCCCTTAACTTGCTGGCAAGAATATTGTGGGTGACCGTATCAAAAGCTTTGCTAAAGCTGGCACTCGGGGCTTTGGGAGGACCGGAAACAACTGATTTGAATATTCATCATTTGCTTAATGAATATGCAAATATGCAAATGATTGTTACCGGTACTCCAAAAGCTCGTGAATGGATTTACTAGTCCCCGTGTCAAAAAGTTTGGGAACCCCTGGTCTAGAGAACATGACCTATGGGGGAAGACTGAAAGAACTGAGTTTAGTTTAGCAAAGAGAAGACTGAGAGGGGACATGATAGAGGTTTTCAAGTATCTAAAAGGATGTTACAAGGAGGAGGGAGAAAAATTGTTCTCCTTGGCCTCTGATGATAGAACAAGAAGCAATTAAATTGCAGCACGGGAGATTTAGGTTGGACATTAGGAAAAACTTCTTAACTGTCAGGGTGGTTAAACACTGGAAGGAGGTTGTGGAAAATCCATCACTGGAGATATTCAAGAGCAGATTAGATAGGCATCTGTTAGGGATGATCTAGAAGGTGCTTGGTGCTGCCGTAGGGCGGGGGACTTGACTCGATCTCTCAAGGTCCTTGTTTTCAGAAATGATAGAACATTTTTAGTTGATTTTTTTTTTTAAGTTCAGCCTGAGGCAGACAGCCAATATGGATAATTTCAGCCTAAATGGTTAAAGTATGGCAAAGTGATAAGTACCTGAAAACAAGATTGTATAATGGAAAGTGTTGGGCAAGCTTATAATGGGAGAGTCTGCCCCTCTTGTATAATCTATCTCTGACAAATTTTCCCTACCATTCCCCTCCAAAATATTCCAGTGATTTGCTGTGACAATTTGGGAGGTATGCCTTTGTCAGCCATTTGTTTTGTGAATGCACACTAGTATTTCAGTCTCCACTTTGAATGTTACCTGAAACGTGGTTTTTAGCATTTCTTTTCAAAGAGGTGTTTTATTGGACAAACTATATCTGGCAAGCTCTGACATAGCAATTAAGGGCCATCAGCACTGATTGGTTTCACCCCATAGGTACAATAGGTTTGCTTTCACCAGGTTCATTAACTTTGAATGAGTATCTGGGTGGGGCCTAGGAAGGGGAAAGGAATGGTTCCTTAGCAGAAATGCAGGGGTAGGAAAGGTGTGACAAGCTGTTTTAGAATAGGAATGCTATTTTAACCAAGAAAACCATATCATAGCCAGTAAACAGAAAATGCAGGTGAGAAGGAGGAAGCAGGAGGGACTTAGTTCCCTGAAACAGGCTGAGGTTAACCTAGTCTCACACATGTGGTGAGGACACCCAATGGGACTGAAGTCAAGATTTAGCTCTTTAACCCATGTCTGAAACTCTTGTGCTTTGAGACTGAAGTGTTTGTAGAAGAAATTCCTTTGCCAAGCCTTATTTACTGATGTGTTGTCACTGAAGGGTGTAACTAGAAAACGAGTGCTCCCAAAGTCAGTAGAATATGTATGGGAGAGTGCCTTGTCTAAGCAATGGTGAACAACAATGGGGAAGGCTGAATCACTCATTCCAGGGTCTAAGCAGCCCAACATTGGGGTCTCACTTGTCCAAAAAATGTGTCAGATAGAAGACTAAAAGTGGGTGTTCACTTGAGACAATGGTGATCAGTCATTGCCCAGCACTTAGGGAGTTTAGGATAACAGATGATAATCTATTCATGCTGGAATGGGCCAGATTTCATGTCTCCAAAAGTTAGGAACTGATAGCACTGCTCTAAGATAGATATAATATAGCGTACAAAGGTGCTTTGCAAGCTTCCATAAGTAGCTGTTCTCACATACCTCAGTCCTGCCCTTGAACTCTGTACTTATCCATCACTTTTGTCTCTTGTGTAGATAATTTTGTATACACTTAAAATGCAGATAGATACCATCAAAAGCTAAAAGAGGAAGCACAGGAAAATTGACAATATTTATTAACATTATTATTTGTCCATTATTTATTGATATTATTATTTGCCTAGATCTGTGCTGTAAGCAATTTTGCCTAAACAGTAGCCATTAGAAGCTATTTGTATTCTTTCCCGATCAATGTCACTAAGCAACGTTAATATGGTGGCTTCATAAAAACTCTGTTTTCCTACTTGCTCCATGATTACTGCAATTTTAATGTTCACCTTTATAGTTAATTAAGTTGGTACTGTGACTCAGTGGTATATGAAGTCTATTATACTCAGAGCTATAGATCACACCTTGTTGTGACTAGTTGACTTAAGTTTTGCATGTTATTTAAAATGACAACATACACAATAGGATATATACAATAAGATATACACAGTTCATGCTGATTGGACAATGAAGAAATTATGCGACCACAGAGAATGATGTTTCAAGGTGCAAGTCAACCCCCACTTAGGACTACATTAAGCCTATCAGTTCAGTCTTGCTCTGCACTGCCCAAAGAGAAGTCTTGGGAAGGAATTCAGGCTCTCTATTCTTATCTGTTTCTCAGAGAGAAATGGTTTTTTACCATCCTTTTACTAGGAAATTACTTACCACTCCTGTTCTCTGTGAGTCCTGTCAGTTTTACACACTCTGCTCACCTGATTGATATTAAATATACAGGTCCTGTTCTTTCCCCAGGCCTGAGACAATATGTGGGAAGGCAGTTATTTCTGAACTTCCCTCTGAGACTCCCTTTAGTACAGGGGTGGGGAACCTAAAGAGGGCCCGCCCCAGTACTGGGCAGCCCACGCTGGCGCTCTAACCTCCCCACCACTGCATCATGAGGCTGGAACACACAACATTTATTAGGCTAGGGTCCTCTAGGCTCTCATGTGCTTCTCACATGTGTACAACCCCTGACTGACATTTCTAGTTCCCCACCTCTGTAAGTAGTTATTTCGTACTGAAGACATTGGTGATGGTTACTGCAACACTATTTTGGGATATCAGAGTATCCCGAAATAGCTATCCCGCATCTTAACAGCAAGCCCGTTATTTTGGGCTCGCTATTCTGATGGCCTTGTAAACCTCATTCCATGAGGAATAAGGGATGTTTTGGAATAACGGGTTATTTTGAAGCTTGGTGCTGCGTAGACAGTACCAAATTATGAAATAAGCTATTTCAAAATAAGATTAAAATAAGATATGCAATTTGTGTAGCTCAAATTGGGTACCTTATTTCGAGCTACTGTGCAGTGTAGACACACCCCTAATGGGCAGATGAACAGAACAATTTGAAGATACATTCCACGAATCAGAGCTATGATTAACCTCCTTTCTGTTGCCACTTGCAATGAAATGTGTCTCTCTCTTTTCTGGAGACAACCATATCATCTTATAAATTTAACTCAGCTGGTGTTACTGCACATGTTTCAAAACAAAACTTCAGTCTTGAGCAAACTTACTATAATGCCTTCTGGCTCAGATACAGGGAAAACCTTTGGTTCATCTAGCAGAGCTGTTGTTCACCATAGGAGTCTCAGTTTTAGTCTTAGGTACAATAATGATCAGGATCTGAATGCTGCCGTATGGGGCCTCCAATAATTGGTTAAGTCTGGTGTATTGTCTGGTTGCCAGCTGAAAGACACAACAGCATCTGGTGCCATCACACTTCCTACCAAAGAGGGCTGTTTTGTAACTGGCAAAGTAATATCTATAAGAAATGAAGTCTTCATGGTTTGTTTATCAAGAGATTGACTATTTGTGCAGTGCTTGTTTAGCCCACACTGACATAAGTTGGCCTTTTTAGAGAATGCTCACTAGTGCTCATGGTTATAAAACTGTTTTGCGCAAGAGAACAGATGGAAATCATTTACACATCTGATCAGCAGAATCTCAAAATGAACTGGGCATAGTGACTGACATTTGGCTGACTATTGGTTGCTGTCTTTGGAAGTTACTTCCAAGGCAAACTACATATTGTCAGACATCTGCACACTGTGGGCTTAAAACTATGCAAAGCTACAGAAATTCATAAACAGATGCCTGAAGCACATTTTTCACATCAAATGGTAAGACTTTGTCACAAATGAGGAGCTTTGCAACAGAGCAGGACAAGAACCACTTGACGTTCAAATCAAGAGAAGAAAGTGGGGATGGCTAGGCCACATTCTCAGAAAACCATCTTCCAGTATAGTCTGTCAAGCTCCCACATGGAACCCACAAGGAAAACACAAAAGAGGAAGACCTCAGACAACGTGGAGAAGATCTACTGAGATTGAAGGACAACAATTGGGGTACTCCTGGAGTCAACTAGAAATCTTGTCTCAAGATAGTGTGAAGTGGAGAAGACTTGTAGATGACCTATGCTCCACTTGGAGTACATGGGTTTAGTAGTAGTAGTAATGCTAGATAATAGTAGATCAGTTGAAACACCTGATTTACTGGTAGCTCTTTCAAAAGGAATAATTACATGCTGTCAGTGGTCCTGAAGTAATCAGTGTGAACAAGTAGTGAGACAGACATTGATCACCAGAAAACTTGAAAGTAAATGTTCAGTAGCCATGTACTTCCCGAGGACTAGGTTCATAACAACCTTCCCAGATAGCCCTAAAGTTTGCATTTGAGAACTTTAAGATCCTGAGTAGATTTGGGACAATGGAAAGGACTTTTTGCCCAACATGGCACTGGGTAACATTTTAAAAAATAACACAGATAGTTATCACAAAGTGGTATCTGAGACATATCCCAGAGGTGCCACTCAGCTCTAGCACTAACAAATTCTGGCATCTTGTGGCAAATCACTTAAAGGACACTTATTACAATTTTAATATGTATTCTTACTTTGTTACTCACTCTGTGGAGAGAGAGAGACCCCATCAGGACTCCTATGTTCTATCTTAGCTCTGCAAGGAGAGTGAGGTCTAGTGGGTTACAGTAGGGGGCAGATACATTTCAGCTGTCTATAAGAACATCAGAATAGCCATAATGGGTCAGACCAATGGTCCTTCTAGCCCAGTATCCTGTCTTCCAACAGTGGCCAATGCCAGGTGCTTCAGAAGGAATAAATAGAAGAAGCAATCATGATGATTCATCCCCTGTTGCCTATTTTGTTTGTTTTAAATCTGCTGCCTATACATTTAATTGAGTCTGCTTCTTGTGTTATGTTAGTGAAGGAATGAATAACATTTCCTTATTCTATTTTTGCACTCCATTCATGATTTTCTAGACCGCTAACATAACTCCCCACCCTTTAATAATTTCTTTTCCAAGATGAAAAGTCCCATTCTTGTTAATCTCTCCTAATATGGAAGCTGTTCCCTACCCCTAATCATTGGTGTTGGCCTTTCTGTTTCTTTGCCACATCTCACATATATATTTTTAGATGGGTTGACCAGATCTGCATACAGTATTCAAGATACAGAGGCAATAAGGTATTTTGTCTTATCTATTCCTTTCCTGATGATTCCCAGTATTCTGTTAGCTGTTTTAGTTTTTAGACTGCCACTGCACATTGAAGAGATATTTTCAGGGAACTATCCACAAGGATTCCAAGATCTCTTTCTTGAGTGGTACCAGCTTTTTTAGACCCCATAATTTTTGTATCCATAGTTAGGATTATATTTTCCCACATGCTTTATTTTGTATCTATCCACACTGAATTCCATCTGCCCTTTGTTGCCCAATCACCCAGTTTTGTGAGATACCATTGTAACTCTTTGCAGTCAGCTTTGGATTGGCACTGCTAACCCCCTTTCAAGAATAAATATGAAAAGTTTAACAGCAGTGGTCCAAATGAAAATCCCAGCAGCACAACACTCATTCCTATTCCCTCCCCCACCTATTGTTTAAGTGGAGTACCCAGCAGTGTTTTCAGAATGCTCTAATGATCCTTCAATTACTTGAATGCCCAACCTTTTGTTATTTTTAATCACCTGCCTCCCTCTTTTATAATAAACTCCCATCTCCAAAGGAAAAGCTGTAAGCAGTTCAAACTCTTGCATTTAAGAACTGCCTCTGGAGTCAGGGCATGGGCTTTAAGCAGACTTCAGGTATGAAATCCAGGGGTTCCAAATTTGGGGCCGAGTACTGCCCCCCAAACCCTCCATAATGGTGCCCTTGTGATCTCACATTCCCTATATATAAAACCAGAAATAATTGTTCTGGTTTGGCTGTGTGTGAACAACTTGCTGGGCCCCTGGAAAAAATGTATGAGAATGCCTGGCTCTGTGTTCCCAGAATTGGTGGGGCTTTGGGCTGAAGGGGTGGGGCTGAGGGCAGCCAGCCCTCAGCACCACCCAGAGACTGCATCTACCTCCGCTGCCAGTCCTGAGAGCCTCCCAGAGTGTGCTACTCTCTTGCAGTGATTTAAAGGGTCCGGGACTCCAAGTGGCAGCCCTGGGCCCTTTTGAATTATTGTCCCCAGGGGCAACTGCATCATTTACCCCTCTCTGTCATGATCTTATTCAAAAGTCATTTAGAGGGAAGAAAAAAAAAGAGGGAAGGGAATCATTGTTATTGTCACTTCTTATGAAAATACTGAGAGTGAAACTGAAAATAAGACTTTGCATTATAATATTTTGGAAGCCACAACTCATCTTTGTATTACTTTTAACTGAAACTAGGCAAATTGTTTGCAAAAAATTATTTACTATAAACAGACTTTCAAAAGGATTTATTTGTCATTCATACCTTTTAGTTCTTTTATGCAATCATATTTCAGCCAATGGATTGCTCACAAATTTATTGATTTAATTGTTTATTTGAATATATGATATTTATGTTGTGTGCGTCCTCTTGTAAGTAACGTGGTATTGTTTCTATTGCCTAACTGGATAATGTACATTTTATAAATAAGAGGAATGCCTGAACAAATCATTGGACATTTGATTGGATCAGGAAGAAGATAAGGAGTATTTAGGAAGTTGTTAGGTGATTCAAGCTGAGGGTTATACAGCCTGCCCATTCCTTATATTTTTGTGACACTCTCTCTTCTCTAGAAACATTATTCCAATAAAATTTACAGGTAGGTAATAAAAAAGGGTTGTGAATGGCACTGAAATGAATCTATAGAATTTACAGTACATTATTTTTCTAAAACTGCATTTGAATAGTTCTGCTAAGGGCCAAAATACATTTTATAGTATAAACAGCTTTTCCTGGATACTTATAAAAAGTAACAATTGACAGAAAATTTGAAATGAAAAAACTATCTCCAGAGGCAACTCTGAGTCAAGTAACTAGTCACCCAGCATTAAATTAGTTATATTTTTGATTTGCTTGTTACAGGACTAAAATGGAGATCAGTACTTTCCCTAAATGTATGGTAGGGATTGTAAAAAAAAAAAAAAAAACAAACCTGTAGCAATTTATTGAATTATTAAATTAATTTTTAGTTCCCATTAGAAATCCCATTCCTAACAGAGAGACTGAGAAAAGGCCCATAAAATTCCTAATGACCCTAATACCAGAAACATCTGCCAGAGCCATGAGTCATGAGCCACTTGTTAAATTAGTTGAAAAGCTGAGGAGTCTAAACTTCATCAACCCAAAATCTCTCAGAGCTTGTCTGCACTTCAAACAACAGCTCTAGCTAATGGAAGTAGTTCTCCCAGGGTATGTCGACACTACAGAGCTTTTTTTTCAGAAAAACAGCCGTTTTTCCGAAAAAACTTCAATTACGTCCACTCTGTAATCGCGTTCTTTCAAAAGAATATCGAAAGAACAGAGGGTTTTTTTCTGGCATTGGTAATTCTCTTTCTATGAGGAAGAAGCCTTTTTCAGAAAGAGCTCTTTCGGAAAGAGGCGTGTGTGGATGGGGAAGAGGGGGTTCTTTTTCAAGAAGAGGAAAGAGGAAAATGCACAGGTGCCCTGGTGGCCTTTCCATCCATAGTAGTCACAGCTTAAATGAGAGATAGCATCCACACTGGATGGACGCTATCTTTAAAAAAAGCAAATCGCTTTTTCGATGAGCTTTGGCAGTGTGGATGCACTCTTTCAGAAGAAGTTTTTTTTGGAAAATCTCTTCCGGAAAAGCTTCTTCTGAAAGAAGCCTTCAATCTAGATGTAGCCCCACTGGCGTAGGTAATCCACCACCCCAAGAGGCAGTAACTTGGTAAATGGAAGAATTCTTAGCTTGTCTTAACTACAACCCTTAAGAGTGCAGATTTTCCACATTTATGAGAAATGTAGCTAGTTAATCTATCTTTCTTGCGCAGAATTGCCCTCTCTGTAGTAGATCATTTTAAAGTGACAAAGTTGTGGTGAAGAATAAGCAGAAAGATATTATACAAAATACAAATCTAGGGCCAGTGCCTGATTAAAGCCCACTGGAATTAATAAAAAATCTTTCACTGACTCCATTGGGTAACTTCAGGGTTATTAAGCATTCAAGTTTTTTTTTAAATAGTTTTCCTATAGCACGTGCATGGGAGATTTTTCAGGAACTTGTTACATATATTTGGAACTTTGTTTTTGAACTGTCAGAGATGACATTCTTCAGCGGAAAGCAATTATGGCACTTCAATTAACAGAATGTTTTTTTCTTCCTCCATTCTACAGAACATTACAGTATATTAACACTTAAATTGTAAATGGGGATGAAAAGTAGAAATAGCAAAAAGTTTTTCAAAACAAAGTATTCCAAAAAATATATTTGATTTGAGAATGGCAAAACCTTTTGCTTTGATATTTTGGGTCATAATAAAATATTTTGAAGTTCCTGAATCAAAATATTTGGTTTCTTTTTGTGTGAACTGACCACTAAACACTTCCTTTAGATTTACTTCAACGTTAAACTGGATTTCCTTATTGTGGCGAATTGTCTTCTAGGATGTGCATGTTTTGTGTAGTTTAGGAACTGATAACACGATTTCCTCCTTTGGAGGAAGGTTTCTGGCTGAACTGAACCTCCTCTGAAACAAAGTGGACTCCCTTTTGACCAGGATGTCTGATCTATGACCAGGTTCAAATGGCAGAGAATGGCTGAACTATAACCCATTTGAGGATTTAGCCAGTGTTTCCCAGGTCAGGGGCTATGGCAACCTACCCCACACATGCCACCCGCCAGTGCTTTCTGGGGTTGGCAGAAGGTAGGGGGGCCACATAGCATAGTCATTGAATGCCACATGCCATGATGTTCCTGAGGCAGTCCTTCCGCCCTCCCCCCCAACCCCGTGGTCATTCAGGAATACAACTGTCTCTGTTACCCCTTTCCTTTTGATACATATTCCATGTACTTCCCATTGTCCTGGCACAACCAAACCTTGACCTTGCTTTAAGTTACGATAAGAGGAAGATGCATACCAAATTTGGTGGTCCCAGCTTCTTACCATTTAGGAGGAGTTCTTGAACAGACAGAATCACAGATGAAAGGACACACAGACTTATGTACAAATTCGCTAAAATATATAGCAGATTTGAGGCAGCATGTCACAATAGGGATGAATGTTTAATGGTCTTGAAAATAAATGTTTTGGTTCAGTTAAAAAAATTTAAATATTTCCATTTGGTTTGAGCCAACACCAAACAAAATATTTGGTTTTACAAAATTAAAAAAAAATGGAAAGTTTTCATTTTGTGGAAACTGCATTTTCTGTCAAAAATCATTTCAATGGGAAACATGTGACTGACTCTAAAGCGTACAAACACTGAGCTCTGACTGATTTTACTCAAACTTTAGGAAAAATTTGATTCATGCTGTGCTTTCTCCATGGATGAACACAGTCATTAGCATAGTGCCACCTCTCCTCACTGAAATGCTACTTTCCTGTTGTGAGATAGAAGAATGAGTCTTCTCGAGGTGCAGCACATCTTGTCTATCTGACACGTATAGGTTAGTGAGACCCATCGTTTATGGGTCATCAAGAACAGTTTGTTAATCTGGAGCAACAGAAAAAGCATGCATTAATCATTATTCTACGGGATAATTGTTACAGCAGCACCATACTGTAACAGCTCTGTGGTTCTCATGTCCTACATAAATGTTTGGTTTAGTGCATTAATTAATTTTGAGTTTTAAAGCAAAACTATCAGCAATTTTATAAGTACCTGTACATAATTTCACTTTCACAGTAAAATGCCACGGTGGCCTGTCCATCCCATGCCACATATAGACACACATGCACCAGCAGACACAATAAAATAAATACATAATAAATAATAAAATTTAATGAATAATCCTGCTAGCTTCCTTCCCCAAGTGCCCAAGAAAAGAGATGACCTGTGCAGTGTGCCTAGAAAATTAACAAATCCAGACTTTGGAAGACCAGAGCGGAATTCAAGGATGAAATGATGGCTTTATTGAACTCAATGGCAAAACTCTCTCTGATATTAGGGGAGCCAAGATTTTACCTACTATGCCACAGTATACTACATAGTTACTGGTTTTATTTTTCTTAGCTAGTAGCCTATTTTATCAAGTTTTATACATTCAAAATATTTGGATGGTTTCATGATGTGGTATCTCAGAGCTTATTTTCATTCAATTTCATCTTACATTCACGCTCCTGGTTACCTATATTTCAATCCACCATATCTTGCATTGGTTATTGCAAACATTAATGGTCAACTATTTTGCTGATGTAAATGGACACAGTTCCATATCTTCGGTGACTTTTTATAATTAGAACCCTTGGTGGATATGAAAAATGTGGCTCCACATCCACTAGAAATAATGTGCATTTGATCTGCAATCTGCTCCTGTATTTATGTGTATCTGCAGCTGCACTTCTGCAGCAGCAAGTGGTTCTCACAGTGCCTTGCTCTGAGGAGGCACATATGTGTGGGTGCTGGTATGTTCTGGAGGTGCTTCTCCTGCTCGGCCCCGCCAGGTGCTCCATGGGTAGAAGGACAAGCACCCATGCCTTGACCGTACTACTCCGCAGAAGGGCCCTAATCCCACTCCCTAGTAGGAGTTCCTGAGGGGACAAAGCAGGCAAGCACCCATGTAAAGCCCTTGTTATAGCGTCCCCATCTGCTGCAATATCGTGGATTTGCAGGGTTTCATTAATAATTTACAACAGCAGAAAATTTAGCCCTCATCCTGAATCCTTGATAATTGAACAAAAGCACATCGAGAATAATCGTATTTCTTTAAGGAGAGTTCCAGTTCTTCAGCTATTATCTTCAATGAGACTTACATGTCTATAAAGGCTACAGGATCAGGGCATAAAGTGTGGGAGAGTGGAGACTGAAAAGAATAAATATTACTGCATTCAGAGCAAGTAGACATGATCATAACACATTGAAAGATTTAAGGAGGTAGTTTTAGTTTTATCCCCATTAAAATAAAATAAGGCCATTTCTCTACTATTAAAAGCAGTCCTGAAATATTTTAGATTAGTGTTCTGCAAAAGTCAAGTGCAAGAGCAGAGGTATAGGTCTGCTATTGATATATTTAAAACTGAGATCCCCTTTTGCCTTTGTTGAGGATCACATTGATTAAAGTAAGATGAACATCCCTAGTAGCCATTTAGCAAAAATATCACCACCTATGTCCATTAAAAATGGCATAAACTGTGCTGAAAACATTTAAAGAATTATGCTGGAATGCCATCTGGGATTTAATGTTTCCCAAAGGCCAATTTTTTGACAGCATTAACAATTCCCCATAGAAAATCTCAATGACTAATAATTTTCTATTCCTGTTTGATTCTATGCAAGATGGTATCCTATGGTATTACATTAATTCCTCATACTATAGATGTGTTTCTGAAAATGTTCGTGCTAAATGAAAACGTGCTACGCGGGGTCAATTTTCCCATTAAAAATAATGGAAAAGGTGGGGGTTGCATTTCAGGTGGTGGTGGCAGGAAAGTCAATTTTTTGTTGGTGCTGGGTCATCAACATCAACATTAGCTATCTAGTAACACAAGATATCTAGCAACACAAGTTGCTGTGGTTTGTTAAAACACATAAATAAACAAGTGAGTGAGTGGAGGAGCGCTGTGACCACATGTATGTATTACCACTGTTTTCACCAACTTATACTGCTGCCCGAAGTAGTCTGCCACTTGATTATTTTTGTGTTATTTCGGGGATGGTCGTGTTATTTGAAAAATGTTCCCTAAAAAAAATCGTGCTATTGAGAAAACGTGTTAAGTGGGCATGTGTTAAATGAGTAATTACTATATTACTATGCACATACAGTAGCTGTCACATTTATCTGAGCAGGTTATTTGTTTTTGCAGAAGCTATGGCTATTTCTGCATTCCAGCTATTGATGGAAGAAATAAGTTTATTGTTTACTATAATATAAGTCACTGCTGGTCTCCTCTGGAATTAGCTCTTCAGCCTCAGAGTGCTTTCTGCTGTCAGGTGTCTCATCCTGTTATCTGTCTCTGAGTGAGTCACTGCAGGGCTCGTGTCCCTCATGGCCCACAGTGCCCTATCATCATGGTACTGCTCTGTGGCAGTGGCCCCACATTCTTGGGGAGGTCCTCTCCTAGGGAACCCCAAATCCCCGATACTCACCTTGCCTCAGTGTTCCACTGCCAGTCGTCATCTAGCCCCTGATTCGGGGCAAACGCCAGTAAGAAATGGCCAGTCAAATTGGCAAGGGAGTGGGGGACCTGCTGCCTTCTGCTTCCCTGACTGCCTCTCTGCAGCCCTAGTACTCTAAGGCCTTGTGCCAGGCCACAGACTAGAAGTTTGTCTGGCAAGAGCTCCCCAGTTCTTCCTGTCTTTCTCTAGCTCTTTTCTGCTCCAGGTACCCTTTCTAGCTTACCCAAGCACCAGAACTCTCCTGTTCCACACCTAGAGCAAGAGTGTGCTCTGTTCTCCCCAGGGGCTCCTATTTATAGTAGCCCAATTGGTGTTAATTGGCTACCTGCCTCAGCTGCTAGCTCCACAATCTCAGCCCTATCCCAGTGCTGGGTTTAAACCTTGTTTCACTTGGAGTGGGGTGCTACACCAAGTTTTATAGTGACTGCAGCATTATCTAGCAACTATCAATAGAAAAGTTTACAGTCTGAAGATATTGCATCCATATACTTTGTTGGATTGCGCTGAAAGTTTACTGTTTTGTACCCAGAAATAAAACTATGATCAGAAAGGAGGAAAAAAAAGTAATACTGGTCCAGTTTAAAAAATATATATTTTTTCTCCATGATAAATAACTAAATAAATATATGAAACATGATTTAGTGAGGGGATAGTTCTGGCTCTTTTCAAACATTTGAAGGTTTGCTCCAACTACAGGAAAACATCTATCTACAATGCGTCAATTTGTCACCTAGGCTATGTCTAGACTGCAGGCTTCTTTTGGAAGAACCTTTTTTTGGAAGAGATCTTCTGAAAAAATTTCTTCTAAAAGAGTGTCCACACACACAAGCACATCAAAAAAAGTGATCTGCTTTTTCGAAAGATAGCGTCCACACTGAATGAATACTATCTTGCATTTAAGCTGTGATTACTATGGACGGAGAGGACACCTGTGCTTTCTCTTTTCTTTTTCTTTCGAAAGAATTCCCTCTTTCCCATCCACACACGCCTTTTTCTGAAAGAGTTCTTTCGGAAAAAGGCTTCTTCCTCGTAGAAAGAGGATTTCCAGTGCTGGAAAATCCCCTCTGCTCTGTCGATTTATTTTCAGAAGTACACGATTGCAATGTGGATGTAACTCAGGTTTTGTTGGAAAAACAGCCATTTTTCTGACAAAACTCTGACGTGTAGACATGACCCTAGTGTTTAGTTATTCATCTTCCACTTTTGGGGAAAGGAATGAGTAGAGATGTATCTTGTGACATCTTGTGTTATCTCTTAGTTGGTGCTTTATCTGGAGTGTAAAACCATGCTTTTTGGTGTTGTTTTGAGTTCTTTTCTCTCTCTTTAGACTATTTTCTTTTGATTTTCCTCCTTTTTTATTTTGTATGGGGGGGGGGGAAAGGATTTTTTTTTAAAGTGTGAAAACCTAATTTCTCATACTTATTTTTACTGTTTCTTGTCTTTTTTCAATTGAAAATCAGCAAAAGGATTTTACCTATCTTTTACACATTCTTTTAATCTTTTCTCTGTTTTTCCAGTGGTGGATGAGAGGAAAGTGAGGAAATCACAGGCTGGGAAAGGGAGCCTAAACATCAAAACTCTGAAATCAGAAGACCAGAATTTTACAGATTGCAAAACAAAAACAAAACAATTAAACAAACAAAAAAACCCAAACATTTTAAGTGAAAATATTTTATTAAAAAAAAGAACTGAAACATTTTATTTTGAGTTGACATTTGTAGTTATTTTCTTTTTTAAATGTCACTTGATATTTTCCCATAGAAAATTTCAGTTTTGCTGAAATCATATTTTACAACAGATTTTTTTTGACACTTAGAATTTTTGAATAGCAATGGTCAGAATCTGTGGGAATTCTGGTGGCTAAACAACTTCATTCTAGCAATGCTATCTCTTTTGATGTGCCTATTTAGATCCTGATCGATCAGTGAGTTGAGAGTGCCCAGCACCTCACAGAAAGCATCTGACTCTTTGCACAATTAGGCCCCCACTCAGAAGACTCATTCAAGAGATCCCATAACAAGTTTTAAAATCTTGGCATAATATAACCTTTAGCAATTTGATAAGCTATCATTCAGTAAATAGACATTGAATTACTGAGCACTTTATATATCACATAAAAAGGAGAATGAAAATAAGATCTCTGCTTCTCTTCTTATCTGTCTGATCAGCTTATCTTATGAGTTAGCTTTGTTAGCCTACAGTCTTGTGCTGTTACTGAGGAAAATTATCAAAATATACTATTTGACATTCTATTAGGCATTCAGGCAGGAGCTAGAGAGGCTGAAGCCAGAGATTTGAAACCTTTATATAGAGCCCTGTAAATCACGAATATCCACTTTATATCACATATAGTGAACACAGAATATTAGTCAGGGATGCCATTTCAGATTTTGGTGCATGCTGTGCATGCTGTAATCGAGGCGGGAGAGTGAGTGCATGGGGGTATACTGAGGACAATGGCTTTAGAAGTAATACTGAGCATGCTCAGTATAAGTGAAGAAGCAAACTGGGGGCGGGGAACTGACCCCATCTGCTTTCCCTCCCATGCGCACATCACTTATTTACAGGTGCTACTAAGGCACTAGAAAACGCTAGTTTTTTGACAGATAACCTAGCAATTAGCTGACAGGAGCACTGTATTTAATTTCTATATACAAGGAAGAAAATGAAATAAATATTAGATCCATTCAGCTCTAATACTAACACATTCTGGCAAATCACTTAAAGGACACTGGTTAGCTTTAACATTTTAATATATGTACTTACTTTGTTACTAATTCTACAAACAGAGAGAGAAAGAGACAAAGTCAGGACTCCTGGGTTCTATCTCAGTTCTGGAAGGGGAGTGGGATCTACTGGTTTACATCAAGGAGCTCTAAATAAGAACATCAGAACAGCCATACTCTCTTATACTAATGGTCTGTCTAGACCAATACCTTGTCTTCCAACAGTGCCCAATGTCAGATGTTCAGAAAGCATAAACAGAAGAAACAATCATCAAATGAAACAACTCCTGTAGCCCGTTCCCAGCTTCTGGCAAACAGAACCTAGGAACGAACAACCTGGCTAGAAGACATTGATGGATCTATCATCCTGGAACTTACCCCTCTGAGTACGTCTACACGACAGCATTATTTTGAAATATCTAATTTTGAAATAGTTATTTCAAAATAAGATATTTTGAAATAACACATCTATACACTAAATGCATTTCGAAATAGCATTTGGCTATTTCAAAATAGCACATCCACACTGAGTGGACACTGAATTGCATTTAAGGCCGGCCAGAACCAGGTCCGGCAGGGCATCGGGTCAGGAGTTACTTTGTGTGGCTGCTGCCTGAGGCTATCTGAGGCCTGTGCTTAAAGGGACCCCCCCCCGGACAGCCGGTTCTCAGGTTTCCCTGATTGCTTGCCTACCTCTCTGAGGGACAGCAAAGCATTTTGTCTCTGTGTGCTCTGATTGCCCTCACTTGGGACACCACAGCACTCTGCAACATGGAGCCAGAGCTGCCCCTGGGCACTCTGGTGCTTCTCATGGACGCGTTGCTGTGAGCCTGGCTGCACTTTCTACAGGCTGCCATCCGGGACGTCCACTGGGGGGCTGTCAGCATCCAGGAGGCCCTGCGGGAGAGCTTCCACCCTGAGGAGCACTAAGAGACTCCCTGGTCTGCCCCACTGGGGGCTTGTGCTCATTCCTCCCTCACGTCCTTCCACTTACCCCTCCCTAACCCCCCTTCCTGATGTCAAATAAAATACATGTATTTTCATGAACACAAACTCTTTATTTAACAAAACTGGGGAGAGGGAATGAAACTCTGATGAGACTGGGGAAAGGAGGCAGGAGAGGGGAGGCGAGAGGGTGGAAGAGGGGAGGGGGAAACCTGGGAGGAGGGAGCTGGAAGGGGGAAGTAAGGGGAAGAAGGGGGAGGGGAAGCTCAGGGCTCAGGGTTGGGGGTCTCACCAGACCAACTTGATTTTCCTGGTAGGCTCCTGGGAGCTGGCAGACTGCTCCTGGGGAGCAGTGGAGGGCGGGCTGCCAGTGGCTTGCTGGCTCATGTTTTGGGGCCACTGGATCAGGGGCAGTTATTGCTGACTCTGGGCTGGCAGGCTTGGAGTTGGCATAGGCACTGTGGCCAGAGTCTACCCTTTAAGGGCTCCGGGGAGGGAGGGAGGGAGAGGCGTGTTCTTGGTTGAGGCCAGAGTGGCCACCCACCAGGGCACCCTGGGAAGGGCTGGAGGCCCCCTATTTTGAAATAAGTGTCTGCACAGCACTTATTTTGAATAGCAATTTCGAAATTGGCGATATTCCTCGTGGAATGAGGTTTACCAATTTTGAAATAAGCCCTCGGCTGTTTTGATTTAATTTCGAAATAGTGGTTGGCTTGTGTTGACGCTAGGAAAGTTATTTCGAAATAACAGCTGTTATTTCGAAATAACCCTCTGAGACCAGTTTTAACCCTATTATAGTTTGTGCCTTTCCACCAGCCCCTGATAAAGAGTTTGACAGGTTGGCTGTGAAGAAATAACTTCTTTTGTTTGTTTTAAATCTGCTGCCTCTAAATTTCATTCAGTAAGCTTCTTGTGTTGTGTTAGTGAAGGAGTCAGTAACATTTCCTTATTCTATTTTCCCACACTGTTCATGATTTTCTAGACCTCTAACATATCCATCCCACCCATCCTTTAGTCATTTCTTTTCTAAGTTAAAATGTCCTAGTCTTTTTTAATATCTCCTCATGTGAAACCTGTTCCTTACACCTAATTATTTCTGGTTCCCTTCCTATAGTTTTTCCAAATCCAATTGTGAGGGAGTGGATAAAAGAGGGCCCAGCATCCCAGGGGTTAAAGAAAGCCTCTTGCCTCAGCTAGCCTATTCTGACATTACTTGCTCCCGGTGCCAGGTCTGGAGGGAGAAGAAAAGGAGGAAGCCTGGTTCCATTTGGTGCTAACTAACCAGGATGCAGGAGCCCAGTTCAGTGATGTAAGGACACAAACCAGAGCCTGTCTGCTCAACAGCCACAGGGGCAAGTAAGCCTCTACTCTACCCATCTGGGAAAAGGAAGGAACCTACTGAGAAGCACCAACTAAGGGGAATCTGGATTTTTGGACCGCATGCCAAATTTAAGGATTTGAGGAGAGAGTGGCTCAGAATTCCGGGACCTGGAGCACATGGGACAGGGGTCCAATGTCCCCCTTTTTCTGCCTGCTTAATCAGCGACCTAGCCATTAGGCTGAGCAGCCATCAGGGACCTGTTCACACCAATATACATATTTTTAGATATGGCTACCAGATATGTATGCAGTATTCAAGATATGGGCATACTATGACTTTATATAAAGGCAGTATGATATTTTCTGTCATCTTATCTATTCCTTTCCTAATGATTCCCAATATTCTGTAAGCTTTTTAGAGTGCACATTGAGCAGATGTTTTCAGGGAACTATCCACAAGGATTCCAAGATCTCTTTCTTGAGTGGTAACAGCTATTTTAGACCCCATCATTTTTGTATGTACAAATGGGATAATATTTTTCCCATGTGCATTACTTTGCATTTATCAACACTGAATTCCATCGGCACTTTTGTTGTCGAATCACCCAGTTTTGTGAGATCCTCTTATGACTCTTTGCAGCCAGCTTTGGGCCTAACTATTTTGAGGAATTTTTTATCATCAAAAAATGAGGAGTAACGTTAGTTCGAACCAAGGGGTTTGATTCGAACTAACGTGTCCCGGAGCACACTTCCTGGTTCGAAATAGCACATGGGTGAGATTATGCTAATGAAGCGCAGGATATTTAAATCATTAGCAATTTCATTAGCAATTTCAGTCGCCTACATTTGCATCCCTAGTTTGAACTAGGGTGCAAGTGTAGATGTACCCCGACATACTAGCAGTGGTGTGTTGTATATGTACGTATTGCATGTCCTTCATGTTTAACAATTTGTGTGTTGTCCAGTTAGCAGCCTATGGCCTGGATCTGGCCCAGGAGATGATGTAGGATTCAAAATGGGTCCTCTACATAGCATGACCTCATGTTCAATGCATGCTGCATGAAGGACACCATGCTGGAGAGCATAAGGCTGGAGAGCATAAGGACACCATGCTGGAGAGCATAAGTTGTTTCAGCTCTTACTGTACCTGTCACAGCACACCACTGGATCCTGGAGGTAATCATACTATAGCTTTCCTATTAGGAAGCTATTTATTGTTACACCACCTTTCCTATTGAAGTCCTCATGGTGTTGAGACACTGTACCATTAGAAATGTTGTCTTTTACATGAGACATTAAATCAGTAGACTGGATGGACACTTGCAGCTGAAAAAGGTCCTATGATTGTTTCCATTATGATTCTATCTATGCATTTCATAATTTTCCCATTACAATAGTTTATAGGTATTACTACAATGTTAGAAAATGTATTAAAAATAATAAATATCTCATGCAGATATTTCTAATTCTCCCAATGCAGAGTAAAATGACTGACATTTTAGACAGAAATGTTTCTATTACAAGAGATTTCTCCCACTAGCTCTACTAACCCTGTCTTCAATATAATGGTGAGTGCACGTACGTGTGCTTTTGTGTGTGTGTGTGTGGGGGGGGATAGATATAGATATAGATGTAGATATAGATAATATAGAAGGGAGTATGAATCAAGGTGAGAGAGAAAGCACCAGATATCACTGGACATTTCCCTAGTGGCTCTGTATCTGATTAGGCTGCTGCATGTCAGGGTATGTCTACACTTGCACCCTAGTTCGAACTAGGGATGTGAATGTAGGCGACCAAAATTGCTAATGAAGTGGGGATTTAAATATCCCACGCTTCATTAGCATGATCTCACCGGCGCGAGAAAATGAGAAGTAATGTCAATTCAAACAAAGGGGTTTGGTGTGAACTAACGCATCCCGGTGCGCACTTTCACTTTCGAAACAGCTGTTGAGCGGAGTAACGCGCCGGCAAGATCATGCTAATGAAGCGCGGGATATTTAAATCACCGCTTCATTAGCAATTTCGGTCGCCTACATTTGCATCCCTAGTTCGAACTAGGGTGCAAGTGTAGACGTACCCTCAGAGATTACCTGCAAGGCAGGAATAATTTGTTTATATGTATTGGCTTTCATTTACATAAACATAAGTCATGTTTCTGAAGAATCTGGCTTTTTTCTGATGGGATGGATAAGGCTAAAAAATATCCTCACATTTGAAATATAGGGCACATGCAGATGTGGAGATGAATACAACTGGGAGCAAAATCACCAGCTCCCTATTTTTTCCCCACAACAGGACTCATTTAAATTACTGTACACAGGTATACATACTCACATCTGTTACAGAATTTTCTGCAATGATAAAAAGTCTGCTTTCTCTGTGATAGTCTCAGCATTGCCTTGGTAAAAGTTTTATCTATTTATGCAAAGCTAAACTAATTATCACTGAGAAGTATTCTCTCGAAATCATTCAGTACACCCATCAGCTACATCTATAACATTTGCTGAAAACCCCTTCATATGGTGATTCTTGGTTAGCAGTGGCAAGGTAATTACAACCTGCTCTAGTAAATATCCTGTCATATTGTTGTCAATGGTGTGGGAACAATACCTAAAGGTGTAATTGCCCTTACATTTTTATGGATTCTTTTAAGATCAAAGCTATCAATTACTAGACACAAAGCCATTGAGACAATAACAGCTAGTACATCAAGCAAAGTCACACAAAGGTAAATCTAAAACCATTTCAACTTGAAAGAGAAAACTTTATTCATGCTTTTTTTTCTTGATGATGCTGTTTGAAACATATTTATAAATTTATGAAAGTCATAAGATCACAGATCTGGATCAAATGTTTCTCAGATCCAACTAATCCAGAAACAGATTATAGCACGAATTTAGTGTTCAGTTAATGCAGTGGTTTCCAACCGGGGCATGTGTGCCCTTGGGATACTCAGAGGCCTTCACCTACAGATGTGTCTACTTTTACAATAGGCTACATAAAAAAGCACTAGCAAATTCAATACAAACTAAAATGTCATGCAATGACTTGCTTATGCTGCTATATATACACACTATACATTGAAATATAACAACAATATTTATATCCCAGTTGATTTTTTAATAATCAATCTTGAGTGATCTTTAATGAGGATGCAGCCATGGCTAGAGTGGCCCTCCAAGTGGCATCTGACATGTCAGACTCTGTTCTCCCTCATCTTCATGGACTTCTCCTCTTGGGGTTGTCATGTATGTGGTTCAAACTGCAACTGGTTCAGGGGCAAGGGAGCCATTTCCAGCAGTAACCACCACACAAAAAGGCTAAGGGCTATAGATGCCACCTGGGCTACTTGCCCCTAACCTCTGCCAAGTCAGACTCAACCCACTCCAATCAAAGGGTATGCCAAGGGTGACTGACCAGACCATTCCCCAGATCCAGTTCCCCCTGTGCCCAACTACCTTTCCTTTTTCCTTCCTGAGTGGACTGTTATAAATTCAGATGCTGGTTCCTCAACATGGTGTTGCTGGACTACATTCTCTAATATCTTTCTATCCCCTCTACCTCTCTTCCTTGTTTCTCTTCAGGGACCCTTCTCACAAGAGTCTCCTTGCATAGGAGAATCAAGGGTTACTACAGCTGGGTGTGGTGAAGGAGGTTCCTTTTGAGTATGGGAACAAGGGGTTTTATTCCTGATACTTTTTAATCCCGAAGGCCAAGGGTGGTTTATGTCCCATTCTGGATATGCAAGACCTCAACAGATACCTGAAGAAGATAAAGTTCTGCATGGTCTCACTGCCCTCCATTATTCTCTCCCTAGATCCAGGAGACTGGTATGCCTCCCTTACCCTAAACAATGCATATTTTCGTGTGGTGATCTTACCAGGTCACAGGCACTTCCTCTGATTTACAGTGGGTTCTTATCACAACCAGTCTGCGGTCATCCTGTTTGGCCTACCTACAGCACCAAATATTTTCACCGAGTGCATGGCTGTGGTGGACACTTGCCTCAGACACTGGGGTATCCAGACCCACCCATAATTCAATGACTGGTTGGTCAAAGGCAGCTCCAAAATCCATGTCCAGTGGGATATCTCTGTTCTGCAGGCTACATGCTGCTTCTTAGAACTACTAGTTAATGACAAAACATCCACGTTAGTTTCAGTGAAAAGTGTATAATTCATTGGAATGGTGCTCGACTCAATCTGTGTAAGTGTGTTTCTGCCACTAGACAGGTTTCAGGCCCTGATGGACCCCATCATGGAGGTATCTGCATTTCCCCTGACAATGGTCAGGGTATGCCTACACCTGCTGGGACAAAAGGCCATAAAAATGGTCTGCCATGCCAGGCTCTGAATGTGGAACTAACAGTAATGGCTAGTGCTGACCTGTTCCCAGTCTAGGGATCACTTGACAAAGATCATTAACTTTTCTCCAGGGAGCTCACCTTCCTGCAATGGTGGACCAATTAGAAGGAAGTCCTGGAGGGAGTTCTGTTCAACAGCCCCCCTTCCCTCTATTAAGTTGATGTTAGGTTTCTCAGACCTTGGCTGGGCTACACAATTTGAAGGTCTACAGACCCAAGGGTTATTTTCTGCAGAGGAGATGGCTTAACACATAAATGTCAAAGAACTCAGAACACCCTGATTGGTCTGTAGGGCTGTCAGGCCTCACCTGTTGGGAAAACTGGTGAGATTCCTGAGGGACAACACATAGCCTCAATGCTCTGCAACAGCAGGAAAGGGAAGTGTGCATGTCAACTCTCTGTCAAGAAAAGCTCTTTCTCTGGGACTCCTGCATCACCATGGCATCCATCTGGAGGCTTATCACCTCCTTTGCATCAGGAATACCATAAGATCACCTCAGCAGGTACTTCTGCATTCTCCACAAGGATTTGATTCATGTGTTCCTTCTGGTCCCACTCATCAGTTGGGTTCTAATAAAGTTTAAGAGGGAAAAAGCACAGATCATTATGAACTCTCCAGTGTGCCCTCACCAGCACTGATGTGGCACAGTATTTAATATAATGGTGGCCCTTCCCTGGCCCTCTTTGTGAGGATTCTCCATGGCTGAACCCAGAGGAAAGGCTCAGAACAGGTCCAGCAGGTTCCCTTGGGAAGTAGGAAGCCATCAATCAGACAGACATATCTGGTAATGGGGTCAATGTTTTCCCACTGGGCATCTGAGTGTGGTATGTTTCCCTCACACTCTTTGGTGTGGACCATCTTAGATTACCTACTGCATCTCAGTAACCAGAGTCTAGCACACTTTTCCATTAGAATGCATTTCAAGGGCATCTCCACCTTTCACCTACCAATCAAGGGACAGAAAGTGGTTTCTTATGACATATGGTCATATTCTTTAGAGGCCTTGAGAGACTTTTCCTCGCAGATGTGGACCTCCATTCTTCAATGGGATCTTAACTTGTTTCTCTTTAGGCTCACCAGCCCCTCTTTTGAGCCACTGGGCTTCTGCTTTCTTTTCGACAGTCATGGAAGGTTTGCTTTCCCATTGGTGGTGACATCAGCAAGATGAATCTCGGAGATTAAAGCCTTGACCTCATAACTGCCTTACATGGTCTTCTATAAAGATAAGGTACAGTTGTGGCCCCACCTGACCTTCCTGCCAGAGATGCTATCTGTCTTTCATATGAACCAGTATATATTCCTGCTGCTGTTCTGTCCCAAACCACATAAGACCAGTAAGACCACATAAGACCATCTACGCTACTAGATGTTTGAAGGGTGTTAGCTTTTTACTTGAAACGTACCAAGTCTTTCTGTAGATCAAGCCAGGTCTTCATTGCTACACTGGATTGAATGAAGGGTCCTCCAGTTTCCTTGCAGAGGATTTCCAATTTGATCACCTCATGTATAAAGACCTGTTATGACCTGGCAGAGGTCCTGCCTCTGCTGATTGTCATAGCCCATTTGACTGAAGCTCAGGTATCCTCTTTGGCCTTCCTGGTGCATATCCCTATCCAGGGTATCTGTTGAGCTGTCATGCAGTCCTCTGTTCACAGATTCACTGCACATTATGCCATCATTCGGCAGTCCAGAGAAGGTGCTGGGTTTGGCAGAGCTGTGTTGCAATCTGCATATCCATGAACTCCCACTCACCCCTGGTGGTACTGTTTGGAGTCATCTAATGTGGAATGGACATGAGAGAGCACTCAGAGGAGAAAAGATTATTTCCATAACTAGTGTTCTTTGAGATGTGTTGCCCATGTCCTTTCCACATTCCATCTCCTTCCTCACTATTGGAGTCTCCAGCAAGAAAGAACTAAGGGTGGGCAAGCCAATGGTACCTCTTACACCACACCATGAAGGTCCCACTTCAGAGGGTGCCAGATTCAGTCCTCAATGAATATTGCTTAGGTAACAACTTCTGGCACTGGTGCATGTGGTGATCTCACACACCTAATGTGGAATGGATGTGAGTAGCACATCTTGCAGAACGCCAGTTATGGAAACAGATAACTGTCTTTTTTTAAAGTGAGGTGAAACTGGGAGGTATGCAAGACAAATTAGACCACTAAATGGGATATGGTAGCCTGGAAAGATTGCAGAGCCACCAAAGTTAGTGTTACTGGAAAGCTCAGTTGTACATTTAGCAGCAAATCTAGCTCCTGCTTCCACAAGTGTGGTGACTTCCCAAGCAGTGGAATCACTATGGTTCCATTACACAACACAATAGGAGCTGGATACAGTGTTGACCTCCGTATGAGGGTGTAAAGGGCTCCGCCCTTCTTCTGAGCACTCCTCGGTTGCTGAGGGGAGGGGAGCCTTGTAGTCTTTACTCAACTGTCTGAGGGACAGGAAGTGTCCAGGATGTGGCCTGGGGCCAGACCTCTTCTTTTACTCCCTGGTGTGGTTGCTGGGGGACCCAAGCCTGCCCGGGTAACCTATAAGTAGCAGTTATCTGCTGAGTCTCAAAAGTGATTGGTTGCTGTCATGTCCCTGGGCCACTTCCCCGGGAAGCCGCTCCATCCAGCCCTTTCTCTGGGGCCTTGTGGTCAAGTTCCCCCTCTCTGGAGTTCTGCAAGGGTTGCCATTGGCTTCTTGGCTAGTTTTCAGCCATGGGACCTGGTTCCAGCCAGGTACGAAGACCAGCTGCCACTCAGAGCGGTCCAGAGTGCTGATGTTCTCCCAATCAGCCATTAGGTCTGCCTGGGTCAAGCACCAGGAAGGAACTGCCAAGCCCTGGCCTAGCTGCTTCTTTTATATCGGCCTGCTGCACCCTGCCACTCTATTCTCCTTGGAGGACCTCTCTTCTGCTCCTGTTGCTGTGCAGAGTGAAGAAGGGCCTCCAGTAGTGATATTGGGGCCTTGTCCACCCTATCACAGAGGGATTGTTAGATATGTGGCTCAGAGCCAAGCTCTCAGGCCCTAAACAAGAAAAAGGTATATTCATAAGATTATGCTTTCATGATAGCATGTAGACTGAGATAGTTTTAAAAGTTCCTTCCCCATATTAGCCAATCAGTTATCAAGGAATAAACTAGTGTGCAGAAAGCAGATTCTTTATATTTGGTTTCTGTGCTTTTATGAGTAAGCCCTTGTAGCGAGAGGAAGACATTTTCCTTTTCATTATATGAAGTGGTCCATAAGAGTAAAGTTCTTAATACATGATACTGATATCTTTTTTGTTCAAGAGAATTTTGACTTGTTTTAGCTGTAACTGCTGCTTTTGTGGTTGAGTGGTTTGTATTTTTAATCAACAAATAAAGGAGCAGTTTCTGAATAAGCTGATGGGCAGAGAGAAATTAATTTGGTCTCTCATTCACTATTAATTTAAACTGAATATGAGTTTTTTGTGCTTATGTTAAAGTTTCATATGGAATGTCTTGTATGTAAAACAGAAATACATCAATCCTGTATGAAAAAATACTCGATTAAAATTAACCATATTAAAATGATTCAATTATTTTTTTAAAAAAGTAAATCATTCTCATAAGTTTACAGTGTGTGTAGGTTATTATGAATGAGGTTGGTCCTGTTTCCATAGCTGCAAATCATATCTAGAGTAAATAGTAACTTCTCAGATAAAACAATTCCATAAATTATAGCCTCCATGGTCTCCTTTGTATGTATGAATGCAGACATTGCTTAAGTTACCATGACAGTTTTCCTCCAGATAAAAGGCATTCATATGAACATACTATACAGGCAAACATTTGGAAAGGGTGGATTTAGATTTGTATTTCAATTTCAAAATAGGTTATCTGTGATTGATAGGAGAAACTTACCTTTTGGGCTATCAGCAAATTTAAAGGACATGAATGTTAAGGCACAGGTGGTGGGAATACTTGAATGGTAATACATTTACATTGCAAATGTACTAAGTCTGTTGCAGATGGAATGCTGCCACAAATGAGTATCAGCTGCAAGCCCTAGTATAGCAGATAGCTGTTAAATGCATAATTCTGGTCCATGGAAAATGCACTCTTTCAGTAGTTTACATTCTGTTTCCTATTCATTTATGAGGACTCCTTTTCATACAGGAACCGTCACTTTTATAGAAATTTATTTTACAGTGCTTTACTTTTAAATGACACTAAAGGTTATGAAGACAATATCACCCATCTGAATACTAACCCTGTAAGTACCTTTGGTGGTATAAAAATACATAGGAATTACTGTGCTGTATTCTGTGTTCTCATGATATTTTTCACACCGCCTCCTTCTTTAGCATTTTTCTGCACTGCAACAATGTCATTGCTGACAATGCATCACCAAATACTACATGTATAGGTGAAAATAGGATTGTAAGACACCTTATGACAGTTTGTGCCAGGCTTATATTCATCCTCAAATGCAGCTATGCATCTTCAAATGTATTCTTTCCATTTAATATTTTCTTATTTCAGAAATGGGAAAGAAGGCAAAGAATGTGAATGGCATAATGCTCCAAAAGGAAGCCCATTGTACTCAGTGGTGATTTACACTTAGGGCCAAATTCCTTGCTTCTGCAAATGGCTACATGCCATGACCCACTAGTCTCAAACCAGAGGTTGCAGGATATATAATAGCAGCCATGATTCAACCCTCCATCTGGCAGACTGCTCACGCTTGATTATCTGGGACCCAGGAAGAAAAAGCCCAGTTTGAGGTGCCACCCCTGCAGTCCTACTGGTGGAGTTCTAGAACAAGTGATTGGCCTGCTGGCCCTATTTAACCAAGCATCAGGAAGAGGGAGGTGTCTGAACAACTGGATTCCACCCTCCTCTGGACTGTGTACCATGTGCTTCCTGTCCCCTGGCCAGGTTGATTTCCTGTCATCCTGACCCAGCATGACTCCTGAAATCTGATTCGTGATTCTGATTGCTAGTTTGTGTCTTGCCTCTGACCTTCTGGTATCCTGATCCAGTTGACTCCATTTTTTTTTGTGAGTGAAGACTCTGGCCCTGTCCAGCTGTGACAGTTTTTTCAGACCACAGTTAGTGTGAGGATCTGAGCCTGGTGTGAGAAGGATGAACCCAGCAGCACCACTGCAGCCACTAGATGCACTGGACTTACCCAAATGGGTTCTCCCTCCTCAGCTAGATAATCAAGCACCTCAGGCCTAAGTCGTAAAGACACTCACTACACTCAGTGGCTGCAGGACCAAGTGAGGCAAGTCAGCATGAGGAATACAGTGCTGAGAATGCAACATGCAGTGCCTTGTTAAGAACAAAGGCCTTCAGTACCCTTTCCCCAACAGTATGACGGGAGCCACTTGTGTTTCGTGAGTCACATGAATCAAGCCTGCCTTCTCTTTCTGACACGTTCCCAAATCTATGCCTCTGACTAGGCCAAGGTAACCTGCTGACAGGAGATGCATTTGACTGGGCTTTTCCATTGCTGAAAGGACATAGCCTTGTGCGGATAGATGTTTTTTGGAATGCTTAGGTTTTCTCCAGTAAGTGTCCATTATCATTGATGACCTGCATTGAACAGAAATGCCTGAGGTGATTCTGAGGGGACTCCAGTGAGGCAAGGCACAATGGCATCCAATGTAGTGCACTTTCACTGCCCCACAAGAGGCCAACCTAGAAGAGGGGATGATGTCATGACTGCAAGGTCTTGAACATGGTTCTGCAAGGTGTATAGGAGCAGCCATACTCCAATTCTCCATTTGGGTAGCCTGATGATGCTTGTTTACCTGGGCCCCAGTTTGAGTCTTTGCCCCTGCAGTCCTATTGGTAGAGTCTCAGAGGAGAAGACTGGCCTACTGACTGTGTTTAAGACAGAGTAGGAACAGGAAGCTATGTGAACGAGACTTCACCCTGCTCTGGTATGCCTCATGCTTTCTGCTCTTACTGCTGCCTGTTCCCCCCCTTCCTTTGCAGTTTGATTTCCTGACATCCTGACTCAAGATCTGATTTGTGGTTCTGACCTCTGGTTTGTCTTCTGCTTCTGACTTCTGTTATTCTGATCCATCTGACTTCTGATCCCTGTCAGTGAGTGTGGACCCTGCTTTAACAGTTATGCTGGACCACCTATGACTATGTCTTGATGGTGTAGTTTTATTGAAATTCCGTCCATTGAAACCAGCAGAGAATATGGCCCATCATATTTTACTTATGCAGCTGAATCTTGACTCCGCAAGGCATTGAAATCAACGGGAGGCTCAGCCTTTCCTGGAGATGTTTAGCATTTTGCATGACTGACCTCTTGCTAAATAGGTAGCCTAATCCAAACTCTACTGTCTTTAATAGGCTGTGGATGAAGCATTGAGATAGCTTTTTGGTCTGTACTTGTGAGTTGAAATAACTACCCTCCCTCTACTTACAGATTTAAACTGCACCAGTATTTTGACGAATTGTTAGTTAAAGGATTGCAGTGTATCCAGAAAGGGCTGATATAATGGGTATCATTTGAGGTAGGTGAAATAGTTACATACACCATCTTCTGTTTGTGTTTTGAATGTCTTTGAACAAGACTGCAAGCATCAGTGTTGAACAGGTAACATCTCAGGTTTTAAATATCTCATTACCCTTTTGACGAGACAAGAAGTTTGCTTTCACACCACACGTAGCTTTCAGACCTGAACCAGTGTAGGTTTATTATGCAATCCGCCCCTCCCTCATTGTGTAAAGGAAATTCACTTGCCCTTTTTTCTGAGTAGATTTGCCTCCTAAACTTCAAATTACACAGTGTTTTAGATAAAAAGTATCAAACTGATTTATTAACTGCAGAAAGATATATTGTAAGTGATTGTAAGTAGTAAGCTTATAGGTAAAAGTTGATTAAGAAATACAAGAAAAGTATGATCTGAGTTCTGAAACTAGACAGCATTTGAATCAAGCAAGAACACCACAGATTTTCCATACACAAGCTAGAAAGCCCTTCTAGCCAGGAACCATCGCCACAGTTCAATCTCTAGAGCTGTTTCCAGGGGTTGAGTTGGGGTGGGGGATTGAGGGCACTGATGTAATTTCCTCTTTTTATAGGTTCCTCCAACTCACTGGAAAGATCTTTGGCACTGAAGTGAGACCATTGTCCACTGTTTACGTGACCTTATTTTGTACACAAATCCTGTAATAATCCTTGTTGCTATGGATTCCCCTTAATGAATCAATGTCTGGCTTCTTCATTGGTGTCCCTGAAAGTCTGCTTGTGTAAGTTCAGAACTTCACATACACTGACAGCACACACAATCCAACGGGATATTAATATTTAACTGATTGAGACTTTTAAAGTGGTGCTGCAAAATATATCATAATCATCTCATAACCATATCATCAGGATGAATATGGGGGAACCAGGGTGTTGTTTGGTGGTACAGAGTATCACAGTGACCCACTATAATGGGTTTGGCCAGCCCTGCATATATATAAATGTGAATATGTAGTCTTTTTTTCTCGTGAGAGGATAGGAGAAAAAGCAGGGTTAGGTTGGTCATTAGGAATAACTCACTAACGGGTTAGACAAACACCTGTCAGGAATGGTCTAGTTATTACTTAGTTGTGCCTTTAGTGCATGGAATTAAACTAGATGACCTACTGAGGTCTCTTCTTCTATCACTCTATGAGAAATAAAACAAGCATAAAGATATTGAATTCCACACTAATTGCCAGAAATTACAATGAGATACTCAGTGTTATCACAAATTATTTGCTGTGTGGACAAATTATTTTAGTACTCATAAAAATGCAATAACTAAATTTAAATGCTTGGAAGTAATGTATTTTTTCTGAGTGAGAGAAAATCAAATAGCAAATGAGCATCAAGAACACTTATCAATCCTTTTATAGAGTGTAAAAATCTTGCTATTACACCATTAATTGTAACTGATGCTTTGATTAGGGCATTTAATAGAGTTTATTCCCAAATTCAAGTTCCATTCCTACATGAAAGAGGTATCCCTGTCCTACATATCCAGGTGCCTTTTCTGCATTGAATGAAATAGCTACTGCATGCTCATTTTAATGTTGGTTAATGTTTATTAAATCTATAAAAAAAACCTGATATTGTTTTAGTGGCTAATGAAGCCTGCTTGGTTTGGATGAATTAATTCAGGAAGAATAGATTCTAATACCCTAGCTAGTGGTTTTGTAAGGATTTTACAATCTGGGTTAATTAAAAATATGGGTTTATAGCTTCCACATTTTCCCACATCTTTACCAGGCTTTAAAATAACAGAAATTATGGTGCTCATAAGTGATCTAGGTGTTTTAGCACACACAGAGGCTGCTCTAAATGTCCTGCACAAATTTGCCTCAAATTTGCTTTAGAAATGTTATATAACTAGATTAGCAATGGTTACCTCCCATAACTCTACTTTGTTTACTGGTTTATCTACCTTATTGTTTCTAATTGTATTTGTACTTTATATCGGTTGAAAGTTAAGTTTTGCTATGGATTAAAAACCAAGATACCTTGAAGGACATTTTGTAGAAATGGTGAAATAGTTGAGCTGGTCAACCTTTTTTTCCAATGATTTTTTTTCATCCAAAAAACGTGGTTTAATTGGAAGTGCCACTTCTTGATTTTTGAAAAAAGCATTGGGGGGGGGGGGGCGAAACAGAAATAACACCCATAAAATGTTCTGTGTTCTTGAAATATTTCTTTTTGAATCTAACATTTTATTTCATGTTTTATCTTACAATTTTTTTAAAGTAGTTTAAACGATTTGTCTGATAGTTGTGGTTGAACTACCATGCTAAAAAAAAGAGAGAGTAGCTGTCATGGCACAAGCGGCGGGAGGAATTAGGCACCCTAACTATGTGCTTGGTATCTAAGATAAGAGCTATTTTTAGCATGTTGACTCCGTCACAGTTAGCACGAGTATATCTCCTCCAGCTGGAATATTCATTTCCATGTTGAAATGCAGATATGCTGAATATAATATTTGCCAGTGTACACCAGAGCAAACCCTTCTCTTAGCATGCTAGCTCTTATTCCAGTGAAAAATTTAGCCTACTGACATTGTGCTTGCTTATATGTCAGTGATGAAACAGAACCACTGTGGTTAGAGCTGGTCATGAACTTTTACAACAAAATGCTTTTCTGTTGGAAAATGTTGATTCCTCATAACCAAAATGTTTATTGGATATGTACCAATTTTCATCAGGAAAGGTTTTTTTCAGGTCAAGGCTGGAGTATGAAAGGGGAACAGACCCCCCTCAGCCCATCTAGCCAGTTAGCTGGCATACATGGGATGGGGAAAAAACAAGTGCAAGTCACCACTCTAGAACAGAGATTTATACTTGAAAATCCCACATACTCTGAGAGTACATGAATGGCCAGACTCTTCTGGGATAACTATGCTACACCACATTGAAAAATATTGAATGGTCTAACATTCATCTTGATGCACAATGGAAATGCCCGGCTCTTACCATGGTGAATGAATCCTGCCTACCTTGCTCAAACTTTATCATCTGAATGACAGGCTACCTGTAAACAGAAGGCCGATTTCAAGAGTGCCAAGATGGTAAATACACTGGGAGCAGTGACACATACAAATAATCATTAGTCCAATTGACATCAGTAGATCTACTTGTAAAAGTAACTGCTCATCAATGTAGCAGATTCAGAATCTTGCTCAAAGTAGAAACATAGAATCATAGAACACTAGAACTGGAAGGGACCTCGAGAGGTCAACAAGTCCAGTCCTCTGCCCTCAAGGCAGGACCAAGCACTGTCTAGATCATCCCTGCCTGGTGTCTGTCTAACCTGCTCTTAAATATCTCCAGTGATGGAGATTTCACACCCTCCCTCCACAGATAATTTATTCCAGTGTTTAACCACCCTGAAAGCCAGGAAGTTTTTCCTGATGTCCAACCTAAACCTCCCTTGCTGCAATTTAAGCCTATTGCATCTTGTCCTATCATCAGAGGCCAAGGAGAACAATTTTTCTCCCTCCTTCTTATAACACCCTTTTAGATATTTGATAACCACCATCATGTCCTCTCTCAGTCTTCTCTTTTCTAAGCTAAACAAGCCCAGTTATTTCAGTCTTCCCTCACAGCTCATGTTTTCCAGACTTTTAATCATTTTTGTTGCTTTTCTCTGGACTCTCTCCAATTTCTCCACATCTTTCTTGAAATGTGGTGCCCAGAGCTGGACACAATACTCCAATCGACGCCTAATCAGTGCAGAGTAAAGTGGAAGAATGACTTCTCATGTCTTGCTCACTACACTCCTATTAATGCATCCCAGAATCATGTTTGCTTTTTTTGCAACAGCGGCACTCTCTTGACTCATGTATAACTTGTGGTCCACTATGATCCCTAAATCCCCTTCTGCAGTATACTCCTTCCTAAACAATCACTTCCCATTCTGCATGTGTGAAACTGATTGTTCTTTACTAAGTGGAGTGCTTTGTGTTTGCCCTTATTAAACTTAATTCTGTTTACCTCAGACCATTTCTCTAGTTTGTCCAGATCATTTTGAATTTTGACCCTATCCTCCAAAGCACTTGAAACCTCTCCCAGCTTGGCATCATCTGCAAAATTAATAATCATACTCTCTATGCCATCATCTACATAATTTATGAAGCTATGGAACAGAACTGGTTCTTAAACAGCCCCCTGTGGAACTCCACTTGTTATGTCCTTCCAGCATGATTGTGAACTGTTAATAACTACTCTCTGAGAATGGTTATCCAACCAGTTATGCACCACCTTACAGTAGCCCCATCTAGGTTGTATTCCCTAGTTTATTGATAAGAAGGTCATGCAAGACCATGTCAAATACCTTACTAAAGTCTAAGTATACTATGTTCACTGCTTCTCCCTTATCCACAAGACTTGTTATCTTATCAAAGAATGCTATCAGATTGGTTTGACATGAATTGTTCTTTACAAATCCATTACCTATCACCTTATTATCTTTCAGATGTTTGCAGATTAATTCCTTAATTACATGCTCCATTATCTTCCTTGCACAGAAGTATCCATATACAAGTATCCATATATAAGAATTAATGTGCTTTCATGTACTTAATTTGCCTTAGGGTACTGATGTGTCCCTACAAACTCTGGTTTCATATATTGGAGTACATGTATATGTTATTAAATCATGTGCCAATTCATTACATATTTGCACAATAAATCCTCACATTTCTATTCCTTTCCCGGACCTCTTAGTATTTCTCTTATTACTGACAGTAAATATATTGAAAATCACCACTGTAAGAGGTTAAAAAAGAGATTTTTTAAAAATACTTTGTAAAACATAATACAGAAAATTTAGAGATAGGCATTGCACTGCCAGGCTACCAGATATGTGAGTTTGACTGTTTTCCTTTGGGAGATGATAATCTAATGTAGTAATGCAGAGGTCAGAATGTGGAGAACATTCAGAGAATCAAAAATATTAAGCAATGAAGTACCAGATTAGAAACACTTCTACTGTAGTTATAGACATCTTTTCAAATCTGGAAGTTTCCACTGTCTCAGAATAAATCAGGAGACCTGAATTTTTAATCGAAGTTTCTGCATGGTTCAAAGGAGAAGGGGCAATGTTGTATGTAAATGTTAGCAATATCTTTGCATCTGGTTTAATATATCCATGTTCTTTAGTCCACTGATTATTTTGGCTTTCATTTAAGCATCTAAAACTGTAGGTCAAAAGGATGTATTAATACTTAGGGGAGAAATAATAGGATTATGTGCAAATTCTACTTTACATTTTCCTTTACAGCATTTGTGATATTTTAGGACATTTTTTTCTTATGCTCTAGAGTTGATGAAGTATTTTAATTAGTCCCAGGAGATTTTGGTTCTTATTTAGACTTCGTCTGCAAATTTTTGCTCTATTGAATTTCTTTTCATTCTTTTCCCCTACCAAAAACAGAAGGAATCCAAGATGTATCCCTTCTTTGCCACCACCACAGGAATAGTCAAAATGGATTCACCAAGGGCAAGTCATGCCTAACCAATCTGATTAGCTTCTATGATGAGGTAATTGGCTCTGTCAACATGGGGAAGTCAGTGGATGTGATATATATTGACTTTAGCAAAGCTTTTGATATGGTGTCCCACAATATTCTTGCCAGCAAGTTAAGGAAGTATGGAATGGATAAATGGACTGTAAGGTAGATAGAAGGCTGTCTAGATTGTCAGGCCCAATGGGTAGTGATCAATGGCTCGAAGTCAGGTTGGTGGTTGGTTTCAAGTGGAGTGCCCCAAGGATCAGTTCTAGGGCCGCTTTTGTTCAACTTCCTTATTAATGACCTGCAGATGACACTAAACTAGGGGGAGAGGTAGATACGCTGGAGAGCAGGGATAGGATCCAGAGTGACCTAGACAGATTAGAGGATTGGGCCAAAAGAAATCTGATGAGGTTCAACAAGGACAAGAATCCCAAGCATTCTTACAGGCTGGGGACCGACTGGCTAAGTAGCAGTTCTGCAGAAAATGACCTGGGGATTACAGTGGATAAGAAACTGGATATGAGTCAACAGTGTGCCCCTGTAGCCAAGAAGGCTAATGGCATATTAGGTTGCATTAAGAGGAGCATTGCCAGCAGATCTAGACAAGTCATTATTCCCCTTTATTCGGCACTGGTGAGGCCACATCTGGAGTACTGCATCCAATTCTGGGTCCCCCACTACAGAAAGGTTGTGGATGCATTGGAGAGAGCCCAGCGGAGGGTAACCAAAATGATTAGGGGGTTGGAGCACATGACCTATGAGGAGAGGCTGAGGGATTTGGGCTTATTTAGTCTACAGAAGAGAAGAGAGGGGGGATTTGATAGCAGCCTTCAATTTCCTGAACGGAGGTTCCAAAGAGGATGGAGAGAGGCTGTTCTCAATAGTGACGGATGGCAGAACAAGGAGCAATATTCTTAAATTACAGTGGGGGAGGTCTAGGTTGGATATTAGGAAAAACTATTTCACTAGGAGAGTGGTGACGTACTGGAATGTGTTATCTAAGGAGGTGGTCGAATCTCCATCCTTAGAGGTTTTTAAGTCTCAGCTTGACAAAGCCCTGGCTGGGTTGATTTAGTTGAGATTGCTCCTTCTTTGGGCACGGGGCTTGATTCAATGACCTCCTGAGGTCTCTTCCAACCCTATGATTCTATGAGGTGCAGAATGGCACCTAGTGGGATTTTCAGACCAGTCTAGGCTCCCATTTTCTATTGATTTGGTTGGGAGCTGCCAGGTTCTCAATTATAGCCATTTGATTTTTTTTTGAAAACCAAGCCATTTATTTGGGTGCCTCAGGGACTAATTTTAAGCTCTTAACTTGTGAAAATCATCTTGGTCTTGGAGGGTACCCAGCTTTACAAAAATAATAATGTTAACATTTCTAATTTATTGTCAAGTACTTTTGCCTTCATAATGAATTATGCACCATACCATTCAGGTGGCCTTTGTTTTTGCGACCTGCCTAAGTCAAAGCAAAAGTATCACTAATTCCTTGAATTAAAATACTGCTGCAGAAAGTATATGTCTGAAAGATTAAATAAGTCTATAAGATCTGGTAACTAGAGAAGGCTGAATTATTTATTGTAAATAGTATGTATAATTAATTTAGATTTTTTCCCACCATTTGTGGATTATCCACTTTCACATGCTAATTTTGTTAATCATTCTTAATTACATTTGTTTGCACACTAGTACACTTCTTCACATGATTTTGTAAGCAATGCAATTGTTTGTAGGAAGAACAGGCAATTCCCCAAACATTGGTATAGCAGTTAGTGAATAGCACATAAAGATAAGGGGAAGAAACATGATAGAAGTTAACAGTGTTTGGATGTATCTGATTGACCAATCTCTTCTGGCAATCCACTGATAGACCAATGCATTTATATTTGCCCTTCTACAGTATATATTCAAAAAGAGAAGATTTCAAAAGGAAATTATATGAATCTGGTTTTATATCTTTATTGAGCCAGAGGCTATACAAACACAACAAAATGATGTTTCTTGCACCAAAGAACTTTATCCAGGTCTGGATCCCTTATGCATTATTGCAATATAATTAAATTATTATACAAATTAACAATCATTATATTAAAGTATTTTAATAAAATCTATAGGTAACCCTTTAATATGATAGCGATCTTGAAAAGGAATGAGAAGGCAAAAATATTTGTTAGTTGAGGAAAGAGAATGACTGGAGGAACTTGAAAAGATTTTCCAAAACATTTGGAAGGAAAAATGTCAGCACCTCATTGGGTTCCAGGTTAATCATATTCCAGGAAACAGACATAGGTATCATCATAGGCTGAATGAAACGTCAGTAAGAGTAGTCAAAATAAGGGCAGAATTGAAGATGTAAAAAGAATAGGATTGAAAATAATATTGAACATATTGCAGTTACACTGTTATCTGTCAGTGATATACCACTATATGGGGCATTGTGTTCAATTCTTGTTACTCCATCAAAAGAAAGAGCATAAAATAGAAGAAGGACCTCAGCTGGAGTATTGTGTCCAGTTCTGGTCACCACATTTCAGGAAAGATGTGGGCAAATTGGAGAGAAGATTGAAAGAACTGGGTTTGCCTAGTTTGGAAAAGAGAAGGTTGAGAGGGGACATAATAGCAGCTTTCAAGTACCTGAAAGGGTGTTTGTTACAAGGAGGAAGGATAAAAAATATTTTCCTTAAATTATTCTCCTTAATCTCTGATATTAGGGCAAGAAGCAACAGTATTAAATTGCAGCAAGGGCTGGATAATAGAAAAAGCTTACTAATTGTGAGGTGGTTAAACACTGGAATAAATTGCCTTGGGAGCTGGTGGAATTTCCATCATTGGAGATATTTAACAGCAGATTAGTTAGACATTTATCAGGTATGACCTAGATGGTGCTTGGTTCTGCCATGAGGGCAGGGGACTGGACTTGATCTCTCAAGGTCTCTTCCAGTACTAGTATTCTATGATTCTATGTATGGGAGATACAGAAGTCTCTTTAATGCTCTAATAATTTTTATGAGGCAATACTAAATACACTAGAACTGTTTATCTGAGAGAAGGCCAAGGAGAGATGATGGGGACATATAACATAATTAATGCTAGATACAAGTATTTGAATCAGCAACTCCTTTTTAGCCTCTCTTAATCCAAGCTTAAATGAGACATTCATGTGAAAGACAATGAATTTAATACTGTTGAAAATAAAACCTCATTTTCTACACAGTATATAATTAACCTGTGAAATCCTGTGCCACAAAGTGTCATTAAGAAAAATATTTTATTAATACTAAAAAGAAATTTATAGGAATAATGAGACTATCTGGATTTACAATAAGTAGGACTTTTTAAAAAAAATTAAAGAGCTATAAATACTCTTGTTTCCTGACGTACAACCACCACTAAGGGTATATCTAGACTACATTGTCGAAACTGCCCTTTTTTTAAAAAAAACTTCACCTGCGTCCACACTGCAATCACATTCTTTCTAAATTAAATTGAAAGACCGGAGGGTTTTTTTCGACATTGATAAACCTCAAATTATGTGGAAGAATGCCTCTTCCTGGTGGCCATTCTGTGAAGAGCAATCAGGGCTTTCTTTCGAGAAGGCATCCACGCAGTCTGGACACTCTCTTTTGAAAAAGCCGATTGCTTTTTCTATGCGGTTTTGAGGTGTGGATGCTGTCTTTTGAAAGAAGATTTTTCTAAAGAGCTCTTTTGAAAAAGCTTCTTTTGAAGAAAGCTTGCAGTCTAGTGTATCCTAAGGGCGTATCTAGACTACGCCGAATGGTAGAAAGAGGATATGCAAAGAGGAATGCAAATTCCGATCGTACTTTCGAAAGCAGAGCTTTCGAAAGTGAAAGTAATTAAGATGCAGCTTTTTCGGTGAGCCTCCCCCGTCATTGAAAAGCCGCTCTTCCTTAAAAAAGGAGGTTTACATGGCTTTCCACGGAATTTGCATATCCTCTTTTGACTGTTCAGCATAGTCTAGATACGCCCTAAGTGATAAATTTAGGAAGAAACTCCCCTCTCTACAGGCTTTTGCAAAACTGCCTGTTACGGGGTTTCTTATAACTTTCTGTGACACATCTGGCATTAGTCATGGTCAGAGATGAGACACTGGACCATTTGTACTGGGGCCTATTCTGATAAGACAGTCACATGTTTTTCTTTGTTCCTTAATTATTTTTATACAGAGGATATTGTTCCATAAAAATAACCTTGCAGATTGCTTTACTCTTCCTTTAAGAGTTACAGCTACAATGGACAACATTTTGTTATTTGTCTACCAGTTGTTGTATCATTTTGGCATTGAAAAAGACTTATTTTGGAAGATGGGAAGAGAGATGGGTAACAGATAGCAGCTTTTCATGTATCAGGAACATCCTTATCAGAAGATTGTGCTTTGTCAGTTCTCTGAAACTATATCATAAAGCTAACCACACTTCTGTGCCTGCAAACTGATTGAGGTGTATAACCTTCACTATTCTCAAAGGAAATTCTCCATTGGCATGATCTATTGCTTATATAGATGCTTAGCACCAGTGAACTGGCAAAAAATAGGCATAATACATTGAAAAATTAGGGCCTCTGTTTCTAGTGTGCTCATCATAACAGTTGGAGTGACAAAATACAATACAACATTTTCTTAATACCATGATGCAGATATCATTTTGGCTTACTGTAATTTCATTACATTTTGAACTGGCTGTGCAACTGCATTCTACATTCATTGAATTTGATGTAGGGTGCCCTCCATGATGCAGAATTATAGAGCAGAATCTGAGCGTTCAAAAAACAACAAAAAAATCTATGCTTTTTGGTTGAAAAGGTAAACTTCTAAATATGAACAGAATGCAAACCATTTCAGTGTTGTCTTTGCGAATTTGCAGATTCCCTGAATGGAAAAATAGCTCTGAGAAGTGCTACATGTCCCATGCTTCTAAAAAAAAGTATTAATCTTGAAGGGAAAACAATAATAATTCAAATACTGATATTGGTAAACTATTTCACTTCTGGGAAATATACCAGAAACAGCCTTGCCCCACAGTCCCAACTATACCCATAAGACATAATTCTCCAAATCTATATGTAACAGTTTATAAGAAGTTATATTTTTAATGCCAAGTTATCCAATAAAATTAGAATTAATTTAGAATCACCATAAAATAAGAACGTAATAAGTTTACTGCATCAAAGTAATGGTCCATGTAGCAAAGTATCCTAACTCTGACAGTGGCCAGTGCCAGATATTTCAGAGGAAATTATCAGAAGAGGACAATTTCAAGTGATCTGTTCTCTGTCATTCAGACCCAGCTTCTGGCAGTTGGAAGTTTAGGAACAGCCAGACTACGTGTTTGCATCCCTGGAGAGTAGCCATTGATGGGTTCATCCTCCATTAACTTATTTGATTCTTTTTGAACCCAGTTATGCTTTTGGATTTCACAACAACACATGGGGAAGTATTGTGAAAAGAAGTACTTCTTTTAGTTTGTTTTAAACTTGATGCCTATTAAATTAATTGGATGACCCCTAATTTTTTTGATATGTGAAGGGGTAAGTAGCACTTTGCTATTCCCTTTCTCCATATCATTAATGATTTTAAAGGCCTCTATGGTATCTCCCACAGTCATCCTTTTTCTGAATTGAACAGCCTCAGTCTTTTTAATTTCTCTTTGTCGGAAGGGTGTTCCATATCCCTAATCATTTTATTGTTTTCTATGTATCTGTTCCACTTCTAACATATCTTTTATGAGATGAGGTGACCAGAAATGAATGGTTTATTCAAGATGTAGTTGTACCATACATTTATATAGTGGCATTTTGATAATTTCTGTTTTATTTTCTTACTGTTTTCTTACATTTTCTTTCTGAATTATTCTCTTACTGAATCCTGACATTATTAGTTTTATTGCCTGCTGCTGCACACTGAGCAGATGTTTTCATGGAACAATCCATGATGACTTCCAAACCTCTTAACTGAGTGGCAATAGCTAACTTAGACCCCATAGCTTTTTATGTATAGCTGTGATTATTTTTTCCAATGTGTATTATTTTTTCACTTATCAACACTGAAATTTATCTACTATTTTGTCACTCAGTCACACAGTTTTATGTGATTCCTTTGTAACTCTTTTCAATCAGTTTTGGAATTATCTCGAGTAATTTTGCTCATCTGCAAATTTTGATACCTTAGTGCTTACCTCTTTCTTTCAGATCATTAATGATTTTGTTGGACAGCACAAGTCTCAGTACTGATCCATGTGGGACCCTGATATTTACCTCTCTGCATTGTGGAAAAATTTATTCCAGCCCTTTTTTTCTTACTTTTAGTCAGTTGCAATCCATGAGAGAACCTTCCCTCTTATGCGGTCAGTACTTAGTTTGCTTAAGAGCATTTGGTGAGGGACTTTGTCAAAAGCTCTTTGAAAATCCAAACTCATTGTATCCTGGATCGTCCCTGACCATGTTTGTTGATTCTTGCAGAATGAAAATTTAATATCAAATTATGTATGTTTAAGGATATTGTATAAATGATATTATTCCTTTCCATATTTAATCCAGTAATAACTTCATTTAAAAAAAATATAACCTGCTGTTGGCATAGTTTCCAGGAAAACACCACAGAATTCAGAGAGGGTTCATCACAAAATTTATGTTAAGCTTGCTGCAGTGTGCTGTGCTGGGGCTTAGATCTAGGCTGAGTAACACTGAATGCAAAAGTGCTAGGTGATTTGCTCACACAACTTGCCAATAAATTACTTTATGTTCCAATCAGTTATCTATATTTTCCAGTATTTGCTAAATATGCTAGGATGTTTCTGGTGCAGTTTCACAAGAGATGGTCTAAATATTCTAGGTTGTTTATCTTTTTGAAATCTATCTAATATAAATGTGCCTTAGGCCCACTAACTTAGCTTTCATCTTGAAGAATATATATCAGAAATTTGTGTTCTCACGCCACTGGAAGTTGGACTTAGGCAGCAGTTGACATTCTTTAAATAAATACTTGAGGCAAATTGGTTGAGGGGGTTGGTAATAGGGGCTAGCCAGTAATCTCTAGGTCAATTTCCTGAATATGATGCTGGTCAGTTATGACTGAAAAAATGTTCATCTCTACGAAGTTCCTACTGGACAGATTTCTACTTCACAACAACCACCACCAGATGTGGTGTCTTTATTGATGTCTTTTGGCAGAGGTGCAAATGATTCTCTTGATTTGGAACAGGTATAGAGACCCAAATAATATTTTATTTCCAAGTCATGTGTGAAGCCCTTTAAAAATGGCATTCTGATTTCGAATGCACAATAAGTACAGTCCTCCTTCTTTCCAGTGAAGAAATTACATCTCCAGTAAATTGAACAAAAAATACCTTTCTGCTACTCTGTAAGAATTTTATACCTAAAAACAGACACTAGGAGTCCTCCTAGTTCTCAGTCATAAAGGATCTCCTTCTGATATCTGTCTGAATAGTGTCCAAAGTTCAGAAAGAGTTTAAAAGGGCCCAACCCTTCCATGTTGGTAGTACTGCTGTGGGAGACTGAGCCTTTTATAAAGTCTCAGAGGGATAGCTATGATAGTCATGCACTTTCACAGATAAAACCCACTTCATCAGATGAACATTTTAGAGTAATGCAATCACAAACAGGAACCTTGCTAGTGTTTGGTAGGCCAGGGCCTTTTAAAGGAACAACCACATTGTCTATGGAAGGCCTAGACTATTTCTGGAAACGTGACTCTGGACTATAGATCTCGTGATTTCCATTAGTTGAGAGAGATATTTAAAGGGCTGACCACTTCCACCTTGATTTTGCTCATATGAGAGATCAGACTTAAGCTAGCATTGCAGCCCTAAACAGGAGTCTGGCATCTAATGCAGAAGGGTGTAGAGGCTGGGTGTGCTGGTATTTTCTGAAGTTTGAATATCTTTAGTTAACCATGAATGAACATGTGTGAAAGTAAATTCTTGGTGATCAATATACTTATAATGTACTATTTTTGTTTGGGATCAAAATGGTAATATCAGAAGTTTCCAGAAAAAGCTTGTTGTGAATGAAATAAGCATCAGATGAACATCCAATGTTTTGTATTACTGTTTGAACCCATTTATATAAGCACCCAGAGACACTTTCTGAACCTCTTTGGCTAGAAATTAGGTGATGAAATTTTCTGGAAAAAAACGCTCATGAGAATTCTGGTGCTGTACTTCTTATTTCTTTCCTGGTCAAATACCATATGGATAGCATTTCTTGCAATATTTAGGTGTATGCACACTTACTCAAAACCCGTAAGCAAGTAGGGTACATCTATACTGTACCTGGAGCTCGAACTAACCTATGCAAATTGTGTAGCTTATTTCGACTTAATTTCAAAATAGCTTACTTTGAAATTTGGATAACTTTTGGACAACTCCCCCAGCCTGCCCGAAAATGCACACTTATAGAGCTCAAAATATTTCAAAGGAATGTGGATGTTATAAGAACTTACACAGAATAAAATAGGACAGAAACAATGCATATATCTTTAATAAAGACATCTCTGTGGCTCAGCTTTTGTGTTTTCATATAAGCTCTCCATCTGAAACAAAAAAAGAGTCAGTTTGAAGGAATTTTACATTTCTAACAAGCAGTTTGAGGTATGAGCTAGGCTGACCTTTAAAAAGGAGGATAGGTGAGTACATGTGTGCGTTGTTGCTCTTCCTATAAATAAATTTTGGTCATAAAACTGTGAATGTCAGGCATACTCCCGATAGCAGATAAAATGACATTCCAGTCAAAGGAGTGATCAAAGTTATGAAATTCCAACATAAATTGGCAAGTACAACTGGCCTTATTTTTGTTGTGAAAGTAAAGATGTCACTGATTTTGGAAGCAAGAGACAGCTACTGGATATGCTGCCTTCCTCTGCATTACTGAATGTTCACATAAATAAATGTCTCCTCAGGAGCATGAAGAGTAAGCCCACTACAGAAGCTGTGACAACATTTGAATTCCATTAGTTTTGATGCAGCTGAAAGTGGGAGATCTGGGAGTTCCACACTGTAGCACAGATGACCTTTAGAGGTGACTTTGTCTTTGGAACTCTAAGTGTAATAACTGTGGTTTACCACTTTGAATTCAAACTTTCCCATAGGTAACTGCCTTTCACAACATAGCAAAATGGCTATGATGTACTACTTTAAACACATTGTTCCATTTTATATTGCAAAAGAAAGCTGAAGCAAACAGTAGCTCTCAGAAAAGTCTGAGTGGCCCCATTTAGCTCAAAGTGTCAACTCTAAAAGCTAAATATTACACTATGCTATAGATGTTAACATTTTAAATTATTTCTCTTTTGATAATTTTAGCAGAAATATGCAGCTAATGTATCTATTCAGTGTGGCTGGATGTTCTAGATGTTAAATATGGAAAAGACTTATCAGACATGCAGTGTTCACTGTAGAGACCCGAGATGTCTCCAGCATCAGTACACCTTAGGAGAAGTAAAGGCCCCTAAGTACTAATGGGAGTGTATTAGGGAGTGGTCTAGAGCTCTCTTGAATATGCTAGATGGGCTGAATAGCTCATAATATTTCAGTAGGAGAGAGCCATCGAGATTCTGTAATGTACAGAGAGGTCCTCACTCATGCAGCGCTTGCCCTACTTTGCAAGTTTGAAGTTGCTTTTGATTGTTGACAAAAGCTAGTTTTGAAAAGTATATAAATATTGAACTTCAGATGGGAACAAGGACTTCTATTTCCAGAGGGAAGTGAAGGCCTTGGAAGTTGTCAAGAAAATGGGCAAGTTTAGACTTTTTGTTTGAGATACAAGGGAAATAAGTTTTCTTCCAAGTTAACCACGTGAACTACCTCACAAGCTGTGCTCGTTGTGACTCAAAATGCCTGCATAAGATTTCATCCACAAAAATGTAGCCAAGAGTTACCAGTTTTAGAGCCAGATGCTTCCTTGCATCTAGATCAGGGTGGTTCCATTACAAATCCTTTAGAATTGCCTTCTGGGATAGAAGGCAAGATATGGCTTTTAGAGAAGGATTTGTAGAGATACTCAGATGTCTAATGGTAAATTCAAAAAGCATCTCAGTATCTAATACCCATTGAAATCAGTTGATGTTGTGCACTGAAATCAGAGCTGTTCTTACTCATACTTAGTATGCACAGCTGCATAGGGAATCAAAAAATTTGTGGCACAACTGGGTCTTAATGTCCACTCACCTGCCTCTTCCCATCCCTGTTCTGAGGCTCTGCTTCCTCCGGAGCGTATTCAGTTAACTTAAAACTGAAATAGCCTGTCAGACCTGTTAGCAGAACCTGTGAAAGAGTCATTCAAGTGGTAATGAAGCCATTTAACAGGCATTTTCGAAGCCTATGCTGATATATGAATTTACTGTGTTAGTCTACAGGGCCTTAGTTTAAAATGTTTTAAAATATCTCATTAGTTTGTTGCTAAAGATTATAAAATCACATCTCTAAATAATTGTCATCCCCCCCAAGTATCATCGGCCATAGGGGCACCAGTTTAATAGTACTCTGAAGGGCCCCATAAATCCTAAGGACAGTCCTGGCTGAAATATCTTGGAAAATCCCCCTACCTGTATAAACACCTTTAAAAATATTGGCCCCTTAATGTCCCTTTTCCATCATAAAATGGCACTTCTTTGAAAGTGGCATTAAGGTTGTTGTTGTCCAATGGAATTGTGGTAGGCATGTATGGCAGGGAGCCACCTTCAAACATGCCCCTTCATGGCACAGCATAGTAGCAGTGATGATGACAACAATGGTGATGACAATGGCGATGACAACAATGACTCTGCTTGTCTAACCATTCATAAAATTCCTTCCTGATGACCAATATGGTACAGTAATTACTCGTTTAACATGTGCCCACTTAACACGTTTTTGCAATAGCACGATTTTATTTTTAGGGAACGTTTTTCGAATAACATGACCATCCCCGAAATAACATGAAAATAATCAAGTGGCAGACTACTTCACGTGGCGGTATAAGTTGGTGAAAACAGTGGTAATACGCATGAGCAGATGAATACACATGGTCACAGAGCTCCTCCGCTCACTCACATGTTTATCTTTGTTTTTTAACAAACTGCAGTGACTTGTGTTGCTAGATATCTAATGCTGACATTGACAACCCATCACCAACAAAAAATTGACTTTGCCACCACCACCTGAAATGCAACCCCCCCTTTTCCATTATTTTTAATGGGAAAATTGACCCCGCATAGAACGTTTTCGCTAAGTACGAACATTTTCAGAAACACATCTATAGTATTAAATGAGGAATTACTGTACTCAGTTAGGAGGTATCCCAAAATCGCTATTCTGCATCATTTGAGTGCACCTGTTGTTTTTAAATATAATGGGCTCAATATTCCAACGTCCCAGCAAACCTCATTCCACAAGGAGTAAGGGATGTTTCAGAATAGAGATTTATTTTGAAAAAAGTGCTGTTCAGGCAACACCAAATTTTGAAATAAGCTATTTTGGAATAACATCAAAATAAGACACGCAATTTGCGTAGCTCAAATTGTGTATCTTATTTCAACCTACGGTGCAGTTTAGATGCACCCTTAGAATGCTAAGCATATGAGCAAAACCCCACCAGTCAGAAGCCAGGGAAAGAGTTCTCTGTAATAACTCATCTATTGAGCTCTGATAGGCCTTAAAAGTCCCAGGTGCTGATTAATCAGTTAGTTGCTAAGCAGACACCTAGACAACTAATTGCTACAGGTGGTCCAATATGAGTGTGTTCTCCCTAAAGAAGCCCATCGCAGCCTGGACTCTCCTTAAAGGGACCAACTGCCCAGTGACAGGATGACAGGAATAGAGTTCTAGTGGAATTACTCAGAACTTAATACTAAAATGATCCACTTTCTGTAGGTTTTAAAAAATGTTGTACAAAATTGTGTAGCAGGCATATAATGAAGTTCTATACAGGCCCGGCCCTAGGGCTAGGCAAGCAAGGCAAATGACTTGGGCCCCATGCTTTTGGGGTCCCGCGCTGCTGAGTATTCACCATTCCCCGGCCAGGCCCCGGGCACTGCTCCCAGCATCCTGCCGTGGGCCCTGCAAACCCTTTGGCCGGTCCTGGTTCTATAGGAGCTTATAGTTAAAATGAATACTGCATTAAGTATCACTGTCTATTAAATGCTACAAAGCTTTTCCTTAAACATTGTTTTTGTTGTTATACTGGCTTGTAATACCTGCTTCCTTTTAAAAGCAAAATGATGAAAAGCAAAATATACTTTTGTTTCTGTTTCACATTATTTTATATGCAAAGTTTTCACACAACTTCAATAATTAGAGCTGCTTGGTGACACTCAGGTTTTGCATTGTGAAATTTCACATTACAAGAAAAAGTGAGAAATATTGGGGAATTTTCACAGACATAATTTCACCACTTTTTTTCCACAGTGGAAAAAATGTTGACATTTTATCATGGAACAACTAGATTTTCATAATTTGTTCCAAATGAAAAGTTACATTTTTTTCTAAGACATGGCACCATCCAGAGTTATCTTTCCTCCCATGCAATTTATGAACTCATTTTTTCTCTTTTCATTGAAACTATGTGTGGTTCATGGGGGTAAGACCACAAAATATTCACAAGGTTTTGCTGGTTGTGATAATAGATATGATTTCTTCTTGGGTTGTTGGTGCTGCAATTTTGTTTCCTTTCCCTAAACCAACTTTGCTAGATAGTTGCTGTTTTGGACTCTTCCATAGGGAACACTGCTGCAAATAAAAGTTGTTTAGGAATAGCTGATTAACACAGGAATAGAGGATTTAAAGGACCCAATTCCAATTAAACGAGGTGAAGCGATTTTCATATAATGTTTTCAACCCAAGAGCTAAAAGACAGCATCACATTTAGCTCTGTGGGCATGAAATTTTCTTCATTTGTATTTATTAGATACAGCTGGCACTTTCTCATAATTTATATGCAGTAAATTTCTGTAATAAATACCAAATATACATACCACACATTTACTATTCTGCTATTATGTCTTTTAGATAATTTAGTAGTAGGTGTGCTTTGCATTTCTAATATTTTCTTATCTTGACTTCATATAACAAGTGAGGGGAACTATGCTTTTTGTATGATTACTAATTGCTTAGGAAAACATTCCTCTTGTTATTCATGAAATCAGGAACAGCCTTTGAGTCTGCTATGCTTGTTAGAGGCAGCATATAATGATGTGGTAAAAAAAGGGAGAAAAACAAAATAATAAACAATAGGGCATAAATGTCTTCTTTTAAATTTATTGGAATGGAGGAGAAAGTCAGGCTTCGGTACTTGAGAAACCTATTACAGGCAGTCTTTATTAGGAAGGCTTATGATTCCTAGCTATATAACAGCTCTCTGTGACCTTGTGCAAAATACTAACTGAGACAGCTTATACGCTTCCATCTTGTGAAGTCTCACAAAAATCAGCCACCTTTGCCCTCCCTTCTCTGAGCTGAACTCTGTGTGCTGAATGGATGCTCCCAAGGATCTGGTCAGCTCCTCCTAAAATTTAGAATCATGCCACACCAACTCCTATTCAAGGATGTGGGTTGTGGCTTAGTAGCTACACACTATCCCAGTGTGGACAGAGGTAGATATGTGTGTGAGTAGGAACACTGTCAGTCAAGCAAAATAGACTACAGCATGAAATCACCATAATAATCAATCCTGTCTGTGTGTGCTAATACTGTGTGCTCTTTATACTGCACTGAATTGTGTCTTTTAATCCTCAGTCCCTTGTGGAGCTGCATGTTACTGGACAACACTGGTGGGAGTGTATGACAACTATCAGGGATGGTCTAGATGGTACTTGGTCCTGCCATTAGGATGGGGGACTGGACTCAATGACCTCTCCGGGTCCCTTATAGTTCTAGTAGTCTATGATTCTATGACTCAGAGACACAGTCTCTCCTGTGCTGTGCCTTGCACACATACAAGAGAAGAGGCCGAGCAATGAGATCCTTCTAGTATCATGCTCTGCCTTGGATGTCTAGCAAGAGAATGAAGTATGGAGACATTCTGAAGCATTGATAGGAGAGTAGGCTCCAGCCCTGACATAACTTCATAGCATTTCCATGTGGTTGTTTTTTGGACGTGCTCCTGCAAGTCCCAAATAGCCTGAGATGGTTGACTTCAAACTTGCACAGAAATGCTATGTACATAAATCCTATAGGCTGTATTCTGCCACTTTACTCAGACTTAGGGGTACCTTATCACACATAAAGCCGCACTAAAAAGTGCTTAAAAGGTGTCGCCTAGCCATGAAAAAGGATGGCAGAATGAAGCTGTATGTATTTGTCTGAGGTCAGACTGGAAGGGATGGGAACAGAATTCCTATCAGTCAGCCAGATTTTGCCACAGTCAGTAGTACTCTCCTCTATGAAAAACCCTATACAATCAATGGGAACATTGGATTTAAATGGTTCTCAGCATATATAAGGGGATCAGAATCTGGCCATTTGTGTTATAATCACAGGAACAACCTCTTGTAATGAAGTGACTATCATGTGGCATATTGTGCAATAACAGTGGCATGCATGTGAAAAGGGAAGAAACCAGAGCAGTCTCATTTTAAACTCTGCTAAAACCTAGCTTTCATCTGTCTTGGAAATTTCTATAATAAAGAGCAATGAAAGCTGCAAGTATATTTCCTGGGCATTTGCTATTCTGTGAAGGCTACAAAATACTCGTTTAAAGCTACAAGATAGAATCTGCTTGTGAAAGTATTAGCTGAGTCAGAGGTATCAGTTCATTGGAACTTTTGCTTTTTTATGCATCAGTAACTCTGCCAGTAATAGCAAATTATTATAAAAAAAACCCACACAACGTCGGCAGCATTGTTGCCATCCTGATTTCCACTGAACCAGAATCTTAGTGTCATGTTAGTTTCCTTTCTTCCTCATTCAGAATGGATATTCAGGGAGTCAGTACAAATGAGAGAGCTCCTGGTTAAACACAGTCGTGTAGCAGGGATCTAATCTTTTTCTGAAATGAGTTGGAATCCAATTTGAAAACAAATGGAGACATACCATAGCAGTTTAAAGGTGACAGAATAGCTGAAATGTGTCCTTGGTGTTTATAGGAATGTTGTTCAAAGAAAAAATTGAAATCATATATACACAGGCAGCAGACACTGATTACTGGAAAAAATATCTTGAAAATAAAAAGCTAGATTATGATGTTAGATACACATTGTGTATCAAGGCATACACAGTCTTAGGGTAGAGCAAGAGGAGGAAACACATTACAGGTTGGACCTCTGTGGTCCAGCACCATTGAGACCGGACTGGTCCTGAATGAGAGAATTTTCCAGACCATAATAAATGTGCATCAGAAAATGCACATTAGAAGAGTGATCAGTGTATTTCATCTAAGAAGCTTAATAAAAACCCTGTCATATGCTTTGAGGCCAGTTGAAAACACTTTGAGCCAAATTCTTTTTGGCATAATTCCACTAAAGTCAATGGAGTTATTAGGAATGGCTATTTGTTTTTGCATGGCCAGAAACAAACACATGAGTAGACAAATAACACCACCCCTCTCTTTAAATATAGCTTCAGAAATGGTGGTAATGTTTCTCTGAGCCTGGTCATTACATTTCTAGAGTGTAGATCTTCACTAATTTGTAAAAGGGCATGATCTGGTAATCCTAATACAGTAAGATCTGATGCACATTTTAGTTTGAGAATTTTGTTTTTCACAAGGCCATTGTGCGAGGGCTAAGCATTTTATTAGTAGGTGAATGATTGTGCAGAAATTATAAGACAGAATTAAAATAAAAAAATAGGTATATAAGGGCGAGAAGTAGTCCCTAGGTTTTTTTACTTTGAAGCATATGGTTCAACTTGGGCCAGACTGTTTTAAAAAAAAGAGAGAGATTACTTCCCTTTTAGGATAAAGACTAACAAAACACTAACTCGGCTACCCCTCTGAAGCTTCCCTTTTAGGGTATATCTATGCAGAGAGAAAAAAAAAGAAAAAGAAAGAAAGAAAGAAAGAAAGAAAGAAAGAAAGAAAGAAAGAAAATCACTTTCATGTACAGCATACTCATGACTAATAGCCTGGGTTAACAGAAATATCACTGAAGCATTTGAATAATATGCGGTCACATTAATGCTTCATGTCTTATTAATATGATAGTTTTAATTGTTGCCCTCAATTACCCCCACCTCTACCATTCATAAATAACTCCCTTTCCCACTTCACCTCTTCAAGCCTCAGTTGCCCTCTTCTTCTTCAGAGCTGCAGCCTCTACTGCCTTCCCTTCTCTAGTCTCCTTGCCAGTCTCCTTTTTTAATGTGCATATGTAGGTTAATTAACTGTCTTTCTCATGAACATTAGAAATTCTGCATTAAACAAGTATTCCATTAACATTTTGTGCTCTAAGGTATTGAAAAATCTCTCATTATGCCACTAAATGAATGACCCACAAATTAACACAGATAAATACTACTTATTTTCATTGCTTTGTGCCTATTCTAATCAGATGTATTTTAAAGGTAAAGCTAGAGATGTACCTGAACTACAATTCTAGATCTGGAAAATATTTCAAGTTTTGGGAAAGTCTGCATTCTCTCCAGTTCGGAGTTTTGCAATGAGATGGTTGTTTACTAGAAAGATTACAAGAGAGTCTTACGAAAAGAAAGGGCTGGAAAGGGGATTCAGTCTATGTCTGCTGATATAAATACAGTCTCTGTCTGCTGATATAAATAGGTATTGGAGACAGTACGTAGTCCTGTAGCACCTTGGAGACTAATGAAAAAATATATATAGTATCATGAGCTTTCGTGGGGAAAACTCTCTTTCTCAGATGAGCAGAGACAGGTTAACCAGTTTGAAGAAATTGTTAGAATTGTTTCCATCGCCTTACAAATTCACACATTTTCAGAGCAGAACCTGAACGTTAGGCTAAAATCCATTCCCCGTTAAAATCAAGGGGAAATTTTACCTACCTCTGTGACTATTTTTATACTTATTGTTTCTAGTCAGGAGTGGAAATGTGTGGTGAAAATACTGTGTGTGTGCATGCGCATATATAGAGAGAGATTTCTAGCCTACATAAGCTTTTGAGGGCAGAAGCCTGGACTTCAATGGTATTAGAGGGTAATCATAGAATACTAGAATACTAGAAAAGGAAGGGACCTCAAGAGGTCATCGAGTCCAGTTCCCTGCCCTCATGACAGGACCAAGCACTGTCTAGATCATCCCTGATAGATGTTTATCTTACCTGCTCTTAAATATCTCCAATGATGGAGATTCCACAACTTCCCTAGGCATTTTATTCCAGTGTTTAACCATCCTGACAAGTTATGGGCCTCAGTGGGACATATCACTTGAGAATCTGCCCCATGTCATATATTCTAAACTACTTATCTCCAGACTACATATTTAGAGGGTCACCCACTTCTGACAAATATACAAGACCAGATGCTGTCCTTCTTCAGGCAAAACTCAGATGGATTTCAAGGGAAGTTGTGTATGAACAGAAGATGCAAATTCAAGTTCACTACCCAACTTTTCCATATGATGCTTTGGACCTCCCACTGAGTCTTAACATTTCCTACTGACCCCGGTGCAATCTAAGCCTACCCAACACTTGGCATGGGCAGGATCAACCTTGACTATGCTGAAAACTTATTGAAAAGGACAAGTTTTTTGGTTCCACAATCTGGGCCTGATCTAAAGCCTCTTGGAGCCCACTGAAATCTTTCTGTGGTTTCAAGGGCCTGAGCCAAAGCCCACTTGAGCTTAACACTGGAATATGCAGAGCACCCTCCCTTTTTACTGAGGTACCTAGCATCTACAGGTACTGAAACTAGAAGTGTTGAAGGTGCAGCAGCATGCCTGGCTTGAAGTGGTTTGCATCATAGATAAAATGTACAGTTTTGTTCAATGACTTCCAGCACCCCCACCATATAAATCGTTCCAGCACCTCTGTCAGCATCTGGCATGACTGGTATTCTAGCTACTTACTTGAAATACACATTTATTGGGTATGTTTTTTTAAGATGATGTAATATGTCAGTTAATGGTGGATTTAGATTATCAGTGTAGAGACATCGATCAGTTGTACAAACATTAGTTTTCTAAGAATGATACAGCAGAGATTTCTCCTGCTTATAACTAACATATCTCCAGCTAGTAACATATATCCCACTGAAGATAAGCTTAATACGGTCAGATGAAATGTTATAATTGAAAACAACCTTTTAAATCATTGAACTGCTCCATGGCAGGAAAGGTAGACACATCGAAAATGAGAATTGATTAAGCCTCTCAAGTAAATTACTTTCAGCACAGCCTGCACCTCAGAGCATTAGCTGTTTAAAATGTGTGTCTTAGCAAGGTGTAAAAATTCATGCTTAGGAAATATGACTGTTCCTTAGCATCTTATTTCAGCAAATGCAAAATGCTTATTTTATTTGTAATGTCTGTATCATAGTAACTCTAGACACTCTGTGGAGATCTGGGCCCAGTTGTGTTTGGTGTTGTACTAACATAGGGTAAGAGAAAGTCCTTGCCCCCGAACCATCTCACAATCGAAATAGGCAATGTGTGGGAGGGGAAACTGAGGCACTGAAGGGTGACAGAAGTTCTTCCAGGTCAGGGCAGAGCCAGATATGATACCCATGTCTCCAGTTTCCAATCTATCAGACCATGCTGCCTCTTACGTGTTAAACTAGAGAGAGGTACAGTGTCAGCATCAAGTAAAATAGCACAAATTCTTTCAATTTGCATTGTATTTGTGATAATATAACAATGTAATTTTACAATAGTCTGATAATAAATGCTGAACACATTATTAGAGCTACTGTCACTGTAACAATTGCAGTTTGGCTGGATTAATGAACAAGTTAGTGCCCATTAATAGTCCTGGCTATTAAGATACAGCACCAGTCATTTTTAATATTAACTCTCTCTCTTGTGAAAAACCAAGCTACCTCACTTCTTCTACAGTAAATCTTAAATAGTACATATATGTCAATATTATCAATGGTTCCCTCCTCATGAACCAATTAGCAAAAACATCTCTTTGTAATGTCAACAGCTGTCAGAAGTCTATAGAAAATCTAGCCTGTCCAGTGAGGAGATTAAGGGTTAAAGACGAGGGAACCAGGAAATTTTGGTTGGGTTCTCAGCTCTGCTGCTGTCTTCCTCTGTGCTCTTGAGTGTGCATCTACACAGCAACATTATTTTGAAATAACTAGCGTTATTTCGAAATAACTTAGTCCATGTCTACACAGCAGGCAGCTATTTTGAAATAATGTTGAAATACTGTCAAGCTGGAGGACTTCTTACTCTGACTTCTGTAACCCTCATTGTATAAGGAGTAAGGGAAGTTGGAGGAAGAGTGCTCTATTTCGAAATAAGTGCTGTGTAGACACTCCAAATTTTGAAATAGGCTATTCTGAAATAAGCTATGTAATTGATGTAGCTCAATTTGCATAGCTTATTTCAAGTTAAGCCCGGCTGTATACATGTACCCTATAAAAGTTGCTTAAGCCAGGCTTATACTAAAGGGGAAGATCAAATTACATAACTGGAGTTGGCATACCTTGATTCAAGTTTCCTCGCCAACCCCACAGTGGGTGGCCTATGGGAGCAAATGCTCCTGTTGGCTTCCCTTACTCCTCGCAAGAGCAGGAGTACTGGCCACCAGTGGGGACAGTCTCTGAGTTTGATTTAGTAGGTCTTTACTAGACCTGCTAAATTGAACCCCAGAAAATCGATCACAGCAGTATCAGTCTTCCATGGAGTGAAAACATGGCCTCAGGTGGTTGCCATGCTGTTCCCATTGCAGGCATTGGGAGGAGGAGCAAACCCACAATTCCATGTGTACTTCAGTTTCCCTTTCTCTGTCCCTAAAAGAATACATCCCCTTATAGAGACAAAAACATTGTCATTGCTTAACAAATAATACATGACTAAATAATGGTAATATTGTAGCTGAGTGATCTCTCCTTTTCCATCTCCAATATACTAAATTCTGGAAGGGAATTAGTAATTTTTTTCTTTGCAGCAATGTACTACCTGTTGTTTAGGAGACAATAGGGTGTGATCTCATATGCAGTATAGAGACAGAGTTTCGGAAAGCCTTATATCATTGATGAGGCCATACAATTTTTCCTCATTAACATTTGGAGGAAATTAATTTAAGCTGGGGACACCAGCATTGCTGAACTGAACATCCCTTTGGAATTCTAGTGTGCATGCTTACATATACTATTTTCTAATGCCTAGCCAGGTCTAGCAATGACTATCATTTTCAACCTATTAAGCATTGGGTGTGGTGAATGCTTTTTATTTGTTGTGTAAGTCAATTTCAAATACAAATAGAGCTCCATTAAAACTTAAACATTAGAATGAGCTAATGAGGAGGTTATTAATATCCGTTTAAAATACACGATCTTTTTCTGTTACATAATTTGACTACCACATTTGACAGTGCATTGTTTTGAATACTCACAGTACTCTAGAGAATGTCACAGATACATGAGAGTGGATTGCTTGATAATACATTTATATCTCTGAATAAGCTCCAGGACATGTAAAACCACAATTAGATAGACCAGAGCTAATTCATTAGCTATTTGAGCAGACCTCTACACATTATTTATTCCAGCAGGAATGTGAAGTATATCATACTCAGCATGAACTATGTAATATCTTTACTTGATTTTTTATGGGAATATGTGAAATGGTGGATGACATGTAGGACTGAAGTTGCCCTTCTTTTGATCAAATAGGTGAAGTTTGAAGGGGAGGGACAGTTAAGCACAGTTACTTTAGATATACCAATTTTGAGTGATCTTAAAAAAAAAAGAAACATTACTCACATTGTAACTTTAATCTGTGGACTTCTGTTCACATTAAGTCAAAGGAAAAACTGAAGTTTAATGGGAAAGTCAAAGTAAAGCACTGTTTTTACAGTAACCCATATATCAGTTCCAACTAAGGCTGTAGGTCAAAAAATTTCCATTGAAATGGTTTTTTTGACAGAAAATTGGGTTTTCAGCTGACTGATTTTTTTTATGGAAACCATTTGCTTTCCGAGAAAAAATGCAGCTTTTTGTCAAAAGTCCAAACACCTGAAAGTCAAAATATTTCATGGGGGGCAGGAAGCATCCAAATGATAGCTCTCATAAGACACTATGGCAACATTATGAAATTAAAATGTTTCGTTTTCAGACAAAAAGAAATCAGTTTTGATTTTCCTGCAGTCTATAATTTATTTGGAGCCTAAGACAATTGAAGGTTCATTTATGCAGAGATTATTCTAGAGTTTTTCCTGTGTGGGAGCAGAAACATATATAAGGACCTCAGCTCACATGAATCTCAATGGGACTCTGTTATGCAATAAACTGAACATTTTATTATGTCCTTTTAAATTACATAGCCCATGAATATTATAAAAATAAAAAAAGTTTTAGAAGATTATTTTACTCAAGGTAAACTTTGTCCATGGGTCTATCCCTTTTTTTTTTCTTCTGTCTAATGGCTTTTAGGAAACAGGCCAAGTTAACTGTCAACTTAATTTTAAAATGAGAATAGAATCCATCAACAATTTTATGGCAGTAATGTCTGGGCTAATATGATTTTAAACAATCTTATTAGTGCTTCTTAAAAAGGGAAGGGTTAAAGTAGTACAACAGATTTCTACGTCTTTCTAGTGTTCTTGTTAATATGACAGAGAGAACAAACAAAAGAATCCTACAGCTGTTTTTATTGATTCAACAAATCTTTGATTTAGAAACATTAGACAGAATCAAACCTTTGTGTACAGCGTATCTTACTTCTTTCATATTCTTGGTTTAGAAACTGGGTTTTCAAAACCTTTCAAGATGGACAACATGTCAAGCAAGGGCTAGATCACAACATTTCAACCATATCTTGGTCCCATTGAAGTCTCTGGCAAAACTCCCATTGACTTCAGTTGGACCAATTTTTGGTTGTCAATGAGGATTAGCATTTTAGGGGTTTTGGACAATCAGTAATGTCTGTCTGACCCATTTAAGCCATTTATAAGATAACTTTCACCTTCATATCTAGCCAATGATAATCATCAAAAGCAAACCTTAGGATCCTGGCTGTTATATATACAGATAATGACCATAACTTTTTCTCATAATTCAATCAAGATAAATGGCATATATTAGTAGTAGTAGTATTTATTGAGGTATGACAATTTGAACCTTTAAAAAAATGCATAAACTCCAAGGTTGAAGAATAGGCATTTTTAAAATACTGACATTTTGGAATATCTTAGTTGAAAATATTAATCTCTCTCTCTATATAAAAAAAATTCCTTTGGGATGACAAAGTGACGTCATTACGTCACAGTATCCGCAGGCTGGGGGATAGGCATGGGTGGGTAAAGCCCCACCCTGTCTGCCCTGTCCCTGGAACCAAGTCACACCCAGCCTCCGGGAACAAAGCCAGGCCTTGCACAGCCTCAGCTGGGATTGGGGGGTTAGGTGTAGAAGGGGGAAGTGTGGAAAAAGGACCTGAATTGGCACAGCCAGGTGGGGAGAGAGAAAGGGCCTGGGCTGGTGGGGCATGTGAGGGGAGGGAAAAGGGGCCCAAGCTGGTGCAGCAGCAGCCTGACCCTCCCCAGTGGCTGGGGGGAGAGCCCAGATTGTCTCCCCCCAGGAAGAGGGGGGGTTGCTGAGCATAGCGAGCAGGAGACACAGCCCCCTAGCAGAAACAAAATATTGTCTTTAATACATTATTTCATTTTATTTCATCAGCTTTGAGTGAATGGGCACATGTAATTAATCTTCACATTTTTGCTTTGTAGTGCTGTGTAAACTTGTGGAACAACATGAAAGTAGCCAGCAAAATCTTGAACTCAGCCAAGATTTCCACCCTTATTCTCTATTTTTAAACACAATTTATATTTCTTCACATTCAGAAAGAAGATTTGAATAAATGATAACCATCTGGATGGAAAGATGTCTTCCCAACCCAAAGTGTGCAGTAAATTGCTTTAGCATGTTACTTGAGCAATGTTTGTAGTAGTTATTTATGAAGAGCTACTAGACAATTCAGGGAAAGGAGATGTATTTATTGATCCTGGATATTCCCTAGATAATATAAACTTAAAAACCAACAAATGGTCTGGTAGCACTTTATAGACTAACAAAACATGTAAATGGTATCATGAGCTTTCGTGGGCACAGCCATTTGAAGAAGTGGGCTGTACCCACAGAAGCTCATAATACCATTTACATGTTTTGTTAGTCTATGAAGTGCTACCAGACCATTTGTTGGTTTTTAAGTTTATCCTGTACAGCCTAACTTGGCTACCCCCTGAAAGCTCCTAGATAATAGGTAATTTAGTGAATATTCAAATAGCTACAGAAATGTTTTAAAAGAATTGGAGATGCAAATAAGGCTATTGTATTTCATAAGTTATGTTACATGACAACCAGAAACAACCTCCCCTACTACCACCACAAGGCAAAACTTAGGGATGTTGTTATTCCTCTTTCTCTAACAGTACTCCTTCTCCTGAGGATAATTGTATTGCAGAATGTGGGGATTTTAAGTAACTCCCCAGCACAGTTATAGTTTATGAACTAGCTAGTGGAAGAAGTCAAACTGATTGTGGAACTCTTACTCATACTGGTGAGTACTTACACAAGTGGTGCAGCTGTGTAACACTACTCAGCTGTTTACCAGTGTGAGTGAAAATTCTACAGTTTGATCCTAAATGATGAGCTACCACAAGTTATGCAATACAATGAATTTGCACCTGATGTATGCTGTATTCCTAGGATCATTATGATTTGGGGGAATTGGAAGCTGGGTAGACTGAGTTCAGACCAGCTCATTTCTAAATTGGACACAGGGGAAGAGATAATGTTGGTCATATGTGTGGACATGATTGATTTGTGTCTCTAGGGAAGCAGGAAATCCTGCTGGAAAAAACAAAGTGGTATTAATTTTTAAGACAGAAAAATTGGTAAATATCTTTAGGGAACTGTTACCTGTCCTTGGAATCAGACAAGGAATAAAGACCAGACAAAGGGTGAACTGAAGCAGTACTAAAGCTTGTTTATTAGTACAGATTCTTAAGGGTACGGTGGTACTCCCATAACCACCATATTCATACTGATAATTTGGAGGCCGGCTGCAGGTGCAGCGTAGATTACTTTCGATTTCACAGGTGGCTGAAACTGGCAAGATGATAGCCTCCAAGAGATCAGGCCGAGAGGCTACGAGAGTTCCTTGGGGTCCCTTCAGATCCATGGGAGATCTACTGCTTCTAGTCCAGTCCCAGGCTTGGCATGCTATTACATCTTGTTGGAGAGAGAGAAAGAGAGAGAGACAGACCTGGTCACCTGCCATGTTAATTTAAGCATTTTGCAGGATCCTGTCTTGCCTTAAAAGGTTGCAAATGCTGGACTGTCTCATGCACACATACATATTCATAAGCAGGAATACAATTAATTATAATAAAGCAATGTGACTTTTCAGGTAGGCTGCTAACATCGGGCCTGTCCATAACAGGAACTGCCTAACCTGCATTTGTTCAATACAACAGGAAACTTGCTTACACCACAGCTGAAAGAGTTAGAAATACAAGGGGGGGGGGGGAGGAACAGAGGTTTGTGTCCAGCAGCTATATTCTAATGGGGGGAGTGAGTGTCCGACTGGCTACAGGAACAGTCATTAATCCAGCACTTTATTTCATTGAGTGGTATAGTACAACGTAATTATGAAAGTAGTTTCTGTAAGTTCAAATCTGCACTGAAGATTTTGGTCTAAGTTAAACTTTAGAGAAGGAGTAAATAATCAAAGTTATCTGGGTTGAAGTTGAAGAGAAATACAGTTGATTGCCTTCAGTTCTTGGGATGCATTTATTAAATTATAAGTTGATGGATGCTGATCTGAAGGGAAGGAGCACAGGTTGTCAGCAAAGCTAGAATATAAATTCAGAGTAAGCTTTAAATTCCAAAGAAGCTGTAAGACCTGAGTTTAATCAAATTCTCAGATCTGAGGATTATAGTATTTTAAGTAGATTTTAATTATTTGGAAAAATGATAATTGTATATATTAATAACCATCTTTTAAGTATGCACAAAAGAGTATATGAAAAAAACACCAATCTCGGATATGTTTGATTACATAAAAGTCTGGAATGACATGAGTTGTAGAGAGACTTTGATGTCTTAGTACCACATTTTTGAAGTTTAATGATAGTGCTCAAAGATTCTCCTGTTGTAGTGTCCAGCATTCACTATATGTTGAGAAATGAAATATGTTTTTACCCTTCCAACATAAGTCACAGTTTTCTGTGTAGTATTTTTAAGTGTGTTTCAGGTCAGTTACTAATGTGGCAGGTAGAAGTCTTGTGCTGCTGGCACATGCACTTTGCAGAGCTATATGGACTCTTGCTTCTTAAACCTTCCTTTTTTGTGGTAGTCTTGGTGCACTCAGCACCTGATTGGATCCTGGAGTTCCCCTGAAGACTGTGAAGCTCAGTGCTATTCACAGGAAAGAAATCTGTATTTGTGTGTTAGGAGTCATATATATTTTGTTTGTTTACTTAGGTTGTCTCACTTAAAAATTACAGGACTAGTGTGCTGACCAGTATAAACTTTGAACATAAATGTAACCAGTAGAGAGGTCATGTGGTCTAGTAGATAGGGAATTGAACTGGAATGGAAGGCAGAAGATGTAGATTTTATTCCCAGAGTTGCTGCTGCTGCTGCTGCTGCTGCTACTACTACTACTATCACCATTAAATGCATATTTCATATATAGCACTTTTCAGCAGTAAGCCTCAAAGCACCTGACAGTCTTTTGAATGTGTTTATCCTTTCAACAGCCCTATCAGATGGAGAAGCATTCTGATCTCCTTTTTTTTTACAGATGGGGAACTGAGGCACAGAGAGGCTAAGTGACATTGCCCCTGGGTATAGAGGACATTCACAACAAAATATGGAATGTTAGGTCTCCTATGTCATAGGCCAGCACTCTAATTACTTGACCATCCTTCCTATCTATTGGCAGCTTTGTGACCTGATGCAAGTCACTTAAGCACTCAGTGACTCTGTTTCCTGTCCCACCTTTTGTCATTTCTATTTAGACTATAAGCTCGCCTAGACAGAAACTTTTTTTCATTGTGTGCATCTAAAGTGCTTAGCACGATGGTGCCCTAGCGTTTGTGAGGCCACTAGATGCAAACATAATATCAACAGGTAATACATAGAAAATGTAGTTTGATTGGCTTGAATCATAGAATCATAAAATACTAGAACTGGAAGTGACCTTGAGAGATCATCATGTCCAGTCCTCTGCCCTCACAGCAGGACCAAGCAACATCTAGATCATCCCTGATTGATGTCTGTCTAACCTGCTCTTAAATATCTCCAGCGATGAAGATTCCACAACCTCCCTAGGCAATTTATTCCAGTATTTAACCACCTTGACAGTTAGGAAGTTTTTCCTAATGTCCAACCTAAACCTCCCTTGCTGCAGTTTAAGCCCATTGCTTTTTGTCCTATGTTTAGAGGCCAAGGAGAACAATTTTTCTCCCTCCTCATTGTAACACCCTTTTAGATATTTGAAAACCGCTCTCATGTCCCCTCTCAGTGTTCTCTTTTCTAAAGTAAACAAGCCCAATTATTTCAGTCTTCCCTCATAGCTCATGTTTTCTAGACCTTCTTCTCTGGACCTTCTCCAATTTTTCCACATCTTTCTTGAAATGTGGTGCCCAGAACTGGACACTATACTCCAATTGAGGCCTAATCAGCACAGGGTAGAGTGGAAGAATGACTTCTCGTGTTTTACTCACAACACTTCTGTTAATGCATCCCAGAATCATGTTTGGGTTTTGTTTTTGTTTTTTTGCAGTAGTGTCACAGTGTTAAGTCCTATTTAGCTTGTGGTCCACTATGACTCCTTGATCCCTTTCTGCAATACTCTTTCCTAGACAGTCACTTCCCATCCTACATGTGTGATGTGAAACTGATTGTTCCTTCCCAAGTGGAGTACTCTGCATTTGTTCTTATTAAACTTCATCCTGTTTACTTCAGATCATTTCTCCAGATTTGTCCAGATCATTTTGAATTTTGACCCTATCCTCCAAAGCACTTGCAACCCCTCCCAGCTTGGCACAATATGTAACTGAATGAGCGTACTCTCTATACATTCATCTAAATCATTTCTGAATATATGGAATGGATCCAGTCCCAAAAGAGACCCCTGTGGATCCCTACTTGTTATACCCTTCCATCATGACTCTGAGCCATTAATAACTACTCTCCAAGAATAGTTATCCAGCCAGTTATGCACCCACCTTATAATAGTCCCCTCTAGATTGTATTTCCCTAGTTTATTGATAAGAAGGTCATGTGAGACCGAGTCAAATGCCTTACTGAAATCTAGATATACCATGTCCAACGCTTCTGCCTTGTACACAAGGCTTGATATCCTATCAAAGAAAGTTATCGGATTAGTTTGACATGATATGTTCTTGACAAATCCATGCTGGCTGTTACCTATCACCTTATTATCTTCCAGAAGTTTGCAGATGAATTCCTTAATTATTTGCTACATTATCTTCCCCGGCACTGAAGTTAAACTGACTGGTCTGTAGTTTCCTCGATTGTTTTTATTTCCCTTTTTATATGTGCCCTTTCCAGTCTTCTCAAATCTCTCCCGACTTCCATGACTTTTCAAAGATGTTAGCTAAAGGTTCAAATACCTCTTTTCTAGGATGCATTTCATTGGGCCCTGGTGACTTGAAGACACGAACTTTTCTAAGTAATTTTTAACTTGTTCTTTTTTTATTTTTTCTTCTAAACCTACCCAATTTCCACTAGCATTCACTATGTTAGGCATCCTGTCATAATCAAATTTCTTGGTGAAAACTGAAACAAAGAAGTCATTTAGCACCTCTGCCATATCCACATTTCCTGTTATTGTTTTTCCCACTTCACTGAGCAATCGGCCTACCTTGTCCTTGGTCTTGCTTTTAATATATTTGTAGAATGTCTTCTCGTTATCCTCAAGCTAGATTTAGTTCTTTTTGTCCCTTTGCCTTTCTAATCTTGCCCCTGCATACCTGTGTTGTTTGCTTATGTCATCCTTTGTAATTTGACCTCGTTTTCACTTTTTATATGACTCCATTTTTATTTTTAGATCATGTAAGGTCTCCTGGTTAATCCAATATGGTTTCCTGCCATAATTTCTATCTTTCCTACACAGTGGAATAGTTTGCTTTTGGTCCCTTAATAATGTCCCTTTAAAAACTGCCAACTGTCTTCAGTTGTTTTTCCTCTAAGTCTTGCTTCCCATGGACCTTACCAACCAGCTCTCTGAGTTTACTAAAATCTTCCTCCCTGAAATCCATTGTCTCTAGTTTGCTATTCTCCCTTCTACCATTCCTTAGAATCACAAACTCCATGATTTCATGATCACTTTCACCCAAGCTTCCTTCCACTTTCAAATTTTCAACTGGTTCCTCCCTATCTGTTAAAAACAAATCAAGGACAGCTTCCCCCCAGAAATATATTTAGTTCTCAATCTTCTGAAATAAAAATAATTTTCTCCAATGCAGTTCAAGAACGTTTTGGATAATCTGTGCCCTCCTGTAACCACTGTCACCCTTTTTCCATTCTTACCAGTAGGCCATGCAAAATCAGCTCAGACATACTGAAGTTAACAATAGTATGGAGCTAAATCATATCTTATGAGACAGAAGTGTAAGATTTGAAAACTCTTGCTCTTACTAAAGTTTCTGTCTTAAATATTTTTTAATGAAAGGGGCACCTCATTAAGATCTCCAGTTATGCAGGATTTTTAGCTGTGTAATCGCTAACCTAAAAAGGCAAAATATTCAGAAAAAAAGAGATCTGAAATGTACTTCATAATTATCAACAACAAAAGTCCAAAGGGAATAAAGTATGTTCAAAATACATTAGGGGACAAAATGCAAATATTACAGAATTGCAAATTATGAAGCTCTTTGACTGTAAAAGTCTATATCTAGTTTATGTTATTACCATTAGGGATGAGGTAGGCTGAGAAAATTGTAATATAGTTTTAATTTTTAATTTGAAATGTCAGTGCTGTTTTCTTGCTGTATTAATTAGCATTAATTAGTTAACATTAGTAAACAATGCTCTGAAAATATAAAATTCTATACAGAGTAAGTACTAGATATTATTGTGACATTTACATTTGTTAGCATTGTATCATAAATTATTCAAAACAAGCAATTTGGATGTCTGTAGAGACCCACCAATGTATATATCTCACTTAACCACAACTTGTATTACAGAATGAAAACATTATTGCTGCTCTTATTAAACATGGAAGTCAGTGAAAGTCTTGTTAAAAAATGGAAGTTATGATGTTCTGATAACCAGTACAGATAAGAGAGTAGATAATAAAAAGACACAGAAAGACATAATTAATTTTTATCATGTACTTTAGGGCCATAAATGACTTTGAAATAAAATACCAGGCTGAGAAAACAGCCATTGAGATTGCTGCTGTTCTCTGTAATGGTACACAATGCTTCAGAATAAAACTGCTGTTCCTTCACTTTCAGCAGAATTGTCTACACAACTCTGAGGCTTAACAATTTTCATAGCTTAATTTATTTAGGAACAGGAGCTGAGTAAAGGAGTCGGAGCATTGTTCAGGTTTTTTTTTGTTTGGTTTTTTTTGCGATTTTTTGTTGCCAATATGAGTCCCATTTTCTTCCGATGCACTTATTTGTAAGTATTCAGCAAATATGTTGGACAAACAATATTCAGATTATGGGTTGTTCCTGAGATATCACTTTGGGTTTGATGCAAAGTCCATTGTAATCAATAGAAAGACTCCCACTAACTTCAGTGGGTTTCGGATTAGTTCTTCTGAGTATGTGGAATTAATTTTTTCTTGGTGTGTGAATGGTTGCCTAGATTATATGGTATTGTTCCTTCTCCATGACTCAGGGCATAACAACACTGTGGCGTTTTTTCAGAAAAGCCACCATTTTTCTGAAAAACAGTTCACTTGTATCCACACTGTAATTGCGTTCTTTAGAAAAAAAATCAAAAGAACAGAGGGTTTTTCCGACATTGGTAAACCTCTTTCTATGAAGAAGAAGCCTTTTTCCAAAAGAGCTCTTTCTGAAAAAGGTGTGTGTGAATGGGGAAGAGAGAGTTCTTTTGAAAGAAGAGGAAAGAGGAGAAAGCACAGTGGCCCTGTCCATAATAATCACAGCTTAAATGCAAGATAGCATCCACACTGAATGGACGCTATCTTTTGAAAAAGCAGATAGCTTTTTTGATGCACTTTTGCTGTGTAGGTGCTCTCTTTTGGAAGAAGTTTTTTCAGAAAATCTCTTCCAGAAAAGTTTCTTCCAAATGAAGCCTGCAGTCTAGACATAGCCTCAGTGACTGGAACTTTAAAACACAAGAAATGACAAATGATAAATAGTGAATATTCAGAAGACAATAATGCACTTTCATAATAAACTTTCAGATGAATAATTATGCATGCTAAACTCCACAGAACATTGGGCATTCACAAACATCTCTTTGAATACCAAGTAGTCATGTGGCTTGCCATACATAGTGAATAATGTGACCCTGAGCAGAAGAGTAAATTCATCCAGTTTATTCCAAATCTGTTTTTTTTCTTTATGTGAAAAGTAGATTATAAAGATAGCAAAAGGAAAAGCAAATGAATAGTTGTCATCTGACATCTATCCTAGAAAGGTGGATGATGGAGGTAGAAAAGAAAACATTTAGAGGAAAAGAGAGCTTCTAAAATATAGAGACACAGATATTAAACTGCAACTGTTTCAAGGAAAGTTATATTATGTACAAGTTAAAAGACGACAAAGGCATAGCATAGCCAGGGATAAGTTGGGGTTGTGGTGGGAAGCACAGAGATCTTGTATTGAACTTGTTAGAAAATACATAGGTCTGTCAGGGAAAAAGTGGGTGCTTTTGTCCCTCGTTGGTGGTCTCATTTGACACCTGTGGGAGCTTACATAGCCTATTGGGGAAAGAAATGGGTGATGTCCCTGGCCATGTCCCTCCTTAGTGGGCAACCTTGTGTGTGTCTATAGCAAAGTACATAGTCTGTCAGGGAAGGAAGCAAGTGCTTTTCCCTAACCAGATCCCTTGTTGGTCTCAGTCATTCATCATTGTCCCTCGTCATTGGTCTTACCTGACATCTGTAGGGAGATACAAAGCCTGCCAGGGAAAAAAGTGGGTGAAGTCTCTGGCTGTGAGTCTCTTTAGTAGGTGACCTCATGTGTCTTTTAAAGCAAAGTAAATAGTCCATCAGGGAAAGAAGTGGGTGCTTCTCCTGACTGTGTTCCTCATCGATGGTCTTGGTCATTCATCAGCATCTCTTCTCTTTGGCTTTGCCTGGCATCTGTAGGAAGATACATCATCTGTCAGGGAAATAAGTGGGTGATGTCCCTGACTGTGTCTCTCCTTGGTGGGTGATTGTGTGTGTCTTGTATGTAAAGTACATAGTCTGTCAGGAAAGGAAGCGGTCCCTGACCATGCCTCTCATTGTTTGGTCTCATGTGTTTGCTGTAGAAGGGCGAGGAGTCAGCTCTAGTGGAGGAGACGAGTGACTTCTCGGTCATGTCTCTTGGTCATGGTTACTCATTCTGGTATTGGTGCCAGCCCATGACATGATTTTTTTGTGATTGTTTCTTACCTGAAGTGTCTGAAATATTTTTAAGTCAACAACTATTAGAGACCTTATGGAAGGCAATGACTGAGAGCAATTCCCCTATTTATGATATAGTTATTGTCTCTTTAAATCTAAAAACACATTGTCTGGGATGTTAGTGTTTTCAAGAATCCCAGTAGTTAGTGACTCTGCAATCTTTCCAAAGAAAAAAAGCTTCATATTAAGTGACAGGCCTGACAGGAAACAGCATTGATTTTCTAGATCAATACCCAAGTTACAATAAATATCTTTACAGTTTAGAAATAAAACAATTTTTCCATTTTCACATGAGTAGACTTCTTGTGTCAGCTGAATTTATTGTTTTAAAAACACGGGAGACCCGCAGTACATTTTATATTTTATTATCTAAACAAATGCGAAGTACAGTTGTGACACTTTCTGCAACTGGCAACAGTCCAGAGAGAAACCAAAGCTCATCTCTTCACTGAGATCACAAAATATTCTTGGATGACACTCTCCAGTTTTTGTAGTACTTTCTGCTGAATGAATTAAATGTTGATGAATACTTGCCAGTCATAAAGAGCTACTTACAGCTACTTGCAAAGCTTACTGCTTGTTTCAACAACAGAAAGTGAATTTTTCAGTTACTTTAAATCAAATATATGTCAAATAACAATTATTAGTAAAAAAGGGACACTTTGTAGATAAAATCTTATCCTTTTTATTTTCTTTTTGAGTATCTAATTTAACATTACTGCAATATTTATCATTCTCTTGTATAAGTCTCTGAAGGTTTTTTTTTTCTTTTCAGTGTATTACATCTGGTAAAATTTTAATTTCCATTTTAGAAGCATTAGTTGCTGTTCTCTTGACTTTCTCCAATTTGTCCACATCTTTCCTGAAGTGTGATGCCCAGGGTTGGATACAGTGTGTCAGCTGAGGCCCGCCAGGGCCTCACCTTGGAGGACTGGATCAAGCCCGTGGGCCGATATTTGCCCCTCCCTTGCTTAGAATTGTGAATGCTATCATTTCATGATCACTTTCACCCATGCTTCCTTCCCCTTCAAATTCACTGTTCCCCTTTATTTGTTGGAGTGAAATCTAGAACTGATGATTAGGTAGTTGAAGTCCACCATCACCGTGAAATCCTGTGCTTTGGATGATTTTGTTTGTTGTTTTAAGAAAGCCCTATCTACCTTTTCTTCCTTGTCATAATTCTTTATAGTAAGCTCATGTGAGACACGGTGGTGCATTGGATGGTTCTCTATATTGCAAGCCAGGAGATGAGTGTGCTATTTCTTGCTCTGCAGTATGTCCTTGGGAAAGTCACTTCATCTCTCTCTCTACTTGCTTTCTACTCTTGGATTTATTTAAATTGTAAGATATTTGAAGCAATGACTATTTTTTACTGTGTGTTTACACAATGGAGCCTCAAATTTCTCAAGACCCTGCAGACACTACTGTACTGCAAATAATAAATAATAGTATATAAACTGAGTGATACATTGCACTTATATAATTTTTGGGGGGCTTTAAAGTGTTTTGGAAACATTAATTACATTATTTTGTCTTCTATTTCAAACCTTAAATAAATGCCATTTTCTGCTCAAATGAAAATTCTAAATCATTAATCTAAAAAAATACAAGTAGAACAAACAGTACTAATTTGTGGGTAAAAAAATGACTAGGACTTTCATGTACTCCAGTTGTCTGGCTTTTGTTGCCAGCTCACAGATATTTCTTCTTTAAATTTGGGGGGAAAAAACCTCAGGGGAATGAGGGACATGATCCTAAGAGACACTGAATGATGAATTTGTTCCTGCAACCATTCAGAGGTGGAACAATGCTTTTCAGGATCAAACCTTTTGGTTGGGTAAGAGGAAAGATATTTCAATTTAGATGAGAAGAGTTTGATTCTCAGAGTTGCTAAGTACCTTCAACTCTCTTTTTAACAATTTGGCATTAGTATGTTTTGAGAGATATCTGGTTTTTCTATTTGTGAATTAGAATATTTAAAATTCACTTTTCTAGATTCGGTACATTCTGTTAATTTCATTTATAAGTTGTACACATAGAAACTGTAAGAACATCATCATGATTCCTTTGATGTCAAAACAAAACTCTCAGGGCACGTCTACACAGCAGGACAAAAGTTGAATTAAGCTATGCAACTTCAGCTATGTCAATTGCATAGCTGAAATCAAAATAGCTTAATTCAGCTTTTTGTGCTGTCTACACAGCAGGAAGTCGAAGGAAGAACACTCTTCCTTCGACTTCCCTTTCTCTTTGTGAATGAGGGCTACCATGAGTTGGAGTAAGAAATCCTCCAGATTGCCATTATTTCAAAATAATGGCATTGCTGTGTAGTCGCTCTCTGTTATTTTGGAATAACATTAGTTAATCCAAAATAACGCTGCTGTGTAGATGTACTCCCTTGATTAAACGGGAGCAGATCATCCCTCACAATGTATGGATCACTTTCAATTATAAGGTGGTTTACAAAACAAAGATTCCAGATTTTGTGTTCAGTTAGGGTGAGTATCTCAAGCTGGGGCTCGGGACTAAAGTGGGGAGAGAACTGTCTGCCCAAGCTATGAAGCTGCTGCAGCTAGCAGGGATCCTCCCCACCCCACCAGCCTCAGCATGGAGCTGCTGGATATGGGTACAGAACTGCTGTAGCCAGGGGAAAGGGGCCCCTCCTCACCATCCCCAGCAGGAGGTTGCCTAGGTAAGCCTGAGCCCCAACTGCCTGCTGGGTCTTGAGCTCCCCATGCTCTCCTGAGAATCCTCCTGAACACCAAAGTCCTCATCCCTGGCCCCACCCCAAAATCCATACCACTAGGTCAGGGCCTGTGCCCCCTCCCACTCCTCAACCCCCAGCCCAGAGCCTATATCCCTCCTGTATCCCAACTCTCAGCACAGAGACCCTCCCTATACCTGGAGCCCCCTTCCAACATCGCAAAGCCCTCAGCCCCAGCCCCACCCTAGTGCCTGCAGCCCCAGATGGAACCTTCACATTCCTTAACCACAACCCTCTGCTGCAGTCCTGAGCCCTCTCCCATATTCAGAACTCCATGGCCCCACTCCCATCACATGAATTTTGTTATGTGCACCAATATGAAGGCGGTATGTCACATTAGAGCCCAGTACTGCATCTCTAATATATGTGTGTACATCATGTGTAAAAAGTTGTGTTTGTAGTTGCAAAATGGGAAATAGCGCCCGCAAATGCAAAGTGATATTTGTACATACATCTCTCAACATGTGAGTGCTCAGTTACTCAGTTTGTAAGTTCAGGGTTCAGCATTCAAAGACAAATATGGCTAAATGTTGTCTGGATCGAGTCAAAGTATTTATAACCAGATCCAAGCTACCCACAGATTCTTAAGGCTTCCCCATATACTCACCATGACCATAGTCGTCATCTCCACAGTTCCTTTAGGATGGGCCCATATGTGTCCTCTTTGATCAAGCATCTAGATGGATCTTTTTTTTACTCAGTTTCCTACATCTCTAAGCCTGGTTTTAAATATCTGGCAGTGAATTTCCCCAATATAAGTATCTCAAAATCAATTTCAGGTCTTAATTTAAAACAACTTCATTTTAGCAAAATAGAGAGAGAAAACAAAACAGAAATTAAATAGAATAGACATATGGCTGGAGTAAGTGCACTGAGTATGAATAGTTAGCCGATCTTTTGATCAGACTCCTTTGAATGAATAGAAAAAAATATTTAAATTAAGCATTCAAGTTGGTAGTTCTCAAATGGCTTTTATTTCATGTCTCTTCAGAGTAGCATCTATGGACAGTGAACAGATTTTAGCTAGCGGAAATTGGTGTAGCTGCCCTGGCTTCAGTAAAGTCAAGCTGATTTCCAACAATTGAGGATCTGGGTCCCAGGAAGTCATTTTGCATCTGTAATGGTTTGCCAGCCTTTCTTTCAGCTTTTAAAAATAATAGCTCTTCACCTTTGTCGTCTTCAGTTTACATTAATTCAATATTTAGATCAGAGGTTCCCACTCTGTGACTCACAGATAATTTGCTGTTGTTTTCCAGTGACTGGCTCCTCGTTGTTTCAAGTTGCTAAACTACATAAAATACAGCTATAGGTATGTTAAATACTTTCCCCACAATACTACCCTACATGCAAGCAATTACCATACTTCCTGCAGAAGTGATACACAATTAGCAATGAGAACAGAGGTGGTCTCCATGAGTGCAAATGAGAGGCAAGAAGGTGTATGAAATCATGTTTGTTAAGGAATGTCCCCACACTATGATGACAATTTGTGAGAGAGCTTATTTTAGATACCACTTTTTCTTTTTATCTCTGATGTCAAAGTGCATGTAACATATGCTCACAATTATATTTCTTTCTTACAGCATGTTTGATTGAGTCCAGCATCCCTTGATATATAAACTTTTCTTTCCCTCAAAATCTTTCCTTCCCTGAACACCTTTTAAACAGTTTCATAATGAACATTTCAAGAGTTCTTTTGATCTTGCATCTAGTTAACACCTTTGGTATTGTTTCAGGGGACACACTTTGTTTTGTCAGAACAAATATCCTACTTGGAGCAAATTTTTAGCATCCTAATTATTTTTTCACTCCAGGTAGCCTTTCTGGATTCTCATCCAATTAGTGAACATTTTATGATTTATCTAAAAACTTTTAAGTTCACTTATATTTACATGTCCACTAGTATTCCAGCAAGTCAGTCTCCTTCTCACGTCCTTGTCACACAGGTCTCCTGAAAGAGCTGGAAAATGACTAGCTTCTCTATAGGCTCACCACACCCATATATATTCATGTCATTAGAGTAGCCCCATTTAGTCATGTTAGTCTTTGGTCTGCCGGTTTGCATGCGCACACAGTTCAGGCATCACCATATTGACCATTTTATATTGTTCCCTGCAGGGAGGTTCTCTTGGCATTCCAGATCTCTTTCAGTGAATCTTTTTATGCCATGACCTCAGTCATGCCTTACCAGCTGTCGTATCCAAAGGCACAACACTGGTTATAGAAGTCTTTTTGTGATTTAAGGTGTTTGGTTATTCCTGTGTAACAATATAATAGGTGCCTTGGATCTTCCATCTGCCATGATCTTTCTCTTTGCCTTGCTACCTGCCTCCTGATATTAGGTGGTTCTATGCAAGCTAGTAAGTACAAGCTATCCTTTGGTGTTGGCTTTAGACATCTGTGGTTATTCCATGACAACTCTCATTTAGTAGAAGGCCTAACAGTTAGCATGGATGAATCATTCCCTCACTGGATATGCATACTGGGCCATGGAGTAGCACAAGCTGATAGTAGTGGTCTGCAAAGTAGCTGGATTGAATTCCCACTTTTTGGAGGATGTTGTTAGGCATGTTAACTTTCCCTTTTGTCATCTTCACATGTACTTTGAGGGAAAGCATCCAGCCCAATGTCACCCCTAGGTATACAAGTTTCAGTGGAATTCTATCCTTGGTGATGTTTAGTTTCCACTTTGCTCCACTTACCTTCTAAGTGGCCAATTTTGGTGGGGAAAGAGGCATTGCCAAAAATCTTAGCAAAGAAACAGCACGGAGTTTCCTTCCTCTCAGACTGCCTGTGACCTTGCTCCTAGCTGGAAATGCTCCCCAGAGCAGGACAGGAGTATAAAAGGAAGGTGCAAAAACTTGAAGAGACTCCTCTTTCTGTATATTTCTGCCCAATGCATTTCTGCATCTGAAAAGATTCATTGACTCTGGGAGTGGTGGACTTGACCTAAAGTCATTGGACATTAAGACTGCTGAAAGCATGTGGTGAGAGAACTTTGCTCTGAATGTAATATGCTTTGGTAGGCAGCCATAAGCATTTTACTTTTATATTTCTTGTAAGCATGTATGACTTTTGCCATATCTCATTACTTGTACCCACTTCAAATCTATCTCTTTGTTGTTTTTATCTCATCCAGCATGTTCAATTTAAAATGTCTGGAGAGTTCTATTTGTTGTGTGCTTCCTATTCCCTTAAAGCAGTGGTGCGCAACCTGTGGGTCACAACCCCCTTTGTTTTTTAATCCACTTTCCTAGGGGGTCGCAGTGCTTTGATCCAGCCGGTATTTTCTTTTCCTGGCTTGGCACCTGATGCACATGCGGCGGGGGTGAGTGGAGTGGCAGGGGAGCAGACTGGCACTTGAAATAAAAGGGGCTGCAACAAAATGTTCCCGGCGTGGTTTTTTTGGTTTTTTGCTCAAAATTTTTTCCCAGCTCCAGGTGTCACAAATGAAAAAAGGTTGAGCACCACTGCCTTGAAGGAATAGCAGACTCAATACTTTGAACTGTCCAGAAGTGGGCTGGGCAGTACAGGACATAAAGTTCTGGAGGAAAATTTGAGACTAGAAGTGTGTTCAGGTCACTCTGTGGTAATTTTTAGGTTTGTTAAGAGTCAAAGTGTGTTTGACTGGCTGCACATGGATATAGCTGAGAGTGACTAACATGGAAGCTGTTTGTGAACAGTCCAGGCTGGAGGCTACCCAAATGAAGCATTGTAAAGGGCACCCCAGGTTACAAAGCAAAGGTGATACAGGCACATATTGGTCTGGATTGTATCCTGGCCTGTCACAGCTCTCCCTTCTCTCTTATGTCCTTCACCCCCCTTTTTTTTTCAACTCCCTTTTCTTTGTCTCCTCTTTCTGACCTGAATCTACTCTGCCCAGCTCTCCATTTATTTTCACTAAACACTGAGAAGGGACTACAATCAGTGGGGAAAAGCCACTACAATCTCACTGCATGCAGCAGAGCTTGGGGTAACACAGTCCAGCTAAAGCCCACAAGAATGAGCATTAGAGGAGCTAGTCTTTTATTCACACCACAACTAAAAATGCCAGGGGTTGGGTTGGGTCTGATATTTATGTTAAGCTGTAAAAATTGTTATTTTACTGTGATGACCAAAACATTGTAGCTTGCAATTGTGTTACTGAAGAATGTTGTAGTACACTCGATGAATAATTTAACTAGCATTAATTTAAAATCTACCCCAAAACAGGTAGCCCAGTCGTGTGATTTAGTGGCACTATGACATCAGAATCAATTTTAAGGATGCTAGCCGAGCTGATAAAAGCAGACAGGAGATTAATTTAGACAGGAAACAATTTGACGTGCAATTACACCAACACACAATAAATTTGAGCAATTAAACCCAGGATTGTCTGATCCTGGAAAGAAAAGCTCTGACTTAGAACTTAGCGCTGAATGGCACAAGGCCATATTAATCAAAGTGGATAGGACAGTAAATCTCTTTGAGCAGAATAACCTCTAGAACATTTGAGGTTCAGTAATGTATGAATACAGAATGCCAGAGAAGTTAGGATTAGATGCCCCAGAAATCTTTTATGAAATGGATCATCAATTTGATATATAAACCAATTTTGATGGACTGTTTGCAAATAAAATAAATATATCAGGTACAATTTTAAAGCTTCATAGTTTCCCTGTAACCTTGAACTGGCATGCAACCTTTTTCATGCAGCAGAATGTACCTGCTGGCTGCAGTATCAAGAATAATAATCAGCAGCCCTAATTATATATTTGTTACGCGGGTTTACAAAATGAGGGTTCTCTTGTGTCCCCATTGGCTTCTGGATGTTCTGATGGCCATAGTTTTCAAGTGTGCTTTTTAGCATTGGAATATAACAAAATGGTTTCAAACTTTCCTTTCAAATGAAGACCTCACCATGGTTACCCATGCCTCTGGCATTTTGAAGCTGGATCATTGTAATGTTCTCTGCATGGGGCTATGCCTTAAAAACGTTTGAATTTGCAGCAAGTGCAGATTGAAGCTGCTTGTTTATTAAGTGATACTCCCACAGGTAGCACATCACATCTGTGAGGAAGATAGCCCTGAAACAGTAATGTTACTCATGCTGAGTGAAGGATTAAGTGATGGTGCATGTGTGCGCACACACACACACGCGCACACACACACACACACACACTCATACACACAATTTTTTGGCAATCTTTGATTTATGTAATTCTAAACTGCTGCCAGAAACCAAAAATTGAAAATAAAGAATAACTACAGTGCAAAATTCTTCATTTATCTCAGTGCAAGGTGCATTCGAAATACTACGAGACAGCAGTTTCCAGCTTAATTTCTGGAACAAAAATATTTGGATAATTTTTAGTAAGAGAGATGCTTATTGATGTTGCATATTAAATGTCAACGGCAGATAAAGGGGTGGAAATAATGAATAAAGATTCTCACTAATAAAAAAACAGCAAATAATTAAGTTTTTGTGTCTTATTTTGTGGTTTTGCCTTAATTTTTTTTTCTGATTGGTGAGGAGACAAAATGTAGTTTCTGTGAGGAAAATAAGTACTATTTTGTGATCTTTTTCTCACTTTCAGAATCCTACCCTGTGGTACGTTAGAAGCAATTCACTTTTTTACGTGTCTATACTCCTTGGGCTTCCAAATAAATCCTATGTTCAAAGTAACTATGTTTATTTATAAAGATCTAATGAACAGGGACTTGTTCAGAGATGTCTTCAGTTTCTTCACCCAGAATGCAAGTTGTGATAAACAGGAATCATTTTATTGGTGGTCCCAAAGAAATACCAGTAAAAGCTACAGAATGGATTTTCTTGATGGATGTTCCTCTTTGGAATTTGTTCCCACCAGAGATATGATTCAGACAAAGTCAAGCTTCCTTTATGGTACCTGGCTGCAGACTTATCCCTATATACTGGCTTTCTTGTCATTTGACTCTGTCATGGTCCTAACATTGCATTCTAAACACAACCTGGATTTGCCAATTTTTTTTAAAAAAGCAGTTCCTGCCCAGAGAACAGAGAGGAGATTCTCATCCCCTCTTCTTTCCTCCTACAGTGAGTAGGTGTGTTTCTAAATGATTTGAGGGATATACGAGATGTGCCATTATGGGTGCCTTATGAATGCATACCATAATAACAAGTAATTATTAATATCTGTGCTATAGGGGACAGTCCTGGGAAAAACAGGATGGATGATCTCCCTATATGACAAGATCATCGTAAAACCCAGTGTAATATAAACCGAGAACCTGTTAAACACTAGTCCCATTTGAAATTGGGTTAATAGTAATTGTGATGTTAATTGCCCTCCAGCTACAAAGTGTGCAAGAAAGTTCATATCCTTTTCCCTGTCCTTTCAGAGCTTCATACAGCCACTGCAATTAGAAACAGCAGTGTAGCATATTCTATCTAGCACATCCCCTGAAGAGACTTTTCACTCATTTCAGAATTAAGGATAGCCATACTGAGAGCCTGAGAAACTTAATTGGCCAGCTGGGAATCTATACAGTTTCTTGCCAACTGAAAGGCAACTACACAGAATGTAAGAAGAATTCATAAGGTCCTGAAATGTGAACAGTGTTTTTGAGTCCAGTGGGTCTTGAGAGAAAAAATAAAATCTTGATGAGCCTTTCAAACTACCTGGAAATAATTTGCTATCTTGCCATCAGTCTGATGCATATTACCCATTAGTTCTGATTAGGCGGGTTAAATTATTATTTAATTTTGTTTTACTTGAATTCTTTTCCTCTGGTTAATAATATTTTTCCCCAAGTAGCTTTAACTTTACTTTACCACTGATGGATTCGCAAATACCATTTATGTCAACCAGATTCACTGAAGCTGTTATAGAGTGCTGGGAGCTCTCTCTTGCACCTCTGCAGAAATTCACTTTACGGTGGGGTAGGAGGTGGAACAGCTGCTGTCCTATTTTTATTGTTTTCAGGAGAGTGGAACAGTTTTATGGTTATAGTTGGGGCTGCATAGTGTAATGATAATTCTATTTAACAGTTACTTGTATCAGTGTATGTGTACATAATTCATATTAAGTAGTGGCTCTCAACAGTTACAGAATACTGTACCCTTTTCAAAGTCTTGCATACCTCCTATTTTCATCTCACTTAAACTACTTGCTTACAAAATCAGACATAAAAAGTTGTAAGTATTACATTATACGGTTACTGACAAATTTCTTACTTTCTCATTTTTATCATATAATTATAACATAAATCAGAGTGCAAATATTGTACTTACATTTCAGTGTAAAGCATATAGAGCAATATAAACAAGTCATTGTCTATATGAAATTTTAGTTTGAATTGACATTACGAGTACCTTTTATGAAGACTGTTGTAAAATGAGGTAAATCTAGAGGTGAGGTGATGTTACCCCTGGAAGATCTCTGCATACCCCCAGGGATATACATAGCCCTGGTTGAGAACCACTGATATAGCCAGTAGTTGATTTGGTAATTTAAATAGCCCTACGTGACTAGGCCTCAGCAGCAGAAAATAGCAATGACTAGAATTTGAACACCTGCAGGAGAACAACAAATGAGAATGGCTAGAAAATCAGTGCACCAGAGCAAGCCCAGAAGAGAGGAAAAAAGAGATGCATTTCTGTTTATTATTTTGATGTAGACATTTCTTTCCACTTTATTTTTCCCTTCTTTTTCTCTCTGAGATTTCCAGGAGGAGAGCCGCTGCTTGCAGCCACCACTCTCACCAAACGAGTGAAGAAAGATGACAAAATTGCTGGATCATTTAGGTCCCCATGACGGAGGGCCAAATTCAGAGGTGAAGTGTAAGACAGTTGAAGCTTTAGTCTCCCTTTACATCATCTTAGCAGCTCTATGATATGCAGTTAGGCTTCATTAAACTCATCTGCATCTGTTCTTCCAACGTATGAGGTAGCCTAAATTGGTGTAAATTTGAAAGGAAGCCAAAATAAGGTGTAAAAAGATTTAAAGGATGTGGAGGCTACAGTAGATTATGCTTCCTTCTGGTGCCTCACTATTACATACAGTTAGACTTCCTTACACAATTTTAGAATAGGTATAATTGTATCTAATAGATTACCTACAATAGAAATGTATATAATTTTAAAATATGATATTGTGGGGAGTGGGTGGAGGTACCTAATATTGTTAAACATTTGAAATCTTGTCTTTGTTGAAGTGTATGAGTATTTTGCCACAGACTTAAGTGTGGGGTGGAGAGGGGCAGAAGTTCACCATTAGTATAGACAGGGATTATCATCTTTAAAATTGCTCAGCTGTCTACTTTTTGTTAGTCTTTAAGGTACTACTAGCCTATTGTTATAAAGTTTTACCAAATAATAGCTATTCCTGCTTAAGGAACATTGATAATTAATGGTCTCATAAATTCATATGATCTTTTAAAATAGAAATCTTGTGAGGTGGTAAAATTTGATAACTTCACTTTCATAAGAAATAGTTTGCAAGCAAGGAATGATGCAAAAAGAGGTCTGGAATTTAATCCAAACAATTTGGCAATCTAACCAAATTTCATAACATTCATTTTTTATTTTCCCATATAAAATTTACTGTTATGTGAACTCATCTGGTTGTGATTGTGTTCCAAGTCATTAATTTAGACTTTTGTATGTCAAAATTGTCTGAGATTCATGAATGTTTTGGCATCTCTAGGCCACATGAATTTAAGCTGTTTATGTTTTAAGGAGAAAATCACAATAAGATGAAGGGCTGAGATCTGAAACCATGTAAAGCTTGATTATTTTGGTTGTTTCCTTGTCCTATTTTAGATTTTATCACCTTTTTTTGGCTTCATTGGCTGATTTGCTGTTTCTGGTAACAAATAAACAGGCATCCAGAAAACAGCATTGCTATGGTTCATACAGTTCTAAAGCCATAGTAAAGCCTCCAGGAACTTTTTACCTCTTTCAGCTCATCAGCAATCTCTTTGCCAAATCACAACAAATCTCCTTTTTTTACTCCAAGGTCCTTGTGCTCTCCTTGTCAAGTGATTTCCCTGTCATCATTGCATCTGGGATTTAAAATAATGTAAGGGTTATTGCAGGACACTAGCATACAGCAAATTATATTGTATTGGACAGTTGTCTGAGTAATAGTAGCATGGACTTGTGACTTAGCATCCATTATCTCCATAAACACTTTGTCACATAAACAAGGATAGATTGGATGTGGATTTAATTTATGGTGAGTTTGGAGTACAATGGAATAAGTTAGCTAATTTGTCAGTCTGCTTGTGAGTTAATAATGCTCTGCAGTTGTTTTTTTATTGAAATTTTTGTCTCATCTTTCCTAGACATCTCTCCTCTAATTTCCCTTCAACCTGGTGAGATTCTATGGTAGACAAACTATGTTCAAGTTTTTTTTAAGGATGTCTCAGGGATGTATATCCATAGTTGTACATCCATTCTTTCATAGGGTTCCTCTGAATGCACCATGCTCATAACAACTTTGTGTTTTCAAAAATCAAGTAACTGTTGCTAGTTTTGACTGTAAAAGTTACTCCAAGTCAAGCAGGGTGATAATGTCACCCTCGTATGAGATCTGTTATGCTCCACTCTTGACTTTTCAAGGCAGTTCTTCAGCTCAATGCCAGGAGCACAATTTCTCACACGGGAAAGTGCAGAAGGTGAATTTTGAAGAGCAACAGTAAGTAACCCTTCTCTAGGCATCCCTGATCTCACTTTAGATTAATTTCTAAGAATAATTGTTGAGCCCACAGGGGTGCATGCACATTGATGATTATTTGCCTACTTACAATGTTTAAAATGTATTTGGTAGATACCTTAACAGGGCAGAGAGCCCCAATCACCAGAAATGAGTCTCAGTTGTAGGGAATATTGCTATCAATTAGGGGCTAGTCATGAGTGTGAAGTGAAAGCTCAGGGTGTAATATTTTCCAAATGGTAACTGTGACAGACCCCCCCCCCCATGCTTTATGAAATGGACTCATGGACATGAATAGGGCTCGCCAGCCGCACGGTTCTGCGAGCTGCGCATGCACAGATTGCGCGGTGCTGGCTGTGCCAGCTTGTAATCTACTCGCCATGGGCGAGTAGATTACATGATTTGTCGAGCCCTGGACATGAATAGACATAACTCAAAGCAAATTATTTCACGTAACCCATCGATCTTCATGTCATGATCTGCTGGTTTAGTTTATCTTACTCTGTTGTATGTACCATTTGTATGTGGAAAATTAGACACATGGAGTGGGAAATACTTTGTGGGTTTCAAACATGTGAATGAGAGACATGGAGATAGTTTAAACTATCTCTTTTGTCCTTCAGTCTGAGCAGGGGTTGGTAGGGAGGGGCCTCAATTCTTTAACAAAAAGAATAGGAGAGGAGAGGCCTTGGTCTTTTGGCTGGGCTGCACCTGAAGGAAGGAGCTTGAGACCCCAGGGTGGGAAAGAGAGCCCTGGCTTAGAGTGGCAGCTGGAAAAGAGGTTTTAGGGGGAGTTTAAGTTTGCACTGAGGTTTCAGTGGAGAATTAGCCAAGCGGTTTTGTTTCTTCTGATTATTTGTAATCTACTTTGCTCTGCCTACTTTCTCTTATTACTACTTAAATCCTACTGCTTCAACTTAATAAAACCATTTTTATTTTCTAACAAATCCAGTGTAAGCGATTGTTACCTGAGGGGGGAGGGGGAGGGCAACCAGTGTGCACATTCCCCCTTTCATTGCTAAATTCTTAATTCTTTGGGGTTTGATCCCATCTGAGGAGTGCTCTCTCAGGAGGCTGGGCCCTAAACTGCACTCTCCTTGGACCGGGAGTGGTTCAGTGTCAGTATTATTTCTCAGTGGGGGCAGGGACCTCAGCTCGAGGCGTTGACTGGGGGAGACCAGCAGAGCTGGCCCAGCAGGACCGGGCGGTGAGGAGCTCCAGAGAGCAGGAAGGTGAGTGGCAGTGGCTGTGTCATCACCCCAGGAGGCATCCCCGCGGGCTCGTCTGTGACTGCACCCCGTCAAAGTTACCCTAACGTCAGGTGAAAAGTTGGAGATTAGGTTCCTGACGCAACATGTTACATTGCTAAGGGGTAAATGGGAGGTAAGCATTCTGCTGGATATCAAGGAAATCGGGCAGTATCCATACATCTTGGGAGACCTTCAGAGGGTATGAACATGTGTAGTTCCCCTGAAATCAGTGGAACTAACTCTATTTACACCAGCAGAAGCTAGGACTCATCATTTTTAAGACAGAGGGATGCACAACCAAAAGCATTTTTGCTTTGGGGATTAATTAATCCAGAATGAGTCCCTAGTTGGAAACTACATTGGATGACTATATTTATTCTGGCTCTAGTCCAGGGCTGGTAATCACACCAAATTGCTTTGTTGTTGCCCTGTTTGGGATACTAGGAATTAGATGCTAAATTAGTTGTTGGTTTGAATTGCTGTTGCAGCTGATGAAGGGGGGTAGGGCGGGGAGCATAGCCCCTCGCCATAACAACCCGTGAATAACCTATTTCATGGCTGGAGCCTGTAATCTTTACTTTTCTTCCTGCGATCAGATCGAAGGTCGTGCTGTTTATCAAATCAGTGGGTTAAACATCTGAGAAACATACAGCTGGGTGTACCATGCCTGCACCCCAATGTATTCCCTTATTATGTGTGCCCCATCACATTTGGAATCGGCAGTTCTTTCATCGGGTAATAAATTAAAACACTTTGTTAGCATACTGAATGCGAATGGGGGCCCATGAAATAGCTCATTATAAATACCTGAGACTGGAGGCTTAAATCATTATCATATAAACTGCCTCATTTTTAACATATTAAAATGAAACATATTTGCTTAGATAAAGTACTTCATATAAACTAAACCAGAAAGAATTTCAGAATAGGACATTTGGGAATAATATTGTATCTCTAAATGCCCTTCCTGTTTATGAGTGTACTTGGCACTGAGTCTATCAAAATGATCAGTATCAAGACCTTTATGCAATAAGAACAAAATAATTAAGTCAACTAAAATTGTAACTTTCTAAAATGTTAATGGCATTTTTAGTCAATACAAACTTTCTTCTACACCATAAAAGTTAATATTTAAAAACAAATAGGCTAGGGGAAGCAGAATTGCTGTTATTGAATGTACTTGATTTCATAAGAGGGGTTGGGGGAAGCTCACTTTGATTTCAGTAAAAGCTAGACAAAGCCTAAAGGAATATTAGTAATTGGATATTCATCATACAAGCTCTCGAGCATCCTCAAATCAATGGAGGTTGAGGGCATTTATCTTCTTGCAGGAGGTGCTTTGTCACTCTGGATGATATTGGTCAGGGGAAATTTAGGTCACACATTACCTCACATAAGGGGACTAAAATCCTGAATATATAGCAGCAGTTCAACAAAAAACAACAACAACAACAAAAAAGATTTGCAAGGCAATCGGAAAGACACTGTAACATTAACAGTCATATGATGGGGCTTAACCTCCATCGCCTGCAAGGCTAGCAAATGCACTCAATTAGTCATGCTTTGCATCTGGGGAGATGAGTGGTGAATTGGCACCTGGCCAGGTGGGCAGAGCTAAACCATAGTAAGTGGATTGAAGGAGCTCACTTGGTAGAAAGTCTGCAGAGGATAGGTGTCTCTCTCTGGCAGAGCTAGGACTTAACGGGAGGTGCTATAGAGATAGGATAGAGTTCTCCTGGGAACACTCTGAGAAAGAGCTTGCAAGCAGAGAGGGAAAAGTTCAGCAGCCCAATTGGACAGCATAATGAGTCAGGTTCATTTGGAGTTGTGTGAGACTCTCCAAAAGGGGTTTAAACGTTGTGCATTGTTGGGGGCGGGGGGTGAGAGGGGCTGGAGCCACAGAAGGCTTGGTGCCAGAGGCAGCCAGCCAATAGCAGTCACTGGAGCTAAGGATACTGGCAATATTCCCTTCAGTTACAAAGACTTGTTCCAAGGGGCAGCATGCCCTGCCACTGGCACCAATATTGGACCCTGGTCCAGCAAAGCAGTTTGAGCATGATCTCAAACCCAATATCAAGCCCTACACAGAGTGGGGTGGGGATGTCTACTGGTTTGCTCAAAGTTAAGCATGTGCTTAAGTGCTGCTAGGTCAGAGCCTTTTGCCTCTAGGGAAAGCTTCAGTAAAACGACTACTAAGCTCCCCATCTTCTGTTATTTTCTTTCCTTCTATGCTGTGTACATTGATCTTTGTAATCCTCATAATTCTTATTCCCATGTCTCCTCACAGTTCCCCAATCCCTTTAAAATGCCCCCATGCTGTATGGAGAAAGGGGAAATGCTACAGTGGAGGTGGGAGAAATTGGAAAATTTGCAGAAAATGGATTTTCTCCATGCACTAATCTAAGAGGTCAGGTTGGGAATGATTCTCACCATCATAACTAATCTGTGCTCTGTCATAGGTGCTGTGCACATGATACGGATAGCTCTTCAGTACAGTGACTTTCTAACCTTTTTCTGGGGTAGTCGTTTTGTCGAAATTTGTTTTAAGCTTAAGTGTTAACTAAGGGTAAAACTTTCTAAGGGGACTTGGGTACCCACTTTCCATTTTTAGAAGCTATTTAAGCCCTTAAAATGCAGATAAGTGCCTACTTGGATTCCCGAAGTGCCTACATAGTTTAGAGTCCTACTCCCAATGACAGACAGAGAATCTCAACTGCCTAAGGGTACATCTACACAGCAGGGCTAAAGTAGAAGTAAGCTATGCAACTTCCGCTACGTCAATTGTGTCTCTGAAGTCAAAATAGCTTAATTTGGTTTTTGGCACTGTCTACACAGCAGGAAGTCGAAGGAAGACCACTCTTCCTTCAACTTCCTTACTCCTCATGAAATGAGGGTTACCATGAGTTGCAGTAAGAAATCCCTCAGCTTGACGTTATTTCGGAATAAAGGCTTGTAGTGCAGATGCACATTTTGTTATTTAGGAATAATGTCCGTTATTCCAAAATGATGCTGCTGTGCATACATACCTCAAAGAGATTTTGAAAATGCACAGCATGTCTATCTGCATCTTTAGGTACCTAAATACCACTGAAATCTCTTTCTTTGGCTACTAAATACTATTTACTTTCAGTGTGATTTTAGGAGCTTTAGGGTCTGCACCTCATTTGAAAATTAGACACAGACTTCTAAGTCAGTTAGACACTTTATATAATTTTATCATGTTTCTGCAAATTTTGCTGCCTTTTCTAGAATCTTTCTTTTCTATTGTGCCTTCTCAATTTGTTCTGACCTTAAGCATAAGTTCAGAAACAGAGATGAACTTTCATTTTTAGCCTATATTTCCTTACATCTGATCTTTGATGGGCTCCCCACATTTATGTGTCTGGCAAAAATAGGGTCCGGTCATGCATACCTGACTGAGGCTAAATTCCACTTAGTTATCGGTGGATATGAAAAAGATTAAGTACTGCTGGACTGGGTCTATGATCAGTTTTTAATGAATTTGCATACCACTGAAACGAGAGATTTATCTTTTTGGAAGAAAAAGGAGTCTTGATCAATTACCCATTGAAATCAGTGGAAGAATTCTAGTTGACTTCATTGTGCACTAGAATGTTCCTTGTACACACTACTGGTGGCTTGTGCATCTTCCCAAAAGACCCAAGTCACCTACATTGTTAATGGATGATGCAGCTGAAATATTCCTTGTACATCAACTATTGGTGCAACATGCTTCTCTGAGCTAATGTCAAAAGGGTATAATTTAGCCCTTTCTGACACTGAGTTTTTTCTAATTAAAGGCAAAAAGGAAATAAAACTTTCATTAAAGAGGAATTCAGAAGATTCAGATACCTGGGGAGCAGCATTCTTGCTCTGCAATAAATACAAATGCTTTTGCAAATATTTTTATCTCCTATTACTCAATATCACCATTCAAGTTTAATCATATCTACCTTAGCAACAATAGTACACATGAGCAATTGGAAGTAGATAAATAACAGATTTGGGTGTTTTAATTTAGTCATAAACATGGTGTGTTTCAAACTTTCATTTTTTTTCGACTCAGTTTTGGCTCTTTTGTTTTCAAACAAATCATCTGTTTTAAAATATTATATTATGTATTCATTTTTATGACATTCTCAAATAAAGCACATGCTGATATAAAGAGACAGCTATTATTCTTACTTATTTGCTACAGTCAGGAACACTTATCAAATATTAATAATAGATTTTTGCATCTACAATAAGGAGTCATTAGATGGAAATAAATGTATCCAAGAGAGACACATATGCAATACTAATTGACAACTGTGTACACAAAGAGCTGTCATTTATTTTATTACAGTCAAACATAACCTTTGTAAATGTCAGCTCTGTGTTCTGTTGACCAGCATTTTAATTTAGAGATATTGTTCTTCCTTTTTTTTTTAAAGAGTGATTATCATTTTATTCCCCCTCACACTACATTCATTCACATTAGATGCCATTGCATATTTCATGATTCTTTTGAAAGCAACAATAAAATTACAATTATTTTATGGGGGAGATGATGGCAAAACAAAATGGAAAAATTACCCCTTGAAATTCTTTCAGTAGAGTTTGTATGGTGAATAAGGTCATAGAGAACACAGCATTTGTACAATTTGTATGCAAGGTCCAAAATTAAGCTAGCTGGTTATTACAAAGTTAGCTGGTTATTACAAAGCTACTGAAGTATTCCATAAATTAAGATGTAGTAAACATGGATAAAAAAAAGTGGCAACTGGAATTGTTTCAGAACTTTTATTGTGAAAGGCTGAGACAGTTAAAGTGCTGGATGTGAATTAGCTCAGACCCACTCAGAACGAAGACTGCCAATTTCTTGTTGTCCTTTTCCTAGCTCAAATAAGACATGTAAGACCAGATTCTTGACTGTTCGACCCAGAGGGAATGGCCCTGATCTTGTCACCTGACCCTGGCACAAGCTAGAGAGCAGGGCCGGCTTTAGGAAGTGCGGGGCCCAATTCGAACAGTTTTCTCGGGGCCCCGGCACCCAGGATTTTTTGTTCAGCAAAAAAAAAAAAAAAACCACACCACACACAAAAGTTTCAGTACATTGTGTCACATACTATAAATATCAAGTTGGTTAAGAGGGACTTCATCGTACACCTCACCTATATGTTTTTAAAACTTTATCTTCCTTGCCGGGAGGGGAGAGGAAACAGGGGGCCAGTGGGGACAGGTTTCTGCAGCTGGGGAGAGGGAACAGGGGAGAGGGGAGAGGGAACGGGAGAGGGGAGAGGGAACAAGAGGGGAGTAGGGGCGGAGAGTCCCCTGCACCCGCCTCTTCCCAGGATTCTGCCCCCCCAGAGGGAAGCCGGCCAAACCCCCCTCCCACGCCTGCCCCAGGGCCAAACCCCCCCCCCCCCCGCACCTGCCCCAGGGCCAAACCCCCCTCCCGCAGTGCAGACAAAATCCCTGTGCTTGACTCACCCTTCCTGAGTCCTGCGGTCATGGTGCTGCAGGGAAGCCGCCAGTGCCACGCTTCTCCTCCAGGCCCGACACCCCCTCCCACAGCACGCCCGGCACGCTACAGAGCTGTACAAGGGGAGCAGCCAATGCACTTCCGGAATCCCCGGAAGTGGCGCGAAGCTGCAGGAAGGACTTCCGTCCACCCCGGGGAAGCTGGCACTATGCTGGAGGTAGGTAGTGGGGCTTCTCGGGGGAGGCGGAAGAATGAGGGCTGGGGGGCCCCGAACATTTCACGATCCATTGGTTGAGGCCTTGTGATCGACCAGTTGATCGCGATCAACCGGTTGGGGACTGCGGCTTTAGGGCGTGGGGTGCTCTTAGGCGCGGGGCCCGATTCGGGGGAATCAGTGGAATCGGCCAAAGGCCGGCCCTGCTGGAGAGGTAAGGGAGAAGATCTAATTTATGTCAGTGGAGGTTCAGGCTTAGTAAAGCACTGCCATTCCATCTCTCTGCTTTAATCCCATCATGCCATGTATGCCAGTCACGGGGGAAGATGCTGCAGACACAGAATGTGGTTATACTTAGCAGAGAGTACCCTTACTCTTATATTAATCCTGCACTAGCCCTCTTTGGCTACTTTTATATGGTGCAGTGTGAATCCAGCTCATGAGAAAACCTGGTTCTCAGTTTTGAGGAACTATTGAAAAAGAGTTTATACTTTCCAGTACTCATTCCTCCAAAAAGAAAGTATAAATAGGCCCTAACTGTCAATGACATCAATGGGCACTTAACTGAGCTCTGCAGTATTAGCAAGGAAGCTGTTTCTACAAACCTTGCATGTGCCAAATAGAGTTTTTGGTGTTCAACTGAGGCAGAAAAAGAGCCCAAATGTCATCAAACTTGTGTATATCTTTTTTGTAAGTCCCTTCTGGAACTTAGTGAGAGTTGTGTTGAGGTAACTTCTCCAGGGTTTCTGTAAAGTTAGTGGCTTCATGTTGAGAGCCTAATTAAGAACTCATTGAGATCATTTGAATGGACTTTGCATCACGTCTTTAGTCAAAACTTGAGCCCAATTTTAAGCAAGCAATTGGTTTCATTTTGAAAAAAAGTGTAAATTTATGTGTTATACATTTCTTTGCATATTTTCCATAAAATTACATGTATTGTAAAATTACACAGTGTGTAATAGAAAAAGTTTTCAGAGAAAAATAAAATCAATCATTAGAATTTTTTATAGTAGCATTTACTAACTTTTCAGATTTAAGCAATTAAACCAAACAGTTGTGCAATAACTGCTAGTTATTTTCCTCATTATGTCTTTCTTTTTCTGTTATTTGAAACAGCAAGAACCAGCTGCAGTCCAGCTTTATGATCTTCCAGTTGGTTGCACTATCAATTTTTATGTTCTTGCACTGTGATGTTTGCAGTAAAATAGGTTAATTTTTTCAAGATAATAAAGTTTCCAAAGTCTGATAGGTAATACAAAGATTGCTATCTTTGTCACTACACATTGATGTACATTCAGCTAGTTGCTGAGTTATTAAGTAAGATTTGCAAAATTTTGCATTTAAAAATTCTATTTTCAGACTAGCTCTACTATTCATTATTAATGAAAGGCTCAAGAATGCAGGAAATAGAATCCTTACAATAACTGAACCTACTCTGTGAAACTCACTTCTTCAAAAAGAATAAGCACAGACCTCTCCCTCTTCAAAACTAATGCAAAGCGCATTTCTCTGTCTTAGTTTTCACTCTGATAGCATCCATTCACACATGCACAGAAATATATGTATAAAAAACACTCTGTGAACTAATCAGCTATTTCTCCTAGAGGCTAGCTAAGGTGAAAAAGAGAAGATTAGTGTAATTTCTATCTTAAAATACTTGGAAAGTTGCTTGGTTGCTGTGGAGATGGAGTCCATATAGACACCTAACTAGACAGATGGGGAGAGAACCATGCTGAAATACATGGCAGGTGTGAAAAATCACACAAGTAACTTTACTGTTGCTTTTAAGGTTTTTTTTAAATGTACATATTTCAAATATCCACTACCACTTTTAGCACTGGACAGGCAAAAGCCACCTTGTCTGTATTAGAGATGATCTTTCAATTTTACCCTGAAATGTTTACAAATTATTTTAATTATAAATATCAGAAAATGAGTATATTCAAATAGTATACTCAAATTGTATTTTACAGTAAATACCTTCCCTGATCATTTCAATTGGAATAGAACATGATACTGTTTAAGGCACTGATCCTACAAAGACTTAGGGTATGTCTACACTACAGAGTTAATTCGAACTAACAGCTGTTAGTTCGAATTAACTTTCATAGGCGCTACACATGCAAACCGCTAGTTTGAACTTAATTTGAACTAGCGGAGCGCTTAATTCGAACTAGATAAACCTCATTCTACGAGGACTAACGCCTAGTTCGAATTAAGTAGTTCGAATTAAGGGCTGTGTAGCCACTTAATTCGAACTAGTTGGAGCCTAGCCCTTCCCAGCTTGCCCTGGTGGCCACTCTGGGCCAAGCCAGGGAAACTCTTCTTAAAGGGCCACGGTCTGGCTACAGTGCCCGTGCCAGGTGCAAGTCTGCCAGCACCCAGCCAGCAGACCCGGCACCTGGCACGGCATGAGCCAGCCACCCGCTGCCTCCCAGCCCTCCACCTCTTCCCAGGACCAGGCTGGCGGCTCCCAGGAGCCTGCCCGGGGCCGCAAGAGGCGGGCGCCCGCCTGGTCTAGTGCGGAGATCGTGGACCTCATCGAGGTTTGGGGGGAGACCTCCAACATCCACGACCTCTGCACTAGGCACAGGAATGAGGCCATCTAGGGCAGGATAGCTGCCAGCCTGGCCACCAAAGGCTACATGCGAACCCAGGAGCAGGTTTGCATGAAAATCAAGTTGGTCCAGTGAGACCCCCGACCCTGAGCCCTGAGCCTAGAACATAAGAACATAAGAACAGCCGTACTGGGTCAGACCAAATGTCCATTTAGCCCAGTAGCCTGTCTGCCGACAGCGGCCAACACCAGGTACCCCGGAGGGGATGGACTGAAGACAATGACCAAGCCATTTGTCTCGTGCCATCCATCTCCAGCCTTCCACAAACAGAGGCCAGGGACACCATTCCTACCCCCTGGCTAATAGCACTCCATGGACCCAACGTCCATGACTTTATCTAACTTCTCTTTAAACTCTGTTATAGTTCTAGCCTTCATAGCCTCCTGAGGCAAGGAGTTCCACAGACTGACTATTTGCTTTGTGAAGAAGAACTTTCTTTTATTAGTTTGAAGCCTGCTACCCATTCATTTCATTTTGTGTCCTCTAGTCCTTATATCATGGGAACTAATGAAGAACTTTTCTTTATTCACCCTCTCCACACCACTCATGATTTTATATACCTCTATCATATCCCCCCTCAGTCTCCTCTTTTGTAAGCTGAAAAGTCCCAGTCTCTTTAGCCTCTCTTCAAATGGGACCTTATTCCAAACCCCTAATCATTCTGAACCCTTTCTAAGGCCAAAATATCTTTTTTGAGGTGAGGAGACCACATCTCTACACAATACTGAAGATATGGCATACCATAGTTTTAGACTTCCCCTCCTCCTTCTTCCCCTGGCTTCCCCCTTCCAGCTCCCTCCTCCCAAGTTTCCACCTCCCCTCTCCCACCCTCTCTCTTCCCCTCTCCCACCTCCTTTTCCCAGTCTCCCCAGAGGTTAATCCCCCCCCCCCCAGTTTTGCTAAATAAAGAGAGTTTCTATTTTTGAACACGTGTCCTTTATTTTTTACATCAGGAAGGGGGGCTAGGGAGGGGTAAGTGGAAGGAGGTGAGGGAGGAATGGGGCACGAGCCCCTGATGGGAAGGACTGGGGTGGCTCTGTGGGCTCCTCGGGGTGGAAGCTCTCCTGCAGGGCCTCCTGGATCCTGACAGCCCCCCGATTGACACCCCGGATGGCAGCCTGCGGCAAGTGCAGCCGGGCTGATGGCCGAGTGCTGTGATGTGCCGAGTGTGGGCACTCAGGGCACTCCAAGACAGGACTGCTTTGCTGTCCCTCATCGAGGTAGACAAGCAAGCGGGGAACCCTGAGAACTGTCTGTCCGGGGTAGGGGCTCGGGTCCCTTTAAGCACAGCCCTCGGCTAGCCTGAGGCAGCAACTCCACACTCTAAGTCCTGGTTCCGGCCAGCCTTAACTTCGGTTCAGGGTCCACTCAACGTGGACATGCTAGTTCGAATTAGCAAAATGCTAATTCAAATTAGTTTTTAGGTCTAGATGCACTAGTTTGAATTAGCTTAGTTCGAATTAACTAATTCGAATTAAGTTAGTTCGAATTAGTGCTGTAGTGTAGACATACCCTTACAGACATTCTTATCTCTGAACCACTTATCTACAAAGAGCTAAGTATGTGCATAAGTCTTCACAGAAATAAGGCTGGAGCTTACAGGTACAGCCTTCCCAATGGCAGATCAAGGCCTGAGGAGCAAGGCTCTTGCCATTCCAGTCATAGACCTATTCTAATAGACTGGGACTATGTCGAGACCATGAAACTAATTTTCTTTGTGACCTTTAAAGCCTGACTTAAGTGCAGGTTTCCAGAGCATTAATCCACTGCAGTACTGAGCCTGATCTATTCCTTGTTTTATAGGTCAAAAGTTGTTATATGAAGTGCTATTGGTATATGAGCCAGATTCTATATTCTCAGTACAAAAAGAATTCCCACTGAAAGCTGTGGGAGATTTTCTTGCTAAGGAAAAGAGCCGTTGAGCTTCTATTTTACATAAATCAGGACAAATAATTTACATGAAAATGAATTCAGTGGGTGTTGTAACTTTTTCTATCAACAAATCATTAAATTGTGGTATGCACATTTGAAATTATTCATGGATTTCACCGAGTAATTCTTGATCTTCAGATCGTTTGTGAACAGTTATTTTTGCTGAGTTGACTAGTCTCAAATTCATATGATATTGTTGCTTTTCCTTGATGAGTTAGCTATGGAAATAATCTCCTCAGAGCATAAATTGTAAATTTTACAATTAAGTACTTATTTTGAAATTCATGTTGTGATGGTTAATTACATTGCTCCCTACTAATGCAGGAGGGAGAAGACATTAGCTGGGCTGGCAGGAGGACAACGGTATGGGCTTTTCAGCTTCCGGGGTTGAAGATAGTTACTTGGATATTGGCTACCCACTGTTTGCCTTCCCCTAAGGGAGTTAGGCTTTTAGATTGGATTTGTAGATTTTGGACTGAATTTTAGCTGGGTTACTGAGAGACAATGTTCAAAACTCTTTGTGTTTAAGTTAGTTGATTAAGAAAAAATATGGCTTATTCTAAAAAATTATTTCATAGTCTCAGGCCTTCCTTCCTTGTCACCAACTTGTGACTAAGTTAAAAGTTTATACATATATATTTCTGTTTCTGGGTTATATGACAAATTGCATGTAACTGTGGTATAGGACCTATGTACCTAAAAGGAGACATCATTTCATTTTCTGTGTATTTCACTCTTAAGGTAGAGTTTTCCCTGTTGCCCAGGCAGTGGCCATGTTGTGTTTCAGTTTAAAATACAGAATGTTGTAGAGAAATATATAGTGTTAACTCTGCATTCTTTGTTTTCCTTACTCTCAAGTAAGTCAGCTAGACTGAAAAGACATATTTTTCTATTTGTGTGAAGCACAATTTCTCCTCTATGGAAATAATAATCTCATATACTGTTAGCTCAGCCCTTTAATTCTTTGGTTTTCTTATATATGTAGTCATTATATTTAATATATTCTGCAAAAATACTCCAGTATTGAATTCACTTTCTGCCTCTTTTTAATATTTAATATTTTCATCACCAGATTATGACAAGAACAAAACACAAGGTGCTATGTAAGACGGATTAGACAGACCACCGCACAATAGTGTGACTGCATTTTATTTATACTTTTTAGCAGCTTTATACTTTTTCATAAGACTTGTTTTTATAGCTATTCTTAGGAACCCTGAACTTAATCATGTATACAGTGGTGCAAATTAGCCAATATCTACAACAGAAAATAACCAAAGTATGACCATGGAAATGAAAATTGCCAAAAATTCAAGATTAGAGGTGTTCAGAAAAATGAATTTTCCTTTAGAAAAATGTATCACCCTTTTGGAGTTATTTTGGGTTCTGAATTGCAACAAGACCCCCCTGAAACATCAAAAAATTCCACAAAACAGAAAATTTCAGAAATGTTTTTAATCAGAAATGTCCAAGTGGAACACTTAGGCATTTTTTAACAAAACAAAATGATTTGATGTCAAAATAGACATTTTCTTTTCAAATGACACTTTCCAAGTGATAAATGTCATGTCATTATAAAGATCAGTTCAAAATGATATTTTTCATTTTGATTCCCAGATTGGAAAACTTGAAAAAAAGTTGAAATCATAATTTTTTTGCAGAAAATTTTGATTTTCAATGAAGCAACATTTTCTAATGGGAATTTATTTGTGGGGGGAAAGTTCGTTCAACTCTATTCAGGTTGTTGTGTCTGAGGTTTTTATTTGACTCCTAACTAATCTACAACTGCAGCATGTGTAGTTCTATCACTGAAAATTATACATTGCCTTCTATATTTAGAATACAGCAGAAACAAAAAGCTCAGCAAACCAAACATGAAGAGCTTCCTTCTGCTTCAATTCTGCACACTCTGCCTCTGCCTAATTTCATCATTACCTTTTTTTTTAAATGCTGCTTCTTCTGCTACCTTTCAGACAATTCTTTTTGAGGAGCATATTCCTATGCACTTTTATTTATTGTAACATAAGATGCTCTATAATGAGCTTTCTTTTTTTCCCCCTAGAGATTGAGAAGATGTGAGAATATTAAAAAAAACACTCTTAACATAGTACATTTTCTGACTGATCTGGTGGCATTGTATTGTTCCTTTTTTCTTTGTCAGCAGAAACAGGAATATAGGGATTTGATTGTAATGGGCTTTGGTTCCAGTCTTTAGTTACCACAATGGGCTAAATGTGATCTACTAACATTAAAATGGCATTAAACAAATGCATTGTTCTTTTGCTACTGAAATATAGGAAATGAGATTAGTGACTAATGCAGGATACTAGAATCTAGGACTCCTTGGTTATCTTCTCAGTTCTTCCATTGGGTCACCTTGTGACCTTGGGCTAGTAACTTAATATCCGGTGTCTTTCTCTCTAAAATCTTGTTATAGTGTGAAGGAGGAGGAGGAAGTATAGGTCTCCCTTCTTTGATAAAAGCATATTTCCTTGTTTGCAGAAACCAATGCTTCCCCAAAACTTTCCCTTCTCTTTCGCTGGTTTGGGCTATCAGAGGCAATGTGTGGCAGGCACAAGGGGTCATATAATCCCAAACACCATGGGCAGGAGGGGCAAAGGGCCAGCTAGCAGCCAGTGGGGGGCAAGTGAGAAGACAGGTACTCGCAGGAGGTATCCAACCCTCCCGCCTCACACTCACTGGCAGCAGCAGGGGAAGTGAGCAAGGCTGCCCCACCTGCTTTGTTCTCCAGGCGCGTCACTTGGGGAAGGTCAGGACTGCCCTTGCATTCACCAGTGGGAAGCAGAGTGATGCGGCACAGCAAGCACAGGCTGCCTTTCCCACCGCTGCTGATGAGTGTTGAGGTGAAAGGGAGCGGTGTACCCTTGCTGACAGCACTAGCCCCACTAGTCCCCTGAGCTACGTCCTTTCACCTTCTCATTTCCTCTCCCCCAACTCCCCGCAACCCATCCACTAGTCTCTCCTGAATCTTAACTCACACACTGTGCCCGATTTCCCCGAATCCCTGCACCACCTTTACTCCTACCATACGAACCTCTTTTGTGCCTCTAATCCATGCACTGTGCCCTCTTCATCCCAACCCAGCACTCCTTTCCTGTGTCCCAAATTATTTGTTTTTGTCCTAGCAAGCATCTTGGTCCCAGGATACTGGAGAGACAAGATGGGTGAAATAATAACTTGTACTGGACCAACTGCTGTTGGGGAGAGAGACAGGAAAAGTCTCAGGTAGCACGGGTCCCCAAAAGGTAATTTCTCTTTCAATAATGTAAAATAATCTTGACTACAAGGTGAGCCATATATAATGCTTAATACCAATATCAAATGCAGATGCTCTTGAATTATAATGCAAAGAAGGGTGGTTTTCTTCTAGTGTAGATTCATACTCCAATTTTCAGTGGAAGTAAGATATAGGTCCTTCGAAGAAACAGCACCAATTATTGGATATGTGCAATTGCACTGAGAAAAATGCTTCATTAACTGCTGTGGTGTCCAAATTAATGACTCTTTACCTTTGACTTCTTTTTTGCCCTTTTTTTTTTTTTCAATAAGCAAAGCATAGAATCCCAAGGGCCTAGTAAAACTGACCCTAATTAGCTGTTGCTGAGCCAGTCTTTCAAAGAAAGATTGCTGCTGAGTTCATGGAACAGATCACCAAGTTTCACTCTTGACCAATGTCCATCTCCATGTACTTTAAAGATTTTAATTTGCAAACAATTCTTCATGTACAGAAAGAAAATTCTAAACAACGATATGAAGTTTGCATTTCTGCTAAAAATGAGTAAAGTACAGGTTGGACCTCCCTGGTCCGAGACCATTGGGACCTGAGTAGTCCTGAAGGAGGGAGTTTGCTGGAACAGGGGAGGTCAAGCCTCCAGCTCTTCTGGGCTCCGCTTCTGCTCACCAGTCCAGCCAGTGCACTTCCCCCAGCTGTTAGCAGAGATTCACTCCCAGCTGCCACCCAGCTCTGGTCTGTGGGGTTCCCTTCCCCCAGCTGATGGGGCTCCCCTGTTCCTTGCTGGTGGCATCTTCATGCCCCTCACCACAGGGGCTTCTCTGCCAGCTGCTGGCAGTGGATCCATGCCCCCACCTGGCTGGGGCTCTATGTCCCTGGCCAGTAGCAGCTCCACACCCCCAACTGGCAGGGGCTCCCTGTCTCCGGGTGGTGGAGCTATGCTCTAGGCTGGCAGGTCTCCCAGCCCAGACCTGCTCTGGCTGCCAGCCGCTGGCTGGGCTTCCTGCCACTAGGACACTGGCCCTCTATTTAGGCTGCTTGCCTGGTTAAGGTCTCAGCCACTGGCAACCTCTGTGGCCTGGCCAGACCAGAGAATCCTGAGCCATAGAGGTTCAACCTGTAATATGCAAAAATATATTTTCTACCATGCAGTACAGTTCAAGAAAATATGTTCATATCATAAAACACAAATTCACTTTAGGACATTCTGTTCATTCGAATGGCCAGGTAATAGCTATTATTTTTAAATATACAGAAGATGGAAATAAAATGAACTTTTTGACAGCAATAGGAAACTGCCCAAGAGCAAAATATTCTAACTGCCATTCAAGGCTATCCTTCCTGCCAGTGTAGCAAATCACTTTAGAAATTCATCAGAAAGAGAAATAAAAGCTATGTTCCTAATACAAACCTCCTCCTACTGAAAATATTCCTAATTGTAGTGGTCCTCTGGGTTGAAAGAAGGCCCCACCACCTCACTATATGACCAAGACTGAGCCTAGTGTTAGGGGAATTAGCAGAGTAAGGGTAACATTCTGGCCTTCATAATAGGGTTCATGCCCAATAGTCAATAGGTCCTAAGCCACTCCCCCACAACAGGGTAGAGCCAGTAAGCAGTCTAGGCACTCTAACCCCTAGGCAGGGGAGCACTGGCAAGCAGTCTATAGAACTAACTCTTAGGTAGTGGAGCCCTGAAAAACAGGCTATTGTCCTGGCTCTGGCAGGTGACAGACAAAAACACAGGCTTTGTGGTCTGTGGTGGGGAGACTGCCACTCCAGAGGTGGGTGGCAGGAGTAGGGGAATGCAAGCCCACCCAACTTCACTGCATCCCAGCCCAGGGCTCTAGGAGTGGTGGGGTATTCCGCCACTGGGTCGGTGGGTTTCCTCTCACAATACCACCAAACTAAAATCTGGTTTCTCTGGGCTACTTCCTACCTGAGTTCCAGATCAGGCTCCATGGTCAGGCTCCTCTGCTTCATCAGGATACTCAGCTGCTGGCAGTTTTGCCGACTCCTCTCCAGCCTTGGTTCTTTCTAGATCTAGGGCACTGCCTGGCTTAGCAGCAGAGACAGCAGCAAGCAGGACACATCTGTCTCCTTCCCTGGCTCTGCTGCAACTAACATAGTGGCTTCTGCCTTTTGTACTTCTTGCCCCAGTTCTGAACTTCCAGTGGGAGGGCTGAAACCAGCCAGACTGCCCACAGAGGCAGAGAGAGAGTGGTTCCTCCCCTTCTGGGTCAGAAGGAGGCCACACAGCCTCATTACACTGACACTAAAATAAAAAACTTATAATAGGATACAAACTCAATGTTGGTGTTAGATTGGCTATCACACTGTCTAGAGTGGATCACAACCTACAATGCCAACTTCAGGGCTGACTGTCAAAAAGAAAGGCAGAGATATCAAATTAATTGTATACTCTATGATTAGATTTCACCACCCCAGTAACAAATGTGAACTCCTGGATCAATCTCTTTGTCTTACCATGGAGTCAAAGATAATCCCTTTGGGTAGTCCAGTCTATCTTGTCACCCACACAATCTACACTTAGTGATAAATGGTCACTTACACCAAAAATCACAAAATATCCAGGCTGCTCCCAGTCCTAAGAGATCAATCACTTACCCCAGATCTATGTGCACCTTATATCTCACAACAAAGATTTTGGTAACCAATCCTATGCTAAACTAATTAAGGATTTATTAACAAGGAATGAATGTTGAAGGACTGTCTACCACCAATCAGGAATATATTGGTTCTTCAACATATTCAACATTCTGGAGGTCTTCATGCCTTGAACATCGTTGATAAGAATGCTCTGGTTTGGCTTCACCAGTTTGTATAAGCCAAATAAAATAAATAATTAGGAAAAAGACATGAGATTTATTTACAGGTTAACGCAGGCAACATATATATACAAATTAGTTCAGCCAATGGTTCAAAAGGTGACAGTAATGTAGTAATATGTCAGCACTGAATTTCTTTTTAGGACTGACGAAGGTTGACCATAGACATCCTTGTTTTTTTGTTTTTAGCTTTGACCCTTGTGAGTATTTAAACAGCAAAGAGATGAATAGTCTTCATGTCAATTATCTCTATTTTCTACCTTGAGAATTCAAGCTGATGGGAGGTGCTTTCTCTCACATAATACATTCATGGGAGTAAGAGGGCCATATTCTTCTGGATGAGGGAGTAGGTATCACTTTTTGTGCCTAGGTTCACTAATTCTTAGCAGGCAGTTTTTCAATTATAAAGAAAAAACTTATTTATTACTTTATAGTGCAAGATATAGACATGACAGGTCAGATAAATTCAGAGTCTAAACATTAAACATACTCTTACAAGTTCAACACCTGTCCTGAACAATCTAAACATGTAAGCTCTGATTTCCAGCTGTGAATTTGTGAGTGGTAGGTTGGTATCTTTTTGACTATCATCAGACTGGGTACATTAGAAAACAAAGCAAACAAATCAGTAATCCTTCCCACTGATAGTTATACTTTACCACACAATATGGCTACGTCTAGACTACGGGGTTTTTGTGGGATACCAGATGTATCCCGCAAAACCCCCGCCGTGTCCAAGGAACACGTTTGCTCTTCCGCTTTTTTTTTTTTTTTTTTTGCAGAAGAGCAAATGCACTCTTTCGGGAAGCCCTGTATACCTCATTTCATGAGGCATAAGGGCTCTGCCAAAAGAAGAGGCTTTTCCACCATTCGGCCCCATCTAGACTGGGCCAAATGGCGGAAAAGCCTCTTCCGCAAAAGCAATCGAAAAAAGCTACGCAAATTATGGAGTGCAATTTGTGTAGCTTTTTCCGATAAAGCCACATAGTCTAGACCTAGCCTATGAGTAAATGTTGTTTTCTTTTATAATGGGGTCCACTATATTTGAATTTCAGTGATTAAATAATTTTACAGTGTAAGGGTCCAATTCTGCAAACTCTTAAATACTTGAACAGTTTCAATGAAATCAGTATAGTTGCTTGTTTCTGGTTTCATAATGATTATAGTCTTCAGTCTGATATATACTTTAGATTTCTGACAAATTCCTTTTTGAAGGAACCAGCTTTGTCACAATGAGGCAGCTATGAAATTTATCTAGAAATCATCAGATGTGTGGCTTTATCCAGGACACAATTCTAAATTAAAATATATCAAAATAAACCAAATATATCGGAGTATTTTTAATAAGTCAGATTCCCCTTTGTAGTTTCTAAAATTAATCCATCACTGTCATAATTGTTTAGCTCTGTTTATTGTACATTGTTCTGCACAGTGGATTAGATGGTCCCTAGTTTACAGGATAAGAACTTTGTCAGTGGGAGTTTTGTCTGACAGGACACATCAGGCTCAATCTTCCAAAAGCATTCTACCAGATGTAGTAGTTAGTAGTGGGAACTGTCGCAACACTGTTTTGAAGATCAGACTCTAAGGATATGTCTGTGCTGGAGCTGGCAGTGTAATGCTAGCTTTATCAGTTCTAGCCAAGGCATGTAATGAGTGAGAAATTACATCTACAGTTCAAGTATAGGCATACTGTTATGTAAGAATGGCAAGATTTGGTGCAGTAAAAACAGAATGCAAGAGAAAAGCACATTGGACTATTTAGAATCTTTTTAGTGACCTCTTTAAAGATCAGCACTTTAGTTTCCATAAATGAAATTCTAGGTTCCTTTGAGTTGAATTTCTGGTGATTTTTCTATGATCATTATTTCATTCATATCTGCACAGTGTTCTGCTATTGATTTTCATTGTTCTCGGAGGCTCTCAACCACAGACTGGTTTATTGGGTTCTCTCTATAGATATATCTTCTGAATTCCTAGGCATCCTCACATTTTGCCCCTCCATTCTATTTATTGATTTTGGTAACTGGCATTGATTGTCGTGGTCTGGAAAACTTCAAAAATTTCTATGGGATCTTAAAGGTTGTAAATCTTATACATGAGCAGAGACGGCCAGGCTTGAAAAACCATTTTAATGTTAAGGGCAGATCAATTAGATCCATAGCTTACTTTCTCCTTATTCTGTCATGGGACACTTATGATTTTAATATCTTAATGGCACCTTTGATACCTGCTACCCTCTGAGATACTGTGTATCAGGATGGTAGTTTTCTGTGATATATACTGTCTTCCTCTACTAGTCTTAATATAGTCAGAAGTTAATATAGAAACCATCAGAGTCTTAGTTTTTGTGTGAATTATTCACAAGGGTAGAAAATCTTAGATAAATCATCCTGCTAGTGCCACTGTCCTTTTACAGGACTGTTTCCTACATCTTTCTCAGCCTCTCTTCTTAAATATCTTACTTTTAGGACCAAGATAATGGTACCTTGTCTGGCAGATGCAACCATATCTTCCTTTGAAAATTGGAAATAAACCTGGATTTCGGTAATTTAACATTGCTAATTGTTTTGCAATACAACATTCAAAGAGTTCATAATACATACTTTATTGTAGTCACATAGGGCTAGATTTGTGTCATTTAGACACAGTGCTAAGAGACCCTCACTCCATATAGATGTGTGGAGATATGTCTCTTGGAGCTCACTGGATCTATTTAAAAACACATGTTAAATAAGGTAGCCTCTACTTTCAATTAAAAAAAATGGACAAAATTCATCAACTGAGTTAATTGGAATTATCCCAGGGATGATTTGATGAAGATTTGCATATCATTGTTGCTGTCAAGTAAACCAAAATTTGAGCTAAAAAAGTTTGGGGTGTTTTTATGTGATGAATTAAGTAAAGGAACAAAAGGCACCTCAGGGCTCCATGTTGACTCTGCAGAATTTTCTAGATGGAACTGGAATCAGAATCTGTCTGTAGATTTCTAGGACTCTGGTAAATTCTTTTATTATTTTGCTTTCTTGCTAACTATGTATTAGAAGAGGATATCTGTGGTTTAGAAACTTTTATGTACTTTATATGCTCCATAGACATCTTCACTGTGTTTCAGAGAAGTGCTGAAACTAGACGCATGAAAGCGAAACACAGGAGAAGTAATCATTTTGCTTGTTGTATAATGAGGAATACTCAGTTAATATTAAGGAGGCTATTCCAAGAGAGTTTTAATAACTATAATTTAGAATACAAAGTAAAATTCCTTAGGCATTCAAATTATTCAATATGCGAATCCTACAGTATTTAACATATGAAATGTTTCTACATCTGTCTGAAAATGAAGTCAACCCACTTTCATGGTGTTAATCACTTTTATTGCATATATTACTTGATACTATCCAATTTGTCACATAGAAGCCTGCATTTTACACCATACAGTAGATACAAACCAGAAAAGAACTCTTATTGGAAGGAGAAATGTATTAATTTCTATCAGTTTTAACTACCATGTAATTATCCTCTATAATACTGTCTGAAAGGTAAAAAATGATAAATGGCTGCGATAAAGAGATATCATACATGCAAAATGAAGGTTCAGCAGAGCTCATTCAACCTCCATTTTACCAGGAGCTTGTTTCCGCCTCTCAATTTTATAGATGGGTTCTTAGCATAATCTAGATGAATGGTTCAAATAACGCATGGCTCAAAAAGAATTTAAATGTTTTTGTTGTTGTTTTCAAATTTGGATGCCAGTCTTAAAATTGCGGTGAGGTTTGTATCTATGAAATGTTTCACAAAACACAGACATCCATTGTCAAAAGTTACTCCTCCATATGCTAAACACTGAACCATTTATTTTTTTCATGAAAGTAAAATACCATCCTTGGCTCACATAGCTTAAGTTTAGAGGGATGTTTTGTAAATGTTATGGGACATTTAAACCACAAATATGGGCCTGTTATTCGTAAGGAAATATTCTTGAGGACTTTTTATTTCTTTTTTCTCTGCCATGAAAGTAGCCATGGAACATATCATCTTCACTTTTCATGTAATTTACAAGAAATTATAGTTTATCTACTTGGGTTGTTTGAGTCATGTATTTGGGAAAAGTAACAGATATTATTAAAAGGGGCAAAACCTTTTCTGATAGAACAACTGAGGGGAGCAAATATCTTAGAAAAGTACATATCCAGTACTTCAGAAAATTAATTAATACTAATCCAAGATGGAATGTTTTCATTAAGCTTCATAATTTATGTAAAGATGAATTATGGGTTTCCTATAAACTATGGATTTTTCTGTCTTAGGTACTTATATGGTAGTATATCTATATTCTCTGAGTGGCCTCACTGACTTCAATATATTTATCCTCATGCTGCTTCTGTGGGGTAGGGACGTACAACTATCCCCATTTTTTACAGATAAGGAGCATAGAAACAGAGGAACTAAATGATTTGCCAATGGTCACCTAGGAACTCTATGTTGGAGCAGGGAATCTCACTCCGGTATCACACGTTCTAGGTTATTCCCCTATCCACTAACTCATAAACCCTCATCCAGGGCAATTCTGCTCTAAATACAGGCCAGGAGCAAGATTATGACTGTGAGACAAGCTACTCTCTAGCTCCCAGTACCAAGTGGGAAGTAATGAACATTTGCACTCCTCTTGATACAGATTACTTCCTCCTCCTACTGCCTCAGCAGGGTTTACTGGTACATGTGAGGGTACAGACAAGGTTTCATCCAGGCTATACCTTTGTCAAACCACTCCTCTGTGTAAGTCAGCCCACACTTGCTACTTTCTTCTCTTTGCTGATCCCTGAGAAGTGAGTAGTCAGCGCAGAAGATCAGGTGGTGCTTTACACTCCCTAATTGCCATTTGTGCATACGTAGGACAATTTACATTTCCTTTCCCAAGACAAGCAGTTTGTTTTCCTTTGAATAGATACCTTTTTTGCTTTATAAATTGTAGCCTTGTGAGTGGTAGCTTCACGGGTGCTGTGTCTTGTTGAAGCACACTACCTCTCCATGGCTGCACCTCTTCCTTAGCGCTGTCCAGGTGCCAAGTCTCTTTCCCTCTCCTAGTCAGTCAGTCATGTGATCCTATTTCAGATAACCGATTGGGGGTCAAAACCCAAAGAAACGATATTATTTCCCAGATGGCTGATTAATAATGCAAAACAGAAAGTGCACATGAGACTACTTCAGCTGGTGCTACTTAAAGAAAGACATATGTAGTAGCAAGAGGATGTTGTGTCATTTTTTAGCAAGTGCTTATTTAAATTCTAAGGGAAACAAAGGGACTGATCCTGAAGCCTTGGCTCATGAAGAGTTGGATTTACTAATGCTAATGGAATTACTCATGTGAGTAAAGCACTGCAGGATTTGATTTACAGTTGAGTGGCAAACAAGAAGGAACATAACATTTTCTACATAGAAACATCTCTGAGCCCTGATTCTGGCTTGTGCTAAACTCCTGTGAAATATGGAGTGCCTCCAAATCTTAGTGACTTATGCAGCAATTAAGTATATTTCAGGATCTAGCCTGTTGGTAGTTCTTGTATTTTCTCTTCACAGTAATCATACAGTGCAATCTTAATAGGGTGATTTTTCTTCCTGTCCTGTTCCAGACATTGCAAAATATTGACCCATTTGTAGTAGAAATCCCCAATTGTCTTCTGGAAGCTAAATATAATTGATTCCAGGGGCAGCTATTCTCCAATCAAGTTCAGTGGCAGCTGCCTCTACCACACAGTAGATAAATACAATTTACATTTACATCCTTCCCATGCTTTGTATCAACCAGTGAGTCCCCACTTCATAATTCTCATAGCTAAGGAAATGGCCCATTGAAATGTTTGGGACCAATTAGACTGTATTTCAAGGCAGAAATACTGGATCTTTGTTTCTTCCCATAAATTGTCTCAGTGTAAGTTTTTCAGTATGACATTTTCTTGAATAAATTCAGTACAATTCTGTGACACATACTGTACAGACCTGAAGAAGTAAAATTTGAAATAGTATATCTGTACAAGATTAACAAAGGCAGTTGGTTGTGCATATATATTTAATTATACCTTTCCATTCTGCCAGTATAGTTCTACCTTGATTTCTGGTTGCCAAATAAGTGAATCAATTCGAAGTAGTTTATACATGTTCCATAAAAGCTTGTTTGTTTTTGCCAGTATAGGAAAGCTATTTATTCAGTAAACCACTTAAACACATGTTTAAAGTATGTTTATCTTTGGCTGAATCAGAGCATACAATAATAATAATACCTATTTCTTATATCACAATGGATGTCAATGTGCATTTAAAAAATTAAACTGGGGTGAAACTCGGTTTGTGTGTGACTTCAGTTTTGCTTAAACCTGTTCTTAACTGATTTAAATCAATATAAACCTAGATTATAAAAACTTAACTTCAGTATCTGGTCAGCCTATGAACTAACTTAACTAAAGTGGTAAACTTTAGGTAACTTTGCATGTAGAGAAACCTGCACAGTGCCAGACACAAAGGTTTCATGGTGATGTGGGACTCCTCTTTTGAGTCCTGTAACTAGCTGATTAAGCATTGCATGAGCTTACAATGTAGTTATTTTTGAGCCGTACCACATGTAGTCTCAGTTCCAATAAGGTTGCATAAAAGGGTCTAGAACATCTTTCCAGGGATAGATGGAGAGCTTGTGGAAACCATTCTATATGTGCTCTATGGGACATGTACTTTTAGTTTGGCATTAGATGAGGGCAGCTAACTAGCAGGAAAATGTAGGACCAATTATTTGCTAAGAGGAAGTTTATGCCCATAATGAAATTTCTTGGTAAAATTACTCAAAACTCTCTTGCAGAAAAGTCATATAGAATCTAATATAGATAAAGACAATAGTGTTCTATATAAATTTCTTTTACAAATCTATGGAGTGTACTACATAATTATATATTGTGTATTATTTTATTTAATATATTTTAGCCATATTCCTGAATTCTGTAGAGGGGAATATAATTCTCTACTAAATGTTACAGGTCAATTGGATGGTCCCTTTCCTGGTTTCAGGGTGCATCTACACTGCACCGTTATTTTGAGATAACTAGCGTTATTTCAAAATAACAATACGAGCGTCTACACAGCCATTTCGTTATTTTGAAATAAATTCAAAATAACGGACAGCTTATTCCAAAATCTGTAAACCTCATTCTACAAGGAATAATGCTTATTCTGAAATAGCTATTTTGAAACAAGGCACGTGTAGATTCTCCACTGCTGCTATTTCTAAATAGCCCCTTACCAGGACCAGTCTAAGTTATTCCTCCCCAGTGCCTCCTGGGGCTCTAAACTGAGATATCATGTCTATATTAGGGAAGCCTGCCTGGGACTAATTTTGAGGCTTCTCTGCAGTGTAGACCTGCTATTTTGAAATAAGCTATTTTGGAATAACTATTCCAGAATAGTTTATTTTGAAATAAGTGTGCAGTGTAGATGTACCGTGAGATGGAATGAATAATCCCTCTTGGGGCCCTCTCCTCTGACATCTCCAAATACAAAGTACTGTAAATACAAAGGTGGCCTGGGCTATAGGATGGATAATCTCATCACCACTTGTGGCATGCTATGATTGTATACTCCCTATGTAGCATAACTTCTCCATGGACTTGCGGGGAGTGTTGTTGATCTGTAATAATTGGGGAGGCACGTGCAGCCCCCATTACAGGTTGGTAAAGCAATTCATTTTTCTTTAAGAGCTGTTGTGAAATCAAAGTGATTGAGTGCATGAATGAAATAATCAATTATAATTTAAATAGCATCCATCATATGAACAAACAGTGCATAGTCATAAGCAAACAAAAGCTCCTTAATGACTTAATCTGCCACTGTTGTGCAAGCACAGAAGCACTGCAAGTTGAAGACCTTCTCATTAGTGTAGAATCAGGTAAATATCCATCTGTTAATGTAATGAAATCAATCCATAAGCATAACCGAAAAAGAATGCAAAACAGCATGGGATCTAGCATGCAAGTTGTCTGCTGTCTTTGGGACAAAAAAGGGAGTTCAGTAACTTGTCATTTTCCCCTTTGTAGCCTATCATTCCATTATGGAAGGAATGAATGACAGAAATGTACTTTGCAGCACATCCAAAGAAGAACAAATTTCCAGAGTTACTCATGATTTGGAGAGTCAAAGATCTTTAGCTAAGTTGATAAACACCATATAAAGAAGCCATTATCTTCCTGGCTTTTGTTCTGAGAAGCTGTGAAGATGATATCTACAGTGCCCATCCAAACTGAAATTCACATAAAGAGTCAGGGAGGATAGTTTCTGCTTTGTGCATATGATGGATGAAAACAAAAATCCATATTCTGTAGCAACATGGTGGTCATTCTTTGCTCATGTGGAAAATCTTGCAGCAGTTCCAGCTGCCATGAAGTAGTAGTGAGCCACAGGTAACCATTGAATGTGATTTATACATACTACATAAATGGATTTTAGAACCATTTTTGGCTAGAAGGGCCTCCTTTCCTCTAACTACTTGTATCACAGGATGGCTGGTTTCATCCAGTTACTCCTGAACTGAGCCCAATAACTTGTGTAATGATTTCATGGTAAAAGAAAAACACAGTTAGACCCCCCCCCCCCAATCGAAATGTATGCATGTGGCCAGGTAAATGGGCCCTGCACATAGAACATCTTTGGGGGTTTACATTCTCTATCCTGTGTAACTACTCAGCCATTCCACAATCTCTGGGCTATAGTAGTTATGAGGCTTCTAAAAGTGTCCTTTAACCAGTGGGTCCATGGATGCACTGGCCATGCTCTCCAGGCTTTTGGTACCCAAATCATTTCTTGCACTGTTGTGTAAAAGGTCATTTAAAATCAGTGTTCCATTCTGTTCTAAGCAACTGCGGCTCCTTTGTAGTTTCCATGCACTGGGACACCACTTGAAACAAATTTTCTCCTTTCTCTTCTCAAAAGAAATGTTTGTCTATTACCAACAGTCAGCACTCATTTACACTGATTTGTACTTTCTCTGACACCAGGATTGTATTTATTTTTCTTTCTTTCTCTTTGCCTTTACCGACCATATAATTTAACATATAATAGAGTGAAGACTGTGGGTGGAAGCAGTCCAAACATGGCAGTATTATAATTTAATTGTAAATGCTGTAAACAATTAACTCGGCTAGCAGTAGATATGCTGTGTTTTTGGTGTGTCTATCCATCTAGCTTGACTTCTTAAGGATGCCTATCACCATGCTATCTGGGCATTTGAGATTCCTGATATTTCAGCAAACACCTAGTAAAATAAAATATATAAATGCACATCATGAACCAAATGTGTAGTTAAAAACAAAAGTATGGTTGCATTTTTATAACTTAAAATAATCCATGGGGATTTCTTTTCTCAATCTTTGGGAAACAATTTGTTCCCACAGTTAGCTGTAGGAGTTATTAAGAGGGGCACTGACAGATCTCTAAAAATAATAGTCCTAGTGAGCACCACTTCACTTGTAATATTTTAAGTAATAATACAATAATATCTTCTTTGATCTAGAGTGACATGGAACTGACTGTGCTAAATAAACTTAAACCAATTAAGTTTGACCCACACAGTTTAGTGACGTTTTATTTCACATTCAGATGGCTTTGACTTATACTGCATTCAGGAAAACAAAGCAAGGGAAACAGAAGGCCACAGTGTTAATTACTGGCTTCCTGGCATAATAAATGCTGGGAGGGCCAATGTAAATTAAGCATCATCCATCATATTTGAATTTCTCACAGTAATCTAAAGGTACAGCATTGAATAAAGTGATGATTACCATTTTAAAATGATAATTACCATTTCCAGTTAAAATGAATATTATCATGGTATTTGCAGCCTTCCAGTCCTTGGAATGTTAATGCTAAAGTATTTATCATATGCATTCAGACCATGGAGAAATAAGGAGTAAAATTTCTTTGCTAATCAGATCAAGGCCATTTAGAATCATAGAAGCCTATGGCTGGAGGAGACCTCAGGAGGTCATCGAGTTCAGCCCCCTGACCAAAGCAGGACCAATCCCAACTAAATCATCCAGGGCTTTGTCAAGCCAAGACTTAAAAACCTCTAGGGATGGAGATTCCATCACCTCCCTAGGTAACCCATTCCAGTACTTGACCTCCCTCCTAGTGAAATAGTTTTTCCTAATATCCAACCTAGACTTCCCCCACTATAACTTGAGACCACTGCTCCTTTTTCTGCCATCTGTCACTGCTGAGAACAGCCTTTCTCCATCCTCTTTGGAACCTCCCTTCAGGAAGTTGAAGGTTGCTATCAAATCCCCCCTCACTCTTCTCTTCTGCAGACTAAATAAGCCCAAATCCCTCAGCCTCTCCTCATAGGTCATGTGCTCCAGCCCCGTAATCATGTTGGTTGCCCTCCGCTGGACCCTCTCCAATGCGTCCACATCCTTTCTGTAGTGAGGAGCCCAGAACTGGATGCAATACTCCAGATGTGGCCTCACCAGTGCCGAATAAAAGGTAATAATCACTTCTCTAGATCTGCTGGCAATCCTCTTTCTAATGCAACCTAAAATTCCATTCGCCTTCTTGGCTGCAAAGGCACACTGTTGACTCATATCCAGCTTCTCATCCACTGTAATCCCTAGGCACTTTTCTGCTGAACTGTTACTTAGCCAGTCGGTTCCCAGTAACAATGCTTGGGATTCTTCTGTCCCAAGTGCAGCACTCTGCACTTGTCCTTTTTGAACCTCATCAGATTTCTTTTGGCCCAATCCTCTAATCTGTCTAGGTCAGGTCTAATTTGTTTAGACCAAGCACATACAAATAAATCTAGCCCCAGCTTTTGGTTGAACAATAAGTAAGTGCAAAATAATATCAGATTTAGAAATCTTTCCTACAACCAAATCTATAACACTTAGATCAAAGAAGCAGGGAAAGAAGGATAAAAATGAGATCTTGATTTTTGAAGATCTGAGACAAAGAAGACTGGACTTCTGTGGCAGATTTTGTTCTTTGAAGCTTTCTCCTAAAAAGGTAGAATTGAATCAAAAAGGAAAACCCTGTAACATGTACCTATGCACATGATTCTGTGCAGTTACAAATCCAGTTCAAGTGACAGACGCTTTTTTTATTTTGCAAGAACTTATCTAATGTGCCAACGTTTTAATGTTTTCAGCAACATCTCAGTAGTACCAATGTATGTGCAAAACTCGTCTGGAATTGCATTTGCGTAACATAGGTTAAAAATAACCCTCAGTTTTGATTTAATTAATCTGATGGGTATTGCTACCTATCACTTTTTGTAATTTATATAATGTGAGCCTACATGTCACCTCTTAACTTCAGTGCAGTTTCATGTGTGTGAAAGAGCAACATTTGTCCAATATATTGATGGATTACACAGGTTATATAAACTCACACACGTGATCCCTGGTATGCAGGCTGATTCTTTAATGGGATACGTTTGATTTGTGTGTATTCTGGGACTCGGTCTCATTTACACTGATGCAATGTAAAGATTCGAAGAGAAGGATATTGGCATTTGAGAGGAGTTGTTATAGAAAGATCCTGAGAATAGGATGGATGCAGAAGGTCACCAATGAGGAATTATATAGGAAGATACAGCTGAAAGAGAACCTATTGCAGAAGGTTATACAATGGAAGTTACAGCTATTCGGGCATATGTGCAGAATGAATGACGAGCGAAAAGTTAAGACCCTGGTATTCAGCATAAGGGATGGTCCGAATAGGAGAGGCAGACCCCACAGAGAATGGGGAGATGATATACTTGATTGGTGCGGAGCTAGTCTACAGAAACTAAGCCATTCCGCACTGGACAGGGCGAGATGGAAGGAAATAGTGAGGGAGGCATTGGACACCCATGGTTATTGATTATAATGATGAAGAATATAAAGGGGTTTTTTAAAGTGGGAGTAAATTATATTTCAGAGTAAATCTCTCTAAGGTTAATGCAATGAATATGTGCAGCCACAGGCATCCACAAACTTCATGACATATGGTCCTCTAATCCCTTCCCATGATACAAAGGGACACCTATATCTTTGTACTACCTTGCCGTCTCCTTAGGCTTTGACTGTGATGGAGTGCAATCACAGAGGACCCCCTGAGGGTGCCTCCTGGAGTGCTGACAAAGCCACTGCCGCTCACCTTCCTGCTCTCTGAGGCTTCTCATCACCTGGTTCTGCTGGGCCAGCTCCTCTGGTCTTCCCCAGGCAAGGCCCCAAGTGGTGATCACTGCCCCCTCCCCCCCCCCGAAGAAGCAGTGCAGACACAATCTCTTCAGGTCCAAGAAAAGTGCAGTTTAGGGCCCAGCTTCCCAGGATACCACTCCTCAAATGGGATCAGAATCCCAAATGAATTTAGGTAAGCCCCCTTTAACAATGAAAGGGGCAATGTACACACTGGTTGCTCCCACAGATAATAATTATTTACACTGGGCTTGATAGAAAATCGAAGTGATTTTACTAAGTACAAGCAGTAGGATTTAAGTGGTAGTAAATGAGAACAGTCAGAGCAAACTAGATTACAAACTCAAAATAACAAAACGCTTAGCTGACTAACACTGAAACCTCAGTATCCAAATTTATTAAAAACTCTCTCTAAACTTGTTTCTTTTCCAGCTAAGCCTTCCGAACTAGGGCTGGGGTCTTTGGTTCCTTCCCTTGGGTGTGCCAAAGACAAAACACCCCTACTTTCCTATTGTTTTCAAAGATTCCCTTTTTGCATGCAAAGTCACCTGGCCAGTCCATACCAACCACTGCTGAGGCTTAAGAAGAAAAGGCTATTGACATATGCTTGTCCAGATATTAAGGTGTCCCAGCCTTGTAATCGCCCTTGATGTCTTTTGTTTTCACATTTAAAAACCAGAAAGCATTCCATATTCCACATGTTTAATTTTACACACAAGAACGATACATACACTGAAATAAGATAAACAGATCCAGCAGATTATGACATGAAGATTGATAGGTTACATGCGATAATTTGCCTGAAGCATCTTTGACTTATGTATATTTGTGTCCATAAGTCCATTTCATAAAGCTCTGTCAACCTGTCCATTGTACAGTGAAATGAATGCTGTTCTGAGTACCCACATGAGCACAGAAACCCCTAGCAGCATGGACTCCTCTTTGGAGCCAGAACAGATGAGGGGTGAGAACTTGGATGTCTATGGAGACCTGATCTCCAGACTGTCCCAGATAGCCACCCAAGATAGAGAGAGTGGACGAGAAAGAGGGGTGTGGCTCTAGCCTTAAAGACGAGCTTAGCGTGTGTGTATATATATATATGAGCTGCTCCCTTATAAATATCAGAACAAACATGTATGAAGAAGCAATGGAGAATTCAGTATCTCAGGCTGGTAAGACGGAGGCTACCAACTTTGTTATTAGAAAGGATATTATGAATTATTTGGGAGATGTCATAGCCTATAATTCTAGTGCTTCCACTTCATTTGTGGGCAAATGCAATGCCATTACACTGATCCATCCTTCACCTCTATTCCCTCATCATACTAGCGAAAATGGTGGAAAAGTGGGGGGAAATGCAGATCTGAACTTTATAGCACGTGAATGCAGCAGCTTTTTCAAAATGAAAAGCATTAATATATAATGGCCAAAATGTAAATGTCTATAAAATTTCTCTTAATACCATTCCTAACCATGGAAAGTTGAAAACAAAACCAAAAACCCTGGTAGTTGAGCAGAAGTCAGTTTGTTGTTGATTGGATGAAATTGATTCCTGGAGAGTGATAAAATAGAATTTTTCAGTCAGTAAAAATTCCAGGCAATATGAGATTTTTTGATAAGGTAGAATGTACTTTGTAGTTCCATTCCAGTCACTTATCTGTTTATCTGTCAATCTGTCACAAGATGCAGCACTTCCTGGGCATAAATAGAAGTTTCAGTCATCAGTTCTTGGAATAACTGGCCTTTCTTCTGAAACAGCACAATATCTTTTAAATTTACACCTGAAAAGGGTGCAATAAAAATCACCATTTCTGCAGTATTTTCCAGTAACTGGCATTCCTTTCCTCCCCCAGTCTCTACCCACCAAATGTTTTGGATGGCTGAACAAGTAGAATTGACTCAGTATTCCTTCTCTTTGGCTAGCTTGTTGATAAAAGTTCTCAATTGACTGAAATTTGATGGAATAATGAGTAAGGAGTGAGAATAGCAGTTTTTTAAGATAAAATTAATAGTTTTTCCCTTGTGGTTGCATAGACTGAAAATAAAATTTTATGAATCCAAAGGCACTTCCCAGTTTTTTCCCCTCTGTCAGTCAGGAGCAAATGCAAAATTATTAGACCACAGGAGGAAGTACAACTATGACATCGGTTGTGGTCACTAACATGTTTTCTGTTTTGAAGAAAAAGTGATAGACGAGCAGGAATAATTTGATAATGGATTACAAAAGTACATGGAGTTTGGAGAGAAGCAAAGAAAGGAAGACAAGGTACGGGAGGAGAAGTGAGGAAAGGGGGTGATTGGGGCTGAGGAGAACCTAAGGAATGAGGAGAAGGAGCTGCTGTCAGAGTACTTGTACCAAGATGCTAAGATGAAGCAGTGTTGAGTTTCATAGGGCACGTCTACACAGCAGGGCTAAACTTGAGATAAGCTACACAACTTGAGCTTCACTAATTGTGTAGCTTAAGTCAAAATAGCTCATTTCGACTTTTGGTGCTGTCTGCACAGCAATTATTTTGAAATAGAGCACTCTTCTCTCAACTTCTCTTACTCCTTATACAATGAGGCTATGTCTACACTGGGGTGGGGTTTTTTTTTTTGAAAAAGTTACGCAAATTGCGAACTGCAATTTGAATACCTTTTTCCTCTTGTTCTTTTGGAAGAGGCTTTTCCGACATTTGGCCCATCTATATGGGGCCAAATGTGGGGAAAAATCTCCTCTTTCAGAAGATCCCTTATTCCTCATAAAATGAGGAATACAGGCATGCTGAAAGAATGTATTCACTTTTTCTGAAACTGTTCCAAAAAAGTGGCCACGTTCCCTTGATGCATCAGAGTTTTTCCAGGATACCTTTGGTAGCCTCAGGGTTACAGAAGTCAAAGAATTTATTTCAAAATAACGGGCTTGCTGTGTCAACATGCACTACGTTATTTCACAATAATTGACATTATTCCGGAATAATGCTGCTGTGTAGACATAGCCTTAGGGATATGTTAGAGAGATTATTCAGGGTCATAACCCAGGGAAGAGAACCACCAGGAATCATGAGCCCCATGCAATTGCCTCCACATTTCTCACAGACTGCAAAATACAACAGTGCAATTTCTGGCAGAGCCAATTCACGAGACATGGATCTTCACAGCATAAATAGTATCAGCTCCACTCCACATCTGGTAAGGATATGTACAGTTCTTAAGGGTGAAAAAGTTTTATCGCATGTTATGCACATTCTTTTGCCAAACTAAAGCAGCTATGCTGCCCATTCTTTTAGCATCAGTGCATTCCAGTAAAGGTGAAGAGGGAGCAGTCTATTTCTTTAAGGAATGAATAAACACTATGTTAGAGTACAATGCTACAGCCATAGTGCACCATCCAACAGCCAAAAAGCGTCATGCAACCTGATTATTCAGTCCCATTGAACTTATCATGCATCTCGCACGTGTGAATACAAATGGCATTCTTCACAGCCTTGCTGTAACAGACCCTGTGGCACTAAGAGGTTCGCTTGTTGGTTGTCTGTAAGTACACCATGAATCATGATTGTCAGCAGCCCTAGTCCATCCCAAAATACTCACCAGGAAGAAGCTGGTAGGTGGTCTGCACAACCCCCACTGTCCCTGGCCGGCCTCAGGGAGCAGCTGCTGGCCACCCCCACAACCTGTCCTGAGCCCCCTCCCCTGAGTTCCCCAAACCTCCCAATCCCATGCCCTGTTTCTTACACGCCCACCCCCTGACCTGAGCCTCTTTTCCCTCCTCAGCCCTAACTCCTGCACCCCTCACATCACCAAGCCCCTGCCCTGACTTCTGCAAACACCCCCTACACACACACACACCTGCAACCCACTACCCTAAGTCTTCCTTAATGACTCAAGCAATGCCAGGTAAATTTGCTTGTGTTCTCTATATTTACTTCCCTGGGATTATAATTCACAGGGTCCAATCTCCATATATTTACAATAGTTTTATAGTAGCATCACTCTACTGACTTTATTAGTCACTTTGGGGGTGTCTAGACTACAGGGTTTTGTCGACAAAAGTGGACTTTTGTCTACAAAACTATACCTGCGTCTACACTACCGCCGAGTTCTGTCGACATAACGTCGACAGAACTTGGCAGTTTTGTCGACGGTGGTAAACCTCATTCTACGAGGAATAACACCTTCTGTCGATAGAGTTCTGTCAACAGAAGGAGTTATTGCATTTACACTGTCCTTTGCGTCTACACTCTCATGTCGACAAAGCGGCTTGCTTTGTCGACAGAACTGGATTTAGTTTAGATGCTCTTTGTTGACAGAAGCTTTGTCGACAGTATCTGTTGACAAAGCCTCTGTCGACAAAAGCCTGTAGTCTAGACGTACCCTTTGATATACACTCTTGTGCAGATGAGGTGAATTAGGCCTGTTGACTATTATGCAAAGCAAAGGCTTGATTCTCCAGTCTTACACCTTATGCTGTTACTTACACCTTTAAAAAGTTAGGTTGATGTTGGTGTACAATGATTACATTTGATACCCAGAAAATAGTCATTTTGCACAGATGTAATTATTACACAAGTTGCAAGTCAGTGGAGATGCAGTCCCAATGAGCCTGATTCTTTTCTTGCACAGGTGAAAGCCAGAGGTAGCACTACCAAAGTCATAGAACATACAGATACATGGATGTAAAATAAATCAGGAAAATGAGATTAGACTCACATGCCTACATCCTAATTAATTTTCCTTATGTATAAATGAAACAGACTTTTAAGGAAAGTTACAAAACAATTTAATCAGCTATTGACCTTAACAGCTTAAGATGGAACAAAGGAAACAGGAATCAAAAGGCCCTAGCCTATTCTGTAAGTATACTGGATTTTTAGGAATTCACTTCATATTAGCAAGTCTGTTTTTTGCTTCCTCTGTAATAAAAGATTTGTGTGTCGGTATGTCCAGGAACTAATTTGTCTACAAAAAAGATTGCACTTTCAAAAAATCTTCTTGGGTTGTAGAAAACAGAGATGGTATTTTAAGAGACAGTTCCAGTGTTTTGGAAAATTTCTATATGAAAGTTGGTTTGGCAGAGAACTGTGTCAGGGTGACTCAGAAGAAATATTAATGAAGATGGCGCAGATCTAACCATTTTGCAATCTATGAGGGATGTTTGTCTTTCTTTACATCTTTATTACCACAATGCACACAACCATAAAAGGGGAGAAAGGAACAATGTAAGCTCCCCTTCTAAAAATAAAAGAGCTGTGATTTTGTAAGCTTTAACCTTTACAATACTTCAGTTCAAATTTGCTTTCACTCTAAAGTTTGAATTGGAAAGGACAATGGATTTTTGACAGAAAGTGACAGTGATGATAGAGTAGAAGTTGACATTTACCCAGTTTTGTGGCATTCAAGTTGCTGCACCTTGTCATTCAAATCTTCCTGATTCTCCCTCAACTCTAACTTTATTTATCCATTCCCTGAAAGTTGCTTAAGTTTGAATGCCCAGGAGCAGAAGGACATGGCATAGCTAATCATCTTGCCTGTTGGTGAATACTCCTTGTGAGTTCTTGCTGTCATTGGATGTGCAAGCAATCATAGACCAATGGGAGGTGGCTTTCTGCAAATTGTTGTAGCACAAGTTTTATCACAACAAAATGCAAAACATCTTCTTAAATATCTATAGCAGAGCTAGAGAAAATAGGAAGGAAATGAATGAGTGGAGTTTAATGCATTTCTGCTGTGAGAAAAGGACTACTGAAAGCTTCATACTGTGCACTTTTCAGAATAATAGTAAGATGCCTCAATAAACATCCCATGGTGGAAAAGGGGCAAAAAGTAGCCTGTTTAATTCTACTTTTAATAAATCTGAGCTATCCTCATTTAAACAGAAAAGACAAATCCTAAACAGACGCAAAAAATGTGTAGTCCTATTGAAGTCAATGGATTTATTTTCTTTTACAGCAAAAGAGGGTCAGCCTTATGTGGTAGAAATGGGATTTCACTTTCACAGGGAGAAATCCAGAGTAACTGCACTGAAAGCAGACCCAACAGAGTGATCACTATTAAAGTCAGCCAGTACCTGTGTGACACAAAGACCCTAGGTGCCAAACTGGCAGATGACACAGAGGTTCACAGGGTTTCACAGGGATCCTCTGATTCAGATATCTGAATAATAGTTCACCAAAGGGTGGCATGTGAGGTCTCTTCTAAAAGCCAGTGGTCAGCTAGTCTCCATAAACATTGTAAGATATTTGTATGGATAACATTAAGGAGTTAAGTATCTATAGACTGAAAATAATGCTTTAAGGTCATAGAATTAAGACAGCTCACAAGGAGGTTATATATCTTGTAGATGAGCTTTTCAGGAAGGAGGCAACTGATACCTATTTCACTGTTTGCTGATTTTTGTATTGTGGAGTTTATGCCTATTTTGGTACTGACCCATGTGTGAATTTAATGTTTATGTAATGTACAAGAGAGGAAGTCTACAGGAAATAAGAAATAGAAAGAGAGTATCCTGTTTATTCCTTTCTTGTGGAGGCAAACTGATGGGATAATATACTCATGACAGAAGAGTAACAGTCTGCCTGGCTGGAAAGGGCTGCAGGGATTTTGAGTGAGCGGTGCTTAGTAAAAAATGAGAGTACCTTCTTAATTAAGTCTAGGCTACTGAAGGAAATAGATGGTATTTAGCACCATTAGTCACACACAACACCCTTATTTTCATCAACCTGATATGGGTTAGTTTCTTTGATTTCCCAGATTCTGGCGGAAGTTGAGATGAGAGCAGCAATAAAGGGAATAAACGTAATATGTATATAAAGACAGAAGTAATGCTAGAGAGTTTTGCCATCTATTGCAATTTCATAATGGGTCTAATGATATTTGATATATTTTTTAAAAAACCCATATCCTGGAGTCAAGACTCTCAGCTTTCATTTTAAAACAATTAAATTTCTAGCCCTCATAGCTGTGTAAGCAAGCTTGAAAATGCAGTATCTACAGGCCCTCAAGATGCACAAATTAACTACAATAACTCACAATTTATTTTTAGGGCCCTACCAAATTCACAGTCCATTTTGGTAAAATGCCATAGTTATATCATTTATAAAATCTTAAAATTCATATTGGCAGACATTAAAATCTTAAATTTCACAGTGTTGTCATAAATCATGGATTTATATTTAACATATAAACATGTAAAAATATTGAGTCAGTATTTCTCAAACTGGGGATCCCAATCCAAAAGAAGGGGCAGGGGCTCAAAGTCATTGTATGTGAGGATGGCATGTTATTGCCACCCATACTTCTGTCTTGCCTTCACAGGTGGGCAGTTTGCTGGGCCTCCAGCTCTGAAGGCAGCTCTGCCACCTGCAGCTCTGCAGAAGTAAGGGTAGCAATACTGCATTCTACATACAATAACCAGATTTCTTCGGAGGGAGGAGACCAGATACGACAATCTATTATATGCTTTTCATGGCCATGAATTTGGCAGGGCCCTATGTATTATATTTAATATCTTGGGATTTTTCGACCAGTTCCATGATTTCTGGCTCCTGATTTAGGATTTTTATTCCTTGTGTCAATACCATCTCAACATTGTGGGAATTAAACTGCGTGGGGATGTTCTTTTAGTCAATTCATATATTTTAAACTTGCTAGGACTGTCCTTTGAGGGCCCTTGTTTATGCAGAAATCTCCCTCTGCATGTTCACTAGTGCCTGTGTTTCTAATGGGCCCTAAAACAAGGCACACTTCTGTGATGAAAGAGGTCAGTGAATAGATGTGAAAATCTGGTCCTACTGAAGTCTGAAGATTCTATTTGACTTCAGCAGAGCTAGAATTTCACCCTTGGTGTTTATTTGACAGATGGTTTTCTAGTTAATCTTGCAGTAGTGTTTTTCTAATGGTATAAGTGTGTAGGTTAAGAAAGAAATAAAAGTAACTCTGAAAGGCAATCATGGCACCTATCTAGACCATCCCTGAAAGATGTTTGTCTAACCTACTCTTAAAAACCTTCGAAGATGGAGATTCCACAACTTCCATATGCATTTTATTTCACTGCTTAACCTCCCTTGCAATTAGGAGGTTTTTCCAACGTAAATCTCACTGTTGACTCATTTTTAGCTTGTGGTTCACTATGGGCATGTCTACACTAGGAAGTTATTTTGAAATAACTTATTCCAAAATAGTAACTCCTGAAATAACCAACAGCTTACCCAGATGAGTTGCGTGCAGCCCGTGGGCCACAGGTGACCCACCGCTTGTACTACTCTAAGGATGTGTCTAGACTGCATTCCTCTGTCGGCAGAGGGATGCAGATTAGGCAGGTCGACATTGCAAATGAAGCGGGGATTTAAATATCCCGTGCTTCATTTGCATAAAAATGGCCGCCGCTTTTTGCCGACGTGGCACTTTGTCGGCAAAAAGCGGCAGTCTAGAGGGGGATCTGTCGAGAAAGAAAGCCTTTTTTGACAGATCCTGCAAACCTCCTTGCAGGAGGTATAAGGGATCTATCAAAAAAGGCTTTCTTTCTCGACAGAACCCCATCTAGACTGCCGCTTTTTGCCGACAAAGTGCCACGTCGGCAAAAAGCGGCAGCCATTTTTATGAAAATGAAGCGCGGGATATTTAAATCCCCGCTTCATTTGCAATGTTGACCTGCCGAATCTGCATCCCTCTGCCGACACAGGGATGCAGTCTAGACATACCCTAACAGTATGATTAAAAAATCGTCTCTTTCATTTTTGTCTTCCAAGAAAGCACCATGTTTGTTTTTTATTACACTACCAAAGAATGCCATAAATGAACATATTTGATGGATTAATTTTCTTTATTTGGATAATAATAAATTAAAAACTGATTTCCATGGCCATTAATGTAAAGTAAGGTAAATGTACTTTAACATGCCTAATGACATCTTAATGCTCTGTGGTAGTTTTCTCTCCTTGATTATGTATGAATATTTTCTTTTAATTTAAAGCATTATTTAATTTATTAGAATGGCAGTATTATTTTACTGAAGATAAATGTATTTGGCTTTAAAATGATTGTAAGATCAGGCCACTTAAAGTTCTGCTGATGCGTTCAGCCTACCTTACATTTTCACATATAATTTAAATTAAATTCCCTGTAAAAAACAAAGTATTAGCTTTTCCAAAGGTTTATTATTTTTCCTATGAAAGGTGATTGAAAATAATTTTCTTCCCTTGATATCCTGTTAAAATAAAATTTTAGATCTAATTTAGTGCGCACTATATACATCCTTGCTAGAGATAGAAAATAGAATGTACTGTTTGTTCACCATGGAATTGCCAGAAGTGTAATAACATGACATTATGGCCTCTTATTACAGTCATCACTATGTACCTCAATCAAGAATATGGATAACATTCACAAAAGCACCTAAGTGAGTTAGGCACCTAAATCTCTTTGCGAGATGGGAGTTAAGTGTTGAATCCACTCAAGCACTTCTGATAATATACTGAGGCCATGTCTCTACAACACAGGGTTTGATTTAGTGGGTCTAGTGAAGACCTCCCACTGTATGGATAGCAATTTAAGATCCATCAACTCCAGCTGCGTATTTAATGGAGCTGGAGTTGCGTATCTTGTCAACCTTCCACTCTACTGTAGACCAGGCTTGAGGTATCTGTCTGTACCTTTCAGTGATTAAATATCTTGAAAAAAAACTCTCTCTAAGTTACATTGACTTGCATGAAACTTAGGCTCTTAAGTCTTTTTTGAAAAATTGAACTTGAATTTGAAATAAAAAAGAAAACAACTTTCCCCTTCATTTGAGCTCATTTGACTTTTCAAAACCTAGAAAGCATGCCTCTTTCCACATTCTATAATTCTCAGAGCTATCAGGAATACTTATTATTTTTTCATTATTTTTTTTGAAGGAAACAGCTATAGGATCTATAAAGACTGAAGATGAAGTAACTGGGAAAAATGTAGTGCTGAAATGTAGGACACACAACCAATCTAGTCTCTCTCAAGGAAAAAAAAATCTACATCCACTCCACAGGAAGAATTCATTTTGAATTCAGTGGTAATTGTGTGAATGGAGTAGCCTTCTGCAAATAAATTCTTTACTGATGTTATTCCAGGGGATCAGGAGAGGAATATCCAGCACTTAAAGAGGCAATTATATATTTGCACAAATCCCACAGCAGAGAAATGCGTGACAACTAAGGAGGTGTTTAGAGTCCTAAATTACTTGTTGTCAGGCTGCACAGTGGGGAAAAGGTTACCTAAGTATTTTTCCAAGCAAATGTTGTACTTTTATTAATGATACCAGAAAGACATATAAGCTCACAAAAATTCTCAATGTACCAGTCCTATCATTGCTGACAAGGACCAGTCATTGAGATCTACTATGCCACAGTTAAAGTCCAAAAGTCACAACTCCATATACTATTAAAATAAATGAATGGGGTCAGTAAAACAAGAAATAATTCACTCTAGGAAATTTTAACATAATAAACCATTGGAGATTATGATTTTTCATGCATTATGTCACCAGAACTCTGCAATAGAATTATTTCCCTGCATATGATCTATTATTCTATAGATTAACTGAGAAATGCTGTCATTTTTGGAAAAAAAGTCCTTTTGAGTTATTCAAAATAACTCAAATGTGGAAATCTGGCCAAAAATACTTGGAATCCTGCGTAGCTCATTACTGGATTTCAGTATCTTGATCAACATAAAATGAATTATGATCAATTTTAAGTGACCATTCATCCTCTGGCATCGATTGGCATTCTAAATCTTTGACAGAATAACCAAGTTATGTCCACTGTCAGTCATTGCCAGATGCTGTCTTTGACAAAAGACTCTTTTGTCTATATGAACAATCTGCCACAGCATTCAAAATATAGAAAATTATGTCAATTCCTGTGACTCCTGTCCAAAAGACTGTTCTAACTATTAGCACAACTAATTAGTTCTAACTATTAGCACAGTAAGTGCAAGAAGAATTATGAAATGCAGAATGGAAGAGCCAGATTGCTTTATTTTGCTAATATTCAACACATCCGTTTGATGGAAGTGGCAGTGCTATCATGGGAGATGACAAGATTAATATCCATACTGAAATTAAATAATTTCTATCCATCCAATATTCTGTTAACTGCACTAAGCATTCTTTCCTCTTTTTGACTTTCTTTCCTGTCCTCCTTTTTTTATAGTCAGGATTTTTATAATTATGTCTGACACCAAGTATGGTTTGATTTTTATATCCTCAGTGCAAGGTGTTTTACAAGATATATACATGTTCCATTGCTCATCATTGGCATCAGCATTATACAATACTCTGACAATATATATGCCACTCAAGTGTTTTATATTTGCTATAAGGGGAATTTCACCTGAATACACACCCTAATCACTTGAGAACATTATTTTGGATGTAATGACTTAGGGCTCAGTTCCGCAAAATACTTACATATGCTTAAATTTGAGCAAATAATTAAAAGAAGCACACTGGACTTTTTTCAGGGGGATAAAGGAACACGCCACATTTACTGATAATATAACAAAGTAGCATATGCGTTTACACACACACACACATCCTGCTGATGGAATACTTACCAGTCTGTTGCTTGGCCCAACCTATTGGTCAGATAGGTCGGGTGCGAGGAAGGAGCCGGGTTCTTGTCAGTCTGGATTGATGCTCCACAGTGTTAGCAGGACAGAACCCAAAGAACCACACAAGCCACCCCATCCTTTATAGGATTTTCCCTCCATGCGAGTCTATGCATTTTGCCTTGTCAGGGCCTACTCAGTCATTCAGTATCACAATCAGTCTCTCTGAGACATATGTTAATCTGGAAGTTGTTCTCTCAGTCATCTGATATCGGTATGCTGACAACTCTTCAGGGGTGTTGTCTTCTGGCAAAGTTGTTATCGATTCCCTATCAAGGGGTGCTTGCCACTAACTTCAGGGTTTGTCAATCTGCCTCGGTCCAGTTTGCATCTTCAGTGTGCTTTAGCTTAGTTGATAATTATTTGGTGCTTCTCAGTCTCCAGCCCCTCCTCTAACCATTTGGTCATGCAGTGGCCTTCACACTTACCTCTCCTAAAACATTCTCTCTCTCATTCACACAAACAATACTTTTACACAATTCCAGCACAGAACAAAGGATTTTTCTAGTCACTTTAACAAAATTACAAAGTCTTTCAACATTAAACTTCTTTCTATCTATTACAAGGCCTTACCTAATATTAACATCACTGTGTATTACAATATTCCATCCCTTTGCTTTAACATCAGAACATGCTAACATCAAACTGAGCTGCAGCTAAGTTAACAAAGATGCCTGGTCTGTCTAAGGCCTACATCTGTGTTTAATTTAAATCCAAACCTTATGCTATAACATACATTAATTATAACTAACTAACTTATTACTTACAAAATTACAGGGCTATACACATATTTAAATCCTATTGAAATCAACTCCAAACTAAGCATGCATTTCAGTGGAGACTTAGGAGTATATAGGATGTATGAAATCTTTGTGCTCTACGGTAAATTTTATTCAAATTATATGTGAGTATATGTCTACAGATGTTGTGTTTAAATTACACTTAGAAAATGAATTTTTACTGGAAATATTCCAAATGGATCAGTGTACTTGTACTCAAGAAGCAGAATCAAATATAAAACTTGATATTTCCAATAATTTTTATAATAATTCTTTATATATGTTGGCATTGGAAAAACTTCGCAAAAAGTTCAGAAAAGAGCAACAAAAATTATTAGGGATATGGAATAGCTGCCATATGAGAAGAGATTAATAAAACTGGGACTTTTGAGCTTGGAGAGGAGACAACTAAAGGGGGGATATCATCAGGGCTTGACGAACGGTGGCGAAAGCCGCTCGCCAGGCCCGCACTGCGCATGCACAAGACCCATATTGCGCATGTGTGCGCCGGAAACAAACAGGGCGCCCGGCTGAAATCTACTCGCCACAGGCGAGTAGATTTAATGCTTTGTTGAGCCCTGGATATCATAGAGGTCTAAAAAATCATGACCAGTATGGAGAAAGTAAATAAGGAAAACTTATTTACTTGCTCCCATAACACAAGGAATTGGGGTCACCAAATACAATTAATAGGTAGCATATTTAAAATAAACAAAAGGAAGTATTTCTTCATACAACACACTGTAAACCTGTGGAACTCCTTGCTAGATGATTTTGTGGAGGCCAGGACTTTAGCAGTTCAAAAAAGAACTAGATTAATTCATGGAGGAAAAATCCATCAATGGCTATTAGCCAGGATGTGCAGGAATGGTGTCTCTGGTCATTGTTTGTCAGTAGCTAGGAATGGGCAACAGGGGATGGTTCACTTGATTGCCTTTTCTATTCATTCCCTTTGGGGCATCCTGCATCAGCTATTGTCAGAATATAGGATATTGGCCTGATGGATCTTTAGTCTAACCCAGTATGGCTGTTCTTATGCTCTTAAAATGTTAAATACTAGCCAAGTTCTAATGATTTCTCACACAACCCTCTAGCATATTGAAACTGATAACCAAATGGATACCCCTCTATTTTAAAACATCCGGATTAACAACTCAACCTACACTGGTACTAATTAAGAAATAAATGGACTTTGTCCCAAACTTATGTGCTTAATCTACAAATTCTTTGATATTTTTGTCATGAATAGAAACGCTTCAAGCATTCATACAAGAAATTAAAATTTGCAGAAGGACTTAATGAAGAATACATTATTGATAATGGTCTGCATTTCCTTCTACCTGAGATAATCAGAGCTGTTTAAGTGTCATAGGCCATTACTGTTACCATCTGAACTCATAACTCAACTGCTTGTGGGAGAGAATGATTTCTGTCCTTTTAAACCAGTAAAGTTCCAGCTGGCCAGAATGGGCAGCATAGTGATAATGATGCCATGCCTTGGTTGCCCAGGTTGTGATTCTCCTTTGTTATCTTTGGTGAACCCTACTGAGTAAGCTTTATCTCAGAAGATGAGTACAGTAGAACTGGGACAGTGAATAGGGTGGGCACAAAGGGGACTGACAAATTGTGAAGAGTGGCTCTGCTTCCCACTGATGGTGAGTGTGGGGGATGTTTCTCTCAAGCTCCACCCTCAGCAAGGTGACTATTAGTGGGGGACCTGTGGCAGGCTGCAGGAGACATCCCTGAACTCACCAGCAGTGGTGGGAAGCAAAGTGACCCAGTTCCAGCCCTCTCTACTCCAACAATGTGATGTGGGAGAGGAGGCTTGGGAGAAGAGTTAGAACCTCCCCATATACTCACTGGCAGTGGGAGCAGAGGGGAGGGGGGTGGGGAAGGGAGGAAGGAAAGAAGTGGGACCTGGGGTGGAATGGAGAAGTGGTGGGGACAGAAAGAAGTAGGGCTAGGGGAGATGTTGAGAGGACTCACGTGGGGAGCAGTCACATGACTGGAAACCCCCCCCTCCCCCCCCCGTGTCCCTTCTCAGCAGTCACCACTGAGTAAAACTTCAGAGTTACAAATCTCAGCATTACAAACTGGCCAGTCATCCACTCAACTTATTTGGAACTGTAAACACACAATTAAGCACCAGCAGACACAAGCAAACACAGTACTGTGTTAAACATAAATTACTAACAAATAAAGGGAAAGATTTAAGAAGATTTGACAAGGTAGATAAATGCTTTTTGTTCTTGGCTCAATCAAATTAAAATAGTTAAAAGCAGCATTCTTCTTCTACATGGTCAAGTTTCAAAGGTGTAGTTAGTCGCTCTTTAGTTGTAAACTTTTGAAGAAACAAAAATAACATTTTGTTCAGAGTGACAAACATTTCAGAATTACAAACAATGTCCATTCTTGAAGTGTTTGTAACTCTGATGTTCTATAGTACACAATGGAATAGTGTGTGTGTGCGTGCGTGTGCGTGTGTGTATCTGCCATCTACCATCACTGTGAAACTCCTTCTCCTTAAGGTTTACCAGATTGTGTCAACTCTGCACTCCTAAGAGGAAGTCATGACTGTTATATTATGTATTACTGTTTATTGCATTATGTGTGGACATAATGTTTTATTCAAGAAAATTATCTCAGGGTCATCTAGTATTCAGACAATCTGAAGGATTTGTGTGCTGACAAATATTCTTCCTTTTTTATATATAATTTGTGGTAACCATACTTGTATAATGTCCAAACTAATAGCAAGCCCATTATTGGTTGTCGTTAACATGTTCAGAGCCACCCTTCATATTTTTGGCAGTCCCACAACACAATTTGTTGCTCTTCTGAAAGCTAAATCATGTAGCCATGTTTTTTATAGATCCCAAAGAATAACAAAGGGCAGGAGGAGGAAGGGCTGTGAATAACCAGTGATATTTTAAAATGAATAACAGCTTTTTGCTCAAGCTTCTGGTTTAGGTGTACAAAAAGCATCTTATTAAGAATGTAGGAAAAACTTAGATTCTACTTTACATCGAGAGGCCCTTCAGATCTGGGGAAATTGGTGCCCCAAAGGCAAGTGCTGAGCATGTTTCATAGTACTTTGTATTGCTAATAAATTCCACATTTTGTTATTTGCTTTGTCCTATTTACTATCTACACATCTGGCCAATTCATTTAACTCTCTAGGTTCTGGTTATTCACCAATATTGCAAAAGTAGTGTCAATAGATCCAGTTGTAAGTTACATGTTATGACATTTTAAATTCAGAAGTTTAACATTTTTGAATAATTGGGACCTACCAGAAATTGTAACAGAGTTTTAGGACATATGCCCCAGAATGCTTCTTTGCCTTTTCTGTAAATATCAGTCACTATGCAACCAAACTGTTATGTGATGTGCATTTTAAATGGTGACCATATTTCTGTATCATATTATAGAGTCGTAGGAGAGAGTCTGTTTAAAGTGCCAAAATCAATATGTAACTAAAGAGGTTCTAGGTGATTGCCTACTTGCCACAATATAAAACAGTTCTCTTTTGATGCTATTCTCGGGAGCATCGTGTCAACAGATTACTTTTCCCAGAAGAATAACTAGCCATAATGGCCATAAGCCTTAAAGAGTTTGAAGAATGGCTCAGCTATTCATATTCAGCAGTATAAATAAGCCATAAATAATTTGATTCCTGAATCTCATTATGAAATGAATCTGCTATAACTCATGAGATGGGAATGTGATGTTGCTTAAGTGAACACCAAAATGTTGACTTATTGCTATATTTATCACACCACATATAGGGTACATCTAGACAACAAGCCTCTTTCGAAAGAGGCTTTTTCGAAAGATACTTTCGAAAAAGCCTCTTTCGAAACAGAGTGCCTAGACTACAAGCAGATTTTTTGAAAAAGTGAGCCGCTTTTTCAAAAGAGAGTTTAGACGCTCTCTTTCAAAAAAGCACAGTTTGCATTCAATAGCACCTTTTTTTGAAAGAGCACTTTCAAAGAAAGGCGTTATTCCTTGTAAAATTAGGTTTACCATGATAGAAAAAACTGCCACATTATTTCGATTTACTTTTGAAAGAACGTGGCCACAGGCTAGATGCAGGTGAAGTTTTTTCGAAAAAAGGCTACTTTTTTTGGAAAAACCCTGTAGTCTAGACAAACCCCCATAGACCATATTTACTGGATTAAATATTGGATTCACCCATCTATCTACCTTGGAAAAAAAGAGAAAGTAAGAAAATGAGATGAAAATAATAAAGAGGAAGTAAGAGTGATTGAAGGGAGATAGTATGGAACAAGAGTAAATACATATTTATAATAAGAGTTTAAGATTTAAAGGCAAGTGCAGAATTTAATAGGATTTGAAATCAATCTATCGGGAAGGTTATCATTTAGTGGAAGTGAATCTAATGAAAAGTAGTTAAATGAAAGTTTTAAATAAGTCAATTTTTGTTTAATTCTATAAATGTGCATTTTGCCCTCCTGTACCTAATAAGCTTTATATGGTAAATCAAAGGCTGAGATTTTCAAAGTGACTAGTGATTTGTGCCCGATTATCAGAAAGTTCTGAAATACAACTTCTGAAAATGAGTTCAAGTTGTCCAAGTTGGACATCCATATTCACTAGTCATTTTGGGGAAAACAACAACCTTGTTTATCAGGCTTTTATATGTGACATTTATATTTTATTCCATTGGGTTTATTCATCCCTGCTCTAACATATTTGACATTCTATTTTTGATGTTTAGACATCATACATTGCCAAAGTGTGAATCTTGTTAACTTTTAAACTATTTTTTCTCCTTGTGAAAATATAAGCTTTTAGAATGCCAGATTCTGATGCCCTCACTCAAACTGAGTATGGCTTTATTTCCTGTTAATTTCAGCGGGATTAATTGAAGAGTAAGGTGTGACAGATGCAGCCATTTCTTTCTAATATCCTGGATAAATATTATGGAATTAATGTTAAGAATTATAACAAGGGATGCTTTAATATGTAATTCAGGGCAAACTGCTTGGAGACAGAGCTGCCACAGCCCAAGACTGGGGTTCCTGCATTATAAGGCACACCAAGCCAGTCAAAAAAAAAGAGAATGTCTGTTTCACCATACCGGCTAACAACAAGGCATACAAGCAATTCCTTCAGGCACCCCAGTTCCTCTGTATCACCACCAACAGCACTTATACAGATGAGTGGTTATGAAAAATAAACAATCTCATTAAGTATATTGATACCCCAGGTCGATATATGTTAGAATCTTAACCAAAAATGACACTGTTGCCAATCCTTTAGTATCTAAATTGCAAAGGTGAAAGGAAGGAAGAGTGAAAGTTGAAATTGTTAAAGGAATCACATACGTATAACGATTGCAAAGGTAAGAATCAGGATTGAAGACAAAATGGAGGGGTTTCTAGGGCCTTTTATATCTTCTGCTATGTCGAAGGAAACCCATTGCTTTTACTGTGGAAAATTATAGCAGTAAGATGAAGTTTGGAGTCACATGGGGCAAGTCACATGTCTGTGCATGACTCAGTCCTTTACAGGTGAAAGGCATTCACCCATCCTATTTTGAATTTTCACAGGAAGGCTCATGAGATGTGGATTGGCACCTCCCAATTCTCCTCGTCAATCAAGAACTTCTATTCAACTTGAATAGTCCCTTCACAATTCATTGGCCAAAGTTCCTCCTGGTGTTTCCTGAAAGCAAACATTTGAAATACAGCTACATAGCCAATACTCACAATTTCAATTAAAAAAATGATACCTGCATACTAATAGCATAATCATAACCAGCAAACCATAATCTTTATATAGACTCTTCAATTGACACACTTTGTACCAGATTTGTTGCAAATATATACTAGTGGTTACAACAGTTATCTACGTGATCATATTTTAATCAGATAATGTTACAAGAATTTTATAAGTTTATTGTATTAAAATGCAAATACATATGTACGAGAAGATTTACTTGGCATTGCTTGGGTCCTTAATCGTTTTTATTTTAAACTAAAAGGAAAATGTACATGCTTTATTTAAATGATTGTATTTTTCAAAAATAGTGTTATTTTTATGAAGTTAGTTTTATGCCATTTTAAAAAGGGTTGTTAATATTTTATTTTTAGTACATTTTTAAATGGAAATTCCGTCAAGTATGTTTTTTCTTCATCTTATCATTCACTATGTTTCAACAAAAATGTCTATAGTCAATTTGGTTTCTAATAACATTGTCTTCTGGTTTTCAAACCTGAAACATTGATTTTGCTGTGTCAAAACAGAGCACTACTCTAAAATTTCTGTTTTCTCTGTTTTCTGTAAAGTTTATTGAATCCTATTCAGGTTCATCCTATTTTCTTGGCTCTTCTTGGTTCAGTCTCTTTCAACACCCACTGAGTTATGTCAGTTTTGAAGACTGGACTTCATTTGGTGATTGTGTCTCTTTCCTAATTTGGTGGTTCTAGCTTTTACCATTTAGGAGGAGTTCTTGATCAAACAGATAAACTCTTGAACATATATAGTAGATTGTTGTGGGGTTGCATGTAACATCTTTGCAGGGTGTGTGTGTGGGATAAATAATATAGTCCCAAGCCCAGCTGAGGGGTCACACACCCATAATTTCTCCCTGCAAAGTCTGCCTGCCCCCCAGCCAGTACTCCCAAACTCTATCCCCACAGAGCTAAACCACACCGCACCCTATAACCCAGATAACTACATCCCCTCCCCTGAGAGCAAGCCATAGTCCCTCCTCGCCCAGATACCAACATCTTCTTTCCCCCAGAGCCCAGCCAGGGGGTCCCCCTTGTCTAGACACCCACACCCTATCCCTCCAGAGCCCAGCTGTGGGGTGCCCTCCTGTCCACACATTCCCACTCATTCTCCCTAGATCCCAGCCCAGATGACTGCCCCCTATCCTTCAGACCCCAGAAATCCAGAAGAAGAAATCGCCGGATGCTCGGCCCCAGGCTTGTGCAGAGATTCCTGAATGCCACAGTCTCCTTCCCTCAGGGCATGCTGGAAATTGTAGCTGCCAGCAACTGTCTAGCTCCCACCTTCTCTGTTGGGTCCAGTAGCCCTATTGGTGGATAGAAGCACTGAAGCTTATTTTTGGGGAGGGAAAGAAATTTTGCACACACAACATTAATTTCTGCAAAATTCTGCATTGTGCAGTGGCATAGAATTCCACCAGAAGTAGTATAAAAAGATTAGCTAGATAAGGTTCTATCTCATGGCTGACATTCTGTCTGAAAGCTATGTTACGTAGCCAGCCGGATTTCTTCTCAATGTTAGACAGAATGCTCCAATGAAAAGTTAAATGTCCAATCTGCTCATGTAAGTACGTCATATTCATGATCAAAGACACTTGAAAACTCCAGAATCAGTATATTATAAGACGATTTTTTTATAATTGTGACTTCTGAAAATATGCTAACTTCCATTGTTGGGAATATTATAATAATATTTTTTCTTCTTCTACGTCACTATCTATATCTCTCATTTTTCTTATAAATTAATGTCTTCCCTTTTCCACATATATTCAGTGTTTTAAGATAATGTATTTTCTCCAAATATTGTAATATTTTATACAGTTTAGTATTAAATGTGTATTTGCAACTTCATCTCATCATCAACCTTGCGTATTCAGGCAAAGACTATTATTACTGCTTTCAATTTCTTTGCTGCTTACTTAATAATGGGTTTCACTTGATGTGACCTTTTACTCGATAAAAAGAAAATAGAGCATCAATAGATTGCTATCATCAATAGGATACAATTAACCAGGAGATGATTTAATGAAAGAAGAATGTCAGAAGAACTGTGGTGGAAGAGCTATTTTAAGACTTAGAGACAATTTTATGCAAAAAGCATATGCAGAATGTAGTGATTTCATTAACATGGTGCTTAGGAGTTGACAGCATCCTTGATTTTCTTCTTTTCTCTAATTTTATGCTTAAGTGATCATTGAGGTAAGTGATGTGGAAGAGAGAAGTACTTTTTTTTTCTTTGTCACTAGAAGATGAAGTGAGGAATTTTCAGATTAAAGGAAATTTGAGTCACCTGCCTTCCAGGATTAGTACATTCTCCAAATAATGAAAGCTCTGATCTTCAATGTGATTAAATTCAGTGTGATCTTTGTCCCTACTCCCTGTCTTGAGTCTATTCCACATAATCAGAAACATGTAGGAGAGTCATAGTGAGCACTGATTTCTGTAGACATTTTGTAAAATATGTGCCCTTGATTTTGGGTGGAAAAAAAAGAAAAGAAAATAACAATACCAGTAATATGAATGGGAAAAGTACCTATATTGTTTGTGGGGAACTGTCTAAATGATGCACAGGTTGCACTTCCCTAAACTGGGACTCTCTCGTCTGGCTTCATCTGTGGACCAGCAGACCCACGGATGTGGCTGAATGAGAGAATCCCCCAGCAGGAGGACCAGCAGCTGAGAGCCCTGCAAAGGGCAAGGCTGGTGGTAGCAGGGCCAGGTACTCAGAAGCCCAGCGCCGGTACCTGGGGCCATGATAGCGGGGCAGGGGCAGCCTGTGCATGCCGGCCCAGCAGTGGGGTTGTGCTGTGGCAGCCTAAGCGGGGCTACGTCCTGGCCTGGTTGTGGGGACAGATCTTCAGCAGCCTGGCTGACAGTAAGGTGGGGCCATGGCAGCCCAACAGGGGAAGCCTGTCTGAGGCCGCAGCCTGATTGGGGTCACATGCTGGCCAGCAGCGGGGTCAGGGCTGCGTGCTGCTGTGCCAGCAATGGCACTGGAGCAGCAGTCATGGTAGGGGGGTTGGGGCAGCTGTGTTTCCCAGTCAACATCTGGGCCAAAAGAGCCGGCTGTGTGAAGGGGCAGCAGGCTGAGGGGGCCAGAGGCAGGGTACCTTCCCTGGTCCAGCAAATTTCTTCATCCAGAACCGTTCAGGTCCCCAGGGATGCTGGACCAGTTAGGTCCAACCTGTATTAAGTGCTGAAACGCACTACGGCTACGTCTACACTGCAGGCTTTTTGCGCAAGTACGACTGTTCTTACACAAAAACTTGCAGAGTATCTACACTGCATGCGCGTTCTTGCACAAGTAAATTTACAGTACAGTGTCGGAAAAGAGGGCTTCTTGCGGAAGAGTTATTCCTCTCCCCACGAGGAATAAGACTTTTTGCAGAACTTTAATCTGAGTTTGACTGTTTATATTCCAAAATTTCTGCTTCATGTCTCTCTACCCCCTCACATACAAACTGGGGCCAGAACTGTGTTGTCTTAAATAAGTAAATAAAAATTGAGCTAGTCAAATGATTCATTGCTTATAGATAATATTATGAATGTAGTTCCTCATATGGTCAGTGAATCATTTGCAAACCAGCATGAACCAATTGCGCAAAGAAGTATTAACTTTGCTTAGATTATCTGTAAATTTGGAGAGTTCCTGCTAAGGCTATAGGGGAGTATTTGATTTTAGTATATATTTTTTATTTGTAATATGTATTTCAGTAGGTCATAGAGGCCCCAGTTGTAAATGGAGTTCCATTATGATAAGTACTGTCTGTGTTTTAAAAAAGTTTAGAAAACTTGGCCTATGAGGAAAGATTAAAAAACTGAATACGTTTAGTCTTGAGAAATGAAGACTAAGGCGAGATCTGATAATAGTCCTAATATGTTAAAGGCTGTTTTTCAGAAGACTGTGATTAATTGTTCTCCATATCTAAAGCAGGTAGGACAAGGAACAATGGATTTAACTTGCAACACGGGTGATTTAGATTACATTTTGAGGAAAACTTTTCTAACAATAAGAGTAGTTAAACTTTGGCATACATTTCCAGGAGAGGTTTTGAAATCTCCATCACTGGTGGTTTTTAAGAACAGGTAGCACAACTACCTGTCAGGGATGATCAGGGTTTAAATGGTGTTTCCTCAGTGCAGGAAGCTGGAAAAAGAGTCAGCTTTACATGAGGATAGAAACAGCAGAGAGAAAAATGTAACCACAAATGGATACCTCACATCCTGCTTTATGGCCAGCAATCTTAAACTCTGCTGATATTGATCATACATTTTTGAATGAGCTGGGCAAAATTGAGGATATGACATTTCCAGTAAATGAGCATAAGCAATACTTCTCAAAGCTACATTGCAAAAGAGTGTTCAATAATGGTGAGAAACTGAATCAGCATTGGCCAATTTATTTGAAATCAACTGCCAAAGTGTTTTGTATTTTTTACAAAATATTTGACAAAATTGCTGTTTGCATTTTTGGGATATAATCATTGGCATACCTCAGCTAATGGTCTGAACAAACATGAAAAGGAACCCAGCCACTTCATGACGTCTCCAAATGGATGGAGTTTGAATCCAGGCACAAGCTGAATAAACCCATAGACACAGAAAACTAGTGCATTAATAATGTAGAAACCCAGCACTGGATGAACATGCTCAAGCATTTGATCTCAATTACCCTCTTCCTTGCAAAGCATAATTTGGCTTTCTAGGGTTGATCAGCTAATTTGTTCACTGACCATAAAGGTAAATTTCCTTTTTGGTAGAGCCCCTTGGGAAATATGGCGATTGGTTACACATGGACATATATGTCAAGTAGCTGGTAAAATAGCTATAAACCATTATTGCAACAAAACAATTCAAAATGAATTGTTTGCCCTTAAGGCAAGTAAGGTCTTTGAAAAAAATATTTATGCAATTCTGTGAAGCAAAGTACTCAACCATAATGATAGACAGCAATGATGGCATTAGATGTAGTGAAAATATCTCATTTACAGTAACAATGTGGATGGTTGTACCATGTAAAGGAACACTTAATCTGTTTCTGGTCTATGGACAACTCTGCTTTAAAAAAGCCCAGCAGAACTGCCTCAGCCAAGACTATGGAAACGGCACAAATATGAAGGAAAAAACTGTGGCATCCAGGTAAGGATCCTCACACTGAATCCAAGAACCTTCTTCATGCCTTGTGGCTGCAATTCTCTCAGACTTGTTGCATCACATGCAACATCATCTTCTTTAGATTCAGTATCTTGCTTTAGAGTACTTCAAAGGCCAGTGATATACCCAGTGACTCAAGTTTATGATACCCTATTGGGATTGGCACAGTTGAGTAAAACCAAGACTGGGATTGGATGTGAAGTACAAAACCTGGCAAATCAGATCACTAACTTCAGATTTCTGCTCTTAGCTGTGGCTTGGCATGATTCACTGTTCCAAATAAATGTTGTAAACAAAGCATTAAAAACTCTGTAAATGGACATGGTGGCTGCCACTTTGATGAAAAGATGCCTTGATTTCACTGTGCCCTACAGAGCAACAGATTTGAAGATGCCATCACTGCTGCTAAAGAAATGGTGAAAAACTGAGGAGTTGAGCCTGTTTTCACGTAAACTCATATTCATAAGAAGGGACAGTTTAGTGATGAGGTGATGGGGTGCTCAGATGACAAAGATCAAGAGAGGTGTTTTTGCTCACTCACTGACACTACTCAAGTCACTACTGAAGTGTCCATTGAGGAAAGATTTGGACAAATGAAGCACCACAAAAATACCTGTTTTTTTGTATGACCTCAGTCAGCTTGCCAGGGAACATGAAAACACTCTTTAACAATTGTATGGACCTTCCCCAGATGCAGACTGATGACAAAGATGTTAATAGTAAAGTCCTCTGTTGAATTCAACAACATCCATCATATTTTGCCACAAACATATCAGTCTAAGACAGCCAACAAAAGACTGACCGCTCACTGTTTTATCACTTGAAAATGTCATTGGCTCATCTTTGAATTTCCCTGATGTTGTGCTTCAGTTTGCAAAGTCAAAAAAGACCTTTTGAACTAAAAGACTACTTAACATTCTAAGGCTGTCACTTTCTGTAACACTCTTTAGTACTGATACAAGCTTAATTTCTTTATGTTAGTACATTTCAGTTATTTTTAAAATTCAAAAGTTTCTATAAGCTTGATGAAACTTTTTTAAAATTTGAGTATATATGGCATAAATACAGATTTTTCAGATGGTAGCATGCAAATGTGCCAACTTATACAACAGAGATAAATCACGCTTGCAAATTGTGCATTGAAGTTGTGAAATGGGCTACAAATGCAATAAAAATAAAATTGTAAGAAATGGAGAGAGATTGGTGCTGAAGATGCTCCTTGCCTGGGCCTGTTGGTCTAAGGCTGGTGTTGTGTCCTCTGACTGTTAGGCAGTCTGCTAGTGGTTCTGTTACTGATAGCATATCATGCTATCTCCTCCCCCATATCCATTTTGTCTCTTCTGGTATATGAATTGCACTTCTCAGCATGCTTTCATCTGCTCCTACCGTGATTTCCCCAGAAAAGTATTGTCACAGATATGCTCCCAGAAGAGGGTTTGATAATCTCTTATGAAAAAGTCACTTCTATATATATCAAAACCATTAAGGTTTGAACTAGGTGGTTGTGGATAAATAGGTTTGCTTCCTGTTTTCATGCACCTGTTTTCTTTTGACTGTCTTTCAAGGTGTATGTACATGTTGTCCACAAATCCCACTTTGGATATTATTTCAGACTAAGCATCCCAACCCCCTCTCACAAGCCTGATGCTCTTTTTTTTATCATAAAAACTCATACTTTTGCATGTCCTAGCTGGAGAGTTCAACCAGAATTCTGATGACTCTCCAGTTTAAATGAGACGGGTTCACATATTCTTGTAATTGCCACAAACTTATTCTATTCTAAGTCAAGTGTGTTTTGCTGACAGATTCTTGTCAATCAGCTGCACGTAGCTAAGAAATATGAGTATGCTTTTGCTTTCCTGGGAAATCTTCATATAAATTGATAAATTAGAGATGGGCAGTATCTTCTGGCTTAGGCTTTTTTTCAGGGGGTGGGGAACTTTTTTGGGGTTGGGGGGCCCAAACAGAAAAATTAGTTGGGGACCACATACAAGTGAGAAGCATGCTCTAGGTGGGAAGGGATGGGGATACTTGGCACCACTGCTTACTTGGCACCACTGCTGGGGGCACAGGTGGCTCCATGCTACCATGCATGGGCAGGTACCACCCCCCACTGCTCCTATTGGCTGGGATTTCTGGCCAATGGGTGCAATGGAGGTGGAACCTGAAAGCAGCACAGGGTACAGAGTTTTGCTCTGCTGCTGTTCTTAGTGCAGAACCACTTCCTTCCCCTGTCAGGCAGAGCCTGTGGGCTGGATGCTGACTTCAGCTTGCCTGGATCTAGCCACCAAGGCTTGGGGCTCTCTGTCCAGCAGCAGAGTGCCAGTACTGGCTTGCTCCACTAGGGAGGGAGGAAGAGAGGGGGGAAAACTGAGCCTTGCAGGCTAGATCAGGGCAATCTGAGGCCATGGGTTGTAGATTCCCCACGTCTGATTTACATAATGAAAATTTTACTTGTTTCTTTAATAGCATTCAATTTGAGATCAATTTCACACAAAAACATAAATTTCACACAAAAACATAAATTTCACACAAAAACATAAATTTTGGAAGAAGGCACAGGTTCCAATTTTCCTCTTTCTAGTGTTAAACTATTGTAATTTCAAAGATGTCTGGTGAGATACTCATGATTTATATTCATATAAATTAAAGAATGAAGACCATAGGTTATAAAGGGAGAAATTATTTTCATTTGTTCCATTATAACCAATTAATTTAATATTTTGGGTAGAGTGACTTTTAATGACATCATTTTTCCTCTCTTTCTAATATTATTATTTTCAATAATATTATTGCTTTCTATTTATTTGTGGTGCAGTGGGAGACAAAGACAGGCTAATCCAACATATATTTCTATCACATTAAGAACCAGAGGCTTTCTGGTAAAAATGCATGTTCTGAATTCCTATTTGACCTGAAAGAAGTACTTGATAGTGAAGTTGAACAAATGTAAACTTTAAAAAAAAAAGAAGAAGAAAATTTAATTGTCAAATTTGCTTTTGGCAAAGTAAGCTTCTAATTTTTTTCTGATTCCCCCCTATACCATATCTGCAAAATGAGATAACCCTTAATCCAAAATTTATTCTTCTTATTTACTCTCCCTGCTCTTCCTCATTTCCTGAACTTCTCTGTCTTTGTAAGAATTGCATATGTGGGATGTGATAACTGCAAAACTGTTGCTTTTGAACAGGAATGAATTTCACTTTGAAAAGCAAGGCATGAGATTGTGGATGTCACAGAAACTAAACATAATTTATAGCCATCCTTGGTAGCTTGTTTAAGGAAATACCAAACACTTGCTTTTAATTTTGTAGTTATTTTAAGCTTTTTCTAAATGATGTTTGTCTAGAGATATCTGTACCTGAACATACTTTTAAAAATAATACTAACTTACTAATTATACATCATATTGAAAATGGACAAAGGTAGTAACTATCGTCTACTAGGAAAAATAAACTTTCATTGTTTTGCATGCCTTGAAAGGCTTATTGGACTCTTGCATTTGTTATTACAAATGCAAGTGTACTCAAACTATTGCTGTAATGGTTTATGTCAAAATGTTCTATGACTTGTTTCTTTTGGTTTGCAATTACTGAATATCTCCGCTTGGTTTAACAATTAATTAATTTATTAAACCCTGTTGGATGAAAACATGTGGAGAGGGTTTTGTAAAATATGCTGAGCAGCAAGATGATCAAGAAATTGAAGTCTAATGAACAGATTAGGAAAAAATGTTTCAAATGGAATTAGAAAAAACGGAAAATGTGAGGTTAAGCTTTGAGTTTAGTTCTGCAAAACCACACCATCTGCTCAAGAAACTCCCTGATACAGCTCAGGACAAAATCTACATAGACACATCCCTAGAACCAGAAATATTCTCTCTCTTACCCAAGATCCATAAACCTGGAAATCCTGGACATCCCATCATCTCAGGCACTAGCACACTTCCAGCAGGATTATGTAGCTATGTTGACTCTTTCCTCCAATCCTATCCTACCAGCACTCCTAGCTGTCTTCGAGATACCACTGACTTCCTGAGAAAATTAAAGAGTATCAGTAATCTTTCTGAAAACACCATCCTGGCCACCATAGATGTAGGAGCTCTTTATACCAACATTCCACATGAGGATGGACAAAAGCTGTTCAGACCACTATCACTTATGATGCCACAACAGACCTGGTGGCTGAGCTATTTGACATTGTCCTCACCCATGACTATTTCTGATTTAGGAACAATTTATACCTTCAAGTCAGTGGCACTGCTATGGGCACCCACACGGCCCCACAATATGCCAACGTTTTTATGGCTGACCTAGAATGACATTTCCTCAGCTCCCATTTCCTAGCACTCTTCCTCTACTTATGCTACATTGATGACATCTTCATCATATGGACTCACAGAAAGGGGATCCTTAAAGAATTCCACCAGGATTTCAGTGGTTTTCATCCCACTATCAACCTCAGCCTGGACCAGTCCATGGAAGAGATCTACTTCCTGGATATTATAGTATAAGTAAACGATTGTCACAAAAACATCACCCTGTACCGGAAACCTACTGACCACTATTCTTGACTAAATGTCTCTAGCTTCCATCCAGGACACATCACACAATCCATTGTCTATAGCCATGCCCTAAAATACAACCAAATCTGCTCCAATCCCACAGACAGAGGCATATACCTACAAGATCTTTATAGAGAATTCTTAAAATTTAAATGCTTACCTGGAAAAATGAGGAAACAGACAGACAGAGCCAAACAAGTATCCAGAAGTCACCTACTTCAAGACAGGCCCAACAAGGAAAATAACAGCACCACTGGTCATTACCTACAGCTCCCGGCTTAAACCCCTCCAGTGCTTCATTGATAATTTACAACCTAGCCTGAAAAATGATCCCTCACTCTCACAGACTGTGGGAGACAGGCCAGTCCTTGCTTATATACAGACACTCCAACCTTAAGCAAATACTTACCAGCAGCCATATACCACACCACAGAAACACTTACCCAGGAACCTACCCCTGCAACAAACCCCATTGCTAAATCTGTCCACACATCTATACAAGCGACACCATCATAGGACCTAACCACATAAGCCACGACATCAGGAGGTCATATACCTGCACATCCACTAATGTGATTCATGTCATCAAGTGCCAGCAAGACCTTTAAATAGAAGCTGTTAGGAAATTATTAGAAAAGGCCTCTTCCCTCTTTCCTTAAAAGGGTAGGCCTGGTACAAGCACACACTGTAGTGACCAACCTATAAAAATAAATGGCCAGTTTGCAGATATGAACTAAATTCAGATGAACTTTCATAGATGAAGTCCTTATCTGACCCACATGGACCTATGATTGAAGAAGGAGGCTAGATTCTGTTAAAAGCTTTATTGCTAGCAAAAGGCTCTCTTTTCTGTAGAGAAAATTTTAAAGAAACACTGATCCCTCTTACAAACTATTTCAACTGACAAAATGTACCTATGGGATAAAAAAAAATCAGTTTCTCATTTTGAAGCATTATTGAAAATATACGGAGAACTAGAACACAAGTTTTAAAGGGCTACACATTACCAACATTTTCACACCATCATTTGGCAGCCAATCTAGAGGTTGATCTATGCACTAGAAATTTTAGGGAACTAAGTGTCACTGAAAGACCCAACTGGCTGCACTCTATGACCACTGATTGGTCCAGACTCACTATTTAAGCATGACAGGAGTTCCAGGAGATTGTCTTCTGAAATGGATACTACTCTTAGTTCGTACTTTGTGCACTAATTCTGTTCTCTGTCTCTGATCCCTTGGCTTGACTCCCTGCTCTGTCTCTTTTATGAGGTCCTAGCCATTAAGACGGACACCCATTGACTGCCCATGTCCTGGTTGTGACAACTATGTTTTATGTACATTAATGACTCCAACTGTAATGAGTCATTGAAAGTTACCTGAATATTAAGGAAAACTGTTTATTAGCATTGATCAATGCTGAGAATGAGGCAGCTGTAGGGAAGAAAACAAACAACATGTACTATAAAGTTTTAAAAGATGTGTGCTGTATTATCTATTCAGTGAACTCATTCTTACATAATTAATACAAGATACATGACTGTTTTACTTCCAATGCCTTGTCAGTCAGGATTCCATTGTAGTACTCCAGAAATTGTATGTAGTATTGCTGTAGCCAGGTTGGTTCCAGGAGATTAGCATGACAAAGGAGGGTGAGATAATATCTTTTACTGGACTGACTTCATTTGATGAGAGACAAAGTTTCATAGCTTATTAGACACATAGAGCTGAAAACAAGTTCTGTGTGAGCTCAAAAGCTTGTCTCTCTCACCAACAAAAGCTGGTCTGATAAAAGATAATTAATTGTCTTACCACCTTGTCTTTCTAATACCACAGAAGTGAGGGAATAATCTAGATTATCAAAGAGGACTCTCAGCACCCACTTTAAAGGCACAAGCCACCAAAAACAAAGAGTCAAGTTCAGGTGGTTGGGAATTTCAAAAGAATATTCTTCTATGTTGAAAAATGCCTTTTTGTTGAAACAGAAACTTTTTGATAGAAAGCATCAATTTAGAATAATTTCTTCTTTAGAAAAACTGATGGATAAAGAAGTTTTGAAAGATTAAGTTTCAATATTTTGGGGAGAGAATATTTGATTTGAAATGATTTAAAAAAAAGAAAATTACTGTGAAAAATGTGGAAATAACTAAAAAGATCCAAACAGACATAGAACATTTCAAAATTACCAAAACCAAAATGCTTCATTTGACCTGAACTCCACTTTTTTCAGACAATTGGTTTGTAGATTTTTTTTTCCATATTCTGATAGAATATCTTGAAAAATGTTTCCCTATATTTTCCTTGGATGGAAATGCCAGTTCCCTCCCATCTTTTTTATGGAGTACACAAGTTTTGAAGCTGGGGTAAAGATGAAACCACATCTCAAACTTTTCATGGTCAGCATTATTTGCTTTCCTGCCTGATACAAATAGAAAGTCAGCTGTCATGTGTACGATATGCAGGAAAACAGCTAGTTAAAATGGGATCACAAAAACCACAAAAATGCATCTGAAAAAAAAAATTAATATGAGGCATTAAAGATGCAGAAATGGGGAAATCCAATACAATTCAGTCCATTTACTTCCTTCAAAACAATTTGTCTGTTGTGTTTTCAATTGCTCGCTTGACAGAGGAAAAACAATGGCAAATTATTTAAATTAGAGTAAAATTTTCTCTTCAGAAGCAGAGCCTTTTACTAACAATACTGCTTTTAACAGATTCTAGTCTCATCTTTCAATCGTGTGTCTGTGTGGTGTAAAAATATAGCAGACTTCGTTAAAACCAACTACAGTCCTTCTACCCTCAAAGAAAAACATCCTCTGAATTATCATCAAAATTGACTGTGAGGAAGACAGGGAGAGAAGGGCTCTGTACAGCACAGCAAAGACTTAATTGACTGTTTGAAGACAGAAAACTTCCCAGGCCCCTACTGCAGCTGCGGGTAAAACAGTGGGAAATATGTCATGGCCATTACTTCTTAATTACGAAACCACAGCAATAATCTGCTTTAGGCTGGGGTTTTCAAGGGAGTTTAAGGTAATTAGGGACCCAGGGACAGGTACACAAAGGAATTTAGGCATGGCGATGCTCAGCATCACCAAGTTTAACTTGTATGTGTCTAGAAAATCACTCGGATTCACAAAGCCTGAGTTTGGTGCCTAGGTTCCCTGTCAAATGAATCATATCTCAGAATGGGATCCACCAAAAAATTAACATACCAGGAGGCGCCTCATCTAAACTAATCACTGAGATGCCAATATGAGGGTGTGTTCCAAGCGAGGCCCAATCTCAGAAATAGGTGCTGAAGGACAGGTTACAGGGAGGCACCTCCCTGTGCTTGGAATTATCTGCTCTCTTTGGGTTAGGTGCCTTTAAATTCCATTTAATTTAAATTAATTTTGCTGAGGAGGAGCATCTCTCACATAACTTTTACACCAGCCACTTTGTAAAATTATTTGTACATAGTGGAATTGCTTCATCAGGTAGGAGTGAGGAGCCTAGAGACTTAGAGCACTCTAGAGGCATAGAAGTCCTTTGTTCGAATCCTTTCTCTCTCTCAAAGAAAGGGAGGACTCAGACTGAGGTTTTTTCACCTCCCTGGTGTGTATCTCAATCCCAGGCTAAAAGTTATGAGCAAGCTGCTATTCCACCTTTTCCTTCCCCCCGGTCATTTTGCTCAAGCTTGTCTGTAAGACCTGATTCAGAAAACATTCTCTGAGCATGTTTACTGGAGCAGCACCCACAAGTGAGTTAAATAGAGTAATGCCTGCACTCGCTTGGTTCATGCATCACTCTGGGAGTAAAGCCTCCCAGTATCTGACATGGGGACATACAGTTCTGCTTCTGAGCATGTGCACTACATGTCTAGGGAACTTTGGCAGCAAACATTCAAGCGTCAAATGAGTTGATGGCAATTGGGAACCTAAATACCTTTGAAGATCTAGGCCTAGATGCCTGAGGCCTGTTAAAATTCTGTGCAAGTCAAATACCTAATAATCTTAGACCCTTGGATAACCCTAGCCTTAAGTAGTTTGTGACTTGTTGCATGTGGCAGACAGCACTCTGTCTTTCCTAAACCCCATGCTTGATTGAATGCTTCATTCATTTGGGATTGACGGCGTATGGTTAGTTCTATTTGAGTCATGGTTAATGAGATTTATGTTCAGGTAACAACTTCTAGACTATCCCTCACATTGCCTGGGATTGTACTATAGGTTTCCTAGTTATTGCAATAATAGTAACTACAATAGAGTGTGGCTGAGTGACTATTATCACAGTGAGAATGCTTCCTCAAAGATGGAGATGTTTGGCTCCTTGCACCGTCAATGTTCTGGTTGGAGGCAGATTTAAGGTGAAACATTAGTTTTAACATGAAACCATATGGGAACAAATATTGACTTAAATCCCAACCACTCATAGCAAAAAGGCATACCGGGGGGTTAGGGGAAAGGGGAAAACATGTCTTGTAATGCTTTTTATTGCTTCTCCTTGAGAAGCCTTGTGGACTCCACGTAGAAACTGGGACCTGAGCACATGTCCTTAGGGCTATGGAGCATTGCAAGCCACATTACCTGGGCCCAATCCAAAGCTCTTCATGTCAATAGCTAGACTCTGATTAGCTTTAATGATTTTGAATGTCTAAGAGAACATCTAAACTGCATTTGAGCACCTGCAACTGGCTTCTCTCAGCTGATTCTAGCTCATGGGTCTCAGATTGCCTGGCTGTAAAACTGTTGTGTAGATGTTCGGGCTCATTCTGGGGTGGTGTCAGAGCCAGGGCTCCAGCCTGAGCCCAAATGTCTACACACAAATGTTTAGCTCTGCAGCCAGAGCCCTCTGAGACTGAGTTAGCAGACTTGGCCAGCCCAGGTGTGACACTGGTCTTTTATTCCAGTGCAAACATGTCCACTCATGCATGGACTCCCACAGCACAATTGAACAGAATGTTGCCAAGCATGTGACACTGTGACACTGTCCCAGAAATAAAACCCACTATTACAGTGTTTGAATCTCATAAGTGTTTAGGTCATGCGGAATGGAATATAACACTCTTGGAAACCAGAATTCTTGAACAACATGGCATGGTCAATGGTGTGCAAATTACTTTAAATCTACAGACTAACAAGCTCACTCCAACGATAATGACTCGTGTACAGTTTTGATGGAGGTTTTTTTGCTGAAGTTTGCTTTCTTAAATTTATTCTGTACCAAAGAAACTGAAGATGCAAGAAACAGTTAAGTGCAAATGCAGATTTATTGGTCTTGGCAAGCTTTTTGACTGTGGAACAGTAAGCTCAAAAGCAAATCCTTTCCTCAGCATTATTGTCAATCAGTCAACAGGGGAAATGATCCAAGCCATTGTTTGATTTTAATGAACATCTTTTAGAAGAGCATTGAAAAACTATTTGGTTTCAAGAATCTCTGCCAGCATAAAACAGAAACCCTGAAACAATGTCAAAGATATCCAGAACCGCAATGGGGGGGGAAAAAGAAACCAGGCAGTGTTTGAATGATGCCAACCTTCAGAAAAAAAACTGCTTTACAGGCTGGTTATAAAAGTTTATAGAAACACACATAGACTTTAACTTACAATAATAATCCTACTGCATCTGTCTTAAGATATGAACCAGACGTGAATTTCCCTAAATACCATTGCTTAGCACAATTTTCAGCCACTTCATTTTTTAAGTATGTTAATGGAAAACTTTTACTTACTGAATCAGAATCATCAGCTACATCTACCAAAATAAAGTTTATTCAGTTTAATTTGTCATGTAAGTGAATTTAGAGCTTATAAAATACAGTATTGGTTAATTTACTCTGAGTCCCCCCCCCCCTTTGAGAAATTTCAATGAAACACAGATTTTTGAAATGTTTGTTGAAAAAACAGAAACTGAAATAATTTTAGTTTTTTGAAATTCTAATTTTTTGGACAAAAACTTACTTTTTTTACTTTAGCAGACAATATATTGTTTTATTGAGAAAATATTAATGGACATTTTTTATTAGTTCATAATCTAGTATTCTAGCACAGCATTCCTCAATGACCAGTCTGTAGACTGGCACCAGACCCTGAGATCTCCTCTCTCTAACAGAGTTTAGGAATGTAGCATGCTGCTCATATCAGAAAGGTTGACACACACTGAATTGTAGCACATCATCAAAATGGGGCCATAAAATGAATAGAGCTTGTTTTTGGAATTCATGCCTGTAGAAAACAGACAATGGAACACTGACTAGAGTCCTGATCTTTCAGCTGCACATACTCAAGTCTCTAGCACATAAGCTGAAGTTTCCATTAACAGTGGACAGATTCTGCCATTTTAACTTAAAATGAATAGTACCTCTCTCTGGTAGCAGTCAACTTATTTACATGTAGCTCTAGTAGGAGATACCACAGGTTTTCTGAGGGGCAAACACTACAAGGTGATATTATTCAGAAACATAAGACTGTTGCACCTACATCCAGGCTTGCCCAAATTTTTTGTGTGCCCTGATCTATATTTTGGTTCAAGCTCCTGTCTGGTCTCATGTGAGAATCTGTACGAAAAAACAAATTCACGAATAACCTTTACATTTGATCTTTTTATTGTAGGATAACAAAGATATTAATCCAGATCCATACATTATATTATTCCCATTACACAGATGGAGAAAGTGAGACAGATATATAAAAAGATTTTTGTCACTCATGCAATGAGTCATTAGCGGGGTTGGTAATGGACTACAAGTGTGCCGAAGCTCTATGCAGAGCTCATGACATTTCAGAAAATAAAGTACATTTGAGGGCAGAATGAAAGGAAAGAATCAAAGACCTCACTTTGTGTGGGTCCAGGAGAAAATAATGGAGATAGGAGGCAGAGGAGAACGATCAGGAATAAAAATAAGAGGTTCGGTTTTTAAAATACTTTGTATGAAATGGAACTAGGACATCCCAGAGAGGTAAGTAAATGAAGCTAGAGGGCAAAATGAAGGGGAAAGGTCAGAGCAGAATAGTATATTTCTTAGCCAGTGTAGAACTAGTTGAAATAATGAGAAAAATAAAGTTCAGCAACAGAGAGAGAGAATATGGACCCCAATGGACACAGATACTTACTCCCTCCCACACCCAGCCTTACAGTGAGAGCTATTTTAGAAGATGCTGAAGGTGAGAGTCAAGAGAGCACAGGTTTAGAGAAGTTAAATGGTGACAAAAAAAGAGAGTGATTAGAATAATGGTAGCAGATATAGGCTGCAGGTTCAGAATTGCCCTTTGATTTACTGGTTCTCTAGGATTCCCTTTCTTAATAGTTTGACTTTGAAAAAGAAGGCTGAAAACAGCAGCATATGGGAGGTCTAATGCTTCTGTAATCCAGCAGAATAAGTTTACCTTATGATTTCAGTATACCTGGGAGGAATCAGCTACATTCTCCATGTTTTATTTCATTGTCAATATATTACTGTTCCTGAATGATACTTTGGGCAAGAGGTCAATGCAAAGTAGCTGCAGGTGTAAATAAAAGCATTGGGAACAGAGCTAATATTTATTAGAGTTCAATAGGCTTCCTCATCTGAAGTAATTCAGAATATTTCCTTGTTTCAGAATTGTGCCACATTTCAGGCCTATGGTTTTTAAACAGTCCTGCTCCTTCTTCCTACCACAGTAAAGTCCATGGAGTTAAGTTGCTTATGAATTCCAGGGGTTTTGCCTCATAATTCAGTTGCTAATGATGAAGCACATATTTGCACACAGCAATAGCAAAACTGTCTTGATCGCAAAAAAAGAGGCAGTCTACTGTAACTGAGTTAGCAAATTTCATGGCAAAAAATGAGAAATAATATTGTGTACTCAGTTAAAATGAGTCAAGTTATAGAAGTAATTTTATTATTTGTCTTCATATGATAACAGATATGCTCTGGTGTAACAAACTTAGTATGTCAAAGTAGTTGCTTATGGGGAACTGAGTACATCCATTACTCATTAGTAAGTGTCACAGATCTGGTTGAGTTTCTCCTGTGGGACACTCACCAGACTGCAGAGATCCAAATGCTGAATCCTACATATTCTTTGCCTGCTCGAACTGGAAGAGTTTAGGCACAAGTGTAGACCTCATGTCTTGACATCCCTCCTGGCAATGGAGATCCCATGGCCCTAATTGCCTTGGCCCTGAAACTAGAGCCTTTCACCCTAAACTGTACCACCAGCTTTTGCACACTCCCTAGAATGCCACTAAAGGTACAACCCTTCTTGTTTGCACTTTACCTCGTCAGTGTTATGCAATAGTGAAACTAATAGACACTCTTACTTACAATTCCAAACTCTATTGTACTTTATTTAGTGCCTTCAGAAATGCACAGGTCCATAGAAAATTATATATTATAATATATACACAGGTCCATAGAAAATTATATATTATAATATATACACACACACACACACACACACACACACACACACACACACACACACACACACACACACACACACATATACTGTTTTTGTTACCAGTGTGGAGAGGTCTTTGGTGCTTGGGCAGAGACCTCTCAGACAGGGCTGGGCAAAATACAGCCTGGGGGCTGGATCTGGCCCACGAAGCCACCGGATCTGGCTGTGGATCACCCTGCTGGGACCCTCGGGCACACAGCTGCTGTGGGTTTAAAGTCCAGGAGCTCTCTGCTCTGGAGGGAGGGGAGGCATCCTGTGATCTCCTCACCCCCTGTCCAATCCTCAGCTCCTATTGGCCAGAAACAACCGGCCAATAGGAGTTGACCCCAGCCAATTTGTCAGTTCCCATTGGCTGAAAACATCCAGCCAATAGGAGCTGGGAAATTGGCCTGGGAGAGGGGAGCAGTGCAAGCCTCTTCCCCCTGCTGGAGCTGAGAGCCACAAGGAGGGGAGAAGCCTGCAGCTCTAAATGATCTGGTGCTGCAGCAGACAGGTAGCCCAGCCTGCCTTGTGGGTGCTGCTGTCTTAGGTAAGGGCCTCCCAGCCAGAGACTCCCTCTGGCACCCCTGCTCCTCTCGCACCCCAACTCAGGTCACCATCTGAACCCTCTGCACCCCACCCCGTCCTAGGTCACAATTCCCTCCCAGACCCTGTACCCCTTCCTACACCCCTCCCCCAGGCCAAAAATTATTGCCCATCCCTGCACTAGGGTCAAAGTTTTTTCTCCAACAGCTCATGATTTCTCTAAAGAATCATAAAGCTTTCTCTAATTTAGCTAGCCTTTTCTAGGTGTGGTTGGTTCTGGAGTTAAGCCAGGCTCCCCTTATTAAAAAGATTGCCCATCTCTTCCTCTCCCCTGCTCAGAACTTTCTGTCCCTCTAAAAAGCCTTTTCCCCTTGTTTCCCCTTTCAAAACTCCTGCTTACTCATCTCTGTGTTATGTTTTTGGGAATTTTCCATTCTCTCTACTTGCAGAGAAACTTACTTCAGTCGGTTTCCCCATTCAAGCCACTCCCTTAGTATGCTTATTGTTTGGTCCAGAGCACAGTCCTTAAGGTTAACAGCTCTCCCTTGTCTTGTAGGTATGTTCTGCAGCCCATTTCAGCAAGCGTTGGATTCCACTTAGACAAGAAGCATTCCCTAATACAACACTTTTATAATGACTTAATGGTATCCACTAGACATCACAAGCTGTATAGGTAGTTTCTCCAAATCATGACAGACTACATCACAAGAATACATCTCACAGTAGCCACCAAAATTAGACTTGCTATGGGACAAACAGAAAAGAAGTTTTCTGTCAAAGTGGGAGTAGTATTTCCTTTGCTGGATTTGTAATTTGACCAAATCACCAGATTCACTCAAATGGTGTGACTGTCAAAGAAACTTTCAAGGAAATACCAGATATTAAGCCTCAAAGGCTTGCAGGATTTTTGTGTGTATGTCCTGGAGATCCTGACTAACAAAGGAACAGAAGAACCAGGCAGTCCCTAAGCTGTTAATGAGAATTAATGGTGAAACAGAAAGGCTGCTAGAAAGTATATCCAGTACATCTTCAATTGTGTTAACCGATTACGTGTAATTTTATAATTTAACCTGAAGAAATGGTGCATCTGGAGGCCTGAAGCCATGGGACTCTATGAATGACAAGAGCCATTTGCATCAACTAGGAAGCTATATCTGCTGCATTGAAGAGAACTTGAAGGACAATTTGGCAATTAGATTACTGTCCTGGATAAGCACTTAGAATTGTGTGCTATCCTCCTACAGAGGTTTGTCAGTGCATTCTGACTACATGGTATGAAGCTTTTTTAAATTGTGCTGGGTACACCTCTGCCTCAGAGAGAGATTTGCTAGTGGTATGTAAGGCATTCACAATCAGATAGTACCCAAACAAAGTCCTCAGGATTCTGCCAGCTCTCAACTGTTTTAAAGGTTAATACTTCTGCAGTCCCCAAACTCCCCAGATGCATTTCCCTATAATATCCAATCCCTGTCAGTAGACACTGACAGTAATTACTAGGTAAGCTGTTCCCACAGAGGGAATGTACACACAGCGTGAAGATTACAACTTGGGATCAGGTCCTTTTATGACAACACAGAACAATAATCTCTGGTGACAACAAATATAAATTGATTAACAAAGAAAAGAGATTCACAGATTCAGATGAGAGTTGAGTAAAGATAATGGAATCAGAAATGGTTCTTAATAAAATGAAAGTACAACATGCTTTCTGTAGACTAAATCTTAAGAGGTTACAACCTTTTTTTAAAGTAATTTCTCACCCTTCGTGTCCTTCTGAAGAGCTTGCTGGGTTTTAATCAATCCAAGACCAATTTCTTCATGAATCCCCCCCTTCTGCCAAAGATGTTGTTTAGTGACCTGGGTAACAAAGGAGTGCTTCCTTCTTCTTATAATCCAGTCAACCTTTGTCCCTTATGAAGCACAATCCAACTTAAGACTCTTCTTCCCCATTACTTATTCTCTAGTGTGCTGATGTTCTGTGGCATTCATGTTCCCCTGTCAAACCTGGTTTTCCAGTTGACTTTATATAAATTCTGCTTTCTTTGGGTCAGCTTCACCATGCTTAATTTATACTTGATATAGAGAAAATTACCTTCCCTCCTGCCTGAAAGAAATCTGTTTCTCAATCCTTTAAATAGCATTACTACAAAAGCTGCACATTGATATTAATGATGAATATGACACCAGCTTTCATATGATACTTCACATGACATTCTTTGAAGATAAATACTATGCAGGCAATTTATTAAGTGTAGTGAGTTGTCAGGCCTAAAAGGAATTGCTGATACAGGGTACTGAACCACTTGGTATAATTAATAAAATTGCATTTAGACACTAATGCCTGACAGTGTGTTATTCAGTACTTCAAGCTGATTGAAGTGAAAAGCTTCCTCCTGAATAAGTCCAAAAGGTTTTCTTCTTTGGTGGTTGTGGTGGATCTTGACTGATGTTGCCTGCTTCTTTCAGCTTCTTTCACTTTGACTGCTAAGGAGTGTGAGGCAGGCTGGGTAAATACAAATTCTGCTTCTTGGTTGGGTCAAAATTATTTCTTTTCTGTCCTTTTTTGGAGTGGATGATGTAACTTGGTAGACCAGGCCACCTTGGCAGGTTCTAAGATGGTTTCATTGATGGAAATGTTCACAGCTGGTACTCATGGGCTTGACAAGTTCCACTACGAAAGGATAGGCAAACGCTGCACTTCAAGGGGACATAAGTTTGCCCAAGGCAGTAGAGGCATGTCAGAGAGTCACTGCTTGCCAACTACATACAGTGTAATACACATGGGGACCATCATATGAAGAAAAGAGAGAAAGGTTATTTGCCTTAGTTACTGGAGTTCCATGAAATGTGTGGTCCTTTATTATCTGCCCTCCTTCCCTTCTGCCCTAGACCCTTTACAAATGATTTCTGATTGAGAAGGAACTGGGGAGGTGATTGGTCTGCATTGTGCCTTAGGTTCTCTGTTCAGAGCACAGGTAGGAGAAGGGTGCGAGCACAGGCCAATGGACACTACAGCGAAAATCTTCTAGTGTGAGGTGTATGGAGCCCATGTGTACCACAAGTGGAATAAGATAGGAAAAAAGTTTTCAAAAAGTTCTCACATTTAGTGAGTTAGCTGTGCTGTATTTTCCCCGAGGGTAGGGAGCATGTGGAACATTTAGTGGTTGTTGCACCAGTTAGCTGATTGTGGATTCAGTCTCTCAGTTTCAAATTATGGATATTCCTCCACCCTCCCAAAAAATTATACAATCCTGAGGACATGTTAACAGTAGGGGTAATAGCACCAGATCTAGAAATGACCTCACAAATGAAAAAGTAACAAAGGTTGTTCAACTTCCAAAAGGCCTATCCTGTTTTCTTGGTTGCTCTCAGTGTTTTGTGGAAGAGCAGACAACATGAAGTCCCTGATCTTTTAGAAAAGCACAGCTGAGTCTGAAATACTTGTTATCAAGAAGGAGGATCAATTCAAATATTGGTGGGAAATGGACCACTGAATTCCAAACTGCTTTCAGCCTCATAGCAGTTGAGGTGACATCTGTTCCTATTTTGGTTTTACACAGCTGGAAATTGCCATGTATTCTGAACACAGATGCAAATCATAAAGGGCTTAATGATGCATTATAACAGAAGAAAGATGCTTGTGTTTAAGTATATGTCAGTGCTGAGTCATCAAGTGTGAATGGAACTGTTAAGTGCGTGCCATAATTTCAAACCATCAAAATGGGGAAGTTCAGACAAATTTCATGATCAAGGCTAAGATTTTGTCAGGGATATTTTTAGTAAAAATTTCAGACAGGTCATGGCACATAGAGGAAAAAATTCACAGAGGCTGTGACCTAAAAATATCTGTGACAAAATAGGGATCTACAGGTCTCCACACCTCCTGTGGTGGGGCAGCTCCAGGGAGTCCCCATCTTGGGTTACATATTGCAGCTCGAGGGTGCCCTGTCAACCACAGCACAGGGACTGCAGTGTACCCTGGCCACTCATAGCTCCAGGTATCCCCAGTTGCCTGCGGAGGCTGGGAGGTGCTGGGTTCCCCTGCCACCCACAGCAACTTACCGCTACAGGATATCTTTGCCACCCAAAGTCCCAGGGGCCCGTAGTGTCTGGGAGACTATGTTATGCTTTGTTTATTAAATGGTATGCTGTTCTGGTGCCCATGTGTGAACTACTATACAGATGCTGTTGCTCCAGGTAATAGTTTAAATGTATTGGTCTCATTCCTATTTCACTCCATTTGTAGTTTTAGATTTTGAAGGGAGAGATGAGTCATACATTTTTACATGTGAAAAAAAAGATTAATTAATCTGTATCAGTGTTAGGTTAAATTACTTGTATTTGACTTAAAATACACCACAACCGTCCTAATTATATTTTTGTACTTCTTTTGCCAATTTATTCTTCTTTCTATTTTCTTCACTTAGGATTTTACTTTCGCTTTTTCTGAACAAAGCCTTTTTGCCTCTGATGGCTTCTTTTGCTTTGTTGTTTAGCCATGGTGACAATTTTTGGTTGTTTTTGTGTGTTTTTTATGGTTCATCCATCTTCTTATTTTGACTTCCAGCATTTGTATATGAGCACTTTAAAAACTTGTAACTTTTAATTTGTCTGTCATTGCATGACATAATTGGATGGGACTCTTTTTATTTAACGGTTTCTGATCAGATCTTGCCTATATTTTATCATTGTCCATCCTCTCCTTTTTACTAGAAAATAGAGAATTTCCACAATAGATCTTGCCTTAAGGATGTCTGTCTCTGAACTACATGCTCTTATTCATGCCGTTTTTCCCTCAGGTCATCTAGTCTAGCCTCCTGTGCTGGGGCAGGACCAAGTAAACTTAGACCATCCCTGACAGATGTTTGTCCAGCTTGTTTTTAAAAACCTTCCGTGATGGAGATTCCACCAACTGTGGTAAACTATTACAGCATTTAACTATTTTTGTCATATGAAAGCTTCCCCCCCTCCAAATACCTAACTGAAATCTCACTTGTTGAAGAGTAAGCAAGTTAAGATGAATCAGATTACTTTTTTGGTTCTACGTTCAGTAAGTGTAATTTGTTACCATCTTCTTTATAAGAGACCTCAACATATTTGAAGACTGTTATCAGGTTGTCCCTCCCATATGTAATCCTTCTGAAGACTAAGCATGCCCAGATTTTTTTAAATCGCCTCATAGGTCAGGTTTTCTAAACCTTTCAGCTCTGTTGTTGCTCTCCTTTTGACTCTCTTAAATGTCTGCATCTTTTTTAAAGAGTTATGTCCAAAACTAGATATAAGTCACCAGCTAGGACTGTGCCATGAGAGCAGGACAATTACTCCCCATGTCTTACATACAACATTCCTCTTAGCACATCTCAGAATGATATTAGCCTTTTTTTTCAACAATGTCACATTTATGGCTCATTTTTAATCTGTAATCCACAAACTAACCAACAAATCTTTTCTGTTGCCAAGCCTATTATCACCCATTTTGTATTTGTGTGTTTGATTTTTCCTTCCTAACTGCAATATTTTACACATGACCTCATTGGATTTCATCTTACTGATCTCAGAACAGTTTTCTAGGATATCACAGTCATTTTGAATACTTATCCTATCATGGAAGGTGTTTCTAAACCCTCCCAGCTTGGTAAGGTCAGCACGTGTTTTAAGCACATGCTCCACTCCATCATCCAAATTATTAATGAAAATATTGACAGGTTTGGGACCTAAGGTAGATGCCTGTGGGACACAACTAGATGCAGCCTACCACTTTAAAAGGGAACCACTGATATTTAACCTTTGATGTTTTTTCAATGAATTGTATGCTCATCTTACAGTAATTTCATCTAGAGCACATTTCCCTAATTTGCTCATGAAACTGTCATGTGGGACAGTATCAAAAGTTTTACTGATATCAACATATATTATATCATATCTCCATCCCCTAGGGTCTAGGCCAAAAATCCTGTCAAAGAAAGAAATTAAGTTGGTTTGGCAGGATTTGTTGTTAACAATTCCATGCTACCTATTACTTATAACTCTATTATCTTCTAGGTGCTTACAAATCGATAGTTTATCATTTGTTCCAGTATATTTCCAGGATCATAGTTAGGCTGACTGGAGATAAAGTCTCTCATGACCTTCTTATTGATAAACTAGGGAAATACAACCTATATGGCACTACTATAAGGTGGGTGTGTAACTGGCTGAATAACCATTCCCAGAGAGTAATTATTAATGGCTCACAGTCATGCTGTGAGGGCATAAGTGGGGTTTTGCAAGGCTCGGTTTTGGGACTGGTTCTGTTCAATATCTTCATCAACAATTTAGCTGATGGCATAGAGAGTAAGATTATTAAGTTTGTAGATGATACTATCTGGGAGGGATGACAACTGCTTTGGAGAATAGGGTTATAATCAGGGCTCACCAAGCGGCAGCGAGCCCCGCTCACCAGCTGCGCGGTTCTGCACTCTGCGCATGCGCAGATCGTTCTGCGCATGCGCAGATCACTCTGCACCGGCTCTTCCAGGTTGTAATCTACTCGCCACGGGTGAGTAGATTACATTATTTGTTGAGCCCTGGTTATAATTCAAAATGATCTGGAAACTGGAGAATTGGTCTGAGGTAAACAAGATGAAGTTTAATAAGGATAAATGCAAAGTACTCCACTTAGGAAGAAACAATCTGTTTCACAGATACACAATGGGAAGTGACTGTCTAGGAAGGAGTACTGCAGAAAGGGATCTAGTGGTTAGAGTGGACCACAAGCTAAATATGAATCAACAGTGTGACACTGCTGCACAAAAAGCATTAAGATGCATTAAGAGGAGTGTTGTGAGCAAGACATGAGAAATCATTCTTCCACTCTACTCTGCACTGATTAGACCTCAGTTGCAGTATTGTGTCCACTTCTGGGCACCACATTTCAAGAAAGATGTGGAAAAATTGGAGAAGGTCCAGAGAAGAGCAACAAAAAATGATTAAAGGCCTAGAAAACATGCACTGTGAGGGAAGACTGAAAGAACTGGGCTTATTTAGTTTAGAAAAGAGAAGACTAAGAGGGAACATGATAACAGTTTTCAAGTATCTAAAAGGGTGTTACAAGGAGGAGGGAGGAAAATTGTTCTCCTTGGCCTCTGATGATAGGACAAGAAACAATGGGCTTAAATTGCAGCAAGGGAGGTTTAGGTTGGACATTAGGAAAAACTTCCCAACTGTCAGGGTGATTAAACAGTGGAATAAATTGCCTAGGGAGGTTGTGGAAACTCCATCACTGGACATATTCAAGAACAGGTTAGATAGACATCTGTCAGGTTAGATCTTGACGGTGACGGTGCTTGGTCCTGCCGTGAGGGCAGGAGACTGGACTTGACAATTTCTCAAGGTCCCTTCCACTTCTTGTGGTCTATGATTCTATAAGTTCCTGGGTCCTCTTTCTCCCTTTTCCTGTCCTCTGGGACCTCAATAATCCTCTGTTGATTCTCAAAGATCATTGCTAATCATTTCGAAATTGCTTCAGCTAGTCTTTTAAAAGCTCTAGGGTAAATTTTGTCAGGCCCCGTTGATGTGAATACATTTAACTTGTTGTTCTTCAACTTTTATTTCCCTCAACTTTTTACTTCCTTGTCCTGATTTCCTTCCTTCTTGTTATTAATATTCTAATGAGTGGTTGTAACATATAGAGACAAGAAAAGAGTTGAGTGCATTCCTCTCATCTCCATAATTTGGTATGGATTACTCTTTATTTAATGAAATCTGATATTTATGAGGAAAATGCCAAATGCCCTTTCAAACACGGAATACAACTCAGTGTTAGAATTATTTATAATGACCATTTTGCTTCATAGAAAATCCTAATTTCCCAATAATCATTTCCTACTAATTCCAATGTGTTTGCCAGTCATTTATAGTGATCACAGGATATTTGTATGTAAAGTCAGATTAGAAATTATTGCTTTGACTTTCTCTACTTTTTCCACAAGTAGGGAAGAATTTCAGACTTTTGAAATACCTCCCTCTCAACTGCTGGCAAAAATGTTGCAGCCTGAAAGAGTGGCAAAAAGATCCAATCATAACCAGCCTGACCTGCCACTTAAATGGCCAGCAGAATTGGTTTTGCCTGACAAGACAGAGGTTATATGTCTGTGCATGTACTGTATTTTAAAAGCTTTCACTGTTATATGGATCTGAATGCAGTGATTTTATTAAAATGTGTGTTGCCTAAATTGATCATTGCAACAGGATTCTACTGTAGTTATGATTTTTTTTTCAAGCTGAGAAGTCATAGTTAAAAAGCAAAGTGTTGAGCACTATTTTTGTATGTGTGTGAGGGTGGGACCAACATAGGGAGTGACTTTTTTCCTCTAAATTTCTTGTGCACAAAAGCATGCCCTGCTATAGTGTTAGAGTTTAAAGTGCAGAGGCTGCAGAAATTGGAATCTGCAAAGATTTCAGCATGACAAAATGTAGAAAATCTGTTTTGCAAGTCCTGCTGCTATTACATTCACAGTGAGTATCAGGCTACAACTTGAGATCCGTGATGTGGATCTAAGGGCAGAATTGTTCCTCAAGCATTTCAATGAGTATGCTGTTCAAAATTATGTATGGAGTTATGTTGCAACTGATTTGTAACTATGCAGAGACACTCATCCGAAACAGCAGTTTAACTTAAGCAACATGTTTGAAACATCTGTAGTTCATTGTGCTGTGCACCCACCCCAGCAAAAGTGTGTCCTTGTTTCCTCAAGAGTCCATCCTTTAATTTATATGCTGGAAATGCTTCTGATTAGCAGCTACATGTGACCTGAATCCGTAAGCAATAAGATAATCACCAAGCATCAATCCATTTGAAGCTGTCTACAGACAATTATCAGCAAAAGGAGCACTGCTTTTTTGAAGTTATATCTGTACATGAAGCAGAATTGCTCATTCCCTAATTTCCTATTATAACGCAAAAGTTAGATGGAATCTTGAATCGTGTGTGTGTGTGTGTGTGTGTGTGTGTGTGTGTGCTTTCCTTAAAAACAAACATACAAAAAATGTAAACTGGCTAATGTCCAGATTTCCCCTCTTTAGTTAGTAGATTATATCAACATGATAGAAGGAAAATAAAGATCTGTTGGTGACTGACAAATATATTCTGTGCTCAAACAGTGGATCAATATTTATGAAAATCCTAAAATATTGATGCTCATTTTTGTTAGCTCTAGCAATGAGTCCTTAGAGTGTAAAACGTTGTTGGTTATGCCTGGTCTTAAGAATGAGATTGTTTGGACAATATGGTAAACAGTTGAAGGTGTTTTCATTGTGTTTTCATAGTGCTATATACTGATACAGGGATCATGTGAGGTCTTTTATTTGCTGACAGTTTGTCCCTAATGAGGCTAGGTCTACACTACAGAGTTTTTGCGCAAAAGCTCGCAGAGCATCCACACCTCAAGCGCATTTTTGCGCAAGTAAAATGAAAGAACAGAGGGGTTTTTCCAGTGTAGGTATTCCTCATTCTACAAAGATTAACTCCTTTTTGTGAAAGAGCTCTTTTGCAAACAGGTGTGTGTGGACGGGCAAGAGGGGTTTTTTTTCGCAAAAAGAGGGAAGAGGAAAAAGCACAGGTGCCCTGGTGGCCATTCTGTCCATAGCCATCACTGCTTACTTGTGAGAGAGCATCCAAGCAGTCTGGACGCTCTCTTGCGCAAAAGCGCATCACTTTTTCAATGTGTTTTTGCAGTGTGGACGCTCTCTTGTGCAAGAAGTTTTTGCGGAAGATCTCTTCCACAAAAAGCTTCTTGTGCAAGAACCCTGTAGTCTATAGATAGATAGATAGATAGATGGATGCTTCAGGAAATTGTTTCCTGAAATTAATGACAAGGATATGGAAACAAGCAATGGTCTTGCAGATGTCTTGCACTGACCAAGTATGTGGAAAACAGAGAGTAGTGAAAAGGGTTATAAAGTATTATCCTCAAGAGTAAAGCTAAGGCAATGAAAGCAAGGCAAGAGAAAAAGATGGAGGAAAAATGAACAAGAGGAAATAGGTAGGATTTTGGTTTCTACTTTCTATTTTGGTGATGGAAACTTAAATAACTTAAAAATTCTGCATTTCATTCTGATCAAAGCCAGTTGAATGCCCAGGTGGCTCTGAGCTCCAGATAGAGGAAGATGTAATCCTCCAGAGCAATGCCTGACATTTTTCAAACAGCTTCAAAACAAAATAGCCAACAAAATTATGTTGGCCTTTGCAAGTTGCTATAAAACACTCTACACTGAACAGCAAGAGCCCTTTAACCTTTCCACTTGCATCTCGTGTTTCCTGATAAAAGCCAGTGTGCTCAAACACACTCATTAGCAGGCAGGGCATTTATGAATCAGTTAGAATCAGAATAAAATGGTCATGCCTGTTTATAGTATTACACCACATGGGAGTCAGATCTGAATGTATGTGATGGATCAGAGGCATATGATCAGCCCCCTGTTTCGCAGTTCAAGTGGAAGATGCAAAGCTGAACAGTATAAGGAGACAGAAGTGCCCATTGTCCCCTACTATTTGCCTTAGTAACTGAGTACCAGGTCACCAGGATTCACAATAATTTCCCGAAACAAATCATAAATGTAGATGGGATATCAAAGAAAAAAAACCTTATATGTCTCAATAAACCACATACATATTAGAACCAATTGCCTTTCAGGTTATACAAGTTTTTCCTCAGTCCCTTTAGTTCCAGAATGAACAAGGCAGAGGTGAAAATAACAAAAAGGTATCCTTCAGACTGCTCCAGGTAATCTAGGGTCTTGCATCCAGCATACCCTAGTGGTACCCCCAGACATAAAATCTAAATCATTTGAGAACTAGATAAAATTTACAGATGTGATCAGTTCTGTTTAATCTAAAATCATCTAAAAATCATGTTCTTCTTCCAGTATCTATCTCCAGTACTTTCAGCAAGGATTATTTTGGTCAGCTTGGGCTGTTTCATTGGTCTGGTTCTTGTTTACTTCCATGCTTGCTTCCAAAGAAGGATATGTCTGCACATACTGCAATCACAGTGTGTGATTAAAGGCTGAGAAGGCATATCTAAACTGGCTTTCATGTAGCTGTGTTGGGTACTGGAGAAGTCATGGCAGCGAGTGTTTCATCAAAGGCTAGCTCTGCGAGTTATTATCCTGGGCGGGCTTTAATAGCCCTCACTGAAGCACACGTTGCTATGGCATCACTCCAGTACCCAAGCTAGTTTGGGTATGTCCAGTCAAACTGCAATCACACCCTCTGCTGCAGTGTAGACATACCCTACGTCAATGTGAGTGTTTTACACCGGCTTTTATGAGAGTTCAGTGGGGCTTCCTATAAGCACCCACCCTCACTTAAGTGGTATTTTTAGCTTGCTGCTCACATTCTGAATATATGTAGGGGATGTCCGTGTGTGTGTGTGTGAGAGAGTTTATATTTCCCAACTTTGGAGTAATATTTTAAGCATCTTTTCCCCTTCTGCATTTTTATTTTACAGAAAGGGATGACTAAGCCTGAGGACTTTTATAAGAGTTCCCTATAAAATGCTTCATTTAACAAAGAGCAGAGATGCACTGGGATTTGCATGCCTGCTGTCCAAATCCATCCATTGGTAATATACGAAAAAAAGCATAACAATTTGTTGCCACTTTTCACTAGCAACTTCACCTGCTAAGTACTGATAAAAGTTTATTTGTATTCAACAGTTAATTTAGTATCTTTTTTTTTCAAGAAAAGTAATTGAAATGTTTTCAGTATACTGTGTTTGTATTACACAGAACCAGCTCAGGTGTTAGAGTGCTTGGCCTATGACAAAAGTCACAACTTCCCTCTACCTCAGAGCACATTTGGGATTTTTTTTACAGTTCTACTTTTGATTTAATGCCGAACTAGCCTGCTGTTAATTTAGATAGGAAGTATCCCATCTGACATACTGCAGGGAACGTACAAATGCAAATAATAAAAACAGTACTTTCCAAAGTTTATTAGGAATTGACCAATTTAATTCTTCTTAAAAACCTTGTCCCTTTCTCTTTACTACTTGTATCCAAAAATGGCCCTTTTCTATGCCAAATGTCTCTGTTTTCCTTTGGCAGCTATAAATTCAGCCTATCCTCTTCTAACCATACCCTTGACTGTCCCCAAGTCCCTAGGTAAAAGTTCCTTTGAAGACATGATTTATCCCATTTAAGAAAGCAGAGGGGAGGGGAAAGGGATATAAAGTATTATCCTCAGGAATAAAGCTGAGACAATGAAAACAAGGAAAGATAAAAAGATGGAGGAGTAATGAACACTTAGGAATCTTACCTAAATAAACAGAATGGGATCTCACCCCTACCAATACCATGAATTATGCTATTCCATAAAGCCACAACAATTTCAGTAGGTATTTTTTTAACCTGATGAGTAAACACATTGAAGAATTTCTGCAAATGTAATGACATAATGCCAGTTTTCCCCCATGAAAAGCAGTGTACATGAATTGGCCACCGTCGGCAGATGGGATGCTGGGCTCGATGGACCTTTGGTCTGACCCAGTATGGCCATTCTTATGTTCTTATGAATGTTGATTTTAATTTTAACCATTTACTTCCTAAGGATGTCTGTGAGGTCAAGTTTTCCATTTGGTGTACTATTTACAAACAAGGTCTACGTATCTGACCTACTTACTTTATGATTGGTTTAATTCACTATGGCAATTATAATGTTTCTATATAGTAATTTTAAGATATTTAGACAGTTAATTCCCAGATAAAACCAAGGGTAGCATGCATGAGGCCCTAGAACAATAAACAATTAATGATACAGGAATGATATGCAGACAGATATCCAAAGAAGCTCAAAGAAATATGTTTCCTTTCAATCAGACCTTACAAATGGAGAAATGGATTCACTGGGAACTTTAGGTTTGACAAGTCTGGCTGGAAAGATTTAGTTAGGGTTATTCCTGCTGTGAGCAGGGGTTTGGACTAGATGATCTCCGGAGAGCTCTTCCAACCCTAAGTTTCTATGATTCTGTGATGAGGGAATGAACCTAAGGTGACTTCATTCTCAAATGAGAAGGTGAAAAAATAAGTCCATATGCTTAAGTAGCAATTTTTAATTACATTTACATGGATAATGAAAAATATTGCCTGTAAATATTGGTTTCAATTTTTAAATTAGTTCACTTGGACAACAAGTCCACCTCCTATTTTGTTTACTTCTCATACATTTTCTAGTGAGCCCGTTTAATGGAACATGTGTTAGAGGAAAAAAGAATTTCAAGGGGAATGTCAGTATTCATGCTGGAAGCGCTTGCAAGTTAATTCAATCAGGGACCAAAGGTAATACCATGTGACTTATCTAACCAACCATAGTAAAGTGACCTGGCTGTAATTCAGAAAGCTTGAGATCAATCCATGGAGTAAAATATTATAAAAGTTACTCACTGAATAAATTTACATAATGAATAAATCAAAAGAAATTGAGAGCTGCTCATGGACATGCCACGAGGAGGAAAAGGGGCTAAGTTTGTCAAATAAATTATTCACTGTCAATTATTCACTCAGCATTACTTTAAACATAGTTAGTTCCATATGCTGGGTATGAGACAAGTGTGACAGACTTCAAAGGAATGTTATTCACAGACCTTTCATTCTTCTTCTTGAATACATAGCTCCTTCTTCAGGTCACAGTATCACTTAGCCTGTCCTTACCTTCCAGGACACATAAAATTACAAATATTTCAATTGAATTTGTGAGAGAGAATTTGCCTACATAAATAACAATAAATAATGTGAGGTGATGGGCAAACCTCAGAAAGATTCTGTTAGAGATAGATATTCAAAAGCTGCAAGGCTGTGTGTAGTTTTAAAAGCTATTTTTTCCAAACCCCAGTTTCTCTTTGCTGAAGAAGGGTCCCCTGTGTACTTCAAAGGCAGAGATACTGCAGATTTCTCTGCGATGGTTTCTGGCTTTCAAGTTTTTGAAATGTCAGTGGGAGACACTTATATCAAAGAGAAATTGATATTTTACATTTTAAATGCCTGTATTTAATTCTACCATTTTGTTTGAGGTACTGAAGGTAATGAAGTTCGGTGAAAACTTGATAATATAAAAAAATGTAAAATAGATGCAATTTTACTATTCTGTTTAGAGAGCCCAAACTTCATTCCTAATATCAATTTAAAATCAAAATGGTCGTTCCTCAGAAATGTTGTGACATCTGTCAGCTAGCACACTCTTTTCAAATATCAAAGCTGATACACACACATACGGAATTTGATGTGATGTTGATTTTAATTAAATAATGCAAAGGTGAATATCGCCACCTTTGTTAGCTCATAGTTATTACTATAGAATCAGAAAAACTTTCTGTAAAATACTGATTGGAAAATAAAACCACCCAAAAGGTGCTAGCTTAGAGGGCTGAATCACCTTCTCTCTCTCTCTCTGTGTCGCACGCACACACACAGAGTTTTGCTACTTTTAAAATCTCATTTTCTATGTTATCCTTAATAGGAAGATAACATAGCAATTAGTTCCTTTTAAACTGTATAGGTGAGAATAAACTGATCTAAATCTGCTGATAATCACTTTAAAAGGTGATATTATCTCTATTCCCAGATCAACCTGCTGTGTACTGTAACTAGAATAGAGCAAAGAAGGGATTGTAGTTGAAGCAGTCACTATAGTACAGAAGCAAATAAGTGTGCGCTAGCACAATGAAGCTAATGTCGAAGGTCAAGGGCAGCACCATAGGGTGGCCCACTCGGTCCCAGTGTCTCATTGTTATTCAGTAGCTGATCAAGGAGTATCATTGGAATAGATGCCTGGTGTGTGAAAGAAGCTCTAATGAAATAAAAATAAAAGATGGAAGTCACAGACCTCTGAGAAGAAAGTAAAAGGTGAGGGAAAAAATGTTGTAAAGAGTGAAGATTTCACCCTTCACAACATTTCTAATTTGAGCTGGACTTATGCTGCCACATTAAGTGCCAGACTTCAAATCTGCACAAGTTCAGCAGTATTTGGATCAAAGGTATTCATCTGATTCATTATCAAGTTAAGTTTCAACTGTCTATTTAGAATCAGAATTCAGAATCTGCCTCAATCTTAAATCTTCTAGTATTTAAAATACATTACTATTGTAGGGGTTTTGATCCATCTCATAGACTTTTTCTGTCCTTGCTGTAATCTTTTGGATGGTTTAAAAATACCAAACAAATGATAATTTAAATTCAATTGTAGATTATAAGAGTGATTTATATAAGTTGCTATTAAATTTCTATATAACCCTACTGGTTTTATCCATTAGTTTTAGAGGACTTGTCTATGAGGGCAAATTTAGGGCTTCATGGTATCAGGGTTTTAATTCAGATCCATGCAAATTTTAATCTTCCTAACTATATTTTTCTCATCATAAAATGCAAGCTAGAATAATCAGTTGCATAGTCACAGCAAAGCATATCAATGTAATGATATATAATCTAAAAGCTGCCAGGGAGAGTCCCCATTTTCTACTATATAGTATATTATAATCATACATAATTTCAATATTTTAAATTAATTCACTAATTATTACATGTAAGTATAAACCAATGGTTTCAAAGCAGACAAAGAAATGCCTTAGTAAGGAAGGCAGGGGACTATTGTTGTGCTGCAGTCAAGTTATGAAGTGTCAGCCATCTAAAGCTTTAAAAGGTATTGTTAAAATTCAGAAGAATTAAATCATTTTATATCTAATGCCTCTTTGAAATGTCTCAATTCCATTTTTCTCTTTACTTTATTATTTTTTCTTTTCTTTTCTTGGTGGAGAGAAAGGATTTAATTTGTAGAGTGTGGTCACTAGAGATCATCTTTCAGTGAACAGGTCTTAATTCTGCCTAATGTGTGCCTACTGTGCTGTAGTGTATTGCATTATGTATCTTGTATTTCTTCCAGGGTATATATATTTTTTGGTACAACATTCCATAAGTGGGACTATCCCTCTTGAGCCATAATATGCTAATACACTAACATGTTCAAGCTCTACAGATCTGAAATGTGTCTCAGCTAAATTTACAAGTCTGATGGAGTATCCCCCCAAGATATCATAAAATAGATTTAAAATCAGAGTAAATCAGGTATGGAAAATGACTATCTTCTATTTTTCCGTGAATAAGAAAGTACAGATTTAGGTGAATAAGTTTAATTCTAATTTGTAATTAATTTATTGTTCTTATGCACCCACCTCCTTTTGTGGGTGGTTTATGAAAATGTTCTGGTAATGGAATTTTAGGTGTACAAATGGTCCCAGTAACCAAAGTGTAAATTAATGTATTCAAGAATTCATGCTGAAAGTGCTCATAGGTTCACATAGGAAACAGAACTAATACTACAGGATTTACATAACTAATCACAACTATGAAAATAGCTCAGATATTGTGCATTCTCATCACCAGTCCATAAAGAATAACATCCAGAGAGATATTCATCTGTTGCATTTAAATAGCAAATACATTTTAGAAAATTGTCTCTTATGCAAGCGGAAATAATGTCTATGGTCTTGTCTATATGAAATATCTAAAGTCATAATTCACACCTTTTGTTATTTTAGTGTAAATCTGCAGAATAAGAGTGCTGTATATTGAGATAATTAAGTGAAAAATATCTACACATTATGTAGATAAGACACATTAATTGCTGCAGCATTATTAAATTATTTCAGCTCTAGACAAAAGACGACAAAGTTCTAAGTTTCACTGAAGAATATGGCTAAGGTAGTTTAGGGGAGCACCAACCTTTCCAATCTAGGGTATGTCCTCACTGAAGAATAACTCAGATTATCAACACTTGAGTTGTTCTTTTCAAGCTAATCTAGCTGAAGTGAGAGCCACTGCACAGCAAAATAATACTTGAACTGAAGTAAGCATGATTTTTTGGGGGGGATTTTTTTTGTCAGTTTGCCAGAGTTCTAGTTAGTTTTTGAAGCTGAAATCTAACAACTAGCTTTGCCAATTGGATAAGTGTTATAGCCAATATATAACAGAATCCAATAGGACAATTATTTTACTGAATCCTGGGAGTGTTTGTTTGTTCATTTTAATTCTGAATTCTTTTCATGTCAATTTTTAACTTGAATTTTATTTATCAGATCAGGGCACATACTTATACTTAACCAACCAACAATGTATTAATTCACCCAAAATAACAATGATATATAATCAACAGCTACTCAAGTGAACATATAACCAATGTTCTAGATGTGTACAATATACCCAATGCAAGTCTTTTAAGCAATTGTCACAGACAAGAGTTGAGGTTTAGCAGTTGTCAAGGAACAATACAAATTACCAAGACTTCTTATTGCATTTACTTCTGAATATCTGTTAACAAATCTTCATTACCTAACGTATTTATTACATGTCCAAAGATGCACTTATCTTTAGGGCACTTTGATGAGTATGGTTAATACAGCTTGAAATGATTGGTCCAAAAGGCATACATTTAGAATATTAAAAGCAATTGCTTAAAGTAATTGTTTTCAGGCTTTCTTAGGCTAATTTGCTTGGACTTATAAAGGAGTTAACATATAAAATATTACTACTTGAGGGTTCACTAGAAAGTGTAGACTTAGCAAGATAATCTACATATTAAAGACAATGAAGGGAAAATAAATCTCTAAAATGAAATTTCAGTACTTCTTATCCTCTTAACTCTAGGATGTGTAGGAGTCCTTTCCATAAGGCTGGTCCAAACATTGGTTGCAATAAGTATTCTGTAGCTTCTTGTTGGGTTCAGTCAATTCTACTGAAAATATGGTAATCTCAGTTTTATGTACACCCTACTTTCAGGACTTGTTGGAGGGGTGGCACCCTGTGAAATTTTATTGGACATATGTCAAATGAGTGCTCATATTTTAACTCTCCTAGATTTTGTATCGGTTCTATCTGTATCTAGTAGACAGTGTTGGTGTATTACAGATTTCTTCAATCTTCTTAACTGAGGTGTTCTTTGGAAGTTTGATTCATTTCAAGGATTGTATTTCATGATTAGCGCCTATTATCAGTTGAGTTCCTCCTTTTGAGCAATTTTACTTACGATTCCTAAGTTAATACCCTGGTGTATGTCTTTCAACATTTCTTCTTCCTTGTGACAGACAATTCTTATTACTCCTAGAGTATGTCTAGACTGCACCCCTCTGCCAGCAGAGGGATGCAGATTAGGCTGGGTGAAATTGCTAATGAAGCGGGGATTTAAATATCCTGCACTTCATTAGCATAAAAATGGCTGCTGCTTTTTTCAGCACGGAGCTTTGTCAGAGAAAAGCGGCAGTCTAAAGTCTGATCTATCGCTAAAAAAAGCCTTTTCCGATAGATCCCTTATGCCTTGTAAAAATTTTCCCACCCACCTCTTCTTGACCCATTCAATTTGCAATGAGCCCCTTTTCATAGGAAAGGAGGATATGGCCATTGATTGTTCACTTGGCGTTCTTTATAGCTAGTTTGAAGAGATAAAGAAGTTTATCCCTCTCCAAGTAATAGAAGATTCTTTCCTAAATAATTAATAATATTCTTATTCAGAGAGACAAAATGAGTGAGGTAACTTCTTTTATTGGATGAACTTCTGTTGGTCAAAGAGACAATTTTTCAAACTTACACAGAACTGTTCTTCAGGTCTGGGAAATGTATGCAGAGTGTCACTGCTAAATACAAAGTGCAACAGATTATTTGGCATAAATAGTTCACACACACAGACACACACACATTGGCGAGGGGGATTAGTGGGTTGTAGATTAAAGCCATAAAGCTAGTGACCCTATTCAATCCACAATCTTTAGTGTCTAGCAAACTTTATGATTTAAGCTCCCAGGCTCGACTTTTTAATGTGTTGTGCAGGTTCTTTTAAATATGAGGAATGGGAGCAATTTCACAGATAATAGAAGGTTCTGATAAATCAATAACCCCCACAACACAGCTTTTAAGGTCCATGAGTTCTATACATTCCTATTGCATCATGCCATGTAACTCATCCAGTAACAACTATGAATAAAAGGAGATAATTATGCTCTGGAATGAACTCAGATAGAAAAATGATAAAAGCTAAAAATACCTTATTACCTATGAATGAACACTTTTCACAAAGTGACTACCCTAGAGCTGATTATATAAGGTATACTTGAATTCTAGCCTATACCCTTTCTGTTACCCCCAAGTTGTTTCAACCCAAAGCTCTCAGTAACTATACTCTGTGCAAGATGGTGTCAGGAAATAAATCAAGGGAAATACGTCTGTCCGATTGATAGATGGCTGGCACAAACAAGACAACACAGAAGTGCTTTCAGTTAAAGCTAAACTTTACTTAATCTCAAACACTTACACATGTCCACAAGAGGTTAGTAAAACATCCCAGCCCTCAATAATTACCAAAGTTGGCAGTGGCTCTTGAGTGACACAGCAGTAGTCTTCCAATGGCCAATCTTCTGTCTGCTGGTGGGGATCATAAGTTGTGTCCAGAGGGAGATTCCCTGAAGAGTCCCTCCTGAAGAGTCTGAGTACCCCAAACTTTTCTTCCCTATTTATTCATTAGTATTATAATAACACATCATTAAAAGAAAACCTGTTAAGCAAGCAGTTTTAAAAGTTAGGCAAGAGATTGCTGTCTGATCATCAATTAGTCAGATGTGCGGGGGGAGGGAGGATCAGAGTTTTCATGCCTTGAGACCCCGATAGACCCTATCCCTGAGGGTACATAGACAAGCTTTCTGTTTTCTAAATGCATATCTCAGCAATTTCAACAGAAATCTCATCAGGATGAATGTGCCCTTTCTATAGCCCCCAACCCCTTTCCTCTACTGATTTGGCCATGGTAAGGCTGTTGAAGAGGCCCACTTATGACCTGCTAGCTTTGCTGCTTTTAGCAGTAAGTAGTAGTAGTTCGGGTACTTTACCAAAATCTCTCCACACACCTGTTATGCTAGCTAACTCGATTTAAAAGACTACCAAACTCAAGTGAGAATGTGTGTGTGTGTGTGTGTGTGTGTGTGTGTGTGTGTGTGTGCACATGCGTGCATGCACGCACACGCCTGTGCAACCCAAATTGGGGCACTAAAAAAGTTATAAGTTAACTCTGTAGTGAAGACAAAGCTCCAACGGGACAAGGAAACAATGTAATTTATAAAGGCAAGCAATAGAAATCAAATCTTAGCTCAACATTGATTCTGTCAGTGACTCTCAATGAAAGTTTGGACAAATCGCTTAATTTCTCTAGGCCACTTCCCAATGGAGCTATGTTGATATATATCAGCTGAAGATCTGACCCTCAGCTGGTGTTTCAGTTTTATCAATTGTAAAATAACTATTTGTTCAAATCACATTGATATCTTAAGATGAAAGGTGCCGCATAAATGCAAAGTGTACTCCTGAGGGGATTGTGTGTGGCTATGTGCCCCAGAGTAAATGGTGCCCCACATAATTCCTATGCTTCCCTGAAGAGAATGACAGGGAAGCAGAAGATGGAGAGAGCAGTACTATGGGTGCAGTTTGGGAGGTACTCCCCACAAACAGAGGTGAGGCATGGGGAGGGAGGGAACCTTCCCACTCATTTCTGGAAGCATAGAGATACCCAGGTGAAGAAAGCTGACTCTGCAGCTGAACACCACTTCCTGGGGCTAGCATGCTCCTCTCCTGTGTGCTGGGAGCCTTCTTATTTTCTGTGCAACATTGAGTTCCCAAAGTGGGACTGTCTAAAGGGTTAATGAAGGAAGATGAGGGTGAGGGTGTGGGGAGGAGGCAGTGGGGAAGGAGAAGGGGTGGAATGGGCTAGGAGAGGGGAATGTGAGAGTAACAGGAGAAGGATAGAGAAGGAAAGAGGATGGGGAATCATGGGGTGAAGGGGGAGCCTGCCATGTGGCATTCCCTCAGCAACTGCTGGGACTCCCCTGTTAAGCAGGACCATTGAACCCACATTTCAATAAGACCCACCTGAATGCTTCCAACTAGCCTCCACACCCAGACCTCCACCCTACTGATTCACAAGCAGCCACACCTCAATCTCCCATTGAACCCATGTGCACTCAGAGCTCCCCATGATCAGGCTCCCCTGCTGAGCCCTAACCACCTTCACCTGGATCCCCTGTAGAGTCCCATTGCTCCTGTACCTGGAACCCTCCAATGAGCCCCCATGCATAAGATCACTGAGCCACCCATACCCAGATTGCTCCACAAAGAAACCTCTTGCCTCACAGCTGGGTCCCTACACACTAAGTACCTCCACACTTGGACCCTGGTAGCCTGTGCTTCCCACTGCCATCCTGGAGCCATATTTGTTTACTGATAAATAAAAGGTACAGAATTTTGCAAAATTTCAAATTATTGTGCACATAATTTTTTTGGCACGGAATTCTCTCAGGAGTAAAAGCACTATTATAAAGCCAAACTTTCTCACCTCATAGATTTGTTTTTTGGGGTTTTGTTTTTTCAGTGAAGGTCAACACACCCCAGATTTTCAGGTTTTTTTATTGAAGGCAGTTATTTAGTAAAGTAATATAAATGCTTTGATATGTTCAGAATGTATCTAAAGCCAAAAATGAGAAACTTTTAAAAAATAGCTGAGATTGCTTAAATGGGGCCCTGAAAAGCAAGGAACTGTCCAGCTAAGGTGTCTAGGAGTCTGTTGTAGCAGGTTCAGTCTCCTAGCAACACACTGGGATTAGGTGATCCTAACAGGGGCTGCCTGATTGACTGAACTTTGTGATCAGTGTAGGGGCAGAGCACAATTATGACTTCAGGAGTTCCCTGGCTGCTTAATGCATTTCACATCACATTTGTACATAAACCACCTTCTTGTGTCTGCTTCTGTTCCCATCCAGTCCCTGCCTCTGCCTAGTCTGCTGCTGTGCCCACTGCAGTTCCTGCTTTTTTCAATCCTTGATGCCCTTGACTGTGGCCCTGGGGTCAGCTTCCTGACCATGTCTCTGGCTCATCCATTGGCTATGGCATTTGGATTCTGATCCCTTTACTTCCCAAATGCATTTCCATTGTACTCATTAATTCTTAGCTTAGGTTTCTGATTCCTGGCTCTGACCCACAAGTCTGCTCTCAGTCATGTTCCGTCAGTGTTCCATAGTCTTTAATCATGACTCTGGCTCCATTGTGCTTTAACCTCCAGACTTGTCACCTCCATAGATCCATCAATCAGGCCTGACCACACGTATCCCTTTTATGATCCTCACATGAGGCATTCTCCTTTAGCATGCCTTCCCCTCCACACACCACATGCACCCCCAAAACATTTATAGCATGTACAGTAGCACAATACTCATTGTGCATTTCTCAGCATCATCCTGCAACTTTATCACCACCTTCAGGAATTTTAACAGGCATGTCTGTTAGATATCCCAGGCATGTCTGTTAGATATCCCTGCATTCATGAGTAGCGTGTTGTTTGACATGTCGGTTTCCCACAGGGGTGCCTGAGATCAGAGTTAAAGTTCTACACAGCAGGCCCTTTTTGCCTGGCAGCTTAGGAGCAATCTACTCTTGAAATGCTACAATGGCACAGTTGCACTGTTACATTGCTTCAGGGGCTTTCCCACTGGTGTAAGTAATCCACCTGCCTGAGAGGCAGTAGCTTGGTTAACTGAAGAATTCTTCCATCAACCTAGTGCTGTCTATGCTGGGGGTTATGTTGGCTTAACATATGGCTGGGGGATGGATTTTTCATGACCCTGAATTATTGTAGTTAGGCCAACTTCATTTTTAGTTTAAACAGGTTCTTAACTGGAGTTTTGCCAGAGGTTACAGTGGGAGCTGCAGCAGACTCCAGAGTAGTTGCTGAAAACTCCTTTTAAGTCAAAGGTTAATACCATGTTACACTATATCTAGCAGTAGAATACGCACCCGGTATTTTTGGCTTTTATATACTGTGATACAGTTAAAAATTTAATAGGAGATAGAACTACTTGACAAGAGAACTTAATTTTCCAAATCTTCTAAAGTTCTAGATTTTATTAGAACAGGAATAAAAAGCTCTGAATTTTTAAGTATAGAATCATATTTAGCACTTGACTACAAAATGAGCTTTTATGTCAGCTTTTTGAAAGAGAAAGTTGCTCTGTGATCACTAATTTTTACAATTTAATCCATTAAATGCTAACATTCTATTGCCAGGAGCTGAGAGTCAGAAGTGGATCATAATCAACAAGGAGGTGAGGAGATCTTTGTCAGCCCCACCAGATAAGAAGGAGCATTAGCTAATAAAAAAATAGATAGTTAATAAGAACTAAAAATCAATATGATGTTAAACAGGTAGCCTGTGCAATGGTGCTAAGATGAAAAAGTATGGGCAATTTTTTTGTCTGAGTAAATACTTACCCAACTGCAATCTAAATGAGTTGCAACTTATGGACAGTGTTCTGAGAGAAGCCTATAAACGTAGAATTGCAATACTCCAATTTGGACAGCAAAATATCTGGATCACATGGGTGCTGCTTTGTGAGAATTTTTGGTACTAAAAAATGTAAGTTTTATAGTGAAGTCTCACAAATCAAGTCTTGTTTGGTCAACCAAAAAAACTTTTCATCAGAAAATAGGGTTTCATTGAAAATTATTTTTTTCACAAAACACTTTATGATTTCAACATGAAATGAAATGAGAAATTTTGAGGGAAAAATAAAGTAAAAATATTGAATTGGAAAAGAAACACTTTCAATTCTCAAATTTCTTTTTTCATGTTAGTTTTAAGTGAAAGTCACACAGAGTTTTGACTTATTCTTGCAACGTGTGAGAAATGCACTTTAACACTTTGTTACTGCTTTTATTAACTGACAAATTTAAAAAAAACCAACTGTAAGAAATTGGGGGAAATCAGTTTCCCACAATTTTCTATTTTTTCACATTTCCTACAGGAAAACCATTATTTTTGAATGCAAAAAACAAAAACAAAAACAAATGAACAACCCCCTTCCCCCCCAATAGAGTTTTCTATAATATCCCTGTGGGAAATTTCCCATTTTCTAGACAGCAAAAAGTGTAACTGACATGAGAATCTGAAAACTTAAGATGGGTTCTCTCTTATTAAATAAATAAATATTGTACGGAAAGCTTAAGATATATCCAGTAACTTTCACTCCTCTCTCCACCAGCAACATCCATTGATCCTTAAGCAGATGCTGACTATTAACAATGGCTTGGTTTGTATCTATGTTTGTTTGATTGGAGGGTACTCCATTCCGCTACAACATACTCCTAAGGGTATGTAAGATAAGAGTGTTGCATTTGTCCTGGACCTCTAGGATTCTGTATGTAGGGGGTTCAGCAAAAGGAGAAAACACTTGAAATTGGGGCTTGGACTAGCCTCTTTTCACAGTACTATCCCCTGATCAGCCTGTGAAACTAGAAGTTATAGGTATCAACAGTGTTCCATGTGTGATGGTTTCGTTCTTTGAGGGTACAGTGGTACTCGTTGCCACAGATCCATAGGATTGGGTGACTGCTTCCATTCCAAACATTCCTAAAGCCATTCAAACATACAGGAATGTTCTATAGAGCCTTAGACCTTTCCCACTGGTTTCTTTTGGGCTTGAAATGATCTCTCCACTTATAACTCATGTATTTACCATGTATTTACAGGAGAAATGTTCAAGCTGAGAAGTGGTACTAACCATACTGGAAAGTTTACAGGAATAGGAGGGACCTTGAACAGATATAATAACTAGAATGAATATTTTTTCTTATAATAACCAGAAGAGTACATTACTGTCCTCTTTTTTATTCTTTCTCCTTGATATTGCTATGTAGTATAGTTGCACTATTAATTCACTGCCAAGAATGCATTAACTTTCATTGTCTTTTCCCCGTTTGCTAACTGTCAATTAACAAATCAAGAAATTATGGAATTTGTTATTTATTTGAAGAGTTTTGTTAATGTTTCTAACAATAGTTCTTTGAAACTACAACAAGAATTCCGAGTATTCACAGACATGGCTTGTTTACAGTACATAAGGTATTTGGTATTGATTATATTCTTTGACTGGAATAATTATGTAGTCAACAGAATGCAAACTTAATTTTACAAATTAATATACAATTAGCCAGCTATTCAACATGAGTTGTTTACAAAAGTCATCTGAGAAGGAAATGGAAATAATATCATAGGATTAATGTAGCTAGGCAAACACAATGGAAGTTATGAATAACAAACTGAAAATATAAAAATCAAATATGCAAGACAGCATTGGTATTTGGTGAGTATTCAAGCATTATTGTTCACATTTCACTTTTATAAATGTTACTGCCAGTAAAGCTCAGATCTTCAAGTGTTCATGGCAAGGAAACAAGAAAAAAATTACATTTATAATAATATTTGCATTTGAGTATGTTATAAATGTTTTTTTCATAAGATTTGTGCTGTCTTCCAGTGTAGATCTTCCAGGCAAAACAAGAGTAGATAAGTCGATTAATATAATGCACGTTGAATATAAAACACATAAGAAGCTTATATTTGCTAGCCCGCCTTCTATATTTGTAAACCAGAAAGATTATACTACCCAAACTCAATTTAACTGCATTGAGAAATATGGTAACGTATCAGGGTACAAAATAAACAAGCAAAACTCACAAATACAACTTACATTGTGTATCTTTTTTCAATTCCTTTTTACTAAATGGGTTTTCAAACAATCGTCCCAAAGACTGTAGTACCTGGGACTCCCAAATGGCTATGAAATTAAAAGATCTCATTGCATTTACCCTATAGCCATAAACAGACACATTAAATTACATATGACTAGAGATGGGCTCAGAGTTAAGCACTAGGACAGAGATGCACCTAATAATCAGGGATGTTTCAACTTAGTGTTTTAGTTCTGAAATTGTGACTATGTCAGGTTCTAATTTACTACATGGAGGAGTCGTTTAGCTGACTTCTCCTGGAAACAGACCCACTGGATCTCATTGGTAGTAACCAAGTCAGAAAAGGCAAGGGAAAGTTAAGAATTAACCACCATCCCAAAAAGAAATATGCTTTATGTATATTTGTTACGTAAGACACGAAAAATGCAAAGATGGCACGGGGGATGCTTTAGACCAGGGCTACTCAACTTTGTAAGACCCGGAGGCCACAGTGATACTCAGAACATGCCGAGGGCCACAACTTAAGTTTGGTTGCATAGACATGCAAATATTTATGCAAATATATGTAAATAGCTTCTTTCACACTGACAGGTACAAATACAAAGATTAAGGCAAGACTACACAACATGCAGGCCCCATATAAGTCAGTTCTGCTGATATTAATAAAATTCAATATTTACCCAATTTCCACCTGGTCTGTACTTTTAATGAGCAATGACAGTCCAGGAATTTAACTATTAAAACGCATATCAACAGAAGATCATTATATTGACTTGCCATTGTGGACTGTGTTCCCAGGGGAGGCCACGTTCAAAGGATCCCACCCGTGAGCTGTGTGTTGAGCCCTGCATCAATCCTATCTGCACCGTGGGCTGCAAACAAACAGGCCATGGGCCACATGCTGAGTAGCCCTGCTTTAGACAATAACCCATGATATGCTTGTGTGTGGGAAGTAGGATGAGGCTCAGAGGAGGCATTACCTTCTCGTAGACCAACTCTGAGATAAACTTGAGTTGTGAAACACTGATCTGCATAGGAATGTTCTCAAAATATTTTGGGAGGGTTTAAGAACTGGTGTTGTAATTTAGGTCCATCTCTCAGTATGATATACTTGATATTATGCTCCTTTAAAAAAAGATTTAAGAGCCAGACTGGGGCAGCAGGTGCCACGCTACTCGTAAGCCAGTTTCTCCATGGGCACAGCCCAGGATGGGGGGACCTTACAAGACACCCACCTGCTTATTGCTGGGTCCAACCTAAGGTGGGGTAAAGTTGCACACTGGCTTCTCCACAGGACTGGCCTGGGGCAGCAGGGGCCATTCTGCTGGCCAGCAGCTAGTCTGTAGGACTGGGCACTTGCTGCCCCCACTGTGGTCATTCATCAGTATAATTCCCCCCTGTGCTTGCTGCTGTTCATTTGTCAATATAACTGTCTCTGCTATCACACCCCTCCCTTTCTGTATGATAGTCTCAGATGAGTAGCTGTGTTTACCTGTAACTTTAAAGTCAGCAAGTAGCCTTGTGGCACCTTCGATGCTATCCATCCATCCATCCATACAAACAAAACCCACTTCTTTATCTGATGATGAGCTGGGGAGAAACAGAAACCAGGTATTTTATCACCAGGGGAGAAAAAAATACCTGTCCAATGTGGAACCAGCACTAATGAGATTAAGTGAGCTGTAAGTGTGCCACACTTAGCTTTTGATGTAAAAATGAGGTGTTAAAGGCTTTAGAATGCGGTATCTAGTTAATGTCTCTGTTTCCCATCCTAAGGAAATAGTGTCAGATTTGCAGATGAAGACCAATTCTGCACTCTCTCTCTGTAGTTGGCTGGTGAAATTCCTTTGTAGAAGAATGGCTACTTTTAAATCCATGACTGAGTGCCCAGGCACGTTAAAATGTTTCCCTACAGGTTTATGTGTGTTACATTTCTGATGTCTTATTTGTGACCATTTATCCTTTGTCTCAGAGACTATGCTGTTTGGTTTATATACATGGCAGAGGGGCATTGCTGGCACTTGATGGCATATATTATATGGAGGATGTGCAATTATATGACTCCTTGATGTTGCGGTTTATGTGGTTATGTCCTGTGATGATGTCTCTTGTATAGATGGACAGAGTTGGCAATGGGGTTTCTTGCAGGGATAGGTTCCTGTGTGTGTATACCGAGGTGTTATGTATGGTGGCTGGAAATTATTTGCTTCAGGTTAGGGTATTGTCTGTAGGCAAAAATTGACCTGTCTACAAAGACTTGTGAGAGTGAGGAATAATTTTCCAGGCTATGTTATAGATTGTCAATGATGCACTAGAGGGGTTTGAGCTGGGAGCAGTAGGTCTATTATTTTCCTTGTTGGGCGTCTCTTGAAGAAATAGATTCCTAGGTACTTGTCTGACTGTCAATCCATTTCTTCCCTCCCCCAGTGGGTATGAGCAGCTATGGCATTAACAGTTTGCTTTACATAAGTTGAATTTGTGGTCTGATACTTTGGTTATAAGTGCATTAGCAAGCAAAAAGATCAATCAATCAATCAATAGTCATATGGGAAAATCATCTTCAAAGAGGTCTTTTAGTTACATGGGAAAAACTAGCAAGAAGTAAAATTCAGCATTATCACACAGCATTACTTTTTATTAGAACAACAATGCTTCCCGAGCAATATGTGAGTTTAATTTAGCATAACCAGTAGCCAGATTTTTTAAAATAAGAACATAAAATTTAAAGCTAAGTGTTGCTGATAAAAGAAGGAGCTACACATTGTGCAGTGATCTTGTTCTACCAGACATCCCTTTGAACATTTTTCTAGTATTTTTTATGCTGAGACAAAATATGCTCAGCATAAAACTGGTTTCAGCAAAGATGAGTCTGCTGATTTCAATCAATGAGACTGTCTGTGGGGTAAGATACTAAGCATGAGTAAAAATAGCAGAATCTGAGATGTTCAGCACCGTCAGTTTGCACTGACCGGTGCTATTTAAGGATGGTTAGTACTTTGCAGGATATGTTTAGAACATTGCAGGACTGAATTCCTACAGCACATCATTGACAATCTATAACCAATCCTGGAAAATGTTCCCTCACTCTCTCAGACTGTGGGAAACAAACTAGTCCTCACCTAGGGGATGTCTACACTACAGAGTTTTTTCAGAAAAATGGACATTTTTATGAAAAAAACTTAAATTACGTCCACACTGCAATCACATTCTTTCAAAAGAAAATCAAAAGAACAGAGGGGTTTTTCCAGCATTGGTAAACTTCTTTCTATGAGGAAGAAGCCTTTTTCTGAAAGAGCTCTTTTGGAAAAAGGTGTGTGTGGACTGGGAAGTGGGAGTTCTTTCACAAGAAGAGCAAAGAGGAAAAAGCACAGGTGCCCTGGTGGCCATTCCACCCAGAGTAATCACAGCTTACATGCGAGATAGCTTCCATTCAGTGTGGATGCTATCTGTCAAAAAAGCGGATTGCTTTTTCGTTGCGCTTTCGCAGTGTGGATGCTCTGTTTCAGAAATTTTTTCAGAAGTTCTCTTCCTTAAAAGTTCTTCCCTAAGAAGCCTGAAGTCTAGACATAACTTACAGATGGACCCCCCAACCTTAAGTAAATACCAACAGCCACACAACCAACCACAAAAACACTTACCCAGGAACCTATCCCTGCCAGAAACCCCACTGCCAACTCTGTCCACATATCTAAGTTTGCGGATGATACCAAGCTGGGAGGGGTTGCGACTAATCTGGAGGATAGGGTCATAATTCAAAATGATCTGACAAATTGGAGAAATGGTCTGAGGTAAACAGGATGAAGTTTAATAAAGACAAAGGCAAAGTGCTCCACTTAGGAAGGAACAACCAGTTTCACACATACAGAATGGGAAGAGACTGTCTAGGAAGGAGTATGGCAGAAAGGGATCTAGGGGTTATAGTGGACCACAAGCTGAATATGAGTCAGCAGTGTGATGCTGTTGCAAAAAAAGCAAACATGATTCTGGGATGCATTAACAGGTGTGTTGTGAGCAAGACACGAGAAGTCATTCTTCCGCTCTCCTCTGTGCTGGTTAGGCTTCAGTTGAAGTACTGTGTCCAGTTCTGGGCACTGCATTTCAAGAAAGATGTGGAGAAATTGGAGAGAGTCCAGAGAAGAGCAACAAGAATGATTAAAGGTCTAGAGAACATGACCTATGAAGGAAGGCTGAAAGAATTGGGTTTGTTTAGTTTAGAAAAGAGAAGATTGAAGGGGGACATGACAGCAGTTTTCAGGTATCTAAAAGGGTGTCATAAGGAGGAGGGAGAAAACTTGTTCATCTTGGGCTCTGAGGATAGAACAAGAAACAATGGGCTTAAACTGCAGCAAGGGAGGTTTAGGTTGGACATTAGGAAAAAGTTCCTAACTGTCAGGGTGGTCAAACACTGGAATAAATTGCCCAGGGAGGTTGTAGAATCTCCATCTCTGGAGATATTTAAGAGTAGGTTAGATAAATGTCTATCAGGGATGGTCTAGACAGTATTTGGTTCTGCCATGAGGGCAGGGGACTGGACTCGATGACCTCTCGAGGTCCCTTCCAGTCCTAGTATTCTATGATTCTATCTATATAAGTGACAACATCACAGGACTTAAACACATAAGCCATGCTATCAGCAACTCAGCTACCTACGCATCCAGTAACACAATATATATATCATCAAGTGCCAGCAATGCCTCTCTACTGTACATATTGGACAAACTGGACAGTCTCCATGCCAAAGGATAAATGGATACAAATCAGATATCAGAAATGGTAACACACATAAACCTGTAGGGGAACACTTTAATGTTCCTTGACATTTAGTAATGGATTTGGAAGTAGTCAATCTTCTACAAAAGAATTTCAAAACCTGATTACAAAGGGAGACAGATGAACGAGAATTCATTTGCAAATTCAACACTATTTACTTAGGATTGAATAAGGATCTCAACTAGTAAGGCACTGAAAAGACAATTTCCCCACTCTATATATTCACATCCCCACACCAAATGCTGTGAATGACCCACTTCCACCCAGATTTGATTAGTTTCATTAACACAAGCAACTTCTTCCTTATATATACCCCTGCTTATGTAACTTCCACTCCAATTCATCTGATGAAGTGGGTTTTTCCCATGAAAGCTTATGCCCTAATAAATCTGTTCGTCTCTAAGGTGCCATAGGACTCCTCATTTTTTTCAGACACAGACTAAAAGAGCTATCCCTCTGAGATTGCAAAACTAAGTGGCAAAGATGAGTTTGAACCAACCCCCCAGATATGAACCTCTGATTTTGGGATCCAGAACCAAACCTGGAGTTACAGCCTTAGCTCAAAAATTAAAATATTTACAATATTAAAAGCATCAAGATTAAAGAAAAATACACTGAGATAAACATTCATCTAATATGGCTTATGGGCTCAAGTCTGCTGTCATTAAAGTCAGTTGGAAAGTTTCATTGACTTCAGTGGAAGTAACAGCAGACCCCATGATGTGGACTATATCAAAAGAACATAAGAAACATTATCCTTCCATGGGACAACTAGTTTCTTGATGAAATTTCCTATAATAATTAGTCAAGATTTTTTTTAAAATCTCCCTTAAACTATAAAATGCAATGCAAAATAAGGTAATAAATCTAGGAACAGGTTATTTTAGTTAAGTCAGTATTGATCTCTAGGAGTAAAATTGCTATACTACATGTTGGAAAATATTACATTAAAACTATAATAAATTACAATAGTTTAATCACTTGGCAAGTGACTTGACTCCTTCTGTTTAATTTATAATATTGTTCCAGCAGTGCCTGTTTCATAAAATGTACGTATTAGTGATTCAGCTTTGATAGCTTTTATAGGGATGATATTGGAATAACATAATTTATGCAATTGTTCTTTTTAACTACTTTTTTTTTCCTTAAGTAGATTCAATTTTTAATCTTTCACAATCTTTTAAAATATTATTTACTCATCAATTTAACCATTTCCAGTTGTTGAACTGGAAGTATAAAGTATTTCTTAACTCAATATTTCATAGAATAAACAAAAGAAAATTGTAATTTTAATATGTCTATTCTTGCCTTGATTATAAGTCATTTAAATATACATTTACAGAATATGAGAATCCCTGAGATTACATACTTGTTTCAAGTTTGTTTTATTGCACTGTATTCTTTATTTTAATTAAGTTTGTATTGATTTTCTTCATATAGAAGTAACAAAAAATAAAATGTGAATTGTACATGAGCTGAAACATTTCACATTAGTCAAAGGGAAATGGAACTTATATTTGTCTAGTATACATTTCCCCACTCCCTTCAGATTGTAGTTATGACTCCTTCCACAGCATAAAGCTGAACTTTCCCATAGCATAAATATTCAATCTTGGCCTAGTCTCCATCTATATATGATAGGAAAAAAGAAAACGTATGATGTACGTATAACTCCATTCAGATTTAATTAAGAAATTCCAGAATAACCTGAGCAATATAAAAGAGAACAAAGCAATAACAGACAACACAAAACTAGACCAAATAAAATAAGGCCACTCCAGTATCTATGAAAGATACAAAATAGCTGAAGAGGATTAAAATATCCCATTCTTATGGAGAGGTATTTCCAATTAACAAAAATTGATATTGTTTATATGATTTGTGAGTAATGTAAAAATCACACCTATCAGTGGTTGAAATTTTTTTATTGAAAAATGTATTTGAGAGTTCCTGTCTTTTTCCTATATGGAAATTCAAACCATCCCACCAAAATAAACAAACAAACGAACAAACAAACAAACATAAATAACAATTGAATCAGTTCAAAATGCAAGAAGTCATTTGCTTAAAATTTTAAGAAAAAATGTATAAGGGGATAAATCCTGGACTCCCCTCTTTCTCTTCCTTATTAGCCCTTTTTTCCCTATAGGAAAAGGTGGGGAAAGGTGGTGGCAGGTAAAAGAGAAAAGGAGCATGGGCTGTCATCCATTTTTTTATAAATTGATTCAAGAACTAGAGAGAGAAAAGACACAATATCTAATGACTCTGTGAACCATCACCTATGGACTGGCTTCCAAAAGTGCTGAACACTCAGCTGTTCCCATTACTCTCTAGAAGAAATGATACTTGCTCAGCTTTTTTTAAAAAAAAATTAGGACACTCTTGTAGGTGTCTAATATTTTTTTTGTAGTCTAACTATATTTTTTAAAAATTAGGTCATAGTCTCAAACCCAGCAAAGTATTTAGGCACTTAAGGGAATTAGGGGCTTACATACTTTTGAAGAACTTAGCCTGCATACATCTCTGTACTGAAACTGCCCCAGCAATATTTTTCATTTAAACCAGATGAATGTACCACAAATGGTAATGATCCTTCCACTGCTGTAGCCAATAATAAAATAAGAGCCAGGAAGAAAACATATTCCATAATTACATCACAAGAGTTAGGCAGTCATGTTGATTTCAGTAATAAAACGATGAAGTACCAAGAAGAAAGCTTCTGTTGTGCTTAGCCTAATGGGGGAAAAGCTCATGTTTCACCATAGGTTTTTTTTTTTTAAATTTTATTCATGTTATATTACAATGGCTCATGTGTGAAACCCGGCATAAATAAGGGTCACAGAACAATACTCATTTGTGATATAAGAAAAAACAGATATATTACAAACCCACTTAGTTCTAGAGGCTTATATACATAAATAGTCCCATCAAATTCAATCGTTCTATTCTTGTGTGTAAATTATTGGGCCCAAAGTGTGTATGCTCTGCTAGAAAATGGTGATGCTGACCAGAGTGACTGTCTTGAATATATTCTAGTGATGGCTCAATGTCCAAACTGTAAGCTCTTTAATATTGGTATTATGTGTGAATTCTTTTGCAAAATGCTGTGAATATTTATCATGCAGTATGCAAATGTTAACACACATTAAATAAATGTATTAATAATCTTAAATTAATAATTTATACCGTTAAAATTAAATACCAATAAGTGGAGGAACTTTCCACAAATAACTTCTCCAGTTCAAGAAAACTTTCTTTCTGTAATCCATACCAGGCAGCTAGGGGAGAGGTCTGCTGTTAGCTCCATTCCTCAGCTATCTCCCTCCCCCAGAAATACACACACAGGGTGCATCTAGACTGTAGAGCTTTTTTCGGAAAAACTTCACTTACGTCCACACTGATATTGCGTTCTTTTGAAAGAAAATTGAAAGAATGCAGGGGAGTTTCCAACATTGGTAAACCTCATTCTACGAGGAAGAACGCCTTTTCTGAAAGAGCTCTTTTGGAAAAGGCGTGTGTGGAAGAGGGAGTTTTTTCAAAAGAAGAGGGAGATTTTTCAAAAGAAGAGGCCTCCAGGAAAAAGCACGGGTGCCCTGGTGGCCACTGCATCCATAGTAATCACAGCTCACATGCGAGATAGCATTCATTCAGTGTGGACATTCTCTTTCGAAAAAGCAGATCAGAAGATCTCTTCTGAAAAAGCTTCTTTCGAAAGAAGCTTGCAGTCTAGACGTACCCACAGTGGTAGCATAGTTACAGAACTGATGTTGATGCTGATGACCACTGCCACTACCCTCCCTCATGCAAGGGTTAAGGGTGTTGGGGGAAAAGAGGTGGCCCCTTGCTGTATGAGACGTTAGCAGCTCCAAAACCATTCCTCTCCTCCTTTAGAGGCTGCTCTCCCTCAATCCTACTTCCGATTCTGGCTTATCAGTGATCCGGACCCGCTATTGACTGCCAAATTGTAGCTAAATGAATTGTACAAACTGGGTTCCTGAGTTGCTGAGGGGAAGCTGAAACAACCCACCCGGCCAAAGCCAATCTCATGGTAACTGTGGAATTTCTTCTCAGCTCCATAAACTGAGGAGCATGGTGCCCTGAGCAATACCAGTTATACTCCAATCCCAAAATGAAGTAGTGCAGAAGGCAGAGAAAGAGAGAGAGAGAGGCAGGATATATGCTGATGTTTCTTGGCACAGAATGGCTCGAGGCAGGAGAAAGGGACTTTAAGTCTTTCCCTTGTGTGTTCAGGGCTCAATGGGCTTTTGCTTCACCCATCAATTCAACTAATCGGGCAGGAACTCTGCTTTTTTCGGTTACCTTCCTCTCCCTTAAACTTACGAGGAAGCTGAGCTCTCATGAGGTGGGGGAAGGGAAAGAGGGCAATCCATAAAGGATTCCATATGGCCTTCTTTCTTTTGCTGACCCAGATAAAATCCTTCCGATTCTAAAACTGTGGTGGTGGGAGCATTGTCAAATAGAATTCATAGAAACAGATTAGGATTGGGAGAGACCTCAGGATGTCATCCAGTCCATCCTCTTGCTCAAACAGGACAAACATCAACTAAATCATTCCAGCCAGAGCTTTACCAAGCCTGGCCTTAAAAACCTTTAAAACTCCTGGCCTTTAAGGGTGGAGATTCCACCACCGCACTAGATAACACATTCTTTAGAACCCTCCTTCAGGTAGTTAAAGGCTGCTATCAAATCTCCCCTCACTCTTCTCTTCTGTAGACCAAATAAGCCCAAATCCCTCATCCTCTACTCATAAGTCATGTGCCAATCCCCTAATCATTTTTGTTGCCCTCTGCTGGACTTTCTTCAATGTGTCCACATACTTTCTGCAGTGGGGAACCTAGAATTGGACAGAATATTCCAGATGCGGCCTCACTAGTGCCAAATAAAGGGGAATAATCACTTCCGTAGATCTGCTGGCAATGCCCCTCGTAATGCACCCCAGTCTTCTTCACTACAAGGTCACACTATTGACTCATACCTAGCTTCTCATTCACTGTAATGCCCAGGTCCTTTTCTGGCAAGTTACTGCTTATTTAGTCGGTCTCCAACCTGTAGCAGTGCTTGGGATTCTTCTGTCCCAGGTGCAGGACTCTGCACTTCTCCTTGCTGAACCTCATCAGATTTCTTTTGGCCCAGTTCTCCAATTTGACTAGGTTACTCCAGACCCTATTGCTACCCTCCAACGTGTCTATCTCTCCCCCTAGCTTAGTGCCATCCACGAACTTGCTGAAGGTGCAATCCATTCCCTAATCCAGGTCATTAATAAAGATGTTGAACAAAACCAGGCCCAGAACTGACCTTTGGGGCATTTCACTTGATACTGATCACCAACCAGACATCTAGCTATTGATCACTACCCATTGAGCCCAACAATCTAGCCATCTTCCCAGTCCACTTATTCAATCCATACTTCCTTAACTTGCTGTCAAGAATGCTGAGGGAGACAGTTTCAAAAGCTTTGCTAAAGTCAAGGTGCATCACATCCACCACCTTTCTCATATCCACAGAGCTAGTTATCATAGAAGTTAATCAGGTTGGTCAGACATGACTTGCCTTGGTGAATCCACTCAGACTATTCTTGATCACCCTCCCCCTCCACCAAGTGCTTCCGAATGGATTCCTTGAGGATCCCCTCCATGATTTTTCCAGGGACTGAGGTGAGGCTTACTGGTCTGTAGTTCCCAGATTCTCCTCCTTCCCATTTTTAAAGTTGGGCAATACAATTGCCTTTTTCCAGTCAACCACATCCTCCCACGAGTTTTCAAAAACAATGGCTAATGACTCTGCAATCACATCAGCCAACTCCCTTAGCATCCTTAATGCATTAGCTCCTGTGTATGTCCAGCTTTTCTAAATAGTTCTTAACCTGTTCTTTCTCCACTGAGTGTTGCCCATCTCCTTCCCATACTGTGCTACCAAGTGCAGCAGTCTGAGAGCTGACCTTGTCTGTGAAGACAGAGGCAAAAAAAGCATTGAGTACTTCAGTTTTTCCCACATAATCTGTCACTACGTTACCTCCCTCATTCAGTAAGGATCCCATACCTTCCCTGACCACCCTCTTACTGCTAACATACCTATAGAAACCTTTCTTGTTACCTTCTGCATCCTTGCTAGCTGCAATTCCAACTGTGCTTTGGCCTTCCTGATTACATCTCTGCATGATCAAGCAATATATTTATACTCCTCCCTAGTCATCTGTCCAAGTTTCCACTTCTTATAAGCTTCCTTTTTTTGTGTTTAAGCTCACCAAGGATTTCATTGCTAAACCAAGCTGGTCCCCTACCATATTTACTTTTCTTACTGCACATTGGGATGATTTCTTCGCCTTCAGTAAGGCTTCTTTAAAATGCAGCCAGCTTTGATTCCTTTCCCCCTCATGTGAGTGTCCCAGGAGAAGCTTCCTGCCAATCAATTCCCTGAGGGAGTCAAAGTCTATGAGTAACTGGTCATGTTGGGCATGACCCTTGGTTGGTTCCTTAAGCACTTGTACCAGGAAGTTGTCCCCAACATTCTCCAAAAACTTCCTGGATTGTCTCTGTACTGCTGTAATGTGCCTCAGCACCTAATAATTTTTGTTGCCCTCTGGTGGACTGTGTCCAATTTGTCCACATCTTTTCTCTAGTGTGGGACCCAAAACTGGACACAGTACTCTGAGGTGGCCTCACCAGTGCAAAAGAGAGGGGAATAATCACTTCCCTTAATCTGCTGGCAAAGCTCTTACTGATGCCACCCAATATGCTGTTAACCTTCTTATTCTTCTTGTTCTTGTTCTTCTAGTGAAACTTCATCTGGAACTTCTGAAGCTGGAACATAACTGTGTACCACTTTGTGATTGAGATTTGAATTCCTGCATCTGAGCCTCCCCCCTTTATTGTTCTGAGTTGCATCCACATTTGAGAGATATCTCTGCAGAATTTTATCAACAAATTAAATTAGTTCTGGCTTTAATATGGTTAACATGTCACCAAAACAGCTCCTAAAAATTTGAGCCATCATATCTGAACTCAAACACATGAGACCTAATCTGGTTTGATATTTTGAAAACCTAGGTCAGACCTAATGCAAAGCCAACCACTACTCTGTCAGTCCACTTCTAATGCTAGAGAATTTCAGCAGAAGCCTTCTGGCTCCCATCATAGGGATGCTCTCCAGGGACCCTGAGGGTCCTCATTTGAGTCTCAGGATATGTCTAGACTGCATCTCTCTGTCTGCAGAGGGATGCAGATTAGGCAGGTCGACATTGCAAATGAGGCAGGGATTTAAATATCCTGTGCCTAATTTGAATAAAAATGGCTGCCGCATTTTGCCGACTCAGCACTTTGTTGGCAAAAAGCGGTGGTCTAGAGGGGGATCTGTCAAGAAAGAAAACCTTTTTTGACAGATCCTGTAAACCTTCTTGCAGGATGCATAAGGGAACTGTTAAAAAAGGCTTTCTTTCTCAACAGATCCCCCTCTAGACTGCTACTTTTTGCCGACAAAGTGCTGAGTCTGCAAAACACGGTGGCCATTTTTATGCAAATTAGGCACGGGACATTTAAATCCTTGCCTCATTTGCAATGTCAACCTGCCTAATCTGCATCCCTCTGCAGACAGAGAGATGCAGTCTAGACATACCCTCAGCTGTGGTAATAGTCAAAATGTTAAAAGTGAAATTCAGTGTAATACAGAGGGATAAAACATGTCTTTTGTATTAAAGATAAATGCGAGGCTTCACGGAGAACATTGTATGGGCCTTACATGCTAGGCTGGTTATTCTCATATATTGATAATCCCTCTCTCTCTCTCTCTCTATATATATATATATATAAAATTTCCTGCGAGACAACAGAGTGACATCATCACATCACTCTGCATCCCTCCTGCCTCTTCCCTCACCCCCTCCCCTGGTGTTCAGGGGGCAGAGAGCCAGGGCTGGCCCGGTCTCAGCCCAGTGGCCAGGGAGGGGCAGAGGGCAGGCCAGGGCTTCCATGACTCAGCCCGGCCCTCCTTTGCAGCCGAGGGGAGAGCTGGGGCTACCTACCCCCAGGGAGAGGGGGGTTGGTGAGCATGGAGCACTGTCCCCTTGTAAAGTTAAACTATATCCTGGGACTAGTTCTCCTTTCACACATTTGTACACTGATCTAATTCCATTGCTATTGCTGAGTTGTTTCTGATTTATACATGTATAATGGATGGAGGAATTAGGATCACAGCTCCTGAACACCAATTCTCCATTGTTGTACATCTAACACCGCTATTTCTTTCTCTTTCTTAATATTGGAATTTAGAGCTGCCAAATTTTGAATTAAGGTTGTCAGTCCCCAGTAACCAGTCTACAGCAGAAATATTTTGAGTGTCTTGTTAGACAGATGCTAATTTGGACAATAGCAGATCACAGGATATATGGGAATATTCACCTTGGTGGGTAAACTCTAGAAATACATTATCAAGCATGGCTCAGCTTTAAGGGCCGCTAGAAATTTATGCCTCTCCCCTCTTTTAAAATTACTGGATCCCTCTCTGATGCTGCCAGAACTGTCAAGCAAGTTCTAAATACTAAAAGTATGCAAGTTCTGACATTTATAAAGGTGAACACGTAGTCCTTCCTCTACATTTGGCTCTGTCCCACACTCCCATGTCTGTTGCTGCAGATTCCGGTGTCAGTTCTGACAGCAGTATTGATGATGGCTGTCTGATGACAGCTCATGATGAGGGGCTGAAGCAAAAATGGTAATTTAGCCCTGAGTCCTGTAACACGTTATTATGTGAACTCTACTAACTCGAACGTTGGGGACATGTGTATTATAACTGAAGAAAAAATGTGTCTGTGACTAAGGTTTGTATATTATGCACTACTACTGCATGGGACAGTGAGATAATTAAAACTCTAAACCCCCCCCCCCAGTCATTTATCCAGTATAATTCTATGGGAAATCTGATAATAATGGAATTAGTAGACTAAATCCAACCCTACTGACCTCTTTCTCTCCTCAGCTCACCACAAAACTCTTCCCCCTAACTCTGCATTAAAATACACTTAACTTAAATAGTTTAAACCAGAAAGAATCTGGTTCTCATTTACATGTAGTATAAATGACAATCACGCTCAAAGTCAGAAATGTACAAGTTAAGGCTCCACTAGCAATAACGACATCCTATATATTTCATACTGTAAGTTTTATAGCTTAAGCAGTAATTTAGAAAGCTACATATTTAGAAAGCCACATATATGCTACTGATATGTACAGTGCAGCTGAACTACTATTGCAGCAGGAACCTTAAATTTTAGAGTTTCCTGATTTTTTTGGAAGTTTTACTGTGCAATTCCAATGTTGGGGAAATATCATTTGCTTGTTCTTGATTTCTGTAATTTATGTGGTATGAAAAGAAGAAAAAATGCATGTACTTAATAATGTTAGCATGTTAATAGTCCTAATTAGGGCCCAGTGCCTCATGCTAGCCACAGGGGTAGATTGCTACAGCTGTGGAAAATACCATTAATTTTACTAATCTTCAGGTGTGCACAAGAGCTTGGCTATGTGGATCAGCTTTAAGAATAATCTAGATGAATATGATGGGGATGGGTGAGTTTCTTACCTAATGCTAATTGGGTGGGGATTCTGCTACATTACATTGTACTGACCATGTATTAAGAAAACAGAATATGAGATAAGCTTTGGGACAGTGTCTAAATTAATCTAAAGCAGCATTGACTTCAGTGTAGCTATGCTGATTTCCCCTAGCTGATGATTAGGCTCTTTATTGCCAATTGAAGCTATAGAATTAGCAGAGCATTGTAGAATGGTAGCAAAAAATGCAGAGAGCCCTTACAAGGATTTATGACTTAGATGTCATTGTGAGCTGAATTTTCTTTCTGTCTTTGGTATTAAAGCAATTACTTTGAGAAGTTTACTGTGTGTCTTTCAATGGCACACTTGAAACTTCTCTCATGCAAATCATCCTAATAGCAGCCTAAAACAGATCAGATAAGACAGAAAACATGAGCAATAGCATCTCAAAATGGATGAGAATTTCACGATATTCTTCTAATTCATCAGAAAAAAAATCATTGAGGATGCTCAAAAACAAATATTTACAGTCATTTATTGTTATGTATACACCATTTATCATAATCACCTGGTTCCTGTTAACTCTCCCTAGCTGTAGGGTTGTGCTTTTGTAGAAACTTTTGCCCCTTATGCCTTTCAGTTGACTTCCCCACTTCAATTAGGCAGCATCAGGTTGCTCTAGCTTCCTCTAGTTTAGCTGGTAAGTATCATGTTGTTTTTTCTTTGTGATTATTTCTGAGGAGATGGTATATTCTTGTGCTTATTCTCTTGCATGCTTTTAAGTTGCCACCAAAAATCAAGCAGAGGACCCAGTCAAAATCCTCAGCAAGCGAAAGTGCGATTTTAAATATCAAATGCCAGTTATTGTTAATAGAGATCTGTTTAGGACAGCCTACTCAGAACTTTTTATAATGGGAAAGGTTCATTTTCTTCCATTCTTGAATAACTCACATATTTCTGAAAGGATTTTCACCATGCATGGGAAAATTCTGCTTAAAAATTAACTTTTAAGAAAGTTATAAATATACAGAAAGAGTGTTAAAATGGCAAATGAGTTTCAGGCTTAACTGTAGCAGTTGCTACCGGATATCCCAATAATGCTATAATTTTCATTGTTTTCAAAATTGTAGATCCACTTTCTGTGAAATTAATATTTTGATGGGATACATCGTAAAATGGTAATAATCTGCAATTTGGAAGAACTGTCATTCAGTGTTTTCTAACATAGGTTTACTAGTCTCTGTACAGTTTATGCAATTTATCATAGATATCATCCTGCTTATCATGGATACAATCTTCAATGCTTGAAGGAATTTACATCTGAGTCTGGTTTCCAAGTCTGTGTCTGAAACTTAGACCTGTAATGGTCAACTCAGAACCCTGGATCTAACTGGAAGTTAAATTAGTGGAAAGTACTAACTGGGATCTTCATTACAAAAATTGAGGTGTTGGTACATCCCTAGTTCCAACGAAGCTAAATAAATTCACATACTGTATACCCAGTACTCTACAGAAAATAGCATTGTCACAATTTCCAGTGCCATTGTAGGATTTTGTTCAGTGTTTCACATTATCAGAGATTAACTGCATAAAGACTGCAGGGTATGGTCATATTAGTAGAAGATAGTATCTATCAGATATACACACTCTGCTAAGTAGGACTTTTTTGTGTGAAGTTCCAGCCACACAAACTTGTGTGTGTATGCTTTCTTCATGCTCAAGACTTTAACAATAATATAACCCCACAAGAACGAAAACTACCTTAGCTGGGAAACATACAATGATTATTCTTGCAAATTTCAACTGAGGAAACTTTGCATAATAGAAGAAAAGAATAATCAGATTTAAAAGTAAATTAAACAGAAACCATTTGTTCCTTAATCATAGCTATTCATTTTGTGTAAAATGTCATATTGCCAAGGAAACACTAAGGCAAATTCTAAATGAAAGCAAAATACAAAATGTGTTCTTGCTTAATGCTTGGTGGTAGCAACATATATTACCTGGATATGTCACTCGTTTTTTTCCATTTACTCTGGTAAACAAAGTAAATTAATCACCACTAGATTTGAACTGTATGCAATGTGTTGTTTTTCCTTGCAGAAGAATGGTTAAATATGCTTCAATAACACATCTGGTTCACTGTTGAAAGATAATGAGGTTGTGCAGGGTTTTTTATTTTAATTTCTCTAACACACCCTCTCTCTCTCTCTGCTTCTCCTGTAGATCCTCATATACACAGGCCATGAGCTTTCAAGTAACTAGTAATTTTGAAAAAGCAGCGAGGTGTCCTGTGGCACCTTATAGACTAACTGAAGTGTTGGAGCATAAGCTTTCGTGGGCAAAGACCCACTTTGTCAGATGCATGTGACGAAGTGGGTCTTTGCCCACGAAAGCTTATGCTCCAACACTTCAGTTAGTCTATAAAGTGCCACAGGACTCCTCGCCACTTTTTCAGATTCAGACTAACACGGCTACCCCTCTAGTAATTTTGAATCTCTGTGTCTCTCTGAAAATGAGGCCTCTATAAAGGTATCTCATGATAGATACTTGAAATCACTCACCACTTTTGAAAATTTTGGTCACATTTTAATATATAAGTTTACATTTTTTGTATTGTAAATGTAGAAAAATATGCCAGTGTTGATCAATCTTGTGGTGTTCCCTCCCTTTCTCTCTCCCCCCCCCCCCCCGATACTGGTTATTTTACTTAAAGCTTCAGCTTTTGTAAATATATGAGAATCTGCTTCAGCTTTAACATAATTTTCTAACTCTGAGTTGTAGTGTGAATATATGATCCCAGTATACCCCAGAGCATAAAAAAGGAAACAAAAGAATCCACAATATATATTTTACAATCTACAGTATTTTGACTCCTGATTTTTGAGCATTTTGTTTGACAGTACTGGCATGTAATTTCCCAAAATACCTATCAGACCCTTGCTCAACTTCCCTCACTGTGTAACTATTAGAATATTGGAGAATGAGGTGATATAAGTCTTTGGGAGGTGAAGAGGAGGGAGCAGCCATAATGTAGATGAGTCTGTTGAGGGCCATAAGCACCACATCTTTACTTCTGAGAATTCTGGTTTGCTGGACAGGAAGAAAAAATCATATCTTAGAAATATTATAGATGAAGATGCAATATACAGAAAGAGCATCGCCTGTTTTGGGTGAGAGATAATAGGAAGTTGAAATTTAACCTTAGATTACAGGGCAGAGAGGAAAGATGATGGTTGTACCAGCACTGACAGAAAATGGAGGTAATGGAGAGAACCTGAGAGGAAAGATTAGTTCAGTTTTTCCCATAATAAGTTTAAGATGATGATAATGAAGAATCTGTCAAGAAATTTCAGGGAGACATGTTAAAATGCAGTATTGGCCAGTGGGAGGCAAGTCCAAAGTAGTAGGCGGAAGCTATCTCATAACTAAGCTGTAGTTCAGGGAGGCACAGAGAAGCAGAGTGAATGCCAAAGCAGCCTCCATATTTGTAAGCATCTATAGATTTTATGACTTGTTGAGTGCCCGTCTTAATTTTGGCAACTTCAATTTTTTTCCTTCTGTTGCAGATATACTTGCTTTAAATTTGTATTGAAAAGGACTGGGCTTAATAAGACGGCTGGGGTTGTAGGGATCTCAGTGTCTCAAGCCAGGCCATCCTGACCCACAGGCAAAATACACAGTTGTGTAGGGCACCTGAAAATTTGGGGCAACACTGCATCTTCATGTCCACTCATCCACCTCTTCCTATCCCTATTCTGTGGCTCTTGCTTCCTCTGAAGGAGATCTGGTTATCTTAAGAAGTCTGCCAGACCTATTAGCAGAACATGGAACCCATGAAAAAGAAATGGAAATGAAGCCAGTCAATATGCCTTTGCCTACTCCAGATATATACCATCAGATTCTGAATTTACTGACCTTATTTTATTTTTTTAAAATGTTTCACTAGTGTGTTGCTGAAGATTAATCTTGCTTTGTAGGGCCCCATAAATTCTAAGGACAGCCTTGCTCCTGCTGCTCTATTATTCTCCACTCCTATCAAAACCCCTAAATGGGGAAGTTCTAGCTCTCAGCCTCCATGTAAGAATAATTTGGAGGCAGGAAGCCATCTCATGCAGCAGTGTTACATTCACCTTATGCAAAATATGTTCTCCCCTCGATCCCTCTTATACTCTACCTATTTACATGTGATGGGTACTTTATATGTCATCTGAAAAAAGATTTAACCAGTCAACTTTATACTTTGTCTTTTCTGGTACCATGGTATACCCCTTTATTCTGAGCACATGCATTCCAGGTATCAAAGGTAAAGCAGACATGTCCTTAGGTTTGTACCAGTATAGACAAATCATAATTTTGTCCCCCTCCTTTGGGACATTCCACTACAAATTTGTAAGAATAATGTCATATTTGTAGCTATAGTAAAATAATTCTGTGTCTGATCCTAGCAACTTTCCTGTAACCTTAAGCCAAGGCTTACTTGAGCTAATGCAAAGTGTTATGGGATTCTTACCAGAAGTGAACAGGACTATAGGACAATTTAGGCTAACTATGTTATTTGTGTTTAATACATATTTATATACATAGTGCCAATAATGCATATTATTAATATGATCATATATGTTAGCCAACGTATATTGGCTTATAGTACAATGCTTAATTCCTGTTGTTTGAATGAAAAGAAAAAAATTGGCAAAAATAATCAGTTCATCTGAGGATTTGTTTGATTTTATACTGTCGTTATTGTTATCTTTTCATGTTTACAGCTGTGCTGAAAGTGATATACACATTAGACACTTGGGGTGCATCTAGACTACAGGGTTTTGTCGACAAAAGTGGACTTTTGTCGACAAAACTATACCTGAGTCTACACTACTGCCGAGTTCTGTTGACATAACACTGACAGAACTCGGCAGTTTTGTCGACGGCGGTAAACCTCATTCTATGAGGAATAACACCTTTTGTCAACAGAGTTCTGTTGACAGAAGGTGTTATTGCATCGACACTGTCCTTTGCATCTACACTCTCATATCGACAAAGTGGCTTGCTTTGTCGACAGAGCTGGATGTAGTCTAGACATTCTTTGTCGACAGAAGCTTTGTCGACAGTATCTGTCGACAAAGCCTCTGTCAACAAAAGCCTGTAGTCTAGACGTATCCTTTTATGGCAACAAGCATACAATAATTAGCGGCTAGTAAATTATCTCAGGTAATGACCCAGTCTGACAACTGCCAGAGTGCTTGAGGAATTTTATCCTTACTCAAGGTAGAAAATTGACCCAAATGGTGTTCTGTGATTCGCTTCAATGGGCATTTGGATTTCACCCCTAAAATAGACTGATTGTTGCTCTGGTTTGGCTTTTCTGAATTATGGTCATCCTTTTTCCAAACAGCAGACAACACAAAAGTTTCAAATTCACCTAACATTGTCAAAGGATTAATCTTCAAATTCTGTTACACAGTTATTGATGTGAAAGCACAGAAGTGTATGGATTTTGATATGATAAATATAGTATAAGCAAAAAAAGAGGCCCACAAGTAAGCAGCTTTTAAAATATCACAAGCTGTAGAATTTAGTGACATGACTTTTTTTAAGATTTATCCTTTATTTAGAACTGACATAGGCACAAAAATGTAGACAGATGCATTTTTCAAAAAATTCTGGGGGAGAAAAAAGATTATTTCCTCAGACTCCTTGCGTGTTGTCTATTCCATTTTCTCTCCTCTGAGGCCTTAGGTCAAGAGATAAGCGCATGGCAGGTTGAACGTTGATGATAGCTGGATAGAATTATAAGTAGTGGTTAATATTTTGATTATTACAGTCTTGGTGCTAGTGATGGGTTAGTATGTGGTGTTATGCATGTGTTAAACTAAATACAGTACAAAGATGTATGAGTGGGCCCTGTGGAAACAGAAATAAATAAATGTTGAGACAGAGCATTTCCTTATCCACATTCGGACAGAAAACACATAATAGGTTTTTTCTAAATGCTAAATATAATTTGTTTTATGAACATAAATTCAAATTAAGAATACAAATAGTAAGTGACTCTTGCCCAATATCTTTCTGCCTTCTGTCTAATTTGTGTCCAGTTAGCCAGCCAGGCCAAATCTAACCTTGCATCTCTTTCTTGTGAAATGCTGAAAGGAGTACCTTAAAAATCTGACCCTCACAGACACTTGCCACTTCATGAAATGATTAATAACAATGTTTACTGATTAGTTTACAATTACATTTTGAAGGTCAGTGGAAGAAAATTTAAACTTAATCTCCTGAAGGGGCTATTTTGATCATCTACTGTGATTTCCTGAACACTGGAGACCACAGAACATCTCCTGGAATAGACCCCTAACCTATGGCAGAGTTACTGACATACTCCAAACATGATTTAAAGACTTGAAGTTACAGAAAATCCACCAAATGTAGAAGTGACCCATGCTGCAGAGGAAGGTGAAAACCCCTCAGGATCTCTGTCAGTCTGACCCATGGGAAAATGCTTTCCTGACTCCAAATAAGATGATCAGTTAGACCCTGAGCATGGTGGCAAGACTCAGAAGCCAGAGACCTGGGAAATAATTCTCTGTAGCAACTCTAAGTTCTCCCTACTTAGTGCCCTATTTCCAGCCATTGGGGATTTTTGTTACCCATAGTCACAGAAGAGCTACATTCCAAGAAGGAAAGGTGAGTTATGGAATTGCATGACCCAAATCCTGCAAGACACAACATTTCCATGACTTCTAAGAGACATTGAGAATGCATATGACTCTGCAGGATGAAACATTCTATTTGGAATGCCCTGGCTTTCTCACACTGATATTATAAATAGTACCTGTCTAAAATGGGAGATATAATCATAGTGTCAACAGTCTGACATTTTTGTACTTGTTGGTAGATACTTGATCCCACTCAGCTCAGGAAGATGTATAATTTCCTGCTGGATTTAGCATTTAGTTTGAGGGAACTCGGAAAGGATATGCCGGTACTCCAGATAGCATGGTTTGAGGTGATAGAGCAACTTTTAATAAATTTAAATGCAGTGGCCATATAATAGTGTCATTGCTGTGTCAGTCCCACAATATTAGAGGGATAAGGTGGGTGAGGTAATATCTTTTATTGGACCAACTTCTTTTGGTGAGAAACACAAGCTTGTGGTTTTAGACAGAGAGAAGGTTAATTTATGAATTAGCCAGAGTGCCAGTTTGATTTTAAAGCTGAAATTTAACATATTAAGTTTGCCAATAGATTAGAATGCAATAGGGTAACCCCTTTAGGTTCTGGAAGTGTTAACATACATTTAAGTGTTGATGCTGAATTCTTCCCTGAACAGCTTGAATTTTTAACCTACTGGCAGCGCATTGTTTAAAACGACACGACTAGTACATGTTCTAGGCCTAAATAGCTTGCTTGTGGTAAGCTGTTTCAATAGAATGACCAGAGCTCTAGTTGGTCTGTTATGAGGTTTTACACCATGGAAACTGCAGCCTAATATATCACAGAGATGCACTGCCACATGACTCATGAATTGTACCTAGAGTGTGTAGTATCAGATCTAGAATGGACACATGTCTAGTAGCTTCCATGTACTACATTTTAAAAAGATGTACTCAGTAGATATTGGAATATTCAATATATCCCTACTAGCAGATGGACTCCGCGTTGGTTGGGTCCTTAACAGTAGTAATTGTTTCGGGTTGGGGGCTTTTTTGGAAATTAAAATATTCAAGTTTTGAAAAATCTTAATTTGTGTGGCCTAGAGACACAAAGGATTTAGATATTGCAACACTCTCCATTGCAATGCCTAACATTTAGGAACCTGACTACTCTGTGAAATCTATAAAACCTGTTTTGGTAATGAGGCTCTCTAGACAGTGTATGGTGAGAAATAATTATCTTAGAATGAGGTTTACATATGCTAACAAGCCTGTCAGGAAACTGCTTAAGTTAACCAGTTGAAGACACCAACCACAGGGGGATGTCCCATCCCTGCAAGGAGTTAGATGCTTAAGTCTGTTCTGGAAGGAGGTGAGAGCCACAGCTGGAGACCCTCTTTAGAGTCATGTATCTAAGCTATTACTTGCAAGTAGAGGAGCAGAGCATGCCTAAATCCATGTAAAACATGGGTGCTTGGGAAGAGGGGGCAAACAATAGCCCAGCGATTAGGGTTCTCAGCTAGATCTTGTTTAATTTCTTCCTTCTACCCCATTAGTTGAGGAACAAAGTTTTCACATCTCTCAGGTGAGTCCCCCAAATACAAGACTGTTGTCATGCTCACTCTCCCTTGGGCCCAATGAATATTTAATTTATGCAAAGTGGAATGGCTCCCACAGACAGACTGAGCGATCCATGCCAGAATATCTCATAGCCCAGTGATCAGGTCACAGAGCAGGGTCTTTAACACATTCACTAGTAGGTTATACTTACAGCACAAATAGTATTTTTATATTCACTTTTCACTCACTGTGCACATGGGTTAACAATTTCACAAGCAAAAAAATGGGGGAGACTGAGGAAGTTTTGTTATGCTAGCATTTGAATGCTAGGCAGGTCAAGTGGGTTACTGCTGTCTCTGTGACCCTCCTGTAAGCTGCAGGGTTCTTTATATGTATTCAAAGTAACACTCAAAAAGCTTAAATCTTTTCTACCTTTGAAATATCCAAGCCATTACTTTCTCTGTGATCTTTGCATATGAAAACCCCCACTGAGAATAGTAAGGCAGGGGGAAAAATGAATTCGCAAACATGGAAACTGGCATTTAGAAAGCCAGATTTTATCTGCAGAGCTGAATTGATCACTACTGCTAGTGATCATAAATCTGAATTCCACTGTAGAAGTTGAGTGAAGAGCAGGGGACCCTAAATGGAGACCCCGTGGGGAAATCAAGCAGGACAGGAGGAAAAAAGTAATAAGTCTAACTCTAAAGTTGGTTCTCTTAGAAATATATGAATTCAAAACAGACACTGTAAACCTTTAAAATGGAGCTGAAGGCCACTGTACCAGAAAGTTTCTGCTGAATTTTGATTAATAGATTTGCCTGTGTTGCCTCCCACTAGGGAGAGGCTGCTACTCCCTTTGCACTATGCAATATGAAGTAGCTATAAAAAAAAAAAGCTTCCTTTCAGAGTGAACTGGAGGTGTGACTATACTGAAATTAGTTGATCATTGTGCATTAGTTTATACTGAGTGCCCTGAGTTAAGTTACTTACATGCTACTGAAGTATCTGGGTGCATCACCATATACACTATCTCCTGAAATCTTTGGCAAAAGATGTCTATCTCTTGATTAGAGCTCAAAGAATTATTCACAATAAACAATTTGTTCATTAAATGTAGCCCTATCTACTGTTCACAGAAAATTGCCTGCAAAACAATTACTGTTTCCCTGCATGTTGCCATTCTTCAAATTCATTCAACCACTAATTTATGTGAATAGCTTTCAACCTATAGATTTCTCATGAAGTAACACTTTAGTGAACAGTTCAAGTATTTTATGCTCACAATTTAAAGTTCAGGCTGTTTTGGTAGTATACATACATCAATGGTACATTTATGTTTCTTGTTTTGATGAGTAAATTTTAGAATAATGTTGTCTAGCTTTAATACTAACTCTGACATATTCCAACTAACTGTTCTTAAGGGCCCCTGTGGTTCTAAAGGATGTATAATTCCTCAGATGCTGATGAGTGTGCATTGACAGCAGGGCAAATTCCACAAACTTGTTCCTAATAATAAAATTAAATCACTGAAAAATTCCAAGCGTGTCATTTTCCTAAAGCAAAGACTGAATCCTATGAATTTGCATGTGTCAAATTTGTATCTTTTATGTGAGTTGGACCATCAGTAACATTTTGAGAAAAATGCAGTAATATTTTATTTGTCCTTGGGCGATTGAACATTAGGGATATACCTCATATTTATTTGTAGTTTATTTTTTTGAAAGAGAGTCAGTGAAAGGCTTGAGAGATCAGGATTTTCATTTATCAAAATAGGCTTATGAAGGTTTTGATTATTTTCAAACAAGTGGATAAATTGACCTTTTATCTGTTAGTGTAAGTTAACATCTTATCTGTCTCTGATGGCTGAATTGTGCATTTGACTTATTTTTGTTCCTAATTTTTCCAGCTTTTTAGCTTGACTTAAAGATGCTTTAGTATTGATGTCTTTCTGGTGTATAGAGATTTAAAAATAAATACTAGTCATATGGGTCATACAAGTGCCTAAATCAAAAGGGACAATTTGGTCCTTAAAAACAAAAGATGCGCAATATGGCCAAATTCACAAGACATATACTTTTACCTTATTGAATTATCTACCATTTGCATGCTTGATCTCACAAACTTAATGCTACATTAAACATTTTTTACATTTTATGTATCATACACACATTCATTCACAAAGGAAAAATGTTCTAACAGAAACACTGAAGTCAAAAGAAAAGAAATTGTAAGCAGTCTCTGAACCATCAGTTTCATTCTTATGTATAACGTCCCTATTTTTTTCTATTGTGGCCCAGTATTTCTTTTTTTAAAATAAAATAGCTGTCAGATTTTGAGTGCAGGTACTCTCCCTGTTGAATACCAGGAAGTTTAATATCACTGAGAACTCCCAGAATATCCTTCCTGAATAGGACACAACATCTTCATGTATCATCTCAGAAACATTAATATCAATATTCCTCATGTTTGTATTTTCAAAAGGTTTCCTCTAGTTATCATTAATCAGCCCTATACTGAAAGGATACATATTAGACACTGGATGGTTGTAAATAATGGTTTCATCAAACTGATATATACAACTGACATTTTGAATCAATTAAAATGTGTCTGTCACCAAATTTATGAAATCAACCATCTCCTATTGGAGTCATAAATTCTTATGCTTCTATTGTGGGTATTTTGGTATCCTATTAAATCAAATTTAGTGCATAAATTTTCATGAAACACAGGATGAAAAATGTGGAATATTTGTTGAATTAATACAGGGCTATATTAAGGCTTTGCCACGAGTCCTGAGCAAGGGCCATTTCTTAGCTGCATAGCCCCAGACCAGACTGGGAACAAGATTGAATGAATACCAGTGTGATGCTCTGATCCCCATTTTGTCCAGGAAAGAAGAGTGGGCACTGATTCCTAACTGTGCTGCTGATTACTTCCCTTGTGCAAAATCAGTTGCACTGTCTGCAGCACAGGGGGTAGAACCAAGGCTTCACCCATTCCATGCTGCTGCCTGCCTGTCTACCTGCTCCAGATGCACAAGAAGGGTACGTCTATACAGCAACATTATTTTGAAATAACTAGTGTTATTTTGAAATAACTTACTCCGCATCTACACAGCCAGCAGTTATTTCGACATAATGTCGAAATACTGTTAGGCTGGAGGACTTCTTACTCCGACCTCTGTAACCCTCATTGTACGAGGAGTAAGGGAAGTTGGAGGAAGAGTTCTCTATTTCGAAATAAGTGCTGTGTAGACGTTCCCAATTTCAAAATAAGCTATTTTGAAATAAGCTACGCAATTGACGTAGCTCAATTTGCATAGCTTATTTTGAGTTAAGCTCTGCTGTGTAGATGCATCCAAAGTGTGGGATAATGGCTTCTGGAAGATTCCCTCTTTCCTGCTCTGCTGTCCTCCATGAGTGCAAGAAGTGGCATGTAATCTGAACTAGTGTTGCTAAAAGGACTATAAAACAAACTATGGAAAAGACCTCCCTAGATGCCAAGGGGAAGTTTATTACATGGCTGAGTTGCTTCCGTTGGAGCTCAGTGGCTAACAGATTTGTCAGTTAATTGGCAATTTTTAAGTGTCAATTGTTTTGGGTCTACCCTGAAATGACCATTTTTCGCAAATTGAGAAATTCAAAAAAATTCAGGCCAAACTAAAAGCTTTGTCAAATCCAATGTTATGTTTCAATTATGTCCATTTTTGCACTTCTTAAAAAAAAAATAAAGGACTGAATAGTCTTTAGTTCAGTTAAAAATGTCATTCTTTTGATCTTGGGTTTTTTGAAGTTTTGAATTTTTTAAAACAATTTGCAATTAATATGAATTTGAGAAATATTTTGGTAGTGCCGAGTCTGTGTTTTTGCTGAAAATGTTCCTTCCGGATTTCACCCAGCAGGAGAGCTGCAGCCAGCACTGCATGGTGTTATGGGCTGGAAGAAAATTTGCAGTGCACAGCAAGTAGTTTAATTTGTCCTCTAAAAGCCAGGGTACTTAAGCTATTAATTATTTACATATAGAACACTCTCCTACCTGGCAAGGCTACAAAAAATGTTGAAATCTCAGAAGGCCCATTAGCTAAACCTGGCTTACTTGTGTATCTCAGGCCACGTCTTCACTTGTGGGAACTATAGACCTGCTAAATTGAATGCTGAGGGTACCCCTAGTGGCACCAGTACTCCTATTCCTCCTCTCAAAGAATAAGGGAAGTCAATGAAATTGTTTCTACTGTCAACCTCCCACTGCAAAATGGCGCCAAAATTCAGATGAAGGTATGTCAACTCTAGCTATGTGTTTACATAGCTGGAATTGCGTACTTTAAGCTGACCTTCCCTGTAGTGTGGACCTCATACTGACAAGGCCACTGTCACTTGCCTTCCTGCTCTATAGGGCTTCTCGTTACCCTGTCCTGTTGGGCTGGTATTCTGGTCTCCCCCAGCCAAGGCACAGAGCTGAAATCACTGCCCCCACCCCTCACCAAGGAACAGTACAGACATTGAAACTCTTTAGGTCTAAGGTAAATGCAGTTTTGGGCCCAGCTTTCTGGGATGCCACTCCCTACATGGGATCAGAAACCAAAATGAATTATTTAGGTAAGCCTCCTTTAACAATGAAAGGAGGATATACAGATGGATTGCTTCCCCAGTTAACAAGTATTTACAGTGGGCTTGATAGTAAATAAAAGTGATTTTATTTTCAAAGTACAAGCAATAGGATTTAAGTGGTTATAAATGAGAACAGGCAGAGCAAAGTAGATTACAAATTTAAAATAACAGAAAATGCTTAACTAATTCTAACACTAACACTTCAGTACAAACTTATTATAAACTCACTCTGAAACTGTTCTTATTCCTGCTAAGCCTTCAAACCAGGAAAATTCCCTCTCCCTGGGGTCTTTGGTTCATTCTCTTGGGTGTGCCTTGCCAGCCAAAGACAAAGAAACTCCTAGCTTACTATTGTTTTATAGATACCACCTTTCCATGGACAATTACTTGGTCTGCCCCTCCTAGTTGGGGTGGACATGTGAGTTCCCTAAGGCAACCACTGCTAAGACTTAAAAGACAAAAGAAACTGTTTTCAGGTGATTATCCAGACACTGAGGCATCCCACCATTGGATGGCTTTCATTTGCACATTTGAAACCATAAATCATTACATATTTCATATGTCTAATTTTACATACAAGAATGATACATACACCAAAATAAGATATACAAACCCAGCAGATTATGACATTAAGTTGATAGGTTACATGAGGCAATTTGTCCTGAGCATCTTTAAGTTATATATATAAAATCTGTGTCCATAAGTCCATCTTGTAAAGCATGGGGGAGGCGGGTCACAAAATGATTTTACCAAAATGATTAGGGGGCTGGAGCACATGACCTGTGAGGAGAGGCTGATCCTCATGAAAATTAAAGAGCTCAGGCAGGCCTATAATGAGGCCTGGGAGCAGAGAGGATGTTCTGGGGCAGCACCTCACACATGCTGCTACTATGACCAGCTCAGTGCCCTCCTAGGAGGGGGACTGGAAACCTCCCTCACTCCCATCACTATCAAGTCTGTCCAGGATACACCCAGCGTCAGCCTCCACATGGGCGGGGTTGTGGAGGAGGAGGATGAAGATGAGGAGGAGCAGGTTAGGCAGTCAACCATCCCTGCAATCTAAAAGCTACTCCTCAGCCTGGAGCCAGTCCCCCCTCCCGGGATATCTTCCAGGCATCAGACAAACCTGGGGAAGGAACTTCAGGTGAGTTCCATAACTTTCTCTATATACACATGGGGGCAGGTAGTGGTCTGCAAGGGACTGTGCTCCCCTCGCACAGCCTACATGCCCTGGGGGTTGCATGACTTCTGTGCATGTGGGTGCACATGGAACACCAGTCCAGAGCACTCAACCCCCTGATGCTCTCACACAGGAACCCCTTGGTCCTTCTCACAAGGTTCCTGGAGAGGCCTGACTTACTCTGGCCTCTGTGGTGGGACACTTTCCCACAACAAGCCACCACTAAGGAGGCTTGGATTATGGAAACACACAGCAGTGCTGCATATAGCACAGGCTCATGCCCACACTCAGTCTGTTCCCGGTCATGCATGGCAATGCAGAGGAGACTGATCCCCTGCATGGGAACAGGGAGTGGGGAGGAAATGGGGGGGGACCCCAGTGGCACTCTCTCTAGCAAGCGGTCTCTGCCACTCTCACACACCTCCGCCAACACCTCCCGCCTCTCCTCCAGAGGTCAGGGATGGAAGTTCTCTCTCTGCAGGATGCTGCCAGTGCCGGATCTGGCATGTGCATGACATAGAAGGCCCCTCTCACCTTCAGGCTCCTGGCCTGGCTGTCACCTTCCCATGACTGTTTGTCCCCGGGATGTGGGGGTAGCGAGACTCCCCTGGGACATCCATCCCCCCTGCAGGAAAGCGCCTGCTGTCTAGGCAACAGATGGCCTTGCTCGAAGCACATCACTGTGAGCTGAGACCTTCTGTGTCGGCTCAGAGATTTGAGATAGACCATCATGCAGAGGTGTCTCCTGGGATGACTGCCCTTATAACATTTCTTCACAGATGGACCAGCTGTGAGCATGGTGCATCCGCCACCTCCCACACCATCTTCCCAACTCCACGGGATCTGCTGAAGAAAGGAAACCTGCAAAGACCTGCTGCAGAAGCATATGGCCTGCCTCCAGTTCCTCATCCGGGGGCTCGATGAGGAGCTCCATGAATGGTCTGCTGCCTGGGATGAGTGCCAGGCTGACTGGGAGCAGCAGGATTCCTGGGACCAGCTTCTAAGCCAGCATGAGGCTCTGTTGTTCCTCCCTCGCCACGGTGATGGATTGCATGGCTTGTTCATGGAGTGGGTCACCAGACACCTTCCTGCCCTTGCACATGCCCCCCTGGATTCTTCTCCTAGCCCCCTTGGGGGCCACTAGGGCCTCTGACTATAGGGCGGTGCAACCTCCAGGGCAGCCAAGGCCTCCAGAGTTGACTGAGGCAGGTACCATTCCCAGCCCCATTCCTGAGCCTCCCTTCTGCCCCCTGTCATATTCCACATTCTTTTCCCAGTCCCTCCCTTGTTTTATATCCCCCAAATAAACAGACTTGCTCATTTTTAAAGGCTTTTTTATTTGCTCTGCAAGGGATCAGGAAAGGTGGGAAGGGGAACAGAAGGATGGGGGAGAGGCCCAGGGCAGGGAGAGTCTAGTCGGGGAAAAAAGTGCTGGCATGCATCTTCTGGATTAGGCATGAGTTCCAGAAGATGAGGGTGCCATGTACCTTCCCCAACCACTCAACATTGATATCAGTGAAGTGTCCCTTGTGGTCCACTGGGGCCTGCAGAATCACCAAAAAATGCCCCTCTCTGTTGATATAGTCCAAGACATGGTGATCAGGGCCTGGATGGGTATAAAAGTGCCGTCTATGGCCCCGCTAGAGTTGGCCATTGACAATGATGTCAGCGTTGCCCAGAGTGATGACTCTCCATAACAGCACATGGTTGATGGCCTTGGCTACTTGCAGGAGACCGGCCTTGACTGTGGATTTCCCCACACCAAACTGGTTCCTGAGAGAGCGCTAGCTGTCCATCATAGCAAGCTTCCAAAGGGTGATGTCAAAGCGCTCCTATATGGATATGGCAGGTCACAGTTGGGTGTCCTGTTGCCCAAGGACTGGGGGGAGCCACTTTCAGAGCTCCAGGGAAGTGCCTTCCTCATGCAGAAGTTTGAGAGCCGCTGAAGGACGATGCAGTCCTACCAGTCAGAACTTGTCTCCCTCTACCAGAAGCAGCATTGCATGGTGTCCAGAGGGTTTAGGAGCATTTGCAACAGCAGGAGTGTGAGGACCTGGGTGAAGGGGTCCTTGGGTTAGGACTGATCATCGTCCTGCTAGAGGAGCATGTGGGCAATGTGGACAAACTGTGCTATGAGGCACAGCACGAGGCCTGTGAGCTAAACACTGCTTTGTAGCCATTTTACTCCATGATGTGTATGCTGTGGCATCTGAAAGGGCAGCCACAGCACACTGTGTTGGCATGGTATTCCACAAGGGGGTAGGCAGTGGAGCAGTGGCATGTGAGACATGGCCATAGAGAGGAACCCTTGAAAGCATGTGTCTCAGCTTGCGTGACCAAGCAGGCACAGGAAGTGTCTGCTCTCCTAGTGCCCTCTCCAGAGTGCTTCCAGGGGCTCTAAATCTGTGCCAGGGTCCAATTAGTGTTGATGTGCTATTCCGAAATAATTCTGACCTATTTCAATGCTGCCTTGTAGTGTGAGTGCGCTATTTTGATTTTGTTATTTTGGGAGTTATTTCAAGTTTACGTATTTTAAAATTATTTCCTAGTGTAGGCCTGCCCTGAGGCAGTGACAGCCAGGCAGTGCAGACATGTTGACCGATGAATGACATTCCCTCACACCTGGTGCACAGAGGAATTTCCCAACTAGCCCTCTCAATGGTGGCCAAAACAAAATAGGGAATTCTTCATGTTTTTACAAAACATTTTGTTTGACCTAAATCTGCATTTCTTGTTGGGGGAAAAATGCTGTCTTTGACAACTTTCACCCAGCCCTCTTTGGAGGGATCTAGCTGTAGCAATCTGCCTTGTAATGTGAGAATACGTTTTTTTAATTTATTTTCCTAATGTTTTCAAGAAAAAAAAATGAGGAATTTTAAAAGACCCCTGTTTAGTGACAAGGATGTTTCTGATAAGAGGGCGATGTGCATGGTGTTTATTTGCATAATTGCATGTTTTAGAGTACTGTTGATATAAGCATACACTAATATCCTTAAGGCTGTTGACAAGTTCTCCTACCTTGGAAGTGTACTCTCCTCTAGCATAAACATCGATCATGATGTATCTGCTCGACTAGCCAAAGCCAGCACTGCCTTTGGAAAATTGACCAAATGCCTATGGAATGACCATGGTAGTAAACGCCATACCAAGATAGCGGATTATCAGGCAGTTGTCCTGAATGTCCTGATGTATGGCTCAGAGTCATGGACAATATATCGTCGCCATGTTTTGAAGCTCAATCAGTTCCACATGCGTTGTCTGCGGAAGATTGCCCACATGAATTGGTAAGACAAAATTCCTAATTCAGAGGTTCTTAAGCTGTGTGGTGTCATGGGCATGGAAGCAATGCTTATGGATTGGTCATGTTATGAATTAGTCTTGTTATGAGGGTGGATAATACACAGATACCAAAGATGGTCTTCTATGACCAGCCTTCTCATGGAAAGTGCTCTATCGGCATAAAGTGCTATAAAGACATCTTAAAGGCCAGTATGAAGTCATGCAGCATATCTCCCAATGATCTGGAAACTCTAGTTCAGGACAAATTGTCCTGGTGACAAACCATTGTACAGGCTCTGAATTGCTTTGAGAGTCAGCTTACCCAGGCATTGCAGGAAAAGCTCAGGATCTGAAAAGAACATACAGGGCCTGCAGTTAACGGCTTTTTATGTGACATCTGTAATCGGCTCTGCTGATCAAGGATTGGTTTAGTCTCTCACCAACGGCGTCATAGAAGATGAGATCGGTTGATCGATGACTCAGTCCAAGAAGACACTAATATTTAGAAGAACTGTACCAGGACTTTTCAGGAGTTAGTCAAGAATCAAATTAGGCACAGTGTCACCAGCTCTCATTATTATCTTGTGATATTTGGTGTTTTTATTTAAATTACAACTCCTGGAGTACATGAGAATCTCAGCTTTGGGATCTCTTTATTTTTCAGGAAGGTTCTAGTCCTCATGATTGTGGAATAAATCTTTGAAAGGTACTAATACTTTTTATCACTCAGACTAAATACAATCACATTCATCTGAACACCCAATTCCACCTTTCTCCCTTTCTCTGAGGCTATGTCTAGACTGCAGGCTTCTTTCAGAAGAAGCTTTTCTGGGAGAGAGTTTTTCTGAAAGAGAGCGTGTACACTACAAAAGCGCATCAAAAAAGCGATCTGCTTTTTCGAAAGATAGTGTCCACACCAGCCACCCAGAATCACTTCAGGCAGGGCTTTAGGTCACCAGTTGCTTCCGAGTGCTGTTGCTGAAGCCTTGCTGAGAGACACGCTTCAAGGGATCCCCCTGGACAGCCATTATTCTGCCTTTGCTGCATGCTTGTCTACATCTTTGAGGGATAGCAAAGCTCTTGCAGTGCCTGCTTTGGCTACCCAGCTTTTTTGGATGCCGCAGCTTTTTTTCTTTGTGCCATGGAGCCGGAGCTGCCCCTGGGCATGCAATGTCCCCACACGGCCATGCTGCATTTTCTGCAGCAGTTTGTGCAGGCTGCCTTCCAGTCCCTCCATGAGGTCGACTCCAAGCTCATTCTTGAGAACCTCTCCCTGTGTGCAGGAGCAATATCCATGCACCTGCACGCCACAGTGGAAAGGCATTTTTGGAGGCTTGACACGAATCCTGAATGGTAGGATCGGCTGGTCATGGAGCAGTGGGATGACCAGCAGTGGATCCAAAACTTCCGCATGCGGAAGGCCACCTTTTTGGAGCTGTGTGCCTGGCCCACCCCGCCCTCCAGTGGAACACCCACCTGCACCCTGCCATCCTCCTGGAGAAGCGGGTCACCATCATCGTCTGGAAGTTTGCCACCCCAGACAGCTACCAGTCAGTGGGCAACCAGTTAGGCATGGGGAAGTCTACTGTCAGGGCCCTCCTCATGGAGGTAAGGCACTCTCGGGCTGCAGTCCCTGCATGGGGCATAGTCCTGGAAAAGGGATCCTTAGGGAAAGCCGGGTGAGAGGGCAGGGAGGGGACTGGCGGTGGGGGGGAGGTGAAGCCCCGTACCTGGGGGGTTGTGTCATCCTGCCCTCACACAGCACTGCTGCTGGGGGGGGGCATCCTCATAAGGGGTGGTTCCTGGTGTGTTTGGGGGGGAAGGGAGGGAAGAAGGCAGTCACATCCCAAGGGCTCAGGCACTCCCTCTCATTCTCAGTTTTGTGCGTTTGACTCCTTCTGCATGTTGTGAGGGCCATCAACTCCATCCTGCTGCACAGGGTCATCTGTCTGAGAGACCTGGACCTGATCATGGCTGGATTTGCTGCCCTGGGGTTCCCAAACTACCCTGGAGCCATACATGGGACCCACATTCCGATCTGTGCACCTGAACATAGAGCGGCTCAGTATATCAACCGCAGGGGCTACTTTTCTATGGTGCTGCAGGCCCTGCTCAACCACTCTGGACATTTCACAGACATTTTTGTTGGGTGGTCCGGCAGGGCACATGATACCCTCATATTCAGAAACTCCAGCCTCTACCACAAGCTGGAAGCTGGCACATTCTTCCCCTGCCATGAGTTAGCGGTTGGGGACATACAGATACCACTGTGCATTGTGGGGGATGCAGCCAGCCTCTGATGGTGTGGCTAATGAAGCCTTATACCAGCCACCTGGACCCCAGCAGGGACCAATTTAATGCTCACTTCACCCGGGTCAGGATTCAGGTTGAGTGTGCCTTTGGGCACCTCAAGGTGTGATTCAGGTGCCTCCTGACCTGCCTTGACATAGGGGAGCACAACATCCCCGAGGTGGTCGTGGCATGATGTGTTCTCTCTGGCCCTCATGTATCCCTGGCAGAGCTCTTTCACCTTACTCTGGACCTGTTCTAAGGCACTCAGTCATGCGCCCATAAATGTCAGCGTTCTGGCACTTGGAGCGGAGATCCTGCAGTGTCTCCTCCTCACCCCATAGCTTGAGGAGGGACAGGATCTCTGCTCCAGACCACAAGGGTGCCCACTGCTTGGACCCCCTTGGTGGATTCTGGGATCCATGCTCATGCTCCCTCTGAGGACCAAGGAGGTCTCAGGATGATGGGCCTGTGGCTCGGTCATTGCTCAGAATGCCTGTGGCAGGGAGAGCCGCATGGTCAGGGTGTTGCTCCAAGGCCGACTTCCTGCCACAAGGCTTGCCCAGAGTACCTGCAGCTTTAAGAGGGGCCAGGAGACAGGAACTATAGAGTTGTGATTACTTTGGATGGAGTGGCCACCAGGGCACTTGTGTTATTTCCTGGAGGCCTCTTTTTTCGAAAGAAAACCCTCCTCCCTGTCCACATACACCTTTTTCCGAAAGAGCTCTTTCAGAAAAGGTATTCTTCCTTGTAGAAAGAGGATTATCACTGTTGGAAAAAAATCCTCTGTTCTTTCAATTTTTTTTTCAAAAGAATGCGATTGCAGTGTGGACGTAAATGAAGTTTTTTCGGAAAAATTGACATTTTTCAAAAAAACCCTCTGTAGTGTAGACATAGCCTAAGTGTGAAACTAAGGGCAGCTGGAGCCTCTGGAACAAGAACTAGAAACCATGGTGCTCAAACACAGAAAGCAAATAAGGTACCAAATTCATTATTTTAAGCCTATTTCCTGATGGGCTTTGATCTTGACTCATTGTTTGTGATGGCTTGGGTTTGACAGAACTCTGGGCATTTCCCTCCCAGTCAAGAATGTTGTGGAGCAATGGGATATTTCCTCCCCAGATTTTCCACTCTTGAGTAAAAAACTTCCATATAAGCCCAGGGTCCTCTTCACAACTGTGAGAAAATGCTGAGGATATACTGCTCAGTTGAACTGGTTGGGAAGTAATCAGAATGATTTTCTGATAGAAAATGCCAGAGGAACATTTTCATGTGACTGGAAAATGTTGATTATTTTTCCCATTAGGAATATCAAAATGACAGCTCTGTGACTGCCCTCTGGGAAGCCATACCTGAAAGAGGGTGGAGGCTGAATGTGTCCCAGCTTTCTCCTTCTCCAGAAGCAGGGCTGAAAGCCTCTTGTCAATTTTGTTTTCTGCCTGAATGGAGAAAGTGAAATCAAGAACCTTCCAGTCCACTGTTGGTAAGCTGTAAAATCCTATTTAAGTCCTCCCAAAGGAGACTCCTTTTCCATAAGACTTTGCCTGGAGCAGGAAGGAAGTGTGTTTTTTGACTATTTGTCCCAATTTGGGGCAAGCTTTATTATTTTTTCAGGAAGGGATTTTTATTTTTCCTGCAACTCCTCTAGTGTATTTAAATTTGCTGATCTCCTAAGTCCTCAGTAAATTCTGCTGTGCAAAGCTACTGGACTTAATTCTGTTTATACATACAGACAAAAAATCATTAGAATGGGTTTTAGATTCCACTGTTTAATCCCAAACACCTTTGTCTGTTTCCTTGAGAAAAAAATATTGTATTTTTCCTCATTTTTATTGATCTTTGATTTTTATAAAAGTGCTGTGTGTCATCTTTCATAACATAGCAGTTCTCCTTATGCAGAAATAAGATGCATATAATTTCATATAGGGAAGTTCATTCTGCTTCAGGGTTATAGCATCCTGGCTGCTTACCTTCATTCTTTTTATATTAGCTAGCAACACTTGATTCTTCCCCAGTAGACCATGTTTTATAGAAGCATCAAAAGTTTGGCAACTGCTGTTCATGTTATTTGGAAGTTCCAGGCCTATCCTTTCATTCTAATCATTCCCCCCCAATAGGCCTATTTATGTTTAGGGGAAAAAATAAAAATGCCACGTTCAGAGTACCCACTGAGACAAAATGTTCTGTTTCCATAATAAAGAGCTTTTAAAGTTTGTTTATTTTTCTGTAAAGTCATAGTAATAAAGCTATAAAGATAGATTTACACCTTCCCTTCTCCACACAATTCTATTGCCCTTCGGTAAACACCAGACTGGATTTCAAGATAAAAGTAGCTTTCATTTTGAAAAAAAAAGTATATGAAATGTCCCATATAGCTTTTAGTTTTAATGAAAATTTAAAATAAGTAAAAGCACAGCAATATCCCATTAACACTGGAGAAGGCAGCCAACACATCAAGTCAGTGGAAGAAAAGCCACACACTCCCTCCCTCCCTGCTAACCATGAAGATATGTGCCTTTTAAAATTGAATAATTAAAATCAATTTAAACACAAGTTATATGCAGAAAGAGAGAAGTGGCAGTGACTCCTATATTTAGATTGTTTGATGCATTCCATTATAAAAGTGATGGGAAGAAAATGAGATGACAGACTGCTGTTGGGCTCCAAACCCAACAGAACTGGCCACTTGTGAAGGGGAAACATACCCTCTCTCTGTAAACTTGCATGTCCCCATTTGCCCAAGTGTCCTGCAAAAGGAATTTGCTGCATTGGCAGTGTTTCACATTTATCCTAGAGGAGCTCAAGGGCTGTGATTATGTGTGGCACTTTTAGTAAGAGACGCTCTTTGCACTTGGGTGTTAAGGCCTAGGCACAAGATTGCCACATTATGTAAGTGGTAAGAATGAACTCTTAGTTGTCAGTTCAACTGTGGAGAGAAACACCATAAATAATACACTTTAGCCCTTCAATTAGTGCTTCTATTGTTCCCGTTCAGTAGAGCTGATAATACATGAGTTTTTCATCATCCACTTTCTGGTCTGTTACTACATTAAAGGTATTATTTCCAGCACAATGACTACCATTACACCCATGATCCAATGGTTTATACTCTGGGGGGAGGAAAATCTATTTATAAACTTGGCTGACACATTTGTGATCATAAAAGTTCCAGCAGGAGGAAAGATAATGACTATCCAGATGCAAAACATGAGGTATTATGTACAAATTATGTACTGGCTTTCAATATGATATGTTCTTTGCTTCAGTTATTAGTGTTGAGAAGCAGTTTGTTTTGGGAGAGCAATTTTCATGGAAAAAAGGAAAATATATCTGGATTGTGGTAGTGGATACCAATGCATAGTAGATTACTCAGCTCCTGTTATAAATGAAAAAGCTTTTGAGAGTGTACAGTGCCCCTATTTAATTAATAGTGGTTGCAATGGAGTGGTTTTGTTCTTTTTTCTTTTGGTCTTTCTTTATGTAAGCTATATTCTATTTCTTGAGCTAAATATAGAATGCTCTACAGCTGCTGGCAGTAACTCCTGAGTTTCATTCTGAAGTTACATTTACAAATCCCATTGCATTTCAGGGGCACCCAACTCCTTTTCATTTCCTTAAAAATCACAGCATTAATCTATAGACATTTTAATATCTTCACATCAATAAAAGAATTGCCTTGTTATAGACATGTTCTTTACGTTTGATTATCCTAAAGAAGTTCCTAAAGAAAACTTTGACATGGATCAGTCTTGCTTCTGTCTTGCCCCTCCTAAAGGTTGATCCAAGACTTCTCAGAGTGCTGACTGGGCACCCACATTTATTCCTATTTGTTCTGGTGTGGCTCCTTATACCTCAGGCTTTACTCTAACCAGGAATGAAATAGCAGAAGCTGTTGGATGGTGGGGATATAGTTACAATAGTGGCTGGCAAAAACATGTATGTTCCATAATCTGGGCAAATCATGTCTTAATAAAGACAAACGCAAAGTGCTCCACTTAGGAAGGAACAATCAGTTTCACACATACAGAATGGGAAGCGACTGTTTAGGAAGGAGTACGGCAGAAAGGGATCTAGGGGTTATAGTGGACCACAAGCTGAACATGAGTCAGCAGTGTGATGCTGTTGCAAAAAAAGCAGACATGATTCTGGGATGCATTAACAGGTGTGTTGTGAGCAAGACACGAGAAGTCATTCTTCCACTCTACTCTGTGCTAGTTAGACCTCAGTTGGAGTACTGTGTCCAGTTCTGGGCACCACATTTCAAGAAAGATGTGGAGAAATTGGAGAGGGTCCAGAGAAGAGCAACAAGAATGGTTAAAGGTCTAGAGAACATGACCTATGAAGGAAGTCTGAAAGAATTGGGTTTGTTTAGTTTAGAAAAGAGCAACAAGAATGTTTAAAGGTCTAGACAAATTTATTCCTGCCATCAGGGCAGAGGACTGGACTCGATGACCTGTCGAGGTCCCTTCCAGTCCTAGCATTCTATGATTCTATGAAATAATGGTCCCATAAAGAATTTCAGTGGATATTAGATCAGTCCCTAAAATCCAATTCTGACAAAAGAAAACTCATACGTAGCCCATGAGCCCAAGTGGAAATGAATTGAAGTCGCTGGTGTTCCATGCAGATGAGTCTCCTGGCAAAATTGCTGTGGGGCTCTCAATGTTTTTAGAGGTGGATTCCTGAACTCCCTTAAGCCATAAAAGGAAAAAGTATATATACATTCTGAGATGTAGGGTTCTTCTTACAACATATAAGTGAAGCTTACACTATTGGATAGGTTGTTACATTTAGTAGTTGTAATATTTAGCCGTTTGATTTTTTTAAAGATAATTTCTTCATGTTTTGCTAGTACAGTCCTATGAATTACTGACATCACTTTCATAATTTAATAAGGAAAAAGAACAGCACTGTATTCTATAGCAGTCTCAATATAAAATATTTAAATACTCAGGAGTTTAATACTGAAGTTTACAAGGTGTTTACAAATCAGATCCATGGTGCATCTAGCAGAGTTATAGGATACAAAGACAGACTAAAACACTAAAGGAGTTTAATGCTAACTACTAAACTGACCAATAACAGTTGAAGCTCTCAAGGGATGGTGGTAAGTGGTGCGTATGAATGGTGTGTGTGTGTTTTACATTTTCTGATGACGTTGTTTAAGTGGGATATTGGGATATTTAAAAATGGCAAGCACAAATATATCTGCCTATTGGAATTACATTTTAATAAGTTTTCTGTGGTTGTTCTTTAATCTCAGGCATTTGTTGATACCTGAAATTACCTGGCTTCCTGAATTTAATTGGCAACGTTATGTTAGAAGACATGGGTTGTTTCCAAACTGTTTTGTATTCTTTATCTTTTAAAGTAAAGAATCACAACATCAGCAATTGCACAACAATATCTGGGAACATCCAAAATTAATTTTGTATGGCAAATGTCTCATCTTGACATTAATATATTATGTCATTATAATAAGCAATGAGAGTTGAAAAATAACCTACTTCACAGATAAACTCTGTTAAAATATATGTTTATATTATATTGCTGAAAAGTCCAGAAAAGGTGTGGGGGGGGGAGCGGGGGAGGAGCGGCAGAACCAGTAAAATGAAAGCAAGAAACATAAATCAATAAAGAAGTAAAAGGTGTTGAAACTGCTACAGGAATTCCTAGCAAGCAACTCACAATTGCCTGTGTTGCATTGCCTCCTTATGCATACTGAGAAGGTAAAGAGAAGTGTAAAGAAAAGAATGTCTAGGGACTGAGACACCTCACAATTGTGTAAGACTTCAACCAAGCACTTAACCATGTCTTTAACTTTAAAATGGGAATAGTCCCATTGGCTAAAATGGGACAACTTATGTGCTTTAGTTAACACATGGTTAAGTAGTGAGACTTAAATAAACTGTAACTTAAATTTCAGTCAGTGGGAGGGACCCTATATTTCTTAACTGAGCCAGGGAAAAATTTTCCCCTGAGGCTGAAAGTATAGTTCTACTCTGCTAATTACGGCCTCAATCCATCAAGATGATCTCTGTGGGTTAGATGAGGGAAGCTGACGGCCGCCATGCGGGGGCTTGTAAAGAAGGGGTGGGGCCAGTGACAGTCAGCCCCCCACACTGCCGTGTGTTGTCTCACACCCCAGCCCTCAGTGCTACATGGAGTGCATGGTGCGGTGCGCCAGCAGCAATTTAAAGGGCTTGAAGCTCCTCTCCAGCCATTGCTGCAGTAGGCCCTCAGGCAACTGCCCCTTGCCCCCACCCATCCTGTTGGTGGGCCGAAGTCAGATTCTTGCCTTTGCACAGAGCTCTAGTGACAGCAGCACTCCTCCAAACAAGTGTAAGGATCTACCCACATAGATCGACTTGCAGGATTAGGACTTTCCTGGGAGCAAAACCAGTCCATTGTGGTTGTTCTGATGCAACACACTTAAAGATTCTTAATTTTCCCTCCACTCTAGGTACCCCTACTTCTGGCTGCATACTTATAATGTGGGAACTGATGATTGACTGTCATAAAGTGAGACCTGCTTAGAAAAACCTAGAAATGGGTGTTTATAAGCAGGTTCAGAAGTCTGTAGTTCAGATCAATCCCGTACTGGGAGACGCTGTGTAGAAGGGTGCTGGGTACCTTTATATAATGGCTAGCAGAAGAGATAAAGTGGTAGGATCAGAAGGGGAAGTGGCAGAGCACAGATGCTGGACAGGGAAAACCATCATAGGGAATGTGAGCTCAGCAGGACACAGGAAATCAAGGGAGAAGTGGCAGTCACCATGTGTTGCCAGTACATTAGTATTCTAGCTTGGATGGAATAGTCCAGAATCTGCTCGGTTAGTTTCAATTTCCTCTGAATTTTCCTGAATGTGTTGCCTGGTGGTAGAATTTACACAGCTGTCATGTGATTGCTTTGTATGGGTCGTGGCCTCTGAAAGAGTCACCATATGCTGTGATCTGAAAGTCCTGGCAGCTGAGTTTAGTCTAAGAGCTGTGAGAGTCGGCATGCTATTAACTGCTAACAAGAGAACTAGCGGCACCAGTTTGAGTGTGGATTTATTGTCCATTGGATTGCTGCTCTTTTTATTTTTCCCTGTGTGACATCTCTGAAAATTGATCCCTAAATTTCCTGGTTTTTTACTTGTCAGTGCTGGTGTCTTTGTGAGAGTGCCTTCAACAGGATCTAATGCTCTGTGGGTAATGGCAGGATGATCCCCAAGTACAAAATCCGCAAGAACAACAGATAAGGAGTCAGTTCTTAGTCACAGCACCAACAGATGGCCCACTTAACTCTTTCAATTTGTGGATATGAAGTTTCTTCTATGCTAGGAAGTAAAGGCTATCAGGCAGGTTTTCCAATTTTTATCCTTTTGTGAGCTATGTGTATATATAATCTAATATATGATTCATTTGGGCTTTGTGATACTCTGAGCAGTCATTGCTTAGGTTTCTGTGCCTAAGTATGAGCACAGAACATTGACAAATGCACCAAAATGGAAATAAACTGATGTGTTTCTTTCTATCTGGACACTAGTATCTATTTGCTGGAAGCCGCTATTCCTGCCAGTGCAGAACAATTAATGCCCTTTATTGGAACAAACCTAGCCTTGGCGGTGTGGGCTCACCACGTATTGGGATACTTGCATTATGTGGAGTGCTGCTCCCATACAAAGTGGTGTTCTAGGTGGCTGTAGGTGTGATCAGGCATTACTTTCCTATGGTAAATTCTAATCTTACTTTGTCTTGTTTTGTGATGCCAGATCAAATGCACATAGACCTAAAGGGAAGATGTATTTCCCACTCTCAGCACTGTAAGCCTCTCTACTGTCCAGAATCAGAAGGCCTGCTGTGTGCATACAAACTGTTCCTGCTGTATTAATCCAGGGATGAAACAATGGGGATCTGCATAGTCAGATATGGGTTCACTGGAGACACATGTACCAGGTTTATTCAAGAGTCTGATTTACTTTTTTGTTGTTTTAGCTTCCTCTGTGCAGCAGCTGTTACCTAGTTCTGGCTTCTTTTCATGCTATACTTAACTTTCACCAGACACCCCTCTTTTTCAGAATGCTAAGTGAGGCTTGCTGTCAGAGTTGTGTTCTCAGCATCGGTAAGAAATGGCCTAACCAAAACAAAACACGGAGGTGCTCAGTAGGAGTCATGAATGTAGAATAATGGCTTCTGTGTAAGAATTTACAGGTATGTATGGGCAGCAGTACTTTTAAATTAAGGTCACTGATTAGCAGTAGCCATCAACTAACAGTCTGCAAAATAACAGCTAGTAAACAGTAATGAAGACCACTTCAGGTATTGTGTTAAACAATGACATGAAATCTACACCAGCTTCAATTTATTTATTGTAAACTATTCTTTCATTCTGTGCAGTACCTCCTTTGGACTTAGGGGAAAAGATAATGCAGACAGCTGCCATCCCAGACACTGTCACTTAAATAGTACCTTTCAAGAGTAACAATCTACTGAAATAGCAGACTCAACAGACTTCACCAAGATGGGAAGCCACGCTGACTTTGAAAGAGTGAAACTGAATTCCACTTTACAACGGTTTGTCAGTGGTTTATGATCATGTGAAGAGAAAGAAGACATGTTGAGCCGAATATATCGACTTTAAGATCACCTCAAACATGCAGCTTAAAGGTCACTGTTCTTCATGGCCTCACCCATGATACCAGACAGAGAGCCACTTCTGAGTTATTGAGAAAAAGCTGATGGCCTGTTGAGTAGAAGATGGCTTTCTCTCTCTGCTACCAGAAATAGAGATGACATAGAGACTTTCTTCTCATTTGGAAGGTGCCTTTGGAATGGTTAAATTCATCAGTAGTCAGATCCTGCTTCCTCACCCATTGGTAAGTCCTGTCATATTTACTTAAAACAGATTTTTACTAAAAAATATTTCTCCTATTTTTTAAAAAAATTCATCCTACTTTTGTTTCATTCCAATCTACAAAAAACTTGTTTTATAAGGCAAAATACAATAAATTGCATGAGATATATGTATTGCAATAATATGTTAGTCCGTGTGTACATGCAAAACTGCTTGTTGAAGTAACACTAAATATTAATCTAGAAGATGTACATGGGGAGAAAAAAACAAATGGGCACCAACGCAAGCTCTGAAATGCATGCACATCTGAACATGCTGATTAATCTCAGACTTGTCACATACACATTTCAAGCTCTTAGCAGATAATTTTAAAAATCTGACACTTAAATGGAAAGAAAACAACAAATCTGTATCACAATATCTTTAGAACACAAGGAAGTATTCAAAAGTTTTTTTAAAAAAGACAAGAGAAAAGATTAAAGTTGTGTGGCTGCACACCAAATGATGCCACCTCATTTACATTTGGGTGTAAATATTTATAGGCCAAGTCTAAAACAGTAAATTGTTTATTCAAATGAAAATATGAAAAATGTATTGTTCTGCTCAGAGGTGACATTCTATCTGAGTTCTGTTTTAATTCTGCAGAAAAAGCACACTAATGCTTTGACTGGAATTCCATTCACTGAATACTCTTTCCCCCCGTCCTTCTGTCCACAAACACAAACCATAATATTTAACCAGAAAAATTAATAGTTCATTTCCCTATTGATTTTCAGCTGTGTTTTTTTGTTTTAGAGAAGAATTATATGTGACTCAATTCATAAATGGTGAGCTTTGCAGAATTAAGCATTAATTATTGCATTCTAAGATATGAATGATATGGAGTGAGACCCAAGTGCCATGAACCTCAAAATATACAAAGCAATTCTTTTATAAAAACTCAAAACGCTGCAGCTAGCTGAAGGGACTGCCAGCCGTAAAAGGATATGTTGTCATAAATACCAGTTCTTAGCATAGTCTACAATGTTTCTCAAAATTTGAGGCCTGGTCTACTCAAGTAGGTCAGTTTTAGCTACATGGATCAAGAGTTTGAAAAATTCATACCTTCTTTGTAGTGTTGTTAAGACAGCCTATATTCCTCTGTAGGCACCACTAGGTCATCAGAATTCTTCTTTGGGAGACAAATTACCTATGGCAACAGGAGAACCCCTCCTTTTGAGTGTAAATCATCTATACAGAAGTGCTACCCAGGCACAGTTGTGCTGCGGTATCATTTTGAGGGTAGACGAGCCCTAAGACTGACTCAATTTTTTAAAATAACTTCAAAAATAGTAAATTGAGATATTTTCCTGTTTTTCCTCCAGTAAAACTTTCCAGAGCTGACAATTAATTTTTAACACCTCACTGTACACACTAGACTTTTTATTTCTATAATACTCTGAATCTGCTTTAAATAAGCAGCAGTGTGTTATCTCTTCCTGCATTTTGACAATACTGGAACAGATGGGAAAGTGAGAATGCAGACAGATCATATTAATAAAGTTCAAATTCAATATGGAAGGGAAGATTATGAGAAGGGAACTATAAACTGTCATAAATTAACATTATCAGCAACAGACTGATAGGCCACGACTAGGAACAAGGACTGTGCAAGCAAATGCTATTGCTAAATATTTAGCCAAATATTTCCTGAGGCACAGTAGAATGATCTCTACATGCAGAATTGGATCCAAAGGCTTTATAGCAAAGGCAATCACTGCAGTTGTACTTCATAAGTATATTGTAACATGCACTCGAGGTTGCTTATTTTTGCTTTCAATTTTCTGTCTAAGCTTTCTTTGCAACTTTATTTAAACTTTTAATGAATTCATGTTGATATTCTTTAGTACCTGACCCCCTCATGCAAGTGAAATTGTAAGGGGAAAATAGCTTATTGCATAACACTATTGAAAGATGACTGGAGGTGAATCTATTTTCAAATCACTATAATTAAATATCAGAAGATGGCACTACATAGAAATAAAGATCTGGAAGGAAATCTCTCTCAATCAGTGGTTCTCAATATTTTCCAAGTAATGTCTCCTTTACATGTGTTTTTGCAGAGGTTTATGGAACAATTTCCCTGGCATTTGAGGAAGACCAAGTACTATTGTCTGGCAAACCAATTTTCACTGAAAAACTATGGAAAAGGAGGTGAGGCAATTTTAATCATCAAAGTAACTATTGGAGATTTTAATGCAGGTTAAGTATCATTCATGCAGACTATCCCCTCTAATCAGCAGGAGAGTCTATAATGAGAAATGTTATGATTCCAAATTGATATCCATTCTAGGCTCAATCTTGAAGTCATTACAATTTGACAAAATTGTCCTTGAAATATCCTGAAGTTAAAGGCTTGTTTATCCAGGACTGTAAAACTTTGCACAATATAAGCATCTTTAGGATGCTTTGCACAATATAAGCATCTACTGGATTTGGTAGCTTAAGATCAGGGAGTTTCCTGATAGCTTTATGAAGACACAGTTGAGGATCTTCCCCAATTGAAATATAATCATATTGTGTGTGTGTGTAGAGAGAGAGAGAGGGAGTGGGGGTGACTGACTGACTGACTTTCATGATGGTTGGTCAAATGTAAGACAAAGTACTTTCTATACTATGATTCCAAAATATATCTTGAAAGATAGCAGCTAATTTAGAGCCCATCATTTTATATGTATAGTTGTCCAGTGTGCATTTCTTTGCACAGACCAACATGGAATGTCTTCCGCTTTGTCACCCGGCCACCCAATAATGAGAGGTCTTTTTGTAAATCTTCATACACAACTCTGGGTTTAACTATCTTGAGTTATTTTGTACTATCTTCAAATTTTACAACTTTGCTGTTCATCCTCCTTTCCAGATCATTTATGAATATGTTGAATAGCATTGGTCCTGTTGCAAATCCTTGGGGGACTGTACTTCTACTGGGAAAATGGAACATTTATTCCCACTCTTTTTTCTTCTATCTTTATCCAGTTACTAATCTAGGAGAGGACCTTCCCTCTTATCCCAAGACTCCTTGCTATGTTTAAGACCCTTCGCTGTTGGGTCTTGTCAAAAGTTTTCTGAAAGTCCAAGTACTCCATATCAACTAGAACACTTTTGTGCGTGTTAATCTCATCACAGAATTCATGTTTCAACAGTCTATTAGATTTCCCTTCCCAATAGCCATGCTGAGTCTTCCCCATGTTGAGTCTTCTGTATGTCTTATAATAATTTCTATAGTTTCAACCAATGTGCCCGGTACTGGTCTATAAATGCCAAAATTGTCCTTGAAGCCTTTTTTAAAAATTGGCATTACATTAGGCATCCTCTTGTCATGTGGCACAGAGCATGGTTTAAATAGTAGGTAACATATGTAGCAGTCAGGATGCACTGGTGTGGTGTCCTGACAAGTCTCCTGCTCCATCTATGATAACCGTTCGCTGCATGCATTCCTGCATTTACTCCCCTGTTCACTGTGTTAACCACGCACAATTAGTCAACACAGCAGACTCCAAGAGAGTGCCCAAAGACCACAAAATCAGATAAGGATTGAAGGCTCCCGACAAGGTTTATTGTCAAATGAAGTACAATAATAGTTGTCAGTAAATAGGCTTGCCACTGTGCCACTATGCATATGTATCCACTGACAATGGACTCAGTTCAGTCAACAGTATGGATTCCCCTATTGCCCCCCTCGACAGGACAAAGGTGACTCTTTGGGGTACACTTTTATACACAGGTACAAACAAGATACATGTCACTCCTCATGTATCAGGTTGCAACCTCCTGTTGCTTAGTTACCACCCCTTACTTCATAATAGGGGGATGCAATTACGATCTATCATGCTGTCAGTTTAGACCTGGTCCTGGTTGGTATGTCTGTTGTTTGTGGGGAGGTGGTTGGTACCAAGATATAACAAGGTGTTCTGTTACAACCCCTCTTGAATATATTTACACCCTATGCTAGTAGCTCTTAGATCTGAGTGTTTCTGTAATTACAGCCCTGTTCCTGCCAACTTCTGTGAGCAGGGCCTGCCTCTTGCTCACAGCTTCACTTAGCTTTATATCAACAAAGTCTTGCCCATTGCTGTCTAGGCCTCATGCGAGGCCTGTGTTACATGGAGTATGTTTCAGGCCCTCATCTTACTACAACATACCAAAGTTAGCAGTTGTGCTATTTCATATGTGAGATTTTCTAGCATTCTTTGGTGTTATGAATACCATCTGATCCTGGCAACTTACTGCAGTGTAACTTACCAAGTAGTTCCAAAACCTTCTTTGTTAATGCCCTAATTTGGGACAGATTTGTCAAAAGAGAATGCTGATTGTTTGACAGGTTTATTTAATCTGATGTCCTTTAAAAAGACTGTTTTGTGTCTTTTGCTTGTTGCTCTTCAAATTCATTTTTGGCCTAATTGTACTTAACTTGACAGAATTTATGCCATTTGACTCCAACTTGTAAAGGATGTCTTTGTGCCTCTAACTATCTGATTTTTTTTCTGTTTAGTCAGGGTGGCATTTTTGGAGGGTTCTCTTTACTGTGTTTTTTTCCAGGAGGGTATAGGTTCTTTTTGATCCTATATTAAATAACTTCCATGTAGCTTTCTGGTGTTTGTCTCTTGTAATTGTTCCTTTTAATTTCCATTTAACTAGTCATTTTTTATGTAGTTGTTCCTATTTTGAAGTTAAATGTTACTGTGCTGGGATTCTCTGGTAATTACCCTCCTTTAGGTGGTTAAGGTGGTTACATTATGATTGATATTACTGAGCAGTTCCCTTATATTCATCTCTTGGTCCAGATCCTGTGCTCCACTTATGTCTAAATCTAGAACTGACTCTCTCCTTATGGGTCCATGGCTAGCTGCTCCAAGAAGTCATTAATGGTGTCTTCAAATTTTAACTCTGAATACTGTGCTCAGGTGGCATGTCTCCAGTCAATATAGTAAAGGAAATTTCCCATTATTATTGGATTTTCTCTTTGTAGCTTCTTTAATCTCCCTACTCATTTCATATTCACTATTACCACCCTGGTCAGGTGGTTAGTATCTCTACTGCTGTAATCCTTTTATTGAATCATGGAATTTCTACTCCATTGATTCTATGGTAGAGTGAATCATTAGGAAATGGATAGGTAAATGGACAGTAAATATCATAATGACACTACATGTCCACACCTTGAATATTATGTGCAGTTCTGGTTCCCCATCTCAAAAACATATACTAGAAATGGAACAGGTACAGAAAAGGGCAATAAAATGATTAAGGGTTTGAAACAGCTTCTATCTGATGAAAGAAGAAAAAGAGATTAGGTCTTTTCAGCTTCAAGAAAGAGATTATTCATGGTGGATATGGTAGAGGTCTATAAAATCATGAATGGTTTGAACAAAGGTTATTTACCTTTTCAACCTGAATGAGAGGTTAAATGAAATTAAAAGGCAGGAAGTTTAAAATGAACAAAACAAAGTATTTCTCCACACAAAGCAAAGTCAAGCTGTGGAACACATTGCCAGGGCATGTCATGAAGACCAAAAGGTCTAATTTCAAAAAAGAATTAAATAAGTTCCTGGAGAATAGGCTCATTAGTGGCTTTTTGCAACCCCATGCTCTGTGTTTCCCTAAGCCTCTGACTGACAGAAGCTGATCCATCCCATGTCCTCCAGTCCCACTTTAAAATTAACCTTTTCTGTTCATTCCATCCCATGTCCTCTGGTCCCACTTTAAAATTTACCTTTTCTGTTCATTCCCTGAGAAGCATCCAGCATTTTGCATAGTTGGAAAATAGGAAACTGGGTTAGATGGACCATAAACTAGACAAAGTTTGGCTTTTCTTATTTATGATTTTTTTACTATATTTGACCATTTTCTTTCTAATAAATTGCCAGTCACTCACCCTCATGGACTTTTTTTTTTAGGGTAGGGGGATCATTCACTTTTTTTTGGACAAATGGTTAATTCTTTTTTAATTATGTGATTGTAATAGGGAGAATATATATTTTACAGGGCTGATTTGAGGACTGATAATATTTGTAATGTCATATCTAAGAGAAGTGAAAAATGGCTTTGCTCATGAACCGAGAAACTGTGGTGTTTTGCTCTTAAGTGCCAGGCCTCTTTAATTATAACAGATTGGAATAGGGGGCAGCCATAGTAAGATTGGTTAATGAAGCTCAGCTGATTATGTTACAGTTTTTTCTAATACCATTATTACTTAAACATAAATCCTCATGCATCTTTGGTATATATAGTAATGCTATTATTTTCTCTTCTGTATACTGCATCTTTAATTTTGCACTTTGTATGAGATTACATGTTACAATACCATGGTGATTAGAATGGTATAAATGCCTCGTTGAGATTAAATTAATAGCTTTTAATGTCAGAAGGGAACCATTATAATTCTCTGCCCTGACCTTCTGCATTATGCAGGCCATAGACTTTCATCCAATAATTCCTGCATTGAGCTCATAACTTCTGGTGGAGAGAGAGCATGTCTTTTTAGAAAGACATCGGATCTTAATTTAAAGTCTTCATGTAATGCAGAATCTACCATTTCCCTAAGTAAATTGTTCTGGTATTAATTTGAACTTTATTTCTATCCTGAGTTTGTTTAGCTTCAGCATGTGTATATCTAATGTACTTGTACATGAGTTTATGTGCATATAACATGAACTGTGTTACATAATGTTACATAGAATTGTGTGGTTTAGTTAGGAACAATATAATCACTTTGGTGGCCCTTTCTGCTCACCTTATCTCTGCTTCACCCTCACTGATTATTTTTGGTTGTGACAGTTAGTGGAAAGGGATAGAAACATTCACACTGTACCTATATGACTGGGGGTATGGATCTAAAGAAATAAACATCTTAATGTTTGAATATTTGTCCAAATATGATATGATCTCATTTGAGCTGTGTGTTTTGGTCTGAAAATGACCCTGAGAATGCATGTTCTACTACATGTTTAAGTTATTTAGAAAGTCCACGTACTGATAGTAAATGTAAAGAATGAGAGAGTTGTGAGGTGTGTATTTTTATGAGTCTGCTAAATCCCTCAAGTTATCTATATGGTATTATCTGCCAGGCATTTATGCAAAGTAGATTGTGAAGGGAGAAATCAACAGGAAACTAAACATTGGCAAAGGTGACACCCCCTGAGGTAAACAGCTTCAGTATAAAATCAAGGATTCCTGTGGCACCTTAGAGACTAGCAGATTTATTAGGGCATAACATTTCATGGGTAAAACCGACTTCATCAGATGAATTGGATTTTACCCACAAAAGCTTATGCCCTAATAAATCTGTAAGGGTATGTCTACACTACAGCGCTATTTCGAAATAAGCTATTTCAAAATAGTTAATTTGAAATAGCTTATTTCGAAATAACGCATCTACATACAAAATGCATTTAGAAATAGCATTTTGCTATTTCGAAATAGTGCGTCCACACTGAGTGGATGCTGAATCGCATTTAAGGCTGGCCGAAACCAGGTGTGGCAGGGCATCCGGTCAGGAGTTACTTTGCGGCCTGTGCTTAAAGGGACCCCCCCCCGGACAGCCAGTTCTCAGGTTTCCCTGCTTGCTTGCCTATCTCAATGAGGGACAGCAAAGCATTTTGTCTTTGCATGCTCTGGTTGCTCTCACTCGGGACACCACAGCACTCTGCAACATGGAGCTGCCCCTGGGCACTCTGGTGCTTCTTTTGGACGCGTTGCTGTGAGCCTGTCTGCACTTTCTGCAGGCTGCCATCCAGGAGGTCCACTGGGGGCCCGTCTGTATCCAGGAGGCCCAGCGGGAGAGCTTCCACCCTGAGGAGCACTAAGGGCCTCCCTGGTCTGCCCCACTGGGGGCTTGTGCCTCATTCCTCCCTCACAGCCTTCCACTTAACACCCCCCCCAGCCCCCCATCCTGATGTAAAATAAAATACACGTTTTTTCATGAACACAAACTCTCTTTATTTAACAAAACTGGGGGGGGCGGGGAATGAAACTCTGGTGAGACTGGGGAAAGGAGGCAGGAGGGGAGGAGAGAGGGTGGGAGAGGGGAGGGGGAAACCTGGCAGGAGGGAGCTGGAAGGGGGACACAAGGGAAAGAAGGGGGAGGGGAAGCTCAGGGGTGAGGGTCTCACCGGACCAACTTGATTTTCATGCAAACCTGCTCCTGGGTTTGCATGTGGCCTTTGGTGGCCAGGCTGGCAGCTATCCTGCCATAGACGGCCGCATTCCTCCATCTAGTGCAGAGATCCCCCCAACCTGAATAAGGTCCATGATCTCCACCCTGGACCAGGAAGGTGCCCGCTTTCTCCGGGCCCTGGCAGGCTCCTGGGAGCTGGCAGACTACTCCTGGGGAGTGGTGGAGGGCTGGCTGCTAGTGGCTTGCTGGCTCATGTTTTGGGGCCCTGGGTCAGGGGCAGTGACTGCTGGCTCTGGGCTGGCAGGCTTGGAGCTGGCACAGGCACTGTGGCCAGAGTCTACCCCTTTAAGGGCTCCGGGGAAGGGGGAGGGAGAGGAGTGTTCTTGGTTGAGGCTGGAGTGGCCACCAGGGCACCCTGGGAAGGCTGGAGGCCCCCTATTTCGATATAAGTGTCTACACAGCACTTATTTCGAAATAGCTATTTTGAATTTGGAGTTATTCCTCATAGAATGAGGTTTACCAAATTCGAAATAAGCATTCTGCTATTTCGAATTAATTTTGAAATAGTGGTTTGGCTGTGTAGACACTAGGAAAGTTATTTCAAAATAAGGGCTGTTATTTCAAAATAACTTTGCTGTGTAGACATACCCTAAGTCTCTGAGGCCATGTTTACACTACGCAGAAGAGCGATGCTGATGCAGTCAATCTTCTGGGATTTGATTTAGTAGGTCTAGTGAAGACCTGCTAATTCAAACTGAGAGGATGCCACTGTTGGCACCAGTAGTCCTGCTCATCATGGGGAGTAAAGGAAGTCAATGGTAGTGTTGCTTGGTAACAGGGATTGTAGCCCACACATCGAATCCGAGTGGTCAGAATATGTACATCTACCCAGAGAGGGAGGATGCTAGCAAAACCTGTTTCCAAAGAAGTTTACTTCAGAGTGACCAAAAGGGATCTACAATGAAGCTTGTCCTGCAACCATGACATAAGAGCTTTAGAAACTGATCATTCTTCAAACAGTGATTAACGCACTTATATGGTTTCTGTTGCTGGAAACAAGTTTAAGTTTTTCCAGTTACAGAATAACTCAGCTACCCCTCTGAGGCTTTTGTTTCTGTTGGTTGCTTTACAGTGCAATGACTTACAAATGCCACACAATTTGCTCCTATCTCAATGGCTCACTGAATAATGTAGCATATATTTTAAGCCACTCATTAATTCAGTGCTATCTGTATCATAGAAATTGTTTTCTTCCTCTTCTTTGAGTAGCCAGTATAGTCTCTTATTTGGTAACAGTCAGGGTCCTTACCTGTCAGACTCACGACTTAAATTCCACATATGGGTCTGAAAAAATCCATTATCCACCTCAGTGGCATAGTTGAGATTAGTGTACGCTCAAGAACATGATATTCATGAATAGAACTGAGAAAATAATGGTCGTTGTTAAATGTTAACAAGTGATTGGTAGTTACAGCACTTTACAAGGAAGCACCATATACAAATTTTATGGCACTTCCTCAGCAATTTTCAGAGCCAATTTCATATTGATAAAAATGTATCCTAGCTATGAGGCTTAGCAAGTGACATCTGTTCTCCCTGGAAGATTTAACTTCAAAGAGTATTAATACAGTGTTTTCCCCCCTTTTTTCCTTTTTGCAATTGTCATACATTTGACACAACCATAATAACCTAGTGGAAACGTCACAAGGAATTTGTTATAAAGAAAATTGATAGGCAAGCTAACCTACAGTTGCTTGTGTTTTCGTTTCTTTCCCTTGTTATTGTGCAGAACATTCAAATTGACTTGAATTTCAACTCACAGTTTCCGATGAAACCTGGCAATTTTCAATGCTTAGTTAAATCTAAAACTACAAACACAATCAACAAACTATCTATAACATAATGCACAGTAACATGCGTCTACTAAACACATAGGGCTAGATCCTCAGCTGCCTTGAGCTTACACTCTACATCAAAGGGAATTTGGAAGGTTATTATATGTCACTCTTATTCTTTTTATCTGAGGGCAGCTGGGTGTCCTGACATGGATCAGCCAAAGTGCTCCTGTAAAGTGTGCAGGTTGGAGAAGTCTTATAGATATAATTTAGCTGAGGACTGGGTGAAGTTCTCCATATTCCCTTTTTGCCCTTAAAATATTTCCTTTCTTCATTACGTGATTCTATGTGGAGAGTATGTTGCATTAAGCCAGAATTAGACTCTCTGAGAATTCCCCTGTATTGGAGGAATCCTTAGCAGTTGGCTGCTGGGACCACACGAAGCACTTTCAATCAGAATCTTGAAACTGGATGGTACTAATCAAATATATTCAAAATTACAGACAGTTGAGAATGGGAACGAAATTTCCCAGAAATTGATTCTCCTTGTTTTGTGGTCAAAATTTTCTGATTAGTACAATTCAGCAGTCTTGTAAATTTGAGCACAGTAAACTCAAAAGTGGTGGTGGTGGGCAGGAGACAGACAAAGAAGAAAGAATAAAAGTTTTCACAGACTTCTACCTGAAATGAAAGTCTGCCCCTTGCTCACATCTAATGAGCATTCCATAAGACAGCAAGAACAATGTGGAAATAAATGCATGCCTTAGCATGCACAACTAGAGAGAGATCTCAGCAGGAAGTTAAAGCTTCCCCAAAGTTTAGAAAGTGGTTTTAGTTCAATTTCACATTGCATTCTGTCATTCAGTTGTTAAAACCAGTTGGCAATGGAGGTAGGGGAGAAGTTCCCCAAAAAATTATTCACAGAAAAATGCCAAAGTTAATTGGATGCATTATTCACAATGAATAATTCTACCCGATCTTATATTTGCTTTCTTGGCTTTCCAATATTTGTAAGTGGTGGTGCAAAATGAATGAAATATTTTTCTTGTTTGAAAGTAGGTGGCCCATTCAGTGTACAACATCACAAAGCCAAGGTTTGTTTCCTGGTTTGCCTCTTGTGGCACATTCCTCACCCTACCCCTACACCTGGGCACTTTCCCCATTCTAATCTTTGAATCTGTTCTTCAGCATACCATTTTAGATCAACATCATTTCCAAGTAGATGGCAACTTACATTTTGCATTGCAACCAAAGTTCTTCTAACACTAATGTCCTGGGTTTTTTTCCCACAGCAGTAACTTCCCCTAGCGCTGTTAGTTTCCACAGTAATCTCAATATCAGCCAATACAAAGTGAATTAGAGGAAAGGGGAATCTTTTGACTGACTTGAGCAAACTTTGAATCAATCTTATTAGCACTAAAAAACCCCCACCCATCTTCTCTTAACTTCTACATTTAAGGTTGAACTTTCATATTTTAAATTATCTGGGGGAAAGGTGGGCAGAAATTGTCTGTGACCAGTGCCCGGAGTAGTATGATCTCAGTCTTTACTGGGGCCTTTGGCTACTATTATCATATAAAACTTTTCACTATTAATAATATTGCCTATAAAAAGTCTTAGAGTGATAGCTGTGTCAGTCTGTAATTTTTAAAAATGAGCAGTCCTGTGGCACCTTAGGGTGCATCTACACAATGTCCTAAACTTGAAATAAGATACTCAATTTGCGCTATGCAAATTACATATCTTATTTCAAATCTGTTTCGAAATATCTTATTTTGAACTTTGGTGCATCTACACAGCACTACATTTTGAAATAACATGCTATTTTGAGCCATCCCTTAACCCTTGTGGAATGAGGGTTACCAGGTTGCTGAAATAGCATGCCTGTTATTTCAAAAAATATTTCGAAATAACAGGCAGCTTGTGTAGATGCCTGATAGCTATTTTGGGATTCCTCTAGTATCCCGAAATAGCCGTCAGTGTAGACGTACCCACACAGACTAACAAATACATTATATCATGAGCTTTCATGGGTAAAACCCACTTTATCAGATCAGTTGGAAAGGGTTTTACACAAGAAACTTCATGATATATATTTGTTAGTTTCCAAGGTGCCACAGGTGCTCTGTTGTTTTCAATATTGCCTATATTTAGAAATAAATCCAGTCACCATCTTGGAGGCTTTACTTATTAAAAAAAATCATTTGTAGCTGTGGAGCTTCCTTTCATCCCTCCTTTTCCCCTGCTTTTCTTCTTCATATCCCACCTCCCCCATCCACTCATATCCTATAAGTGAATGATACTGCTCCCGAATGACAGGATTATAACAACAAAATAGCTGTGTCTGCTTATCTCCTTATTTCTCAGAGGGGACAGTGACCTCAGCATTGCACCTCCCTTTCCTCTCACTTAATTCTCTTCTGTTTTGAACATGGATACCAAAATGGAGGGTAAGTGATTTTGGAAGGGCTGACAGTGAACAGACATACTAAGCAAGATCTGGCTGTTGTATAAGAAAATTGAAGTTCTTTGAAGCACATCAGGATTAATTTGGTCCACAGATGATATTACCTACAGGTCCCCCCCTCCCCTTGTTTTATCTGTTTCATCTGCCTGAGATTTGGATGTATAAAAGACTATATTCAATTTCTTCATTTATTTCTAAATACAGTTTTAAACACCCATCACATAATTAAACATCTGAACTGTGTTTTTAGGGCATACACTAATGAGTTATGTAGTTACATGAGGGGGGGGGAGGGATGTCGGAGAAAGAGTGTCTCCTAATTTCATCTGAATCTAAATATACTTTCCAAAAATATCTAAGCTCTAGAAATAGGAATCCCATCTAATGACTGGTTTAGTAGATCTCATCAGAAAATAGATTTTTCATCCTGTGAAAAAATGTGATTTCATTTTTTTCTTCACAAATTCCAGTGTAAATCAAAATTCCAAAAAAAGCATAAAAACAAAATGATGAAAATTTCACGTTGTCAGTCACAATATTGTTTTAATTAATATGCAATATTTCATTTTGATTTTAACATTTTTAAAATGTCTATTTTACAAAATGAAGTGCATCTTTAATGAAACATTTCTTTCCAAAAATGTCAAACCAGGTTGTTTTAAAGCATATTTTAAAACAAAGTTTCATCAAAATAATGGTTTTGTGGAAAAAAATTGGATTAGTTGAACTGGCATGTCATGATGCAAACTCTTTTGATTAAAAATTCCCTACCAGCTCCATATTGTCTATGTTTCATTCTGCACAGTAATATGTCATCACATTTGAAATGGGACCATTTAAGTACCTTACACTGATTTTACAGGAATTCTATCTAAAGTATTTATATGGTCCCATTTCCACTGTATTGCAGCATTTCACAGTCTCTCATAAATTTATCCTCACAAAGGAAGTACCTTTACCCTATTTTTCAGATGGGGAAGTGAGGAAAGATAAACCAGGAGTCTTACTGAGGTCAAACAATGCCTCTAGAAGAGCAAAGGAATTGAAGCACCCTTGGTTGGTTTCAGAAACCGCTGGACCAAATGTGATGCATCCAGTTTGTGACAATGCTCTTGGGAATTTATTCAGATGAACCCGTTTCAAATTACAAATAGTGTAACAGAAACAGCTCTGAAGAGAAAGTGAAACAAAGGAAATAATTTCTTTTGAGTACTTTTGAAACTTATGTCTTTATTTGTATCAGATTTATTTGTATCAGATTGCATGAAAAATTTATATTTTTCTTTGTGATATTTCATAAAAGACCCATTTTGATGCTTCTGATTTAAAGGGAAAGTTATAGGCAGAAGACTGATTATGCAACAAATTGTTTATTGTTTCACATTTTAGCTCTGCCTCAAGGAAGGAAGATAGAGTATGAAAGAAAAATAAATCTTCCAGCACATACTGAAAAATAGCTACAAATATTGCATAAATGTACATCACAGTACAATGAAATAGCAAACAAATATCACACTGAATATAAAGCAGGTGTGCCATCTCCTTACTCTTTACCCTGAAATACATTTTTAACAAAATGTTTCCAGGTAGTTTGTTTTTAATATAACTTGTAAGTTTAAAAAAAACAAAAACAAAACCAAAACAAAACAAAACACACCCCTCATATTTTCCATCCAAATTGAAGGCCAACTTTACAGTCAGGCTTCTTTTAAAAGCTCCATTTATTTTATTTACAGCCCTCTGAAAGTAGAACTTAACCCTCACAATTGAAAACAAGTCTGGGCATGTAGTAGGTAAAGGAAAGGAATGGAGCATTTATAATCTCCAAAATTAATCCTATCCATAGCACTGATTCATTCTGGCTGTGGATGCATCATATAACCATTATGTGCATTAGTAAAAAGCCAAATCCCATTTCAGAGACAAACAATGTATCTAAACTGAACTGCTCTTTGCAGACATGACTGATTGATCGATTTATTTATTTATTTATTTATAATCAAATCCCATACTAAAACCTCCCAAGTAAACATAGCTAAGTAAAAAAGCTATGAAGAAATTTCATAGAAAAAAAATAAAACATGGGTTGTTCTGGGGGGTTGAAACTGAAAGCTTGACACTGGCTCATCCCAGAGTTTGTGACTCTTTCAAGGGACCTTAGACTTACACTTCTGGAGCTCTCCAAGTATTCTTGGTTACTCAAAAATAGTTGGTTTTGCATGACTTTGATTTGACTAACCAAACTCATTGACTAACTGTTCAGTTGTCATTAGTTGCCCAAGCCCTTGAATCTCAACTTACCTGAACTCCAAGGAAGTTGGATCCAAGTCTGAAACTGAAATCTACAGCTATTTAAATAAATATCCAAACGATATCTCCTGGGGGAAAAATCCGAGGAAGGTAAAACCAGAAAAAAGATGGCCACGCCCCTGGATCCTAGAATTTTTCTGGGTATGTAAGTGTTATTTTTAGGAAGTATGCTTGACAACACTTCTCTAATTGCAAAGCAAAAAGGCAGTATGCATATGCTGGAGATTTCATTCAGCAATTTGCTTTCTGAAAATCAAAAGAGCTGTATATGTTCCTTTGCAACTGACATCATCTTATGGTGATAAATGAGCTGTATTGCTTCAACCATGTCATAAAAATGACAACTGATTTATGTAAGGAGGCCGACGGGAGTGTTTATTTTCTTATATTCGTTTTTCAAGAACTTGCATACTGATATCTTTCCTGTGTTGACCTACTTACATGGAAATTGAGTCATGGGAAATCTGTATGTCGGCCCCAATTCATCAAAGTACTTAAGCACCAGTGTAACTTGTAGCAAGTTTGTAGTGCAAAGGGCCTATTTTTATGCTTAATATTACATGAGTATATAAGTACCTTACTGAATCAGGGCCTTAATTAGGTCTCAATTCTGCAATATATAATGAGCACTATTGTAAAATGCTAACCTTCCTCAGTTCCCATTGGGAGCTTAGGGTGCTTAGCATCTTATGGGAACCATCAGCACTTGTCAGGATGAACTTCTTAATGAACAGCAATATGGGCAATGTTGACATTGCATAATGCTTCATTAGAGGCTGCAAGAGAAGGGAATTATGCTTCCTTTAGGAGGCTGCTCTCAGCAAGCATCAAGCAAAAATATCAGTCAGATACTAGAGATAACTCTTCTTTGTGGACAAAGGGAGTGGAAATGTTGTGGCACAAGGATCTTTGAGCTCTCACTCAGCAATGATTGGCGAGAAAGATGATAGCCCTTAGGTGGAAAATAATGTGGCATTGTTCCCCAGTGCTTAATGGTTATGCCTACGTCTACCAGAATGCCTTCAAAGAGCACTTCTTTTTACTAAAATATTGTTTTTACAGAAATGGAAATTTTTCATGGCAACTTTTATTGACATTTATTGATAGAATAAGGTGAAGTTATTTTCTCTGCACAGGCCTAGGACAAGGCCAACATCACTTAAGTTTTTCTGAAGCCCTTACTTAGAGCTAAAATGAGATTTAAGAGAAGCATAAGGTTTGTTCTGGCCATTGTTGAATTGGAGTGAATTCTTAGGTCCTGATTCTGCAAACAATTAACTTTATCGAAAATGAGCAAAACTGTTTGCAGTAGCAGATCATGTATTATTGTTTCTGTGTCTTACTATTAATTTATTAATAGTTTTTGCTAGTACAGGATTTTATTTCTAAACAAATCACAAAGGGTATGTCTAGACTACATGCCTCTGACGACAGAGGCATGTAAATTAGACTACCCGACATAGTCAATGAAGCTGGGATTTAAATATCCCCGGCTTCATTAAAATAAAAATGGCCACCATGCTGTGCCGGCTCAGCTGATCATCGGCACAGCGCGGCAGTCAAGGCACGGATCGGTCGACAGGGAACGCCTTTGTCGACCGCTCCTGTAAACCTCGTTTCACGAGGCATAAGAGAGCGGTCGACAAAGGCGTTCAATGTCGACCGATCCACATCTTGACTGCCGCACTGTGCCGACGATCAGCTGAGCCGGCACAGCGCGGTGGCCATTTTTATTTTAATGAAGCAGGGGATATTTAAATCCCGGCTTCATTGACTATGTCGGGTAGTCTAATTTACATGCCTCTGGTGACAGAGGCGTATAGTCTAGACATACCCAAAGAGCTAAAACTGTTTTGTACTTGGTACATACATGATGATGTAATTTAACCAGCTTTTGTTTGTTTACATGGATATTTGTGTAGACATCTATGATTATTGAGAATGCTTTTGTTGCAATTTTTCTTAGAAAATAGTTGTAGACTTTTTTTATCATAAATCTTGGAATACATGGAGATTAAGATAGGTGACAAATACCCAATTTCTCAAAGGTGTTCAAGTTTTTCTTTGAGGATATGGACCAACTTGTGTAGCTAAGAAAATTTTGATAGAAAGTGGGACAATTGAATCATGAAAATGTTCATGAAATTTGTATTCTGGCCTGCTTTAATGCAGCCATGTTCATGAAATTCTTTCATTATTTCTAAACAATTCCTTTCTTTCAATAATCTGGATTATACCTACAATAATACAGAACTTCACATCCATAGGCCAGGTTAGAACTTGTATTGTGAGACTATTTTTGGCTCATTCTTAGTTTTTAGTTTCACAGCATATGGTGTAGTGTCTCTTATTTTCCTGACGTCAGATGGCCTGAGGCCAGCCTGGGGGCATCTGTGTAGAAGCCATTTCTTTTGTTTGGATCAAAGAACATGAGTGCTGACTTAATGTTGAAACTGTGCTGCAGCTCACTTAATTTTGTGCTGAAATTCTGCTCCCTTGACCACTGAATTTGGCCTTGTGATAGGTTCCACCAATAGACATCTGGGAGACAGAGAGGGAGGCAATCGAAGGCAATGGAACAGACTCTCATTAACTTGCATAGAATTTGAATCAAGACCTTGGTTAACTACTGGATGTTATGCATCTTTTTTACTAGGTCATATTTTCTGAGCCTTACAGTTTATTTTGATCTGAATTTACTCTCTGATTGCATAATTTAGAATCTGGCTTTGATTTCTCTTACTGAGAAGAGATTTTTTTCTATGTTAGCAACAACCCGCATTGCTGAATTATTTGTTGTGCTTTAATTAAGCTAATGTAATATTTTGTTTAACACAGCTTTGGATAATATAGTCAACATAAACAATCATGCATGTGTGACCTTCAATAATGTTCTTAGGAACTTGCAGCTCTTGAAATGGTCCCTAATAGCAATCACTGGAAAAATCAAATGTGGACATCTTGGCATTCTCATTGTCAAGATTCAACTGGCAGGAGCTATGTGAAACTTAAAGCCTTGAAATAGAGCGTATAGGCATATATTATCCTGATAAGAAAATAGTTAATTATGGATGTCTTTTTGTCTTAAAGTGCTTTGGGTGTTGATCTTATTCTTTCTGCAAATATCATTGCAATAACATGGTTAATGTTACACAATTTCACTCTACTGGTCCAATTTAATCTAAATATACCTCCAAACTGTTGAAAAATTTCCCCAACTCATAGTTATGCTCTGTGTGTGATGTTCCTGTCTTTGCTTATTGCATATGGTTGATTTTCATATTTTATGGTGTGGTGCCAGATTTTATACCCATGATTTATATTTTGATCCAATGTTAGCAGAGAGCTTTGAAAATTTGGATGTAGATGTACAGGCAGTTGCATCTTGGAAGAATTGCAGTATTAGTTGTGGCGCCGTTTTGTTTTAGTGTGAACATATAATCAGTAAAGTTGAATCTCTGACTAGAATATTTTTAGGTGCAGCACTGCTGACAAAGTTATATCCACACAAACAAATAAAAGCCTTATGATAGGTTTCTTTAACCCACATTAAATATATAATAGTCAATTAAAGTAATAAAAATATACATTTCTCAGCCTACCATGCATCAATTCAGCTAATTTACTTAATACTTTCCTTATGTATACATCTTCTGTGATCATTCCAGAATAGTAGTACAGACTCCACTCTTATATGTAATGGTTGGAAAGCTGGGAAAACACATATGAAATCCTGGCCCCCCTCCAACATCAGTGGAACTTTGTCACTGATTTCTCAGGGACCAGGTCATCTTATACAAGACCTAACTGAGCCAGTTTATTTGGGAGTATTAAATAACAAGGACTAACATCCGTTCAGGTTGGTTGTGTTAAACAGAGCTATTTCTCATTCACAAAAATAATCTTAGGGCTTGTCTACATGGTCGTCATGTTCTGCTGTCATTATACGGGTGTATCTTCCAGTTTGGATGCTCTTATACAGAATAAGAATGGCCTTGTTTAGTTTAATTTATGATTCATTGATATTTCAAGTAAGCATTCACTGGGAGAATTATGGCAATATAATTAAAGCAGTACAATTATACTATACTGGTCAATATCTTGTGTGGACAAACCTTTAGTTCATTTATTCAAAGAGCGTACCACTCGGAGGCAATTCAAGAGGTTTGCAAACTCTCTACTTTATCTATGTACTTCCAAGCTCTTCAACTTCAGAGGAAGCCAAAGCTTTTCAGAACATTTTGTCCTGTCTTTACTAAGCCTGTAACTACATTATGATTCTGCCTTCAAAATACACCAAATTTCCTCCTTTAGCCCATTGGCTGTTCTATTCAGAATTTTATTTTATAGACATTTATTTGTCTGGAGAAAACACTGAAAATCTCTTTACAAACCCAAGTCTTCATAAATACTGTACATTCTATTCAATAAGACAAATAGCTGAGTTACCTATGTGCTGAAACACTACAGGGGAATGCAGTAGATGCTCCTCAACAAAAAATACCCACTTAGCATCAGAGCCAGAGCTCTTGGAGTGGTGGGAGGGAATTGAGGAATTGAAACTTTTTGGAGCATTCTGTAGGTTTCGGGGAGGTTGCAGAACTACTCAGTGAGCTTTGTCTTATTTGTTTCTAAAGTGTTTGGTTGTGGAAGGTTATCTTCCCTGGTCCCACCTCAGCTCCACTGCTTTCCAATTACTTCCAGTAACAGTGAACGTTTCCACCTACTTTTGTTTCCATATGGTGTTTTCTGTGTAAAATATTCATTGGGTTTAAAAACTCCACCCCAGTGAACACTCATTTTGGTCTCTGAGCACACTTGATGTTCAAAGAACTGTTTGTTGTCTGGGGAGGACAGGTTTACATTGACAGGTTCATGCTTCATAGCTTTCCCTTGCAGCCGGTGTGCTAATGGATCACTCTAGCAGAAGCGGTATTTTGGAGCAGTAGCTTCATACTCCCCCACCCCTTTCTGTTTCAATTCTAATTCAGGCATATGGGAAATCAAGAAGGTGAGAAGAGGGAAGGCTATATGGCAAGAGGGAGGGCCATCTATGTGAGGTTTCTTCACTGATGTAGAACATCAGGAACAAGATCCAAAATTACATTGCTGTAGCTCTACTTAATAGGATGCAAGTTTCTCCACCATAGAAATGGTAATGTGACAATGGCTCATAGCAAAGACATCGCACTGTTTTCTGAGTGTCTCTACACATATGTACATACACAAAGTCAAACACTTGATGTGAATGCAGACATTTCCGGGGCTCATTTCTAACAGTGGTGGGTGGGATGCAGCCCCGCTGCTGGGGACAACATATACTCTTGTGCTGTTTGCCAGCTGTGTGCATAATGAAAGTGATTGGTTATCTCCTTCTAATCACACTGGTACAAATGCTAGATTTACAGTGTACAGTGACACATCTGCAGAATATAAGTGCTTCAGTATCATCCTGTGAGGAGGATGTTCAGGTGGCAAAACAGTAAACAGACATTTGCTGAATAATGAGAACGACATCTGCATTTGGGATGATTCAGCTCCCGTTGGTGGGCTTCTGCCTGCGAGAGCATTGCATAAAGGGAAGGACTGAAAACTGAGCATTTGAAAAGTCTTCATATGTGTGTAGATGAAAATCTAAAGCTTATACAACAAACTCAGATCCTTCATCTCTCTGTTCCTGAATCTCCTTCTCCAACTGTAACCTTATCTCTTTCAACATCACCCATCTATCCACTTCCTCATGTCCTACCACCTGGCTTTTCTGTGACTTCCTGTCTGTCAATACAAATGAGTTCTTTTCTGCTCTGTCCTCTCTCTCTCTCTCGGTGTTTCCTGATCTTCTTTTCCTTGGCATTTGTGGCTTCTCTCCATGGTTTATTCTCCATTGCATTTGACTCTCTTACCCCCTCCCATACTACAATATCCACCCTGCCAACCTCTAGCCCTAGCTCAGCCTCAACATTCACTTCCTCTGCATCCACTCTCACACTGTGGAGTGTATCTCATAGAAATTCAGTGATTGTACTGACTACCCTGCATTACAAATTTGTTCTTTCTTCATGTCTGCTGTCTTCCTACCTAAACTACTCTACTTCTCCACCCTAATTGAATCCCATTTCCACAATCCCAGCAGCTCTTTTGCCACTTTTGACTCCCTCTTCACACCCTACCCACTTTCTGCCTCTGCTGTCCTCTTGGCACTGTTTGTGGCCAATTTCAAAATGCTGCTAAAAAAGATAACTTCCCTGGCCTGTTGCTTTGAGCATGTTGTCTGTAACTTTTCACCTCTCCCAAATCCACACATCAAACAAAATATTTATTTTCACTTTCAAGGTTGTTCACAGCCTATGTCAATGCTACCTATCATTTTTATATGCTCTCAGGATGTCATTTTCTACCTCTGTTTTGCCTGTGATTCTAGGCTTCATATCCCACTTATTACATATCCAAACACACATCATTGTGCTTATTCCCTTACTGCTCCTTATGTACAGAGTAAGCTTGTTGCAAACATCCACAAAGTTACTTCATTATCCTCCTTCAAAACACTTTTCAAAACTCTTTTTCACCATGAAGCCTACAAAAAACAACAACAACAACAAAACTTGACAATGGCTAGGCTACCGGTGTGCTGAAACCACAGCCTATCATGCTAAGCAACATTGTCTATTTGCTTCCTTATGCTTCCATGTTTGTATGTGTTCACCTGTTGTCTCTTGTGGTATGCTCAAATTATAAGCTCTTTGGGCAGTGACTGTTCTTGTTCTATATTTGTAAGACGTGTAGCACAATTAGGTCCTGAGCCATGACTGGGTTTCTTAGGCATTACTGCAGTACACATTATAAGGAATAATATACCTTGCAGATAACAGAGAAAGCAATGCCCCAATGGTTTATTCATATATTAGTTATAAGATAAAATAAAACAGACCTTAAAGAGCAACTGTTAAATACAACACAGTAACTACTTGGTATAATAAGAATATTTTGGCGAGTTGGGAATGATGAAATGTTGTCCACTGCCTCAGAAGAAAAGAAAATTAGCCTTTAAATCAATGGATTTCATATGGTGTGGATTGTACTCCAGAATTTGTATATAGCATCTGTTCCAGATGTATGTATGTATGTTTGTTGAAAGAGAAAGGGAATGTTATGTTTGAAAATGTCAGCTGGTTGTGGTCAACCCTGGTGGTGAGCTTAGAGTTAACTACAATCAGCTAACACATTTGTAAACACAGCCATTTTTCCTATCTGATGTATACTCTATGTATATGGAATTGTGTGTCTTAGGGTATATCTACACTGCACCGTTATTTTGAGATGACTAGCATTGTTTCGAAATAACAATGTGAGCGTCTACACAGCAATTCCATAATTTTGAAATAATGGATTGCTTATTGCATCTGTAAACCTCATTGCACGAGGAATAACGCCTATTCCAAAATAGTTATTTTGAAATAAAGCATGTATAGACGCTCCACTGCTGCTATTTTGAAGTAGCCCCTCACCAGAGCCATTCTAAGTTATTCCTCCCCAATGCCTGCTGGGGCTCTAAATCGAGATAGCACCTCTACATTAGGAAAGTCTGCCTTGGACTAATTTTGAGGCTTCCCTGCAGTGTAGACATGCTATTTCAAAATAAGCTATTTTGGAATAACTATTCAAGAATAGCTTATTTCAAAATAAGAGTGCAGTGTAGACGTACCCCTAGAGACATCAGGAGTTATATTCAACTGATACAATAAGTTATGAACTACACATAGAGTGGAGACTCAGGCTTAGGCCTAAGACAGAGTTCAGAGCTAAAATCAAGTGAACCCAAATAAACTCCTAGTTATGGCCAAAACATCGAAGCAAATTTAGGATCTATAATAATGAAGATGACAATGATTTGTATACACACAGATGTTACGTGAATGTGTTTTCACTGAGTTCAGGATCCCTGAAAACTCCATATTAGTATGCAGGTTACTACGTACCTAGGTTACTCCATTTATTGATGAAATGCAATTGACTGACTGTGTTTGGAATCAGGCCTCTAGAGTTTAGAATTCTTATTCTTACCTCCTCTGCTAAGGTTAAACTATATTTCAGTCGCTACAGTGCGACAGCATTGGCTTACAAATAACAATTGTTTCCAGGTTAGGATTTACAACATTTCAATGCAGTTCTTTTACCTTTAGGGTAGAATCAATGTAGGATGCTTTAAACTCCACAGTGCTAGTTTATGCATTGGATATGGCTAGCATTTGATACTGAACTTTAACAGTATATCGTTTCTTCTTCTATTAGTGGCTTTTTTTTTTTTGTATTTCATGACAGTTATCCATGGCTGTTTATACTCAGATATGTTGAACTGCATATTACTTTGTTTTTTAGCCATACATTTTCTCTCTTGAGACAGGTAAAATCTTTATGTTAAACATATTAGAGTTTCAATTCCATGCTTAGCAGAAAAACTGAAACATCACTCCATATACAATAAACCCAAGATATTTGGAATTAGTTAATTAAGATGTTTCAAGTGCTGTCAATAGGTTTTGTTTGCTTTTCATGCAGCTAAGGGATACTAGTCTTCATCAGATCTGTTCTGAGTAGGTTCAATTCCAGATTTCTGTGGTGTTTACCTCTCGGGCTAAATGTAGTCTGCTACTGCTTATATTGGAAGCAAATAAATAAACCTAGAAGAACGTGCATTGCTGAAAAAGGAAAAATGTTCTTAGTTTAAATATCTAGAGCAGTGGTGGGCAACCTGTGGCCTGTGGAACACACAGAGCCCATCAGGATAATCTGCTGGCAGGCTGTGAAATATTTTGCTGACTTTGACTATTCCCATGCCAGGAACTTGCTGGCTGCTGCTTACCACAGATCCCATTCATGAGGAACAAGTGAACTGCGGCTAGTGAGAGGTGCAGGGGGCTGTGCCAGCAGGTGGTCAGTGTCAGAAGAATGTCTTGTAGCCCACCAGTGGATTACCCTGAAGGGTCACATGTGGCAGGCGAGCTACAGGTTACCCACTACTGGGCTAGAAGCTTGAATTCCCCATTACAGTAGGATCCAGGCCTGCAATGGCAGGGAGGACCACAAAGGGGACAACTACCACAGGACTTGGCAATACAAAAGGGCCTAGAGCTTCCGTCTGCTGCCAGTACAACTGTGGCAGTAGTGGCAGCCAGAGCCCTGGGCCCTTTAGCTTGTGATGGAGCACCATGCTCTATGCTCTGGACAGTGCTAAAGGCTGTTTGTGGGGGAGTGGCACTCTCTGGGCCATGCTGAGGGCTACTTAGCCCAGACCAGCTCCACACTTTCCACTCAAGGCCCTGGGAGCGGAGCCCCTTGCCTTGCCCCTGGGTCCAGTGAGCCTTTTGGCCCCACTGGAAGTATCTGGTCTTCCTCATAAGCCGCCTTGAATATTTTAAATAGAAAGGTGGGGTAAAAATATTTAAATAAATAAATTTAAATAAACAATCTGTGCAGAAATAAATCGGGTTTGTACGTTAAGAGGCAACTGCACATCACGAAAATGCTGTATCTGGGATCTTTGAACACATAGCACCCAATGGAAGTTTGGAAAGTGAAGGATGAAAGCCACATAATGCTGACCATTTCCCCGCCCCCGCAAAAAAAATGTTTAGTGTAGAGAAAAATAGAGTTTCATTATATATGGGAGTTTAGCTCAGTCGTTTTATAGGGAAAATATCACTAAGATCATTTTTCAAAGCTACATGTGTATGGATAGAGGAGGAATTTTCCAAGTACATGCATCAGAAATGCTTGCAGACTCATCTGATGAAAAAACAAACAATGGTCAGATAGTGGCATGCAATCGCCATTCAGCAACCAAGTTTACATTTTGGATAATTATTCAATGGGGTTAAAATAATCAGATATCTCCCAGTTAAATTCATAGACAAATACAAAGAAATGTTGTTGTTCAAGCAGCAGCACAAACTAAATTAAATGAAAAATATTTGTTCAGCTGTGAGAGCATTAACATAATTACTGGGTCAGACCAAAGGTCCTTCCACCCCATTATCCTGTCTTCTGAGAGTGGCCAATGCCAGCTGCCCCAGAGGGAATGAACAGAACAGGTAATCATTAAGTGATCCCTCCCATAACTGACTCCCAGCTTCTGACTAACAGAGGCTAGGGACACCATTCCTATCCATCCTGGCTAAAAAGTATTGATGGACTTAATGTCCATGAATTTATCTCGTTCTTTTTTGAACCCTGTTAAAGTCCTGCTCTTCACAACATCTTCTGGGAAGAAGTTCTAGAGGCTGTGCATTATGTGAAGAAATACTTCCTTTTGTTTGTTTTTAAATCTGCTACCTATTAATTTCATTTGGTGTCGCTTAGTTCATGTGTTCCATCACTGGTGCACCAACAACTCATATTTGGTTTATCGTGAGTTGAGCGTGGGCAATTTGATGGGACAGTCAGGCTTCTGACATATGATGTTATACTAGCTTCCAGAGGCAGAGAATTTTCGGAGATTCCAGGGGATGCAAAGCTGAGATCTTTGCCACTTGCACATTGGACTTCTGGGCATCAGTAGCAATTTCTAAATCCCATTAGTCTAGTGGAGACTTGTCAGAGGATATTTCCTCAATTATGCAGCCGATAAAGAATTCTGCAGCAATAGTACAGCTGTTACACTGTATCTAAAGCAAATGATCAACTTAATAACTAAAACTGAAGTCTAACAGAAGCAGCCAGGGGAGGGCCAAAGGTATGGCCCAAATGAAAAATATATATTATGATCACTGCTGGGTCATTGGTTCAAGTTGGCCAGATCTTCAGGAATGCTAGCTGCTACCTTCTGAAAGCTGTTTGGGAACCAACAAAAATGATACTGTGCTGCAGACCAGGCTCCTGCCTAGAAGTGGGAGAATTGTAGAATTCCTTTCCAGGAGAGGTAAAAGCTTATAGCCTGAGACCTGATAGGGAGCATTCAGAAACATCAGAAATAGACAGAGGTGCAGAACTAGCCCTTTTACCAGGACAAAGCCCTTATAAAGCGTTTGCTTCTGTGGATGAAGTCTCCTGACCAAAAAGATGAAGTCTTATAGACTGGATCGACTCCACCTGAGCTCTGAGGGTGGCCCTAAAAATGCAAACAGCAACAGCAGAGCTTTATTTATATCTGTCCCATTTGTAATCCTGGAATATGTACAGGTTCCCCAAGCAGAATTAAACACTCCACATTCAGAGATGTTTTCCTTAACATCAGCATTAAAAGCACATACTAACAGTGAAAAAAAGTAAATACATTTTAATGTATTGGAACACTTAAAACAGGTTAAGGCAGTAATTGCAGTTATTAAAATAATTGCTTTTAAAAAACACATGAAACTATTCCTTCCTATTTTTCATCTTTTGGAACCTGTGTAAGAAGAGTCAGGTAGTCAATAAAGAAGTCAATGGAGTTTTCTCTTCATCTATCACCCTGTCCATGAACCCTTTGTTCTGTGCCTTTCAGGGTGTATAGTTTTAGTCTTTTAACAATATAACATGCCAGAGTTGATTAGGCTACATTGATATTTGTATCATGCCACACCTGTTCAAAATATTGTGACACATTCAGTATCTTTGTAATTTACTGGTTCATTCATTTGCACTCATGCATATGCACCACATCTGTTTGAGAGGGTTTGTCCTTCAGCTATAAAAGATATATTGTACCTCCAGTTGTTCCGTATCATCCCACTCACTCATCTGCCTATGTAAACATCGTGACTATAATACTATATTCATAGATTAGTTTATAATATTAGAATAACAGGTCCAATAGGAATTGTTATAGAATTTTAAATGTTTAGGGGTGACACTGCTCATTATAAATAAACATTATGTATAGGTTAAATGAGGATTCATGTCATTCTGGGCCTTTTATGAAAACGACCTGAACAATAAATCCCATTGAAGTTGAGAGGAAGTCTGCCTGTATAACACCCTAGCCTGCTGGTTCCGTATCATGTGTGACTCTTGTGGCCCATGTTAGGGCTTGATCTTGTTCACACTAACTTCAGTCAGAGTTTTGCCAATGACACTGATTTAAGGAGGAACAGGTCCGTAGTAGTTTTTACATGCAAAGGAAAATGAAACATGAATGTTTGATACATTGCAGTTGTTTTTTCCCTATTTAGAAGGCAAACAGTAGTTTGCATCATAAATATCCTTTTGAGCAACATGCTATTTCTTTTGTGGCATCAATTATTTATCATTTATTTATGGAATAGGCTTTCCCTGCAATAAACAAAATAATTTTCTAGCTACAGTTTGCAGAAGACTGCACTGTAGATAACATGAACTTTGAGGGACGTAATCCCTTCCTGCATACTAACTCAGTGCAGTAAAGGTTCTTTCTCCTGTACAGGCACACACAGATTGTTACATTCATTTTTTTTAATCTACAAAAGAACATTCACCTAATCCACTCATAATGCCATGTTTATTTTGGAATGACCTGAAAGAGTACATCTTGGAAAGAAACTCCCCCAAGAATCTCCAGTAACTTAATTTATACTTCAAGGACAGGTCTAAACACCCAAAGAATATATTTTTGATCTTTCAGGAAAACATTAATATTATGGAGTACACAAACAGTCTACTCAATCCTTAAGTTCTGGAAGGAACTATTTTTCAAAGGGTTATCAGAGAACTCTCTTGATTAAAGAGCATCTATAACTCCCAAAGTCAAGAAGACATATAATAAAAACAAGATTTATTTACTCCAAACCACAGTGTAAAATTAATGCTGTGCCATTGATAATCCCTTATCCAGCTGGTTGACAAATCTGAACACACTCAAAGCTCGACCCTCTTAATGAGAAATGTAGACTACGCTATTTACTGTTTATTTCAGGTCACTAGATTGGCTATACTAGTTATTAATTTTACAGCCTTAGACAAAGCTAGGAGCCCATATTTTCTTATCACTATCAAACTATGTGAAACCAACCTTTGTGTGCAGACAAAGAGAAGCAATTCATAGATGAGTACAAAGAGGATTTATCTAATTGATGTCCTGTTTTTCTGAGTAAAGGGAGACAAAATGAAACAGAGAAGAAAATGACATTCATGCAGCACTATGCCTATGGAATTTTAATACATGTTTCCTAGGTAAGAAGTTCATTGCGTGTAATACTTTGTCACTTATAACTGCAGCTAATAAAGAATATTTTTATCCGATATGGATATAGTTCAGTATGTTGTTACTCCCAACGTTGCTAACACAGTGGAGCCTAACTGCTGTTAACAGAAAATTATTATTGATTATACTAGTGTAAAGAAGGCCATAAGGAAGATGCCCATCTACACATAATGATGGATGCAGATAAAATAATTGAATGCTTTACCCAGCATTGCTGTTTCTAGTTTCCCTAGGTTGCTGTGAGACACAGAGGTGTAGGGTTGATGATGATGAGGTGGGGGTAACAAAGGGGTCATATATTGGATTTTCAGCACTCAAATTTATCTTCCTTCCTTTGGGACACAACATATATTTTGGATCAGCTGTGCAGGGATTTGGCAGCATGTTTCTTTGTCTCTATCTGTGGTGGTTAGACTACTAAGCCTCCTCCCACTCGGCTCAAATCCATACACACACATTTGTATTGATTACAATGGAAGCTGCATTTGAACAAAGAATGTGGCCCAGTGTATTAAAAGCCTATCAGTCCCTGACACTAACACCTATTTTTAACAAAGCAGCTGAATTTCCTTGGTTTTCAGTTTTGGAAAAAATTCTAAAGAGGGACCAATACCATACATCAGAGGAGATTAGACTCAAGTGTCTGCACTGCTCTGCCGCAGTTTGCAGTCTTTTCCTGTATAATATCCACTGTTTGTGATTTATTGTTTCATTCATTCTGGGTTCAGTCTTGTGGAGTGTGAGACCATCTCCTTCCCTGGAAATTAATAGGAGCCAAAGATTCTTAGCAGCTCTTCATATTGAGCCTGTGCATATTTCTTCACACACATACAACATTTATGTGCTTTTAATGCTTGTGTTGGTTTCTCCATCTCCTCCACCAAAATATTACAAACTAAATACATTTGATTTTGAATGGTGAGTGACATTACAAAAAAGTCCCTTTTGTGCCATATGTGGCTTTTAAATTTATGATAGTTTTCTCCACACTGCATCCTTACATTTCAGGAACATCTGGAGAAGTAGCTGCCATTTTGTGTGGCACATTGGATGAAGGTATCTTGTAGAGGATGTACACACATGATGCTCTTTCCCAGACAATTTGCTTTTGTTCTTTCCTGTACTATAGTTTCCCATAATCATCAATAAGTCATTTACAGTAAACTTTATGTTTGTGCTTTGTATAAGACAAAAAAATCCAAACAAGCATGCATGCACACAAATACCTCAATACTTGCTTTCAGACTTGGAATTTTGTATTTGTGCTGTGCCCCAAAATTTACATAACACAGAATCCTCATACAAACTTGTGGTAACTATGTATTCTTGCACCCCTCTTGCAACTTACTCTTAAATGCATAAAATAAGTAAATAAATCTTAAACTTGGATCTTAAATCAGTCTGTTTTGGGACTGCTTCTGCTCAATATCTTCATCAATGATTTAGATGATGGCATAGAGAGTACGATTATTAAATTTGCAGATTATACCAAGCTGGGAGGGGTTGCAAGTGCTTTGAAGGACAGGGTCAAATTCAAAACCAATGGACAAACTAGAGAAATTGTCAGAGGTAAACAGGATGAAGTTTAATAAGGATAAATATCAAGTACTCCTCATAGAAAAGAACAATCAGTTTCACACATACAGAATGGGAAGTGATTGTCTAGGAAGGAGTACTGCTTTAACGGATTTAGGGGTCATAGCGGGCCACAAGCTAAACATGAATCAACAGTGTGACACTGTTGCAAAAAAAGCAAACATGATTCTGGGATGCATTAACACAAGTGTTGTGAGCAAGACACAAGAAGTCATTCTTCCATTCTACTCTGCACTGAGTAGGTCTCAGTTGGAGTATTGTGTCCAGTTCTGGGCATCACATTTAAAGAAAAACGTGGAGAAATTGGAGAAGGTCCAGAGAAGAGCAACAAAATGATTAAAGGTCTAGAAAACATGACGTATGAGGGAAGACTGAAAGGATTGGGCTTGTTTAGTTTAGAAAGGAGAAGACTGAGAGGGGACATGATAGCAGTTTGCAACTATCTAAAAGGGTGTTACAAGGAGGAGGGAGGAAAATTGTTCTCCTTGACCTCTGATGATAGGACTTAATGAATGGTCTTAAATTTCAGCAAGGGAAGTTTAGGCTGGACATTAGGAAAAATTTTCTAACTGTCAGGGTGGTTAAACACTGGAATAAATTGCCTAGGGAGGTTGTGGAATTTCCATCACTGGAGATATTTAAGAGCAGTTTGAATAGATGTCTGTCAGGGATGAGCAGACAGTGGTTGTTCCTGCTCTGTGGGTGGGGGACTGGACTCAATGACCTCTCATGGTCCCTTCCTGTTCTAGTATTTTATGATTCTATGAACTTATGCAGTGCCATGCTGTGTGTGATTCTACAGTCCTTTTTCAAGCTAAACTCCCATTGTATAGTCAGTGGAAAATCTAACCATTTTCTCTTCAAAAAGAAATGCAAAGAACTAGGAATGTTTAGAGTCCATGTATTTTCAAACATTTATTGGATTGTTTGTTGATATTTTGTAAAAGGTACATAGACACTCCAAATCTAAATGACTGTAGAGATGTTGTTTTTTAACCTGCAGCAAATTTCTATTTATAAGACTATTATAAATACACCTTTATGAAGATTATAGCTCATTTTAGGGTCACTATCAATTGTGTGAACATTTTATGTTATCTCACTGGTCTAAAGACAAGATATGAAATGAATAAAACTTTATCAATTCATCTTCAGAGACTCTTAGAAAGTACTAAAATGAAAAGAGTAAAGGATTACTGAGCTCATGTTTTTAGTCCACTTGACTATACTTTATCTCAAAGCAAAAAAGAGAAATGTATTGATGCGTCCTTAAGATCCATCCACTCTGGGACAAAGCAGTTCTTGCACCTTTACAGAGAAGAAAGTTATTGAGGAAAAAGGAAGAGAAAATGCTTTTATGCATTTCATCAGTCATTTTCCTAAACCTTTCATATTTGCCACTGTTTTTCTTGCCATGAAATTCATTGCGGGAGAGAGATAAGGTGAACTACAGGTACCAAAGAGTTAACAAGCAAATAAAAGCTTTTTAAAGACCTGAAGGAGGAAAAATCAAAACACCATTTAAAAAGCCTTTTAAGTTATTTTCTTAATCCTTTTCTGTTCCTTTGTGGTTCCACTGGTAGATGGGAGCAGAAACGGGAATAACTGACTAGAGTGAGAAGCAGACTCGGGTTTTTGTGGCATCCTCCAAAATTATTGCAGTTGGTCTTCTGTTCTCTATAAGGTTGGGGATTGGAAAGCAACAGGGAAGCTACCACTATCTAAAGGTTACTGTCTTTGAGTGAAAATAGGCATCCTAGCTAGAGTTGACAGGGCTTCGTTTCCAGTGGGTTTTAGGGGAGGTTTCTTAAATGAGGAACCCTAGATCCACAGGATATGCCTGTGAAGACCTATATCATTGTTTTCTGGCAGTTACAAAAAAGGAGTGGGGGTAGATTGTTTCAGAGAAAACTATAAACATTTAATTTGACCGGAATTTATATGAATCCTTTTATGATTGAGCTTTTATCATTTTTATTTTAATAACATCATGCTCCCTGGGGTGGCTCAATTTCACAAGTCAAGTTCCTGGTGTGAACTCCTCAAACACTATGGCTTGGTCTATACTAGTAACATAACATCGATATAACTGCCTTAGAGTTATCAATGCAAGGTCATATGATTAAATCATCTGGTATGGATTCCATGGAATTCTTAATACTTTTCCACTGACCAGGATGTGGGAATCACACTGAAAGAGAAAAGATTCCCACCATAGGTAAAACCTATTTATGCTAGGTGTGACATAATCAACACTCATTCTTCACTGAATGCCAACCCAACAATGACTGCGGTAAACAACTAAGAAACAAAGACTGAATGGGGGATAGGATTGAGGCCAGGTTGAAAGCCAGTCTAGCCTCTGAATGAAATATCTGAAGTTTTAAGCTGCAGGCAAATGTAACTAGCCTTCAAAAATCTTTGAAATTTGCCAAATACATTTAGAGTTAGAATTTGCTACTTGTAGCCACTTTCTTAAGTATAGTAAGCTTAGAATGCATTTTTGTTTTATTTAATAGGTGATCTGTTTTCTATCCCTTATAATCACTGAAAATCTGCCTTTTGGAGTTAATAAACTTTTTTTGTTTAAAACCAGTGTGTCTGGAAATTATAACCTGGAGGAGTAAGTTGTGCATATTCCGGTCAACATTGCAGGAGTGGGTGGAATTCATAAGCTTGTGAAAATAAGCCTGTTCCATAAATTGGAAAAGACCAGGAGAACCTAGAGATAGATGTAGTAGATGGGCTTCTTTATTGAAATGTTTGTTCAGTCTTAGATCCCAAAAATCCTGTCCAAGTGAGCAACAAATAAACTTTTATCTGAGTTGATAAGTCAATACAGAAATCTATTACAACTCCCTTTAAACCCTTTATTTAGTCATACAAACCCTTATATTTAGTAATATAAACACACATATAATGAACAGTAATACCACGCGATTAGTATCATTATCTCCACCCCTGTTTACTGTTGACAACACTTTTAGCTGAAGCATGCAGTTTTGATATCACAGCCTTCCTGAATCAGCAGTTTACACAGGGGTGGGGAGGAGAAGGAATATATTTCAAAGTGAATGGGAAAGGAAGAGGGAGAAGGAAGTTAAGGTAGTTTTACACAGAGGGATATTCAGTAGAAGTTACATTCGGGGGGGGGCAGTCTGAGGGGGATCACTGTGATCCAACCCATCACACAGACATTATAAGTAACATTAATGCACAGCAACTTATAAATGTTTTATGAAGTCCAGAAAGCATCTACATTCTTATAAATTTAACACCAATTTTAACAGTGCTAACACAGAAGTGAGCCATACTGATTTCCAACTATTCATTTGTCAGTGTTCAGAGGGAGCGTGGGGCCTCGGCATGAGCTGCCATCTGGTTTGCAAGGGTCACAAACAAGTTTGGTGGACATTTTGAAATTAAAAATAATTTTGATTTGAAAGATGTAAACAAAAGTTTTGAAAACATTTGAAAAAAATATTTTTGTAACATTTTCAGTCAGAAAAAAAGATCTTGAAAATCTGCAAAATGTTTCACCCAACTCTCTCTGTCCTCTCTGATTTTACATTGCTCTGGTAGTGAGGATAAGTACATTAAAGATTGTGAGGGGCTTAAATGTTCTGGTCATATGGAGCATATTAAGTATCTTAGTCTAAATTAAGGCTGCCTCAGTTTCCACAAACAGTGACTTTTTGACAACTGGTTTCAGCGAGGCTAATTGCATAAATAAGAGTAATAGGATTCAGCCATTTATTTCTTTTAAAATAAGAAATCATTAGTCAATAGTTATTGTTAAGCAAAACAGAAATGTTGCTATTTTCTTCATAATTTGGTTATCCTGTTAACCCAAATTAGAAGGCATTTTCTCAGTCTATATTAACACCTACCAAGCAGAAACACAGTGCTATTTATTGCATTAGATGGACTGGCGTTTGTACTTTGCTTCCTTCTGTGAGAACTTTCTTCCTCAAGATTTTTAATGATCTTCAATATTATTGCCCAGTTTTGTTGCACTGAATTTTCATGCACTTTTGTCTTAGGTACCATTATGATTTTTAGACATTATTACATAAAATACTAAAATATATTGAAAGTTTATATATTCAGTATTTGCAACTCATATAAAAGCTCAGGAAATGTGTTGGGGTAATATTCTTCCATGTGATTTCAACTGTTATAATTCTGTAAATATGTTTAAAAAATGTGCTTCATGATATAAGTTGCATTTGACTGGAAGGTAGAGCACACAAAGAAGGAAATTCTATAAACAGGAATTTTACTTACAAACCCCTTCCAATTTTATATAGCCTTGCTTTGTATGACCCAGTCTAACAGTTTTGTTCTGGATAGGTCTGCTGATTTAGCAGTAACTCATGAGAGTGCTCCCTTTTGCTTTTGTTCTTCAGGAGTATTTGAATTTCAATTATTTGTAATCAGAGTAGCTGAGATTTAAGCTCTGTACATGAGAAAGGGCATATAGTCTCCTGCTGGAAATCATGTTATTCTCCAATCCAAAGAAGCCTCTTGAGAAGTTGTCTGATAACATGTCTATGTTCTAATTGCATCTGATTGATTGGATTGGCCTTCACCTACCATAATTACTTGATTAAAGTCACTGTTTTTATGAATATAGTAAAGCCTTTCACATCTTAATATGCATGTACAAAATAAAGTCATGATGTTTGTCTTTGAAAACATAGTCACTTTGGGTGAAACTACTGCATTTAGAGAGCCAAAAGGGATGGTGTGGAAATGCTGTATGTCAGTGAGAGCACAGGGAGGCATTCTACCTGTTAGAGGTACAGCTCACGTTTTAACTCATTTGACCCATTGGATATGAGTGTCCTGATACAACATGTTCATGTCATTTTGGTAACCCTGAGACCATTTTTTTTCAGCTGCTGATGGGGGCATTTCATTCTCTTGATAGTAATAGAGCCACTCATTCTGAGATCATGAAGTCAGGATAAAGAGTAATTGTAATGAATTTGTCAGCGTATGCTGTACCTGAAACATTTCTACATGTCGTATGCAGCCCAACGTCCAGCATGCTTTAACAGCAGCCCTGGAACTACAAGTTGTGAACTACAAACTGTGCGTTTTGGGAGAAGTTCCTGGTTCCTGCCAGTATGTATCCTCTGTCCTTCCCTGCCCCCCCAGCAGAAGGTCTCAGCACTGAGTTAGCTGGAAGCATGTTAGAGGCAAGCAGAGAGGAGGCTGCTGAACTGTTACCATAGTCTAGGTTCTTTACAGAATGAAGCCAGTTCCTGGTGATTTGTCCAGGTGGTCTGATCTGAGGTGAACACACACTGAAACACAACACAAGGCACACAAAGGAGCCTCAAGTTCAGTCTCCCAAAATTGTTTTCAAAAGTCACAGGCAGGCTTTCTCTATCTTCAAACCACCACACGTCGTGCCAGTGAACAGTATGCTGTCTTCTGACAGTAGTCAATGCCTGATGTTTCAGATGCAGTGAGCAGAACGGGGATATTATTGAGTGATCCATCCCAGGATGTCCAGTCCCAGCATCTGGCATTCAGAGACTTAGAGATATCCAGAGTATGAGGTTATATCATGGCCACCTATCCAGTGATGGACTTAACCTGGATGAGAAATTAACATGTCAGGTGTGGAAAAAAAGAAAACCTTCTGCGATGCAACTGAAGAGAAAAAGACAAAGGGACAGCACAAATGCAATGGCTATTGTTTTATCTTTGGCATTTTATGTAGGATAATGTTGGACTCAATTTCCTGTTTTCTGTTTAAGTTCCTTGGGTCTCTATTAGAGCTAGTCAAAGTTTTTTCAAAGGAGTTCTCTTTTTCTAAATGGCCATTTAAAAAATATATATTTTTAGAAATCCATTATTACAGGAGAAAAAAACAGGTTTTATTTTCCGTGTTTTCTTTCCTCTCTGTATGCCATTTTTTTAATGCAAAATGGGGCAAAAAAGTAAAAAGGAAAATGTCCTAGAATCAAACATTTAAAAAATCAGTTCTGTTTGAAAACTTCAAAATAGAAATGTGTTAATTTAAAAAAAATGTCCCTGAATATTTTGTTATTCAGCCAGTTCTAACTAGAGCCAAGGTTCCATGCTTAGAGTTTTCCATTACTTCTAGCTCATCAGTTCATATTCTCCTGAACTTTGGTGCTGTGCAGTTGTAGGAAAGTCAATTATTGCAACTGTGTTTTCCCTGTAAGCTGATTTCAAGCCAAAATACTCAATTTAATCATAATGAAAAAATGTGAAAGTTCGGTTTTAAATTCAGATCCAAACTTTGCAATTCAGATGATGCTCTTGTTAATCCATTGTTACTCTGGGAAGTTGGCTCATAGTTTATGCTCTAAATCTTGGTGGTTATTGGTGCCTGTATCGTAGAAAGTCAAACATGTATTGTATTTGAGGCATACACACTGAAAAAGCTATATATAAACAAAAAATACTCTTGCTGGAAGGTTGCAATAAAGCACGTCTTTATTTCTTAGAATTCCAGACTATAGCACCCAAGAACCCTAAATCTTAGAGGCATATCGGGATGCTCCCTGAAGCACCTGACTCTAGGCCAGTTCTCTGTAGACTGACTTTTGATAAACCTAGTCTATACAGCTTGCTATTATCACTCCTTTCAAGTCAGAGCAGGAAACCCCCAGAAAGTATGAAATGATAACTTACAATTTTCACATGGTTTATAATACAGCACAACCTAGAAAAGATGTTTCTAATTTCCCACTGATACAAATAGTGTATACCTAGCACAGCGTATGAATGATATGATAGTAAATTTGTTTTCTCTGGCCAACTATTGAACTTACACTGAGCTGGGTATTACTTTATCTCTTTGGGTACGTCTAGACTACAGACTTTTGTCGACAGAAGTTTTGTCGACAGTATCTGTCGACAAAGAGTGTCTAGACTACATCCAGTTCTGTCGACAAAGCAAGCCGCTTTGTCGACATGAGAGTGTAGACGCAAAGGACAGTGTAGATACAATAACGCCTTCTGTCGACAGAACTCTGTCGACAAAAGGCGTTATTCCTCGTAGAATGAGGTTTACAGCCGTCAACAAAACTGCTGAGTTCTGTCGATGTTATGTCGACAGAACTCAGTGGCAGTGTAGACTCAGGTATAGTTTTGTCGACAAAAGTCCACTTTTGTCGACAAAACCCTATAGTCTAGACACACCCTTTGTGAGGTTTAGAGCTTAAAAAAAGTGCAGAACATGGACTAGTGAGTACCCACTACCAATATAGTCCATTTCCACTTCATGAATATTTCTTCCATATATTGAAAATATGGCTGGTTGATTAGAGAGCTGGCAGATAATGAAAACCACCAGCTAAATTAGTGATTTCTTCTGAAATTAAGACACATTGTTTATTTCAGCTGCAAATTATATATTTGTTATATTTTAATAATAACTCTCTCTGTGCAATGTTGGCCTGTTGGACAATGAGTGTATTTTCTAGCAATATAAGAGGTTTCTATGACAGTCTGAGCAGGAAAGCAGTAAACTAACAAGTGAGAACATCATGGAAAGGGTAAGCTATAATATGGTCTAAAGGACGCTTTTGGCAAGTTTGTGATATACACTAGGCTGAGAGACTCTCTGGCACCTAGAAGTAAATTCAGATTGAAAGAACTGGATCCAGAATTATTGTGAACATTCAGTTGATTGAGCACCTATATGGGGCTGGTAATTCAGTGGATATTTTTTTTCTTCCAGCACACCTCTAATATAAAACATGCAGCAGTACTGGAAAAGATATACAAAAAGTCAGTCTTTTGGGAATGGTAGAGGAAAGAGAACATTTTTCCTCGGGTACTGTCCTCCACATACATTATGTATCACTGCTCAGGATGCAGTGAAATGTTTATCCTTTGATGCTGAGGGACAAGGGACTCTTACCATCAAAGAATACAGCTGCTTTTTATCACTAGCCAAGCTCAATGCACAACAGAAGGAGCTTTTTTGGCCTTGTTGAAAATAAATACCAAAGGTGTGAGTGCTCTGCTTTATAAACACAATTCATTGGCTTTTCATATGCTGATTGTACAATGAAAGTCTTGCTAAGGACAGAGCTACGGGAAAAATGAAAAACAATATCAAATAACGTATTCTCTTTCATAGTTGTGGCCAGCTTAATTCTCACTGCATACAGAAGTAACCCTGACTAACCTGATTTGAGTTCAATGGAATAACAGCAATGTAAAATCACTCTGACGGAATGGTGGCTCTGTTGACAGACCACTTCACCTGCATTGTCATAGAAATAAAGGTGCTTTCAGAGAGACACCATAATGTAAAGACTTTGGGCTTGTATTCACCACCACAGTTTGGACTCTGGGGGCATGAATAGCAGTGTGTACCAAAGTTCTGCGCTGTGACTCCCCCCCACCTGAGCGCTGCAGATGCAAACTCAGAGGTTGCGAGTTTACATTTAATGTAATCCTTGTCAAAGAGGATTACATGAATGAAAACTTGGAATCTTTTAGTTTGCACCCACAACAGGCAGTCACAGTGCAGAACATGGGCGTACACTGATGTCTGAATTGCAGGGCAGTGTGAATAAGCCAGTAGTATAGCTGTTAGCTAGGTAGAATACCTAGTAAGCATTGCTTAGGGCTCAGCATGCTGTTGGAACATCACCATGGTATGGACTTCTCTGCTTTCGCTGAACATTTGTATTCAGCAGTGGATAGGTGTAGATGATTCCTAGGCATCTGATGGCTCCTTCTTCCAAGTATTCTACTGTCTTACAGAGGCTGAGGGTATTCAAGCTAGAAAGTGCAAATATCTGTGGTTTACTTCAACACCATGAAATGAATAGCTTGTTTTGATCCTCTCTCCCCAATAATGTTGTGGCGTTTTATCTTCTCTTAACAGAATTTAAGAAAAAGATCTGTCTTGTTAAATGAAAATCATCATTGATTTTGTTGGTGTTGTGTGAAGGATTGATGTGATATTTAACTGAATGTCTTATCTTGTTTTTCCTACAGTTGATCATAAATGTAAACAATCAAATTAGGCATAGCTGAGTTGCATGTTCAGTACTTACAACTAACTGACAGAACACATAGGAAGCAAATTTGTAACAGTGGTAGATATTTATGTTCAGTCCCTGTTTATATGCAATAACTAGCAAGAATGCTGCAAATGCTATTTGATGTTAGGGTTGTTTTTATGTCAAAGCATACAGCCACTTTTTATTATCAGCCAAGCACAAAGCTGAATTAAAGGAGTTTTTTGACCTTGTTGAAAATAAATGGGTGAAAGTGCTCCAACAAACAAAGGTTTGCCATCTTTCCAATCACTGTTTATGTAACGCACTGTTGGGCTGTCTAAAAGTCATATTGCCAATGTCAGAAAGAAAACACATTCTAAGTGGAGAAAAACAGAAAAAAAATGAAATTTGTTAAGGGTTCCATTATCCACTGACCCTTCTATGTATTGCTGTTGGAAGAGGTTTTAGTGATATTATATTTTTCTTATCTAATCTTACTATTATGATGACAAATGATCTCTGCCATCATATAAACCAATGAATAGCTTAAGGAACCAGGTGATTTTAAGAATGAATAGTACGTTAGTTGAGAATTTGAAGAAGGCACTTGAAAAGCTAATTACACTGTCTTAAATACTGAAGCAATGGAAACATTTATCTAGATTTTTTTAGTTAAAAAAAGTATGTGGCTTTAAAATGTACAAGGTCAAAATTGGAGTAGAAAAAATAGGTTTTTAATAAAACACACACAAGAAAAGTTACCAGTAGACATTCTCAATATTACTCATGTGGGATTTTTTTCATTATGATGGAAATGTGGATATAATAAGAGAGATGAGTGCTTAAAGTGAAAACATTTGTCACCACAAGCAGGAAGAGCTAAAGGGAAATCTAGTGAGCACAGTGAGAATGGGAGTTCTGCTTCTGACACATTGGCTACTTGATGAATATGAAATCACAACCATGTGAATTATACACTTGCTGTCTATCCATGATGCATTCTAAATATAAGTATCCCTTACTAATGACCAGGAGAAGGCTTTGCACAGGAAAGTAGGGCTCATGTTAATAAAAGACCCTAAGCCCTGCGACCATAGCAAGTCCAAAATATTCCAGTGTAACTGAAATAAAAACATTTTGCGCAAATGTGTGAATTTCAACATAATTTATTTTGGGGGAGGGGGAACCCTTAACAAAATATTTCAATTTTCTCTTAAATAACTTTTTGATTCAATATTTACATTAATATATCTTTTATAAATATAAACTAAAATCTAAATCAAAACAAAATATATAAATTTTATTGACATAAACCACTTCAACTGGCACTGTATTTTTGTGAGAAATTTTGTTTTTCAAAATATCTTTTATTCTGTTTTGGAATGGGAAAAATAACGGAATTTCCTTCAAAATCCATTTCTCACATAATTCTGCCTGAATCTCTTTCCTCCCTTGAGTAGAAGAGCTTTCACTATTCATCCAAAAAGTGCAATAGATGCAATTGAGATGACTTGTGTGTGTCCAAAGTGTTATAGAAATTTGGCACTTCCTTAGTTAGAAGATAAAACCATCAAACCACTTTATTTTATATTAGCTATTTTAAACATCAAATATTATCATAAGAGTCTTTCGTGTTTGAGTTCCTTCATACATCAATGTTAAATTCTGGCTGTACACACACAAATGAGTTATCAGGGAATTTCTTGTCTCATAGGCTATGTCTTATCTGGGAGAGGGATAAGGATCTTGTGCAAAAAGGGGGTTTTGCGCAAAAAGGAAATATCTACACTGCTTGTTTTTGTGCAAAAACCCCTTGCTCAAAACAGTTCGGAATAGATTATGCAAATGAAGCGTGACAATATGCTAATCAATGCTTCATTTGCATTGCGTCTTCTGGCAAAAGCCACAGTGTAGACAAAGCATTAGAGAATAATTTGTACTCCTATTTTCATGGAACTCTAAGGCATAGCTTGGAGAAATACAAAATGTATGCCTATTTCTGTGGGTTATATTCTGGATTCACACAGGTATTTTTACCACATCTGTGGCTGTTGTTGGAATTCTCTTTCATTTGTAAAAAAGCAGAGAAAATGTTTGAATGTTTCCTAATTAAAAGAAAAACAAATGTAATAAGCCTCCTTCAAATTCTGAAGGCCTCCCCCTCCTTCCCTCGCTCCCTGCCAGTGGAATTTTTACACCCGTTCAATCAGGGGCTTTTATGCTTTTCAAGTGTACTCATTCCTGTGTTTCATTTGTGACTCCTGCTGCTTTAAATGGCTCCCTGTCAAGCTGGCAAACTCTTGTGGTGAAAACAGCATTACATATCCCATAAAGTGCTCTTGCACCTACAAAGTAACAGTGTTTTGTGAAATATCTTGAGATCTATTTCTGGGCTTACTATAGAGTATGGAATGGCGTGCATGAATACAGAGTCAAATAAACTTGAAAGAAATCTATAGTAAGAGCTTTTGGGGTATTAAGGCAAAAATTTGGAATGTCTCTCACAGTTTTGGCAAATAGCAATCTGTCACAGAATGCCAATGATTATCTTGTATAATTTTACATCTCACAGGATATCAAAGCACTTTAGAAGTAAGATATAAGCTTTTAACAGTTTTATCTGATTATTTCTAAGATTTTAACAGATTTAGGTTTCAGTTTCATTATGGGCCAATTTTTCAGCTGGTTTAAATTGCTGCAACTCAGTTGATTTTGGTAATGCTTCATTGGAGAGATTGACCAATATTTCTCTAATATCCACACAAAATCTGTTGATTAAGAATGTATAGACTCACTTGACTCCATATTTCGGGGGTGGTTTGGGGGCAGATTATATAGATATAGATATAATCTGCCCCCAAACCACTCATATATAGTGTGTATATATGTATAAAATCCATGGACATTTTAAGGTGAATCTTACAGCTTATAATGAATGTATAGTTCTCAGTTTACATCAGATATATAGCAAACAATACAAATATGTTAGCAATTCAGTGCATTGCAGCTATAACAATACAGAAGATCTATATAATCAATTACAAAAGTACAGATCAGTATTTTAGAGAACATGAATACAGATGAAGACACATCAGTCTATTAAAGGAAATCTTCTGAGGCAAAGGGCCACTCATCTGGGAGCAAAATTGACATTCTTTCCTTAGCAGTCTTGGCAAATGAGCAGATATAGTTATTGTGGGCTTGCATAGTAAGTCTGTAAAAAACAAGGAAATCATCTGGATGAAATATCTAAAGGGCAAAGTTTGAGACTTTGAAGAGCAAATGATCATGTGTTCAGGTGGTGACCTGAACAAATCTTCTCCACAGAATTTCTCACATCTTGATAGCCAAAATGTAAATAACAGGAAGGAGTCTTCCCCTCCCCCCCCCCAAAAAAGAGCAGCTCAGAACAGCAAATGGATAAAGAGAAATGTGGAAGCGTATAGTCTTTATTCAAATTTCATGCTTGGTTCAATTACAGTTGAAAACAGGGGCATGTCCTCCATATGTGTTGACATGTTGGTAATTTTAATCAATTTACAGGTTGAACCTCCCAAATCTGGGACTCTCTGATCTGGAAACATCTGTGGGGTCCACCAGGGCCACAGACTTTGCTGGAACAAAGAGCCTCAGAGGTCGGAGCAATGCAGAGGCTGGGGAGCCCCTGCCCTGGTCTAGAACCCCCGGTGTCAGCAAAACCAGGTGGCAGCAGGGGAGCTCCAGCCCCAGCCCCAGCTAGGGAACCCTGGTGTTAGCGGTGCCAGGTGACTAGGAAGTACTGGCCCCAGCCTGGGAACACCTTGTTGCCATGGAGCTGTTGGCGGCAGGACAGCCTCAACCAGGAATCTGAGCAAACTCCAGTGGAAATGAGGCCAGGGTGACCGGGCAGATTCTGATGGGGAACTGCCAGCCGAAGTGGGGCTGGCAGAGGCGGGTGGCCAGACTCCCGAGTGGCAGCAGGGCAGCCAGACATCGGGGCTGGGGAACCCCTGGCAGCAGCAGGGTCAGCTGTGGCCGGGTGGCCCCAGCCAGGAACCCTGGGGAACACCCTGTGGCAGTGGGGCTGGCAATGACCAAGCAGTCACAGCCAGGAACCCCGGGAGACTGTGGGGAAGTGAGAGGGCAGCAGGATGGGGAGCCATGCCAAGCAAATATTAGCGGGGCCAGTGGCAGGTCAGGAAGCCCCAGTGCAGATAAGGGTGGCACAATCTGAGTCTTTGGGAGCAGGATCTGTTATGATTAATTTCAATTTAATTAGAAACAAGTTTTGAATGAAACATTTTGTCATTGGAATCCACCAAACTGTAAAAATCAATGACCTCTGGACTCCAAGAGCTTTATCTCTTTTCTCACCACTGAAGTATTCTTACCACAACAGTACATTAGAGTACATTTTGATTTTGCCCAGCCATATATTATTATTTTTTTATTTATTTGTTTCATTTATTGTAAATTGAGCCCCTGCACAGAGGCAGCAACATTCTGAGGATACACCATGTTATGGTATGTGCAACTCTTCGCTAAACAGTACTTCTCACTGCTAATTTGCAATTGCACAGGACAAAACCCTTTCGTAGAAAGATTTTTCGTGTACCTTTTAGAATGCTCTTGTCTTGTCTTTTCATTTCTTTCTTTCTTTCTTTTTTTTTTTTTTGAGGTGGTGGGTGGTAAAGAAATAAAGTTAAATCAATCAGATTGTTGACACTTGAGCTTCCTAAAGAAACATGCAATGGTGAACGAAGCTTCACATTACAATTCCAGTAGGGACTTCACATATTGTAAATGTTTCAATTTAACAGGTATAAAAAAAAGAGTCCTCTTCTTCTCTGTTTTGGAAACTGGTTTGATCTCTTTATCCTGCACCTAAAATGAGTCTAATGAACACTAACTATTCCCAGTTGTAGCTGTTTCTCTGACCTGGCACTGGACAGGAGAATACTTATATATTCAGAATCTTTTTTTAACTCTTTAGAGTGAACTTTCTTTCTCTCGTTCTCACTCCGTTAGAGTCCCCTAACATAAAGCAAATAATTTTTGCATCATGGATTTATATAATTGTAGGGTGTTCTGGTTGGAAGATACCTCACGTGTCCAACTCCCTTGCTCAAAGCAGGACCAACTCCAACTATATCATTCCAACCAGGGCATTGTCAAGCCTCACATGAAAAACATCTAAAGACGGAGATTCCATCACCTCCCTAGGCAACCCATTCTAGTGCTTCACCACCCTCCTAGTGAAACAGGGTTGTTTTTCCCTACTATCCATCCTAGATCTTCTCCATGGCAACTTGATATTATTGTTGCTTGTTCTCACTGGTATGGTGGCACATGACAGAATAGCCTGGCTTCATCCTCTTAGGAACCCCCTGCAGGTAGATGAAAGCTGCTAACAAACACCCACCCCTTCATTAGTCTCTTCCAAAGACTAAATAAGCCCAGTTCCCTCAGCCTGTTTATATGCAATGTGCCCCAGCCCCCTAATCATTTTTGCTGTCCTCCGCTGGACTCTCTCCAATATGTCCTCATCCTTTCTGTAGTGGAGGACCTAAAATTGGACACAATACTCCAGGTATATTCTCACCAGCGCCAAACAGAGGGGAATAATCACTTCCCTGGATCTGCTAGAAATGCTCTGTCCAGTATGCCATTAGCATTCTTGGCAACAGGGGCACACTACTGACTTATATCCAGCTTCTCATCCACTGTAATCTTCAGATTCTTTCCTGCACAACTGCTGCTTAGTTAGTCAGTCCCCAGCCTGTAGCAAGGCATTGGATTCTTCAGTACTAACTGCAAAACTCTGTGCTTGTCCTTGTTGAACCTTATCAGATTTCTTTTGGTCCAATTTGTCTAAGTCACTCTGAACCCTATCCCTGCCCTCCAGCATATTTACCTCTCCTCACATCTTAGTGTCATCTGTAAACTTGCTGAGGGTGCAAGCCAACCCATTATCCTTATCATTAATGAAGATTTTGAACAGGACCAACCCTTGGGACACTCGGCTTGATACCAGCTGCCAACTAGATATCGAACCATTGATCACTGCTTGCTGAGCCTGACAATCTGGCCAGATTTCTATCCACCGTATAGTCTATTCATCCAGGCCATACTTCTTCAATTCACTGGCATGAATACTATGGGGGACTGTATTTTGTGGTTAAGCTCACTGAATATTTCTCTGTTAAGCAAAGCTGGTCACCTGCCATATTTGCTATTCTTTCTGCACATTGGAATGGATTGTTCCTATGCCCTCAATAAGGCTTCTTAATGCAGCTCCTTTCCCCCTCACATATTATCCTCCCTGATGATCCTGTCCATTATTTCCCTGAGAGAGTCAAAGTCTGATTTTCTGAAGTTCAGGGTCCATATTCTGCTGCTCTCCTTTCTTCTTTTCGTCAGGTTCCTAGTCTCAACCATCTCATGAGCACTACTTCCCTTACCAATTCTCCCCTGTTTGTGAGCTGCAGGTCAAGAGGAGCATGACCCTTAAGTGGTTCCTCCATCTCTTGTACTAGGAAGCTGTGCACAACATTCTCCAAAAACTTTCTGGATTGCCTGTGCATACCTGTATTGCTCTTTCAGCAGATATCAGGGTGGTTGAAGTCCCCATGAGAACCAGGGCCTGTGATCTGGAAACTTCCAAAGAAATCCTCATCCTCCTGATCTAGTGGTCTATAGCAGACACTCACCACAACATGATTCTTGTTACTCTCATCTCTAAACTTACCCAAAGACTCTCAACAGGCTTTTCTCCAGTTTCATACTGGAGTTCTAAGCACTCATACTGCTCTCTTATTTACAGTGCAACTCCTCCACCTTTTCTTCCCCACCTGTCTTTTCTGAACAGTTTATTCCCACCCATGACAGTGCTCCAGTCATGACAATCACCCCACCAACTCTATTATTGCAATCACATCATAGTTCCTTGACTTTGGAGATTTACACTTCCTGTTTATTTCCGAGACTTCTGTTAGTGTTCAGGCAAAAAAAATCTAACCGATTGTCCTACTTTGGTGAAGGGTGCAACCTGGGAAGCCTCCAGATTGTGTTACCTCATAGGATCCCTCTTCCCCCATTTATCTCAGGGCTTAGGTCACCAGTCCTTGTAGAATCTAGTTTAAAGCTCTCCTTGCTAGGTTAGCAAGCCTGCCTGCAAAGATAGCATTTCATCTTATTTTTAGGAGGATCCCATCTCTTCCTAGCAATCGTTCTTCCCGGAATACTATCCTATGGTTGAAGAACCCAAAGCTCTCTCTCTGACACCACCACTGTAATCATGCATTCACCTCCACAATACCATGACCCTTACCTGGGGCTTTTCCTTCAACAGAGAGGATGGACAAGAACATGACTTGCACCTCAAATTCTTTTATCCTTTCTGGCACCACATAGTCTGCAGTGACCCGTTCAAGGTCATTCTTGGCATTATCTTTAGTACCCAAATGGAGAAGTGGGAAGCTATAATGGCTATGGCTTGATCAGCCATGGCAGGCAATCGGTCACATCCTGAATTCCAGTTCCAGAGAAGTAGTAAACTTGAGTTTCCTAGTCTGGACAGCATATGGAAGACTGTCCCTCCAGAAGGGATTCCTTAATCACCGCTACCCATCTCCTCTTCTTGGGAGTGGAATCTGTGGCATCCTCACCTTTAGGACAACACAAACTAGCCTTTATATGCAAACTAGCCTTCTTGTGCAAATTTGATACTACCTCGCATCACAAGAACAAAGACATGAACTGGATGGGCCATTTAACACACAAATGACATCAAAAGCTAAGTATCAGGCACTTACATCCTACTCTATTAGCCTCATTTAGCTCGGAAACATTAATTGACAGGTTTTTTTTTCCTTTATTCCCCTATTTTGCCTTTCTTTCTCCTTCCCCTTTCCCCTCTTTTTCTGCTTTATATTTCAAACTCTGGGCCCCTTGTTCCGTATTTGTCATCTGAAGAAGTGGGTTGTGCCCACAACATTTCATTATACAATTTATATATTTTTGTTAGTCTCCAAGGGTATGTCTACACTACAGAGTTTTGTCGGAAAAAAGGCCATTTTTCTGACAAACCTTGAGGAATGTCCACTTGAGGAATGTCTTGAGTTCTTCTGCAAGAAAATCAAAAGAAGAGAGGGCTTTTTCCAGCATTGGTAATCCTCATTCTATGAGGAAGAAGCCTTTTCCTGAACAAGCTCTTTCACAAAAAGGCATGTGTGGACGGGGAAGAGGGAGTTCTTTCGCAAGAAGAGGAAAGAGGAAAAAGCACAGATGCCCTGATGGCCATTCCTCCCATAGTAATCATCGCTGAAATGCGAGATAGCGTCCATTTAGTCTGGACGTTCTCTTTCGAAAAAGCAGATAGCTTTTTTGATGCATTTTTGACGCTCTCTTTCAGAAGAAGTTTTTTCAGAAGATCTTTTCCAAAAAAAGCTTCTTTGGAAAGAAGCCTGTAGTCTAGACGTAGCACATGGTGCTACAGGATGATTGATGTTTTTTGCATTTCCTTAGGACAATGTATCTCATGCCTTCCATTCAATGGCATCTTCTTCTGATCCCTTTCCTCAGATAACTTTTCCAAATCAGTCTCTGCAGTAATACCAGTGCAGACAGACTGAAAATGGTTCTTTGCCTCTATCTGCACTAGAGGAGGGGAAGCATCTGAGTTCTCTTCTTTCTTCTTCTGGAGGTCACATGCTGCCAATTTTCCTCCTTGCTCTGCACTGCCCTCTCTGATGTTTCAGCATGCTTTTGTGACTGCAGTACCAAACACTGCCTTCTATCTAGAAAGCCATGATTTTCTCTGATGCAATGCAGGATAGATACTTGGGCCTCTAGTCCATCAAACTTCTCTTTAACCATGGAGACCAGCTTGAAATTGGTGCAGGTGAAATCACTTCTATCCTCTGGGGAAAAAGGCAAACATAACACATCCTGTGCAGGTCAGAAAGCTGATCACCCACTCTTCATACAAAAAAACTGTGAGTCCCCCCCCACCACACACACACCAGGCAAAATCCCTGTTTGCCTGCCCTCTGTTCTCCGCTCATTTAGTTCACAACTGGCTGCATCCCTGCAACTAGATGCAGTCAGACAAATGTTCACAAAAGACAGGCACTAAGCTAGCCACCCCACCAGCTCATAACACAGTCCACCCTAATGCAACACTCACCACAGCTCCTCTCAGATGGTTCCCTGGCAATCATGCATGTATCATCCATCTGTGGTCAAACCTGGATTGGGATAAAGTACAAATTCAACCCAGAGGAACCAGACAATAAATGTTCCTTTTCCTAGCTCTTCGAGGATGCCCAATGATTCTTCTGACAACATTCATTGCCTCCAGGCCCCTCTTCCTATACTTAGTTTCACAGCAAAATCATCAGTCAGGAGTCCAACAAGTTAATTGATTCATTCCAAAAAACTTCAGACTCAATGCACAAAAAAAAAAAGGGGGGGGGGGGGATGAAGGCCACACAGTTACCCAGAATAATAGAAAAGGAACAAAAGCATAACACAGCATATAGAACATAGTCAAGAACTGCCCATACAATTCTTTAAAGTCAACTCAACTTCAACATTTATTTAAAAATATCTCTAAGATTCCTAAAAAGTCCTCCAATAGACAAGAGATGATATTTCAGAGGTAAAAATAAAGAAAAAAAAGAGGGTGTGGAACACTTATCAAACCAGAAGCCTAAACTCTTTCAGTGCTTCTTTAAATATCAGTCAAATGGGGTGGAGGACGCACAAAAATTTCACAAATTCTTTTCAGGTCACCTTTAGTAATCACAGTAATAATACTGTTTAGTAGTAACAGTAATAATACTACAATGTGTGAGCTGAGACATAAGACAGAAAGAGATATTCATTTTGAAAGCTGCAGTAGAGCAGCAATTTAGCTGCAAAGGATATGTCATGCCTTACAATAAAAGTCAAATGGCAGTAAAATACTTCACCACTAAAACAATCACCAAATGACAAAGCGCACACATCAAACCACAATCCATGTCAGAAATCCTTTGTCAGTTGTGCTACTGTGGTTTCCTCACCTATATTAATTGTAAAACTGCCAGGGACCACAAATGCCTGATTCACTACTCATCATGACCAAGTTATGTTGATACAAGTGGGTTGACGTTAGTGGCACTACACTGAAGAAGTAAAGCTGGACTAATCCACTGGATTGTGTCCAAATAAATCTGCAGTCACCAAATGATTCAGCTATCCTAATTGGTTACATGGTCAAGGTTAAAAAAACCCTATAACTCATCCTTGGCTTTTAAATTGTTATGACTCTACCTCACTGTCCTTAGGTCACTGACTGAAGCATCAGGGAGACCCCTCAATCAGCCATTCCCTAGCCTGGCTCTTCTCATTTGTGTTCTAACCCTCAAATTTCCCTTTTGTAGCACAATTCAGCCTCAAAGGGGGCTATGCTACAGACAGCACACATATCCAAGGCTCTGCCAGCTGTTCCTCCAGGAACCACACTGCTTATTCTTATTACTCAACCAACCATTAGTACAGATCTGTATGCCACTCTGTTCTTCACTGGTGTTGGAGTCCCTTATGTATTTCAGGTGTGACCAACATGTTCACAGAAACACAGGGAGACTGGAGTCTTTGCTTCTGGGTCACATTTACTGTGGTTGAAGTTCAGCTACACCCTGCAGAAGTATAGTTATATCACCCAGTCACCTCACCCATATCCTGAGGAGGGAGCAACAAACTCCTTTAGGATTTCCCCTTTATTGTAATCAACAGCTCTCCTCCTCCCAATGTGGATGGTTCTAGTCTTGGCTTAGCCCAATAATTGCCCACTAATTTTCCCAGCCCTGTTGGGTACGTCTAGACTACAGGCTTTTGTCGACAGAAGCTTTGTCGACAGATACTGTCGACAAAGAGAGTCTAGACTACATCCAGTTCTGTCGACAAAGCAAGCCACTTTGTCGACATGACAGTGTAGACGCAAAGGACAGTGTAGATGCAATAATGCCTTCTGTTGACAGAATTCTGTCGACAAAAAGCATTATTCCTTGTAGAATGAGGTTTACAGCCGTCGACAAAACTGCTGAGTTCTGTCAACGTTATGTCGACAGAAATCAGCGGCAGGGTAGACTCAGGTATAGTTTTGTCGACAAAAGTCCATTTTTGTTGACAAAATCCTGTAGTCTAGACACACCCTTAATGTTTACCCTTACTATGACATTTGTTACCACATAAGTAATTTAGTATGTGGTTGTCTGTCAGTAAACTCCCATAGGCTTGTGATTTGGGAGATTTTCCACGCGCATCTCTGCTGGCACCTGGTATGTTACCCCTCAGAGCTGGCATCTCTCTACTCCACTGCAGTTTCATCTTCTGTTTCAGCTCCAACTTAGCACCCTACAAAAGTGCTGTGCTTCACATGCCATTGATAACATACTCTATCAGCCCCCACCCCCCGCTCTTTGCTCATATCCCAGTTCCCTCCACTGTCACCATCAGAACCCATGCTTCAGCATGGCAATCTATGTAATATCTCCAGTAAGCAATGGAGAGCATTGGTTAGAGAATATTAGAGGGTGGCCAGATCATTTTTAAAACTGTGAAATCATTTAAAAAAATTAAACATATCCCCACAAACTTACAGCTCAAATGTAGTAATTTTACTATCACAGGAAATTGCCTCTGGCTTAACTGATGTATCAAAGGTGTCTTCAGTCATTTAAAAGTACTCACAGAATATGCATGTTATAAGCCTGCTTAATGCAATTGTATATTTATTTTGTAGCAGCTATGGGGCAATATACCATTCCAATTACTTCCCCAGAAATTAGGCTCTTTGAACAGTAGAATTACAGGATTCTTTCATTGTTGTATCATGGGTTGCTTATCAGTATTACATGTCTTTTTAAAGAAACAATTGTTAAAAGAGTCATCAAAGTTTGATTGAAAATCTGACAGTTTCAGTAGTTCAGCAGATTAACATTGTCTTTTACAAAGGCTGTGATTCACTATCAAGCATTAGAGAATGAAGAAAATGTTAAATTATGTTAAAACACACCAAGATTTTGGAGGTTATATGTAAGTCCTCATGTTTTAGGGAATTAGAAAAGGAAGAAATTAGACTGTTGGTAGGTTATCTGATAACACAAAGGACTTTCTGCACTTTTCTCTGAAGAATCTGGGTACTGCTGGTGACAGAACACCAGACTAGACAAACAAATGTACTTTCTTGTAAAGGAATTACTATATTTTATTATAATGTTTGAGTGTCTCAAACATCCATAAATTGTGCATAGCTGCCATTTACACTCCTGATGGTAAGTTGTGAGACAAAGCTTGCTTAATTTAGGATGTACAATAGAGTCTCATTTTGTTTTCATTTCACCTGTCAGACAAGCAAGGTGTGTCTGCATAGTTACAGTACCATCTGTCCAGTCCTTCTGAATCATGCCTTGAACTCCAGCTTTGAATAGGATTAGTTTGATGTGGCAGCTGCATGTTCAAGAGGAGATGTCATGCAAGCAGCTTGAGATGTGAACAGGGACAGAAAATCTATTACTGTATCTGTACTTGCTGTATTTCCCATGTAGTCTTGGAAACCTGTAGCTAATTTAAGTGAGAAGTAATTGAAATCAATCCCAGGAATATAATGCTATGCCAGGATTTTATATAATACATACCTTCCCCCCCACTCTTTATGTAGAAAATATGGAGTCCTTCTGTAGCATCGATAGGCATCACAAGATATTACAGCCATTCTACTAGTTAAAGAGCAAGGGAGAACTAGTGGGAGCTCAGTCTACAGCTTTCACTGGAAGGAAATATTAGGACCTTAAATCAGCCCCAAGTTCATTGTCTTTCAGTGGTGTAAAGTGAAGAATATTATGGTTGTGCAAGCCATTCACAATTTCAGGAGCCACCACACAAATGAGCAGTGTTAGTTGGCCTAAACCAGAGATGAGCAAACTGCAGTCCACATGCACCCTGTCAGAGCAATCTGATTGCAGGCCATAAGAAATTTTGCTGACCTTGACTGTTGACTGGCACCATCCCCTACTGCTGCGGTTCCTTGTTTCCAGACAATGGGACCTGAGGGAAAGAATGACCAGAATGTTCCTGCAGCTCCTTTGCCTGCAGGTGCTGCTTCCTATAGCCTCTGTAGGCCAGGAACAGGGAATCACAGCCCCTGGGAACTGCGGGGTGGGGAGTAGTGCCTGAGGATAGTCAACGTCAGTAAAATTTCTCCCTGCAGTCAGATTTCCCTGGTGATCAGCTGATTGCCCACGCTGACCTAAACCAGGTGAATGAGAAATGCATTGATTCAACATATTTCCCAGGAAGTCGAGAAGCTAACTTCCCATGAAGGGGAGCATCAGGTCCTGTGTAGCTTGTTGTCCTCTGGGTCAAATCCTTCTCAGAGCACTGCACATAGAGAAGGAACAGGGCTGGCCTTACCATGAGGCGAACTGAGGTGGCCGCCTCAAATGCCAGACTGTGGGGGGGCACCACTAGGACCCAGAGTGTAGAAAATTGTGTCTGCTGCTGGTGCAGCGAGGGGGCATGGGGCGTCATTTGAACTCCCTGCCTCAGGTGCCAAAATGTTGTGGGCCGGCCCTGGGAAGGAAAGGTAATGAAGCTCTGTGTATGGACACATTCAGTGGAATCCTTTTTTTTTATAGAGCTTGTAGACTGCACAGTGCCTGTGATTAAGACACGTTGCTTCCTGCCCCAATATACTGAGCTGCATCTCTTCCATCATCCCTCCATAATGAGCAGGTAGCCTTTACCAGTGATTTCACTCACTTGAACAGGGTTTTCTCCATTGTCAGTTGGATAATATTATGTACATTCTTCTATAGTCCTTTTGTAACACGTTGATCTTGGCCTTTATATATATGTGTGTGTGTGTGTGTGTGTGCACGCGCTATGGTCCTTTTGTAACATGTTGATCTTGGCCTGTGTGTGTGTGTGTGTGTGTGTGTGTGTGTGTGTGAGAGAGAGAGAAACTGACTTTTTAACTGCTATTGGAATTTGACCTTTCTTTTACTAAAAGTAGACACATGTAAGTTGGTGCAAATAATTTTGAGGGTGTTCATAGATGACTATGTCCTATTTTACACACAGTTTTATTGCTTGTGCTCTTCAATAAAAGGCAGCATATCTCTTACTAGAAAAAATGATGAATAGCATGCACATTCTTTTTAGTCTCTCAGGGCAAAGCACGAAATCATTTTCTGTGCCCCGAGTATAAGGACTATCCAGTCACTTCCACCTGTGCTCTCTCAATCTTTGAGTGGATCAGCTAGTATTTCATATCGACAGCAACGATGTGTCACTACCGAGAATACTCCTTGAACTTGCAGCTATTTTATAGCACAGCTACTTTTTGAACTCTGGGATTGTGAAAATTGGAAGGCTTATTTCAGTTCTAGCCTCTCTTCACCAAACCCTGCCCAAATTCAAATCCATTTACTTCAATCAGGGTATATGAGAGGAGAATATTTGTTATGTAATTGGGTGTTTCTCCTGGAAGTCAAATATAACTCAGAGATTGATTCTGCCTCTGTTAATTCTTGCTGAGTGATTCTTGACTTTAAAAGTAGTCCCAATTATTTGGGGAGCAGAAGGTATGAGTTAATAGAAATCAAGAGGACAGAATAGGGCCCCGAGTTATTCAAGCCAATTTTTTTCAAACACAACAGCCTAACATTAGGTTTTCACGCTCATATTCAGGTTTGAATTTCAAAAGTAATGATCACTCTCAAATCTCACTGATGCCAATAGGTGCTTTAGGTCCTCCACACCTTTGAAAATCATGGCACTTCTATTTGGGGCATTAGAACATCAACTAGAGCCTGGGTCTTGCAGGTGAATGCATTGAACAGTATGCTGCTAAATCATTTGTACAGTCTCTGTGGACCAGTGGATGCTTCAATATTTATACAAAGTGGAACAGCTTCAACAAGAGTGATTGAGACCAACCCCAATGGCAAAAGTAGTTACTTAGAAAAGAGGAGAACTGGGTTCAAGTTCCTCCTTCAAATCAGTCAGAGTGGGAACTTTAACCCAGGTCTCCATGAGTTAATTCATAGAGTATGTATTATTTTTTTGGAAAGAAAGGGATAACCTGGCTTAGGCGTTGAACACCAAGAGAAGGTTTATCACTAAATCTCTGCTGCAGATAGGTGCCAAAGGCCCTTGTAGTGACCCTATAGTGACCTCATAGCAGCACATCTGAATAAAAGCAGCTGCGCTGCCGTATGTTCTCTTGTTGAGCCATACTATGCTGGTGAGATATTGGGGATGATCTAATTATGCTGATGGGAAAGCAATGAGCAGTGGTATCTATTTTGGCAAATCATCTCCTGACAACATAGTGCTGGCCATATCTGCAGTTCTGTCAGCAAAACTTTTTTTGGTCAGGGGTGTGAAAAACCACACCTCAATCAACGTAAGTTCTGCCAATGAAATTGCTATTTCCTAGTTCTCTTTGAGGAGTAGGATTTATGCTACACCTATCTCCTTTCTTACTTGCTAATTTAGACTGCTCCCTGCCATATTTGCCAATTTCTGCAATCTCTTTTTTAGATGCCTACCTCCTCATGCATTGTATAGGCAGGCAGGGAGCCTAGCTTATGCTTGTGAATTCCATTAGGCAGCCGAGTGCCTAAGGGTACATCTACACTGCACCCATCTTTCAGCAATGAGTAAGAACCCATAGGGGTATTAATGCTGTGTAGACTGAGACACATTGCTCAGGTGAGTAAAGACATGCCTGAAGGGTTTGGATTTGTACCTGAACACATACCCTGCATGTCTCTCTGCTAGCCCAAACCAGGTTTCCCATCTAAATTACATCTAAATTACAGATTTTAGCAGTGGAAAAACCTCCTCTGCAGGGAAAAACTCTGGGAGCAGAGACATGCTGAAGTCTTTCCCTGCTCTGTTTCCTCTGCCAGTGCCTTCCATTGACGATCGTGTGGTCACAATGCCCTTTTCACTATGGCATGTAGCTAGCTACATGTGCACTATACTCTATAATCTAAAATTTAATGCATAAATTCCCCTTGTGAATCTAGCCCTCAGTTGTGATTTTTGGCCCATAGAATCTTTGCATACTAGTTTTTTTTCTGGAAGACTGTTTTTATTTCCATGATTTTGAGAAATTTCTGTCTGGGAATTACAGGATTTAGCTATTTTTTTTTTAAATTCTTCACTCTGCAAACAGGAGATTTTTGATACTACATCAGTTCTCTCTGTTCTCTTAACTCTTTTGCCAGTGCAATCAATGTAAAAGATTAACAAAGATTAGTATTTTCTGAGTGTTTCACTAATAATTAAGCCAATTCAGTTATTTCTCCAGACTTTTTTCCCCCCTCTGTTAGCAACAGGAAGATAAGTATACTACAGAAACACTCTCAAGGGACACATACGAAGTTATATTAAGGAGTTCTAAGTTTATGGAGCTTCATATTAGATTTTACTCTTTATCTCTGTGTTTTTAAGCTTTTCTATATTTTTAGATTTGGACATTTGGGAGTAACTGCATTTTTATTTGAACCTTTAAAGTGCTGATAATTACCCCATAAATTAAACCCCAAGTCACAGGAGAGAATATTTGTAAAATTGGATCACTAAAGAGTAGAACTACTGCAGCAGCATCTATTTCCATTATGGGTACATCTTGTCATCAGATGAGAAACTGATCTGTTGAATATCAAGATGGTGAAGGGGGGAAAACCTTCGAGCCCTCCTCATGTAAAGCATTCACTGGTTTGAATGGTTACTCCTTGTGTGGATGGCTTCCAGGATTGACCTATAGTCCTCTTTACTCATGTCCATGAGTAAGTGCAATTTATGAACCAAAGGTCTGATAGTAGAGCATGAGACTAGAGGAGAAAAACAAAACCCAAGCTTCTTTTCTATTCCCAGCCCTGCCACTCTCTGTTGTGGGAGGTGTCAATTAAACTTTGTTGTTGTTTGCTGAACATACGGGGCTCATTTCTGGTAATTAATGATAAATGTTTGTAAAAGGAGTTTGAGGTCCTCAGGTGAAAGGTGCTCAGACTATATAATCACAATATATAATCACAATAGTCTCCTTGTGGCTTTGAATTTGTGACTAACTTACACTACAGCCAGGAAAAGTGAGGGTGAGGATTAGGGAAATTACAGAATGTAACCCATCCTTGCACTTCTCAAACCATACTGGATTAAGGACAGAAGGTTTGGCAGTATGGATCTCAGTGCCACTGGTGCTAAATATAGCAACTTGAGGAATAAGCCTGTATTGATTTGTGATTTCCTTTTTTGTTTTGTCAAATATTTGCGATTGTAACATTCAGTGTGCATTAGAACCTTCATTTTGTGTCAGGAACAGACTATAGCTGAGAAGATGAAACAAGGCCTTGAAGGAGTCACCGACACTGAGTTATCCTACTGTGGTGGCACAGTGGAGTGGCTACCATCTGAGTCATTAACTTTTAATGAGTTTCTGCACAATAGAGAATATCCCAGGTGTGTGCTTTAGAGATCAGAATTAAGAACAGTGTCTGGGTGGTGCCAACACCCAAATGGCTCAAAGCATATGGGATTCACTGTCTCACCTTATACCAATGGTATAAGCAGCTCGGCACCCTTGGAAACAAGTTCCCATGTAAATATTATGAAACAGCTTACACTGATTTTGGGGAAAACCCTGACTTAATTATGGTAATGCCCGAAGTGGCATTAACAACAGAGAACTTACACCAGTATCTGTAAGTATAGGCTCTAGTGCCCCCTTAGCACGTGAGCTTTATTTATCAGCAGATGGTATGTGCAAGTATTGAGTGAAGAACAGATTCCATATGATTTCAGTGAACAACATAAATAATCATTTGAGTATTTTATAAATGATCGCTGGCCGGATCCATTGAAAAATCTTTTCATTCACATCAGTGCACTTTAGATCAGGTTATGAAAAAGTTGTAGCACTCTAAAAATGTGGACTAGCCTATAATTAAAGCAGAGTAGGGATATTTAGGCAAGTGTTGGGGAGCTGACAAAAATGCTGGGCCCCTCATCAAAGGGGTGGGCTGGTTTTGTGCTCCCAGAAGGGGTGGAGCTCAGGTGGAAGGAGTGAGGTAGGGGCAGCGAAGCACACTGCATGCCACTCTGGTGGTGATTTAAAGGGCCCAGGCTCCAGCTGCTGCCATCTCTGCTGTGGTAGAGGTAGTGCAGCTGGGTGCCCTGGGCTTTGTTGACTCACCTAGCTCTGCCCCTTTGCCCGCCCCCTCCCGCCTTCCTCTGTTGGCGGGCCTACCAAGGGTGTGTGAAAGCTAGATGCCCCAAAATTGAAGCACACAGTCTTAGAAGTCATGTCTGAAAATTAAGGCCTATTATTGAGCAAGTGGAATTACAGTAGTCATTTCTGGGGAAAATGTAATAGCACTATATTAATAAGTACATAATTGTTTATGCTTTAGGGGAAATACAATTCTTCCATCTTTATTTGCTTTTGAAGTTGAAAACTAATTTGTTACTGGTGAGTGCATGTATGTTTGCATGAATCACACATCTTTCACATCAGTACATGCTTCCCAAAGATTTCATGGGCATAAGAGTAGTTGCCTAGAAATTTAATACTTGAAGCTTCAAGGATATTTAATCCTCCAGAATTGGTTTTGCTTCGTACAAAGTGCTTTGCATATAATGTTTCTGAAATGCCTAAAAGAGCTCGAAGGTCTTTAAATCCCTGGGCTTTGCTGTTTTCTACTTGAGTATGAATATGTGTGTGAGAGAGAGTACAAATAATGTTGCTCTCTATGCTCTATCTACAAAGAGTTACAGCCCTACTTACATACTTGAGGTCTTTGGATCAGTCTGTACAGCCATATGTTTTCTATTGATTCCTGCTTCAATCCCCAATATGTCATCCAAGCTGTCAATGAACCCATCTAAAATGGGATAACAATGCCCTCCAGAACCCACCGATATTTGTTTATTTTTGCTCCCAAATGCACAATTTCATTCCTTCATCACCACTCAGGAATATATTAGCCTGACATACATGGTAAACAAATACCAATCAAAATATGTTATTGATACTCATGTCAAATAATCTGGAAAATTTATTGATGACTTTTCCACTCATTGGTAATGCAGTCAGCTCAAGCACATATTGATAAATCCGTAATGCTATGCTATCCTGGTTAAGAAGGGAAAAGAGCATATTTATGTAAAACCAAAGTTAGAAGTTGATAATTATGACTATGAATAAGTAGTTATGAATTGAAGGCAGTTAATAGGAAAACTAAACATATTGTTGAAAAATATATAATAACATTAAGGACAATAAGATTTATTTTAATATATTAGGAACAAAACAAAGCTTAGCAGTTATATGGATCCAATACTACAGTGGGATGATAAAATTGCCAATAATACATAAAATGTATAATATTCAATAAGTATGCACTGTATTTGGGGAGAAAAGGATGATATAATCCTCAGTTATAAAGCCAAAGACCATCTGACCTTCTGCACAATACTGGCCATAGGACTTCCTTGAATTAATTCTTCTTTGAACTAGAGTGTATCTTTGATAAAAATGTTTCAATCTTGATTTTAAAAATTGCCAGTGATGAAGAATCTACTACAATGTTTCCTAAACTGTTTCAGTGACTACTGCTAAAGGACTATTTTTTTGTTCAGTCTTTGTCTATCTTCAGCTTCCAACCACTGTATCTTGTTAAACTTTTGTCTGCTAGATTGAAAAGCTCATTATCAAAGTTGCATTACTATGTATGCATTTATAAATTGTGATCAAAAGCCACCTCCTTAGTCTTCTGTTTATTAAACTAAATAGATTGAGCTCCTTGAGTCTATATCTATTAGATGTGTTTTCCAGCACTTTAAATTATTCTCATGACCTGTCTCTGAACCTTTTCCAGTTCATCAACATTCTTCTTCACTATACCAGACTGTAATAGAGGTCACAAGTGCAAAATACACAGAATAAACCAACTCTCTACTTCTATTTGAGATTCCCCTGTTTATACAATGAAGGATTTCATTAGCCCTTTTGGCCATAGTGTCACATGGAGCTCAGGTTCACCTGATTATTTAACATGATTTTCATGGGATTTTTTTCCAATATCCCTGCTTCACAGTATAGGGTCCTCACATCCTGTAGACATGGTCTATATTCTTTGTTACCAGATGTGTAACTTTATATTTGTCTGTATTTACTAAACAATCCAGATTGCTCGGTGTCCGTGACCTGTCGTCTTCATTGTTTGCCACTTCTCCAAACTTTGTGTCAACTGCAAACTTCACAATGGATTATTTTGTTTTTATTTTCCACTTTACTCATAAAATATTCAGTGGAATCATGCCACAAGCTGATGCCTACAGGACCATATTAGAAGACTACTTGCTCACTGATGATTCAGTTAGCCATTTTTAATCTAATAAATATGTGCCAGATTAATTTTGTATTGTTTTACTTTTTACATTAAAATGTCATGAGGCACCAAGTCAAACACCTTTAAGAAGTATAAGCATGTTGCAGTAATCTTTGTCAACCAATTGTATAATTTCATAAAAACAAGATATTAAGTTAGTTTGTTAGGCTGTATTTTCCACAAACTCTTGTTGATTGGCATTAGTTATATATTATCCTTTGTTAATTCCTTGTTTGTTTAGTCTCTCATCAGACTTTGCTGATTTATAGAATCTATAATATTTAGAAATTCTGTACTTCAAATACTTCAAGTACTGGCAACATGAGACTTCCACCTTCAAATGGAAATGATTTATCACTTTTAATAGCAACTAAAGAGAATGTCAAATAGCAACTCCTAAATAAGGTTATTTTATAAGGAAATAAAATAAATCTGTAGAACCAGAAAACTTGTACTCAGTAGTTTCGAAAGAATTGGCGAAGAAGCTCTCAAAGCCATTTATGGTGATATTTTGGATATGGTGTCCAGAAGGCTGGACAATGGCTAACGTTGCAGCCTAATGCCGTTAGTCCCAAGATGTGCTCAGAATCCTTTGTGCTTGTAGCCACAGTGAATGGGCACAAAAGATGCTCTGCATATGTGGAGCAATGAGCAAAATACCCATATTATTCTGTAGCCAACCAATACCTATTTTCTACACAGACATTCTATTTCTCCAAACCTTGTCAGCTTTTATCTAATTTTAATGTCTTCTCTACTGATTACAATGTTGTTGCAATAAGCAGGTTGATTCCCAATGAGAAACTAAAGCCAATAGACTAGGGGAAGCTCACTTGCTAGGTGCCAAGTGAGACTTGCTAGTGCCAAGTGAGACATGAAGGGAAGCTCAGAGACATTGCGAAAATATTTAATAAAATTAAATTTAATAATGAATGCATTTTAGTTGGATATGGCTCACAGCTTAGCATATTTTAAAAGATTTTTTTTCCTTTTTAGAGATCACTTTTGTTGAGTTTCAGTACTACTTGAATTCACTTTTAGTGCAATCTGAAAAGGTGTCTGCGATTGATTTGAAAGATACTGTAACTGATAAATAAATTTTAGAATGCTATTTAATTGTTTAAAATATATATTTAAAGTTTTCTTGTCAAATACTGTGTATAGTAGGTTGTAATATCACTTCATTCAATCTCATGGTACAAAATAAAAAACTCAAGCATGATCAAGGTAGCCTAACTCATAACCCTTAAAGTAGATATGGTTAGATCATAAACATCTGGGTGAAGATCATTTGGACTTCCAGGAATAAACAGAACATCTGAGAAGAGCAATCAGATAAACTCCCATGAGAACAGAAAAAACGCAGTCAATGCCTCTGCTGAAGAAAACAGTATTAACCTAGGAGGTTGACATGAGCAATAACATGAAAAATAACAGTAGTGACCAGTTGATGTCTGACTTTATTTTCTGTCATTTTTCTTTTCCCTGCATTATGAAAATAAATTCAGTGAACAGATTTTGCTTTAGATATGATGTAATCAACTATGACACATTGGAAAATGTGGATGATTTCTAACATGAAAGTTGGAGTAGCTGTTCCCATGTAGCCAGTGTGTGCTGAGGGCTATAAACTAGACCTTCCAAGCTAGTAAACTTGTTGCTGATAACTTTGCATTTTACATTTTGGATCCACTCATTGAAGGAGCAGATCTTATTTATCAGCTAAGTGAAAGTTTTCACCATCATACAGTCAAAATATAAAACTTATTAGCCTGGTCATTCTCATAATTCTCTTTCAGTCAATTTGTCATGTGTGTGAATATATGACAAATTATTTTCAGTGTCTGTTTGTCTGTCGATCTGTCTATCTGTGATTATGAACTGGAACAGTTCAAATTACACAACAATCTCAAGGTTGAGTTAGGCAGAAAATACCTTTAAATTTCTGTAAAAATATTAAAATAAGAGATATTTGTCATCTATTTAATGAGTGAGAGGTGAAATCAATACCGTAAAATGAGAACATACTTTCTTTTATATTTTCATTTCTAATTTATATGTATATGTATCAGTCACTAGAAAAACATGTACTGAATGGGCATCTTATGATATTGTGGAGTTTTTCCAGTGAGTATTTTAAACACACAGGACATTTTTATTTACATCAAGGCCCCATTAGAGAGCCTGACAGTATAAAAGAGCATTGAAGTGAAGGGAAAATTAAATCTACACCTACTTGAAAAATACCTTTGTATTGCAAAAGTGATGTCAAGAGGCCTTAGTGTAACAAGGAAGTAGGCTCAGGAACTTTGCCATATTTCATATACAAGAGATGTAGTGGGAATGCCAACACATCTGCACATGTAGAGCGCTTTCTAACTTGAGTACTTTAAAACTAGCAACTCTAGCCACAGTTCATTTTTTAACCTCCTGTTTTCGGAAACATTGATTATTGATGGTATAGTCTGAAAAATGTGGAAGTATCTCATACCTGGAAATTTCTTCTCTTTTATGAAGAGGTTCAGTTTAATGGAATTATACTACATTAGATTCTCTTTGTAGCTACAATGTACTTTGTTGGACGTGACAAAATTGGACATGGGTGTGATGACATTCCAATGAAAACTGGTTTTCAAAATAAAGTGCACCATGCAATTGTAAATAGTTTTTAATCCCTATTTGGTTATCATCATTTCTTAGCAGCTGTGCATTCTCCATTTCCACTGAGGACCAGAAGTGCCAACTTATTGTTGGAATGGGTATTTTTCATGATTTTTCATCGTAAGAAGTGATCTGATGAAATCCTGAGCCAATACTTTAATAATGAAGAGGGTTTGAAAACATGTTACAAACCCTGAACATAAGAATGGGCATACTGGGTCAGACCAAAGGTCCATCTAGCCCAATATCCTGTCTGCTGACAGTGGCCAATGCCAGGTGATCCAGAGGGAGTGAACCGAACAGGTAATGATCAAGCAATCTCTCTCCTGTCATCCATCTCACCCTCTGACAAACAGAGGCTCGGGACACCATTCCTTACCCATCCCAGCTAATAGCCATTAATGGACTTAACCTCCATGAATTTATCTAGTTCTCTTTTAAACCCTGTTATAGTCCTAGCCTTCACAACCTCCTCAGGCAAGGAGTTCCACAAGCTGACTGTGCGTTGTGTGGAAAAAAAACTTCCTTTTATTTGTTTTAAACCTGCTACCCATTAATTTCATTTGGTGGCCTTTAGTTCTTATATTGCAGGAACAAGTAAACAACTTTTCCTTATTCACTTTCTCCACAGCACTCATGATTTTATATACCTCTATCATATCTCCCCTTAGTCTCCCCTGGAATTGATAATGGAGCTTTGGAGGTTCACTTATTGAGCAGGAACATCCCCAAAGCAAGTCTGTTATTTCCAACCCAGCTTTAAAGCATTATTATTTGCAACACAAGTCATTGACGTGATGCTTCTTTTTCTCCTTGTATAATTGTTTGAGTATTTCTTTTCAATGGGCAGGTAAATCAACATATACACCGGCAAATTAGTGTGTGACCTTTCTATTCCCAATTATCTATTTTCCTGAGAGAGGTAATTGATTTTCACAACTTAACAACCATTGTGCATTTGCAAACAAGTGCAATAACTGCAATTCTATTAGCCTGACTTTTTCTCCTGAATCCCAGTGGTAACAAGGGTCTAGAAGCAGCATGCTTCAGTATACATCCACAAAGGCACTTAGGTGTCTGGCTTTAGGTATCTAAATCACAGATGTGAGGCCAACAGACTGCTAGGCCCCTGGGCAAAGGGGAGAGGTGACTCTGCACTCCCAGAAACGGCGGGGTGAAGACAGCCAGCTGTCAGTGCGTCCCTGAGTGTACAAAGCAATGTCCTCTCCCCCCCCCCAGCAGCTCTCAGTTGCCCAGAGAGTGCACCATTTTGAATTACCGTTCCCTAGGGCAACTGTTCCCCTTTAGTGGGGCTGATCACAGATGTAGATATTACTGTGATCCATAACACCTCTGCTCTATTGCTACCTAATCTATTAAGCACCTAAATATTCTGTGTAAAAGTCCACCACATGTCTACATTTCTGCCTCTGCACAAGCACACAAGGCCTTGCTCTTCGTGCTTGGATGCCTAGCTCACACTGATGTATTAAATTGGATGGAATAACGCAATTCTGAAACTGTTCAGAAATAGCGTTAAGCAAGGCTAAGAGTTCAGTGTACAAGATCTCAGATTGCTTTCTACTGAGACAAGCACACTAATTTTTAAATTTTTGTTATTGAAGATCCAGAGGAGAAACAGTTAAAACATTTGAAATGTACAGTATTAAATAAAGCTTTCATTTTAAGACTATTCTATGTTTCCTTTCCTTGAAGCTATAGAAACTCTTTTGGAGAACCCTCTCTGCCTTGTTTAATAGTCTTAAATGTTATCAGATTAATCCCTGTCCTTTTTGAAGAAAGGGGGAAAATAATTTAGATGGGCTGGTATCTGTTGTTATTGAAATCCATTACCATTTCCTAGAAGACAAAAGAGGACAAATATCCTTGACAGAAAAAGTTCTGCAAAAGCAGAAAACAGCTTCTTTTGATGTTGTTCACTGGTACTTGCAACTTCATTGCTGGGAAAACAGATACAGCACATAGTTCTATTAGCCAATCTGAGACCTGACAAACTTGTACCCATACCAAGCTGTTGAGGGAATTTTTTGGTCATAGTGTTGCAAAATATGCCACCTTCGCCACACTCCTATTACACAAAAGGAAAATTAGAGATATCGGAAAGGCAAAAATAATGTGGGAAAGAAAAAGAAGACAAGATGGGGAAAATTGAGAGGTGACAATGTTTGATATTGAGGAAGGTGTTTGGGATTTAGCCAGAGCCAGTGGAGGTGACAATGTATTTTGTGTGTGTGTCTCTTTGTCTGCTATGAACGTCTTTCATTATTAGGATTAGAAAAGTCTAATGTCCCAGGAGAAAGTGGGGATAGCACCCATCATGGAGAAGCTTGCTCTATGTCCTTCTTTCAGATTGCCAGTGGTAGTCAGCTTTTGCCCTGGATGCTTTTCTGAGGACCCTAAAAGGGAAGAATGAATAGAACAGCCCATCCTGTATTTCTCTTCACATGTCAAATTTGGTGCATAGGTTTCCATTCAAATATGCACTTCTTAATACCATAAACCACAGCCCTTGATTTATGTCAGCCATGGTAAATATGTAGGTCCAATAATTACACAACCACCCCACTACATGCCAGAGCTTCAAGTGTTTAGGGGCAGGAGCATGCTTCAGTGCACATCCAAAAAGGGACTTAGGTGCTTAGTACTTCCTTCCTATTGCCCACAACATGCACTACTCAGGTTATAGAATAGGGAAATAGATATTTTAAAATGTTTGCAATAGAAGTTTTTCTAATAGCCTTTTCTTTACACAGCACTATTAATCATCTCAGTGAGTTACTTCTCTGGAGGTATAATAAACCTTACTCTGCACTGTGATCATAGTACAAGCTGCTGCCATCTAGGTTTAATTAGATTTAGATTTTTTTGGAAAATATATATATTTGCTTTCTATTTTTCTTTAGCATTGTATATGTGTGTCTGTGTATATATAAAATGTTTCAAAGCAAATATGCACTCATTTGTTATTTTGGTTCTTACATCTAGGAATGCAAAAGTTTCCATTCTGTAGATGAAATTGGAAAGAGAAAAATATCTACTGCTACTGACAGGTTTTTTACATGAAAATGTTGCAGCCTCTAAAACCTCTCTGATTATATATCTCATACATATTGTCTGAGGAATGAAATGCAAATGTATTAGAAGAAGCCCAGTTCCTTTGGGAAGCAAACCAGTGCTGTTTGTTGTTATAATTTTCTAACTGATGACTTAAAATAATGAGTTAACTTTGTGATTTTGCGGTGCTCTAGCTCATTGGTTTTTTTTTAAAAAGAAGCAGAAGACAAGCAGTAAATAGTTTTAAATAGATTAAAATATGTTTGATTTTTAAAGACCTAGCAAATTAGAACAGGAACCTAGTAAGCCTAGTCTCAACTCTCTCTATTACTGTGGTGTCATATGGTTTATAATTTGGATTTGGGAAGCTTGAACCACCCAGCCTGGCTGATCGTAATAGTGCTAAATTAAGCACAGAAACAACTTTTTCATAGTGCAGAGATGACTACTTTTTTATATATATACCAAATTCATTGTCCTTTCTAAAGCCAGGTTCTCTCTCCCTCATTAAGGACTGGCATATGAGAAGGTAAGAACATAGGTCACTTTCTTTTACTGTTCTTGTCTGTGATTTATTTTATGAATTTCTCAATTTTCCTTGAAAAATATCAGTGTTTTCAAACTCAGTACATGCCATTCCCTTTTCCAGCATTAGAAACACACATGGAAATCTTATTCTGTGTACCAGGATTTGTATGCAAAATCCAATAAGAGACTATGGATCATATTCACTTCTCTTGGCACTCCACTGAGTATGAGCATCCTTCCTCTTGGATCTGTGCAGTATTGCATGAAGGCAAGTCTGGTCAAATGGGATTTGCATAGGTAAATCCACTAGTCAGTTTTGAAGTTCTCAGACTATATAATTCCTTTTCTCAGTAAGCTCCATGTTCTAAGGACACTTCTGGATCTCCTGCCCCATTACTTTTAAAGTCCAAATAGGTGCGGTGTCCAGAAGCATGTCTTTTTTTTCAATCGATCCATACTGTAATTATTGCAACTGCTTCTCTCCAATATGGAATTTAGCACTGTCATCTTGACCTTTGTGACCTTCAGATTTGGGAGTTGAATAAAGGACTTGAATCAAGTGACACTTCATGACTAAATGAAGGCTAGGTCTGCACTATAGCTTTTTTCGATTGCTTTTCCAGAAGAGGCTTTTCTAGATGGGGCCAAATGGCAGAAAAGCCTCCTCTTTCTGAGGAGCCCTTATTCCTCGTAGAACAAGGTATACAGGGCTCCCAGAAAGAGCATGTTTGCTCTTCTTTGGGAAAAAAAAAAGCGGAAGAGCAAATGTGTTCCTTGGATGCGGTGGAGTTTTTTCAGGATACTTCCAGTATCTCAGTAAAACCCTGCAGTGTAGACATACCTGAAGTCTACAGATGGTGCCAGATAAGGTAGTCCTTTTCTTGTATGGATTTATTAATAACACAAAGTATTTTTCAGCAGTGCACCCAATACTGCACTATAACTCTCTCTCCACATCTAGGAGCATCTCAAAGTGTTGTTAATATTGATGTGTGGACCCCTACAAGTATGTGCTTTGAAATTCAGCTATATACAACACCAGCTTTCTCTCTGTTCAACAGTTGAGCTCAGGTCACAATGACCTCTTGTATTTGAATGTCTGAGGACTGTTAATAGGGTATTTGTAGTGGAGGGTCCTGAGCTCTGGAATTTCTGGTATTATTTGTCTTGTTCTGAATTTCATGATCCTCATGGTATTGTGCAAGGCCGCATGCTTATTTAGCATGCATGTTCATTTAGGCATTTCATTGTTTTGGTTAGTTATGGATGTAGAAGGCCATGACCAAAAAGACATCTATTAAAATTACCATGTGATTGTAGGGAAGCATTGTATATGAGATTCTTCATATTTTCTTATGTCTCAGGAGTGCTAGTATGAGATGTTGAAGATGTGTCAGTCCCAGGATAGTAGAGACCACAAGATTGAAGAGCAAAGACATTTGCTCTCTCTAATATTGTCTGCTTCCCCCTGTAGAAAATAAAAGATGCCCCAAAGGAGCCTTCAGGAGCCCCACATAGGAAGCAAAGAGCTCAATTACAATCTAGATTGCAACAAGCAGCAAATCTGATGAGAAAATATCTGAAACAGTGAAACATAGACCAGGCTTTAGGCAGTAACAATTGTCCTATTGCAGAAGAAATTGAAGAATGAAGTGTAAAAGATGGAAGTCTGATTACAAAGGATTTTGCAAATTTACCTGAAGATAAAGAATGGAAATATGGGGAAAGTGGTGGAGAATTGCTCAGTTTTCCTGAGAGCATAAAGGAAAGTGATGATAAAGACTAATGTGGCTTGTGTGAAAAGGAGAATAATGACCAAAAATATCTGGTTTACATGAAAAGGAGAGAAATGGTAAAGATGAATCGGCCTCTTATGGTGATAGAAACAGCAGTGAGAGAAATTGCACACCACAAATCAATATATCAGATTCTGCCTTATGGGCAGAGATCCTAAACTCTGCTGATATTCATCATGCAATTTTGAGGCTGGGCAAAGTCAATGAGATGACATTTCTAGTAAATGAACAGAAGTGACACCTCTCAAAGTCACATTGTGAAAGAGTGCTTGAGAATGGTGAGAAACTGAATCTTGCATTTCCTACTTTACTCAAAATCGAGTAAATACTGTTCTGGATTTGTTGCAAAATATTTTACAAGAATGCCAAATTGCTGCTTGCACTTTCTGGGTACAAAAGCTGGCATAACTTAGCTGATGTTGGGAAGCAATGTTAAAAAATCAACTGGCCATTTTACAGTGGGTACAGGTTGAGTCCATGCTCAAGCTGAATAAATGCACAAGCACAGGAAACCAATGTATTTTTAATGTAGAAAACCAGCAATGAAGGAATGTGCTCAATTACCCCCTTCCTTGCAATGAACAGTTTGGCTTTCCAGAGCTTGTCAGATAAGTAATTCAGTGAAGATAATGGTAATTTTTTTGGTTTGGTAGGGGTTTGGGGGAAATATGATGATGTCAGGCATGAGCACTTACGTGAAGTAGTTTGTAGAAAAGCTATGCAGCAAAACAGTTCAAAATGAATTGATTGATCTTATGGAAAGGAAGGTGCTTGATAACACATTAGTGCAGCTCAACAAAGTTCTCTGTGATATTAATAAACTTCACTCCTGATATTAGTCACAGTGGGGGGGAAAATGTCAATTTCAATGAGACTTACTGACAAGAATGGCTGTATTCAAGTTAAGGACCATTTTATCTGTTTCTGGTATGCAGATGACACAACTGGTAAGGACCTGACAGAGCTGTTTTTGAATGAGAATAAAAGAAAGTTTCAGGACTGCCACAGCGAGGATACCAAACTGGTGTGAATACGAAGGGAGGAAACAGTGGCATCCAGTCAAGAACCCTTGCATTGAATGCAAGAGCTTTCTTCATGCCTTGTGGTTGCCTCAACCTACTTATGTCAGATGCAGCATCACGTACTTCGGATTCAAGTTCTCTCTTCAGTGTACTGCAAAGGATTATGTCCTGTTTTCAGCATCAGCTATCAGATGGAGATCTTTATGCGTAACATTACAAATCTGATCATGAAGCTGTTAGATGACGCTCACTGGGACAGCTGTATTGACAATGTAAGTCCATTGAGGTACCAAGTGACTGAGTTTACAACATCATTTCAGAACTGGTGTTGTTGCGTAAAGCCACGGCCAGAATCTCATGAGGTGCAAAGCATGGTAAGCCAGATCACTGACTTCAGTTTTCTGATCTGAACTGATTTGGCACAATGTCATATTCTAAATAAACACTGGAAGCAAAGCATTAAAAACTCAGATGATGGACATCAACCCCCCTACTACTTTGACAAGAAGCCTTGCCTTGATTTTGTTGTGGCCTGCACAGACAACAGATTAGAAGATGCCATCACTGATGACAAAGAAATGGCAGAAACGTAGGAGTTGACCCTGTCATCGAGGAAACTCTAATTCAGTGGGAGAAGAGTCAGTTAGGTTATGAGGGAAGAGATGAAGTGATGCAAATCTCAGAAGAAAAAAGTCAAGAGAATGTTTTTTGCTCACTTGTTGATGCTATTTGAGTGTCCATTGAAGAAAGGTTTGGACAAATGAACCGCCACAAAAGACCTTTCTTTGTATGACATCAGTAAGCTGCCAGCAAACAGGAAACCCTTAACAATTGTATGGAACTTTCCTGGATGCTGACACAAGGGGAATGTTTGGATGTCCATGGAAAGACTATGATGTTGAATTGACAGCATCCATCATATTTTGCCACATGCAAATCACTCTCCACTCTGAGGGTACGGCTACACTAGCGTGTTAGTTCAAGCTAGGTAGGGTAATGAGGGCAAGCGGAGTTGCAAATGAAGCCCGGGATTTAAATATCCCGGGCTTCATTTGCATGTTCCCGGGTGCTGCCATTTTAAAATCCCCCTTAGTCTGAACTCCGTGCCCGCAGCTATACGCGGCATGGACTAGGTAGTTCGAATTAAAGATCCTAATTCGAACTACCATTACTCCTCGTGTAGATATACCCCGAGCTAGTGTAGACATACCCTGAGTTCTCCTTCATTCATGATGCCGAGCTGAAGGACACTTTTCCTAATATGTGAACAGCGTTGAGGATTTTGCTTATGCTGCTGGTCATGGTCACGAGTGATGAGTGCAGGTTTTTGAAGCTCAGGCTCATTTAAACTCATCTTTGATCAATGATAACTAATGAGAGACTGACCATTTGCTATTTTGTCACTTGAAAATGGCATTAGCCAGTCTTTAGATTTCTCTAATGGTATGCTTCAGTTTGTGAGGGCAAAGGTGATCTTTTGAACTAAAGGACTAGTGTTAATATTCCAGGGCAGTAACCTACTGTAACACTCCGTAATATTGCTCTATAATACCTCTGGTCCACCCCATGCTGGTGCATAGTTCAATTTCTTGAGGTAAGTACATTTCATCTATTCTTAAAATTGAAAGTTTTTTGTAAGCTTAGATGTAATATTTTTAATTTGCTTACATATGGCATAAATATAAATTGCCATGCTAGGATCAGTAAATCTATCATATTATATCACATGGATAAACCATGCATGCTAATTGTGCATCAAAATCCTGAGAGGAGCTACGAAATCCATAAAAATAAGGTACTCAAAAACAAATGAAGTATCTTCTGTCCCCCCTGCACTCTGTCTGGGGCATCATTTGGTCTAGTCCTGGCCCTGGCTCTGTGTAGCTCAAAAGCTAGTTGCTTCCACAAGCAGAAGTTGGTCAGATAAAGGATATTACTTCATTCACCTGGTTTCTGACCTGATTAATAAGCATCCTCCTTGCAGGACTCTTATTTTTTTTCTTAGATATCTTGTTTATCTCCATTTAAATAAGAAAAATAGCAACAAATAATATAATTTAAATCTGTTTTTCTATTTGTTGTCTCTCTTTCCATTTGATTTGAATTGCAGAATAAAAGGTATTTTAGATTACAAGTTCTTGGTGCCACTTGCATGTAACTGTAACTTACATTTGATTTCTACTGATTTAAAAAGAATAAAAATGTGTTTACATACATTTCACATATGCTACACGACTTGCTAGGATTTTCAAGGAACTGTATTTTAATGAATATAAACAAGATATTTTATTGAGACCCGGTAGTTCCTCATGGCTTTTTTGTCTCTAGTGATTATGGTCACTACACAGGGTCTCTGAGAGCTCATGTGTGGACTTAGTGATTTTGGAAGGATCTACTGACTCTACTGACTACACTAGACTTGATTTGCTCACACTGGTGGACAAATAGCACTCTCCTGAGCAAGTGTGTTCAGATGAGGTCATTCATGTCTAAGAACAAAATGGTGAAATTAGAACACCACTATCTTGTAGGTTGCTAGCAAGGGAAAGAGTCTTTAACTTGAATTTAGGGATCCATAAGAAATTTGCTGCAGAAAGCTGCCTTGGAAACAAGCTAATTCAACCCAGTCCCACTCTGACTCAGCCTGTTTCACCTCCTAGCAGATGCCCCAGGCCCCTTGTGGTGAATTAGGTCTTGCACTCCCCATATACTACTACCATATTCCTATAGGTGGGTTTTAAACAAAAAATGGTATAGCTGACTGTAGTGAGTCATCATGGCCTCTCGCTGACCCAGAAGGGGAAGCACTTCATAAGACCCCTTTGTGGACAGGACCTGAGCCACCCAGCCCCACCCCCAGGAAGCGGAAGGGTGGGGCTGGGATTAGAAGAACAGGGGCTGAAAGCTCAGTTAGAGCCCAGCAGGCAAGCAGGCCAGCTGCTCTCCCGGCCTCTCCAGGAGGGAGGCATGGCTGCCCCACCTGCCATCCGAGGGACAATTGGACTACTGCCCAACCCTGGAGATGGGCCAAGGCCACTCCAACCACCGTCAGACACCCACAGGTCAAGATGGTCAAAGTCCATCCCAGGCCCCGGAGACTGGGCTGCAGCACCAGGACCCTTGAGTGATCCCGACCCGGAGCCCATGGACACCCTACCAGAACCATCTTCCCCAGTGGACCCCGAGGAGTGGCATCTAAGCCAGGTAGGTTCCCAAGGGCAACTGGGAAGCAGCTGATGAAATGGAGGTCGGGTGGGGTAGCGTGTTGCAACCTGGATCTCTGCTGACCCACTGACCTGGTCAGTGTGTTGTGGGCAGGATCCCTGCTGACCCAGTGACAGCCCGCACTGCTGCAGTTAGTGCCCTGGGCTGGGATGCAGTGGAGCAGGTGGGCCTCTGTTCCCCCCCCCACCACTCCACCCAGGGTGGCAAGTTCCCCCCCATAGGGAGGAAAACCCCTACACTTGTCAGCTCTCTGTCAGAGCAAGGAGACCCGACTACCGGTCAGCCTGGAGATGGGCCCGAGCATTAAACTGTTTGAACTGCCTCACAAACTGCCACTCAGCCTGTAGCTACCCCTGAGCCTTTAACTTTTTTGTTTGCCTGCTGCCCTGCCCTGACCCAGGGGTTGGGCCTTGAACAGTTGATTTGCTTGCTGCCCCACCCTGATTAAGTGCCTGGGCTCAGAACTGATGGCTTGTTTGTGGCCCTGCCCTGAACCAGGGCTGTGGCTACTGAACCCCATGGGTGTTTATTTGTTACCCCGTCCTGACCAAGGGCGAGAACTCTGTGAAATCCATCCAAGCCTGCAGCCTGAGGCCCTGACCGGGGTGGGATTTTCCCCAGGAGTGGGGGCAGGGAGCTGGAAATCTCTGTTTAGCTGCCCAGTGTGGTGAGTCAGCGTGGCCTCCTGCTGACCCAGATGTTTACACTGACATAGAGCTAAATCAAAGCCCAAATTTTTATCAATATGAACTAGTTCTGTTCAGTATCTATAACACACATTTTACCCTTTATCTGGTTCTGTCTCTTCAGAAAACTTCATGGTGGAGGCTTTGGGAATTTTTTGACTTTTTTAAAGGTATATTTGGTGCTGAAGCTTTTCATAAATTCATGTTGATTTGCAAATTTGCTTAAGTAAAAATACCATTTTTTAAAAAAACTTAACAAATTCACAATAATTTGACATAGTTAATTATGACAATTTTAAATTAAATGTTTTATTTAATTATATCCTGTAATTTTATTTAAAAACATTCTAAAATGTAAAAAAAAAAAAAAAAATCAAAATAAATTGGTCCTTTTAAAATTGAACAAAATGTTTTGTTTGCTGTGTTTTTTCTGTCCTTCTGATTCATTGAAAACATCTGTATTTTTTGGTTAAACCTCAAAATATTTTTTTCTTGGAATAGTCAGTGAATAGAAAAATCCATTACTAGCTCAGCTTCACTCCTGTGTTCATTACCCAGCAGAGTGGGTGCCTAATATTGGTTGATATTTGCAAGGTGTTATTGCAATGAAAACCATAAATAACCATATGCATGCACAGGTCAATACATAAGATAACTGGCATTAAAAATACAAATATTTCCAGTAGCTACCACAAAGTGATATTATGAGATACCACAGTTATTTCCTATTCTAATTATCGAAAATATTTCAGATATCTCTGTCTGGTAGATGCTGGCAAAAGTGAACCTTTTAATGGTCATCATTTGTGTGCTTCCTTTATCATCAAGAGAGGTCCATATTAAAAGTGCTAGTACTTACTATACCATATAATCTATTGCAAGTTAAAATTATGAGAAGAAAATTGAAAAGATGGAAAGTTGTTCAGCAAGAGCAGTCTGCATTTTTATCTCCTAGTGGTACCCATCCCAATCAAAGTACTTTTAATGGAATTTATTAGTAGTAAATAATCTTTATGGGTTCTCTGATGAAGGGTTGATGGTCCCTATATTGGCCATTTTTCTTTTGAGGATAAGCAGCAAAAGAGTTCACAAGTTCTGCATTATTTCGAAAATGTTAGTCACATACATACAGCTTATTCACTAATGTGCAGCTTGTAGTTAATCACCTATGTGCTGATCAGTCGGTGTCAATCGAGACACTTAGCATTACTGCAGTGGTCTTCACAGAGGCTATTTATAGAGGTAATTTATTTGACCAGTCAAGGAGATTTAATTGTTGATCATTGAAGTGAAGAAAAAAAAAGCCTCTCACAGTAAAGATTTTATCATTATTTTTATTTTTTTAAAGAGCTCTCTGGCCTCTAGATGACACTGTGTACTAAATACTCAGTCACTGAGCCAGAAACACAATTCCATCATTTCTCCCCTTGTAATTAATAGCGGTTGATCTCTATTCACAGGTATATAGGTAGAATAAACATCAATAATTCTGGCTGAAATAAATGGAAGAACTTTAACACTGAAGAAAAAAATAAAAGATCCATAAGGTAAAAGCTAAGTCTGCTGAGAGACATGTGAGATTATTGTAACTGGAGTGCTTATTTATAGCTGCATCAACAAACCCGAGAGAACAGTGTTTCATGCTTTGGTTGACATTTCCCTACAATATCTGGGACTCAGGCTAGAGCAAAGGGTCTCTCAGCAGTTCCATTTAAGCTGTGTTTACAACCGAGAACTTTGGCTATTAAAATCCATACCAGGACAAAACCTGGAATTCAAGAGTAGAGCCTTTGGTACAAACATTTAAACCCCATTTGAAAAACAAAATTTGGTCAGTATTTCTAGATCACAACTGGGCAAAAGTAATGAAAAAAATCATATAAATTTTGCAAGTATCTGAGAAATAAAAAATAGCTTTTAAAAAAAATGTGTGGACATTCTGAGTCTGTTTCCCCGTCGGCTAAGATGTTTCACTGCTTCATTACAAATCAGGTTAGGTAATTCAACTCACTCTTAAGCATGTTGCCTTGTGTAATTTGTACTTGTATCTGGCAGAGCATGATGGATTGTAAGGGCTGATGCATGTTTCCACCATTAGAAGATTATCTCCCTGGGATTACAATCCACCAGTTGGGATGAATGCTTGTACTATCAATTATATATTTGAAAATGTTTGTCCATCTATCTGTCTGGAATTTTCCTCCAGGGTAGATTGGCAGAGGCCCTGGAGGTTTTTTGCCTTCCTCTGTAGCATGGGGCACGGGTCACTAGCGGGAGGATTCTCTGCATCTTGGGGTCTTTGAACCATCATTTCAAGGACTTCAATATCTGAGATATAGGCGAGAGGATTATTCTAGCAGTGGGTGGGTGAGATTCTGTGGCCTGCATTGTGCAGGGGGTCAGACTAGATGATCAAAATGGTCCCTTCTGACCTTCAAGTCTATGAGTCTATGAGTCTGTCTGTTCAAGAACTCCTGACTGTAACAGTAAGAACTAGGATCATCAAATTTGGCATACAGCTTCCTCTTATCACAAATTAAAGCAAGGTAAGAGAAGGAGTAGGTTATGCCAGGAAAATGCGATGTGCCTGGAATGGGATTTCTTCTTGGAAAACCATACAGAAGAGAGACAGAATCACTAGGCAGGTTAAAGGGGCTTGTTGGAGGCACTAACCTTTCTCCAGGACTGTCCCATTCCCAAGTCTCCCACCCTCCAAGCACCCTTTAGGAAATGTGGGAGGGGCTGAGGCTCATATGGGGACATTGCTGGCTGTTCCCATTCATCAGGGAGAGAGGGGAAAGTGCACCGTCTGCTGCATTCCTCGCTCTGGTTGGGAAGCGCAGGCTGCAGACAAATCTGGAACTGATCCAGCCAGGGAACATCCACCCCTCCCCTGGCTGTGCCTGCTGGACCCGCAGTAGTCATGGACAGGTGCTTCTCAAGCCCCAAGCTGCTGTGATGAGAGAGGGCTAGGGTAGTCCACTCTTCCCAAGCAATGATTCAAATAAAGCATGTACATTTTCATTTTATTTTTGGAAAAAAAGGAATTGATATAAGTACTCTACCAACATGGGGTAAATCTTCTAGTCTAGTATAACTGATCATAAGAAGAGATATAATCAGTCTAGCCGTTTGTGGTCACCCTCACAAAAGAGTAACTGTATTCCTGGCTGAGAGAGGAGCAGAGTAGTAACAAGGAAAAGAGAGAGAATACATTTCCCTGAACCTAAAAAAATACGCAAGGATTATTAGATTAGTATGTGATATAGGTTTGGTTTATACATTGTAGTTCTATGTGTCAATTTATGAAAGGGAAAACAAAATCTTTCAAATCTCCCTTAAAACATGTTTAGGATTTAGCTGATTTTATAAGGCAAAAAGTTAAAGCAATAGTTAATTATATCTCATATCTCGCCAAGATGCACATCATTATATATAACAAGAATTCCTGTGGCACCTGGAGACTAACAAATATAAAAGAACATGAGTCTTTGTGGGTATAACCCAATTCATCCAATGAGTTTTACCCAGAAAAGCTCATGATCCTATATATTTTGCTAGTCTCTAAGGTGCCACGGGACTATTTGTTTTAAAGTTAGAGACTAACATGACTACCCTTTTGAGACTTTGTATCACTATATATAGTTAGAGTATTAATTAGAGGTAGGGGCCTCAATCAAAAAAACCCAGATGTGAACACATCAGAATTTTTGGAGAGTTGGAAAAGGTAGAATTTATATATATCTAAGTTGGATCTAGAGCCAAATCTCATATTGAGCTCTTTTTTTATAATAGAATAAATTAACTTCCCTGGTTCAAACACCACTAAACTCTGAGATGTGTCAGGGAGAAAAGACCATGCTCAGATACTGCACTGATGAAAACCTAGGTAGCTAGATAGGAATCCTATTGTTAGGTTGTATGTTTAGTGTGCTTTTATTTTATTTAACTCAGTGAAATAAACCTAATCCCACAATTTTTCTCCTTGCCCCAAAAAGAGGGTTAGCTATTTTAAGATAAACATTGGTAAGCTCTTTTTAAAAATATGGTAAGAATATAAAATATGGTACAGTATAATGTATATACATTAGTTCTGTCAGAATATTTTACAAAATACAAGTCTGTGACAGGCTTTGTAATGGGCTATGACTCAGAGATGATTTGGTGGAGGATGAGTCATACACTTAGTCTGACCTCAAAATGACTAAACTTTTTTTTTTTTTTTTACTAAATTTGAATGTAAAGAGAAAAATAAAGAAGAAAGGGTTTGGACTGCTAGAAAGTAATATGAAGACTTTTAAAAATATATTGTGAAACAGGTAAGGGGAATTTGGAAGATGTGAAAATGTGAACATACACTATTCAGAAGGTCTGAATGACAGTCACAGGGAATTAGGAAAATATCATAAGATTTAAAACGGGGGGTTGGAAGGGAAGGAAATATGATTTCAAACAAGGGAAGGAGAATGACTGGCAATCACTGTCTGGTAACTATAACTTCAGTTCCTATAACAATGGAATAAATATTAGCAAAAAAGTCTGTAAACATCTGCAGGATAATTTAACCTGGAGCAACAAGTAACATAGATTTATGGAGAATTGACAGACCTGATCATCTTGATTGCTTGTCTAAAAATGACTAAAGAAAGTAAATTCAATAAGTGTGATGTATCTCAATTTTTTAGGAAAGCTTTGCTACAATTTCATGAAATCTTAACATAAATTTATATCAGATGTGAAATAAATATTAGCATCTATGTTCCTGGCTTTAATTTAGTCAATAAATTGTCCTGTTTGCATACAGTGAACAAGGGCTAAAGGCAATGTATGAAATTAGAAATAATTTTTGATACATTCTACAAGGTCTTTTTTCTTATGTATTATCTTTTCAACAATAAGGAGGAAGAAACCAGCAATACAATGGAATGTAAGAACAGTACTAAATTGAGATCTAGTACAAATATCACTGAGTGCAAATACCATTGAATACAAAGACATAATAAAAAGGGACTTAGAAAGATTAGAAATGTGGGCAGGAAATAATAAAATGAGATTTATCTCTGGAAAATGTTGGCTGATACATCCGCAGAGGAAATAATACAATGGCAAAGGAAGACAAATTTGGGAAATAGTGATGCTGGATGAGGTTTGAGTTTTATAATGGGCAGTAAATTTGACATGACTTTGCAAAATAGAAGATAAAATACGTCAGAACAAGTTTGGGAGGTGTATGCCGTGACAGCGGAGATTAAGAGTATCTATCTATGCAGTTCTATGTTTCATATCAAGAGTAACTGTTAAATTGAATTTACATATCTGAGCTATTTTCTGGCAGTAAATAGTAAGTCCTAATGATTTTCAATTCCATAGCATTTTATAAAGTTTTTTTCCATTAGCCCATTGATGTTTTTAAGGAACTTCTGAGCACAGGAAAGCTGATGAGTCTGAGAGCAACAGCATGAAACTCATCCCTTCCTTCCCTCTTTTCTGATCATGTTATTTGTTCAATTTCAATTTTAACTCTTCTGTTGTATTACTGGTCAGCAGTTTTTTTCATTTTTAAGACTACTGGAACTTCATAAATGTGTATCTACAGTTCCATACCGGCCTCCCTCTACCCATTCTGTCGTAACATTCTGCATTGACCTTCCAGAAGGTCTTTTCTTCTGTGATTAGGGATTCCACAGATAGTTCCGCAGGGCCCAATGTGAAGCATAGCTGGTGTCTTGTGCTTAGTCTCTGCACCATGAATGAATTTTAGCCTTAAAGCATCATAAGGAATAATTGATACCACTGGCAAAACCTCTGGATGAAGGATGCAGAGAGGTAAAGCATGCAATGGGAGACCTAAAGTTATAGTAGCAGCAGCCTTAGAGCAACTTAATTGGTGCCTCTGAAGTTGAATTGGGAAGGACTCTGACCCCAACAAGAAAAAAAAACAACGTTGGCATGCCTGTTGTATGTATGTGTGACATAAAGACACAACAGAGAGGGAGGATTCTTAGCTACAGCTGGTGTGAAAATTTTGATAGTACTGCTTTTTGTTGACAAATGCCAATTTGCTGAATACAAACTATTTGGAAAATAGGATCAGGTTTGATGAATGTCCCTAAAAAATAACAACAAATCATTCAAAATTGATAAAACAGTTAATTTTAACAGTTTCTAAACAAAACATTTTGGTTTTCTGTTTGATATTACTTTTTGTTTAGAAATTAAATGAGACTGAAACAAAATTGAGGAAAGAAAAAATCTCAGAATCAAAAACTGTTTGGAAATTACGAAAACAAAAAGCTTTTTTGGTTTATATTTTCAAGAGTTTAATTTTTCATCCTGATTTAAGACTCAGATAAAATTTCAAACTTCCTAAAATATTCATGAATTTGAAAAACCTTTTGCCTCTACTGCTAGTTTTGCATGTACTCCTGGATTTCTTTCTACGGCTCGCTTTGCAACCTCAACTCTCTAATAAGTTAAAATGCTTTAAAAGGCATTTATATTTCTTGTGGTCTGATTTTTCAGTTCACTACTTTTTCAGTGTTTAATTATAAATTCATAACAGAATACATTTTTATGCTGAGCTTGCCTGACTCCTTCCTTTTTTGGGTTGTTAGCAATAAAACCAAACAATTGTTCAGAAAATCTGTTCCCTTCTACATTCTCATGCTCACAAATTGAAAGTTGTATCCTACATAAGTCCTGTAGAGACAGCAAATATCATTTAACACATTTTCTACAGTGATATGAGGAAATGGTTTTGCTTCTGCAGTAAAATTTTGACACAAAGTGTTTGAAACCAACATTTATATATAACATTTAGAAGTTTAATATTTACTGTCCATAAGTTTGAAAATCTGGCTCTTTGTATCTGAGTTCCATACTGAATCAATGCCATTAGAGGGTTTTCATCTGTCATGTGAAATGCCCCTGAGCTGTTCACGACTGGAAATGAGAGGGAGGATTTTCTTGTGGGTTAACAAACTGGCCTACAATGATGTTCAATGCTTGGTTGTGTCCCAACCATCTTGTAGATTTTTGAGCAAGTGCATAGATGTAGGAAGTAGGATTGTGGGGGGTGATGCAGCTGCACCCAGATTTTGCATCCTGTGCTGGGGTCCCAGCCACCAGCTCAAGGGAGTCCCAGCCATTGACAGTGCAGGCTCCATTTCTGGCCCCAAAGTCACAGCTGCTGGGGACTCCACTGCTGCCCGGGATCCTGGCAGAGCCTCACACCCAAGGCTCTGCAGCGATGCCCATCTGTGCCCCAGCCTGCGTCAGTGACGGGTGCAGATGGGGTAGGGTGAGAGGGGTGCAGCTTAGCACCCCTATCCTACAAAGTGTTCCAATGCAACAGGGCAAATTAGCCATTCTTTCCATGGCTCGGGTTCCCATTTGCAAAACTGAACTGTTAATACTTCCATTCCCCACACCCTTAGTCTGCCTTGCTTACAGTGTAATATTTGTTTTGTTACAGAGACAGTGTAATGCATAAACTAGAGCTGATTGAAAAATATATTTCACAAAATTGTTAGTGAACAATTACACCTATATTTCATTAAAAAATCAAACATTTCCATCAGCTCCTATGTTAGTAGAAGCAAAGGACCCCACTCTTGTGTGAGATGTATAGGTGCCATTGTAATTTTAATAATTTACACAAAATATTGTGTAGCTAGCTTTACTAACAACTTGTCATATTTCTGGATTGTTGCTTTTTTCACTCTTTATTATGCTTCTGTTCAGTTTGGGGGTTTGCTGAATAAAGAGAAGCCTAAATGAACTGCTTTCCGTGGTACTGAAAAGGATGCAGACCACATTATATTTCATAAAGGTTCTTTTTGAAAACCAGTTTTATCTTTTTCATTTGGGTTGCTGTTGTTCCAAGTCAGGAAACATAAAACATTTAATCTCCTTTGCTCCACATTCACAATCACTTCATTCTGACAATAAATGCAAAAGGATTCTGTCTTGACAGGTAAATATGACACTCTCTACCACACATCTCACCTGCTTTCTCACGTATAAAAATACTACACCACACTCTGTGCCTAGGCAGATCCACCATCTTACCAACCTGCTTCTTGTTCATAAATTTGTAAAAGCACAAAGAGACCAAAGTAAAGTGACACATTAGTTTTAATTTTGGCATTTCCTAACTTTCTGAGTGCTTCACTTTGTAACCTCTATGTTCTTTTTATGTAGGTTTTTTAATTTGACTTTTTTTTTTTAAGAGTAAATTGCTTAAAAATTCCAAGCAATTCCATCACATGGAACCATTTTGGCACCTGCATATTTCAACAACGAGGTTGGAAACATTAGATGCACCACACAGACCCCTATCACTTGAGCTAACAGAGCCATTGATAGCAGTAGCTGACTGATCCAAGCAGACTGACAAGCTGCTAGAGGGACCTGAGGCACATGTTTTGCCCAGGTGTTTCAGATATTTGCGAACCGTAGAAGAAGTTTGAGACTCAGGCTTGGGTTCCATTCTAGGTTGTGAGCAGAGTATGCTACAGTGGCCACAGACTCTTCTCCTGTCCCCACAAACTTCACACATTCTGCTCCATCCCAGTCCATCTACTTTGCTTCCTCATCCCAGCCTCCCCTGTTCACTGTATGTCACAGACTCAGATCATACCCCACCTTGGCTCCATGTCCCAATTGCCTCACTCCACACCCCCCACCAAATTCCCTATTCATGTCCCCCAGCTCACTGGTCTTTCTTTAAGTTTCTCCCATGCCACTTTCCTGACCCCTTGCCTAAGTCTCCTTCTTGGTCGACCCCCACTCCACAGCCATTTACCTCCCCGTTGTCCTGTAAAGTTGTTTGCCCCTCCTCCTCCTTGCTGACTAGGTACCAGCAGGGGATAATGGGCACAGGAGAGACCATACCCTGACTCTGTTCCTATGCTCAGTGTGGCTGAGGTCTCTGATGGATGGAAGGAGAAATTACAGGGAAAGACTGGCTCAGCCACTGCAGCTCTGGGATGGTCCCTGCTCAGTATCCGCACAATTTTCAGGAAATTTAGCCAGACAAATGCATATGAAAAAAGAGCTACTCAGAAGCACATAACTCAGATGGATTTTCACAGGGATAGCAAAAAGCACAATTCTGACATTGAGTGATCCTGGCCTCTCGCTGCCAAAATGTCAAGTCCCTGTTTAAAAAAAAATGTAGGCACTGGTACAATGAAATGATTGTAAGAGTTGTTTAACATGGCAACACAGTGTATTTTTCCAGTCCTGTTTAGAGAAATAATTCTACTGTTTTAGCTGAAATTAAAAAAAAAAAATCCATCACACGACGTAACAAACACACAAAATATACACTCCCACCATCACCAAACCCTTCAGTTTGAGACAGACAACACACATGGAAAATTTCAGCCTACAATGTTATAGTTCAGCAATGTTGAAAACAACTGAACAGAGGGTCGCATATGGAAATTCTTGTGCAGGTTTAGTATTAGCCATCACAATCTGCAGGTATGCCCCATAACGCTTGATGGTGGTGGTGAGGAATATGGCTGCCTCGTTAACTTTGACTTTTTTTCCTATGCCCCTTGTGCTTCTCACAACTGCTCTAAGCCCACACCACCTTTCCCCCTGCCCCTCACAGCTCCTTCCCCTCTTACTTCTCCCATCCTCTCCCTACTGCAGGCATAGCGCAGGCTGCAGCGGGCTCAGGACAATCTACTGCTGAACAGTTATTTGTGTCTGCAGAGAAGGAAAGGAAAAGAGTAAGAGTACTTTCCTGTATCCTCTCCGGGCAGAATCACACTGCTTGCCCCTTTTCCTATTTTGTGTCTTCTAGTGGGGCTCAGAAGGAGTATTAGCTGCTAATGCTTTCACAGGCATACCCTGGCAGAAATCTGGTGGAGGACACATGTGTCATTCCCCCATTATATTCTGTATACCAAACTGTGAAAGGACCTGATCCAGCAAAGGAGTTAAGTGCACAATTAACCCTTTATGAATGTGAATGGTCCCACCTAAGACAACAAAATTGCTCATATGCTTAATTGCTTTACTGCACTGAAGCCTAAATGTAAACCTTGATCCCTCTGAAATCAGGGTGACTTCCTGTAATAGCTTCCTTATTTCAGGTGTTGTCCAGTACTACTGTTCTACTGTTTATTTTTCTCGTCATTACTGTCCAGATCTTCTGCCTTTATTCATTAGATCTTGTCCAGATTTTTAAAAGTCATTCTCAATATCTGAAATCAAAGGATTATGTTGCATGTGTGAAGAAGCTTTCACCCTTACTCCAGGTGTGGATAGTTCTTAAGTGTCATCACCTTACCAGTTTCAATAGCTCATCTTTCCCAAGATATCTCCATTATCCTGGATTAATCCTATGTGCTTTATGAAAAGGACTTGTCAAGAAAGGGATAGCTTCAAGGTTACACGCTCTTTTCCTCCCTTTCCAATAATTGTCCTCTTCATTTTAGTTAGTACTTTCATGGTGCAGGATTGAACATCTCTATGAAACAGAAAGTGTTTTTGTGCAAACACTGTGAAATAAGAAAAGGCCATTCCAAAGTGGATTAGGATCATTTTGGTACAGTCAGAATAGTGATTTTAATAATAATCAGTGGGGACATAAACTTGTGAAGAATAGCTGTCAGTTCTGCTTCCAAATTGGGAGGTAAAAATCATTTAAAAGGGTCATTTATAATTAACAAGATACAGTGCAAATTGCAATCAAGAATCTTGTTCAATCAAGAAATAATTATGATATGCCAGCCTGATTGAAAGCAGGCTGTTCTAGTTTTAAGTGATAAGTATGTATAAAATGCCAATAAAATAGATCTGTTAGACATCAATTTAACCTTCTAACATAAGTTAATGTGACTATATCACATTATCTTCTTGCCACCTACAGTAAATACTGTGAAAGTCCACATAAGTTTTTTAAATTAACATATATATTTCTTTCACAATAAGAAGCACTAAATGGGTGATCAGGAAACATATGTAAGTTAATACATGTCTTTAACGTTACTGCTATAAGCTTAGATGCTATACAGTGACACACGATAAATAACAGAAAGTGAAAACTAGGGCCTATCAAAATCTGCCATTGATTTCCAGGGGTCCCATCCATCTTGTAACTTAGCTGGAATAAATTATGAGACAATGCAATTATGGGGATATCTGTGTGTTACTTCATCTATTTTAAAAATCAACCTTAACAAGAATGTTTCACCGTTATGCAATTAGGGCAGATGATCACAAAGCTCACATTGTCTCTAGCTGTTCTATAGGTTTACAGGAGGACAAAGGCAAAAGGTTAAAGGAACATCACTCCAATTTGCACACTCCATGCAAACGGTCATCTCAGTCTTGTGCCTTGTGCTCAGGGGGCATAGAGACAGTTTTCATGGTATGCCCTGTTGGTACGTATCTCCTAAATGAACGGGGCCATGAAGATGAGGCAGGATGATGGCACCATTCCTGCTATCCACAGTCATTTCAGGGAAGCAGGCTTCACCATCCTGTGGTATAACAAGATCTGCCAACAGGGAGCTTGGGTCTATCTTAGGCCCAATCCCTCCCCAAGCTCCCTCTGTAGTGCTACATCTCCACATGGTCCCTGACATGGACCAGTCTTTACCTGGCACAATTTTTTCTCTAATTTTTTGTTGGGTACCAAAAGCCAGTTGAAGTACAAAATTTGTGCATTATAGACCAGACCGTCAGCTGTTGTAACTAAGCACAGGTCTGTTGACTTTGGTGGAGATAAGCCTATTTAAGACACGCCAATTAAATAACATAAATAATTGAGATATACGCCCAGCAAGCACAGTAAAATGTCCTACCTCAAAATAGGGCCAGGGTATGAAAAAGAAAAAAAAAAAGCACTGTGGTATAACACTTACAGTAGTACTCTGGTCTGTGGATGGTATCATTACTTTCCTATCCTTCTACATTCTGCAGTATAGCTAATGAATACTGACTGAAAACTTTCCATTGGGATACTTGCAAATGAATTGATATAGATTTGCTGTATTTGCTTGCAAGCTCTTAGCTTTTACCTATAGGAGGCATGTAACATTCATGTTCATGATATGCTTACTTCTTGATACCGCCAGTCATGTGACTTTAGAAATTTGCACAGTTTTCCAAACTAGTTGTGATCAGCATCCAAATCCTGAAATAGCCCCTAAAATGTAGTTTATGGAACTTCCACTGTTCATTGCACTGGAGCTCATGTAATAAAAATTTACTTCATGCTTTGTTTCTCTGCCCACCTGTTTGTCTTGCCTACCAAGGAGGTTAACTCTTTAAGGAAGAGACTGTTTCTTATTATGTGTTTGTGCATTGTGTAGCACACTAGGGACCCAACATTAGGCAGGGCTTCCAGGCGCTACTGTAGTAAAATAATTAGACTGAATTGCAAACTTCAAAATCTTAGAGGCTGATTTAAACCAAAGACAAGAAACATCATCTCACCTATTTGTAACCCAGTGAATCTTAACTAGACCACAGCTTTCCTATGCAACATCCAATCTCTCATCAGTTTTTATAAGGGCTCGTTATTGAGTCTGATACCACTGACTATGTCCATGATAATGCCCCAGCTGCTTCAAGATTTTGTGATCAACATTACATTAATTCACACTATCACAGTGCTGTCATTCAGATCCATACAAATGTAGGCATATATTTCAATTTGTGAAGAATGACTCACCAAATAATTAGTTGTTAATGTAAATAGGGACATACACACACAGAAACATCTGTTCTTTTCTGTATGCCATTTTTCAGTTAAGAAACAAGATCACCAAAGAGTATTATGAGCTTTTTCTAAGTGAAAGTACTTTAAGAAAAAAAAAAACCTGTATGAATCCAACCTTATCATCCAGCAAAGGCCAGAGTGAGTACATCATACCAAAATTCCCCAAGCTTCACTGGCTGCTTATCCTTTTCCAGATTTAATTTTTTTTCCTTAGGCCCTTAAAGATGTTTACATTCTATGGGATGCTTCAATGAAACAGGACTTGGATTCAGCCCTCATGTGCAGGGGCAGACCACTTCAGCTGTGCTTCAGCAGGGGTAGAATGCTTTACCAGAAAAGACCAGCGTTAGTCTGACTAAGACCATTCAGCTTTAGATACAATTAAGCCACCACTTCTGTGATGATAGCTTTCTTCAGAAATGGCAACTTCCAAGGACCAGTCCACAACTGGGAAGAGAGGAAGAAAATGTTATAAAAGAATGAAGATGGAAAAGGAAAATGCTGAAACTCAAAGACTAGGAACAAAGAAAGCTGTAAAAATATAGCTGGTAAGGGCACCATCATTGCTGTATTTTATTTTGCTAAGAGGCACTTAGCAAAGTGACCGATGCCCAAGAAAAGCTTAAGATAGATAAATTAGCCTTTACAATTACCAATGTAGAGAGCACAGCAGGTGCATACAGCATGCAGAATTCACACTGAATTCAGCTGCACAATGAGCTGAGTCCCTCCTGCAGGGTGCTGTGCCCCCTCCGCTTTGATTTATGTACGTAAGTATTATTATTTCAATTTTAGGATAGGTGAAAGAGACTGCAGGAAACTGCATTGGAGACATTCTGCCTAGAGATGACAGAGACAGACAGAATACTGGAGAACACAACAGAGCAGAAACTATTGTACCCCTTTTTTTAAAAGGTGCAATGTGCTCTTGTCTTGGGCCCAGATCAAAAGCATATTGAAGTCCATAGGGGTTTTTCTATGGGAGCTAATGCCCTCAGACCACCAAAAACAATAATCACATTTCCATCTCAATGAAAACAACCCAATCAATTAAAATACGGTTTTCCAGTTAAAATAAAATTGTAGAGCCGTGTGAACATGAAATAGTTTTGTTTCTTTGTAGATGAACAGAACATTGTTAAAAAACAGATGTCCCAGGTCAGATATGTTGTTTTATTGATCGTGCAGAGTGTTCAATAACGTGCTGAAAGAACAAAAAAGTCGTCTTAAAAATCTAAAGCGGCACCCTCATATTTCCAACTATGTAAACTTTCCATTCGTTCATATTATAGGTCCCTCAGCTAAAGAAGCAGCAAACTATTGAAATCCAGAACAGTAATAAGAAGAAAGGAATCAAAAAAGAGGAGGAGGAGGAGGAGGAAGTGGAGGACTTCAACCCATCTGCATTTAGCCATCATAATGATAAATACCCTGGTCATCTGTTTTTCAGATATATAACATCCTTTTCGACATAATTTTGTTACTGGAAAAAAGGTCACATGTAATTTATAGAAATACAAATCATTTTATCTTTCAGGTACAGTGGTTTCCCTCCCCTATTTTACCATCTTGTCATCTTGCAGAAGTAGCCTCATCTTCTGCTCCCGGTTTTGTCTAATTCTATTTTCGGATAAATATTTCTTTCTCTAAGATTCCAGGTTGGATTTAGAAATAATACAGGAGGCAGCCTACATTTCAATTATGATGAGATGTCAGCTTTGCAAGACTCTCTTCTGAACAAGTTCACGTATACACCAAGTTGTCAGTTTAGAGCAAACCTGTATTTTTGATCTCTGTGTGCAAATGATTGACAGCTATATACTTTGGTGGATGAAAACTTGCATGAAACCAAGGGAATGAATGTATCATGTTATATATGTGGGGATAGAAGTGTCCTTGGGCTCATAAAAGAAAACTTGAATTACATTGTGAGGAATCTGCATAGCAATCAAAGGTCAGCAGAGGGCAATGGGATACATCTACCACTGTGCTCTCTCTATTCTGTAGAGGCAGAGATTGTCAGGAGGACAGTGTTTATGGGCAGTTAGCAAAGTTGTCAGTGTGTTTATTGGTAAATGCCAAATTAGAATCTAAAGGGTGCAATAAGTACTGGGACCATGTCTGGTACCTGAATAAGGCTTAGTTAACAGTAGCATCCCAGCAAACCCCAATATGAGCTGTGTTCAGTCCAGTTCCGCTACTCTTTAATATAGGCTGAAAATAACATAGGAAGCTCACTAATAATGGGCTTGTGAATTGGCCAATAAGGGTGGTGGTGTCTAGTGTCATGATACCGCTGAGGGGTCATGGGCCTTTAGATGGCAGTATGGTGAATTTGCATGATAAGATTCTGCATCTGTTCATTTCGTAGGATGAAGGGGCAGAAAAGAGAGTATCCATAGCAGATAGAGTTCTTGGGAGGAGCAGGGCTATCGAAGCAGGTTGTATGAGCCCCTTGCAGAAAAATGGCATCTTGAGAATGATATTTGGATCCACTAGGTACTAAATTTGAATTCTTTTGAACAGCTAAGGCTCCTCTATCACTTAACTCCACCATGACACATCTGGTGTGCAACAAGGTGTTGGTGTCCCAGGATGCCAAAGAACATACTACCCATGATTAAGCCAGGCACTCAAAGAGGAACTAAAAGGCTTACGATCTAAGGGTGCTGAGGGAGTTGGCTGATGTGATTGCAGAGCCGCTGGCCATTATCTTTAAAAACTCATGGCAATAGGTGGGGGTCCTGGATGATTAGAAAAAGGCAAATGTAGTGCCCATCTTTAGAAAAAGGGAAGAAAGGCAATACTGGAAACTACAGATCGGTCAGCCTCAGCTCAGACCCGGAAAAAAATCATGGTGGGGATCCTCAAGGAATCCATTTTGAAGCACTTGGAAGAGAGGGAAGTTATCAGCAGGGCTCGACAAACTATAGAATCTACTCGCCCATGGTGAGTAGATTTCAGCCGTGCACCCCGTTTACCGGTGGCGCGTGCATGTGCAATGCGGCTCTTGTGCATGCGCAGTGTGGGGCTGGCAAGTGGCTTTCATCGCCGTTTGTCAAGCCCTGGTTATCAGGAATAGTCAACATGGATTCACCAAGGGCAAGTCATGCCTGAACAACCTGACTGACGTCTATGATGAGGTAACTGGCTCTGTGGATATGGGGAAGGCAGTGAACATAATTTAGCTGGACTTTAGCAAAGATTTTGATAAAATCTCCCACAGTATTCTTGCCAGCCAGGAAGTATGGACTGGGTAAATGGACTGTGAGGTGGATAGAAAGCCGGCTAGTTTGTCAGACTTAACAGATAGTGATCAATGGCTCGATGACTGGTTTGTGAACAGTATCAAGCAGAGTGCCCCTGGGGTTGATTCTAGGGCTGGTTTTGTTCAACATCTTTATTAATGACCTGGATGAGGGGATGGGTTGCACCCTCAGCAAATTCACAGATCACACTAAGCTAGGGGGAGAGGTAGATACAATGGAGGGTAGGGGTTGGGTCCAGAGTGACATAGACAAATTAGAGGATTGGGCCAAAAGAAATCTGATGAGGTTCAACAAGGAGAAGTGCTGAGTCCTGCACTTGGGACAGAAGAATCCCAAGCACTGCTACATGCTGGGGACTAACTGGCAAAGCAGCAGTTCTACAAAAAAGGATCTGGGGATAACAGTGGATGAGAAGCTGGATATGAGTCAACAGTTTGCCCTTGTAGCCAAGAAGACTAATGGTATACTAGGGTTCATTTAGAGGAGCATTGCCAGCAGATCTAGAGAAGTGATTATTCTTCTTTATTCAGCACTGGTGAAGCCACATCTGTAGTTCTGCGTCCAGTTCTGCCCCCCGCCCCACTATAGAAAGGATGTGGACACATTGGAGAGATTCCAGCGGAGGGCAGCCAAAATGATTAGGGTCAGGAGCACATGACCTATGAGGAGAGGCTGAAGGATTTGGACTTATTTAGGCTATAGAAGAGAAGAGTGAGAGGGGATTTGATAGCAGCTGTTAATTACTTGAAGGGAGGTTCTAAAGAGGGTGGAGAGAGGCTGTTCTCAGTAATGACAGATGACAGAACAAGGAGCAATGGTCTCAAGTTACAGTGGGGGAGGTCTAGGTTTGATATTAGGAAAAATGATTTTGCTAGGAGGGTGGTAAAGCACTGGAATAGGTTACCCAGGAAGGTGGTAGAATCTCCATCCTTAGATGTTTTTAAGTCTTGGCTTGACAAAGCCCTGGCTGGGATGATTAGTTGGGATTGATCCTGCTTTGGTCAGGGTTGGACTTGAAGACCTCCTGAGGTCTCTTCCAGCCCTAAGATTCTATGGCTATGTCTACACTAAACAGTTATTTCAGAATAAGCTATTTCAGAGTAGTTATTCCGAAATAGCTTATTTTGGAATAGAACATCTACACTGTAGGGAAGCCTCAAAATTAGCCCAAGGCAGGCTTCCCTAATATAGACGTGCTACCTTGATTTAGAACCCCAGGAGGAATAACTTGCCTGGTGAGGGGCAATTTCAAAATAGCAGAAATGGAGCATCTACACATGTCTTATTTTGAAATAGCTATTTCAGAATAGGCGTTATTCTTCATAGAATGCAGTTTACAGAAGTTGGAATAAGCTGTCTGTTATTTTAAAATTATTTAAAAATAACAGAATTGCTGTGTAGATGCTCACATCGTTATTTCAGAGTAACGGCCATTATTCTGAAATAACTTTGCTGTGTAGATACACCCTGTGATTCTACGAGGATAGATTTTGCTGTGACAGAGAGGCTGTGAGAAGTGACAAGACAGTTGTCTTTGCCAAGGGTCAGATGACGGGGCTTTGAGCCATGTGATGAGTCAAACTTCAGCTTTTGAACTGGAAGGGGCTCTTTTACTGTTAACATGCAGCTTCGAGAACTGCCCCTCCCGCCATTCTCTGCCTAGCAGACTGGGGAGGGAAACTAGGGGATTCTGCCCTGCAATGGGGAGAGTGACTAGTACCTGCTGAGAGTGAGGGAGTTCAATGTGAAGGTGCACCCCCTAATTTGCGTCACCTCCCCAGCACTCATCCCCTCTTTCCCTCGCTGGTCCCTCCCTGAAGCTTCCGGATCTTAGCTCTGCATGGAGAGGCATCAGTAAAGAGCTGGGAGCTGCATAGAGAGCCTCTGCTTTAGCTCCTGGGGGAGATGCAGAAACTAAAGCAGTGTCTCTTTTCTGCTGACTCTACCCAAAGCATGTCTCCCAACTTGCTGGCTCTAGCAGCTTTTGGACAGGAAGGAGGATCTCCATATGACGAATCTGGGCCAGCATACTTTAGCAAAACTCTGGGAGGGCTTGTGATCTCAAAGAGTATCCTGCACACATTGCTTCTGGCTTCTGCCCAGTGATGGCAGGGTGTGGCTCTTGGTGTTTCAGACCTGTGGGAGGGGGTTCTTGGGGCTCAATTTGGAGCTTCGGGGATTCTTTTACTCAAAAGCAGAAAGTCTATGCTGTTATTTTTTTAGCTTTACAATACTTGTGGCATATGTCAAAACAAACACATAATCTGTGTTTCAGCATTTACTAACAGATGCCACCTAGGTATCATCTATTGTACTTTGGGCTTTTCCTACATGGTGCCATGGGACTGCACCAGCAGGGGTTTGAATTCTAATGTGCATCTGCGTGTCATTCACTAACTGGACCCTGATGGCGTGCAATAAACATTCCCTAGTGGACGTTAGCATAGCCTTTTTCCAACAGTGCTGCAACTGCTTCTGATGTGACCTTTTGTTCCAGTAAATGTTCAGTGTGCCACTTCAAAAATCTCTCATGCTTTCCCAACACGCTGTACAACATATAGAAGATAAGTTATTCAGCTTCTCAGCCAGATCTTCCTTTTTCTGTTAAGCACGTCCCCCCTTGCTGCTCTTCAGAAGACATACGGTCTCTTCTCATCCTTTTGCTCCTTACCTATGTTGCAGAATACTGTATTCTTTGTCTTTATTTCATTTGCAACCCTCCTTTCATTCTCCCATTTAGCCATTTTGCTCATTTTCACACATAGCTTTAGTTTAATTTTATAAATACTCAACTGTGGATTTACATCTTGTATGCACTTTTCTTATCTTTGATCACTCCCTGTATTTTCTTGTTCATCTTCACTATTTCCCTCTTCACCTCCCGCCACCTATTTATATATTAATGGAATTCATGTAATCAGAAACACTGCAATCCTCCTTTGAGAATTTTCCAATTCCTTAGCCTGGTGCTTTCCGTTTCCATTATCATTTTAATTGCTTAGAGTATTTTCTTTAGTAAATGAACACATTGCTCTGCAAAGGTTTGAGTAGAAATGGGCTCTAACCACTGGTTCTTTGGGGAAATATTCAAAATTCCCCAGAGTTCTCAGGTGTGTGCATCTAGTGCTTTAGTACATCCTATTATAGAGATAGCTCTAAAGTTTAAATTCAAATCTTCCAAACGTTCATTAGTGTTCAGATCTGAGACTTTGACTCAGACTCATCTACGGTGTTTGAATCCCCCGCACACACTTAGGCCTAGTCTATTCTAGACCAAGCAGGTTGGCTTAAGATACGCCATCCAGCTACACAAAATGTGTATCTAGCTTTGGCTTACCTTATGCCGAGCTGCCATGGGAGGCCAACGGGAGCACATGCTCCTTTCAGCTTCCCTTACTTCTTGCAGAATGAGGAGTACTGGATGCTGGTGGCGGTTTCCCTCAGCATTCAATATACAGGTCTACATTAGACACGGTAAATCGAACACTGGAAGATCGACCTCCGGAGGGTCATTCTTCTCTCTAGTGTAGACATGCCCTTCGAGAGAATTAGAATGGTGTAAACCATGGGTAAATGAGAAGAGAATCAGGTCCAAAATCTTTGATCTTCCATTTACTGAATATAAGTTATTGACATTTTATTGGCTGAATTGTTGGCTTTAGTTTTCATTTCTGGACATTATTCTCGCTCTTGGGATACAGCACTTAGGGTACATCTACACTGCATAGCTATTTTGAAATAAGCTATTCCGGAATAGTTATTCCAAAATAGCTTATTTCGAAATAGCACGTCTACACTGCAGGGAAGCCTCAAAATTAGTCCGAGGACAGATTCCCTCATGTAGACATGCTATCTCGATTTAGAGCCCCAGGAGGCACTGGGAGGGAATAACTTAGAATGGCCCTGGTGTGGGGCTATTTTGAAATCGCAGCAGTGGAGCATTTATACACGACTTATTTTGAAATAGCTATTTTGGAATAGCCATTATTCCTTGTAGAATCAAGTTTACAGATTTTTTGAATAAGCCATCCATATTTCAAAATTATTTCAAAATAACGGAATGGCTGTGTAGACGCTCGCATGGTTATTTTGAAATAATGCTGGTTATCTCGACATAATGGTGCAGTGTGGATGCATCCTTAGATTTTGTTCCTTCAGTGAAAAGACCCCTTCATCAATGAAGAGTCCCTCTGACATAGTAATTTATGTTATTTGAGGCCTCTATGTAGAACACCTATCACAAAGGTGGAGCTTTTTTTTTTCCTGCTTCCACGTGACACAACAAATCTATTTAATTTATTCTCAACTTTCACACACAGATCCCTTCCAGTAGAAGATTGTCACAACAAAGTTCATTGCAGGATAAGGACCTTATATACTATTTCACCCTTAAAACAGGATACTAGAAATTATTCCTTTTGTTGCCATAAGCATGGTTAAAACTCCATGTTAGCACTCTGAGGCAATAATAATAAATGCTTTGAAAACTGTAGTGGAATCTCAAGTCAAACTCACTTCTGCTTTTGTATCATATCACTGCATAAGTGAGCTGCATCTGACGGCTTTCTTTGTACATGTTATTTCCTTTGAAACGCATAATAGTGAGCAGGCCACAATGAGAAGCGGGGGCTATAAATATGGCCAAGATTTAAAAAAAAAATGTGATGAGGGATGATAGTTGTCTCAGATTTTGGATTCCCCAGCATTATCTGATTTTCTGTCAGTGCTGAATATCAGCCCTGTGAAAATAGAACAATTTAAAAGATTTCTCAAGTTGGGTGCCCAAAAACAGCATCAGTCAAAATTACTGCTACTTTTTTAACCCATCAAATTTACCATCAATGAATATGTGTCCTGATAAACGTCAGATATGGGTAAGATTCTATCTCAATTCAAATTGCTGATCTCCACTGGGTCTTTTGTCTGGGGCACTGGCCTTTTGATTCAAGCAGGAAAAAGAGGAGATTTAACTGTTGTTTGTCATAATTCACCTACAGACAAAAACAGCAATATGCCGTGTCCCAGAATAGATGTTTATAGATAAGCTTTTGAATTCAGATTTGGTAGGTAACCAAATAATGAAGCAAGTATCCACGAATAATTTATTTGACAGCAATTAATCAGAAATATTTGGCAAATACTAGAGAGACAATTATCTGTATGGATGGTTGAATAACTGGAAAAAATGAAAGTAATTTAGTCAAATAATAATGCTAAAATTATTTAGATAATTTGTGTTACGTTAATGCAGATAGTCTTTAGTATTTAGACACGCAAATGAAATGTTACAGATAATACAATTTAGAATTTCTAGAGCACAATTCATTGGAAAAAGTGCCAAAATTCTTATAAGCTTAGGCCAAATTCTGAAGATGTAATTTAGTCTGAGCATGACAGGGTGTACAAACACTGCACTTGAAAGGAAGTGATTAAAATGCTACTTTGGCCCCAAGTTGCCACACCTGAAAACCATGCATGGGCTAGACCAAGAGGCTCTTGAAATGTGAACAGAACAGTTCAGGAACAGGCAACTAGAGGAAATGAATAGCCCACCACTTTTAGCTCCTGCAGAGGGGTACGCTAGGATGCAGTCCTAGGAAGTAGGAGTTCAGCACTTTTTAGGTATGGACCATTGCTACTTCATATCTTGGAACCCAGTGGAGAAGGTGGGCCAGGATTCTCCTACCAACTGCTGGACAGGGCAGAAGGCAGAAATCTTATCCCTGCTCTAGGCAAATCTAATGAAGAAAAGGTGCTGGAGCAGGGAAGGTCAAGAGCCTGAGATCTTAACCCGGGGGTGGTCTGGGAGATTTTCCCCAACCATTGGTCAGACTTTTTATACATCACCAAAAAGGCAAACACTAAGTATGTGACTTGGCTGGACAGCTGAATTGTGAGTAGAGCCCCGCACAGATACAAAATTCATATCTGAATCTGCAAAAATGATCTGTGCATATCTGCATCCACATCCACAGATGCCGGTACCCATGGATATCTGTGGGTTTGCAGGGCTCTAGTAATGAAAAGGATCAGATTTTTGTAGAGTTGGAGCAGTTGTTGACAGAGACCACCAGGGAAAGAAGTGGAGAAGAGCCTGGTAAGCCCATGTCAGGCTACAAAGTGTTGCCTGCAGGGATGAACCTTTAGCAATCAATTTAAATTAATTTAATTGAGTTAAAGATTGAATGAGACTAGAAATTAGCTCTATGTGCAAATGAGAACCATGCAACCTTTGCGGAAGGTATTGATCACACAAATGGCACATAGCATGTTGTGTGTGGGGGGAGGGGGAACTTTGTAAGGAATAGGAAAAGAGAAGAAAATGGACAAAAAGTGGTAATTTTGACTAAGATTCCTGTAGCAATTGGATTTTTAATGACCAAACAAAGTGGTCAAAATCTTGGTTTTTAAAGTTTCCTCTGCAAACTGAATTTATTTTGCAGAGATCATAATTATTTTTGCTCTATGCCAAATCTGAACATCCACTTGTTAAAAAAAATTGCTAAGTTCTCAGGTTTACAATAATGATGTGATGGGGAGAAATTTCTCGAAGTCCACAGCCCCAGAATAAAATCACAGTGCAGGTTGAAACTCTCTACTTTGGCAACATCTGTGGTCCAGCATGATTTTAGTTAGCCAGATTCCCATTTATCATGAGCATGGCCAAGTTTCCCACTGTCCATAAAGTTTCTTTACAGCCCATCAGTCCTGGCTCTGAGTGTTCTGGGCTGTTATTTGGCTCTAATTTATCCCTAAATATATACTAAGAACCCAGTAAGCAGTGGAAATGCTGGTAATGCTGCTAGACAATATTGACCACTCTGGTCCAGCAAATTTATTTAATTTTTAACATTATTCTTCAAGTTATTTTTTCTTCTCTTTCTTCTCGCACATTGGCATGAGACATGGAGTGCTGATAGGTAATACTAGACTAAATTAAGGTTGCAGATATACAATTTTGGCCCCTATGTATAGATAACCTCATAGAATTAGTAGGTGCTCATATCTGTGAAAATTATTATAAAAACTGAAATGCTCTCCTTTTCATTCCAGCTACTGACACACAGAGATGTATGCTACATGGCATGAGAGAGGCTGCTGTGCTGAATAAGGTAACTTCGGGATGGAAGGCTAGAGAAATGATCTGGAAGTTAGCATAGTTTTCCATGCAACTGTCAGCTGCTTTAGTCATTCGTACAGTCACTGAGCACTGAAGAAAAAAAACACACACCATATCTTGGGCTTGTCAATACTAGAGACAATAGCTGATGCTGCATGTCATGTAGTTGCCAGACTGTGCAAAAATAGCAATTAAAATAATTGATTCGTTGTGCGGTTGAACTGCTTTTTCCACACATACATGCTTAAAGAATGGGACTCCATGGAGTCATTTTTTCAAGGGACTTTTTTTTTCTGCATAGAATCTTTGAAAATTACTGGGACTGTATATCAAGCAAAGAAAACTGCAGCACTTTTTTCCCACTAAAGACAGTATTTAGGTTAAAGCTATCTATTGATTTTTTTCCCCTTGTTTCAACTTCCTTTTAAAATGAACTGTCAGTCTCTGGGATGGGTACCCTACCTTCAAAACTCTCTTGTGAAATAAATAGCAATGCAGCAAACCTCAATAAACAGCACAGTTCCCCAATTCCTTTCAATGATAGTTGAAATCTTCTGTAATACACAGCATTTAACATCTGACTTGAGAAAATTTGCAAAAATTTCTTTTTGCGGTAAGGAAACTTGTCTTTCATAGAAACCTGACCAAATCTGTAAAACTACTAAGCTCACAAAAAAGCAATTGGATAATAAATAAATATTGGTAGAGTTTGCAAATGTGCAGTATAACCCACATGACTCCTAAGGACTGGGGTTTGCTCAACTGAAATTTTAAATCAAGGATCACGTACCATTGCAAAGAGTCCGGGTCCTAATTTAATGGAGGACCTATTGTTTTGTCTTGAAAAAAATTATCATTTTGACACAAAAACAAGAAAAATGTGCTTTTAGTATAGCTGGTGTTATTCAAGGGAATTACTGTGGACTGACGATGGGATAAAGTAAAGCAGAATTTGGCTCTCAAGTGCTATAACCCTCCCAAGAAAAAAAGTCACAAAGCTGGAACATTGCCTTGGCTTTGCAACATAAGAAACTGTGATATGTAACAAGCGATGGGTTTGGCTTTGTATTGACCTAGCAGAATATATGTTAGTCTTGTAAGCTGACTGTTTTTTTACATAGATGCCCTGGGAAACTATCCTTTTTTATAATTGTTAAAATACAAAATAAAAGCATCAGACATTTGGAAACAGGAAAAAAAATCTAAAACTCCCCAGCTGCCTAACCTGCAGCAACTATTCAGAATGTCACTGGTAATATTGTTAAGGACTGTAAGATATCATTCCTGGAATGAAATGTTGAACACCTTGCATCCCCCAAGATGAACCCGCACAACTATGCCAGCTGTTCACTAGCTGTAGGGCATGTTTGGGAGATGTATCTGTTAGAAGAAATAAGGATAATGAAAGGTTTTCCTACAGTGATATTAATAAACCAAGATAGCTAAGGCAGCGTTCCACTGAACATTTAAGTTACTGCTTGTTATAATTAGCTTCAGTTGTGGTAGATTTAGTCATTTTTCTTAAAGAAAACAGAAAAAGTTAATTTAAAGAGAGGAACGGTATGAGACATACAATTAATACAGGGTCCAGTCCTGCTCTCGTTGGCTACATTTGAATCAAAATGAACCTCATAGTTGGTGCAGTGCAGTACTTGGGAAGAAAAAGCCACCTATGTTTTAAAATAAGGGGGAGAGAGAATGCTCTAGAGAATATTGGTGAATCATGGAGAGACTTCAGAGTGGGACCATCGCAGTACAATGTATTAAGGATCAGGACCAGGTTAGACTGAAACAAAAATGGACTCAAAGCTTTGTTCAAACTCCATTTTAAACCAAATGAGGCTAGCTGCCATCTTCCATTGGCATTCAATGGGATTTAAGTGCACTTTGAGTTGCCTACAAAGTCTTTTCAGAATAAAAGATTTATTAAGTAAAAAAACAACATCATCAACATTATTTTTATTTGAGGGCATTTCTGCACCTCCAGAGGATGAAAAGAACTATGCTAAAATCGGAGTGTTCCAAGACAAGCTATTAGTATGGTATTTCTGGATTGACCAGAAATAGGACAAACCAAAAATCTCACAGAAATCTTGTTATTTTCAAGATTTTCACTGAAATTTGGCAGACTCAAGAGATATGAGTAATTCAGATCAAGTTCACCAAAAAGCATCTCAACCCTCAAATGCTTCTCTGGACTGAACAACTGAACCTTTTCATGTTTGACCATCACTTATCTGTATGCCCTGCTCCTCATTGTCTTAGGAAGTGTACAGAAGGATGGATTTCCAAAAGCAATATATTGCATGCAATTAATGAACTGAATTGACTTTGTAGCCACCATTAACTTCACATGGTTCCAAAGCAGTATGACAACTCGAACTGGGTAGGACCAGATTCTGCAACCATTCTATACTGTAGCTTTTGTGTTCTATAAATTAACAGAGAATATATGGCCTGATAGTGACTAGCCCTTGTGTGGGATACAGTGATGGGGTGGGTAAAAGGAGATTTCTCCTACTTCTACATACTATTGCCAGTGTCCCTATCTGCTTGTGGAAAACTGGTCCAAAGAAAGCGGAGAGATGATTGATCCTCCTTATGCTGTACCAGCTGACAGAGATGACCAGACCAGTCACAGAAGGGTGAAGTGCTTAAGTGTTTCCCAACAGGAATATTCACTGGCCCCCTAAAGTACTCTGAGCAGTAATGTGCCACTCTGCGGGATTTATTTGGAGATCCCACTAGAGTGGTGTCATTCTATATTGTACCACCACAGATCCATGCCTCATCAGCACAGTATGGTCCCGTTGTGTTAAAAATGAAGTTGAAAATCCATATGTGAGAACATGCCACTCCTGTGCAAATTAATGTATTTTATTATTTTGCTTTCTCTTTTTAGAATTGAGTAATGATTCTCTTTCCTTCCTTGAGTTTTCCTTCAGCACTATTGGATGACTTTTCTGCTGAGTGTGAGAGCTTCCATTCCTATAATAATCCAGTAGGCACAGTCCTGTTTACCTCAGTCACTTGGATGCTACCATTGACTTAAATGGGTCTTTTCCATTGAATAAAGTGAGCGAAGTTAGGCAAGATGCTTGTCTTATTTCCCAAATCCTTGCAATATTTAGATATGGTCTGACAAATGTCTAGCTGCTATGTCCAAATGGCGTCTGGGAGAGTTAAGTTCTAGAAATCTGTTTTCTCTCCTTTGCCTGTTGGAAAATGACATTCTCAAGGTAAAAACTGTATATTAATAATTTCTCCTTACCTGTTAGAAATAAAATCTTAGCACATCAAAATTAGAAATGAGCCTATAAATCTATTTTACTTTTTAACATTAACACTGTCCATTTATCCTTTACATCACACTCAGACTAGATTAGTAGATTTCACTTTTTATGACAGTGTCTTGTCAATTTCTCTGTCCCTTTTCCATACAACAGTTCAGTGCCACGGTGTTAGTATATTGCAAAACTTAATTTTGGCTGATGTGAATTGTCTCTGCCCTTTTTCACAGATGGGAATTCAATATGCATATCTATGAGGGCATGCAGCAAATTAGATTCACTTTTCTATTTGTGGTAATACTCTGAATTGTGACTGTGAGGTGTTTAAATTATATAAGCCTTTCTGAACAGCAGTATCCTGTGCTAATGTTAGCATTTGTAGCCTAATACTGGACCAAGTCTTCTAGTATTTAATCAATATGTGTAGCTCTAAAGTAGTGTTGTAGACCACTCCAGCAGGGAGAGAATTACAGACAAGCCAGAGGAGGCTTGCATAACCCTGGTCAACGAGTACGGGGAGCAATCAGCCAGTCAGGGCCAGACTGTGCCCAATAAAAGGCCGCAAGGGCTGAGAGGAACTCACTCCTTCTCCAGCAGTGGAGCAGGAGGGACCTGGCTACCTGGGAAGCCACACAGGGTACCTGAGACAGAGAAAGGCAGACAAAACTGGGGACCTCTGGCCTGACCCAACTTTCAGGCTGCAGGCCTGATACAGGGGCCTAAAGAGTACTAGGGCTGCAGGGAGGCAGCCAGGACAGGAGAAAGCAGCAGGTCCACACCCCCTTGCCAATAATGAGTGGCCATTTCGGATTGCAGTGTTCCCCTAAGGCAGAGACTAGCTAATGACTGAGGCAAGGTAGGTACTGGGGTGTTCAGGTTACCTGTGAGGGGAGGACCCCAGATTGTGGGGATACTGCTGCAGGGTAGTACCATGAGGAAAGGGCATCTGTGGGCCAAAAGCACAGAAGGCAAGTAACACCGGTTAGCAGGGGGTGCTCCAGGGCTGGAAGAGCTAATTGCTGAGAAGGCCAGAAGGAGGTACCATGCCAGTGAGGCACAGCCCTGCTACAAGCTCCCTTTGATCCTTATTTGGAGGATCTTTCCATTCCATGCAGAAAGAGGAAGGGATCAGCCATCTCAGATATCATAGCTCCATTCCTCTTCATCTGCCACTGACAAGTTTTCCCTGTGTATCCATCTGAGACAGGGGAAGAACCAGTTGAAGACTGAGTAGGCTGGAGTTTGGAGGATACATGATGGTCCTTCACCATCCTCACAGAGAGAACACTGGGAATGTAATGTGAGGTTTCCATGACCATGTTCTTTGCTAATTTTTCCCTCTTATGGAAAGTATTAGGGACAACTACCTACTGGAGATGTCTTAACAGCCCAACTCCATTCTTTCCCTGAGCACAAGCCCAAAGGCCTTTGAGTATAGTAACATAATTGCACAAATTAGCCAATAAGGCGACATGGCATAATATATTACAGGTAATTCTAAAGAGAAAATAACATGGCAAAAACTTCCACAACCCTTTTAATGTATAATTCCATTACTAAATCATCAAGGCAATGCAACATAGAATCATGAGCTTCTAAAGGCAAAATAGGGAAATGTGCCCATAAAACATTTTAAAAAGAATCCTTTTTAGCTTATATATCTGACAAGATGTAAAGTAGGAGAGATGACTTATTTGGCTCTGACTTGTCATCGGTTCCATCAATTAGAGTTAGCCAAGAAAAGTAAACCATGGAGATTATTCTGGCAGTCACTGCCTGGCAGTCAGACTATACTTATGCAATCAGTATTTTCTTATTGATACGTGCTGCATTATTAGGTCCAGTGGTTCAACTCCAGCTCTGAAATTGTTTTGATCTGGTGATGAATGAGTTTACGGTAAAACATAAAATGAGAACACTCCACTGCCATAAATCTGAAGATTTAGTTTCCATTGTATTTTCAAAATGTTGTATTATATAGGCTGAACATAATACATCATAAATATGTACCAGCTCCCTCTCTATGTGTAAATTATTCTAAGCACTTAAAATGTTGTAATGCTAAATATATAGGGGAAAAGTCCCAAAAGATCAATGATTCATTGCAATGAAAAATGTAAAGGGGTTAGAAAATGTACATGCACTTATGCTAAGTACCATAAACATAAAGATAAGATTAAATGTGTTTTCTGCAACTCACTTTTTAACCACAGAGTGGTGTGAATGATTCCCTAACTTTGAGAAAATATCTTGCTTGCTTGCTTGCTTGGAGGACTACATGAAAAAGTTCTAATCCTGCTCTCAAATCTGCCCAGCCCGTATTTTCAAAAGTGACCAGAGATTTTGAAAGCCTCTCTTTTCAGATGCCCAACTGGAGACACATTAGAATGGTTTGATTTGCATGGATGGGTACTCAACATTTTCTGAAGTTCAGACCATCTAAGGTTTCTCTAGTTGGAGCTCAAACTAACTAGCTATTTTTTTAAAATCTTGACCTGATTATCTTTCTCAAAAGTTTTGAATAAGCGGAAATGTAAAAATATAAACATTGTTCATTGTTTGCAACATAATCACAACCACAAACGTAATAATGCTGTGGGCTAAATACTCTACCAGGCTTGCTAATGGAGGAGAAAGGGGGCAAAGGTAGCAGTTGCCCCAGGGCCTGGTTATGCCAAAGGGCATGGGACTATCTGCCACTACTGTGGCAGCAGTGGTTCACAGAGCCCCAGGCCCTTTAAATTGCTGCTGTATAGTGTTGTGTAGTGTGCTCTAGGCAACACTGAGAGCTAGGGGAGGGGGCATGCCATGGTCTCAGAGGCCTCTGAGGAGGTCCCTGTGGGATGGTTGCCCTAAGCCCCTTCCCTTCTTCCGAAAGCCCCACCACTTCCAGGACTGCAAACCTTGCCTAGGGCCCCGACAAGTCTGTTGACTTCCCAATCTGTTGCACTGCTTAAAGTGAACATGCTGCTCTTGTGATGGAAGGGTCTGGATCAAAAATAAATCCAGATTTGGCACTATGTGCCTGCTCCTGCAGTTTGAACTATGAGACTGAATTACAGAGTGCACTACTGTGCTATGCTGTAACTCTCTGCTGCTGCTGCAAACTAGAAATACGTAAGTCTCAGAGAAGTAGCCGTGTTAGTCTGTAACTTTAAAAACAGCGAGTAGTCCTGTGGCACCTTAGAGACTAACAAAAAGCTCATGATACTATATATATTTTTGTTAGTCTCTAGGGTATCACAGGACTACTCATTTTTAGAAGTACCTAGTATGTGTTAACATCCTCCTCCTTCAAACAACATTAATTTATCATGAATTGGGAACCCATTAGGTTTGTACCAGTATCTTTCACACTGAGTTATAGAACTGCACAGTAGTGAGTGCTGCAGTTTGCATTCGTGTCATCTGACCTGCATGCTCATGTAGAAAAGTCCTTTCTAAACAGAGGAATGGATTTAAATCAGGCTGTGGTGCTGCAATTAGGAGTTCCAGGGGTGCAACCACACCCCTAGCTTGACATAGTAATAACAAACATCAAACACATACACCAATGGATGGTGTCCACGATCATCAGCACCCCCACTATAATAGTTTTAGCACTCCTGAAATCAGATACACGTACAAGTGCAAGAGACCCTTAGCCTTGCTCATGAATGCCCTGAAGGAAATACCTGTACTCTCAGACTATGTCTAAACTATGGGTTTTTTCCGGGATACCAGCGGTATCCCGGAAAAAAAACTCTACTGCGTCCAGGAAATGCATCTGCTCTTCTGACATTTTTTGCGGAAGAGCAGACACACTCTTTCAGAAAAGCTCTTCTGAAAAAGGAGGTTTTTCCAAAATTTGGCCCACTGTAGACAGGCCAAACCTTGGAAAAGCCTCTTCCGAAAAAACTATCAGAAAATGCAAAGCGCAATATGCATACCTTTTTCTGATAAAAAGCGACAGTGTATACATAGCCTAAGACTGTGCTCATATGATTTGTCTGCTGAGTCCGTTTTAAAGTCTGCCTTCTCTGCAAGGCTGCTTCTAACTGCATTCTGAGGCTACGGCTACGCTGTAGCCTTCTTCCGGAAAAGCTTATGCAAATGAGCACGGCATGGAATATTGCTGTGCTTCATTTGCATAATTAATTAGCAGCCACTTTTGCGCAAGAGGCTTTTGCACAAAAAGGAGCTGTGTAGACGGCTCCTTTTTGTGCAAAAAGCCCCTCTTGAGCAAGAGCCATTCTTCCTCATTTTTTCAGGAAGAATGGCTCTTGCACAAGAGGGTTTTTTTGTGCAAAAAGGAGCCATCTACACAGCTCCTTTTTGCGCAAAAGCCTCTTGCGCAAAAGCGGCTGCTAATTAATTATACAAATGAAGCACAGAGATATTCCATGCCATGCTTCATTTGCATAAGCTTTTCCGGAAGAAGGCTACAGCGCAACCGTAGCCTCAGACAATTACTGGCCGAGTTGCAGAGAGGGCATGCTTTAAAATAGTAATGCCAAATAAATAGTCTTACCACTGTTCTAAGGGAATTGTTCCACTGTACCTGAGAGGAGAATTTAACTGAGTATTTCTAGAAATCAAGTCATGATCATGTTAAAAACAAATTCACTCCCACTAATCCCTATCAATTCTCATTGTGCACGGGAAGCAGAGGGAGAGGAATGGGGAGAAATACCAGAGGAGAATACCTGATTCTCTCCTTTAGCTGGTGGCTGCGCTCAACTGTTGTCTGACATATGGAAAAGATGATAGAGGATATTGTATAATCTCTGCACCTTGTTCCCTTATATACGCTGGTGTAAATCAGGAAAAAAACTAGTCAAGGTGCAGAGATTATACAATATCCTCTATCATCTATTCTGTACATCAGACAACAGTTGAGCGCAGCCACCAGCTAATACTCACATAAAGGTTCATGTTGATGTGATAATAGACACTTCCTGCAGCAATTATCCAAGTAACAAAACATTTCAAACTCCTGGGCTACGTTTAGACTGGCATAATTTTGCGCAAATGCTTTTAATGGAAAAGTTTTCCGTTAAAAGTATTTGTGCAAGAGAGCGTCTAGATTGGCACGGACGCTTTTGCGCAAAAGCACTTTTTGCGCAAAAGCGTCCGTGGCCAATCTAGACGCGCTTTTGCGCAAGAAAGCCCCGATCGCCATTTTAGCCATCGGGGCTTTTTTGCGCAAAACAAAACTGAGCTGTCTACACTGGCCCTTTTGCGCAAAAGGACTTTTGCCCGAACGGGAGCGTCAAAGTATTTGCGCAAGAAGCACTGATTTCTTACATTAGAACGTCAGTGCTCTTGCGCAAATTCAAGTGGCCAGTCTAGACAGCTGGCTAGTATTTGCGCAAAAGCAGCCGCTTTTGCGGAAAAACTGGCCAGTCTAGACACAGCCCTGCAGAAAACCTCCAAATATGTCTGGACCTATGAATACAGAATAACTGTCTTGTGTCAGTAAATATGGAGTGAAGATGTCTTAAAAGTTACTGTTAGCTCAAGATCTTTTGAAGGTTTTTTTTTACGCTGCCTACAAAGCATACATGTTTGAGAGTGGAACAATACTGAGGGCAGCTGCCCTGTGTGTAGCTGGAATGCAAACACAAAAGCTGTCCTAATTTCACAATGGAAAGAGAAAACAAAATTTTTTTACCATGAAACATTCCTTAGAACAATGTACAAAGGTGAATGCATCTTTCCTTTTTACTTTTTAAATACCTCCTGAAAAGGAACAATAGTGACTTTACATTCAAGGTAATTTATGTATAGTCTTCTGTTTTTCAGTATAGTAAAGTCACATCTTTTCATTATTTTAGTCTATATCAAGGCTCCTGAATTGATATTTAGCACTACCAAAAGAGCGGTGATAAGGACAAAATGTGAATGATTTGTAGTCTCTCTTCAGCTAGGCTAAGTAGTCAAGTAGGCATGCCCCTCGAACCATGCAAATAGATTCTGCAAAAATCTTATTGTAAATCTTCAGAACCATGTTGAGTGCAAAGTTGCCCGTGTCTGTGATTCCATTCAGATCAGAAACAACAAGTAGTTGAAGGGAAAAATATTTTTTACAAATTGTTCAGAAATCCAATAAACAATTTGATTCAAGTTTTGGGTCTTAAAATGAGCAGAACAGGCCAGGAGAGCGTGCCCATATTGCTTGCACACTGAGGAAAGGGTCCCTGTACTGTAAGTTCAATGAAGGAGACAGATCTAATGGTGGGCTAGAAGTTGCCAGAATATTGACAGATCTGTGGCTCTACCACTTCTAGAGGTACAAACGTTTTATGTCCATTACTAAAGCTGTGGTTTGGGTAGGATTGAATGGAAAACTTCCTACATTCACATACATCTAATCAATGAACACTTGACTCACCTGAAGCCCAATTTTCCTGACTTTATTCAGGTAAGGTAAATTTCATCAGTGGTGAATAATCAGCAGTGTTCCCATGCTTCAGGCAAATAAGGGAGAGATGGCAGGAAATGGAAGAATTTCTGCACCTCAGCAGTGCTTCACCTGCACTCTTCTATTAAATGATAGGATGTGTGTTGATGATATCTTGACATATCCCTAGAGGGCAAGACAGCATATGTATTTCCATTCAGCTGAAGGTGTACTGGTGGAGCTGTTATACATTTACATTTGCTTTTTCTTCTCATTTTGAGTGCCATTTTATTCTGAAAAGTGACTAATTAATGGGATTTTGGGATTCCACATTTATTGTTTCTCATTAAATTTCATCTCAGATTTGCTTAGTTTTTAAGTAACATTTTTTATGTCTGGCCTATATTATCACCTAGAATCTTGGAAGTCAAGCAGGGTTTGTTCTGGTTCATGTATCATTACCAGTAATAGATATTTTCAGGCTGATGCTCCCTTCTATTACAGCTGTCCATCCCTGTTTCCTTCAGTAAGAGTGCACACGTGTGACCATGGAAGCAGATGCATGGATTTTAACAGTTATTAAAACATCTGTATTTGGTACATATTTCACATGTGTTTAAAGCTGAATAAATTGGCATTTTTGACCCCCTCATTACCAATAGCCACCTTACCAAAAGTTACAGCAATATGACTGAGCCAACTGTAAAAATCTTGGTCTTCATTAAAGTCAATGGCAAATCATCCAGTGATTTCAATGATTTGACCCCCAGATTATAAGCCAGTTTCCAGTCTGGTTTAGTGATAGTTTAACACTGATAAAAGAACCTGAAGGTTTACAAATTAAATATGATGAATAAATTTTCAAGAATCATGCTTTTCTTCTGGTGTGTTCTACAGCTGCAGGTGGACACTACAGGTGGCTTCATATGCACAGCTGGAGGGTTTCTCTTTGTGACCAAAACCACTACCAACTTCATTTGTTCTAGTTATGAAGTTGGTCCTGACAAACTATAACTGGTTGAGAGTTTATAATAGGTTAACTGTTAATTAGAGACAAGTGGATTTGCAGAGATCCATTTTTGTTTAAAACAAACAAAAAAGAAGTTTTTCTTCACTCAGCACACAACCTGTGGAACTCCTTGCCAGAGGATGTGGTGAAGGCTAGGACTTGAACAGGGTTCAACAAAAGAGCTAGATAGATTCATAGAGGTTAGGTCCATAAATGGCTGTTAGCCAAGATGGGTACAAATGATGTCCCTAGCCTCTGTTTCTCTGGAAATGGGTGAGAGGAGTTGGTTCATGTGAGGATTACCTATTGTGTTCCCTCCCTCTGGGGTATCTGGTATTGGCCACTGTCAGCAGAGAGGATACTGGGCTAGATGGACCTTTGGTCTGACCCAGTATGGCCATTCTTATGTTCTTATGTTCACTTCCATATTTTGGAAATACAAAAATACCTGGTTTAAAGTGATATAAAACTATATGATTGGTAATTACCAAAAAAACAGTACTATATACCCACATCAGTTTGGGAGATCCCAACATTTGAATTAAAAATATTAATTAAAAACTGGTAGCATATTTTAATGTCACTTTTTAGAGTGGCAGGGGCAGGAGAAGGTAGCCCTTTTTAGCCACAAGCCGTCAAACTCTCAATAATAATCTTCTGTAGTCTAGGGCCAAACCAATGCCAGTAGAGACTACTTACTTGGATGACAATTGTATATTGCTTTTTATTCCTGATAGCCCTTCAGGGAGTCTGTTCATATGCTACAGAAATATTTACTAAAGTTCAAATACGCAAAAGGATGCAAGTGTTGTGACATTGAGCATCATACTACCTAACCACAAGGTGCCTAAAAAAAATCACAAGAACAACACTGAGATATTTAAAGCCTTAGTTGCCTAGGCTCCTATAAAGCAGGACTGACAGCTGTGTGTCCTTCAGCCGGAATGACCTGTTGGAAAGTGGCTCCAGTCAACACCATAGACCGGGCTGTTAAAAATCCGGTAGGTGGTGCAGCGTGGCTAAGGTAAGCTCCCTGTGCTGGCCTTGCACAGTTCCTGTAAGTGGCCTACATATCTCTGAGGCACCTAGGAGGAGGTGTAGCTATGGGGGGCTCTAAATATTGACTCTGCCCTCTGCACCAGTTCTGCAGCTCCCATTTGCTGAGTACTGTAGCCAACAGGTGCTGTGGGGACAGTGTTTGTATAGGGACAGTATGCAGAGGCCCCTGGCTCTTCTGCCTAGGGGCTACAGAGACATTCTGGTCACTTCTAGAAGCCTCCTGAGGTAAGCACCACCCAGAGTCTCCACTCTGAACACGAACATCCTCCTACACCCCAAACTCCAGCTCCAGGCCTGATCCTACTCCCACATCCAAATTTCCTCCAAGAGCCCACACCCTGTTCTATGCTCCAAACATCTTGTCCCTAGCCCTAAGTCCCCTCTCACTCCCAAACTCCGTCCCAGAGCCTGAACCTCCTCTCACACTGCAAATAACTTACTTCCACCACAGAGCCCCCTCCTGAACCCCAAACCTCTATCCCAGAGGTGGGCAAATACCAGCTCATGGGGGCGGATCTGGTTCACCAGGTACAGGTGTTTGCAGCTCCCATTAGCCCATGGATCACCATTCTCGGCCGATGGGAGCTGCGGGAAGTCGTGTCCCAGTCTGTGCTCCTTCCTATAGCTCCGGCTGGCTGGGAACAGCAATCTGCAGCCAACGAAAGCTGCAACCACCCATATCTGCAAAAGCGCAGGTAAATACAGCAATGGCAGTCCACCAGGGACCAACCCTGGTACACTGCCTCTGTCTTATTGCCCACCCCTGCCCTATCCTCATTCTCACCTCCATCCCATTGCCTACATCCCCAACTGGTACCCTCATCCCCTCTCACATCCCAACCTTCTGCACCAGCTTGGTGAAAATATGTGAGTGGATGAGGCTGGGGCAGAGTGAGTCAGGGCAGGGCAGGGGTCGGGGCAAGGGTGTTTGGTTTTCTAGAATCAGAAAGTTGGCAACCCTACCATACAATGAATGAAAGGGGGAGACAGACATCTTAGATAACAAGTCTCAAAGAAAAAAAGGGATGAGGTGTGGGCCAGAATCTCACAGGTAGGGTCCTAACTTCCATTTCAATGGAAGTTATCCTTGAGGAGCTGGGTCTGTGTGCAGAGATACTCTGGCCACTTCCAGAAGCTTCCTGAAGTAAGCACCTTCCAGAGCCTGCACCCCGGACATGAGCACACTTCTACATTCCAAGGAAGCCTGAAGACCCAGCAAGGCCTGCACGTACTGCAGGACCACATGATATTTTTGGCCTTGCAGTGAAGACAACACAAACCTCCCCATTACCCACTCTCCTAAAACAGTACCCCACCAGCCAGCCATGTCATTTCACCCTCTGCTTCTCAACCTCCCCTTCCAAATAGATTGCTCCAAAAGGCTAACACTGAAGGACACCCAGCACAATATTCCTATAGACAATGCAGGGAGGGAAAGAACAAGAATCTCACTGCCAGACAGAGCAGCAACTACTGCCCTGGATCAGGAAGAGCCCATCTGATCCCACCTGGCCCAGCAGGGGAGTCCCACAACTCCTGCTTCACCACCATCAGGCCATGGTAAAAAGACACCTATGTACACATCACAGTAAATATTTGCAGCATAACCGATCCACAGCAATATGGGAAGGCATGCACGATTATGTAGAAACACTTTATAGGTGTCAATCATGTATTCAGATGGCTAGGTAAAGACATTAATAAATACATGCTCCACTGCATATATAGGGGCCACAACCCCAGGACATCAAAGGTGTGTACAGCTGTTATTCCGAAATAATTATTCAAGCATCTACACAGCAATTATTTCAAAATAATTTCAAAATAATGGATGGCTTATTATGACTTCTGTAAGCCTCATTCTACGAAGAATAGCGCCTATTCCGAAATAGCTATTGCGAAATAAGGCGTGTATAGATGCTCCACTTCTGCTGTTTCGAAATAGCCCCTCACCAGGGCCATTCTAAGTTATTTCTCCTGGGACTCTATATAGAGATTGCATGACTACATTAAGGAAGCCTGACTGGGACTAATTTTGAGGCTTCCCTGCTGTGTAGATGTGATATTTCAAAATAAGCTATTTCGGAATAACTATTCAGGAATAGCTTATTTTGAAATAAGCATACAGTATAGACATAGGCCAAGATTCTCATTCCTTTCTCCCACTGCACAACCTTTCCTTCAATCCACTTCTCCCCTCCCTTTCCCAGGAGAGCACACCAGGGGAAATCTGACTTCTTCATAGTCCAATGTGATTGTGGTGGGGATCTTCCATCCATTCCTCGAAAGCAAAGCCATTCTCCTAACCAGCACATTGTGTATCACACACTGGTTTAGCCATGTTTCTCTTTTATTCTCCTCAATGTTTCTGATGTGTCCATTGATGTAGACATGAACCTTGTGCTGGGGTTTTCTGGTATTTACATGTGTGCCCTCCATGATGCCTAACACATGGGGAAAGGCTGCAATCTGATAGAAATCTAGCATGTTTTGTCTCTGGATTGGAAGTAAATGGGATGTATTTCCCATTTTTGATGATGATGTCAGGACCTGTTATCCTTTGGAGGCTGTTGGCGGGGTGATGGTATCCGTTTGGGAAATGATTCTCAAGTTAGTATTACCAGGCTATGCTGATTGCATGGAAGGATGAGTGAGTGGCTTCTGTCTGTGGTTGTGGTTAGCTTGCTATGCAAAAGTGCAGCAGTGTTATCTGGGCCCAGTCTGTACTGCTGCTTGCTTGTCTGGCTGCCCTGGTCCTCAGGCTGGGTCACCTGTGCTCCATTCACTTTTTTGGTGCTCTGACAGTAAAGGTGCTGTATATGCTTCTGTTTACCATTGTATATATTTCTCTCTGGCCAACCCTTTCCTTGTCCAGCAGTTGCTCTGCCCCCTACATCTCTTTTCTCCCACAGATATCCTTTCCCTCTCCCTTGCCTGGTCCTTTGCCTCCCCAGGATACCCTCTCTGCCTCTTTGGTCTGGATATCTGTGATTCATCTTCCCCCATCTTATCCATCTACCCCAGCTGTTCCTGGCCTCCAACCTGCGTTCCTCCAGGTGCTCAGCTGCTTACCCATGCCCTATTCCTAGCTCATACTCTATCTCTCTCATATTTACCCTTTGTTTAAATGTAGCTTTTATGTTTAGGGTGAGGGACCTTCAACCTGCTAGTGCCTTGCATTCTGCCCCCTGTGCTGGGTGGGGATGGGCATTTGGTGTAAGGTTTGGCCTGAGTATACCTGTGGGTCAACATGCTCTGAAACGGAGACATGAGTTAGGTGTCTGGACGCCTGGCATCAGGCTGCCATGTGCATACCCACAGGTGGAAGCCAAGGTGTATAGGGCATTTTACCAGTGAAAACCTAGGCACATAGGGAACTATAACCATGAAATATAGGTGCCTCACGAGTTTAGGCACCTTCAGGGTTTGGAGGATGTTTTCGGCATTGCTGTGGAGCTGTCAGTACATGAATCCATGGAATACTCACATGCTCAAATCCTTTTAGAATTCTGTACAGTGGAAGGTGGTGCTGTGAGCATAATATCTCCTCAGCACTAGTGATGACCCATGAGATTGAAGGGAAAAAAAAACCCTTTATTTTACCTGTAAAAGGAGTAAATAAGATTTGGAAATCACTGAAAAATAATAAACACAAAATCTCTCAGTTCCACTGTTAAAGTAAATCTTCAGACTATGGTTACCGCTTCTCTAGATAGCAAGGCCATGTCTACACTACAGTTGATCTCCCAGGGTTCAGTTTAGTGGGTTTAGTGAAGACTCGCTAATTCAAACTCAGAGGGCGACCCTGTCAGCGCCGGTATCCATGCTCCTCACGAGGAGTAAGGGAAGCCAATGGGAGTATTTGCTCCCATCGACCTCCCACTTGTTGGCGGCAGTTTTAGATATGTTGATTTCAGCTATGTAATTAACATAGCTGGAGTTAGTTATCTTAAGTTGACTATCTGCTCTAGTGTAGATCAGGCCTGAGTGCCCTGCCAGCTGTAAAGTAAAGCTTCAATGCACCAGCATGCTACAAACTAACGTCCCAGGTAAGCTGCACTATTGCTCACTGAAAGTTCCTTGGTTTTCACCTGACCTACTCCTATTTCAATATAGTGAAGATCAAAACACCATTGGGAAGTTTTCATGCACAGTAGGAGGGCCCATGTGGACACCTAGTGAACAGCATGCTAGTGTGCTGCACATTTAGACTAACTATTCATCTAGACAAGCCTGCAGGACTACACTTTAAGGGTATGTCTACACTGCATTCTTCTTTCAAGAGACGAATGCAAATGCAGCCGAGCGTGGCTTTGAATTTCTTGCACTTCATTTGCATAATTGTGTTGGCCGCTATTTCGAAATACCCTATTTCGAGATAAAAAACGCCATGTAGACGCGGTTATTTTGAAAGAAACCCCTTCTTTCGAAATAACCATTAAACCTAATTTTTTTAGGAGTAAGGGTTATTTTGAAAGAAGGGGTTTCTTTGAAAATAACTGCATCTACACAGCGTTTTTTATCTCGAAATAGCGTATTTTGAAATAGCGGCCAGACGCAATTATGCAAATGAAGCATGGGAAATTCAGATCTGCGCTTCATTTGCAAATTTGCGCATCTGCATTTGCATTCCTCTCTCAAAAGAGGAATGCAGTGCATAAGAGAACTATTTGCTATATATTTTAGCCAGGTATCATAAGCATGGTAGCTTCATGAAACATTCTCCTCCTCCTCTCTCCTGTGCACTCTCCACCTATCCCTTTGGAATGTCAGCCCAGAATTTATTCTGTAACCAGACTGCTAGGAAACTTGATGGAATACCTTATACCTGTCTTGCCCTCCTCTTTTTTTTCCTTTTCCTTTTCCCTTCCATTGTCCCTTTTTCAATTTCCAAGCCCACCTACATTAGTTTACTAGAAGATTTACCAGGCATTGCTTGGGTTCTTAACTAATTTTTTTTTAAATAAAATGAAAATCTACATGCTTCATTTGAATCATTGCTCTAGGGTAGGGCTGTGGATAGGGGCTTCAGTGTGCAGGCTGCCCTGGGGAGAGAGGACTACCCCAGCCCTCTCTCACTGCCGTAGCCTGGGTCTAGGTGAGAAGCACCTCTCCATGGCTGCTGCAGCTCCAGCGGGGGCAGCCGATGGAGGGTGCATGTCCCCTGCCTGGTCAGGTCCAGGTTCATCTGTCCCCTGAGCTCCCCAGCCAGAGTGAGGAATGCAGCAAATGGTGTACTTGCTTACTGATGAAGGGGAATACCCAGCAATATTCCAGTGTGAATGGGGGGAGATTTAGCCCCCCACCACCTTCCCTAAGGGGCCTCTTAGGGTGTGGGAGGCTGGGCACCCAGTGCCAGCCTTTTCACCTGCCTGGTAATTGTTTCTTTTCTGTATGGTTTTGAGAAACAATCCCATTTCAGACACACCCCATTTTCCTGGCACAAACAAACCCTTATGTTGCACTAAATTACTTGGCATGATTTATAGATGTCAGGGAGGATATGGAAAATATCCAGATTTGCTTACACAGTGTGTATCTGAGCATTTAGATTTCTATTTGTAACGCCATCCCATTCAAATTCTATCTCTTTAGAAAACTTTAGAAACATGTTAATGCCTTTCAGCTCATGTTCTATGGTTATTTTCTTTTAATATATATTTTAAAGTGTCAATTGCTCTGCTCTTGTTCCCTTTTCTACTTATCATGCTGGCAAGTATCATTTCATCAGAATTTTCTAATCGGTCCCTATTTTTGAAATCCCTTAGCTAAGCCACTTAAGGCTCAATTCTCAAAGGTATCTGAGGCACCTAAATCCCACATAAATCAATGGAAGTTAGGCACCTACATACTTTGAGGCTTTCAGATTAAATGTTTTAGGGATAGGCTATATAGGAAAAATGTCATGCCTCTTGCTGAAGGAGAGAAAAATATCTGCAGTTCTTTGTACCAAAATACAAAGTATGGAAGGAAATGGAATCAGAGCTCTGATAATTTGACGTATTTTATTTTTGTCACTTTTTTCTATTTAATAGTAATAACTTTCTTCAGGCCAACTTGTTCCTCAGTTCAACATAAAAGTGCTTAACTCATTAAACTAAGGTAATGAATTGCTCCATAAACTGTAAAGATTGAAAACATGCTGTTACCTGTGCCCCTCAGAAACAATTTCTCTCAAACATGGGCACACTGAAACAAAGACAGTCAATCAAAAAAGTAAGATTCAGGTTTCAAACATGTCTTCTGTAAGATCACCTCAATATCATTGCGTAGCTTGGTGGTAGAGTGGTGGGCTAGATATGTAAGACTGATGTACAGCTCATATCACCAATTTTCTTGCCCCCAAACTTTCCACCTCTGTCACTTCACTGCTGATGTCACCAACTGAACTCTCATGAGGGTGGAGTTCTCAAATTTGAGGAACTTGGGGTCCACTGATTCCATGTTTTTCAGCAGTCTTTTACCCCAGTGCAAAATGGATGTAGTACACTGATTTAGTAGCAGTTTACACACACTTTGTTTTTGAGGCAATCAAAGCCTCAATTCCCCATTCTCCTTATGTAGTCATCTGCACACATTGCATACTGAGTAGAATGTGACAAAATTGGTGGCACATATCAAATTTCCATCAAGTCACTTGGCAAGGAAAGCAAATAAGTGTAGTTCTGTAATCCAAGAGCAATGAGCAGGTTTTGGTAGGCTTTGTGCCTCCTGTGTGAAGCACAGGTAGCCCTGCAGTACCCCCCATGTGCACCTCCAGGGAGCACCCAGAGCAGCTATACAAGAGGTCCTACAATGGTGCAGGTGCATCAATACTGCTGTGCTTCTGTAAGGTCATTAGTGTAGACATAACCTTAATCAAAGAGACTCTTAGGCAAATGTATGTGAAATGGGTGCCCTAAGCAAACCAAGTCAAGAAACCCCCAATTCCAGTGATATTTGATCCTGAATATGCACTAAGGAGTTTACAAAAACTGATCAGTACTTCAAACTGATTCCTTATACTATAATTTTTCCTAAGTGTAAAATACATTAAAAAGTGGAGAAAATTCTTTTCATAGTGAGAAATCTTTGCTCCTCTTAAAAAAAGAAGTCTTGCTGAAAATTAATTGATATTCAGTAACCTTTATTCTTCTGCCAAGGTGCATTTCTATAAAAAGTGTGGATTTTCTTCACAATTGCATTGCAGAAGGACCACATTTTAAAATAATTCATTTAAGATTAATTTCAGTGTAGTGACAGATCTCTAATTGTCTATGTATCTTGGGCCATGCCTACACTATTTCTCATGCCGGCAAAACATATCTCACTCAGGGTTGTGAAAAAACACCCACCTGATAGACATATTTCATCAGCATAAGCACTACTGTGCACAGCACTATGTCAATGGAAAAGTTTCGCTCACTGACATAGTTACTAGTGTTCTTTGGAGGGTGGCTAATTATGTTGATGGAAAAGCTCTGTCCCATCAGCATAGATCAGCTACATAAGAGATCTTACAGCGGTGCAGCTGCATTGGCACAGCTGTGCTGCAGTATGGCCTTTATTGCAGACATAGCCTTAGTCAAAGAGACTCCCCGGTTGCTATAACAACAGACATGATAAGATGAGTGGAACTGAGTGACATTGGACTGGCTGCTTAGAAACCACTGCTTTTATGGTGTTTGGCTTTGAAAGAATGAGGTGTGTGCTTGCTGGGTACAAGAGGGCTATGATGTCAGTGTGTGAGGATTTGTGAGTATGGGATGTATACTGAAATTCCTAACCCCATTCAATGTCTGAGGTAAGAACCTAATGTCCTATTAGGGCTTGTGGGAGAGGTGTGTGCATTTGTGCATGTGAAACTATATGTGATATTTCAGGTGGGTCAGCCTGCTGTCCATGGCATTCTCTGATGTAGCACAGATCTATCCGTGAGCATGCTGGCTTTCTGGTGTAACATATTCCTTTCACTAACCTTACCGTGTATCCTCACTGCCAGATAGTGCTGAGATGGTGATGCTCGAGCGGCATGGTGGTGACCATGTGCATGCATCCTTTCAGCTCCTGTCCCTCAACACTAGAGAGAGCAAGTTCCTGTTTGGAACATGGAGGAAGGATGTCTGGGGGGGAAAGGAGGCTCCTGCCCACCTCTTGCTTGGAGTGTAAGATAAGTTAAATTAGACTGACTTATGCGGGGAACATCTCTCCCTCCATTCTTTTCCCTTCACACAAAGTGAGGTGTTTGCACATGTCTGATTCAGGTACAGCTGGCGGAGCAGATCACCAGCCCTAATTGATTATAGAGTACATGATATGACCAAAGGACTTAGTTCTAAGGAGTCATTAAATTCCCCCAAAAGCTGGCTCACTTCCCACTTCCCCCCCTCACAGGATGACAAGTGGGGTGAGACCTTTTACCTTAATGGACATTGCCTTAAAAAGTTTTCCATCTTCCTCTTCCCATGGGAGTAGGGAGAGAATGGCAGAATTGGGCACATTTCCTACTGGAGGAAAAATGTTGGTGGGGGACTTTGAGGGGCTCAAAGATCTATGATATACCATGGGCGGGAATCCCCTGTACTGCTTTCAAAAGAGGTAAAAGATAGAAAAAGAAACATGACACTTGTTATTGTCCCTTGCTGGGGGACATAGAGAACTGGCTGATTGGAGAATCACCAGAGGCCCAGAAAGGCTCTGCCTTCTTTCCTGAATCTATAGAATGGGGATTCCCCTTCCTTAAAAGGGTAGCAAACACTGGGGTTCCATCAAAAAGGCAGTAACAGAAAGAGGGAAACAAGGATCCATTGTCACAATCTTGCATGGAGATGGACTTTGGAGGGTTACATATGTGCTCGGGGGTTCTAGATATTTTCTCTGAAAATGTGTGCATTTCCCAATGTATTCCACACTCAAAAGCGTTCAAGTGCTTGTGTGTGTCCCTCACCCCTGGTCCGTATGGGTTTTTTGCAGTGATGAAGGTTTGTTTCATGCATTGTATTGTGTATTTTTCCAATATTCTGGGTTTTACATGGTACAATAAGGGCTCAGCGCCCCAGTTTGAGTCCTTAGGGCTTCTTATGAACAATGTTTTCAAAACTGGGATATTTTGAAAAAACAAGTTTGCCATTACTATGAGAATTCCAAATCCTCTCCTTATGAAACTGATGATCTTTCTGTCAGCCCCTGCTGATACTAAGGAGGGACAAGGTCTGATATGCTCACCTTCTGAGACAGGGGAAGGCAGCAACTCAGCTCCCTCCAAATTACAAAGTTGTGTCACTTTGTAGGTGTGTTGAGTCCATCCAAAATTGCCAGGCAATTTTGCTTTTCCTCAGTTAGGAACCAGATATATGCCCCTGAGTTTCCTTGCAGTGTTAGTTCTTGAGACCGGCAATGATACTTAGTAGCTGGGAAGAGCCACACCCGTTAAGGCAGGGCTGGGCAAAATATGGCCTGGGGGCTGGTTCTGGCCAACCAAGCCACCGGATCTGGCCTGTTGACCGCCCTGCCAGAACCCTCAGGCATGTAGCTGCTGAGGTTTAAAGCAGCTTTCTGCACTGCAGGCAGAAGGAGGCTTTGTGCGATTTCCCTGCCCCCATCCCAATCCTCATGTCCTACTGGATGGAAACAGCCAGCCAATAGGAACTAATCACAGCCAATCTCTCAGCTCCTATTGGCTGAGATATTGGCCTGGAGGATGGGTTCAATGCAAGCATCTTCCCCCTCCTGGAGCTGAGTGCCATGTGGAGGGAACAGTCTGTAGTTTTAAGTGGTCCGACGCTGCAGCAAGCAGGGAGTCCAGGTTGCTGTGGGGATGATGTAGGGCTGCTGGCCGGGAGACACTTAGGTAAGCACCTCCCAGCCAGAGCCTGCCTCTGGCACCGCTGCCCCTGCTACACCTCGACTCCCACTCCAGGTCACCATCCAAACCCTCTGCACCCCACTCCCTCTCCCACATCACCATCCAAACTCTCTGCACTCCCTTACCCTAGGTCATAACTCCCTCCCAGACACTGTACCCCCTCCTACATCATTCCCCCAGGCCACAAACCTCTCCTGCACCCAAACACCCTCCCAGACCTTACATCCCATTCCCCTGCCCCAGGTCACCCCCAAGCCCTCAGCAGTCTGCACGTCCTTTTTTTCCCTTCTCCCAGGTCACAATTCCCTCCCAAACTTTCACATCCTCCTAGAGCCCCTCTCCCAGGCCAGAATCCTCTCTTGCACCCATACTGCCTCCCTGACACTAAACCCCAATTCCCTGACCCAGGTCATAATCTCCTCCTTCATCCAAACTCCCTCTCAGACCTCACATCCTCTCCTGCACCCCATTCCCTTATCTCATGTGCCCTTATGCACCCAACCTCCATCCTGGACCTCGCATTTCCTCTATAGAAAAGTGCAGCCCTTGACCACTTTCCAAAATCTTGGAGTGGCCCCTCACCAAAAATTATTGTCCACCCCTGCTCTAGGGCATGTCTATACTGCAGCTGCCCAAGTACATCACCCTGTTGCTCTTGGATATGTACTTGTGTGTCTTCGCTTCTGCTCTTAAAGCACTAGCTCAGGTAATGTGTGTCTCTACCCATTCTGGGAAGCTCGCTTCCAACTGCCGTGTACATATATCCTGGAAGTTGTTGTTTTGTGGACCAACTAACAGTTTCTCACCCAGCCAGCATAGTAAATTTGTTATGCTATTACTCCTAGTGTTTTCCTTTTCCCCAAAGTACAGTCATTAAGCCTTTGTTGCAATTGTTTTCCCTCCTTTTTTTTTGTATTCTTAGGGATGTTACTAAAACAGCTTTGATACAAATGTTCCAACAACTGAGCCTTACATCTCTTGCCATAATTCAACAATTCTGCAGTTGAACCAGTTCATTATAATACTGAAATTTCTATATTGCCATGGAAGAGGAATGGAGTTTGTGTTATACTAGTCTTCCATTTTACCACCCACTATTTTTTATACTGCTGCCCATCAGTTTTAAAATACAGATCACTGATTGCTTTAATTTTTACCAACCTAACTGGTCCTATTGTACAAAGTACATCATCAAAGAAAACTACCTGCTGTGAGAGGGACGGAAAGATGGGACATGTAAACTTAGTTTGCTGAAATTTGCTAGTATTCACAGGCTAAGTGTAATGAAACATTAATGGAGATTACAAATTAATTCTCAGTGCTTGTATAAGTGCCTTTGGAAAGCTGAATTGTGGGAAATGTTTAAAGGGTTAAGAAAACAGGGTTAAATTAGAAACTCAGCTAGCAAAATTTTCAGAAATCTTCAGTGTATTGGTATTATAGTGTTTTATTGTATTGTTGAACAGCCTCATATGCCACAGGGCTGAGTATTTTACTAGACAGATTGATCAGTGATGCTATTAATAATACAATTTTTAAAAAATCACATGAAGCACTATGGATGCTTTTATAGATTATATTTATGGCTTTCAAAGGCAAAGTTTAAAAGATTACCAAGACTGATAATATCTTGATTTTGAAAGCATAACATTTGCGTAAAGAGCTGCGTAGAGAACCACTATCTTTCTCGTAACTTGTAGCCTGCAAACAATATTTTAAAAGAAAACATGCAAACTTGATTGGAGATAAGCAGAAAGACAGCAAGGGAAAATGTGTAGCTCATCCAGAATGGGTGTGATAGGTACTAATAAGGACCTTAAATATTAAAATATGGGCTTTTTGAGTTATGACTACACAAATATTTTAAATTACGATAAAATAATATAAGATAAAACTGGTTATGCGCAAGAATACCTGTGTCAAAGAACATGGAGAATTAGAAGTTTGACTGGTCTCAGTTGACAGGTTTTTTACATAAGTGAGTGCAGCTCTGTTAGGCTCAATTTACAGTAATTCCTTTTCATTGCTCTTTTGGGCAAGTAGGTTATACCTTCAGTGGAAGAGGTCCGAGTGTTCAACCCACTCACCCTGAACATCTTAGGGGGAGACAAGAGCCATCAACATGGGGATCTCTTCCCTTTTCACAGCTAGGGACAAGCTCCCAGTAGTATCTTGATAGTACAACTACAACAGAAACCTTGTTGCCTGGACTCTCCTAAGCACTACAGAGCCAAAACATTATTCTATAAAGAGAGAACTCATTCTAGAGTACCTTGTGCCATGTTACCATGAAGATTTATGTGGGAACATAGTGTTGTTGGTGGATTAAAACCTTGTTATGGATTGGGTGTAACCACCACCTACCATTAAGGATAAGTGTAAATAAGCCATTGTAACCAAGTGGCTGAAATAATAGAAGTTACAGCAAATATTGCTCCATAAGTCAGGGAAGAGTGGAAATTGAATCACATGGCCAATGGAGTTTCCCAAGGCACTGACAGCAAGTGCAGTGACTTGGGCTTTGATTGATGGAACAGTTTTTGTTCTATTCTTTGTCTCTGTGGATGTAAGACTGACACAGAAGGGGCCAGCAAATCAATCAGATAGTAACAGAAATGTCGGTAATATGGCCATGAGAGAAAGCTAAAAGCTTTTTGGTTCCAAAGGCTAGCTGGAAGACAGGCTTATAGTAGGGAGGAAAGGGACTGTCTCCTGTTGTTTGATTCTTACTTTGTTCAGGGAACAGGATTTTATGTATAATTTGTGTAAATAAACAAGATAAAAAAAATTAAATACCAGACTCTAATACCTATTTCTCCAACCCACAACACCTCAGATTTGGGTCAGGAGTAGTAACGATATCATGGAGAGTCAGGAGCGGCTCGAGGACAGCTGCCGGCAACTGGCGCCCCAGGCGGAATGCGCGATCGGCGCCCCCGCCTCCATAGCCCTCAATGGTGTGACGTCATCATTGGGCGCCGTGTTAAACACGGAGCCCTAGACAACTGCCAAGGTTGCCTACATCCATGGAGCCGCCTCTGTGGAGAGTAGCTGGACCACCAATCTATCCTGCTCCCACCTTATCTCTTGCAGAGTATGGTTGAAACTATATTGAAAGTTTTCTGGGTTGAGAAAATTAACCCCCTTCTGAAGTATATACAAGAATTGCTAGAGAAGAAACAGGCAACCCAGAAGTGGAAGGGGTAAGTGGAATTGTTTTATTGCCTACGCTCGTTTACCTCAGACATTCAACACAACATCCGAGTGGCAACAACCTGGCACCAATTGCACCCTTTTATCTATTTAGTAATGTTAACTCCCATAAAATAAACACATAATTAATACAATTATACCCGCCCCTAATTACTATTTACAGAATTTCTAATTGAATCAACACTTTTCTTCACTACAAACTTTCTAAATCAGCAGGTTACAGAGATTACTATAAATTTAACCCTGAAGATATTTTATACAGAGCCAATGAGGATAAGCAAAAGACACAACAATGTAGAGTAGTTGAATGCTTATATATTTTTCTAGGCTGCAAAAACAAAGGGAAAGAGTAAGTTCAAGGTTAATGCCCACTGTGGCTGAACTCCTTATCGCTATCCCAGACTCCTATTCATTTTACATATCTCAAAAAGAATGTTATTTGATATTGCTCAAATATCAAAGAAAGAGAGCTATGATCTATGAAACACATTTGATTTTTGATGGCCAAGGGGCCTAAAATAAGATTTGCAATGGAACGAGTAGTTAACTATTGGCTCTCTCTTATATATTCAAACTGAAGCTAATCGTGTGAGTGATACAGGTTGAACCTCTCTAATCTGGCACTCTCTAGTCCGGCAACATCTGTAGTCTGGCATGATTTTTGTTAGGTGTATGTCTACTTATTATGGGTGTAGCCAAGTTTCCTATGATCCCATGAAGTTAATTTATAGCCACCAGTCTTGGCTCTCAGTGTTCTGTGCTGTGATTTAGCTTTAATTTTACTCCCAAATGTCTTCTAAGAGACCAGTAATCAGTGCAAGTATTGGTAATGCTGCTAGACAACATTGACCTCCCGTGGTTCAGCAAATTCTCTGGTTTGGCACTGGTCACATCCTGAGGGTGCCAGACTAAAGAGGCTCAACCTGTACTTCGAGTCTCAGGTTATGTCTAAACTACATCCCTCTTTCGAAAGAGGGATGTAAATTAGACAGATCGAAATTGCAAATGAAGCCGGGATTTGAATTTCCTGTGCTTCATTTGCATAATGGTGGCTGTGCAGTCTTTCGAAAAAGGGTTTTTTTTCCCCAAAAGAACCGCATCTAGATGGCGGTTTTACTTTCAAAAAACCCTTTCTAGAAAGACCATGTGGCCGCCATTATGCAAATGAAGCACAAGAAATTCAAATCCTGGATTCATTTGCAATTTCGATCTGTCTAATTTACATCCCTCTTTCAAAAGAGGAATGTAGTTTAGACATACCCTCACAGTATTAGGCCCACCATTAACCGACCTTGGCCTTAGTCATTCTCCATTGACAACAGTGTATCAGGATTGAGGCCACAGTGAACGAGGAACTTCCCAAAAGTTTCGCAGTCAAATTATCTTTAAAAGTATCATTATCCTCTTTCCTGCCATTGATCTCAACCTTAAGAAATCCATGACTTTTCTCTTTACTTCTCCAGATTCTACACTCTAAAAGCTAGGAATGGAAAACAGACTGGTCTGACAAGGAGTGCTAAAGTCAGCCAACAGGAAACAAAAAAACAAAACAAAAACAAATGTTCACCAGTCCTTCATATTTCATGAGCACTATTTCTGGTGGCAATACTGAATATCTTAGGAGAAAGACTAAAAGTCTTCAGTGTCTTTTTTTTACAACTGTATAAGCTAAAAGCAATTTTTCAATCTCAAAATAATTTTTTTTTCTGTCGTCAACTATGCAGCCAAGAGCTGGCATTTTGTCACTTCAGGCTGTCATGTTGTTACATGGTGTGATGATGTGATGCATTGAAATGTCAGTTTCACCTAAAAATTGAAAGCTATACCATACATCCATTTTCGGCTAATAAGCCTGCTATTAGTTCTTTTAGCAGCTTTCCAAGGCAGTGTGAAGAGATATACTCTTCTAAACAGTAGGGAATTTCACATTATTTAGGCATTAGTAAATCAAGTTTACTTTCATTGGTATTGAAATTGCTAAGAAACCATCCCACCCCTCTTTGATTAAAATTAATTTGACATTTAATTTTTAGTGCTGGGGAAATATTTTTCTTCAAAATCACCTGCTGTCTTAATCTATTACGGTATATCTTTTATCTGGGTTCAGAATAAATATAGGCTTCCCTCCACCCCCATACTGAATTTCTTTGTGTATCACAGGCTAGCACTATAAGCCGCCTTCGGAGATTTTCATTGTTCCATGATACTAACTCTTTTAAAGGAAGTAAAACAATCCAGAAGTGGGTGATGTCTGATTACACACCATACCTATCAGGTGCTTTGTGCATAGCCCTGTCTAAATTTGTTGGTTTGGAAAATTTCACATCTATTTTGCAATAGGGTTTTTTCCCCCTGTAAAATGTGGGTCATATACAGAATACTTGGTGGTGTAGCATAAATGTTTTACTGGCACTTGTTTTGGATGAAATGAATAATTCACCCATGACTTCATCAGCTGGGAATATTGTAGAGATGCCAAATTCATTGCAATAAAATCTTCGTGCCCCTGTGCAGCATCCTGACTATGTGTGCTTCTATATGGCTTGCAATATATTATAATAGATGGGTGGGTTTGTGCTATATTGTTAGATATTGGACAATTTGTCAATATTCTGGCAGTAATTCCCTGACCCATCTTTTTTTTTTTTTTGTCACTGTTAGTGGTGGCTAGATACTGCAAAAAATGTTAGGGAATATTGTTTTGGCTTTGATTGTGCTTTTTCCCCCTTTGTACACAAAGAGGACGAAAATGGTGGGACTTGGGCACGCCATAACTAGAGGGTAGGGCTGAAGAATCTTTTCCTATGCAAATATTGCCATCACATTTCTGTATCCCAGTACAGGGACTGTGTCACTCCCTGCGAGGCTGGTCCACCCTTTTATTCTTCCAGTAGCCTAAGTATCATGGGTTAAATATATGTTATATTTGCCATTTATTACAACAGAGCCAATATGTCACCCATATTTCTTTAGTATTCTAGCAGCAGCTTTAATTCTCACCCAGGAAAATTAGAAAATAACATTAAAGGTAATAGAGTTGTATCATTTCTTATCCTTTTCCCAATCATTGTCTGAGGAATTGAGCCATTTATGCCATTTTCCAGTTTTAGGAATAAACTATAAGAATATTAATCTGCATTAACATCTGTAATTTAGGAAAACCTTCCTGTCAGGGTGGTTAAAAACTCTAATAAATTGCCTAGAGAGGTTGTGGAATCTCCACTACTGGAGATATTTAAGAGCAGTTTGGATAGACATCTATCAGGGATGATCTAACTGGCACTTGGTCCTGTCATGAGTGCAGGGGACTGGACTTGATAATCTCTCCAGGTCCCTTCCAGTTCTTGTGTTCTATGATTCTACTACTCTAATCTTCAAATACTCTTTATTTGGTTGTGTGATTATGAAAGCTGGCATAAACAATGACATCTCCAGTGATCTGTAAAAGTCTTTGTTCTGTAGCATAATGTAGCATTAAACAATTTTATTGTGAAAAAAGTTAATAAAAACAGAGAAAGATTCAGCAAACCTCTTTGCTGGTGTAAATGGAAATTTAAGAAACATACACCTGATTTTGATTTGTATAACTCGAAAGCACATAATTGTTTGTCAAGATAGAAATATATAAAACATAATGTTACTCAAATAGGTTATTTGGATCTTAGAGAGGAAAATTGTACAAGCTTGACATTTCATGTTACCATGTTATGCTAGTGTCCTGCAAACTTCTCTATGCAGTTAGACCCTAAGGGCATGTCTACACTTGGAAATTATTTCAGACTAACTTATTTTGAAATAATGACTCCTGAAATAACTATTTTGAAATAATGCATCCACATTATAAGGCAGTATCAAAATAGCACAGAATTATTTCAAAATAGCACATCTACACTGATGGGAGTCTGCATCACATTTAAAGCCCCTGGAAGCACTCCGGAGAGGGTACCAAGAGAGCAGACACTTCCTGTAGCTGCTTGCTGAGGCTAGCTGAGACACATGCTTAAAGGGGCTCCTTTAAGGGCGTAAAGGAGGGCAGCTGCGAGAGGCCTCTGGAGGTCAATTATTTTGAAATAGCAGCAGCTGAGTGTCCACACTAACACTATTTTGAAATAACAATTTTTGAAATAATCATTATTTCTTATGACAAGTAGGAGTGGTTTTTGTTTCGTTTTGTTTTGAAATATCAGGTTTGGTAGTGTGGATACTCCACGTATTATTTCAAAATGAGGGGAGTTGTTTTGAAATAACTCCCTAGTGTAGCCCAGGGCTTAGAGATGTGAGGAGCTCCATTGACATCAAAAAAAGTTTGCACTGGGTCCACCCATGCAGAGTGGCTTGTAGAACTGAGAGGTTAGAATGAATTTTTTCTTTAGGGCCTGTTTTGCCATTGATGTGCATCTGTCATTTCTTACTGGAGCTGAGAATTATGTCTGGTAGCAGAGAAGAGGTTATAATTAGAGCTGAGCAAGAATGTCTTACAAATATCCATAAACATTCATCTCCATATTAAACTGAATTTTCTTCATCTCTGTTAGAGCCCCTTTTTTTGTTCATTCTCCACAAATATTTTGAATGAGTTTTCAGGAAGGAATCTTAAATAAGCTAGTGAATTTAAATGAATATGACCCACATATTCAAAGTTATTCGTGAGTTCCTTCATGTAGCTTATCCTTGTATGAATAGGTGGGAAATAGTTTGTAATCGGCTTAATTCTGATGCCCTTATTTGTGATGAGAAATACTTGACTCCATGAGAAGGCCCACTGAGCTTGTGGACTAAGATTCTATTCAGTTTTAGCAACAGAATCTGGTCCTATGACATTGCATATTCAATAGAGTTAGCTAGAAAAGGGACTTTCCATGTCATGGGAAATGTTGGGTTGTGTGGGTTTTTTTCATTAGCACTGCAGAGTTACCAGCAAAATGTAACAATTTCGGCGACCATCCCTCTGCCTTTCAGCCAGCACACCTTCTAGCCAGATAATCAGGCAACTGGAGAGCTGAACATCAGCCCTTCTACACCAATTCCCCAGATCAGAAACTTTTCCTGCACCCATACCTCCTCTCAGATCCTGCACCCCAAACTCCTGCCTCAGTTCATAACCCTCTCCTTCAACCAAATTCCCTTTCAGACCCTCTCCTGCACCCCAATCTCCTACCCCCTGCTGCTGTCTGTGCCCAACATCTGTCCCAGATCCCGTACCCCCTCCATTGAAAAGTGCGGCCCTTGACAACTTACCAAAATCTTGGAGTGGCCTCCTTTCAGAAACTATTGCCCATTCCTGCTTTAGAGGGCATGCTTTCAAGTTTTTCTCTACAACCATGAGACAGAAATTTGTAATATTTTAAACAAAAGCTGATATTCTCTTGAAATCACAAATGAAAAAGCTAGGATTTTCAGAAGATGTCAGTTATCACTTGTGATAAAAGTGTAAGAGTTGGCAACGTAGGGTGAATTCCAATTTTTGACAAATATTTCTATATTTGAGCTCATAATTAGTTTTTCTGCCAGCATCAATGCTAGCAAAGCTTATATATTTACAAAATGAGAACTTTAAAAAGTAATGGAAAGAGAAATATACGACTTGCTTTGTATTTAACCAAATGTTTTTAGATTTTTCCCGTTATGCAATTTATGTAACTCCATACAGCAGCATATTAAATGATAAAAGTTAATTTACCAGCAAGTAGACCATAAAACTCAATACTTCAAATGTTCTCAAGAAGCAAACTCAAAAGGCTCACGTGAAACAAAACTGAAATTAAATCATATAAAACATAAGCCTGAAAAAACCTTTTGGTAGTTATGAGATAATCTCTGTCCAAGATCTTGCTAAGAGTGATAGATTGATATTCAGCCTCCTGCCTTTACATGGCAACCAGAGCATAGTCGGCATCACATTAGATGCACCCGATATATTCAAAAACAAAGTAGGTGAAGTCTTTTGTTGGACCAGCTATTGTCAGTGAGAGAGACAAATTTTCAAAGTTACACAAAGCTCTTATTAAGGTCACTGCATACAACAATGGATATTTTCAGTAAAGCAGATAGAGAATCCTTTACTGTGAAAAACCCAGTTTTTCATCAGAGCTAAGGCATGCAAAACTCATTATCAGTCTAGTTCCCACTTCATAGTTGATGCTTCTGGAATTGGAATAATTGGTTATACTAAAGAATAACTTATTTATCTTTATGTCTGTTGCAGATGATATGAAAAATGTTCTTTATGCAGCAGTCAACACAAACAAGCACTGGCTTGAAAGCTGCCTTCCTCATCATTTCCTGAGTTGCTGGTTATCTGTAAACCATAATGATCTATGAGGATGGGGTGATGGAAAAAGGGTGCATAGGTGCCAAACTGTCAGTATTTGTGGCTAAAACATTCTAAAATTTGCTACTGTGGAGGCTGAGCTTCTGAGCTTTTAAGAATAATTGGATGGTTTTACGCTGCTGTGGCAATTGTCTTCTCGCTGGTGAGCTATTTTTGGTGTCATTATGCTGCTGTGTGAATTTATGTGATTTAGATGTTAAATGGTGGTTAGGATGCCTATATCCTGTATGTGATATTCTTTTATATTTTCGTCTCAAAATAAAATTTAAAATATTTATAGAGTGCCAGAATTTTTCAATAGGCTGAATTCCATAATCTCTCAGGGTACACTTACACAAGCATAAAAAAGCCACAGCATAGCTATAGGTAGCTCAGATCAGCTGACTCTGGTGCTTGGGCTACAGGACTAAAAATTGATGTGTAGATGTTCAGACTCAGACTAGGGCCAGGGCTCTGGGACACCTTCTCCTCTCCTTCCACTGCCTTGCAGCACAAATATCTACACAGTAATTTTGCAGACTCACAGCCTGAGCCAGCTGACTAAGGCCAGTTCGGGACATATAACTGTTGTGTAGACATACCCTCGGAGGTCTGGAACCCAGGTGACTCAAACAGATGCCTACAGTAGACAAGTTAGAACAGGTTCTTTACCCTGACATAAGTGGGGACAGTTTGTCATAGTGATGTGTTGGATTGGTTGCCTGTATATTCTGGTGCACTTTGGCAGGATTTGTGCTTGTATTTAATTGTGGTGACACATTCAGTTGTTTAACTCAAAAGGTTGTTGTTGACTATTGGGCTCTTCATCTCTGAATTCGCTTCTGCTGTGTGCAACTTTTGATAATCTGTAATAATAGAATGATAACATTCCTGATTTTTAATTACTGTAATTACTAGCGGACATAATGTACACCCAATGGAGCATGAAGAGTCAGATTCTGAGAATTGCTGAGTACCCCGCATTTTCCACGTGACTGCACTGGGAACAGGGAGTCTTAAACACCTTTTGATCAGGTTATTAGATTGAAGTTATACTCCCTAAATCCCACTTACGCCATAAATCCTGGGCACCACTTAAGTTCCACTAAGAGGTGCATCGGATTGAAGCAACACATAGCTCTTGGGATTTATGTGGAACTACACAGTTCATAGGCCTAATCTGCTCTGCTGCACAAGAGTAAATTTCACAATTTTTTTTCCTTGGGAGTGTAAAAAGAGATATTTTACACATTCAATAGTTTATTTTGTACAAGTTCTGTGCAAGTGTAAGTATATGCTGTGTTTGAAGGAAGTTATGCTGGTAACTTAGTAGGTCCAGTATCAATAAGGTAATCTCCAGCAAAGCAGGAACACAGTGAAAGTGTATAAAATCACTAGAAGCTTCTGTTCAAGATTAGTAACCAATTGTACTATTAGGGCCATGATATATTCTTGCTGTTGTTTAGTTTAATGCATGTATAATATTGTCTCCAAGATTCTTAAATTTAGATTAAACTCCTCTTTCAGCTGAGGTATGTTATTTCTAAAAGCTACTACTAGATGTAATTACATTAATTGAAATAAGATTCTGAACTTTAATTCTAAGAGTTTTTTATTATGAAAATGCTTCAACTTTTTGTCATGCTTAGTTTTATGGTACAATTAAACATTGGCAGTGAAGTTTATTGGCATCCATATAACATTACTGTCATTTTAAAACAAGTTTATAATTAATGGTGTTGGCAGTAAAGATACATGAAGCAGATGAGCAAAAATTCTACATATAAACTTGGAGATATTTACCAGCCACAGATCATAGATATACAATTTAACTGATCTGTGAATTACACACACAGCATTTTGTAAAGGACAGACAGTGCAACCAACAAGTGATTAATGCCACAAGCAAAATGTCACATCATGGATTTCAAAAGAATGCTTAGTGAAAATGCAATCTTACTTTTTAGGAAAAAAAAATTGTGTGCATTTGTATAGCTTCACCTATATCTACGTATATGTATATAAAATAAGAAATATAGAAGAATATTATAAGAAATATTATTTGCATCACAGTTTATATCAAACAGTAAAAAATGCTATGTCTGCATCTGTGGTTGGTTAAGGTTAAGGACAGATTTTATTTTTCCTGAGCCAGCTCAGCAATTCCTCCTTCATTCATGTATCTCTCTGTAGTTGTATACTCCTCCAGGTTTCATTGTTTTTAATTAAAGAAACAAAAAACAAAAACTTGATTATTCCTTCAACCTTGATCCCTCAGACTGCTCCATATTCTGGCCTCCCTGATCCACTCACTTCATCTTTAACAGGCCTTTTCACTATCATTACGTTTTCTCAGATTGATATTGAGATGCTTGGAAGATTTTTTTTTTGCTTGCTGTGATCCCCATTGCTTACTGTGATCCTTGTCTCCCCAACACGACTGAAAACAGGTGCAGGAGCTTGTCTCCGTGGACCTCATTGCAGCAAACCTTGACCACTCTTACAGTCACACACCAAAGCCAGTTCCCAACATCTTTCCTATTCCCATTGCATATTGTTAGCTAGGCATTTGCTAGCCTCGCCTGTCTCTCCATTCCTATGGAGGCTTTTATCCAACACCTTTCCAGTCTTCAGATAGGCCCTCAGTGATAACTGTGCCAATCCAATTATTTTAAATAGATTGACTCTGTAACTGGAATTTAAGAAACATGTGTTGAGATCCAAAAGAGAGAGTACAGCTCAGGTTCTTCTAGCTAGGATGGTTCTTAAGAGATAAACGAGTAAAAATATGTTTGCTCCCAAAACATATGATAATGAATATTCACAGACTAGATCTATTAAGCAGGAAGATGCTATATTTCAACAGACACTGTGCTTACATCATCTGTCTATCCTAATGTTGCCCTACTCTCATCCCATTGAAGGTCACAGGTAACTAGCAAGCCTGGTAATTTCTCTGACATCTCGCCTACTCCTACAGTTACCATTCTGCTTTAGAGAGCATGTTGTACTTCTGAAACCCTGCCACATGTGAGGTGAGTGATGTCAGCTTCAAACACTGCAGGACTTCCAAGTAAAACCATGTTTGTGAGTTTTCCTAAATGCTAAGGGCCTTGGGTGCTGGGAAGGTGGAAGTGAACTTGTGCTAGGGGCACAGTAGAAAGGTTTCCAGACTTCTTGTTTGCTCCTTTTATCCTGCATTTGAAAGATAAGACTTATATTTTTCACTCCTTGCCAATGTGAGCAATGATGATAGAGATTCATCTAAACCCACAGTTTGACAGAGAGACAGCCATCCACTTCATCACTCTGAAAATATCACACAGTATAGATTTAAGTGTCTTAATCTGTCTGACCTACTGACCTACAGGGTGCCTTCTGGTGATTACTTCATCTGATCTGGAGACACCATTACAATTCAATTATGACATGAGATCATGTGGCAAAATTATACTACAGGTCTATAGGAGACCCATTGATGCCATATTACGTTGCTAAAACCTATTTTTCCTTTCCTTTCTATAGCATTTAAATATTTTAACATGAGCGACTACTTGAGAATACAAACCTATGACTGGATTGTCCATGTAAGTAATTTTGCACAAATACACAAGTAGTTGCACTTAAATCAGTATGGGTATGTCTACACTACAGCGTTATTTCAAAATATCTTATTTTGAAATAGTTAATTAGAAATAAGTTATTTCGAAATAACGCGTCCACAATGAGTAGACACTAAATCGCATTTAAGGGTGGCCAGAACCAGGTCCGGCAGGGCATCAGGTCAAGAGTTACTTTGCGTGGCTGCTGCCTGAGGCTATCTGAGGCCTGTGCTTAAAGGACCCCCCCCGGACAGCCAGTTCTCAGCTTTCCCTGCTTGCTTGCCTACCTCGATGAGGGACAGCAAAGCATTTTGTCTCTGCATGCTCTGCTTGCCCTCACTCGGGACACCACAGCACTCTGCAATATGGAGCCAGAGCTGCCCCTGGGCACTCTGGTGCTTCTTGTGGATGCATTGCTGTGAGCCTGGCTGCACTTTCTGCAGGCTGCCATCCGGGAGGTCCATCGGGGGGCTGTCAGTATCCAGGAGGCCCTGCGGGAGAGCTTCCACCCTGAGGAGCACTAAGAGCCTCCCTGGTCTGCCCCACTGGGGGCTTGTGCCTCATTCCTCCCTCACGTCCTTCCACTTACCCCTCCCTAACCCCCCTTCCTGATGTCAAATAAAATACATGTATTTTCATGAACACAAACTCTCTTCATTTAACAAAACTGAGGGGGTGAGGATGAAACTCTGTTGAGACTGGGGAAAGGAAGTGGGAGAGGGGAGAAGAGAGGGTGGGAGAGGGGAGGGGGAACCTGGGATGAGGGAGCTGGAAGGGGGAAGCCAGGGGAAGAAGGGGGGAGGGGATGCTCAGTGACTGCTGGCTCAGGGTTGGGGGGTCTTGCCGGACCAACTTAATTTTCATGCAGACCTGCTCCTGGGTTCGCATGTGGCCTTTGGTGGCCAGGCTGGCAGCTATCCTGCCATAGACAGCCACGTTCCTCCGACTAGTGCAGAGATCATGGACGTTGGGGGCTCCCCCCCCAAGCCTGAATAAGGTCCATGATCTCCACCCTGGACCAGGAAGGCACTTGCTTTCTCCGGGCCCTGGCAGGCTCCTGGGAGCTGGCAGACTGCTCCTGGGGAGTGGTGGAGGGCTGGCTTCCAGTGGCTTTCTGGTTCATGTTTTGCGGCCACTGGGTCGGGGCAGTGACTGCTGGCTCTGGGCTGGCAGGCTTGGAGCTGGCACAGGCACTGTGGCCAGAGTCAACCCCTTTAAGGGCTCCGGGGAGGGGGGAGGGAGAGGAGCGTTCTTGGTTGAGGCTGGAGTGGTCACTAGGGCACCCTGGGAAGGCTGGAGGCCCCCTATTTCAAAATAAGTGTCTACACAGCACTTATTTTGAAATAGCTATTTCAAATTTGGCGTTATTCCTCGTGGAATGAGGTTTACCAAATTCAAAATAAGTGCTCTGCTATTACGAATTAATTTCAAAATAGCGGTTTGGCTGTGTAGACACTAGTAAAGTTATTTCGAAATAACAGCTGTTATTTCGAAATAACTTTGCTGTGTAGACATACCCTATGACTATCCATGTAAGCATGGACTCAGCAGTGTGAACAAGGGTTACATAGTCTAGAGCAGTGATTCTGAAAGTGTTCCGTGAAACCACTTTGAGAAACACATTAACTGGATGCCCCAGTTTGTTTATTTACTGGCGCCGCGGCCACGGAGCCTCGCGGCTCCCATTGGCTCCGTTTCACTCTTTGCCGCCAAGCGGAGCAGCGGGAAGTGGTAGCCCGGCCCACGCTGCTTCCCGCAGCTCCCCTTGGCTGCAAAGGATGATATGGAGCCAATGGGAGCCGCAAGGCTCTGTGGCCACGGCGCCAGTAAATAAACTGGGGTGGCCAGTTAATGTGTTTCTCAAAGCGGTTTCACAGAACACTTTCAGAAACACTGGTCTAGAGAACAACATGCGGGGATGCAACCCTCACTTTTTTATGGTGCCAAAAGTCTGAAGTACAATAACTGAGCTACCTTTTTCAGTTATAAGAAGTACCTTGCCCTCCATTAAATCGTATATTCCTGTGAAGTTTATACATCCTAAGCTGTCACTTATAAAACTAAAAATAATTGGCACCTCATACACCTTAATGGTAATGAACAAATCCATTCTTCCTTTGATTGAATGTGGAAGGTGGAAACAGTGCAGCATTATGTTGCATCCATATAGAGTACTTCTAATATAACCTTTATGAATTCACTTGATTGACCTATATATACACTGAAGGAAAAACAAGGATAATAAAAGCAGAGAGGAACCCATCAGAATAAATATTGGCACAAACAAATATCATGAATCACAGATTATATTTAAGGTCAGAGAATTACTAATAATTTTGAGACATGCTTTAATCTTTTACTGAAAGCATCCTGCATCTATAATGCTACAAATAGCTTAGCTTCTCAGCCACTCTTGCATACAAAATATACTAATTCAACAGCACAAGTGAAAAGCTTAATACAAATAAGACCTGAGTTTTCTCTCGTACTGTTATAAATCAGAAGTAATACTACTAAAGTCAGTAGTGACCCCTTGTTTATTTACTATTTATGTGAAGACCCTCAAATGTGCTAAATGTGTCCAATTATATAGTGGTACATGGTCTCGTTACAAATATATAATGTAGGAAGGCCAGAGAATTATCTTTTTTTGAAGTATTTTTTTTTCAGATTAGGCTTATCAAAGCCTCAGAATGGTTTTGGCAGTGTTCTTCCTCGTCTCTGTCTAAGCTTTAGGAAGCTCATCGAGGCACCTCCTCTCACATAAATGGGATTATTAAATCCTTCAGCATCATTCACTGGAAATCTTAATGGGCTCTACAAAGGCAACTGAGTCAAAATAGATTCCTTAGCTTCCACAGGGCCAAAACAGGGTGCCTTGAAACTAAAAGCCTTTCTAAGGTTCATAGAGGTTGGGTTGGGATGGTCCTCAGTGAATGTAAGGCTCTCAGTGGAGCACTTAAGAAGTATCCTAAGGCTTATTTGAAAATGGGGGGTAAGGAGCCTACTAAAATTAACTAAAAGTTCTCCACTTCTGCTTTCATCAATGGTTATACTGACACTGCAATTAGACACAGAAGCTGGCCCATACCAATTAACTCAGGATCTTAGGTTTTGACCTATGGAGTTTTGTAATTGTAATATATTTGTTCAGTCACAGAATCCTAGTGTCTGGGCTCCAGCATAAACCCCACAATTCTAAGTCCACTGGCACAAGCCTACTGCGGTTTTTTATTTGCAGTTTAGACATACTCAAAAGGGCCACAGAAAATGGTGGCAAGTGATTTTCAAATCTCCACCTAATTCCTTTGCTCTTTCTAGCACCTTTCCTGCTCCTTCACTGCCCTCAAGTCTTATTAAGGTCTGCTGAAGCATTGCTTCCTTCCTAGTGGATCTGAAGAGATGTCATTGGGAGGTGCTTGTGTTCAGAAGTTTGATGACAGCATGCATACTGGGAGGAATGCAGAAGAGCAGGGGGCATTTCTCACACTGCAGGAGAGCTTCCCTCCCATTAGTTGCTTTCTCTTTTTTCCTCTTATGATTCTGGAAATGACTGTTGCACCCAATTGTCTCAGCAACTTCCCGGAGTAGCCAATTATTTTCTTTCTGTTACACTGATAATTGTCTTATTAGACTCTGATTGTTGGTCTTGTGCATTATATTTTGATGGATCCAGTAAACTAGGTTTTAGCTTTCTCCTTCTTTCTGTGCTTTTGTTAGCTACCAACAGGCAAAAAAAAAAGTTAGAAATATTTCTGCAATTTGGTGAACATGTTTGTTTTTATGGTGCCAAGAACCAGATCCCTCCTCATCTTGCCTTCTTGAAACAGAGTGGAAAAATTCTCTCACAGTGAAACACTCACTGACCTAACTTCCATCTTTGTGTATTCTATTTCCAAAAGAAAGAAAATCAGGTGTGTGATGGAAATTGAGTTGCAATAAGTTCCTGCAGCTCCAATAATGTAAATAATATTTGTAACATATTGAAGATACATCACGACAAGATAAATACATTGCACATATTGTAGGTACTATGTTGCTGACAAACAAGTACTGGATAAATACAGACATTGTAAAAAATGAGCAAGCAGTTTTAAATAACATGTTTTCAACAGTGCTTGTTCCAGACTATATCAAAGTGACAATAACAACTGGCAGAACCAAATGGCTCCGAGTTTTCCTTAACAGTCAAAAGACTGGAATTACTACCCATTGGGATGAGGAGAATTTTTGAAGAGAATATTATCAAGAGGATAGGTGTGGGGGGGAGGGGGGAGTATTTATGGTCCGTAGAGATGTCTGAATTTTTTAAAATGATAAATTATTAGATGAAAAGTATTAAAATTATCAAGTAATGGTTATGGTAAATGTTATTTCACATTTGTTGGGAGTGAATAAATCAATAATCAGTATCCCTATAGAATAATGTGGTTATAACTCAATGTTATTGGTCTGTGGTCATAAAACTTACCATTAAGTAGAACCATGTAGAATGACAACAACAAAAATAGCAGTAGTTGCTGGTCAGATTAATGTTAAAATTCAGTAATAAGTAAAAGGAAGGGGAGGACAAAGAATAGGAGAACCATTATTAAACATTATAAATATTGGATTGGCAAGGCTTTTATGAGGAACTGTAACAGGGTGGACCAGGCCTGAGGCCCCCTGACTGTGGTCCTGCCTCACCTTGCCCCCAGAAAAGGGTCACAGTCAAGTCCTTCAGGAGGCTAGAGCAGCTGTGGAGGAACTGGACAATCAGGGGCCAGGAAGAACTAAAGGACAGAAAGGAGCTGAAAGCACAGCAGCATTTCTTGCAGGGCAGTCAAGGAGAGAGGACTGGGAATGAATGGCTGAGGGAGTGGTAGCTCTACAGAGAGCTCCTAGTGGAATGCTGGATAGGGACTGTGGACTACGGCAAGACTGATTAACTATGATAAAGCACTGGGCAAGGGACAAGGAGCTATCTGCAGGAAGGGAAGCCTGGGAGGCACCTCTCTCTTGGAGTAGGGAACAGGCTCAGACACATGAGACAGGAGGGCACTGAGATGGGCCTCTGTTAAGTGTGTACCCCAGAAAGGGTTTGTATTTCACATAGGGTTGTGACCCTCTTGGAAGGCTGAATAGCCGAAAGGTCGATATAAGGAGAGTGCAGGTGCACACACTCAGCCAGATGGAGGTGCTCATGGGAGGTGAACAGGAACACGAGTCAATTTAATTGAACAGAGTTACTTTGCATTTATACTAGTATAAGCTGATTTGCATGGTTTTTTAGCTGTCACTACTGCCTTCACTTGAGTCTGTAGATCTGAATGGGAATTGTGTGGATCATAAACAATAAAAATTGTTTTTAATCAAATTTAAAACTTTACTGAGCATAAAACAGATTCCTTTGGATTCAGCTGGGTAAATAAGGTTTTAGAAAGAGAGGACACCTACGTAGGCCAAACTCAATTTAAAACAATGAAGATGGACATGAAAAGAGCAGAATGGACTATTGAGTGCCCTATGGACATCTTCATGCAAAACTAGATATTCAGTCAATGTGATAATGGGCCCCCTAGAGGGACAAACAGAAAAAGATGCATGCTAGAAGTAGAATTTGTTTCTATGTAACTATGATCATGTGCTGTTGTTTGATGAGGCCAGTCAGGGAAAGTCTCCAGAATATATAAAAAATAATGAACAAGCAAGAAAAAAAACCCCAAACAAACAAAATTTAAAAAACCCTTGAAATAGATTTGGCCTTTCTAAACACTGAAGTAAGAATGTGGCAGAGTTCATCAGGATTCATTTCTTATAGTTATTTACAACCCAGTAGCAAATCTTGCATTTCACTATGAATTATTAAAAACAAATAGATGCATACCATATCCTCAGCCTTCCAAGTCTTTGAAAGCAGCATTTAATGTGTAGGAAAAAAAACTCCAAATGTTTGACACATCATAATTTGAGAGACAAAAGACTACTGCTTTTTTCTTTCCCCATTCAACTACAGCTTGTTAGAAATTAAACATTGTGGGTTAAGATGAAATCTAAAGACAAATATCTATGCAGGATGTGGGATAAAAGGGGTAGTCCCAGGAGGCTACTTTGGAATAAATTACATTCAGTATATCCTGTTATTTTAACCATAATGGTTACTTTGCTGAGTTCAGTGAAATTTGCAATGAAAAGTAACTTTCACAGACCTTTACCTTTTTCTTTCCCAGAACTGAGGAAGAGCTCAGTGTTGCTTCATGACTTGTCTCTATCACCAACAGAAGTTGGTCCAATAAAAGATATAACCTCGACCACTTTATCTATCTAATGGGAAATAACATTTCTCCAAATTATATAATCAGTCATTCAGAATGTGCTGTTAATTATAGCAGCACTGGTTACACTGTAGTTATTGTCATGTCAGCATTTCAAGTGAACATGATCTCTTTAAATTAGGTATTTTATATGGCTAAAGCTCCGTCCAATATCTAAGATTTTCTTTAAATAATATAATTAATTTGGCAGGTTTTGAGAGATTCATAACATATCACAAGAAAATTGTGTGCTTGGGATTTTTTTTCAAATTCGCAGATTGTAAGGCTAAAAGGGAGCGTTATGATAATTTACTCTGACCTCTAGTATAGCATAATTCAGAGAATTTAACCCAGTAGTTCTTGAATCAGGTCCATAACTTCTTGTCGTACTATGGCATATCTTTTAGACTTGATGAAACGACTGCAAGTCAAGACAGAGAGTCCACTGCATCCCTAAATAAGTGTTATTATCAAGGCCAGATACAGGGGAAGGTGACACAGAGGATCATCTGAGGTGCCAGAGATACGAAGTTCTGAATTCAGGTCACTGTTTTTGTTGTAAGCAACAAAAGGGGAAATAGAATGTTTGATTTAAAGTGTTTCAAGTATTCAGTACGTGGATTCATTTTCACAGACCTCCTAGAATGTTCTAGAACTTTGTAGAATCTCATGGAAACATCTGGACTTTCTGAGAGCTACTTTTTCCTTGAATCTCCAAGAGTGTTGTCAGCCATGCCTTTGTGGTTATATAAGGGTTGGGGCATTCTCAGATGATCAGCGATGAGTCCTCATTTCCAGTTATATCTTTACATATGTCAGTTGGCCATTTCAAAAATCTATTTACTATGGGCTATGTTAAATTGGTATTTCCCTAATTTTGAATGAGAAGTCTATGGACATTGTAACTCTTACCTTTATGAACCAAATTTAACATACAAATTATATCAACCTTTTGTGGTTTTGCTCGGCACTGATGCCAAGCTAACCAGACCATAATTACCCAAGTCTTCCTGTCTATCCTTTTTTGAATAATGGCCCAACAATAGTTTTGTTTCCATTTTTCTGGAACTTCCCCAGCATTCCCAAGATTTGTTAAAAAGTACTTTAGAGGACTTTTTCATCAATTCTTTTCAAAATTCATGGATGCAAGATATCAGATATAAAAATATTCAACTTCAGCATTTTCTGTTTAAATTCTATCTAGTTACAGTTGGAATAGAAAGCAGTTATTTCTCTAAAATGTGACGATATCATACATCTTCTTCTGAAATCAAGCATAGAAATATTTATTATGCATTTCTGCATCACCAATGACATTTTTACCTTCTCTGTCTAGTATTTTCTTATATCATTGCTTGGATAAAAATGCATCTTGTCATCTTATACATTGGAAATATATTTGCTTTTTAAAATGAAAATTTGCAACCTCTTAGTCCACAGTTCTGACTAATCACTAGATCTCACAAAGCAAGTTATGAAATATTGAGGATAATTTAATTTCTCAACCAGATTTTATCTTAAAACATAAGTATAAGGTGTGAAAACAATGCTAACTATTAAACAAGTCTTATTATATTCCTGTGAAATCAAATAAAGCAAAAGACCTTAGATTAACTTTTTTTAAGGTATCACAGAAAGAGTGTTCTTGCTTTGGTAAAATGGGAACTTTAAAAATAGTGTCCTGCTATAAAGGTTTATTAAGATTCTAATTTTAAACCCTCACATAATTTTCTTTTTATCAACCAGGCATATGACATTGTTTCTTCAGAAGCAAAGTATCATACATACCTAGTTTGGAATTACTATTTAAAATATAGAAGCTCTGTCCAAGATACTCTCAGAAACTGAATTTTGCCACTGATGTTAGTGGTGAAAGGAATGGGCCCTCAAAGGTGAGTTCAGATGGTCCTGCTTGATTCTATGTGGCATTTTTTCTATACAGTATATAAATATAAAATATGGAGTGTATATGCTTTGTTTATGAAGCTGCTGTATTTTTGAATTGGTATAAGTCATAAGCCAGTGAAGGCAGTAACATATTTTAGTGCTTTCCAATATTTGACTTGCTTTTATATCAGTGGGGATTTCTTTACATTGGGTATAACAGATGGAACTGAAAACTAATTTCACTTCTAAAAGCTGTTGGTATATGAGGAATTCATCAAAATGCATTTTGTCGAGGAACAAAAGTTTCCTTTAGCCACAGCTGCCACACAGAGATGCCACAGTGTTTCCAGAATTTAGGACAGGATGATACATGTGTATGTCATGCCTCTTTCCCTCCCTACTACCAGACTTCTCCCTCCCATGATGCCAAGGAAGAGCCCAACACCCTTATTCCTTCATATATTTTATTTATTTAAAATATGTTATTGTCAACCCTCTATTGCAGGGCCCAAGTGTTTCTAAATCCCAGGGCTGTCTCTGCCCTTTTTCTCAGAACTATCTCAGGATGTGTGGCCCACTTGGTGTCTCCTGGACTATTAGTCAGGCTTGGAATAGTAAGCAAGGCTTGGACTTGTTTTCTTGTAGAACATCAAGGTAAAACAGAAATTATGTCCAAGGACTGACTGACATATTTGGTAGTTGTGCAGGGTGGAATCCATGTTCTAGCTCTGCTTTGTCAGCCATAAAAATCACAAGATGACCACTTTCGGTGCTGAGTGTGTATGGGGTGTATTTCCCTCTCAATAGGCAATTAATCTCGTGCAGCTAATGAATTCCAGTCACTCTAAGGAGCTGTATTAACATATCTCTTCCCTTTTACTGCCTTGGTATTACCATTTCTACTTGCACCATGTGATTCTTTTGAGGTTTTTTGACTGAGTAGAGATCCTGTATTGACAAGGCAATGCAAGCAGTATGAGAAGTTATATCCTGTCTGCTCTGAAATCAGTAAAGATAAACTATATTGGAAATAAAATGGAGCTATTGAATCAAAGAACAATTTGTGCTGCTAAATTAATATTAAGTACAGTATTAAGCCTACCCCCTTCTAGTTCTCTGTAGAATTTGGGAAACAGTAAAAGATTATTTCTGTTTCCATGACAACAAAAACAGGGAAGATAAAACACAGACAATGTAAACAGAAAGATAAAAACCTAGACAGATTGGTATTAGTTTCTAAAGCATTCTGAATTATTACATCTGTCCTCTGGAATGGAACATTAGACCTTGATAAATTATTGACTAAACTACTGAATTTTATCTTATCTTTATCTGTAGCCATCCAAACAAATAACACACAAGTTCAGCAGCTGAAAAGGGTGCTAATTAGTGAGAAGCAATGTCATGAAGTTTAAGAAAAATAAATTCTTCAACTACATACTTTTCTTGACCTTGTTTTCCAAATCTTTTGCACGTTTTTTTCCAACCCAGACAAAAGCTTACCCCATCCCAAAATTTACCAATGTAAGTTCTCTACATTCCCTGAAAATTTCCAATTTAATTTACTGCCACTGCGTGTCCCATTATCCCTGAGGTCTTTATTCTGACCCAGACAAGAATTGAGGTTATCCAAAATCATTTTTTCTATTTGCTCTTTGTCCACCCACCAGTATTTCACATGAATTTGGATACACATTTAAAATTTGGATATGTAGCTAAACAAGACCATTCCAGGTTTACTCATCTCTCTCTTTAATATGAAAACCTCTGATTATGTTGCTAAGCAGACAAAAAGAAGCACTCAGACCTCCAATTCAGTAGTAATAGATTTTAAGGAGGGCATGCCTGAAAGCAAATGATATATTAATGGACAAATTCTATCTATGTAGTTGAGGTTTTTTCTAGATTCAAAGAATTAAAGGCTGAAGTTTGATCTGTATATTATATTCCATTCCATTTCACCCTGTTACCCCTGTATTGAGCCCAATAACATGTGTTTGACTAAAACATAATTTGTGTTTCAGCTAAAATACATTGTAATTCCTTTAGACCTAAGCAGCTAGTTAAAGGTCAGGTCTCTCTAGATTTTCTAGAGGGGAGTAGAAATTGATTATGTAGCCTGGCATCTTGATGAAATCTTGTTTATTTACAAGGAATGTATATAGTCCTATTTCTGAGCACAGACGGAATCACATAGCAGGAGACATGTACTTTGTTTGCTGTTCCAAGCCCACCACTATAGTCAACACTCTGGACCCTAAACTTTTTTCTCCTATCTTTATCACATTGCTACATTATTGTTATTCCATACTGTGCTGGGGTAGGGGGAGCTGGGGTCTCTCGGGGTCTCTCTCTCTCTCTCTCTCTCTCTCATATATATCTATAGCTATATATCTATATAGTTGGTGGGCAAACAATAACTAGTAGAATTCTCCATATTCATGTTGCTACTTTTGGGGCAGACTATGTTATCCTCATTTTAGGTGGATCCCCCAAACTGTCTTTTACAGTCAGCTTAAATGAAGGGTATGTTCACAGTGGAACAGGTAAGGTAACATACTTGTGGAACAGGTAAGGTAACATACTTGTGGAACAGGTAAGGTAACATCCATGGCAGACTTTACTGAATTCGGGTATTAAATTAATGGTTTATTTATTATTGTGCTCTGTAATTGCATCTTATTGGATTGGTTCTCCTAAGGGGGTGATCTAACAGGTAAGGTGTTGAAGTTCAAAAAATTACATTGAATAACATGCCAAACAAGAGTGGACTTTGGGGACAATTTTTCCTTTGGAATATCTAGGGGGGGAGAATTGCAAATTCCCAATCTCCAGTTATTCAAAAATCATGCCTGAAAGAGAGAGGTTTTTGCTGATTAGCTGTGGATGCCAGAACTGTCTGCCGTATGCCATTGGCATTCTCACCAATGCTGTGCATAGAAATAAAATCTCCTCCCAGACCCAATTCATACTTAGTACTCCCCAGTTTATACATCCAAAGATTACATATCCTCTTGGCACAGCATCACACTGGAGTTCATGTTGAATGGCTTGTCCACTGTGACCCTTAAATCTTTGTCAGAATGGTTGCTTTCTATGATACACTTTCTCATTCTGTTGATATGTCCCAGGTTCCTTGTTCCTGGCTGTTTAACTTTGTGTTAAATCGAAAGAACATGGCGATTTTTTGACAGTGGTAAACCTCATTTTATGAGGAAGAACGCCTTTTTTCGAAAGAGCTCTTTTGAAAAAAGGCATTCTTGACTGCAAACAGGGCTTTTTCGAAAGAGAGCATCCAGATCTAGATACCTTTGTATGACTTATCTGTCCTCGTTATTTACCATTCCCTCAATCGAACAGGGACAGCAAACAGGGAGTTTTGAGAGGGAGTTCTCCAGGTAAAGGAGGAGCAAATATGAGACCCTTGAGGTAAGTGGCTGTCTGTCGTGTGTGTTTGTGTGTTTGGGGGTTACTTGCTGTGTGCTGAGCATTTGATTTGTTTGTTTGTTTAAAGGAGCGTGTGCTGTGGCCGGCAGTTGGAAGCTGTGAGCTTCTAAAGGTTTGAAATCTAGAAGCCTCTGTTAACTGGCTGAGCCTTAGTCAGGGGGCGGGGCTATCAGTAAGGTCAGGGATTTATAAAGCAGTGAGTCAGCAACCAGGGAGCTTTGCAAACAGGGGCAGCAAACAGTGAGTTTTGAGAGGAAGTTTGGCAGGGGAGTGGGAAGGGGCCAACCTTTATAGTTTAGTTTAAAGGTTTTAATCAAAACTTCCTGATTTAACTAAAAAAACCTATCAATAACCTAGGTAGCTGTAAGAAAGAATGCAGGCAGACGCCAGCAGCAGAGTAGGAGCTATCCTGTTTATTGCACTCAGTGTAGAATGTATGATTACCTGCCCTACGGGCAGGTGGCATATGTGTGCATTCAGTGCAAGGAGCACCTGGACCTCAGAGACCGTGTACGGGCTTTGGAGGCTAGGGTGGCTGAACTGGAGGAGCTGAGGGAGGCAGAGAGGTATTCTGATGAGGCTTTCCAGGACACTGTAGAATTGTTCCAACTCCAATCAGACAGCCCCTGCACTGTTAAGGAGGATGAAAGGCTCAGGGAAGGAGAGCAGTCAACGGGAGCAGAGGGAAACCTTCCCATAGTTGAGACCCTCCTTCCAGATGTTACCTCTCCAGGGAAGGGAACTCCAGTCATTAGGAAAAGGCAGGTGTTAGTAATGGGAGATTCGATCATTAGAAATGTAGATAGCTGCGTTTGCGATGACTGGGAGAACTGTATGGTGACTTGCCTGCCTGGTGCGAAGGTTGCGGATCTCTCAAGGCATCTAGATAGACTTATGTGTAGTGCTGGGGAGGAGTCGGTGGTCATGGTACACGTAGGTACCAATGACATAGGGAAGGGTAGCAGAGACATCCTGGAGACCAAATTTAGGTACCTAGGAAAGAGACTGAAATCCAGGACCTCTATGGTGGCATTCTCAGAAATGCTTGCAGTTCCACGCGCAGGGCCAGGTAGGCAGGCAGAGCTTCAGAGTCTCAATGCGTGGATGAGACAAAGGTGTAGGGAGGAGGGGTTTAGATTTATAAGGAACTGGGGAAACTTTTGGGACAGGGGGAGCCTATACAGGAAGGATGGGCTCCACCTAAACCAAAGTGGATCCAGACAGCTGGCACTTAACATTAAAAAGGTCGCAGAGCAGTTTTTAAATTAAAAGATGGGGGAAAGCTGATTGGTGCAGAGGAACACATGGATCAGACAGAGACGTCTCTTAGAGGAAGTCTATTGATAGAGATTCTCTAGGTTTTAGTCAGGAGGAGAGGATAGAAGAGGATAAAGTATGGGCCAGATCGGACAAAAAACATTCACATAAAAAAGAATCTGACACATCAGAAAAGGGCAGACAAATAAACAGTAACAAGTTTTTAAAGTGCTTGTACACAAATGCTAGAAGTCTAAAGAATAAGATGGGTGAACTAGAGTGCCTCATGTTAAAGGAGGATACTGATATAATAGGCATCACAGAAATCTGGTGGAGTGAGAACAATCAATGGGACATAATCATTCCGGGGTACAAAATATATCAGAAGGACAGAACAGGTTGTGCGGGTGGGGGAGTGGCACTATATGTGAAAGAAAATTTAGAATGAAATGAAGTAAATATCTTAAGTGAATCAACATGTTCCATAGAATCTCTATGCATAGTAATTCCCTGCTCTAATAACATTATAACAGTAGGGATCTATTATTGACCACCTGGCCAGGACAGCAATAGTGACTGTGAAATGCTAAGGGAGATTAGAGAGGCTATCAAAATAAAGAGCTCAATAATAGCGGGCGATTTCAACTATCCCCATATTGACTGGGTACATGACAACTCAGAACAAGATGCAGAGACAAAATTTCTTGCTACCTTAAATGACTGCTTCTTGGAGCAGCTGGTACAGGAACCCACGGGGAAAGAGGCAATTCTCAATTTAGTCCTGAGTGGCACGCAGGATCTGGTCCAAGAGGTAACTATAACAGGACCACTTGGAAATAGTGACCATAATATAATAACATTTAACATTCCTGTGGTGGGAAGAACACCTCAGCAGCCCAACACTGTGGCATTTAATTTCAGAAAGGGGAACTACACAAAAATGAGGAAGTTAGTTAAATAGAAATTAAAAAGTACAGTGACTAAAGTAAAATCCCTGCAAGCTGCATGGACACTTTTCAAAGACACCATAATAGAGGCCCAACTTAAATGTATATCCCAAATTAAAAAACATAGTGGAAGAACTAAAAAAGAGCCACTGGGGCTTAACAACCATGTAAAAGAATCAGTGAGAGATAAAAAGGCATCTTTTAAAAAGTGGAAGTCAAATCCTAGTGAGGCAAATAGAAAGGAGCATGAACACTGACAAATTAAGTATAAAAATGTAATAAGAAAAGCCAAAAAGGAGTTTGAAGAACAGCTAGCCAAAAACTCAAAAGGTAATAACAAAATGTTTTTTAAGTACATCAGAAGCAGGAAGCCTGCTAAACAACCAGTGAGGCCCCTAGACGATCGAGATACAAAAGGAGCACTTAAAGACAATAAAGTCATTGTGGAGAAACTGAATGAATTCTTTGCTTCAGTATTCACGGCTGAGGATGTTAGGGAAATTCCCAAACCTGGCCCATCCTTTGTAGGTGACAAATATGAGGACTTGTCACAGGTTGAAGTGAAGTTTTGGAATTAATTGATAAACTTAACAGTAACAAGTCAATGGGACCAGATGGCATTCACCCAAGAGTTCTCAAAGAACTCAAATGTGAAATTGCAGAACTATTAACTATGGTTTGTAACCTATCCTTTAAATCAGCTTCTGTACCCAATGACTGGAAGATAGCTAATGTAACACCAATATTTAAAAAGGGCTCTAGAGGCGATCCTGGCAATTACAGACCAGTAAGTCTAACGTCGTTACCGGGCAAATTACTTGAAACAATACTAAAGAATAGAATTGTCAGACACATAGAAGAACATAAATTGTTGGGCAAAAGTCAACATGGTTTCTGTAAAGGGAAATCATGTCTTACTAATCTATTAGAGTTCTTTGAAGAGGTCAATAAACATGTGGACAAGGGGGATCCAGTAGATATAGTGTACTTAGATTTCCAGAAAGCCTTTGACAAGGTCCCTCACCAAAGGCTCTTATGTAAATTAAGATGTCATGGGATAAGAGGGAAGATCCTTTCATGGACTGAGAACTGATTAAAAGACAGGAAACAAAGGGTAGGAGTAAATGGTAAATTTTCAAAATAAAGAGGGGTAACTAGTGGTGTTCCCCAAGGGTCAGTCCTAGGACCAATCCTATTCAACTTATTCATAAATGATCTGGAGAAAGGGGTAAACAGTGAGGTGGCAAAGTTTGCAGATGATACCAAACTGCTCAAGGTAGGTAAGACCAAAGCAGACTGTGAAGAACTTCAAAAAGATCTCACCAAACTAAGTGACTGGGCAACAAAATGGCAAATGAAATTTAATGTGGATAAATGTAAAATAATGCACATTGGGAAAAATAACCCCAACTATACATATAATATGATGGGGGCTAATTTAGCTACAACTAATCAGGAAAGAGATCTTGGAGTCATCGTGGATAGTTCTTTGAAGACGCCCATGCAGTGTGCAGCGTCAGTCAATCAGGATGTTAGGAATCATTAAAAAAGGGATAGAGAATAAGACAGAAAATATCTTATTGCCCTTATATAAATCCATGGTACACCCACATCTTGAATACTGCATACAGATGTGGTCTCCTCATCTCAAAAAAGATATACTGGCATTAGAAAAGGTTTGGAGAAGGGCAACTAAAATGATTAGGGGTTTGGAACGGCTCCCATATGAGGAGAGATTAAAGAGACTGGGACTTTTCCACTTGAAAAAAGAAGAGATTAAGGGGGGATATGATAGAGGTATATAAAATCATGAGCGGTGTGAAGAAAGTGAATAAGGAAAAGTTATTGACTTGTTCCCATAATATAAGAACTAGTGGCCACCAAATGAAACTAATGGGCAGCAGGTTTAAAACAAATAAAAGGAAGTTCTCCTTCACACAGCGCATAGTCAATCTGTAGAACTCCTTGCCTGAGGAGGTTGTGAAGGCTAGGACTATAACAGGGTTTAAAAGAGAACTAGATAAATTCATGGAGGTTAAGTCCATTAATGGCTATTAGCCAGTATAGGTAGGGAATGGTGCCCCTAGCTTCTGTTTGTCAGAGGGTAGAGATGGATGGCAGGAGAGAGATCACTTGATCAGTACCTGTCCATTCACTCCCTCTGGGACACCTGGCTTTGGCCACTGTTGGCAGACAGGGAACTGGGCTGGATGGACCTTTGGTCTGACCCAGTATGGCCATTCTTATGTTCTTTGTCGTTCGCAAATTGTATCAGTGATTTTACTGAGAAAAGGTTATTGTCAAAAATGTTTCATACCATTAGACTTAACATCGTAGACTATATCTACACTGCAGAGTTAAATTGGAAAAGGATTGCGTATCTTTTTCTGATGTTCTTTTGAAAGAGGCTTTTCTGAAATTTGGCGTGTCTACACAACACCAAATTTCAGAGAAACATGCTTTTTCAACACATCTCTTATGCCTCACAGAACGTGGTATACAGAGATGGTGAAAGAGCTCATCCGCTTTTCCGAAATTTTTTTCAGAAAAGCGGACACATTCCTTGGACGCAGCATTGCTTTTCCGGGATACCTGTGATATCCTGGGAAAGCGTTGCAATCACATGTAGCCTAAGAAACACTCCCATGTGATCGTAGCACCAGCAGGCATAGCTGAACCTCGGACCTCTGGAGCTTAGTGCATGAGCCTCTACCACTTGAGTTAAAAAGCATCTGGCTCTCATCCAAGGTTGTTGAGCACACTCATTCTTTCTCTCTCAGTAAGTGGTGTAAGTGCCACTATACAGGACAGTGAACCACACCCAGTGGGTGTGTGGGTTACATAACGATTCCCCATAAACAACTATTTTTGAGATCTGTTAGCTCTTATTCCACCTAATGTGGTACTTTATTCATATTGTATAATGCAAATTTTTAAATGTCAGTGTCGTGCAATACTAAGTCAAGTGCCTTACAAAAACCTAAGGGTATTCCATCTCTTCAGTTTCTTTAAAAACCAATCCTGTAATTTCATCACAGAATAAAACCAATATTGACACAGCCTATTTTCTGTTTTCCATGAAACCATGTTGACTGGTGTTAATTATAGTCCTCTCTTTAATTTTTATTATTTTAATCTAGATTTAGCTTTTAAATTAGTTTTTTATCAGGATTGATGTCAGACTCAAAATCTTATAGTTACCTTGTCATCACACTTGCCCTGTAAGAAAATTAGAATGAGATTTTAGACAACTCTTCTAGTTGTCTGAAATTTTTCCAGGATTCCAAGATTTATTAAAAATGAATGTCAACAATTTATCTGTTATATCCATGGTTTTTAGTGTCCAGCAAAGAGATGAATTTAAATTCCCGGGCCACTCTTAAATTCTTTTTAGTATACATTCTGCACAAAACATCCTGGGATAGATGTCCAGGGAAATACTTTGACAAGGCTCACATAGGCCATGTCTACACTTGTTTGACAAGGCTCACATAGGCCATGTCTACACTACATTTATTTCAAAATTACTAAATTTGACTTAACTCCCAATTTAACAAAATCAAACTAGTGTGCCCATGGTATGAGGAAGCCTTAAAATTAGTCTGAGACAGACTTCGTTAATGTGGATGCGCTACCTCGACTTACAGCCCCAGGAAGCACTGGGGAGTAATTAGTTTGAATTACTCTGGGGAGCAGTTATTTCAAAATAAAGGCACGAGAGCATCCTCACTACTGCTATTTCGAAATAATTATTTTGAAATTAGTGTTATTCCTCGAGAAAAGCAGGAGTACAAATTTCTAAATAAGGGGCCTGTTATTTTGAAATAACAGGATTGATAGCGTAGATGCGCCACTTATAGATTTGAACGAAGAGGGGTTCTTTAGAGATAAAGCTCTAGCGTAGACCAGAGCACAGATTCTTGAAAGAACATAACCCAAATCTTTAAAATGGTTTCAAAAGTGCTAAAATATTCGAGACCATTCAGAGAGATCAGGTCTGCATGACCTCTTAAAGTCAAAACATTGATAAAATTATTACCAAATAACTTTGTTCAAACACTTTAAAAAAAAAAATCTCAGTATTAATTTGTGTAATGGTTGCCATTTCCTTAATCTTCCACTTATCATATACATACAAGAACCATTACTAATTCACATTTACTTGGCTTAATACAATTTCTGTTACCTCAATTTCTAGTAGCGTCATTTAATATCAAGTTGCTGCATTACTAATTTCAAATTTCAGCTGAGTTAATAATGAAGCTTCTTGTCTTAATTATATTTATTAGAAATTTTGAAATATTAGAGCAATAACAGCAGTGAAGCAGAAGTAAGTACAGCTGGCATTTATATCAAGAGAAGGCAGTGTGTATAAATGACATGTAAAAAGAGGCATAAATCCAGTCATAAATCCATATCTGAAGAATGAGGTAAAATTCTACTTTTATGAGTCAGTGGTCCTCAAGTCTTCAAGGGACTGATAGGTAACTCAAGGGATATTATTACATAAGTAGTTGTAAATGGGAATATATGTTTGCCCCCTAGACAGCTCCTTCCCTCTGTGTCTCCTTCCTGAAGCATAGTAGGGAGCAGCAACAGGAAATGAGTCCCTGGTGCTTTGCATCAGGAGAAAGTGACCTTTCTTTTCTCTTCCTCAGGAGAGAGACCATGAAGGTCTGACTTCTGCTCCCATTGAAATCAGCTGGAGTTTGATGTTGATTGAGGTGGGAGCAAAATAGAGCCAAGGGGCTTTATGATGAGTTATTATTTTATCACACCCCAAGATTTTATTATCTCCCACTTTTTTAGTTCATGGTTTTTGCTTCTGCCTATTCAAGTCATATTTTCTCTTCTTTTTTCTGTTCATGTGGCTCTGCCAATCCCTGCTTATGTTATCAGAGAATCATTTATTCATTCATCAGTGAAGGTTCTTCCATACAAAGTTTGTACCACTTGAGCATTTTTTCTATGGACAGTTTTCCAAATAATCCACAGATCTGAGGACCATCTGGGGCTGTGGGTAGATTCTGGTGAATTTAATATTAATTTAAATGGGTACTGCCATCATTAAAGTTCCTTAAACAGTTGTTTTCAGGCTGTTAGTTCTGCTTTCCTACCACACCACAAAGGTAAAGAATGAGAAATCCATCCAACCCACATCCTCTGATGCTTTTATTGTATCAAGATCTTACATCAGGGCATAATGATGTTTTGCCATAATGCAACCATTTTGCAAAAACTTACAAGTATGGACAACCAATGGTTCTGTATGTGTTCTGTGTGCCTTTCTGTGACCAATCCCCAGGGGATGATTCTGAAGAAAGTTCCCATCTATGTGACTTTCAGTCTAGATACTCAGATGGAAGAAAGCAATCAGAATGTAATATCTAAATACCTGTGCAGATCTGAATTCGGCAACACAAACATTTTCCAGAACTCAGTCCTTTACCTCAAGCTGTAATGGATTGGGCTCTTTGCTCCAGAGGTCCCCAGTTCTAGCCTGGGGATGACCAAGAAAATGTATGTGTACGCACAACGCCTCCCATTAATGCACCAAAATTACTTCTTAAAACTATGGGGGAACCCCAAAGGTTTTGCCGCTGAGGATTAGTACAGAAAAATTCACATGCTCACCTGAAGTCACAGAGGTGAATGCTAGCCCCCACAACTGCCATTCTCTCTTTCCTCCCTTGCTTCCATGTCATTGCAGCAGAATTATCTGCCCAGCTGAGAGGAAATCAACATGTATGCCTGCCTTTCTCCTTAGTGCTCCAGCTCTACAAAATCAGAGGTGCACTTGGTTGCTCATATTCAGGTGATTATGTGCATGATAACATCAGTCTTTTTATAGTTAGCAGAGATTTATCCTTTGATCTGAATCATCATTGTAAACAGCTGCATATTATCTTTTTTCCATGGACAGAATCCAGATGTTTTTTGAGTATGCAAGGGCTGAGCCAATGCCCAGTAAAGTCACCAGAAATATTTCTACTGACTCCAACAGATGTCAAATGAACATTTGTCCTTTGGCCCCTAACTTCTTTGAAATAAACCTCTTTTTCTCATATTCAGAAATTGGCCTTTCTTGTCTAAATATGTTCAATATACTCCATCAGGACACAGTACCTGAGAGATTTTTTGAAATCCTTAAAATCCTTAAAATACTTAAAACACGTGTGAAAAATTTAATCAAAAAGTATATTTAGCAATAACAGCAACTTCTCTTCATTACAGTGTCTATAGTGTAATATTTTCTATTATTGCCTTTTTGCACATTCAATCAAAGTGCTTGGAAAGAAACAATTGTTCTAATTTCTGCTAACTTTAATTTCTTTTTAGTCTGTTTTTCAGTTAGAACTCCATTTCCCAAGAAACAAACATTAATCAAGTTTGTGTAATGCCTCTTTCTTTTCCTGCCTAACTCCTAGGACATGGAAGCATCCAGATGATAAATCACTTGTTTGTTTGTTTGTTTCCAGACAAGGAGCAGTGTTGATGTTTTGCAGTCGAATGGTATAGTTAAAATTCTGTTTTCCATCTAGTTAATGGGAAATAGTTTATATCATTATTATTATTATTATTATTCAAAGAAAGCTGTTGATGCAGCACAAGCAAATTTCTTTTCAAAGTGCATCTGTTATATCTACTCTTTATTGTATCTGTTTTGAAATGCATAATACAAATGTTGATCTACTTGCAAATATATTTTATAGTGATACATATTGCCATATATTGGTCTTCTTCCATTGTTTGAGGGTAGGGTTTCCATTAGAAACATAAGAACGGCCATGCTGGGTCAGACCAAAGGTTCATCTAGCCCAGTATCCTGTCTTCCAACTGTGGCTGATGTCAAATGTCCCAGAGGGAGTGAACAGAATGGAAATCATCAAATGACCCTTCTCCTGTCATCTATTTCCAGCCTCCTAGGTAAAGAGGCTTGAACAATTAGAGGTCAAAGGTGACTATAGTGAATCTTATTTGGGTCTCTGGGGCAGTCCAGTATTCAGGCTGCATTCCAGGTTGCCTTTTCCAAGCCTTGCAGGTTTCCAGGCTATGGTCATTAGCATCCCTCATTATAGCCCTTCTGTACTGGTTCCCTGCTCAGCCACTGCTGCTTCCCCTTAAGTCCCATATAAGCCTGCATCAAGCTGTAACATCCAGCACTCACAGCCTCTTCCACACACAGCTCTGCCTCCATTCCTGCTTCCAACTTTTCTCTAACTCTCTGCTTGACAACTCAGTGGCTGCTTCTTCAGCTTCCAAACTGACCAAGAGTACTTCCTGGTTTAGGACCTTTCTTTTTTACTTGTGTAGGGCTAAGGGCAGTGCAGTGGGGAGGTGGCTGATAGGACCCCTTTGCAAATAGTTGTATTTGTATAGTGAGCAGCATGTGTGATCACTCAGTGAGAGGCAACTATTAACATTTTTGTTTTGTTTTGTCAGGAACAGGAAAACTACAGATGAACTGTCTGCTAGCCATGAGGAAGCTGAACTCCTTTCCTCTCCACACAATAACTCATTGATACTAAAACTAGCATCCCCAGTGAGCACATTCATCTGCATTAACTACAGCACCATCTGTGTATACATAACATCCCTCCCCTCTTGGCAACACAGTCGTACAACCATCATGGGTGCTCTCACCTGTACTGTAGTCTCTCCACAATGATTTCTATGATGCATGGCCTTCAGTGACTGTGATTCAACTTGTACCCATGATGAGACAGGTAAATTGTCTCCTCTGAATAGCAACTTTGGGAATGCCAGAGACGAGAGGTGGCACTGATAACAAAGAATTAATATTTGGCTCTAGAGGAGACACAGTTGAAGATTTTTCTGCGGTAATGTTACTTACAGATGAACATCTTCTCAGCTGGTCAATATGGTTATGCCAAACGTGTCCATTTGTGTTCTGGACCTAATGTGAGATGGAACCAGTCCTCTGAATGAACCCACATTGGTCCAACTCTGTAGCTTCTGGGGAATACAAGTTCTTGTGATATGAAGAAACACAGCATAGAACAGATGATGGCGAGGAGGAATCCACAAACTGATCTTGTTTATGTTGCAATTCCTCCGAGAGGTTAGGGTTGAAACCATCAAGGCCTGTTCTAAAATGTTATCCTATGAGTATCTTGGCTGGGCTAATTCCAGTACTCTAGCATGGAATGACATGTTGAGTGAGGAATAGCTTGGCATGTCTGAAGAAGTGGGCTGTACCCATGAAAGCTTATGATACCATCGACATGTTCTGTAAGTCTTTAAAGTGCTACCAGACTATTTGTTGTTTTTTTAGGTTTATCCTGGCATGTCTTGTCACCCAGTCCTCAGTGGTCCTTGTTATCGGATCTTTGGTTGTCTGCACCATCTATTTGGCCAGACTGTTCACTTGGGGATATCATGGCACAAAGGTGATAGCTCAAATTAGATTGTTTTGGCAAAGTCTTTGAACTCATGAGAGGTAAAAGCAGTTCTGTTATTGGAGATGATAGTATCTGGTAACCCGCGAGTCATGAGCAGTTGACATAAAGCAGTGATTGCTGCAGTAGTCATTTGTGATGAGACTAATATCACTTGTGAAAACCATTTTGAGAGGGAGTCTACTACTATCTTTCCCCTTATGAGCACCACAACATCAGTAAGGATTCTTGACTATGGTTTCTTGTCACTTTCACTGGCAACATCTGGTTCAGTGCCTTTTAGCAAACAGCTTTCATGGCTTGTAGATAAATGGGTACTCAGAAATACTTAGCATCACTGTATTCTTTGTAACATGATTGCTTCGTAACATGTTGTCTTGCTATTGGAGAAAACTATAGAGCCGTTCTGTGGTCAGTAAGAACCTCAAATTGCCTCCTTGTTTTCTGTTGGGTGTATATCAAATGCATTGATATGGTAGCTTAAGAAGGTGCTATATGTAGCTCCAATTTTACATCGTTTCTTCTTGACTTGAATAACCAACTTCTCAAATTAGTGACTACTTGGAATCACTTGGCAAGTTCATCTTCAAATAATCCCATTATCAGAATGTTGTCAAAATATGGTACAACACATGGAATTCTGGAAAGAGTTCACATGAAGTTTTGGAAAATACCTAGTGCAATGGAACTTAATTCAAAAATCTCCTCAATGAGGTAGGATTATCTGGACATCTATAGTATTGTTGCTGAGTATCAGTCATTGATACGCTTTTGCAAGGTTAAGTTTTGCAAACATTCCTGCTCCAGCAAGAACAAGGTACCCAATGAAAGGCACTTAGTTTGAGTGGCTTTCTCAAAGTGCTCTTATGATCTCCACAGATTCTCACACTTCTGTTTGGTTTGAAAACGGATATTCTTGGCATAGCCCATTTCAAACATGTAACATGATCAAAGATTCCCTGTGCAAAGATATAGAATCATAGAATACTAGAACTGGAAGGAATCTCAAGAGATCATTAAGTCCAGTCCCCTGTACTCATGGCAGGATCAAGCACCATCTAGACCAGATATCTATCTAACCTGCTCTTAAATATCTCCAATGATGGAGATTCCTCCCTAGGCAATTTATTCCAGTGTTTAACCACCCTGACAGTTAGGAACTTTTTCCTAATGTCCAATCTAAACCTCCCTTGCTGCAGTTTAAGCCCATTGCTTTTTGTCCTATCATCAGAGACCAAGAAGAACAATTTCCCCCCTCCTCCGTGAGACACCCATTTAGATACCTGAAAACCACTCTCAGTTTTCTCTTTTCCAAACTAAACAAGCCCAGTTCCTTCAGCCTTGCCTCATAGCTCATGTTTTCTAGATGTTTAATCATTTTTGTTGCTCTTCTCTGGACCTTCTCCAATTTCTCCACATCTTTCTTGAAATGTGGTGCCCAGAACTATATACAAAACTCCAGCTGAGGCCTAAGCTCAGAATAGAGTGTAAGAATGACTTCTCATGACTTGCTCACAACACTCCAGTTAATGCATCCCAGAATCACGTTTGCTTTTTTTGCAACAGTGTCACACTGTTGACTCATATTTAGCTTGTGGTCCACTATGATTCCTAGATCCCTTTCTGCAGTACTCCTTCCTAGACAGTCACTTCCCATTCTGTATGTGTGAAATGGATTGTTCCTTCCTAAGTGGAGTACTTTGCATTTGTTCTTCTTAAACTTCATCCTATTTGCCTCAGACCATTTATCCAGTTTGTCCAGATCATTTTGAATTATGACCCTATTCTCCAAAGCACTTGCAACTCCTCCCAGCTTGGTATAATCTGCAAACTTAATAAGCGTACTCTCTATGCCATCATCTCAATCATTGATGAAGATATTGAAGAGAACCAGTCACAAAACAGACCCCTGCATAACCCCACTTATTATGCCCTTTCATCATGATTGTGAACTGTTAATAACCACTCTCTGATGCTACGTCTAAACTATACCCCTCTGTTAGCAGAGGGATGTAAATTAGATGTATCAAAAGTGCAAATGAAGCCAGGATTTTAAAATCCTGTGCTTCATTTGCATAATAGCGGCTGCTGCTTTTTTTTCAAAACAGGGCTTTTCAGAAAAAACTGCAGTTTAGACGGGGCATTTTCGACAGCAATGCCCCATTTCGAAAGATCCTATACTCCTCAAAAAAAATGATATTTAAATCCCGGCTTCATCTGCACTTTCGATACGTCTAATTTACATCCCTCTGCTGACAGAGGGGTGTAGTTTAGATGTAGCCTGAAAATGGTTATCTGGCCAGTTATGCATTCACCTTATAGTAGCCCCATATAAGTTGTATTTTCCTAGTTTATTGATAAGAAGATCATGCAAAACTATATCAAATGCCTTACTAAAATCTAGACATACCATGTGCACCACTTCTCCCTTATCCACAAGACTTTTTAATCCTATTAAATAAAGTTATCAGATTGGTTTGGCATGATTTTTCTTTACAAATCCATGCTCGCTGTTACCTATCACCTTATTTTCTTCCACATGTTTGCAGATGCATTATTTAATTACCTGCTCCATTATCTTTCCTGGCACAGAAGTTAAACTGACTGGTCTGTAGTTTCCTGGGTTATTCTTATTTTCCTTTTTATAGATTGGTACTATATTTGCCCTTTTCCAATCTTCTGGAATCGCTCCTGACTTCCATGATTTTTCATAGATGATAGGTAAAGGCTCAGATATCTCCTCTATCAGATCTTGAGTATTCTAGCTCTGCATACATCTTTGGATGTAAGGTAGATGGTATGTTCCTGAACTTCTCATGTATTGGCATGACTACTGGATCCAGGTGGAACAACACTGGTCATCCTTGGTAAGTTCCCAGTCCTCAGAAAACAATTGAGGGAGTTTATTGAATATCTTTTTAACTGATATTTGTTAGAGCATGGATACCTTGTGTGCAACTCCCAGTGATATGAACTACTTTGTACCCACAAGACTTTCACAATGATATTTTGTGACAGTGAGAGGCAGTCTTTCATAGAAAAAGCTGTAGCAAGCATTCATATTACAGCTTCTGATAAGATTGACTTTTTGTCCAATGTGGAAAAAAAACCCCAGCAATGTGTCTTCCTTCAGGATTAAAACTGAAGAACCAGAATTGATTTCTGTTTCTTACTCATACAGAAGCAGCATTCAGTGTCTTTGAATCTATATGCAGAGTGTTGGTGCTGGCCTCCTTAACCTAAGCAGATGTTCAGACAATTTTGTCCAGTGGCATTAATATGATTAAGATCTAGGGTTTTTTCCACTTAGTTCTTAGAAAGATGATAATATTTCTGATTGTGATGGACAGTGGTCATATGTGTTGCCACAGCAAGAATTTCCTTAGTGTACAAACAATGATAGTTTGCTGGTCAAAGGCTATTTCCTTAGCTATGGCAAATGTCAAATTCAGTACAGCAAGGAAATAGCATTGAAGCTCTTCATCTTGAACTCCATAGACACAACAATCTCATATCATGTTGTTGAGAAAATTACCAAAATTACAATGTTTGGTGCTGAGAAACATTTTGGCAGCCTAGGTAGTAAAGTCCTCATGAGCTCATTGATTTAATTTATGAAACAGAAATAGCTGAATAATGACAGATGGCATAAGTGACAAATGTGCCTTCAACAAAGTCATGATTTCATTTTATGCCTCGGGCATGGGGCAAAGCAGGCAAAACATCATATAATGTTTCATGGCCTGGACTGGAAGATTGTGAAGAAAGAAGCCCATATATGTTTAGAGTCAATCATATTTGCCTAAAAATAATAAGTTTTTGAATAAGAATCCCATCATTGATATTGATTTATATAATGGCATGGCCATTTCAAGTTACAGTCATACAACGTTGGTTCAAATTCCAAGCTGCCAGCCTTCTAACCCAAATGTTTGCTGGTCATTCTTGAGATCATGATTTTTCTACGGGGTCTGATTCCAGAATCCTCCTTATCAACAGATCCCATCCTTGTCACCAGAAAAAAAAAGTGGTGGTTTTGTGTAGTGAAGAACACATGTAATCACTCTCAGTCTGCAGCAACAATGATTTTGTCAGGAATAGGAAGTTCATGTTGTATGGCATTTGAAAGGCAATTTATCTAATTCCAAAAAGATATCAAACTTACACTATAACTTAAATGCCATGCCAAATTTACCTTTCTTAACATACACATTCCACAGGTGCCTGCATTTATAGCACATAGTGGGTTTTATTCTAGATTGCACAAGTTTAATTCCACTATAACTCCATTAACTTCAGTAGAGCTACTTCCAAATTACACCACTATAAGTGGCAGGAGACTATGGTCTAACATTTTTGTGTATTTATTAATTATTTCATTCTAGTCAAAAGTAAACTGTACAGAACAGGTAGAGATGGGCCAGGGAATTCTCTTTTAATGCTGTCAGCAGATCCTCCCATTCCCAAAACCATGGTCCTACAATGACATACTCACATGCTTAAAGGCACTGAGTTCAATTAAATGATTGATGAACATAATTCTTTGCACAATCCTTTGTAAGATATGAGCCTCAAACCTGGTCAGAGCACCAGACTTAGTGGAGAGGTGGAGTTAAGCTTAGTAATTTTTGTTTATTACAAACTTGATGGGGAAAAATGAAGAGATCTTTTCTTTTCCAGATTAGCTAACCCATTATTTTTCTCACTGAATTCCTTTGTACTGTGCACTTTCATCATTACCATGTTGTTTACCAATAATTCAAGGAAAGAGTTCATTTTGGTAGTATAAGTAGCTCTACAAACTCATTTTGAAACAACAATTTGCAAAATAAATTAATACAATTTTTAAAAATCTGTATTCTGAGTATTGTTTTTTGGAAGTAGTCATGGAATGCTTGTGAGCTTTCTGTAGTCATTAAAAATAGAAAAAAACCTCCCAGGAGAGGGTTCGTGAAGTGATCATGTAAGACCATTTTTGCACAGGGAAATATTGAAGGATGTTTAGTATGGAGGAAAAGAAGACCACACTACGAAATTATCTTCAGCCATAACAAATTGCCTATATAGAATTAATGATCTCCAGACATTTCTTTTAAAAGACTTGAAGAGAACTAATTAATGGAGCACATTTCAAGCTAAGCAAATTGCAATGATAAATGGCATTACTGGAAGCTATAAATGCAATTTGTAACTGGAGGAAAGGAGCAAAACATCACTCAGAACATTAAGGAAAACAATTAAGCAAAACATTTGGAAGCACTTAATTACATCTGCAGAGGATAGTTAAGTGAGATCTGGTGTTTTGTATTAGTAGCAATATCAAACCTTCAGTAAATTGATTTGGTACATAGGCAAAATATTCCTGTACTGTTAAACTGTGCAGACCTCCAAAAAAATAAAGAGATTCTTAGTAGTTATAGAGTTTAAATTATAGGAAGAAAAGAGAACAGGAAGACACATACAGGTTTTCCTGTTTAATGACATGTCTTTAGTAACAATCAACCTGTGTCTAACCAGAACTAGTGGAAGAAATGGGGAGCTGATTCTACCTCAGTTAGGGTTTCATCCTGCAAAGTGCTAAAGACTCTGGTCCTATTCCAGCAAAGCACTTAAGCGTATGGGTAGTCCCACTGACTTCATGATCTCTTCATTAGGTTGCCTGCAGGAACTGAACCCAAGCACTCAAGAAGCAGTATCAAACCCATAAACCTTGCTCTTTAGCTATGATCTCACCACTAAAGGGGGACAAAGACTAACATTATTGCAGTGGGAGTTACGCTTTTCTAGTTTGGAAGCAGAGAACATCTTGCAGGATTCAGCCCTCATGCTGGTTTAACCCACTAGTTACTCCACTGAAATCAGTGGGCTTATGCTAGGGCAAAATGGGTTTAAAAGGAGATCACGCCCTGTGTTTCTGGGAAATAATGGAGTGATGAATGGCATCTTTCTGTTTCTGGATGGTATCTGGCATTCAAAGATACTTGATTATTCTTTGTCATGTTGTCTCAGCAGTGGGGCAGAAATTTATTAGCACATTGTATCATCTCATCGATTCTCTTTCAATTTGTTATTTTTGTTGTATCGGGATATTTTCAGTTGGTACACAAACTTATGCACACATAAGTATATGGGTTTTAGTTGGACTGTTTTATGTACAGATCCTTGTGAGCTCCTTCCACAGGAAAACTTGATTAAGGGGACTAAGAGGGAGGAAAACTGGAAGTTCACCTTGTAAAGTTTTCAGCCCAATTGTTCTAGTGAGGAGCTGAGATTCCCCACTCCTCAGTACATAACATCCTATTTGGCCAGCCTTAGACCACACAGGAAGTCAAGCAAATCCGCACAACAGCTCTGTGGGAAGCAAAACTATTGAGTAGATACGTAGGCCATCACTTGCCTTTTCATTGTGTTCCAGTTTCTTTGCCTATACATTCTGCCCTTCTTTTTTGCTACCATTTATGACTCTTAAATTCTCTGTTAGGAATGGAGATAAGCTGCTTCTTCATGTGAATATCATTGTAGGAATAAGTCAGCCAAGAAATACTGTCCAAGTGATTTACTGCCAGTATTTTTTTTACAGACACATTTTTGTGACATCTATCACCAGACCTCAAAATTAGAATCCTAATTCTAGTTCTAGTTCTGAATCTCTTTGACTGATAGTATTGTTGTAGGGGGAAAAGAGAGAGAGAGAGAAGGGCGGGGAGGGGGGCTGGAAAGGGGAGATAATCTCTCTCTTTTTTCTCCCCCTTCAAACTGTAATACTCATGAAAGGTGCTGGTTCTACATGAAACATCCTGTTGTGTATCCAGACACAGGACCAATACTGCAGCAGCCTGACAGTGTGACTTGATCCCTTTCTAGAGGAACCACATCTAGGAGCAGTATTGACTAACCTGCAAGTTCAAAACTCATAAGCCACCTCATCCAATCCCTCCTCCCCCAAAAATCCTGAGATTGCCTTTAATATCATGATTTTTTTAAGTATATATACCTGCTTGCTCAAAAACAGGGGTGCCAAATTTTCAATCTCAGATACTATCACAGATTTGCTTTTGATACTAGTTAAGCATTTTTAAATCATTAATGGACTTTCCAATAATAGCGTTATTTTGTGAATCCCTACCCGCACCAAAATGCACCTAAAACTGAGTACCATACAAGCAGTTCTGTAGCCACACAGTTAGTGTCTAATGATGATGCTTTTTATCCACTCAGATAATATCATCATTCTCAATACTGGTCTTAAGACAATCAGCTGATCAACAAGGATAAAACTGGTAATGTATTTTGCTAGCGCAGCTTAATATACAACTATTTCTGTTGTATTCCATTCTTCTTCAAGGGAATGCATATGTCCTGTGCTCACACTGCATTTTATATTATGCTGCAATTGTAAAAGTATCTTTTGCAGGTTAGTAGAGAGAAAGACCCATAACATGCTTACTGATGGGTTACACTTGCATTGGGGTATCCTTTGTCTGCTACACACTGTGTAAATAGGATCAGTTTATACCATTCCAGCCTCTTTACTTAGCATAACACGGCCAGAGCAAAATGTCTCCTTTTAATTACATCTGGTCAATCCCACTTCTGATACACAATGTTGCTTTGTCCACATTAGAATCCTGATGCTTGCAACCCCAGATCCCAGCAGTGCTTGTGTTGTGATGTTTTAGTTCCAAGCATGGAAAAGGGATTTTATTAAGTATACAAAGTAGGGTTTAAGTGATTGCACACAGAGCAAAGTAAGTTACTGAGCAAAATAAAACAAAATTCACTAGCTAAGCCTAATACACTATGACCTGGTATACACTAGGACTTTACATCAACCCTAGCAGCATAATGGTTCATTTTCTAAGTGATGCATCTATACTACCCAGCCAATTGTGTCACCCTTAGGGGCCATGAAAGTTGATTTCTGTGCTCTGGCTTTTCTCCAGAAGTAATGCTATTCCCAATCTTGCATGGATGAAGATATGCTACTGTAGATGCAGTGGTGCTGGAAAATTGACACATTGGCCTCTGGGATGCCTCCCACAGCTGTCCACTCCAACAATTCTGACCACAATTTTCACCTCTACTACTCTCCAGCTAAGCTCAAAAAGCTCCAGGAACTGTAGAAGGCTCTTTCCCACATGGCCAGTGTCCCCAGCAAGTAGCACACCATGGCGAAGAAGATGAGTGTCTCCAACATTCTGTCAGACACTCTGATGGCTGTAAGTACTCCTGCTCCCACAGTCTCCACTTCCTAGGGGCGTAGAAGAGAACCAGCCTGAAATACCTGGGAAATCTTATACCACATTAAGGTTTGTGGAGAGGAGTCCATCCTGCATGAGCTCAGGACCATCAGGAGGAACACCAACCTATGGAAGGGTCACAATCGGTCTAGCAATGAGGGGTCATTCCAAGGAAGTCCAGAAGACCAGGGTGAAAATTAAGGAGCTGAACCAGTCTTATAATAAGGCCAAGAAGGAGAGCAGATGTTCTGGGGTGGCAGCTCACACCTGCTGTTACTATGATCAGCTGGATGCCAATCTAGAGGCCAACTCCCCCAGGGTGGTTGTTGAGTCTGCCCAAGACATGCCTGGCGTCAGCCAGTAGGATTGCAGAAGGGCAGAAGGAGGAGGAAAAGGAGATTGGCCAGTCGATGATGCCTGACAGCCAGGAGCTCATCATGTCTCTGGAGTGAGTCTTGTCCTTCCAGGACATCTCCCATGCCATTGATGACTCCGGGGAGGGCACTTCAGGTGAGTTCACCAACTTTGTGTAAGTACAAGTAGGTTCAGGCAATGGGGCATGAGCTGTGGCACACTCTTTCCCTCTCCTTACACAGTGCATGGGATGCAGAACAGCTTGTTCATATGTCAGCAGATGGGGCATGAGTCCTGTCTGAAGAGCTCCATGAAGCTCTCACATAGGAACTCTTTGATCCTTCTCACAAGGTTTTTAGGGTAGGCCAGCCTTATTTCCCATGCCAAACCACCAGTAAGTGGTCTGGCATTATGGAACCACATAGCAGTGCAGCATAAGGCCCAGGTTTATGGCCACATTCAGTCAGTATTCACTCCCAATCACTCGCTGTGATTCGGAGAAGACTGAAATCTCACATGGCATGCTTCAGGAAGGAGGAGGGGAACCTATTAGCACGGTCCCTGGAAGGCACAGAGATATGGCAGACAGGGAGCCAAACCTTGCCTCAGACCAATGAAAGTGAGTGAGGGTTGGGAAAAGTGATCAATGGAGGGGAGGGAGACTGGAGTGAATGGGCAACAAGGTCTCGGAGAAAGGGCAGGGAAGGGGCAGTGACTTGGGGAGGGGTATGGGCAAGGGTGTTCAATTTTGTGCAATTAGAAAGTTGGCCACCCTATGTGGAAGAGGAAAACACAGAGAGGGAAGCAGCTGTGCAGTACTCGAACCTTTGTGGATTTATCTGCTTCTATGTATAGTTGCCCTTCATCAAATATAAAATAGCTGTTGACTCTGATATCTCTTTCTTAGATGTTTTAATTTATGAATGTAATTAGATTCATGACAAATATTTCTCAAAAGTTGCTGTCTAAAATTCTAAACACCTTTCACATAATGTGCAAAACCAGATAATCTGGGTTTTCCCCTGGAGCTAAAACAATAGGTTATGTTCCAAATGCTACTGCATAACTACTTTTATTGCAATTTTATATGATTTTGAAGTAATTAAGCCACTTGAATACATATTGTGCATGCACTTCATAGGTTCTACAAAGTGAAAAATGCCCATCAGACACAATTTACAATCACTGTGCATTTTCTGATCACTGTCTGAATCAATATGCAGCTTTATAGACTTGTTTGAAACTATAAAAAAATGATAGCAAAATTTGTGGTTTTATTGCAGTGTATGACAGAGGTAGGATTCAGGTTGACAATTCTTTTTATACTACTTAAGCTAATTATGTAGCATTGACATTCTGTGTTTACTTTCATGGTTTTAAGGCTTTGAATTGTTTTCACTGGTAAGACAGGGTCATCTGAAGTTTCTCTGAAAGTTATCATAAGTACCAGCTGTCATGAGCATTCATTCTCCTCTCCTACCATTTTAATAGCCACATGTGTTGAACTTGTTTTTACCTTTCTGGTTAGTTATATTGGTATTAAAATTCATAGTCAATCAACAAATTAGTGCTTTGATATTCTCATTTAAAATCATGTGAAACTCATAGAACTATAATGGGATGAAGGTTTTATCTGTTTTAGCAATTCTATTTTGTAACATTGAACTAAAATAATTATTATTTCAAAAGAGATCATTTACTTGGGAAGAAATTGCAGATTTTAAATTGCATTCTAGTTAGGCCTAAATCATTGACCAGACAAAATAGTCTTGAAAATTCATCCTGTCATCTCCATCCTGATTTTGGTCCATGCTGATGTATTGATTGTTGCAACTCTCCTTTGTTTGCCCTACTTTCATCTACTACTCCCATTCAAAAGTGTTTCTGACTAGACCAGTGGTTCCCAACCTTTTTGATACTAGGGTCCAGCAAACCCATTCACAAGCTTTTGGTGGCTCAGTAAAATTTGCATATTTGCATAATGAATATACAAATATTCAAATAAAATGTTACTGGTCCACCAAAAGCCCTGGCCTCCAGAGTCCCCCAGTGCCAGCCCTAACCCCTAGAGGCCCCCACCCTTCCACTACCTCCAGCACCAGCCATTGACTCCAGAGTCCTTTGCACCGAACCACTCCAGTGCCAGTCTTCTACCCTCAGAGCCCCCCAGTGACAGCCCCACACCCCTTAGAGCACCCCCACCAGATCCCCCCAGTGCCAGACTTCTGTTTCCAGAATCCCACTGCACCCAACCCCCCAGAGCCTCCCCAGTGCCAGTCCCCAGTACCCAATATTAGCCCCATCCCCAGAGCCCCACACTGCCAGACCTGCCCCCATAGCTTCTCCCAGTAATAGTTCCCAGCCTCTTAGAGCTCCCCACCTCTGGAGCCCCCCAGCACTAGCCCTGCCCCCCCTCACCTAGCCGTGCACTGCCTCCCAGCTGTCAGCTGAGAGCTGCTGCCTGGGTCACAGCTGCTCTAAGGCTGCCATGCCAGGCTCTGCGCAACCCTCCTGCCACAGAGCAAAGTGCACTTCTGTAGCTGGGAAGGGACCCTGCCCTTCCAGGTCTGCTGACAGCCCAGCCCCTGACACATGCACAGGAGTGGCAGTGTCTGCGGCACATGTGAAAGGGGTGGGTGCATGTTTCTGGTGGCTCAAGAGTTCCTTCCCAGGCTGTTAACAGTGGGGGCCTAGAGATGCAGGGTCTCTCAGCCCGTATGCGTCTCGGGCTCACAACACCCACCCATCAGCCAGAATGTACTAGCCCCTCTGGCACCCACTGGTTTGAGTCAGGGAGCCTGGCTCCCTCCAAACAACTCCGACCGGTGCTGCCAGCTGCGGCACCCCAGGATATTGGGAAGTGGCCAGACACATGGTGAAGGCCAGAGCTGGCAGAGGAGACCCCCGTGGGGAAGCTGGACCCTGCCGGAGGAGGGGTGGAAAGCGCAGACACCTAGTGCTGCTCTCCGGGACCTCTAATCTGATTCTCCTTGGGATGCTCGTGGTCCCAAAGGCTCCATTCCCTGCGCCTGAACACACCATCTGCAACAGAAAAGACACAGAGCAGCCGACTGCCAACCAGCCCTGCCAGCTGGGCCGTGTGGCTGCCACTAGAGCTGGAACTGAGGCCATGGCGAGGCTGCCCCAGCAGGGACAACCTCACTGTGGGCCAGTTCAAGCCACGGCACACAGGGCAGCCCTCAGCACCACTCACCGTGGGAGGACAGTTTTTAGTGTGTGCGCACCTTATAGAGAACCGAGCTCCCCAGTGGGCAGGGCTCATTAGCAGCTGGGGGCACGGCCTGGCATTGTGCCATGGCCCAGCAGGCAGGGAGTTGTGGCCTGTCACCAGTCCACGGACCAGTGGTTGGGAACCGCTGGTCTAGACAATCTTTCTTTACCACCATTTTGATCATGGGCTCTCCTCCTTGAACTTCTTCAGTAGCTTCCTCTCAGCTGTATCTAGTATTATATTCCTATAATTCTGCTCCTTCCTGCATCTCTGCTCTTATATGCTTCTACAATGTCTCCCATTTGCTAATCTCTGTTCATGCTTGTCACCTCCCTACTTTCTCTTTATAGACTTTATCCACTAATATTTCACTATTGTCCCTGTATTGGAGTATGCTGAGCCTAATAACTCCTTGGCTAGTGGTTCTCAACCATAATGAATGCTTCTTTGTATCTGTAGTAGTTAGACACACACACACACAAACCTCTGGCTTTCCTGCCCCCCAACTCCTGAAGGCAGAGCAGAGAGCAGCAGCTGCGGGCCAGGTGCTCAGCTCTGAAGGTAGCAGGGCTATTCTAACCCATACACAAAACACACAGCTGCGTAGCACACCATAACATTTGGGGAACTAAATTGCCCCAAATTTCATGGAGCCCTAGGCAGCTGTGTGCTGTGTATGGTCTCTGGTCAACCCTGCCCCACCTCCCAGCTCTTCTTTCTGGCTTAGTGCTGGTCTGACTGCCCCATTCCCTGACTGCTCCCCCCCCAGCTTAGTGCTGGTCCTGTTGCCCTCCACAAAGGCTCAGAACCCAGCCCCCATTCACCTGGCGATGGCAAGAAGCCTTCATGGGTTGGTGCACTTAGATGGAGCATAGGGTGGCTGAAGAGAATCAGCACTTTCCTTTTAAAAGTGCCACTTTTTTCTGGCTAACGTCTTTGCCTCATAGCTTCAGTCTTCCTCCCTTCAGCAGAGCGCAGGTGCTGAGCTGAGAAGGAACACCGGCACTGGTAAGGATGGCCCTGAAAGGCAGTGCTGCCAACAGCAGCAATGCAGAAACAAGAGTGGCAATACCTTATCATGCCATCCTTTGTTCCTGCTGGCGTGGCACTGCCTTCAGTGCTGGGTGCCTGATCAACAGCTGCAGCTCTCCAGCCGGCCAGCCTTATATGGATGTAGTACATTTTCCACACCAAAAGTGTTTCCTGCTCCCAGCCCCTACAGAATGCATTCCTTGCCACCCTGGAGGGGCATATACCCTGATTTCAGAATCTCTGTCTTAAAGGGCCCAAAATGCTCCATTACAATCCTAGCCTTCTCATTAATATACTCTCCCCAACGTCATTTTGGAGAAGTTACTAAAATCCCAGCTCATCCATGAAACATTCATGAACAAGGAACCATTCAGTGTATGGAATTTTTAGACTTATTTGTTCTACCTTCTGCTTCCTGTTATACTATAAACCCTTTGAGAAAGGAATCTGCTATCTCTGTGCCACTTTCTTGGCACTGTATGGCAATGTGTAGATGTGCAGTGTTCTACACATGCAGTGATATCATTATCTAAACATTTATCTAAATTTTTTCCACCCAAGATCATCTCATCTTAAGAAGTGGGTTTTGTCCATGAAAGCTCATGATACTATACATATATTTTCGTTCGTCTCTAAGATCCTACAAGGCTCTTTTTAAAGTTGTTTTTAAAGTTACTGACTAAAATGGCTACCCCTTTGAGATTATCTAAATGTGATTTTTATCTGTATAAGATTGTCAGTATTCTGAAGTGATGTACACAAGACCTAAAGAATAAAACCATACTTATGTTCTTACATACGTGTTTCAAGCTACAATGTGCCTCATCATTAATACAAGAAAATACTCTGAACAATGGTTAACTAGTGCAGATAAGAGACCCATGAATAGGAATATTTATTTTCTTCCATTAAAACAAAATTCAATGCCCAGAATAACTTGTCAAGCTGAAACCAAGGACATAGTGAGGGAATTAAACACAAATAATGTCCTATAAAAATGTTAGTGCTTGTGGAATGTTATCTGACTGACAACAGTTCATCAGAACATGCTGCAAGTCTAATTTAATATTTGGGGTCGCCACTTTTTTTTCACCAGCTGTCTTTCCCTTTCTCTTACCCCATTTTTATCTAATTTCATAGAGTCAAGGAATCGAGGCATTACTCTGGGTCATATCCAGCACCCATTGAAATCAATGGAAAAGATTGCATTTACGTCATTGTTATACGGTCAAGTCCTTTGGTGGGATTGTTCTGAAGGCTGTCAAATTTCTTTCTAGGATCACTTTGAGGGTTCAGTCAAACATTTGCACTATTTGGGTGTTCTTTTAATTATGTGTATTTTGGCTTTTACTGTATGATGCTTTGAGGCCTTCTAGCGGGCACCTTATGTTCCTATGTTCACCTTCTAAAATAATAATAAAGCATTAATGCCTACTCACTGTAACATCTTAGTTACTAGCAGAACAAGCAAGTGCCTTGTACATACTGACATCTCAAATGGAAACAAATGTCTTTTATTTTAAAAAAGAAAAGGCAGCAAATTCAGAAGTATTGAGCTAATGGACAGAGTTAATGTGATTAATTGTTAAATGGCTGAAAGGTTTGCTCTGAAAATATGAACAAAGGAAAATTATAAGGATGTTTTATTGGACTGCATCTTGTTATTGCAGTGGGTCATGCTGAAAAATTGTTCATGAGCATCTAACAAAGCTGCTGCTAGCTTCAAGCACTGAGTTGGTTTATATTTATTCCACATACTTGGGCTTCAGTTAGAAAAGACATCAATGGTTGTTACAACTTGGAAACTCCTATTTAATTGGTTAACCAGTTAAACATATTGTTTAACTGGTTAACTGAGTTCAACAGAGAGGGATGAAGACCACCACAGAGAGAGGCTGCTATGTTATGCAAGAGAAGTCCCTGTCTGTGGGGGGCCTGCCATAAACAGATGATGCTCCAGATGCCGAAGCAGACCCTGCTGATGGGACACGCAGGCTCGCTGCAGACAGAGGCTGCTCCAGATGCCATCAGTTAACCTTAACTGGTAAGCCTGACACCTCAGACTTGACACCTCAGACTTGAATTTGAAAATTCTACCCTTAGTAGTTGTGTCCTGTAATGAGTGTCCATTAAGGGTGAGGCTTACCAGTTAACTGGTTAACCAGTTAAACATTCAAGTCCCTAGTAAATATTGCCTTTTTTGTTAGAGTATATCAAAGGCTACACTCATTTTCCTGTTGGCATTTTAGGTTGAAGTTCATTAACATTTCTATAGATATAGTAATTAATTTTTATGTGATGAATTTCCTAATCCCTCATTTTACTTTCACTTCATTACAGAAAATACAAATTGTAAAGTTAAAAAATATTGTAATAGAGGAAACCCTGAAAATTTCATCTTCAATTTAAGATCAAATCAATGTTCAAAACTTTTACCAAACTGCATCCAGCTCAATTTAAGAGGGGGGGAAAAATTGAAAGAAACCTACAATGCCAGAGAATGTGAGACACTCATTATAGGACATGAATATTAAATTTTTATTTTACAAAAAATACATCTGAAGGGTAAAAAAGGAGCTAAGGGCAGAATTTTTAAGTTCAAGTCTGAGGTGTCAGGAAATGAAAAGCTAATCCTCTGCCCCCCCTTTTACATTAATGAAAACAAGAGACAGTAAACAATGGAAACTTATGCTAACAATAAAGGTATTAAGACATATTTTTCCATTAGTAGAAAATTTAAATTTTCATCCAAAAATGAAAATTTCCCCAAAACTACTGAAAATGAAAATATTTTTGCAGAAAAAAACAATTTCCCTTTCAGCCATTTTTTATGCATTTTAATTATCCAGTGAGAAACTGGGGAAAAAAAATCAAAGAAAGCACACACATTCCACAAAAAAGTTAATTTATTCAAAAATTCAACATTCTTATAAAATAAATTCAATATTACATTTTCAACAGGACAAGTAATATTTCAATAGTATGAAGTTATTGGATATATGCAATATCAGTGCCTTCACTTGTACCAATGGGAACAGTGCTTGGAGAGTGCATCTCATGGAATAAATCCCTCTCATAAAGCAACAAGTAAACTTCCATCAGTATCAGTAAAATATTTTAAGGCAGCCTCCTAGATACAACTTCTTATGAAGAATAAGTATCACAATGTGTTTATTTTATTTAGACCCAATTCTGCATCTCTTACTGGTGAAAAGATATATCTGTTCTTATGCAATTGTCTCATTAATTACAAACTCTTTTAAAAATTGTTATATTGTAATAGTGCCTTGAGATTCTAACCAAGTACAGAGTTCTAATTGAGGCAAAATAAATTAGAAATGTGTATCATCTCATAAATTCCTTCTGACCATGGGTAATATATTATTAAAGACTCTGGTTTGGAATGTGCACTGAGTGAGGAGTGTTCTCCTTTAAAGCCATCCCACTTATCACTATTTCCAAACCCATCTCCTCCAAACCCAGGAGTCTTGATTGATTTTACAGTGACCAATGCAGAGCCTAGATGCTGTATATCCTCTGCAATATATCTGTCCTCACCTGATCTGAAAGGAGAATTATCTATTTGAAGAATATTCATCTTCTCTTTTACTTTTTTTCAAACCGTTTTCTTTATTTTACTGATAAAAGATGCAAAATAAAATTGTAAATATATTATTATGCATTTAATTTCAGTAGCAATCTTACAACTTTCCAAAAGTGCTGAAGGTTTGTTTTGCTACATTTAAGTAATGCAACTAGCCTGTGTGTTTATTCTGTTTTATTCACCCCTTGATAGATCCTGAACTAGGAGGAATCTGATATCTATGAAGAGATGCAGAAACTATGGCAATAGTACAACACAATACGTCTGCTTAATCTTCTAGGGAGGTCACATAAAACGAAGCACTGTATCAATTAATCTGCATATGTTTGAGGTACCTTAAAAGCTGAAGAATATGTCTCTTTTAAAGTGCTCTCATCCGGTGAAGCCTGCTTTTTCATAAGCTCCAACAGGGTCAGAGGGGAAATAAATGGAAAATAACACTTGATGAAAGGGAGTTATGAAATATTAATTGAATTCAGTTCCTTATAGAAATGTTGCAGAATGAAAATCAATCCCTTACGTCATACATGACACCCATCTTAATTTTATTCAGAAAATGTGCAAAAAGCTAAACTACAGGTGTCACAACTGACAGTACTGGGGTAAATTATTCCCTCACAATCATTGACAAGCAGTTGGAAATTTGGATAACTGAGCTATTTAATCTTGATTATCCAAGTTGCAAAATCCTATCAATATGTATTTTCGGGGTAGGGCAGGTTGGATAGACAATATGATGTCAGAAGTAAGTCAATGCCAATAATGAAGAACTATGTAGATGTAAGAGGGGAAAAAAGAGGTAAACCTTTAGTAAAAAAAAGAGAAAATACCAATAGTTACCAATAAAAAAGTAAGAAGGGGAGGAAAAAAACCGAATAGTCTCATGCATTCCTTAGAGGTTTTCTGTTATTTACAATAATAATCTTACATTTTCATTTGACCTTACTTTCTGTCAGGAGGCTATAAATGGAACTCCTAGTTTTCCTACAACATCTCTTGGTGGAAAAGGGACATGAAAGCTGTTTATATCGGGTTATCAGAAAACACTACTTTAAGGCATTCAGTACCCTCAACCAGCAGTTGTTTAAAGGTGCACATTATAATTCTGTGGGGTTTTTTTTACTCTTTTATCAGCATTATTAGACAAAGAAACATTAGGTTACAATAAAAGAAGAAACAAAAACAAGTAACTGGTCATTAATCTCCTTACATAATCCCTTCGGGATAACAATTCTTCCCAGAAAGTAAAATGCAAGTACTGTATGTGCTCTCTGAATGGTCTTTGCTGGGGCCCCAATCCATAATATGTCAGTTCTTTTTCAAAGTAGTTTCTACACAAAAGCTAATTCACCGATTACCAATAAGGTAAGTGAATTCTATGACCGTTTTTGAGTTTGGCTGAGCACATTATAATTGCAATCTTTCTTCCACTTGCAATTTTGGATCCAGTGGTGCTAGACATAGTAGTTATTATCATTGTTGTTTGTGAATAGAGAGTGACTAGAGGACCCATTTTAGATGAGGACTCCAATGTGTTGGTTGCTGTCCTAAATCCTGATACGTGGCAATTGACAGTTCCTGCCCCAGAGATCATGCCGTCCAAATAGACAAGACAGACATAAGATCAGAGAATAGAAATATTTCTCCAATTTAGAGATGGTGAAGAGGCACAGAGTCCTGGTCTGTACTAGACCAGGCAGATTGGTTTAAAGTACTCCATACAGACTACATGGAATGCCAGTCCATGCCTCTGACTTCCTATCTGCTTACTTAACCAAGCAAACCAAGTTTCTACAACTGTTAACACTGTGTATTCATGACAACTCTGGAACAGTGAGCTAGATTCTTGCCTTCTATATTCACAGTTGACAAAATCATGACCAACACTAAATTCCAATAACAGAATCCTTATTATTGATAATGATCTGAGAGCAAGCTTTAATTTCTACAAAAATAATGTGTACATTCTACACTTAGAGAAAATAAGACAAAATCAGAAGGATGATTATCTGCTTATTAACGTATTCCCTCAGCACCTCCCAAGATTTTAAAAGGTTATCAGTAACACTACTCCATTTCTTCCCACCTGGGAACACTATAAACAGAGTATGTTTGTTCCAAAAGTTATTCAGAAAGATTAAAAATGAAACTACAATGTCACAGGCCCATTTCCCTAACTACATGTTGAAACTCTCTTAACTGGGATTCTCTGGTATGACAACATCAATAGTCCAGCACAGATGTTACAGGACCAGAGAGTCCTGGCGGAGGGCCAGTGGCAAGGATTCCTGTGGGGCTGGCAGGGCAGTGGGATGCCCACAGTGAGCCTGCCATCAGTGCGTGGCAGCAGGTCTGCCCAGCAGGGTTGGGAGACACACATGTGGCTGCCCATTGGAGTGATAGCTCAATGAGGCAGGGATCTGCGGTGTGCGGCCGGATCCTGGATACTGAGCATGGCATACACAGCTGCCAGTGGGATCCAGATCCGCAGCACAGCAAGTGTGGATGCCAGGCAGGACCCAGAACCAGGGCAGCGATGGCTGCCCAGAGGGTCGGCAGGGCAGCGGGGCCAGCAGTAGGAGAGAAGCTGCTGGGAGGCCAGAGGGCTGGGTGGGGGGACGTCAGCAGGGGGGTCCAGAAATGACCTCCGCTGGTTTGGCAAAATCCCTCATCCAGGACAGGTCAGGTCCCGAGGGTGCTAGACAAGGAAGATCCAACCTGTACAACCATTCTGGTTCTTTAATCAGATTATATTGTTCAGTATATGGCATGTGAAACAGGGAATATTCAATATGTAGTTGGAAATTACATTGGTGGCTATGAGTAAAACCAGAAACATTTATCCTTTGTTCATTAAACCTAAAGGTATTATAATGGTCTTTTAGAGCCATGCCTCTAATAGTTATAATAACATTCCTGAGGCTTTATACCTTTTAGTAGTGGCATGAATTTGCCTCTGTTAGCTTTGTCTGTAGTTTTCTTTGTTCATTTGCTACAGATTTCATTTTTAGTTACATTCCAATTTAAATCAAGGTTGTTTGCTGTAAATCATCAGTTATGTCACATCACACACAGTTGCATAGCAGGCCACGTTGCATGTGAAGGGGTAGATTTTGAGGTGTGAGTAGGAGAGACTATTACATACACTAAGGCTGTGTCTAGACTACACTTTCTGTCGACAGAGAGATGTAGATTAGGCACGTCGAAATTGCTAATGAAACGGGGATTTAAATAGCTCATGCTTCATTAGCATAAACATGGCTGCCACTTTTTTCGAAACGGAGCTTTTTAAAAAAATGGCAGTCTAGATGCAGATCTTTTGAAAATACAACCCTTTTTCGAAAGATCCTGTAAACCTGATTTTATGAGGGGTAAGGGATCTTTCGAAAAAGGGTTGTATTTTCGAAAGATCCGTGTCTAGACTGCCGTTTTTCGAAAAATATCCCTTTCGAAAAAAGTGGCAGCCATGTTTATGCTAATGAAGCACGAGATATTTAAATCCCTGCTTCATTAGCAATTTTGACGTGCCTAATCTACATCTCTCTGTCGACAGAAAGGTGTAGTCTAGACACAGCCTAAAACTATTGTCCTATACTAAAGGTTAAGAATGGAAAAAAGTTATCTTCATTAGATTGTTCTCCAAAATAAAGATCTTTGTACAGTAAAACAAAAATCCTGGAAATCTCCCCTCTCCTTTCTTTCTTTCTTCTTTTTGTTTGGCCCCTAATTTATGCTAATTGTATACAACTTTAAAAAACAAGGAGTTTATAAAGTAAATATTCTCGAACACAAAGCAGCACAATCTCCTTGGATATTTTTCTAAAAACACTTTATTTCTTGTCTTTTAAACTTGGAAAATACCAAAAAAAGATGCTAGTTACTTTTAAAAGGACTTCATTGCATCTTGGAGCAAGAAAGAGTTCTATAGGTTAAAAAAGAAGCATTTATGTATGGGTCTCAACAAAGATGCTATTTATCTCACCCATTACAAAGATAGCTTCCCCAGTTATCACCCCTAATGTCATTACCTCACAGACATTAACCTTCCCCCCCTCACCCCTCCTCTGTTCTTAAACCTGATTTGTCATTTTTATATGTGTTCACTTTTTTTTTTATTGTATCACTTTGGTATATATGGTTGTGCCAATTTTCTTCCACATATTGATCTGAGGAAGTGGGTCTGGCCCACGAAAGCTCATCACCTAATAAACCATCTTGTTAGTCTTTAAAGTGCTACATAGTTCTGTCTTTTGTTTCAGCTAGACCAGACTAACACGGCTGCATCTCTATCACTATTCTCCATGTATAATGAAGTTTCTCTTCAGAGGCTAGTGAAAGGACTGATGAAAATCTGCTTCTTAACATAGGGTGTCTTCTAATAATGTGTTGAAAAAAATCAGCTCAGATACTTTTGGAGTGAATTCTTAAGGCAGAAGTGTGCTTAATTGTTTCATCTTGATTACATAAAACTCTTTTTGGGGAAACTATATTTCTTACTTGAGTATATCCACCAGAATTCGTCACACTTGTGGTTTACTTGATCATTAAAAAGTTATTGTTGTACCTATAAACATCTTGTCCCATATTCTTTGCTTAACAAATAAATCCCATTGAAGGAATAGAGGATAGGGTCCAGAGAAATCAGTTACTTGTATAGTGTGTTTATTATGATTTATTCTGTTACATACTTTTAACCTTGATCTCAGTTGGACTGCAGAGAATGAGATACACATGAGTTGAAATGATAATAAACAGAAGCCTCAATTCTTAATGATTTATGACATGAAAGAACTAGGGGAAGCATACAAACTATCTGGCAGGATTTGGACAGAATCCTATTCAAACAACCAAAAAAGATCTGTAATTGTTAGCAGAATTCTCTAACTGTCCTGCAAAACCAGATCCAGGGAACAGGATTTAAACACCCCAGATCCCTTGTCACTTCTTCATATGAGGAATGGGGATTTACATTACAGAAACCCTATTCCTGTAGTGTCCTGGTCCTGCAGTCACTGCAAAGGGCCAATGAGATATAAGAGACAATTCCCCTGGCAGCAATGGTAACTCTGGTTTTTTTTGTTACCTCCATGAACCCCTATGGTACCAAAAATGCTAAAACTGCCATACAACCACCGGGCACAAATCCCACCCAGACGTCTGGAAGTTACATAACATTGAAAAAGTCCTCCATGCCCCCTTGAAAAACTACAGCTAAACCTAAAATCTGAAACAAAATGAAGATGCTAGCTACAACTAATGAAACTCAACAGAATGGAATCTGGGGTAAGAAAAAAAAAAACAGGTTCAGAATAGAGATTCATGCCCAGGGGAAATGTGTAAGTTGGAACAATAAGGTGTGTTGCGGCCCTGCACTGGGTCAGTTAGACTGTAGAGGTGGGGCTAAGAAAACAGAGGCTACTCCTACATCCAGGACAAGGCTGACATAGAGGTACTCCTGAGGCCAGACTTTAGAATCTTTATTTTCTGCTAGTCTGACCAACCCCCTCATCCCTATGGGTATAAACTTGAGCCTGAATGCAAATGGACTCTGTTTATAATCAGTCAAACCAAGATCCATGGTGTAAACCAGGGCTACTCAATTTTGGAAGCTCCGGAGCCACAGTAATACTCAAAGCACATGCCGAGGGCAGCAACTTAAGTGTGGTTATATATACATGCAAATATATATGTAAATATATGCAAATAGTTTCTTTAACACTGACGGACATGAATGCAAAGATTAAGGCAAGACTACACAGTATGCAGGCCCCATTTAAGTCAGTTCTGCTGATATTATTAATTAAATACAATATTTACCTGATTTCCACCCATATGACAGCATTTTTAATGAGCAATGACAGTCCAGGAATTTAACTACTAAAATGCATATCAACAGAAGACCATTATTTTGACTTGCTGTTGTGGAGCGTGTTCCCAGTGGAGGCCATATTCAAAGGATCCCACCCACGGGCCGTGTGTTGAGCCCCGCATAAACCTAAACTGCACTGCGGGCCACAAACAAACAGGCTGTGGGCCTCATGCGGCCCATGGACCGCGTGTTAAGTAGCCCTAATGTAAACTCTCCTAATCTTTTGGTGTGTTCAGGGTCTATCTCTGGGCCAGGAATTTCCAATTCATACATTCTGAGCTATCGGTAAAATACAGTATTAAAGGACCATGCGTGTAATAGAGTGTGGTAATGTCTCTAAAATTAAGCATGTGTAATCAATACAGGCTCTCTCACATGAAGCAGACACACCTTGGGTGTGTATGTACAGCATCTGCAGGAGCCATCTCATTATAATAGTTATGGTTTAGCTTTATATCCCTGATCTTACTCTGGCTCTTGAAGTACGGAGACTGCAGCCTACTCACAAAGGAAATACTCTTGGTTGTGTGACCATGATAGAAAGAATGACAAGGTGGTGCTGTGTTGCCTTTCAACTATAAACCCCAAATTACTGTTGATAAGCTTTAACATACCATTTCTATGGCTGAGTTCAGAAGAATCCATTTGTTTGATGCCCGTGCACCTAAAAGACTGGTCTTTATTTTAATTGTTCCTGCAACATGTACTTGTTTATTTGTTGAGTAGTGCCTCCTGCACACTACTTTCCATTGACAGAAATAAATAAAGAGAACCAAAATTGCAGTTCAATTAACCTGCTAGGACTATAATAATGTGACTCACTGAAGCAAATTCCTATTCACGGCATTGAAAACCTCTTGACATTAATGGCTCTATGTACTTTCTGTTGGGAAACAAGTTTTCATTAGTATTGTGGTTAAAAAAAAAATTTGGAAAATATTCCAGTAATAGATTGTAAAATTCTAGAATTTTACACACTATTTATATTTTAAAAATAATCACACACATATAGACAAACACTCTCTCTCTCTCTAACACACACACACACACACACACACACACACACACGAAATGGGCTTATACTTGTTCTGCACCTTGGTTATATCTCCAGACACTTCTGTGTGATATAATTTATGTCAAGTTATCTACCGCAGTATCCCAAAGCAGAAGTCTACTTAATCACATTTCTTTCTAGTAAGGTTTAACTCTAGTTTCTTGTTTCTCCTACAGTTTGTTCTTTGTGAATCCTTAGGGTTCATGTGAGAGGTTATTTCATGTAGTCTGTACACAGCATGATATAACATTATACACAATTCTAACAACTGCTATAGAACACAATTTTGATAACATCTGTTGTGTGAGTCCCTCTGAAATAATATAAATTTAAATTCTAGTGGCATATCTGAGAAATTAACTCATTGCCCATGAGAGTAACTGAAATATAGATAGCTGTCTCTTACTGTAAATTGGATGCTTCTTCAGTATTTATATGCTACCAAGCGAGAATCCCATATTCTGTAGAGATTTATGGAAGTCTGTAATCAAAAACCCTCTCTTCATGCCAGACATTCTCTTGAACTTATTAACTATTAACCTCTCTTTAACATTGTATTTTTTGTTGAAAGTGGTTGAGAAAGTTGTAGTAAAAAATAATTCTGGTGGTAAGACCTGGATATTGAGCTAGTTCCACTGATGGATAGTCACCTCATTAGTATGCAGATGATGTATAGCTCTCTGACTGTTATTGTCTAACCTGTTGCCTGAATGATTCTGTCTCTATGTATAACTCTTCTGCCAGTAAAGCCAGCAGCAGCCAGGGCCGGGTTCAATATCTAGGAGTTCTTCTCCATCCATCCCAAACAGAACTGGCTTGAGCGTCCACCCAGTAATCTGGAAATTCACACTCCACTCCTGGGTGCCTTTGGGAGGCCATGCTTCCCCACTCGCAAGCACAGAGTCTGAATGTAGAAAAGAAATGTTGAGTAAAATGGAGGGAAGTAACATGGCATTAATTTGGGAAAACACCACAGATTTAATAACCAAAACCATGAGTAAAAGTCCAACCCCAAGTAGGCTGGGCAATGTCCTTTTTTCTCTCAGATTCATAAGTCCAGCAATGTAAATGTCCCCTTCACGTGCCCACTCCTCTGCACCCGACTGACAGTTGCTGCCCTTGGTCAGGGCAGACCCAGAGTTCAGAGGTGCATCAGCAGAATTCACCTCCCATCCTGAGTGGGGGGAAATAAATATGCATCTTACTCTGCTGGTCATCCGCCTGCTCATTGCTCTCTGCCACCCCCTCTCCGGCCATTCATCTCACTGCTGTGACACTGCCCTGCTGGCCTCTCATTATGCCTCTCCATTGCTACCCCACTGGCTGCTCATTGTGCTGTTGTCGCTCTGCTGGCTGCTCATAATGCTACTGCTCTGCTGACCGCTCATTGTGTATCTCTGCCACTGACCTGTTGGCTCTCAGTCACCATCCGCTCGCTGTTTTTGCCGGCTTGTAGTGGATTCGGCTCTGGGCCAAACCTAGTGAGTTGGGCTCTCAGTGATTTTAGCTCTTGGCCCAAAGCACAGTCCAGCCGCAATAAATTCCAGCATCCACTGGAATAAATTTAAATAATAAAAGAGACTCCTTACGGAGCCTTTCTTTAGCTCTATAATTGAAACAGCAGAGAGAAATAGGATGAATCAGTCTTACAGCTCACACCTGGAAGAAATGTAGCCTGCTGACTCAGAGTCCTGCCCTCTCCAGCTTAATCTCACAGGGCTGTGGCAGTGAAGCCTCTTCTATCCAAGTTTCTTTACACTGACAGCGTCTCTCTCTTTTGTTTCAGGTTAAGCACAGACTTTCTTCTTTTGTGTTCCCACAATGATTACAGACATTGCAATTAGTATTAACACAATTTATGACCCAACACTAGCCAAGCTGATTACAATGAGCAAAACACTATTCCGTCAGCTTAATATCTAACACATCTAAGCAAAGTCACACCCAGAATTTCTTTCTCATTCCAGCCAGCTGTAATGGAAGCATTCATTCAGACCCTGCTTACATCTGCTTTGCAAGTTGACTAATGCCCAGTCCACAAAAGTGGGAGTTGGTGGTAGGTCAGAAGATACATCTGGAAGATGTAGCAGGGATGCAGACTGTCCATGATAGAGTGTGTTTTTTCCATTTTTAGGCAAGAAGCTTCCTAAGGTGAAGAGCTTCTGGATTCTTGATGCAGGTAGCATTCAAAGTAAGCAGCTCCTTTTTCTTAAAAGAGATTAATCTGAACAAAATCATAACCAAGATGTCAAGTCTTTTAATATATCTCAAAGAGAAGCTGCAAATTTCATTCAGTAAGGAAAACTTTTCACTGCCTTAGTGCTTTTATTTTTACCATCTGCTTAAAAAATCTGAGGACATTTAGATTAAAATCTGCTTGTGCCATGCCAATCCCATTTGTGCAAACCACTAGCAATAAAAAAAAAAGTTTCGTAAGAAGTAGTTCTCAATATATCCTATTTTCTGCAGTCCATAAGTTTAGATAGTCTCATTATAAACTATGGGAACACAATAAATAGTCTTGATTTGTTCTGCATGACCTTTTCCTTTTTTGCATATTATTTCCTTTAGGATTATATCATGCTGCATAAAAATGGAAGGCATGCCTTTATGTGACCTGAACTAATGATTTTTTTTCAGGATTCCATGGAATTCATAATGTATTTCAAGTAAAATACAGGGCCAATTTGAAGCCTAAAAATGTTCACTGAGAGGATTATTGCCAGGAAGGATTTCTGAAGGAATTCTGGCTGATATTAAGATGGCGGAGCATGCAGCCACTCATATCTTGACTCAGCTGTACAGGTTGGCCCAGCTATAAAGGTAGGTCTGTGGCTCTGCTGTGGTTATCCTATCCCTGCTCCCTCTGAGGAGTGCAGCCGTGACAGCCACGTTAGATTAAAGTACTTCCCACAGCAGCCATGATTGGATGGGAACACAGGGATTCAAAGAACATAGAAACCGCTATACCACAGCAGTGGTCCACTTGATCCTATATCCTGTCACTGACTATGGCCAGCAACAATGGTTTCAGAGGAAAGAGTAAGGAACATTGATACGGTCAAATATTTCTTTCCTTGTCTCTGATCGTGGGTCAAAGGTTGGCTCATAAGATGAAGCAAGTTAAGTGAAAATGCTTCTAATTTTTTTAATATCCTTCCTAATATCCACTCTGTATAGTCTAGTTCTCTATATGAATGCCCAACTATGCTTCTGACCTCAATACTATAGTACATCAATGATTTCCCCAGGCTGATTGTGCATTGTATATTTGAAAACAATCCGTCAATTTTAAGTGTGCTACATTTCAATTTAATGTTCCCTTTTAACCCCCCCTCCCCACACACACATCCTTTACACACAAGCATTCACAATCAGGGCCACAAGTAGTATTTTAGCTCAGTAGAAATATAATGGGCAAAATCCTGATCCCATTGAAATTAAAGGCAAAAATCTCATTGACTTCCACGAGGACAGGGTATCATCCAGTGTTTTAAGTGGACCTTAAATATATAACTGAGATAGTTTACTAATGCAGGTTTGTATTAAAATCATCACCCTCTATCTGAACAATTATCCTATATTTTAAACACCTATACTGGAAAAATGTGTTCAGTAATTATTTGAATTTTACAGATCATACAGGAAGCATATCAAATAGTTATATATATCATACGTTCCCTGCTCAGAGAGACTAAATTGGACTTCTTTATTATTACTTCAATGAATTCCCATATAGTTGGATTTGCTTTCAATAATCCTTATCATTCCATTCATTATATATTATGCTGCACATTAAGTATCCCATTTATCCTTTTCAGCTTATAAGAGTTGTTTCACTTCTGTTTTTCTGCTATATGTTTCATCATATTTACTTTTTTATTGAACAAATTATGGCACAGTTTGCCATCTGTTGTGAATTTGTGCTAGATTTTTCTCCCCTCTGCAACTTGCTAATAACTCTTATCTCCCACCATGGATTTTTTTTTTTTTCCTGCTTCAAGCTTGGGAAGAAAAAAAAAAGCCTTAGACTTTTTCACTTTGTCTCCCTACTGGCTACTGTATGATTGTGGGCCTCTCCCTTAACCTCTCCATGCCTCAGTATGGCAACTTGTGAGGTGTGTATCACAATAATAGCTATTGCCAAGACAGTCTGTTAGGTTTAATAAACTGATGCTTATAAACAACGAGCTAAACAAGTGTCAATATAAAACACTCCCCTGGAAAGATTAAATTACGTCATTCAGGGTTTGTCTACACTTAAAATGCTACAACAGCACAGTCACAAGAAGGTCCTTCCATCAGTGTAGGAAATCCTCCTTCCCAAGAAGTGGAAGCTAGGTTGACAGAAGAATTCCTTGGGCAATCTGTCACTATCTACACTGTCCAGAAGCATTGTGAATCAGCAGTAGAGCTGGGACTGGAATGGTATACAGAAGTCCACAAGCCCTTTGGCAGGTTCTGGAAACTGTTTATCATCTCATTCCCATTCAGCAATGACATGGGTCCTCCTGCAGCTTTAAAAGATGGGGTAAGATTTGGTCTATCAGTCATTAAAACACCATCCTATTCTGATCTATCTGAATTTTGATATTGGTTTAACATTATCAACATGTGGCCTTCAATGATATATAACCCCTCCATAGTAATTAATACAGTCACATGTTCCATTCCATTACATTTCATAATCCATGCTCTGTTTATCTATTTTCCTTCAGTTCCTATCCACTGAACGAAAACTAGGGCATCATGCAGTGAAGTGGTCAGTAAGATAATTATATTTAATGTATGCTGAATTAAAAATGATTAATTTTCTTTCAATTTCCTAGAATACAATAACTGTTTTGTTATGACAAGCATTTTATACACATTCATAACCTTTAGCATGATTCTAACATTCTGTTCGATATAATTAATAAGTATATTTCTCATAAAATGAATAATCCCCTACATTCAGCAGAAAGAAGTTTCAAATATGCTCATTTTGTATGTTTTTCTGACTGTGACAAAGAAGCTGTAAATTAAACTTTTTCATACATCACATACCAAATTCTCACTAACCTTACTCATCTGGAATAGTTTTTTATTTCATGTGTAGTTACATTAAAATAATAGACTGGCATAAAGGATGACTCCCATTTGCTTGAGTGGCTCCTTTGGATCAGTTTGTGAGATCCAGACCTACAAAGAAATAAAAGCACCAAACTTATTGACATCAAAGGGTGTTAGGCACCAAGCTACCTTTGATGATCTTGCCAAAGTGAGAAATGCTTCTACAATTAAGCCCTAAATCAGTATTATTATTTAATCCAGTATTATCTGGAAAATGCAAGTGGAAATTACAGTCAATGCAGTTACTCCTGATTTATAAAGGTGTATGGCTGAGAACAGAATTTTGCTACCAAAAACAGCTTGCAGGATTAATTTAGAACTATTCTCAGTTCATCGGGAACTTAAAGCTGAGTGACAATGAGAAAATGAAATTCATTTCATCGCTGATGTTCTAATAAACATTTGAGAGCAATGTTGGCTTTTGTTAGTTTCTAATGCATATACTGTCTTCTATCTGGGGAGGTCAGAAAACTCAGACATTAGTTAGTTAATTCACAACATCCCACTAAGGTAGGTAAATAATCTGTATGATTCCCATTTTACAGTTGGGGAATCCGAGAAGAGTTTGGGGCATTACATTTGGGGCATTTACAACTATGATTATATCAGCCATTTATGTTATCTGAAGTTGACTGAAGAATGAGGTTAGTTGCATGCATATAGATGACTTGTTTTGTTCACGTATTTTATAAACGGTACACACTTTAGATTAACTTATTGTTTCTGGGGTCAATTTTCTAAAGCTCTGTTTCCTTCTTATATACAATACTAGAAGATCTACCCGGTACTGCCTGGATCATTAATTCAATTAATTTTTTTAGAAATAAAATGAAAATGTGCATGTTGCATTTAAATCAGTGCTCTGGGGTAGGGCTGGAGATGAGGGGTTCAGTATGCAGGCTGCCCCAGGGAGAGAGGACTACCCCAGCCTTCTCTCACTGCAGCAGCTTAGGGCCAGGTGAGATGCACCTCTCCATGGTCGCTGGAGCTCCAGCGGCCCTGCAGGGAGGGGTGCATGTCCCCCTGCCAGGGCAAGTCCAGGTTTGTTTGCCCCCTGCACGCCACAGCCAGAATGAAGAATGCAGGAAATTGTGCATGTTCCCCTTGCTCCATGACGAATGGGAACAACCAGGAATGTTCCTGTACAAATGGGGGGAGGGGGTGGTGCTTCAGTCCCCCCACCCTCCCTAAAGGGTGCCTGTGAGGTTTGGGGTTAGCACAGTCCCTGATGAGGCTGAGGGGTACATCCCCTGCCAGTTTCTTTCACCTGCAAGATTCTGTCTCTTTTCTGTATGGGTTTCTGAGAAGCAATCCTATTCCAGGCACATGCCACTTTCCTGCCACAACCAAACCTTTACCTTGCTTTAAGTTATAATAAAAGGAAGCTGTATACAGCATTTGGTGGTCCTAGCTCTGATGAAAGTTCTTGAACAAACAGACAGTCAGACAGACTATTTCAAATATATAGTATACGTCAGGGGAAGGAAAACTATAATGTAGGGGTGGGGAACCTATGGCCTGGGAGCTGAATGCGGCCCCCAGTTTTCCTGGATCCACACCCTGAGGTTCAGGGAACCCCCCAGCAACATTGGGTAGCTGGTGCTCCAGTCCTGTGGCCTCCCTCCTGCCCACACCCTATTGCCCCGCTCTGCTCCTGCATCTTACCACCCTTGCCAGGAACCCTCAACCCACTCCTTCACCATTCCTCCTGCCCAGACCCGACACCCGAAGCCCACTTCACAGCAGTCCCCTCCCACACACCAAACTCCTCATTTTGGCCCCATGCCAGAGTGATGAGGACCCCACAAAAACTACTACTAAATTGGACCCCCAAAGGCTCTGGTGTGAGAGGGGAATGTGGGTTTTTGCTTTTCGTTTTGTTTTTGTTTGTTTTTTGCTTCTCACTTTTGTGCAGCCCCTGACTCATTTTTCTGATTTGGCCCCAACCCAGAAAAGGTTCCCCATCGCTGCTATAATGAGTAAATTGCATTCTAGGTAAGAATCTCTAGGTGCCATAAGTCATTTTATGGGTACATCCATTTTTTAACAAAGTCCATCTGTTCTGTACTTTAATTACAACTTCAGCCACAAATATAATTTACAATCATATCACAAGAAAGTTAGCTGGAAGTGATTTATATCCATGTGTCCTGTATGTTCTTTATTCTGCAAAGCATGCAGCTGTTACATTTGCTGAATGTTCCAAATTCAAATTGGGGGCAAACCAGTGAATTTGCTGAGGTTATTTATAGTAAACCAAGGATGGCATGTGTGGTTATACAAAGATATATATTTGTCACATTTGGAAAGTGGTTTGAAGGACAGGATTGAAGACTGAATGCATTAATGCTGATTTGAAATCAACCAAAATTATGGGTATGCAGATTTACTTCTCAGAGTATGTTACTGTGTTTTATAAAAAAAAAGTTTTATAACCAATGTCCTCCTAACACTTTCCATTTGCAAGTTGTTTAATTGTAAATTGCCTAATTGTTTAAACATTTAGAGAATAACAGTGACAGTAATGATGCTTTTAGTTAAAGTACCACAAAACTTCTTACAAATGTGGACATTATTCACAATGTGCAGATAAGGGAACATAGGCATACAGAGGTTTAATCATATGTCCATGCTTACAAAGTGAGTCAGTGACAGAAATTCTGAAATCCAGTCCCCAACCTCATCACCACTAAACTATGATGAATCCCTTTAAAAACCCCTAGAGAATCCATTTGATGATCCTAAAAGATGGCTGTACAATTCACTTTTTTATAATCAGGAAATATTCATAACAAATCTTTAAGCTTCTAGGGCTGGAGTTTTTTTAAAAATACTCAGCTTCCATGATTAGAAATAGATTTTCATAGGCTTGCAGTGTATTTCAGTGAGGCAATGAAAGATACTACCTCATCAAACTCACCTTTTAAAAATTCTTTAAAATGAGTGAAATTACACCTCCAATTTCAATTTTTTCCAGGACAAAATAAACCAGCAATCCCCCTCATTTTGTTCCCATTGACCTCATCCAATTTTTGTATGTGGCTGTAGTCTTGATTTTCATTCTTCTGTACCACTACATGTCCATTTAAGGTTGCAGACATCATTCTTAAAGGTTTTATGCTCAACATAATGGGACAAATTCAACTCTAATATTACTTTACACCAGAGATGTGTTTGGATCATTATATCTCACTTGCTTTTCCCAGGTCATAACTTCCAATCCATTTTGCCCCTTTATCTCATTATTACTTTGAGACCATAGCATTTTATGATTCATTATTTACTCTTCTATATAACACATTATCAGTTAGATTCAAACAATCAAAGGATTTCAGGTATCTCTTTAAACATATGTTTGGGTATTATCTGATTTTTTTTCTTAAGCCAATATGAATGTTGTCATTGTAGCAGGCAATAAACGACAACACTTACTGCATAGAAGTAAGCTCTGTCTCAGGAAGACTTTTTTTCTTAGTTTACTCATTGTAGTAAGACAGGCTAAACTGTCTAGGAGAGAAGGCCAAAACTTTGACATAGACTTTTAGACAAAATGGACAGATATACTTGTGACAGGTGTGAAAGACTTTATTGAAACATGTTTCAATATTTTGGGGGTCCAGCTGATTGGAAAAACTTGGAGCCAACTTCCTGGAGGCAAACAAGGAAGAGGCTGATAGAAGCAGAAACCCTGTCACATGGGGATATAATGCAGCACCACAACAGAAACTGAAGACAGATTGATAACTAGAGCTGGAGGTGTTGTAGAAGAACAGACAGTGTTTGGAAATGCAGCTGCTGGTAGACTGGCAGTACCTGTGCTAGTATAAGAGAAAAAAGGAGAGCCAGTATCATTGTCTGCATGAAAAGAGAGAGCATCAGCAGAACCACAGTCTGGTAGGTGAAGTCAGAACTGTTATACCTCTCTCTCTCTCTGGGGAGAGTGGTGACAGGGGTGTGTTTCTAAAGGCATTTGAAACTGGATGTGAATTGAGCAAGGTGGGGCAGGAGGACATAGTTTGGTGTTTGAGTCCATTGCCATCTGAGACCAAAGCCTTGGATATTTTTGCCTTTTTGGACAGAGAGAACTATAAAGATTATGGGCAATGCAAACAAGCAGTGTTGCAAAAGTTTAAACTGATCCCTGAAGTGCATAGGAGATGGTTTCCGGAATTCAGACAAAAGTAGCTATTCTGAGATTTCATCTTACATTAAGGAGTTACATAAGAAAGTGGGGAATTGGTTGCGGTTATCACATTCAGTGAGGCCTGCATGTTCATGGGCTTAGAACTAGTCTGTACATTCTAACACCCTGACCTGGAATCAGGGTTAATAGACACAGATCCTAGTGGTATAATTATATCTGGGAAATTGGCAGAACTTTGTGTAGAGAGCTGGCCTAGGTTTGATAGCAAATCCAACAGGTAATCAGAGGACAAGGATTGGATCCAAGCAGAGACCAACAACCAAGGACGAGGGAAGTCACAACAAAGTAGCCCTTGGAGGGGCAGGGAAAAAAGTATTTTTCATATGAGTTAAGTAGGGTCACTTTGCCCAGGATTGCCACCTGTTCTGACTGACTCACATCAGAAGACATTCCAGAAAGAAGACAATTACACCATTGCTGGAATTGATGTAATGGTGTTTTTCAGTATACTTTAATAGACATGAGTGATGTTTTGGCAGGTAGTTGAAATAACCCTAGATATCTCATTGCATTACTGACTATAACCTAATCTCATGTACTGTATCTTGGGCTCAGGTCTAAAATTGAAATACTTATGCTGCAGTATATTAAGAAATGACATTTTTGTCTTCACAGTTTTCTAATGATTTGAGAGGGATGGAAATCAGTTGAAAGGTGTCTGTTGTAAACTGAGATCATTTTGAAAGGATAGAAGTATTTGGAGAGAGTCCAGATTTTTTTTTTTTAATAATAGATTCTAAACTTAAGTCTTAAACATTTATTTAGGCACCTAAGTGGCTGTATTTCAAAATTGCTGAGCACTCAGCAATTATTTCTCTTGAAATTAAATATTTGGAAAATGTTTATACAATATTCTTTTGTAATTAAATATTTGGAAAATGTTTATACAATAAATATATTCACAAAAATGTATTAACCATTTTCAGGAAAAGAAAGGGGAGCATATTTTTCACAATGAATAATTTGACTGGCTCTCACCTAAACACTGATTTCTGGAAGATTTTTGAAGAGACTTGCAATATATGTGAAAAAAAAAATCTCTCAGGCAACCGGATGTTCTGCAGACAAAAGGAAAAGTAGAATTTCAGGTTAAGTGTTTTACTAATGGCCAGGCTGGTCACAATGCTGTAATTACAGTAATCAAACACTATTTATGTATACCACATCTCTTTTGCACTAGTCTCAGGCAAACTCAATATTTACAATTCAATCTGCAGTTTAGAGCTTCACATTGGCAGTGGCTTCTTTGAATATTTAATAAACTACTCCACTTAGCAACTTATATTTATATAGTATATAGGAATAATGCAACAGAATTGCTGGCAATTACACCACCTCCTGTGGTACTTTATTCCAGAACAAACCTGACTGTTATTGGTGTAATCAGCTTTATGATTGTATGCAACATTTGAGATCATGCAGAATGTTTTTGCTTAGTGTTATGATTAGCAATGAAGTTGAGCTTGGATACTCCCCTCCATTACGCCAGTTTTATTGGAGTTACACCAGTTTAAACCTGGTGTAACATGGTGGAGAATCAGACCACCTGTTTTGGCTCATAGTTGCATTTTTGTTCTTAACCTGCTATTTGTGATGCTTTTATTAAGGCAGCTATGACCAAGTTTTCCAGTTTTAAAGTGACTTTAAAGCAATTGTGTTGTTTAGGGATTCACCCAGGCCACTGTGGGTGCAGCTACATGGCACCCGTAGCTCAAAATAAACCACACAATTTCAGCTATGCAAATTGCATAGCTTATTTCGAATCAATTTCAAAATAGCTTATTTCATAATTTGGTGCTGTCTACGCATTACCAGATTTTGAAGTAACCTGCTTTTCTGAAACATCCCTTATTCCTTATAGAATGAGGTTTACAGGGACATCGAAATAGCCAGCCAGTTCTATTTAGAAAAAAAATGGGTGCGCAGTTAAGATGCAGGCTAGCTACTTTGGAATACTTCAAAATGGATTTGGATAGTCTAATGGATTTGGTCACTGTTTGCCTTATACCTGAAGGTGTGTTATGCCTCTGCAACTTTGGTCCAGAACTCTGACCCCCGCAGCTCACAAGCCTAGCTCTGGTTCTGTTCAATCTGGTTACTCCTTGCAGTCTGACCTTACTACCCTGCCAGACCTGAATTTGCATCAAAATCCTACTGTTGCAAGGGCCAGTCCCTCTCACTGGACCTTTGTAAAAAAAAGTTATGTTTACTCTGCCTTTGCAGAGACAATAAAACACGTCAACTAGTTAGCTTTCTAGAAGCTCACACTTTATTCAATATACACAGCACTGATGATTTATAATGAAAGCAACACAATTTTAGTAACAATGGAACATGGCTTGCCTTCTGTGATGCCAAGTGAAAGTGTAAAAGGAGAGATGGTTTCAAGCTAATAAAACTGAAAAGGTGCATCTCACAATCTAAAATATAATCTAGCAAGACACAGTCTTTGTTCAAGGTGGTTTGTCTCATCTCCAATCTCCTTTCCAGCTTTTTGCTGGATAAAGATGGAGTGTTTTTCTCTGTTCCTGTATCCACAAAAGGAGGTCTTTTCTTGGGAAAAAATAAGTGACAAATTTTAAATCATTCTGTTATTTTTAAAGCTACTTTTCAAATAAAAGTAGCAAATTACTTTAAAACAAGAAAACAGGGATGAGTCCTGCTAAATTCCCTAAATCATAATGTTTTCTGAAGCTGTAGATTTCTTAGGCTCCTAAAAAAGGTTTTGCTTCTGAATTGAAAGCACCACATAAATTAATACATTGTTTAGTAAAGCTAGCTTTAAAATGGAAATGTTTATTTGTGAACATTTTCATGAAGAAATCTTCCTTTATTTCTGTTGAAAATTTTTGAAATTTGGAATTTCCCCTCTAGCTCTATTGCTGATGCCATAAAGTTCAAGAAAGAAATGTTGCTGATTGTTTCAAAGTCTCTTTCACTACATCTACACTATGAGCCTCTTCCTCAAGAGGAAATGCAAATGGAGCACTCATTTGCATATGCTGCTCTGTCATTTGCATTTCCTCCTCTGATCCCTTTTTGCACAAAAAAGTGCTGTGGAGATGGTTCCATTTTGTGCAAAACCTCCCTTTTGCACAAGAGCCATTCTTCCTCATTTTTTCAGGAAGAACGGCTCTTGCACAAAAGGTTTTTTTTGCGCAAAAATGAGCTGTCTAGACAGAACTTTTTTGCACAAAAGCCTCTTGCACAAAAGGGATCCAAGGAGGAAATGCAAATGAGCGCTCCCTTTGCATTTCCTCTTGCGAAAGAGGCTTGTAGTGTAGTTGTAGTGGGGCCCCGTAAGAGATCCTATTTTCCAAAAGTGATGACTTTTAGCATTGGATATGACCTTTTAGTAAGTTATAAGGAAAGTTTAAAAGAATTTGTGGATTCTCCAGACTTTCACAAGATATTAGTACTCTCTAAAAGAATCATGAACACAAAGAGGACCAGGAAGACTTGCAAATGCACTAAGAATAATTCTGTTTGAGAGGGCAAAAAGAAACATTCAAAACAATTCAGAGATTTCTTTTAATCTTTGAGTCATGTAAGGTCTATAAATCCATTAATATACAAGTTTATCAGTCTCTGTTGACTAGAACACATTGTAAGCTAAGTTAGAAGGACAGAATTCTCTGAATTCTCTCTTTAACAGATATATAAAAGGTTTTCTGTTTTTTTCCCCAGTCCAAAGGACAGATGTTTTGAGACATGAACAGAATGCTGAGTTTCATGAGAGAATTACACAATAATGAAGCGGTTTCAATAAAGTAACTCTTAGTCAAATTGGCCATGCATCTCCTGTTTCAGCAATGAGGCATTTGAGGGTGATGACATTGTTTTGTCTAAAAAAATCATTATAGGGACATTTTTTCCATTTTATCAGGAAAAAAAATCTCTCTCTCTCATGGTTCATTTTCTGTCACTTTCTCACTCTTTCCTTTGGTCGGATGAGATTTGTTGGAAATTGATAATAACTGAAAGCAGTTTCCTCAGACTCTGAAACTATGTGGAAGTCAGCAAAGGTTTGCAAGAAGGATGCACCAACTTCTGTTAAGTTTTGGCATGCATGATTTTTCAAGGTTAAACGAAAAAAATAAGGTTTGTCCAGATTTGGATTACTGATCTGGCTTGTCCGATATATAGGCATTGGCCATGACATTTGAACAACTTTACAAACATTATAAGCATCCATAGCCAGGGTTACAGTTCAGGCCGTTCTCTTGTTTTGTGTTTGGATAAACACAGAAGCTCAGAATTTGACTTAGCTCCACACCAGAAGTTCACATCAGCCTCACTCAAATACTGGTCCAAAGTGGCTTGATTTTCAGACCACATTCAAGAACATCAGTAAATGTATTAGCAAGCCTGATCTGAGTTTCAGAATTGCAACACACAGTTTTCCTTGAAGATAATATATTTGTAACAATATTTGTAGCTTCACCCAATTATGAAAGGCGAACAACAAATTATAAGTCACAACATTGTGTGTTATGCACTTAAAATTATGGGTATGTTAGTTTTGGATAGCTATTCCCCCCCACTCCTCCAATTTTAAATATACTCCTATAATTTGCTCCATTTTGGAAATTCTAGATTGATATCATTTGTCGGAGAAAACACCAAGGGATAAATACAAAGGTTATATGTCCAATAGAGCTAGCTGGGTGAAAAGTAATGACCTGTGGTACATTATAGGAGATATGGCCAGATGATCCAGTGATCCCTTGTGGCCTTAAATTCAATGAATATATGAATCAGAATCTTGTAGATTAATACAGAGATTCCTTGATATTTAGTGAGGTCTACTATCACCCACTCACACATATGTAAAGAAATGTAAATTGGAGTAACCTACATATTATTTTCACCTTTTTAGATCATCTTCGTAGGGTTTGTTCATTTCTATTTCGTATGTCTTGGTTTAGGAGTGAAACCAGCTTTGTCCCCCTTACTCTGGGACTGATTGGGCCAATTTCAGAACTGTGCAAGTTACATTTTGATAAACTGATGAAAGTTTAAATAAGTGACTAAGTCTAAGGGAGCCCAAGGAACTGTAAAAACAGTCTAGAGGGGGTTTATATTATTGTAATACACACACTCGTGTGATGGAAGAAAATACAAAGTTACACTAATTTAGGCAGCTTCTGGATTCTTTGAGGCTCATTTCTTAATTTGGTTCCCAGTGGGCAAAGTTAATTTAAGAAACAGAAAAGCTCTCCAGGTTACACAACGGAAGGAGAACACAATTAACCTCTCTTGCTCAATGAGCCTGCTTCTTCTTTTGGTAGTGCATCCCACCCTTACATCGAACCAAGTAGGGGCTGAGCACTTTGTAAGGTGCAGTCCAAATACAGTTCACATAAAACTAATATATAAAAAACAGCATTAACATTTATATCAGAACAAACAACACCATAATATATAGCGGCCACTATTGTGGAGCTGACATACATATGACAGGAGCTTCAGGGGGTAGCCAAGTTAGTCTGTTACAGAAAAAACAACAAATGATCTGGTAGCACTTTATAGACTAACGAAACATGTAGATGGTATCATGAGCTTTCATGGGCACAGCCTACTTCTTTAGTCATTTCCAGACCGAGGAGTTAAAAGACAGGAATCTGAAATTCTGCTTTCCTAAAACCATTGATAAATATTGACTTTATAATGTTGATTCCTGGACCTAATATAGCAATGTGATATATTTTTTCAAAAAATTAAAGCTCCTTTTTTACGTACTGGATGGTTCATGTAATTTGTAATAGGGTTATAGTTTTTCAGTTCTTGGTTGCTACTTTCAATCTGTCTCAGAGTGTTGGTGGCTAAAAATTGTTAGCATGTGATGACAGTTTGGTGATTTATGTGAAACGAGTCTTAGTCCAGGTCACAGCTGGGAAGAATTATTTTTGACAAATTTTGCAAATTCTAAATTGCTTTTAGATTCAAGGCAATTCTAGTTGTGGCTCTAGAATATTTTTGTGAAAGAGTTTTTTTTTCACATGATTTCTGGGAAATACTTGTTTTTCATGTCAATATCTATGTGCACATGAAAACCAGAGTATCTGAGTGAGAATAAGGTAGTTCACCATTTCTGTTTTTATAAAGCTTCAGATATCCAGTCAAGGAGAAGCAACAATACCATGGGTTCAGCTAGACTGCAGGGGGGTTTCGGGATACCAGAGGTATCCCAAAAAACTTTGCTGTGTCCAGGGAACGCGTTTGCTCTTCCGCTTTTTTTTTTTGCGGAAGAGCAAATGCGCTCTTCTGGAAGCGCCTGTATTCCTCATTCTATGAGGAAGAAGGGGGCTTCTGAAAGAAGGGGTTTTCCCAGTCTAGATGGGCCAAATGTCGGAAAAGCCTTTTCCAACAAAAGAATCGGAAAAAGGTACTCAAAGTGCAGCCATCTGTTGTAGGGATGTTAAAACATTGGCGGGATAGCTCAGTGATAGGGCTGTTACAGCTCTGGAGGGATAGCTCAGTGGTTTGACCATTGGCTTGCTAAACCCAGGGTTGTGAGTTTAATCCCTGAGGGGGCCATTTAGGGATCTGGGGTAAATCTGTCAGGGATGATACTTGGTCCTGCTGTGGGGGCAGGGGACTAGACTTGATGACCTTTCAAGGTCCCTTCCAGCTCTATGAGATAGTCATATCTCCATATGTTATATCTGATTAAACACTAGTGCTTTATTGGTTATGTCCCAGTGTGGCCAGGATCCCACTGCCCAGCCCATCAGCCCCACCACAGTTGGGGCTGTTCTAACCCAGAGCAGGTGGTCAAAGCCAGAGTTAACTGGCAAGGGCCAATTAACTGGTAACCCATAAGCATACTGGTAAGCATAAAGCAGGACTGAGGTAAGCATGAGGTTTATCAGTATGCTTATTGGTTAACCAGTTAACATCCCTAATCTGCAGCAAAAAATGAAGAGTCACAGATGCCATTTAAACACATAGTTTGCAACAGTTTCTAGGCTGAAAGGAGTTGCATAAAAACATTTGTTGAACAATTGCAAGGAACCAATAAATGCTTGACTTTAAATTAGAAAGAAGCCAGATTGCTGAAGAGGTTCTGGGGGAAAAAAATAACCTCATTTTAAAATATTGTAACTCCATGTTTCACGGCAGACCTACCAACTGTTTAGCAGGATTAATTTTAATATGGTAAAGAGGATCATGATGAAGTTAGCTTGCTTTGCTGACTGAATGTGCTTTTAAACCAGAAAATTTTACATATTCCACAAGAACCTATTAGAAACGGAAGCCAACAGGTCTGGCATATCAATTTTATTAGAACGTCTGTATAAAATCTACTTTAGATTATATTTATACTCCTGGGCCAAAACAAGGCTTCTAAATTTAGACTACCGAATCCATGGTTAGGATCCTTTATAAATTACATAAATTTGGAAAGTGCTCGTAACCTGGAATCTCCCATTTTACTAATGCAGTAGCAGTTTGTAATTAGTAAGGTTTCTTGCTTGTCATTTCATGTTTTCATGTGTTTCCTCATGAGACGCTGGAACAAACCTGCCACTAGATTGTTCCTTAACTGTTTGTCAGTGTTTGTTTTAACATAATTGATATAAAGTGCAATTACTATTAAAATTCATATATTTGGGTATCATCACTGCATTACTCTATTGTTATAGCAAGGTATATGAGTAGCTCTTTTGATAATAGCTTATCAAAACTATAAATAGTTTATAATAGTTTTGATAATAGCTTATTGGAACCAAGTGAATTAATGGTAAGTCAATAATCACTTCTCCACTGCAGATGTCCATTCTACAAGTGGAAATGCCTCTGGTTCTTTATAGTTTCCATTGCACTTTTTTGGATTATTTCTGTTTCTCTGATACCGAGAATTCCGTGTAACACAAAAAGCCTTTTTCCTCCCTTTTCATACTCACAGTTTGCTTCTGTGAGGGACTGTTACCTCCGTTTTGTGGGAGCAATTGTTTTGGGGTAAAATCCTACTGTCTTGTTGTGGGAACTGTTGTGCTGATGAAAGCTGCCAGACCTTGTATCCTTGGGAGAGGAATGCTGCTTAATCTGTGGAGCAAGTACAGCACAGAAAGGTACAAGGAAAGCTTCCATTTGCAGTGCTACTTTTTTTCTGCACAGGACTGACACTGTATGACTTGTCTTGCACATAGACCTTTGAACAGCCACCAGGAGTAATGACTTTTGAAGCCTGCCGAGCTGGGAGACTTGATTCAGCTCCATAACCTGATGTGACTCAGGGCTGAGAGATTGTGGAACTGGAAAACCTAGCAAGGGGTGAGGGCGGGGGGGGGGGGGGTCTCACAACCTCTGTAAGGACCATGACAAAAGTACCCAAGGGATATACTATTTAGTGAATTCCCTGGACATCTTATGGCAATTAGACTCCTATGGAGCTTTAGATGTAATTTAAAAGTACCCTACTCTGCTCGAACACTGTAATGACACAAGCTCCACATGCCTTCCTTTAGACGGGGGGGAATCTCCTTTGCAGCGAAAAGACTTGAATCATCTGAGAATATTGTAGCTATTCCATTGTACAGTCTTAATTATTATTTAACCTTTTTAAATCTTAGTATTCTATGAAAAGAGAGACAGAAGCTTTCTGTAAAAATCATGTTTTTCACGTTTTTCACAATATGGGAACATATGCCAGATTATAACTTTTAGCTTTGTGAGTCCTATTGATGTTGTACTGAAAAAATGAATGTATTTTAATTCCCATGTCACTGGTTTCAGAAGGGAAATGAAAATCTGAATGTTACCATAAAACTGTACAATTAGATTCATAACAAAGCTTCAGCTGTCTTCTTTATAAATCTAGTCAACAGAAGACAAAATAGTAATAGAACATAAATAAAATGGAATTATACAACTCTGTATGTCATAAAATGCACAGACTAGAAACAGGAGAGCTAAATGAGACAACTGCAAGTGTGCTAATATAGTAAAAGCTCTGTTATCTGGCACTCAACCAGAAAGCTCAATTTTCTGACATTTCTGGTATCTCCCAATAAATCTTCAGTCTAGTAACCAGGACTAGTATACTGCCCAGCACGTTATGTAATTGTATAGTCTGTTATGCAAAAGAGGCAGAAGAGAAGCAAGCAGAAGTGAGGGATTTATTCAAAAAAGAATCTTCCAGGATGTGTCAGGGGGTCAGTACAGATTCAGCCCAATTTACTACACCTTCTATAGCTACAATGATAATTGATGGTGATAATGATGACCTTGGGACACTGCAAGATCCTAAAAGTGCCTTCAGAATAATCAAGGTAAGATTAAATTATGTTAGTTTTGGTGTTAAGTGTACTTTTTTGTATGCCACACACTCACCATAGGGATATGTAGTGTCATAAGATAATCTACCGTATGGAAAACATTGCTGGTATACACCTGAGTACTTGAAGAAACCTGCAACTCTGTAATGCAGTACTACTACTAGACTGGTATGTACCTGTATACTATATTATACTTTATTAATTGTCTTTTATTCTTGAAAATTGGTATTCTATCAGTAAAGTATAACTCTCAGTTAACCAGACTATTCAATTCACTCCTCCATCTCCCTGCCCCAACATGACGAATAACAGAGCTTTTCCTGTGTATATAAAGATAGAAAATAATCAAGCAGCAGACAAATCTGTGTGTCATTAAATACAGGAAAAAGGAAATGTTAAAAAACAGTTTTGACCACTGAATTTTAAAAGAGTATTCAGTCAAGTAAATCCCACTCAATCAATTAGGTTCGCAGAGCTTAAATTCCATCACAACACAATACATCACATTGAGAATGTAGGTGTATGATGAGGGAAGGGAACTTTCAGCTGAAGATTCTTGTGTGTAATGCCATTTCCAGCAAATCTCTCTCTGATCACCATTAGTTCACCAGAAGAGATGAGAACATATCAGGGGTTGTGACATTAAAGCTACACAAGTGCATGGGCTAGATTTACTGCTGGCCAAATTCCATTGCTGTAAGTGAAATTCCAGTGAGAAAGTCATGGGTAACGAGCAACGACCACAACAAAGAAGGAAGAACTCATGGCATCAATTAAACTAGCATTATTGAATGCTAATTAAAAGTGATCCCTAAAAAAAAGTTAGGGACTGTAGTGTGGCAGCTGTCCCCCTCTGGCAATAAATAGAAAGATTAAATGCAGGATGGAGGATGCCTGTGCAAATGCAGCCAGTCAGGGCTAGACTATAAAAAAGAGTGTAAGGCAAAGAGGAGTTCATTCTTGCTCTTACCAGCAAGGGAGAAGGTGCTGGATCCCAACAAGGGAGGGAATCAGCAGCACCTTGGATAGAGCTGGCTGGGGAGGCTCAAGGGGGCAGTAGAGGGAGAGCTCCAGCCTGACCTCTGCCAGCCTGTGCCACCTGATAAAAGGGGCAAAGAAGGAGCCAAAGGCTAAAAGGAAGTGGTCCAGGGTATATTTTTAGTAAAGGGGAATGAGGGAAGAGCAGGAGAAGGCTTCCACTGGAGGGTCCCTGGGTCAGGACCAAGAGTAGTGGGGGTCTCTCTCTCTCTCTTTTTGCCCTTGTGTGTCAGGGCTACTCCCCAGTCTGGCACTCCAAGTGCAGAAAGTGGGGGCCCACAAGAGACCTTAAAAATACCTTGCCTCCATAAGCTCTGCTTACAAAAACTCCCTAGAGTCTCCAATACACTGGCCCTGGGAGATAGGCAGCGACCATCAAGTGAATTAAAACCCTGAAAACCAGGAAGAAACACTTGAACTTCTTCCCAAGGGGGTACCCCAAGCTCTTTTGCCACAAGAGAGATTGAAGAAAAAACACAGGAAACAAACTGCAATCCCTGATAGCTGATCTTTTAGTCTAGGCAGTCACCCACACAAACTTCCTGTTACCTTCCAGGATACAAGAATCAAATCATCATTTTTAAAAAAAGTGATTTTATTAACAAAACAAAATATATACTTGATAAAGCATATTTGGTTGCTAGGTGTAACAGAGCAACTGAGAAAAGAACATAGAGCAACATAATCTCTCTGAGCTGCAGCTTAGATATGGAAAATGGGGAAGGGAAGACTCAGCGAATTCACACATAGAAGCTTAAGCAAACAACAAAACAAAGACAATAACCTGATCTCAGCTAAATGTACATGTTTTCCCTATTTACTCATGATCTCTTCATGTTCTAGTTCATTTCCATGCCCCAAATTCCTTGGAGGCATTGTAGACCTGCCTGGATTTTAGTCATCCTGTTTCTTCAGCTTCTAGTTTAAAAAACTCACACAAAGAGAAATGGCAGCAGGTATATATTTACAATTTAAATTTCAGCACTTTATCCCATTGGTTCTTCTGGCTCCCTGCCAACACCTTTAACTGCTTGAGTTTAACCCTTTAGTCACCAAGTGCTGGCCAGCACTCCTCCTATCCATGACACCATTGTACTACATCTTGCCACATACCTTCAAGTGTGCTGAAGTAGAAACCACAGTCCAAAGGAGTCACGCAGGTCCAGAGAGAGACAGTGGAGAAAGCAGCATAGAGTGATGACTGATGAGGTACCACCTGAAGAGGGTGCTATGCTGACTAACTGAACTAATTCCAGGATAGAACCCAGTTCATCCAAGCCACAAGCTCAACTAGATAATACAAGATGAAAATTCCATATGCTGGAACATGTGAAAAAGGGACGCACAACTGTACATTCTCAGCATGTTGAATACATTGCAGACTAATCTACCTCATCAGCTCATCCACTGGCATTTTATATATGACAAACAGGAGAAAGTTTGGACTAAGGTAGAGAGAAAATGCCCAGAACAAAGGCACATCGTGAATAACTCCCTGCTACCAATGTCTTCTCCTCTAAACGAAGGGCACATTGGCTATAGACTCCTCTATTGATTTGGCAGTATTGTTTGGGGCAAGAGGGAGTCAGTTTACAAGCCATGTAATATTTTTAGGTCAAAACTAACACCTAAAATATTCACAGAATAGCCAGTGAGTGCAGAATATACAGCATGTTTTCAATGAGATACTTCACCAAAAAAACAGGAGACTAACTGAAGTTACATATCTTAATTCAACTTTTGCCCAGCAGTGTAGACATGCCCTGAGGCTATGTCTACACTACAAGGTTACTTTTAAATATGTTATTTCAAAATGATAACTCCCAACACAGCTATTTTGAAATAAGCTTACTCCTCTTCACAAGCAGGAGTTATTATTTTGAAATAACAAGCCTATTATTTGAAACAAAAGGATTGGCTTGAGGCTTGTTATTTCAAAATAAGGGTGTTATTTTGAAACAACTCCCCAGTGCAGACATCACTGAAGTCCACATTTCCTCTCTAGCCATATTAACAAACGCTTAGGCTATGTCTCCACAACACCGTTATTTCAGCATAATTGACATTATTTAGAAATAACAAAGTGTGCATCTACATACAAGCAGTTATTTCAACATACTGTTGAAATAGTGTCCAGCTAGAAGATTCCTTACTCTGATTCCTGTAACCCTCATTTTATGAGGCTTAAGGGAAGTCGGAGGAAGAGTGCTCTATTTTGAAATAAGTGATGTGTAGACACACCCAAATTCGAAATAAGCTATTTTGACATAAGGTACGCAATTAGTGTAGCACAAGTTGTGTAGCTTATTTCAAGTTTAGCCCTGCTGTGTAGACAGACCCATATAGAATTAATCAGTCTGGGTCTCTATCACTGTGTGTTCATCACTAAGCAACTAAAGAAGCACTGAAGCCCCCAAAGTAAAAAATAAACATCACAAGATATGCTCCTCCAAATCAAGTGTGATATTATATTCTCCCCATCTCTTCCAGTGGCTTCCCCCAACCTATCAAAATCACCCCAGTCTTATCTGGATTGAGCCTCCACTAGTTGGACCATTTCATAGGTTTGGAATTCAGGCAAGCGTCTATATAGATCTGAGTGTTGCCTACATTCCTCTCCAGCCAACTTAACAATAGCCTATGGACAACTTGAACAAAAGAAGTGAGATGATGGAATTGTATGGAAACCTCCAAGAGACACCCTTTAGGATCTAAAACAATTACACAATAAAATCTACTGGGATAACTTAGAAAGGAAATAAAAGGATCATTCAGAAGGATGTTCATTACAGCTGGTGCCCGAGTTACGAATGGTCAATTTACGACCAATTGCATTTATGACCAAACCTCCCATTAAGTGGTCGTAAAGGCGGTCCCCGAGTTATGAACGCGACCCGCGCTTACGAACAGCGTGGTCGCAGTTTAACTCAATGGGGTCCGACTTACAAACATTTCGAGTTATGGCCAAGTGTTTGGTCTGTAACCCGTTCATAACTTGGGGACTGGCTGTATTCTATTACAACTATTTGTCTGAGTTTTCAGTATTAGTTTGTGAGTGTCTAGATGTCTGATGTCAGTGAGAGTCATGGAACTATATTGTCAGGGAACTGGTTAACATAAGGTACTGTGTAACCAACAAAGCTTTTAAATGACTAGTTTTGATAGTCCATTGAAATTAAATCTGAGAGCCAGAAAAAGTTGTAGACAGATACCTGAACTTGTGACACCCAGGAGGCTCTCACAACATTCTTCCCTTGTTTGTATAAATCTGGTATTTATTACTGCACAGTATTTTTAAAAGGAGGTGATAGTAAGTAATACACTAATTCAAATTTACAGAAGTCCACAGAAACTGATGAAAAACAAACATACCTGTGCTACCTAGAGATTGACAGATATCCCCACTCTCTGACTACTTCTGTTATTGTTTAGATAGTTTAACTATTCCCTCATGACTTCCTGAATGAAGAGAGCAGTGCAGGCAATGCACTGAACATTGGATAGGAAGTATGTGAGCTCTTTAGCAGACCAAAATAGCTAAAAGCCTTTGCTAGGATGACTGTCATTTATTTTATGAATTAGACTGAGCTTTCAGGTTCCCAGAATACAAAAAATGCTGATCCGAAAAGACAACTCATAAAGTTAGCTTGATAATACTTATCTGAATCAGATGATTCCCTGGATCTGTTTTTATGAGTAGGGATGGAACACAGTACTTAGGAGTGAAACGAGGCTTACAGGATCTGCCGACAAAGGGTTCTGGGGTCGGCAGATCCCCGTCTACACTGCCACGCTGTGCTGACAAACAGCTGATCGGCACAGCGCGGTGGCCATTTTGATTTAAATGAAGTGGCGATTATTTAAATCGCCGCTTCATTTCCCTTTGTTGTCCTGCCTCATCTACATGGCTCCGTCAATGAAGCCATGTAGTCTAGACACACCCCAAATGAAATGAATGGGCAGAAGGCTTAAGAAAATAAAAGGAAGGCAACATCCTTTGCCAGAGGATGTTGTGAAGGCCAACACAATAGCAGAGTTCAAAAAAAGAACTAGATAAAATCATGGAGGATGAGCCCATCAATACTTATTAGCCAGGATGGGTAGGGGTGGTATCCCTAGCCTCTATTTATCAGAGGCTGGAAATGAATGACAGAGAAGGAACACTTGATGATTACCTCTTCTGTTCACTCCCTCTGGGGCACCTGGCACTGGCCACTGTCGGGAGACAGGATACTGGGCTAGATGGACCTTTGGTCTGACCCAATATGACCGTTCTTATGATATTTGTTCTTCTTTTGTAAATGGTTCACTTGTATGTTAAGACATTCTAAAAGTAGGTGCACAGAACAACTGCTATTAAGATTGCTAAGCTGTGATGCACATAGTCAGAGATTGCTATCTAGGCATTAGCTAAAAAATACACTGATTCTTTTGGTAGAGTTGCTAATGTTGTTTTAGGGAGTTTGGTGCCCAGGCAATTAGGGCAACATTATCATGTTCCAGTAGGATCTAGCTTTGTGCTTTTAGCTATGATACCATGTTATGGTTATCCAAATGGCACATTTGTGTGGTGCTGGTCATTCTGTAGGGAACATTTTCATCATTTGCATATATGTTCTATATATTTGAGAGAATTTGTGCCTCTGTCTGTCTCTCTGTGTGTCCGTCCATATGTCTGTGAGTCCATTTGTTCGAGAACTCCTCCTAAATGGTAAGAGTGAGGGCCACCAAATTTGGTATGCAGCTTCCTCTTACCCTAACTTAAAGCAAGGTCAGGGTTTGGTTGTGGCAGGACAATGGGATGTGCATAGACTCAGATTGTTTCTCATCAAACAGAAAGGGAAGGATGTGATAGCAGGGACAGTGATACTCACGAATGACCACAGGGAGGAGCAAGCACGGAAGAGAGATATACCTCAGAATGACCACAGGAGAGTGTCAAGAGCCCCAGCCATGGTGAGCAGCAACTGGCCAGCCAGCACAACCTTGGCTGCTCTTGAGGAGAGGCCGGCAGGTGGGCTGTGCGGCCCCAGGTTGGCCTCACCACCTGCCCTGAATCCCCACCCCTTTGTTTGTGCTTCCCATACTTCCCAATCCACTACCCTGCCTCCTGAATACCTACCCCCAGTCCTGAGCCCCACATCACCCCGCAACCCTGATTCCTGCATCCCCCACTTTCAGCCCTCTACCACCTACCCTGAACCACTCCTCACCCTCCAACCCTGACTTCTGTATCCTTCCAAGTCCCCAGCCTCCTGCCCTGACTCCTGCACTCCCCACACTCCCAGCCTTCTGCCCTGGAGGACCCAATGCCGGGTAAGTCTTCTAATTTAAACATACTTAATTTGGCTACATTCCAGATGAGCAATCAAAGATATGCAAACTTTTAATTAGTTCTTTAAAAGAGCACAGTTGATGTGGAGTAATCAATTTTTTATGTGCCAGTAAAAGCCCAGAACAGAATGACAGATGGTAAGTCAGAATGATTCTTGTAGCTAAATACTCACTGTCATTGTTAACCAAGAGAGTGACAACTTTGGTGTCATACTGTACAGTTGGTAAGAGTTTTCTTTTAGATAAAACTAGCTGTTCAGAACTGCATGACTGACTCTACTGTGGTACATTTGAACATGAAAACATCTAACTGACATATCAATGTGAGGTGTCCTATAAATACTCTGGTTTCAACAAGACACGGCATGAGATTTGTGCCAGTGTCACCAGGCCATATCTAACTTGCTAATTGTCTGAGCTAGGGCATATGTGTGTTCTTATCATTTAATCTTGTCAGAAATAAACCATCAGTAGTCAGTTCATTGGCTCACACTCAGGAGAAATGTCAGTTACCCAGTTATGATGGGAGAGGAGAACAATTCTTGATAGTGCTGCTTCATATTCCAATCAAAGTAGCCTTATAGAATGGGAGTCCTGGCTTCCTCTTTACTATGTTTTTTTCATCTTCTATGTATGTTTTTCATCTTGTAAGTATAACTTTTTCAAAGCGTCAAAAACCTTGTTTTAGAAAGTCTCAGGAAAATTTACACTTCAAACTCCTGAGCCTTGATATGGCCAGGAATGATGAAACTGCACATTTTATTGTCCTGTGCAATATATCAAACATTACTGTGAATATATGTTATTGTTTCACTTTGAGGTCCTCGATGACTCATTATAGGAAATGGAGTCTATCACATCCAGGAATGCGTCTACGTAGCAGGGTTCAACTCAAAATAAGCTACGCAAATTGAGTTACATCAATTGCATAGCTTATTTCTAAATAGCTTATTTCAAAATTGGGAGTGTCTATACAGCACTTGTTTCGAAATAGAGAACTCTTCCTCCAACTTCCCTTACTCCTCGTACAGTAAGGATTACAGGAGTAGGAGTAAGAAGTCCTCCAGCTTGACAGTATTTTGACATTATTTCAAATTAACTGCCTGGTATGTAGAGGTGGACTAAGTTATTTCAAAATAACGCTAGTTATTTAAAAATAATGTTCCTGGATAGACATACCCTAGGAGACTGATTCATCACCAGCGCACACTGGCAGATTTTGACAGGCTTGGTAGCCATGCTAAGGACTGAATGGGCATTGAGAAAAATCACCCTTCTCATCCTGGAGGTGGTCCCTTAGGTGGCTCAGAGACAGTTGGTACTTATAAGATATATTGGCACCTCCATTAAGTTTCTGTCTTGTGCTGTAGAATCTTAGTCTTCTATTTAAAAAAAAATCTCTAGCTCTCATGGTGACAATGAAAATATGGACCCAAGTGCAACCATGACAGAGTGGGTTTGGAACCCTGAGTAATTCTACAGATGGCTATCCTGCACTGAAATCATACTGCCGTTATTCCACTACCACTAATACCTAATATAGCTCAGGTATATCTACATAATCTTTAATCACACCCTGAGACTTCAGTGTAGTCATCGCTGAGAAGTGTAAACTGCACCATCCATCTCCAGGAGCGGGGTGTTAACTCAGATGTTCAGTAATGATCATTTACATATCAATATTATTAACAATTTCATTCCTAATGTGAGGAAGGAGATGGAGGATCACAGATCTGCACAATTTAATGCAGGTAAAGTCTTATTTTGTTGCCACAGGTGGTAAGAATTTGAGACATGCCACTTTTTTAACCCTTAAGGATCTTAAGAGAATCCAGGGGTAGAATTGGCTGAAGAAATTTTCATGGAATTTCATGGTAGTGTATGTAGTTCTATCCAAAATTAAAATGCTTCACAAAATTGTGTTCATATTAAAGCCATTTAGTTTTGTAAGAAAATTGGGAGGGAGGTTGGGGTCTGGACTGAAGAATCCGCCGGCCAGATGTGGCCCAGGGGCTGTAGTTAGCCCCCTCTGATCTAGTCTGACCTCTTGTATATCACAGGTCACCAACACTGCCCAGAATCCACATACTGAATCCCAAAATGAAAATCAGATTAAACTATGGCAGCCCATAGGAGTCTAGAATATGATGTGCCAGAGGCAGAGACTAGGCGTATTAATGTGCACCAGCACTTGAACCCTCAGGAAATGATTAAGTGAGCTGTACCCAGATAATCCTGGTAAGTGACTGCACCCACATGCTGCAGTGGAAATGGAACCCTCCCCCCGGGGTCACTGTTCCATGCGAGTACTGTACTTCTGCTTATTCACCTTTACATAAAAAATACATTCACAACCCCTTATAATGCATGATGTGACAACCTATTTTCTCCCAGTCTCCATACTTGATGAAATTTCCATGATGATTTTAATGGTTTTGTAACCATGGGGTTTTTTTTAAATGTGAGATTATCTGATGCTCTTTATTACAGTTCATAGTACACTAGAGATATTGGATGGTGGAAGCAGAGGTTTAATATCAGAAATAAGCAAATCAAATATAATGTGCACTTTCAAATTTTTTTCTAGATGATTGTCTGAGTGGTTAACAAATTATTCCATTATCTTCCTTTAGTATGTATTGAGTCTCTTAAGGATCTATGCAAATTGTGTAGCCTATTTTGAGTTAATGTTGAACTAGCTTATTTTGAAATTTGGCGCTGTCTACACAGCGCTTATTTTGAAATAAATTGCTATTCCAAATGTTCCTTACTCCTTGTGGAATGAGGTTTACAGGCATGTTGGAATAGCGATCCCGTTATATTTTGAAATAACAGGCGCACACAATAGATGTGGAATAGCTATTTCGGGATACCTCTGGAATCCCCAAACAGCGCTGCAGTGTAGACGTAGCCCCACAGTACTAACTTGGACAGAGGAGGAAAGGGAATCAAATATATAGAATGGCATCCAGGTCAGTATAGTTCCATTAGAGGTGTTTTGAATCATATTATTCATTCTGACTTGATAAAAGGTTTCTAAATGAGCACGTTGGCTCCAGCATATTTTCTCCCTTTTTTCCTATTTTGGATTAAGTCATTCATATGTTGGTCACTGAAGGCCAGATTTTCAGAAGTGTTAAGCACCAACATCCCTAGCTAAATACAGTGGATGCTGCAGTGATGGGTATGATTAGAGGACAGAGACAGGTTTAGAGGGAATCAACTTAATTTGTTGGGCCATCAAGGACTTAGGAATTCAGGCAAGGTCCAAGCTGCTACTACACAAACGTTGGAGCCTTATCTTATGTCTTGTGCTTCATCTCCCAGTTAGCTTTATAAAGTTCTATTTTCTGCACGTCTCCCTGACTGCCATATCACTTATTGCTAATGAAGGTCTCCGCACATCTGAAAATAGGCTCTGAGGTATTGTGGATGCTGACTGCAGAAAATGAGAGTGCTCCACAATGTCTTCATGCTGCCCTGACTTTAACAGCACATCAAGCCCCAAAGAAAATCTTGGCAGTTTCATGTCAGGATGATGATATCTCAGGATATTATAATTAAATCCACGGATAATCCTAATGAAAACAGAATAAAAGATGGAATAAAAGGTGTTGGATATATCAGAATATTTCCATTGTATTCCATAGTGCTCATGATCTATATTTGCCAGCAGTGGCCACATATAAAGTTTTGATATGCTGGTGTGGGGTTCACTGATGATACTTGTTCTAGCTCTTCTGTCAAACTGGAGGGAAGATTTGACAATTTCTTTGGTTCTCCTAGAAATCCCTTCCTCCTTAGATACTCCTTAATAAGCTTCTACCACTAAGGGTCATAAATTTCTTATAGGCACTGTGGTTTCACACACGCACACCTTGGAGGTGGCTCAGGGCAGGGGGCTGTGTGGGTGGGAGGTACAGGAGTTCAGGCTGGAGAGTTTGAGGAGGGGCTGGAGCAAAGAGTTGAAGTGTGTGGGGGGATACAAGAGTCCAGGTTGGGGAGTGTGAGGAAAGGCTTAAGGCAGGGGGTGTGGGGTGGTACAGGAGTCAGGTTTGGGGGTAAGAGGGGCTCAGGGCAGGGGATTGGGGGCAGGAGGCTGGGGTATGTGTTTGTAGGGGGGAGTGCGGGTGAGCAAGGGTGCTATTTAGGGAGGGGGAGAGATTGAACACTCCCCCCCCCATGAGATTCATACCACAATGTTGCTTGCTGTTCCCCTTGTCTCTGTCAGGGAGTGAGAGGAAAGCTCACAGAATGGGTCACTTACTCCTCTGCCCCATGCCCTCCCCATCCAGGAGGGACTGGAATGTATGCAGGCAGGCAGGCATGCTGTGTGCTTTCTCCTCACTCCCTGACAGTCACAAAGGGGAACAGCAATGTACCCTTACAAATATTGGAGGGCAGGGGGCTACAGTCCTCCATAAATGGTGCCCTGAGGGGTTCTCAGGGCTGGGGTAGTCCCAGACCACAGTGGGTGCCTGCCCCCCAGTCAGTCCCTTTAACCTGCCTAGGTGCCTGCTGCTTAGTGCAGCAGCCTGCAGGACAGTTTCCATTGCCCATCTGGGAATGCATCGCACATACTCCTGCAGCTGAATATGCCAGCTGGCCGGCTCCTTCTTGCAGGACCAGAGCACTGGGGCACACTGGCTTACTTGCACCCCTGGGGATCACATAAAGTACATATGCAGAACAAATATTTTGCCTTAGGAATTTGTCTGAGTGTACCAAAGGTCAGCTAGATCTACAATTATATCCTTGGAAGATATGAGCTATTGACACCTTCACCTCTGTTTTAAAATGCACAAGTTGAAAATGGTGCCATGCTACCAATACATTTAACAGTCTATAAACGCTTCTATTTTTGCACCTGTACTTTTGTTTTGCTCTCTCTAGCTATTCTTCATTCCTTGATTCTAAATAATAATTGTTCCCATTATAATTAATTTAGGCTTATTGCTCCATAAAGGTGAATGATTCTTTAAAGGTGAAAAGAGGACATGCATCTGCCCTGCATAGTTTCTGATTTAAATTATAAAGTAAATGCTTTTGTTTAAATCTGGCAACATAGATTCCCCACATTTCACTCTCCTTTCCGCAAGAACACATATACCTGAAGTTTATTAGCAGGTAGAGTGGAACATTTCTGTGAAAACCTCTTTGTAAAATATTGACACTCATTACTGTTATGGGAATTATTGAGAACTCAATTTTTGCTTTTATCTTAATAGGAAATAATTGTGGAATCAAAATACCAGCTTGGCACCGAAAATGTTAGTGTTGACTTTTTAATGGTAACCACTGTTTTTGGAATAAATAGCACTTCCCTTTTCCACTATCATATGAAACAGAAGAAGTGAAGCAGGTAGATATAGTCAGTGGATCTTTTTCTAAGACTTCTGTATAAAACAGAAAATATGCTTATCAACTTCTAACAGTCCCGTTCTTTAAAAAAAGGTATTCGATGTAGCAGCTTCTGAAGTGATACAATAATTTCATTTTACACATCTAAAATAACAACTGGATCTGCGACATGAATTTCACTTAACCCATACCCTTTTTCCCTCTTTGTTGATGATTTTGATTTTGACCCTCAGTCAAATCACATTTTACCTTTAGCCACACAGTGTTTTCCTCTATATATCTTCCTGTCAGACAGAAGGCTGAGGAAATGATAAAGGGTGTTGAACATGGATTATCATGTTTCACAATGTAGATGTGTAATAAGAAAATGGCAAACAAGGCAGATTGTTCTCTTGCTGAGGACCACACTGCCTTTAATTTTAAATTCAGCAAGATCTTTCAGCTGATCAGTTTGTGAGGAGATGCATTGTCAGTCTGTCTGTTATTGTGCTGAAATAAAAGAAATGCAGTTAATATAATAGAAGGATATTGGTTATCAAACTTCATTTAAGCTAGAGCTCTGTTGATATAGATAATTGTACAGATAGACTTGAAAGTAATAGCAAAATAACTGCAGAATAAGAACAACTCACATGAATTTGGGTGAATTTCTTGAATCTTTCTTTTCATCTGTGTGTGAATAAAAACATAGGCAAAGGCCATTTGAAAAGAAACACACAAGCAAATGAAATATTTTAGATTTCCTAGGAATGCTTAGAGCAACATTTTGCTGCTTGATTTATAGCTGTCTTTGATGGCAGAATGACAGAATGACAAGGCCTACAATCCAGTAAATCTCTGGGATTGCTGTAACCACTAGTTTCACAAACTGTTAATTGAAAGTTGAACACCATTCAGGCTCAGAGGTCTATAAAATATGTAATGGTAGAGATCTGTGGGACTTCTGTTTTCCAATTATCACTACTGGACTATGGAGCCTACTAGGAAAAGGGTATGTGATGAGGAAAGAGGGACAATTAGACAGGTAAAATATATGGGCCCCGAATGACTTCCTGAATGTTTTTAATAAGACAATATTCGGGTTCAGTTTATACCATTAAAATTTGGAATGTTTGAGGGGGGTTGGATATAAATCCAAAGAGTTTATATTATTAAGAACCTAACAGCAAAGCATCTAATTTTCTCATGTTACTGGAATTTTTTTTATTTGTCCCCAACAGTACAATATATGCTCTATTTTGAGAGAGGTGAGCACACAGGTAATATTCTGGTGGCAAGGTGTTTTTCACACTTTGTACTTACCAAAATCATTGAGCATGGGTAATGAAGATCAAATAATCTTTTTAGAAACTTACATATCTTTTTCACTCATTGAATACAGGACATTTTGCATCTGTTTTCTTACAGAAACAGAATCCTTTGTCCCAATTTTCAAAATTAGAAGCGGCCAAATTAGCATATCATCACCTAGCATAAAATTTTCATACTTGGGTAACTAAAATGGGGTGTCCCCTGGAAGATTTGTATATGTTCAGCACCTCTAAAAATCAGGTAACTTGTATTTAGAGGGTCAAATATCAATTTAGTTGTCTAGACACCTAAATATTAGCAGAGTGCTAAATACGTATTTGGATGACTAAATGTAGACAATCCGGTATGAAAATTAGACCCACAGATTATAACTGATTGAATATAAATCACCCAGTACTAAATTTGGCATTTTTCATGAAACATTACGTTTTTTAATATATCAGCATTAAAATATTCAATAAATGATATAAGGAAATAATTGGCAGCCTATGGAGTTTTTGCAGTATTTTACTTAAGCATGTCCTTGTCACTGCAGAGGTCCTTGGGCACTGGTACACTCTGATCCCTCCTATTCTAGGACCATGACACACAAATGTTTAATCTCCTGTGAGCTGTAATACTTTGATCTGATTTCAGTAGTTTGGTTTAATATTTGGGTGCAGGGTGATGTTAGTTTATTTGTAATATACAGGATGTCAGATGAGGTGATATGGTAGAACTTCCTCACTTCAAAACTCTGATCGCTAAATGCCTTGTGCTGGTATTCAGTGTTCAGTTTTACTTGAATCACATGTTTCTCCACCTTCCCCCCGCCCCTGTCCTCTAATTGGATTTAATAAGCATTTATAAAGATTACTAGATCAAATATGTCTAACTGACATCAAATGTGTTTTCAGATAAAATAATCCAGACTATATGAGTTTCATGTCAGATAATCTTGAGTTGGAGCAAAATTCCAGTACTGTTCAGCCCCATGTATAATCTAGTGACTTTAAGTAGAGTTTATCAAAATTACAAACCAAAAAATGATGCCTGTTTAACTGCAGAATTCTGTCTCTCTCATTCTCCCACTCCACCTTGAGCACTGTGGTGATGAAACATGATAACATCATTGAAATATTGTTTGCTAAAGTGTAATGTCACAATTTTTCAAGGGTGACCTCTGGAGGGAGTTTTATTACTTTTTGGGAAACTAGAAATGCTTGTCCTCTCCAGGTGCTTTGTGAATATGTATGTGGTAATGTTGGGAAAAAGGTGCTGCCATCAAGTTTTTACTGCTTGGTCTAGTAACGAATGATTTAAAGAATAAAATGTTACAGAATTTTGAATTCGAGAAATTACAAAAACAGTAATCTAACTTAGTTGCTCTTGAAATAATACCTCAAGTCTACAAATACTCATTTGTTTCATATACCTTTTTACTGCTATACATGCACACACCAAGAAGTGGTTCTTTCTGTATTGTTCTTACTGTTGCTGATTGAGCCAAGTATCTGAGAGTAGTTTAGCAGCAGACTTTTCCTGAAAAAATTCAAAACCTACTATATAAACAATTCAGTCATTGCAAACCTGCTTCAACAGTATATTACTTGGTTAATGCTGATGAAAGAGATTGCTTTTTCTTACCTAATTTTAGACATAGCTACACATTTCACAGATGTTGGATTATTGTATCCTTTTGAAATACAAGAAATTTTATGAAAGGAAAATAATGGCCAACAACAGGTGTTACTGGGGAGATGCAGCCAAATAAGTTTTCTGTTGCTTTAAAAATATTTTTACAAACATATTGTGTCTTTTTACTGTTTGATCAGTTCTTCAATATGGCGTTTCTCCAAATGTCTTTGTGGTTAATTTAAAAATGTCTGAACTTTGCCCATATTTTGATTAAACCCTGCAAATATTTGACATTTTTTATTTCATGTTATAATATAACATGACAATAATACTAAAAATAACTCTCTCATTTAGTAATACTCATCTAAAATCGTAGGCTATGTCTGCACCACCAGTAAATAACTATTTTGAAATAAGCTTATTCCTCTTCACAAGCAGGGGTTATTATTTTGAAATAATAAGCCCTTTATTTCAAAATAACAGGCTTAGTAGTGTGGATGCTTGCCTTGTTATTTTAAAATAAGGGGATTTATTTTACATTCTTTACAAATTTTAATGAATGGTGCTTCACAACATTTATATATCCTATAGATAACTATAATATGTACATTACAGAGAGCTGTGATGAGGCAGGTAGAGATGACATGATGTTTCTAAGGCCACATGTTGTGAACACCACATTTCAGGAAAGATGTGGAGAAACTGGAGAAGGGCTAGAGAAGAGCAACAAAAATGATTAAAGCTCTAAAATCATGACCACTGAGGGGAGATTGAATGGATTGAGTTTGTTTAGTCTGGAAAAGAGAAGACTGAGAGGGGACATGCTCCTAAAAAGGAGTTACAAGAATGAGGGAGAAAAATATTCTCCTTCTCCTCTGATGATAGGACAAGAAACAATGGGCTTAAATTGCAGCAAGGAAGGTTTTGGTTGGACATTAGGAAAAACTTCCTAACTGCCATGGTGGTTAAGTACTGGAATAAATTGCCTTAGGAGGTTGTGGAATCTCCATCGCTAGAGCTATTTAAGAGCAGGTTAGATAGACATCTGGTCTAGATGGTGCTTGGTCCTGCCATGAGTACAGGGGACTAGACTTAATGATCTCTTGAGATTCCTTCCATATCTAGAATTCTATGATTCTATGACAAATCAGGATTGGAACCCAAGTGTCCTAATTGCCAGTTACCAGCTCTAACCATCAGCTTTCAGTCTCTCCCTCCCCCAAAATGGCAACATTATTTTCCTTTGTTGCTCTTGCAGATTTCTTCCAACAATAACAAGATACTGATTCTGACTTGCACACCTTATTTTCATGCAAAACAGCAGCAAGTGATGGGGTGAGATTGTGTCTTACCACACTTGATCAACAGCAGCTGAAACAGCTTATCAACAGGCAGAGATTGGAAACAAGAAGAATGATTTGCCCAGCAGGTTTCAGAATTCCATCAGGGCACATCTACATAGCAGGGCCAACACTGAATTAAGCTATACAACTTCAGCTACGTAAGTAGCTGAAGTTGAAATAGCTTAATTCACCTTTTGGTGCTGTCTACATAGCAGGAAGTGAAAGGAAGAACACCCTTCCTTCGATTTCCCTTACTCCTCATGAAATAAGGGTTACAGGAGTTGAAGTAAGAAATCCTCCATCTTAGCATTATTTTGAAATAATGGCTTGCCATGTAGACATGCTCTCTGTTATTTGGGAATATGGAATAACGTGAGTTATTCTGAAATAATGCTGCTGTGTAGACATAGACTCAGTTACCTCTGCCTAGATATTCATGCTCATACTGAGTTGTCATCTAACAGAGATGCAACTAAAATTAGCAAAAAGCTGGAACTAGGCAATACAAAATTTAATGGTTTCTATGCAAGAAATTAAACCGTTAGAGCCTTTTTAAAAGATAAATAGTATGCTTGGTCTTAAATGCAATGATGGAAATACTAATGCATTCTGATAGGTAGATTTCTTTATGCAAAGCAGGAAAACAGTGTTCCAAAAGAGATAAGCATTCATAATGAGTTGCCATGAACTTTTGAGCACTACATTCAGGGACTGCAGTGATGGTAGAACTTAGAAGGTAAGGTGTTTTTGTATTTAATCCATTATGCACCAGGACATTTCAAGGCATGTCTGGAGGACCATTTCATTGTTGCATATTCTTTGACTGGGCAGTCTATTTTGTATGAGCCACTCATGGATTTAAAAGCATACTGACTGAGGTCACTTCTGCCATGAATACAAATTCCATGAAAACTTTTAGTGCACTGGAAATGCATATCTGTCCCCAGTGTCACATCCTCTTCTCTCAATCTCTTCCTGCTTTTTCAGGAAGGTTACAGAGCAGAATGCATTTATTATAGAAGATGAACTACTGACATAAAATACCCCGCATGTTTCACAGAGAAAAAACATATTTTTTACATCCTGGAATATAATATCATGTGGTATTGTTCTGAGTTGTATAAGAAGGTCTCTTTTCCCACAAAATGGTGGGCCAATGTCAAAAGTGTTGAACAGTTACCCAAATGTCACATGCTTTTCGGCAGCTTACCCAAATTATTCACATTTTCTTAAGAGGCACTCAAATGGTGCAGCTTCCCTGCTGTAGTTCCCAATCCAACCAGTTCTCACAACAAGCCATCTATTTCTTTTATGTGGTAGTAGTGCTTTTTGTGATCTGTTTCTCCATCTGAGTCTCATCTGAGTTCACAGTGACTTCTGTTTCCTCCTTTGATTTCAGGAGGCCAGCTAAGAGCTCAAGTGTCTCTATACCTGGGGAGTAGGGGGGGGAAGCAGTTCTCCTTCTGGGACCATTAGGTTTACTCCTCTTGATTAACCATTGAGTTTTTGTCATGAGTAGGAGTACCTCAAAAGGAGCTTTTCTTACTTAATTTCAGCTTTGTGAGTTCCAGCCCAGGTGGAAACTGGAAATGAGGGGAGAAAAATCTTAAAAGATCAAATTTGGTTCTAAAAATTAATGCAGTTTCACACATGCTCATATCTTATCCCAAACAACTCACTCTGCCCTCAGTCAGTCCATTCCAAATCTATTATTTTCTACACTCACCTCTACATACACAAAGGGTATGTCTACACTACAGAGAAGATCAAAACTGCTGTTGTCAAATCTTCCAGGGTTTGAATTAGCAGGTCTAGTGAAGACACACTAATCTGAACTGAGAGGGGTACTCAGGTTGATGTCAGTAGTCCTGCTTCAGTGAGAAGTAAGAGAATTGAAGGGAGAGTGTTCTCCCTTCAACTTCCTGCAGTGTGGACAGTGCCAAAAGTCGAGTTAAGGTACTTCGACTTCAGCTATGTAATCTTTTCCCTGTAGTGTAGACATACCCAAATTGATTTCAGTGGGAACCAAGTTAGGCTAACTTACATTGCTTCTGAAAATAACAAGTATGTATATTCCCACACAAATAAGATTAGTTTTGAGTTGAGTGCTAGGGGACATATCCTGCCACCTTAAATTATAGAAAGCCAGGAAATAAGCAGTTTTGGCATGAAACATTTTCTGCACTCTTCTTCACCACTTTAACTATCTCCTTCTGCCATCACAGTACACATTCCACCTTCCTCCTCATCTGTCACCGGTTGCCTCTCTGTGCACTGCTTTCATAGAAACACGTGGTAAGGTATGGTTAAATGATGTCCTTTATTAAATCTTTCCTAAAAGATTCCGTTTACAATTTCTTGGCTGGCTCCTTTTTTCCAAAACTGTTTCTTCCGTTCTTAGCTAAAACTCTAAGAGTGCATCTACATTGCAACCATAGCTTGAAATAAGCTACTCAATTTGAGTTTTGCAAATTGCGTATCTTATTTTGAGTCAATTTCAAAACAGCTTATTTTGAAATTTGGCGCTGTCTACACAGCACTTATTTTGAATAAACCGCTATTCTGAAATGTTCCTTACTCCTTGTAGAATGACGTTTACAGGGACATTGCAATAGAGAGCCCGTTATATTTCAAGATAATGGGCATGCTCAAAAGATGCAGAATAGCTATTTTGGGATACCTCTGGTATCCTGAAATAGCACTGCAGTGTGGACGTAGCCTAAGAATGGATCTACTAACCAGTTGTGAGGATAGGAGGAAAAAACTCCATAATTATACACCGAGCCGGTCGTCGTGGTACATGTTGGTACCAATGACATAGGGAAGGGTAGAAGAGATGTTCTGGAGGCCAAATTTAGGTTACTAGGAAAGAGACTGAAATCCAGAACATCTTTGGTGGCATTCTCTGAAATGCTTCCAGTTCCACGCGCAGGGCCAGATAGACAGGCAGAACTTCAGAGTCTCAATGCGTGGATGAGACGATGGTGCAGGGAAGAGGGGTTTAGATTTATTAGGAACTGGGGACACTTTTGGGGTAGGGGGAGCCTATACAGGAATGATGGGCTCCACCTAAATCAAGGTGGATCCAGACTGCTGGCATTAAACATTAAAAAGGTCGTAGAGCAGTTTTTAAACTAAGAGGTGGGGGAAAGCCGATTGGTGCGGGGGAGCACCTGGATCGGACGGAGACTTCTCTTACACGAGGCTCCATAGATAGGGATTCCCTAGAAGTTAGTCAGATAGGGAACGTGGGAAATAATATATGGGCAAGATCAGATGTGAAACAATCGTGCATAAAAAAATCCAATGTGTCTGTGAAAGGCGGACATATAAATAGTGGTAGTTTTCTAACATGCTTTTACACTAATGCTAGGAGTCTGTCTAATAAGATGGGTGAACTGGAGTACCTCATATCAAAGGAGGAAATTGACATAATAGGCATCTCAGAAACATGGTGGAATGAGGACAATCAGTGGGACACTATCATACCGGGATATAAATTATATCGGAAAGACAGAACAGGTCGTGCGGGTGGCGGAGTGGTACTATATGTGAAGGATAATATAGAATCAAATGAAGTAAAAATCCTAAAGGAATCAAAATGTTCCATAGAATCATTATGGATAACAATTCATTCCTCTAATATGAATATGGCATTAGGAATATATTACCGACCACCTAACCAGGACAGTGATAGTGATGCTGAAATGATAAGGGAGATTAGAGAGGCTACCAAAATAAAAAACACAGTAATAATAGGAGATTTCAATTATCCCCATATTGATTGGGTGCATGTCACCTCAGGACGGGATTCAGAGATTAAATTTCTTGATGCCTTAAATGACTGCTTCTTGGAGCAGCTAGTACAGGAACCCACAAGGGGAGAGTCGATTCTCGACCTAGTCTTGACTGGAACGCAGGATCTGGTCCAAGAGGTAACTGTTACTGGACCGCTTGGAAATAGTGACCACAATATAATAACTTTTAATATTCCTGTGTTGGGAAGAACACCGCAGCGGTCAAACACTCTGGCATTTAATTTCAAAAAGGGGAATTACACTAAAATGAGGAAGCTAGTTAAACAGAAACTAAAAGGGAGAGTAATTAAACTAAAATCCCTGGAAGCTGCATGGGAACTGTTTAAAGACACCATACTTGAGGCCCAACTTAAATGTATACCCCAAATAAAAAAACACAGTAAGAGACCTAACAAAGAACCACCATGGCTAAACAGCCATGTTAAAAAGGCAGTGAGAGAGAAAAGGGCAGCTTTTAAAAAGTGGAAGTCAAATCCTAGTGAGGAAAATAGAAAGGAACATAAACACTCCCAAATTAAGTGTCATAATGTAGTAAGAAAAGCCAAAAAAGAGTTTGAGGAACAGCTAGCCAAAAATTCAAAAAATGATAGTAAAATGTTTTTTAAATACATTAGAAGCAGGAAGCCCGCTAAAAAAGCAGTGGGGCCCTTGGATGATAAAGATATAAAAGGAGCGATCAAGGAAGACAGTGCCATTGCGGAGCGATTAAATGATTTCTTTGCTTCAGTCTTCACGGCTGAGGATGTTACAGAGGTTCCTAAATCTGAGCCAGCCTTTTTAGGTGACAAGTCTGAGGAACTCACTCAGATTGAAGTGACATTAGAGGAGGTTATGGAATTAATTGATAAGCGGAATAGTAACAAGTCTCCGGGACCAGACGGCATTCACCCAAGGGTTCTGAAAGAACTCAAATGTGAAATTGCGGAGTTATTAACAGTGGTTTGTAACCTATCCTTTAAATCCACTTTGGTACCAAATGACTGGAAGATGGCCAATATAACACCAATATTTAAAAAAGGCTCTAGAGGAGATCCTGGCAATTATAGACCGATAAGTTTAACATCAGTACCAGGCAAATTAGTAGAAACACTAGTAAAGAGTAAAATTGCAAGGCACATAGAAGAGCACGAATTGTTGGGCAAAAGTCAGCATGGTTTCTGCAGAGGGAAGTCGTGTCTAACTAATCTGTTAGAATTCTTTGAAGGGGTTAATAAACATGCGGACAAGGGGCACCCAGTGGATATAATATACCTAGATTTCCAGAAAGCCTTTGACACGGTCCCACACCAAAGGCTTTTACGTAAATTAGGTGGTCATGGGATAGGAGGAAAGGTCCTTTCATGGATCAAGAATTGGTTAAAAGACAGAAAACAAAGGGTGGGAATAAATGGTAAATTTTCACAATGGAGGAGGGTAACTAGTGGTGTTCCCCAGGGGTCAGTACTGGGACCAATCCTGTTCAACTTGTTCATCAATGATCTAGAAAATGAGGTAAGCAGTGAGGTGGCCAAGTTTGCAGATGACACAAAGTTGTTCAGGACAGTCAAAAGCAAAAGGGATTGTGAAGAACTACAAAAAGATCTCAGCAAACTGAGTGATTGGGCAGCAAAATGGCAAATGAAATTTAATGTGGGTAAGTGTAAGGTAATGCATGTTGGAAAAAATAACCCAAATTACACGTACTACATGATGGGGTCAAATTTAGCTACGACAGATCAGGAAAGGGATCTTGGAGTTATAGTGGATAGTTCTATGAAGACATCCACGCAGTGTGCAGCGGCAGTTAGTAAGGCAAATAGGATGTTAGGAATGATTAAAAAAGGGATAGATAATAAGACAAAAGATATCATACTTCCCCTATATAAAACTATGGTACGTCCACATCTCGAGTACTGCGTGCAGATGTGGTCTCCTCACCTCAAAAAAGATATATTGGCATTAGAAAAGGTTCAGAAAAGGGCGACTAAGATGATTAGGGGCTTGGAAAGGGTCCCATATGGGGAGAGGCTAGAGAGACTGGGACTTTTCAGTTTGGAAAAAAGGCGATTGAGGGGCGATATGATAGAGGTATATAAAATCATGAATGGTGTGGAGAAAGTGATTGTAGAAAAATTATTTACCTTTTCCCATAATACAAGAACTAGGGGACACCAAATGAAATTGATGGGTAGTAGGTTCAAAACTAATAAAAGGAAATTTTTCTTCACACAGCGCACAGTCAACGTGTGGAACTCCTTGCCCGAGGAGGCTGTGAAGGCCAGGACTCTATTAGGGTTTAAAAAAGAGTTTGATAAATTTTTGCAGGTTAGGTGCATAAATGGCTATTAGCCAGGGATAAAGTATGGTGCCCTAGCCTTCATAACAAGGGCAGGAGATGGATGGCAGGAGATAAATCACTTGATCATTGTCTTCTGTTCTCCTTCTCTGGGGCACCTGGCATTGGCCACCGTCGGCAGATGGGATGCTGGGCTCGATGGACCTTTGGTCTGACCCAGTATGGCCATTCTTATGTTCTTATGTTCTTATGTTCATGTTCCCTAAAAAATCTGGTTTCTGCTTGAAAATAGATCAGAGAGGTATATATGATATTCTATATACTATTAAGAAAATGTTTTAAGTATATTGCTTAGCTCTTGAAAGAAGTGATATTTTTAATGACTTCTAAGGCAGACTGTACAATATTGGGATTTTAATCTTTTATCCAATAACAGCAAATATGTTGCAAGTTAACTTCTATATTTATAAAAAAGAATTTTTGCCAACTGATTGAAGTTTATGAAAATATACATTGTTTCCCATTGAATTAGTCTTGTCAACATGTATTCTTCTCCTTTGAAATGTAGTCAAAGAACCTTGGTTATTATACAAAGAGAAGGGAGAATTAGACTTAATTAAATAAGCCATGTAAGATAATATATACAGCTATAAAAAGGTTGAAGTTTTGCTGACTTTGGTATTGCCAAAGATTTTTTAATTAGCTAACATTTGTATAAAAGGTACTTTTAATTCAGTTGAAACAGCAAAAAATGGACTTTTTTACTTTTGAAACCAAAAGTTGCAAAACTACAGATAATACTAATATTGAGAAGAGTTTATCTCTCTAGTAGGTAAATTACTGTATTATACTGTCTACTGAGTGCTAGCAATCAGTAGATGAAATTGTAGAGTAAGTTTCGGTATTGGTAGATAGATAGGGAACAGAGTGAAATCTACTTTTTCAGGACCAGATTGTGACAGTCTTAATCATGCTGTTTAATAGCTTTCAACTTAAGTCCCATTCACTTCAGTGGGACTATTGGAAAAGTAAGGGATTTCTCAATATGAGTAAGGGCACATCTGCACAGCAGGGCTAAACTCAAAATAAACCTGTCACAGGTGTTTGTCTATTCTTCTCTTAAAAGTCTCCAATGATGGAGATTCCACAAACTCATTAGGCAATACATTTCAGTACTTAACCGCCCTAACCATAAGGAAGTTTCTCCTAGGGTACATCTAGACTACAGGCTTCCGTCGACAGAAGTTTTGTCGACAGATTCTGTCGACAAAACTTCTGTTGACAAAGAGCGTCCAGACTACATCGCTTTGTCAACAAAGCGATCAGCTTTGTCGACAAAGAGCGTCCAGACTGCGGGACGCTCTGTCGACAGAAGAAGGCACCCGGAAGTGCTTCTGAAAGGTCACAGGGACAGCCTTAAAGCCAGGCACTGCTGCATGCTCTCTGCAGAGACACGTGCTTAAAGGGATCCTCCTGGACAGCCATTGCTCTGCTCCTGCTTCTGGCTTGCCTACCTCCTTGAGGGAAAACAAAGCTGCTGCAGTTTTTTTGGTTCTGGTTGCCCTGCTTTCTCGAACACCACAGCAGTTTATTTTCTGGTTTGTCTGTTTGTCTGTTTGTTTGTTTGTTTGTTTGGGTTTTGGCTTTTTTGGTTTTTTGTTTGTTTGTTTGTTTGTATTTTTGTTCTTTTGTTTGTTTGTTTCTTTTGTTCTTTTGTTTGTGTGTTATTTTGGCTTTTTTGGCCATGGAGCCTGAGCTGCCCCTGGGCAGGCGATGGCCCCACACCGTGCTGCTGGAAGTTCTGCTGCATGCTCAGGAGAGCATGATGACCTTGGCGGCAGAGCTGGATTCTGAGCCCAGCTTTGAGCCCCTTGCTCAGGCTGCAGCCCTGCTACCCTTGCCCCCAAACTTGTTTATGGAGAGATGAGTTTGGAGGCTGAACACCAGTTCTGACTGGTGGGACTGGCTAGTGCTGCAGCAGTGGGACGACGACCAGTGGCTCCGAAACTTCTGGATCGGAAGGCCACCTTCCAGGAGCTCTGTGCCTGGCTTGCCCGTGCCCTGCAATGCCAAGACACCCACTTGCGGCCTGCCATCCCCCTGGAGAAGCGCGTTGCTATTATGCTGTGGAAGCTGGCCACCCCCAACAGCTACCACTCCATGGGGCATCAGTTTGGTGTGGGGAAGTCTACCGTCAAGGCTGTCTTGATGGAGGTAAGTCACTCTCAGGGGACAGTCCAGGGGAGCAGTCAGGACCAGGCACAGGGAATTGGGGATGGGTGGCAGAGGTAGAAGCCCTCTCGACTTCACCCTGCCATGGTGTGGGGGGCAGGGGGTGGGGGAGAGGTTGTCTGAGGGGGGGGGCTCTTGGGGTCTGGGAGGGGAGGGAGGGGAGCACCTCTCATCAGCTGAGCCAACCCCTCTAATGTCCTGTTCTGTGTGTTTCTATTTGTCCCTTTATGCAGGTGGTCACGGCCATCAACTCGGAGCTGCTTCACAGGACCATCCGCCTGGGAAACCTGGATGCCATCGTGGCTGGATTTGTGTCACTGGGTTTCCCCAACTGCGGTGGAGCACTCGACGGGACGCACATCCCCATCCGCGCACCGCCCCATCGAGCAGCCCAGTATATTAATAGAAAGGGCTACTTTTTGATGGTGCTGCAGGCCCTGGTTGACTACCAGGGACAGACATTTCACAGACATTTGTGTCGGGTGGTCAGGCTGGGCACTCGATGCCCGTGTATTCCAGAACTCATACCTGAACCTCAGGCTTCACGCTGGGGCATTTTTCCCGTACAGAAACTTGGCAGTGGGGGATGTGCAGATGCCTATATGCATCGTGGCAGATGCGGCCTACCCCCTTATACCCTGGCTCATGAAGCCCTACACCAGCCACCTGGATGCGAGCAGGGAACTCTTTAACTCCCGCCTGAATCAGGCTTGCTACCAGGTGGAGTGCGCCTTTGGGCGTCTGAAGGGCAGGTTTAGATGCTTTCTCACTCGGCTGGACATGGGGGAACACAACATCCCCGATGTGGTTGCAGCATGCTGTGTGCTGCACAACCTGGTGGAGAGGAAAGGGGAGGCCTTCGTCCCTGCATGGAGGACACAGACTGAGATGGAGGGGAGGCAGTTTGAACAGCCCCGGACAGCTGCCATCCGGCAAGCCCACCAGTCGGGACTGCAAATCTGAGAAGCCCTGAGGGAGCAATTCTCCCAAGGAGGCCGCTGAGTTTCCCCAGGGCCTTCAAAATGTGGGATTGCCCCTTGCCCCCCGGTGCCTTCCTCCCCAAAACCCCTCCTGGCCCCACTGTCACACATTGTACTCATTCCTCACACTCTGAGAACGGGGACAGGTGGTGGTGAAAACTTTTGTCCAGTTTCTTTCACTGTTGCTCTTGGCACAAAATAAAATAAATAACTCTTTTGTTCAGAGAAAATAAAAAACTCTTTTTTTCTTAGAAAATAAACTGTTTGCAAACAAAATAAAGTGCGTCCCTCAGTTGCTGTCACTGGTGGGAAGGGGGAATGTCAACCAGGAAGAGGGGTGGGAAGCTCAGGGCTGAGGGGGCTGCCTGGAGGAAGAGCCCCTGGCACTTTGGCTCCGGAGGCCTTGTCGCATCCAGCTGTGCATGCGGGCTGCCACAGCAGGGGGCTGGGCAGGAGGTGGGTCTGGACCTGGGTCTGGGATGGCAGGGGCTGAGGGAGGGGCAGGGGCTGAGTGTGGGGAGGCTGAGGAGGAGGGGCAGGACTAGGCACAGGACCGGGGAAGGCCATGGCCTCCCGGATTGCAGCGCAGATGTCCCTGCGCTGCTGGGCAAATTCGTCCAGCAAGCGCTGGCACCACTCGGCCTCTGCCTCCAGCCTCCTCTCCATTGTGTCCTGCATCCTTTGCAGGGCTTCAATGTGCTGGCGCACCAGGTCTAAGTAGGTGTGCCAGTGCCAACGGGTTCCCTGCGGCTATCTGGGTGGTGGGGCAGTTGTGGTGCCCCCCTCCTGGTCAGCTGGTCCGGCTGTGGAGGAAAAGAGGGAAAAGTCATCAGTCATGCATGCTCACCCTTTCCCTGAGAGGGCATGCCCTCCTTCTTGTCAGAAGGCATGCCCTCCTTCTTGTCAGAAGGTCAGAGGCTGCTCATGTGCATCTCAGCAAGGCATGGTGTGGCCTGGCCCACAGCCACGGCCTCCCTGTAGCCCAGAAGGTGTGCAGACCACCATCCTGCCCCCCCTCACACACACCCCATGGCTGAGCAGCACAGACAAGTGTCAGGCCACGGTTGGGGTTCCCGCAGAGTACTGAGAGGCCTGCAGCTGTGAGGCAATCCTGGCGTCCCTGCCCCTGGCATCACTGCCTGCAGGAGCAGGTGGTACCTAGCAGCCGTGCGGGTGCAGGGGTAGGATGGCCCTCTGTTAGCCAGTGGCTGGGGTAGTGAGTGATCTGTGAGCCCTATCCCACCCGAGTCTTTAGCTGCTAGGACAGAGTCCCTTCGCAGCAGGCAGCCAGGGAGGTTGACAGGCGTCCCAAAGATACACCCAAGTCTTTGACTGCTAGAACAAAAGTCCCTTCACAGTGGGCAACCAGGGAGGCTGACGGGTGCCCCAAGGTGGTACAGAGAGAACTCGTTACACCCGAGACTTCGACTGCTAGGACAAAAGTCCCTTTCCATCGGGCAGCCAGGGAGGCTGACAGGTGCCCCAAAGAGTCTGCCCCATGGAGGCGGCACGACTCAACGCTCAGCTCTTACTGCATTTACCCCTGACCGGCTATGGTTCTTTTGATTGTGTTCAGTTCTGTTACAGCAACAGGAGGAGTCAGGTTAAAGCTTAAACAGTTACTATTTTATTGTTACAAGGGAAGCTTAGCTGTTAAATGTTACTGCTGTGTTACAGATAACACAGCCACTACAAAAGACAAGACAGAAAATACAATGAAAAGTCACTTAAAGGTACCATGAAATCCTTTTGGTTCTCTGAGCTCTTATTGAATGCGCACAAACAGACACCTAGCAGGTATATTCTCACCCCTGCGATCCTTACTCCGGCGAAGCCAGCGTTTCTCTCAATCCCAATGGGAAGCAGTCGATACGAGATGAAGGTGTCCCTAAAGTCTCGGGGGTCCAAGACCGCCTGACCAGCAGGTATATGGGTGGATCTCCAATTAGAGTGGGGCACAGGACCCCACTTTATACCCCTGTGGTCACGTAGACGCGTCTCTTGTCATTAAAATGCCAATTAAGTTGGAACGTCTTTGTGACGCCCATTCCCACAGGGGGTCTAAAGCTTAATTTGCACCTGTGAGGTGGAGGTAACTAAATCATTAGGGCCGGACATTCTTTCTGATGGGGCGGCAGATTCCTCTTCTGGGACGGTGTGGAGGCGTATCAATTACTGGTACCAGCCAAAGGCAGCCCGAGGCCCCGATTGCTTGCTGGCCCAATTGCCACTGTTATCTGGTTCCTGTCTAGCATGCAGGGCCATTATCATTCCAGCACCTCTGGAGGCCCTGTAGCCTTTGAAGACAGAGTTTCGTTCTCAAGGATTCTCTCTCCCAAGGATGTCGGAGGGGGGAGGGGAGAGGGAGAGGGAGAGGGGGGGTTTCTGTCTGGCTACACCCTCCCTGAGGGCGGCCATGGGTGTGCCCCTCTTCCCCTCCAGCTATGATCAGCATGACATGTCACAGCACTGCATCATCCCCTTTGCTCCCACCTGCCCTGCCCCGTGTTGTGGTGGACCCTCACGGCACTCACATCCTGATGTTCCCTCCCTGGTGTCCGAAGTTGCCTGGGAGGCCTCCTGGGTTTGGGTGTCTGGGTCCTGGGTCCTGGGTCCTGGGTCCTGGGTCAGGGTTGCTGTGCTCCTGCTGGTGGTGGTGTCTTCCTCCTCCTCCTCCTCCTGTTGGAGCTGCTGGTGTTGTGCTGGGGTGTCACCCTGGAGTTGTGGCCGCTGCTGACCAGGGGTCTCCAGCCCAGACTCCACTAGCCGCTCAGGAGGCAGGGGTTCCCCTGTCCCCAGGATCTGGTTGATCTCCTTATAATACGCACAGTAGTGCTGTGCTTCCCCAGAGCGGGAGCTGCGCTCACAGGCTCGAACATACCCCTGCCGCAACTCCTTAACTTTTGCCCTGACCTGCTCCAGTGTGCGAGGCTGGTGACCCTTCTTGGTAAGGCCTTCTGCCATTCGTCCATAAATGTCCGCATTCCTTCTCTTGATGCACTGCATGGCCTGGAGGCACTCCTCCTCATCCCAGAGCCCCAGGAGGGCTTTTATTTCTGGGCCAGACCAGGAGGGTGCCCGGCACTTGGTGCCCCGGGAGTCTCAGGGGGATGAGTCCCTGGAAGGGCCAGGGGGGTCTTGGGGGGCTTGTCCCTGGGACATGTCTCCTGAGTGTCCCTACCGGGAAGAGCTATGCTGTCAGGGTCCTCTCTGGACCTGGCTTGTTTCCAGAGTGCTGATCCTGGGTTCCTGTGCCTTTTAAAGATGGCTGCAGGCAGGAACACTAGAGTTGAAAGCTGTGGCAGGAGTGTCCACCAGGGGTTCTTCCTGGAGACCTTTTCTGTCGACATAATTTCTCCCCTGCGTCCATACTTACCTTTTGTCAACAGAACTCTGTCGACAAAGGAGTTATTCTTTGTAGAATGAGGTTTACAGCCATCGACAAAATTGCTGAGTTATGTCAACAGAACTCGACGGCAGTGTGGACGCAAGTATAGTTTTGTCGACAAAAGTTCACTTTTGTCGACAAAACCCTGTAGTCTAGACACACCTCTACTGTGCAACCTAAAACATCCTTCCTGTAATTTTAGGCCATTTCTTCTTGTCCTATACTAAGAAATTAAGGAGAAAATTTTCCAACTACCTCCTTGTTAATAACCTTTTATATACGTCAAAACTGTTACCATGTCCCCACTCAGTCTTCTCTTCCCTAGACTAATCCACCCAATTGTTTTCAGTCTTCCCTCATAGGTCGTGTTTTCTAGAACTTTAATAATTTTTGTTGCTCTTCTCAGGGTGATTCATCATTAGCACACCAAGATGTTTCCCTTTGATATAGGCTAGATCACAGTCTGATGATCTAGCCCTTTATGGGGTCATACAGTTAAAGGAACCACATAAGAAGATTGGTTCCTTATGTGGAGAAGGAACCACATAAGAAGACTGCTAGTCATGAAGATGGTTTTAAAAAAGTCTAAGGTATTTAGGCATACCCATCCCATTAAATGGTAATGGCATTGGTGCATCTAAATCCAGTAGGGGCTTTTGAAAAGTTTTCCCCACAGTGTTTAATGCATTGCAAGAAGGTGTGCAAATCTCATATTAAGGGGTTCAGTATAAGAATCTAACTAAAACAGAATCAAATATATATACATATATATAGTATAGTTAGTGCAGATTAAACTGATAGGGTAGGTGTTTTACAAGTCCTTTGTAAATAAATCTCCCAACATTCCCTATTAAACAAATATAAATACATTTTGTTTTTATCAATGAGAAGGTTACTAAGAAAATATCCATTGTACATACTTAAACCTAAACATACTCTTTGGCTCTGTATTTAATTAGTGCACTCACTTACTGTTTAGAGAAAATGTTATTGGTGCACTATCACCAGTTATGAAAGAGCACTGACTTTCTTGCGGCTTGTTGTATCATTTTTGTGTATTACACTAAAAAGCCCAGATCAGACAGGAAGGCATCTCATCTGAGAGAAGAGCTTAGCATTTTCTTGAGGATTCTTAGACAAGGGAAAAGAAATGCATATGTGCTACCTGGAACAAGGGTGTGGTGGGCGCTGCAGTGCAGCCTGACTTGAAGTGGTGTCCATTATATACAGGATCTAGAGTTTGGCTCAATAGCTAACAGCACCCTTACTATAATAATTATTTTATAATTTTTATTAGCACCCTTGATTAAATCTCACATTTAAAAAATGTGCTGATCATTGCAAGAAAGTGGAGAAATCCCCCATCACTTCCATCCCCTTCTACAACAGCACTGAACAATCAGGGATTTAAGTGGAGCGTGTCAGACCCATTTAAAAAAAGACTGAGCTGGTTTGCTAAGGAGCACACTTCGATCATCATTTTACTTCTGCTTCTGGATTTGGAGGGAAACCTTATCACCCCCGCCACAAACACTTTTTTCAGACTACTGCAAACACTCTGAACAATTGACTGGGCTCAGTCTGGCAAGGTGTTGTGTACTCTGCCTCAAGCCCACTGAAACATGTAGGGGCTGAGCCATCTGTTACTGATGTCAGTAGAAGATTTTCCTCTGCAGGAGTTGGATCAGACCCTTAGAGCATGTGAATAATTTAAAGCAAATGAATAGTCCCAGTAACTTCAAAAGTTGAACACCTGGGCTACATCTAGACTGGCATGAATTTGCGCAAATGCTTTTAACGGAAAAGTTTTCCGTTAAAAGTATTTGCGCAAAAGCGTCCGTGCCAATCTAGACGCGCTTTTGTGCAAGAAAGCCCTGATCGCCATTTTAGCCATTGGGGCTTTTTTGTGCAAAACAAAACTGAGCTGTCTACACTGGCCCTTTTGCTCAAAAGGTTTTGCGCAAAAGGACTTTTGCCCGAATGGGAGCGTCAAAGTATTTGCGCAAGAAGCACTGATTTCTTACGTTAGAACGTCAGTGCTCTTGCGCAAATTCAAGCGGCCAGTGTAGACAGCTGGCAAGTTTTTGTGCAAAAGCAGCTGCTTTTGTGGAAAAACTGGCCAGTCTAGACACAGCCCTGTTGCTCAAGTGTTTCACTGGATCGGGGCCAGATTGCCCAACATCTTGCTGTATGGATTACATTAAAAGGGACACTGGACTGACCTACCCTCTGATCTAATATGGCTTACCCAATGATCCAAGAAGACCAAAAGGGAGTGTTGTCTCACTTGACGTAGACTTAGAATGACTCTAGAGTCAAATTATGCTCTCATTTACTCCTATGCAGGCCCATTAACACCAATAACCTTGAGCAAATCTAACTGAGGGAACAATCTGTCCAGTAACCTCTTGTCTGTCTCAGTTCACTAATCTACACAATAGATAAAATAATACATATGTACTTTTCAGCAGTTTTGTGGGATTTAATTAACTCGTGTTGAGGCTCCTCAGAATATAGACATTCTGTGGGAACAGACCCAACAATTTGGATCTATATAGACAGATTCATTGAGTAAACTAAGGTCTGTACAGATCTGGGGTCTTCCCACACTGATCTAATTGCAGAATAGGGCCAATGGCCAATGCTCTCAAAAATGACGAGATTTTTGGTTGTGCCACTGTTTTGGGTGCCCAGCTTCAGATCCCCGAATGTACTGAGGACCCACCATCTGAAAATCAAATCCCTCAGAAGTACCCCATAAACTGAGGCATGTATACAATAGTTACAAAAACCTTCTAACCATTATATTTAGAGTCTATATTAAAAGCAGATTATAACCATTGATTTATTTTATTCATAGACCTTACACTGGTCACAAAACAAGTGCTAGCTTTTTGCATCAGTTATTAATCTACTAAAAGGTTTGCAAATTAAACTCCCTGCTTTTGTATTAGTATACACTGGTTATGAGGTCTCGACATTGGGCTGCAGTTCTCTTGCTGCACTATTAGAACTTATCTTTAAAAGTGCTATTTGGATTGGGAGGTCTATTTACCCTTGGTAATTTCCAGGCTTCTACTGAGAACAAAAATCGGAGTTATGAATACACACTGATAGGAAGATACACTCCTCATCCTTAATGAAACACAGAACTCTGTGTTTCACAATGAGAAAAGTAATGACTGCTTTTGGCAGCCTAATAACTTACCTCCTAAATGTGAGTTTAAAAAAAAGCTAATGAAATGCTTGAATCCCTACCCAAACTATTCACACTCCTGGTGCTCACCGTTAGCTTTCAGAGCAGAGATAAACATCTTTGTAAAAGGTATAGAATTCAATACATATTATATCATTCCCATTCATCTAGTAATTGTGAAAATTGGACAACTTTCACACCTCTTAAATGTATAAGAAAAATCAAAAGAGATTTGCCTTTTTGTTATAAACTGGTAGTGCAATGTGAGAGGAGTTAAATAAGATAATACTACTACTTACTTTATCATAGATCTTATGGCATTAGTCAAAGGAAGGTAAATATCATTAGAATCATTTGATGAGGTAGACTTATCACAATGACCCCAAAAGGTGAATTAGGCCAGGAAGGCCCAATAAAGCTATTAAGCAGCAAAATAGGGGGAGAGATTTGGGCTTTGAGGAGGATGTTAATTGGAAGAAATCCCTGTGAGGGAACATGTGGGTCTTACATAAAGCCAGGAGACTAGCAACAGAGGAAGGCTGCGGGATGATCAGTGGCAGTCGCTCTCCCTCAGGTAAGGGAGAGGAAAGGAAGGGTAGTAATCCCTGAAACCTGGTAGATCCTATGATAGAGGAGTCTGACTAGGAAAAATGGAAGCAGTCCAGGGGTGAGAATAATAAGGTTTGGGAAGCTGCAAACCTTCACTGCTTGGTAGAGGGATTTGGACTGGAACCCAAAGTAGAGGCTGGCCCTGAGTTCCCCTGTCAAGTACTGCCAGGTGTTACTGTTTGGGGGCAGTAAATTAGACTGACTGGATCACCATGGGAGGGACAGGATTGCGGGGTGGGGGGGAGGGCAGACATGAAGACTGCTTGAATCCACTTGAACAAAAAGATTTTAAAGGATTCCACCCCAGAAGGGAGAACCACTGAGTGAACTGGATAGAGGGCCACAGAGTCATGAAGACTCCTGGAGCAAGAGAGGAACTGCAGAGTGAGAGAGAGAGAGTGTGTGTGTGTGTGTGTGTGTGTGTGTGTGTGTGTGAGTGAGTGAGAGAGAGAGAGAGAGAGAGAGAGAAACAGCAGGAAGGGGAGGGTTCATCTGGCAGAGGTAAGAGCTAATCCCTGGAACAGCAGGGGGAGGTGCTGTTGATGGTGAGTAGCAATGGTGCCCCATGATACACTCCAGTTTTAAGAAGGAAAGGTATTTTGAAGTGGAGAAATTTCTTTCACCTCTCCCTTTAACAATTTCAATGTACAAGACTCTCAAACACTACAATGAGTCTAGAAAATTCAGCTGATAAGATAATGTTTAAGTAGTAGTAGTAACATTTTATTTAGGATTTGCCTATATTAAGAACTGATGTAACTAAATCTATTAGAGCTATTAGAAAAAAATGTAAGAATATTAAAGAATTCTGACTATTTTAATTTTATTTTTCACCTAATTGCTTTTTTGTGAAAAATCACAAATTTCCCCCAGATTTGGTTTGGGGGAAAAAAGGAAAGGAAAAAAGAACAAAAGAAAATGTTTCAATTTACAGTTTTTGAATTAGGAATTACCTTTCCCAGTCTATTTTTTTTTTTCTTCCTTTGACAAATGGAGAAAAATGGAAAAAAGGGAAGATGGAAAAGGGACAGAAAGGATTAAATAAAACAACTCATTTTTTGTCTGTTTTTCGGGGGGGCGGGGGAGGGGGCGAGGGTTCCTGGAAAAATAACTTAAATGAAACATTACATTTTTGAAAGGACTATTTTTTTCACTGAAAAAATAATTTCCAATGAATTTTTTTCACCAGCTCCAAAATTGCTGTAATGCAAACCCCTAATTGTACAAAGGTTTCATGCACAAGAATTTGGCTTTCAAGAGAGTTAGCTTAATTTGGAAATGTATGGATTTGCATATGGGTAACTAATCAATTTTACAGGATTCTTTAATGTACACAAAGCCTCGCAATGTTTTAAAACAGTTCCCTAGGTATTCTTTGAATATATCTTCAAATTAACTTTTTTCCCTGTAAAACAAAACAGATAAGGAAAAATGGAAATAGAAACTATTTTTCCAAAATAACAAATTGCCTCCCGAATTGATTTAGCACGCAGACAATAAGAATAGCATGAAATACACCAAGAAACACATCTATTGGGGTTCATATCTAGCATGATAATCCAGGCAGACTAAAGTGACCCAAAAGACTATAAGATAACATGATTCAGGTGAGGAAGAATAAAATTCTGGAATAAGACACCTGAAATTAAGTCCATGTCTCTCACCAGCTGATCCTCTGAGAAGGTCAAAAGAGAGAAAGAAGAAATTTATGCAGAAATATGCTATTTTTATATCATATAATCGGACCTTGATGTGCTATTTCAATGAGCTTTCTATATAGATGAACTTTTGTAGAGTTTCAGTCCATCAACTTGATTCTTATTTAAACTGAGGTTCATACTACATTACTCTGGCAGTATAAAAGTGACTTAAAGTGCACAGAAATTATATTTAAACTCACCCTTCTCTATCATGCTTCAGAGTAAAGGAACCTTAGTTTAGTTAAGAAGTAGCCTTTACATGCATGTTTCCTTTGCTTTGGTGAGAGGTGCACCCCCTCCACAAAATCATATTTTTATACTGAAGAAATTTCAAAATTTGGTTTTGCCCAAAATTTGTATGAAAAATCAAAATATCAGAATCAAATTTTCATGGGAAATTATCAAAATGAAACATTTTTATTAGATCAATATGGTCTTGTGAAACAGTTTGACTTTCTGTAAACCACATTTTCAAATGGAAAACAATTCCCTGGGAAAAAATTTAAACAGTTCTAGTTTTAGACTGATTTTCTCTGTTGGAGCATTAAATTTTCAACTAATGCAAATCAGTTTTTTAATTAGTGCTGTGTCGACTTCCATTCAAACTGCTCCAAAGAGTTGAAAAGTCATCCTCTCAATGTGTGATGAAAGAAAAAGTATCGATAAGTTAACCTACCTGGGACTCTCATCAAAAGAGAGATAGACTAAGGAGCATTCTTTCACAAGGCATGTTTATTGCAACACTGTGGTTTGATGGACACATGCCAAATGCCTAATGCCTACAAATGAGAAACATGTTCAAAGGATTTAAGGGCAGAACATGATTCTCCATCTCTTTTTCTGTGATACTTTCATAACCATCTATGAATCATAGTTTAGTTGGAATGAAACAGGATTCTAGAACTGGGTCCGGATTTAATGCGTCCGAGGGTACTAAGGAAGTTGGCAAATGTCATTACAGAGCCTTAGGCCATTATCTTTGAAAACTTGTGGAGATCGGGAAAGATCCCAGATGACTGGAAAAAGGCAAATGTAGTGCCCATCTTTAAAAAAGGGAAGAAGGACAATCCAGGGAACTACAGACCAATTAGCCTTACCTCATTCCCCAGAAAAATCATAGAAGGGATCCTCAAGGAATCCATTTTGAAGCACTTGGAAGAGGGGAAAGTGATCAGGAATAGTCAACATGGATTCAGCAAGGGCAAGTCGTGCCTGACCAATTTGATTAGCTTCTGTGATGAGGTAACTGGCTCTGTGGATATGGGAAAGGTCTGTGGATGTGATATATCTTGACTTTAGCAAAGGTTTTGATACCGTCTCCCACAATATTCTTGCCAGCAAGTTAAGGAAGTATGGATTGGATAAATGGACTGTAAAATGAATAGAAAGCTGGCTAGACTGTCAGGCCCAACAGGTAGTGTTTAACGTCTCAATATCTGGTTGGCAGTTGGTTTCTAGCAGAGTGCCTCAAGGATTGGTTCCAGGGCTGGTTTTGTTCAACATCTTTATTAATGACCTGGATGAGGGGATGGATTGCACCCTCAGCAAGTTCACAGATGACACTAAGCTAGAGGGAGAGGTAGATACATTGTAGGGCAGAGATAGGGTCCAGAGTGGTCTAGACAGATTAGAGGATTGGGCCAAAAGAAATCTGATGAGGTTCAACAAGGACAAGTATAGAGTCCTGCACTTGGGATGGAAGAATCCCAAGCATTGTTACAGGCTGGGAACCAACTGGCTAAGTAGCAGTTCTGCAGAAAAGGACCTGGGGATTACAGTGGATGAGAAGCTGGATATGAGTCAAAAGTATGCCCTTTTAGCCAAGAAGGCTAATGGCATATTAGGTTGCATTAAGAGGAGCATTGCCAGCAGATCTAGAAAAGTGCTTATTCTCCTTTATTCGGCTCTGGTGATACCACATCTGGAGTATTGCATCCGGTTCTGGGCCCCCCACTACAGAAAGGATGTTGATGCATTGGAGAGGGTCCAGCAGAGGGCAACCAAAATGATTAGGGGGCTGGAGCACATGACCTATGAGAAGATGCTGAGGGATTTGGGCAAATTTAGTCTGCAGAAGAGAAGAGTGGGGAGGGGGCATTTGACAACAGCCTTCAGCTTCCTGAAGGGAGGTTCCAAAGAGGATGGAGAGAGGCTGTTCTCAGGAGTGACGGATGGCAGAGCAAGGAGCAATGGTCTCAAGTTACAGCAGGGGAGATCTAGGTTGGATATTAGGAAAAACTATTTCACTAGTAGGGTGGTGAAGCACTGGAATGGGTTACCTAGGGAGGTAGTGGAATCTCCATCCCTAGAGGTTTTTAAGTGTCGGCTTGACAAAGCCCTGGCTGGGTTGATTTAGTTGGGATTGGTCTTGCTTTGGGCAGGGGGCTGGACTCAATGACCTCCTGAGGTCTCTTCCAGTCCTTTGATTCTATGGCTGTATGTGTTCAGGAGGGTAGCAGGCAATTTGACTCTAGACTACTTGTATACAGCTGTGGTGAAATGATTAAACTCAAAATGTTTCCATATCTTGAGAGAGCTGCCTTGGCTCAGATCCCTAAAGATATTTGGGCAACTAAGTTTCATTGATTTAAACGGAGGTTAGGAGCCGAAATTCATTTGAGGATCTGGGTCTTTCTCTAGATACAATGAAGAGTACCAGTAATACTAGTATAGTTTTTCAAATCAATAGAAGGGTTTTTTTTTATGTATATGCCTACAGTATAAAGAATTCTACCTTAACCAAACCCCAATTGTAATTATGACCTGAGTGAAATATTGTGAAAGCAGCTGACTGACTGAATTGCTGCTAGTTTAAAATAGAAAATATACCCAATGAACACATTTATGATAAACCGATAGCAGGTTGTTTACATAGTTTGTATCAAAGGCTACAGATAAATTCAAAAAAGATTCATTGACAATAGCAGTGACTTACACATCATATTTTCAATATTTAAAGCAATTTAATCAAATCATATTAAAAAAGGATAAAGTGAAACTAGCCCGCATTATTAACTTGATTTATGTACCTAAAAATGTTTTATGTTAGACACAAGAACATAGCACTAATTTGCTGGTACTATCTTCCATCAAAAGATTGTCATATTTGTCCATAAATTACAAGGGAGGCTTTTGTTTCAAATGACAGTATAATTGAGATTTTCATTTCTTAGATATTCTGTGGTTTACAGCTTCTATTATATTGTGACATGGTGCAGGAAAAGAAATGTCACTTAAAGGATATATCCGTGCTAGATTTCAATCACCAATATATATTAAAAGATGTAAACGGAGAGATGAAGGCACAAAACCCATTGTTTTGAGATACTTCAATATTTCAGTGACAGAGAACAAATTGTAAGTTTGCCTCACATAGTGTGGGGTTGCTATCACTATCATGACAGGATTTGAGGGAGGGGATGTTTTCCTCAAAACTAAGAGGATTAATGGCATTTTGTGAGATTAACTTAACAAAACAAAACAAAAGGATGGAATTTTATCATATTAAAGATTTCTGATGGCTCTCTCTTTTACATGTCCTGTGATTTCACTATTGAGCTTTTTGGTGCATAACCACTTATCTCATTTATAATTTGCTCATTCACTTCTAAAGCTCTATGTAATGTCTGTCCAAATAACTTGAACTGGAAGTTATGGTACAAATTCTTTCAAAGGTTTGCCAGATTGGTATCACCTGAGATGATTTTGGGGCACACATTAGGCTAGTCCAACCTTTTACTGAGGTCATTGAAACAAATGTCTCTATAGGTAGAAATGGAAGAGGCTGCTCAAATGGTTTATCAGAATTATGGAAGTTATCGTCAATAGAGAGAGGTCAGGGGTCAAAGGTGAGGGAACTCCCCAAAGGCTGCTACAAGGAAGCTGGCTATGTTCAGTTTGGGCAGAGAACGGAACTGCCCAACTGCCCAAGAACTGAAAGAACTTGAAAGTTGCTAGTCCTTGTTAAACCTTCATATTTCCCTTTTTTCTGAGAAATACATACTATTATATCATGTAAATCAAATGAGGTGGATAATATGAACTGTTCCTCTGAAGACGCCAAAGTCCAGTTGTTTTCGGTGTAATGGTGCCATACCTTGTGAAGTTGGAATTAATACAGAATATTATCTGCCAACACTTATCACTGTAACATTCTTGCTAATCACATGGTCAGTTTAAAGAACAGTGAAGAGGAGACAAATAATAACATCAATAGGGGTTCTGCCCGAGTGAAAAAAGAGGGCTAAATTCTGCCTGGCCCATAAGCCTGTGTGCAGGACAAAGAAAGATCATGTTTTCCCTCCCTTAAGGTCTGGCAGAATTGGAGTCTATGGGCTCTGTGGAGTGGAGGAACTACTCAGTCCCTGCACCCCTGATGCCACAGGTTGGTGGGTAGATGCTGGGATAACTCCTTATCTATCAACCCAGCAAGCTGTTTATTCAAGCAAATGGTAATAAGGTGAAGCATCTAGTGATGTTGTAGAGGGTGCACAGCCTCTGCATACTCAAATGAAATGTCTCTGCATGGACCAGTGTGGACACTTGCTACCTTGCGACTGCACCTACATGGCCCACTTGAGCCCAGAGTAAGACCCACAGAAGCTGGCTCTACATAAATACTAACATGCTAACAGACTTGCCATTTTGCTGATGATATCTAGATTGGCTACAGCAGCTGTCAGAACACAGAATGGATTAGTGCAGGTTCACACAATATCTTCATTCAGCAGCCAGAGAAAAAAGACAAAACAAAACACAACATGGAAACTGCTGTAGTAAACAAACAGTGAAGTGAGTCTTTATATAATTACGGCTACGGCAGTGGTGCTGTTTTCCATTTACATGCTGGTAGCACTTAGTTACCTATCATCAGTAGAAACTAGCAGCAGGAGAATATGCAATTACTGTGTAATGGCTATTCTGTACAAAAATCATGTTACAATATCGTATGGCTTATACGGAGAAAAGTGAATTCCTGCTTGCAATGGAAAATTGTTGTCCAAATGGCATTCAATGTATATTTTTCCACTTTACTCATTTTCCATTTTACATATTTACCAACCCAAACATTGTTTAACCTTTAGTAAAACAAGGTGTTCAACTTGTGAGGAACTTTTTACATTTGACACTTTGTAGGGGTATTATTACCTCTATTAATAGAATATTTAATGAGGCAATTTTTATGAAACTCATGTGCAGACTGATTAATATATATTTAACATGTTTACCAAGAGCAGACGAAAGGAAGAGAAGATAATAAATGCTTGATGAAAATGCTCAGCTGCAACAATCAGTGTGATTATTTCAACTTCATTAGATTATTGTTTTTCTTCACATGCTTGGTACCCAAATAATTCAAGTGCAAATTATATATCTGATTAATAAAGGAAGTAGTTAAAATAGTTTAAAATATTTTTCCGTTACTTTTTATAAAAGATCAGAAAAGAAAAAATGAAAAGGTCACCTGAAAGGACATAACATTTTATTCAATCAGGGGAAACTATTATAACATGCTGAAAACATGATCTTTGAGAGAAAGCAGGAAGAACAAAACAAGTAGGACAACGAAAAGTTCACCCATTATGAAGTAAATTAAAATCTGCACCCAATATCTGTTACTATTAGTGCCATTCTCGAGGGGTGTAGAATTTCATGCCTTTAATTTACTTTACAAATACTATCAGGGTGAACAAGATACTTGACAAAAATTTAGTCTATACTGAAACTTTTAAATATATTTTCAGCAAAACAGACTTAGACCCTTGTGCTTGCAAATTCGTAGGCTCCTCTATAACTTCACTCATGTAAATAGTCCCATTATAATCAATGCACTACTTGGCTTAAATTGGGCTTGCCACTTGAGTGATGTTATGCCTATGTTAAGTGTATGCAGAATTGTGGTTTAAATGTCATTACCCTACTAAATATAAATACATTCCCTATACATGTTGGCTGCGTCTAGACTGGCAAGATTTTGCGCAAAAGCAACCGCTTTTGCGCAAAAACTTGCCAGCTGTCTACACCGGCCGCTTGAATTTGAGCAAGAGCACTGACGTTCTAATGTAAGAAATCAGTGCTTCTTGCGCAAATACTTTGACACTCCCGTTCGGGCAAAAGTCCTTTTGCATAAAAGCTTTTGCTCAAAAGGGCCAGTGTAGACAGCTCAGATTTGTTTTACGCAAAAAAGCCCCGATGGCTAAAATGGCGATTGGGGCTTTCTTGTGCAAAATTGCGTCTAGATTGGCCAGGGATGCTTTTGCACAAAAGCGCTTTTGCGCAAAAGCATCCGTGCCAATCTAGATGCGCTTTTGCACAAATACTTTTAACAAAAAAACTTTTCCGTTAAAAGTATTTGCGCAAAATCATGCCAGTCTAGACATAGCCATTTTGTTTCACTTACAACATACCCATGATGTAGAATCATCTACTGGGAACTGCATGGAGGAGTGGTTGCTCTTACAATGTTTCCACAGTTCAAAAGTTTGTACTGTGTTTTCAATGTTTTTTGTTCATCCTCTCAACCTGCTGAGGCCCAAGTGTAGAGCAAAATGTGTGACAAAGATCCAAAATGAGGAACGTAAACAAGTATACTCATAGAAAGCTTAAAACACTTTAATAGTCACTCATTTAATTTATAAAACTCATTTTCTCACCTCAATTTCATGACTCTTTTTATTCCTGATGTAAATCATTCCCAACAATAAATGTGAAAGGATACCAGAGTTGCATGGAACACAGATAACTTTGGGTACATCTACACTGCAACACTATTTTGAAATAACTACTGCTCTTCCTAAATAACTTAGTCCGTGTCTACACAGCAGACAGTTATTTTGAAATAGTGTCAAAATATTGTCAAGCTGGAGGGCTTCTTACTCCGACTCCTGTAACCCTCATTGTATGAGGAATAAGGGAAGTTGAAGGAAGAGTGCTCTATTTCGGTATAAGATCTGCAATTGATGTAACTCAATTTGCATAGCTTATTTCAAGGTTAGCCCTGCAGTGCAAATGCACCCTTTGAGAATCAAATGAGTGGTGATCCTTGTAATCTTGTGTATGGTCTATGCATATAACAAAAATAGTGGTAAAACTAGTACAACGTTTCAAAGTGATAGAAACTAAGGGTGTCCACTCTAAAATTCCTTACTGTTTCACCCTTTTAACCCTGTTGCAGTATAAAAATTAGTTTCTGAAGGCTGCCCTCATGACCATGCAGGAACGGGACCCCCAGCTCATTGTGGGGCACCTCCTCTCCTCTCTCCATGCACTGCTCATGCGGCATGACCCCATCCGTCCTTCCCTGTATACCATGCACTACCACTTCTGGTGACTGGACACCAGTTCTGACTTGATGGGGGATGGAGTAAGTAGGGACTCAGTAGGTTGCTGGGGGCTAAGTAGGGGGTTGGTCCTGGAGTGTCCGAGGTGGGGATTGGGCTCTGGGACCTCCCAAGGACCCTGACAATCCTGTGGTTTTCTGTTTGTCTCCTTCTAGAGGTGGTGAGGGCCATCACCATCCTGCTGCACCAGCTCGTCCTCCTGGGTGACATGGACCCCATCATTGCTGGCTTTGCCGCCATGGGCTTTCCTAATTATGGGGGGGGGAACCATTGACGGCACCCATATCCCCATTCGGGCTCCTGACCACTGGGCCTCCGAATACATCAACCACAAGTGGTAATTTTCAATTGTGGTGCAGGCCCTCATGGACCATCAAGGCCGGTTCATGGACATCAACATTGGGTGGTCAGGGAAGGATCACAATGCCCACATCTTGGGCAACTCCAGTCTCTAGGAAAAGATGCACATGGGTAGTTCTTTCCCTGACTGCACGATAAGGGTCAGGGATGTGGACATGCCAATGTATATCATGGGGGATGCAGTCTACCCTCTGCTCCACTGGCTGATGAAGCACTACACAGGACATCTGGACCAAGGCGTTTCAATGCCAGGCTCAGCAGGGCCTGCACAGTTGTGGAGGGTACCTTTGGCCATCTGAAAGGGAGTTTCTGCTGCCTCTTCACCCACCTTGACTTTGGCGATCAGAACATCCCCCAGGTGGTGGCAGCCTGTTGTGTCCTGTACAATACATGTGAGAACAAAGGGGAGACATTCCTGCCAGGGTGGAGGCAGAGGTTGTCTGTTGTCTAGGGCCTTTGAACAGCTGCACAGGGCTGCCATCCAACAAGCCAGGGGCTGTGCACATCCAAGAGGCCCTGAGGGAGAGTTTCAAACAAGGATGCCTGTGAAACTCTCCCCTGGGCTTCCCCACAAGGGGCCTCTTCAGTTCCCCTCTATCCCTTTCCTCCCCCAGCCCTCCTTTCCCCTCTCCCCTTCCCCTGTTGATACAATAAAGCAGAAACAAGAAACTGTATTTTTTGTTTATTTGGGGTAAATATAACTGGGGAAAGAACCTGGGAGGAGGGAGAAGGGGGAGGAGAGGCTCAGTGATCATGCTGGGAGTGGCACCTGCCTTGGGTGGTCCCACCACTTTGTGTGGGAGGCCCTCTGCAGCCAGAGGGAGGGCTGGGGGGAGAAGCCAGAGGGGCAGGAGCTAAGGCAGGATCTGGGGCAGGAGTGGCCTGCAGGTGGTTGACCGCAGTGGAGTAAGCCGTACACATGGTCCGGGCCTGCTGCAAGAACTCCTGCCAAGTGGTGCGGCACAGCTCCATGTCTGCCTCCAGAGATCGCTGAAGGGCACACAGGGTGGCAATGTGCTCCCACTCCTGGTCCTCACAGTCTCATCTCTGGCAGTGACTCCCATGGGATTGGGAGGCTGGCACAGGAGGTGTTGCAGGTGCCTCACTCACAGCTGATCCAGCTGTGAAGAACAAGAAAGGTCAGTCATCCCAAGAGACAGGGTGCCGGAAGCCAGCCTTCATCTCTGTGTCAACACCAAAAGATCTTGGATTGGATGAAGGCAGTGTGTTTGGAGCAAGTCCATCTGTGGCCTAGACAGTGGGCCCTTTCCTGCACGGACACAGATGTCCCAGGTGGAGCATCACTAACCCCATGTCCCGGGGACAAGAAACCATGGGAAGGTGCTGGAGCCTACTACGGGAGCCTGCTGGCGGGAGTAGGGCGACAGGGTAGCTCGGCTTCCCTATGTTCCATGCACACACTGGGACTGGCAGGGTGGTGTCCCACAGAGAGAAGACTTCTATCCCTGCCTGCTGGTGGATAGAGGGGGGAGGATGGTGGGAGAAGGTGTGTGTGAGTGGGAGATGCTGCTTGCTGGGGATGCAGGAGATAAATCACTTGATCATTGTCTTCTGTTCTCCTTCTCTGGGGCACCTGGCATTGGCCACCGTCGGCAGATGGGATGCTGGGCTCGATGGACCTTTGGTCTGACCCAGTATGGCCATTCTTATGTTCTTATGTTCTTATGATGGTGCTACTGGGGTCCCCTCCACTTCCAGCAGGCTCTGCTAGCAGGAGATCAGTGTCCTCTGCCTCGCCATGCTTGCGCAGGAGCAGCTGCTGCCCCAAGAGTGTGGGCCTGACTGTGCCATGCGCAGCACTGCTATGTGCCTCCTTAGTAGTGGCTTGTAGTGGGACAGTGTCCCACCATGGGGTCAGGACTAAGACAGGCCTGTGCAGGAAGCCTATGAACAGGAGCACAAAGATCCTCTGTGGCAGCCTCCTGGGGCTGAGTGCTCTGCACTGTCGCTCCACATGCACCCACGTGCACAGGCTGCTGCACAATGCCCAGGCCGAGAAGGCCGAGCGAGGAGCATGCAGCCCCTCACCGCCCGCCACCTCTTCCCGGGCATGTCAAGGGACAGTCATGGAGCTCACCTGATAGTCCTTGCCCTGCATCCTCCGATCCCAGGGTGACATGGGAGGGTGGTAACAGCTCCAAGGACAGGGTGAGATCCTGGCTGGAGGGCATTGTGGACCCCGTGACCTGCTCCTCCTCCTCAGCTGCAGGCCTGACCTCCGGGAGGGTGACAACGAGTGTCTCCCACCCAGAGCTCACAACCGGGGGCAGGGACTGACTGCCCTACCAGAATACAGTGGACCTGGTCATAGTACTGGGTGCAGATGTGTCTCCTCTGTCCCATGCTGTTGGCCATCTGGCCATAAATTTCCACATTCCTGTGTCTTGTGCAGAGATCTTGGAGGTTCACCTACTCTCTCCAGATCTCAATGAGATCCAGGATCTCCGCACCAGACCAGGATAGTGCCCACCTCTTCTGCCCCTGGGCTGGGGCTTGGGAGCTGCCTACAGCTCTGCTGGTAGCTGTGGGGGGCTCAGGTGCAGTACTGTGGTCTGCCATGACAACTGGGTTGTCAGATCTGGGTACTGCTGTGTGGCACAATACAAGCAGGGCCTGCTGGGTGCAACACATTGTTTCCCCTGAAGCTGCACCTTCAAAGCCTGCAGGAGAAGGGGAATGATAGAAACTTGATGAGTGTGGACAGAGTGGCCAGCGGGAACTTGTGGGAAGCCACTTATTTCAAAATAACCATAACTGCGCTGTCTACACGCTCCCTGTTTAGAAGTAAGCAATATTCCTCATAAAACAAGGGTTACAGAGATGCCTGTTATTTTGAAATTATTTTGAAATAATGGGCTTGCTGCGTAGATGCTCACTGTGTTATTTCGAAAGGGGCACTTTCAAGTAGTTCAAGCTGGAAATTGTTTAAAAACAGTAAAGTTATACATAATGTATACGCAGTGACAGGGCCACAGCAGTAGCATACTTCCCCACAGGGCGAAGCTGTAAAATGGCCACACAGGAGTATAAGAAGACCTGCTCAAAGGTGCCATATATTTGAGGAGGGGGTTTTTTGGAGTGGGAAAAAGTAACTAGATAAACTATATTCCTCAAACTACTATAAGAGCATACTATGGATGATACATAATATACACTCAGGATGTCATCCCTCAGGATGCAGGAGCTTAGATGGTATTGTCATAAAAATGTGTATTTTAATAACAGTAACACACATGCTACTTGATTGCTCTTAACAATTTTTTTCAGTCTTCAGGTTCAGCACCAGATTAAAGTAATCTTCACATTTACCACAGGCTGCTTTGTGAGGTCACCCTCTAATGGTTGGTTGACATACAGAATGGGAGCTTACTAATACTAATACTACATTCCTGTGGAGTTACTTCTTTGAGTTAAGTGGCAGCAACCAATTCTTTTGGTGATAAAGAACTGAAGTTCAATACTCACATTGCAAATGGAACTGTCCTATGCTTCGTGGGTGGAAGACCTTGTTTTCTGTCCTTGGTGACACCTCATGAAGAATGGTCATTACAGAGAGCTTAGTGGAGAGGAGAGTCTTTCCTTCCATGGATTTTTCAATGCTTCATTCGAGATCCATTCATGCGGATTTACACCTAGGAACTGAAACACTCTATTTTCAGTAAACGAAATGTAGTGTAAAAAAGTAAAGGCAAGATTTTTTTTAAGGCAAAGATTTCCATAGAAGGTGCACATGTAGCATAGACATAGCATGACCTCTTGGGATTTGGGTCATAGTCTTTGTCTTGACAGTGTCCTTTGAAAAATTCCATTTGAGTATGCTCCTTTGTAACATTTCAAAATTTGTATCTGTTAAAGGTGATATACTAATGAGCACAGTGTGGAAAAGTAAATACAAACTATTTGAAATGAAAAAGTAACTAGATAAACTATATTCTTCAAACTACTATAAGAGCACACTATGGATGATGCAAAATATACACTCAGGATGTCATCCCTCAGGGATGACATCAGAACATCAATACTATTTTCTGCATCAGAAATCCATTTTTGGAAGAATTTAGTTTGATTGGTACAATGCTTTCTTTGACTGAAATCGTATAGACGGAACAGACAAATGAATTTTCCCCGTAGCAAATGAATCGTGCATTTATCAATATTTGATATCTCCTTCAGAGGCAGGAGAAATAAATTTATTGCAGGAGATTAGATGGTATTGTCATAAAAATGTGTATTTTAATAATAGTAACACACGTCTAAAAGGGTGCACTGGACCATGCATTTTAAGTAACTGACCCCATTGTACAAAGTGACTGCAGCCTAGTTAGATGTAATAATGTAAACGTATGAAAGAGAATAGAAACAAAAAAGAAAATTTCTCCTGCTTTACAAGCATGAGAGACTCCATTTTGTTTGTTAAAACTAAGGGTTTATGAAGCCTAAAAAGCTAAGTGAGCACAGAAATAATGTGCCACAGTTGCTTCAAAAATCCAAATAACCTGCAGGAAATTTCCTTAATTAGCAGTGCTGTGGGGAGAGATGTTTATAACCCATGGCCTTGAACATCTTCTCATTCAGATGTAAAAACATTTTAGCGGTAAGAATTTTTCCACACTTTTAATTGTACAATGGCTTTGTGGCCAGGCACTCTCTAAATCTGAGGTCCTCTATGTTTTGATGGGTTCATTTCAGGTCTGTTGAAGTAAAAGATGCTTGGCTGGATTGTCTAAAGTGTAATGGAGACTTTGTGAAAAGTGCTGTTTTCTTCCCTCCAGTGTAAAACTACTACTGTATTTTTAATTGCACATAAATGTTGATGAAAAGCAGTATGATGAGCTTCTGTTTGGATGTCTTGACAAAGGAAAGATCTTCCCAAGTTTTTTGGTACCTATGACATGGAAGAAGTCTGTTGAGTATTTAGTGAACAGATACAATAATAACCCAAAATATGTGGGTTTTGGTAGTCAGTAAGCACATGCAACAACAGCAAGCAAATCTAATCCTTCAGGACATAAACTAACTGGCACAGTGGGATTAAGGAGGCATTTTCTCTCCATACACAGACTGTGACAAAAGTCAGATGGACAGTTGTAAGTAAGTAGTCCTGTTGGGTTCTGGGAGATGGTTAGGCCCTTTTCCCTCTGAGCTGAAAAGAGGCCAGCTAGGGACACGCGAGTCCAATTAAGACTGCCTGGGATCTTTAAAAAACACTTCTCCTAGTGTGACAGAGGGAGAGGAGAAGGGAGAAAAGGTTTTGCTGGGGCAGAAAGCTGCTTTCTTCCCTGTGAGGGAAACAACCAAGCTAACTGGCTATTTGGGGGAAAGACTCACATCCGGAGCCCACTGTAATAATACAATACCCCACTAAGGGGCCAGGGAGAGGTATTCCCTTTTTTGTGTTAGGGATTCATTTCTTTGTCTGGATGAAAATTACCCCTGGAACATACCTTGCAAATACTGAAAAATTAAAATCTGAGTGAAAAAAAAAACCTCTGCAGAGGGGGACTGATTCACATGACCTGAGTGCATCCTTGCAGCTGAAAAACCAGCAGGAAGATAAAAAGGATTCATAGAATCATTGCTCTGGAAGAGACCTCAGGAGGTCATCGAGTCCAGCTCCCTGCCCAAAAGCAGGACCAATCCTAGCTAAATCATCATTCAACATGTATTAGAGTTTTAAGCCAATCTCATAATTTTTTAACATTTGGGCTTTGCAGTGCTGGGTCTGATAATGGCAATTTTTCTTAAAGCATTATTAAAAAGGCTTGAATACCAGACCACCAGATTAGTTTATCTAATGGCCCTTTTCACCAATAGTCTATTGTGAAATAATTTAAGCCTTGCTAAAAGGGGTTGAATGGTGTGAAAATGGAAAAAGAGCGTGTTCTACTGAAGTTTCCATGCCATGTGGCCTGATTTCAAGGGACCCCATTAAGTAGACACATACAAAGTTTCTCATGAGCCAGACAACTTGCTTGATAGCATAGTATAGAGACATATTTCAAAGCTCTTTTATAGCTATATATTCAGGAAAATAATAAATGTTATGTTTCCTCAACAAAACCTAAGGATCCATTCCTGCTTTCTGACATGGGGTTCTCATTGTCGCTGGAAATCAGATTGTTTTGTGGCTTGTGAAATGCCATGTTTTGATGCCATAATGCGCTCTAAGGAGCTGATTGAAAAGCTAATTTCCTTCTTCCAGTATTCCAGTTGATGGAATGATCACTTTTACATGTAACATCTTTATGGGTGTACATGGGAAATTCACAAAATGTTGGTATTGTGATGTCACACTAAGGACCATTTTGTTTTGATAGGCCTTCTTGATCTCCTGACTGGAATCACAAACAAACATTTTAACAGTTACAAAGCTAACTGTTAACCATTACATTAGAGGATCTGATAAAGAAAATAAAAATTACATTAGTGCATACAGCAATTGACAAGCATTTCATAAAGTCTAAACACTAACCACATTGTTTTAAGTTCAATGTACAACTTAATCATAGTAATCCATGGGTGATATAGACTTTTTCCAGCAATGAATTTCAGTGCTTGTCTGAGGCCTAAAGACTAAACCTGGTCTGCCAGCATCACAGTATATTTCTAGGATTAAAGAATATATGCCATACTTACAGTACTGGGGACTACTGCAAGTATGTGCCTCTTAGATGTGGTGGCTGTTATGCACAATCAGCTGAATGTGAGCTTCCACTATTACCAAAAGAAGTAATGCAATCCTGGGATAAAATAATGGGAAACCACAAGTGAGAATAGAGAGGTTATTTTGCTGATGCAACAATTGCTGGAATACTGTGTCCAGCTGTGGTGCTTACAATTCAGTAAGAAAATTGGAAAGGGTTCAGAGAAGAGCCATGAGAATAATGAAAGGATTAGAATGTTTTCTTCACATTGATTGATTCAAATAACTCTTTATTAAATAAATTTCTTTATTTTAACAAAGGGAAGGTTACACAATGATTTTATTACAATCTATAACAGGGGTGGGGAACCTAAGGTGCAGGGACTGAGTGCAGCCCCCGGCTTGTCCAGATCCGGCCTCCGAAGTTCAGGGCTCTCAGCATTGAAGAAGTTCAGCACTGGAAGCGCACTCTGGTGCTCCAGCCCCCCAACAGCCTCCCTTAGAGCTGGAACACACAAAATCTACTAGCCTGGGCTCCCCTAGGCTGATTTTTCTGTAGGTGAGCAACCCCCAACCCCAAAAAGATTTCTCATCCCTGATCTATAAATACATACATGGGGAACATATAGTTAATACTGGGCTCTTTAGCATATTGGAGAAAGGTATAACATGTTCCAAACTGAAACTAGACAAATTCAGACTGGAGATAAGGTGTACGTTTTTAACACTGGGAATAATAAACCACTGGAACAATTTACCAAGGGTCACAGTGGATTCTAGGTCACTGACAATTTTTAAATAAAGATTGGCTGTTTTATCTAAAAGCTTTGCTCTAACAATTATTTTGGGGATGTTCTATGGCCTGTGTTATATAGGAACTTAGACTAGATAAAGGGTGGGCAAATACTAGCCCACAGGCTGGATCCGGTCCACTAGGTTTAACCCTAGTGGGCCACCACTGCTATATTTACCTGCACCTCCACAGGTATGGGCAATTGTAGCTCCTGTTGGCCACAAATTGCCCTTCCCAGCCAACTGGGAAGTGGTGTCTCAGTCTGAAGTGGTGTCTCAGTCTGCACAGCTTCCTGCAGCTCCCATTGGCTCGGAATGGCAATCCATGGCCAATGGGAGCTGTGATTGTTGGCACCTGCAGAGGAGCAGATAAATATATTGGCAGTGGCCTGTCAGGGGCTAATCCTGGCAAACTATCACCATTTTATTGTCCATTCCTGAGCTAGATTATCATAATGGTCCCTTCAGACCTTGGAATCGATGAATCACAAAGATAACCTGTCCATTTTAGGAGATTTTTTATGTTATTTTTCAACATGTTATAAAGCTACATAGAGGCAGAGGAAGAAAATATTGACATTACAGAATGAGGCTTTAGTCCCACAATAAGTCTCATGTTGGCAGGATCCTAGGGGTACATCTAGATTACACGAGGCATAAGGGAGCGGTCGAAAAAGTCTTCCCTTGGCGACCAATCCACGTCTTGACTCATGCGCTGTGCCGATGATCAGCTGAGCCGGCACAGCGCGGTGGCCATTTTTATTTTAATGAAGCCGGGGATATTTAAATCCTCGCTTCATTGACTATGTTGGGTAGCCTATTTTACATGCCTCTGTTGGCAGAGGCATGTAATCTAGATCTACCCTAGAAGTCTATGGTGTTCTGGGAAGATTTTTAGGGTTACCTGAGGTGTCCAAGATGAGTCACTGTCATCTGCTCCGAGTGTCAGAGTGTTGTCTGTGTCCACAAGCAGAAACCTTCCCCAAATTACTGGCTAAACATAATGCAAGGGCTCTACTCTGAATGTTGTCGTAATCTATTCCTGCTTTCACTCTCTCTCTCTTTTGGATAATTACACATCCCACTATGTTACACTTAGGTACCCAGTCCCTTATCTTCTATACACTCATGGTGCATACTGATATACCTCCTCCATAGAATCAGTGTACCTCAATTCATTGGCTTTACTTCAGTTCAGTACTCACTTAGGCAAATTGAAATGTATTTAATGGGGCTTGAGATAAAGATTCAAATAAAGTAAGAATGAGATTAAGAACATAAGAACATAATACTGTGTACAGATGTGGTCTCCTTACCTCAAAAAAGATATTTTGGCCTTGGAAAGGGTTCAGAAAAGGGCAACTAAAATGATTAGGAGTTTGGAACGGGTCCCATATGAGGAGAGGTTAAAGCGACTGGGACTTTCAGTTTAGAAAACAGGAGACTGAGGGGGGATATGATAGAGGTATATAAAATCATGAGTGGTGTGGAGAGGGCCGATAAAGAAAAGTTATTTATTAGTTCCCTAAATAGAAGAACTAGAGGACACCAAATGAAATTAATGGGTAGCAGATTTAAAACTAATAAAAGAAAGTTCTTCTTCACACAGCGTGTAGTCAGCCTGTGGAACTCCTTGCAAGAGGAGGCTGTGAAGGCTAGGACTATAACAGAGTTTAAAGAGACGCTAGATAATTTCATGGAGGTTAGGTCCATAAAAGGTTATTAGCCAGGGGATAAAATGGTGTCCTTGGCCTCTGTTTGTCAGAGGCTGGAGAGGGATGGCAGGAGACAAATCGCTTGATCATTGTCTTCGGGCCACCCTCTCTGGGGCACCTGGTGCTGGCCACTGTCGGCAGACAGGATACTGGGATAGATGGACCTTTGGTCTGACCCAGTACGACCATTCTTATGTTCTTATGTTCTTAGATTTGGAAACATAATGTTACACACTTTGGTATATATGGTTGTGCCAATTTTCTTCCACATATTGATCTGAGGAAGTGGGTCTGGCCCACGAAAGCTCATCACCTAATAAACCATCTTGTTAGTCTTTAAAGTGCTGCATAGTCCTGTCTTTTGTTTCAGCTAGACCAGACTAACATGGCTGCATCTCTATTACAAAGCTAAGATAGACACTCTACTCCCAGATTTCAAAGAACACACTTGACTTTTATGAACTATTTCACTTAATATGAACTAAAAAAAATTGTCCTGTTATGTTTGGTCATAATATATTTTAACTGTAGCATATTCTGGATTAACACAAAGCATTGCTAATATTTGTCTGGACAAATGGGTTTATAATTTACTATTTACCCTCTTATATTTTGTTAGTTGAGGCCTTCATTTGGTATGTTCATAAATTTGGCACCATGAGTAGTCCTGCAGGGTCAGATTTCTAGTCCACTGAAGTCAACAAGAAGCCATTGATTTCACTAAAGTTTAAACCAGATCCATAATGCTTAATTTTTTTGTTTAAGTAGTTTCATGAAGGCCTTTCCATTGTTATTTGGATGTTAAATCAATACATTAATTTTGATGGATTGATCTGATCATTCTAAATGAAATATCTAGAAAAGCTAGGAACTCATTGAGCCAGAGCGCATCTAATAAATTGATTCAATTAAATATCTGATTTCTTTTTCACTGCAAGTTGTATTTTCATTTGACACTGATGATTCATTTTTCACATTGGAAACCACCTGCTGCTGATAAAAGGCATATCACACTTACCAAAGCATCCTCATTTGGGTAGGTGGATAAGTGATGGTTTTACTCTGAGGGCATGACTACACTACAGAATTTTGTCAGAAAAATGGCCATTTTTCCGACAAAACTTGAGGAACGTCCACATTGCAATTGCGTTCTTTCGCAAGAAAATTCAAAGAACAGAGGGCATTGGTAATCCTTATTCTAAGAGGAAGAAGTCTTTTTGCGAAAGAAGAGGAAAGAGGAAAAAGCAAAGGTGCCCTGGTGGCCATTCTGTCCATAGCAATCACAGTTTACATGCGAGAGAGCATCCATTCAGTCTGGATGCTCTTTCAAAAAAGCAGATCGCTTTTCAGATGCACTTTTGCAATGTGGACGCTCTCTTTCAGAAGTTTTTTTGGAAGATCTCTTCCAAAAAAAGCTTCTTCCAAAAGAAGCCTGTAGTCTAGACATAACCTGAGTCGTAGGTTGCAACCTGTAGTCTCTTCACAGGTGGAAAAAAATGTCACTGAAAATCCCACATTTACTGCTAATCTCTAAGCAAAAAAGGTAGCAAAGTTGTTTTCTTAGTTAGTTTCATAGTGCTGTTCTTAAAAAAATCTGAAATAGAAATGGGAAATTTAACTTGAGAGAGAACAGAAATTCATCCAGTAGCTAACACTTTCTCATTTCCTCTACATTTCTTTAGCTGAGAAAAATAGGTTGAATAATTTTACAGAATGATATTGTCTTAATACTGAACCTTTATGTAATGTTCCTAGTATTTTTTAATTTACCCTATGAAATTCACCAGAGGTCAGTGTACAAGATCATGCCGAACCATGTAAATGCAGCCTTTATGCATACTTCCCGACTATTGCCAGCTTTTCACATCTAAGCAATCAGAGAGAGTTGAATTTCCTTTGTTTTTTGCATCCCAAATAATTTGAGAGTGTTCTGTTTAAGATTTGACAATTTTGCAGACTTGTACATAATTAGAGAGCTATTGCCACAGGCATTCTGCACTTGCACCTAAGACTGTTAGTGATTGTGGCATTTTTCAATACTCAGTGTACTATGAGGTTGGGACCATGAGCAATGCATCACACACATTTAATTAGAACCTGAAAGAGCTTATGTTACTTTGCTGCCTGCCAACAAAGCTGCCTTTAACTATGGAACTGTCAAACCCTATAAAGTGCCCAAACCCTCTGCAGCTCCTACTAAATGTAGGCTGTTCTTTAGATGTGTGAGAAATGGCTTATCTGCAAGCAGCGTCTGTACTTAAAATTTTGACCGAGGCAGGCAAAGAAAAGTATATCTAGTGGGAGGAATAAAAGTGTCAGTGCACTTTTCACAATTGCTTTAGCTTCATACATTTAAACACCCTGATCTTTGAGGAGTAAAATCAGAGAACTGAGATTTTCAGGACAAATACAAATAAAGGTCAGAGAAAAACAAAAGGATTTTTTTTAATGGTTTGATCGTTTAGCTCATGTTTAGAAGTGCCCTTGACTTCTGATTTCCCCTTCCCCATAAGTATGAAAGGAAACTCAGGCCCCTCTTTTTAAATATTTAATGTTTTATTAATGTAATAAAGAAACTCAAGATGCAAATTTTGATTCCACATATAAGAGAAAAGAAGGGCATATAAAAATAATCAAAGATATTTCCTAAGATTGTCTCATGTAGAAGGGATCCTGGTACAATTCAGTTGTGTGATTGGGCAAGGGTATTTCTTGAAACAAGCTTAGAGGTATCATTCTCATCTTGGGTGGACGTACACACGCTAGCCTATGAAGAGCTAGTTTGCTAAAAATAGCAGCATGGCTATGGTGGCACAATGAGTTAACCTCTTGCCAGTCTGTCAGTCACTGACAGATGCTCTCTAGGTCTGTGTTTCCTAAACTTTTAAAGCTGAGGCCTTTTTTCAGAAATATGAACCCAATCAGCCACCCACTACCACCAGACAATTGCTATTGTAAGCCTTTGTATTTTAATTGATACCTCTTCCATGTCACTGCCCTCAGCTAATCCTTTGAGTTCTTCTTTCCCACACGTGCTTTGGGATTCACTGGTTGTTGGTCTTACTTATGTGAGCCTTCCTCTCCTTTCTAACATGCTTTGAGCAGTAAAATATTTAAGAATGTTTATGTTTCAAGTATAACCACTGTCACGTGAATTAACACCTACTGAGTTTACACCTCAGAGTTATCAATTTGGGGTCTCTGCAAACTCAGGCAAATGTTTCTGTGTCAAATATTTCTACACTTAAAAGGTTTTCTTTGCAAATATAAGAACTAGAGACTCTTTTTTTTAATATAAAAGATTTTGCAGAACAACTGAAATGTTTTTCCCTTGTTCCTATGCCAGCTAACTCTTCACATTCCTCCCCACCACTGCCATCCTGGAGGGACACTCCCCATCCTCTTTGGGAAACCTTGCTCCAGGTCACAGGTGGGCGAGAGGGCCTCCGTGGGATGGATCTAGCCCGCCAAGTAGCTGGATCCGGCCGGCGGGGGAGCACACAAAGCCTCCTCCCTCCCTGCCAGGAGCACGTGGAGCTTTGAAATGCTGTGTGCTGCTCGCAGGGCAGGGGGGAGAGCGGAGGAGGCTTTGCGTGCTCCCCCCGCCCCCAGGCCAATCAGGATCTGAGGGCAGAGGATCTGCGTGAAGCTTCCTTCGCCCTGCCCCGGCCCTGTGAGGAGCCCATGGCACTTCAAAGTGCCACGTACTCCTCACAGAGTGGGAGGAGGCTTTGTACACTCCCCTGCCCCCAGGCTTTGATTGGCCTGGGGGTGGGGGAGCGTGCCAAGCCTCTTCCAGGGCATGGGTGCCTAGTGGGAAGAGGGGGAAAAGGGGCTCCCCCACTCCCAGACCAATCTTGGTCTGAGGTGGGGTAGCCCCACCCCTTCCCGTTTATGCCCCACCCCTTCGTGTTTAGGCCCTACCCCTTCCGGGGTGGCCCGGGGCTACTTCAAAAAATTTTTAAGTGGCCCTCAGGAAAAAATTATTGCCCGCCCGTGCCCTAGGTGATTGCTATTGTTTTAAGCACATATTCCTTTCCCTGGTTGGCCTCATGGATATGAAATGAGTTTCTTGGAAACAACACTTAATCACAGTCTTGTCTAAAAAACTCTGCAGTTTTGGAGGAAAAGTACTTAATGGCTTTAGGTTCCTATTTAAATGTACCTCTGTTATTCTATTTGTATTATACGAGCCATACTTAAATTTACTTCTCTAGCTTGGTAACCTGTTCTCCGCAATATTCCTCTGCCCAGTGTTTGCAGAGAGGAAAGCATAGCAAAGTTCATGACAAAATTACAAGATATGTTTACTCTTAAAGACTTGCCTAATATGCCGTAAGTTCATCTGCCCTCATGTCACTCGTAGATAGGTTTACCAGGTGAAGAAATTACCAGGTGAAGAATTTACAATTGTAGAGGATGTGTGGTGAGTTTCATTATCTGCAGAGAAAGTGACAAACTTTCTTTTCCTTGACCCCATTCGGTATCAACTTATGATACTGAAGGCAATGAAAACTTCTGAACTGGTTTCATATTGAACATGGAATTATTACTGCAGCAGATTGTGGTGCCATTTTAGAGACAGTCTGCTATGTCAGTGTGGACAACAGTAAATCATGACACATTGTTGATGACTGCAAAGTGACTCAATTTCCTGGAGGCCTTTGTGCCTTGAACATTGTTGAAGGGAACACAGTGGCCTAGCTTGACTGCACTGCATATGCCAACTAAGTATTTTATTAGTTAGCATTATTGATATAGACAAACCTGAGCCAAATACTGCCTTGCAGAATTGGGAGTCAACTCCACTATGAAGTGTCAAAAAGTCAGTTCCCACATGAATGTGAATTTTTCAAGAAGATCCCTCATGTAGTTATTTATTAAATTAGAATTGGTATTTCAATAGTGTTGACTGGTGACACTTAAAAATTTGAATGCTGCTATGTGTAATGCAGCATACACCCAAAGATGTATCAGTCATATAGTTTTCAGGCATTCCATAATAAAACACTATGCCTTTGGAGGAGCTTTAAAAAAAAATCACATTGCAAAAATACATAACCAGTGAAATGACATTGAAGGTTATCAATCACCTAACTTCAAAGACAAGTCTGACTGGAGGTTAAATTTGATTGTAAAGCGAGGAAGCAAAGATATGGTAAAATAAACAAGCCTTTTCATATTAAGTTTTTCCACAAATCTCAGTACTGAAGACTTGTCTTTCCTTTTCTGTCACCCAGGAAAAGGTTAATTGGGAATGCTGGTCATCAACAGCAAATATCAAGACTCAAGTTAAAAATTAAACATTTTGGGTGGGGAGAGGAGAGAAACTGCATAAGATCAAGAAGGAGTCACCATACCTGCAGCAGCCAATTTTACTGTTAACAGCATGCTCTCTTTCTCATTGTTGTGGTGGAAACTGAAAGTGTGTTGGTCATGATTTCAGCTAATAAGCTTAGCAAATGTTCCGTGTTTCTGATAAAAGGGAGCCTGAAAACACCATTTTTTTTTACTTAAAAAGAATTAGGTGCGCTCTTGAAAGGTCACTCAGATATCTTTGCTTTAAGCTGTCAGGTGTAAGTTTCACAGTCACACACTAAAACCTTGCCCTTTCTTTTCAAGAAATGTTTTGTAGTGCAACCTTGATTTCACTTGCTGCAGGTTCATTATATTAACTGATTTCACTTTAAAAAAATTGGTAATTTCTTTTAAGAAGTTTGCATTTCAGATATCATCTGAGTCGTAAATGTATCATAATGGGCCTGATTCTGTTCTCATAGCAGTGTAAGTGAGAGATGAATGTAGCCCGCTACAATTCATTTTTTTTTTACTGCTTGAGCTTAAATGTTATTTCCCAGACATGAAGAGCATTATCTCTGATGACTTATATTAATGTCCTGAAGACCCCTATATGAATGTACTGTGAAGATCCACAATGAAAAAGACATCCTTATATATCTCCACCACCAGGTCCAGCCTGGTCAGAGGAGGAGAACTTCCTCCTCTTCCACTTATTCACTATTCTAGTTATGACTTTAAAAAAAAACCCAAGGAATTATGTGGGGCGAAGAAAACTACATCTGTGATTGGACAGCAAGAAAGTGGAGCAGAGAGAGAAAGTACTAAAAGATTAACTCAGCCTGACTAGGAAGATGACGACAAAGAGACCACCCCAGGAAACATATGCCCCTGCTAGAAAAGAACATGTACTGTAGCTGGAGAAAAGTTACATAGGAACCCATAGGAGCAGAGGTAGCAGTACTATCTGTGAAGTTAAGATGACTTTAGTTCTTTATTCTCCAATTCCTAGAAAGGATGTTGAATGATAGTTTACTAAACCTGGGTACACCTGAATAGAAGGTTATTCTCTAGCACTCTTCAGAAGCACAGGGTATCACTTATCTCTGCTTGTATAATATAATATAATATAATATCAGAAGCTGCTGAATACTTCTCTCTAGCTATGAATGAGACCACAGGGAAAGATGGAACCTGGCCAGGTATGGGCTAAGGCTAAGGGAGATATGTTGGAAAAATGCCACAGTGATTTCAATGGGACTGTTCTGCAAATAAGGCACTTCCCTCAGGCACAAGAATATCACAATCTGCCATGTATTTACTTTTATTCCCTAAGACACCAGTTTTGATCTAAAGAACTACTTTACCAGGCTGGGGCTTCTCCTGAGCTTCAAAACATGCACTGCTACACCCAGTCTTTTGTGGAGAGGTTTGTTACTATAACACAGGTTAGAATATGAACACTAAATCAATCTTAGCTCATTCCTTGGCTTCCGGACTTCCATTCCCTAGGATCTCTTGCACTTCTACTCCTAGCATTTTCCCATCTTCAGACAGTTCTACTCCCTTCTGGGAACAACAATACCAGAACTGCTTCACTGGTCCCTTCCTTCAGGGACCTCTGACAGAACTTAAATTTGCTCAGATGTGACTATTTCTTCCTAGACTGTACTCTACCTCAGTTCCTTCTCCAGCTGTCCACTAGCAGTCCTTTACAGGCCCAGATGCAGCCCCTCCCTCTTTAATTGGCAGGATTGGCCTTACCTGCCATGCTGTGAGAGGCAGTGGACTTAGTCTATTCATGAGGAGTAGTGGTCCTGTGACAAACTGCTATACAGGGTAAGTGCTGGATTTATTTGTTGGAAGCATTTTTGTTACTTGGGTTAGTCAGGGTGTGTGTCCTAGACTATTTTTGAAGCCTGGAATTGCAGAGCTCAGTTGTGGAACTCATAGGGCTACGCATATTTAGAGTTGTTGAAAACACTTAGGACTTATTCTAAAGATCTCTTTTTCTGTATTTTATTTTTAGCCATTTTCAGTGCCATTTTGCTTTGTGGTGCTGCTTGAGGGAAAGATGTTGAGGTTAACTTCTTCAGGAGATAGGCAGGGACCCTTTGCAACTCAGAAGCTACCATGTTCCACTTCTCCTCACTGTGCTTTCACAATTTCCTTTAGAAAACTTTTAGCATGAAAATACGTTGAGTTCTTTTCCAGCACCTCTGTACTAGCAGTTAGCATGCCAGATGAGAAGTAGTGATTTACCCCTTCTAAGCACCTTTTCAGTCTGTGCAGAAGCTGATGTGACGAGGATTTGAAGCAATAATCCTTAAATCCAAATGGAAATAATCTGATCCATAGGAAAAACAGGAACACTTCTATCATGGAACAGTATATTGAATGTACTTTCTACTTCTGTTTCCTGTAGAAGGAAGAGCATTACAGCTCAGTACCACAATAAATAGTATGTTAAACCTGAACAGTGCAACTGCTGTCCTATGGAAGCCTTAGAAGTCCTTTTCGGCAATGTTTTATATTGACACCAAAGTGCCAGGACTGCCAATATAGCTCTTCAGTAAAGATTCATTTTTTTTCATCATTTGATAAATATTTATGTGAGACTTGGATGTCCCAGGATTGCTTTTATACTATTTCTGCAGGACCAGAAAAGTTCTTATGATTGCAAAAGGGGCTCACTTAAATTCCTTAGTTGTGCCATGTAGCATGGCAGTCCACTGCATCAAGTAGTCCTTTTGGCTAATGCATTTCCATGTGTGTTAATCCCATTACTTTACCAGTAAAGTAATAATGGAGTAAAGGGATTTAGAAGAAAAAGAAACAACAATGTAGTGAAAGAAAATAATATCAATGTGGGAAGTTCATGGTTTCTTTCTTCCTTGTTACAGAACATAGGAGCAAGTTTATTTACTTTTAATAAAACTTAAATAAGTGATATAATCTCTCTGAATTTCTGACTAAAAAAAATGAGGTTAATGATACTTATTTTTGTGTCTCTATAGTGTTCTGATACCTACAACTAAAAACAGTATTTGAATGGTATTATTATTATGTATTTAGTTATTTTCTGATTTATGGAGTGAGCAAACCCCATAGATGGCTGGATGAATAGATGGAGATAAAGAAAAAGTTTAACAAAAAATATTGTGCTGCTACCCCAGTATGTTTTTTTTATTCTAATTTGAACATAAGTAGCAATTGAGAGAGCACAATGTGATGGTAAATTGGAAACCACAAACAAACTACTAAGGCAAGCACAAAATCTCTAGATGGTAATGATCTTATCTTTCACAAGCTAGGAGACTAGTTTTTATTTATTTATGTAGTTGGACATTTACAATGCACTGATGAACACTCAACGCACATGTACAGCTAAAGAATATTAATTAAAGGCAAATACAAATTGGTTAAGTGCCAACAAAAGTCTCTTTTTTTACTACCAGCACCAAAGTGCATTAAATACTTGGATGTGTTCTGATTTGGGTTCTAGTAGAATAAAGATAGAAATGAACTCCTGAGCCAAGAATTCAATTCCTGTCACTTAGACCAAGAGATTACAAGTTCAGGGAGGAGATGGTGTACAGTTAGGATTTGTGATCTAAAAATGGACATTTCAACACAGTACCAATTTGTAAAAGTATTTGAAAGATTGTTGAGATTTCAAAACTTTGAAAGTTGTCATGAAGTGCAACTGTCACCCTCTGGCCAGCTCTAGTGGGAACCAAATCTCTTAAGGGACTTATTAGGATGCCAGGTAGACCTTGACTGGGAGGCAAATACTGAAGGCACGTTAGCTTTGAGATCCCATAGGTGTCATTAGGGAGGGTCCCAAAGCCACATGTCTAATGCAAAGGAATATTTTACTAAGGTTGGCAGGAAAGTGGAAAGATGCAAATGCCATACACATGTTAGCATAACCAGTTACATTTCAAAGTATTAACAGTTATTAGCTTAGCCACTAAGAACAGCCCAGCAGAGTGTTAACAGTCCTCAGGCCTATTGCCTAAGGTTAGTTCCTGACCAGTCTAGTCCTCAGTTAAAAACAATTAAGTATCTCAAAGGTTTTCTGGCCAGAATCAATCTATAGTGTGTCTTGTTGTAGGACACTCTGAATTTTACATCTCCTGCTGTAGTAACGTTTCTCGTGCAGTTGCTGATAGCAAGATGGCGAAACAGAAATAGTATCTTGACAACAAGTCCCTCTTCCCTGCCTCTACATCCACATTCTACATCTGTCTATAATTATCCTTTACATAGATGATAGCCCCTTATTTTGGGTCCAATAAGGCTACGTCTACACTGGCAGCTTCTTGCACAAGAACTCTTTTGCGGAAGAGTTCTTGTGCAAAAACTCTTCCAGAAGAAAGTGTCTACACTGGCATGTGCTTTTGTGCAAGAGATGGGCTTTTGCGCAAGAGCATCCATGCCAGTGTAGACACTCTCTTGCTCAAGAAAGCTCTGATGGCCATTTTAACCATAGGGCTTTCTTGCGCAAGAAATTCATGTTGCCTGCCTACACTGGCCTCTTGCGCAAGAACAGTTGTGCAAAAGGGCTTATTCCTGAGTGGGAGCATCAGAGTTCTGGTGCAAGCAGCCCTGATTTCATACATTAGAATGTCAGTTTATTTGCGCAAGAACAAGCGGCCAGTGTAGACAAGCAGCAAGTTTTTGCACAAGAGCGGCCACTTTTGCGCAAGATTGCACCAGTGTAGACACAGCCTAACTGTTCAGAGAGCACTGACAACTTCCCAAACTTGTCCCCAGTGTCCAGAGAATCTTTTCTGCAATTTTGGCTCCGGTCCTTTTCAGAGATAGTCATTGACTCGGACTCTGTGGCGCTAGACTTCTGTTCAGGCCACTTTCTACTCAGCCTTCCAGCTGCAGGACCTTACACAGACTCTGCTGTTTCACTACAAGTTCTGCACTGAAATCAGTCTAGCTGTAGCACTTGCCTCCCCAACAGAAAAAGGGTTTCTACTGGGTGAGAGTCTTCTGACTATCCATTCTGAAGTCCAATTAAATGTGCTCTGATTTGGGTTCTAACAGAATAAAGGTAGAAATGAACTCTGAGTGAAGAATTCAGTTCCTGTCGTTTAAACCAAGAGATTACAAGTTTAGGGCAGAAGGAGCACCAGCTCACGATGCTCCCATTGACCATAATTTCGCCAATAGGAGCAGTGGGGAACATCTCCAGGCAGTGTGTCCATGCTCTGCTGTTCCTCTGGGGGCTTTCTCTCCCCACCATCAGGAAGATGGTGCTGGTACATAAATTTTATGTCCCTTGTCTCCATTGGCTGGATGAAAGAGTGCAACCCTATGTCTATCCTGGAGCATTTTATATCAGTGGGACCTGGGGTTGAAGGGAATGATTCTTGCTTGCTTAGCAAATTAATCACATCATGTTGAATTTCAAAGTAAAAAAAAATGCAGTGAATTAAAAGCATGGGCACATGCAATGGCAATAATAAGATAAGGTAATAACAACATAAAATGGTCAGGATATTTGATCAAAGTTTTTCATCAGAAAAAATTGTTTTTTTTTCAGAAGCTCTTTAGTGACCTGAAAATCAAAAAGGAATTCTACAAGAAGTGGAAATATGGACAAATTGCCAAGGAGGAGTACAAGAGAATTGCTTTAGGATGTAAACATGAAATCAGAAAGATGAAGGGAAACATGAAAGAGAAAGATGAAGGGAAGTGCAGTAGGGAAGAGAGCTACTAATTGATAACATAAAGCAGGCTGAGGTATTTAATACCCATTTTACCTCAGTCCTCACTAAAATGATTAATGGTGACCAGATTCTCAGAACGATTAATACTAAAAAGGGGGGGAGGAACACATGCTAAAATAGAGAGAGAACAATTAAAATTAGATGTATTGAAGTTGGTGGTACCTGATGAAATTCATCTTAGGGTACTTAGGGAACTAGTGAACACATTCATGGAACAGTCAGCAATTATCTCTGGGAGCTTAGGGAGGAATGATGAGGTCTCAGAACCCTGGAGAAGGGCAAACATAGTATCTGTCCTTGAAAAGGGGAACAAAGAAAGGGAGTAGGAAATTACAGACTAATCAGCTTTACTTTGATACCTGGAAAGATACTGGAACTAATTACTAAAAATCAGTCAGTAAGCATTTGAATATGATAAAGTTATACAGAATAGCCTGTTTGGATTTGTCAAGAACAAATCATGCCAGACTAACTTTATTTTCTTCTTTGACAGACATACTAGCCTAGTGAATATGGGGGAATTAGTAGGTGTGATGCATCTTGATTTTAGGAAGGCTTTTGAAACCATCTTAATGACATTCTCATAACAAAACTAGGGGGAAATGGTTAAGATGAAATCACTATAAGGTGGGTGCAAAACTGGTTAATGGTTCAGTGTCAAAATGGGAGGACCTATCTAGTGGAGTCCCAAAGGGGTTAGCCCCAGTTCAATTATTATTATTCAATACAGGAGACCCTTGCAATTCACAGAATCACTATTTGTGATTTTGCATATTCACAAGTCTCTCCTATCCCCCTCATTGCACCCCATTCCCTGGCTTGAGGGCAGGAGGTGATGTGGCCTCATGGGAAAACTGCTGCCAAATGCCTGCTCTCAGAACCTGCTGTCAGAACTCCCCTCCCCACTGTACTCACTATGCTGGCCAGGAAGCTGTGGGGAGCTCACCACTGGGGCCAGGAGATGCTGGGAAACTCACCACAGCTGCTGAGAACCATGGGGAGCTCAACACTGCTCCTAGCCCCTGAAGTGAGTTCCCCACAACTCCTAGCTGCCTTGATGAATTGGGAATCCAGGGGGACCTCTTGACATGGGTTGGGTGCTGCCTCCCTCAGTATTCACAGATTTCACCATTTGTGGTAGTGCAAGGAATGTTTGTTTACTGAATATATTTTTGTCCTAAATTGGGTTGGGATTTTTTTTTTAATCTCAAATAGTCTCACAGGATGGGAAGACAATTTCCTAGACAACTCCACTAATAAGTTAAAGTAACCAAACAAATCTCTGAGAACATGGCTATATCCAAAAAAACATACAAGCAGAGCATATTCAGTTGCTAGATGTGGGAGAAATAAGTAGCAGAGTGATTGAACATATTTATTTCCCTTCTTTTGCTGCGTACAAAGGATTATACCAAACATGGCTGGACAAAATAAATTTGAAATACAGTACATTTGCTTGGGCTTTAGACAGATTTTTTTAAAATTTATTTAACAGTTATCTTTTGGTCAGCCTCACTAGCAAAATGTGGGACTCCTGGTATTTCATGGTAGCTATGATCCCCCTACTTCACCCCAGCCCCTGTTGTTTTGATGCTTCTAGAGTTTCTCTGCAATGGAGTCTGCCTTCCAGATCACTCATAATTTGAAATAGGAATGAGACGTGCACAACTGGCTCTCAAAAGTGTCATGATGCTGCTGAAATATCTACAACACAAGCTACCCATAAGTAGTCAGTATTGGAGGAGGTGATAGAAGGAGAAGAGATGTGTGTCTACACTACAATTAAAAGCCTGCAACTGGCCCAGGCCCACTGCCTCAGGCTCACAGAGCTTGGGTTAAGGGAAGGTTTAACTGTAGTGTAGATGTTTAGGCTTGGGCTGTGGCCTGGGCTCTGAAATCCTGCAAGGTGGTCCTGCATGACAATGAAACAATATCTTAGCTCAAGCCCCACAAGCTTGAGTCAATTGGCATGGGCCAGCCCTGGGTTCTTAATTGGAGTGTAGGATTACCACATGAGTCTAGGCCGGGTCAGTACTTATGACTACTTCTGCCATTCTTCTCACCCTCTTTCTGTAATCACTATGGCCTGGTCTACACTAGGACCCTAGTCTGAAATTATCCCCCCAAGGTTGGTTTTCTAAGTGATGCATCCATGCTACCAAGGTGGTTGTTCTGGAATAAGGGGCCACAGAATTCAGACTCTGTAGTCCTGCTTTTCATGAGGAGTAACACTATTCCTGAACTTGTAAATATGAAATAATGTTAATGCAGATGCTCCACTGTCACTAATTTGAACTAATTGGCCTCCAAGAAGCCTCCCACAGATCCCCAGAGTGCTTCTTGGGGCCCTGACTCCGAGGCAGGCTCCATTAATGTGGAGGTACTACCTCGGACTAAATTTGATTCTTCCTCTGTAGTGGGGACATGGAACTTTGAATTTGTAAAATTGGGTGCCCAGAAGTCAAAGTTTGTACATTGAAAATAATTGCCTAGTGTAGCCATGGCCTATGAGAATCTCTGTGCTTCTCTGCTTCTGGAATGGAATATAAATGTGGAATTTGATGGAGTCAGATATCTAAAAATTGACAAGTAAAAGATAAGCCAATGGGTTCTTTTGCTCCTGCCAAAAGGCATCTTGTATGTATCATTGTTTACTTACCCACATTTTCCCTAAGATATTGGGATAATTTCTATAGGGGCAATGGGAAACAATTTGTATCACTTGAATTCACAAACTAGTGATGAAGGTTGTTTTTTGGTATTCAGATAAATGATGACTTACAAATTGTTTGGTTTTGTTTCTCAATGTGCATAATAGAAATTATCCTTGAATATTGCCCAGGGCTTTTATGTTCCTGGTATACGGTTTCTCCAGACATTGCTATAACACAAGGGGAAGGCTATTAATATTTCATTTGCTATCAAACGATCCTTTGCTAATTTGTAAAGATTATACTATCATCTGCCTTAATTTCTATATTGATTAAGTGAAAAGTATTTAATAAATATATAAATATATAGGTTACCTGAACAATAGCATTCACACTTCCTAAAATGCCAGTGATTCCCAGTTGCTAGTTTGTAATAATTGCAAACATTAATCTACATCACTACTCTAATAAGATTTATTTTAGCTGTCTCAGAGAAGATGGAGGCAATGCAACAGCTCAAATTCATTTCCAACTGTGATGTGTCAGAGGGTTTCTATATTTTTTTAGTTCTTCAGAATGTATTAGCCCTTACTGACTAGTATTATCAGATGTACTGTATCTGAGATGCTCTGAATTAGAAATATGGAATACTTCAGAGAACTGGGAAAATGCCTAATTTCTCCCCGTCCCCCAAAATTGCTTTGTTTATTACATGCAGATTAGGATAGCTCAACCTAATTGGCACAATCTACTTACAGATACAGACTTCAAGAGAAAACATTTGGAACAAAAAATCAGATTGGATTAAATAAATTACTTTTACTAAAAGGTGTCTAAACAGGTTAGAAAGTAGCTAGTCCCAGTAGTATTTTCAGATGCTTATTGGAAGCAGGTAAACTAGTATAATCAATTTATTTCTGTTGGGATATTGGTGATGACATAACACAATGTAGAAACCTTCTCAATCCATGCTGACTTTGAGCATTCAACATCTGACCTCCTACTGATTTGTCATACACCATCTATCTACCTCCTTGCTGATTCTCTCCTCATACAACAACCCTCCACCATTCCTGTAATGATAACTTTCTCAAGTTTATTTCCATCTGGACAAAGGATGTGACCAAAATATAGTTTGCAACTATTGATTTTCAATATTAATTCTAACAAACATTCATTGTGGGGTTTTTTTCATCCAGAAGATATTCAAGGGTCTTCAGCAGCATCACGACTCAAAGCCCCAAATTTCTTCTTCTAATCAGAATTAACTTTTTCACAGTTTACACCCATAAGTCACTATACATAAAATTAAACTTTTCACTAATTGAACATTTGTACATGTTGAGGTGCTATATTTTCCCCCCAAACCTTCATAAAAGAAGTAATTGGTTATGTGAGCCATTTCTAGTCATCTGATTTTTTTTAATGTAACAACCTTTTTGGTTGGATGTGTATGAACCAGATAACTGAATTCATCTACCACTTTTACAAGTCAACTATGAATTGTCAGGTCCCCTTGTCTTTTGTTTTTGTTAATTTTGTCAGCATACATTCATGTCATTTTTATCACATTCAGAGGTAGTCCACATTCTTCACTTTTTTTAACAGATTCTAAAAAATGTTTTGCAGTGCATAAGTCATGACACATTGTTGCATCAGTGTGGAAATTCTAGCTCTCTCTGCTTTGTCAAAATGTTCAGGATTTGTATGCAGCATTTATTATGAAATCCATTGAAAAAATTAGGGACAGAATGCACCATTTCTCATCCTGCCCAATGCATAACCTCTCACTATTGTTTGCTGCTGTTTGCACTGTGGCATGTTGTTAATAGTAGAGACTTAAGAGAGTTCAACGGAATGTTTTGTAATCCCTGGGTGTGCAAGTATCCTCCAAAGACATCATGTCAGATTATTCCAAATGCTTTTGAGTCGTCAATGAAATGCATGATCAATGGCTGATTATATTGCCTACCTTTTTCAATGATGTGAGAGGTGCTAGCAATTTAATCATGTGTGCTTTGTCCTCTCTAAAGCCAGTTTGTTGTGCTGTTATCATTCACTTAATGTAGTCCTGAATTATGTAAAGCAGAATTTTGCTCATGTGAAGTATCAGGGAAATGGAGAGATGGTTGTTAATCTCTGGGTCCTTTCTTTGGTAAGGACAGAAATATTCCCTTTCTCTAGTCAGCCAGCTAATTTCTAGTTATTCATACATCATTACAAATTTCCCATGTGATATCAATTCTGTGGCCACTAATTACTTCTAATGATTCTCTGGTATGTTACCTACCTCTGCTTTCTTGGCTTCATTTTTCATAATAGTGCATACCTCTTGCTCTTGTAGGCAGGGGTGAGAGTAAATTACATTTATTTTGGGTATTGTCATATTGCAACCCCCACCTGAGGGGGGAAGAGGAGGGCCTCAGGGCAGGGTGTGGGGCCTGGAGGAGAAAGGGCAGGGCAGGGCAGGGTGGTAGAGCCCATGCTACTCAGATGCTAGATCCCCCCAGGACTGGACAAGGTGGTAGGGACCATGCTGCCTGACCGCTGGATTTCCTGGGGCTGGCCAGCATCATGGAGACCATGCTGCCCAGCCATCAGATTCCCCAGGACTGGCTGGGGTGGTGAGGACTGAGTTGCCCAAATACTTGAGCACTAGGGCTGGAGCCTGGGTGCACTGTGACCTCACTGTCCAGGAATTGTGAGTGCTGGCTTAGGCCCACCAGTATACAGTGGCTAGTAGCATCCAACTGGCCGCTCTCTTACTGATGTGACTTTGCTTGTAGGAATTATGGTACTGACTGTACTCTCCTTTCTATCATTCTGTATTGTTAGTGTATGTAATCTCTCCACCAGCATTTGATATCCTCACCCTCCATGAGAATTCTGCTAACATGCTCTTTTATTATGTTTGATTACATGGAAACTTTTAGGTAAGAAATCTGACCACTATTAACCTATCTTTTGTATTATTATGGTATTTGTAATCCTCAAATTCTGCACATTTTGCCCTTTTGTATTCCCTTTTATTTTGTTTAATATGCCTCTAATATGAGTGTAAACAGTGTCTGAATGCATGATTCCATTATAGCCAGCTCGAATGGGGGAGAAATCCTGGGTGTGTTTATGTAAATACAGTTTGCCCCTACTTCACTTAGATGTGTTAGATATTAGCCTGTTACAATGGTGCTTTGCTCATTGCAATCAACTTGGCTGTTGTGGGGTCACAAACTGTGTTATCTCACAATTCCTGCATTTAGTGTTATGATCACCAGTGCTTGCGTTTATTGTGGGAATGCAGAAAAGTCAGACTGTGTTTGACTCAGTTCAAAAAGAGAGACCCTGTCAATGTAAATACGCTTGGATGGACAGAGGCTCAGTTTCTAGAGCCCTGTGAGATTAAGCTTGGAAGGGAGGTGTCACGGCTCTGTTCCCCAACCTTACACTTTGAGTGTAGATATGGGGGTGGGGGGGCAGCTAGCTGAATAACCTCTGTAAGAACCTGTCTCTCTAACTCCCAGAGACTAACTTGTCCAGTCTCAGTTTCCCTGAGACCCAAAAGAAAGAAGATGGATCACTGCCACCACCAAAGTGTAATTAAAAATATATAAAATAAACCCTTTTCCAGGGAAGAGATCACTTGGGAAACCCCTCCCTGAGGCAAAGCTCTCCCCCCACCCCAAACTCCATTTTGCTTGGAGTTGGGAAAACAAACAGAGGGAATCCACAGAGAACAATGGAGCTCTGCTCCTCCCGGGTAATTTAGGCATGTAGGTTTAAGGACACAAAAATCAATCAATACCAGTTAATCAAAACAAAAAGGAAAACACTTTTATTATCAAAACAAGACTACTGTTGCAAGAACAGTAAATGACTGGGTGTTAAAAGCAATGGAGTGAAATAGACTCAAGGGAAATCCCTGGGTTGTAATCTTAGTTACAAAAGAGAAAAACAATTAACTAGCTCAGACATGCTTTCCAAAACCCCAAACAAGGAAAACAAGAAAACTTAGTGGACTATCTTAACTTTTCCCTACTTACACATCTCAAGGAACCCATTCCTGGGAAAGCCTGTCTCCCCTATTACCTGGGGAAAACTTCTCTGATTCCAAAAACAAAGGGAGAGAGAGAGGGGAAAAAAAACCCTTTCTCGGTTTGAAATTCCTATCTTCATTTCATTGGCTGAATGCCCAAAGCCCCCTCCCTCAGGTGTATCTCCAGAGTTGCTTAACCCTTTCCTCACTCTCCAGATAAGTCAGACTGTCCTTAGAAGCTCCTATTCATGACAGCAGAACTCTGAGTAAGCAGGCTATGTGCCCGCTAGGTGTAAAGTGTAAGACTGGTTCATCCTGTTTCTCTCCACTGTTTCAAAGATAGAACTAAAGAAAAGCTCCATAAGGAATCACTTTAGTATTTAAATTTACTCCATTGGATGCTAGAATCTTGTGGCTGGACTGTGCTTTGGGACAAGGACTGAAATCACTAGGTTTGGCCCAGAGCCAAATCCACCACAAGCCAGTGGAAGACATCATGATTAGCAGTAGCATGATGAGTAGCCAGCAGTGTGGCAATGGAAAGGTATAAGGAGCAGCCAGCAGAGCGGTGGCAGTAAGTGGTGATGAATGGCCAGCAGAGAAGTGTGAGAGAGCAGTGAGCAGGTGGATGGCGAATGACCAGAGGAGTGAGGAAGATACCTCCTATGCCACACAGGATTGGAGGTAAACTCTGCAGGTGCACCTCTGGGTCTGCCCTGACCAAGGGCACAGACTGTGAGTGGGGTGCAGAGAAGGGTTGGGCATGCAAAGGGGACATTTACATTGCTGGACTTAAGAACCTGAGAGGAAAAGGACACTGCCCAACATACTTGAGCTGGGACATTTATTCATGGTTTTGGTTATGAACTCTGTGGTGTTTTCCCAAATTAATGCCACACCACTTCCCTCCCCTTTTATTAAAGGTTTCTTTTTTATACTCAGACTCTGTGCTTGCAAGTTGGGAAGCATTGCCTCTCAGAGGTGCCCAGGGTGTAGTGTAAATTTCCCAGGTTACTGCGGGGGGAGGGCTTTAACCAGTTCTATGTTGGATGGATGGAGTGGAACCCCTAGATATTGAACCCGGCCCTGGCTGTTGCTGGTTTTACCTGGCAGAACGGTTATATGAGTAAATGAGTTTTGCTCATGAAAGCTCATGGTACTATACATATTAGTCTCTAAGGTGCTACAGAACTACTTCTTGTTGTTGTTGTTTTTTAATTAGACTAACATGGCTACCTATCTGAGACTAATATGTCTTTAGATCAGTCTACTCAATTCCTTGTATTGTTTCCTGTGTTCTTTGATCTGCAAAACATTTTTTTTCCCCACTTTGTGTCTTTTTTGCCAATTCAAACACCTTCTCAGTGACCATGGTACAGTCTGATGCTCCCTTTTTAGAATGTGTGCTTCGATTTGGGCATGATATTTTTCACTTTTATTCCAAAGTTCATTTGGGTGGTTCTCCCCTTTCACCTCTGACAATGCCTCAAGCACCTTCTGAACAGAAACCTTGTAGTTATGGTTGATTCTGGAGATGTCTGGGCATAGAGCACCTGCTGAATATCTTATTTTTAAAGTTTAATTTTGTTGATGATGTGGTCTTTGTCTACTGTATGTTCAGTCTCCAGCACTGTTGTATCATGATATAGTAGACCTGGAAGAATAAGTCCAGACCATTGTTTCCCATTATTTCTTTCTCAGATCTTTAGTGATTCCCACTTTAGTATTCATGTTCCCAACTACAAATATGATACCTTTGCTTGGTACTCTAATGAATCCTTTTGCAAGCTGTTCATAGAATTCATCAATCACAATGTCATCTTCTGCTATCACAAAAGCATGGACCTTGTATGATTGTCATTTTGATTGGCTTCTCTGAAAGGCAAATTATAACAATTTTATTGCTGATTGGGTTACATCCAAGTGCACACTTTCATGTCTCCTTTGACAGAATAAGTGTAACTCCATTTCCTCTGATCCTGAGTAGTACATTGCATAGACATCAATCATCAGAAATGACCCTACCATTCCATCACAGCCTTGAGATTCTACATATGTCTAATTTGCATCCTTCCAGTTCTTTGGTCAAAATGACACACTTCCCTTCATACAGCATCATTCACATTTCTACTCTGATTTCTTTATGAAGGTTCAGGCGTCTCTTCTACTGTTGTGCAAACATCAGGTACCCTTTTCCCATAGGAACTGGTCAGAGCCATCCTGTCCATAGAATGGTTCAGGGCAGCCCCCCGTGCTTTTGGGGGGGGCCATGATGGCCACCTCAACCATTCTATGGATGGCACTTGCAGTGCCCTGGGTGACCTGGAAGATTACCTAGGGGCCTGGTATGGGGCGGGGGGAGGCAGCAGAAGTAAGCCCCTAACACTACCACTCACCATGTTGGTGGGAGCTGGAAATTTTTGACAGACTCCTCTTCATCAGCCTGCTGCCCTTTCCCATCCCACTGTGCTCCCCTTCATTGCAGAGGTGGGATGCGGAGTACCCTGGGGCTGGGGTCAGGGTGCTCTGTTTCCCGTCTCCACAGTGAAGCCAAGCACAGCAGGCTGGGAGATGGGTGGCCGGGCTTAGTGGCACATCCTGCCAGGTAGCTCTGGTTCCCATCACCATGGTTAGTGAGGGAGAGGGGGCCCAACCCTGCTGACACCCCTTGTCGGGCCTACTGGTAATCCCTCAACACACATCCCTTGGGGGGGGGGCATTGGGCAAGAGGATGGAGCAGGGGTGGGAAGGGGCACAGGATGGAGCAGGGACTGTGCTTCAGGGAAGGGGTGGAGCAGAGACAGGGTGGGGTATGTCCTGCAGCAGAAAGTAGTAGCACTAGGCTGTGTGCCCTCCTAGAGATGACCCTGGCTCTGGTACTGCATCATTATAACTGCAATCTCTACTCTGGAAGGATAGACATTAGTGGAATAATAGCACCCAGATGCCTCTCCCAGGATTTGGGCTTCACTGCAAGTGTGTGCATGTGCACATTCATACAGATATGGCCAATGCCAAGTTGTCCTGCAGTGTCTTAGGAAAGTAAATACCACCCTCAGGGCAGATGGTTAAGAAGCAGGGCACAAACCTCATACTGGTTACGAATACTACATCTGGATTTTGCCAACCACTTATTAACTGTGACTCAAGCACTATAACAGCCTTAACATGGAGAAACAAACAGTTCTCTTAGATGCTCCAGTCTAACTTGCCACCTGAGAAAGCTTGCCTTTGTGATATATAGTAGCTTCCACCAAAAATCAAAACAATATTCAGACTATTTCCAATCCTAAGGGACTGGTTACTTACCCCAGGCCTGTTGTGTATTAGAGCTTACATCAAAGACAATGCTTGTAGCGAATCTGATAAGAAACTAACAGTGGATTTATTAACTGAGAAAAAGAACTGAGAGTTTCTTACAAGGTTGAAACTGGTATAAAGTATACATGAGTCACAGTCTTATGGTACGTCTACACTGCAAGCTTCTTTCAAAATGAGCTTTTCCTGAAGATATCTTCCAGAATAGCTTATTTTCAAATATAGCGTCCATACTACAGGGAAGCCTCAGAATTAGTCCGCGCAGGCTCCCCTAATGTGGATGCTCTCTCTCGATTTAGAGCCCCAGGAGGGACTGGGGAGGATTAACTTTAGAATGGCCTTGGTGAGGAGCTATTTTGACATAGCAGCAGTGGTGAGTCTACACACACCTTCTTCCAAAAAGTAATAGAGATGTAGCTGTGTTAGTCTGGTCTTGCTGAAACAGAAGACAGGACTGTGCAGCACTTTAAAGACTAACAAGATGGTTTATTAGGTGATGAGCTTTCGTGGGCCAGACCCACTTTCTCAGATCAAATTGTGGAAGAAAATTGTCATGACCATATATACCAAAGGGAAACAATCAAAAAAAGTGAACACACATAAAATAGACAAATCAGATTTTAAAACAGAGGGGGGATGAGTGCGGGAGGTTAGTGTCTATGAGATAATGATATTAGAGGTGATAATTGGGGAAGCTTACCCATTACAAAGATTGCTTATCCTTATCAGCCTATCCTGGAAAATAACCCCTCACTCTCACAGGCCTTGTCGGGGCGGGAGCCAATTCTTGCTCACAGACAAGGCCACTTCTTGCTCACAGACAACCCCCCCCAACCTCAAACTAATTATTTGCAGTAACCATGCAACACACCTCAATCATAATCATCCAAGAACCCACCCCTGCAACTCTGCCCACACATCTACACAAGCGATTTCATCACTGTACCCAAACATATCAGCCACCAAATCAGAGGCTCATTTAACTGCACATCCACTAATATGATCTATGACAGTGTTTCTCAACCTTTTTTTATAAAGTACCCTCTTTTCAAAAAATAAAATTATAAGTACCCTCAGTACCTACAGTTTTCAGACACACACAATTTTTTTCCTACCATTGCAACACATTTGTTTAAACAACTTAATCGTAGCCAGGCGAGTGGTGACATTTTTGGGTGTAAAAAGTACAAAAATAATAAAGCGCTGTAAAACTTAAAACAAAAATTCAGTTATCTCCAAATTTCAGTTGTTTGGGGGGGTACTTCAACACTTCTCACGAGTACCCCTAAGGGTACTTGTACCACTAGTTGAGAAACACTGATCTATGCCAGCAATGCCCCACTGCAATGTATATGAGCCAAACTGGACAGTCTCTAAAGGAAAGAATGAATGGACACGAATCAAATATCTGAAAAGGCAACACACAAAAACCTGTTGGAAAATACTTTAATCTTTCTGGTCACTCATTAATGGATCTCCAAGTTGCCATTTTGTTTCAGACCAATTCCACAAGCCAATACACAGAGAAGGGTTGGAACTTAACTTCATTCACAAGTTTAATTCTTATCCAAATGGTATGAATCGGGATATCGGATGGCTCACACATTATCAACCAACCAAACAATGAAGGTGCTAATGGTTCTTGATGTCTGTGCAGAATCTGGTGTTGGTCATCTTCCTTTCCAAGTGCAAACTAATGGTTCTTATCAGCCTTTTGTAACTATTTAGTCTTTAAGGTGCTACTAGACTGTTTGTTTGGTTTGGTTTTTTTAAGTTTTTCCTTTTACAGACTAACTCAGCTATCCCTCTGAAGCTTATCTACTCACTGTCTCTTTTTTTCTTTCTCCCCTCCATTTTTTCCCCTTCTGCCCCCTGTCCCCCTCCTTCCCTTATTTATTCTTGGATCTGGACTTCCAACACTCCTGTCATCTGAAGAAGTGGGTTGTGCCCATGAAAGCTCATGATACCATCTACATGTTTTGTTAGCCTTTAAGGTGCTACTAGATTATTCGTTGTTTTATGTTTTTCCTGTTACAGACTAACTCAGCTACCCCTCTGAAACAATTAACAAAGACTTTGTACTGTAATGTTTCACAATGGCTCATTTGGTTTCAATGGGCCTTTTTTTCCCAGGCTCCATGTAGCACCTTTGTAGGAAGCCAGCATTTTATATTAGTTAAGGCTTGTTTCCTGGTTGATGTATGTAGTTAAAAAGGATTACAATGCAAATACTAAATATCACTTAGTAACATGGGTACAGGTGTTATCAGATGAATACATGGAACCTCCCACAAGTGATTCATGACCTTTAAACACATTCTCATAAAGTTCACATAGTTTTTTTTTAATCCACAGATGTCAGACTTTTATAGCAATGCATTTATCACTGTTCAGTTGAGATCTAGAGGCTTTGGCTTGAGCTACCACCTAGACTGCCCGCATCACTGCCACTACCCTAAAGACCTAACAAACTATGGTCCCAATCCAGCATTTGGATCATCTAGCCCAGTGGTCTCCAACCTTTTTGAGATCACTTTTTGAATTTAAACGCAATCCAAAATCTACCTCAAATATAAATAGCCTTGCCCCTTACCTCCTTCCTGCCCCTTTTCCGAGGCCCCGCCCCTGCATCACTCCATCCTCCCTCCTTCCCCATCCTCCCTCCCTTTCACCAGGGTGGGGCAGAGGCTCTGGTCTTGTATTAAGGGATTTGGAATGTGAGGGGCTCAGCGCTGAGCCTGGGGAAGGCAGTTGGGATGTAGGAGGGGTTCTGTGTGCAGGCTCTGGGAGGGTGTTTGGATGCAGGAATGCTCAGGGCTGGAGCAGGGGCTTGGAGTGCAGGAGGGGGTTCATGACTGAGGTAGGGTTTTGGGATGTGGGCTCCAGCTGGGCACTGATTACCTCAGGTGGCTCCTGGGTGATGGTGCAGTGGGGCTAAGGCAGGCTCACCCATGCCCTGGCCCTGAACCACTCCCTAAAGCAGCCAGCAAACTCCATCCCAAGTCCTGTTGTGCCCCTTCCCTGCTTTGTGGAAAAAGGATATAGAGCGGGAGGGGACACCTTACATCAGCACCCCTCCTTTCCCTCCCCTGCCCTGAACAGAAAGAGGAGTCTCCTGAGGGGACAGCCCCAAGGCAAAGGGCAGGAAATATACAGCTGTGCAGGGAGGGGCAGCTGAAGTGCTGGCACTTGACAGCCTCTTGGCCAAACCAGTCAGAATCACCTGTCAGAGGCTCCAAGATCTACGAGTAGATCCCAATCTACTGGTTGGTGACCATTGTTCTAGCATCATCCTTTGTGCCAGTGTAGTCCCACTGCCTTCAGAGTTTGAATCAACTAAGGTGATAAATACTGAGAGACAGGTTACATACAAGCATTTGTGATTGCTCAACAACAGGACACAGTAGCAGGTAACTGTCCTGTCTGGAGCAGAAAATAAATTTTAATCTATAAGTTGGGCTTCTCTGGTCTGGGACCTGCAGAGAGTTTGCTAGACCTGGGGAGAACAATGGTCTCTTGCTGGCTGCCAGACCCCGCTCCTGGGCTTGCCTCTGGGCCATCAGCCTGCTTCCAGCTACCAGCCCCAGCCACTGGGCTCTGCTCTCAGTCCAGCAGGTTCCTGGCTGCTGGTCCCCCACTACAAGGCTGGCTGCAGCTCCCTGGCCACAGCTGCCCAGTGGCCCCTCCCTGGTAGCCTCCAGCCTCCCTGCCACTTTTTGGGAGCAATCACCAGGCAATTATACATCAGTAACCCCTAATGTGCAAGCCATTGGCATCTTTCACCATAATAGTTTTCTATTAGGTGCCTTCAAGAAAACTCATGCTATCAGCTTTTAGAAAGTATTACTTTCAAGAATGATGGTCCACAATTATATGGTCCAATCCTGGCCCCATTGAAGTAAATGGGAGTTTGACTATTGATTTGAGAGTATACAAAAGCAAGTCCAAATGAGAACAGGGAAGTCAGTTTAGTTAAATAAAAGAAGGGCTGACACTTGGCTCAAAGACAGAACTGAATATGCTATATTGAAAATTCAAAAAGTTCCACAAAATATTTTGTTTTCCATTGCCCTTTGTATTTCTTGCATTTAGACAGGAGCAGAATTTACCCCTGCGGGGTTTCTGACCTGACTCAATCCTGAGAACTTTGTAAGGAGACCTGTTCTTGTGAGACTTCCATTCCAATTCGGAAGGTAAAGATGTTTGAGTATGTTCACAATTATGGAAATAATTAAGTGTATTTATTATTAGAAATGTCACAGGAGCATGCTGCAGAAAATGTCTGCTTCATGATGCTGCCTTGTGAACACTCAAATCCACAGTTTGCCTGCAGACCTGTTTGTGGCTTCCCAAGTTAGGGAAACAGGCATCCAGGCCCAGTTCTCCTAGGTTTTGCTCCACACAGCCTGTGAAACAAAAAGGCAGCATGATGTGTCCCATGTTATTTCTGCCAAAAAAAATGTTTGCCCGGAGGGAAATGACAAAATCATGAAAGTATGATTATTGTGGATGGCTTTAGGGATAGTAGATTATCTTTTCTTTATAGTAATATTTATTGGCCCATTGATTTATATTGCTGAATGCAGTGGGTGGGATTTTGTCCGGTCATTTCCCTACGTGTCCTCTTTTGGTTGGTTGGTTGAGTGCTGTTTCTTGCACCCAGAGCTTGTGAACAGCCTGCAGACTCCAGGAAGGTTGATGGATGCCAAGGCCAGCTTCCAGAGCCTTATACCTCCCCCCTCCCCCCAGGCTTCAGGCTACGGTGTGGGCACATCTGGAGGCTGGGGTTGGCCCCTGGAGCCTGGTCCCGCACAGACAGCCTGCAGGCTGCGGCAGGTCAGGGGGGTGCTGGAGGCCAGGGTCTGTCCCTGGATCCTTGTCCCCCCACCTCAGGCTGCAGTCCATGGGGGAGCAATGGAGTCCAGGGGTAGCCCCTGTAACTTGCCTCCCCACCCCTGGGCAGCCTGTAGACCATGGTGGGTCAACCCCCTCAACCCCCCCCCCCGGGGAACAGCCTGCAGGCCGGGGGTGTGGCTGGGTCTCTGTCTATTGTTTGAATCACTTTCCCCTTTTATTAATACAAACTTATTTCTCTTTTTCCCTTCATTTTTTGAAAAATATTTTCTACACAAAGCCAAAACCCCATTACTTAATTCAAAGACTCAAGACATCTGCCAGTATTCTGTGTGTGTGCATGTGTGTGTGTGTATATATATATCTATATATAATATTAGTGCTGGTTTGACTATTCCCCCTCCAATCCCTATTAGTCAATTCAATAAAAATGAAGAAAATATTGTCATAAAAAATATGAAAACTTGATTCTGAAGTGTCACCATTGTAGCTGGTGGGAGTTGTACTATCGGTGCTCTATTCCCCCATTCTCATTAGGTTCCTTAATCAGACTGGTTCCCAGGATTCACCATTATGCCCCTTTGTGATACTAGGAAATTGTGTCTTAGCAGTCACATGGCCATGGTTCATCTTGAGAGATGAAGTCTAGTTTGAGGAGTTAGCTTATAGAAGAGACTGGGACCATGAGTCCCCTGAATGACAACTAAAAAGAGACAATTGATCAGTATTTCAAAATTGAATTTTTTAGCCAAATTTCTTTTTGGGGGGTGGAGGGCATTGGAGGGAAGTGCTTGATTTTTTGTTTTGTTTGTTTTTTGGGGAAAAAAAACCCACTTTTGTCCACAATCTAATTTTCTGTCTAAAAACAAATGGAAATGGAAAATTAAATGGAAAAATTTAAATCAGCTGTAATAAATACATAAAGGTGAAATACCCACTCATAGAATATTTACCAGAGTACCACTTTGAGTATAAAAGGGAGATAAATTGGATTAAATCCACGTAAAGCAGCTTAATTTTAACTTTCCACAGATACATTCTCCACAGCGCACAGAAACCAAGAGCAAAAACAACTTAGAGGAAACATAAATTCAGCTGTGATTGCTACGCTAATGCATAACGTATTGCTCCGTATATCTATAGCAGTCACAGAACTTGAGAATAATCTTGAAAAACAGGATACTTTACAGTGCATCCCAGAAAACTCCCTTATGAATCATTCAAATGGACAGTTATAGGAAATAAATGTAAGAACAGTAATGAAAACAAAGAAAAGAATTCAGTTTGATTGTTTCCAAATGATTCTATTGATACCTTAGTTTAGGTAATATGATTTTGTTACAAGAATTATGGCTCAGATAAAGATAAAACCTTCAGCCTGTATGTCAGAGATAACATAACAGAAAGGCAAAGATTCCATTAGCAGAACAAATCTTAACATCAGCTTCTAATGCAACACTATAAAAGTGGTGAAAACTTGTTCCTGATAGAATTATGTATTCCACAGAGGGCACACTAAGAGAGGATCCAAGATATTAAATGAAATTCTTGCTACCTAAACACCACTGGGCAAAGCTGTCAACTTGAACCATTTTTTAAAAAGACAATATTCACAGCCTGTTGTCCTACCATCAGACAAGTTCCTTCCGTAAATACAGTATTTTCTCTAGGAAGGCCTGTGTCTGAGGAAAACACTGATCAATAATAAACCGACTATTCTTATTTGGTTTGTTGAGAAGGTCACATCTACTATGATCTGGTATTTCTGGTTCCTGACCTTTTAAAATTAGCTGTGATAAGCCCTCCCCCAATCAGAGTACTCAGTATCTCCTGTGATACACAGACCTTACTCAGTTCCTACTGAAGTCCAAGGGAGTTGATGGTATCTCAGCAACACATATGAGATTCTCTGCATCTAGCAGGATTAGACTCTATACTGGTGTTTTGCTTTAACAGGGCTACTCCTACCTTGCATCCATAGGAGAGTTTTTTTAATGATTTTAAGTGGGATTTGACTCTTATAGTGAAAGACCAATCCTCGACCATTTTCTGCTACAGATAGCTCTTGGTTGTTTCCGGACTTTTGCTCATTATGTTAGATGGCTTGCGCTTGTATCAGAGACTGCTTTGCTTTTCAGAAAATTGGATGTCGGTTCAATCACTTAAAAAGCTGAATTTTCTGTTCTGTAGTGAGCCTAAAAAGCGATGTTCAAATAACATTAAGAGCGAAGGATAATATTCAGAGTTGCCTCATATGTGTGTGCATGCTCATTTTCTGTTCCCTCAGTTAGAGACTGACCCAGAGATTCAGGAATTGTTTAGCTTGCTGAGTCCCAGCTCATGCCAGGTCCAGGTGCTACCCCCGCTGCGGCTCTGCAGTTTAAATATAGTAAGAGCTGGGTAGACAGGCAGCCCAGCTTTTACCATATTTAAGCTGAAGAGCCACAATGGGGGGGCTAACTCCCAGACCCAGCACAAACTGGGATGAGTGCCTTCCTGTATCGATTAATCATGTAATCAATACAATTTTTATCAACTACGTGATTAGTGAAATACCTGCTTTTTAACATCCCTACTCTGAAATATCCTCCCCTGATACTTAATGGGCTGCTACTTTTCTATCTCCCTTCCTGTCATTCTATATCATGTGCCTCACACTCAAAAAGGCTAAATTTACCCTCCATCTTTTAGAATGCATGTTTAAATTGTACTTAAAAAGCCTACAGCCACACACACACGCAGCCAGTAATTGAAAATTAAACAATGGGATATTGTAAATTGCACAGATGTTTGCCTGTCATTACATACAACTGAGTTATCCTTAGCTGTCTGATTTCACTGTGCAGAAGCACAGAAATCCAGAATTAAGGCTGATAGCATGCCCTTAACTCATTCTAACAGATGCAGGTACAATATTTCAGGTCATAAAAGGCCCCTGAAATTATGAGGCAGCACTGGGTAAACTGTGAAAGGATTTTTCATTTTATTGTTGGATTTCCTTCCTTTTGTATGATTAAGTTAGACTCTTGGGAGTAAGCATTCTGAACAATGCATCAAGAATTAAATAAACAACTGCTGTTATCCTCAATGAGAGCTGTGCAGCTCATCCCCTTGTGTTCAAAACTGAAAACATAACCTCTATCAAGATCTAAAATGAAGCACTGATTCCAGGGAGCAGCTGCACAGCAAAGTTCTACAATTCTCTGGTAATTGGCATCTAGTTGGGTTAGCACAGATGCACAAGGCAAGGAGGATCAACCCCACCTTTTCATTGGACTCAGATGAACAGAGAGAGAACTAGTAGTTACTCCTCCCCAGCATGTCTAGAAGACAAGAATCCATTTGACATGCTGATCCTAGATACAGGCAGCAGTCAAAAGCACCATAGATTGACAAAAAAAAAAAAAGTCTTAAAAAAAAAGTTTTCCCTTGAAGTGGCATCGTTTTTACACAATGCGTATTTCCTAAAACTCAGTGTATAACTTGATCATTATGTCTGTTATATACTGTAAGGGTATGTCTACATTGCATTCCTCCTTCGAGAGAGGAATGCAAATGCAGACAAATGAAATTGCAAATGAAGCACAGATTTGAATTTCCCATGCTTCATTTACATAATGGTAGCCAGCCGCTTTTCAAAAATAACATATTTTGAGGAAAAAAATGGGGTTATTTCAAAAAGAAAACCTTCCGTCGAAATAACCCTTAAACCTCATTTTTTACAGCAAAGAAAAGCTGACAATATGCTATTTACCAATTTCTAATAACTGTTTTGAACCTGTTGGCCTATATCCTCTTAAAAACATTGGATCTAAACTTGCAAAGTAGGGAGCATTCTCACATGTTCTTTGTTGCTCAGTATCTTTTAGATTCATACCCTTCTTCAGATGATATTATAAATGCATAAGCTGAGGACTGGAGAATCAGTTCAAGAGAAATAAAAAAAATCACGGGCCTTGTCCAAAGTATGAACTGAACTGGAGTTATTTTGGCAATTGGAAAAATGTATATATCTGATTTTGAAAAGCTTTTGAGAACCCTAACACTGTCTCCAGAGAAGGCAAAGTCCTGCACAGCACTTAGAGATGCTTGGTTACTCAGCTAAAATATTCTCAGCAGGTTTCTAGCTGGATGATGGCTGTCCCAACATTTACAGGAGCACTAAAAGACCAAATCTGGTGAGTCAGTACATAAAGTTGGTACGAGATTAGGACCCTGATCCTTAAGTGAACTTGTATATTTACACTAGCTGTATTTAAAGTAATATTGATTCATAAAAGTAATTAAAAGTAAGCCCTGCAATAATCCTTTAAAAGTGTGTTAAATAGTGGCAGGACTTTGACAGCCTGCAAAGGACAGTGAAGAACCCTGCACAGTCAGTGTGCACAGCCTTGGCCATAAGCAAGAATCAGTCTAGGGCAGGGATGGGCAAAAACTGGCCAAGGAGCCAGACCTGGTCCACTAGGGTTAGCCTGTGGTGGGCCCCCATCGCTATATTTACCGGCACCCCCACAAGCACAGGCAATAGCAGTGCCCGTTGGGTGCAGATCGCCATTCCCAGCCAATGGGAAATGCGAGAAGTGGTATCTTGGTGCGTGCCACTTGCCACTGCTCCTATTAGCTGGGAATGCCAATCTGCAGCCAGCGGGAGCTGAGATTGCCAGTGCCTGTGGAGGCACAGGGAAATATAGCACTGGCAGAGGCTAACCCTGGCAAACCACCACCATTTTATTACCCAGCCTGGTCTAGAGCATGTTGGTTAAGAAAACTATTGTAGTTGCTTTTATAATTGCATCACAATTGTCAATTTAAGATACAACTTGTGTTCTTCAGTAAACACAATCAGAGTGCATGTGTTTTGAATGTAGTAGAAAGATTGTTAAGGTGCAAGCAGGAGTATTAATAAGCAAACAACTCTCGTGCTGGTGAGCCTGAGATACAGGGGGCACTAACTGATACATGAACCACTCATCTTCCAGCAACTTTGGGGATGCTGACATAACTCATGGGGCCACACATACACAATTTGACATGGACCATTGTTATTTTAACTTGTTGGGTCACAAGCCTGTTGGCATTGTGCTCATCATACTCAACAGCTGCTTGACTTGCAGAATTCACTGCTTTGCCTCTGCTGGGTTCTGTTAATTACCAATTCTCTTTATTTAAGTTGAGGGTAAAATGTTGCTCCTTACTACACAATTGTTCTCTTCACCAATAGTCTTCATTCTTTATATGGAAAACCCATTATCCTCTGGTCTGAGAACATATGGAGAAAGGAAGATCAGAAGAGTTCTGAAACCAGAATGAAATCAAAACAGTTCTGATACTATAATAAAAAATGAGTTTGGACAGTTTGAACATAAAAAAAGTTTAGACCATAAAGTACCAGGGAAAGTGAAACCTATCAATAAGAATTTCAACCCTTCATAATTAAAATCTTTTTTCTAATATAGGATGAAGTATGATGTGTCTATTTGTCCTGAATTAAATCAATATTACAATAACTGCTTCTGTTTTGGTTTACATAGAGGTAAATTCTAAAGTTACCCTGCTGAAAAGTTATTCAAATTCAAGTCACTTACGTGCTCTGTAACTGACAAGTGAAAATGAAAACATGTATATTTTGTTCTATATTTTGATGTGATGTCTAAAGGATGATGATTATAATTCAGTTTTACTAGCAAATTTTCTGGCCTTTTACCAGTGTTATCGGAATTGAAGAAGCATTTTTAATTCATTTAAGGCTATTGTTAGGGGTGAATTAATGACCTTGATAATGTTATACTTATTTGGACATACAGTGGAATAAGTGTCTAAAGTTCATCTCGCTTCAATAATTTTCTTAGACATGTGTTAGAGGGTGTTAAATATCAAATGTCATAGCTAGAAAGCATCTTTCTTTTTCTTTTATGATATATTCAAACTAGAACTGTATCAAATTACTTTCATGAGATGAAAGTTCGTTTCAAAATGAGGCAGTTTAAGGACAATGAGTCGTCCTGTGGCACCTCAGAGACTAACAAAAATATATAGTACCATGACAATAGTGATAAGATTTTTTGGGTGCTTTATTTAGTGATAATTTTGTTACTTAACAGAAGAGGCTTTAAAGGTACAGATAATTTAACTTCATCTCATATTGGGATTTTCAAAAGAGCCAAAGAGAATGAGATGCCCAATTGCCATTCACTTTCAATGAGGGTTTGGAACATAAATCTCTTAGCTCCCCGTGTGATACTGTGGCCAAAAGAACTAATGTAATTTTGGGATGCCCCCAACAAGGGAATTACAAGGAAGAACAAAGATTATTTTACTGCAGTGTTTGCAACTGGTGGAATATTCAGTCCAATTTTGGTGCTCATGATTCAAGAAATTGTAGGAAGCTTCAAAGAAGAGCCACAAGAATGATTAAAAATTAGAAAACGTGCTTTAGAGCGTTAGACTCAAGGAAGTCAAACTATTTATCTTAAAAATAAAAAGAGGTGATTTGATTAGAGTCTATAAATAGCTTCCTGGAGAATATATATATCTATTAATGAGCTCTTCAGTTTAGCAGAGAAAGCTATAACATGCTATAACAAAAGGTTGGAAATTGAAGACACACAAATTCAGACTGGAAATAAGTTGCTTATTTAACTTACTTTTATAGCCCCCAATCACTGTTTCACAATTGGTAGTGTATTTTGCCTCACCACATTCCTGTAAAAGAGGAAAGTACTCTGATCAAACTTTGCAAATGGCAAATTGAGGTGTAGCAGTGCAAAGTGACTTGCCCAAATTCATCCAGGAAGTCTGTGCAGACCAAGGAACTGAGCTAAGGTCTTCCAAGTTCTAAGATAGTGCCCAAACCTCTGCATGATCCTTCTTCTCTCCCATCAGCCTTTCATCTCCCTCCTTCTTTGACTGTTTCCTCATGTGAATCAAGTTTCTATGATGGAGAATGTATTCAATAATTCATTGCAGCTACTACAGGTTGAACCTCTGAATTCTGAGACTCTCTGGTCTGGCAACATCTGTGGTCCAGAGAGTCCCAGCGGCTGGGAAGAGGGATGGCTAGGAGGCTGGTATACAGGAGCCCTAGCCAGGGCTGGGCACCTGTAGCTGAGCCAGTGGCAGGAGGGTGGCAGTCGGCTGGGGAGTTCCGGCCAGCCCCATGTCAGGGGGGCTGGACGTGACCAGGGAGGAGCCACTGGGCAGCTGTAGCTAGGGAGCTGCTGCCAGCCCTGCAGTGGGGGACCAGCAGCCAGGAGCCTGCTGGACTGGGAGCAGAGCCCAGTGGCTGGGGCTGGTAGCTGGAAACAGGCTGATGGCCCAGTGGAGAGCCCAGGAGCAGGGTCTGGCAGCCAACAAGAGACCATTGTTCTGCCCTGGTCTAGCAAACTCCCTGGACTGCTCAGGCCCCAGACCAGAGAGGCCCAACCTGTAGATTAAAAATTACCCTTTTGTCTGCTCATCAATGTATAGTATTTATTGAAAAGAAAGAGTAAATCAACTCCCAGCTGCTCCTTGTTTTTGCCAGACGTTGTGGTAAAGGCCCTCTAATTAGATGATTATTACTATTATTATTATTGAGGCTAGATGACACTTGGCTCTTACATGGGTTTGAGGTGGGGAAATAAGATCTGGGTAAGGCCCAAGAAAATTTCCATTCCTTGTGGGGGAGTGGATCCTTATCCCTTTATACTTCCCTGATACAGAGCAGATCTTCAAGAGCACTGAGAAGCAGCAGAACTAGGTTTCCATCTCTCCTACACACACACTAATTGGTGCCAGAGTAAATGAAAAGGCGAGTGAGCTACAATCTAGCACATTATTATTTATGAGCTCAGCACTATACTAGATGCAGAATGAGGAACGTTCCTGCCCTGAATAGCTTTCCACAGGAAAGACTGATCGAGAAGTTGGAATTTGTACATTGGAAAACTCAAAGGCAAGAATAATCAGAAAGAGTGAGTTTTCTGGAGGAACTTGAATAAGGAAGGGTAGTGTCATAGTAAACTGATTTGTATGGAGGAGGGGTTGTGTGCAAAAGGATGGAAAGAATAGATGTGGAGAGATAAGAGTGGGAGAAAGAGATGATAGGGGATAAGCCTGGCATCACTGGCAGAGCAGAGGAGATGATAGGGACAGGAATGAGGGAGAAAGGATGGAACAATAGATGAAATCAGAGACGTAGACTGGGAAGTTACACTGTGTCTTGAAGGAAGGCCTGAATGAGTGAGCTAAAAAAGAGCTCCAAGAGATGATTTGGCATGATTTGGTTGACAGGAAAGGAAAATAATTTTAGGGGCTGCATTTTGGAGGGTTAGCCAGTAGATAGTGTGAATATTGTGGAGGCTATGGCAGGCAAAATGGGGAATATGTATAAAAATGTATTAATACAACTATAAAGATATTTTGGTCTGAGTAATAAATATATGTTACTGTCTCTTTAGTCCACTTTCATTTCCATGGCTGTATGAGGGAGTGATTACAGAGTAGTCAGTGGAGTTACACCAATGCAACATAGGTAAGTGAGGTGTAGTGAGTAAAGAATAGGTGTAAGTGAGTAAAGAATCATCATCATGGGATAAAAATTTGTCTTAAAAGTCTGAGCCCATTGATATGATTTTTCTGGGTGAGGCCGCAGGTGACCTTGAAAAGGTATCAGGGAGGATGGAAATGGAGAGAAGAGGTGCTCTCGGCCACAGGGGGGTTCAGGGCAAAAGACCAGGCTGTGACAACTACTGATAAGGAACAGTACTTTCCAGAGGGCATTTTGGAAGACATGGCATAGTTCTGTTTCCTTCAAGGCCCTTTAGATGTGGCTAATTTTAGGGGTGGTGGGAGCAATGTACAGACTGAAACTGTGCCTGATCCCTGCACTGGTGTGGTCTAAAGAAGATAAACACTTCTTAGACTATATCTAGACTACACTGATCTATCGGGGAAAAAAAGTATGCAAATTGTGCTCCACAATTTGTGTACCTTTTTCTGATAATTTTGGAAAAGCCCTTCTTCCTTGTGGAAGGAGGAAGACAGGGCTTCCAAAAGAGCGCGTCTGCTCTTCCGCAATAAAAAAAAAAGCAGAAGAGCAGATGCATTCCCTGGATTCAGCGGAGTTTTTCCAGGATACCATAATGTAGACATAGCCTCATTGCCTGCTCCTCCTATGCCTACATACAGGACAGAGAAATGTGTCTCTGAATTCTTACTGAAATAACCTTGTTCCAGAAATTGGCTCATGGACAGGTGAAGTAGGTTGGGTGGGCAGTCATTTGAAAACAAAACTTCAGAATGGAAACCGGTGACTGCCTAGAACAGACACTGATGGTACAGTTACACTGTGGGGGGAGGAAGGTTTCAGAAGAAGTATGCAAATTGCGCTCGCATTTGCATCTCTTCTTCCAATTCTTTTTCTGGAAGAGGCTTTTCCGATATTTGGCCTGTCTACCCAGGGCCAAATGTCTGGAAAAAACCCCTCTTTTGGAAGCGCCCTTCTTCCTCATAAAACGAGATGTACAGGGGCTTCCAAAAGAGTTTTTTTTCCAACATTTGGCCCTGTGTAGACAGGCCAAATATCAGAAAAGCCTCTTCTGGAAAAAGAATCAGAAGAAGATATGCAAATGTGAGAGCAATTTGCATACCTTCTTTCGAAAAAACCCCCACAGTGTGAGAGAGCAAGTTATTTCACAAGCAGACGCCATAAGACTGAGCTATGCCACTCAGATGCAACCAGTTCATATACTGTCACTGAAAAACAAAACAAAACCCCCCAAAAAAGTAGTAGTAAAACTGGAAAAAAAAATCAGTTTTGTTTTTTTGCCAAAAATAAAAGAACAAAAGATATTTCCAATGTGAATTGCTTATTCCTGGTCAGTATGCTCAGTGCTACAGGGATTGTATGTATTCTTCTATAAAATCAAGTTGACTTTTGATGTTAGAACTACCCCATTTCTACTATATCCAAACTAGCTTTCATGTAAGTTAAATCAGACATATTGTTCCGCCATATAACAACAAACAAGGTTGTAATACTGTATGGCTAAGAAAGCTGCTGTCATTTATTTCCCTTTCATTTATTTCCTGCAGTTTCACAGTTCATTTCCAGTATGTGTCTACAAGACCCTAGAAAACTTCTGTTTAAAACATGTCAAAACCCCCATAGGGATGGATTTGAAAATAAATATGTCTGGCTTGTATGTGACTCAGACATCCTAGCTCCATTGATAAACAGGGTAGAACAAGTTTAACAACAGTAATATATTTGAAATAAAAAATTTGAATCCAAAAATTTAGCCCCATGTAACAATTTGAGGATAGTAGTATCATTCTGTTGGACCTGGGCTGACCAAAAAGAGGATAAAATGCTATCTGTTCTAAGATGAAAATGTCCTCCATGGGAAAGTAAAATCTAAATAGGTGACTTGAGTTACACGTTAGAATGAAACTAGCCAGCATCAGAAGTTATAACAAAATATTTGCATCAAGCTAGTCTCTGGCCTCACAGTCATTCATTTCAATAAATGGAATTTCATATTAAGTTGGGACACTGTCATTTTAAATAAAGTCGCTTCCTATAAAGCATAAGGAATGGAAAAGGAACATTTTTCCTTTCCTGGATTATCAGTGGGGCTAATCCATCTCTTGTACTTTGTCAGAAAGCAGCTGCATGCTTGTTAATGGGTATGAGCAATGGTGATCAAATTCAGCACACTTGACACAGTTTATATTGGTTGCCCATTAAGTGTCCGATTGAGTTTAAATTAGTTTGAATAGTTTTTAAATCACTGAATAGGACTAGCCCTGGATATATCTGAGACCTCATTCTTGATGTCCACCATTTTGCGCTCATGTATCACTCAGTGAGTAGGGAGTGTCCAAGGGGAACCTGTGTTGGTCTGTAAAACAGCAAGCAGTCCTGTGGCACCTTTATTGTGGAGGGGTTCCACAATTGCACCAGAAGTCAGCAGGCAATCAAGCTGTCTCTGTGGCTGCTTTGAAAATGTGGAATTTGCTCCCTCCTGAAATGTGGTAAATTTAATCTCTTTACAGTTTAAAAAAATGCTCCCTCCCCTCCCTGCCATGTTTTTAAATGGCTGCCAATTCTGTTGTTTCTATATTTTTTGTGTCTGTGAGGAATGAATTTTATATTCACCAATATGGAGAAAATGTGTGTCACATCACATCCATACTAGTGCACATAACAAAATTCATTCCACCCACGAACATAAAAAACCAGAGCAGATTGGCAGCCATTGAAAAACGTGATGTGTGATGTATTACTTCCATATTGGTGCACATAACAAAATTAATTCTGCACATCAGAATGTGATCTGAAGTGGGGATGGGGCCAGGGAGTTTGGAATGTGGGAGGGGACTCAGAGTTGTGGTTCGGGGTGCGGGGAGGGGCTGAGGGCTCAGGGGTGAGAATGGGGATGAGAGGTTTGGGGTGTAGGAGGGGGTCCAGACCTGGTGCAGAGGACTGGGGTGCGGGTTGGCAGGTGATGAGGTCTATAGCTGGGAGTGTGGGATTTGGGATGGGACTGAGGATGAGGGCTTTCAGGTACAGGCTACCTTGGGAGAGAGAGCTCTCCCTAGTCCTCTCTACCCAAAGTAGCTGCGGGCCAGGTGAGAGGTGCCTCTCTGCCAGCCATAATATCTCCAGAGGGTCTGGGCGGGGCTAGGGGAAGGGAAACTTTCTCTTGTCTGTGGCAGGTCCATGGTGGGATTGGCAGGGGTAGAAGGTACCTCTCCCCAGTTACAGGAGATCTGTGCTTTTGCTGGAGGAAAAAAACTCTCCCCTGGCCATGGCAACTCAGTGCTTTGGTAGGAGGAATGAGCTTTTCCCCCACTGGTGGTAGCTCGGTTCTGGGGCTGGCAGACCGAGGGGGTTCTCTGTGTTGGGAAAGAGGCATCTCTCTGTGCAGCAATCCTGAGCCACTCCACATGGCCACACAGCTTAGAGAGACCTTAGCTCACTTTGTTCCACTGCAACTTGAAGGCATGTTTGTTTAACTTGCCTCCTAGTATAGAAACATAGCAGTATGTACATATTTATATAAAACTCAAACCCTACCAAAGCAAAACACTACATGGTACAAACAATTCTCTCCCTGGGGAAACAATGAGCCAAAAAAAAAAAAAAGGAGTCACATGTGATGGATGTTAGCTGCATTGCTTGCTGGAAGGAAGTGCAATTCTGAAATCTTAGTCCTTCATGAAATGGAACTTCCATCTTCAAACATGGCCATTAATAAATATTCACATTCATAAATAACAGTTAGCCACTAGATTTCTGTGTGCAGTGAAAAATGGCAATGAGTCTGGGGGATTGCTTTCATAAAGAAAGTAAACTAAACTGCTATGGAAGCTGGTTTGTTTCCTGCTGTCGTTTGTAAATGTTGCTTTTAATAAAACATCTTTGGTTTAAGATGGATTGTGATTTCAGATAATAACACAAATAATTTTTTTAAAATTAACTGATTTTTTTTCTGTATAGTTAAAAAAGTGAGCTTTGGGTACATTTTAACATGGAAGAAGAAACTGGCTCTGATTTTCATGTAATCCACTTCACACATTCCTCTTCCAGGATTCATTGAGTTAGCTGATTGGTTCACAAGTCAGGAATAGGAATTACTTGTAGCCACATGTCGCTTGAATTAATGTTTTGGATGATTATCTGAACCGAATTTAAACCCAGTTGTAGTCCTGCAGTTTCTGTATATATTTGTGATTTTGGGGGGTCAGTTTAATTCAGCTTTTACTTCAAAATTACAACAAATGAGGCTAATCTCTAATTATTATCCTTAAATCTTATGGCTGAAAATAAGCCTGTATTTTAATTAACTGTGTTGTAATTTAAGGATACAGACATTCTTTAGTATTCAAGAAGGAGAGAAAAAAAAGTTTATTTCAAGTTGTCCTCAGTGTCTCTTATTAACATTGAAATATACCTTATTTCTCAAGTAGTTTGACTGATAGCAGCAGAACTACTCATAGCAAGTTAGACTGACCAGGGTGTGGACTAGAGAATGAAGTGGAGCTGTAGCTGGATTTTCCATGTTGCCGGCAATTGCACTGATTTTTTTTTTCTGTTTCAAGATTTTGATTTTTTTTTTCTGTTCCAAGATTGAGAACAAAAAATTCCAAATTTTCTGTGAATTGAAAGTTGAAAGAGTTAGTTAGTTAGTTAGTTAGTTCTCATCAACCTTACCAAAGAATGAACTGTGACTGATTCTTTTTCTGGAATGAAAATACATTACTTCCCCTTCTTTCATGGAACAGCATATTCCCCATCTCCACTGGGTTAGTTCTTCTGACTGATGAGTAGAGAAGTGGAGCCAGAGGTCCTTCCACTTCCTGCTCCTCGATGCCCCCTCAGTGTTTAGCCCCTTCTTCTCTTCATGGGTAGAGTCACAATCTGAACAAAACCAAGCAGGTCTGCTAGGGAGGCCTTGTTCCCCAGCACAGCTGAGTATGGGTTGTGGCATTCTAGCCCACGATAAGGTACTACTCAGACTTACAGATGGCATAGTTTATGAGGAACTACTTTTGAGGAGATATTATGTAAGTATAGAATAAAAAGGGAGTTCTGTGTCAATACATGAATCTCAAAGCAGAATAAAAGCTCTGGTGGTAGGGCCATCAAGAAAAAAAAGAGAATAAAACTAGTACTAGTAACAGCTACTGTATCTTAATTAGTGTGGTGAACTCAGAGCAAACATAATAGGACATGCGCATGAAATTATATCAGGGTGGGACATGTACATTTAACAGAGAGCAGTTCTTTTCAGGCATGATGCCAGCTCTTCATTCTTAAGTAAGTGTCTGATCTCAATTGACTGGAGAAAGTCACAAACACTAGTTTTCAAAGCTCTCACAAAGAAGCAAAATGAAGACATTGCCTCCAGCTACTTCATGGAGATTACTTCAGTGGATATTGAAGTGTATTTGATTAGAGTTAAAAAAACAAGGAAGGCAAAGCAGTTCATCAGGGGAGAGAAGGAAAGATATGAGGATATAGAGTGGGGTTGGGCAAGATGCGGCCTGGGGGCCGAATCTGGCCCTCCTAACACTTTAATCCGGCCTGTGGACTGCATTTGGCTGTGTCACCAAATTTCCAGGTGGTGACTCAGGCAAACAGATTATATTTAAATGGTTCCCGGCCATGGCACTGTCCCTGCAAGGACCAGAGCCACAATCCCTTTAAATAGCCACAGCAATCCCAGGTGGCTGCCAGGCAACACAGGTAGCAGTGGGTCTGGGAACCACAAGCCCTTTGCTGTGTTTTTAATTCAAAGACGCTGGCCTCAGACAACTCTTGGGGGAGGCTAGTCCCCAGCCCTGCCCCTTCCTCCTCAGGCCCCACCCCTTCCGGGGGTGGAGCCAGCCCATGATCACCTACCAGAATTCATTGAGTTGTCCCCCTGCAAAAATGATTGCCCATCCCTGATATAGAGTCTGTTTCCACTGAAGCATAAGGTGTGATGATGCATGTCCTATTTCTTTCCACACATAGCAAGAACCAGAAGTGTAGATGGGTCTAGAAAAGGTCTTGAGCAAAAGATCTATAATGAAGCAGAGAAAGAGAAAGAGGAAATAATCTTTATGAATTCTGTTTTCTCTATCCTAATAAGGTTTCTTGTACAGTAGTAAAAGACTGTTATTCTTTGCCACTGTTGCATGTCAAAACTCTGTCATATCCTTACTTGGAACTGGACTGAGCCCAGTCTTGGCATGGCATAATCAAAGAAATGACAATAGATTTTTTTTTTAAGATTTTAACTGGGGATGAGTTTCAGCCACAATGTTTGGATGCAAATCCTGATTTGGATTGAGACTTTCCCCAAGTTGAGGTTGTTGCAGATCAAGTGTTGGGTTTGGCCCGTAATAAAGAGGCAGGTGAAAAGTTTAGAGGACTGTGTATATTTGGATCTAATTTTTTCCAAAATTTGGGGGTGTTTGGATCCATGATTTTAGTTTTGTCCAATTCTCTAATTTCAACTCAAGAATAAATATTTCCATATGTGAACATTTGGAGGAAAAGGGACAATTAGTTATGTTTCTTTTGAAGACAATTATCAATTTTCAGTATCTGTGAACAAATATGATATACTGTAGTGTAAATATATATCACTGCTTTACTCATAAGGAGGTAACATATTAGCGCTTCTGAACAGAATCTCAAAAGCAAGAGGAGATTAGTACAGTGTTGATGAATCCAAACAAAGGGGATCGAAAAGTTGCAATTTTGTGTGGAATAGAGATATTTGTTCAGGGTTTTGTTTTTAAAAGCACTAATGGATTCAGTCCTTCTCTCACTGGAATCAACATCCAAACAAAAACTGACTTCAATGGAAGCATATAAAATTCTATATCCATTAAGTATAGTAGTTCATCCCCTAACTACAGAATTACAGCACTGCACAAAGACGCCTTCTTCCGTTTACTGCCATGCAACAGTTGCTCAGCATAATTCTAAAATTTTAGTCTCCATATCCATTTTGGCCACAGCAGCATCCATTTACAATGAAATATTACTGAGCTCCTACTAGCAACACGTTTATTTTTTTCCCAATCAAGAATGAATGAAAATCCTTAATGTCTAGCTATTGTGGTGTTTTACAATTTCCATATCTTGATGTGGCTCCTGGGCAAAAAAGTTTGCCCACCCTGGCAATGTTCCCTCTAATCATTTCCATCCATGTGCAGAATAAATGTGTATGTGCACTGAGGCATGTGTGAATGTGTACCACCAGCAGAAACAGAAATCCCAGCTGTGGGCACTCTGCTAATCAGCTGGGCGGCATTTGAATCTCTCCTGAGTGGCTGCACAAGCATATAATAGCTTAGAGAGAACACTGTACTCCCATCTCAATAGATGACACATTACATCTTTTAATTTCTGATAAAACTTCAGTGCTGCAGATTGCAAACATATGAAAATATCCACTTTTGTACTGCTGAGATGAAAAATTTGACAGAAGCGTTTTCCAAATTACATTCTACTCAATATTTCATCTTTTGTGTGATAACATCTTTCCATAAAGTCTGTTAGGCTTGTCTATCTAAAGGACCAACTTCTTCAGTAGAAGCATCTGCTTGCCCTGCTGATGGCCAAACAATTAAGAAGTGGAGTACAGGAAAATACATTAAGAACTTAGAAGAATTCGATCCCCTTTGGGAAGGCAAAGGTAGCTTAGGACCACCTTTATGTCCTGCTGATTCTAGGTTGCTCCAGTATCACGGGAGGCTCTGGAAGGTAGCCCAGAATACTTACTAGAGGCATTGTGCCAGGGCTTGCAAGGTGAATTGCGGAGGGCAGGCTGTCATTTATAAAATGACTTTAATAGAAGAATTCCTCCCAGCTGTGGAGCTTTAACAGCACATGTATGCTGCCACAGTGACATACAGAAGGTGTAATGGCAATGAAAAACTCACCCTTTGAGTTAGGGTGATCCCACTTACATCTCTGAGACAAGACACCTGCTGCAAAGCAGACCACAGAGAGCTATAGGGGAGAACTGAAAAGAAGAATTTTGGAGAAAGGGGACCTAGTTTTACTCTCTTCTACAGAGTCATCAACACTTTGGGTATGTCTAGACTGCAGAGTTTTTCCGGGCTACCAGAGGTATCCCCGAAAAGCTCTGCTGCGTTCAAGGAATACATCTGCTTTTCTGGAAAAAAATTCAGAAAAGCAGACGTGTTTTTTTCGGCATCCCTGTAAACCTCGTTCTACAAGAAAGAAGGGATGTTCCAAAAGAGGCTTTTTTTCTGACATTTGGTCCAGTGTAGATTGGCCAAATGTCGGAAAAACCTCTTTTGGAAGAAAAGTGGAAAAAGATATGCAAATTGCAGTTTGTAATTTCCGTCTATTTTTCCAACTTTTCTTTGTAGTCTAGACACAGCCTTTCTTCTAAACATCATTTTCTTTCACTTTTCCCATTGCTGCTCTCAATGATCTCTGCAGGCTCAGGGTGGGAGAGCCCAAGATCAGACACCAAACTGCTGCCAGCCAATGGCTTGTCCCAAGCTGCGTCCTGTGCTGGCATTAGCACCTGAGAGAGACTAATAACTCCGTTACATCTACATCCGTCCAGCTTTTTCTTAGGCAGTCAGTGAGGAACTTGTAGAAAGTTTGAAATTCACATTGCTTACCACTTAATGGTTCTCACAGCAAAAGGTCAATTTAACTCTTTCCATGAAATCTGTGACAAACATGAAAACACTCCAACACTGCCCATGCGACTCTCTAACTGGAAGCAGGCTAAGTAATATACTTGTGCTGATGGCTTCTTGCAATACTCTAGATTTATTTTTATAAATAAACATTGATCACTTTCAAAGCTGCAGGTGATTTACACAGAACAGAAAATTTCAGCTGCCTAGAGGATGAGTTTGGTTTGGTACATGCTAAAACAATTTATTAGCCATATATTTATGTCAATTCATGAGGCTGAACTCTGAGCCAAATTCTGTGGTTGCGCATTCAGGTGAAACGCACCTATATTGTTGTTGGGAATTTCATCCGTGTGAGGCTTTTGGATCTAAAGTTGATTTGACTCATTACCATAGTGCCTGATTGTCTCCTAATGAATAGATTTTATATTTGCAATTCCTCTGTGAGATGGGGAAGTATAAGCCCCATTTTACAGATGGGGAACTGGCACACAGGCTAGATTAGGGCTCTGTCTGCACTGAAGCTCAAATAGGCATGTCTGCACTCGATGTAATATAGCTCAAAATGGTGGTGAAGACTCTGAAGCACAGGCTGTACAATCCTACCCAGATCCCTGAGTTTGCACTTGCATTGCTAGCCCGCATCAGGGTCTGTGCTACAGCATCTTCATGGTTATGTTTATACACTGCAGCTATCATAAAACTAGTGCCCCCAAGCTGCAATCGCTCCTTGGATTACAACAAGTAGTCTTCTGATTACCGTGCAGACAGAACCTAAGGATCTGTCATGAAGGAAGTCTGAGTCGCATGCTCTATGTAGGCCTCCTGAGTCCCATCCAGTTCAGTGTTCGGTCCATAATACCTTCCTTCCTCCACTCTTTGAAATGTTTAGGAGAGGTGTCCAGATGCAGTACTTGAAAGCAATACACTTACATAGGAGTGCTATTCCAATTGGCAGATATTCTTTTTTTATAAGTAAAGTTCAAGCAGCTGGTGTAGGGGTGACCTTGGATGTTCACGGATTCAAAATATAGTTCTTTCCAAAGCAAACACATCATCCACGTCTTTGCACATTTTGACATGCTGTTACTTGCTGGAAGCTGCATTGGATCCCAGAGAAGCCACACATCAAATATACACCCCACAAGATTGTAAACTACTCCGCTCGATTTGGGATATGCAAGAGCAGGAGCACATGAAGTAGGAGAAAGAATAGTTCTTTAGGGAGCATTGTTTGCATTTGCTGAGCTGAGTTTCAGGCATGGTATTGTAGAGTTGTAGTGTAGTAAACCGTATTTGGAATGAAAAACCTGTTATATGTGTTAACCTTCAGGATGCTCAAAGTGCAGAATATCACCCTCAGTAAATGATACTCAGATGAGGTTGAGGATGAATATAATTGCTGCTCATGGGCACCTTGAAGGCCCCTCAGGCCTTCGTATCACTCATTTCTTTCTCTCCTCCACCTCTGGCAATGTGGTGTCTTTGCTGAGCTTCGTCTGAGCTTTTAGAGTTTTTAGGAGATTTTCAGTCTTTTAGAACTGTCTATAAAACCTTAAGACTTCAAATGAGGGGGATTCAGCCCTCTGTGCCATGAAAGCAGGAGTCACGATCATGAAAATAATGAGAGAGAGAGAAAACAGAGAGCGGCATTTTGCAAAGATGAGCTGGAAGAAGGGAGCTTATGAATCTTTGAAAAAGTCTTGTAAAAGAAAAGACCTGCACCAGCACACATACTCAGATCCCACCTATCTCTGAGTATAGTTTCTCTCAAACTCTAGAAACTAGTTAGGCCTCAGGCAACCAACCACTTGTGAACAAAACAAATTCCTAATGGTTAAGTCATTGTTGTTAAATATAAGCACATATGTGGTCCTCAGGGCAACTAAGTATTTCTTGAAAATAAGCTGATGCTCTGTATATGTTTTCCAGGCTGAATTTGATTTATGTCTGAAGCCTGAATAGATCCATGCTTTTCATAGCTGGCCAGACTGCAAAAGAAAAAGGTTTGATACTCATGCAAACTCTGCCTTGTAAAACATGCTCCATCCATGTGCAAAGTCTTGTCTGTTTCAGGCTCAAAATCTGATCAGACTCTCACTAGATTTTGTATAGCTGTACATGATCACATTATGAAGATATGCAACATCTAGTATGTCACCTTACATTTTGTTCTTCCATCCCCCTATCTTGTGACATCATCTTATTGCCGTCATTCTTCCTGCTTGTATGGTGCTCGGTAAACAAGGGGAACAGATGTGAATTATCATTAAGGTTTAGAATCAAAACTTTGCAGAGATATATAGGGGCTGTTTATACTTCCCTTAATGATACTGTCTTAGGCTATTCATAGCCTTAGGTGCTGATCATTTCATCATCCAACACTCAGATTCACATTTAACATATGATCTTTGAAGAAAGTGGTAACCTCTGAGGGGTGGAGGAAGGTACTGGTTCACCAAGATGCTGCAAGCTGTACCAGTTTGACACCCAGTATGACTGACTGTTACTAGGAGCTGATGGGCATGGAATTGTCTGTTAACAAACACTTGCTTCTCTGTACCTGTTGGGGCTCGGAGAATATTCTACAAAAATATTTTTATTACAGATAATGCATTCTAATCTCTATGGGTCTGGGATGGAGTATGCAAACCCCACATTGGACAACAAGGAATAAACAGATGAGGGCTCAGCCAGCACTGTTCCACCTGCAAACTATGCGCAGGCTGGAGGAGGGACATAAAAGGGGAACAGAATAGCTTGTGTGTTGGCAGAGAAGAGAACAGATTTTTAACCTGCTGCTCCTGAGGAAAGGGCTGAGGGAAGGCAGGATCTTTCCAGACAGCCGCTGTCTGAAGGTTCCTCCCTGATACACGCTGAGAGGGAGGCATCCTCCTCTCTCTCCTACAAACTCAGTTTGCTTGTGTCAATTCAGCTTGCTTTTTGTTTATGACTACTCTGGAAGGGGAGAGACTTGGAAGTGGCCCACTCCTAGGAAGAGGTAATCTGCTGCAGAGGTGGAAGAGCTGGTAGAATGTAGACCGCAGGGAGCAGAGAGAGATAGCTCCAAATGAGGAGCTGTCCCCTTCACAAGGCCTTACTCTCTAAGGGTTTGTGCTACAGCTGAAAAATAGGACTCCAAACCCCCCTTTCATAGTCCTTGTTCCCCCAAAGGTGTGTCTAGACTACATGGCTCCGTCAACGGAGCCATGTAACGTAGTTTACCCAACATAGTCAATGAAGCGGGGATTTAAATAATCCCTGCTTCATTAAAATAAAAATGGCCTCCGTGCTGTGCCGACAATCAGCTGATCCAGCACAGCGCGGCAGTCTAGACGCGGATCGGTTGACAAGGGAAGCCTTTGTCGACCACTCCGTTATGACTCGTGAAACAAGGTTTACCGGAGTGGTTGATAAAGGCTTCCCTTGTCGACTGATCCGTGTCTAGACTGCCGCGATGTGCCGGATCAGCTGATTGTCGGCACAGCGTGGCGGCCATTTTTATTTTAATGAAGCGGGGATTATTTAAATCCCCGCTTCATTGACTATGTCAGGTAAACTACTTTATATGGCTCCGTCGATGGAGCCATGTAGTCTAGACACACCCCAAGTGTGTTCTAATTTGTCCTTGAATGGGGTGAATTATTCCTAAAGCCCCTGCTGGAGGCTGGTGGCCTTGCTGCACTTCACCCCAGGGAAAAGAGCAGAAGATGGGTCCTTCTGGCAAACTAGAGTGGCTGCTTCTGGTGCAGCCAATCAGGGCCCAGCAAGCTGGTAAAAAAGAGGCTCCGGCCCAGAAGCTTATCAGCTTCTCTCTGGAGCTTGACCCAGTCAGACCTAAGGATTGACTGGGAGGACAGCAGCACCTCGGACAGCTCTGAGTGTGAGCCAAACTTCAGACCTAGCTGCAACTCAGGTCCTGTGGCTGAAGACCAGCCTGGGTAAACTACAAATACATTTCAGTACCCTGGACAGAATGCAGTAAGAATCTGACCTCAAAGCCCTGAGAGAAAGAGGGTTGGACTTAACAGCTTCTTGAGAATGTGGCCCAGGGAGCAAGGTAGGCACAGACAGCAGTGACAGTTAGTGGACAACTGCTACTTACAGGGGCCCTGGGCTGGGACCCAGAGGAGTAGATGGGCCTGGGCCTCCATCCCCAGCAGCAACCAAAATGGGGCAAGAAGAAGCCTGGTCCCAGGTGACTGACCAGAAAAGCCATCTGGGTCACCTCCACTCCCAGAGCCAGTTGGGGCTGAGAAGTTGCAGACATGCCCTCGGCCACATACAGGCACTTGCCAGAAGGTGAGCCGCTTCACAGTCCTTGTACAGAGCTTGATAAAACTCATGAATGGGATTATATGATGGGGGTTGCCTGTGATAGCAGGAGAGTGTGTGTTGCTCTCAGTTCTGTGTTCCTATATGAGCTGTGTACAGCACTAGAGGTTGGTCCTCTATAATCTAGACTTCTGTAGTCCAGTTTGCCTGTGGGTGCTCTGGGGCTGGAGCACACTCAGGGAAAAGCTGGGCTCTGCATTCAGCAACTGCTCCCTTGTCCTCTCTGAGCTTCCAGAGCTGGGCAGATAGCTTACTGGCAGTGCCTAAACTCAGGGAGGGGGAGGAGTGGAGATGGGAGGATGCTCAGGGAAGAATTAGGGTGGTCAAGGAGCCCAATGGCCACAGGACTGTGCTCCTAGCCCCTAGCTGTGGGGCTCCACAGCAACCCTGTCTCTCTCCCCCAAGCACCTCCCCTCTCTGCATCCCCAATCGGTCAATGCTGGCCCTTGTACTGCTGCTGGAGCTGAGTTCTGCAGCCATTAGGAGCCAGCATTGACTAAGAAGGGATGAGGGGCTCTCTGCGGAAGAGGCAGAGGAAGACTGTGAAGCACAGCCATGTGGGATCCACTGCTACCCTACCTCTTCCCCCAAGCATCCCACAGGTGCTCAGTTCCTTTGGGGCTGCATATCTTTCTCTGTTCCTGTCCCTTGGCCATAGGGCTCTAAAGCCACTCTGCCTCTTCTCTGGAGCTCCCCTCCTCCCATCCCCCAGTCCCTGCTCAGTCAATGACAGCCCCTTTACTGCTGCTGGAGCAAAGCCCTACAGCCGGCAGTAGCAGAGGGGTTAGTATTGACTTCCCCAGTCCAGCAGATTCTCTGGTTTGGGACCAGTCCAGTCCTGAGGGTGCCACACCAGTGAGGTGCAAGCTTCAGCTATTTCTTTCCTTTCATCCAATGCAACTTTAGTAACAAAGTAGAAGCGAGGGCAAACTAAGTCCACGTGATGAGGGGTTTCGAATGGGTCCCATATGAAGAGAGATTAAAAAGACTTGGACTTTTCAGCTTAGACAAGAGGAGAATAAGGGGAGATATGAAAGAGGCCTATAAAATCATGACTGCTATGAAAAAAGTGAATAAGGGAAAATTATTTACTTATTCCCACAATATAAGAACTAGGGGTCACCAAATGAAATTAATAGGCATCAGGTTTAAAACAAAAAAAAAGGAAGTTTTTGTTCACTCAACACACAGTCAACCTGTGGAACTCCTTGCCAGAGGATGTGGTGAAGGCTAGAACATTAAGAGGGTTCAAAAAAGAGCTAGATAGATTCATGGAAGTTAGATCTATCAATGGCTATGAGCCAGGTTGGGTAGGAATGGTGTCCCTATCCTCTGTTTCTCTGGAGGTGGCTGACAGGGGAGGGATCACGTGAGGATTACCTGTTGTGATCCCTCCCTCTGGGGCATCTGGTATTGGCCACTGTCAGCAGACAGGACACTGGGCTAGATGGACCTTTGGTCTGATGCAGTATGGCTGTCCTTATGTTATCTTGCTGCACCAGAGACTGATCTTCTGGTATTAGATTTAATTAGTCTAGTTAAGACCTACTAAAACGAATGCTGAGGGTGGCTCTGGTTAGCACTGGTACTCCTTGGGTTCATGAGGAGTAAAAGAAGCTAATGGGAGCATTTGCTCCCCTCGGCCTCCTTCTGTGGAGATGGTTCCGAGCTCGGCTTAATGTAAGCTGACTCCAGCTATGTATTTTAAATAGCTGGAGTTGTGTATCTTAACCCGACCTTCCAGGTCTATTGTAAATCTTCCTTAAGAAAATAATGAAGCTATTCTCCTGGTCTAATTTATTCACAGTGAACTTGAACACCATGCATTATGCTACTCAAGAATGCACAAATAGATAAGAGGAGATAGTTTGTTTAGCCATTAATGTTTCCTACTCTGTTTTCATGTTTCTCAAACAAAAGCTGCCATTCTGCAGATGTCAGGCCTTTCTGTAGCTGTTCTTCCTGGGGCACAATAAGTGCTTAGATTAATTTCTTTCGTGGTTGCCCCTGTTCTTTTAAAATATACATTGAAGCAACCAATATACATCAAGGAACCATATTCATTAAAAGCCTGCAATGAAACGTGGAGCGCCTCACCCCCTCTGTTCAAAACACACTTTGTCATCAGTTCAGAGCACAGGGTGTTCAGCACCTTGCAACAGATACTCTGCCACTTGTAGGATTTATATTTATCTGGGTAACAGACCATTAAACAACAATATCTCCATGATCTAATCAGACCTTTACTTAGCTCACATCTCACTAGCAACCTTTAGTTTGCGATACCCTCAGCTGTTCAGCTTGGGTCTCTAAACGAAGTAAATGCTGCAACACTCATTTTTGTGTCATATTTATCAATAGTCTGATGTTCACAGCATACACAGCAGAACTGGACTCCCTCTGTCTCCAGGGGCCAGTCAGATTCCTTGTGCTAGTTTGGTTCATACTACAGATGGGATTTACTAAAATCCAAAAGTGGGCAGTCCTTCCTCCTGCTATATAGCAGTCCAGTTCCTCGACTCTGTCAGAATCATTTTGTAATCTGACAGCAAGGTGAAATTTTCATTTATTTCAGCAGCTTGAGAATTGATTGCCTGGGTTGTGTGTCAAAGACCAATAACTGTTTCCAATATGTTTAATATGATGGGGGTATAGATCCTTTTTTAGTAACTTAATCCGAACTCCAGTGTGTTAACGAATTCCCATCACTTGTTTTCCTCTCTTAATTCTGTGTAGAAAAAGGAACTGCTAATGTGCATTAAAATTAGATTCAGTAAATACATATTCAGACAAGTCCAAAAATAAGAAACATAGTTATTTAATAGACAGAAGTATTTTGTTCAATGCAAATGGTCTTTAAAACAAAATGGGAAAGCTTTGCTTGTGCAGCCGGGAGAGGCAGTTATTTGGGTTCCACTTAGCACCTGTCAGCCTGCATATGTGTCTTTATTTTTTATTAATTTTAGTCTTCAGACTGCCTAACTGCAGAACTCATTGGATTCTAAAGTCCTGCCTTTGTTTTGAGTTGTCCTTTATACACAAATTGCTAGGAGGTGCTGTTTAGAAACCTACTGCAAGAGATCTAGTATGAGAAGCAGAATTTTTCAACCTATGAGCTCCCTGATGGGTCATCATGCGTGGACTGATGTCCAAAACCAGGAGAATTCCCATTGGTACTAGGATGCAGAAGGAGTGAGGGAGAGAAATTTCCTTACTCACTTGCCTCTTTGCTTCCACTCTGTCTCCCTCAACCTCTCCTACAGTGCTTTCCCTTCCTACCTGCCTGCAAACAGCAATTGGCTCTGCCTCACTGCAGCCGGGAATAGAATTAAGTGGGAATAAGAAGAAGGTTAAGGCAAAGAGGATGGCCTCATTACTTCAGTGACCATATCATTTGCTACACCAGCTCCCTCTTTTCAGCCCTCTCACTCAGTGCCTTTCCCAATGTGCCCCACCACACATTGTCAACCCTCCATTTAGCCCACTCTTCAATGCCCCAGCTCTCCCCATAAGCCCAAGACACCATAAACCAGTAACCCCAGAAGAGCCTACCCAGAATCCCCCCCATAACCTCCACACTACATTCACCAGTCTCTTGAGCTATCCTGTCTTTTGCCACAAGTCACAACACCCTCTAGCATCTTCTCATGACCCCCCAAAGCAGCTGTGGTTTCTTGATTTGTCCTCAATTTCACATAGGCTACAACAAGAAGCCAACCCTACAAGTTAAGAGTTCTCATAAAGAATGTGAATTTGTGACTTGGAAGGTGTATAGAAAGTGTAAGGCAGAACTTTCTTTCAAACACTGAGGTTCAGTCTTTTCTAGATCAGCAATAATGATCTAGACAAGTACCATGAAGGTATTTTAAGAATGAAATTAAATTGGGAGGAATTACAAACACCACTTACGAAAGAAAAATAAAGCACAAGGACCTAGCAGTATTAGAAAGAGTCATGACATATGAACATGAATAGCGATGGAATAAAATGACAGCTAATATCTAGGGAAAATGAATCCAAGGAGTAGGTATTTAATGATGGGAAATGAACTGGAAAGCAATGATACTGGAAAGAGATGTAGGTGTTACAATAAGCAATGAATTAAACATGAGTTTGCAATGGGTTATGCTAGTCATAGCCCAATTAACTTTGGGGCTTATGATAGGAGTCGCATCACAAAGTAGAGAAGCTATATAGTCCTTCTCACTATGGCTCTGGGGCATCTGCATCTAGAACACTGAAATCAGTTCTGCACACTTCATTGCCTGAAAGGCATTGACAAACTCCAGGGATCCTATAGAAAAGCAACAAAAATGATTCAGGGCTTGCAAGATTGGTCTAGAAGGAAAGATCAGAGGATGAGATTCACAGCTGAAGTAAATCTGGGACTTCAGTGTAGCTACACAAATTTACTCCTGCTGAGAAGCTGGTCTATATTAGGCACTTCTATGGCTCTAACCTGAGAGTTTCATGATACTTTAATATTTTTACAACATCACATGAGGTAAGAAGTAGTAATCTCTATAGATGAGGAATTGAGGCTGAGTGATTGTCCAAGGTCAAAAAGCCTGTGGTAGAGTGGGGATTCAATTCCCAAGTGCCAGACTAGTGCCCTACCCACTGGATTATGCTTTCACTCTTTAGAGATGTTACTCTGTTCAGCTTGCCTTAGTGATAACTAAGGTGGAGGTTATCATGATATGTACTACAGGTTGAACCTCTCTGGTCTGGGACTCTCTGGTCTGGGAACATTCATCGTCCAACAGAACCATGGATGTTGCTGGACCACGGAGCCCCTGGATCAGAGAGCCCCATCAGGGAGCAGCTGACCGCAAAGTCCAACAGTTCAGGACTGCAAAGCCCTGGCGGCCCCAGGGCAAGCTGTAGAACCAGCAGCTCAGACCTCCCCTCCCCTCATCCAGCAAACTCCCTCCTTCAGGACCGAACAGGTTCTGAGTGTGCCAGATGATAGAAGTCTGTAGTCTACACATCTTCAAAAAGTACTAACACCAAAGAAGGAAATGAATTATTTAGGATAGTGAAAAGGGTTGGTAGGAATCACAGAATAAATCTGCCTAGCTTTGATATTTCTACAGTGCCCATCACTGTTGTCTTGCAGACTGGGAGTTTGCAAGCAAGAAAACAGCCTGTTGTTGATTATTCCTCCTGCATTCAGGGAAGCTGGATTGTATGTGTTCTTGTAAATAAACAGTGTTGCACCAAAGACATAACTGGCTCTATTAGTTTCCACTCATAATGGAATGTACCCAAGAAAGCTCCAAATATTTGCTAACCACTTGGGACAAGGTACATAAGCAATGAATGTAATACATAGTCAGAATATTGGGAAAAGTTATTTCAACCATGAGGTATATTAGACTGTGAAACTGTCTCTTGAGGGAAGTGACACTTAAAACTAGATTTTTCAAAAGCACTAGCACACGTACACTAGAGAGTAATCTATATGGATGTGGAGGTGGACTAGGTCAGGGGTTTTCAAACTTTGGGTCACTTCTTAAAAGGGTAAGCCACTAGCTGGTCGTGAGATGCTTTGTTTACCTGAGCGTTCACAGGTACAGCCACTGGTACTTCCCAGTAGCTGTGGTTTGTTATTCCTGCCCAATAGGAGCTGCAGAAAGTGGTGGTCCAGCCCACACCATTTCCCACAGATTCCATTGACCAGGAACAGTCCATTGTTGCCACTAGCGGGTGCAAACCCCTGGACAAGGTGACCTAATGCCACACTTCAGCTCTGAAGTCTCTTTGTTATATACTGATTTCAGGAGTGTTCTGCATACAAAGTTGCATGGGTTTAACGATAGGTGTTGATTTAAACCAATTTAGCAGATCTGGAAAAAAAATGAATGTCAGTTTTGTGGAAAATGTGGAGGTCATGGGAAGTACATTTCCAAAACCGCAAACTGCCTGATTAATGCTTTGCAATGGATAAAAGATCTGCCCAAATTCTTGTGGTTGGGGTAATTAGAATCTCATCTCTTTCACCCTTGCAATTAGTGGTGGGGTGCCATGCCACTGACAAGAACGTGAATTTCCATTACCTGCTGCCAGGGCTTCCAGTAGTCCCTTAAGGTGAGTTTCCTGGATCCCAGGGAGCCTGGAAGCATAGGAAGACATTAATCATTGGTAGCCCATCTAGCTGACTGAGAGAAAGCCATGAGCTCCCAACTCTGAGGCTCTAAATTTCTGGAAGTTGGCTAGCCTAGGGAGCATCTGTCTCTAAAGGCTGCAAAACCTGTGGTTGCCTAATCCAAGGCAATCTTCTTGAAGGGCTGCAGAAGATCTGGGTGAGCAAGCTAGTAGGAAACCAGGCAAATTTGTATTGTATATTTGTCTGAGTTCCATCAGAAGTTAGTTGAAATTATATCATTTCTGCAAAAATGTTTTGCTGGAATTTTTCTAACCAGATTAATAATTGAGGACAAAAACTTATGTGGAAACTCTTATATAAAGATTCAAGTTGGTTTATATTGGTTTAGTTTGCATCAGTAAATTTACAGGTGAAAGCTAAACCAGCCTATCTGCCATTGTGTCCTGACAGGCATATGCTCCATTTTAACTAAATTTTAACTTGAACTTAAACGTTTAATTTAATGTACATAGACAAGGTTTCATTTAAACTTCCATTTGACTTTAAAGGACTTATTTGAGATATTTAAAGTTTATAATGTTGACTAAAAAATCAGGCCCCATGATCCTGTTATGTTTAAAGTTATGTTTAAAACTTCTGTTCTCTTTATGGTGAAATTGTATTTGAGGTTGCTAAATATGAAATAGCTTTATGGAGTCATTGAATAAATAATAGCACTACAAAATGGTTTAGAAAAGTTTTTAAATATTGGCTTAGGCAGCCTCACATATCTGTGCTAACTGTCCTTAATAGCAAGGAATTTTCAGTACATACATATATTTTAAATTATTTTTCTATATTAAAATTTCATTGGAACTCAGCTTCATGCCTTTCAACATTGTTAATGTTATCCAACAGAATTACCCCCTTCCCTCCACCTATTAACTAATTTCATTATTCTAGTGTCGTTTCTGGTATAGTAGTAATGGTGTATTCTAGCTCACTGCTGTAGCATGGCTGATACAATTTTTCAGGGCCTACAAAGAAAGAGGAAGGGTTAGCTGAGAGAAATATGGACTAAATAGTCTGCATTCCTAAATTTCTTAATTTTGAGTATTTGCCACATAAGCATAGTATTAACCAGTTTTTCAAAACCTCATTGTGTGGGATTAGATGAAGGAAGGCCTGGCATCCAGGGCTTAAAGAAAGCCTCTGAACCTAGTTAGCCCCATCCCAATTTACCTGCAATCAATGCCAGGCCTGAAGGGAAGGAAAAAGGAAGGAGCCTGTCTCAGTTTGGAGCTGATTAGCGAGGAGGCAGGAGCCCAGGTCAGTAGTTTAAAGTGATTTTTTTTTCAAAGTACATGTTGCAACACAGTACTGGGTCACAAAAATTGAGGCACTGGGTTGCCTTGCTGTAGGTTGACCAGTAGGGGTGGTAAAGCCAGTGTCCTGTCTGTCCTGTGGACCACACTGTGCACTGGCAGCAGTTAGCAGCAGATCTGGCTCCTAGATGGAGGCAAGTAGCCAACTCTCACAAGATAAAGCAAAACAAGCCAAAAATATGAAGCCAATCCCATTTCTAAACAAACCCAAAATTAGCTCTGCCCATTTTTGCTCCGCAATGCCTGGTGACAAACCAGGAACTGGCCAATATGTATGTGGAGCCAGACCTTGGGGCAGGGGCAGCTTGTGGAGCTGTACCTGCTGCTGGCCACTTCCAGGGTGCAGTGTGGTCCACTGTGCCACTACAGGCAGGAAGCCTGCCTTATCATCCCAGTGCTTCACTGACCGGGAGCCACCAGAAGAAATTTTGTTCCCCAACAATCCCCTGTCCCAGGCTTGAGCCCCTCCAAACCCAGAAACCCCTCCTGCACTATAAACACTTCATTTCCAGCCCCATCCCATAAACTGAACACCCTGTACCCCACCCCCGTGCCTTAACCCAGTGTCCCTGCTTACATACTGAACCTCTGTATGAACTCCCCTCCCCCAGGCTGCACCCAAGTCCCTCTTCTGTGGCTTTCACTGCAGAGTCCACACCCTCAGGCAAAGCATTCACCCCTCAGTCTCAACCCCACATCCCTGTGGCCCCACTCTGAAGCATGCATTCTGGTCAAAAGAAATAATTATGTTGGATCATGGGCATCAACAATTTTTTTTCAACTGGGCCATGAGGGGAAAAAAAAACCCTGGTCTAAAGAAAACCACTGGGCACAAACCAGAGCCTATCCACTCAACAGCCATGGAAGCAAGTAAACCCCTACTCCCATCCCTCTGAGAAAAGGGGGGAACCTACTGAGAAGTCCCAACTCACAGGAATCTGGACTCTTGGGGCCACACTCCAAAGTTAAGGAGTTGGGTAGGGAGTGGTTTGAAATTCCTGAGCCAGGAGATGAGGCGGCAGGGGCCAAGCACCTTGCTTTTTTGCCTGCTTACATGCCATTGTAGCCACTGGACTGCACAACTGCCAGGGCCCTGGCCTTACTCATGTTATTCATCTTCAAAGAAATTTGGAAACTAGTGACGTGTTTAATTTCCATGAAATAGTGAAAAGACAGAAAAAATGTATAAACCAGTAGTATGTAACAATCTGACCATGAAACAGTTAATATTATTAAGTCCTTCTTAGTTTAGTGATGCATGTCATGGTACAATAATGGCAATGAAACTGTATGCAAATGAGGCCATGGAGGGAGGGAGTTGCTAGGCAACTAGGAAGGATTGGAAAAGCACATTCTGTTAGTTCAGGGTGGCAATTGGTCTGAGGAGAGGCAGTTTTGTAAACAGTGTTTGTGGTTTGTTGGTGATCTGCCAAAAAAAGGCTATTTTAACCCAGAATAAATAGACTTAAAAGAATCAGCACACTTCTCAGAAGCTGTTAATTAGTTAAATCAGACCTTCTATACCACTGAGCTCTATAGTAGGGGACATATACTTCCATCTCCCTCCTTTAAATTATTTTGGTTCAATAGGGATTTTGCAAATAGGCAATTTACAACTTTTCCAACTATTGCAAGCAAAATAGTTCTGGTGAAATGATCTATAGCAATGAAGAATGATTTGAAGGGTTATTGCTTTTTTTTTCTAAGTCTACACATTTTCTTTCCCCTCTTTTAAAATGTTTACATTCTTGCCGCATATATAATTCAAAATTCTGGAACCAAATTGTATTTTATGGAAGAGTGAAAGTCAGCAAGTTAACGCAGACTCTCGAAATATAAAAGATTTAATAAAACTACTTGATTGCATTTTTAGGCCTTGATTTAGCAAGGTATTTCAGCACATATCTAATTTTAAGCACATGAAAATCTCATTACATTATATCGTATGAGTAAATATCTTACTGAATCAGGACCTTAATACTATAAGGCATCCTGTGGCACTATACATACTAACAGATTTATTTGAGCATTTTGTGAACAAAGACCTACTTTGTGTAAGGTGCCACAGGACTCCTCAAGATTCAGACTAACACAGCTACCCCCTGTGATACTGGCCTTAATACTGTTCTTTAAAAGTAAAATGTTAAATAACTTTTAACAATATTCATTGTTCTGGAAAAATTACATAGGTCATGGTCCTGATCCAATGCCCTTTGAAGTCAAAGTCTTTCCATACTTTTCAATGTTTACTGGAATGAGGCCAGAGTGAAATTACTGTGCAAAACACCTCAATAATAGGGAATGTTCAGGGAAGGATTAACAAGTTGTTGTATATTGTAAAACAAATTATGGGTCTCTGGGGTACTCACATAAGTCCTATTATGAAAGACAAGGACTACTCAAGTAGAAAAACAGTTGCAGAATTGGGCCCCCTGATCCAGTCTGGGCCATGCAATTATAAATATAAGAAAAATAAATTTATAAATATAAATATGCAAAACTGTCCAAGTAAAATAGCTATAAAAATATTTTTATGCTATAAAGTGCTTTGAATCCTCTTTCCCTGACTCAAACAAGCAAACACAGATACACACTTATGCACACAGCAAGGAAATATCCAATTTTTATTCAGTTTTAGGTATTTGTATTTCTATAGCAATAGGGAATCCTAGTCATAGATTAGGACTCCATTGTGAGTAGGCACCGCACAACTACAAAATTTAAGGGAGTAGATCACAAATGAACTATTAGGGCCTGGAGTAGGATCCATGCGAACAATGAGCAGTAGGCTAATGTCAGGCTGATTTGTAACCCTGATTGCTACAAAATAGATGTTCATGTGGACGAGCCATTGGTGACATTTCATGGCTTATGTTATACAGAAGGTCAGACTAAAGGGTCATAATAGCCCTGTTTGTAGAATATGCACACCATGTCCTCCTCTGGGAGGAGGCAGAGTTGTGATACTACTGCAGTTAGTCTCCCAGACAGTCTTTAGACTGACAGCAGTATGGTTCAGAGGCCATAAATGACCCTGTGGGTCACCTGTGCAATGCGCCCAATGGCAAGAGATGAGTATAAAGATTTTTGTACTCAGGGACGTGTGGCCCAGCACCTTGGGTCAATTACAGTGGTGCTTGCATTCAGGAGAGCACAGCCTAGTGGCCAGAGTCAATATAGCCCCCCCTTGAGTACAGAGACAGTGTTACCCAATGTCTAGAGTCAATATGGCAACCCCTAGATGTAGGGCAACACAGCCCCATGACCAGTGCCAATATAACAGCCCTCAGGTACAGCACTCCCCACTAATACCTGGAGTGGGGAGGAAGGGTCCATACCATTAATTGATTATATATTACTTACTTGTCCACCACTTTTCCCAATACAGCAGGTTTTGTTTATCTATCTAAACTAAAATCCAAAGTGTCCATGCCATTGTGATGGGTATTTGTGCTTCAAGGACTGTGAATCACCTTGTTACACCAGTGCCCTCTAATGAGCTGGATGTTTACTCCCTAACCCCATCCCATCTGTTTGTCATTTCACCCTACAGGTTATCAATTGTACACTCCAGTCCCTGAGATCCCCTTGAAACATTCTCCCATGATATTCAGCCCCTGCTGCTAACTACTCACAAAAATCCAAGAACCTCGGCCACCAAAGGGACAGTGTAACCCAGCTTTCTACTTTTATCTTAAATCATCTCTCCAGTGCAATACACAGCATTTGTCAACATTTAAAATAAAACAAATTATTTTTTTTAAAGAGAAAATAAGGGTTCCACTAGAAACAGTGAGTGATGCAATCAAATGGTTACAATGCAAAACAAAATCATAAAATACAAATTAGGACCTACGCTTATTAACTGTTACCTTTCTAATAAAGTCAGTTTCTCTCAGAGTTCAGTCCATTGTAGAGATGTCTGGTTTCACAGCACCCAAGATACAATTTTTCATTACACATCAAGCAAGTACCTTGTGTATTATGGATGAATGGATCTAGTGTGCCTTTCTCAGGCCTGCTAACAGGGGCAGGGCAAAGGGGGCAGTTGCCCTGTGACCCTGTGGCAGTGGCAGCAGCTGAAGCCATGGGTCCTTTAAATCACCAGCCAGAGTGCCATGCGGTGTGCTCCAGGCAATTCTGAGGTCTTGGCGGGGGCGGAAGGGAGGGCAGCACTTCAGGCAGTGCAGAGGGCTAACTGCCCCAACCCTGCCCATTCCACTCCAGGCCTTGCCCCTTCCAGGAGCATGGAGTCCCCCCTCCACCCCCCCGCAACCTTGTTCAGGGGCCCACGCAGGCGGTTTGGCACTCTTGGCCTTTCTCTGCTCTGTATTGCATTGAAACACTCTAAACTCATTGGCAGGATTATTCTCTGCTGTAAAATGGTTTTGACTGTTTGAAGTTCTCTCTGGTAGGTTCTACTTTGACAGTCTTAGAAAGTCTTGAAAGTGGAGCAAAGCTGGATGTAAGCTTTGCATTACATCATCAGCCAATCACAGCAGGAATGCTCTATTGCAGAGATGTATTCTTCCCTGGTGACTACTTTCTACTCCAAGTCCATAAAGCAAACTTTCAATATAGACACATTGCTTCTTAAATAATGCACACATCTCTCAATGGTTATAAAATTTGACAAGTTAAGGTACCTACAGAAACCTTGTACATGTTACTTTTTAAGAATAAGTATCCTGCAAGACAAATATTTGGTGTAGTGAGTTTGTGAGGTCTGAGGAAAGAGTTGTTTGCAAAACACAGGAGGCCATTTCCCAAAGGTCCTCTGTGTCAGCTGTATGTGTAGCACTGCTGATTATATCCTATACTCTAGATATACCAGAAAATGTGCTTGGGGAGAGGGGAAATCTACATTGCACAATTCAGACTATTTCTACACTATAAACTAATGGCTCTTCAGCACACACACACATACTTGCACTAGTTTCATGAGAGCTAGAAAGAGTATAAATAGTATTTTTAGCATAGAAAAAAGGCTTAGTCATACTGCGTACGTGCCTGCCTGAACCCCGTAGGAAGGCTACTATCCTGGCTATACTACTATTTATACTTACTAATTCTCAAGATGCTTCAGGGGCTATGTGTATGTGAGCTGTGAATCACACCTCCATCTCATACAGCAGATGTAGCCTACATTTTGTTAAAAAAAAAAATTCTGTGCTCTTTCATACTTTTTTTCTCTCTCCATCCTATTGCAGTAGTGCTGGATAACCAACATACCGTGTGATGTTTTCTAGCCAAATATCAGTGTCCTACTATGCCCCCATATTTTTTATGGAAATGTGTTTTGAATATGCATAACTCGAATATGCTTTATGTAAAATGAGGCATATAAACTCTTGTTGAAGAGTTTGTATTCTACTGAATGTGTATATTTGTGTGACTGTATCATTCTCATATGTGAAGTTAGGAATAAGAAGTATAAACCTGCTTATTAATCTAGGTCTTCTAGTGAAAGCTATTAGTTGTACTTAAGGAACTTAATGGTCCAATGCTCAAGACAATGACCTGTAAATAGTTTTGTTTTTCCTGTAACCCCAAACTGTGGTTAGTCCTACAAAGACATGTGACCTGGTGCTGGAATCCATCTTGAATTTAGTATTTTTCTATTGGGGTAGGGAAGATGGAACAAAGGATTCCCACCCAGAGGAAAGTCTAGTTAAGGGAGAGGGAGCAAACAATGAGGGTCTTTAGCTGACTTCTGAAACTGCCTCCGCACTCTAAGAGGCTATAAAAGAATACCTGGGGGAAAAGACTGTAATAAGAGGGGTGAACGAGCATTGCTGGGCCCAGATGAGAGAAAAAGATCCACTGTGATTTATGAGGAACTGAAGCTGAAGTAAGAACTAAGGTGAGAAATATGATTTGTATTAATGTCTCATAGGTCTGGTCTATACTACAGCAGAAGGTTGAATTATGATATGCAACTTTAGCTACATTAATTACATAGCTGGAGTCGATGCGTGCACATGAAGCTGATGGGAGCAAATGCTCCCATTGGCATCTCTTATTACTCACAAATGGAGGAGTGCTAGATGCCAGTTGGAACTGCCCTCAGTGTTTGATTTGTAGGTTTATACTAGACCCGCTAAATTGAATACCAGAAGATCAACCTCTGGAGCATCAATCTTCCACATAGTGTAGATGTTGCCTTAATGTATTCAGCTTAGCTGGTGTGTTTTATTTTTGCTTAGTAACTTACTTTGATCTCTTGGTTTTCATTTGCAATCACTGAAATACTACTTCTTTAAACTTAATAAAATCACTTTTGTTTGATAAACCCAGTGTAAATGATTATCTGGGGGAGGGAGAACAACAGCTGTGCATATCTCTTTTCACAGATAACAATAATGCTGTCTTGCCAATCATTTTCTATTCCAAAAATCAAAAGCCCCTTCAAAAAGAATATCACTCTTGATATTTAACCTTTATGAATATTGCAAGAAAATAAACATAACACTGGGGCTAATCTAAATTATATAAATTGTGTGGGCCAGAGAAAACACCCTGAGGTAATGTAGATCTTGAGCGATATTAAACATCTAATCCATCATTATTCTCTTCTAATACCAATGTACTATAAATAGATAAATACTGACACATTATTTGTTGTGGAAAGTGTCAGTATTACATTAGATGGGGGCACACTTCAAGTTCAATATATCTTAGGTACATTTAACAGTCTTTCAATGAATTTCAGATTTCAACAGAATCTTTAACCAATGCTTGAACATTAATGTATACATGATAACTTGTGTATTCAGTGCTGTTGCACTCTTTCCATCAGAAAGAATTGTTTCAAATCAATTGCTGTAAGATACAAAATTGAGCAAATGGTTATATTTCTATCAAAGGAGGATTTTGTTCTTCTTTTCCATTGTATTCTTTAGTGTACCTAGTTTCCCCCTTTTTTAAGGCTACCAAAAGTCTGTGTCTATATTTTTTCAGGGTTCTGCACAAATAGGAACAGTAATATGCAAATATTTTGTGTCATTTTTTTCTTACCTGTTTTGTTTGGAATAGCCTGTTTCAGTAACTTTACCAACGTTAGCTATGCTGCATACCGCATATCTTCCCAAGAACTGTTGGGGATTGGCTATTTCACTTTCCTCCCCTGGACCATGAATCTGAGGATCTGCACAAAGTCCTGGACAAAACTGGAAAGTTTGGGCCTGTGAGGCTCTGAGCATTCTAGCAAAGTTTTGACTGGCCATCTACTTCTACTGTATGGTGCTGGTCACTTTGCAGGTGTGCTCAGAATACATCCCAAGATGGAGTTCATACACTCCAATGGGAGCGGGATTAGAACACATGGACCGGAATCTCTGGTCTGTAAATGAATGCAGCTCCACAGTAGTCAATGAAACTGCACTCGTTTATATCAGGAAGTTGATCACTTCGTAGTTTCTGTAGGTTGAGCTCGTTGCACATACCAGGTCTCCTTGCAATCCTCCATTATCTCATAAGCTCCCTATGTGCCACCCTCCAGTCCCTATCTACTTCAGGGACTTCCTGCAAAGATTCTTAACAAAGTACTGCATCCATTACTACATGGAAATCTTAGAGTAATTAATAGTATCGCAGAAATGTTCAAGAAATGTGTGTTGTACTTGGGAAAAGAATGGTGTAAACTCATTTGATGACAACACTTTCCATTCCACAAGTATCTCAGGAGCATGTTAAATAACAGGTAATAAAGTCAGATATTATAAAATCTGACCTGAAAAATTTGCCTCCAAGATTTAGAAAAAGAGTTAGCTGTCGAGTTTGTTGGACCATTAATGTATGTTTGAGGTAGCTCTGTGGCCTTTTATGGGCAGCCTGGAGACAGTTTAATTGATCCTGCTTACAGTTGTTGCAGGTTGATCTTCTCAGAGACCACTAGTGAATCCTTTTCTGAGCGATTTGTTCAACTTGCATGATATTGATACTAGCCTGCTGGAAACTGTGCTTTAGGCTATCTTTGAAGTACTTACTTTCAAACAGCATGCCTCCTGCGATTTTATTTTTTCCTATGTCCTTTCTTCTCAATTTCACATTACAGATAACTCTGCTATTTCCTGCCCCTCTCCCTCTCGCCACCCTCCGGCCGCTATCTTAGCTGTCATATACAAGATCTCTTTGTGGAGATGATGGTCTTTCATTCTGATGACATGTCTGATCCACTCATGTGCTTTCAGTTGCATTTCCTCAATGCTAGTCGAGTTTCCACTTTCAAGGGTCTTAATCTGTCCTGTCAACAAGTGTTCATTACTGAGTGGAGGGAGCACATGTGAAATTCCTCAAGCTGTTTAATGTACCATTTCTAAAGAATCCATAGCTCAGATCCATACAGGAGATACATTAGCACCACTGCACATTAGAGCTTCAATTCAGTGAAGAAACGAATACCGTATTAGTAAAGGACTTTTTTCAGAGCCAGCCAAGAGCCTGCCCGAATTTACTGATTCTGAAGGCAATTTCCTTAGCAGGGAACCATCCTTCTAGATGGTGCTGCACCAATACTTGACCTGATCCATTTTTTCAGTTGTGTGCCTTGGATGAATATGGCTGGTACTAGGGTATTGGAATGAAATGCTACTTGGAATTAAACCTCTGTTGAATGGTGAGGCCAAAAGCTTGGATGCTTCAGAAAATCTATCAGTGATGCCCAAAAGGCCATTATGTCTATGGTCCATGAAGGTGGAGGCATCTGCAAAAAGTGCCTCAACAAGAAACCTCTCTACCATCTTAGTTGTATCATTGTGTATATCCCCAGATCCAAATTCCTTGTAGCATGGCTGAGGACACAGCAAGGAACAAGTTGAACAGTATGAAAGTGAGTATGCAGCCTTGATTCAATCCATTTGAGACTTCATCTGCATCAGAAGAGCAATCTCTTGGGGTATATCTACACTACCACCCTAGTTCGAACTAGGGTGGTTAATGTAGGCATTCGAAGTTGCAAATGAAGCCCGGGATTTAAATATCCCGGGCTTCATTTGCATCTTGCCAGGCGGGCGCCATTTTTAAATCCCCTTAGGTCGAACTCCGTGCCCGCGGCTACACGCGGCACGGAGTAGGTAGTTCGAATTAGGATCTCTAATTCGAACTACCGTTACTCCTTGTGGGGAATCCTTTGTTGAGGGGTTCAACAAGCATTTGGACAAAGGGGATCCAATGGATCTAGTGTAATTAGATTTCCAGAAAGTCTTTGACAATATCCCTCACCAAAAGCTTTTAAGTAAAGTAAACTGTCAAAGAAAAGGTCCTGTCATGTACTGAACACTGGCTAAAAGATAGGAAACAAAGGCTAGGAATAAATAGTCCTCAGAATGGAGAGAGGTAAGTATTGGTGCCCCACAGGGGTCTGTACTGGGATCAATCCTATTCAACATATTCATAAATGATCTGGAGGAAGGGGTAAAAAGTGAGGTGGCAAAATCTGCAGATGATACCAAACTGCTCAAGAAAGTTAGGACAAAAGTGAAATGTGAAGAGCTTCTAAAGGATCTCACAACTAGGTAAATGGCAAATGAATTTTAATGTTGATAAATGCAAACTAACGCATATTAGAAAACATAATCCCAACTATATGTACAAAATGATGGAGGACTAAATTTACTATTACCACTCGAGAGAGATTGGAGTGATTGTGGATAGTTCTCTGAAAACATCCACTCAATGTGCAGCAGCAGCCAAAAAAAGAAAACAGAACATTAGGAATTGTTTTAAAAGGGATGGAGAATAAGACAGAATATATCTTATTGCCTCTGTATAAATCCATGGTATTCCCACATCATGAATTCTGAGTACAGATGTGATTGCCTCATCTCAAAAAAATCTTTACATGAGAAAAAATTCAGAAAAGGGTAACAAAAATGACTGGGGTTTGGAATGACCGCTATATGAAGAGAGATTAAAAAGACTGGGACTTTTCATCTTAGAAAAGGAGACTAAGGCGCGATATGATGGAAGTCAATACAATCATGACTAGTTTGAAGAAAGAGAATAAGGAAAATATTTACTGTTCCCATAAAATAAGAACTAGGGGTCACAAAATGAAATTAATGAGTAGCAGCTTTAAAACAAACATAAGGAAGTATTTCTTCACATAATGCGCACTCAGCCTGTGGAACTCCTTGCCAGGGGTATTGTGAAGACCGGACCTTAACAGGATTAAAAAAAGAACTAGGCAAATTCATGGAGGATAGGGCTATCAATACTTATTAGCGAGGATGGGTAGAAAGGTTTGTCAGTGGCTGGCAGTGCGTGATGGGAGGAATCACTTGAAGATTACTTATTTGATTAATTTCTTTTGGTCACCTGGCATTGCCTATTGTCAGAAGACAGGATATGGGGCTAGATGGACCTTTGTTCTGACCCAGTATGGCCATACTTATGTTTATGATCTTATGAAGGTTGGCTAAGGTCCTCCTTTGATGGGTTTCTCCTGTAATTGGTCAAGGACGTGACGATCAACTACGTATGATATATTGAGTAGACTACTGAAGTCTTCAGCCCATCTCTGTATAATTCCCTCCTTGTCTTACATGAGATTATGCCATCTGCTGATTTTTTGGGCATATTTAGATAGTCCATGGACTGCTTTGAGAGAGTCAAAGAACATCTTTGCAATGTTTGTATCTGCATAATGCTGAACTTCTGCTGCATTCCTCTCCCACCACTCATCCTGCATTTTTCTCAGTTCAAATTGGGCTTAATTAAACTTATTTTTCTTTGAGATGTAAGTGAGATCATTCAACAAATATTTTGTATTTGTCACCTTGGAAGTATCCTTGTTCTTATCAAATCAATCCTGATGTACCTTTTTCTTTGGCCCGAGCACTGATTTATCTTTGTTAATAATCACATCTTTGAATTGCTTGCATTTCTCTTTTGGGGTGCATGTGAATGGTAAGCATGAAAAAGCTGGTCATCCAGTGATTGCTGAAACTGCACTTGAGAGGTGATGTGCTTGAGCTTTGCTATAGAATCATAGAATATTGGAACTAGAAGGAACGTAGAGAGATCCTCAAGTCCAGTCCCCTGCCCTCACAGCAGTACCAAGCCCAGTCTAGATTATCCCTGCTCTTAAATATATCCAGTGATAGGGATTCCACAACCTCCCCAGGCAATTTATTCCTGTGTTTAACCAACTTTACAGTTAGGAAGTTTTTCCTAATATCTAACTTAAACCTGCCTTGCTGCAGTTGAAACCCATTGCTTCTTGTTCTATCATCAGAGGCCCAGGAGAATAATTTTTTTCCCCTCCTCCTTATAACACCCTTTTAGATAATTGAAAACTGCTATCATGTTCCCTCTGCCTTCTCTCCTCTAAACTAATCAAGCCCAGTTCTTTCAGTATTCCCTGATAGGTCATGTTTTCTAGACCTTTAATAATTTATGTTGTCTTCTCTGGGCCTTCTCCAATTTCTCCACATCTTTCTTGAAATATGGTGCCCAGAATTGGACACAATACTGCAACTGAGGCCTAATAAGCACAGGATAGAGCAGAAGAATGACTTCTCATGTCTTGCTCACAACACTTCTGTTAATGAATCCCAGAATCATGTTTGCCTTTTTTGCAATAGTGTCACATTGTTGACTCATATTTAGCTTGTGGTCCACTATGACCCCTAGATCCCTTTCTGTAGTACTCCTTCCTAGACAATCATCTATCATTCTGTATGTGTGAAACTGATTGTTCCTTCCTAAGTGGAGTATTTTGCATTTGTCCTTATTAAACTGCATCCTGTTTACCTCAGACCATTTCTCTAGTTTATCCAGATAATTTTGAATTATGACCCTATCCTCTAAAGCACTAATAAAACCTCCCATCTTAGTACCATTTGTGAACTAAATATGTGTACTTTCTATAACATCATCTAAATTGTTGATTGAAGATATTGAACAGAACCAATCCCAAAACAGATTCCTGAAGAAACCCACTTGTTATGCCCTTCCAGCATGATTGTGAACCATTAATAACAACTCTCTGAGAACAGTTATCCAGCCAGTTATGCACCTGCCTTTTAGTAGCTCTATCTTAGTAGGATTTGCCTAGTTTATTGATAAGGTCATGTAAGACCATATAAAATGCTTTCCTAAAGTCTATGTATACCACATACACTGCTTCTCCCTTATCCACAATGCTTGATATCCTATCAAAGAAAGCTGTCACATTGGTTTGACATGATTTGTTCTTTACAAATCCATGCTGGCTGTTACCTACCACCTTATCATCTTCCAGATGTTTGCAAATGAATTCCTTAATTATTTGCTCCATTATCTTCCCTGGCATAGAAGTTAAACTGACTGGTTTGTAGTTTCCTGGGTTGTTCTTATTTCCCTTTTTCTAGATGGGCACTATATTCGTTGAAAGCCTTCTTTTGTTGAGCTTGGGGCATTTGCATAGTGAGGGGAATAATATGGAGATTTACCACTGCTCTTATCAATCTATAGTCTGTCCAGAATCTTGTGCCATGTATGCCTCTGGTAATTCTGACATCCCAGCTGTTTCATTGGTGGGTGATGACATATTTGATCAGGTGCATCTATTTCATTGTATATTTATCATTTTGTATAAAGATGTGCAAGTGATGGGAAGACTATGTTCTGCACACTTATCCACAAGTAGGAGTCTGTTGCTGTTCATCTTTACAGTTCCATGTCATCCCAACACACCTCTCCTTTTATTGTTGTCTCAGCAACCTCTAGTATTGATGTTTCCTAGCAGGATGAACTTGTCCTGCGCAGAAATCGATCTCAGGATAGACTCCAGGTCAGAGTAGAACTGCTGCTTGTTTGCCTTTTGCTGGTCAGTGTGGGTGCATAGGCATTTATACAGAGGCAGTTGGGAGCTGCATTGATGAATAAACTGCACATTCTTGAAACACTTTGGCTACGTCTACACTGCAGAGATTTTGCACAAAAACGGTAGTTTTTGCACAAACTCACAGAGTGTCCACACTACAAGCGCGTTCTTGCGAAAGAAAAAGTACAGTAGACCGTAAGAACACAGAGCTTTTTGCGTAAGAATTATTCCTCTTTCTATGAGGAATAAGCCTTTTTCCACAAGAGCTCTTGCGCAAGAAGGCAGTGTGGACGGGCAATGGGGTTTCTTGCGCAAGAAGCCCCTATGGCTAAAATGGCCATCAGAGCTTTCTTGTGCAAGAGAGCATCCATACTGCCATGGACACTCTTGCACAAAAGCACATAGCAGTGTGGACGCGCTCTTGCACCAGAGCTTTTTGCGCAAGAACTCTTGTGCAAAAAGTTTTTGTGCAAGAAGCCTGCAGTGTAGATGTAGCCTTTGGGTGTAGAGTGACCACACCAGGTTCCCCATTCCTACCTCTAGGGATTTTTTGTGATCCCCATTCTCCCTATACTAGTAGCTTTATTTAGCACCTCTTTCACCCTCATACCAGAATTCCTCATTCTCTCCTGACTTTGGGTGCCACCCCTTCCGTCACACATTCCTTCTTTGTGTGAAAATCATTCAGGATGTCAACTTATAAAACACTGTTGGAGGGATGGGCAGAGATGAGTTAAGGGTACTGTAATGCTGGAAGGTGTTAATTTCTGTCAACCAGGACCTGGATCTACAGACAACTGCAGAGGTACTTTAAGCTTTAGTCTTGCTAAATAGCATCCAGTTCACCCAGTCTGGTATTCTGACTTTCTCAGAAATCAATGCCCATTGATGCCAAGAGTATTCCCCAAATATTTCAAATTGATTTGCTACCATGATCAAAAACTGTCATGTTACAGACAAACATTCAAAAAGGTAAACAGAAATACATCAAGTTAAGAGCTCTGCTTGCTGATGTCTAGAACATTCCCTGAAATGTATGAATTAATCTGATACAGCATTCAAAGTTATTACACTGCCTTGATATGTCTGACTTTGTCTGCAATACAAGAGAACATAGGAATTGACCCACTGTGTCTTAAATGAAGAAGGTTTAACAGTAACTTTAAAAGGTGTTGGGCACTGACAGCACAGGTGACTACAGTGCCTCCAATATATTGGTTGTAGGCAGCAGCCACCACTTACACAGGGTTCTAGCCATGAAAGTGGACCCCAGAGTATTCTGATTTTTGCCAGAAGCATAAAGACTCTACAGCAATTAAATTCAATTCATCCTGCACACGACTACAACTAAATGTACAATGTGTGAGGGAATTAGTTCATTCAGTCTGGGAGTCAGGACTTCTACAAAACACATGCTTATAAGGAATGTGTTCTCATCCAACGTGCATACAAGTAATTAAACACTACCCTCATTTTCTTAAGTGTAATTGAATTTCATGGTGCATGGAGTATTGTGGAGTTACCTGCCAGGGGGATTCAATAAGCTTTGGCAGCATTAGAGACAGCATATTTATAGCATCACAGTGGAGAGTTTAAAAAGTCAGTAATTCCCTACATACTAAAATGTATAATGCACTTTTCTCTGGGTTTGTTTTGAGCAGTCAATTTGCTTCACTACACAAATTCCCTTGGCATAACTATGCCTTTTCCAATATCTTCTCTTTGCTTTAAAAAGGTGACAATTTCACTTCTGTGGAGCGACATTCCATTTACAGCTGGTGTCGTCAGCAGACAGTAATTCTTGAGGGATTTCAGTGCCCTTCTCCTGACACATGACTGAAATTGTATCTGTTCTCAAAGAGGCATATAAAAAGCTGGCTATAAAATGATTTATATATAGACAGGAGCACTCCGTATCTCCCCCAAAAATCTAAAGGGAGTCTTCACCTTCTTTTTTATGATCTAGTTAAAACTTGCTTATTAAATTTAAAACTTTATGAATTTCATGACACAAAACCTATGGACTCTGGAATCCTAAAGCATAGGGACAATGTTGTGGTACCTTCACAGGTCCCTCTGACTTTCAGCCTTTTAATTGTGAAACTCAAAATGTTGCCACTAAATTCTCATCTTTTTTTGGCTTTGTCTAAAATGATACTGGACATGAATTAGGAAGAAAGTATTACAACACTTTAGGGATGACTATAAATTGAAGTAATTTGTAAGCAGCCTGTATGGCTATAATATCAGTAGGCACAATTTGTACATCATAGTGAATGGTGACCACAAAGTAATACAATAAAATACATTCTACCTTGTTAGTACTACTATTAATGATATTTCACCAGGACAGAGTGAATATAAAATGCTATTAGATAAAAAGGTAGCTTTCTTAAATCTACTTTGTTCTATTAGAAATACTGTTCATAGTGTAAGGCAATAAGGCATGACCAGGGCTTGACAAATCAGTGTATCTACTCACCCGTGGCGAGTAGATTTCAGCCGGTCACCCTGTTCACCAGAGGTGCGTGCATGCGCAATGCGGGTCTGGCGCATGCACGGTGTGGGGCTGGTGAGTGGATTTCACCGTGGTTTGTTGAGCCCTGAGCAGGACCTATATCAGACTGGGAGCAATAAGCAGCCCATGGGCCAGATGTTTAGGATTAGCACTTGACAGGTCACCGGATGCTTTATTTACCTCAGCATCTGCAGGTCTGGCTGCTTGCAGCTCCCAATGGCCAAGAACAGCAAACAGTGAACACTGGGAGCTACAAGTGGCTGTATCTGTAGATGCTCAGGTAAATGAAGCACCTGGCTGACCTAAGCGAATTGTGTCTGGCCTGCAAGCCACTATTGCCTACCCCGATCTATATCCAACTGTCACGAGTGGGACTCTCCCTCAGGCTTACAGCCCCTTCATCATCGGGGTCGTCCCCCCGTGCACCTTCCCCCTTCCCGTGTTTCCCGTCACCTAGTTCCACCTTACAGTTAAGTTCGTGACTCCGTGAGGAGCTCACACAGTCTTAGCCTTGCCAGTAGTGCGTCTCTTGGCGTGAGGCCGGGGGGGTCGGACTTGGGCCCACCCCCCTCTGGGTCCCGGCCCAGGACCCTTAAAGGCAGCGGCCTCTTGGCGCTGCTTGGTTGGTGGGGTGTTCCCCGAAACTCACCAACCCCTGGGGGGGGGTGGATCAGGCCAAGCTGCCACCTCTAGCCCCGTCCTGGGTCACTTCCTCCTCCTCCTTCCTGCCTGGGGTCGCGCTCCAGCTGCCGACCCTGGTCCTGGCCGTCCAGGGGGTTCTTTAGCCTTCCCTGGGGCACGCTCCCCCGTGCCTCCTTGGCTCTGCCGTCCTTCCTCCGGGGGTCCTTCCCTCCGGGGAGCCATATAGTCCCGGCTTATTCTGTCGGCCCCTCCTAGGCCTTGCCCACGACCACCGCGTGGGGTCCGGGCTCGTGCATCTGGGAGGCATTGACCCTGTCCCCTCCCGGAGTTCCGGGGCCCTTCTTCGCTCCCTCAGCGGCCAAGTATGCTTCCATCAATGTGACCGCGTCGGTCAGCGTCGAGGGTTGTTGTCGACGTACCCATTTCTGGGGGTCACTAGGAAGAATCTGGAGGAATTGCTCCAGAACTATCATATCGACCAGCTGAGTACTGGTCCATCTGCCAGGTTCTAACCACCTACGGCATGCTTCCCGCAGCCTTTGAGCAACCGCCCGTGGGCGTGCCCTGGCTGGGTAATGTTCCTGCCTAAACTTCTGCCTAAATGTCTTGGGGGTTACCCCGATTTGATCTAGGATGGCTTCCTTTACTTTGTAATAATTAAGTGCCTCCCGGGGGTCAAGGCTCTGGTAAGCCAACTGTGCAGCTCCCGAGAGATAGGGTGCTAGTAAGGTGGCCCAATGATCTTCGGGCCACCGAGCCGCTGTAGCCACCCGCTCGAAAGTCTCTAGATAAGCCTCTGGGTCATCTTGGGGTCCCATTTCAGTCAGTCGGATAGGAAACTGGGGAACACTCTCCTGTCCTCCCCCTCCTCCCGCTCCTGCTCTTGCCAGAGCAGCGCCTTGATGGAGCCATGTTTCCCTCTGGGCTTGTTGCTGACTAACTGTCTCTGCTGTTCCTGCTGCTGGGCGGATAGCTGTTGCAGCAGTTGGGTTTGTAGCTGCTGGTGTTGGCGTTGCTGTTCAGACAGCCATGTCCACACCTCTTTAGCCTCCATGATAATGGGTGATTTTTTTTTTTACCGCCTAGAAGTGGGGTTCACGATACCCACGTTCTCCTCCATCTGTCACGGGTGGGACTCTCCCTCAGGCTTACAGCCCCTTCATCATCGGGGTCGTCCTCCCGTGCACCTTCCCCCTTCCCGTGTTTCCCGTCACCTAGTTCTGCCTTACAGTTAGCTTCGTGACTCCGCGAGGAGCTCACACAGTCTTAGCCTCGCCGGTAGTGCGTCTCTTGGCGTGAAGCGGGGGGAGGGGGGGGACGACTCGGGCCCACCCCCCTCCAGGTCCCAACCCAGGACCCTTAAAGGCAGCGGCCTCTTGGTGCTGCTTGGTTGGTGGGGTGTTCCCTGAAACTCACCAACCCCTGGGGGGGCGGATCAGGCCAAGCTGCTGCCTCTAGCCCCGTCATGGGTCACTTCCTCCTCCTCCTTCCTGCCTGGGATCGCGCTCCAGCTGCCGACCCTGGTCCTGGCCGTCCAGAGGGTTCTCTAGCCTTCCCTGGGGCACTCTCCCCCGTGCCTCCTCGGCTCCACCGTCCTTCCTCCTTTCCTGCCTTCTCCGGGCGCTTTTTGAACCTCCCACTCCCCCTGGCCCCGCCTCCTTCTCGGGGCCCTGGTTGATGACGTCACCAGCGGGGAAACCCCCGCTGTTGACGTCCCAGCTTCCGGCTGCCCCGGTACAGCCTGGGCATGCATGCTGAGACACAGTCCGGACTCGGCAGCATCCTCGGAGCCCAGCACCTCCTCCTGCCGTGGCTGGCCCCGCGTCCTCCTTGATGGAGCCTCCCCTGCCCTCGGTGTGTCGGGGAGTGCGGGGTGCCGGGCGCTTCTCCTCCTTGGAGCCCGGCGCCCCGTCACACCAACTATATCAAAATGTTTGACAAATTATTACAATTTTAGAAGATATTTCAAATATATTGCTAGAGCTGTCAAATATATTGCTAGAACTGTTTTGTTTGTCATGTTTTCTTCAGGAAATGCCACTTCACTGAAAGTGAACCTTTTGGGGGAGCCTACCAGCTTTACTGAAATGTTCTGAAACTCCAGGAGAGAATTTCTGGGAAACGAGAGAGAGAGAGAGAGATCCCAGAATAGCCAATAACCCCAGGATAGCCACAAATAACTTGGGTCCCTCACATCCCCGGTGAGTGCCTTGATCACTTACAGACTGATTTATTTGTTCCAAATCAGTAGCTTAAAGTCAAAGAATAAAAGCAAACTGAATTCCTTGAGGTTGGAGCCTCCAGGGCTATTACAGATAACTGAATTTAGCGGAGGAGGGTAAATGACTCAATGAGAATTAAAATTATTAAGACTTGGTAAGATTTTTTTAAATTATATACAGAAATTACAATATAGTTATAAACTGTATTTATATTCATATTCAAACATGAAACATTTCATTCAAGGGTGAGAAATCCCTCAATGAGGAGAATGGGTATAATACTTTCTTTAATGATACCTTGATGGTAGATGGATACTCCTAATCTAAAAATAGTGTATAGGTATTAACTTTTTAGAATCATGCCTCTTAATATTATTCCACCTTTTGCCATATCTGTCTTCCCACTGCCATAATTAATTTTTTAAAATTTCTCATTGCGTATTAACATTAAGCATCATCTAACATAATATCTGTCCGAATGCCATAACTACCAATACAGATAGCATTTTCCAAAATATTAACATCTTATTTACAACAATCATAAAACCAGTTTTTTGTACCATTTGTTTGCTCCACCAGCCCAGATGACTGAGGATAGTAAGGAATGTGAAGTTGCTCTCTGGCTCCAACAGTGTCTTACAGGATTTAAAATATTTCTGGTGAAAGAAAATCCTCTGGTCTGAATCCTTCTGCACTGTGAATTCCCATTGATAATACACATGTTCCATGAAAACCCTAGTTGCTGCTAATCCTCTATTGATTCACAATGGAAAAACTTCCACCTTTTTAGGAAAAGGATCAATAACAACTAACAATTGTTTTGTGTTTCTTTCTGAATAATTGGTAGGACTTTGCAGAATCAAGAGTATTCTAAGGACCTTCATGCATTTGTAATCTTAAATAGGTATTTTTCCTGGTTATTGGGATTATTTGAAGCACAAAACTGGTGATAACCATGAATGTCTTCCTACATAATCAGTCACCAGTCTAGAATGGATAATCATTGGACAGTCTTCTCAGTTCCCTGATGAATCAAATAAATAAGCTTTCTTCTTAGAGCTATGGGCATCACTCATAGAAAAATACTATTTTTGGTGTACATTTAAATCTCAACAATTTAAAAAATTTCTCCAAAGCATTCGAAGGATGAATTTATAGGTCAAAGATTATTCCTAATCCAATATTTCACTCCAGTTTAGGGGCACATTAACTCATGCATTTGTTGACTAGTCTAACTTAAAATATGATCCTGCTTTTGCAGTTCTCGTATATCTGGAATAATAGACTGAACCTTTTCCTTTAAGGAGGTCACAGTGTCTGGATGTGTTTTTACTGTAATCTGATTATACACTTACTGATCGTTTCCTACTTCTCCTTACTTAGCTAATACATTGGCTTTCTTATCAGTTCCACTCTGAGCATTAACCTTGTTAACCAAAGGAGCTTTTGTAAATAAAAAGGGTAACTTCACTATAGAAACTTCTAACAGAGTGTGTTTTAACGTGGAGCCATTGATAGAGGCAACTTCACTTCTAAGCTACAAGGAAAAGAATTCTACTAAGGAGTTTGTGACCCTAACAGCATCACAAAGCAAGAAGTTGTCTGGTTAATGAATTTCAGCTGCTCTGACCAGTTCTGTGTACCTCGTTCACTGTCATAACCTCTATGTGAAAGGTATCATGGAAAATATCAATAGAAAGCGAATTACAAAATATTACTGAATGGTGTATGTACAGAGGACGAATTCATGGTAACAAATATTGGGGAATTATATTATCAAAGTGTGTTTGCTAGGCAGAACTAAAGTTACTTCACCCTTGATAAAGTAATGTGGTTCTGCAACCTGGAAAGCATCTCCAATGCACATTAAGAGATAATGGGAATACAAATTAAAGAGAAGGTAAATAGGACTATGAAGAAGACAGCAGGGGGAGGGGATGGCAGAACAATTTGTATTTTAGCAAACACCATCAGGGGAAGAAACCAGCATGAAAATTCCTTCTCCAGGAGGATCTATGTCACCTTCCTCACAACCTGAATAAACTTTACATGGGGGGAGAGGGTTAGTTTAAGTTTCAAAATAATCCGTTTCAAAGGTTCACCTGATTAGCTTCTATGATGAGGTAACTGGCTCTGTGAACATGGGGAAGTTGGTGGATGTGACATACCTTGACTTTAGCAAAGCTTTTGATATGGTCTCCCACAATATTCTTGCCAGCAAGTTAAGGAAGTATGGACTGGATAAATAGACTGTAAGGTAGATAGAAAGCTGGCTAGATTGTCAGGCCCAGTGGGTAATGATCAATGGCTTGATGTCTGGTTGGTGGTCAGTTTCAAGCAGAATGTCCCAAGGACCAGTTCTAGGGCTGGTTTTGTTCAACATCTTTATTAATGACCTGGGTGAGGGGATGTATTTGCACCCTCAGCAAGTTTGTAGATGACACTAAGATAAGGGGAGAGGTAGATACGTTGGAGGGTAGGAATAGAGTCCAGAGTGGCCGAATCCTCCAATTTGTCTAGGTCAAAAGAAATCTGATGAGGTTCAACAAGGACAAGTGCAGAGATCTGCACATGGGATGGAAGAATTCCAAGCACTGTTACAGGATGGGGACAGACAGGCTGGGTAGCAGTTCAGCAGAAGAGGACCTGGGGATTACAGCATATGAGAAGCTGGATATGAGTCAACAGTGTGCCCTTGTAGCCAAGAAGGCTAACGGCATATTAGGGTGCATTAGGAGGAGCATTGCCAGCAGATGACCTCCTGAGGTTTCTTCCAGCCCTAGGATTCTATGATAAAAGAAATGAGGAGAAAACCCCAAGTTATTTACACCTACCCTATGTCTGGGACCTGAAGAGCTGGTAAAACCGCAAAACTCCAGTTTCAGCCCAAGCCCAATGCTGAATGGCTACATCGCAGTTAAACAGCACTTTGGCTCATGCTCTGTGAGCCTTAGTCAGTTGGCACAGGCTGGCGATGGGTGTCTTATTGCAGCATAGTCATGCCCACAGAGTCAAAACATAGTATAATACAGAATCTTCCAGCTGTGCATATCTCTTAGGGATCCACTCAAGTAATTCTGAATTCTTTGGCTTAACTTTTTACAATTATCTGTTCAACAAGAAAACATACTCTCAGCAGGTTGTGTCATTCTGGTAACTTAGCCAGAGCAAACACATGAGTCCTGCATAAGTCTCCCCTGCTGTGGCTATGACAGCCTTATTTTAACAAGCTGTCTTGAAAAAAAAAAAAAAAACTTGGGAGACATGACTCCTCTCTCTGGCAGTGGTGGCATGGCTGTATGAACATCACATAATTTGGATGAACTTTCCCATGAATCACCAATAAACATCACTTCATGACCTTTTATGAGAGCGGAGAGAGTTGCCATTATATGCCACACTGGGACCTGGTGGCATCATTGTGAATGTGTATCCTCTCCCCTGATTTACCTGGTTTCTGGATTCCAGGGGGCATGATCAATTGAGAAAATCAGGTATTACATCCCGTAGAGAGAAGACCGCTCCTGTTTTTTTGTTGTTGGTGTGTTTTTTTGAAGTATCTTTGGACTTTTCATCAGAGTCTAATTGCCTGTGTAACCACTTCAGTGCCTTCCCTTGAGTGGGCACCATTGTTCATTATACAAATTTTTGCCTACATATCACTCCATTGATTCAGTTAGTCATATTGGACAGGAACTCGTGGGTTCCCAGGACTTCCACTTACAGTGATGGAGGAGATTCTGAATCTCGATTTCATGAAGGAAAGGGGTTTGGCAAACCAAAGGTCTTATCTGGTACATGAAAGAGTTTCTGTGCCCTCAGCTACTGGTTTTTAAACCTTGACATAGGGCAGGGATGGGCAAGTACTGGCCCATGGGCTGGATCCAGTCTGCCAAGATTAGCCCCTGGCAGGCCCCACCACTATATTTAGCTGCGTCAGCACAGGTACAGGAGATCACAGTTCCTGTTGGCTGTGCATCGCTGTTCTCAGACAATAGGAGCTGCAGAAAGCGATGTTCCAGTCTGTGCCACTTCCCAAAGCTCCTGGGAATGGAAGTTGTGATTGCCGGTACATGTGAAGGCACAGGTAAATATAGTGGTGGTGGCCTGCCAGGGGCTAACCCTGATGAACCCCTGCCATTTTTATTGCCGGCCCCTGACATAGGGGCTGTTTAGGAGAATCAGTCTGAGACTGATAGATGTCAAACAACTGCTCCATTGGTGATGACTTGGTGGCAGGGGAACAGCTGGGCCCTTCAACCTGAATACCACCTACAGCTACCTCTTGTGGACTTGCCTCTTGTGGACTTCAGTGTCCTTGGCTATTGTCTCAGCAGCTTTAGTCCTCACCTCCAGTGCATGGTTCAGTATTGATTCCTTGTTCACATGCAAGTTTACCTTCTTTTAAATAAAAAAATATTAACTAATAAATCCATGTATTGAGGACAACCTGCATCTCCCTGTATGCTAGTGGTCTTCCAGGCTGCAGATAATCTTTCATGCTAAGCAGGAGGAGACTCATCATTCTTTTCTTTAATATCTGCTACCTATGCAATCCCTGTCTACCCTGGTATAAAATCTGTTCCACTTTACTCAGTGTGTCAGCAAAATTCTTCGCTCCTGAGTGAAAATCTAGTCTGGATGGCATATCACAAAGACAGATACGTTGCTAACTCTAAAGGCTTTAAATAGTCCCTATTGTCCAATTGAACCATACAGCTATTACACTCAATTTCCCTAGCATGTGAAGAAATTAAATCATCCTTTTTTTAACTGGCCAATTTTTTAGGCGCAAAATCTAATATTTTAATCCACTGCTGCCACAGGACAAGGTCTCTCATCAGATCCCTCTGGATCTTCATCCTAAGCTTTTGATGTACTTCTGTTTTAATATCCCAAGTGTGGAGGATAGGCTAGAGAGGTGAATATAGACTTTCTGCCTTGCTCTGTACCAGCTTCTGCATATTAAAGGGGTAGGAAAGCTACTTCTATTCTGCCCATGTATCAGCACCCTTGCTGTTTCATAAACAGTAATGGATTGCAACATGCCTGTTGCAGTGATACTAAAAATATTCTGTTGTTTGAAAGGAAGAGGCATTTGACATTCTTGCGGTTCAAAGACTACTCTGTCCCTGGTAGTCTAAAATATGGTTCAAAGACTCTTGATGGTACAGCTGCAAAACCACAGGTCTTGCCACAATTTGGACTGGAACTTGAACTTTATTCTCTGTGTCAGAGTCTATCTCAGTGGTCCCCAACCTTTTGGGGCTGCCGCGTGCCCAGGGCGGGAGCCATGCATATGCCATGTGCCCGGGACGGGGACCATGCATGCGCAGCGTGCCCGGGGTGCAAGAATGGCTCAGGCCAGCCCTGGTCACTAGGCGGGTGCACATAAATGCCCCAGTGGGTGCCATGGCGCCCGCAGGCACCGCATTGGGGACCACTGGTCTATCTATTTGTTCTCAGTCTTTGAGCTCTGGGCCTTGAACCTGACAGCTTGTATTCCAGCTATGTGTGGGATGTTTGTGTAGAGAGCCTCTACATCCATGGTGGCTAGGATTGTGTTTACTGGAAGATCACCAATGCATTGTAGTTTTCTAAGGAAATTAGTGGTGTCCAGGGGTGGCCCAAGCAGAGGTGCCGATCATGTGTTCTGCCTGGGGCGCCAGCTGCCGCAGCCCACCTCAGGCCGCTACTAGTGGTGTCACAGAGATAACTGGGAGTGCTGGTGGCATAGGGTCTGAGTAGAGAGTCCAAATGTCCGGACAGTCAGACAGAGACCAACACCTACAAGATCTTCACCAAGCATTCTTGAAACTACGGTACCCGCACGAGGAAGTGAGGAAACAGATTAACAGAGCCAGACATGTACCCAGAAGCCTCCTACTACAAGACAAGCCCAAGAAAGAAACCAACAGAACACCACTGGCCATCACCTACAGTCTTCAGCTAAAACCTCTCCAATGCATCATCAGTGATCTACAACCCATCCTGGACAATGATCCCTCACTTTCACAGGCCCTGAGAGGCAGGCCAGTCCTCGCCCACAGATGACCTGCCAACCTGAAGCAAATTCTCACCAGCAACTATACACTGCACCACCAGTAACTCTAACTCAGGAACCAATCCATGCAACAAACCTCGGTGCCAACTCCGCCCACATATCTACACCAGCGACACCACCACAGGACCTAACCAGATCAGCCACACCGTCACTGGTTCATTCACCTGCACATCTACCAATGTAATATATGCCATCATGTACCAGCAATGCCCCTCTGCTACATACATCGGCCAAACTGGACAGTCCCTACATAAAAGAATAAATGGACACAAATCAGATATTAGGAATGGCAATATACAAAAACCTGTAGGAGAACTCTTCAATCTCCCTGGACACACAGTAGCAGATTTAAAGGTAGCCATCCTGCAGCAAAAAAACTTCAAGACCAGACTTCAAAGAGAAACTGCTGATTTGACACTATCAGCTTAGGATTAAACAAAGACTGTGAATGGCTAGCCAAGTACAAAAGCAGTTTCTCCTCTCTTGGTGTTCACACCTCCAGATCAGCTGCTAGAAGTGGGCCTCATCCTCCCTGATTGAATTAACCTTGTTATCTCTAGCCTTATTCTGGCCTGCATATTTATACCTGCCTCTGGAAATTTCTACTACATGCATCTGACGAAGTGGGTCTTTGCTCACGAAAGCTTATGCTCCAATACATCTGTTAGTCTATAAGGTGCCACAGGACTCCTTGTCACTTTTGCAGATCCAGACTAACACTGCTACCCCTCTGATATTTAAAAGAGAAGTATCTGTATTAACCCTGTTTCCCAACACATAAATGAACATGAAGCTCAGTCAAACCATTGAGAGTAGCTGTGTTATGAATCTCCAGTTTTTGAGCGCAATCCCAAATTTCCTCATCTTTTATCTTCATGTGAAAAGCATTTTCTTTCCATAGCTAGGCACTGTTTTGGAAATGCAGGTCAATCATTCAAAATCACCACTTCCTACTCTGAACCTGCTCAAAATCCTTAGATACCTGGAAGTAAGATCTTTTGCCTGGTTTGTAATATTCTTAATTTCCTTTACAACTAGTTCATGCTGCTACATTTTTCACCCGTGTTGTGTCTCTAAAGTACTGCACATATTAACCTGACATTGAAAGAAAGTACATGCAAACACAAAGGAAACATGCTGGTCTGCTATGTTTACCCTGATGTCCAGACTTCCCCCGTGACTGGCAATATTAGACTTGACAAAAGTGAATAAACTTATTAATTCACTCTGCAACTCAGACATACTAAGTCTTTTAGTGCCTCTTAGGCTCTTATACCACTTGTCCCTGAGGAGTCACCTCCCTGCCTCCCCTACAGTTACTAGTGCTAAAAAAAAGTTTCTTCTATTTTATGTACTCTTAAAACAATAAAAATTGGGCTGGCTTCAAGCCTCATTGCTGCAGAGGGAGAATGGGAGGGTTTTTTTTTCTGTAGTGTGGAAATTCTCTCTCTCTCTCTCTCTCTCTCACACTCACTTCACTGCCAAAAGCAAGCAAACAAAAACCTGTCACAACAGAACAGGTTTCTGTTTAATCCTGATGTAGACAAAACATTGAAATGTTTTATGGGGCAGAAAAGCTGTTTTTTCTCTATATAACTAGAGTCAGGCAAATGATTTCTAACACATACACTACAGTAAGACCACCTACATAATTTACAAGAATTATAAGGTAATTATCAAGTGGTGATAACTATCATTCCTGAAGATATGGACTAAACTAGCATGAGGATATGGAAATAGATGGAAAGTTTCTGGTCGTTGGAAAGATGTGGAGAAGTAGAGACTACAAAGAAATGGACAGTTACTGGTGATAAAAGCCACTAACAAAGAAGAGAATGCATGCACATCTGTTCTGCATAGAGAAAACTACTGAAATCCTTTACCTCTGCCATATTAAACCATTTAGCTATTTAGAGAAACTTGTGCTTTTGCAGCCATGTTGCTCTCAGGATATTAGACAGACAAACTTTTGAGCTATTTTCATAGCCCTGAAGAGGGCTGTATAAGCTTGAAAGTGTTTTTCTTAATATCTTCAAGAGAAGTTGGTCCAATAAAATTTATTCTCTCACCCACATAGTTTTTCTAGGGAAAGTACTACATTCTTAGAATGAGCCAAAAGGAGACAGCATTTGCTAGCCAAAACACTTACTGTAAAAATGTGTTACATAGTGTCCTTTCAAAAGGAAGCACTCTCCCAATCATTGAAGAGCATCTTCCTCTACTCTGATTCTCAGGTTTCTCACTAAAATAGTGCCAAAAATGGAAACGTCAGACAAAGTGGCCTTGAATGGGAGGGTTAATTGTGTGAGTTGCAGTTGGTTTGAATTAGTTGCCCTGATAATAACAAGGGAACTCCATTTAATGCTCAGTTATAGCAATTGCAGGTTTCATTTTTTCATTGCATCCAATATGCTATATTGGCCTCTATATCAGAAGAAAGTGGTCATTCCAAGGCTGATGCTCTTAGAAGAACTCATGGTGACATGTAACCAGCAAGATTTGACTTGCTGAGAAGCTCCAGTTTATGTATGGAGTCTCTGTATGTTTGTGCTGAAAGGAGCACCAATTTATGCCTAAGATTCTTTATGAAGATAGACTAACATTTACAAAATAGCGTATGTTTTTCCCTATGATCAGCTTAGTCAGATCTTGTTTGTAACTGTAGTTACAAAAACAATTTTGTTCCAAGCTAGTCCTTCTGATAATGTGAAAATGTTTTTAAATTATTTATATATTTGGAATTGAAGAATAGTTACTTAGTATACACATTAATTATTTTACGTATGATTTTAATAATGATAAATGGAATGTGTGCATAGTCATCAAAATTGAATTTGTGCTTTATATTATAATGGCTCTGAATATGGCCTTGTAATTACAAAAGCATTACAAATTGCAATTAGACAGTTATGCCTATTTTTATAAAACTGAAGCCTGAATCCTATTAACCATAATGAGCATTTTGCACATAAAACCCTGAATATGACTTTGAATATTTAAGAGTAAAGTCCTACATAAGTTGAATACACTGATGAAGGGAAAAAAACTGTTTTAATTGTCCACCAAATGAACATCTATAAAGAGAACTTCCTAAAATGGAAGAATATTTCATACAAGTAAAATATTATTGTAAGTAGGTTTTATATGGAATTATATGGATACTGTAGAGGCCAGACACTGTTTTTATTGAAGCTGGGAAATAGTCTAAAAACTGCTTGATGCATCCAAAAAAATTGTCATGTGCTGCTGGTTCTTTTTACGATGAAAAAACTCACAAGAGCAATATATACATATGCAGGCCACAGAGCCTGCAAAGACTTATGTATACACTATATTTCACACTTTGTGGGTAGTACCATTCACTTCTGACATGGTAAGTTTTTGCAGGATTGGGATCTCAGATAGTAACCAAAGGGCATAATAGTCATCTTTGAAAACTTGTAGTTGCTACATAGCTACAGAGTATTCATTCCAAATTTGTAGTAGTAAATATAAAGAATACGGAAATAAGTGCATGTGTTATTTAACACAAAACGGCAAATCTTTAATGGTGACTGCACAATGAAGACTTTAGCATTTCTAGAAATACTAATCTTAAAAATTCCTGGAAAAGTCCAGTGAAATATAATATGGATGAAATATAATAGTAGAATTTTGAGTAATATCTATTAAATCCTGAGTTTAACAGTGAATGATATCCTTTAATGTTTTTATAACCATCTAATAGAGTTCTGTAGAGGAGATATTATTGGCTGATAAAATCTACTGGACAGGTCACAAAAACATAGGCAAATTAACATTTTCTATTAAATCCAATATGATTTTCTCTAAAGAGAGGAAGCCGTGTGTTAAATGAGTATCATAATAAAGTAAAGTGAGATACTGGAAGCATTTTAGAACAGAAATCCCCTCTTCATAGAACAGATACAGTGGAAACAATGGCAGTCCAAATCCTTTCCACTTTCCACTCAGCCTTTCTAGTAGGCCTACAATTTCCTCCTGGGATGACAAGCTTCAAGTTTGGAGAACAACCCTGTCTCCTTGTTCATGCAAACTTTGCTCTAACTTCTGAGATTTCTATCTAGAAAGTACTAAAGCTACTCAAGCTATTTATAGTCAACAATGTATTTGGTGAATTCTATTAATTTAATTCACTAAATTAATCAACAGGGTTTTTTTCCTCCAACACATGCCTTACTCTAATTAGTATCAGTGATGTTTCTTTTGCAATTACTTTTTAAATTGAATAATGTATAAGGACACACTGTTACAAAAAACACAGTTGTGTTTTATTGGTTTGTCAGATATTACTTAATACTTAGTTATTATACAAAACTAAGTCTGCAGCTGGTGTTGAACGATGACAATTTACACAAGTTGAGGTTCTATCACTTTGTTTTATATACTAATTACAGACTGGACCAAATCGCAATGATTGGTAAGCCAACAAACTTAATAAGGTGTTTTAAAAAAGAAAAAGAATGACCTAAAATTCTGTTGTGTTTAGTGTTAGGTTGTATCTTGACCTTTTCCAGAGGTGTAAACTACTACAACCATGGTTTGGCTAGAATGCCATTGTGGAATATTGTAGGTAGCATTGTTGTAGCCATGTTGGTATACTCTAGTGGTATGCATATATTATCCCTGTATTTGAAATTAGGAAAATGAAGTATAAATATAAACCTGTTCATACATTCAGGTGTGCTAATGAAGGCCATTAGCAGTGCTCAAAGAACTTAATGACCTGCTACACAAGATAATGATCTGTGAATAGTCTTGTTTTTGCTGTAAGCCTGGGCTATGATTGGTCCTGCCAAGACATGTGGCCAGGTGACCAGATGCTGGAACCCACTTTGGAAGTGGTACTTTTCCAGGGGTGTGTGAAAGCATTGAAATTGAGCAAAAAGGATTCTTACTTTGGGAAAAATCTATTTATAGGCAGTCAATCAAACAACTGGAGAGTTGGCAGATGCCAGATATTAAGATTGCCCCTGCTTACCACCAGGATGACTGCTGGAAACATTTAAGATTGAAGAAGGGGAAGGATAGGATCCAAACTAGGATGCTAGCTAGCTTGTGAAAAAAAGATGATTAAAAATACTGTTAGAGTAAGAAATTGCATGTAACAAGTTTCTGAGAATACTAAGCTTAACTGGCATGAATTTTTCATTTAGATTAATATGATCAGCCCATTAGGTTACAGTCTGTAGAGAATCTTTGTGACTCAACCCGTCATACACTCCAAATCTGAAATGGTTATAGGTGAGGACAAAGTTACAAACCTCAACCACCTGATGTGCCTTGAAATTATCAGGGATACAGGTTTTGTTGGATTGTAGTCCATCTTTGTGTGGAAAGTTGGTGTAGAGCTCTTCTACATCCATTATGGCCAGGATGATGTTTTCTGGAAGATCACCAATGGATGGTAATTTCCTCAAGAAGTCAGTGGTGTCTCAAAGACAATTAGGAGTGCTGGTAGTGTAGGGCTCGAGGAGACAGTTTATATTGCCAAACAATCCTGCTGCCAGGTAACAATACTTGGGATGATGGGGTGTCCACAATTTCAAGTTTATGGATCTTGGGTAGCAGAATACTTGGGGCTCTAGGTGTGTGTCTGTGTGGATTTGCTCCTGTGCTTCTTTACAGAGTTTCTCTACTAGATGGTGTAGTTTATTTTGGTACTACTCAGTGGATGAGAAGATAGTGTCCTGTAAAATGTAGTGTTGTAGGGTTGCCTATCAGCCTCCCGTTCATAATCTGAGATACTCATGATGACTCATTATGACCTCCTTTGTTAGTCTCTTTGATTATAATGTCAGAGTTGTTTCTGATGCTGTGGATGGCATTCCGTTCTCCATAGCTGAGGTTATGGGGCAAATTATGCTGCTTGTCCATGATTTCAGCGTATGCACATCAGCAGAAGCACTCTGTGGAGAAGTCAAGTCTGTTGTTTCAACCATCAGGAGGGTCTACGCAGAATCCTTCTGGTATTCTCACTCTCTCATCAGCTGTTGGGAGTGGGGCCCATCCACTGTGAGTGAATTAGCCTTGTTAGCACTGGTCCTCCAGCCCCCCAAAAAGTACACCCAGATCATTTGTTTGTCTTTAAGTTGCCACAAGACTCCTCCTTGTTTTTGCTGACACACACTAAAATGGCTATCCCTCTGAAACTTAAAAAAAGTATTAATAAATAAGTTGAATTGTAGTGAATGAATCTTTTCCCCAACATTGTTGCACCTTTTGTAGGCACTGTGCAAGGTAATTGGTAGCATGTTACATTTCCTTTGCATAGTTAGAAGGCAGTGGAGAATCTGACCCAATCTCTTCGCCTATGTCTACACTCGCGGTTTCTTGCGTGAGAAATATGCAAATGAGGCTAAGTGTGGAATATCTCCGAGCCTCATTTGCATACCTAATGAGCTGCCATTTTTGCAGAAGAGGTTCTTGCGTCAGAAGGAGCTGTCTACATTGCCCCTTCTCACTCAAGAAAAACCCTCTTGTGCAATGCTGCTACGCTGATTATTTTCAGGAATAATCGCATTGCGCAAGTGGGTTTTTCTTGCACGAGAAGGGGCAGTATAGACAGCTCCTTCTGGAGCAAGAGCCTCTTCTGAAAAAATGGTGGCTTATTAGGTATGCAAATGAGGCTCAGCGATATTCCACGCTTAGCCTCATTTGCAGGGCTCGACAAATTATAGAAAATCCTACTCGCCAGACAAAAAAGGGACTCGCCACCCTCCCCCACAAAAAGTGTTTTTTAATGGCATAAATTCCTAATAAGAATAAGAACAGTAATTACTAATAAGTTATTAATAAATATCACCCAAGTTATTAATAAATATCTTATAAACCTCTACCTTTTCTCTCTGCTGCCATGTCTCCTCCCCTTGCTCCACCAGCTCCCCTGGTGCCTGCTGCCCCCCAACCCCTCACCCTCCTCTGCTGTCTTGACTCCTGCCCTTCTCACTGCATCAGCCTTCCTGAGACCTGCCCCCCTCCACCAGCCCTTCTCTCCCCCCTGTGCCCACTCCTCTAGTAGCCCTACTCTGACCATGTGAGCTACCCCTCCTCATCCCCTCCTAACACCTCCCTCTACACACCTGCCCTGCCTCTCTCCTCTGGTGCTGGTCCCTCCCCTGCAGGTGTCTGCCCTTCTGCTTCACCCCCAGAATCCCTTGGCACCTGCACCCTCCTGGTGCCTCCCCCTTCCCTCACTGCCCCTGCCCCCTTTGCCCTATTTTTCCCTGATACCCACCCCCTCACCACCCTCTGCCCCCATTCCTCTCATGCCCCTCTATACCCTCACACATGACTTGTTCCATCCTCACCTTCCTCATGCCCACCCCTTCTTTCAAGCCTTCTCCCAGAACCTCCCCCTCCCCCGTCTAGCCCCCAGTGCCCTTACCCTGTCCTTTCCCAGCATCACCCTGTTCCCCCCTCCCACTGACACCTCCCCTTCTGCCCTTTTCCTCATTGTCTGCACTTGGCCCCCTAGGATTTGTCTCTCCTGCACCCCTGTCCCTTGCTGCCGTCCCCTTTCTTCTTCTTCTCCTGACCTCCTCCCCTCCCCTCCCCTCAGCACAAGCCCCTTCCCCATATTTTTCCCCTCCCCACCCCTCCCCATAGCCCAGCCCCTTCCCCTGCCCCAGGGCCAGCTCTAGGTTTTTTGCTGCCCCAAGCAAAACATTTTTTGGCCGCCGCCCCCCCTGCTCTTTTTGTTGTCTTTTACACGTTTGCATTTTGCAATGGTTTTTTTTGTTTGTTTGTTTGTTTTTGTTTCTGTCCAGGCATTTTAGCCTTATATAATTAGAAAATAGCATTTTCGTTCATTTTTTTCCATAAAGGCAAAGGCGCTTCAAGTGAACTCCCCCTTTCGCTGCTGGGTCACAGCAGCCTTTTCCCTGCCCTGTCCAGCCCCTCCCTATGGACAAGCACCCCTCACTCCCAACCCACAGGGGGAGCAGGGAGCAGGGACAGCACAGAGCCAGAGGGGTGCAGGGAACAGTGCAGGGGTACAGGGGTGGCGCAGGGAATGGGAGGCACAGAGCCAGAGGAACACAGGGATTGGGAGGAGCAGGGTGCGGTGGAGGCACGGGGAATGGGATGCGGGGAACCAGAGGTGCAGAGGGATCGGGGTCTAGGGGCAGTGCAGGGAACGGGCAGCACAGAGCTGGGGGGGCAGGGATCGGGGGGAACAGGGTGCAAGGGCAGCGCAGAGCCAGAGAGTTGCAGGGAAGAGGGAGAGCAGGGGGTCCAGGGTGCAGGGGAGCAGGGGCAGCGTGGGGAACGAGCAGCGCGGAGACAAAGGGGGGCTGGAGCCATGGCAGAACTGGAGCCAGAGGGGCAGGGCCTGGCTGCGCCACACACCGCAGCCAGCTCCCAGGGACACGCGGCCAGAGCCGAGCTGCTGCGGCCCTTTAAAATCAGCGGGGCCATGTCACGTCAGCATCCTGGCATTCCAGCCTCTGGCTCACACCCCACCTCCTCGCGCCAGAGCTGCACGCAGGCAGCCTGGTGGCAAGAATTGCCGCACTTCCCCCTTCCCGGTGGCGCTCTGCTCCTCTGCCGGCCGGCAGATCGGATGGGGCCGTGCTGCCCATAGTGCAGGTTTCAGCCAGCCCTTCACAACGGCCCACCGGGCCAGTCCACCCCTGCACTCACCAGCTGGTAAAATCTACTCGCCACGGGTGAGCGGGCGAGTGTATTTGTCAAGTCCTGCTCATTTGCATATTTCTCATGCAAGAAGGCGCGAGTGTAGACATAGCCTTCAAATTTACATCATAGACCCTTATGGATCATTTAATCCTTGAGAATAAACATCCATTGCTTCCTACGTGCCTGGAGTTCAGTGAGTTAGGAGAAAAGCCTGCTAAGGCCAACTCACGTGCCAAGACCCTAAGGCTTGCAGGACTTGTTAGGCCTGTTTCATTGAGAGGAAATAAAATTAATTGTGACAGACTTAGCCTTAGGGGCTTCAAACCTAATTAGCAGTGACACCCTTTCATATATTAAAAAATGTACAATATGTTTTGCCAGCGAATTGTCTGAATATTCCAAATAGTATGCCAGCAAAATTCACATCCTATTAAGTAGGAACACATGCTGTAATGAGGGCTCTTTGTAAAAAAATAAATAAAAATAAATAACAGACCCTGATATCTGTGCATTCAGGTTTATTTAGCTAGAAAGCATCACAAGATAGATATAGATAAGGATATAGATATGGATATAGTTATTTCCATTAATTTGTTTTCATCATGGCCTATAATAACATTTTGCAGTTCTAGAGTGCTTTTCAATCTGAATGTCTACAAGCACTTTACTAACAGGAGCTGATTAAGCCTCACAACACCCTTGTGAGCTAGAGATTGTCATGAGTTACGTTATATGTGGAGAAACTTAGACAAAGTGAGGTTATGATCAACATATTTCAAAGGTACACACTAATACTGGAAGTTTCAATTTTTGGAACCCCATCTTAAGACATCTAGGTATGTCTAGTGCGTGGCATGATAATAGAAAGAGCCAAAATTAGTAGACACTTTTAAAAAATCTGGAACTAAGGGGAAATTTTCCAAAGTTAATAAGTGTTTTAGCCTATCTATGTAGGAGCAATCAGGAAAACTAATCTGAATTAATTAAAGGTGTGAAATCAAAGTGGATTAGCTAAACTGCATGAAACTTCTCAAGGGAGACACGTTTTTAGAATTTAAGTAGCTTTCATTCTGTTAACTTAATTTGGCGCTTGCCTTGATGAACATTTGGCCATGGTTTAAACTAGAAAATAGGTCAATTTAGCTATTTTGGTCATAGGTGGGAAAAATCCACATCCCTGAGCAGCATAGCTAGGCGGACCAAGCCACAAGTGTGGACACCACTAACTTAAAGGAAAAATTCTTCTGTAGGCCTCGCTAACACCTCTGTTCAGCCCAGGTAATTTCTGTGAGGAAATGCTACCTCAGAGAACTCAGCCCAGGCAATTTCTGTGCTGAAATGCTACCACAGAGAGCTGTGCTGCTGTAGCATTTACAGTGTACACTTTAATACAGTTTAATAGTTAATTAAGATCAACTTTCATGATTGTCCCTGAAAGACAAGCCCTGTGGGATTTAGTAGCCAATGGAATTTAGTAGCATAAGTCATATAGGATCATAGAACTGCAAGGAACTTTGAGAGGTCATCAAGCCCAGTCCCCTGCACTCATGGCAGGACCAAGTACCATCTTATTTACCTCAGACCATTTCTCCAGTTTGTCCAGATAATTTTGAATTATAATCCTGTCTGACAAAGCACTTGAAATCACTCCAAACTTGGTCCCATCTGCAAACTTTATAATTCTACCCTCTATGTCATTATCAAAATCATTGATGAAGATATTGAACAGAACTGATCTTTGCAGAACTCCGCTCATCTCAGCCTTTCAGCATGACTGTGAACCATTGGTAACTACTGTCTGGGAATGGTTATACAACCAGTTATGCACCCACCACAGAGTAGCTACATCTAGGTTGAATTTCCCTTGTTTATTAATGACAAATTCATGTAAGACTTTATCAAAAGCCTTACTAAGGTGTAGATATACCATATCTACTGCTTCTCCCCATCCACAAGCCTTGTTACCCTGTCAAAGGTAGCCCTCAGTTTGGTTTGACAAAATTTTTGACAAATACATGTTGACTGTAACTTATTACTTTATTAGCTTTTAGATGTTTGCAAATTGATTTCTTAATTATTTGTTTCATCATGTTTCCTGATAAAGAAGTTAATGACTGGTCTGTAAAGCCCTAGGTTGTCTAAATTTATTTATTTATTTATTTATTTATTTATTGTTGATAGATGGGCACTATATTTGCCTTTTTCCAGTGTTCTGGAATCTCTTGTATTCCATGACTTTTCAAAGATAACAGCTAATGTTATTTCCAGTTAGCTCTTTGTGTACTTTAGGATTCATTACATCAGGCCCTGGTGATATGAAGACATCTAACTTGTGCAATTAATCTTTAGTTTGTTCTTTCACAATTATAGCTTCTGAGTCTGCCCCATTGTCACTGGTTTTCACTATATTAGGCATCCGATTTCCACCAATCTATTTGGTGAAATCTGAAATAAGAAAGTCACTAAGCACCTCTCCCATTGCCATATTTTTTGTTATTGTTTTCCCCTCTTCATTGAATAATGGATCTACCTTGTCGTTGGTGTTCATCTTGCTTCTAATGTAGAGTGTTTTCTTGTTACCCTTTGTGTCTCCAGCTTGGTTGATCTCATTTTGTGCTTTGGCCTTTCTAATGTTGCCCCTACATACTTACATTATTTGTTTAGATTAATCTTTTGTAATTTAATTTAGTTTCCATTTTTCTAAGAATCTTCTTTTATATATGTATTTTAGATGATGATCTCTTGAATGAGTCAGGGTGTTCCCTTGCCATACTTCCTGTCTTCCCTAAGCAGTGGAGTAGTTTGCTTTTGTGCTGTTAATAATGTCTCTTGAAAAACTGCCAACTGTCTTCAATTGTTTTTCCTCTTAGACTTATGTTTATATAGATGTGTTTCAAAAAGTTATCCTAAGTGACTTGTCTAAGCTTATAGAATGGGATATTAGCAAGCCAGGAATAGAACTGAATGTCATGTTCCACCTGCTTTTCTGCATCAGTGGTACCCTGTGCCCACATGGATCCCAATTGTATTCAGTGGGACTTTGCTCTTTAAATGGGTCTGTTAGCATAGAACAGCTTGCCTAAGAGTCCAGACTCCTACTTAGGAATCCACGATCCATCACCTTTGAAGTCAATGGGAATTTTGCTGTTGACTTCAATGGCAATAGGATCAAGCCCTAAAATAGTCACTGCAGTGAAAGAAGAAAACTGACTAGCTAATGTGTGTTGCATCTGTATTACCACGGGCATTCAACTAATCTGTTTAAGAAATTTATTTAATCTTCCTCATTTCTAAAGTTAACTCAGTATGATGTTTAGGAGCCTGTCAGATGTTACAGTTTGCATCAGCTGAAGTGTCTCTACCTCTATTCCAGAGCAAACTTTAAAAACTGGAACAAACCCACTAAAACACTTACTATTATTTATGGAGCATTATCTTCTTCTGGTTGTTTTATTCCTCGAGACTTGAAGACATTGGATAGTAGCTGCTCTAGTATCTTGCCCTGGATGTCTAGATGACCATCGTCATGGCCATGACTGGGACTGAACTGAGAAGAGCTGGGCAAAATCTTTAATCAGAAACTGTGCTTTTTTTTGTTTCCCTTAATTTCATTTTGATATTTTCAAGGAGAAATGTTTGGGTTTCCCCCCCAATTCAAAATGACATTTAATTTTAAAAACTCCTTCAATTGTATTAAAAATAATTTAAAAATTACATAAGTAAAACAAATTTCCCCCCAAAAATCACTTGAAATTTAAACTAAACATTTACAGTCACATACATTAATTGTTTCCTTTCATTACAAACACTTTATTTTTTTATTTTTGAGGTACCAAAAATTAAATTTGAAGGAAACAAACTGTTTTGGATCAACACAAACAATTGTTTTTTAATTGACAGTGGAAAATAGTTATTTCCTCAGCTTGACTTGGAACCTTCATACTTAACAGCACAAATAGCTTGAGCCAAAGATTTATTCCTTTAGCTGGAAATTGTAGCATATTCATACCCTCTATGGATTGGGCACAGAAGAGCATGAGGGAACACACATGTCACATACTGAGCAGTATGCTTCATCAAAATCTAGAAAACATGAATACAGATCTGGGCCTCTCATTTTCCCTCATCACCATCAGAAATGACAGAGTAAGGTGTGGAAATACAGTGCTGCCAAAGACTCCATGTGGAATCCTGGGTGACGCAGCAAGAATTCTTAGTTTGGGTTCCATGGCAGATCCTCAGTGAATCCACTGTTCCACACATGAGGACTATGCTGCATATTGTCCCTTCCATGACTGGCTAGATTCACTGGATGGTGAAAAAAAGGCATGGAATATTGGTTTCACTTATATTCCAATTTTCTGTGGGTGTCTAAGGCCAACTATACACTTACCCCGAGATCAATGCTCTGGAGAACAATCTTCAAAGGTTCAATTTAGAAGGTCTAGTAAAGACCCGCTGAATTGACCACTGATGGTGCCCCTATAAACCAAAGTACTCCACAGGGTCACAAGGAAGGGAAGTTGACAGAGGAGTTTCTTCCATTGACCTCCCTCAGTGAAGACGCTGCAGAAATTTGACTTAAGGTACGTTGACTCCAGCTACACTATTCTCGTAGCTGGAATGATGTAACTTATGTTGACTGTCTTGTGTACTGTGGACTAGGGATGTTAAATTTAGTTGAATCAACTAATTGACTAGTTGATGGATTTTCTGTTAGTCAATAAACAGTTACTAATGGTTACTAACTTTTTGTTAGCTTTTGTGGTGTTGCTACATATTGAACAGATGTTTTCAGAGAACTATCCACAATCTTCCTTCCACAGTAATAGCTATGTTAGATCTCATCATTTTATACATATATTTGGTAATATGCTTTGCAATGTGCATTACTTTGCCCTGCTGAGTACTCTGAACCCTTTACCTTAAATTCCACTGCTGAAACTGCTCCCTCCGCTGATGGATCTGTTCTGGCTGGTAGAACTGCCATTTATTGCTGTGAAAATATGATATCAGAGGTTCTGTGAGCAGTGAAAGCAGGGTGTGCTAGATAAATCACTCAGTGGATTGTGACAGTGTCATGCATCCATTATCTTGCATATATAACAATTTAATTTTCTTTCTTGCACTCCTGAGCTTCCATTGTGAACTGATGAATAGTCCTGGTACAGTGGGTAGCTGTTTTGAACATTATTACTTTATTACAAATCTTTATCACTATGCTATCTAGGCACATATTACTCAACTTTAAAAGAACGCAACTTCATCACAAGAATAAGGACTGCACCACAGCAGCTGATTCATTTTTATGCACACAGCAGGAGGAAAAGAACTTGTCTTTCAGATCACAGGCTAAGTTTTCAATGTGAAATTTGCAGCTATATCCAGCTAGCTGTAAATTGAGCAAATCTGATGTGGAAGTAACTGAGAGATAATAAATATGGAACTATGTCATGCCATGTGGAGAGTCCCCTTTCTGAGCAGAACTATCCTTTCAAGCAGTAAGCTAGGTGTATGCATTTACTTAACAGGGAGAGGTCTCAGAAAGAGGTTTTAAATAGAGAAAGAAAAAGTCTGAGGTCATTACTATTCTTTCTTTCCATGAGCACTTTTGAGGACCAGATTCTTCTTTTAATCTACATCAGCCAGTGTTCTGACTAATTTCTCCCTTCTCACCAAATTGTATTTTTTTTTATTAACTAGAAGAATGCACAGGAGCTCAGTTTTGGCTTTACTGCTGTATTCAATATACTTAGGATTTAGAACATAGAAAATAATTTATGCTATAGGGTCGTAAATGTTTACATTTTATTGATGGCTTCTTCTACAGAACAACCAGGAGAGGAGAGAGTTACAGGAACCAGTTTAGGGAATGATTTCAAGAAGAGCTTTGGTTAGGACAATATCCTTGGAGACATTGGTATGAGTGGTCTCGATTGCCAGGGGCAGAAGCTAGGAGAGGGCCTAGAATGGAACTGCAAGAGAGGCCTCCAGATGGTAACTGAAAACAGCATGGTCAATTAAAGAAAGAAAAAGAGAAATGAGATGGGAGCTGGATAGATTCAAGGGCTTTTTAAAATGGGAAAGACTAAAGCCTGTTTGTACTGGGAGGGAAAGATCCAGTGGAGAGAGAAAGAGACTGAGGAGAAAAATAAGGGAGAAGATGAGAGCAGACATGAGGGAGATTAAGAAATAGGTCAGTAGAGCAAGCGAAGGCGGAGATGAGCCAAGAAACTTCTGTATCAGAGAAGGTGAAGAGAGTTGTCAGGGAGAAGGGAAGGCAAGCTGAATGAAGGGGGAAGATCACATATTTTGTAAAATTTGTCTTAGGAGAAATTGGTAAGAGCTTGTGGTGGTGATTTGGGAATCCTGTACACAACTTATGAATTCTGGTTGATATTATGAAGTTATTTCTATTAATATGGTTTTATCATTGTTATTTGTGAGATTGATACAATCCAGGGCTACTCAACACGCAGCCTGCAGGCCACATGCGGCCCACGGCCTCTTTATTTGTGCAGTGCAGTTTGGGTTTACGTGGGACACAACACACAGCCTTCGGGGGGGATCCTTTGAACATGGCCTCCACTGGGAACATGCTCTACAATGGCGAGGCATCTCCCAGTCTCCCAGGCGGGGTGAGCATTGAAAGACACAAGCAGATGGGGTGGCTGGAACAGATGAGTACAGGGTGTTGGTATTTCAAACCCCAGGGAGATGGTGCCGAGAGTGCGGGGGCATTTTGGGAAGTGCTGGCTGCTTAGCCTTGTGGGCAGAGCCTGAGAGGTGCTGACTGGCTCGCACTGGCCATGTTTGGGTCCGGCACCATGGTGTAAGGCTTAATCTTTATATTCATGCCCATCAGTGTGAAAGAAGCTATTTGCATATAAATGTGCATGTGTATGCAACCACACTTAAGTTGCAGACACTTAAGTAGCATGTGCTATGAGTATCATGGTGGCTCCCGGGGCTTCCAAAGTTGAGTAGCCCTGATATAGTCTGAGAACTATCCACAATCTTTCTTCCACAGCAATAGCTAATTTAGACCTCACCATTTTAGATGTAAATTTGGGAATATGTTTTGCAATGAGCATTACTTTGCCCTGCCTTTCCTCCATTGCTGACAATCCTTCAAGCATGCACTTCTCAGACCAGGCACAACAGCCGATCTTTAAGGATGATTAGTACCTAAACAGGGCCATAGTTGGAGGGAAAAAAGAATACCTGACTTTTTGTGAAAACCTTTTCTCTCCAACTTCTCTCAAAAAGAGACTGTGTAGGGAAAGGCTCCAAGTGTCAGACTACAAGCCATGCACTGCAATAGAAGCTCCAGATTACCTTGTCTACAGCCCACATAATGCTCTGGAGTAGTAAAGAAATTGAGATAGTGAAATGAATGTAGGAGGAGTTGTTGTTGCATAGATCGGTGTGTTACTCATGATATTAAGGAAATAGCAACGATGTGTCAGAATTCTGTGCAAAATGTCTCTGGGCAAGCCTACTCTTAAAGCTCTACCCCATGCAGCAGCACCACCATAGCACTTCACTGAAGACTAGTTACATACAGTGTTGCCACTTTAGTCATAACTTCAAACACCCCTTCTAATTTCAGTTCCTGGGAAAAGTACCTGTGATGTTCAGGGATGTAGATTTACTCACATGCCTGAGTGACATAGTTATTATGCTCTGTTTATTGTGCTCCACTGCCAGATGCCCCTGTGAGAGTTAAACTTGTCACCAGAACAACCACATGACTGTAGAGATGGCAGAAGGTCTGTTTAAACTACCAAATAAAGTTAGGCTGAGGAGTCAGCACTATTAATAGGGGCGAGGCAGCTTAAATGATAAGGTTTCAGCTCTCAGAAGGGACTGTCAGATCCAAGAGTCAGAGCTGAGTGTGCCTAGACAGGTACAATGCCTACTCTGTTCAAACTCCAGAGGCTTAAAACACATGGGAGCCAGCAGCTGTACCCCTCCACAACAACCTGGTGAGCAGCCAAGTGTGAGCACTTGACTGGAGCTCTGCTACGTGTAGAGAGAGAGAAGTAATGGCAGGGTGTGAGGAATGAGTCAAAGGTAGAAGAAGGCATTGTAGGCATGGGATTTAATCAAGTTGGATGAGTGAAATTGTTTCAATAGGAAGATATTTGTATTTAGATTTTGGACTGACTCCATCTCAAGTTTCCAGGTAAGTGTTGTTTTTCTAAAGAGTTGTTAATATAATATTTTTTAAAAATGTACTAAAACGAAGAAGTAGAGACCAGAAAAAGAAAAACAAAGAGATTTGTTTTATTTAAGTTCATTGTACTGGGGTATTTGGATAACACCTACACCTCTGGAACCAATCTGTTTGATTTTTAAAGACAAATACATATGTTTTTAGAAGGAGCTCGCATTTGTAAGCTTTCCTGCTCACTTTTGTCAGCAGGTCTCAAACTTTAATGCCTAACATTCCACATCAAAATCTCAAAAGTACTTGCCATATCATGTTTTCAATTTTAAGCAGTGTGGTCCCACGGACTCTTGTTTAGATAATCATAGTATCTTAAACAGGTGGAGCCCCTCAAATGCCCTTCCTTGGATTGCATATGTGCATCTTTTGATTTATTGAGCAGATTATTAGGGCTATTATAATAGAATCCTAGGATTGTAGGATTACAAGGGATCTTGAGAGATCATCTCATGGTAGTCAAGGCAGAACTAAGGATTATCTACATTGTCCCTGACAGAGGTTTGTCTAAACTCCTCTTAAAAATTACCAGTGGTGGAGATACCACTACCTTCCTAGGCAATGTATTCCACTGCTTCGTTACTCTGACAGTTCATTTTTTCCCTAATGTCCAGCCTAAACCACCCTTCCTGCCATTTTAAGCCCATTGCTTCTTGCCCTATCCTCATAGATTAATGAGAACAATTTACCTCCCTGATTCTTGTGTGAACCCTTTTTGTACTTGAAAATTGTTATGTTCACCCTCAAACTTTTCTTCTCTAGACTTAATAAATTCATTTTTTTTTCAATCTTCCCTCACAGGGCAATTTTGTTGCTCTTCTCTGAAATTTCTCGTGTTTGTCCACATCTTGCTTGAAATGTGGGGTTCAGAAATGGACACAATACTGCAGGTGAGATCAAATCAGCATGCAGTACAATACTCCTGCTACAACATCCCAGAATGATTTCTGTTTCTTTGTTTTGATTTTGGCCAGTGTTACTATTGACTCATATTTAGCTTGTGTTGCACTATCCCCAGGTTTCTTTCTGAAGTACTCCACCCTAGGTAGTCATTTCCCATTTTGTATTTGTGCAACTGAGTGTTGCTTCCTAAGTGAAGCACTTCACATTTGTCCTTATTGAATTTCAGCCAATTCACTTCCGATCATTTCTTCAGGTTGTCCTAATCATCCTGAATTGTATTCCTATCCACCCAGGCACTTGTAACCCCTCCCAGCTTGATAGTCACTTTGCTTTTACTTTAATCACTGATGAAAATATTTAACAGAACTGGATTCAGAACTGATCTCTGGAGGTCCCCAAGAGATCTGTCCTTTGAGCTTGACTGTGACCCCCTGATAATTACTCTTTGTGAATGGTTTTCCAACTAGTTATGCACCCATATTTTAGTAGCTCTATGTAGGTTGTATTTCCCTCCTTTGTTTGAAACTGTCATGCAAATTGTTGGGGGGTGCAAAATTAATAGGGGTCTGGAATGGCCTTTTTGCATTGGTGGTTAAAGATTCAGCTACAGAAGGCATTATCCTTGGACATGTCCTTTTCCTTTGTTTTGTAGTTGGGATGATAGGGTCCAGTTGAGACCAGTATTATGTTTTGATATATATGTCCTGGATCTCTCGCCCTCTGTTTTGTAGCCTTGGAAACCAGATAGATATGGAGCTGCTCTGCCTTTTTGTGTCTCTTGCTTATCTGTATTTGCTCTGCATAATATTTCCAGGATCAAATTCCTTGTAATCTCTCTAATTTGTTAGTTTGTAGTATTAGAAGTTATATAAATAGTAATTAGGCGTGGTATAATTGTATTCATTATTTGCTTATTAATATTCATTTTTGGGAGTTAACATTACTAAATAAGGCTTTAGGAAAAGTAGTGATAGACATGTGAATTAACATACTAAAATAGATAAAAGATTTTAACTACTGCCACGTTGTTGTCACTAAGACATTGTGTTGAATATCCGAGGTAAACGTGTATAGGCAATAAAGTAGTCCTTTCTACCCCATCCGCTCCTGGGTCTCCAAATCACTATAAAACCCTTAGTAAAGTCTAGATATACCACATTTACAACTTCCTCCTATTCACAAGGCTTCTTACCTTGTTAAAGAAAGCTATCAGTTTGGTTGTCTAGCTGTGCCAAAGGAATGAAAGAGACATTCAATATGGGTTTAATCAGGCTTCAACTTTATTATTAGATGTTTGGGACTACCCGTCAGGTAACATGTACAGAGCAGGTAACCCACCCTTGTTTCCTCCCATAATTAACCAGGGGAGACATGCCTTAACTAGTCCCCATACCCCATTCCACTGAGATCCCTCCACCAGACCCATTTCCAGGACCTTAAAGTCCCTGGATGGAAAGTGTTCAACCAGCTCTTGCTGTCCTCCTTTCCATGACCTTACCAACAACCCCCCTCATAGGAGTGGTCAGGGAGACTATAATGATGGGGGGTTAGTTCCTTGCCATGTCAATTATAGAACTCCCCAATTACCCCCAGCTCACTCAATTATCGAGCACTTCTCCTTTAAGTCCTTTCCCCAAGACATTATTCTATTACTGTATGCTTTCTTTTATGGAGTACCTCTACTGACCATCTGCTATACACTTAAATGATGAGTGGCAATATATGGCCTACTGCCAATCATATTCTGCATGAACAGGGCCCACCTGAAACTGTCATGAGGAAGATAAGAAAACCTCAACTGCACCTGGGCCGATATAGGTATATCTACACTACACAGAAGTTTGAAGCTGTCGCTGCCAATCTTCCAGAGTTCAAATTAGCAGGTCTAGTTAAGACAGCTAATTCAAACTCAGAGGGGCACTATGCTTAATGCTGGTAACCTAGCTTCCATGAGGAGTAAGGAAAGCTTAAGGAAGAATGTTCTACCTTCAACTTCCTGCAGTGTGGACAGAGCCAAAAGTTGAGTTAATTGCGTAGCTGAAGTTGAAGTATCTTAACGTAACTGAAGTTGCGTATTTTAATTTGATCTTATCCCAAAGTGTAGACATAACCTGTGGTGGAAAGAGAAAAATTCTTTCCCAGCCCCACTCAATGGGGTGGCTAGCATAATGCCCAGAGCAGATACAACCGATAACCTGGTATATTTACCACCAGAACACGGAAGGTGGGTGGGTGCCGCCAATCCTGCTCCCTGAATAAGAGAGAAGGGCCCCAGCACAGGCTGACCTTTAAAAATCAGGAACACCATTCCTGATGACACCACTACACACCTGGTTACAGAACTCTGTGACTTTGTCCTCACCCACAACTACTTCTGATTCAGAGACAATTTGTATCTTCGAGATAGCAGCACAGCAATGGGCACCCGAATGACCCCATTATATACCAACATCTTTATGGCTGACCTTGAACAATGTTTCCTCGGTTCTTGCCCTCTAGCACCCTTACTCTCCTTATGCTATATTGATATCTTCTTCATATGGACCCACAGGAAAGAGACTCTTGAAGAATTTCACAGGGATTTCAACAACTTCCATTCCACCATCAACCTCAGCCTAGATCAGTCCACATAAGAGATCCACTTCCTTAACACCACAGTACAATTACATGACAGTCACATTTTCACCACCTTATACCAGAAACCTACAGACTGCTACACTTACCTTTATACCTCTAGCTTCCATCCAAGGCACATTTCTCAAGCTACTGTTTACAGCCAAGCCCTAAGATACAACCAGATTTGCTCCAATCCCACAGATAGAGGCAAATACCTAGGCTACGTCTACATTGCCCAGTCTTGCACAAGAACATATGCAAATGAGGCACAGAGATGAATATCACCGTGCCTCATTTGCATACTTAATGAGCCGCCATTTTGAGCAAGGGGCTTTTATGCAAGAAGGAGCAGTCTACACTATGCTTATTTTCAGGCAGAATGGCTCTTGTGCAAGAGTGTAAAGAGCCATTCTGCCTGAAAATAAGCATAGTGTAGACTGTTCCTTCTTGCGTAAAGCCCCTTCCACAAAAATGGTGGATCATTAAGTATGCAAATGAGGTGTGGCAATGTTCATTGCCGCACCTCATTTGCAAATGTTCGTGCACAAGACTGGGCAATGTAGACATAGCCCTACAGGATCTATTTAGAGCATTCTTAAAACTAAAATACCCACCCAGAGAAGTGGAAAAAAATACAGATCGACAGTACCCAGACATGAACTACTTCAAGACAGACCAAGAGAAAGCAGAATTCCACTTGTCATCCCCTATAGCCCACAACTTAAACCATTCCAACCCATTATCAACAATCTACAACCTATCCTGGAAAATGACCCCTCACTCTCACAGGACTTGGCGGTGGGAAAGGCCAGTCCTCGCCTACAGACAACCCCCTAACCTCAAACAAATTCTTTCCAGTAACCACACAACACACCTCCATCATAATAATCCAGGAACCCACCCCTACAATCAGCTCTGGGGCCAACTCTGTCCACTCATCTATACAAGTGATTTTATCACTGCACCCAACCATGTCAGCCACTACATCAGGGGCTCATTTAACTGCACATCCACTAATGTGATCTATGCCATCAAATGCCAGCAATGCCCCTCTGCCATGTATATTGGCCAAACTGGACAGTCTCTATGGAAAAGAATTAATGGATACAAATCAGATATCTGAAAATGTAACATACAAAAACCTGATGGAGAACACTTTAACCTGCCTAGGCACTCATTAATGAATCTCCAAGTCACCATGTTTCAGGCCAATTTCACAACCCAGGTACACAGGGAAGGGTTGGAACTAACTTCATTTAGAAGTTTGATTCCTATCACAGAGATATGAATAAAGACATTGGTTGGCTAGTACATTACCTTCCACGTCCTAATGACTTAACCAACTAAACAATGGGTACTTAGAAAAGGTGCAAATTATTCTTTTACCTGAACACTCTAATTCACTATTTTCCCCTCCTCCCTTCCTCTTCCTCACCTCCCTCCCCCCGCCCTGCTTCCCTTATTTTTTCTCGGATCGGGACTTTTAATGCTCCATTCATCTAAAGAAGCGGGTTACGTCCACGAAAGCTCACAATACCATCTACATGTTTTGTTAGTCTTTAAGGTGCTACTAGACTATTCATCATTTTTTAAGTTTTTCCAGTTACAGACTAACTCAGCTACCCCTCTGAAGCTTTAAAAAACCCTCATTCCTGGATGATGAGTCAGCTACCATGCTATTCCCCTTTCCAGCAGTTTTATGTCTTCTCCCCCCCCCCCCAAAAAAAAAAAAATCCCATCAAGAATCACTCTTCTTCTGGCCAGCCAGTCAACCAACAGCTTAAAATGCAGGATGGTGATTTGAGATGATTTATTCTTGACAAATTCATGCTGATTGTTGCTTATCACCTTACTATCTTCTACAGACTTGCAAATTGATTGCTTAATTATTTTCTGAATTATCTTTCTGAGTCAAGCTGACTGTTCTGTTATTCTTCACATTGTCCTTTTTTTTAAGAAAAGAAAGATTAGCACTATAATTGCCCTTTTCCTGTCCTCTGGAATCTCTATCTTCCATGACTTTTCAAAGATAATCACTGATAGCTCAGATATCTACTGAGTCAGCTCCTTGAATATTCTAAGTTGCATCTCATCCAGCCCTGATGACATGAAGATATCTATGTGAGTTTTGATTTGTTTTTCCCTATTTTCCCCCCGATCCTACCTTGTTTTTACTGGTATTCACTATGTTAGATGCCCAATTGCTACTGAACTTTTCTGGTGAAAACTGAAACTGAAAAATCTATTCGCACTTCTGCTGACACTTTTTCTGTTTTCTGTTAGCCCCTGTCATTGAGTAACAGTCCTACCCAGTCCTTGATGGTTTCTCTTGCTTCTAATGTATTTGTAAAATATTTTCTCCTTTATGTTTTTAGCTAGTTTAATCTTGTTTTATGCCTTGGCCTTTATAATTTGAGTCACTACATATTTGTGTTATTTGTTTATATTTAACCTTTGTAATTTGATGTAGTTTCCACTTTTTGTAGCACTTTCTTTTGAGTTTCAGATTATTTCATATATTGTCAGATCAATTTTTTCCACTTAAACTGTTTTATGAAAGAAAATTGATTTTTTTTATTATTTTTTTTCAATAACCAGCAGATTTCTGTAGGCTACTTACATTTGTCATAAATTTAAAAAAAATGACAGTTTTAAAGTTTGTAGCTGAAAACTAAAATATTAAGCTAAAAACTTCTGAACTAATAACAAAAAAATGATTTCATAATTCTGCTGTATGGGATTTGTAGTTCAGATGCCTCATTCTCCCTACTTTTTGGGTCAGGATGAACAGGTGGATTATATTACTTATGGTGCATAGCAATAGTTCATTAAGAAAGGAAATTGTGGTTTATTATGAGAGATGTAATCAAGTTAGGCAGCCTGGTTTATAGAAAAGAATGAGGGCAGAATACATCCAAATAACAATTTCCTTAGGTACAGTATATTTAAATTTAAATTTTGTTTTGCAGCTGAAAAATTAGTTTTTGATTTTTCCCCCCAAATTTTGGGATTTTTCAGTGGTAAAATGCCATTTTTAATCAATATTGCTGATTATAAAATATTTTTTAACCAACCAACATGCCCCTGTGTTGCATCCAGTGTACTAGTTTGAGAAACATAGCTTTTGGCAGATGTGGGAACTATTGGATTGTTTTCTTTTTAAAACTCTTTGGAAGGATGGACCACAAAAATATAGCTAACTTTATATTAATGTCTATGGAGTCTTAATAGATGCATAGTTTATTTTTATTTTATGATTTAAGCTACCATCCCTCCTCCTTTCCATTTTCTCCATGCTTCTGTCTTAAATGATAAGGAGAAATTCCAACCCTCTTATTCATTCACTGCATGATCAAACCTGAAACAATCCATTTCTATTGAAGTCTTACTATTGTGACAGGGAAGGGTAAAAAGCCTGTTGAAAGGGAAAAGGGGCAGCTGAGACAGGGCAGCTGCAAACTAATTAAGGGCCAGGTGAGTTGAATTAGGCTGCCACAGGGCCTCTTTAAAAGCCTTCCCTAGGGCAGAAGGAGTGTGAGTGTGAGTGTGAGTGTGAGGAAACGGAAACGGAAACGGAAACAACAACAACAACAACAACAACAACCACCACCACCACCACCACCACAACCACCCAGGGGGTAAGGAGACTCAGAGAAGTGGAACAGAAGGAACCTCCAGCTCTGCTAAAGGCTGCAGGGGGAGGTAGGGGACTCGAGCAGGGAATGTTGAATGGCTCCCTATCCCCACGGGCCTAGAAGGGGTCTCTCTACTCAGCTGTGACTGGCCCACGGCTAAAAAACTCAGCAAGTGAAGGCCCCGCTGCAGCCCTCAAAGGGGAGAGAATGGACAGAACAGGGGTCAGGGTCCCAGGAGGGGAACTGACCCAGTCACACTATATACATATGTTCTCAGTTAAAAAATGTGCCTGAAGTAGGATGCCTATCACTTTGGATTGTACAGTGATACAATCCATGACATTTTGTAATTAGGTCCACATATGTTGTAAAGTTCCTCTGAGGCAAAAGACAGATGATTTTGCTCAGCTCCAGTTTTAACAACTTACACAAAGCCATCATTTTATATGGCATCAATCTTTCAATGCACTTTTATTGCCAAGGGATTGATAAAGTAAAAGACTTATTTTTCCTACTGTAACAGGAGGTCACTATATCTTGAGAGGTTTAATACATGAAAGCTCACTTTATTCCAGCACAGAATCCTGTCTGCCATAAAAAACACCTCTATGGGAAAGAACTGCATCTTTTCCTGAATGCAACTTTGTAATCACACTGGTTGCAAATCAGTAGAGCTACATCAGTTTATATGCGCTCGATATCTGCCCCTTCAGTAAAGGAAGCCTCCTTAGGAACCAGGAGTGACTATTAACATTCCTTGATCTATTACCCTAGAAGATGAGATCTATTCTATTCACAAAGGAGGAAGAGGAAACCAAATGCAGTAAAGTAGCTCACCGGTACCCAATTTAAAGCTAGTTCCTATTTACCTGTTGGAAACCTGTCTGTTGTTGGTTTTTCCTTATGTATTCTTATATCAATGTTTGTTTGGTTCAAAGTGCAAATAAAATAGTAACTTCTTAAACAGATATCTCTGTCATATTTATCTTGGGGTATGTTTACACTGCACAGCTATTTCGGGATACCAGAGAAATCCCAAAATAGCAACCCTGTGTTTACACAAGCTGCCTGTTGTTGTTGTTTTTTTTAAATAACAGGCGTGCTATTTCACCATCCCAGTAAACCTCATTGCACAAGGGATAAGGGATGGCTCAAAATAGCGCATTATTTCAAAATTTGGCATTGTGTATATGCGCCAAGTTTCAAAATAAGCTAATTTGACATAGATTTGAGATAAGTTACACAGTTTGCATATCTTATTTTGAGTTTAGGGTGCTGTGTAGACTCACACTTGGTCATTTTTTTTCCAATTGACAGCATCCCCTGTGTTTCATGTCTCTCTAGCTGCAGTTCAACTAATAAATGTTACAGTATATCCTGGGTCAGAACTCATAAAGGGATTTTGTCCTCCTTGCATGTAAGGACAATCCAAAAAGTAGGCCATGTAACTTTTTATTTGAGGACATTCATTAGTGCCCCATCATGTCCCTCTGTATTAGAAAAATTACCACCAATGTCTTGGTCTTTTCATTGGCTGTAATGGCATTGGATCCAGCCCAAAGAGTTATGCTGTATTGTTCTTGTTCCAGGATGCTAAAATATTCCTGATTATCACCAGAATAAAGAATAAGCTTATGCAACAAGGAACAAAGCAGACCGTTCATATTGTACTCTGTTGATTTATTGTATATGATCAAAAGAGCATATGTACCCTTGTTTGAAAATATGCCCTGATATACTATTTGTAAAGTTGTGTAAAAAAAATGCCATTCACTTGAAATAGAAGAGCCTTAGAACAACAAAGATGACATTACTTATGTAACATAAAATGATCAAGGGGCTGGAAAAACTGACTTAAGAGGAAAGATAAAAGGAGTGATATATTTATATACCTTGCCTAAGTGCTGACTAATGGAGAACATAAGTTTACAGATCTCTAAAGGATGTAAATGCCACTGCTAGAGGGAAATTAAATAGTGTTGCTTTCTGAGGTACAATAAGGAATAATGGGATGAAGCCGAGAAAGGGAAAATTTTGGCTGAACTTCATAGAAAATTTCCTGACAGTGAGTTGCATTAGGCTGCAGAGCCGTCTTTCAAGGGAAATGATGGAAGCATCATCAGATGTGACATTAAAATTTAGATTGGTGTAAACAAGAGAAAAGGTACGGTAGGAAACAGTCCTGTATTTGTAGGGAGATAAGCGAAATGGACTAATAGATCTGTTCTCTGTCTGTGTATAATAAAACACTTTTAAAGAAAGAATGGAATTTCTAATGCTAGTTTTTATTTTAATTGTAATATTTCAGATGAGGGCTCGGGAAACTAGTTTGGGTTAAATAAAATGCCCCCCTCCCTCACCGTAGAACTGAGCTGAAACTTTTTGTATATTAGAAGACTTAGTCTATTTTTATATAGCACATTGAAGAAATCTAGGTTACATCTACAGAACAGTTAGGCATCTGATTTGCCTCTTCAAGTATACATACTCACACCATCATAATGTTAGCTTGCATATCAATAGCAGTGTAACTGGAGTAGCATGGGTAACAACTGCAGAAGTGTAGCTGAGCCATGATGAGTATTTACACACTGGTTTTAGGTGGGTTTCTACTGCTGTTGTCCATACACTGCTCTATTTCTAATCATACTAGCTCAAGAAGAGCTGGTGTGTGTATGTATACACAAGCAGGGGAGTCATACTTCTAGTTCATAATTTAAATGTAGCCATAGACAGCTACATAGTTTTAGTGTGCAGGTATTTATAAATATTACTGACAACTATTATATAATTTTTGAATTTAGAAAGTGTGGGTAAGATTTCTGGTTTTAAAATGGTTGTGTGCTACAGAACTGCCTGATTTTGTATGTATCATTATATCATGGCATTTCTCAAGGTATTTCTAACCCAGGCCTATTTAGCTACAAAAGCTGGTTGACAAATTTCTGCTAGAATGTTCCCATCAGAATGTTCTGACTGTGCTGGAACATGTTGATTTCAATTACATTGCATTTAAAAAAATAAAAACCAAGTATTTTGATATGGTCAAAAATATTATATTAAAATGAAATATAAAGCATTGACTATTACTATAAATATGAAATAAGCAAAGAAAACCTGAAAAATAAAATAAAAATTAAATGTCTTGAATTTCTTTTTTGCGGGGGGAGGGGGCGGGAGGAGAGCGGGAATTTAACATTCCAATATTCCATTACCTCAGTGCCTTTGAGTTATGAACACCTTGGGAATGGAGATTGTAAATCTGAAATGAAAGACTCGGGCTAAGGTGCCACAGGACCACTTGTTTTTAAAGTTACAAACTAACACAGGTACACCTCTAAGTTTTTTCTACATGTAACTGTTATCCCTTTCTTTTCTATGTACTATCAACTTGCTCCAAAGAGTGAAGTCGGTGAGTGCAGGGGTAGGCGTTATGCCATCAGCCCCACTGTTTGCAGAGAAAGGCATTATTTTGAGACAGAGTAGCTATGCCATTTTGCAGATTCTACAAGCATTATTCTTTGACAGCCTTTATTTTCTTTTGGGTTTTGTATTTTCTTTACTCTAAAAAGGACCATTGAGACCAAAGATATCTGTTTGGCTTTAGTGTATAGAAAAACATAAGGCCAAACCAGGGAATACTGCAAATTTTACCAAGAGAGAAAAAGTTCATTTCTTTGCATCAGTGGGTTATGTAGTGAAGGTTTAATCCAATCCAACGACAAAAGCATTCTGTATGAAGAATTAGTTTCTTGTTGCCTCCTATTCACTTCATTCATTCATATGATACTTTTGAATTTACATTCAATTACGCAAAACAGGAGAAAAGTGACATACAAGCACACATCAGAGAAAAGGAAGAGAAAACTACAAAGGTTAAATAAATATTTGGGAGGCATTGCTGAGCAAGCGGTTTGAGACAAGAAAATATTTGCTAGGTTTATTTGCTGCCAGGACATTATCAGCAATTCAAAAAATGCACGCTGTATTCAATCTGGGATATTTCAGTGTAATTATTTTCAAATAGACCACCACTAATAAATAGGGTTTTTTTGTTGTTATATGTAGATGGTATATACTACAGTGCTATATACAATTATAGTATAACAGTAATTAGCTGAGTTAATCCTGAACAGTTCAAAGTTTAAGAAATGCTTGCAGACTGGCAATTTCATAGTAACGTGGCAAGGAAATCACAACATGGAAGTACAGTACAGTTCCCAGTTTACTTTTTTTCTGGATGTGTTTACTAGTGCTGGCCACAGCTGTTATAGTTCCTGAAGGGCATTTTGGGATTGATTAACCATCTGCTGGTTCTCACTCTAACTGCCTGGTGACACAAGCAAGATGGAATTTGCTTTAGAAAATCTGTAAGGAGGAGGCAGTACACATATTCCTTTTCCAAATGCTATGATTTGGTATTCCTGGTGCTACTGTATAATAGGATTTGGATTAGATCTGAGCTTTACAAGTCTTTCCATGTAGGTTCTGTGTACAACACCTGATTTGCAGTTAAAATAAAACAAAGCAAAACAACACTATAGTGACTCCATTTTTATGTCATTATTTATTGTCTCTTTTGACAAACTGTGTTATCACGCAAGCACTGAATTCCAAAAAGTATAACAGCAGGTTTAGAATGCAATATAATAGGCTCTAAGTTAGTACTTTGTCATTTTTACTAAATAAGAATAAAGTACAGAAGTTTGAGGCTGATAAGAAATCATTTCTTATTGCAGTGGAGGCAGAATGCTAATTTAAAAGAAAAAAGGACATTACCAGAAAATAGGTGGCTGTTCATTTAGTTCTTATGGTGGTTGTTCAAAATAAGGTAAATACCAATTCTAAATGAGAGGTGAACATATGGTACCCAGTCTCTGATGCTAAATAGAAAATAGCTGGCCAACATGTGCAATGTGGTGCAAAAAATGGAAATAGGCTTACTTTCAGAGTGCATGTCAACATTTTCCTCTACATTTAAAAATACTGTTTAGTCAGAAATGGTTAGGTGAAGAATTACTTCCTGTTTACATTTATTGTTATTAAAAATGTGACATTGCATACTATTAGCAAGAGTTTATGGAAATCGAGATGTACCAACTTGCCATTATTGTAACATTATTTGCTGACTACTGCCCATAGAATTGTAAATAATGTGTACTTCAAAAGTAAATTAGATTTTTCTTCATCAAAATTTTCCCTCAGAGTTACCCATTAGGGCTGCACATGTACCCTCTATTACCTTGCTGGAACACTCCTTCTGATCCTCCTCATTTCCTTTTTACTGCCTGTGATTTGTTGTTAGAGCACGTGGGCTTGCTATCACAAGTTTTCTTTCTCTTTGGCTGAGTCTAGCCTGGCATGATTTTCCGCAAATGCTTTTAACGGAAAAGTTTTTCCGTTAAAAGCATTTGCGGAAAAGAGTGTCCGTGCCACTCTAGACGCGGTTTTGCGCAAGAAAGCCCCGATCGCCATTTTCGCTATCAGGGCTTTTTTGCGCAAAACGGTTCTCAGCTGTCTACACTGGCCCTCTTGTGCAAAAGCATTTGCGCAAGAGGGCTTTTTCCCGAACGGGAGAGTCATTGTATTTGCGCAAGAACACTGACGACCATACATTAGATCATCAGTGTTCTTGCGCAAATTCAAGTGGCCAGTCTAGACAGCTGGCAAGTTTTTCCGCAAAAGCGGCCGCTTTTGTGGAAAAACTTGCCAGTCTAGACACAGCCTTTGTGTATAGTAGTTAATGGCATTAGTTAGTTATTGATATAAATTTTCCTTTTAAGTGTTTTTACTAACACTTCAGTTCTTGTTACTTGCTATTGGTACCAGTGCAGGTGGCTTGTCTCACTCAGCAGGATTTAGGCCCTGCCGTTCCTCACCTGAAGTGTCTGGAAGAGACTCTCACATCAGTGATCGGTTTCAAATGTACAAAGTTTAAATCTAGAACCAAGACAGGGAGACCAGGTTTATACTTCTGCTGATGGAATTGGGCCTGCAGTCATATTCATTGGTGGAAGAAGGTAAATTAATGGCCAGGACTTAGTCCCAAGTGAGTTTGGACATTGCTGATTCTGCAGCTAGAGACTTGGCATCTGTTGGTACAATGCGCAGATGTTTGTGGCTTCAGTCATCAGGTCTCCCTAAAGAGGTCCAAAGGCTGTGCAGGACCAGTCCTTCGAGGGCCTGTCACTCTCTTTTATGTGCAGACAAATGACAAACTGCATAGGCTGAAGGACTCTAGGGTGACAGCCACATTTTTGGGTACTTACACACCTGTCCCAAAGAGGAAGTAGTTCAGACCTCAGCAGACTCATCATTATTCAGCTTCTATGCCTCATCCTCAGGATTGAACTATTACAAAAAGGCAAAAAGGTAGAGGATAATCCCCTCCCCTTGTTTTGCAGCAGCTCTCAAATTCATCCATCCAGCCCGGGAGGTTTAAGCAAACTTTTCCATTTTTGTGTTGAAGACCGTCTACCAGTTTTCAGAGTGCCAGTCTCGCTTACACCATTGTCAAATTGCTCTCCCATTTTCTAAATGCTTGATCCTACATCAGTACAGATCAGATGGTCTTAAGCATGGTGGAATTGGGGTACACCCTTCAGATAATTTTTTTCCCCTTCCCCATCTCGTTTCTAGGATCAGTCCCATGAAGTTGTTCTTCTCTCCATAAAGGAAACTCCTCCATTTCTCAGAGGGAAGGGTTTTTTATTTTCAGTACTTCCCAACCCCCAAAACAAAAGAGGATTTCTCAGATGTATTTTAGACCTGAGAGAGCTCAACAAATACCTGAGGAAAATAAAGTTTTGAATGGTCACCCTGGTTTTCATTATCTTCTCCCTGGAAACTGGGATCATGCCATCAATTTAAAAGTCCATGTTTTCCCCTGGAAATACATCAGCTCACAGGACATTCATCAGATTGGTAGTCATCAGAATCCCACTACCTGTTTATAGTATTACCATTTGGCCCATCCATATCCCACTAATGAGTTTGCAAAGTATGTAGTAGTGGTGGCAGCATTGCTGAGATCTCAGGAATTCAAGTGTTTAGTTATTTGGATGGCTCGTTGGTCAGAGGCAGGTCCAGTCTCCAGGTGCTATCCAACCTACTGGTCACTTAGTCCACCTTTGATGCCCAGGAGTTTGTTCATCAACACTGAGGAGTCAATTCTGTCACCTGTGCAAAAGATAGTCTTTGTTGGCATTCACCTGTATTCTACAGAAACCAAGGCCCTCTTTCTACAGCTAAGATACCAGATGATGCTGGCCACTGCTTTCTATCTGAGGCCCATTTTATCGCTAGAATTTGAAATTGCCTCAGGCTTCTAAGACACATGGTCTCATGCACTGATGTAGTTTAGAATGCCAGGCTCCACCTCAGAATATTGCAAGGGCAGGTAACATTGATATGTACACCAATTTGTCATCCTCTAGGCATGTCAGTTTGAGTACCTGCACAAGACTTGGGCTCTCCAGTCTTAGTATACAGAACCTACAAATGTCTCTGTGGCAGTCCCATTTGCTGCTTCTCAACCAGCTTTCATCCTAGACACCACTGCTTCTGTCCTAGGTTGGGAAGCCCACCTGGGGTCACCACAGATGTCAGGTTTACTTTGTGCATAAGACAGAAAATTGGTTGCCATGCGGTTAGCTTGTCAAGCCTTCCTTACTCACATCAAGGGAAGAAATATCTTTGTAATTACAGAAGCCATGCATCTGAAGTCTAAGGACATGGGACATTGGATCAGTAAGGATATTGGTTCTGAACCTGTGAGTGATCTGTTTTAAGGGATTTCATGTGATCAGATATTTGGCAGCACTTCAGAATGGTAGGTGCTTCCAAGTCTATGGGGAAACAAATGTCTAGGGAAAAGACCCCTCTAACTGATCAAAAGTTGTTTAAGAAGTATGGATTAAACAAGACTGGGCAATTGATGAGATATCTTTGTTGTTGCATACATTTGCTGCAATTTTTTGAAGAGAAAGAACTGCTAGTTGTCACAGCTGTCAATAAGAATGTTTGGATTAGGATTCCCTTTATCTTACTAATCATGTAGCCTAAAGAGACCATAAAAGAATGAAAATATCAAAACAGAATGCATAGTGAAATTGATATTGGCAAAGGATTTTCTCTCAAAAGAGAAGGGCTTTTTTTTGTTTCAGCTACTATATATTTGAGTGAGTCTGTCTTTCTGTGTGTCTGTCTGCTCAAGAACTCCTTCTAAATGGTAACAGCTAGGATCACCAAATTTGGCATACAGCTTCCTCTTATCATAATTTCAAAGAAGGTAAGGGTTCGGTTGTGCCAGGACAATAGTATTTGCTTGGAATGGGATTACCCAAGCCCTGAACCTCCCACCTCCTAGGGAGAATGAGAATATTCCTGGCTATTCCCCTTCAATAGAGGGAGAGGGGAAAGAGCACAGTTTGCTGCATTCCTCATTCTGGATGGGAAGCATAGGGGGCAGACGAACCTGGACCTGCTCCAGCCATGGGACATACACCCCTCCCCCAGCTGTGTCTGCTGGAGCTGCAGCAGCCGTGGAGAGGCGCTTCTCACCTGTCTCGAAGCTGCTGCAGGGAGAGAGGGCTGGGGTAGTCCTTTTTCCCTGGGGCAGCCTGCGTACTGAACCCCTCATCCCCAGTCACACCCCAGAGCATGTACGCTTTCATTTTATTTTCCAGAAAACAAACATTGAACTGAGTTAAGGACCTGATCAATGCCAGGTAAATCTTTCAGTACTCCATATAAGACAAAGGGCCTGAAAAATTAGGCGGGGTGTTACAAACTGCTGGCATTCCACCAGCTACAGAGAAAAGAAGGACAGAGGCCAGTTCTTTATCTTACACCCAGGGTGGTAATACATCTATTATTTCTGTATTCTGTATAGACATAGTGCTGCAGTAATCTCTTTGATATTTAATCAAAAGATTAACAAATTCCATCTGTACTGTTGGAGGGAAGAAGTCAATAACATTTTTAGATGCTCATATTGAGCACTATATGTAGGCTTTGAAGGATTAGATACTTATCAGTAACTGTCACTAAACATCGATGTTACCATATACCCATAACCCAAAGAAATAATAATTGCATTGATGATAATTGAAATGTATAGCTAGGCAAAATAAGAAAACTGCTGCTTCAAAACAGTTTGATTTCAGGATATTTACTTTGTATATTCTGACGTGATATTGACCACTTGTGTTTTAACAGTTATAGAATTTAACTTTTTGAATCTGTCCAATCTCACTACAAAATTGACTCCTCAAATTCCCACCACTGTGATAATTTAAATTATCAAAATTAAAATTGATAAAATTAGAAAAATGCTTAAAATAAACCAATATTATACACTGAAATGTATCTAGATAATAAAAATGTGTGTGTGTAAATCTGAGCTCTGCCAAGTCTAACTCCCAACCTTTATTCAGTACATGTGGTTTTAGGCAGAGCTATAACAACTTTAAGAAAATTTAGCTGGCATAAAAGTTGATTTTAAAAATCAAAGCTTACCAAACTCTCTAGCCAAAGTAGTATAATTAAAACCAATGGAATTTCTCTTTTCTCTGATACACAACCTTAGCTGTCCCCCTCTTCCCCGCCCCAAAAAAAGAAAAATGGCCTTAGATCTGAGACATGAGTTCTGGTGCTTAGTACATTCTCCAGTCATTTTCACTCTTCTACTTGCTATACTGTTTCTGTAATGCAAAGATTAAAACTACTAGAATATACCAGACCTCTAAGCATGGACCAATGTGCATGAGCACAGAGCATAACAGCAGGTTTCGTTAGACTAGCATTGCTGAGTTCTGTTTGAGGCTGGAGAATAAGATCAAAATTCTGCTCTTTTAGCAAGGTTCTGTTTGGTGGTACTTAAGAAAAGTTGGACCACATCCTCCAGTTCAGCTGAGATGAGGAGAAAATCAAACCGAATCCTTGCCTGCTAGTTCAATGGAGCACAGATACATTATCAAAACATGAAATTTTGGTAGACACACAATGTTTCTCCAAAGCATCCAGCATCACAAAGAAATCTAAGGAGGCTGCAGTCCCACATCAAAATGTGCTGACTGAATCCAGAAAGTTGTCTCAGCAGTCACTCTGAAGAAACATTTCTTCTTGCTTGTCAGTGCATAGACTATGATGGGATGTAATAAATTCTTTGGTAATGAATTATACTTGGAATTATCATATGACAACGGTAAGAATCACAGAGGCTAAGTCTAGACTGCAAGCCTCTTTCGAAAGAGGCTTTTTTGAAAGATACTTTTGAAAAAGCCTCTTTTGAAAAAGAGCATCTAGACTACAACCAGTACTTTAGAAAAAGCAAGCCGCTTTTTCAAAAGAGAGCACCCAGGCAGTCTGGATGCTTTCTTTCAAAGAAGCACAGTTTGCATTATATAGCACCTTTTTTCAAAAGAGCACTTTCGAAAAAAGGCATTCTTCCTTGTAAAACGAGGTTTTCCGCAGTCGAAAAAACTGCCGAGTTCTTTTGATTTACTTTTGAAAGAATGCAGCAACAGTCTAGATGCAGGGGAAGTTTTTTTTCCAAAAAAGGCTACTTTTTTCGAAAAAACCCTGTAGTCTAGACACACCCAGAGTCACATTGTTCTGCACTAAGAAGAAACATTATTAAAATAAGGAAATCGGCGTTATCTTCAGCATTATCCTAATGCATTCCAACACCCTGGACCACGGAATGTTTTCTGCTTATAAAATTCCCAACTCCATTTCTGTTGGGCTTCTTCCTGCAGATTTCAAGGGCAAATTCTCATTCTCCCACAAATCAACTACATTGTAAAAAAAAAAAAAAAAAAAGATTCTCACACTTGTCTAAAAACTGTTCCACATTCATGATAAAATCTCCTTAGATTTCTTACTTTTAGTGAACCTATGTGAAATGGCAAATGAAATTTAATGTTGATAAATGTAAAGTAGTTCACATTGGAAAAAATAATCCCAACTATACATACAATATGATAGGAACTAATTTCACTATAACTACTCGAGAAAGAGATCTTGGGGTCATTGTGGATAGTTGTCTGAAAACATACACTCAATGTGCAGCAGCAGTCAAAAAAGTAAACAACGTTAGGAATCATTAAAACAGATAGAGAATAAGACAGGGAACAGCTTATAGCTTCTATATAAATCCATGGTATACCCACATCTAGAATACTGCATAAAGATGTGGTCACCTCATCTCAAAAAGATATTTTGCCATCAGAAAAGGTTCAGAAAAGGGTAACAAAAATGATTAGGGTGTTGGAACCGGTCCCATATGAAGAGCAATTAAAAAGACTGGGACTTTTCAGCTTTGAAAAGAGGAGACTAAGGGGGGGATATGATAGAGGTCTATAAAATCAAGACCGGTGTGGAAAAACTGAATAAGGAAAAATTGTTTACTTGTTCCCATAACCTAAGAACTAGTGGTCACCAAGTGAAATTTATAGATATCAGGTTTAAAACAAACAAAAGGAAGTTTTTCTTCACACAGCGCACGGTTGGTTTGTGGAACTCTTTGCCAGATGAGGTTGTGAAGACCAGGACATTAATAGGGCTCAAGAAAGAACTAGATACATTCATGGATGTTAGGTCCATCAATGACTATTAGCCAGGATGGGTAGGAATGGTGTCAGAGGCTCGGAATGGGTGATGGGAGAGGGATTGCTTGATGATTCCCTGTTCTGTTTACTCCCTGTGGGGCATCTGGCACTGGCCATTGTCGGAAGAAAGGATACTGGGCTTGATGGACCTTTGGACTGACCCAGCATGGCTGTTCTTAGGTTCTTGTAGTGGTCAATTGCGGAAGAACTTTGTACGTGCTAGTTTAGGGGTGGTGAGGCCTGCATTCTTTCCCCCCTTTCCTTTTTCCCTATATCTGATGAGCCAGAAGCATGTCTTCGGGAACATACTCCATTTAAGATAAGCATTGTTGCCAGTATAGCAAGAACAAGTATGAGATAAGGGTAAAGGGCAAGAACGCATAAACAATTCTGTTTACCCTAACGTACTTATCACGTAAACAGGGCCAAAGAACAAGAAGATCCAGATCAGAACCAGATCGATAACTAACAGCTAAGCCCTACACCAGCACTAATGAGTAAACCCTGGAAATTTCCAAACTGCCAAACAAGTCAGGAAAACTGTATTTAAGGCTGCCTCAGAGCCTAACAAATTGGACTTCACTAATGGGCTTTGGGTACCAGCGCCTTGGAAGCTGAGACAACCTCCTACTTCGTCCGCAGCCTACCCGGGGTCCCAGGCTTGCAGGAAGGGATGTAAGATATGCCGCTTCTTTGTTATATTGTTCTTCCATTTATGGGGCACAGCTGTTAGCCGTCAAGAAATAAACTATTTGTGTCTGACAGATACCTGTGTGGCATCCTTTGTACTTTGGGAACCCAGTGTCAGACCTGCGACTTACTCTGGCCGGCTACAGTTCTTAATCTCTAAAGTCTGTCCATCAGTCTCCATTTCCTTTTCCCAAATATTCTGCAAAATTGCTTTATCTATTTATGCAAAAAAATAGTGTGCTCTGGCTGCATCAGTGGAAAAAACAGTTCATTTTAAAATCTATTAGGGCTAGATGGAGCAGCCTTTTACTCCCACTGATTAGCATTTAGTTTCTTGAGAAGTCCTGCTGACTTCAACGAGCCCTCATATCATATGCAATTAAGTACTCAGCAATTCACTGATGTTAAGGCCAGAAGAAATCATTATGACCATCCAGCTTAAACCTCTTTATCAACAAGGCCCCTGTGAGGAAGTGGCAGAATATGTCTGCTGGTGCCTTTAGTGCTGTTGCTGTGTGATCCTTCTCTTCTGACTTGTCTTATTTTGTGCTGATGTGATGATACTCTAGGAATATCTTTATTGCAATGGAGAATATTTTCAACTTTGGAACTGTTTATCTGTGTTAAAAAAGAAAAGACAGAACAACTAAACCTCTATTATGCTTTTGAATGACAGAAGAACCTAGAACCACCTTCGTAAAATATATGCGGTCCACACTTCCTCTTCAATCTCCTCATATGCTGTCTTGAGGATGCTCCTTTCTTTTACTCTTGGAGTTTGCTAGAAAGTTTTAATTAATCTTCCTGCTGAAATTTCACATCCAGGATTATTTGTCACCCTATGTGGAACAAATTTATAGAAATGGGGTTTCATTTTGTGATTGATAAGATCAGGATATCACTAATCTCTATAAAAGTTGGGCAGTATCCAATACATGTCTTCATTATTTGACGTAGTTTCACTTATCTTCCCACAGAAAGGCAGAGGTGATAAGTGATGGGGAACTTCTGACAAATGTTGAAAACTTTGTAAGTGATATTGGATATACTGAAATTTCTACAAGAGGCTTTTCTATATATTTTAAGCAAAAGAATGGCTTGTATTGATTTTTTGATGGAATAAACAATTTTGAAAGCATCACTGGTATTAATGGGAAAAGGTTAAATTCCCTGAAGAAAGATCGCTTCTGCTACTATTCAAAATTTTTGCTGAGATGAGATTTTACTCCTGGAAATTCATTTAGGAAATGTAATTGAACCAAAATATAACAGAGTTTCCAAAAATAAATTATTTGTTTACAAAGTGGTGGAGAAACTGTGGTAAAATTCTAAGTGGCAATACCGGAGAACCAAGGGAAATTGGGATTTGCAGCATTTAAAATATGAAGATGTTAAATGATATCTTTTCATGAAGGCTGTATTTCCCCCTTCCCCCATGTCTAATTTCTGAATTAAATATTATGGCAGAGGACTTTATTTGTTACATTTTTAAAGGCAGTCAGTTTTGGCATACCTCTGTTTCCACTGAAGTCAACGTGAATTCTTAAATTGATTTCAATGGGAGCACACTTTGGCCCATATTGAGCACTTTAAAAAATTCCAAAGATGCTTTGTGCCAGTATAGTTAGTTCCAAAATGGAAAAGGAATATGCTATATGAATACAAAGTGCCTTTTCATTTAGGCTTCAAAGGATATGATTTTTATCAGTAAGTTGATAAAAGTTTATTTTAATTTTCACACACCTATAAAAAATATCAGTTGATAGTGATAACATTTACGTATATGCGAAGTAAGGAAAATGCTTTAGAATTTAGAGTTTGATTTAAGGGTATTTACTCTGTATTTTTTACATGTGATAGTGTGACCAGATCAGTCCCCCTCCTGGGACCCTGACCCCTGTGCCATCTACTCTCTCACCCTTTGAGGGCTGCAGCTGGCCCCTCACTTGCCAAGTTTTTAGCCGTGGGCCAGTCACAGCTGAGTAGCGAGCCCTCTTCTAGCCCCGTGGGGATAGGGAGCCGTTCCACACTCCCTGCTCGAGCCCCTCAGCTCCCCCTGCAGCCTTAAGCAGGGCTGGAGATTCCTCCTGCTCCGCTTCTCTGGGGGTACGTCTAGACTACAGGCTTTTGTTGACAAAGCTTCTGTCGACAGAAACTTTGTCGACAAAAAGCATCTAGACTACATTAAGAGGATCGACAAAGCGATCTGCTTTGTCGACAAATCGCGTCCAAACTGCCGGACGCTCTGTCAACAAAAGAAGGCACCCAGAAGTGCTTCTGGAAGATCACAGGGGCAACCTTAAAGCCCAGGCACTGCTGCATGCTCTCTACAGAGACGTGTGCTTAAAGGGATCCTCCTGGACAGCCGTTGCTCTGCTCCTGCTTCTGGCTTGCCTACCTCCTTGAGGGAAAGCAAAGCTGCTGCAGTTTTTGCTCTGGTTGCCCTGCTTCCTCGAACCCCCCAGAAGTTTATTTTCAGGTTTGGTTTTTGGCTTGTGTGTTTGGTTTTTTGGTTTGGTTTTTGGTTGTTTTTCTGGCTTTTTTGGCCATGGAGCCTGAGCTGATCCTGGGCAGGTGATGGCCCCACACCACGCTGCTGGAAGTTCTGCTGCATGCTTGGGAGAGCATGATGACGTCTGTAGCAGAGCTGGATTCTGAGCCCCTCGCTCAAGCTGCAGCCCTCCTGCCCTTGCCCCTGAACTTATTTATGGAGATACAAGTTTGGAGGCTGGATACCAATTCTGACTGGTGGGACCAGCTAATTATGCAGCAGTAGGATAAAGACCAGTGGCTCCAAAACTTCCGGATGCGGAAGGCCATCTTCCAGGAGCTCTGTGCTTGGCTCGCCCCTGCCCTGCAATTCCAGGACACCCGCTTGCAGGCTGCCATCCCCCCTGGAGAAGCGCATAGCCATTGCCCTGTGGAAGCTGACCACCCCCAACAGCTACCGCTCTGTGGGACATCAGTTCAGCGTGGAGAGGTCTACCGTTGGGGCCATCTTGATGGAGGTGAGTCACCCTCAGGGGACAGTCCAGGGGGGCAGGGATGGGCTAAGAAGGGGGACGGTCAGGACCGGGCACTGGGAATGGGGGATGGGGTGGGAGTAGTGGAAGCCTGCCTGGCCTCACCCTGTGGTCGTGCGAGGGGTTGCCTGAGGGGGGGCTCTCACCAGCTCACACAACTCCTCTCATGTCCTCTTATGTGTGTTTGTATGTGTCCCTTTCTGCAAGTGGTGCCGGCCATCAATTCCAAGGTGCTCCACAGGATTGTCCACCTCGGAGACCTGCCTACCATCCTGGCCAGATTTGCGGGACTGGGGTTTCCAAACTGTGGTGGAGCACTCAACGGAACTCACATCCCAATCTGCGTACTGTCCCATTGAGCAACACAGTACATTAATAGAAAAGGCTACTTTTCCATGGTGCTGCAGGCCCTGGTTGACCACCGGGGACAGTTCACTGACATTTGTGTCGGGTGGTCAGGCCGGGTACACGATGCCCGCGTCTTCCAGAACTCATACTTGTACCGCAAGCTTCAGGCTGGGGCATTTTTCTCGGAGAGGAACTATGCAGTTGGGGATGTGCAGATGCCTACGTGAATCGTGGCTGACACGGCCTACCCCCTTATGCCCTGGCTCATGAAGCCCTACACCGGCCACTGGATGCGAGCAGGGAACGCTTTAACTCCCACCTGAATCAGGCTCGCTTCCAGGTGGAGTGTGCCTTTGGCCGGCTGAAGGGCAGATTCAGATGCCTGCTCACTTGGCTGGACATGGGGGAACACAACATTCCCGATGTGGTTGCAGCATGCAGTGTGCCGCACAACCTGGTGGAGAGGAAAGGGGAGGCCTTCCTCCCTGCGTGGGGGACATGGCCTGTTGTGGAGGGGAGGCACTTTGAGCAGCCCCGGCCAGCTGCCATCCGGCAAGCCCATTAGTTGGGATTGCAAATCCGAGAAGCTCTGAGCTAGCAATTCTTCCATGGAGTCCAGTGAGTTTCCCTAGGGCCTTCCAAATGCGGGATTGCCCCATGCCCCTGGTGCCTTCCCCCCCAAAACCCCTCCCGGCCCTACATTCACACATTCTACTCCTTCATCACACACTGAGAACAGAGAGAGGTGTGGGTGAAAACATTTCAACTGTTTATTGCCCTGTTGCTTTTTTGACACAATTAAATAAGAAACTCTTTTTTCAGAGAAAATAAACTGTTTGCAAACAAAATAAAATGCGTCCCTCAGTTACTCTCACTGGTGGGAGGGGGGGAATGTCAACCAGGAAGGGTGGGGAGAGGCTCAGGGCTGAGGGGGCTGCCTGGAGGAAGAGCCCCTGGCAGTTTGGCTGCGGAGGCCTTCTCGCACCCGGCTGCGCGTGCGGGCTGCAACAGCAGGGGGCTGGGCAGGAGGTGGGTCTGGGTCTGGGATGGCAGGGGCTGAGGGGAGGACAGGGGCTGGGGGAGCAGGTTGAGGAGGAGGAGCAGGATCAGGCACAGGACCGGGGAAGGCCATGGCCTCCCAGATGGCAGAACAGAATTTGCTGAGCAAATTCCTCCAGCAAGTGCCGGCACCACTCAGCCTCTGCCTCCAGCCTCCTGTCCATTGAGTCCTGCATGTGTTGCAGGACTAAGATGTGCTGGCACACCAGGTCTACAAAGGTGTGCCAGTGCTGACGGGTTCCCTGTGGCCATCTGGGTGGTGGGGCAGGTGTGGCGCCCCCCCTCCTGGTCAGCTGGTCCGGCTGTGGAGGACAAGAGGGAAAAGTCGTCAGTCATGCATGTTCACCCTTTCCCTGAGAGGGCATGCCCTCCTTCTTGTCAGAAGGCAGTGCCTGTCCTAGGGTCAGAGGCTGCTCACGTGTGTCTCAGTAAGGCACGCTGTGGCCTGGCTGTAGCCAGACATGAACCCCATCTTGTTTTCCCCTCCCCCCCCAGAGAGCAAGAGAAAGGCAGTCAGCCTTTGATGCCCTGGGAACGCAGGGGTGCTGCCTGTCCCTGACTCTAATAAACAGAAACCAGACAGTAAATGGGCTAGCTGACGACCCAGGGCCTCCTGCTGCCCTGATGGCTAGCACCAGTAATTGACACGCCTGCACTGTCCCAGGAGAGGAATCTTCGCCCATCACATACCAGAGGTGCCCATTGTCTGCATTTTCCCAGGTGTGAATTATGCTTTGCACCCTTCGTGGGAAACTTGGCATTCAAAGCCATTTTCTCTAATTGGCCACTTGAGCCAGGAAGAAGCCTATGTGACCCAAGGGGTATAAAGAGGAGTTTAGTAGCCCACCCCATTTGAGCTCCAATCTATACCTGCTGGCAGGTATATGTTGTCTCCCGAGGTCTGTGGGACGCCCAGCCTCGCCCTACTTCTTCCCGAGGGATTGAGAGAAAGACGCTGGCCACGCCAAGTCTGGAACGCAGGGGTGAGAATTATACCTGCAATGTGTTTCTTATGTGTACACTTTAATTTAGTTACTCTATTATAAGTTTCTCTAATCAACCTGTTTCACTTCTATTGTAAACAAGAAAATAAGATTGTGCCCTCATTCACTTTATAAGTTTAAATATATATATTGAACCAAGTTTTCTTTCTTTTCTTTCTCCTACAAATAAGCAAGTGTGGTTTGAGTTTCTGACTTGAACCCGTGCTGCTGTACCCGAACCGAACACAAACAAAAGAACTCCAGCTGGTCATAAGGGACAGATATAGGGAGAGCTTGAGCGTTGGATCGTGTCGCTTCCAGGGGACAGATCCGTTGGGGCACCTCTCAGCCTCCCCTGGCTGCCCACTGCGACGGGACTGTGTGTCCTAGCAGTCAAAGTCTGAGGTGTAAAGCTCTCCCTGTTAAACTCTGGGGCGTCTGTCAGCCTGTTGGCTGCCCACTGCAAAGGATCCCGATCCTAGCAGTAAAGACACGGACGTTAAACTCTTTGGGGCACCCGTCAACCTCCTCCAGGTTGCCCACTGCTAAGGGACCCCACTCCTAGCAGTTAAAGTCTCGGGTGTATAGCTCACACACACCACTCACTGCCCTGACCACCGGCTGACAGAATTGGCGTAGTCGGCAGGATTGTGTTACAGGTTTAAATACAGCAACATGAAGCTAGTCATGGTAAATACTGATTTCAGTAAAGTAGAAAAGAAGTTTCGCCCAGGAAGGTTGGGCTGACCCTAAATGGGATAGAGAAATGTTAGAAAAGGATTGGGGAAATCCTGAGGAGTTGTGGGTGCAGTTCTGTAAGTATAGAACTACCTGCAAGTTAAAGAATGGGACAAAGCCTGAGTCTGTGGAAAAGAGCCACTTTCCATTTAGCAAGGAAAACAGGATCAGGCCCAGACAAGCAGGCAGGTAACAGATAGATTGAAGGCCTTGTGGTAGAACTGAGAAAAAGGCAGTCAGTACATGCACTGGAAATCTAAATCCTTAAAACAATACTTACAAGAGTAATATCTGAAACAAGGCCAGTTTTTTTTTATTTTTAGAGATAAGAAAGTGTTTTAAGAAAAAGGAAAAACCCACAGAGAATTTAACTCTACAGAGAATGGAGAGAATTGAGCAGTTGTGCAAATGCTAAAATGGTGTAGATAGAAAATTGTGGTTTCTTTGCAGCCATTCTGAAGGAAAAATGGGCCCTTTTTCCAAAGGAATGTCTGTAAATAATCCAGGCAAAATTGACTCATCCATACATTTGATTATAGATACTGCTAAAAGAACTCTAAAGGGAGGGGGTTTCTATTGGAACTTAACTACCCCAATGAATAAAAAGGGAATGTAATTGTTGTACAGCTATGTAGAAATAGTGTAAGAAAGATTCAGAGAGAATGTATGTGTATCTGTGTGTATATAATATATATAGTGTAAATAAGTGAGGTTTTCAAGGTCCAGTAATCTTATTTTGTAGGTTTGAAACAAATTGGTTTGGTTTACTTTTAGTAAGATCATTTCAGTCCAAGTTGTTTAATGAAAGTACAGGTAAACTGTAAGCATAAAGAAAGAGTTACACCCTATGCAAAGTTTAATGTGGCTAAGTAGTGTTGTAAACAAAGACTGCACATTTTCCTGTGACGTGCCATGTATATTGTAGAAGGGGTAAAAACTGCAAACAAATTAAAATGCTGTGGAGGCTCCAGGAGCCACAACAGGTTGTAATTTCCTTTGTGATGCAAATGCCCTAGCTGGCAGCACAAAGAAGCTTTGCAGGTAATGGCTAAGTTTGATCAGCAAACTACCTGAGATCAGAAAGTTCAAACTGTAGCCCTCCAGAAAGTCAAACATAAAAGTGAGAATCTAAAAGGATTTATGTTTGCACAATGCTAAATGTGAGAACAGATACAGAAGGGGGAGCAACCTTTGGTAACAACAAGATGGAGTGTGCTTGTGGGTGTGTGAGAGTACGAGTGTAATGTATCATATGCATATGATAAGTATTGATTGATCTATGTATGTTCAATAAATGTGACGTGTTGCCTTATCCCCTGAAGGAAAAAAAAAAGGAGATATTGGTATTGCTATTTTAGTCCCAATAGGAGGTTGGGTATACTAGAAAATGTTTAAATGTAAGCAGTCTTTTTAAGAAGGCTCCCAGAGAGAAGACTGAGAAATTGGCATTTGTAAAAGATGTTACCCCTTTTGAACAAAATCGTGCAAAGGTTCGGGCATAGCCCTTGGTCTAATCAGGTGTTAGCTGCTGTCCATACAATTTCAGACCTAGAAGACAAATTGGCTAACTACTTGTGGATATGTAAACTGTTGCCCCCAATGAAGGGGGAAGCAGCTGCAGCTTGACTTCTATGGAAAACCTGTAATGAGGTGCTCTTCAAATTGACTGAATATAAGAATGTAAATATGAAACTGCAAAAATGTAAAAGCCTCTGCTGCAGAAGTGGAGAGGTAGAAATGCATGTCCCTCAGTACCCAGACAGAGCTAGATTCCCTTAAGGATGGGTACTGAGAGTTAAAGCAACTCTTAGATTTTTCAGGAATATGCTTAAGAAAAGGACCAGGAGGTATGAGGCTTAGTGAACAAGGCCACCCTCCTTGCTAAACTGGTAAAAGGCAAACTGGCGAATTGATTACATTGGCCCATTACCCTCCACCAGACAGAGAAGGAAATATGTTTTGACTGGAGTAGAGATTGTCTCGGGAATTGGCTTTGCCTACCCGACCCGATTAGCAATGGGGTTGTCAACCATCATGGGACTAAACCACTTAACAGCACTTGTCCCAACACCCCAAGTAATACAATCAGATAAGGACTCCAGATATGCCCCTGGGGATACTGTTGTAGTCAAACACCCCAGCCTGGGCACACATACCTGTGTACTTCAGTCTTATAAAGACAAGGGCGTTTGGATTATTGCAAACCCCAACAAGATGCCAATAACTATTTCTGAGGCTTGGATTGTATCCAAGACCGGTTGACTTTATGTTTTCTTTTAGAATCAAACTTGGTTGTGTGGCAGATCCTGATCCGAGCGACAGCATGATGTTTGGACTTGTTGTAACGTTCCTTGTGGCCACAGCAGCCTCCGCTGTTCCCAGACACCCTTTCCAGAATGCCATCCAAACTGGCGCCACGGACTGTTGGACGTGTACACTGCTGAACTTCCTCCACAGGACTGGGAGTTGAATTTGTCCCTTTAAACTTGAATGACTGGTGGAACAAGAGCGACGTTTTCAAGTGGGGACCAGCCTGGTTTGATGACAGCAGCTCCAGCAGCTACAAAATTTTAAATGACTCTGGGAAGGGAACTTGGGGGTGGCATGGACAATGGCAACCTACACTATGGGGTCAAACTCTGGAGTATGTAACAGGAAGCTCCAGGGAAGTGTACCCCATCTGCTTTGAGAACAAAAGGTACTGGACCCCACCTTGGGAGGTTAGGGGACCAGCAGTGTACCCACATTGTAAGTTTTAATGAGAAATTAAAAGTCTGGGATGTCTATCCCAGTGCAACCCACCAAAAACCCTTAAGGTGCTCGGGATATAACATCTCCCAAGGTGGCACACCACTATCTAGCAATGTTACCATTATTCCCCTAAACTTCAGCCAATACCTGGAAGGAAAAGCCTGGTACAATCAGTCATTATTCATTATTCCTAACACCGGTCAAATATACAACCCCACACTGGTAACCAGTAACACCCTACTCCCCTATTCTAAAGGAAGAGCCAGGACTCTTTTTCATTTGCAGGCAGAAAGCCTACAAGTATCTGCCACTGAATTGGATGGGGCACTGCTCACTGGGGCATGCCGCCCCTGGGGGACTCACTGTACACCCCCACATTATGGCTCCTGGTCTCACTAACCTTGGAAGTTTCCTGCACCGGATGCCAAGAAGATTCACCCTGAACCCCCTTATAGAACACTCTACAGATTTTTCACCAGTTCACCTGTGCATTCCTGCCCAGGCTTGGAGTAGATGAGCTGGAGAAGGCATTAGTGAATAGCCTTAGATGCAGTTTTAGCCCAGCAGGGGGGAGTATGTGCGATAATTAACCATTCTTGCTGCTTACAAATTAAACAAGATGCATTTGCTATAAAGGGCGCTATTAAGGTGCTACACACTGTAACTGAGGAGGGAAAAGCCTCATGGCTAGATTGGCTAGCCCAACACCTAGGATTTTCGTTAACTCCATTCCTTCACTCTATTGTAAATACTATATTAACCATTTTCCTTGTTGTAATTGCTTGTTGCATGCTTCTATGTATTGTTAAGCGTTTGGTGTACACTGCTACCTCCTCTGCACAAGTCCAATATATGGCATTGGGAAGCGATCCTAATCAATCCCTCGATCCGAAATTATCTGATCAGACCCTGCCGATAGGGCGATTTTAGCTTCCTCCAAGGAGGGCAAAAAGGTGCTGGCATCACCGCCATCTTGCGTTCTGGGACATAGTGAGGCGTGTCAAGGGGGTGGAATGTAGCCAGACATGAACCCCATCTTGTTTTCCCCTCCCCCCCCAGAGAGCAAGAGAAAGGCAGTCAGCCTTTGATGCCCTGGGAACGCAGGGGTGCTGCCTGTCCCTGACTCTAATAAACAGAAACCAGACAGTAAATGGGCTAGCTGACGACCCAGGGCCTCCTGCTGCCCTGATGGCTAGCACCAGTAATTGACACGCCTGCACTGTCCCAGGAGAGGAATCTTCGCCCATCACATACCAGAGGTGCCCATTGTCTGCATTTTCCCAGGTGTGAATTATGCTTTGCACCCTTCGTGGGAAACTTGGCATTCAAAGCCATTTTCTCTAATTGGCCACTTGAGCCAGGAAGAAGCCTATGTGACCCAAGGGGTATAAAGAGGAGTTTAGTAGCCCACCCCATTTGAGCTCCAATCTATACCTGCTGGCAGGTATATGTTGTCTCCCGAGGTCTGTGGGACGCCCAGCCTCGCCCTACTTCTTCCCGAGGGATTGAGAGAAAGACGCTGGCCACGCCAAGTCTGGAACGCAGGGGTGAGAATTATACCTGCAATGTGTTTCTTATGTGTACACTTTAATTTAGTTACTCTATTATAAGTTTCTCTAATCAACCTGTTTCACTTCTATTGTAAACAAGAAAATAAGATTGTGCCCTCATTCACTTTATAAGTTTAAATATATATATTGAACCAAGTTTTCTTTCTTTTCTTTCTCCTACAAATAAGCAAGTGTGGTTTGAGTTTCTGACTTGAACCCGTGCTGCTGTACCCGAACCGAACACAAACAAAAGAACTCCAGCTGGTCATAAGGGACAGATATAGGGAGAGCTTGAGCGTTGGATCGTGTCGCTTCCAGGGGACAGATCCGTTGGGGCACCTCTCAGCCTCCCCTGGCTGCCCACTGCGACGGGACTGTGTGTCCTAGCAGTCAAAGTCTGAGGTGTAAAGCTCTCCCTGTTAAACTCTGGGGCGTCTGTCAGCCTGTTGGCTGCCCACTGCAAAGGATCCCGATCCTAGCAGTAAAGACACGGACGTTAAACTCTTTGGGGCACCCGTCAACCTCCTCCAGGTTGCCCACTGCTAAGGGACCCCACTCCTAGCAGTTAAAGTCTCGGGTGTATAGCTCACACACACCACTCACTGCCCTGACCACCGGCTGACACCTGGCCCGCAGCCATGGCCTCCCTGTAGCCCAGAAGGTGTGCAGGCCAGCATCCTGCCCCCCCTCACACACACCGCATGGCCGAGCAGCACAGATAAGTGTCAGGCCACGGTTGGTGTTCCCGCAGAGTGCTGAGAGGCCTGAAGCTGTGAGGCAATCCCAGCATCCCCGACCCATGCCTGCCCCTGGCATCACTGCTTGCAGGAGCAGGTGGTGCCTAGCAGCCGTGTGGGTGCAGGGGTAGGATGGCCCTCCCTGAGGGCAGCCATGGGTGTGTCCCCCTTCCCCCCAGGCTGTGATCAGCATGACATGTCACAGCACTGCACCATCCACTTGACTCCTGCCTGCCCTGCCCTGTGTGTGTTGGACCCTCACAGCACTCACCTGATGTTCCCTCCCTGGTGTCCGAGGTGGTCTGCGAGGCCATGGGGTGTGTGCGCCTGGCTCCTGCGTGCTCCGGGTGCTGTCTTCTGCCTCCTTTTCCTCCTCTTGGAGCTCCTGGTCGTCTGGCTGGTGTTGTGCCACTGCTGCACAGGGGTCTCCATTCTTGACTCCACAAGCCTCTCGGGATGCAAGGGTTCCCCTGGCCTCAGGACCCTGTCCAGCTCTTCGTAATAGGTGCAGGAGTGTGCCGTTTCCTCGGAGTGGGAACTGCGCTCATGGGCTCTGATGTACCCCTGCCTGAGCTCCTTCACCTTGGCCCTGACCTGTGGTGCCATGTGGGGGTGGTGGCCTTTCCTGGCCAGGCCATCAGCCATTCTGGCGTATATATCAGCATTCCTGTGCCTGGCCTGTGGGAGCTGAAGAGCCTCCTCCTTGGCCCACAGCTCCAGGAGGGCTTTGATTTTGGGCCCTGACCAGGAGGGTGCCCGGCATTTTGTGCCCCTGGCTTCCCAGGGCGATGTGTCCCTGGATGGGCCAGGAGGTCTTGGGGGGCTTGTCCCTGCGACATGTCTCCCGAATGTCCCTACCAGGAAGAGCTGCACAGTCTGGGTCCTCTCTGTAGCAGGCTTGCTGCCAGAGTGTTAATCCTGGGTGATTTTGCCTTTTAAAGATGGCTACAGGCAGAAACAATAGAGTGCAAAGCAGTGGCAGGAGTGTCCAGCAGGGGTTCTTCCTGGAGGCCTTTACTGTCGACATAACTTCTCCCCTGCGTCCATACTTACCTTTTGTCGACAGAACTCTGTCGATAAAGGAGTTATTCCTTGTAGAATGAGGTGTACATCTGTCGACAAAACTGCTGAGTTCTGTCGATGTTATATTGACAGAACTCAGTGGCAGTGTAGACGCAGGTATAGTTTTGTTGACAAAACCCTGTAGTCAAGACACACCCTGAGTCTCCTTACCCCTGGGTTGTTTTCTCCTCTCCACACTCCTCCTCCACTCTCTCTCCTCCTCCTTCTGCCCTAGGGAAGGCTTTTAAAGAGGCCCTGTGGCAGCCTAATTCAACTCACCTGGCCCTTAATTAGTTTGCAGCTGCCCTATCTCAGATGCGCCTTTTCCCTTTTAACAGGCTTTTTACCTTTCCTGTCACAATAGACACTTACTATGTTAATGGTAATAAAGTTTACTGTTCTTTGAATATCTATGTCTGTCTTTACCTATTGTCTGACCTCCTCCTCCCCACCAAAATTTAAACAGATAAAAATTTAAAAATAAGTTTAAAATGAACATGAAGATGATCCATTGAAATTCTAAGAAAATCAAATTCTGTCAACATACTAGCCATCCATGGTAGGGATTGTATTGATAAAACTGTTTTGGTTTCAAAATAAAAACATACCCCTCTCTGAAATAACTATTCTGGTACAAAAATTATATATAGCCCAAGCCTTAAAGATACATTACAAAGGAAATATCATGCTTTGCCATAAGCCTTTACTTTATTTAATTAATTAAAAGGCCATTTTTGGTTGACCTCAGAGTTCAATCACACTGCCTGATGAACTTCATGAATTTGCGGTTGCTCCGGTATTTGTAAATGTTATTTGGGTTCCAGGTCAAATCCATCCATGCTATTATTATCCTTGGATCCAGAATGGTTGTAAAAAAGTTAAAGTACTTCCACCAGCTTGTAATCATCCATTGCCAGGTATTTTCGTCTTTCTGAGTTCTCTCTTGTTCTTTGAAGGCCAAATTTACCCTTTCCAGAGTCTCATGGAGTGCCTTTAATTTACACTTACGCTCAAACTTCTGCTGATGGTTAACAGTGTTCTCAGCCCTTAGTTGTACATTCATTAGCATGGCATTGGTATCTTCATCATAATCCAGTTGACATGCCAAGGTAAAGTCTTGGGCTGCTTCCTCCCACTGACCCAGGAGCATGTATGCTTGCCCTCTACACTTGTAAGGTTGTGATGAATTGGAGTTAAGCTCACAGGCTCTGTCACAGTCTCTAATGGCAGCACTGGGCTTCTGTAGTTTCAAAAAGACACTGGCTCGGTTCACATATGAGAGGTGGAAGTGAGGATTCAGCTTGATAGAGTCTGTGAATAAGTCAATAGCTTTCTGAAGATCACTTTCATCTAGAGCAGCAAAGGCCTGTTCCCTCTTTTCATTGGCCTGGCCTATCATCTCAGGTGTTATTTCCAGATGTTCATCTCCCATTTCTTGGGGACCATCCAGGGTTGGTTTGATAACACCAACATCACCAAATTCGGAGTCACTCTCCTCACTTTCTGCTTCTTCTGGTTGTTTCCCTTGCTCCTTGAATCTCTTCTCCTGAGAGGCATGTTTCTTTGAACATAATAAGGTATCTCCCATGCTCTCTACAGAGTCCCTCAGGAAACTCAATTGCTTAGCCCTCAAAAGAGTTAGATCCTGTTGGTAAAGATCCAGCAAGGCCTGAAGTTCAGTAATATTTTTTGGATCCATCGTGCCTTCACCAGAATAGAGCTGGGTAACACAGATTTTGCTGGGGCAGAGGAAAAAATATATAATATAAAACCTTTAGCAGTTGTTTTCTCTACTAACTCAATCCATGTGAACCATTGAGGAACTAACTAGACTTGCATGTTTCCTTCTGACTGTTGTTTTTATACTGTAGTTTGCAAACTCAGCTGTGGGTTTTTTTCAAGGTGTAATTATCTATTACAGCACTGGTTATGTCACAACATCTGATGTTATAAATTATGACACCATCTGAAACTAGAAAAAAAAAGATGTTTAGCTATTTATTCACCAGACATGCATTCACTGAACTACATATATTATAGGATAGCAGAATGGGAAACAATTGATCATTCCCCTATATTTTTATGTTATTGCTCTTACTGTAATTTTAGTCACCTTTTGTTAATATATATATAAATAACAAGATTCGTTTCATCCCTTTATTTTTTTTCAAGAACATGAGATCTTGAACTGCTATAGACAGGGTAATAAAACATTCATAGATAGTCATTTTGTGACTATAGATTTTTTTACATCTATAATCGCTTTATTATCACTACTGTAATAACAATAATACCAGATTTAAGGCACTATAGTCAGTCTCTATCACCATTTCCACTAAAGGCTCCTATCATTGTTTTTTTTTTTTTATTATTAGTTACCTCTGGATCAAAATACAGCAGATTGATTCTTGACCAAGGAACGAAGATTTTTCCTTAATTTTAAGTAATATCTTTCCAGTAATTTTTTTTAACTAACAGATCATTCTGACTTCAGATTCTTTATGCATTTTTCTTACCTCTAAATAGGTTAAAAAAAAAAGACAGTTTACAGTGGATAATTCAAAGTAAACTGTAACAGAGGAAAGAATAATTTTGGATAATAAAGGAAATTTTCAGTAGGAAATTTTATCCTCTTTAGAAAAACACAGTTTCTGACTACTGCTATTCAGATAATCAAGACTCCACTGTGAAATAGGCACCTATTTCGGATTCAGAACAGAAACCTCCTGATGTTTTCTAAAGATTGACTAGTGCTGCACACTTGCTTTTCAATAAATATTCCACTGATACAAATCATTGAAAAATTGAAATGTTACATAGTTAAATACACTATCCCTTAACTGCTCTTTTGAATGATTATACTTTATTTACAATGGCATTAGTGTGTAATTCAAGTAAGTAATAATCAGTCTTAAAATCAGTGTTTTCTAGATCATATTTATAAAGGAGAAGCCTGCCCTCCCATGTGAATCATATGGATCATCTCCCTTCCCTATAACATCCTTGTGGCTACCACAGCAATTGCGTGTACGGAAAAAGCAATTTTAGAAAGGTGTTTAATTTCTTTTTCAAATGTGATACAACAGTGACTGAAAACCAAGAAGAATCCAGAACCATGTGATCAGACTTTCCTCTACGAGCCAACAGGGAGTGATTTTTACACTGCTAGTAGTCATGAAACACATTCACTGCTGTTTTTAAAGCCTGACTTGTATTCAGAAAAGCTTGGAAGAGTTCACGATTCTCAAAATGCTCTGAAGATCTATCCTTGAGTCAATGGGCTCTCCTGGATGCTCTGTCTTTAAAAAAAAATTGCTCCACTGATTGAGGTTTTTAAATATGGACAGAGAAGCTTTTGATTTTGAAATTAAGGCTCCTCCAAAGAGCAGGTGAATGAGAGAGCATACCATTGTCTGTGTTGGACTATCAATCAGTAGTGTGTGATAATAAAAGATAAATGAGGCTAAGACTCATCTATTTTAATTACCTCTTTTATTTTCTTAACAAAACATCTTGACACAGATGGCTCTCTTCCCTTCAACAGCTTAATGGAAACAACTACATGGGAAGGAGGGACATCGCTGAGTTTTTAGACCAAGCTTGCCTGGAGTGAAAGTGGAGGGGCGTTTGGCAAGGAGCTGACGAAGATACGCCCATGAGCTAGAGGCTTTGGGTATATTGAAGACAGCAAAGGTGAAGAAGGGAGCAGTGCGGATGGAGGCTGCACTCATTTTCAGAAGGTAAATGAAGTAAAGGAGTTTTCTGGGATGCACAGAAGCACCACAGATATGTTAGCTGACATTCTTTGGAAGATGAAAAATAGATTGTATGTGTGCCTGCAGAGACAGGGAGCCCAGAATGTACTGTTGAAGAAGATGGTGTACCTAAATATCACCTCAGCCTAAACATCTTTTTTTTTTTGAGTACCATCCACTATAGTTAAATATATTTCACTAAATTAGTCTATGCTCTCTGCAACCTGAAGCAGAGAAACTGTATTACTAGAAGTTAGGATTATATACGGACACTTCCATGCCCTCACCTATGAGTGTGCTTTGCCCGATCATTTTTAACCAAGACCATTCTCAAATGCAGTTCAGTCATACCCTTTAGGATAATTTTTTAGTCAGACAGTGAATCTCTTCAAGATGAGATTTTCTGCCTAGAGCCTCATGTTAGCACTAGTCCAATATATCCGATAAAAAAATTAGAAAAGGACCAGGCCTCCTCCCACTTGTTTATAATGTTATATCTTGTTCATTTCAGAATGATTTCATTTTTAAGGTCTGTCCATGGCATGACTGCTTACGTGAGGTATCTGGAGACTCTCAAAGAAATCAACTTGCATTCTTGTTTCCTCAGTTAATATTGAGTGAGTCCAGGTTTCCATTCAGCATTATGAAGGGTACTCCCCAAATTCAAGCAGATCTGCACTTTCACTATGCAGAATCCCTTAGTATCATGACTCCAAAAGGCAGCAGTCCATCAGAGCACATAATCATGAGTAAAATGTTAAGCACCCTAACTGAAGCCAATGAGGGGACTCTCGGAGTTAAAGAAACATTATGTGCTTAAAATGCTGTGCTAGCAGAGTGCCAGAAGACACAAATATACAATTCAATGAGAGCACTTCTGCTACTGCATTTTATTATGAGCAAGTTCAAGGGCAGAGTTACACAGAAGTGTTTGCTGGAATCCTGTGTTCACTGGCTTTTTATAATATAGGCATAATTGTAAATAGGACTGTAATTAAATATTACTATTAAGTTCATCGTTACAAAATCAAGCCACCCGAGAGTCTATTCTCCTTGGAAGTCAATTGGCAAGTCTCTAATGTTTGTGTCAACTTTTTTGCTTTTTTTGGTAATTCCTTTTAAATCCTCACCTGCACACTTCCTTTTCCCAGGAAGGTATGAATAAAAGGCAATTTGAACTCCTTTCCAGCCATCCTTATTTGTTCATGTAAAGAGTATCATAAAGTGTTAACATATTCAAACTTAGATGAAACATCTTAAATATTCAACTCATATCTTCATGAGTTTCATCCTTGGCTCCCATTTACCTGCCAATAGTTTCACCAGTTTTATTATAATATGGAGCATTAAAATTCATTGTCTTGTACATTCAGTTGCTATTTCACATGATTGCTCTCCCACACAGAAACCCATTTGAAGGTGAAGATACTGTGGTCTTGTAACAGTGCATGTTTAAGGGAATGAGGGTTACTTTTCTATTTTCCCATAGCAGGATTTTCTTGTGGCTCACAGAAAGGCACATGTGGGATGCCTCATTACAAATAAAACTGAAGCAAATCCCAATCAAGAAAGGAAATGCACATATCACATCACAGATGGTGGTTTTAATTGGAATAAGAAGTCATTTCTGGTTGACAATGATCAGTCCTGTTTTTCAGGTAAACTTAACTTTTGTATGTCACAGTATTTGTAAATGTTTTCTGGGTTCCAGACCACATCCAAAAAAGTGATCAGAACTCCTGGATCTAGTGAGGTTATAAAAAATTTCAGCTGTCTGTGAGTTTTTCTAACCATGTCCTGCCAGTAATTTTCCCCACTCTGGATTCTTTCTTTCTCCTCCAAGGCCAGTTTCACCCTTTCCAGCCTTTCCTGTATCTCCCTTACTGCACATTTTTGCTCATACTCTGCCTGATGTGCAGCAATCTTCCCAGCCCTTAGCACCTCTTTTAGCCTGGTATAAGTGTTTTCATCATAATCCAGTTGACATGCCAAGGTAAAGTCCTGAGCTGCCTCTTCCCAGCATCCCAGGAGCATGTGTGCTTGCCCTCTCCACTTGTAAGACTGTGCTGAATTGGGGTTAAGCTCACAGGCTCTGTCACAGTCTCTAATGGCAGCATTTGGCTTCTGTAGTTTCAAAAAGACATTGGCTCGGTTCACATATGAGAGGTGGAAGTGAGGATTCAGCTTGATAGCATCTGTGAGCAAATCCATAGCTTTCTGAAGGTCACCTTCCTCTAGAGAGGAAAAGGCCTCTTTCCTTTTTCTGTTGGCATAGTCTATCAATTCATTTGTTACTATCAAATGTTCATCTCTCATTTCTTGGGAACCATCCAGATCTGGTTCAGCATCATCATCAATTTCCAAATCACTCTCCTTGATCTCTGCTGCCTCTGGTGACCCTTCCTCCTTAGCTTTCTTTTCTGCAAAGACATTGCATTGAAGAAATGATATGATATCTCCTATGATCTTCACATGGTTGTGCAGTAAACTTAGCTGCTTGGTGCTCTGGGGGGCTAGATCCTGCCTGTCTAGATGCATTAGGGCCTGCAGTTTATACACTCTTCTAAAATCCATGACATCCGGACCTGCACTCTATAGAAGATCTGGCAGGCTGCTGTTCTGCTTGTAAGCAAAGAGAGACAAATTAAATGACCAGCTCTTCAGACAAATAAATCACTATGGTGTTGCAATGGAACAGAATAAACTAGAGCTTTCCCACACTACTACAGATGCTGATGGTGATTAAAAAGTGGTGATTCCAACTCTGGGGGTTAATGATGTCATAATGCATGCAAGTTCTGATGATGTAATCCATTCTAATACAATATCCTAAAAGCCTAACTGTATTTATCATATTAATATTTTTGATATTTTTTCAAATGTTTTATATATAACTATATAAATTCCTGGGACTGAATACAATATAATACTACACAGATGCCACATGTACCTGCTTTACTATATAGTATGTTTCATGTTTTAACACTGGTACTTTATTATCTGTACAATTAAACTGGATTTCTTATATAAATAACATTATTATTGTCTAGTTCCCAAGATGTGGGGGGTTTTTTCTGGATTAAAAAGAATCTTATGTAATAGACCTTCAAACTTGCCTTGCTCTAGTGGGAAAATAAGATTGTCCTGCCTGTATTGTTGAGAGTGAAAAAGAGGAATTCCTGGTTCTCTCTTGCAGTTGGTGGTGGTGAAGAGGGTAAGAGAAGTGCACAACTCCCATTGACTTTTAAATAGAAGGCAGATTTAGTCTAATCCTGCAGCCCTCGCTCAGTTAAAATTCCTATTGTCTCAAGTGCATTTTGTTTAAGGTGTGAACATAATTAGGAATTATAGTTTAATCCAAAATAATTTATGTCATAGGCTACTGAGCTCTTCTCTGCAGTGACACAGTGAATATTGAGCAACTTTGAATCATGATCTATAATCCTCACTTGGTCTATCTGGTTAATAAGAAGAGGGAATTTTTATACAAATATCCACAAAAAACAAACAATCAGAAAAACACCCTGCACTGGGCCTGCATGTTTGTGCCAGATTAATTTATTTCTCTCTCAATCACAGCCTGGCACAGCTTTTTTATTTTGAGCCTGCATTGCTCCAAATTCCTGCTGTGGCCTTTCCCTTTCTCTGCCAGGCTGGTGGCCATCCTGTCATAGATGACAGTATTCCTCATAAGAGAACCAAAAATGTGCCACCATATGCCCACATCTTGAATACTGCATACAGATGTGGTTGCCTCATCTCAAAAAGACATATTGGCATTGGAAAAGATTCAGAAAAGGGCAACAGAAATGATTAGGGTTTAGAATGGGTCCCATATGAAGAGAGATTAAAAAGACTGGAACTTTTCAGTTTAAGAAAGAAGAGACTAAGGGGGGGATATGATAAAGGTCTATAAAATCATGACTGGTTAGAAAAAGTGAATAAGGAAAAGTTATTTACTTATTCCCACATTATAAGAATGAAGGATCACCAAATTATATTAATAGGCAGGGGGTTTAAAACAAACAAAAGGAAGCTTCTCTTCACTCAGTGAACCATCACCTGTGGAACTCCTTGCCAGAGGATAATATGAAGATTAGGACTGTAACAGGGTTCAAAAAAGAGCTAGATAGATTAAGTGAGGTTAGGTCCATCAATAGCTATTAGCCAGGATTGGTAGGAATGGTGTCCTTAGCCTCTATTTGTCTGGAAATGGATGGCAGGAGAGGGATCACGTAATGATTACCTCTTTTGTTCCCTTCGTCTGGGGCATCTGGTATTAGCCACTGTTAGCAGACAGGATATTGGGCTAGATGGAGCTTTGGGTCTTTTTGAACACCCAGTATGGCTGTTCTTATGTTCTACTCCTGGTCTGGAGTTACTGGAAGTTGGATTCATCCTATCACACCTTAATGAGGTCCAGGATCCTCCTAGAAGTAGAGGCTGGAGCTCTTCTTTGTCATTGGACAGTGGAGGTTATGGGAGCAGGAGTGCTGGCAGCCACTGGAGTATGGGAACACTGATGGTGCTCATGGTGTGGTGTGCTGTTTGCTCACACAGATGTCATGAAGCCAGCCACATGGGACAGGCCCGTCTCCAGTTCCTTGGGAGGAGGAGAGAAGTGGAGATGCCAGGAATGAAAAGAGAGGTCAGAGATGACAGCTGCAGGAAGCCTCTGGAGGCCAATTAGTTTGAATTCGCAGCACTGGAGCATCCACACTGTTATTTTGGACTTACAAGTTCAGAATTAGCATTATTCCTCATGACAAGCAGGAGAACAGAATTTGAATTTCATGGCCCCTTATTCTAGAATAACAGCCTTGATAGCGTGGATGCACTGCTTACAAATTCAAACTTGAGGCAACAGTTATTTCAGACTATGGTCCTACTGTAGACCTATGGTCCTACTGTAGATCAGGCTTTATAGCTAACCTAAATGCAAGGTCAATGGTTAATCTATAATATCTATAGAGGTGACTAAAGGATTTATAGAAGCACCTAAGTAATTAAGCTCCTAATCTAATACACTTGGAATTAGATTTAGTCTTCTACATGCCTAAGTCACTCCTGAAAATGAAACTTCAGCTCTCAAATCACTAAATCAGCATCAAGCCATTAAAAATGATGCCCCTTTATGGGGTCTCAAGTTGGGCACTCAAAACGTGAGGTATCCAAAATCACTAGTAATTACTGAAAACTTAGGACTTTGTTTCTGGTCTCCCAGTGACAGGAAAAATGATTAATGAAGACAAAGATATGTGAAAAGTCTATAATTTGCATTTTACAGATAATCCCATATGAATACAATTTCAGAAACACCTTTGAAATTATGGACTTGATAATGCCTTCTTTGTACACCCCAAACTGTAACTCTAATCAGCAGGGGTTTTAGATCCAGAAGAAATGCATATTTATCAACTAGATGATAGAGTAAGAAATTAGTATTACCAAATGGTATCTTCATTAGAGGAAGACTGGAAAAACAGTGGTAATCATGCATGACAGATCTATCGTAAGTGAAAAATGCAAATATGGACTAAAAAGTCTCCAGAGTTTTAAATGATCAATGAAGTGATAGTAGAATGAAAAGCAATGGGGGGGAAAAAACAGGATATACATCATCAAATACATTTACCCTACAGAAAATCATCATAGCTGTATAATTGCTATCAAGGCAAGATTATTTAAGCAAAAATATTGCTTTATTAAAGGAACAACTAATTGGCATCAGTACACAATGGAACATTTACAAATGGAAGTTTACAATAGCTCATTAGATTGAATGGAATTTAGTAATTCCTTAAACCTTCTAACACATGCTGTCAGGGCAAAGCCATTTGAGGAAAAAAAATTAACCCTATATGTGCTGATTGTTAGATGTGATCTCAAAGCAAACTTTTTTCTAAAATGTTTTAATCCTTTCTTTTAAGTTTTCATGGTCAGGCACATCTCAATTTTTGGTGATATTTAGCTGTATTTCTGGTCCAGTCAGAAACAAGAAACACTGACATGTTAGCTACCTTCTACTATGTGGTTCTTATAAGTTACTACTTAACTCTTGCAATTTTCAATTGGACAATTTTCGTATTTACAAATATCAGTCTTTTCTACAGGTGTCAATTGTTGTTATTTTTCCTGGGCTGTGAAGAGTTTGAAATCTGTTTATTGGATGGTGCAACATTTAATCAAGTCCGAAACTTTCCTCTCTCATTCTCATAAGGAACTTTACTTTATGCTAATGGGCGTGATCGTGTGATCATTTTTATACACAAATGCTAGAAGTCTAAATACTACGATAGGTTTATGACAGGTAGACTTGCCCCCCATGCGGGATGCCATCTGATATGGTGGGGTCCAACTGAGCACACCTGTTTTACTAGCTTTGGCTTCCTTACCCTGTCTTTAATGGCTTTCACCCTCAAGCCTTCTCTAGCACGCATATGGGTAAGGCCACACCCAGCTTCAGACATAGACTAAAATTAGCTCTATGTGAGAACGTTCAGTTCAAGGTTTTATCTAGCACTGATGTGCACATCTCCTTTGGGGTGTAAACCCAAAATAATATTGTTTTGAGCTGTATAGAGTGATCTGCACAGCACAAGCTCATAAAAATTACCCTCTCCCTCAAGGTGGAGAGAGACTTGCATAGTTTTTTGCCTCCCTCTTCCAGATATGTGAAGGGGTTAATTGCAGAAGAACTCTGTACATGTGAAGTGTAGGGGTGGTGAGGCCTGCATTCTCCCACCTTTCCCATTTCCCCCCCTCTCCTCTTCCCTACTACAAATGAGCCAGAAGCAAGCCTCTAGGAACATACGCCATTGTAGCAAGAATGAATTGTAGATAAGGGTGGGCACATAACAATCCTGTTTACCCAAATGTACTGATCATATAAACAAAGTCAAAGGACAAGCAGTACAGCTGAGCCACACTGTAACAAGTAATGAGTAAACCCCAGAAATTTCCAAACTGCCACAAACAAGGTAGAGACACTGTATTTAAAGCTGCACCAGAGCACAGCAATTTGAACCTCACCGATGTGCTTTGGTACCAGCGCCTCAGAAGCTTAGTCTCCCACTTCATCTGCAGCTGAAACGGGGTTCCCGGCTTGCAGAAGGGATGTAAGAACACCACTTTTCTTATCATGTTGTTCTTTTAGTTAAGGGGCGCAGCTGATAGCTGTCAGAAAATAAACTGCTTCTGTTTGATAGATACCTGTGTAGCATGTCTTTGTACTTTGAGAACCCAGTGTCGGACCTTAGACTTACTCTTGCTGGTACAAACTTGGTTTTGGAATAAACAAAATAAGTGTATTAACTACATAAGGTAAACTTTAAGTAATTAGAAGGGATAGCAAACAGAACAAAGCAAAGTATGGAGCAAATAAAACAAAACACACAAACTAAGTTTAATACACTAAAGAAATAGGTTAAATAATAATTTCACACCCTAAATATTGTTTTAGTCAGGCTACATAGTTTCTGCAGCTCACAGATACACTTATTTCTCTTCAAAGTTTAGATTCCCCTCTCTCAGCTTTGATTCAGCTCCATGCTCTGGGTGTCCCTAGTCTCTGATTGAGGTCAATGGGAGTTTTGTCCACTATGAACACCAACATAAGGCTCTGAAGTAAGTTGCTCAATTGAGGCACTTAAAGCAAAAATAAATTACAACATAAATATTTGTTCTGAGCCCACAAATTCATATATCCTTCCTTCTCCAACTGGTCATATGTAAACAGGTAAGGAAAAGAATGGGGAAAAGATTTGCAACTCAATCCATGCTCTTCTGCTCTTCAAACTTCTTTGATGCTCACAAATGAAATGAAATGAATTCTTGAGGGATTCACTTCATATTTTGACCTCTTTTGACTCTCCTTTCTATGCTCAAGAAAAGAAAAAGCACTCATTGGAAAATGTTCTCCAGGGTCTGCATTCATATGTCGCTTTTTCCTCCTCCTCTCTCAAGACCCATTCTTCCAAACGCATTCATGTGGGTAATCTTATGATTCCATTGGAACCAAACATTGCTAAGGATATATGCATGAGTGTCTGCAGCATAAGTCCTCTTTGATGCTTAAACAGTTACTTTGAAAGTTCCCATTTAGTATTTTCATCCTTTATATTTCTTTGTATCTGATGGCTAATAATTGACTAATACAACAATAAAGAGGAAAAAAAAGAACCACTGGAAGTGAATTGGTTCTGAATGTTACCTTCAGTCCCAATCCAATAGATGTTACCTTTGGAGTTATGGAGCTCTCAGCTAAGAGTTGAAGGCTTTTAGGCCCAAAACCTCAAAAGTATTTAGGTTGCTTTCAGTGGGAGACTTCAATAGGAGATAATCACTTAAATACTTTTTGAGGATCTGGTCCTTAATGCCTCATGAGAAATGCTATTACATATGTAAGGGCAACATGTCTTTTGTGCCTGAAATATTTTCTGATGCCTAATGTTTCAGTGAATGCTTTTCAATACATTATTTTAGCTTCCTTTTGTAACATAAGAACATATGGAAATAGGTAAGACTTTATTTGGAGATGGTGTGGATGGGGAATAATATCTTGTTTTAAATGTTAAGGTCATTCTATATGTCCCCTGCAATGTACTCACAAAACAGAATATGCAAGAAGTCAGGGGTTTTGTCTTTTTAGTATACTAGCGATTGTGCTATTTATTTATAATTCATGCATGTATTACAGTGTGTAGCATTCAAATGGATAGCACAAGAATCTATTCAAAGAAAATGCTGTCCCCAAAAGTAATTAAATAAATTTCAACTAATGGGCATCTTATATTCTTCTTAGTAATAATATGAACTGAACATACTCATTGGAAACAAGCAGTTTATAATGCATCTATAATTTACTAGCCATACTGTTCTTTGAGTATGGGCAGGGGAGGGGAGGAATCCAATAATAATCCAGGAAGAAAACATTTACCTCCACTATAACTGAATAATCACCACAAATCAAGGCTTATGAAAATGAAATGCAGTCCAATTTATTGTTCATAGGGGTCTTTAATTTCCCTGAAAATAATGTGTTTTTTGCAATTCAATACTTCACTCTTATGGGAATAATTTAAACAGTGTGGAATGAGAAATGATGTTCCATATTTTGAAATGAAATTGCTAAGAATACACTAACAAAATAACTGAAGGCTTGAGAAAAAAACATTAAAATGTAGAGAGAAAAAAAGAAACTTTTAAAATGTTTTGCAGAAAAATGATTAGCTGGAGATGGTTCCCCAAAATCCTTGACGTCTAAAAGTCAGAAGCTTCTTTCAATCTGTGGTGTGAATCCTATGAATATACATCAGATTTTGTATTTACAGGATGGGCAGCAAGGATGTAATAATGGGGAGTATATGTTGAAATTATGTCTCTGGTCACAAGTGACAATATGCTTTTTGTGTTTATCTTAACTGGAGTTCAGTGAACAAGCAGATGGCACACCAGAGACAGAACCCAAATTTATTTCAGTAGGTGAATGTGCAGTTTCTATTTTTAGTTCCCTTTATTTATGTTTGTATTTGCACTATTTTCTTCCTGTTAAGATCAGAACCTGAAGTGCCAGAAACTATGACTTTGTAAGATTCTCATTTTGGATGCTTATTTAAGAATTTTTGACTGGCTCTCCAAATAGAACCAAACCTTTAAAGGTTCACCCAAGTGGATTATAATTTAGTTTTTGCATATTTCTGTCCAAGTGAGACCCAGAATTGTGCATATCTTGTTTAAATTTGTACTCCTAGACATAACTATGGGGAAGTGGAACAATATATAGTACCTGACGATATTTAGTTCCAGGAGGTCAAGAAAATGCTGGGTTTTTTTGTCTTTCAAAAAAGTAAATGTTTCTTAAACTTTAAAAAATAACAACGTGACAAAATCTAAAGTCATAGTGCTGAAACCAGGAGTGGGCAAAAGGGCCTCCACAGGCCAAGTGGGTTGATCCAACCTGTAGAGGCCCTGCCTCTCTCCCACTCCCAGACCAATTAGGGGCTGGGGGAAGCACACAAAGTTTCCTCCACCCTGCCAGGGAAGTGCCATGGGAGGAGACTTCACACGCTCCTCCACTCCCAAACCCTGATTGGCCTGGGGGTGGAGGAGTGTGCGAAGTGGCCCCTGGCAAAAAATTATTGCCCACCCCAGCAGACACCTTCCTCTTCCTACAGCTAATTCTTTATGGGTTGTGTCCTGTGAGTGCACCAAGTTCAACCCACATGGGCTCAGTTGTGGAATCCTGCCTAAGGAAACATGGGATTTCACCTTTAAGGATTTTGTTCATAGTTATACCTTTACATTATTCCATGAAAGTGCATGCTTTCATTCCTAGTTTAGAAAAATCTGTCCATATTCCACAGAAATTTGTGAATTTAGCTCTAGCCCACATCTAGGTGCCTATAAAGTAAATGGGAGTTTTGCCATCAGTTTCAATAGGATCAGAATTTGGATCTCTCTAAGCATTCATATATAAAGTAATTTTCCAGCAACAATATCATTGTCATGAAAAATATGTCACTTCATATACATGAGTTAAGTATTCTGCTGTTTTCAGTGGTATGAATTTGGCGAGTGGAGAGGGAGACGTTTGTTTTGGTTTTTGCACAGCTGTGCTTGACAATTCAGTTTTATACCCCAAATTAAAAAAAATTAAGTAGTATGATTAAGGTTGCCAGCTGTATACAGCTGGGATAATTTACAATTATTTAGGAAAGTTTGTCTTTTCATTTCTACTGTCATAGAATCATAGAACATAAGAACTGAAAGGGACCTTGAGAGATCATCAAATGCAGTCCCCAGCCCTCATGACAGGAGCAAGCACCATCTAGATCATCTCTGATAGATGTCTATCTAACCTGCTCTTAAACATCTCCAGTGATGGAGATTTCACAACCTCCCTAGGCAATTTATTCCAGTGTTTAACTACCCTGACAGTTAGGAAGTTTTTCCTAACATCTAACCTAAACCTCCCTTGCTGCAATTTAAGCCCAGTGCTTCTTATCCTATTTTCAGAGCCCAAGGAGAACAATTCCCCACCCCCTCCTTGTAACACTGTTTTAGATACTTGAAAACTGCTATTGTGTCCCCTCTCAGTGGCACCCTCTGTATATCTTTCTGTTTCTCTCTCTTAATATAGTTTTGCCAGATAGTTTTGGTTATTATTCACAAGGAATTTAAAACTGGTAGATACACTTATTTCCATTACATAATAGAATTTATGAGGAACACAGGATGTGAATAAAAGTTCTGATTCATGCTGACAAAAGAAAGGGAAACATAAGGCAAATTACCTGTTCTGGAAGCAAGACAAGATTAAATGAAGTTTTGCAAGGCTTCTTTTCCTTCTCTTATACGTAGTTGGCAGTGTCATTATCATCTCAAATATCTCCTGTTTGCCCTTTGCTTGCAAATCATGTTTTCCCTCTGAAATAATATACTCATAAATGGAACAACTGGCTGAATGTGAATTATTCTCACAAGTCTACTAACACAGTGATGTTAATTTCATGAGGTAAAGTTCTGATTTTGCTCAGGAACATACAACTTTCAGATGTGAAAGCTTTCTTTTGCTTTCAGTTCATTGTTTTTGCATTTGATAGAAAGAAGGCAGAAGACTGAATAAATCAGAATGGATATGCAGCTTTAAGATACACATACTGAGCAATTGTCAACTGGAACAGATAATTGTTTACATGACTGAATGACTACAGCATATCATAAGGACTCCTTCCCCTTGTATTATCTTGCTCATTTCATGGAGCTTGTTTGTTCTCCACTGGAATTAACTTTGAAATCACAGAGCATGATTCAAAAGAACAAAGTAATTGTGGAACCCTGGTTGGGTTCACATGTTTGTTTTTTTTAAAGAATATGTGGGGAGGGGTATACAGTCTATTGAAGAGAAACACATTAACTCTAATAACAAACACCTGCAGATGGATGTTTTAAAGTGTTCAGCATGGGCTCCATAGGATTCAAGTTAGGCCACTGCTCATTGGTTTTGAAACATTACCTGTGGTGCATTAAGGTACATTTAAAAAAGTTTTCAGAGGGCAGCTTAGAAAGTAAAAAATCTAGAAATCTGATGTTTCTGAAAATGGAAGTAACAATATTATTGAAAATATCTATAAATGTATTATGCTATTAAATACAATAGGGTTTTTTTTATAAATGTGCTTCATTTTTACTATTAATGAACAAAGTTAAAAAGTTTGAAGTTTGGTCTGGAAAAGCAGACAAGAACTGAGATGTAGATCCAAAGTTTCTCCTGACTCTAGGATCATAGTAGTCACAGAACCAAAAACCTAAAGTTCTACAGTCTGGAAAAATAGGTTAGAAATCCCCAAAGAACTAAAGATCATCATATTTCTAAGATTTCTCACATAAGGGAAAATCATGAGGCCACCTCTTGTTATATCAACACCTCTAGAAATTTCAGGAAATAACATAAAAACAAAAAAAAGGTATTTGAAAAATTCAAAAGCTTCTCAAAGTTTGATGCAAGTTCCATTCCAGAAACTGAGAGGTTTTGGAGGAGACCCATTTTATTTATTTAATATAATTACTAATTCCTAACCTCTAAACATGAAGCCCTGATAGTGAAGGCTAACATTTTCAGAAAATAAAAAGTGGATGGAATTAGTTTGTCATTGTTTTAGATGGAACTCACACATCCAATCACACATGAAGAGCTGTACTTCCCCTTTGTGACACTAGCATTTTGATAAATTCCTTATGGCTTATATTGAGCTTACTGTTGATTGCATGAACATGAGTTCCAAAAGAGCCTAATAATTAGAAAAAATATTCTGAATTCAATTAAAATACAATAGGATATCACAAGGAGATAACCATTGACTTTAATAATTGACTCAGAGATAAGTGCTGCAGAAGGTCTCTAAACTAGGGATAATTATCTTCTCACTGCTGGAATTACATCTATAATTTCTTCACTGAAATGCACAAGAAATTCCTCTGAGGTTCCACTGATTTTTAGGACATATTTATTAGTGAATTCTGACACATAAATCAGTAACTTTTTTGTTTCACTTCAGCTGTATTTTGTGTTCCATTGTGTGCATACCAAAATATTATGGCCTTATCTGTATACAGTTCTTAAAGCATAATCTCTACCTGTGAGTAAAAGGCAGTTAATTGATGGTGCTAATTTAGGACAAGTGTTTATTCCTGAAATCACCCAGCCAAAAGGCAAAAAAAAAAAAAAAATTTAAATTTAAAATGATTGTTTCCAAGTCTAACAAGAACATGGGGATAAATTTCACAAGCCAAATATTCAGTACATTAAATAATTATTATCTACAAAGAACTAAAGATCATCATATTTCTAAGACTGGGGATCATCTAGTTTGTAAGCATTGAAATACAAGTTGTACTAGAAGTTTTTACATAAATGAAAACATTCACAAAATTAGATTCTCAACTTTTGAAATTCACATTTTTATTCAAATTGTTGTAAAAACTATTTTGTTGAAAAAATCCTGCTTTTGGTGCAAAACAAAAAAATCAGTCAATTTCAAAGTCTGTGTAATAAAAACACTCAAATTTCTGACATTTTTCAGCTTTTGTTTTTCTAAGATCACAACCAACTCCTATAGCTTTTTCAACATTTAAGCAAGTGTCATTTTTCTATTGTTTTACCAGGGTCAGAAATGAGAGACTATTGCACACGCTTTTTATGAGGATATTGGAGCCTTCCCAAACATAGGGTGCTGTTTCTGGAAGAAGAACTGCTGACTTGAGATGGGTCCTCCTGACCACGAAAGGAAAGAACATTTTTGTGCACAGAATCATCCACAGGGGGACGAGGGATTTAAACTAGGTTCAAAGAGGGGCAGACAAGTAAAGCCCACAGTTAAGCATAAAAGACTTGTGACTTGTGACCACAGGTAAGCATAAAAGTATGGTAACCTTAACAAGGGGCTAGATGTTGGATGGGCATGGAAAATTACATTAGGCACGAGAGTGAAAACAGTGCAGGAATCTCTTCACCATTTTAAATCTCTATACAAAATGCACAAAGCATCATGAATAAACAGAAAGAACTGGAAGTATTAGTACTTAAGCTAAATTATGATAATTGGAGTCACAGAGACTTTCTGGGATAAATCTGATGATTGAAATATTGGTATAGAGTGGTATAGCTTGTTCAGGAAGGACTGTCAGCATAAAAAGGGAAGAGGTGTTGTTTTATACATCCGGACTATGTACACTTGTTCTGCGGTCAATAAGGAGGTAAGAAGTGGACCAATTGAAAGTCTCCAGGTAAAAGATAAAAGGGCTTAAATAATAGGGGTAATGTCATGGTAGAGGTTTACTACAGACAACCAAATCAGGAAGAAGAGGTGGATGAGTCCTCTCTTGATCAAGTCAATATCCCAAACACAAGACATGGTAGTTATGATGCACTATGCCTACACTGCGAGCCACTGGAAAAGTACTATAGCGAAACACAAAATCAGGAATACACTGGGCACAAGTCTTTGCTTCAGAAAATGGAGGAAATAACCAGAGAACAGTCATCATAGACTTATTCCAATCAACGGGCAGGAATTGATAGTGAACCTGAAGGTGGAAAGCAATTTGTGGAAAGTAATCATGAAATGATAGATTTCTTGATTCTAAGAAAAAGGAAAAAGTGTGATCCGTAGCATAAGCACAATGATTTTTTTTAAAGCAGATTTTTCACAAATTTAGTAGGTAAAGTCATAGGGAAAGAAAATCTAAGGAAAAATGGAGCTTAGGAAAGCTGGAAGAATATAATATTGAAGGCACAACGGCAAACTACTTTTCTGCAAAAAAAAAGGTAAGACAAATATTTGAAGGCCAATATGACTCCATCAGGAGCTCTTTAATTAACTAAATTTCAAAAAGGAGTCCTACAAAGAGTGAAAACACAGATAAATTGTAAAGGAGAAGTATAAAATAATAGCACAGGAAGGTGGAGACAAAATAAGTTAGATGTAGCAAGGAATATTGAAGACAGAAAGGTTATTAAATAGATTAGAGGTAGAGAAAGATGGAGAAAAGTGTAAGTCCTCAGCTTCATGGGGGGAAAAAGAGTTAACTGATGATATCAAGAAAGCTGAAATGACCAAAGTCTGTTGCTCAGTCTTCAAAATGGCCTGATATTCTGCACAATTAATACTAACAATGAAGGGGGAAGGAATAAGGAAAAGAACAGGTTAAAGAATGTAACATTTCTGCCATGTGGAGTAAGCAGCATCTAGTTTCAATATCTGGAGGTCCTTCTCCATCCATCCAACACAGGACTAGCTTGAGCCCCCACCCAGTAACCTAGACAATTCACATACCATCCCTGGGGGCCTCTGAGAGGCAATGCTTCCCCACTTGCAAACACAGAGACTGATCATAGAAAAGAGACTTTTAATTAATGGGAAGGATGTAACTTGGCATTAATTTGGCGAAATACCACAAGCAGAGTTCATACACAGAACCATGAGCAAAATCCCCCCTCCCAAGTGGGTTGGGTACATCAATGCTTATTAGCCAGGATGGGTAGGGGTGGTGTCCCTAGCCCAATTTGTCAGAGGCTGGAAATGAGAAGAAGGAACACTTGATGATTACCTGTTCTGTTCACTCCCTCTGGGGCACCTGACATTGGCCACTGTCAGCAGACAGGATATTGGGCTAGAAGGACCTTTGCTCTGACTCAGTATGGACATTCTTATGTCCTTAAGTAGGCTGGGGAATGTCCTTTTTATTTCAGGTTCTTTAAGTCCAGCAGTCTGAAAGTCCCCTTCACATGCCCAACCCATCTCTGCACCTCACTCACAGTGGCTATCCTGAGTCAGGGCAGACCAAGAATTCAGAGGTGAATCCACAGAGTCCACCGTCCATCCTGAGTGGGGGGAGGTAAAGAATGATGGTCTCTCTTATGGTCACTCACCATCCAGCTGCTCGCTGCTCTCAGCTGTCATCCTGCTGGCTACTCACTATGCCTCTCTGGTGCTACCCTGCTGGCTGATTTTCCTGCCATTGCCACTCTTATGGTTGCTTGTTGCATGTCTCTGCCCCTACCCTGCTGTGTCTCAGTCACTGTTTTCTGCCATCTACTTCTTGGCTGTGACTTGTACCCATTAGTATCAAATGATTTCAGTTTTCAGTGATTTCAACTCTTAACAAGCAGAGTAGAAGAAACACGATCTGGAATAGGCTTCCAAAAGTGGCTATGGAATCCCATCCCTGGCCATTTTAAATAATTGTCTACATTTACTTGATCTTACATCAGCACATGTGGCTGGACTTAGCTAATTCTCAAGGTATTTTCAGTCCTACTTTTCTATTATTCTATAAGTTATTGCTACATTATACTGCAATCTAACAAGAAAAAATGCAATAGGAAGTCTCGTGAAGTTCTTACTAGTGAGATTTCCAATTCAGTTTATAGACCAAATAGAAATTTGGTGAAATACTGGATGAAGATCAGACCTTTGAGGTTCTTCTTCACACTGGGAAAATACTAGACATTTGGAAATTTGGTTCCTATAAACATTCACAAGTACTGAACCTACATAGCTCACAAGATCACTCTTTCCTAAAAGATATTGGATGCTTAATTGTTTGAGATCGTGCTAAAAAAAGCTATAAAAACTCTTTTTTTGTGGTATTCTGTTCCTTATTCATGTGTGTCAAATTTTTCATTCCCTCCACTGAGTAAAATATTGAAATGAGAGGGAATGGGAATTGTAGACAGGGTGAAATGTCAGCCCCATTGAAATTAGTCTGAGTGTTGTGATTTTTCTGTCAGCGTTTTATAAAAAGTAGACAAAATAAAATTAATCAGTCTGTTTCTATCCTCAGGTACTGCTTATAGTGACTGATATCTTCAGCGATCCAGATTCTTCACGACTTTCAAATAGATTTCCTGTATTATTTTAAACCAATGAACTACAAACTTTACACATTTTAAAGACAACATAAATATGATGTAAACTCATAATATGCACTATATAACACAAGTTCTAACTAATATTGTGAATCCAAGTTGTAGTATAATCATAACAGCTGCCTTTGTTAATTATCAAAAACATTAACTATGAAACTCATCCTTAAAATACTTTACATAATTAAAAAATTAAAACCACAAACAGATTGTCTCTTTTCCCCCAAATTTAAATTTGATTCAGTATTTTAGACGATACCAGAAGAGAATTGATCTAAAGTACTGAACCATCTATGCTGCTAAATCTATGCACAATAGAATGTATTAAAGATAAAATTTCATTTATGGCATAACTTTCAATTGCCTTGTTTTCATGGGATTATTTATGTTAATCTTCCTCACCTCTCCAAAAACATGTGCAACTCCCTTTAATGCATATAAGAAAAGCATGCTTATTAAGAGAGTGAATATAGTAGTGTTAATTTATATGTGCAAATATATTATAAAAGCTGAGAAACAAAAGTCCCACCAATGGCCTCTGCAGTGCTTGCTTTGCATATTTCAAGTTTTAAAATATTTTACCTTTAGTGCCAACAAATCTTTCGTTTGTCAGGCAAATGAGAATTTGCATGAGCAGCAATCCCTCAGATGATTGCACAATGATTTAGGATGGTATTTTCGTAGGATCCTGAATGACAAAGAAGCACAAATCCCACTGACTTTCAAAAGGAGGTCTGCTCCTTAAGTATTGACACTCTAGTAACCATTTAAGAAAATGACTTAGTGGCTACTAGTATGTCAAATTGCTGTTAGTCTAGGGTTGCTCTTCTGGCTTTCCCATTACATAGAGTGTCATTGTGTGCAAAATCTGTAACCTTTGTGTCTCAGTTTACCCATGATTCCAGTTTTCAGAATACTGTACCTTCTGTGGATAGTGTTGTAAAGATTATTAAAGAATTCAAAGGTTAGTTGAAATGTTCAGATGAAGGTGGCATACAATTATATTTATTAACATTTTCACTTTTAATATACATTTTTAATATGTTATGGGAGTGTGCAACATTTTGCATTTACACCCATTGTGGACTTAACTCTTAATTTTACCTCAATTTTGCTTCTGTACAGCATTGTCATAAAAATATAGGCCATATTCATTGGCCAAAATGATCTTTCTGAATGTACTCCCCACAATATGATTCCAGAATCCAAAACATAGGTTCCTCTGCAGTTAACCAAATACACAACTCAAATTATGTAGCTGAAAGTAACCATAAGCAATCACGACAGTATTAGTCTATGTGTTTCTCTGAGTGGTCTGGGTATGTTAAGATCATAATATTTTCTTTCTCCTCATTTCCTGCAGTAGTAAGATCACAGAGTTCAGCTGGTATTCTCTTGTAACTCAATAGGTAAGAGATCAGCATTTTATATGTAATTTGCCCTGGATTTCATAAAAGCTGAAATCCGCTGCCTGAAAGCAAACATGCACAACTGTCCACAATGTTTTATTTTTTATTAAAAATGTATTCTCGGTTTTCAAGGAATTTAGTGTTCATGAACAATACTGCATTGCTAGCATCAGCAATTGAAACATTATGCATATGAAGCTATGTGTTTTCCAATACTATTCTCTAAGTCCCCAGTTCAGGAAAGCACTTGAGCACAGGCTTAAAGTGAAGTATTTTAAAGTTAAGTATATGCTTGAATACTCTCCTGCACTGAAGTATTTATATCTACAAACAGATTATTTTTTCTTTTCCTTTCCCATCTCTCCCTTTCACTTCAATTGAAACAAAGTTATGTTATTGTTTAGCACTTAAAAAAACCCTACTCTAAGGGTGCGTCTACGCTTAACTTGAAATAAGCTATGCAAACTGAGCTATGTCAATTGCATAGCTTATTTCGAAATAGGAAGCATTTACACAGCACTTATTTTGAAATAGAGCACTCTTCTTCTGACTTCCCTTACTCCTCATACAATGAGGGTAACAGGAGTTGGAGTAAGAATTCTTCCAGCTTGACAGTATTTTGACACTGTTTCGAAATAACCGCCTGCTGTGTAGACGCAGACTAAGTTATTTCAGAATAGCGCTAGTTATTTCAAAATAGTGTTGCAGTGGAGACATACTCTAAATGTTCTCTATTTTGTCAGGCCTGTTGATCTCTTTGTGTTTTCTTCCTTCTACTTTTGTAATTTCTAGGTTTTTTTTCAGGCCTTCCAAGAGCCAGGAATCAGAGTAGCTTTCTTTCATCATATTAATTCGTAAAGCACACTGGAGAATACCAGAGAAATATAAACACTATTATAATTCATAGATTCTAAGGCCAGAATGGACCACTGTGATCATCTAGGGGCAATTGAATAGGAATTTAAACAAAACACTTGCGAAATAGTTCTTGTAGAACTTGTCAATGAACACAGGGTGAAGAAAATAGAGGGAAAAATTTATTCAAAATGTGCTTAAAGAACACTGTTCTTCTAGACTAAAAAAAATCTTAGAGTGAGAGTACACTGTTATAATTACACCTATGGCTGGCTTATGTCAGCTGACTTGTTTACACTGCAATTTTACACCCCAAAAGCACATTCAGGCTTGGGCTGGAGCCATGGCAATGGGACTCCACAAAAGGAGCAAGGAATTTGATAGCCCCAAAATATAATGGCTCCATAGCCCAAGGCCCATAAGCCTGAGTCCTAGCATTGACCAGCTGCGGGTGTTTCATTGCAGCATAAGATATTTATTGTGCACTGTGCTGAATGTTACATTAGCTGACACATTAGCACTTTCAGTTAATGACAGTTAGTGTATTTTAAATTCATTGCCAAGAGACAACTTGTGATTTTTTGTCATGAAACTTCAGCAGCTGTATTTTAATAGGGGATTTAATGAGTAGATAAAACTTATACCAATGGGAGTGTTTGAGGGAGAAGTACTAATAAAAATCTTTTTCATGTTCTGTCAGATAATGTGATGGGGGTAGTGATTTACTTATAGACTCCAAGGCCAGAAGGGACCATTGTGATCATCTGGTCTGATCTCCTGCATAGCCTGGGCCATAGAACTTGCCCCCAGATAATTCCTAGAGCAGATCTTTTAGAGAAAAAAATCCAATCCCAATTTAAAATGGTCAGTGGTAGAGAATTCACCTCCAAAGGTTAATTACCCTCACTGTTAAAAATTCATGCTATATTTCCAGTCAGAATTTGTCTAGATTCAACTTCCAGCTAGTGGATTGTATTATACCTTTCTCTGTTAGACTGAAGAGACCAGTTTTAAATATTTATTTCCATGTAGACATGTACATACTAATCAAGTCATTCCTTTAGCTTCTCTTTGTTAAATTAGATAGATTGTGCTCTTTGAGGCTTTCACTATAAGGCATGCTTTCTAATCCCTTAATCACTCTGGGTGTGTCTACACAGCAGGGCTTAACTCGAAATAAGCTACACAAATTGAGCTACATCAATTGTGTATCTTATTTCAAAATAGCTTATTTCAAATTTGGGAGCATCTACACAGCACTTATTTTGAAATAGAGTACTCTTCCTCCAACTTCCTTTATTCCTCATACAATGAGGGTTCCAGGAGTCGGAGTAAGAAGTTCTCCAGCTTGACAGTATTTCAACATTAGTTTGAACTAACTTCCTGTTTTGTAGACGCAGACTAAGTTATTTCAAAATAATGTTGCTGTGTAGACACACCCTCTCATGACTCTGCTCTAATTTATCAACAACTTTCGTGAATGTTGGACACCACAACTGAACACAGTATTCTAGCAGTGGTTGTATCAGTGCTAAATACAAAGGTAGAATAACCTCCCTACCCAAGATTCTCCTGTTTATGCGGCCCGAAATTGCAATGACCACAGTGGGAGCTCATGTTCTCCTGATTATCCACCACAGCTTTCAAATCTTTTTTCACTCACTGCTTCCCATGGTTGAGTCCTCCTTACTATAAGTGTAAGCAGGGTCTGAATCAATGCTTTAATTACAGCCATCTATAATGGGAAAGAAATCCTGGGTGTGGTTATGTAAATAAAGTTCACTCAGTTTGCATAGGCTTGCTAGATATTCAACTGTTAGAATAGTATTTTGCCCATTGTAACCAATTTGGCTGTTGTGTGGTTACTGTGTTAAACCTAAATGCAGGAATTGTAAGATATGATCACGAATGCTTTCAGTTACTGGGAATGTAGAAAAGTCAGATTGTGTTTAACTCAGTTCAAAGGAGAGAAACTGTCAGTGTAAAGAATCTTGGATTAACAGAGGCTCGACTTCCAGAGCCCTAGGCTGTGTCTGCACCGGCGCGATCTCGCAAAAAGCGGCTACTCTTGCGCAAAAACTTGCTGCCTGTCTACACTGGCCACATGTTCTTGCGCAAGTAAACTGACGTTCTAATGTATAAAATCAAGTCTTCTTGCATGAGAACTCTGACACTCCCGCTCAGGAATAAGCCCTCTTGTGCAAGAACTCTTCCAGAAGAGGCCAGTGTAGACAGGCAACATGAATTTCTTGCGCAAGAAAGCCCTATTGTTAAAATGGCCATCAGAGCTTTCTTGAGCGATAGAGCGTCTACACTGGCATGGATGCTCTTGCTCAAAAGCACATCTCTTGTGCAAAAGCACGTGCCAGTGTAGACGCTCTCTTCTGGAAGAGCTTTTGCAGAAGAACTCTTCCGCAAAAGAGTTTTTGCGTAAGAAAGCGCCAGTGTAGACGTAGCCTTATAGATTAAGATGGGGAGGGAGGTGAGTCAGTAGGCTGCATGCTCTCTAGGCATGAGCTGTAAGATTGGTTCAGCACCCCCCACACACTGTTTCAATGACAGAGTTAAAGAAAGGCTCCATAAGGAGTCTTTTTTATATGTAAATGTACTCCAGTGGCTGTTGGAATCTCTTGTGGCTGGACTGTGCTTTGGGCCAAGAGCTGAATCAATAAGCTAGGATCACTAGGTTTGGCTCAGTCAGATCCACCCCAAGCTAGCAGCAGGTGTGACAAGCACCATTAGCAGCCAACAGGGCAGCGAGGGAGAGGTGTGAGGAGCAGCCAGTAGAATGACATCAATGAAGGGCACCCACTGGAGAAGCATGAGGAGAAGCCAGCAGAGTGGTGGCAGTGAGGGATGAGAAATGGCCAGCAGTGTGGTGCCAGTGAGCAGGTGGATGGTGAGTGACCAGCAGAGTAAGATGCCTCTTATCTACCTCCCCACTCAGGATGGGAGGTAAATTCTGCAGGTGCACCTCTGAACTCTGGTCTACCCTGACCTAGGGCAGCGACCGTGAGTTGGGTTCACAGAAGGGTTGGGCATATGAAGGGAACATTTACATTGCTGGACTTGAGATTCTGAGAGGAAAAGGACATTGCCCAACCTAAATGAGCTGGGACATTTATTTATGGTTTTGGTCATGAACTCTGTGGTGTTTCCCAAATTAATGCCACTTTACATCCCTCCCCTTTTATTAATGATTTCCTTTCTTCACAAAAATTCACAATCACCTCAGACTCTGTGCTTGCGAGTGGGGAAGCATTGCCTCTCAGAGGCACCCAGGGGTGCGTGTGAATTTCCCAGGTTACTGGATGGGGACTCGAGCCAGTTCTGTGTCGGATGGATGGAGAGGAACCTCTAGATATTGAACCCAACCCTGACTGCTGCTGGAGCTACCTGGCAGAGGGTTACATAAGTTCATAAGCAGGGCTCGACAATTGCGGCGAAAACCACTCACCAGCCCCGCACTGTGCATGCTTAAGACCTGCACTGCACATGCGCGGACCACCGGTGAACGTGGCAACCAGCTGAAATCTACTCGCCATGGGCGAGTAGATAAGCGTATTTGTAGAGCCCTGTTAAGTACATGACTTGCCTTCTTTGTTCCTGGAGGTACACGTTCACCTGTACTAAAACACACAGTTTGCTTTCCCCCAGCTAACCAGAATTCCAGATTGCTCTGAACCTGTGCTCCTCATTATTTATCATTTCCCTTTCCTCCCATTTTGGTGTAATCTGCAAATGTAATAGTGATAATTTTGTTTTCTTTTTTATCCCTAATAAATGTGTTAAAAACTGTAGGACCAAGGATTGATCCTTGTGGGATCCAAACGGAAACACCCCTGCTTGAGGACAATTTCCCATTCACTGTTACATTTGGAGACCTAGCAGTTAGCCATTTTTAATCCATTTAATAATTTCTCAAAGTAATTTTATATTGTTCTATTTTAAATTGCAATATTATTTAGAAGAGTTTACAAGAAATGTAGACATTTTCTTTCAAACTCTCCTGAAACTAGTATAGTCATGTAATCTAATCAATTCTCAAATAATTTTGTTTTTCACTCAGACTACAACCAGGTAAGAATTTAAATATCTTTTGTGTTTTGGTCTTATGCTTTTTATCCCTCTCTAGAACCCATTTCTCTAACTATGTCAGCTATTCCCAGGATACCTATTGTTCATCACTGGAGTATATCATAGGCCAGAGCTTTCAGAAAGGACAATATAGGACTGCTGTATCTGTTGTGGGGGAATTCACAGTGGGTTTTTTGGGCCTTTTTCACAGCCTTTTTATGACACCATAAATTCTATCACAACTATGGGGAAATTGAAAGCTGCCCCAACATTTTTAGTTTGAGAACACCATATGGTATGTGAATGCTCCTTATAGTGGGAAAATTATCGTGTCAATCAGTGATTTTATGCAAGTGCTAACTTAGAAATGGCATTAATTCTGACCTAAAAAGACCAAATCTCTTAGATGTGGATAATTTTGCTTGTCACTTAAATTATCTTTTTACTGGTTTCCTGGGAAAGATTCATCCATGTAATGCAGCAGTAGCCTTTGACAGGATCCATCTTTAAAGATAATTAGAGACATTTTTCTGCCTTGAGTTAGCAGCTGCCGGGTACAGATTGGGCAAAACTGTATCTTTTGGAATTGCTTTTTTATTTCTAAGAGTAAACTTGTGAGGATTTTGTTCCACCTCAAAGGAGTATTAGTTGCTGCATATTTCAATGTTTTTGCAGGCTTTACATTTTACCTGATTTATAAATTTTCAACATGCTCAGGATTATTATGCTTTCAGAGTCCCTTTGGGAACACTTAACACATTTTTGAATAGCATAATATAATATTTATGTTGTCAATCATATCCCCTTCAAACATGCATATTTAGCAACCAAAGTTACAACTTTTCATCACTTCAGTTTTCTATTCTGTTCTCTGCTCCCATAAAAATTCACAATCATCTCAGATTACTTACTATTTCTCTATGTTTGTAACTCTGTCTTGCTTCTTCAAACATTAATTTTATATTGTCTATCAAAATATTTAGCTTATATAGTGACCTTTACACATTGAACCTCAGAGCACTTTACATTATAAAGTAAAACATACTGTAATGAACCTGATGGAGAGCTTTAAACAGTGTTTGGAATATAGACCTAATAGGAGGAATACTACATGCCTAAAACTAGCATAACTATGTTAGGAAAAGTAGAAACTCATATTAGAAACTCATAAGGTCACTAAGGGTACATCTACACTGCAGGCTAAAGTTGAGTTATGATATGCAGCTATGTTCATTGCGAAGCTGAAGCTGACGTACCTTAACTCAACTTTTGGCACTGTCTACATAGCAGGAAGTCAAAGGAAGAACACTCTTCGACTTCCCTTATGCCTTGTGAAATGAGGGTTACAGAAGTCAGAGTAAGAAACCCGGCTTTCTGTGTAGATGTGTGCTCTGTTATTTTGAAATAAGTTATTTCAAAATAAGCGTGCAGTGTATGCATAGCCTAAATGAATACATTTTGCACAAGAATCCATGTAAGACCAACCATGGCTCAAGGTGGAATGTGTTAGAAATCCATAGTTCCATTCTTACAGATAAATACTTCCAATTTGAAATATGAAATACTGTACAGTACACAATATGATTGAGAGCAAGGGAGAAAAAAAAGTTGCCTAGCACCTCTTACAATTGATCCCCTGGGATTTGAGGATTGTTTGGATAAATGGCAAGGGAAGTGTAGGAATAAGTGTGTCATATGCATAGATTTTTGCTAGGCTGATAACCATTAACATTGCTAAGTGCGAAACTTAACCTTGTGCAAATGATTATGTGCAATTTATGTCCCACTTAAGCCATATTTTGAGGATGTAAATCCAGAGCAAAAGTCAACATGTACTTTTTTTAGGGCTGTCAAGCGATTAAAAAATTTAATTGCAATTAATCGCGTGACTAAAAATTGGAATCATGATTAATAGCGCAATTAATCATGTGCGCCTCCCCTCTAAAATGCCGTGGTGGTGTTTCAATGGGGCAGCACTGCATGAACCCCAGGATCAGCTGAAGTCCCCAGCTGACCCCGGGCTCCATGCAGCGCTGCCCCTTAGAAGCGCTGCGGTAGTGTTTCCAAGGGGCAGCACATTAAGAGCCTGGGGTGAGCTGGGGACTCCAGCTGATCCCCGGCTCCACTTGCGCTGCCTCTTTGAAATGTGGAAGCGGCACTTTAAAGGGTCAGTGTAGCATTAATGCTTGTGATTCATGTGTTAAAAATTAATGTGTTAATCCTATCCTGCCTTAACCACAGGCGTTAACACAGGTCAATTGAGAACCCTACTTTTTATTCACCTACACAAAAAACAGATGTTTCAGGAGACTCTGATGCTTTTTGTGATAATGGTGAATACAATTAGTCTTTTTTTGTATTGAAAATTTTTTTATTTAATATAATATCAAAATGAAATTATTTGACATTATTAAAACAAAATGACAGTTTAGTTCCAAATTAAAATTTTGCGGGAAGTTTAGGCTTTTTGATCCAGATTGGAAAGATTTTCAAATGTCAGAATTTCAGTTTCCAGCTAGCTGTGGTGACAAATTCCCCAAGTTTATTGCTACAGAGGCCTTCAACGGTAATGTTGACAAAGCCTCAGATGCATAACCAAAGCCAATATTTCCCTCTCTTCCCACTTCATGGTTCACAGATTCTCTTGCCATATTCAGCAATGACAAGAAATGTGAGATTTCTGTGAGCTCAGTTGCCAATGTGCAGATGACACAAAACTCCATCTATCTTTCATAACATAATATGACTTTGCTGTTATCCTGGTATTTGGTCAAGGTCAGCATAATGATGAGGAAAAGCTGGTTCCCTAGACAATAAGATTTTACTGCTAGAAAAAGGGAAATATTTGAGAGAGCTTCCCACCAGTGTGCTATCTCTACTGTTGAAGACATACATATAAAGATAAGCTGACTTTTACTTTCTGGCTTTAATATAGACTTTGTGTGAGCCATGTGTAAGTCACTCTTGATAAAGTGGTGCATATCCTAGGAGAACCATCACCGTGGGATGTGCTGCCCACGATAGAAATTATTCCCTCCTGTTACCTCTGATTAACTCAAACCTACTATTTAAGGCTGGAGGGAGTGCCAGGAAGTTGTCTGTACAAGGCTATCTCTACTTGTTCATGCTCCATGGCCTTGTTCCTGGCTCCTGCCTCTTGCCTTGATCTCTTGTTGCTTGCTACCAGATCCATACTGACATGGTTCTGACCACTGACTACTGACTGTAGCATGACACTTGACTCAGGATCTTGGCTACCAACTCTGGCGTCATCTCTTAGACCTAACCACCTACAGCTCTAACCACTGGGCATGATCACTCACACCCTAGTTTCTGACAAGACATGTTTTTTTTCACAAGGTCCTAGAGTGGATCCCATTGTTGTAAAGCATTTTTATTGGTTGCTGAGCTCTTTTCAAAATCTAGCCTTAGAAGCCTATATTCAGGCATGCCTTTTCTGAAATGCTTGGCCAATATCTTCTGATTTCCAGCCTTGTGCTTCAGCCACAAATATAGTGGCTATCAGCAAAACAGTGAGGGAAAATGCAGAGTCAAAGTAGGTATCAACAATTAGTCCATATTTTTTTCTCTGCTGATTTTTTAAAATTAACTATACTATTTTATTAATGTATTTATACAAATAATGTTACTTAAAAATACATCTTTCAATGAGGGACCTACTCTGAAAAATAGTGATGTTATTGATACAAGAGTTGGCTAAAACAGGATTTCCAACCCATTGGAAAGTCCAAGATTTAAAAAAAAAAAATGGTTTAATCTTTACTTGAGCTGAAAGAATCAAAGTCTCTGATTTTTTTCACAAAATAAATTATTCAGAAAACATTGTTTTAATATTATTAACTCATTTTGACAATACAACTGTCAAACATTTCAACTTTTAAAATCTGAGATTATAAAATAAAAAAAGTCAAAATAAAATGCTTCAATCTTATCAGAATAAATGTTGAAATAATTTCCTATTAAAAATTTCAGCAAAGTGAATACTTTCCATGATACATTTTTATTTTCCTATCAGTATTTTCCAACTGAAAACTGTTTTATTGTTTTTTTCCCAACTAGTTCTAATTGCTACTATTTCTGAGAAATCACAAAAAGTGCCGTACAACAGATAGCGGAGGATTAATAGTCTTTCTGTTTGCTATGATTAAGATCATAAATAAGGAGAACTTGTGGAACTGTAGACCAATCATCTTAACTTCACTATCCAGAAAGATAATGGAGTAAATAAACAAGCAATCTATTTGCAAACATCTAGAAGACAATAAGATGATAAGAAACAGTCAATATAGATTGAAGAACAAATCATGCCAAACCTAACCACAAGCTTTCTTTGACTGTGTAAAAAGCCTTGTGGCTGGGGGTGAGTGGTAGATTTGGTTTAGCTTGACTTTAATAAGGTTTATGATACTGTTTTCCATGACCTTATCATACACTAAAGAAATAAAGCCTACATGGAACTACTTTAAGGTGGGTATGCAACTGGCTGGAAAACCACTCTGAAAGAATAGTTATCAGTGGCTCAGAGGCAAGCTGGAAGAGCATTGTGAATGGGGTCCCACAAAGATCAGCCCTGGGTCTGGTTCTGCTCAACGTTTTCATTGGTGATTTACCTTATGACATAGGAAGTACATTTATAAAGTTTGTGGCCAATAGCAAGCTGGCAAGATTTCAATTGCTTTGGCAAGAAAGAAGTAAAATTGGAAATCATAAGAGCAAACTAGAGAAATGGTCTGAAATAAAGAGGATGAAATTCAATAAGGACAAATGCAAAGCATTCCACTCAGGAAGGAATGATCAGTTGCACAAAAACAAAATGGGAAATGATTGCACATGAAGGAATACTATAGAAAGAGATCAGAGGACACAGTGCACCACACAATAAATATGAGCCAACAGTGAACACTGCTCCAAAAAAAAAAATCTGTTATGTACCAGTAGAAGTGTTGTGTGCAGGACACTGAAGTAATTATTTAATTGTACTCTGATCAGCTGGAATATAGTGTCAAGTTCTGGGCACTATTTCAGGAAAGATGTGGACAACAAAGTCCCATGAAAAAATGCAGAGAACAACAAAAATTATTTAAGACCTAGAAAACAAGCTCTGAGGAAAGATTGAAAATAATAAGTTTGTATAGTTTGGAGAAGAGAAGATTGAGGGTGGACATAACACTTTTCAAATATATAATGATCGTTACAAGGATGACAGTGAAAAAATTAACAAAACATGTAGATGGTATCATGAGCTTTCGTGGGCATAGCACACTTCTTCAGATGACCAGAAGGTTGGTAGTCAAGAACCAAGAATAAATAAGGAAAGGACGGGGGAGGGGAGGTGGAAGGATATTGGGTAGATAACTTTCAAAGGGATAGCCGAGCCAGTCTGTAACTGGAAAAACTTAAAAACAACAAATAGTCTATTAGCATCTCAAAGATTAAGTAGTTACAAGAGGCTGATAAGAATCATTAGTTTGCACTTGGAAAGGAAGATGACCAACAACAGATTCTACACAGACATTAAGAACCCTTACCACCTTCATTGTTTGGTTGGTTGATAATGTGCAAGCCATCCCATATCCCGATTCATACCATTTGCATAAGAATTAAACTTGTAAATGAAGTTAAGTTCCAACCCTTCTCTGTGTATTTGGCTTGTGGAATTGGTCTGAAACAAAATGGCAACTTGGAGATCCCTTAATGAGTGACTAGAAAGATTAAAGTATTCTCCAACAGGTTTTTGTGTGTTGCCTTTTCAGATATCTGATTTGTGTCCATTAATTCTTTCCCGTGGAGACTGTCCAGTTGGTCCAATATATATCTCAGTGGGGCATTGCTGGCATTTGATGACATTGATCACATTACTGGATGTGCAGTTAAATGAGTCTCTGATTTGGTGGCTGATGTGGTTGGGTCCGCTACATGCCTCAGGATCTCTCATTCCAGATACTTTCAACTCACATAGCAACATTGTCAACCTATCAAACCACTTTCTTAGCCCAGCGGAGGAATCTGTCCTATCTCTAGGACTCTCCTTCTGTCCCATTAACCCTATTTTCGCCACCTCTGCCTGAAAAAATATTTCCAACATACCGATGTACAACACACTGACCTTGCTGCTCCTTCCCGCCAATCTCACAAAAGAAAGGCTTCTATGTGGACCCCTACTAACGGTCATAATGAAAGTCTTGATTTATATATCGACTACTTCCAAAAATGTGCTTGAGCTGACATTGTCAGTAAACAACATATAACATATAACCTCAGTCATGCAGAACGCAATGCTATACACAGCCTCAAAAACAATTCTAATATCATAATCAAAGAGGCTGACAAATGAGACACTGTAGTCATCATGAACAGAACAGATTATGAACAGACAACTCACCAATACCAGATTCTACAAGCCTCTCTCCTGTGATCCTACTAAAGAATACCAAAAAAACCTGAGACAACTGCTCATGAAGCTCCCTGATGCTACTCAGGACCAAATTTACACTAACACTCCCCCCTCCCAAATGCCTACCAGGAGTTTTCTATCTGCTACCCAAGGCACACAAACCTGGAAATCCCAGACGACCCATCATCTCAAGCATTGGCACACTTACAACAGGATTATCTGGCTATATTGACTCCCTCCTCAGACCCTATGCTACCAGCACTCCTAGCTACCTCCACAACACCACTTACTTCCTGAGGAAACTACAAAACATCAGTAATCTAGATGAAAATACCATCCTGGCCACTGTGGACGTAGAAGCCCTTTACACCAACATTCCACATGAAGACGGATTACAGGCTGCTTTTAACTATTTAGTCTTTGAGGTGCTAATAGTCTATTTGTTGTTTTTTAAGTTTTTCCTGTTACAGACTGGCTCGGCTATCCCTTTGAAACTTATCTACCCAATGTCCTCTTTTCCCTCCCTTCAATGTTTTTCCTCTCCCTCATCCCCTCCCACCTTCCCTTATTTATTCTTGGTTCTGGACTTCCAACACTCGGGTAAAATTCCTGTAACACTGAAGTCTATAGGCGTTTTGCCGTAGAGTTAAATAGAGCCAGGATTCAACCCTTGATCTACATTCTCTTTTAATTTATTTTCATGAAATTAAAATTTGGGGAGTAGGTTCTCAGATGGGACAAAACATCAAAGCTCACAACAGCTGATGATCTAGACCATTATATCTAGTTTTCTGATACAACATTACTAGTCATTCTCATTTGCTAAAGTATGAAACACCCAAAGACCCAGCTATCTCTTTCACCAGTACATTAATGACTAAACCTCTCTTTAAAATAGTATGTGATTATTTACTTAAATATTTTTCTGGTCTCCTTTGGCCTTGCTTTCAGCAGAAGTCAAACAATAGCTCTCTTAATCAGATTCTTAGATATTTGTTTCATACTTGCACTGTAAGATATATTGTATTTCACCAGAGATTCATCTTTCTCATTAAAGGAGATATGTTAATAATGTCCAACATGGAGGTTACAGCATATCAAAAGAGGCAAAGATTGGTTGCCATGATTTAAAGCAAATAAAAGCACTAACAGAGGAAATATATGCAAAGGTATTTTTAACCATAAAGAATCCCAGAAGTCCCTGGGTTTTTTTTTCAGTTTTAAGGACCTTTAGACGGTAAACAGGATTTGTTTCATTTGTAGAAAGACGTATTAACTGTTTTGCATGCAATCCTTTTGAAAAGATGGGACGAATCAAGATGCAGACATTTTATTTTCTATTTACATCAGTTAAACTGTTTACACAATTGTTTTACTAACCTTGAAATTTTGAAAGAACTGATGTTTATACTTATAACTAAGAATGATGCCAAGCTATGTTGTTTTTGCTAAACACATTCTTTCTGAAAACTTTCTCATAAAAACATAACGATAAGAAAGAAAAGCATCATTTTCTAAATCCTTAATGATTTTGTTTCAATGAGGCTTCCATATTCATGTGTTCTTCAAATGCTGTATGTCTAACCCCTCTTGTCTGTATTTGATGACAACTTCCATAATAATCTTGGAAAATATTTGTAAATAGGCTTTGAAAAATTGTAAAATCTGATAGGTCAACACGTGTTAGCCACTTAAATTTCTCATTGGAATGGCATGGTTCGGCTAGTTCGCCTAATCCCTGAATTAATATTCTTATGTCTTGCAACAGAGCAAACTGATTCACAAAGTAAATGTTATGGATTTGGTTGAATATTTTTGTAAAAGTGCTTCTCTTCCTATGTTTATCTTATACTTGATTCAGGTCTGCTAGGGAAGTCCAAGATGGCCCTTATTAACCATTGGCTCAGTTTATGGCGCCAAAGACATGTACAGATATGCACTATGTCGACACTAACTTTTAAGCTTACTACCAGGGTGTGTCGAGACTACAGGGTTTTTTCAACAAAAGTTGGCTTTTGTTGACAAAATTATACCTATGTCTACACTACCACTGCGTTCTGTAGACAGTAAGTCGACAGAATGTAGCAGTTTTGTCGACAGTGGTAAACCTCATTTTACAAGGAATAATGCCTTTTTTTCTAAAGTACTTTTTTGAAAAAAGGTGCTACTGCATGGAAACTGTGTTTTTTTGAAAGAGAGAGTCTAGACTCTTTCGAAAAAGCGGCTTGCTTTTTCGACAATACTGATCATAGTCTTGATGCTCTTTTTTGACAGAGGCTTTGTCGACAGTATCTGTCGACAAAGCCTCTGTCGAAAAAGGCATGAAGTCTAGACATAGCCTCATTGTCCAGAAAGCACAGAGTTGAAATGCAGTTAGCCTGTTTATACCTATGCTTTCACCCATGAGACTCATGGAGAAGCTTGAAATGGTTTTAATAAAATGGTGGGAGATTATAAAAAAAAATTCTATTGTAGATAAGGTCAAGCTTCATGAGTGGGGAACTATCACAATTCTCCATATGTTTTTGGTGCACAAGTCAGCACAAAAAATAATTTGAGGAAACAAAGCAAAACTGTCAGGATTCCTACCTACCTACTTAAGAAGCTAACAGTGAAGTAGATGAAAAACACCACATATTCCTTACCAAACCCCCAGAAGCAGGAAAGACACTGAAGGAAAGAAATAATGACAAACACAAACTCTTGGATTGCATGGCACTGTTTTGAGCTGCTGTTGCACTTCAGTAAAATGCCATGACACAAATACTGCAACTCAGTGTTGGGATGCTACTCTATGAATTTGTGTCTGTAATTCTCTTTGCTTTTGAAGACACTCGCCAGTTCTGCGGCATTGAGATGAACTCAGAATAGAGGAACTTAAGTGGTTTTCAGTGAGCTTTTCACCTCTGGCCTTTAATTAGTGTGTCACCACTATGAAAATACAGGGTTTATCTGATGAATTAAAAGAGAAATAAAAGTACTGTAAATGTGCATAGCTATCAGAACTTCTGGGATGGATGGACTCATTAGGCTCATTGACCACTGCTTCAAGAATATTGAACTTTAGAACAACATAATCGTTGCTGAGTTTTATTGTTTAGATATCCTATTTTGTCTCAAGAAAAGGCTTTGGTCTTTGCCTCAGCTTTCTTGCTAAATGTTATTCTCCTTTTTATTTTGCTTTCTTCTCCCTGATTATTACATCCTTTTAATTTCTGATATTTTATATTTATCTTCCCTTTGAGTGAAGCTCTATCCCTATGGAAGTAAATGCCAGTTCTGTCATTGACTTGAATAGGACAGGGATTACACCCTTTTACTCTAATGTTGAATTATCTTTCTTGTACAGTGAAAGCAATGGAATGGTCATTACCATTGTTTATTTGACAACCATTCAGGAGAGTGGTGAATATTTAACTCTGTGAATGGGAGCTTATGCTAACAGGAATGCATTTTCAAACTGGAATTTCTGTGCGTGATTATGGAAAGTGACATTACTTACCACTTTATATTTACACTATATAATGTGTGTAAAGCAGCTTTTTGCATATAGTTCTACACACCATGCAGGAAATGTATCTTAGTTCTGAAGCTAAAATATGGATCATCTGACCATTATAAAAATAATGTAGTATTCAAGTGGCCAAGATCCAGTTTGCAATATTACTACATTTTTTGTGGCTGGTACTCTAGTGTAAAGTAGTATTCTGAATATTTTATTATGTGTTTATCATTCTGTGAAAATTTGATGCAATGAATGAGATTAAAAATAACTGTTCTAGCAGTTCCATTTCTCATAATTTTGTACCCATTTATTTTGGGGGCTTGATTTTTTTTTGGTCTCATCTCATTTTACGATCTAAGGTGATAGGATATGAGAGTATTTACAATGAATGCCATTAAATAGAAATTTTGATCATGTGAAAAAATAGTCTTTAATTACACACATTAATATAATGCATATGCTGCAGCCAGGGAGGTGACAGGATTGCTGGGCCCCTTGGCAGTATGTGGGGGGAGGCTGACTCTGCACTCCTGGAAGAGGTGGGCCTTAGGAAGAAGGGGAGGAGCTCTGTCAGCCAGTCCCCAGTGTCACCCAGATGGCATGGTGCCCCTCCATTAACCCTTAGGACCTACCAGAATATGCAGCATGGGGATAGGGTGTACGCTTCCCAGCTCTCCAGCATGACTGTAAGGGGCCCAGGGCTCTAGCCACCACTGCTACTGCAGTAACAGCCAGGGCCAGCTCTAGGTTTTTTGCTGCCCCAAGCAAAAAAATTTTTAGCCACCTCCCCCACCCCCCTTTTTTTGTCCAGGGAGGGTCCACGTGCAAATGCAGCTTGCACGGCTTCTTGGGGGATGGGACACGTGCTTCAGGGGGAGTCCAAACCCCGGGGCATTTTCATCTCCTAGGAGAATTCCAGGGACTCCCCACATGAGGAGAATGGGAGGGCAGGTTCATCCACAGCAGCCAATTAAAGACTTCCAAAACATGCAGCTGTTCACATCACCTGGTGCTAGAGTCCCGGTCCCACTGCTCACTCTGCAATGGGATTTTATTATTAGAAGCCTTATAATCACTCAGACTCCAACCCCAACACATAAGCTGTCCAACTCTTGGTGTCCATGGACAAGAATCAGCCTCGCTATATGAAACAGTTTAAAGGGATTAAGAGAACTTTTGTTTCAACTCCCCAGCTCAACTGTCCATAACAAGACAGGCACCAGACAACAAAACCCCACTAGCCTAGGACCTATTCCATGAGCGCAGCCCTGTGCTTTCTCCTTCAGGGACAGACCAAACAGCCTCTGAAGCAGGGTGGATTGATTTAAATAGCTTTGATTAAAATCTCTAATTTTAATCATGATTTAAACTGGCAAGCAGAAAACCTAGGTTTAAATGAGCAATTAATCATTTAAATTATACTTTTAAAATATTTTCCTAAAGGATGGTTGAGTCTTATTGATTAGCAACCTTTAAAACATGTTGATTTACAACTAACTATAACCCTTATGCCAATGTTGGTGCTTCTATTTACTAACCAGGAGAATACACTCACTACAGCTACCAACTAAATAAATGCCCAAATAATTGTGTAATTTAGATGTAATCAGAGTCTTAATTTTTATGTTTTTATTCTATTACAAAATGGTGTGTAGTAGGAACACTTAAGAGACAGGTTTTACCCCATTTATTATTTGCTAAGTGGTGGCTACTTTTTTTAAAACATATGATTTGCATCTACTTCTGTCTGGATGGAAATTCTATTTAAAATAAACAAAACCAGCATTTAATTTTTGTATGAAATAAAACTACCTTAAATGTGAAGGACACATAATAAAAAAGTATCCAAACACATTTTGCATCTAAAATTCATTTATTAAACAAAGGAAATATCCATAGTGAATTTAACAGTTCGAATCTAGTCACTATGGTCTTCAAGATGTTAGAATGCTCTCATAACCAGTTTTTTTACTGAGAGAAGAGGAAAACAAGTTTTTCTGCTTCATCAACTCTGAGTTTTGCAACGGTGAATGAACTAATCATTGGATTGAACTAGCTGAATAAACCAAAGTGATAAAAACATTCTCTCTTCACCTGCAGAAGAAGCTACTGCTGATGTAAACACTGGTTCTGGGTACTTACACTAGTGAATTGGTAGAATTTCTTTAAAAGTTGACAGGAGACATGTTCTATTTAATTTTTAAATTTAATTCATAAGTTATTTAAATAGGTTATGATAAATGTAGGCCATAACAATTTTTAATTTAATTTTAAAGATATATTATTTAAAACAAAGCCTATTTAAATGGGATCACCATTCCAATTTTAATAAAGCTCTCCTGCCCCAGACAGGAAGGGACTTGGGGACACGGGCACTGGGAACACCAGAGTTCCCCTTCCTCTGACAAAGGGAGAGGAAGAATCACCTGGGTCCCAGGCAGGGGTGAGGTTGTCAGGACACAGCACAAGGGGGCTGGGTTCCTGGTCAGGTGTGTGTGTGGGGGGGGGGGATGGTTCAGGGCCCAGAGAGTAGGGGGAGGGGGATTGTTTAGAGAGCCAGACAGGAGATGGGGATCCAGGTGGGAGGTGGGGGGGGGAGAAGAGGAGACGGGGTCCCAGCAGGGTTGCAGTGGGCCAGGAGGTGGGATTGCTGGGCAGAGGCCGAACCGGGGGAGGCGAAGAGTTGGGGGTGGTAGCGGGGGGGGGTGTCGTGGGACAGTGGGCAGGGGCACACAGGTGGGGGGGGATAGCCGGGCAAGGGGGGTTCACAGTCAGGGGAGTTGCGGGGCAGAGAACACAGGCGGGGAGGGCCGGGGGAGTTGCGGGGAGGATGCACGGGAGGGGGGCTGGCTGGACAGGGGCACATGGGCGGGGGGGGCCCACACTCATGAAGGCAAAGAAGAGGCTGCCGGGCTCAGCCTCACCAGCTGCGGCCGCCCCACGCCACCCTCCCAGCAGGGGCTGCTCCTCGGGGCTGCCCACACAGAGCTCTCAGTGCCCCAGGGCCAGGTGCAGGCTCCGAGCAGCCAGGCACGGGGCTCCCAGCTCGGGGTGGCCTCCACGGGGCTCCCCGCCGCCCTGCTCCTCCTGCGGGCCAGAATGCTGCCCCTGGCAATGTGTCGTCCCAAGCACCTGCTTGTTTTGCTGGTGCCTAGAGCCAGCCCTGGTAACAGCGACAGCAACCAGGAGTCCTGGGCCTTTTAGAGTTGCTGGGCTGCGGTGCAATTGTCCCCGCTGTCCTCTCCCATCTCTGTTGGCAGGCCTGGCCATGGGTGTGGAGGGAGAAAGCAAATTACAGTCACACAGGCAATCTTAACATTGGCATTTCCTAACTTGAATGCTTGACTTTGCACTCTTAGGCTACATCTATACTGTATCCTTCTTGTGGAAAAGCATATGCAAATGAAGTGCGGCGTGGAATATTGCCGGGCTTCATTTGCATAAGTAATGAGCAGCCGTTTTTGCACAAGAGGCTTTTGCACAAAAATGAGCAGAGTAGATGGCTTCTTTTTGCACAAAAACCCCCTGTGACGGGGCGGCAGGGGCTAAAGGGTTAAGCCCCGCACCCCGCACCCGAGCGGCGTGCGGCCCCGGCGCTGCAGCTTGCAAGCCGCTCTGCAGAACCTGCTCGGTGGCGGCCACCCGCGCAGGCACAGGAGTCCCCCCCATTCGGCGTGCCGGGGGCGGCGGGAGAGGAGAGGGGCCGTGGAGCGCATGCGCTGGCGTCCTGGGAAATGGGCACCGGCTTTAAAAGGGAAGGGCTCCCGCCCTGGAAGGGAGGGCAGTCAGGGGTCAGCTGGGCGCCGGGGATTGGCGGCGCAGACCAGCTCAGGCTGAGCACCGGAGCAGCCACGAGACCCGGGGACACCAGGGCCAGGATGCCAGACAGACAGAGGCCAGTTGGGCGCTGGGGATTGGTGACACAGACCAGCTAGTACCGCGCAGGAGCAGCCGTGCGACCCGGGAACAACGGGACCTGGACGGAGGACAACGCAGGGGAAGGAAGGAGCCCAGGACGGAACCTAGGAGGACCCGAGGGCTGGTGAGTTGCAGCATTAGCCCCACTCGGCTGAACAAGGCGTCAGTCATGCCTGTTCGTAGGGTTCTGGGCTGGGACCTGGAGAGAGGGAGGGTCCAGGTCCCCCTTTCCTCCCAGCGGTAACAGGCACTTCCCGAGCTAACTAAAGGTGGACAAGGGGCTTACGGACACGAAAAAGGACTAGAGGGGGAGGGTCAACCCCGAGTAGGGGGGGTTACAGCATAACACCCCCTCTTGCGCAAGAGCCATTCTTCCTGAAAAAATGAGGAAGAACTGCTCTTGAGCAAAAGGGGTTTTTTGCGCAAAAAGGAGCCGTCTACACAGCTCGTTTTTGCGCAAAAGCCTCTTGTGCAAAAGTGGCTACTAATTAATTATGCAAATGAAGCGCTGTGATATTCCACACTTAATTTGCATAAGTTTTTCCGGAAGAAGGCTACAGTGTAGCCATAGCCTTAGTGTATCTATCCATTGGTAGCTGTTCTGTTTTTTGGGAGTCCATTGATATAACATTGTACCAAGATGCTCTTAAATCATAGTGCATTTGATTACATATGCCCTCAGTTGAAAAGTCATTTCATTTTCTACATGGAAACATATTATAATGGCTGAATTGAGGCATGGTGAGAAGATAGAAGAGACTCATGAAAGTCACCTTCATCAAGCAAGGCAGAAAATAATTGCAAACTGAGCCTCATATTCACACATTAATGGCTTCTCTGCTGAGACTTTCCAGAGTAAGTCATTTTATGTTTAGCAACACATTCTTCAGGGCATGTCCCTATGTCTTTTCTGGAAAAAAAATCACTTATCAATTTATAATATTGAAGTCAATAGCCACTCAGGAATAAATGCAGTTTAGCAATCATGATTAAATATGAAATGGTAGTTGTGAGCATTATTTACCTTTGGACCATGACTGTTTTCCCTCTTTTCTTGTTTAACCATTTTTTCTTAGTCATTTGGATTGTAATACAAGTAGGACTTGTGCTGTTCTTGTTCAGTCACCGCTAGAATGTCATATTTAGCTACATTACTATGGTATGACAAATGACTGTTTTACTCTTGGGATTGTTAATGAAAGAGAGAATCAAAGGTGATCATAGAAGTAACTTCCCCATTATATCCAAACTGAATCTACATGGGGTTTTTTTCCATCCAGAGGCCCCAATTTAAAATGTTTTTCTTCAGGAACAAATCACCCACAAAATAAAAAGTGGGAGCCAGGTTAGAAACAACTTTAAAAAAAAAAGCTTCAGAGGGGTAACCGAGTAAGTCCATAATAGGAAAAACTTAAAAAACAACGAATAGTCTAGTAGAACCTTAAAGGCTAACAAAACATGTAGATGGTATCATGAGCTTTCGTGGGCACAACCCACTTTTTTAGATGACTGGAGTATTAGAAGTCCAGATCCAAGAATAAATAAGGGAAGAAAGGGAGAAGAAAAAGAAGACAATGAGTAGATTTTTTAAGTAGTTACAAGAGGCTGAAGTTACAACTACTTATAGTTGTAAGAATAATCAACTCTCTGTCTTCTTTTTTCCTCCCCCTTCCCTTTCCCTTATTTATTATTGGATCTGGACTTCTAATGCTCCAGTCATTTGAAGAAGTGGGTTGTGCCCATGAAAGCTCATGATGCCATCTACATGCTTTGTTAGTCTTAAAGAGTATGTCTACACTACAAAGTTAATTCGAACTAACAGCCGCTAGTTCGAATTAACTTTCATAGGCGCTACACATACAAACCGCTAGTTTGAACTTAATTCGAACTAGCGGAGCGCTTAATTCAAACTAGGTAAACCTCATTCTACGAGGACTAACGCCTAGTTTGAATTAAGTAGTTCGAATTAAGGGCTGTGTAGCCACTTAATTTGAACTAGGTGGAGGCTAGCCCTTCCCAGCTTGCCCTGGTGGCCACTCTGGGCCAAACCAGGGAAACTCTTCTGCCCCCTCCTGGCCCCGGAGCCCTTGAAGGGGCACGGTCTGGCTACACTGCTCGTGCCAGCTGCAAGCCTGCCAGCACCCAGCCAGCAGACCCTGCACCTGGCACAAGATGAGCCAGCCACCCGCTGCCACCCAGCCCTCCGCCTCTTCCCAGGATCAGGCTGGTGGCTCCCAGGAGCCTGCCCGGGGCCGCAAGAGGCGGGCGCCCGCCTGGTCTAGTGCGGAGATCGTGGACCTCATCGAGGTTTGGGGGGAAGCCTCCAACGTCCACGATCTCCGCACTAGCCACAGGAACGCGGCCGTCTACAGCCGCACGGCTGCCAGCCTGGCCACCAGAGGCCACATGAGGACCCGGGAGCAGGTCTGCTGCAAAATTAAGGACCTGTGGCAGTCCTACTCCAGGGCCTCCCAGCCAGGGCCCAACCCGGAGGCCTGCCCCCACTTTGAGGTCCTGGACAGCATCCTGGGGGCTCACACAGTCCATGCCCCCTGGGTGGTGATCGACCCCAGGGCAGAGGGACCCGTCCCTGACACTGAGGAGGAAGAGGAGGATGCCGAGAGCCAGGAGCCTGCAGGGAGCCTGCCCAGGACCCCCGAGGCATCCCACAGAGCACATCGGCTGTGTCGTCTGAGGCCGAGGAGGGCTCCACATGTGAGTGCCATCATGCTCCCCTTATGTGCACGGGCAGGTGGGGGGAGAGGGAGCCCAGGAACCGTGCTCCTGGGCCTTGCCCACCATGGAGCAGCAGCTGGGTGTCATGCAGGGGCCCTGGCCCGTTCCCCACACGCCAATCTCGCCTTGCAGAGGGGGGCTGGGTTTCACCCACTGTGTCCCCAGGGAGAACTGACCACTGCTCTTGTTTCACCACAGCCGCAGCACCAGGGACTGCAGAGCGCACCACCCTGCCTGCAACAGCCACCCGCACCCGGGCCAGCAGGTGCACCAGGAACCTGGAGGACTACCACCAGCGGCACCTGCGGCTACTGGAGCACCAGCTCTGCACCCAGGACCACTGGGTCTGAGAGGACCTGCGGCTACGGCAGCGGAGCTTGGAGACGCTGGAGGAGCAGGGCCGTGCCCTCAGAGGCCACCTCCAGACCCTGGTGGACAGGTTCCTGCCTCCTCCTGCTCCGGCCCCTGCGGCCGCCTCAGCTCTCGCTCCTCCTCTCACCCCTGCTCCCCTTCCCGCTTCCTCCACACCCCCCGTCCCTCCTGCCCCACCCTCCACACCCACTCCCCCCCGATGCCCCCGCACCCGCAGTGCTGCGAGACGGGAGAGCCAGCAGGACCCCCAACCCTGAGCTTTCCCTTCCCTTCCTCCTCTTCCTCCCCCTTCCAGCTCCCTCCTCCCAGGTTTCCCTCTCCCCTCTCCCACCCTCATTCCTCCATCCCCCCACCCCAGTTATGTACAATAAAAAGAGATTGTTGTTTTCAGAACAGGTGTCTTTATTTAACATTAGGAAAGGGGGTTAGGGAGGGGAAAGGGGAAGGAGGGGAGGGTGGAAGAAGGCCCCAATGGGGCATGCAAGGAGAGTTCAGTCCTCCTCCTCCACTAGGAAGGTCTCCTGCAGGGCTTCCCGGATCTGGACGGCCCCCCCGCTGGGCCTCCCGGATGGCAGCAGTGCAGGGCTGAGCGTAGTGGCCAGCCATGCGCTCAGCCTCAGCCATCCAGGCTGGCAGGAAAGCCTCCCCCTTCCGCTCGCACAAATTGTGCAGCACACAACATGCTGCCACCACGGGAGGGATATTGTGCTCGGCCAGGTCGAGATGGGTGAGGAGGCACCTAAATCTGGCTTTCAGTCGTCCGAAGGCCCCCTCGACCACAACGTGGGCCCTGGTGAGCCTGGCATTGAAGGCCTGGCGGGAGGGGTTGAGGTGCCCCATGTACGGCTTCATCGGCCAGGGCTGTAGGGGGTAGGCCGCATCCTCCACCAGGCAGACGGGCATGTCCATGTCCCTGACCCTGATGTGGCGGTCAGGGACGAAGGTCCTGGCGTGCAGCCTCTGGCACACGGAGGAGTTGCGGAACACCCTGGCGTCGTGTGCCTTGCCGGACCAGCCCACATTAATGTCCGTGAACTGGCCCCGGTGGTCAGACACGGCCTGCAGGAGGACGGAGAAGTACCCCTTGCGGTTGATGTACTGGGAGGCCTGGTGTTCCGGGGCACGGATGGGGATGTGCGTCCCGTTGATGGCCCCCTCGCAGTTGGGGAAGCCGAGGGCGCCGAACCCCTGGATGATGGCATCCGGATTGGCGAGGTGGACCACCCTGCAGAGCAGCACCCGGTTGATGGCCTTGACCACCTGCAGAGAGACACAGCAAACCGCGAATCACTGGGGCACCCGGGTGGCTGGGAGTGTTTGTTCCCTGGCACTGCCCCGCGCCCCACTCCCAGAAGCAACCCCCGCTGCGATCCTGGCCGCCGCGGGCGGCCTGTAGTACGGCCGGGACAGAGTGAACCCTCCCGTGCGGGGCACTGTCGCCTCCTCCCCCGCCCCCATTTTCCCTGGGACGGCCCATTCTCTCCTTGCAGCCTCCCTCCCCCCTGGCCCAGTGGCCGGTGAGTGCCGTACCTGCATGAGTACTGCTCCAACGGTGGATCTCCCCACGCCGAACTGGTTCCTGATGGATCAGTAGCTGTCCGGCATGGAGAGCTTCCACAGGGCAATGGCCACACGCTTCTGGAGGTGTGAGTGTCCCGTCGCCACAGAGCAGGGGCGAGCCACTCGCAGAGCTCCAGGAAGGTGTCCCTCTTCATCCTGAAGTTCTGGGTCCACTGTCTGTCTCCCCAGCGCTCCAGGACGATGCGGTCCCACGAGACGCTGCTGGTGTCCAGACGCCAGATGCGGCGGGGCACGCTGGCGTCCGGGCGCTGCTGCAGCTCCTCCATGGCCCCCAGGGAGGCCAGGTGGAGAGGCAGGGGGCTGACGTGCACCAGGTGGTGCCAGGCAGCCTCCAGCCATTGCTGGCAGGCTTGCAGCAGCAAGTCCAAAAACTGCACCAGAATGCCCAGGGCGAGCTCTGGCTCCATGGTGCCAACTGTGGCGGCATCCCCAATGGGAACCACCGACACAGGCAGGCACAGAAGAAAATGTTTTGCTGTCCCTCGGCGAGGTAGGCAAGCAAGCGGAGAAACTGAGAACCAGCTGTCCAGGGGGGTCCCTTTAAGCACGAGCCTCAGATAGCCTCAGACAGCAGCCACACAAAGCAACTACTGACCTGATGCCCTGCCGGAACCGGTTTCAGCTGCCCTTAAATGCGACCCAGCATCCAATCAGTGTGGACGCGCGAGTTCGAATTAGCAAAATGCTAATTCCAATTAGTTTTTGGGTCTAGATGCGTTAGTTCGAATTAGCTTACTTTGAATTAACTAATTCGAACTAGAGTTAATTCGAATTAGTGCTGTAGTGTAGACATACGCAAAGGTACTACTAGACTATTCGTTGTTTTTTAAGGTTTTTTTTAAGATAGTTTAAAATCTTTCTTGCTGTAGGGCTTTCAGACATTTGTGGCATAACTGAAAATTGTGAAGATCAAGACGAAAATGAAGGGAGTACATGTGAGGTAAGGGGCATTTAAGGGATAGACACTTTAATCAAGAGTTGCTGTGGATACTTAACAACAAGCCCCATTCTTCCTGAAAGCTCCTTGGGACTGAGGGTTCTTTTAGTTCTGTGTTTGTGCAGTGTCTAGCACAATGTAATTCTGATCCATTGTTGGGATCACTAGGTGCTACTGCAATTTAAATAAACAGAACAAAAAATAACATACATTTAAGTGATCATGACTTGACCTAATGTATAATGGGGAAACAATAATGGCCTGAGTAGTGATATATACACTTGATGCTTTAAAAGGGACTGAAAGAAATTATGAGCCACTTTAGTTGAGAGAGAATTTAATCAGAAGAATCTGAATGATAATTGTGAATCATTTAAGAACATTTTGCTAAATGCCCAAAAGGAGGAACATCATACTGGTTTACGAGAGGGGGGAAGCAAAGGCAGTTATAAAATATATAAAAAATATAGCTATGTAATAAATGGAAGAAAGGAGAATTGATTGTAATTAATATAAATTAGGAGCCAGGAATTTTAGAATATTGATAAGAAACACAGAAGAAAAAAATCTGTGGCCACCAGAATAAAAAGAAGAAGGAGATTTTGAAATATAATAGAAACAAAACAAATCCGAATTATATTATTAGAACATAAGAACATAAGAACATAAGAACGGCCGTACTGGGTCAGACCAAAGGTCCATCTAGCCCAGTATCCTGTCTGCCGACAGTGGCCAGCACCAGGTGCCCCAGAGAGGGTGGACCGAAGACAATGATCAAGCGATTTGTCTCCTGCCATCCCTCTCCAGCCTCTGACAAACAGAGGCCAACGACACCATTTTATCCCCTGGATAATAGCCTTTTATGGACCTAACCTCCATGAAATTATCTAGCTTCTCTTTAAACTCTATTATAGTCCTAGCCTTCACAGCCTCCTCTGGCAAGGAGTTCCACAGGCTGACCACACGCTGTGTGAAGAAGAACTTTCTTTTATTAGTTTTAAACCTGCTACCCATTAATTTCATTTGGTGTCCTCTAGTTCTTCTATTTAGGGAACTAATAAATAACTTCTCTTTATCGGCCCTCTCCACACCACTCATGATTTTATAGACCTCTATCATATCCCCCCTCAGTCTCCTCTTTTCTAAACTGAAAAGTCCCAGTCGCTTTAACCTCTCCTCATATGGGACCCGTTCCAAACCCCTAATCATTTTAGTTGCCCTTTTCTGAACCCTTTCCAAGGCCAAAATATCTTTTTTGAGGTGAGGAGACAACATCTGTACACAGTATTCAAGATGTGGGCGTACCATAGCTTTATACAGGGACAGTAAGATATTCTGGGTCTTATTTTCTATCCCTTTCTTAATAATTCCTAGCATCCTATTTGCCTTTTTGACCGCCGCTGCACACTGTGTGGAAGTTTTCAGAGAACTGTCCATGATAACTCCAAGATCTCTTTCCTGATTTGTCGTAGCCAAATTAGCCCCCATCATACTGTATGTATAGTTGGGGTTATTTTTCCCGATGTGCATTACTTTACACTTATCCACATTAAATTTCATTTGCCATTTTGTTGCCCAATCACTCAGTTTGGTGAGAACTTCTTGGAGTCCCTCACAGTCTGCTTCTGTCTTGACTATCCTAAACAGTTTGGTATCATCTGCAAACTTTACCACCTCACTGCTTACCCCTTTCTCCAGATCATTTATGAATAAGTTGAACAGGATTGGTCCTAGGACCGACCCTTGGGGGACACCACTAGTTACCCCTCTCCATTCTGAAAATTTACCATTTATTCCTATCCTTTGTTTCCTGTCTTTTAATCAGTTCTCAGTCCAAGAAAGGACATTCCCTCTTATCCCATGGCCATGTAATTTACACAAGAGCCTTTGGTGAGGGACCTTGTCAAAGGCTTTCTGAAAATCTAAGTATACTATATCTACTGGATCCCCCTTGTCCGCATGTTTGTTAACCCCTTCAAAGAACTCTAATAGATTAGTAAGACAGGATTTCCCTTTACAGAAACCATGTTGACTTTTGTCCAACAAATTATGTTCTTCTACATGCGTCACAATTTTATTCTTTACTATTGTTTCGACTAATTTGCCCGGTACTGAAGTTAGACTTACCGGTCTGTAATTGCCCAGATCGCCTCTAGAGCCCTTTTTAAATATTGGTGTCACGTTGGCTACCTTCCAGTCATTAGGTACAGAAGCCGATTTAAGGGATAGGTTACAAACCACAGATAATAGTTCAGCAATTTCCCATTTGAGTTCTTTTAGAACCCTTGGATGAATGCCATCCGGTCCCGGAGATTTGTTAACATTAAGTTTTTCTATTTGTTCCAAAACCTCCTCTAATGACACTTCAATCCAGGACAGTTCTTCAGATTCATCACCCACAAAGGACGGTGCAGATTTGGGAATCTCCCCAACATCCTCAGCCGTGAAGACTGAAGCAGAGAAATCATTTAGTTTCTCCGCAATGGCTTTATCGTCCTTGATTGCGCCTTTTATAGTTCGATCGTCTAGGGGACCCACAGGTTTTTTAGCAGGCTTCCTGCTTCTAATGTACTTAAAAAACATTTTGTTATTTCTTTTTGAGTTTTTGGCTAGCTGTTCCTCAAAATCTTTTTTTGCTTTTCTTATTACATTTTTACACTTGATTTGACAGTGTTTATGTTCCTTTCTATTTATCTCACTAGGATTGGACTTCCACTTCTTAAAAGATGCCTTTTTGTCCCTCACTGCTTCTTTTACATGGTGGTTAAGCCACGGTGACACTTTTTTAGGTCTCTTGCTATGTTTTTTAATTTGGGGTATACATTTAAGTTGGGCCTCTATTATGGTGTCTTTAAAAAGTTTCCATGCAGCTTGCAGGGATTTGGCTCTAGTCACTGTGCCTTTTAATTTCTGTTTAACTAGCCTCCTCATTTTTGTGTAATTCCTACCCACCACAGGAATGTTGAATGTTATTATATTATGGTCACTATTTCCAAGCGGTCCTGTAATGGTTATTTCCTGGACCTGATCCTGCACTCCACTCAGGACTAAATCAAGAATTGCCTCTCCCCTTGTGGGTTCCTGCACCAGCTGCTCCAAGAAGCAGTCATTTAGGCCATTGAGAAATTTTATCTCTGCTTCTTTTCCTGAGGTGACATGTACCCAGTCAATATGGGGATAATTAAAATCCCCCATTATTATAGAGTTCTTTATTTTGGTAGCCTCTCTAATCTCCCTCAGCATTTCAATGTCAGTATCGCTGTCCTGGTCAGGTGGTCGGTAATATATCCCTACTGCTAATTTCTTATTATTGGAATATGTAATTACTATCCATAGCGATTCTATTGAACATGTTGATTCACTTAATATTTTTATTTCATTTGATTCTACGTTATCTTTCACATACAGTGCCACTCCACCACCCACCCGGCCTGCTCTATCCTTTCGATATATTTTATATCCCGGTATGATAGTGTCCCACAGATTTTCCTCATTCCACCAGGTTTCAGTGATGCCTATTATGTCAATCTCCTCATTTAATACTAGGTACTCTAGTTCACCCATCTTATTAGTCAGACTCCTAGTATTTGTGTAGAAGCACTTTAAAAATTTGCCACTGCTTATTTGTCTGCCCTTCCCTGGTGCATTGGATTCCTTTGTATGTGGTTGTTTGTCTGCTCTGGCCCATGGTTTGCCCTCTCCCCTCCTCTCTTTCTGACTACAGCTTAGAGAATCTCTATCAATGGATTCTCCTCTAAGAGAAGTCTCCCTCCGATTTACGTGCATCTCCGCACCAATCGGCTTTCCCCCATCTCTTCGTTTAAAAACTGCTCTACAGCCTTTTTAATGTTTAGTGCCAGCAGTCTGGTTCCACCCTGGTTTAGGTGGAGCCCATCCTTCCTGTATAGGCTCCCCCTCCCAAAAGTGTCCCCAGTTCCTAATAAATCCAAACCCCTCTTCCCTACACCATCGTCTCATCCACGCATTGAGACTCTGAAGCTCTGCCTGCCTACCTGGCCCTGCGCGTGGAACTGGAAGCATTTCCGAGAATGCCACCATAGAGGTCCTGGATTTCAGTCTCTTTCCTAGCAGCCTAAATTTGGCCTCCAGGACATCTCTCCTACCCTTCCCTACGTCATTGGTACCTACATGTACCACGACCACCGGCTCCTCCCCAGCACTACGCATAAGTCTATCTAGATGCCTCAAGAGATCCGCAACCTTCGCACCAGGCAGGCAAGTGAAGGTCTCCCGGTCATCACAAACCCAACTATCTATGTTTCTAACAATCAAATCACCCACTACTATCACCTGCCTCTTCCTAACTGGCATTCCCTCCCCCTCAGAGGTATCCTCAGTGCAAGAGGATACTGCAACATTCTCTGGGAGGAGGGTACCAACTATGGGATGGTTTCCCTCTGCTCCCATTGAATGCTCTGTTCGCTTGAGACTTTCATCCTCCTTAAGAGCACTGGGGCTCTCAGACTGGAGGTGGGACAGTACTACAATGTCCCGGAAAGTCTCATCAACATATCTCTCTACCTCCCTTAGCTCCTCCATTTCAGCCACCCTGGCCTCCAAAGCCCGAATCCGGTCTCTGAGGGTCAGGAGCTCCTTGCAACGGGTGCACACATACGCCACCCGCCCACAGGGCAGGTAATCATACATGTTACACTCAACGCAATAAACAGGATAGCCCCCACTCTGCTGCTGGGCTTCTGTCTCCATTTTTCTAACGAATAAGTTTAAGCAGAAACTGGGATTCTTTTTAAACCTCTGGAATATAGATCCATTGCTAGATGGAAATAGTAGAATTATCAATAATAAAGCAGAAAAGGCAGAAGAGTTCAATAAAAAAAATCTGTTCTGTATTTGGAAGAGGGAAAGAAACAAGTGATGCTGCCATATCAGAATCTGTTCTGTATTTGGAAGAGGGAAAGAAACAAGTGATGCTGCCATATCAGAATATTCTTCTCCCATTCCACGAGTGTCTCATGAGGTTGTTAAAAAGCAGCTACTGAAGTTAGATATTTTAAAATCATCAGGTCCAAACGTCTTGCATCCAAGAATTTTGAAAGAGGACATGGCTGGACATTTCTTGTTGATTTTCAATAAGTTTTAGAACACTAGAGAAGTTCCAGAAGAGTAAAAGGAAGCTATCGTTGTGCTAATATTTCTAAACAGGATGACTCAGGCAATTGTAGGCCTGTCAGTTTGACATTTATCCTAGGCATATGAATGCTAGAATGGCCATGCTTGGTCAGACTAATGGGTCCTTCTAGGCCAATATCCTGTTTTCCAATGATGCACAATGTCCAGATACTTCAGAGGGAATGAACAGAATAGGCAATCATTGAGTAATCCATCCTCTGTTATCCACTCCCAGCTTTTGGCAATCAGAAGCTAGAGATCCCCAGAGCATGGGGTTGCGTCCTCACAAGCTCAGCTAATAGTCATTGATGGACCCCCTCCCCTAGGAACTTATCTCATTCTTTTTTTAATCATATGATAGTTTTGGCCTTTACAATATCCCCAAGCAACAAGTTCCACAGTTTGACTGTGCCTTGTGTGAAGAACTCTTTTATATTTATTTTAAACCTGCTGCCTATTAATTTCATTGGGTGTCACCTGATTCTTGTGTTATGTGAAAAAATAAATAACACTTTTCCTCCACACCGGTTATCATTTTATATATATAATTTTATAGTCTATCATATTCCCTCTTAGTCATCTCTTTTCCAAGTCCAAACAAACCACTGTTTTTAATCTTCCTTATATGGAAGAATTTCCATATCATTAATATTTTTGTTGCCCTTCTCCTGCTTGTAACTGTTAAAATTTCAATGTATTTTTTTTTAAGATGGGCTGATTCAAGGTGCATGCAGTATTCAAGATATAGGCATATCATTGATTCAAATAGTGGCATTATGATTTTTTGACTAATTCTGTATCCCTTTCCTAGTGATTTCTGATACTCCATTCGCTTTTTTGATTTCCACTGCATAGTGAGCAGATGTTTTCAGAGACCTATCCACAATGACTTCAAGATCTCTTTCTCCAGTGTTAACAGCTAATTTAGATCCCATCATTTTGTGAATATAGGTGGGATGACGTTTTCCAGTGTGCATTACTTTCAATTTGTTACAATTAATTTCATCTTTCATTTTGTTGCCTAGTCATCCAGTTTTGTGAGATCCCTTTGTATTCTTTGCAGTGTGCTTTAGACTTAATCATCCTGAATAACTGAATATAATTCAAAATTTTCTCCACCTCATTCATTATACCATTTTCCAGATCATTTATGAATATGTTGAACAGTACTGGTCCCACACAGATCCAAGGAGCACATCACTATTTTCCACTCTCTATTCTGAAAAGTGACCTTTTATTCTTATCCTTTGTTTGCTGTCTTTTAATCAGTTACTGAACCATGAGAGAACCTTCCCTCTTATCCCATGACTGGTGATTTTGTTGAAGAGTTCTTTGTGATCCCCATGTCAAAGCTTTTTGAAAGTCCAAGTACACTGTATGCACTGGATCCCACTTATCCACATTTGTTGCCCCCCTCTAAGAATTCTAATAGAGTGGTGAGGCGCGATTTCCCTCTACAAAAACCATAATGACTTATCTACGGTGAATCTTCTTCATCTTCATGTCTGATGATCAAGATAATGGAGGTGCTCCTATCAAACTTAATTCGAATAATATTATTAATGCCAATCAACATGGGTTTATGGAAAATAGATCCGATCAAGTTCACTTGGTTTTGTTTTTTATATGAGATTGAAAGTTCGGTTGATAAAGATAGTATGTAATATGGTTATGCATATATGTCATTTTACTTGGTACTGTATGGCATTTTAATTAACCCCCCCCCAAATCTTAACATTAACATGGCACACAGTAAAATGTAGTAAAAGCTTGCTTACCAGTATGTCCCAAAAAGTAATTCTAAACAGTGAATCACCAAAGACCTGCATGCATTCCAGCAGGGATCAGTTGTTGGGTATATGCTCTAATATTATTGTTAATGACCCGAATGAAAACAAAATCACCAATCATGGGAGTGGTAAATCATTAAGATGACAGGTCATTTATATAGAGCTCTCTGGATCACTTGGTAAACTGGGCAAAAGCAAAGAATGTATGTTTTATTGTGGTTAAAAGTAAACATATACATCCATTAACAAATAATATAGGCCATACTTACAGGATGAGGGATTATTCCAGGAAGTAGAAAATCTGAAAAAGATTTGGGGTTGTGGAGGATTATCAGTGAGCTCCAACTGCAATGCTATAGACAAGAGAATTAACAGAGTGTTTGGACACATAAGCAGGGGAATCTCACATAAAAGTCAAGAGGTTATTTTACTTTTGTCTGTGGTATTCTTGCAACCACTTCTGGAATACTGTGTCTAGTTCTGATGTCCACAATTGAAGAAGGATGTTGATAAATTGGAGCAGACTCAGGAAGAGACATGAGAATGATTAAAGATTAGAAAATATGCGTTTTACTGATAGACTCATGGAGCTTGATCTTTGTCATTTAAAGAGAAGTTTGAGTGACTTTTACAATCTATAAATATTTACAGAAGTAAAAAACAATATTTAATAATGGTCACTTCAATCTAGCAGATAGAGATATAACATGATCCGATGGCTGAAGGTCGAAACGGAGCAAATTCATTATTAAAATAAGGCTTAAATATTTAACTGTGAGGATAATTAATCTTTAGAACAACTTACAAAGGGGTTGTGGTATTAGGGCCACATCTAACTTCATCTTTATTTCATACTGTAGCACCATCTATTTTATATGACTATATGATATAGTTCCTATCATTTGAAAAGCTCACAACACTTTATGGAGATTGGAATTATTACTTCTACTGTATGGACAAGATCTTCATGCTTCAATTCCCCTAAGCATCTTGCTCAAGCTCATATAGCAAGTCAATGAAAGTCAGGAAGGAAATTCACGTTTCTTGATTTCCAGTCTTTTGGATTAATCACTAAAACATGTTGCTTCACGGCCTATATCATTCCAATGACTAATAATCTCCCACTGTAGTTAAATTCTCCTACCTTTACAGATTTATGATTTTGAAATAAATTTGCTCTGTTATGCCTTAATTTGTATTTCTTACCCATTCACTGGCACCTGGCAAAAATACCTGCTCGATAATATTCAACACATATTGATATCAATCAAGTCATAAGTTTACAGATAATATAGTTCAGCAAACTTGGAGTACCTTCAAGGATGGAATTATAGAGACTCACAAACACTATAAGTAAGGTTTTGTTTATTTAACAATCCTTTAGAAAGGGACAGATGCCACACCTTTGAATGAAGTATTTGAGGTTGCATAAAATGATATCAGTCTCACCCAGCCCTGATTCATTCAGGCTTAGTCTATGTGAGAATTCTTTTGGCTTAACTCTTTTCAGTCAGAACTGTGGAAAAAACACACCCCTGACTGACATAGATATATTCACAAATCTCCCAGTGTTGACAGAAAAGAGCTTCTTTTAGTGTAGTTAGGAGGTGATAGCCTAAGCCCACAGAATTAATTTTTCTCTCTGTGTGGGCTTTGTCTACACTACGGACAATGTCAGCATAAATGTACAAAGGGAATTTAATATTAAATTGTGTTGTTTCTTCATGCTGGGTGCAACTAGCCTCATCCTCTTACCTACAACACTTCCTTCTTACCTTATATCTAGTTAATCAGCTGATGGGCTGTGTTGGGGACATTTACAACACACAAGTCCTGAAAGGGTTAAAGATGTTGTGCTAGAGCTAATTAGTGTGATAGGCCACACATGAGGATATTAGGGTGGCAAAACCACCTGGATCAGAAGATGAAGCTCAGATGAACAGGCTAGTATAAAACCAGTGAGCTGGTAACAGTGAGAAAGTATACAGCTATCCTTTGTGCTTTGAAGTGAGAAGGATGAAGAAAACTTAGGGGAAAGGCAGAGCTCCTGGGAGCCTGACCCTTATGGAAGGGAAAACCCAGAGCAGGGAAGATTGAAGAAGAAAGTCTGTAGGAAGAGTAGGGAACAGCAAGGATGGGAACTAAGGAGACCTTGAGCAAATATTAAAAGATCCCTGGGATGGAACCTGGATCCTGGTCCAGGTTTCCCTACCAGCCACTGACTGAATAGCATTGTCTGGTCAGTATATATCTCAGAAGGGAAAAATCACATAGTGACCTGGCTGGAAGTCTGAGCCATGAGGAGGGGGCTGCAATGACTGGAATAAGGGGCTTCAGAAGGGGGAATAGAGAGAGAAAGCAGTGGGTTGAGAGACTGCAAGGAGACATATTGGACTTGGAAGAGAGCTAATCAACAGGAGGAAGTGACACCTGTGGTGAGATTAGCTAATTTCTCCCAGTTTCTGAAAGAAGCTCTTACTGGGGGAAAACAACTAAGGCTACACTGCTGTCTCAGACCCAGGAGGTAGTTTCCACTGGACTAAAGTTGGTCAGGTACAGAATCTCCTACTGAAGAAGGAACACCATACCAGCAAGATGTTTCTTGTCAGTATGACATATTAGACAAATACTGTGCTGTCTCTCCTCTGCCTCCATCTGTACAGAGTCTGCCAGGGAGAGCAGGATGGAGGAGCTGGGAGGGGTACAGCAGTGGGAGAAGCTTCTGGAATTCTGCTCCTTTCCTCATTGCCTGCCCTTCCCAGCAAGGAAAGGAGCAGAAACCTCAGTTCTGTGCCCGCCCCTGCACTCTCATGCAGCTGCATCTCCTTTGGCTTGGGCAGGGCAGGGCTGGGAGTGGTATGGCAGCTGATGGAGCTGCTAGCATTCTTCTCCTTTCCCTACTGGCTGCCCTCTCAGCAGGAAAAGCAGCAGAACTGCCAGCAGTTCCTCTGGCTATTGTATGCCCCAGCTCCTCCCGGATAACATGGAATGGGGAAAAGAAGAGAGAGCATGTGGTCTCAGGACTGTGGGTAGGGAAGAGTCACATGGAGGGTGGGGAGGTCACATGCCCCAGCCTTCCCTTTAGCTTGTATTTCACCTCCTCCCCTACCCCATACAGGTAAGAAATGGATTCTAAAGGACTCGGGCTTCCCAGCCACTGTTATCACTACTGCAGCAGTAGTCGTACCCAAAGCCCTGGGCCCTTTAAATTGCCACAGGAGTGCTCTTTCCACCAAGGCTCTGCCCCTCCTACCTGAGATGCTGCTCCTTCCAGGAGTGCAAAGCCCTGGCTCTCCTAAACTTTCCCAGGAATCTGGCATGACTGCCAGCTCCTCTGGCAGCAGAAGGCTCTGGCACTAGAAACACTGAAGGGAGACTACCATTGGAGTGGAGTGGATGGGGTGGAGGCAGTGCCAGTGAGAAGCAGCTCATTGTGGATGCACAGCAGCAGGACTTCATGGTCTGTGATCTGTACAATGGGGAACAGGTGACAGCTGTGTCAGAGTGAATGAACAAGGACAGGGGTGTGAAGCGAAAAGCCAAAGTGTATGGAGTTACTGTAGAGGGCCACCAGTGCAATGGGAGAAGAGGTACCTGGCTATGGGAGGACAACAATCCTCTTCAGGAAGGGAAGGTTTTGATGATGCAGCAACAGTTTGTGGGAGGAAGCAGAAATGTGGGGTTGAGTGTTAGGTATTATAGAGTGAGGACTTCGTGGAAGTAGAGAACTAGCAGAGTGAGCTGTGAGCAGCTGTGTTGGGTGTAAAGTAGCAGGCAGTAGCAGGCTGGTTGTTGCAGGTTGTTGATGTGAATTGTGGAGTAAATTCTAGAGCATAAGAGGTGGATGCCCAGACAGGAGTGACAGAAGAGCAGAAAGGGCAACTGGGGATATGAGACAGATGAAGTGATTGATTATGTGAGATCCTGGGGGAATGATGGGAGAAGAAAAATAAAGAGGGTGCATGTAAATACAATTTATCACATGGTTTCATGGTTTATCACAATGCTTCATAATTTATTGCACAAATATCACTACCACCTCAAATGGGGTGGTGGTTTCCAGGTGATAAATGGCAGAACCAGCTAATTCATTGCTTTTACCATGTGTATCATGGACCAGCTTTGTCTGTATGCTGTCCACTAATCCATCACCCCCTGGGCTACATGTAAGATGCCAAACATCTTAGCATCTTCTGAACAGCTAAAATTTGTACAGAAATATCAGCCTACTGCAAACCTCAGAATATTTTCTCTTTCCCCTCATATGTGAAATTGTTCACTCCAATATGCTCACCTTCTTAACAATACCCCTCATGGTTATTAGGCCAATATAACATTCAGTCTAAGGCCATTGTCAGATGTGAACCCTGATAGCCCATGAGCTGCTTGCCAGAGGTAGAAAGTGGGTTTTAACACAGGAAGAAGGGGAGATTCACAGCTTACCAGGTATGATGCTTGTTTTTATCTGAAGAAATTTCTGAGCTAATACATATATCCTAATAGTTTTTTTATACCTAGACTATAAAGCTATCTTCTTAAGTAACTTTAAATGTTTTTTGAAACTTATTTTATGTGCATACACATAGTCTATATTTGTAGTTGGTATCAGATGAATAATTACAGAACTAGAGTGATAAGTGGCAAGAACATGTAATAAATGTCAGAGCTGTGTGATAAAATGCATTTTCATGAACTTTCTACTTCACCTGCCCTCTAGTCCACTACCCCATCTCCTTCTGATTTATCCCAACACTCTTAGCCTGCAAAACCTTACAACAGAAAACTAAAGGTAGCTAACGCAAACTGCTAGAGAAACATTTTCCCCTAAATCTGTAATTCTCTCTGCTTCCTCGCGTAGTGACCCTGTACCCAGAATGTGCAAAATTCAGTCACGAGACATGGAGGGATTTTCTAGACATAAGACATTAAAATGTCACAATTTTGAAGCCAGATACCTATTACTCTACAGGGATAGAAGCAGAGGCTTTAGGCTATTGAGAGGAGATTACATATTTTAAAATCATGACATTTGTAGCTACAGAAAAGTTATTTTAGGAAATCTTTAAACATTTTGTGGGTCCCATTTCACTCCTGTACATTTGCACTTGAAATTACTAAGGCACCCAGTTGTATAGGAGGAAGAAAGTGACCAGTAGTTCCAATATGATTTTGAAAATATATATGAATTTTATAGTCTTGCTGGATCACATGAAGAGTATGCAAAACACATGATGGTGTGCAATATATCCAAGATTGCATCAACATTCAGTGGAGATGGTGGTGTAATCCCAATACAAATGAAGATGGATACTTCCTCTGAGATATATCTATGGGGTATTTAGTTACACCAGAGGAATTGGTTACTTTGGGATGCATGATCAAATGTTAAAGTTGACAGGCAGGAAGAGGCAGAGAAGACAAGTTGGTTGGTTTGTTCTTGCTGAATTCTGCATTATTATAATATACGCTACTGGATATTAGAACTTAATTTGACTATATGTTTCACTCTAACTTGCATTTAACTATTCTCTCCATTTCCAATCATTTTTTTTCCATTTAATTTTACTGGAATTGTGACGCAGGAGTGATAGCTTATGCAGTTATAGATAAATGCCTGAGAGAGAGAAAAAGGTGCTTTATGTTAAATTTGGAATAAGTCACTCACAGGCACCTATGGATATAATGAATCAGGAATTAAATACTTCCCCATGTAAACAAGCACTAAGTTAACTGTTTATACTCCTGAAGAAGATTGTAATCAAAAGGAGAGGTATATAAAATGGTCATAAGAATACAGATGTTAACCATATTCTTCACAAATATACCAGCTTTTTATGTATGGTTAACTTTTCACTGGGAAATTAAAATGTAAAACCCAAAGAATTTTCAGCAAAAAGCTGTTTTGTTTTTGTAATGAAAAGCTGAATTTTTCTATGGAAAATTGATATTTTTGCATAACATTTTTGCCTCCCCTCCCCATTGCCCACCTCTGTTCTCATGGCATAATGTAAAGAAATACAGTTCAATATTGTGACTGATACTGAGGGAAGTGGAACTCTGAAATATTTTTAGGAGTAGAAGAGAACATATACCTAACCTATTAACTGTGGTGACTGTCTTTTTTCCCCTTCCCTGTACATCATTCTGCCATCTTCCTCACATTTGCCTTTCGTATGCTGCACTCTTACTGCCACTCCATCTTACCTTGATCTGATCTGTGCTCTGCTGCTCTTCTCTCATAGCCTGCAAGTAAAGGAAAAGCCAGTGGGGTGCAGGAAAGCAAGCAGAGAAACAACGGGGGGAGGGGTATTGGAAGAGTAAAAAAATCAGACCGTGTAGAGAAAAATGAAGCATGTGAAAAGAGAGAATTATGGATAAATTTCATCTTGACCAAAAATAGCACATGTATCATCCCTGAAAGGTCGGAGGGCAAAAAGGATGTCAAATAATTTACAAATAGGAAGAGGAGAGAGTCACTTGTGGTATTCCCACAGTTTCTAAAATCTGCATATACACATGCTTTGAAAAAATATCATCTTTGGGCTAAGTTGAAAAAACATATAGTTATTAAAATATTCTACAGCAGCAAGAGGATTCCTCAGGCCTTCAAAACCCCTCCCCAAACACCTCAATTTATGACTCAGAACTCCCGGTAAGTTAGGTCTACCACTGGCACCACTTGTTATCTTCTCATTCCACAAGGTTTTGTTGTGGCACCCCAGAGAATCATATACAGCCTCTGATGTAGACACAGAAACTGCAGCACTATGCTTTCCCTCCTGGGAGGGAGGAGTACAGAATGCTGTGCAGGATGCTGGGAGGGAGGAATCTGAGGTGAATTTAGGTCAACCTGTTAGCGGCTTCTTCAGCAATCAGCATGACTCATAACATAAAATAGAGTGATCTAACCCTGCTCCACCACTTTATGGTGTCACTCTCCTGGGCTGCCCAAGGGACACTCTGAAGCACTCAGCATCCAAGAATCCGCATGGTGATTTACACTAAGAGGAATTCCCTCCCCACCTCTGGCATGTCCCAGTCTGTCCCCAGCATGCTTTCTGTACCGGTGCCTGTGAGGGAAACTTTGCCAGGATATTCTCCTTTTGCCAGCTAGGGACCTTTTAGAAAAGTCCCTGTAGGTTGTCAGAGCATGAGTCAGAATCCTCCCCAGTCATGGAAAATATTGTACCCTTTATTATATTATAGCAATTGCACATCTGGAATCATTACTGCTCCCCTGTACACAAGGACATTGTATGGAAAGATGTACAAACATAGTTATGTTCTTGGTAAATAGGATTTTACTACAGTAGCACATTTAGAGCGACATAATCTTATTAATATTAAAATGTTGCAGGCAGGGAGTCCTCATTTGCTAATGTGAAATAAAATCACTTAGTTTCACTAGAAAAAAACACCCAGTTTAATTTCTAAATAAATGGATTTATGTACGCTAGGTCACTTTTTTATTGTAAAGTTCAAAATATTTTTTCTTCATGCATTGACACAGACACAATAACATCAACATTAGAGTATGGTTAAAAGAGGAGACCAGAATTTTACTATCCAACAATGGCCCACATCTGGGCAATGCCTTAAATACCACCAGTTAAGCACACTGAGATCCAGTCAGGCCCCCCTTAACACTGCAAACCAGCCAATCAAACCAGAAGAGCATGGCATAAGCTCTGTTCCAAATATCTTCTGGATTTTCCTCACCATTACATGGCTGTGATTCCTAAGCCCTGAAGAGATTTTTGTCATCTCAGCACAGTCAAAGCCCTATTCCAGTGATCAGTGATTGGTGATTCCTCACAGATAAATGCTATCCATATTTTAGATTAAACTTTAGTCAGCAATAGGTCTTGTAATATATGAACCAATTTTCAGCCTTGAAATAATTATTATAATTTGCATATTTAAAACATGGCATTGCTATCTTTTCTTTTTTATCATTTAATGGAGATGTTGGTGAGTGAATTGTTTTGAAAGAACAGTAAGATAGTGACAGAAAAAGGGAAAAAATCAGCTGATGGTGAAATATGCCATATGTCTCCCACAACAATGGAGTTCTGTCTTTTGTAGTATAATCAGACTACTTCTGTATAAGTACATAACATGTAGATAGTGTAGAACATATGGTCTAATTCATTCCAAATCTTATTTTTCATCTGTTTTTTTCATACTGCTGTTTTGTACTATGACTGGTTTGAATCAGGTGCATTAATGCCTTTTTCATGATCCCAAATTTCTAACATTGATTGGTTATAGGATAAGGATACCTAATTCCTTGCTTTTATTTTTGCCTTTTGACTGCAAAAAATCCCCATTCTTGAAAAATGCTACCACATTATCTGTCCTGGTCTAAATGCTCATAGGTTTATGGTGATTGTTTAAATTCAATTAGTCGTAAATCTTGGCATGAAAAGTGAAAATAATCTCAATCCATTTACGGATTGCAAAATGGAGTGGTGACTGATGTGATCCTTCAGAGGAGAAATCATTAGAAACATCTTGTCAATAAGAGCCAGGACACAAGTACATAAATGCTATAAATGCCGAAGGTTTAAATTTGCCTAGTAACAGTACATTCACCATCACGTACAGTGTTTACATCAAGATTAAATATCTTTTCAAAAGACATTCTCCAGATCAGACAGGAGTTATGGGTTTGATGTAGGAAAAACTGGATCAAATTCTATCGCCTCTGTTATGCATGAAGTCAGACTAACTAGGTAATCAGAATAGTCCCTTCTGGCCTATAGAAACAGTGAATACACGTATTAGAGGGAATCTTAGGTCAAAACTTTTTGCTGTTGACCTTTCATCTTTGAAGTGATGTGTATGTCATCTGAAGAGGTTGATTGTTGTTTTAATTTAAAATTTGTCCTAAGTATGTGTGGGGAAGAGGGGATGGATATAGGAGCAATGTGTTGTTAAAATAAGTAACAGTAAACCAGAGTACAATATGACTTTTCTGTAGTCCTCAAAACTCCCTTCTCCCTGTGGATCCAGATGATCAGTTCGTCAAGAAGTTCTCATAACAATATTGTTCAATAGGGTATTGTTGTGTTGTCTGAGCAATTTCAGTTTTGCAGCCATTTAAGGATTTTCACTGCCCTTATGCTGGATAGAAGAAATCCAATAGGCTAATGATGTGGGCTTCAAGGGAAAACATGGTGACAGAGAGGTAGGGGTACTCAAAATAACAATTGATGGTAACATTAACTCCAACCCTGCTTTATATCCTATTCATTGTTGGACCTTTATACTTGCACAACCACTTCTTCTCTAATTTTCTTTGCAGCACAATCACATGCCTCTCACTTGTCCTCATTATTTGACATGTTTTCTATAACTTTATTTAACACAGTTCAGAAAAAATCCTTCCCTCATTTTATTCTCCACAGAGAACAGCTTGCCCTAATTCCCAGTTTCCCACTTCTCATTGTTGTTCCCCTTTTTTCTCAATTATGTTCATTTCCTCTATTGCTCAAAGAAACAGAGCCTGGTACATTAAAACAGACATCTATATACTAGAGTAGCATGACATATTCTGCAGGCACATAGACTCTGCAAGATCCAGGTGGTACGGTATACATTGAATTCACTTGGAGGCCTCACATTCCTCTGTAGTTCCACTGGAGTTATACTAGCGGGAAATGAGGAAGTACATGGGATTCCCAGGTCACAGATCTTTCTGCTAGACAGCCTTGGCTGGCATATCCTTGGGGTTTGTCTGGTTTTGGGGACGATTCTTGGGTCAATCCATAGTCTCTAGGGTGGATTGATTCTGCCTGTTTCAACAGAGCAATCTGAAAGAGATCCACTATAGGTTTCCACTAGTGAGTTGGGGCCAGTGTATCTACAGACAAGTCTGGCACTAGATGTGCAACATTTTTCATTATGCTAGATCATTATGGTGTCTGTGAGTGACATAACCGCATTACTTTGATTTATATTAGATGCTTTCCTGCACAGAATTTGCCCCAGTGTAATCTGGAGTTTGCTACAATAAAAAAAAAATCTTACTTTTTAAAATATCTTTGTGCAGTTGTCATCCAAAAAGCATATCCAAAGCTCCACAATACATGAAAAACCTATTTTGCACTACAGATTAAGTTCTTCACAGCTCGTCCCTCTGTCATCTTTTCTGACTTTAAACTGTCGAGTCCTAAGGCTGGAGGAAAAACTGATTATTTAAGTTATTTTAGTTGAAATTTGCCTTCTGATAAGCTGTCACCAAAGTTGTGGAAGAGTGAACCTTGGGACTATTTCCTTTGATACCACTTAGTGGTTGATGCATATGTTCAGATGGCTGTTTTGTCACAAAGGATTTTTTATAAAATGCAATGCTCTTTACATATGTTGTAATTATAAAGCCATTTCTGCTGTTCTCTTTGCTTGCAAAAGAAGAAATAGGCATATTAAGTGGTATTTTACAGCACATTCTTCTCTGTTATTAGTCCATTGCTTTATCGCATAGCTATTTGACACTTTCAACTCACATAATCTAAGGGAGAACTTGTAGACAGATACCCCCTAGCTACCCAAAGTTTGACTTATGTCTTTAAATGATAAAACAAAAAAAGGTTCTTTTATTATAGAGCAACTGGTCATAAATGCATAGATATAGTTAAATTCTGTCACGTCCTAGTTTAAAAAAGGAGCATAAATAACTGCTCTAAAATTTCCCTTTTTGAGCAGGAAAGAGGCAACCAAATTGTGTTTTTGTTCTCAGTTTCATTAGCTCATGGTGGCTGTTTCCCATATTTCTTTGAAAAATTCAATCAAATAAAAAAAATTCGGTCAAAATTTAAAGAGTAAAGACATTTTGTAAAGTTTTGTAGTTGATCCCATAGCCAAAAAATCAAAACCATGGAATCAGTATTCTTCAGGTTTCTCCCATTAGGAATGGAAAGGACATCCAGTGTAGTGCTGTATCATCATCCCATTATCTAATCCTGCTTAGAAATTTATCAAAGTTGTATCTGAGAACTTGTCATGTTATTTGCCCCCATTATTTCTGTCACAAAATACCTCAATGAAAAGTTGGAATTCTCCAGGGAACTTTTTTTCTAGTCCATTTTTCATTATGTGGCACGTCTTTACACGATGAGGCATGTCTAGGCCTATTTAGGCCCGCTGGGGCTCATTTATAAGGCCTCCCTGCAAGGGCAGCAAAAGCCCAAGATCTGAGAGTGAGAGGTGTTCTAAGTCAGAGCTGAGGACTGTGAGTAAGGAAGAGTGCTGTGGAAGAGCAGGACAGACTTGCTCATGTACCAGAGGAAAGTTACTAGGAGGGTTCATTTGGGGAAGTGGCCCAGGGAATGAACTGCCAGACTGAGAGTAGAAGAAACCCTGTCTGTTGCTGCTGCCTTAGGGTCATTGGGCCAGAACGTGGAGTATTGGGTGGGCCTAGGTTTCTCCAAATCCTCCACACACCACTATAGAGTCTTTCCCTAAGAGGGAAGACCAGGACTACAGAGGGATATTCACCCCAAACGGCAGACTAGCCTATGATGTGTGTGGCTCAGTAGGCTGTTGCCCTTGTCTCTAGAAAAGAAGAGGCTGTGTGAAGGATCACAGTGAGCCTCTGAGGCAAACAGGAAGTGCAGGACCATGGAGATTTGCCAAACATTGATCACTTTTCACAGCACACAACTAACTTATTATTTGTATAATCATAGGGCCTAGGGACTCCACTCATGGAGCAGCACCCCATTGTGGCACTCTCGACCAAAAAGGTGGCTTTGGCCCCAGGACTTAACATGCACGCATAAGACAAGAGACAGAACAGCAGTATTACTTGTGTATGTTCACATCATAGTGAATAAGGGTTGAACAATCTGGCCCTTATAATGACTCACATTTGGGGGCTTATCAGACACAATGCCTTTGATCCAAGATGAGCTCTGCTTTCACTGTACTGCAACTCTTTTTTGTAGCTTCTCCAACAAAGGTCCACCTCTTCCCATCCCGACCAGTTATTTCCTTCAGCTGGTCAGCAAGTTGTTCCTGCTTACACCTTGCTAGCTAGTCAGTGTTTGACAGGAAGTTATGTTAAGAAAAACATTTAGAAAAAACAGACAGAGCTCACTGTCTTCTCTGCTTGCTTTTGTCAGTTTCTCTGTCAAGTCTTGTTGTGCTTACACAGCTCATGGGGATAAAGGTCTGCTTCTTATGACAAAATGACACTGAAGAGGTTCTGGGCAGGATGTTGAGTAGATGATGAGACGTCAGTCATGAAAAACAAGGTTCATTAATGTAATTCATTCTAGCACAGAAAGAACAGAACATGGCAGAACCTTTGGCAGGGAGCAGGTGGCAAAGAATATAATTCCACTGCCTTCGGATTTGACTGGATGGTTTACCACAGTTCAACTCCTTAAAAAAAAAACGTCCCATCAAAGCCATGCCTCTCAAGAAGGAAATATTACAAGAGCCTCTGCAGGAGGTGATAAGAGATACACTATACTCTTGCATGGTGGGGTAAAGAAAGTTGTTCTGATACAGGATTCTGCCCGTCTCATTTGCCTATGTAACCAGGAAGAAATAGAAGCGGATTATTACTGGTTTCCCTTTGCCTGTCACACACAGATTTTTGCTTCAGGTATGTAACTTAACACTCCATGTGAATGCTCAGTCCTGTCTGTTTCTATTATTCCTGTCCCACAGAAACAAACAGTACATTCTAGTATAAGTTTCCTCCAACCAACCACTCTAAGAACTGTATTGTTCCAGGACTGGGTCATCACATTGCTCTGGCAGTGAGCATCTAGTCATAGTTCAAGACAACTGAACCTGTATTTTCTCTCCAAGTGCACCCAGCCGAGATTCCCAGTTCCTCAGCCATCATCTCTCTTGGGGAACAAACTCCCCTTCTCTGGACTGGGGTTTGTCCTGGCAGCACAGTTCCCTGCCTACACTGAGAGAAGCCCAACAAACCAGGTGCCAATGCACATCAATCCTGACTTCTGACATCTTCTACCATTTCATGCCAAGTCCTTTCCTAGGTAGACTTAAAATCATGTTGACAACCTAGTTGTATGATGCCCTTCACCATTTTGAGGCTAGATTTGTTCAACTCTTCTTCACAATAATGGAAACTTACTCCCACAGGTATTCTGTAATTAAAGTTTTCAGAATCTAGCCCTTATTAAGCTACTGAAAGGACAGGTAGTTATCAGATTGGTGTCTTCATCTGTGTGCTATGGAATTGTAATGTATCCAGTTGTGACATACCCAAGGTACAATCTGGACTGATACACAGCTGTGTCACCTCAGCTCTTTATTGCGGGGTACCTTTCCTACCGTTTTAAAGTGAGAGTTAGCACTCTTCGGCTATGTCTAGATTACGTTCTATTTTTGAAAGATGATATGCAAATTCCTATGGAATTTGCATATCTTCTTCCAGTCTCATTTTCGAAAGTGAAAGTAATCTGGACACGATTTTTTTTGGAAAAAAACCCTTTTTGAAAAACTGCTCTTCCTTAAATAATGAGATTTACGCGGTTTTTTTCCGCCAAAAAACCCGCATCCAAACTACTTTCACTTTCAAAAGCTCTGCTTTCGAAATTGAGATCGGAAGAAGATATGCACATTCCCCCGTGGAACGTGCATATCCTCTTTCAAAAATAGAACGTAGTTTAGGTGAACCCTTGGTCCACTCACACAGCCTCCAGCATATAAGCTGCTCCCAGTTACATTGTATACATGCTGACTCCAGATAGTCTTAAATGACACTGCAGAGCAACACCAATGCATTTCCAATTCCAGACTTTCCCCCAAAATGTTTGTCTTATATTGCCTAGCTCTCTCCTGTACAAGACATGCTGATATAAAATCTGTCATTTTGTTAATAGAAAATGATATGCACAAATCCTGTTATCCAGAGTGGAGCCATACAAACACACTGGTTTAGATTCAATAAAACAAGTGTATGAACTACAAAAGGATAGATTTTAAGTGAATAGAAATAATGAAGAACCAAAGTTATAATTGGTTACTGTGACGGAGACGGCGGGCTCCGCACCTCCAATCTGATGGCCCCCCGTGGCAGGGCGAGCCGGGTAACACCGGCTTACCCGGGGAACGCCAGCAGCGTTTGTGCAGGGGCTGCGCATGTCAGAGACACGGCCCAGGATGCGCCACCGGAGGGAGAAGCAGGTGGAGAAATGGTGCCATGGCCAGATGCCGATGCAGGTGCACTAGCGCCCGTAAGTCCCCGCGGGGGGACTCGCCTCTCGCAGCAAGGGGCGGGGGCGGAGGAGAAGGCGGGGGGCATGCCCTGGGGGCGGGGCTACCCCAGGAGTGCCAGGTTTAAAACTGGCCACCCCCCGGGCAGAGGGGAGGACAGAGCCCGGAGGGCGCCCGGGTTCTAGTGGGCGGAGCGTATCCAGGGAGAAGGGTCCAGAGAGAGGCCCGTTTGGGTTGTGACACGTTAGCCCATGAGTGCAAGAGGGTGAGTAGGAAGAAGCCCAGCCCAGGGCAGGGCTTCCGGCCCGTGGGTCAGTGCGTTTTGGGCGGCGTCCCCACTGACCACAGGAGGTGGAGAGAATGCCATCTCCCCTTCCTTAGGGCCCTGGGCTGGGTGAGGGCGGGCCCGGGTCCCCCTGCTCCCCGCCCCGAAGGGGTAAGGCGAGGAGCGATCATAGAAGCGCGAGTGCTTCAGTGACGTCAGAGTGAGACTGAGGTGTGTGCATTAAAGACATTGAACTCATCCCAAGTTGGAGTGGAATTGACTAAAGAAGGGAAGAGGGGCCTGGAGCCCCGGGGAGGGGACAGGACCCTCTTATAGTTACAAATAAAACAAAATTAATGCCACACTTAACAAATTAGAATAAACTTAAAGCAAAAGTGTCTCTCGCCACATATTTGAGCAGATCTTTTGATTGAATTTCTTTCAATCAGGATTCCTCCCTCAATCCAATGGTGTTTTCTTTGTTCTTCGGGTGGCAAAGGTTCCGTGGGCAGAAAGAAAGTGAGGACTCATTCGGGGTTTCCAACGTCCCTTCTTAATGTTATTTCCATTCTTCAAGCAGGATCTCCAGTTGAGGTTCAGGTGACAAAAGGTCTGTATGGACAGGAACAACAAGCTGTGTCTTAGGCTTTCTCTATACTTCCAATTGAACGTCATAACTTCTGTTGTTCACAGGTACTTAAAAAGCCCCCACTAAAAGATAAAACTTTTGCTGTGGAAGTAGCAGTGTGAAGGGCTGATTGTCCACAGGCATGCTCTTCCATTGACAACATGAACACCACGCACAGACGGTGGAAGTATTTTGTCAGCAAAAGTGCTGACAAACAGCATTTACATCATATATATAGTAGCCCAATGTCTGTGTCTGTAACGCTGAAATGTTGGCTGGTCCCTCTGGGCAGCGCTGTTGCTGAAATGCTGGCTATTCCCTCTGGGAGGCCCATGCTGCATGGAGAGTGTGGGGCCCAAACAGCCACTTGCGCCACTTGCTCCCCCGCGGCGGCCTGGCTGAGCAGCGCAGAAGTCAGCCGAGCGCCACGGCGGGAGGGGAAAGGGGGTGGGGTGGTGACATACATGCCCAGGGGGTGGGCCCTGGCCATGTATGTCACCACCCCGCCCCCCCTTCACCTCCCACCGTGGTGCTCAGCTGACTTCTGCGCCGCTCAGCTGGGCCACCACAGGGAAGCCCAAACGGCCGCTTGCTCCCCCGCAGCAGCCCAGCTGAGTGGCGCAGAAGTCAGCGGAGCACCACGGCAGGAGGCGAAGGGCGGCGGGGTGGTGATGTGCAGCATGACAGCGGTTCTAGGCCCCGCCCCCTGGCCGTGAACATCACTGCCCCTCTTTGCCTCCCGCTGTGGCACTCTGCTGACTTATGCACCGCTCAGCCAGGCCGCCGCATGGGAGCAAGTGGCACAAGCGACCATTTGGGCTCCGCACTCCCCATGCAGCACGGGGAGTGCGGAGCCCAAATGGCTGTTGAGAGAGAGAGAGAGAGAGAGACACCTGAAAATCCAGTCTTATGATGGGCTAATTGGCTAGTTGCCAAGAATGACTACTTACCCAGGGGTGGTCCATTTGATTTTGCTGACACCTGGCTGAGGTGTCACCTTGCCTTTTGTCTCTAGAGAACTGGTTTGGCTGCCCCCAGCTTGGAATATGTCTCAGTTATACTATACAGAGGAATATTATAACTTTACATACAACGTGTCAACACATATTTTACTGAGGTTTCAAACGATATCTCACAACGCATTTTTATACAAAATTTATCATAATCCTGTAAAATGTGTGAACAGGTATTGACTGTCACACAAGCTAAGATTTTTTTTTATAATTCCAGTACAAAAAAACTTGGTTATATAAGTTACAACCACATTATAGAAAACTTGAAAACCCACACTGTAGAATATTACTTATAAACATGTTTTAACTAGTTTTGTATTTATTATGGGTATTCTAAACATCTGAAATAAAGTGAAAGCAAACAGCACTAAACCATGAAAATACTATAATAATATGTAAATGCCCATTTTTAAACAAAAGTCTTACAGGATAATTTTATCATTGAATCTGATGAGGCAGTTTAATCTGATCAAACTGAAGTACCATTTAATAGCAACAGAAATAACAATTTCAACATGATTCCAGGGTAAGTTCTATTTTCATATACCTAAATCAAGTGGTTAAAATGTTAAATTAAGGTGAGGGTTAAAAAATAGAATTTATCTTAAAAAGTCTCTTGGAAAGTCAGATTTCTTTGAAACCTTTCATTTGCAGTGCTTTGAAATCCTGCTAGGTTTCCTAATAGGAGGTATAGTATTATATTATTCGAATGTGAGCCTCTCTCTCCCCCTCTCCCACCCCGAGAGAGTCATTCTGGGACTGGCTCTCATGTAAGTCACTGAAAATAAGACACTTTCAAACAGCTGTTTAAAAACTATTTTAATTATGTAATTATGTAAGAATATATTTATTTAGCTAACAAAAGCAATTACTCACAGGTTTTTCCCTCTAATTAAGGTTCAGCATTTGAACGATTAAATTAAGACATGTGAATAAGACACTTTGTCCCTCACTATATTATGCACAGGTATTTTCAAGACTCTCCAAACAGCAGGAGATCTTTTTATTAATCTATTAACTTAATGCATTTCAACATCAAAAGCCAACATGTATGCTGTGCACCAAACTGAGGTTGTGAGACAAACTCCTGGGTTTTCTAAGTATTGTGTTAGCCTCCACATTATAATTCATTTTGTGGGGAATTATTTTGTTTCCATTTTATAGTACTGTAAAAACAATACACCTACCAAGGAGCTGTGTGAATGTGACAAGATAAAATCAGATTTCTTTTAAGCCATTATTACATAAAGTATTATAGCATAAATATGTATTTAGACAATCATGAGGAAAAAACCCTATTTACCTGTTACCATAAACATAGAAAAAAACCCTGTTACCATAGGAATGGCTTGAAGGAAGCCATGTCATATAAATACATGATTAAGATCCATCTAACAAACTTATTGTCATGACACATAGCTCTGCCCAGGGTCGATGATAAGGTGTGGTGGTGGGGGAGAATAAAGGGGACAGTTGCTCTGGATCCCGGCAATGTAAAAGGGCCCAGGGCTCTGGGCCATCACCACCATGGAGCCACACACAGCGCAGCACATTGCTTAAGGCTGGCTGGGAGGGCCACAGCGTGATCTGGGTAGTGCTAAGCATTGGCACCCCTAACCCTCCCCTTCCACTCAAGACCCTACACCTTCCAGGGCGGCTAGAGTGATCCCCTGCCTCACATTGCCCCGGGTTTGGCAAAGTCTGGCTATGTCTACACTACAGAGTTTTCTTCCGAAAAAACTTCACTTACATCCACACTGCAATTGCATTCTTTCGAAAGAAAATCAAAAGAACGGAGGGGTTTTTCTGACATTGGTAAACCTCTTTCTATGAAGAAGAAGCCTTTTTCCAAAAGAACTCTTTCAGAAAAAGGCGTATGTGGACGGGGAAGCGGGAGTTCTTTCGAAAGAAGAGGAAAGAGGAAAAAGCAGAGGTGCCCTGGTCGTCACTCCATCCATAGTAATCGCAGCTTACATGCGAGATAGCGTCCATTCAGTCTGGATGCTATCTTTGGAAAAAGCAGAGCACTTTTTTGATATGCTTTGGCAGTGTGGATGCTCTCTTTCAGAAGAATTTTTTTCGGAAGATCTCTTCTGGAAAAGCTTCTTACAAAAGAAGCTTGCAGTCTAGATGTAGCCTCTGTTGTCAGCCCTGGCTATGCCAATTCATAACAGGAAAAAATTTTAAAACTCATTAATGAACACTAACAGAAGATGCTCTCTGTCACTTGGTATAACAGAGGGAAAGTAAGCCATTTTCATAGAATCATAGAATGCTAGAACTGGAAGGGACCTCGAGTGATCATCAAGTCCAGTTCCCTGCTCTCACAGCAGGACCAAGCACTGTCTAGATCATCCCTGATAGATGTCTATCCAACCTGCTCTTAAATATCTCCAGTGATGGAGATGCCACAACCTCTGTAGGCAATTTATTCCAGTGTTTAACCACACTAACAGGAAGTTTTTCCTGATGTCCAACCTAAACCTCGCTTGCTTCTTGTCCTATCATCAGAGTCCAAGGAGAACAATTTTTCTCCCTCCTCCTTATAACACCCATTTAGATACTTGAAAATCACTATCATGTCCCCTCTCAGTCTTCTCTTTTCTAAACTAGCCAAATTCTTTCAGTCTTCCCTCATAGGTCATGCTTTCTAGATATTTGATCATTTTTGTTGCTCTTCTCTGGATCCCCTCCAATTTTTCCACGTTTCTTGAAATGTGGTGCCAAGATCTGTCCACAATACTCCAACTGAGGCCTAATCAATGCAGAGTAGAGCGGAAGAATTACATCTCATGTCTTGCCTCATGTCTTGAACATTTTAATGTTCCTCAAGCTTGGAGACAGTGATTATTGTGCACTGAACACGTGGGAGTGAATGTTGAAAAGAGAAAACAAAGCAGCACCACATGATAAAGGAAACTTACATTATACAACCATAGTCTGGAGTTATTTTGAATTTGAAATATTAGTAAGTGCTTGATTTATTATTAATTAATACACACTGTTCAAATCTGTGCAAACTGATTTTGACTAGAGATGTCTGAAGATTTTTGATAGTGTTCTTCTCTTTCCTTTTGGAACATGATGATTCATTAAAACCAAAACTTTTTGAAGAAATACATCAGTTTTGATGAGACTTTCTTCAGGAAGGGTTTTCATGTTATGCCTGGAAAAAAAAGAGAGAGAAACAGAGACAGACAGAGAGAGACTCTGTAATAGCCAAATTCTCCAAAAGTTGCAAATTTAAGTTAGTCAAAACTAACACTTCTGCAATAGAGCAAGTAATCTCTAATGGGGGATACGTAATGTCTAGCAGAGAATCACAGAATTCTAGAAGAGTAGAGTTGTAAAGGATCATCAAGCCCAGCCCCATGTGCTGAGGCAGGACAACGTGAATCTAGACCATCCTTGTTAAATGTTTGTCTAACTTGTTCTTTAAAACCTCTAATGATGGAAATTCCACAGCCTCCAGTGGAAGCCTATTGAAGATATTGAAATTCCTAATTTCCTAAAAGTTTTTCCTAATATCTAACCACAATATCCTTTGCTGCAGATTAAGTCCATTATTCAGTGGACATGGAGAATAATTGTTCACCATCCTCTTTATAACAGCCCTTAACATATCTGAAGATTTATACAGCCTCCCTCGGTCTTCTTTTCTCAAGACTAACAGACCTTTTTTTTTTAGTAGATCAGCTCAGATTCTTCATATGTCAACTGTTTCTAACCTCATATTATTTGTGTTGCTCTCTTCTGAATAATCCCCAGTTTGTCTACAACTTTCTTAAAACATGGTACTCAAAATTGGAAACAATACTACGGTTGAGGACTTAGCAGTGCCAAGTAGAGCTGTGACAATTAATTCCCACATCTTTTACTTGATGCTTCTGTTAATACATCCCAGAATAACAATAATCTTTTTTTGCATCAGAATCATACTGTGTAGTCATTCAGCCTGTGATCCACTGTAACCCCACATCCATTTAAGCAGTACTACCATTGCCCAGTTATTTCCCATTTTGTAGCTATGCATTTGATTTTTCTCCTTCCTAGATGAGTAATTTGAATGTTTTTATTGAATTTTGTCTTGCTGAATTAGGACCAATTCCCCAATCTGTCAAGGTTGTTTTGAATTCTAATCCTACCGTCAAAGAGCTTGCAACCCTTCTCACTTTGCTGTCAACTGCAAATTTTAAACCTATTTTGTGGTTCATTATCCACAAGAGTACAGGACCTAGGAATGTCCAATGCAACAATCCCCTAGATATGCCTTACTCATTTGAGAATAAAGCAGTGACAATTACTCTTTCAGTTTAGTATGAAAGAGTAGTTAATCCATTTTGTAGTAATTTAATCTAGACCACATTTCTCATGTGAAACTGTCAAAAGTCTGACTAAAAGACTAAATATATAACATCTATTTCTTCCCCCCTCCAATCCAAAAGGTCCATTGCCCGGTGATAGAAGGAAATTAGATTGGCTTAGCATAATTTATTCTAAAGAAATCCAAATTATCTATTGCATATAATTGTATTATCCTCTTGGTGCTTACAAGTTGATTGTTGAACAATTTGTTCCACTATCTTTCCAGAGTGACTGGTCTATAATTCCCTGGGTCTTCTTTATCCCCCCTTTTAAAAATAGGTAAACTGCCATTGTCCAGTCCGTTGGGAGCATGCCTACATTTCAGGAGTTATCAAAAATAATTGCTAATGGTTCCAAGCTTGGTAACTGTTTCTGGAAATCCAATATTAACGGGCCAAATTCTGTCCTCATTTATTTCCATATAACACATATATGAAGTCAGTGGTGTTGTGATTTGTATGTGCATGAGATCAAATGTGCCGTTTTTACCTAACTTCACTGATGGGTAAGTTCCTGTCAGGGCTGTTCCCTACTCTGGCACTCTGAGCGCAGAAGGTAGGGGGCCCACAAGAGACCTTAAAAATCTTTGCCTCTATAGGCTGTAATTAAAAAACTCCCCAAGGTCACAAATAGCTGAAAGCAGCAATCTCTGATAGCTGACCTTTCAGTCTTAGGCATGCATACAGAGACCTCTTTTAGGATTTGTCTTTCTTGGCTGTTATCCAGTCTGGATAGTAAATGGTTTGATACATGAGCTACTGTATAATTTGTAGCCATGCAAATCAGTGGAAGACACTTACAAATATTGTCATTTGATATAGCTATGCTCTTCGGTAATTGTCCTAAAAATTTGGTAACAAAAGTGCACCATACAGCTACAAAGAGAAAGTGTATTGCCTGTACATGTTGGAACAGAATTTCCTAGCAAGTAATAGAATCTTGAACATTAAAACTGTGACTGAAAATTGTTTGTACTGCAGTATTGGCCCAAGTGAGCTGTGTGATGTACAGGTATAAAGGAGAACATAGTTCTGGTTCTTTTAAAACCAGATAAATTAGCCAAACATATATCACCTATTAATATATATTTTAACTTATATTTTCCATAGACAGACAAGAACAAAGCAGGAAAGAACACAGGATAATGGCTACAATTGTGAGAGTGAGCAACAGAGGCTAAGGAGGAGAGGAGGGAAATTATTAGCAAATAGCTACTCATTATGTTAAAACCTATACACATCTCAAACATACCAAGGACACTTGTTTCTGAGAAGCATGAAAAACCACAGCTGAGAAGAGGAAAACCTGAAATAAAATTTGTCATAGTCACCTTCTGGAAATCCCAGAAGGTACACATTTTTTAAAAGATGATTCCAGGAGTAAGTAGTGACTCATGATCAACGATATCCAAAACAGCTGATAGCTATCTAAACAAACTGTTGATTGCCCTGAACAGATTATATATCTCCAAAACAAATGTTATTTCAATGTTAAACTCACCTTTGAAAACTGACTTATTGGGATGCAAACCTTAGTATTGAATTACTGCGGGAGTAGCTATAGTTTTTGAATCTCTATCTCCATTACCTGTCCTACGCTGGAAAGATTAGCAACAGTGTGACAACTGGGAAGAATGTTAATATCAGAGAGACTTTCTTGAAGTGTGTATAGTATGCAGTTTGAGGGGTGCCAATACCTGGCCACTAATAAGGCTACTTTTCATCAGCTTTCATCAGCTCACAAGGGATTGACTTGGTTTCTCTCAGGGCATATAGGAAATGTCTAATTGAGAAGGTGAATTAAGCAATCAGGGAAGGTGGCATACTTGCACTTTCTTTTTTATCCATCAGCTAGTACCCCAGACTGATTGGCCTGAAATACATTCACCTTATCTATAAAAAAAAAAAGTACAAAATTCCTTGTAGCAACAGTCAACTCAGAAACATACTGCAGTCTCTATGGGTTTATCAGATAGTTCAACTACTCAAAGGTACACTAACTATACTTATTGCTAAGCCTCATTCCGTTCTAATAAGTAATAATATAACAGTATTTTTAAAAATATCCCTTCTATTTATTTCATGTTCATAACCCATATAATGAAAAAAATATAGCAACCAACTGATGGCTATTGAATATTTTTACTTCATAGTCTTTAGTGGAGGTTCTTTCTATATTCCCTGCTTTGATGCACTTGCAGAGTCAGAAAAGTGCAGAGTCAAATGGTAAATGAGGGCTTCAATTCAATGAGTAGTACAGAAAACACAAAATAAAATGAATTACAACATAGAGACCACAGACAAAAGAGATACATAAATTACAGGCCAGATTTACCCATATTGACCTTTTTTTTTTTTAAAGCATTGGCTTGGCTCCTGTAACTTGTATTTCCAAACAATTGCTGTTGTGATATGATTGAAGTTTAGGTTAGTGTTTGTTCATGGGAAAAGTTAACACACTGCGATGGCTGGGGCATAGGTGGTCGCTACAGTAATAGCTGGAAGAACAGGGTCTAAGGCAGGAATCAATACTTAATACCAGCTTGAGTCAGGAAGAGCACCAAGCTGAGCTGGGGTCAAAGGCAGAAGTCAGAAGCAAGGCAGGGCAGAAGGCAAAATCTCAGCCAACTCCCCTGGGACAATTTTTTGGTTTAAATCATTTTGTCTAGACCAATCAGCCAACTTTGGTGTTCTGTAACTATGGCCTCTTTGGAATAGTGCCCAGCTTAACGGCGATTGTTAGATGGCACTCCATCTGGCTCCCCAGCATCATCATGTGAGCATTGGTTCCAAGACCTCACAAGCTTTGTCTCTAGACATGTATTATTCAATGTGAATATTCTAATATTTTGGAAGAACCTTTGGGTATTCCCCAACCTGGCAGAAGTTGAGATAAATGTAGATAAGCAACTGTCTTTGAAAAACAACAAAAATAATAACTGTGAAGGACAGGACATCTTTATATTGTGAGTATGAATGTCAAGAAGAGTTTTCCAATAATGATACATCTGCTCTATTATTCCAGTGCCACATTTGGAAGGAGTGTATGACTGCTGCTGAACTTTCTATCTGGAAAAAGGTCCCTGAATGTACAAAATGCATCAAGAAAGGATCAAAGAGAAATAGGAATAAGAAAGTCAGATTTAGTATTCCATTTCAGTGAGGACCTGGGAATTGAGACTGGCCCTGTACTGGGAGCATATACAGTATCAAGATCAAAGTGTAGCTGAGGAATGAAAAGAAAATAAGTTTTTGTAGTTATTGGAAAAAGAATAATGCACTGATATTTTTAACCTAATGGATTGTTTGCTCTTAGGAAGAGGTAGCTGTATACACATTGTAAGGGTAAAATCCAATGTGGGATATTTTTGCACCATAAACACATCCAATTTTGTCATCCATTTTCATGTTACAAAAACACTTATCTCATTCTTTAAAAATGTGGGATGGTAATTTTTAGTGTAGTTAAGTTTAGTGAAGACTCGTTCACCCAGCAAACATTACTGTACTAAGGGTTTCAATCAGTCTATGAGAAAAATATCATGTGTAAAGCCTTCTAAAACTTTTACAAAGATACAGCAGCAGATTTTCTAACACCCCTCATTTTCTAAATGATGCCTATATTTCTGACAGTAAATGAAAGTATTTATCAAATTTTCAGGCACTGAAAGTACTTTAAAAGAATGCACTCTCATACTTTAAGAAAGCTTCAAAGTGATCTGTAATAGCTGGATGTGCAGTTAGTCAAATGAACAATAATAGATGTGGTGCTGTAGTGCATCAAAAAAAAGCAGCAGTGACTATGAATATGTTAATCACTATGCGGTGTTGAAACATTGAATTTTATATTTTGAAAGTGGATAATAAAAGAAGATAGGGAAAAGGTACTGCTGATAATTTCTGCTCTTTCCATCGAAGGAAGTAAAAAAAATATATAATATGTGTAGTGCTGGTAATATTGACCCTATACTTTTCAGACTGCAGGAAGATCTTACTTAAGAGGTTGTTTCTATACTTCTCACATTCTCATGGAAGAATTAGTAGAACAGACCATGATTGTAGTCTTCAATTTTTATCTCAATTAATGTCATTTATAATAATTGTTTTAAATAGTTCATTAAACGCTAATTTGTGGAGGAGCTTTAAAAACAAAAGAACCCCTCAGATCTTCCTATTCTAATGTAAAATGGAAAGAAAAGCAATGTATTTTACACTTTAGAACTACAATGTAGTGGGGGCTTACATATTTACAGAATGATAAGCATTTTTTTACATGCACACAAATAGTTAATAATTATCTGTGTTCAATTTCTGCTTTGGGGCCATTTGTCCCCACTTCCATTACGTGAATACTTTTTCGTTAGTTCTCAGTATTTTTCATCTCTCTTGGTATAATAGAGGACCAGAAGAGAAGTGTGTTATTAGAAGAAGTTTAATAAAGAGATAGCTGCAAAAAAGAAGGAGAGAGCAGAGTAAACAAGTATAAGGAAATGGAAACAAAGTACACCAAATATAGCATTATTTTTTCTCAGCAGCAGGGATTTCAGCAAGCTTTTGATTACAGGAACCAAGCATATATTAGGCAGGCGGTAGATTAAAAGAGAAAAGCTGACAAAGTGCTAAAAGTTTTAGAACCTTTTATACTGGAGCTTAGCATAGAAGATGCCACTGCATGAAAGTGAGGGAATTTGATCACCAACAACATGGTGAGCTCAAGTAACTGTTTTTATAATATAATTAGATAGATATTGTGCTTTTATGTCATTCCTGGAAGTATCACCAAATAATTTCTCTTACGTGTGACATCCCAGGATGAGCCATTTTCAGAGGAGCTCCAGAGGCTTAGAAGAAGTGTATGGGGTCCAATTCAGACCTACCATAAGTGGGTTCTGAGCAGAGTTCTACCAAATTGCACCAAATCTAAAATGGAAGCATGGACTGTTGCTGCTTATCATAACATTATGGTTTTAACTTTGCCCATCAAATAAATAATTAAAAAAAATGTCATATTACAAGATTGCTCATTAATTTTGAAAGCTAAATCAAATAAATATACAGTGTAAAGATTGAAGGCACAGGAACAGCCATTCCAATGTGCAGTAAGAGAATCCCATGTTAGTAGTACGAAGGTGGCCAGGGAAGGTGTGAGACTCTTAGGGTGTGTCTAGACTACATGGCTCCGTCAACGGAGCCATGTAGATGAGTTTACTAGACATAGCAAAATGAAGCGTCAATTTAAATAATCGCTGCTTCATTTACATCAAAATGGCTGCCGCGCTGTGCCGATCAGCTGATTGTCAGCACAGCACGGTAGTCTAGACGGGGATCCCTTGTGAAATGAGGCTTACAGGATCTGATGACAAAGGGTTCTGGGGTCGGCTGATCCCCGTCTAGACTACCGCGCTGTGCCAACAATCAGCTGATCGGCACAGCGCGGCGGCCATTTTGATGTAAATGAAGCGGTGATTATTTAAATTGCTGCTTCATTTTGCTATTTCTAGTAAACTCATCTACATGGCTCCATCGACAGAGTCATGTAGTCTAGACACACCCTTAGTGAATAAGGGAGGTAACCTATCAACAGTGTGAAGTACTCAATGCTTTTTTTGCTTCTGTCTTCACAGACAAGGTCAGCTCCCAAACTGCTGCACTAGGCAGCACAGTATGGGAAGGGGCAGCACTCAGTAGAGAAAGAACAGGTTAACAACTATTTAGAAAAGCTGGACATACACAGACTCCTGGGGCCAGATCTGATTCATCAAGGGTTCTGAAAGAGTTGGCTGATGTGATTGCAGAGTCATTAGCCATTATCTTTGAAAACTCATGGAGATTGGGGGAGGTCACAGGTGATTGGAAAAATGCAAATATAGTGTCCATCTTTGAAAAAGCAAAGAAGGAGAATCTGGGGAATAATACACAGGTCAGCATCACCTCAGTTCTCAGAAAAATCATGGAGGGGATCGTCAAGAAATCCATTTTGATGCACTTGGAAGAGAGAAAAATTATCAGGTATAGTCAACATTGATTCACCAAGGGCAAGTCATGCCTGACCAATCTGATTGCCTTCTATGATGAGGTAACTGGCTCTATGGATATGGGGAAAGAGAGTGGACATGCTATCCCTTGACTTTAGCAAAACTTTTGATATGGTCTCCCACAGTATCCTTGTCAGCAAGTTAAAGAAGTATGGATTGGATAAACGGACTGTAAGGTGGATGGGAAGCTGGCTATTTTGTCGGGATCAATGGGTAGTGGTCAATGGCTCGATGTCTGGTTGGCAGTTGGTATCAAGCGGAGTGCCCAAAGGTCAGTTTTGGAGCCAGTTTTGTTCAACATCTGTATTAATGACCTAGATAAGGTGATGAATTGCACCCTAAGCAAGTTTGCAGATAACACTAAGCTAGGGAGAGAGGTAGATATGCTGGAAGGTAGTGGTAGAGTCCAGAGTGACCCAGACGAATTGGAGGATTGGGCCAAAATAAATCTGTGGTTCAACAAAGATAAGTGCAGAGTCCTGTACTTAGAACAGAAGAATCCCAAGCACTACTATATGCTGGGGACTGACTGGCTAAGTAGCAGTTCTGCAGAAAAGGACCTGGAAATCACAGTGGAAGCTGGATGAGTCAACAATGTGTCCTTGTAGCCAAGAAGGCTAATGGCACATGGGGATGCATTAGTAGGAGCATTGCAAGCATATCTAAGGAAATGATTATTCCCATTTATTTGTCACTGGCGAGGCTACCTCTGGAGTACTACATCCAGTTCTGGGCCTCCCATTACAGAAAGGATGTGGATGCATTGAAGAGAGTCCAACAGAGGGCAACAAAAATGATTTGGGGCGCTGGAGCACATGACTTATGAGGAGAGGCTGAACAATTTGGGTTTATTTAGCCTACAGAAGAGAAGGAGGGAGGATTTGATAGTAGCCTTTAACTACCTGATAGGGAGGGGGTTTAAGAAGGATGGAGAAAGGCTGTTTTCAGTGGTGACAGATGACAAAATGAGAAGCAATTGCCTCAAGTTGCTGTGAGAAAGGTCTAGGATGAATATTAGGAAGGTGGTGGAACCTCCATCCCTAGAAGTTTTTAAGTCCTGGCTTGACAAAGCCCTGGCTGGGATGATTTAGCTGGGGTTGGTCCTGATTTTTGGAGGAGGTTGGACTTGATGACCTCCTGAGGTCTCTTCTAACCCTATGATTGGAGAGCAATTATACAAAAAGAGTCTTGGTGATTTTTCAAGAATTTCTAGGTGATTTAGGACCTTACAATCTATTTACTACAATTGCCGGCAATTGTGAGCCTAAATTCCATTGGCCTTTGGCCTTTGAACCCAACTGTATCCTCTTACCCTGCCTTTAAATATATGCATTTGCCAATGTACCACAAAAGTGCCTTTTAGTTGAACACACACTTCAGTTTTAATATTTGCTGCAGGCATAAGAGGGGCAAATGTCTAGAACTATGGAATTATGGTTGTTAGTATTAGTGGTAACTTTGGTGGTAAAATGAAAATGCATATGCTTCATGATAGGATTTTAAATATAATTAAAAGTTTAACAAAGCACATACACTGTTCTCCACTGAGAACTATGAACATGGTAGTCTCACATTTACATATTGTGCTAGTTAAACGTTCATATTTTAATGTAAGAAAACAGAGTAAAATGTACTTTTGTTTCCCCCTTAAGCCCTATATAATTCAAATGTCAGAATGGATTTTCCTCACTTTTACATTCTCGTGGATATTTATTATGAAACTTTTCAGCTCAAATTGAGATATTTTCCCCCCAAAACATTAGGAGTGCAGACAGGGTGACAATGATTTTGTTTCCTCAACTATAGTGTTCCAAACTGTGTATGCTATGAAGTCATTATTAACTAGCCAGGAGTTGAATAAATTGTTTAGCTTAAATGGCTAATACAGATTTTTTTTTCAGATGATAGAGATTCATCAAGGTAAGTAAGAAGTGTGCTGAGAAAAAAGAGCAAAGAAACTTTCGAAACTCAAAGGGAAAGCTTGATTTATTTGCTAATCAGAGACGTTTCTACTGTCAAACACGCATACTTTGTGAGTACAGGTAACAGGCCCTGGATACATAACAGAATTTTTAGAAAAACATGTCAGACGAGACATCTATATTATTTTCTTTCACCTCTGCTTCCTTTAATGGTTTGTATTCTAGACTAAGTAAGTCTAGGGAACAAAACAGAATTATTTTTGATCACTGGAAAACATATAACTCATGCACACCATTAGATATAAGCATTCAGCAAAGTAATGTACACTACTAAAGAATACACTTTCATTAAAAAACAAAGCACCTTGTGGATCCAATCCCAAGAAACTTCAAACACTTTTTTTTTCTAAGTAACTATAGGCAGGTTTGAGAAAACTATATCAAAGAAACCCCCAAAGGTTCAAAGGAACTTTGTTTATACATTTGAGTTTGACTGGGTTGAACTGCTACCATCCATTGATCACAGATGCAGCAACAGAGAGAAAGCAATAATGTTTTAAGCTTTCTTTCAGTTATAGACAATGAGAAGGTAGGCTTAATTCAGTTCATGTTTGACAGTTGGTGGCTTTCAAAAGTCTTTCTGACAGATATCTAAAAAGAAAAGTCTGGGCCACAGGCACTATTGAAGTTTAGATTAACTTTTTTGCTTACAATAATGAAACCAAGGAGATGTCCTGTGGCATTTTAGCCCTGGTCTACACTAGGGAGTTATTTTGAAACAACTCCCCTTATTCTGAGATAACAAGCGGAGCATCCGTACTATTAAGCCCATTATTTCGAAATAACAGGCTTGTTATTACAAAGTAATAACTCCTGCTTTCCACGAGGAATAACGCTTATTTCAAAATAGTTATTTTGAAATAAGTTATTTCAAGATAATTTCCTATTGTCGACATGCCCTTAGAGACGGATAGATTTATTAGGGATAAGCTTTAACTTTTAAAAGGATATTCAAGCAGCAGACCTGCAAAAATTGAGGCTTCTTAAAAGAAAAGATTTTAAAGTAAATGGAAATACTTTTTTTTCTTAATGAAAATGTAAATGAAAACTATTTTGTCCCCCATCTATTAACATTTCTTGGCAGTGTTGTAATTCCAAACACTCATCAGTTGGAAGAAATGGAGGAGCACAGACACCTGGGTCACGGCTGATCACAGAATGACTGAGACACACCATTTGGCAGTGGCCTTCAGGTGTTTACACCTTCTTCTGCAGCATGTGGGTGCAGGTCACTTGCCAGGATACCTCACTTAATCATTTTCCTGACATTGTATGGTTCTCAGAAATTAGTGCCTTTATCCTTTGCCAAAGACACCTAATAGTCTGCTCTACTGTAGGTTGTAAAACTTCAATTTAATTTTGGTTGTTGGGTTTTGTGTTGGTGACCTGTGATATACACAAAATCATTACATAATGTAATGGCCTAAACTCTACAACTCTGGAACTGCATTGCATTGCATGTATTATCAGAAAGTGAAAATTTCCATGTAGACAAAAAAAGTAAGTGATCAGTTCAGCTTTGCTGTCCAAACTGAGTGAAATATAACAAGTTTAGAAAGAGTACAAACACTGAAATAAATTGGATTTTAAAAGTGCCCTTTGTAATAATAATCAAGAACATATCTCAGATTTAGTGACAAAAGGGAGACCTATTTCTAAGTATAGGATGCATGATTCACTGTGACCTGATTCTAGTGTTACATGGACCTCCATGGACTTTCACTTGTGTTTAACTGAAGTAATGCAGCAACGAATCCCAGCCATATATTTTATTTTGGCTGAGCTTGTCTAGTACTTGAAAAAACATTGTGGAAGCTATTTTTGTAACTGTAAAAACAATTTAAGCAAACACAGTCTAAGTAATATAGCACAAGGATATAGACCGATCAGATTGGTTGATGACAATTCATGCCGATATGAACATTGAGGATGGTACATAGTATAAAAACATGGATGAGATGAGTCAAAACTATTAACATAGTAAACAAGACTGTTTTTTTTAGAAGCATATGCTATTGACCAGCTAGAAATGATGGGTTTCATACAGGATGAAAAGCTATTGTTGGTAATATGCAGTAGGTCAGACTAAATGATCATAATGGTCTCTTCTGTCCTTAAAAATCTATGAAATCTGTGACTAACATTTAAGGTCTTCTTCGTCCACAGAGTGACTACCCAATAACTTTGATGGGCTGCTCATGATAGTATACTCCATGCTTGGGAGTAGGAACCTTCAGGCCCAAGTATGTATTTTTTATGTTTTTTAAGACACAACCTTGAGGCTTGATGCACTCATTGATGGTTTAGGGTTTATTTACATGAGCAATCTCCTCTCTACTTGCACCATACTACCACAGTCGGAATCAGTGAAGGCTTTTAATCTGAATCCCATAAGAACATAAGAATGACCATACTGGGTCAGACAAAAGGTCCATCCAGTATCCTGTCTTTCGACAGTGGCCAATGCCCAGGTGCCCCAGGGGAAGAGAACAGCACAGAGAATCATCTTGTGATCCTTCTCCTGTCATCCATTCCCAGCCTGTGACCGAGGGTAGGGACATCACCTCTACCCATCCTGGCTAATAGCCATTGATGGACCTAACCTCCATGAATTTATCTTGAACCCTGGTAAAGTCCTGGTCTCCACAACATCCCCTGGTAAGGAGTTCCATAGGCTGATCATGCGCTGCATGAAGAAAAACTTCCTTTTGTTTGTTTTAAACCTGCTACCTATTACTTTCATTCGGTGACTCCTAGTTCTTATGTTATGGGAACAAGTAAATAACTTTTCCTTATTCACTTTTTCCACACCAGTCATGATTTTATAGACCTCTGTCATAAAGAGACCCCCTTAGTCTCTTATTTTCTAAGATGAAAAGTCCCAGTCTTTTAAATTTCTCTTTATATGAGACCCATTCCAAACCCCTGGTCATTTTTGTTGCCCTTCTTTGAACCTTTTCCACTGCCAATATATCTTTTTTGAGATGAAGCGACCACATCTGTATGCAGTAGTCAAGATGTGGGCATACCATGGTTTTATATAGAGGCAATAAGATGTTCCCTGTCTTATTCCCTATCCCTTTTTTAATGATTCCTAACATTCTGTTTGCTGTTTTGACTGCCGCTGCACACTGAGTGGATGTTTTCAGAGAACTATCCACAATGACTGTAAGATCTCTCTCTTGATTAGATTTAGCTAAATAGTCCCCATCATATTGTATGTATATTGGGATTATTTTTTCCAGTGTGCATTACTTAACATTTACCAACATTTAATTTCATTTGCCATTTTGCTGCCCAATCACTTAGTTTTGTGAGACCTTTTGGAAGCTCAAGTCTGATTTGGTCTTAGCTGTCCTGAGCAGTTCAGTGTCATCTACAAATTTGGCACTTAATTGTTTGCCCTTTTCTCCAGATGGATTATAAATAAGTTGAATAGAATCGGTCCCAGTATAGGCAGGACCTCCCTGGTCCAGCACCCTAAGGACCTGACTGGTTCTAAATAAGGGATTTCGCCAGACCAAGGGAAGTCATTTCTGGACTCCCTGCTGTTGACCTCCCCCCCCCACACCCCCCTCCCTGCTGCTGGCCCGGCTGCCCTACCAACCCACCGGGAAGCCATTGCTGCCAAGGCTCCAGGTCCCTCCAGGGAGCTGCATGCACCACGGTGGGGCTCTGGGTCCCGCAGGCAATTGTGTGTACCATTCTGGGGCTCTGGGACCAAAGGGCAGCCGCATGTGGCAGAACCCTATCCCACTGATGTATCATGGCTCTCAACCCTGCTGGACAGCCACTCATGTCTCCCAAACCTCCTGAGCAGGCCTTTTTGCCACATGATGGGCAGCCCCGCCATCAGCTTGCTGCAGACAGCCCACTGCCCTTCAGCCCCACCAGGATCCTTGCTCCTGGTCCTCTCCTAGGACTCTCTGGTCCTGCAACATCTGTGCTGGACCATGGATGTTGCCAGACCAGAGAATCCCAGTTAAGAGAGTTTCAACCTGTACTGACCCTTGAGGGACATCCCTACTTACCTCTCTCTGTTCTGAAAACTTACCATGTATTCCTACCCTGTTTTTCCTGTCTTTTAACTTATCAGTCCATGAGAGGACCTTCAATCTTATCCCATGACAACTTATTTTACATAAGAGCCTTTGGTGAGGGACCTTGTCAAAGGCTTTCTGGAAATATAAGTACACTATATCTACTGGATCCCCCTTGTCCAGATGTTTGTTGACCCACTCAGAGAACTCAAGTAGATTAGCAAAGAATTATTTCCCTTTACAGAAACCATGTTGACATGTCCCCAACAAATTATATTCATCCATGTGTCTGACAATACCTGGTACTGACATTAGTACCAGGTCTGTAATTGCCAGGATCATCTCTAGAGCTCTTTTTAAATACTGGCATAATATTAGCTATCTTCCAGTCATTAGGTACAGAAGCTGATTTAAACAATAAGTTACAAACCACAGTTAATAGTTCCATAATTTCACATTTGAGTTCTTTCAGAACTGTTGGGTGAATGCCATCTGGTTCCAGTGACTTGTTACTGTTAAGTTCATCAATTTGTTCTGAAACCTCTTCTAATGACATCTCAATCTGGGACAATTCCCCAGATTTGTTATCTAAAAAGAATAGGTCAGGTTTGGGAACCTCCCTAACATGCTTGGCTGTGAAGACTAAAGCAAAGAATTCATTTAGTTTCTTTTCAATGACCTGATCATCTTTGATGCTCCTTTGGCATTTCAATCGTCCCGTGGCCCAACGGGTTTTTTTTATCAGGCTTCTTGCTTCTGATGTACTTAAAAAAGCATTTGGCTACTATTTTTTTATTTTTTGTCTAGCTATTCCTCAAACTCCTTTTTGGTTTTTCTTATTATATATTTACACTTAAATTGACAGAGTTTATATTCCTTTCTGTTTTCCTCACTAGGTTTTAACTTCCACTTTTTAAATGATAGCTATTTATCTCTCACTGATTTGTATACTTGGTGGTTAAGCAACAGTGGCATTTTGTTTCTCTTACTGTGTTTAATTTGGGGTATACATTTAAGCTGGGCCTCTGTTATGGTGTCTTTGAAAAGTTTCCATACAGATTACAGGGATTTTACTTTTGTCTTACTGTACCTTTTAATTTCTGTTAACTAACCTCATTTTTAGGTAGTTCACCTTTCTGAAATGCCACAGTGTTGGGCTGCTGAGGTGTTTTTCCCACCATAGGGACATTAAATTTTATTGCATTATGGTCACTACTTCCAAGCAGTCCAGTTATATTTACCTCTTGCACCAGATCCTGCACTCCATTTAGGACGAAATCAAGAATTGCTTCTCCTTTTGTGGATTCCAGAACCAGCTGCTCCAAAAAACAGTCATTTAAGGTGTCAAGAAATTTTATCTCTGCATCCCATCCTGAGGTGACAAGTACCTAGTCAATATGGGGATAGTTGAAATCACCCACTATTACGGAGGTTTTTTTTTTTAACTTTTATAGCCTCTCTAATCTCCCTTAGCATTTCATAGTCACTATCACTGTCCTGGTCAGATTATAAATAATATATCCCTACTGCTTTATTCTTATTATTAGGGCATGGAATAGCTACCAGTAGAGATTCTATGGAACAGTTTAATTCATTTAAGATTTTTGCTACATTTGATTCTACATTTTCTTTCACATAGAGTGCCATCCCCCCACACGCATGACCTGTTCTGTCCTTCCGATATATTTTGTACCCTGGTATGAGTGTCCCATTAATTGTCCAAGTTTCTGTGGTGCCTGTTCTATCAATATCCTCCTTTAATACGAGGCACACTAGTTCACACATCGTATTATTTAGACCTCTAGTGTTTGTGTATAAGCACTTTAAAAATGTCTCACTATTCATCTGTCTGCCATTTCCTAATGTGTTAGACTCTTTCATTTTGTTGTTTCTCATCTGATCTTACCCATATTTTATCATCTTCCAACCTCTCCTCTTCACTAGAACATAGAGAAGTTCTATTAACAGACTCTCCCTTAAGAGATGTCTCTATCCAATCCATGTGCACCTGTTGGCTTTCCCCCACCCTTAATTTAAAAACGGCTTGACATTCTTTTAATGTTAAGTGCCAACAAACTGGTTCCATTTTGGTTTAGGTGGAGCCCATCCTTCCTGTATAGCCTCCCCCTTTCCTAGAAGTTTCCCTAGTTCCTAATAAATCTAATCCCCCTCCTCCCAACATCATCATCATCTCCTCCACCCAGTGATACTCTGAAGTCTTGTCTCTGTGTGTGGAACTGGAAGTATTTCAGAGAATGCTACCATAGAGGTCCTATATTTCCATCTCTTTCCTAGCAGCCTAAATTTGGCCTCCAGAAACTCTCTCCTACCCTTCCCATATGTCATTGGTACCTACATGTACCATGACCACCAGCTACTTATTGCACATAAGTCTATCTAGATATCTGAAGAGATCTGCAACCTTCGCTCCAGGCAGGCAAGTCACCATACGGTTCTCCTGGTCATCACAAACCCAGCTATTTATGTTTCTAATGATCGAATCCCCCATTGCTAACACCTGCCTTTTCCTAATTACTGGAGTTCCCTCCCCCAGAGAGAGATCCTCAGTGCAAGGATCTGGAAGTAGAGTCCCAACTATGGGATGGTTTCCTTCTGCTCTAGTTGACTATTCTCCTTCCCGGAGCCTTTCTCCATCCTTAACAGCACAGGGACTGTCTGACTGGAGGTGGGACAGCTCTACAGTGTCCCAGAAATTCTCATCTACATACTTCTCTGGCTTCCTTTGTTCTTCCAGTTCAGCCAACTTGAACTTCATAGCCCTTATGCGGTTCCTGAGGGCCAGGAGCTCCTTGCACCAAATGCACACACATGCCACCTGTCTATAGGGCAGGTAGTCATACATGCTACATTGAGTGCAATAAACAGGATAACCCCCACTCTGCTGCTAGGCTTCTGCCTGCATTCTCTTCTACAGATAATTAGATTATTGATAGGGTTTTTCCCATGGGGGAAAAAAACACACCAAGGGCTGCCAGCCAGACACTGTGCTAGGGCCCTTTGGCTCAGATTAGTCCTTTGCCTTGGATCTAAAGCAATCTCAATATGATGACCTTTATGGCATATTGTAAAGTTCCTGTCCTTCTCCACACATTTAAGAGTTGCAACAATTTTAAAGGCAGCGAATATTGGAGGCAGGTAGGGTTTATAACGTGCCCTGGCTTGCTGTTGGTAGGTTATCTCAAACTGTGCTGCTACTCTTAGGTTATTTTTGTGATATATTTTAATGTCATTATCAAGGGAGCCTAATGAACACATATAAATAAATTAATTATGGGCAACTTCTTAATGTCATCTTTACTGTTTTCTCTTGCTGATATACTATACATACTAGTACTACAATTTCCACAAATTATATTATTTATTTCTGGGAGATAACCACGATGGAAAACATTGTAACCTGCAATAAGGGGCAATTAGGGTCATCTGAAGTCACTTTATTCTACTTATTTTATGCAAGAAAATGTCCATATTTTCCCTGAGTAGGTCATTATCCCAATATAGTTAACATCCCATGGTACAGTAAGAGTGAGGCTAAAATCTGCTGTTGACCATCCCTTTCAGGCAGTGTTAGAGTCTTACAAGAAAATGCAGTGATTCCTGCTTACTCATTATGGCAGATGTTTCATTAACTCTAACTCTGATATATAGGTGGGAGAGGATTAGGGAGGACAGAGGAAGCCTTGGGGACACTCAAGCTCACAGAGGAAGCAAGAGTTAGGCTTTGTTTAGGTTATAAAATCTAAAATCCTGCAAGTTGGGTCAGTGCAAAATTGGATTTAGTTTCTAAAGACAGGGGAAGGACTCAGCTTGTCTAAGATAACTTATTTTCTCCTGGGAAATCCGCATATTGAAGATGGGTCATATTGATCATCAGGTAATATTAAAAAATTAAGTAGTGAAATATATTAGTACAGATTGGACCTCTCTAATCTGACCCTACAGTTGCCAAATCAGAGAATTTGCCAAACCATGGGGGGGGTCAATATTGTCTAGACGCATTGCCAATCATTCCACTGCTTACTGGGCTCTTAGAAATCATTTGGGGGTAAATTAGAGCTAAATAACAGCACAGAACACTGAGAGCCAGGACTGGTGGCTCTAAACAAGCTTAATGGGACCATATGAAGTGAAGCCATACCCATGGTAAGTGGAAGTCCAGATAACTAAAATCATGCCAAACCATGGATGTTGCGGGACCAGAGAGTGCCAGACTAGAGAATTTCAACCTTTGTAGGAAAAGAGAACCCAGTTTAAAATATACACAGCTATTTCACAGGCACTAATGTGTACTTGTGGTTAATATAATCTGCCAACCAGATTAACATAGTTTACTGTACAGTAAAATCATAAGCAGAGTTAACAAAAATCCGATAATCTTCATATTTTTGGATAGCATCAATAATTGAGGAGAAATAGTCCTTTGGTGATCATAGTCCACTCTGATAAAGACAGTCTTACTAAGTAATGTCACATTTAAATATCTGCACTTTCAGAAAGTAAGCAAGTGCATTTCAGGCACTGTGATAGAGAAAGACACTTGTTTTATATAAATCCACTTCATATCTTCCATAGAAAATATCAATACATGTAAAGTAGTTTAAAATGATATATGGCGAGTATGTCAGGAATGAAGACGGTAATTTTCCTACTTAGTATATATGTATTTTCAATTATCAACTACTAGCGGGACTTATCCATTGTTGCCTGGGAAACTGGAGGAACAAAATTTAGAAAAACAGAAACTGGTCCTGACTGCCTCCAGCCATACCGCAGCTGCCAGTGCCTGACATCTGGCCATTATGGCAAACCCCCTTACTTTTCTACTGCTGCATAAAGCAAAATCTCTGACTCAAAAAAGAGGCATTGCAATGTTGAGAATCAGAGCTATTTGATTTGGCAAACTTAGATACAAAAGTCAGAATAGAAACTATGCCTGTTTTCTTCCCATGTCATGAGTCTTGGAGCCATTAAAAGCACAGTGGAAGGGAGAACCCCCAAATCACCATGGCTTGTATCCCCACCATTGCTGGAAGCATATGGAGGCCCCTCTTCAATAGTGCTATGTTTTGCTTCCTATCAGATGGTATTTTTGCTAATTATCCTTGTAGAAGCTAATGGTTTTTTGGTAGGGAAGTAGGGGATAGACATGCTGGGTCTGCAAATTCTCATCCAAGAGCTGAGTATAGGGATGCCTCAATCAATGGGGCTGGCCCTACTGAATCTGAGAGATTTCAGGGTGACAACTCAAACTCTTCTCCCATCTTTTTTGCTGAAACTATGAGTCAACTACCTGAGCCTGCTGGCACCTCTATAGTCCCTCCTCCAGCACCAGTTCCTTGACCAGCTGCCCCTCCCATCGACTGCATCTCTCACCCCCCCCCCCAGGATCATTCAGTATCAAAGCAAGGACCAGTGCCCAGATTTGAGGGATTCCCCCCCCAGCCTTGGATTAATTTCTCACCCACCCAGCACCATCCAGTGCTGCCCTTTGGGCCAGTGCCCCTCAAAGGAGACCCCCCCCTCACCATGGGCTTCATTTCTCACTCACTCCCTGCAGGATTGTCCAGCCCCACTTGCTTCATCCCCATACAATCCTGCCCTCCCCCCACTCACCTCCAATGGTCCAGCCCCACCCTCCTACGATCCTGCCCTCCCCCCACTCACCCTCAATGATCCAGCCACCCACCCCCACAATCCTGCTCTCTCCCCACTTGCTCCCAATGGTCCAGCCCCCCCTGGCCAGCCTGCCCCCCAACGATCCAGCCCCCCCAATCCTGCCCTACCCCTCACTTGCCCGCAACAGTCCAGCCCCCCTCCCGACCAGCCCCCCACACTCATTCCCTCCCCCCGCCCCCACTCTCACCTCTGGGTCCCCGATGCGCCTCCTTCCAGACATTTTTTTCAAAGTGGCAGCTAAGCACTAACACCAGCCCCGCCCCCTTCGCCTAGAGTGAGCCCTGGCAGCAACCCACCTGCCCATTGGTTGGCCGCCAGGCCCCGAGCCAATCGCAGTATTGAAGAGGGGACTCCATATGCTTCCAGCAATCGTGGGGAAGCTGCTTCTCCCCACACTGCCAAGCTCCGTGCAGCCCTGGGGAGAGACATCGGTCTCTCAACTCTTCCCTCCCATAGTACCTTAAAACCTTCTCCTGGAGGAAAGGTTATCCCATGGAAAGTTTGGTTGCGGTAGGTCTTATATTGTCCAAGTTATTAGAGCACAAACATACAAACATTCTCCTTTATATATTAGATTAATTGTTGCAAGTTTTCCAGACTTGACCATCCGCACATTTCAATAAAGCTCCTTTGGATCTGGGTTGCTCTTCAATTTACACGGTTTTATCTGTGTAGCTTTTCTTAATGAAAAGGGATAATTAGAGAGAGTCCTGTGGTGGGAAAGTGTTAGTAATGAGATTGAGCTTAGATGAGAGAAAATGGAATGAAGTTCAGATAGAACTGAAGTGATGCTGACAGACTAGGAGAAGCAATATGGTGATACTGATTCAGAGCCGGCCCAAGCTACGGGCTGATCTTACTACCACCCGGGGCACCCCATTGTAGGGGGTGCCATGCGGGGCTGCCGGGCCGGGCGGGGGCAGCACCGTGCATGCGCCGCACACCTGGGGCGGCGCCATGCATGCACCAGGTGCCCGGGGGCGGGGGGCGCTGCATGCGCCGTGCACCCGAGGCGGAGCCGCGCATGTGCCAGGTGCCCGGGGGTGGGGAGGGCCACATGCGTCGGACTCCTGGGGGCGGTGCCATGCTCCCGGGGCCCGGGGAACCTGAATGGCTCGGGCCGGCCCTGCACTGATTTTTCCCCCACTTGCTGTTATATGGCCATATCAAAGCAATGGGTACAATAATTTTCTTGCAGTCTTTGTCTAGCTGGAGAAAAATACAGTAAAATGGATTGTACTGTGATGCAGTATGTTTGAAATGATTGTGCTGCTGCATAAGTAGGGGCTATGGTACGTATCAATCCAGCTTCCAGAAGGTGGGGATTGTAAAGACATATGAGCAGTAGGAAAAAAAAGTAGAATTTGGGGGCTGGTGTTTGGTTGTGATAAGGCCTCTTTGTGCAGCATAAATGCGCTTTAAAAGGAACAGCTGTCAGAGAACACACTTTGTATAGTGGGCCTCTTTAGATCTGTTTTAAGATCTCTACATCCGCCCTACTTCATGGTGCCAAGTTAGGGAGAAAACTGAGGCTATGTTTCCATGGTAGCCTTCATCAGCATAACTTCTGTCACACAGGGGTGTGAAAAAAGCCCCTAACTGAAATGTTACACCAGGTAAGTGTTCCTATGCACAGTTCTATGTCAGTGGAACAGTGTCTGTTATTGCTCCTGCTGCTTGTGCGGGTGTTTCTATCACGTCAGCAGGAGATCTCTTTCCCACTGGTATAGAGCATCTTCACCAGATGTGCTGCAGCAGCACAGCTGTATCAGTACAGCTGCAACACTGTATATATAGACATGGCCTGAGCATATGTCTGTGTTGTGACTAAAGTGCACTGTGCTTCAGCTGCTCTCTGTTTTTTAGTGGCCATAAAACTAGCATAAACTAAAGTGGCTCTGAGGCTGCTCCAGGAGGAATGGCATCACTCCCCACCTCCAACTCCAAAAGAACACTTTAGAGATTAAAAAAAAAAACAGGCGAAAGAATTTTGGGGCTTGTGAAATCTATTTCCAGCTATCACTGACTCTTGCACTATGGACAAGTCACTTAGCCTTGGATGCAATTTCCTTGTGTGTGTTGCTGGGTAAATATTATGTTTATACTGCCAGGACTACAATGAATCTTAAATAATGTTCATGGGACATGCCATCCGTGGATGAAAACTTTCTTTTGGTGTTTAAGAGTAACCCTATTTGTTAAAACAGGGGAAACAGCAAAGAAAATTCTCTGAGGATGTTCTCTGTAAGAAGATGTTGACTGAAAGGTAGTCTATGAAACAGGGTGCTACCATGGAATAAACATGCTGAAATCTGTAAAACATAGTTTAAGATAGAACTCCTTTTTGTTGTACACATAAGTATTCCCTCTCACCAGATTAGAAATGTCCTTTCCTTCTCTGTTTAGTTATATGGTATTTTAAAATGAGAGCAAGGACGGAACTGAACCGTACCCTGCTGAGCTGATTTCTTCTATGCCTGTGTTCAAAGCCTCCAGCTACTTATTCAACACCATCAAATTAACCTCTGGGAACACCAAGATTACTTAGATTAAGAATGACTGGTCTGATAAAAATCCTCTTCAACTGTGCACTGCTAAGGGCCCTGTTCGTAGCTAATTAATCACCAGTGAGGCACATTTGCTAAAGCTTTTTCTCTTAAATGAAAAACAGCATGGATTTTTTTTTCAGTTCATTGCCACCATTTATTTAAATTTTAGCACATGTAGCAACTCCCTCAGCCTTCACTCTTAGAAATACTAAGAGGACATAATTAAACTATGTCTCTGCAGATGAGTATTGGAAACACACTGGTGGTTAAAATGTGATTTAATCCAATATAGATAACAAGATTTCACCAATGTTTGTATATACACTAGTCTGAATTAGATTTTATGAGACACATTATGTGTTGAGGTATATGTGTTTTATATTGTAATGAGCTCAGACTCCACCCTCGCTAGCATGCATGGCCCAGGACACAATCCAGACTGCAGTGCAATTGATTACAGTAAAGTAGAAAGTATTGATTACAACATGTGATATTCCAGTTACAGTTAATATCTACTAGAAGCAAAAGTTATTATTTTCCTAAGAGCTAGACACTGTACATGTAGGATGAAAGTTACAAAGAAATCTGGGTGTTGTGATGCTGAGAGTCACAGCATCTAGGTTTTCAGTGCCTAAAAAAGTCACCAAACAGTCCAGAAAGCTAAGTTAGGTATGTAGGCTCACTGTACAATGAACATTAAATGAAAGTGCCAAAGAATATGACCCAAAACAGCCAAAGCACCTGGTAGAGGAGTCATCTAAATTAGCTAGATGGAGATGCCAACTAGAGGCATGTATGCTAAGCCCTACTACTTTCTGAGCCAGGCACCTAACTCAAGTTTCAGGAAGGCGCCAACACTGTTCAGTGATTCATGAATGGAAGCCAGCAGCTTAGGTGCCTAAGCCACTCTTGAGTGAATGAGTTAGGCATCTGCCCTGAGTCACACTAAACTGGGCTGCGTCTAGACTGGCATGATTTTGCGGAAATGCTTTTAACGGAAAGGTTTTTCTGTTAAAAGCATTTCCTCAAAAGAGCGTCTAGATTGGCACGGGTGCCTTTGTGCAAAAAGTGCTTTTGCGCAAAAGCATCCGTGGCCAGTCTAGACGCAATTTTGCGCAAGAAAGCCCCGATCGCCATTTTCTCCATCAGGGCTTTTTTGCGCAAAACAGTTCATCCCCATCTACACTGGCCCTCTTGTGCAAGTATTCTTGCACAAGAGGGCTTATCCCTGAGCGGGAGCATCATAGTATTTGCGCAAGAACACTGACAATCTTACATTAGATCGTCCGTGTTCTTGCGCAAATTCAAGCGGCCAGTGTAGACAGCTGGCAAGTTTTTGTGCAAAAGCGGCCGCTTTTGTGCAAAATCTTGCCAGTCTAGACTCACTCCCAGAGTCGGAGGAGGAGCCCACCGTGTAACATTTAGCGTGGTTGTTAGAACACTTGCCTGGGATGTGGGAGTTTTACATTCAATTATGCCTCCTTACCCAGAAGAGGAGAAACCATCTGAACTGGAATCTCCCACTTCTCAAAAGAATGCTATAATCATATGAATGTGGAATATTCTGAAGTGGGGGGTCCCTCAGTCTCTCCCATTAAAGCAATTCTTCTATGATAATTAATGAAACAGTGTTTATTGTAAGGAGTCTGAGCTTACGGTCTCCCATCTGGGTGCCCTAACCACTGCACTAGAGAATCGTTCTCTTTCCCTCTCTTTTTTTTGGTCCAGTGATATTTAAAGGGAACTTAGATTTCTAGAAAGCCATTGACAAGGTCCCTCACCAAAGACTCTTAAGTAAAGCAAGCTGTCATGGGATAAGAAAAAGGTCTTCCTGTGGATTTGTAACTGGTTAAAATATAGGAAACAAAGGGTAGGAATAAATGTTCAGTTTTCAGAATGGGGAAAGGTAAATAAAAGATTCCCCCAGGGTAATGAGACAACTCTCATTCAACATATTCATTAAAAATCTGGAAAAAAAATAGGTAAACAGTGAGGTGACAAAAACTGTAGATTATACAAAATGATTTAAGATAGCTAAGTGCCAGACAGACTACATCTTAAAGGGATATCTCCAAACTGGTGACTGGCCAACGAAATGGCAGATTAAACTGATAAATGCTGATAAATGCAAAGTAATGCATATTGGAAAACAACTATACATATCAAAACATGGGGGATAAATTAGCTGTAACCAGTCAAGAAACAGATTTTGGAGTCATAGTCAATAGTTCTCTATAAACATCCACTCTGTATGCAGCAACAGTCAAAAAAGAGAACAGAATGTTGGGAATCATTAAGAAAGATATTAATAATAAAACAGAAAATATATTGTATCTATGTAAGTCTATGGTACACCCACATCTTGAATACTGCATGTAGCTGTGGTCACCCATCTCAAAAAAGATATGTTGAAATAGGAAAAGTGCAGCAAAAATTATTGGGGGATATGGAATGGTTTCCATCTGAAAAGAAATCAATAACACTGAATTTTCAGCTTGGAAAAGAGGTGACTAAGGGGAATATGATACAGACCTATAAAATCATGACTGGTATGGAGAAAGTGAATAAAGAAGTGTTATTTACTCTTTCCCATAACACAAAAACTAGGGGTCACTAAATAAATTAATGCCTATCACATTTAAAATAAATAAAAGGAAGTACTTCTTCACAAACTGCACAGTCAATCCATGGTACTCCTTGCCAGCAGATTTTGTGAAGGCCAAGACTATAACAGTGTTAAAAAAAGAGTGAGATAAATTCATGAAGGATAAGTCCATCAATGGCTATTAGCCAGGATGGGCAGAATTGGTCCCTAGCCCCAATACTTGCCCATTAGTAGTGGAGGCCATTAATGGCTTACATCACTGACTTTGGGGAAGTTAGATTGGTGTAAATGTGGACTCTAAGGGCATGTCTACACTAGGAAACTATTTTGAAATAACTAAATTCAACTTAATAACTCCCAATTTTACAAAATTGAAATAATGTATCCCCACTATGAGGAAGCCTCAAAATTAGTCCAAGGCGGGCTCCATTAATGAGGATGTGCTACCTCCACTTAGAGCCTCAGAAAGCACTTAGGGAGTAATTAGTCAAATGAATCTGGGGAGTAGTTATTTTAAAAGAGTGACACTAGCATCCACTATTCGAAATCAACACTATTTCGAAATAACTATTTTGAAATTAGTTTTATTCCCTGAGAAAAGCAGGAGTACAGATTTTGAAATAAGCGGCTTGTTATTTCAAAATAACAGTCTTGGTAATGTGGGCACTACACTTATAAATTGGACCTAAGGGGGGTTGTTTTGAAATAAAGCTATAGTGTAGACCCAGGGCCAAGTAACTCTTGAGGAATTTGGCCAGTAGTATTTTCATTCCAGGACTGTAGAATCCTAAATTCCATGGCAATATTCTTCACACTACACAACTATTTTAGAAGGGGCATATGGAAATGTTTAAAACAATGGCACTGGCGGGGATGGGTCCAATATTGTTTTCATTATCACTAACAAAGTTTTTGTCAATGTCATCAATGGGTGTAGGAGTGGGCCTATCCAAAGGAAATTATTTTTGTGGGGTTTTTTCCATCTTTAATAAATGCATACCTTAAAAGCTCTGCCATCTGATTCATATTTGGCTTGTGGCAATGTATTCTGAAATTTTCTAATGGCGTTTGATGTTGAAATGGTAGGTCAGTCAGTCATGTTGTGCCAATAATCTTTTTGATGACAAAAGAGCTTCCATTTTATTTCCTACAAAAAATAAAATTGGATAATTATTGCCCCTACAGGGTTTTCATCACACTTCGTTAGTTAATCTAAACTGAATATTCAAATGCTCGCACCTTGTAGTGGTGTTGTTAGCTTCTTTACAATGTAAACAGAAACAACCTTCTGCTTAAAAGTTAAAGCTAAAAGAAAACAGAGAAAAACAGAAGCTCTTTTTTTTTCTTTCATAACAAACAATGTGACATCGGAGTCTTCTCTGACTTTTGAAAGCTACTTTGCTGTTCAGAACTGAATTATTCATTTTTTCCTTCTACAAATAAAAAAAGGAAAGGCCATGTAATCAAAATTGTTGTTACCAGACATTTCAATACTTATATAATAAAGTTCACCATTAAGACAATATTTACCAACAGCTGCCACATAATAGACACCAGTTTCCCTACCCAAAGCATGAATCTAAAATACTATTGTGTCATAAGTGGTGGTAAAGGTTAACTTTAGCTATGGTAACTGTAATTGATTTCAATGCAATTAACTGATAGATGTTTTCTTGACCAAAACACTAGGGATTGAATGAAGGGTCCTCCAAAGCTAAAAGAGCTTTAGCTACAGAGCTGTGGCTTTCTGGTGCTGTTTGTATGAACTTGTATGGAACTGATGATCGAAAGAGTCAAAGTGTTTAACTTGAACTTGAAAGTCTTAGACAAGAGTTGTTTGAAAGAGTTTTAAACAAGGCTAGTACATTGACAAACACACCATTAAATCATTCGTTAAACATTGTATTAAGTGTGCAGAAAAGCAGGAAAAGCATGCAATTTAAAATCAGGCTTCCATATCAACAACATCTCTTGTTCCTTTTCTCTTTAGCCGAAGAGAATCTTTAGAAGGAAAAGTACATCATTTTTTATGTCCTTTTTAATTGCTGGAAAAAAGGTAATAACTGTCCTTTTGGGGGGAAATTAGTTAAGATGGGTTTGAGAGGATATTGTTAGAGTCCAATCCTGTTTCCTAGAAGACAAAAGAAGAAGAATTCACCCACGAGGAGAAAGAAAAGAATAGCACAGATACAAAATGCAGCCCGTATGTGGTGCTGTCTCATATTCACAGGCTCACTGCTGGACCACACAGTTTTACTAGTTACTCCAAGACCTGATAGGCTTGTCCCAGCATTGGGCTGTTCAGGGCATTGCTTTTTGTTGTCCCCCCAGCCACAAGTTTCCAGAAGTGTTGCAAAATATGCAATCTTGGCTAGCTAATTGACAATCTTATTAAAGAAAAGGACAAAGGCTGTGGTAGGAAAGGAAAGACATAAAACAGGGAAGGAAAAAGACACAATGGGGTAGGGCTACAAGATTACACATCCTGGATGGTTTTCTGGATTTGCAGCAACCAGTGGAGGTGTTGGTGTTATCTAGGTAGGTCTAAACTGCAATTGACCATCAATGGCTGACCCATGTGGGTTCACTTGGGCTGAGGCTGCATCACTGTGTAAATGGAGTGTACACATTTTCGTTCAAGCTGTAGTCCACGTTCCGGGACCACATCAGTGGGTGGGTTCTAGAGCTGGGGTGCCAGCCCAGTCCCAAATAACTACATTCAATGACCCCATAGCCTGAGCCCTCAGAGCCCAAGTCACCTGACACAGGCCAGCTATGGGAATTAAATGCAATTTAGACCTATTCCCTCAGGATTGGGACAAAGAAGATACAAGGGTTCCATGAAAATATGATACTATAGCTTACTGCGGCAGTTGCTGAAGGCCAACTACTACTTCTGATTTTCCCCAAAAGTCATCTGTAGGAGAAGCCCTAAAGGGCTTGAAAGGATGTTGTTGTTGGGGGTAGAATAATCCAGCCTCATTATTTTGTCCACCAATATGCTTGGTTTCCCACATACCGCTTTTGATTCATTGATTTATGGTCCTCTGCTGCCCATGTTTACCAGTCATAAACTTTACACATCCCTTGAGTAACATCAGTAAAACTCTATCTCTTTAAACAAATCTAGTCTCTCTCTCTATATTCTTATATCAATTTTTAAACCATTTCATATACGAGGTCATGGTAACAATTTATGAACTTTCCACTCAATTTTTACAGCCGAACTTACAATTCAGGGACATTTATAGGACCAATTGTGACAACAGGCTCGAAGAAACTCAAATCCTATGTGGATCAGGCACAGAGGAGGAAGACCTGGAATACATTCACCAGAAGCTAGCATAAGCACTCCTTAGCTACCACATGACCATTGCAAGATATGCCACCCACCTCTAAGGGCAGTACTTCCTAGGAATGTCATTGTGCCAGAGAGAGTAATTATTAATACTTTAGGGTCATTGGGATTTCTATGAATGCAATACAACATTTCATGACACCTGCCATAGGAACAATACAGTGGCTCCATTCAAGGTGTCTAACCTAGCAGACTCTTCCTCTATAACAGATAAATTTATTTTAAAGTTTTAAAAACTATAGGATGGAGTGTGGCTCCCAAAAATGTGTATATACAGCTACCATCACAGGCTAGGGGAGCCAGAGAGGTACAAATAATGCCAGCATGTGATCAACTGTGGAGCTGGGTGAAGTTTTTCAGATGAAACATTTTTTTCACTAAACAGATTCAGGTTAATCTAAACATTTTGTAGACTTCAGCAGAAATGAAAAATCACCACCACCACCCATCTTGGAAATATTAAAATACAACATTTTAATTCTTCATGCTGGAGCCATAAATGAATTTAAGTATCATTCTCTAATCGAAGGTAAGAAGGTGTCCCCCTTATAAATTTTAGCCCAGGGAATAGATCATTCACTTGGGATGTAGGAAACCCTTGTTAAAACCCCACTCCAGAGTAGGAATTAGAGCCCAAGTCTTCCACATCACTAGAGTACCCAAATCACCAGGCTATAAAACTAGACTCACATTAGCATTCTGACCCACAAATGATTCAGTTATTTCCTATACAATACAAAGTAAGACAGCTTCAACAGGAGAAGCTGAAAAAGCCCTTTCTAGAACATCCTATAGCCTTATAGTTAGGGCACTTACTAGCGTAGATGTAAACTTGTTCTCTAATCCCTGCACAAGAGGGGAGAATTTGAATCTTTATGTCCCCCATCCCAGCTGACTGATCTAACTACTGAGGGAGGCAGCAATACCACCACTTCTTCTATTTTTGTGAATGTAGCCCTTTACTTTCTTTACTTTTATTAAAATGCCCCACCATATTTTATTTGCTGAAAATTTTTTGGCAGGGAAACAGTTTTGGTTCAACCCAAACTGTACGTTTTTAATTTATTTTCCTTTCAGCAAACTGAAAACATCACATATTTGCCATTTAGCCAATTGTGTTTGACTAAATGCTTTCCCAACCCCAATCCCCTAAAACCTTATCTGCGAGTTTCTAGAAACTAGCTCCCAGTTCATAGTTTCCAGGAAGAAAAATACCACCAGGAGAAAGCAGGAGAATGGAAACTTGAGGTTCTCTTCCTTGTTTCTGCCAAATAGTTGCATCAGTGGCAGAAATTGCCTCCATACAATCACCTGACTAAATCTGATATTTTAGAAAGCCTCATATGCTTTTGTAGATGCAGCATTTTGCCTATTTCTTCACTTGAAACTTGTAAATGGATTCTCTATTCACTAAGAGAAATGCCGTCTTCATAATATATAACTTGTGACAAGTTTATGAGTATTTGAAAGGCTATTAATTGATACACATTTGTAGCTCAACCGCTCATGCTAAATACTTGATAAAAAGTGCACTATCCCATAAGACAATCAACTCATCAACACAGGAATATAATTTATCTTTTTATAAGGGTCCTCTAAACCATAACATCAATAATAATTATGAGCAAACAGTAAAGTTAAGCATGTACTTAAATATCCTGGGTAGTAAAGTACACTGACGTTCTGAATCAACCTCTAAATAAATGCAAAGATAGATACTACTAGCAGAGGCACTTTTAGCATGCAATTGCTATTAATAAAACAACTGTTCTACAGTTGTAGTTGTGGGTCTCTGTCAATTTTAAAAGGCAGGGTTCAGAAAGGAATGCTGGGAAAAAAACATTCCTATAAGAGAACAAACCTTCTCTGAGGAGTATCATAGTCTGTATTGTCATTGAGATAGTACTTACATAAACATAAGTACGGACATACTGGGTCAGACTAAAAGTCCATTTAGCCCAGTATTCTCTCTTCTGACAGTAAGCAGAGGAAATGAACAGAACAGGTAATCATTAATTAATTCATTCCCCGATGCTCATTCCCATCTTGTGAGAAACAGCAGCTAGGGACACCTATCCTGCCTAATAGCCGTTGATGGATCTATCCTCCATGGATTTATCTAGCTCTTTTTTTGAACCCTGTTATAGTCTTGGCCTTCACAACATTCTCTGAAAAGGAGTTGCATGTGTTATATGCAAAGAAGTACTTCCTTTTGTTTGTTTTAAACCTTCTGCCTGTTAATTTTTATTTGGTGATCCCCAGTTATCGTGTTATAGGAAGGAGTAAATAACTCTTATTTATTTACTTTCTTCACATCAGTCATGATTTGATAGATTGCTATCATATCCCCCTTAGCTGTCTGTTTTCCAAGTTGCAAAGTCCCAATCTGATTAATCTCACTTTAAAGGTGAGCTGTTCTATTCTTAAGCAAACAAACAAACAAGGAGATGTTTGTTTTTCACAGACTTTAAAATGGTGAGTGAGATATCATATATTTTGTAAAGGTTGTTTTCTTGGTCTGAAATATTTCTGTTATAAAAATTATTTATTTTCATTGTGGTATGAAACCACATGAGTTACTCAAGGGGCTATGATTATATAGATTTACATCTTTGTCGGGGGCTAATTCAGAATTTAGACTGAAAACCACCAAGTTATTCTACTGTTGGTTTAGCTCTGGGTAGCTTAATGGATTCCCCAGGTGGGATTTGGGAAAGGAATTTGTTTCTCTATAACTGTAAATGTTTGAATATAAACCTCTGACTCCTACTTCTGAACAAGAGCAAGACATCTGTGACTTATGTATCAAACTTTAAAAGTTATTGCAAATGCGTTCAGGATACTTGTTCCAGAGCATTCAGAACCAGGAGTTATTCTCTCAAAAACTGTTTTCAAGATTATAAAACTTCTTAAGAGTTTTCTTTATTTGCCTTATGGTTTTGACCTTGGAAGGAGCACATTTTCATGGGGTTTTTTTCCGTAAGAATGAGAACACAAAACTTAATTTTCACTTAAAATACTTTTCTCTCTTAGGGTGTGTCTAGACTACAGGGTTTCGTTGACAAATGTGGACTTTTGTCAACAAAACTATACCTGCGTCTACACTACTGCCAAGTTCTGTTGACATAACGTTGACAGAACTCGGCAGTTTTGTCGATGGCGGTAAACCTCATTCTACGAGGAATAACTCCTTCTGTTGACAGAGTTCTGTTGACAGAAGGCGTTATTGCATCTACACTGTCCTTTGGGTCTACACTTTCATGTTGACAAAACGAATTGCTTTGTCGACAGAACTGGATGTAATCTAGACACTCTTTGTCGACAGAAGCTTTGTCGACAGTATCTGTCGACGAAGCCTCTGTCGACAAAAGCCTGTAGTCTAGACGTACCCTTAATTATGATATTAGTGGCTGGGGTTTTAAAATATCATGAGGCTTATTGCTGCAAGAGTCAACAATGCTGTTGCAGTTACATAAGAACATAAGAGTGGCCATACTGGGTCAGACCAAAGGTTCGTCTAGCCCAGTATCCTGTCTACTGACAGTTGCCAATACCAGATGCCCTAAAGGGAGGGATCACAACAAGTAATCCTCACATGATCCCTCCCCAGTCACTCACCTCCAGAGAAACAGAGGCTAGGGACACCATTCCTACCCATCCTGACTAATACCCATTGATGGACCTAACCTCAGTCTATCTAGCTCTTTTTTGAACCCTGTTAAAGTTCTAGCCTTCACCACATCCTCCGGCAAGGAGTTCCACAGGTTGACCGTGCACTGAGTGAAGAAAAACTTCCTTTTGTTTGTTTTAAACCTGCTGCCTAATAATTTCATTTGGTGACCCCTAGTTGTTATATTGTGGGAATAAGTAAACAAATTTCCCTTATTCACTTTTTCCACACCAGTCATGATTTTATAGACCTCTATCATATCGCCCCTTAGTCATCTCTTTTCTAAGCTGAAAAGTCCAAGGCTTTTTCATCTCTCTTCATATGGGACCCATTCCAAACCCCTAATCATTTTTATGCCCTTTTCTGAACCTTTTCCGATGCCAATGTATCTTTTTTGAGATGAGGCGACCACATCTGTACACAGTATTCAAGATGTGGGCATACCATGGCTTTATATAGAGTAATACGATATTTTCTGTCTTATTCTCTATCCCTTTTTTTAACGACTCCTAACATTCTATTTGCTTTTATGACTGCTGCTGCACACTGAGCGGATGTTTTCAGAGAACTATCCACAATGACTGCAAGAGCTCTCTCTTGAGTCTTCTTATTCTTAAACCCTTGTACTCTGAGTGGAGCATAGGTCATCTACAAGTCTCCTCTACTTCACTCTGTCTTGAGACAAAATTTCTAGCTGACTCCAGGAGTACCCCAGTTGTTGTCCTTCAATCTCAGTAGCTCTTTCCACGTTGTCCGAGACTCTCCTCTTTCGCGTTTTCCTTGCAGGTTCCATGTGAGACCTTGACGGACTATGCTGGATGATGGTTTTCTGAGAGTGTGGCCTAGCCATCCCCACTTTCTTCTCTTGATTTGAACATCAAGTGGTTCTTCTCCTGCTCTGTTTCAAAGCTCCTGATTTGTGACAAAGTCTTGCCATTCGATTTGAAGGATCAATTTCAGGCATCTGTTTCTGAATGTCTGTAACTTATGATTTGAAGACTTTTTAGTATGCCAGGTCTTGCATCCATACAAGAGCACACTCTTCATATTTGTGTTGAAGATTCTCAGTTTCATCTTCACAGATATTATTTGTGAAATCCATATGGGATGAAGAGTCTTGAATGCAGCTGTTGCTTTCCCTATCTTAGCATTGATATCCTTGTCTGTTCTTCCATCTCTGCCCATAATACTCCCCAAATAGATAAGTGCTCTGCATCTTCCAGGTCATCCCCTCGCAGTGTGATGGTGTTGTTGTTGGACTGGTTGATCCTCATTGTCTTGGTCTTTCCCTTATTAATGCTCAGTCCAATCATTGAGGCAGTTTTGTCTAGTGTTAAGACCTTTTCTTCATGCTTTCATGTTGGTTCTCTTGAGTAGTTAGTCCCCATCATTTTGTATATATAGTTGGGATTATTTTTTTTCCAATGTGCATTACTTTACATTTATCAACATTAAATTTCATTTGCCATTTTGTTGCCCAATCACCTTGGTGAGCTCTTTTTAAAGATCTTCAGTGTGCTTTGGTCTTAACTATCTCGAGCAGCTTGATATCGTCTGCAAATTTTGCCACCTCAATGTTTACCCCTTTCTCTAGATCATTCAGGGCCAGCCTTAGGCCGATTCAACCTATTCCCCCAAATCGGGCCCCGCGCCTAAGAGGGCCCTGAACCCTAAAGCCGTGGTCCCCAACCAGTCGATCGCAATCAACTGGTCGATTGCAAGGCCTCGACCAGTGGATCACAAGGTGTTTGGGGCCCCCCATCCCCCATTCTCCCCCCACCTCTGAGAAGCCCCACTACCTACCTCCAGCATAGTGCCGGCTTCCCCGGGGTGGACAGAAGTCCTTCCTTCAGCTTCACGCCACTTCCGGGGATTCCGGAAGTGCGCTGGCTGCTCCCCTCCCACAGATCTTTAGTGTGCCGGGCATGCGGCAGTGGGTGTCGGCCCCAGAGAAGGAGCACGGCGCCAGCGGCTTCCCTGCAGCACTGTGACCGCAGGACTCATGAGGGGTGAGTCAAGCTCAGGGATTTTGTCTGCACTGCAGGAGGGGGTTTGGCCCTGGGGAAGGTGCTGGAGGGGGTTTAGCCCCCGCTGTGGGAGGGGGTTTGGCCCTGGGACAGGTGCGAGCAAGGTTTTGGCCCCACCGCAGGAGGGGGCTTGGCCCTGGGCCCACCCCCACTGTGGGAGGGGGGTTTGGCGCTGCCACGGGAGGGGGTTTGGATGCGCCGTGGGAGGGGGGTTTGGCCGGCTTCCCTCTGTGGGGGGGGGGAATCCTGGGAGGAGGCTGTGCAGGGGGACTTTCTGCCCCCACTCCCCTCCTGTTCCCTCTCCCCAACCACAGAAACCTGTCCCCACTGGCCCCCTGTTCCCTCTCCCCTCCCGGCCCCCTGTTCCCTCTCCCCTGTTCCCTCTCCCCAGCTGCAGAAACCTGTCCCCAGTACTATGTCCCCTGCTCCCACCAACACAGTTAGGGCCACACTAGTGAAGCTTGGGGGGAGGGGGGGTTGGAGGAGGGTTTTTTTGCATCTCACTTGTGTGGCCCCAACTGACTTTTCTGTGGGTCAGTGACCCCCGACTCAAAACGGGTTCCCTGCCCTTCTCAGAAATAAAGACAATGCAGAAACTTTTTGTGTTTGACACAGTATTTTACTTAAAAAAGAAAAATGGCCAACAAACCCCCAATTGGGACCAAGCCCCCATCTGGCCACAGCATCATTGCACGCCCCTTTCCCCCAGACCCTACATCTGAAAATCAGTTGTACAAGTATCAAAACAAATTATTTTCCTAATATGAAAGTGAAAATCTATAATTAATATTCTTTTAGACCATGGTGACTTCTATCAATGGGTGTGTCTAGACTACATGGCTCTGTCGACGGAGCCATGTAGATGAGTTTACTAGACATAGCAAAATGAAGTGGCTATTTAAATAATCGCTGCTTCATTTACATCAAAGTGGCCGCTATGCTGTGCCAATCAGCTGATTGTCGGCACAGCGCGGTAGTCTAGATAGGGATCAGCCGACCCCAGAACCCTTTGTTGTCAGATCCTGTACGCCTCATTTCAGGTGTGTGTGTGGGGGGGAGGGTTTGCGCTCAACAAAAAATCCTGGGTGCCGGGGCCCCGTCAAAACTGTTCAAATTGGGCCCCGCACTTCCTAAAGCCGGACCTGAGATCATTTACAAACAAGTTGAATAGGATTTGTCCCAGGACAGACCCTTGGGGGACCCCACTAGTTACCTCTCTCCACTCTGAAAACTTACCAGTTAAAGTTATAGTTCAGTGATCCTCAATGTACTTTCATATACTTGAACTAAAATGGATCCTGTAGTTGTAAGAGATATAGACATAATTTGGTTTGCTGCTGGCAGTGTAAAAGTGGCAGTTGGGGAGAGAGAGAGAGAAAAAAAAGAAAGATTAATGTGGAGTAACATTGGCATAGGAATTGAATGGGTTGACTCCTTCTGGGTTATACATGGGGGCTACTTTTCCTCTGACTGTGAAGTTTTTAAAAGGTAAAATAGAAGGCGAAGTAGCAGGCAATACTTGTTAGAACCTGTGTTTTGAATAGATTTCTGTAGGTATCATGTGACTGAACAGCCAAGTTGCTTTGATAATGCATATGGAACTTAGTAATGTTCTATCACATCTCATATATTAGATATGAGAGGAGAGGAGTTGTCACTTTGTACTGCATAATCATGAGCTGAGTGAGTTCCTATTTTCAGAACAAAATGAATAAACAAAACCATTTTTAAATAAAATGAAAGCACAAATCAGTTTGGGTGGCCATTAGTTGTTTTTAATTATGATCACTCATGAAAAGAATGCAGCCAAGATCTCTAGTTTTATCTCTTTAATCCATCCTTTCCTAGAATAAAAAAATAGTAGGTGTGTTACTTATGGAGGTTAAAACTATAGTTATTGCAGCTGAAATACTTTGGGATTGCAGAACTCCAAAGACTTTTCAGACAGAGTTGATTGTAATAAAATGGAAGCTGGATTTGGAACTCCAGAATAAAGTGAGCTTCCATATAGCTTTTACATTGTTATAATTGGACTTTTTTTTTTTTCGCTCCAACTAACCTACTCAAAAAGGTATATCCGTCTAATTGAATTTTAGGAGACATAACAAAATTAAAACTTTGGCGGAAAAAAAATCATAGTTCTGCAAAGTTCTATTCCCTCTACTCTTCCCAATGCAAATTATGCATTCATCACCCTTATTGTACCATCTGGTGGGTTCCAATTAACTTTTCCACCTTTGTTTGTGTTGATGTGCTGCTTAAATATTTTTAAAACTACTAGAACAGCAATGTCTGCTAATATATGAGATGAGCCAGCACTCTGCAGATGAATGTATGGTTTAGATGAAGTTTAAAATATAATTAAGAAGTTCAAAAAGGAATATGAAGAATTGCTAACAAAAAACTTAAATAGTAAAATCATTTTTAAAAAATACATCAGTAATAGGAAGCCTGCTAAACAACCTGTGTGACCACTGGATGATCGAGATGCTAAAGGAGCACTCAAGGACAATTAGATCATTGTAAAGAAACTAAATTATTTAATATAGTTGTTGAAATGAATTAGACTGTGCTTGGGTATCAGGAAAAAATTACTACATGAGGAAACAATTGGCTGGGTAGATCTTGTAGGAGAAGAGTTGTATATACTAGATTTTCCAACCCAGCCAAGGCCATGTTTTTACTAATCTCACTTATAATTTAAGTAAGCAGCACCATGCTATTTACATTTCGTTTCCAAACACCTACAAATACCAGTAGAACTTAAATAAAGACACTCCAAAATGCATCTGGTTGCATTAAATACATTCCCCCTTCTTTTACCTTTAATTGACACCCATTTTAGCCTTGAATGCAGTGAACTTGATGACCTCTCATGGTTTGTTCCAGTCCTACACTTATGGGCTTGGTAGTGTGGATGCTCTGCTTATAAATTCAACCTTGGGGTGGTTATTTTGAAATAAAGTCTTAGTGTACACTAGGACTTGGATGACAGTTATGCTAGTTCCAAAATGTCTAACTTTAATAGCTCCTGATTAACATCCACCATATGGTGAAACTAAATCATCTGTTTTTGCCCAACACAGAAGAGAAATATTCTGCCTCCAATTTCATCTTGTAATGGACCAATACCACTGTCAAGTTTCTTTTTGTGTCTATAATATTTAATAAATTCCTTATTGTCCTTAACTCTGCCACCCATAGATGTTCCCTTGTGTCCTGTAGCTTCCTTTATCAAATTTCTCCCTTGCTAAATTCCTGTTCATATTCATTACTCTCAGTTTTCTCTTCCTTCTGTTTTCTATATTATTTTTATAGCACCTTCACTTTCCCTGTAAACCAGGCTGGATTTTTTTTTAACAAATATAGCCTTCTTTTTTGATTGTGATACTTTGGGCATCTAGTGAGCTGCTCTTAAATGACTGCCAATTATTATTCTCATCTTTCTGATTAAATTCTTCCTCCCTGATGATTTGGTTCATCACTGTTTTAACTTTGTGAAATTGGCCCTTTTAAGTTATTGGTATAACTATCAAGATTGCATTCTGCTGGCATATTATGAATGTGATCAAATTATGATCATGTGTATTTAAGTTGTCATTAACTTTTGTACTTGTGTAATAAGTTTTTCATGATCTGTAAACACTATGTCAAATAAAAGAATTCCCTTTATTGTCAGCAGCACTTTCTGAGTTCGGAAAAATGCATTTGTAATGTGAAATTTCAAGGATGTTTTAGTACTAGCAACATCTACCAGGCAGTATCTAAGGGTATGTCTACACAGCAAAGTTATTTTGATATAATAGCCATTGTTTCGAAATAACTTTACTAGCGTCTACACAGCCAAACCGCTATTTCGAAATTAATTCGAAATAGCGGAGCGCTTATTTCGAATTTGGTAAACCTCATTCCATGAGGAATAATGCCAAATTTGAAATAGCTATTTCAAAATAAGTGCTGTGTAGACACTTATATCGAAATAGGGGGCCTCCAGCCGTCCCAGGGTGCCCTGGTGGCCACTCCAGCCTCAACCAAGAACACTCCTCTCCCTCCCACCTCCCTGGAGCCCTTAAAAGGGTTGACTCTGGCCACAGTGCCTGTGCCAGTTCCAAGCCTGCCAGTCCAGAGCCAGAGTCACTGCCCCTGACCCAGTGGCCCCAAAACATCAGCCAGCAAGCCACTGGCAGCCTGCCTTCCACTGCTCCACAGGAGCAGTCTGCCAGCTCCCAGGAGCCTGCCAGGGCCTGGAAAAGGTGAGCGCCTTCCCGGTCCAGGGTGGAGATCATGGACCTTATTCAGGTTTGGGGGGGATGCCCCCAATGTCCATGACCTCCGCACTAGATGGAGGAACGTGGCTGTATATAGCAGGATAGCTGCCAGCCTGGCCACCAAAGGCCACATGTGAATCCAGGAGCAGGTTTGCATGACAATCAAGTTGGTCCAGCGAGACCCCCAACCCTGAGCCCTGAGCTTCCCCTCCCCCTTCTTCCCCTTGCTTCTCCCTTCCAGCTCCCTTCTCCCAGGTTTCCCCCTCCCCTCTCCCACCTACTTTCCCCAGTCTCACCAGAGTTTCATCCCCCCCCCAGTTTTGTTAAATAAAGAGAATTTGTGTTAATGAAAATACATGTATTTTATTTGACATCAGGAAGGGGGGTTAGGGAGGGGTAAGTGGAAGGACGTGAGGGAGTAATGAGGCACAAGCCCCCAGTGGGGCAGACCAGGGAGGCTCTTAGTGCTCCTCAGGGTGGAAGCTCTCCCGCAGGGCCTTCTGGATACTAACAGCCCCCCGATGGACCTCCCGGATGTCAGCCTGCAGAACGTGCAGCCAGGCTTGCAGCAATGCATCCACCAGAAGCACCAGAGTGCCCAGTTGCAGAATGCTGTGGTGTCCTGAGTGAGGGCAACCAGAGCACGCAGACACAAAATGCTTTGCTGTCCCTCATCAAGGTAGGCAAGCAACCAGGGAAAGCTGAGAACCTTCTGCCCGGGGGGGGCTCAGATAGCCTCAGGCAGCAGCCACACAAAGTAACTCCTGATCTGATGCCCTGCTGGACCTGGTTCCAGCCGGCCTTAAATGTGATTCAGCATCCACTCAGTGTGGACGCGCTATTTCGAAATAGCAAAACGCTATTTCAAAATGCACTTTGTGTGTAGATGCGTTATTTTGAAATAACTTATTTCCAATTAATTATTTTGAAATAAGATATTTCAAAATAATGCTGTAGTGGAGACATACTCTAAGGGCTTTGTAGAACCAGGTCCTATATGTAATCAAGATAATTGACATATAGGGCCATTGGGTATTCTATTATGATGTCCATCTAATCAAGTAATAAGACTTTGCAGATAATTTATCAGTGAGGGTATGGGAATGAAAAAAGTCATTAATGATGCTGTCAGCCAGCAGTGTAATATCAAACCTGTGTCTTTGGAATTGCTCTTGTATTTATCCCAATATCGCTTGGCTAGTCCTAATTCTATACTAGTGTTCCACAGTTCCCATATCTTTCTGGGGTTTACTGCCCTCCTACTACAGAAGAATTTTCTTAGAATGCCTCATACTGTGCTGCAGAAGCATTTCAATAATGTATCTTTCAAATATATAGAAAGTTCAGAAGTACACTTGTATCTTTAAAATGCATTGGGTAACAACTTGTAGAGTTTTTTTTTTTTTTTTTTAATATCTGATCCCTTTTCAAGACTCCTATGCCAGACAGCAATTTGTATCACGTAGTGCAATTCAGTGCCTTATGGTGGAAATTGAATTTCTTCATTTTAGCATGTAAAGATTCAGAAATTCCCTCATGCCCCATAGCTGAACACTGCACTGGGAAGACCAAAACTGATTATTTGGAAGTTATTGTACTGACATGAGGCATCAGGAATGCAGTGTTGAGATTTGAGAATACAACTCCTTTTTTCCCCCTAGGAATTTGTAATGACTGGCAATTAAAAGAATATTTGTGGGAATAAAATATCTTGAAATAGGATTGGTATTTGTGACCCGGAGCCTTTCACCTTCCTGTCTTTTGACCATGGCCAATGCCAGGTGCTTCTAAGGAATTAAGAGAGAAGGCTGAAAGGTTAATGAAAGGTTCAAAAAGCACAGTTTTAAAGGAATTTTTGAACTACTTTCTTTCAGAAGACCCTTTGAATTAGAATATTAAAGGTAAAACAATGTTCAATTTGCAAGAATAAACCATTATGGTAGCAAAAGAAAATAAGCCTCAATTTTGACATATACAAAAGAAAAAAATCTTCAATAAAGTTTACAATTACAAGTCTACAGCTGTTTTTGTTCATTTCCCCCACATTGTATGCGTGTGTGTTCTTAAAAAAAGTCTTAATCCCCAAGGATATTCAAAGGTATTGTCTGTGTAAATCAGAGGAAAAAGTGCTTCACAGAGACAGGTATGATGATAAGGATTTTTTTTTTTAATTCTTGTAGTGAAATATTTAGAACTTATATTACTGGTTTTGGACTATTAATTTGGTGACATCACTTATCATGGGAACCAGTCCAGGCTCCATATGTATGCTATAGAACACCCCTCCCCCCCAAGATTCTATTTCATAGAGCATAGCTGCTCTTATTAGAGGTTGTTTCTGTCGAATACATGGTAATCAGTACATCTCGTGTGCTTCCTATGTGGAGGAAGTATCTCTGAACACACAAGACAGAGCAAAGCTTTTAAGTGAACTCTTTTATGTTAAAAGCTTGTCAAGTGTATTCAGGGGAAGAAAAATTAAGTTACCAAACAGCTTTCTGATTTAAAAAAATTATTGCACTAGATCATCTGAAGTAATGTATTTGAGTGGCGTATACTGGCCCACTTCCAAGGAGCCAGTTATCACAGTGGGAAACGCTATAACTTGTAGCTATAATAATATCTCTACGGGCATGATAAATGTATCTCTGATTGGACCAATTGGGATTTCATGGTCTAAAGCATTATGAATTTGTCAGTTCTGTTCAATTGTTTCCAGCAAAGTGATTCCATCATATTGTTCATGTTATTTAGAGAGGAAAAAAATCAAAATGAAAGGGTCTAAAATTAGGTTGTGTACCAAATCCAGGCAATTGGTCCTTGTCCAGAATCATTTTCCTATCTGTTGATAGATTCTTGCTGTAATATTCGCAACCCATTTGTGGCTAGTCACAGCCCATTAACCATCTGTTCTTCTATTAAGCAACTTTCTTTTATAATGTGAACATTTAATTTTAATAAACTTTTTATCTGCTAAGCATTTATCTTATGCAAAATAAGGAACTACTGTGACCGTGGTCAATGTGCCTCATGAGAACCTATACTATTTTAATTGAATAGGTTATGCAGAAGGGGGAAAGGTATCAGTGTTCAAGAATCAAAACTTATTTAAAATACGTTTGCTTGTGTTTTAAGTGATCACACATGATAGTAAAGCCCTAACTTTTAAAAAAAATATGAAGTGGGTCAGAACAAGATCAAAGCCATATTTCAACATTGATAGTAGCGTTAAGACAGTTTATAAACTAGAGTATATGGAACCTATAACTGAAATACTATAAATGTAATACTATATATGAAAATATATGAAATACTATCTATGCTATATATAGTAACTATATATGTAATACAGATTCTGAAATGTATCTATCCACAGCCAAAATGAATTAGGTTTTTGACAGGATTACCTAATATTTATATTTATAAATAATATTAAAGTTGCAAAATTAATGACTAACATGTTAAGAAACTCCAGAATTAAGGTTTCAAAGGAGTAGCTGTGTTAGTCTGTAACTTTAAAAACAATGAGTAGTCCTGTGACACCATGGAGACTAACAAAAAAGATATAGGACCATGAGCTTTCATGGGTAAAACCCACTCGTCTGATGAAGTGGGTTTTACCCACCAAAGCTCACGATCCTATATATATATATATAGATATTTAGTCTCTAAGGTGCCACAGAATGACTTGTTTTTACAATGAAGGTTGTTTGTGCAACCTTAATTCAGCTTCTTTATGTGTATGCATTATGAAAGTCTTTAAATACATTATCACATTTTATGTTTTTGCACAGAATCCCTGCCTCATTCAGTGAATAGAATGTATAATGCTCACTTAATGAACAGCTGTTCATTATCTTGTTTTCTCCTCATTGTTCAATGTGTGTACCCATGCCTTATTTATTGCATTCTTTTTTTCCCCTTAGAGATGAGTTTGAGTAATTTTCCCCGTGGACTTTTCTGTGGAGCTCATCACTGCAGTATCTGAGAGCTTCATAAATTCTGTGAATCTATTTTCACAGCAATCCTGTAAGATGAAGATTCTCATTCATCTCCATTTTCAGTTAGAAAACTAATGCAGCATATCATCAAAAATACCATCTAACTTTGGTTGCCCAACTAGAGATCTCATACTTCTCAGTATGTAACACTTCGTATTTTTAATCATAGCCCCCACTGACTTCAGTTACAGCCAGGAGCACTTAGCACTTCTTTTGCAAATCAGACCCAAGGGTTTCAACAGGCATACAGAAAATGAGGAACACCTGAAGAGTCTGATTTAAGTGAGTTGCTCCGCTTCACATAGGAAATCTGCTCCCAGGGGAGGGGAGGCAGAGAGTCAGTTATTCAGGACAGAACTCAACTTCCTTCTCCATAATCCTTTCTCATTCTGCAGTCTACTGCCTCATTGACTACATATCCTTCAAATTCTTTAACTAATGGAGGAGGGATCAAACCTATAGGCAGTATCATTCACTCCACCCCCAGAGACCTCAGTCTTGTGTACTGAAAGAGGCAGGTTTATATGGGGAAAGTGCTGCAGGTTTGTATCCATCTAGTTGCCTCTACCTCCTTCCTTAGTTTCTGCCTCATTACCCTTCTGCTACTTACTATTTGGTACTCTGATCAGTATTTACAAAATTGTTTAGTAAAGGTAGAAGGTAGCAGTTCAGACAATGGAGCTTTGTCTCAAACAGAGTCATAGTGAGGTGACCTGAACATAAGAACATAAGAATGGCCATAGTGGGTCAGACCAAAGGTCCATCTAGCCCAGTATCCTGCCTGCCGACAGTGGCCAGTGCCAGGTGCCCCAGAGGGGGTGGACCGAAGACAATGATCAAGCAATTTGTCTCCTACCATCCTTCTCCAGCCTTTGACAAACAGAGGCCAGGGAAACCATTCCTCACCCCCTGACTAAAAGCCTTTTATGCACCTAGCCTCCATGAATTTATCTAGCTCTTTTTTAAACTCTGTTATAGTCCTAGCCTTCACAACCTCCTCTGGCAAGGAGTTCCCAGGTTGACTGTGTGCTGTGTGAAGAACTTTCTTTTATTAGTTTTTAAACCTGCTACCCATTAATTTCATTTGTGTCCTCTAGTTCTTATATTATGGGAACAAGTAAATAACTTTTTTTTAGTAATAGAGATGTAGCCGTGTTAGTCTGGTCTAGCTGCAACAAAAGACAGGACTATGCAGCACTTTGAAGAGACTCTGCTTCACACTATCCAAGAAATTAAGGAACCACCTGATTAGTATCTTATACAAGAAACAGAAAAATATCAAGAATGACATCTCTAACCTAGAGAATCTCATCGCAAGACAAACATTCACACCGACTAACACCTTACAAGACTTTTGTTCCACCAGACAAGAAATCTACTATACGCACTTCTATTCCCGACATAAAAGAAAAGACAATAAACTTTCTAAACTGCTCCACACCACAGGCTACAACAGCAACTACCTCAATCCACCGGTTAGTATTGTTAACCTCTCTAGCTACAAACTCAACCCAGCAGAAGAATCTGTCTTATCCCAGGGTCTCTCTTTCTGCCCCACCTCCCCCACCTGGATTCAATTTTGTGGTGACCCTGAGGCTTTCTTCTGCCGCCTCCTCCTGCGAGAATATTTCCAAACTACCAATGAACATCAATCTGGCCAACCAGATCTCCCCTATCAACACCAAAAGAAAAATAATTCCATATGGACTCCCGCTGATGGTTGGAATTACAATCTGGATTTTTATAGACAAAGCTTCCGCAACAATGCACAGACTGACATTATTCACAAACGACAACAAGCGACATACAATCTCAGCCATGCTGAACACTATGCTATCCAGAGTCTGAAAAACAACCCGGACATTATAATCAAACCAGCTGACAAAGGAGGTGCTGTGATTATTATGAATAAGTCCAACTATGTCCAGGAGGCAACCAGACAACTCTCCAACACCACCTTTTACAGAGCTCTCTCCTCTGATCCCACTTCAGAATACCAAAAGAAACTACACTGTCTCCTTAAAGAACTCCCTACATCTACTCGGAACCAAATCCACACAGAAACACTTTCTGAACCCCGACCAGGATTGTTCTATCTGCTTTCCAAAATCCATAAACCTGGACATCCCATCATCTCAGGTATCGGCACGCTCACTACTGGATTATCCAGCTATGTAGACTCTCTTCTCAAACCCTACTCAACCAACACTCCCAGCTATCTCCAAGATACTACTGACTTCCTGAGAAAACTATAAAACCTCCCCGATAACACCATCCTTGCTACCATGGATGTAGAAGCTCTATACACCCACATGAAGATGGATTACAAGCAATTAGAAACACTATCCCAGAGGACACCACTGCCAGTCTGGTAGCAGACCTATGTAACCTTGTTCTCACCCACAATTATTTCCAATTTGAGGACAACTTATACCTCCAGATCAGCGGCACAGCCATGGGTACCCACATGGCCCCACAGTATGCTAACATATTTATGGCTGACTTAGAACAATGTTTCCTCAGAGCCCGTCCCCTTTTGCCCTTTCTCTACTTATGCTACATCGATGACATCTTTATGATCTGGACCCATGGCCAAGAAACACTGGATGCATTCCACAGAGACTTTAACAACCTACACCCCACCATCAATCTCAGCTTGGACCATTCTACATGAGAGATCCATTTCCTGGACACCACAGTACAAATCACCAATGGTAAATTAGATACTACTCTCTTCAGAAAACCCACTGACTCATACAGTTACCTACATGCCTCCAGCTCCCATCCAGAACACACCATACGATCCATCGTCTATAGCTAAGCCCTTTGATACAACCGCATCTGCTCTAATCCCACTGACAGAGACCAGAAACTTCAGGATCTCTACCAAACATTTATAAACCTCAATTACCCATCCGGAGAAATAAAAAAACAAATTGAAAGAGCCAGACGAATACCCAGAAACCATCTACTTCAAGACAGACCCAAGAAAACCAACAATAGAACACCACTTGTCATCACCTATAGCCCCCAACTTCAACCCGTCCAACACATTATCAATAAACTACAACCTATACTGGAACAGGATACTACCCTCCGGGAGGCTCTGGGAGACAGACCCATAGACTCCTATAGACAACCACCTAACCTCAGGACGATTCTTACCAACAACCACAGGACATACCACACTAATACCAACCCTGGAACTTTCCCTTGTAACAAACCCCATTGCCAGCTTTGTCCACATATTTACTCTGCTGACACCATCATTGGACCTAACCAATTCAGTTATAAGATCAAGAACACATATTCCTGCTCATCCAGAAATATAATTTATGCCATCATGTGCCGACAGTGTCCATCTGCTATGTACATTGGACAAACGTCTCAGACACTTCCCCAAAGAATCAATGCACACAAAACAGATATCAGACAGTTTCACAAAACAAAAACAGTTTCTTGCCATTTCAACCCAGAAAGAGCATTGTCTCAATGACTTGACTACCTGCATCCTGCTTCAAAGACATTTTAACACAAGACTTCAAAGAGAAACCTCTGAACTGTCATTCATGCTTAAATTTGACACTTTATGACTGGGACTAACAAAGATGCTAATTATCTTACCCATTACAAAGATAGCTTCCCCAGTTATCACCTCTAATATCATTAGCTCACAGACATTAACCTCCCCCCATCCCCCCTGTGTTCTGAAATTTGATTTGCCCTTTTTATATGTGTTCACTTTTTTTGATTGTATCCCTTTGGTGTATGTGGTCATGCCAATTTTCTTCTACAGTTTGATCTGAGGAAGTGGGTCTGGCCCACGAAAGCTCATCATCACCTAATAAACCATCTTGTTAGTCTTTAAAGTGCTGCATAGTCCTGTCTTTTCTTTCAACTTTTTTTTAGTCACCCTCTCCACACCACTCATGATTTTATATACCTCTGTCATATCCCCCCTCAGTATCCTCTTTTCTAAACTGAAAAGTCCCAGTCTCTTTAGCCTCTCCTCATATGGGACCCATTCCAAACCCCTAATCATTTTAGTTGCCCTTTTCTGAACCTTTTCTAATGCTAAAATATCTTTTTTGAGGTGAGGAGACCTCATCTGTACACAGTATTCAAGATGTGGGCGTACCATAGTTTTATATAGGGGCAGTAAGATATTCCTTGTCTTATTTTCTATCCCTTTTTAAATAATTCCTAACATCCTATGTGCTTTTTCGACAGCTGCTGCACACTGCATGGATGTTTTCAGAGAACTATCCATGAAAACTCCAAGATCTCTTTCCTGATTAGTTGTAGCTAAATTAGCCCCCGTTAGACCTGATTGGCAGATAGCTGTCTCTCCAAACAATGAGTAACAGGATACTGTATATGTATTGACCAATACAGATCATGAGAGAGTTATTGTCGACGGCGGTAAACCTCATTTTATGAGGAATAACGCCTTTTGTTGACATAGTTCTGTTGACAGAAGGCATTATTGCATTTACACTGTCCTTTGCATCTACACTCTCATGTTAATGAAGTGGCTTGCTTTGCCGACAGAACTGGATGTAGTCTAGACGCTCTTTGTCAAGAGAAGCTTTGTCGACAGTATCTGTCGACAAAGCCTCTGTCAACAAAAGCCTGTAGTTCAGACGTACCCCTACTGAATATCAGTTCCTTCTTCCTTTTCCCTCCCAATCCCAATCTCAATTTATGTTCCCTCCTCATCTCCCTTCAATACATGTCCGGCTTTTATCCTTTTTGAGTGTGTCCACACAGCAATTAATACCCTAGTGCTGGCCTGTGCCCATGGAACTATTTCATAGCACTATAGACTTCTGAGTTTGGGCTAGAGCCTGGGTTTTGAGTACCTCTCACCTTCCTTGAGCATTGAGAACACAAGGAAAACAAGCTCACTACCATAAACACAAGTGTTTGGACCAAAATTGGCATGGCCACAGCAGCCCAGAGCTGCTTAGTCCCAGAGAAGTATACCCAGTGGACACAGAAACTGAGTTTTTAGCTAAGTTTCCTGGGAGAAGGCTCTACAGAGTATTGGCAAATAGATATTGTTTTTTAAAGACTAAGATGTTTTATGCAAACTCTAAGATGTTTTATGCAAAACAGGTCATGTCACATATAAATTTTATAGTTACAGACTGCCGGATCTGTATATTCTATTTCTGTGCATGTATCATTCTTGTATGTGAAGTTAGGAATATGAAATGTGAACCTGTTTATAGTTTTATATGTATTAATGCAGACCTATAGTGATACTTCAGGTATTTAATGATTCAGTACTCAAAACTATGACTTGCGAATGGTAATGTTTATCCTGGATGCCTAAACTATAATTGATCCTAGAAAGACACATGAGCATGCCACCTGATACTGGAATCCATCTTGGACCTGGTAATTTTCCACAGGGGTCTGAGATGCAAAGCAAAGAATTTCCACCCTGAGGGAAAGCCTATTTAAGCAATGAAAAAGTGTATTAAAGCAATCAGCCTTTGTCTTTAGCTTTTGAAACTGCCTGGTACACCCTAAGAGCATGCAAAAGAACTTTGAAGAAAGTTATAAATACAAGTCAGAGTAAAAGATCCACTCTGATTTGAAGCTTATACCTATTATAAGAAGAGCTGTTTAGGGTAAGAATTTGCATATAACAAGTTTCTTAGGGTACATTTACACTTGCCCCCTACTTTGAAGTAGGGGTCAAGTGTAGACGTACCCACCGAGAATTAGAATTAACTCTGTATTTTCTATTCATTTTACATTAGTAACTTACTTTGATCTGACTCTTTACTTGCAACTGCTTAACTCTTACTTTTTGTACTTAATAAAAACACGTTTGTTTATTATCAGGTCCAGTGTAAATAATTGTTACCTGTGGAAAGCAACCACTGTGCATCTCTCTCTTCCATTTTAAAAAAATCTCAGGGATAAAAATATCTCAAAGTTTCCATTAACAAAGAGAGCTAACCGTATGAGCTTTCTCTGTGTAAAACTTTTACACAGAGTAAGATGGATTTATTTGGGGTTTTAGTCCCATTTGGGGGTTAGTTTCCTGGGTGCTGACCCCTTAGAGCTGAGCCCTCCCAGAGCTGGACTGGTTCAGTGTCTGTGCTGCTCTGGAGGGGGTAATAACCTGAACTCCATGCCTTGGCAAGGGAGATCAGAGGATCTGCTCAACAGGACAAGCTGGTGTGGAGCCCCAGAGAGCAAGAAGAAAGGAGTCAGTCGCATGCTCACCAGGGGGACAACCCATGGGGACTTCTGTGATTGCACCCCCATAACACAGAGTTTTTCAAAGAAATGGTGACCAGAACGTAACTATGCTCATGATTCCCTTATGCTCATGATTTCTAAAGATACTGAAGGTGGCCATGGAAGGCAGGGAGCTTCTGAAACAGATCCCAATAGCTATCTGTAACCTGACCTTTTCTTCCCCGCCCCCTCCACGCCTGCCCAAAATCTATGGGAGAAATCTAAATCAGACAATGGGGAAGGAGAGAAATGACAACTAACAGTTATTCTTTTTCATGATCCCTCTCTGACTTGACACTTTTTCATCAGCTTCTACTTTCCCTCATTATTGTAAGGGATGGAGGGGTGTTTCTTTCACCCGTGTTGTACTGGCTTGTCTTACCTTAGTTCAAACCATTTAAAAGAGCATAACTGCTCCCTTCATGAGTCTCTTGCTCGCCACAAAATGGATGTGGAGTCTCTATTCATGTCATTTCAAATCCCTAATTCTCCAGGCAGAAATGATTGAGGTGCCCAAAGATCAAGAGGAAAAGCCAATCTACAATTCCTCTTCTCCCTAAAGACCACATATCTCTTCATCTATTCATAAATGTGACTATAATGTGCTCGCTGTGCACTTTTATCATTGGTGGCAATGTGAAAGCTCTGATAACTAACTTCCCAGTTATTAAAATGGGAACTGAGCTCACCACTTCATGATCCGAAACCCTGCTCATGAGAGGAAAACTGAGAAGATTTAGTGGTACGGCTCTCTATATAAAGCTGTAGCTTGGAAATATTGATCCTTGTATTTATATGCCTAACATCTAGATATTTGAATTCAGGGGTCCTGTTTACCCATCACCAGAAATTACCAAACAAAAAGAACCAAACACAAAACTTAGCTAGAATTCATATTGACTCTGCACTTTGTTAATTATGAAGGTCAGTAGGGCAAAAAAATCCAAAAGCAAGAAACAATAAAATGTGTGTCAAACTAAGTCAGCTTTTGATTAATACTGGTTTAAACCTCTGCTACCTTCTTATTATTAAAATTGCCACTCACTTTTGCAAGGAGTGATTTTAAAAGTTCTCTGTTTGTGAATGAATATATTATCATTTTACTAATATAGTCAGATCTTCTGCTAATGTAAATTGACTTAGCTCTACCATTTCACCCTGGCTAACAATATGGCCAAGCATCTTTTAACACCAATTTTAAAATTAGATGGAATTCTAAGAGTTCTTCAATTAGTATAAGTCTCACATCTAATTAAATTGTCTTTAAATTGGTATAATAATGGTGTTTTCTTGTTATTATGTTCTACAGGAAGCATTGTTGCAGCAGAGGTGTATCCATGGACCAGCTGTTGAGTGCTACAGCTATTAAAGTTAGACAGGTGATGGCTAAACGGAGAATTTTCTTTATGTATGGGGTGCTTCTCAATTAAATCATGTTGTTGTTGAAGGTTATCTATGGGTCTCTTTCAAGAGTTGCCATAGAAACACAGTACAAAAACTGGATCTTAAAGGCAGCGTTTTATTTTACGTTGAAAGGAAATGCATTTGAAGAAAGAGGCTAAAAGTCTTTTTAGCAAATCTTTTATAGTACGTTTAAGAAAGGGTCATAAAACTGGCAGAATTTCTGGATTTGATTCAGGTTCTTCAGCTGAGCAACATTTTCACAATAAATCTAACCCTGTAAAAGCTGAACCAGAAGTATTGCTCCTATCTTCAAAAGCAAGGGCACAAATATGGTTTTACTTTTTATAGAATTGTTTTTATTTGTGATTTTAGTACTGAAATGGCAGCCCTGGAGAATGATGCTCTCTGCCCTCTGATGGGAGGCTGCCTGTTCAGAAGGAGATTCCAAAACTCAGTATCTGAGAAACAAGAGGCTGGAGGAAACCACCATGGTCAAGAGAGTTGTATCTACACTAGAGCATTTAGAAATAAATCCTGCTGCTGCTACCACTAGCTCAGCAGAGATAATGTTAGTACTGGTGGTAGAACTGGCGATGTCATCTCCATGCTAATTTAACCTGCAGCAGTGTGATTATTTCTGTGTTTATTTTTAAGGGCTAGACCAGCTTTGGCCAACCCGCGGCTCACGAGCCACATGCGGCTCTTGCCTCCCAAAAGTGCGGCTCACGAAGCCGCTCCTGAGCTCCCCCCCCTTCCCTGTGCTTACCGGGTTGGAGCTGAGGAGTTTTTAAAATGGCGCCCAAGATGGTGGCCGTCTTAAAGGGGCAGCTTCCTTTTTAATTTTTTTTTTTAATTTTTTTTTTTTTGCTTGACAATTCTGGTGCGGCTTTTCACATTTTTTCCGCCGCTGTTTTGGCTCTCTTTGTTAAATGCTAGACTGTACTTTTTAGACAGAGCCATGCATTTAAGGCCATGAGAAGTCACATGGCTCCAGGGAGGCAGTATACCACCCAGATCTCCCCGGAGTATGATAGAACCTACCAAGTGCTAAAGTGCTTTAAGAGGTCCAGCGTGCTTCTCACTTGTCTGTCTAGCCAAAGTGAGTGGGGGTGGAGCCATTGATCTGTGTCACTTCTATTCTCACCCCTGTGTGTGTGTGAAAGAGAGAGTTGGCAGCTCTAATTTCCCTAATGCTCTGCTTCCATGGAGGGGCTCTGAGGAATTGAGCCTTAAGGTGTTTTACCTGAATGGTGACCCTATTATGGGATTTTCTTCTAAAACTCATTGTTCACACTAGAAAAAATCTTTTTTGTATATAGCTTTGCACAGAACATCCACTTCTCACCATCTCCAATGGGATTCTTTCTGTCTTCATTTTCTTATCAGGAAAATTGGATGAGTGCACTTTCTCATGAGAAATCTCTAAAACAGACACAATTTAAGATGTCTGCAGTGTCTGGTTCTTTCTCCAAATCACTTCACTACTATCGCATTCTTTCAGAAGTAAATAGAAAGAACAGAGGGTTTTCTTCTGACAGCGGTACTCCTCTTTCTGCAAGGAAAAAGCCTTTTTCCAAAAGAGCTCTTTGGGAAAAAGGCGTGTGTGGATGGGGAGGAGGGTTTTCTTTCAAAATAAGAGGCCTCCAGGAAATAACCCAGATGCCCTGGTGGACACTCCATCTGTACTAATCACAACTGTATAGTTCCTGTCTCCTGTCAGCTCTTAAAGCTGCAGGCACCCTGGACAAGCCTTGTGGCAGGAAGCTGGCCTGAGAACAGCACCTTGACCATGTGGTTCTCCCTGCCACAGGCCTTGCCACACATGGCAGAGCCACAAGCCCCCCAAGACCTCGCCTGGCCCTCACAGGGAGCAGCCCCAGGAGTCCCAGGACCCACCCAGAAGGACCAAGAGGTGGGAACCCTCCTGGTCCGGAGTGGAGATCCTGTCCCTCCTCGAGCTGTGGGGCGAGGAGGAGACATTGCAGGATCTCCGCTCCATGCGCAGCAACGCTGAGATCTTCGAGTGCATGGCTGAGTCCCCGGTGGAGTGCGGACACCCTCCCCCAACCTTGGAACAGGTCTGGAGTAAGGTGAAAGAGCTTCATCAGGGATATGTGAGGGCCAGAGAGCACAGCTCGCACTCAGGGAAAGGACCCCACACCTGTCCCTATTACCAGGAGCTGCACCAACTCTTGGGGAGTGGGGAAACGTCTTCCCCACCCGTTGTCATGGACTCCAGCCTCAAGACCCCCATCGTCATCTGGCCGGAGGTCACGGTGGAGGAGGAGCAGGGCCAGCAGGAGGAGGAGGAGACAGACACCGTCACCCTGTCCCTGTTTTTCCTCATTCTTTGTAATCCAAGATGGCCATCTGATGACCCAGACACTAGCCTCTTCTAGTTAGGACAAATATAACCTGGGCACTGGAAGTTTCTTTCAATGAGCTATCAGCATGCCTTAGGTTTGATCTATGTAGGTCAATATCCTTGTCGTCTCTTGGATGAGACTTCCCTCTAGGCTGGCAATTAGTGTTACTTATAGGAAAGCCAGTCACTAGGAACTAAGGGTTGCAAAGAGCTGAATACTCTGGCCCCAGTCCAGCAACATTCTTAAGCACATGCTGAAAGTTAAGCACAGAAATTGGCTGAGGTCTATGGGGTGCTTCACATGTTTGGCATTGTATGGAATCCTCACCAGAATGTTTAGCCTCTTTTACATTTAACCCCCTCCCCCCCCCACCAAACTGAGATCACAAAATGAAATTACCAAAAACATTTCTTTGTGACCTCCCTCCCAGGCTGTAATGAATCATGCCTCTGTCACAAGATTTAAATTTGCCTCATCACACATGACAGAGCCACAAATGTTATCCTTATTCCTCTGTAGAGAGCTAGTACAAGGCCTATGCACAATGTTACGTACTGCTTAGGCCTTGCGTGAGGTTGAATTTTAACTTTTATTTCATGGCACTTAAGCAGAAAGACTTGTGTGACAATTCACTGACTTTTTTAAAAAAATGTGGCTTCCTTTGTTGTAATGGAAAAGCAGGTGGCTATTTGTAGTGGCCTCTTTCTAGGATGCAGAACAGCTCACACAGAATACAAGATACTCCTCATTTTCCCCTTTTCTATTTTGTATCGTGGAGTTTTTGTTTGCTCCACATTCTTGCATTTGTAACTGGCTTCTGCAGTCTCTAGCAGCTGACACAGTCTAATATTCTTTTTAGGGAAAGACTGGAGAACTGTACAGCTATAAAGGCTGGAACCTACTGAAAGGAGAGTACACATTTTTCTTGTATTGTATAGTGTGGCTGTCTGCAGCATGGACATTTCCATGCTTTCTCTCAATGATTCTTGAACAGAATGGGCAATAATTTTAGATGGGGGGGGTCACTTCAGAAATTTTCGAAGTGACTCCGGGCTGCCCTGGAAGGAGCGGGGCCTTGGGCAGAAGAGGCGGGGTAAGGACACTTCTGTGCTTCCCCGCCCACAGTCCCTAATTGGCCTGGGGGTGGGAAGAGCATGCGAAATCTCTCACTCCCTGCCTCCACCCTTCAAGGGGCACGCACCACTTAGAGTCAACCCTGGTGGTTGACTCTAAGCACTGCGTACCCCTGTTTGGGAAGGAGGCTTCATGCGCTCTCCCATCCCCAGTCCCTGATTGGTCTGGGTGCAGGGGAGTGGCAGGGCATCCGTGGGCTGGATCAACTTGCTTGGTGGGCCAGATGCGGCCCACAAGACCCTTTTGCCCATCCCTGCTCTAGAACACCCACTGCACGAATAAATATTCTCCTTCTCCTCCTTAACTGCTAGCCCAACCTACTCACTAGTATTTGAGATTTTCTTCTCAAGCATCACTACTAGTAGCTAAAAGCTGATGAAAACTTCTTGCTCCAAAAATTTTTTAAATTGAACATGACTTTTTCACTTACATTTTAGAAGCATTTTTAAAATAAGACATTCTAGGAAAGGGTTGTACTGCAAAAAAAATTCAAAAGTTGAAGATTTTAAACTTTTTTCTGTTTCCTCTATTTCTTCCAATAATACAATGGAAGATCTAGGGTTTTGTTTTGTTTAGTTTTGATTTTCTGTTATTTTCCCCTAAACTCTTCCTTTTTGCCATTCCATAACTTCTCAAAACTTCCTCAACTTTGTGAAGTGTCCAAAAGAAAAAAAATGAAATTCTGTAAACTGCACTACAAGTTGAACCCATAATATAAGAGCTAGGGGGCCACTAAATGAAATTAATAGGTAGCACATTTAAAACAAACAAAAGGAAGTTTTTCTTTATGCAGCACACAGTCAACCTGTGGAACTCCTTGACAGAGGATGTTGTGAAGGCCAGGACTTTAACATGATTCAAAAAAGAACTAGATAAATTCATGGAGGTTAGTTCCATCAAAGGCTATTAGCCAGGATGAGCAGGATTAGTGTCCCTAGCCTCTATTTGTCAGAGGCTGGAAAATGGATGATGGGAGAGGGATCATGTGATGATTACCTGTTCTGTTCTCTCCCTCAGGGACATCTGGCATTGGCCACTGTTGGAGGACAGGATACTGAGCTAGATGGACCTTTGGTATGGCCTAGTATGTCCATTCTTATGTTCTTATGAACCTCTCTAGTCCAGCACCCTCGGAACTGAACTGGTATTGAACAAGAGAATTTGCCAAACCACAAATTGTCTAGAAGCATTGTCTAACAGCATTACCAACACTTTCACTGCTTACTGGGCTCCTAAAAGACATTTAGGGGTAAATTAGAGCTATATAAAAGTACAGAACACTAAGAGCCAGGACTGGTGGCTGAAAACAAACTTTATGGATTGTGGGAAACTTGGCCATACCCATGGTTAGTCAACATTTGGCTAACTAAAATCATGCTGGATCAGAAATGTTGCCGGACTAGAGAGGCTCAATCTGTACTCTATTTTTTCAGAAATTGGAGAGACTTGGAAAAGAAATAAAATCTAATAAATAAATATGTTAATTTTATTGCATTCAGTGTGGCAAAAAAAAGTGCTAATGGATATAGGGTTATTTAAAAAAAATTAATTGATGTAAAATATGGGGAAAAACTAAGTGTTTCATATCCTGTGAAATGGAGAAATTTAAAATTTCAAAACCTTCTTGCAATATATTTCTAGAAGCAATAATTTGATAGCAGACTAAACCATGCCCTCAGCAATATTTAACAATATCCACCTAAATGTTTGGAAATGGGTATCTCTAAAATGTTCTAAACAAATTGAACTGCTGATAGGCTTGTGGGGCTCGTGGAAAGTTAGTATGGAATAACTGCTCCTATAGCATTTGGCTAGCTTAAAAGGAAGAATCCAAAGCATCTCTGTAGGCAGTCTGATTTTCAAAAATGCTTAGTTCACCACAGCAACTCTTAAGGTTATCCTAATACTGGCAGAGTAACTTAATATTAGGCCTCTGTTTTTGAATATCTTTCTAGAATTTAACTTTTTTTTCTTGTTTGAATTAGCCACCAATGTGGATTTTTAAAAAATATATATTTACCTAGAGTAAGTGAACGTCAGCCTAAACACTTTACTTGGGAACTATTTGCTTAAATATTACTTCAAATATTTGCTATTTGTAATTCACAGATGGATTTTCCATGCTTTCTAGGTCACTCCTCAACAAAAACTGTCTATGCCTCTTGTGACCGCGCCCCAGACAGGGGGGTGGGTCACGGGTTCAATGTCCTCCGTCCGCCCCTCCCCTTATCTAGTCCTGGGACATCTGGTCCTCTGAAATCCACTTGGTCGGCCCCTTTTCGGCCGCGCACCTTAGTTATGAGTCTGAACGTCACATTGAGTTTGGTCTCCTCTAGAGACGGAGGAGGAAGGGGGGCCCGGGCCCGCCCTCACTCGCGGGCCCCAGCCCAGGGCCCTAAGGACTTGAACTGCACGGCAGTCCTAGTCCAGCTGATGGGGTCGTGTCCCTAAACACGCCAGCCCATGGGCTTGATTCGCCGCCCTGCCCTGGGCTACTTCCTTCCTCCTCTTCCCTCCTGCTTACCAGGTCCCTCCGGTTTCTCTGTGGCAGGCAGCTTGGGGTTTCTGACCCCCTTCTGGTGGCCTGCTCACCTCTGCCTGTCCCCCCCTTATCTCTCCTGCCTGGCGGGTTTTAAAATCCCCCGCCTGTGACCGCGCCCCGGACGCTGACGTACGCCCCGCCCCCAGCACCGGTCATCTGGGCGTTCCGCCCCTCCCCCTTTTGGCAGCCGCCCCGGCACTCCCCCTCTGTGCCGCGACTTGGGGGCAGCCGGCGCACGGTCCGCCCTAGGCGCCGGCCAGCTGGGCGTTCCGCCCTCCCCCCTTCCGGCGGCCGCTGCGGCACTCTCTCTCCGTGCCGCAGCCTGGGAGCAGCTGGTGCACGGCCGGTAGGCGCTCCCTGGCAGTGTCAATAGGGCGCTCGTCCCACCTGGGTCAGTGCGGGGTCTCGGCGCCCTGTCACACCTCTTCACAAAATGTGAATAAAAGGACTTATTAGATTGTTTTGGGACAATATATTTCATTATTTGCCCAACTAGAGTGCGAGAATCAGTGCTTTTGAAGGTGCAATTGCTTTGGTTAGTGTGAAGACCTGAAGCAGAAAATGAAGCCTGAATTATTGTTTGAAATTATTGTTTAAAGTAAATAAAGAGGAAAATGCATTTCTTCCCACTAAAAGCTTACACAAATGAATTTCAGTTCTGATCTCCAAAAGCTAGGCCCAGGGCTTTCTACCCAATCTCACCAATGTTAATAATAAAATGCCCGAGTATTGGAGTTGGTTGAAAAGTTTTTATCAAATTTTTGGACCAGGAAATTTTAAATTATCATTAGATATTTTTGCCTGACCAAATTTGAACTGAAATATAAATTCTGTTTGGGAATAGGAATGTTTTGTTTTAGGGAGTGACTGCTTTTTTATTACTCTTCCTTCTCCACTTGAAGACTCCTTTCTGTAAAAGACTAAAAGCTTGGGAGTAGAAAATGACAAATCTCAACAAAAGTTTATACTTCTCATTTATATTTTATTTCATTAATTTTTTCATGTTTTGAACAGATTTTTTCCTAAATACTTCACACACCCACACACAAAAATTACACACACCATACTCAATAGGAAGGCCACCTTTTGACCACCTAACCTCTGTCTCTTCTGAAGTTATTGATAAACCCCCTTGTTTTAGGGGCCCTGATTATGCCCTCTTGATTAATGAACTTTTGTATGGAAGGAAAAGCAGTCACTTCTGTATTTTTTCTATTTCTAAATGCTCAAATGTAAGGAAAGTATAAACTTCATGTGTCAGACTCACAACTCCTCCCCTGTACCACACTGCCAAGCCAATTATCCATGAGTTTTCTTTTTCAGTTAACTTACATTACAAGCAAGTCGCTCTTTCAGTATCATGCTTAAAGAGCTGTCATGCCTTAATCTTTTTTTTGAACAAGATGAGTTTATTATTCTCCTACCTATGCATACTAACCCATAACTCAACAATGAGAGGACAGCAAAGTATGTGCATTTCACTGTGTTACTGAACTGCAGATAGATTTTACTTAGGCGTGACTAGGGAAGAGAATGGCTGCTGATAAAGGCAATAACTGAGTGTGGATGGCACTGATTTGGTTACAGGATGCATCATGAAAACTTCCCAAGTATCCTATAAAAACATTTGCCCTGTAGCCCGGTAGTTATAAAACACCCAGGCAGAGTGACTGCTTCTATTACTGGGATTTATGGCAGATTCATGGCATCTGCTATCAAACTGCTTCTAGCATAAAAGCAAAGAGCAACGGTGTTTGTGAAAGGAATACTTTCACAGGTGACTTATAATATCAGAATTACTTATGTAGAAGGTGTTTGTTTAGAAACCAACCAACCAACCATCTATCCAAAACAAAGCTGAATATAAGGAGTCCCTTCGGAAGAAAATTTATGGGGGGAAAAAAGGGAGTTCAAATGAGATGGCAGCTGCTCAAGGAAACAATATTAACACCACTTTTACAAACTGTCCTAATGTGAAGAAATGATAGAAAGAGACCAGTATAGCTCCCTCAGGAAATCTTTAAAAGCCTGAAAAGCAAAAAGGAATGCTACAAAAACTGGAGGGGAATGAACGGGAGAGGTTTTGGGAGTGAAGATGGAGAGCAGTGGGAGGAGGAGTCTTGGGGAAGGAGTGGAACAGTGGTGGAATACAGATGGGCTCTCCTGAGGAGGAATCCAAGTGAGGGCAGGGCCACAGTCTGGGCATCAGTGGCCTGTCCCACTTCTGGGAGCTTCTGGTACTCACGCTCCGTCTTCTTTGGCTTTGGCTTCCTCGACCACGGGATGCTATTCCAGGAAGGACTGCTGGGCAGAGATGGCGTTCACCTTTCGAGGAGGGGGAAGACCCTATTTGGACACAGACTGGCTAACCTAGTGAGGAGGGCTTTAAACTAGGTTTGACGGGGACAGGTGAGCAAATCCCACAGGTAAGTGGAGAACATGGAGACCCGGGAGATGGGTCAGAAACGGGAGAGAGCATGGGCTATAATGGCAGAGAGAAAGGAGGATCAGGGCAAAACTGGGAGGCAAGGTCAAATCAGTATCTTAGATACCTATATACAAATGCGAGAAGTATGGGTAATAAGCAGGAGGAACTGGAAGTGCTAATAAATAAGTACAATTATGACATTGTTGGCATCACAGAAACTTGGTGGGATAATACACATGATTGGAATGTTTGTATAGAAGGGTACAGCTTGCTCAGGAAGGATAGACAGGGGGAAAGAGAGGAGGTGTTGCCTTATATATTAAAAATGAACGCACTTGGAGTGAGGTGGAGATGGACATAGGAGACAGAAGTGTTGAGAGTCTCTGGGTTAGGCTAAAAGGGATTAAAAACAAGGGTGATGTCATGCTAGGAGTCTACTACAGGCCACCTACCCAGGTAGAAGAAGTGGATGAGGCTTTTTTTAAACAACTAACAATATCGTCCAAAGCCCAAGATTTGGTGATGATGGGGGACTTCAACTATCCAGATATATGTTGGGAAAATAACACAGTGGGGCACAGACTATCCAATAAGTTCTTGGACTGCATTGGAGACAACTTTTTATTTCAGAAGGTTGAAAAAGCTACCAGGGGGGAAGCTGTTCTAGATTTGATCCTAACAAATAGGGAGGAACTGGTTGAGAATTTGAAAGTGGATGGCAGCTTGGGTGAAAGTGATCATGAAATCATAGAGTTCACAATTTTAAGGAAGGGTAGAAGGGAGAACAGCAAAATAAAGACAATGGATTTCAGGAAGTCAGATTTTGGTAAGCTCAGAGAGCTGATAGGTTAGGTTCCATGGGAATCAAGACTGAGGGGAAAAACAGCTGAGGAGAGTTGGCAGTTTTTCAAAGGGACATTGTTAAGGGCCCAAAAGGAAGCTATTCCGCTGTGTCGGAAAGATAGAAAATATGGCAAAAGACCGCCTTGGCTTAACCACGAGATCTTGCATGATCTAAAAATAAAAAAGGAGTCCTATAAAAATGGAAACTAGGACAAATTACAAAGGAAGAATATAGGCAAACAACACAAGAATGCAGGGGCAAGATTAGAAAGGCAAAGGCACAAAATGAGCTCAAACTAGCTACGGGAATAAAGGGAAACAAGAAGACTTTTTATAAATACATTAGAAGGAAGAGGAAGACCAAGGACAGGGTAGGCCCACTGGTCAGCGAGGAGGGAAAAACAGTAACAGGAAACTTGGAAATGGTAGAGATGCTTAATGACTTCTTTGTTTCAGTCTTCACCGAGAAGTCTGAAGGAATGCCTAACATAGGGAATGCTAGTAGGAAGGGGGTAGGTTTAGAAGATAAAATAAAAAAAGAACAAGTTAAAAATCACCTAGAAAAGTTAGATGCCTGCAAGTCACCAGGGCCTGATGAAATGCATCCTAGAATACTCAAGGAGCTGATAGAGGAGATATCTGAGCCTCTCGGTATCATCTTTGGAAAATCATGGGAGACAGGAGAGATTCCAGAAGACTGGAAAAAGGCAAATATAGTGCCCATTTATAAAAAGGGAAATAAGAACAACCCAGGAAACTACAGACCAGTTAGTTTAACTTCTGTGCCAGGGAAGATAATGGAGCAAGTAATTAAGGAAATCATCTGTAAACACCTGGAACGTGGCAAGGTGATAGGGAACAGCCAGCATGGATTTGTAAAGAACAAATTGTGTCAAACCAATCTGATAGCTTTCTTTGATAGGATAACGAGTCTTGTGGATAAGGGAGAAGCGGTGGATGTGGTATACCTAGACTGTAGTAAGGCGTTTGATACGGTCTCGCATGATATTCTTATCAATAAACTAGGCAAATACAACTTAGATGGGGCTACTATAAGGTGGGTGCATAACTGGCTGGATAACCGTACTCAGAGAGTAGTTATTAATGGTTCACAATCCTGCTGGAAAGGTATAACAAGTGGGGTTCCACAGGGGTCTGTTTTGGGACCGGCTCTCTTCAATATCTTCATCAACGATTTAGATATTGGCATAGAAAGTATGCTTATTAAGTTTGCAGATTATACCAAGCTGGGAGGAGTTGCAACTAATCTGGAGGATAGGGTCATAATTCAAAATGATCTGGACAAATTGGAGAAATGGTCTGAGGTAAACAGGATGAAGTTTAATAAAGACAAATGCAAAGTGCTCCACTTAGGAAGGAACAATCAGTTTCACACATAAGAATGGGAAGCGACTGTCTAGGAAGGAGTACAGCAGAAAGGGATCTAGGGATTATAGTGGACCACAAGCTGAATATGAGTCAGCAGTGTGATGCTGTTGCAAAAAAAGCAAACAAAGCAAATGGGATGCACTAACAGGTGTGTTGTGAGCAAGACATGAGAAGTCATTCTTCCGTTCTACTCTGCACTAGTTAGGCCTCAGTTGGAGTATTGTGTCCAGTTCTGGGCACCGCATTTCAAAAAGGATGTGGAGAAATTGGAGAGGGTCCAGAGAAGAGCAACAAGAATGATTAAAGGTCTAGAGAACATGACCTATGAAGGAAGGCTGAAAGAATTGGGTTTGTTTAGTTTAGAAAAGAGAAGATTGAAGGGGGACATGATCGCAGTTTTCAGGTATCTAAAAGGGTGTCATAAGGAGGAGGGAGAAAACTTGTTCATCTTGGCTTCTGAGGATAGAACAAGAAGCAATGGGCTTAAACTGCAACAAGGGAGGTTTAGGTTGGACATTAGGAAAAAGTTCCTAACTGTCAGGGTAGTCAAACACTGGAATAAATTGCCCAGGGAGGTTGTGGAATTTCCTTCTGTGGAGATATTTAAGAGTAGGTTAGATAAATGTCTATCAGGGATGGTCTAGACAGTATTTGGTCCTGCCATGTGGGCGGGGGACTGGACTCGATGACCTCTTGAGGTCCCTTCCAGTCCTAGTATTCTATGATTCTCAAACAGATGAATCACATGCCACCTATGGAGGCTGAACAAACCCCCATCAGGTATGGTCTAGATTTAATTAGTCCTTCCACAGCAGAGGGGCTAGACTCAATGACTTTTTAAGGTGCCTTCCAGCCTAACATTTCTATAATTAAGTATAATATTATTTTGCTGTACTGACATCCACTGAATTTGAGTGTGCACTTTTAGCAGAAACATTAAACATAAAGTTTGCTAATTAAGGAACTAATCCTGTTCCAGTTCAATTAAATGGGCGGATAATATTGATTTCATTGGGAACAGGAACAGGCCAAAAATGCTGTTACATTTCCTAGAAAATCCTGACTCATATTTTGTCATCACATAGGTTGTTGGGGTTTTTTTGGATGTGTGTGGATGTGTGTGTGTGTGTGTTGCTTGTTTGCTGTAAGCAATAGCTGTGCATTGAAGAAATCATTTCAGACGGAGGGAGACAAAAGAAACAAACTCACTCTTAATAGTGACATACACTCACTCAAAAAGGAATTGTCCCACATTTGTTTTCTCCAACACCTGCCTAAGCAGTAAATTAACCAGAACTTGTAAGATTATCTGGTTCTAGCTGTGACACTATTAATTATGCGGAACCCTTCTTATGTACAACAGACACAAGAAAATAAATCATGCAGGCTCAAAATTTGCTCTGATTATTTCAGTACATTACTAGTTATTTTCAAATCACATTATTTTAAATATAAATGTCATAAGAAATGTTTCTGTCTACAGTCTCTCAGACAGTTATACAGTCTGTGTTGTCAGTGTTTTTATACTTCTCTCTGGATTATTAGGGGTGTCCTAAGAATAATATTTGTGTTCTATGCAAAGTTTTTTGAAGACTGGAAATTTGTTTGTGATCTCCTTTTCCTTTTGCATCAATTGAAGAGTTCTTTTGTGAAAAATCACAATTCCAAAACCCTCTTAGTAAATAAGACAATCTTGTATCTTAGAAAGTACAGTTTTGAGTCATTATCATAATCTCCAGTATTAAAATTAACTTTTGATGACTTTGTACATTGTCGTGTGTTCGGGGGGTACTTGCTGCTTTTCTGAAAGATACAGTGTGCTGAACTTGTTGTTTGAAAGTCCATGTGCTGAGCTTGTTTGTCTGATGGACTGTGTGCTGAGGTTAGCACTCTGCGAGGCAAGGCTCAGAGTTTCTTAAGGAGGATTTGGGACCACATCTTTTTCAAACACATCAAGCCTTAATTAGGGGTCAAGTGACCAGGAGCAGCTAATAGGGAACTTTGGCAAGGGAGTTTATATACATTATTTACACTTGGAATTCTTTAAAAATTCTTTAAACTAAACTAAAACTAAAACCACGTGGTTAAAAAAAATCAAGAAACTAATTACTTGTAGGAGTGAAAAGAGATTGCAGGCAGAAACCCAGCAGCAGAGTGGGGGCTATCCACTTTATTGCATTCAGTGTAGTATGTATGATTACTGGCCCCATGGACAGGTGGTGTATGTGTGCATTCCGTGCAAGGAGCTCCTGGCCCTCAGAGACAGCATACAGACCTAGGAGACCAGAGTGACTGAACTGGAGGAGCTAAGGGAGGCTGAGTGGTCATCAATGAGACTTTATGGGACACAATAGAACAATCCCACTCCTGGAAAGACAGCCTCTGTGCTGCTGAGAAGGGGAAAGGCTCAGGGAAGGAGAATATTCAACTGGAGCAGAGGGAAATGATCCCCTAGTTGTGACCCTCATTCCAGATGATTTTGTGTTATTCTCTTGCACTGAGGATACCTCTCCAAGGGAGGGAACTCTAGTTATTAGGCAAAGGTAAGTATTAGTAATGGGGGATTCAGTAATTAGAAACATAGACAGCTGGATGACTAAGAGAACCATATGGTGACTTGTCTGCCTGTGTAAACATTGCAGATCTGTCCATATATCTAGATAGACTTATGTATAGTGCTGTGGAGGAGTTGGTGGCCGTGGTACTTTGTAGATACCAATGACATGGGGAAGGATAGGAAAGAGGTCTTGGAGGCCAAATTTAGGCTGGTAGGAAAAGATTGAAATCCCGGACCTCAATCGTAGCATTCTCTGAAATGCTTCCAATTCCATGCACAGGATCAGGTAGACAGGCAGAACTGCAAGGTCTCAATGCGTGGATGAGATGACGGTGTAGAGAGGAGGGGATCAGATTTACTAGGAACTGGGGAAACTTTTGGGAAAGGGGGAAGCTATACAGGCAGGATGGGCTCCACCTAAAGCAAAATGGAACCATATAGTTGGCACTTAACATTAAAAGAACATTGAGCAGTTTTTAAATTAAAGGTGGGGGAAAGCCTAAAGGTGCAGAGAAGCAAATGGATTGGCTAGAGACATCCCTTAGGGAAGGGTCTATTAATAGAGATTCTTCATGCCCTAGTCAACAGGAGAGGATGGAAGATAAGATAAAGTATGGGTAAGATCAGATGAAAAACAGTCAAATGAAAAAGAGTCTCATGCAATCGCATCAGGTAATAGCAGACAGCTACATAGTGACTATTTTTTAAAGTACTTATATATAAATGCTAGAAGTCTAAATAGTAAGGTGGGTGAACTATAGTGCCTTGTATTGAATGGGGATATTGATATAATAGACATCACAGAAACTTAATGGAATGTGGATAATCAATGGGGGAATGAGAATAATCAGTGGGACACAGTCATACCAGGATACAAAATATATCAGAAGGACAGAACAGTTCTTGCTGGTGGGGGAGTGGCAATATACAAGAAAGAAAACATAGAATCAAATGAAGCAAAAATCTTAAATGAACCAAACTGTTCCATACAATCTTTATGGATAGTAAATCCATACTCTCACAATGACTATAACAGTAAAGATATACTATCGACCACCTGATGAGGATAGTGATAGTGACTATGAAATGCTAAGAGAGATTAGACAGGCTATACAAATTTAAAAAAAAACCCTCAATAATAATGGGGGAGTTCAACTATATGCATATTGATTGGGTACACACCCCCTTCAGGACAGGATGTGGAGATAAAGTTTCTTGACATCTTACAGGACTGCTTCTTGGAGCAGCTGGTTCCGGAACCCACAAGAGAAGACACAATTCTTGATTTAGTCCTAAATGGAGTTTAGGATCTGATTAAAGAAGTGCATATAGCTGGACTGCTTGGAAATAATGACCACAACATAATAAAATTTAACATCCCTGTGGTGGGAAAACACCACAGCAGCCCAACACTGTGGCATCTACTTTCAGAAAGAGAACTACATAAAAATGAGGAGGTTAGTTAAGCAGAAATTAAAAAATACAATGCCAAAAGTAAAATCCCTGCAAGCTGCATGAAAACTTTTCAAAGACACCATAATAAAGGCCCAATGTAAAATATACCCAAAATTTAAAAAACCCACACTCAGCAAGACACCCAAAAATGTGCCACCATGTCTTAACAACCAAGTAAAAAAGAAATAGTGAGAGATAAAAAGCCATTGTTCAAAATGTGGAAGTTAAATCCTAGTAAGCAAAATAGAAAGGCGCATAAACTCTGTAAAATTAAGTAATTTACCTCTAAATGTTTTCTTTGAGCCCAGTAAGCAGTGAAAGTGTTGGCAATGCTGCTAGACAATATTGAGCTCTCATGGTCCAGCAAATTCTCTGGTTCCTCAGCGGTCTGGTCCCACAGGTGCTAGACTAGAGAGGTGCAACCTGTAACTTACCGCAGGACTTTTGGGTGTAGCCAAAATTGTGGTTTCCTCAGATTTTTCCAATATCATGGAGTTCATCTTTTTTAAGAAGGATGCCTAACTTTTCTGGACTCACTAACTCTTCAGACAATCAGTCTGGTAGTGCAACCTGGATTTATCTGGTTACATTAAAAATACAAGAGATATTTGACTTGGGTTTAATCATGCCTCAACTTTATTAGATGTCTAAGGCTACCCGGCACAAAAAAGTGTACAGTTCAGGTAGCAAGTAGCCCCCTGTTTATCCTATAATTACCTGGGGGAATGAGGCTTTTACCAGCTCCCTTCTTTCTCCATTAAAGTTCTTCCAGAAAATGTATTGTTGGGATCTTACCCTACTTGAGGGGGGTCCTCCATCAGCTCCCACTCTTTTCTCCTCTGGGTTCCTCCACCAAATCCGGTGCCAGGATCTTACTATCCACCCCTCTCGTAGGAGAGTTAAGGTGGGCTCTAACAATGGGGGAGATGGCTCTCTACTGTACTAATCATAGGAGTCCCCAATCAACACCCCCCAGTCATTCTTTTAACAAACACCTCTCCTTAAGTCATCCAAGCCATTTATCAAGTCACTGTATACCTTTCCTATGGAGTAACTGCACTAGATATCTACCACAAGAGGTGCCAACCATTAGTTTGGATACCTCCTTCTGCTCCCCTTCCCCCCCGCCCGGTCCGGTTCCTGGACATCTCTTACTGCTCCCCTTTTATATTGGTCAAAACAAATAGATTCCAAAGCTTCACAGGGGAACCGCACTCCACCTGAATAAACTGGAGGAGGCCCAAAGTGCTGAGCCTTTTATCACTACAAAGGATTTGTCCTGTTAGAATCTGTTGAGCCTTGTCCATGCCATGGGTCCCAGTGATACCTATGTCAGTGTATGTCTGGCAATATGGATCTGCATTAAGCCCCTTCTTGTTCTGGGCAGGGACTCCTTTACAATTCTTCAAATAGTGTTTTCGAATGTGTGCCACATCATGTGGTTGACTGCCAATGACATACCCCAGCAATGGCATGAGCTGGTCTAATAAAGACTAATCTTGTGTTTCCCAAGAAATCTTTCTTAGTAAATAAAATGCAGCTCCTAGTCACATGTTGTAATAGCTTTTTATAGCATTGCAGCTAGTATGCTTCCTTTCCTCATTACAAACTCAATCTGCTTAAGATCCAAACGTGATCTGAGACCAAGCAATGATGGTGTTTCCCTTGACTGAAATAGTAGGCCTTTTACTTCCTAGTGCCTCTGCTTATACATTATAGTGGTTGTATCCTTCTCATTTCCACTGCCAAATAATAACTGGTACAATCAGATATTCTAGTATACTGCCTTTTGAGAACATTAAATGCTTTTCAGTATATTGCAATGACTTGTGCACAAGTATCTAAGTCTAAAAGCAACCTGAAATGTTCTTCCTGGTGAATAATAATCTTTATGAAAACTTGGCCTAGAGGGATTGCTACAGCAGAAACCATTGCTGATCCTGCACATTCACACCTAGTTCATATATTATTGCCTGTAACATTTGTGCCATCTCTTTTTTGCTGGATATTCATTTTGTTGGTGTGTTCTCCAACATGCATACAGGCTTTCTGTTTGTTTACAGTTTTCTAGTCTGTCTGCTAGTTCATCGGAGACATTTTTTATTTTGGAGTTACCTGAACATATGATTAAGCTTTCACCTTTGTACTCTGCCACCTCTTTTAGAGAGAGATTTTAGCATGGCTTGTGTCAGTTCTTATGAGTAACATCTGCTGTGTGTTTGTAATCAAAATCAGCATTTTAATGCCTTATATGCTGAACTTGTCTCGAACACCAAGTTCCACCTTTTAAAGTCTTTTCATCCATGTCAATAAATGTGGTTATCCTTTGGCCAGCTACCTTAATGCTGACAAAAACTGTTCAGCTGGAATTTGTAGAAGTCCATTATACAATCAAAAGTATTCAGACATTGGATTAAGTTTTGGGGTCATCTGTCCAGCAAGCATACTTCCATTGTGCACTCATCTTTTTTCTTCTCAATGGATATAAATTCAAAAACTGAATGTCTCCCAAAATTTTTCACAAACCCAGATTGCCAGATAAACAGCACTATCCTCATGGGCCTTAAAAAGGAACACTTAATACTTGGATAACTTCTGCTACTCAGAAATATTTGTCTTGTGCAAGTGGAATCTGACAACCTCCAATAAACACTTTTTTTACAAAAAATGTTTATTACATATTTATCGTATACTTAACTTTTCATAAGAATTGTATGACAACTTAAAGCTAAGTTTTAGGAGAAACACTTGGATTTGGCCTACACTAAGGGATAAATTTGAATTAAGAGATACTCAACTTCAGCTACATTAATTGTGTAACTTAAGTCGAAGTTTCTTAAATCATGTTTTGGCACCTTTCACACTGCCGGAAGTCGAGGGGACCACATTCTCCCTTTGACTTCCCTTGCTCCTCATAAAAGCAGGATTACCAGCATCGACGGGAATGCCCTCTCAGTTTGATTTAGCGTGTCTTCACTAGACCCGCTAATGTGAAGCCTAGAAGATCGACTGCAGCTTCTTTGATCTTATCTGTAGTGTAGACATGGTCTCACTGTCTAAACCGGCAGTTAAAGAGAACTTAGATGATGATCTGTAAAGTACAATCTGGTGGTTGAAAAACTTCAATATTTGGTTGAAAGTCAGACAAAGTAACTTAAAACCAAGAGCCTGCAGTGAGCAGAATTTAGTATAGACTACTGGGAGGGAAGGAATGAAATTAAGGAATGGGTGAATATGAGAAGAAACCCGGTGATGTATTACAATGTGAAAATGCTGGAAAACCTTTCATTCGTAAATCTTTTGACATCAAAATTAGGGATCTTTATAATAGCTGGAGCAGTGAGAGCATCCAATGGTGAACAATCCTATGTTTGTAGAGATGGACCAACTTAGCTCGCAAGTCTTTTTCCACATACAATTTCTCTCAGCAGGTAGCAAAGCCTTTAGAGAAAAGAAATAAATTTAAACATTTTGTTTTGCAAAATTAGAACAGTCACTTAATGAAACAAAACAACCAAAGGTGTTTTCAGGATGATCATTAGTCTAATGTACTTACTTTCATTGTACCATACATGCCTCGGTTTCCCATGTAGTAAGTTGGGACGCCCTCTAGCTGACTTACAAGTCTGGGAATAATTGCATTTTAAGTAACAAATTAAAATGAGAGGAGAAAAAGAAATAGCTCTCTTCTCTGGCAGACTTACAGTTTTGCAATTTAGAACACAGCTTGCGTCAGTTGTCTAAGTGCACTGAGCTCCCTACAGGCTCTGTACTAAGATAAGCTGCAATATCGCCAGCTCACTGCTACCAGGCAGTTGCTGGTGATGGTGATTTCTAATGTCAATACCCTGAAAGGCTTGAAGGGATACTCATGCTGTAAATATCTTGTTATTACTTCCCAAGCTGCAGTTTCCCCCAGTTCTGCTTGTTGTATCGGTTTGTTTTTCAGTCCAAGCAGCCAGTAGTTTCTTTTTTGTCTCAGAGGAGCTCTAATTTCATGAGTTTGTCTTTAACCACAGACTTTCTATGCTTTGGGGGTGTGTAAATGTAACATAACAACATTATTTAGAATGATTTTGATGTTAAATTCTTTGCAGATGCCTTCAACTATAGTCAATGAGTATGAATGGAGAACCAGTATGTCTTGAAGAAAGCTGATTTACACCAGTTTCTGGGCTGGGCCACCATGTCAGCTGAAGGCTTATTTTACTGCAAATAATTGGCCTCTGCCTTTAAGCAGAAAAGTAACAATTAATTGGAGTCAGTGGAAACTGCTTCCGATCATTTGATTAGATCTTGGTAAATAAGACTGCCTCTCTCTCTTTTTTACTTTGGGTGCTTGTTATCAACTTCAAATAGTCAGGGATTTTTTTTTAATGAAAAAAAGGCATTTTGTCTTGACATAATCAAAATATTTCATTTAGATTTAAACCATTTATTAAACAATTGAAATATTTCTATAAAATTTTAAGACATTTGGAAATAGTCATTGCAAACATAAAAAAATCAAAATATTTTGTGTTGTGATTCCTTCCTTTCTCCTCCCCCCAAAACCCCCTATAAAAATTTGGTAAACCCACAAATTTAAAAAATATGCTGGTGTCACAGAATATGCATTTTTTGCTGGAAATACGATGTCATGTAGCTGACCTGGGGATAGGATAAGTCTCCATTGCCTCACATGAGTGAAGTGTTATTTGGTGTACATGGTGCTACATGATTAACACACATCTTATGGTGGTGAAATAGAATGGATAGATGATAATGAAGTAGAGGTTTCATTCCTTTTAATAGGTGTAAAGCTAAATATTTTACTACTGTGTGGAAGGAAGACTATACTGAGGTCTCAGTTTAAGAGTAAATATAGGTTTGCTGTTTAACTAAACACAGTTATAGCAATGACAATTGAACATAATTCCACGAATATTTATAAAGTCTAAATGATGTTTATGGAGCAGTCCTTTCAGGAATTTATTTTGCCAATGATATGGTACATGTTAATGGTACATGTAATGGTACATGTAACTAGTCAGGTTTGGCTATAAATGAGAGAATAAAGTTTAGACATAATTTGCTAGGGAAAATAACTTAATTCTATCATTTCAGCAAACAGTGATCATTTATATTTTTAACTTTTTTTTGCTCATTACATAACACCACAAAGGTGCAATTTTGCAACCATTATTCTCCCTGAAATCAGTACAACTACAGTGTATGTTCTAGTCAATGCAAGTAAGGGGTGAAAAATCAGAATCTCAATTTCTTTAAAAGGAAAGCTTCAGAAAAGAAAGCCAATATGCTTTTATATCATTTTGCCTTTTTAAAAAAATAATAGTAATTCACTCAACTTGGATAATATTAGACTGATCAGTCTTACATTTTCTTTGACCCCAAGAGCTTGAAAAATCTTAATTGAGTGCAAAAAATCATGAGCTTTTTTAAAATCGATTTTGGGTTCATCTCATTTGCTTCCTCCTGGGCTTTGAGTTTTCAGGCTGCATTTACATTTTCAAGCTTTTCCCCTCTAACAAGGAGAGCTAGAAATATCCTTTTAGAGACCTTCTAGCAACTGGGGCATTAAAACCCCACAGAAATCTCCAGATTTTCTATTTTCACAAATGCTGGCAACATAGGAGTTCTCATGTGCTATCTGCTTGAAGATCTAAAGCAGCTGTGAAATTTACATTTCCCTCTGACTCTCAACATTCTTCCATATTGCTGGAATCCAAAACAAACAACATACAAATATTCCTTTGAATTCATTGTCAGTTATTGGAAAGGCTCTAATACCACTATGTTCTAAAAGAGAAACTTCACTTTAAAAACTTTCCATAAACAGTGAAATATAAAATCACATAGGGTCCAGCTTTCAAATTGGGGTGACTAAGAGAGGCATCCAAATCTATACTGAAGACCTAAATATCTATTTTAGGCACATCGTTGTTGATTAGTTTTAAAAGCCTAGAAAAATTGGGTTTCTAGTATTTAGCACACTGGTTTGAATTTTTGATCCACAAGTAACATCCACTTTTTACATTTATATTATTAATAGTGCCTGAATATCACAGAATGGATTCGGGCTTTGGAAATGTTGTCATAAGTTGGGGTCATATATATTGAATGTGTTTGGACAGGCCATGATAATACTTCTGCCAGGCTAGCTGGCTTTGGCCTAGTTTTAGCAGCATATTGTGCTAGGCTTTGTAAAAATACAAAGTAAGACTATCCATAACCTGAAGAGCCCACAATCTAAATAAACAAACCAAAAGATTCTTGGGAAAGCAGTGAAGTGAAATAACTCATGTGATGTTACTCCCAAAGTGCCTAGTGGAATTAGGAACAGAATTTATGCCCCCAGACTCTGAGTCCATAGTCATATATACTGCATCAGGCAGTTTCTCCAGAATACAAACTGATTCTTAATAACGTGACTTCACTTTCATATCTTCATACTGTTCTTCCATGGCCTGCCCCTCTGCTGAAAGTTATGATAGAAAATTTTACATGAAATGCTACTTCCAAACCAACAGCTCTGCAAGCCAAAAATAATGGATTGACAGGATTCAGCAGATAAAAACTTAAAAAGGAATTTCCTTTACTTTCACCTATCTGTGTGCATTACATTACAATATTTTCCTTAATTTAATTTAGTTTTTTCCTTGAATTCAAGCTTTATTTTTAACTAAAATATTTCTCTACCTATTAGAGGTTGACACTGAGGATTCAGTAAAGAAGTAATTATATACTTTGAACTTTTTGAGCACATTTCTTAAAGTGCAAACCAAACATAATATTTTCTATTGAGATTTTAAAAATGTACCTCTTCCCAACTTGAGGTGAACAACTACATCAAAGTCGCATGTATAATTTCATATAAAAGTGCAGAAAGGAAAAGTTCAGAAAGGAAAATGTATATGAAGATTTACTTCTAATGATTAACTCCAAAAGAAATAGCAAGGTGAATCCTGCTCTGAGCCTGGAAATAACACTTTTTATTATCTGCATCCATGATATATCCAAAAATTTCTGTTCTAAAAATATACTGAATAATTGCCATCTCCTATGGTTACTAGAAATCTTGCTAACCGATTCCCTTACTTTGGAAAACTCTGTTTTAAATTCTCCTTAATCTTTTTATTAATTATTAAATTGGTTATGATTAAAAAAATACAAAGTCTTCATATAATGGCAGTATAGAAGAGCTAGTGTATGCATAACCTTGGGTCAGGCAGAATAATTATTTTGGAATGCTTATTATGAACTTTCTACTGCATGATCTATCAGAGTTAGAAACAACATAAATTTTGATTAATATACAATGTGGCAGAAAGTCCCAGCTTGCTCCCATGGGAGCAATTTAATCCTCCTGATGCAGGTGTTGACCTAATGTCTCAAAGTCTGATTCTCCATTGTCCTATACTTTGCCTTGTTAATTAAGAGTAAAATGCTAACATTTAGACTTGGTATTGTTTTACACCATTTTGCACTCAGGCTGTTATTCACTGAGCTATTAAAGTGTGTGATTTATTTTAACCACGAGTACTCATCCCAGGCCCTGTGATAGTGGCGGGCAAAGATAGCAGTGGCTCTGAGGCCCATTGATTCAAAAGGGCCCAGGACTCCTGGTTGCCACTCCTGCAGAAGTGGCAGCAGTGGCTGGAGCATGAAGCCCTTTCAATCACTGCTAGAGCACCATGCAGCGTGCTCCAGGTGTCTCTGAGGGTTGAGGGAGGCAGCGTGGTACTCTGGGCAGAGCTGAGGGCTGGTTGCCCCAGCCCTGAACCTTCTATCCAAGACTAGGGTTGCCAGGTGTCCAATATGGAACCGGATAGTTTGGTATTTTCACCTCCTGTCCGGTAAAAAAATTCAGAAAATACCGGACACCTAAAATGTCCAGTAATTTCTGATCTTTTCCCGGTCAGGAGGTGAAAATCCCGGGCTGTTCCACTCAATATGGAGGCAGCCTGGCAACCCTAGTGCTTACTGGGTTCCACAGGGGAGCTGTCTAGATCCGCTCAAGGAGGCAAGATGGCAGGAGGCCGCCGGCAGCCTGTTAGGGCCAAAAAGTCTCACCATGCATTTTTTTTTAAGGGGACATGCTGTTTTTGTTTTTTGTTTTTTTGCTTAACAGCTCTCGGGGTCCTTTTTTTTTTTTTGGTTCGGTATTTTTTCTGAAACCATCTGGCAAACCTACAACAAGGCCCCACCCCTTCTAGGAATGTGTAACTCCCTCATCTCTTGCCCAAAGGCCCAGTAAGTCTGTTGGCTCTCCTGAATCATGCTAAAGTGAAGAGGAATACTGATTTGCTTAAGGTCAGGCATATTGTTAAACAGATCTGGGAAACATTTTTAACCAGATAAATGACTATACAGCAGAGCAATGGGCAATCAGACCTCATACTCATTCTAAAAACAAGATAAGATATTATATTTGCCTTCAAATGTTTTTGTAATGAAAATAAATTGTTCAGCAATCTCACAGGCTGCAGCAGAAAGATACAAGTGTGAGGAAATTTGCCCTAAATATTTTGACTCGGCTGGTTTGTTTGTTTTTTTGTGATAATGGTAACACAATGAGAACTGGAATAGTGAATTGTACCATATGGTTGCTTGTTTTCGTTACTAGATGGGCTAACATTCTTTTCGTGAATTATTCTACGGAAAATATATAGTGACTGCTGTTCTTTATTTATTAGCATCATATATAGGATGCAAACAAACTGTACAGATTCTATTCCTTTTTAAAATCCAAACTTTTTAATGCGAGTGAGTCTACAATGAGTTTTTTCAGGGTAGAGACCAGAAATGTGTATACAGCTTAGCATAGCATATAGCACAGTAGGGTATAGTTCTGGTTGGGTATGTCTACATAGCAAAGTTATTTCGAAATAACGGCTGTTATTTCGAAATAACTTTACTAGCATCTACACAGCCAAACCGCTATTTCAAAATAAATTCAAAATAGTGGAGTGCTTATTTCGAATTTGGTAAACCTCATTCCACGAGGAATAATGCCAAATTTGAAATAGCTATTTCAAAATAAGTGCTGTGTAGACACTTATATCGAAATAGGGGGCCTCCAGCCTTCCCAGGGTACCCTGGTGGCCACTCCAGCCTCAACCAAGAACACTCCTCTCCCTCCCCCCTCCCCGGAGCCCTTATAGGGGTTGACTCTGGTCACAGTGCCTGTGCCAGCTCCAAGCCTGCCAGTCCAGAGCCAGCAGTCACTGCCCCTGACCCAGTGGCCCCAAAACATAACCCAGCAAGCCACTGGCAGCCAGCCCTCCACCGCTCCCCAGGAGCAGTCTGCCAGCTCCCAGGAGCCTGCCAGGGCCTGGAGAAGGCAGGCACCTTCCTGGTACAGGGTGAAGATCATGGACCTTATTCAGGTTTGGGAGGGATGCCCCAATGTCCACGATCTCCGCACTAGACAGAGGAACGCTGCTGTCTACGGCAGGATGGCTGCCAGCCTGGCCACCAAAGGCCACATGCGAACCCAGGAGCAGGTGTGCATGAAAATCAAGTTGGTCCAGCGAGACCCCCAACCCTGAGCCCTGAGCTTCCCCTCCCCCTTCTTCCCCTTGCTTCTCCCTTCCAGCTCCCTCCTCCCAGGTTTCCCCCTCCCCTCTCCCACCTACTTTCCTCAGTCTCACCAGAGTTTCATTCTCCCCCCCAGTTTTGTTAAATAAAGAGAGTTTGTATTCTTGAAAATACATGTATTTTATTTGACATCAGGAAGGGGGGTTAGGGAGGGGTCAGTGGAAGGACATGAGGGAGGAATGAGGCACAAGCCCCCAGTGGGGCAGACCAGGGAGGCTCTTAGTGCTCCTCAGGGTAGAAACTCGTCCACAGGGGCTCCTGCATACTGACAGCCCCCCGATGAACCTCCTGGATGGCAGCCTGCAGAAAGTGCAGCCAGGCTCGCAGCAACGCATCCACGAGAAGTACCAGAGTGCCCAGGGGCAGCTCTGGCTCCATGTTGCAGAGTGCTATGGTGTCCTGAGTGAGGGCAACCAGAGCATGCAGAGACAAAATTCTTTGCTGTCCCTCATCGAGGTAGGCAAGCAAGCAGGGAAACCTGAGAACTGGCTGTCCGGGGGGGGGGGGGTCCCTTTAAGCACAGGCCTCAGACAGCCTCAGGCAGCAGCCACACAAAATAACTCCTGACCTGATGCCCTGCCGGACCTTGGATCCAGCCGGCCTTAAATGTGATTTAGCGTCCACTCAGCGTGGACGCACTATTTGGAAATAGCAAAACGCTATTTCGAAATGCATTTTGTGTGTCGACACATTATTTCAAAATAAGCTATTTCGAAATAACTATTTCGAAATAATGCTGTAGTGTAGACATACCCATTAAGACTACAGTGCTACCACAATATTAATGTTATTTAAAAAAAAAAAAACTAGGAAGTTTGCCTCTGAAAATTCAAAAGAAAAAGACCATAAAATTGCGTGGAAGAGAAAAACAGAATTAATCCAAGGACAGATGAAATAAAGCAAGGACTTTGCTGTGAAGTAAAGCAGTCCACAACTTTATCAACTTACAACAAAATAAATGGATAGTGGGAAACTATTCTTCCAACAGATTATTCTTAAGAGAATCTAGACCAGTGTGGTGTGTAAAATTAACCTAAAGAAAGCAAGGTGACAGTAGGTACCCAGATCAGAGAAAAAGAAAGATGGATGTATACCAAGTATGCTTGGCAAAGCTCAGGATATTGTCTCTTTACATTGTAATTTGTATAAAGCTACCCAGGCCTGGAGCTTTACCAGTGTGTATGTTTTGTTTGCATGTTTTTGTTCCAGCTTATGTAATTTTCTCATAGAGTAATTTACTCTGTATGAAAGCTAATTTGTAAAAGGGTCAATTTACTCAGAAAATATTGGCTTTCTTCTTGATGTAGCATTTTTTTTACTAGTTAATGATTTTCAGTAAACTAAACTTAAATTTTCAGAAAACTCTCTCCACTTGTTGAATTGCTCCCATTTCTCAACCTCATTCTCCAAATATGATTAGAGCTCTGAAGGGATGTCTCACCTTGGTAAAAATTCAGCTAGCTTTATTGAGCAGATTCAACGATTTTCTGAGCAAAAAGTAAATAGACATTGTGCATTGTGATTTTACAATTTTTTTCCAAATGAGGCTGTGCATAATTTTATTCAGATTGAAGCTCTGGAGAGTTGCTAATTAAAATCCATCATTGGAAGGCTTTTATTTACACACTGCAGTTTAAGTATGCTGGGCCAGCTTGTGGCTCATTAGAGAATAAGACCCACCTTGCTATCTCAACCCATACTAACACCATTCCTAAACAGAGAAAAAGCGAGGAGGAGAGAAGTGGTTGCATGTCTGCCTTGTTTTCCCCTACTGTAAAGTGAGCAAGCATTGGCAAAAGATGGGGAGCAATGAGCATCAGCTTAACTCTGCCACCTAATCCTAGTTGAGCCAGTTAGTTTTAATAAAAAAATAAAATCTGTTCTGTTACTAATATAAATGACTAGCAGGTTACTACCTCTTCTCAAGATGTGAGACCAAGAAAGGAATAATCTCTCTCAGGACAGAGCCATCCTTACCCATATGCAGACCATACAGCTGTGTAGGGCACCCAAAAATTTGGGGCACCACTGGGTCTTAATGTCCACCCACCACTCTTACTATCCCTGGTCTGTGGCTCTGCTTCCTCTGGAAAGGATCTAGTTAATTAAAAGTGTAAAAGCCTGCCAGAGCTACTAGCACAGGGCTACTCAACACATGGCCCGTGGGCTGCATGCGGCCCACAGACCGTTTCTTTGCGGCCTGCAGTGCAGTTTGAATTTACGAGGGGCTCAATCTGTGGCTCGCAGCTGGGAGCCAAAACAGAAAAGTAGTCAATATAATGGTCTTGGGTTGATATGAGTTTTAGTAGTTACATTCTTGGACAGTCTTGCTCATTAAAAATGCTGTCATATGGGTGGAAATCAGGTAAATATTGCATTTTATTAATATCAACAGAATTGACTTGCTTGTGTGTAGTGTAGTCTTGCCTTTATCTTTGTATTCATGCCCATCAGTGTGAAAGAAGCAATTTGCATATATTTGCATACATATTTGCATGTATATGCAACCACACTTAAGTTGCAGCCCTTGGCATGTGCTATGAGTATCATTGTGGCCCCCAGGGCTTCCAAAGTTGAGTAGCTCTGTACTAGCAGAACACTGAGCCTAGAAAGAGCCAATCAAATGGTAATGAAACCATTTAACAGGCATTTGCCAATTCCCGCTATATACCATCAGTTTCTGAATTTACTGAATGTACTTAATTTAAAACTTGTTTGCAAAATATTTTTAGTGTGTTGATGACGATTTTATAATTACCTCTTCATCCTCCCCCAGTTTAACAATATTGCATAGGTCCCCATAAAGCCTAAGTATGGCCCTGTCTCCATAGCATAATTCCTTTGAGGAGATAGGAATGTTATACCGAAATATTGCTTAGGCTCAATCTAGCCTTCTAATGTTGAATTCTTTCCCAAATTGTATTGAAGATCCTCCTATTTCCCCCCTCAGGTAGATTTCTGAGACCTTGATTTTCAGTACCCAAGTAGGCACAAAGGGTATGTCTACACTACAGCACTAATTCGAACTAACTTAATTCGAATTAGTTAATTGGAACTAAGCTAATTCGAACTAGTGCATCTAGACCTAAAAACTAATTCAAATTAGAGTTTTGCTAATTCGAACTAGCATGTCCACATTGAGTGGACCCTGAACCGAAGTTAAGGTTGGCCGGAACCAGTGCCAGCAGGGCATCAGGTTACGGCTTAGAGCATGGAGCTGCTGCCTCAGGCTAGCCGAGGGCTGTGCTTAAAGGGACCCGACCCCCACCCTGGATAGACAGTTCTCAGGGTTCCCCGCTTGCTTGTCTACTTCGATGAGGGACAGCAAAGCAGTCCTGACTTGGAGTGCCCTGAGTGCCCACGTTTGGCACATCAGAGCACTCGGCCATCAGCCTGGCTGCACTTGCCTCAGGCTTCCATCCGGGGGGGGGGTCATTCGGGGGGCTGTCAGGATCCAGGAGGCCCTGCAGGAGAGCTTCCACCCCGAGGAGCCTGCAGAACCACCCCAGTCCTCCCCACTGGGGGCTCGTGCCGCATTCCTCCCTCACCTCCTTCCACTTACCCTTCCCTAGCCCCCCTTCCTGATGTAAAAACTAAAGGACACGTGTTCAAAAATAGAAACTCTCTTTATTTAACAAAACTGGGGGGTGGGGGGATTAACCTCTGGGGAGACTGGAAAAAGGAGGTAGGAGAGGGGAAGAGAGAGGGTGGGAGAGGGGAGGTGAAAACCTGGGAGGAGGGATCTGGAAGGGGGAAGCCAGGGGAAGAAGGAGGAGGGGAAGTATAAAACTATGGTACGCCATATCTTCAGTATTGTGTAGAGATGTGGTCTCCACACCTCAAAAAAGATATTTTGGCCTTGGAAAGGGTTCAGAAAAGGATAACTAAAATGATTAGGGGTTTGGAACAGGTCCCATATGAAGAGAGCCTAAAGAGACTGGGACTTTTCAGCTTAGAAAAGAGGATATGATAGAGGTCTATAAAATCATGAGTGGTGTGGAGAGGGTGCATAAAGAAAAGTTCTTCATTAGTTCCCATAATAGAAGGACTAGAGGACACCAAATGAAATGAATGGGTAGCAGGCTTCAAACTAATAAAAGAAAGTTCTTCTTCACAAAGCAAATAGTCAACCTGTGGAACTCCTTGCCACAGGAGGCTGTGAAGCCTAGAACTAGAACAGAGTTTAAAGAGAAGTTAGATAAAGTCATGGAGGTTGGGTCCATGGAGTGCTATTAGCCAGGGGGTAGGAACGGTGTCCCTGGCCTCTGTTTGTGGAAGGCTGGAGATGGATGGCACGAGACAAATGGCTTGGTCATTGTCTTCGGTCCATCCCCTCTGGGGTACCTGGTGTTGGCCGCTGTCGGCAGACAGGCTATTGGGCGAGATGGACCTTTGGTCTGACCCAGTACGGCCATTCTTATGTTCTTATGTTCTAAGCTCAGGGTCGGGGGTCTCACTGGACCAACTTGATTTTCATGCAAACCTGCTCCTGGGTTCGCATGTGGCCTTTGGTGGCCAGGCTGGCAGCTATCCTGCCCTAGACGGCCGCATTCCTGTGCCTAGTGCGGAGATGGTGGACGTTGGAGGCCTCCCCCCAAACCTCGATGAGGTCCACGATCTCCGCACTAGACCAGGCGGGTGCCCGCCTCTTGCGGCCCCGGGCAGGCTCCTGGGAGCCGCCAGCCTGGTCCTGGGAAGAAGGGGAGGGCTGGGTGTCAGCGGGTGGCTGGCTCATGCCGTGCCAGGTGCAGGGTCTGCTGGCTGGGTGCTGGCAGGCTTGCAACTGGCACGGGCACCATAGCCAGACCGTGGCCCTTTAAGGGCTCCGGGGCTGGGAGGGGGGCAGAAGAGTTTCCCTGGCTTGGCCCAGAGTGGCCACCAGGGCAACCTGGGAAGGGCTAGCCTCCCACTAGTTCGAATTAAGCGGCTACACAGCCCTTAATTCGAACTACTTAATTCGAACTAGGCGTTAGTCCTCATAGAATGAGGTTTACCTAGTTCGAATTAAGTGCTCCGCTAGTTCGAATTAAGTTCGAACTAGCGGTTTGCGTGTGTAGCGCCTATGAAAGTTAATTCGAACTAACGGCTGTTAGTTCGAACTAACTTTGTAGTGTAGACATACCCAAATTGTTCATGTACAATGGGATGCACACATGAAAACCCTTAGCTTGGGCATTGACAGACAGGTGGCTCTAAACCTCACTGACCTCTAGCAATGTGTATTAATCAGAAGTTTGTCAGAGCATATATCCGAGTTCGAAGATGAAGCAGGAATAGTGGGAAAAGGTAGGGGACAGCTGTAGAGCAAATAGCACTATGTTAACACACTAGGGAACTTTTAGGTTCACTCCAGCAGGGTTCTCCTGGATCAGTTATTGTGCAATGCTTTGGAGCGATTTAGAAATCATATCCCTCTGGAGCACATTGCCATACCACATAGATAAGCCCAAAGCAGATTGTGTCTTTATTCACAATATGTTTCTTCAATAAAAAGCTATGTTCCCCCCATGTAAAAACATGTGAGTATTGCATGTATGATAAAAGTCCTTAACAGTCTTGCTTGTCAATACAAAAAGAGTAACAAATATATTTAAAGTAAAAATATCAGTCCTGCAAAGTGTTAACAAGGGGTAAATTCACCTCTGTTTAGAGGAGCCATATAAAAAGCCATTGCTTACATCCCTCTTAACAGTAAACCCACGTAGATGTTGAGTAGCAGTCAACAGAGCAAAGATTCCAGGAGCACAAGTATTTTTGTATGTTTTGTTTTTCTTTAATAACCTGATCTAAAAATGTTGATGCTGGTTGATCACCAAGACTTTTGTAGGAGATATTTGTTGGTGCTGATTCTACGTAGCAGTTGGTGTCAGGCCTTTTGTGACTTGCTGGGGCTTCATGGGAAAGGTGTTTTCTTGAGGGAGAAAGGTGTAGGTATTGTGTCTGGTGAATCTCTGATTATGAAAATAAGCAGATATATCAATCAAACAGCCAATGTTGTGGATGTAGGACAGAGCAGATGTGGAAGCCATGTAACTGCAATAGTGGCTGGATAGCAGCTCTGCTGTTTCATTAGTCTCTTTGAAGTATTTGGTCAATGCAAAATCTCTATGTAACTATTTTACAAAGGCTGGGCATATGGGCCAGGAGATAACCCCGTGTTCTAAACCCTACCTCCATGTTATGATTAATCTTGCTTTTACTGAATATCAGAGAAACAGGCTGTTATTGCCCTCTATTTTCATCTGTAATCCAGACATGAAACAAAGTAAAATAGGCCATGAAAAAACAACAACAACTGAAGGCACCACTAATGCTGTTTTATCTTTGAAAACATTGGAAAAAGCAAGAGCCAAATTATCAAATAATAAAGGAGGAGTAGCAGAACAAAGCCATTCTACATTTTGTTGTAGAAATTCTCCTGAGTAATTCCTCCTTCATGTCTGGAAAGTATTGAGAGGGCATACATCCTCTTAATAAAGCTTTGCAATAGCAGGGAGACTAATTTGATGATCTTCCCACAGCTCCCCTTGGCTGGAAACAACAAACTGGAGCCAATGGGAGCTGTAAGGCTCTGTAGCTACAGAGCCCTTAGATAAACAAAGCAGAGCAGCCCACTAGCAGCTTTCTCAAAGTGGGCCCGTGGCCCTCTTTGAGAAACACTGATCTAAATGAAATATGAGCCAAAGATGAAAAATATCCCACTAGCAAGTATGGGGAATCTATGTGGATAGAACTGGTGTTGCTGAATTAATTAAATGCAGTCTGTATTTTACACACTGTGCACCACAGAACATATTGCAATGCCCACATAGTGTTTAGATATTTTTATATTTTATTTTACAATCTGCTTATTATTTTAAACTTCTTAAGGTTAGATTTTGTGATGCATATATGTCCCCTAATGTGCATCTTATAAATACTGTATGTTCTTACACCAAATCTTGTTTTGGGCCATTAGGGCATCTAGTATAGACATATATACCTCTGTATGAAAATGCTAAGCTTATTTTAATGAACAATGGAATGACCATGATTAATTTTGCAAGCACAGTTTCATTGCAGGCAGGCTGTAAAAGTATTCAGTTGCTTAGTAACCATCAATGCCTAAAACATGTCAGCAGCAAAAAATTAATAGAAAGCTGCCAGAACGGCAACCAGGCATATTGAAAGCTACAGATGCTTGGTTGATCACATAAATCCCGTTTACTAATTCACTGAGGCAGCAGTAATCCACAGGTTAAAGGTCCTGATTCCTGAATTCTCCTACACTGATGTAAACAAGGAACAACTCCATTTATTCAATGAGATTCAGGGTATAAACTAATGCAAGTAAGAACAGAATAAGCTCCTAAATGTGAAATCTAGTCTTTCTGATGCAACATTATAACAACTGCTTGGAAGGCCATTTTACATGTTCAGAATTAAAACTAAGATTTATTTTTTCAAAGGGTTTTTAAATGCAGTATTAAAAGTCTTTGTAAAAATGTTTTCTATGACATTTTCATTCAGTAGCCACAATTGGTAGAGTTTTCAAAAAGAAGCCCCACTAATCACAAGTATCCACAGATTTCTCATTAATACTTTATTTTTGTTCTTGTCAACTTATGTTGTGAAGGAATTTTACATGGAAAAAAAACCCCTGCACCTGAAATGTCGCATCACCCAGTCTGTACATCTTCTTTTCCTTTTGTAGAAATGTGTTTCATCACTGGGGGCAATCAAAGTTAGCCTCTTTCTGGTGCCGATGATGCTACAGTCATGGGTCTGAGTCTTGTACAGATTAATACTTTCTACTTACCTTTCTCCTTCCTGTCCCTACCAGGAATGGCACCTCTGGTCTTCAACCCTCAAAATCACAAACCTCTCTTGCTTGAGCTGTAGGAGTAAATTGATTAGTAATAGCAATCTTTTTAATCACTTAATATCATAGTTCTCTTAATTCCTTTTAGACACTGGCCACTATCAGCAGACAGGATACTGAGCTAGTCGGATCTTTGTTCTGTCTAGTACGGCCATTCTTATGCCCTTATCCTTCATGGACCAGCCATTAGAAGGGGTCATACCACAAACAACTCCTGTTAGGATAGAGATTTCCATATTTAAAAACTAACTGTACTATCTGACAAGCTGTAATTTAATCCAGTGGGAAGGCATGGAAAATATTTTTTCTAGTACAAAGGAATAAAAGAATCAATAATGCACCAAATTTGTTACAGAATGAACAGTGACACGCAAATGCATTTAATAACGATGTAGAGGATGGCATCAAACAATCCCAGCATTTGTCTATAAACATCAATAATGCAATTTGTTTCAAATTACAAGCTGTTGTGCTACTTCAGATAATATGAATTACATTAATTTGTACATGTATATTGACAAATGGATTCTACTTTAGAAAAGGATGCCATATTAATGGCTTATCTGCTCTCATTTACAGCAGTGTTAGTTTTTATTGACATCACCACTGACTTAGTACAGTGCAAGTGAGGTCAGAATTGGGTCTCAAGGATATCTTTAAAATCGTAGGGCTGTGGAGACCCTCCTAATGAGATGGAGACAGGAATCTGCAGGAGTTCTGGAACATTTTTTTTATAGAAAGAGTGCTGCTGAGAGCCATTGAACCAAGCTGCAAACCTTGTTTTGTAATGGAAGACACTTCAAGCCAGGGGGTGCAGCAGTATCCTCAGTTTCAGCACCTATGGGAATCTGGTGCTGAAAATACCAATAGAGTCTGTTGTTTTATAGAAACTGTTGGGTATTGACTGACGTTAACTCTGTCATTTGCAGAATAAGAAACACAGTTTACTTTGCATCACAACCTATGGATCAGAGCCTCAGCTTGTATAAATGTAATGAAATCCATGGACCTGTGACAATTTACAGCAATTTAGGATCTTATAAGTGGTGTATCTCCCTCAAGAGTGAGAAAAAAGAATATTAGTTGAACTGTAATGGATTAACTTCTCTTCATGCTGGTGTAACTCCTCTAAAGTCCATAGTTACATCAGTTCACCACCGGTTTATGAGAAAAATTAGGTCCTTTATATCTATATGGCCTTAAAGGATCTGCTGATTAGTTATTTACAGTTTGCTTATGTACAATCTCAAAGGCCATGTACCTTTAGGCACAAATCCCATAATGCAACATTCTCACTCTGAAAATGACTCCATTTTATTGTTTGTTGCTGTAATCATAAAATTTCTTCAATTTTGTTGTGTACATCACAAAATAATCATAGTGCACCACTGTGCCTTTTGAGAGGGGATCCAGAAACATAAGATGAGAGAGAAATATAATCCAGACAATGAATAGAAATTTGCTGCCATCAGCCCTGAGTAAGTGGCCTTAATTTTCTTCTATATAAAGTGGCTTGTGAATTACAAACTTCCAGTACACAAACCAAAGATTCAAGCATCCCCATCTAAATAGAAATCCCTTCGTGGCACTGTATCCCTTTCAAATCTGGCCCAAATTCAGTGCTGTCATGGATGGTGAAAATTACAAATCAGGTTTAAGAAGGTCAAAAATGTTAATCCATCAATGCAAATAGTAATACAAATGTAAAGGTACACAGTGAATGAGCAGGTGTAGCAGAAACAACATTTAAGCGGCAGTGACATGTTCTTCATCATACACCATTCTGCTACTCTACCTGTTACACTAGTCTATTGTCTTCTGCCATATAACTTAAATTTATCCACACTGAGAAATCCCGGGGCCTCAGTTTTCAGCAAGCTCTGTAACCTGCTTATTTGAGTGGGCAGTGTGCAGCCACTCAACTCTTAAGTGCTATAAACTACACTTAGCTTGATACAGCTCCCAAGGAGTCTTCTGCCAGACATTAGTTGACAAATACATTAGTACTCTGGTCATGCCACAGGGGGTAAATATGCTGGCTTTTCATTAGATGGGAACTTTTACCCAGGGGGAATAAATTATCCAGGTAATAGCTATTCCCTTTGCATTGCCAGAATAACCCACCACAGAGCAGAAGGGGACTCAAATATTGAGATCAGGAAATTAAAAAAAAAATAAAATGGAACAAATTATAATTCTGGATATTTCACATATGTGTTGATCTAGGCAAAGGAATAAGACCAGAGCTTTCTCCAAACCCACAGTGCCAGACTTAAGACATTCTCTTGCCTTACTTTGAACATGCAGCATGTATCAGTTTTGTCATTTAATGAAAAAGAACCCATAACTGAGATTAATCAATTCCAATTATATGCAGTTGAATTTGTTTTGACATAGAGGGAAGACATTTCAAACAAAGATGTCATTCCACCTTAGAAATGACAATTCAAACATCTGATCCTAATTCTCATGACGGACAGAGTCATCAATTTTCTTAACAAGTTCAAATGATGATAATTTGCTTGATTTGTGATATCAGGCTGACTTGACTTATTATTCTATTTCAACACATAGGCATGCATGTATTTATATTAAACTGATCAATACGCAAAGCAGAAAGAAATTGTAGCTGATTTTTTCTAATGTCACCACATGATTAAAACCAGCCAATGATGGAAAAATAAAATTTAGTTTATTCAGAACATCAAAGTTTATTCCCAAGTTAATATTAACTTATTTTCCAGTTCACATAAGTAATGAGAGCTTTTGAGAAACAAGGTCATTTCAAAGATGATTGACATGAATAGATCTTGAGATTTCTGTCCTGCTTTCTGCTTGTGGAAACAATTCAAAACTGGTATAAAAACATCTGGACTTAAAAAAAAAAAGCTGAAAGAGAAACTTGAGAAAAAAATCATTAAAAACTCCCGTTTGGTGATCATCTGACAACTAAGAAGAACCTGAGTGTTAGAAAAGATTCTTGGACATTCTAGTACTGCTTTTTAAAAACAACAAAGAACCAAAACTTCTTATTTTGGCAACATTTTCAAACCCTGTTAACAACTTTATTTCCATTCCTCATGCTTCATGCATATGGTATCAAAGGTAGAATTCCCTAACGTAGTTGCAGATTCTGAATTGTAAGAGGATGATATCTCTGTTTATCTTCTCTTGCAATTGTAAACCAGGTTCTATTCCTGGTTCAGATGCTGGCCTACTAAGGCTACAATTGCACTGCGGAGCTATTTCGGGATACCGGAAGTATGCTGAAATAGCTATTCACTGTCTATTGAAGCAGTCCATTATTTTGAAACCTCACGAGGGTTAAGAGGAATTTCGGAATCGTGCTTCATTTAGAAATATGGTGCTGTGTACACAGAGCCAAATGACGAAATAAGCTATTTTGAAATAGCATCAAAATAAGATATGCAATTTGCATAGCACATATTGCGTAGCTTATTTTGAGCTAAGGGTGCTGTGTAGGTGCACCCTTCAAGATCACATCACTGCCCTTTGCTTCAATTTCCCAAATTGAAAAATGGGGATAATACTTATCTCCTTCATAAAGCACTGTGAGATCTACTAATGAAGTGTTATAGAATAGCTAGGTATTATTATCACTACTATCATGACTACAGTGTCTGAGAATGAAAAGAAAACTGAACCATTAGTTATTTCTGAACCATTAACTAAGTCACTAAAGCATAATTTCTTTCAAACTTTCTTTATTCACCTCTTCATTTCCTATCTGCTATGCTATCTTATTTATGAAAATTAAAGACATATAAACTCAGACTCACATGTTCTAAGTCCAGGCTTTTTTGAGGAATGACCTGCCATGCAAGATTAGATTCAGCCAAAGTCTGATGAGATTAAAAACATTTTGCAAGACCTACCTATTTGACTGAACTTTGTGGTCCATGTAATTACAATAATAATTGCAACTAGAGGCCCCAAGTGAGAGGAATCTTATTTTGCTAGATACTGTACAGATACAGATCTAGTCATTCAGTAATTTCTCTGAGAGAAGACGGAGGGCGGGAAGGGTACCAGAGACACAGAGCTGTAGAAGATTTAACCTGGTTGCCACACCTGGCCAGTGGAAGAGCTGAGACTTTTAGTTCCACCATAAGTAAAGGGTTTTGACCACAAATCAAATGGGGCAGGAAATCCTAGCATCTGTTCTTAGAATTTTGGAGGAATAAAGAACAGTCCTCACAGTTCACTTTGAACATTGACACAAATACTTGTTTCACCTGTTTATTTCTTCAGTAGTGTGGTGACTGAGTGCTTTATACAATCTTAGAAGGATTAGATTAGATAATGTCTAAAAAGCAGCATAAACTGATTTGAATTGACTTTGGTTGTAATAAAAATGCTATAGCCTTTATAAATCTACATTTTTTGTAGCAGTTTAACTAAGGATGGGAAGTATGTTAACATACTTAACGTAGATGTTAAGTCTACCAGTTCAGAACAGCATGTAGGTTTCTTGTTCTGAGGTATTGTTTAGAGATAGAAAATGTGGTTGTTTGCATATGCCACAAATATAAAGCTTTGCATAAGCCTCAAGTGAAGGTTGGTTCATGTGACGCAAGTCGTGACAGTTTCAGATGATAAAGGCATTGAAGTCTCCATTATAGTAAATACATATAAATAATATCGGAGGACCATAAGTCAGTGCTAAAATCATACATATTTCAAAATTCCCACTAAGCTCAGGGTAAATATAACTCATAGGACTTCAAAGAATTTTTAATAAATTCTATATAATGGAATTTAAAAAGTCTCTGTCTTAGGTTTTCCTATATTATCTATTGCTATGGTATTTAAGTACTGCAATACACTCTGTCACTTCAACAGGGCTAAAATCTGTCTCAGTGGATTTGTAACTAATACTAGACATACTTTATTGGGAATCTGAGCCAAAGGCCTTAGGTACAATTTAATATGATCTAAAAATTGCTCTCTTTTGATGACCAAGTTGTTTGTAGTGAGCAAACCTGGTTAGATGTGTGGTGTGCTGCATATACAAATATTCTTTTCTTACTTTTCAGATCCCCAGAGCAAATACTAAACATACTCCCTGCTTCATGATAATAATAATTTTAAAACTAAAGATTTTGTACCAAAAGTTTCTGAAAACATTCCTATTTTTTTCTGTCAGAATTGGAGGGGACATATATAGAAGAACATCCCCCTCCTCCCCCCATAGGGTGATAGCTTTCCAGTCATCTTTGCTAGGTTTAATGTTAAATAAGATCAGCAAATTGTAAGATGACCCCACCAAAACATCCATCTATTCTCCCCGAGCTATGTTGAATTAGGAACTATTGGGGGGGGGGGCAAGGTTCAAATCAGTTACAAATTAAAAGGCTCACTGAAGTTAATTGGCCCTATGGCTTTTAATGTTTGAGCTTGGAATTCTCATTGTAGCTGCAGTGTTCATTTCCACTTCTGGGTGCTCATAAGTTCTCTGCATTTCTCAGATTTTGACCTAATTTTATCTTATTGATTGCTTAGTCTAATCCTTTAAATTTCTTTCACATTAATACAACTTTGGCCATTTTGAAACAAAGCAAAGTTTTAGAGGTATCATGTAAACAGTAATAACATAAATGGAAGAAGTACTAACACTTAAGTGTCGCGGGGCTGTTAAATTCGTCAAAAAAAATGATGAAACAGAGTCTCCTTTCCCTATTGCCAGTGCAAATCATGAGCAATTTGTCAAAGCTAGTAGTGTAATGCCAGCAAGAAAGAAAAGAATCCATTCTAGTGAGGTCATTTCTATCCTAAAGGGAAATACATTGCCACATCTCTTCATAATTCACTAATCATACTGTGATCATGCGTACAAACAAAACAGACAGTTTATTCACTGATATATGCCTGATGTAGAAGGATCAGGCTGACTATTAGTAGACTATACACCAGGTTAAAATATTATTCAAGTATTTCAGTCCATGAAGAGCTCACTCTCAGTAATAAATTTACAGAGTAACAACTATTTTTCTTCATCAACTGTATTCATTAATACATTAGGAAAAATCCATTACTGGACATACAGGTGGTTGTAGTACGTGACTTTTTAAGGCAAGTAATAATAAGCACTCTGAACAGAGAAGCAGGATTTCTACTGTGGTAGCAATGCTTTAACTAAACTTATAGGAGTAGGGAAATTGGATTGAGTGCCAATTTGGGTTTCTTTGCAAAATTATTATTTTCTAGTTTATGCTATTCCAGAAAGAGCAATTTTTTTGTAATGCTTCCCTTTCTTCTCCTGACCAAAACCCAGAATTAGAGTTCTGAGAGAATAGGGAAGGAAAAACAAATTCATATTACAAGCAATTCTAAATCTCTAAATAAATTTAAAAGTCAATTGGAATTCTGGACAAATCTTTGAATTAGTTTTTTTAAATTTGAACTGTATAATCAATATTAGTAATAACTTAACTCTACATCATCAAAAGCATGGAGGAGAGAGCCTAATATTTAAAGGAAGTCTATGTTAAAATAAATTGTAAATATTTAAAATGGATCATCTTTAACATACATGGAAGCAAATTAACATATCCTTGCAGTTACTGCTAAAGATACAGCTAACAACTGTTTCAGTCTAAATCAAATCACTGAAATTGGAATACATCAAAATCTTGCTGCTTCACACAAAGCTAAATCAAGGTATGGCTGAATGACACTTAAAATTGAAGATATTATCTCTTAAATCTTTCCATTAAATAACACTTTCAGAAAGAGCTGTGTTTCCACTTTAGGGTAAATGCTTTGTTTCCTTTTCTGTGATTATCTAAGATTATCGTACTCAGCCTGAAAGAGGATCTTAATTATGCAGTTTGAGTCTGTTTTAATAACTTTTATAACTGTCAGTTCAAACATTTGCATTTTTACACTTCAGCACTGAATTTTTCAGGTTATTCAATGGTGAAATGATCAAAATATTGCTATATTTGATAACTATTACTAACATGCTAAAGAATATCTTATTTAAAAACTGATTTTTTTAAAAAAGCAATCTTTGTACACTGCATTTTTTTACTTTATATATAAAGGGCCCTTCATAATCCCTCAGCATGTCAAAAATTAAGAAAAATTTAAATATTGAGTTGCTGTCAGTATGAATAAAGGAATAACTCCATATTTAAGCAATAATAGTAATAGTAATAATAATTAATATCACATCTCCTTTGATCAGAGCCTTACCTAAATAGATAGGTTTTGTACCATATATTCTGGGATCAAGTATTTAAATTGTCAGGTCACAAGAAGAAACAAATTCATGAGTCCAGGAGCTCACCATTGAAAACTGCTTGACAACTTCATCCAGATATCTAACTTGAGGACATGTTAGATTGATCGGGCTCCACCACTACAACTGAGTTAGGCAGAAAGAGCAAACCTCTAAAATAGCTGGTAACTAAACCACTTCATTCTTCATACGTCAACACTAATCATCTAAATAGTGATATCCAGAAGGAAATAAGGCAGTTGTGATCTGTTACTGTAAGCAAAAAGGCCACCACATTTTCTGTATCAATTGCAGGTCTGAATGACTTGCAAGGATAATACGCTTCTCATGAGATTACAATTATCCACTCTGGTGGCAACATAGGTAACAAGTACTGAAGCAAAATCCATATCTGAGGGAGTTACATGTGTCAGGCCAAACACAAGTATATTTTAAAAAGGTATTTCTGCCTCTTGAAAACTGCTGGGACTTAAGGAACAATCTGAGGGCCTACAAGTGCCCTCAGCTACTAATCTCTCTTCAAATGGGCACCAAACTCCTGAATACTGGGGTGGAAAGATCAGCCCCATTGTCATGGTTACATGGCCAGCTGTACCTCTGTTCTTTCTCTGAAGGCATACCCCCCTGCACTAGGTGTCAAGTCTTGTGCTTTTATCTTTTCTGGTAAGGAATCGTGTAATTCCCCCTCCCCCCCCCACACTACTCCCAGGGCCCTGAGTTACAGAACTATGTATACCAATTGCGTTTATCCAGCAGAATTTATCCAGAAAATCCAGCTGTGGATGTGGGGGGAGGGGACAGCTTTTCTACAGCAACTGCCTCCCCTCCCTTCCCTTCCTTTCCCTCCCTTACCCTCCCCTCCCATATCTAACTATCTACCTATCTAGTTATCGATTTTGGCTTTGCCCTTTACTTCGTTGCAGATGGATGGCTATCTCAAGTTACTGTCCTGTTTCATGCTGCTTTCTCCAACAGCCTGTTAAACTAAATCAACACTCATACAATAAACATCCTAATAACTAGGTCACAATACAGCCACCTTCAATTATTATAGAGCAGTCCCACACCTGACACACACCTGTAGTTGCATTCTCCAATAATCTCATTTTATCAATAGTTTGCCTCAGATGAGACTCCATGGGCTTGCTTTCATCCAAGTCTATAGGTTACTCAAGCACAGAGAAAACAAAAATACTGCTCAGAAATATATTCTGATCTTTCATACACCACTGATTCCATGGACCTCAGTGTGGTGCCCTTTGTTCAGAATTATTCCCATTGAGCTATGTTGTGTTTGTACACTGAGGCAACTGCTGTCCCAAACTCTTCACATGCATTCCATGCATTCTGGACCGGAAGTGAGAACTGTTAGATCACTGTTAGACTGTGGAGCTTGGCATGACAGAGCCATGTGGTTGAGCTAACAGCTGCAGAACAACATTCCAGGATTTCTTTGAAAAGAAGAAATGGAAGCCCTCTTCTGCAAAGCCGCCCACCCCAGCAATCAAATCAGTACAGCTCTTCAGTCAACAGTACAAGGAGCTGCTGATGCATCTAATAATGTCAGCATGGATCCTTGCCTAGCACTAAATGAAAATAATTAATAAGACTACTATGGTCTCTGTACCATACCCACACCTAAAGATGGATCATCAGGCATCAAGGAAACTTGAGGATTGTTAGCCATTCATTTAAGTGAACCTGGCAGTTCTCCCTTCTATAATGAAAACACTATCACTTACAGCAGTGTATACCTCTTCAACAAATGGATGACAGACCTTGGGCCTCCGACCACACAAAGCATCTTCTAAGAATTTCCACAAGGTTTTGCTGGAAATAGAAAATCAATTTTAACTTCCTGTTCTGTAAAATATTATTCTTCATGTCTGATTTATTTTCCTTTGGCCTATATTGGTCTCTCTCTAAAGAGAGTGTTGGAGTTATATGTGCCTCAAGTGGCTATGGTTTCAAGGGTTTTTTCCTCTGACTTTCTTTCAGGAATCATGAAATTGCCTTGATAGCATGAATAAGCCAGCACCAAAGTTTTAAACCACACTCTCTCTTACTTTGTTTTACTCTCATGAGAGGATATTTAGTAGCTCAGTGCAAAGCTAAAACAGTGGCTGATCATTCATGCTGTTTCTACCAAATTGCACCTTAAACCTGAGAAAGAACATTTAATTAAAATGCATTTGTAGAGAGTTTTTATTTATATCCTCTGATCTAAGAACTGTGTTGCATATTTTCCCCCTAGCATTCCTTTGTCTAGCTCATCTAATTTGCTGACAACTGTTTTTAAAACTTAAATTGGAACCACACTAATTGTTCCATGTTCGTTGGAATTTTACTAATTTGCTAAAAGACATGCAAAATGTAACCTTCACTGGGTTACATTGGAGGTTTGATGTATTTTGGGTTGTCTTTAGGGAACTAGGGAATGCTATAGGATATCATGGAATTTTGAAGTTCCTCATTAATGCTTTCCTAATTTGGTCCCAGTTTGGTTTTAATCAGGACTGTGCAGTTATGGTAGCATAATTTTTTAAATGTAGTTCTTCTGGGCATTTCAAATTGTACCGTAGGAGAAAATATTCTTAATTTTCTTAACATACACTTTAGATATTTAATTAGTTTACTTACTTGTCCTTTATATTCTGCTACTTTGTCATTACATTTTTAATGAGACCCCTAAGGTAGCCTTTCATTGGTTCACAGTTTAGTTGGGATAGAATCATTCAGTTTCATTTTGACCCCAAGATATTTCCAAACAGAACTAAACATATGGCAATGTAAAATACAAGAAAAAGTTTTTGTATTCTCAAAGCTCTGACCCTCAGAACACAATATATTGTAGTTCCACATGGAGAAGTACCTGAGTCTCTTGCTTATACACAAACATTTTTCTATGCTGGGAAATGAAGTTCATCTCACTAACTCATAACTTGTGTCTGAAAAGCACTTAATACAACTAACCATGCTATCCTGGTTATCATCTCATCAGATCCCCCAAGATAAGCAGCACTAGACTTGGGAGTATTTTCATGAAAAAAACCCAGAGTGCAGTAAAAGGTAGTAGTGTGATTCAAGCAGGAGTATTTCTCCAACTCAATACTGAACCAATGTATCAATCTTAGCAGCACTGTATTTCCTTTCTCTGTCTTGGAGGTCCCTACAGCAACCCTGCACTCACAACTCTGCAAACGGGATTCCTCCTCCAGGGATATTAGTGACTAAGTGGCTCCACTCCTCTCTACCTCCATGTGAGCTAAGAAGGAAATTGATTGGAAGGGCTGCCCAGAAACTCAGCCAGTACAAGCAGCTACTGCAGGAATTTTCAAACACTAATGCTATCATTGCAGATCACTTTTCAGAATTTTACCTTGGAACACTCTTTTCCCTTCTGCTGAATGGAAGTTGGCTCCAGCTTTCTCCTGTTACCTCTCTCAGTCTCTTCAGGTCAGCCATACTTCACCTCCCCTCAGGGGAGCTGACAGCCTCCACAGGCCCATGGGCAACATGAGGAGAGGCCTAGCTCCATGCCCCCAGCAAAGGTGGGGCCTCAGGCATAAGGGGTGGGGTTGGGGGCAGCCAGCCTTCTGTGCTGCCCAGAACGCAGTGCGCCCCCGTCCCCAGCCCAATGAGCCACACACAGCATGAGGTGCAGCACTCTAGAGGTGATTTAAAAGGTCTGGGGCTCTGGTTGCCACTGCTGCCACAGTACCCCTTTGAATTGCTGGGCCCCAAGCCAACTGTCCCCTTTAATCCAACCTGTCAGTGAGCCTACCTCTCCTGCATGCTCCCTTTCTTTTCCCCTCTTCTCCTGTGTGGTTGCACAGCCATGCAGCTTACAGGATACTTAGATAACATGGACTTCACATCCCTCTTCCATAATTTCCTCCTCTGAATTTAATAGTGGAAACGGCTCTCATCTGTTCTTTGGGAATTTTGAGACTTAATTTATTAACATTTGGATCTCACTTTGAACTCCTTGGAGGAAAGGTACCGCAGAAATGAAATCTGTTATATAATATTAGAGGCTACATATGTTTTAAAATACTAGATTTATCAATTCAGATTATGAAATATTGGGCACAATAAAGGTACACTCTATTCATGTATATATCCCCATATATCTGAGAGTATACTTCAGAAAGAACACTCAGGGCACGTCTAGACTCGGCTTCTGAAAGAAGATATGCAAATTCCTCAAAAAATGAAGTTTACAGGATTCTTTCGAAAAAGGGGAGGGAGGTTGCCCATCTAGATTGCTTTTTTTTCTTCAAAAAAAACCTCTTCTGAAAAAGGGATCAGAAGAAGATATGCAAATTCATGCCACATTTCCATATCTTCTTTTGGAAGCCAAGCGTAGTCTAGATGTTCCCTCAGGAAGGCAGAACAGTATCATAAGGCTATACTGGGTTAGACCAATGGTCCACCTAGCCTAGTATGCTGTCTTCCAACCGTGGTAGGTATAAAGTGCTTCAGAGGGGATAAACTGAACAGGGCAATTATTAAGTGATTCACCTCTTATCGTCCATTCCCAGCTTCTGGCACTCAGAGGTTTAGGAACACCAGAAATATGGGGTTGCATCCCTAAAAACCTTGTCTAATAGTCATCAGTGGACCTATCCTCCATGAAAAATAACTAATTATTTGTATTCCTATTATATTTCTGACCTTCATAATATTCCCTGGCAACAAGTTCCACAGGTTGACTATGTGTTGTGTGAAGAAGTTCTTCAATATATATTTTTTTTAATATTCAACCTACTAATTCATTGGATGATCCCTGGTTTTTATAGTTATGAGAAGTGGTAAATAACACTTCCTTATGCACTTCCTCCTCGCCATTCATAATTTCATATATCATTTCACCACAGTAAGATGATATTGCTAAGAAAATATCAGATTTCTACGTGGGAACAAATGGTGGGAAGATGTGGGAAGGGAGGTGGATGGTGCAATTTTGCTACATTGACTGGCAGCCATAATAACATTTCACTTTAGATTAGAATTGAGAGAGTGCAAAAGTAAAAATGAGTTCTTTAGTTCCTATGGCTGTCTTGCTGGAAACTGTGTTAGAGAATGAATGCCTTCAAATAGTGTTTTAGAATTTAGAACAATTGCCAATTTCCAGTCTTGTTTTAATCCTTCTGCTGAGCTTCATTTCAATATGATAAATTAATATGTCCTACCAAGTTTAGGTTTCTACATGCAAAGAATTAAAAATGATTGCTGTAATTTGAGTACCAGCTGCACAGTATGTACACTCTGGGGTAGAGGCATATATTTTCATTTAAACAACTAAAAATGTTAAAAAATCAACCTGCTCCCTAAAATGACCTTTAATACAGTAATGATAATCACTTTCCCTGTTCATTTGTGTGTAATCCTGTTAATCTGCTCCTCTATAGCCCTGTAATGTAAGGCTATTATTTGACAGTGAGCAAATCAGCTAACTACTGTATTATACATCTCTGGGAGTCAGTGCACCATCAGAGACAAAAGCAAGACAAGCAAAAGCCATATACAGGATGAAATTTGTATGAAGGGATATACTCAACCATACCAGCCTGCTATGGCAAATAAATATTATACCTTCACAACTAAGATTGGTCAAATATTAGTGTAGTGTTATTCTAGGTTGCTTTCAAACCAATAGAAAAAGAGCTGAAATCATATAAAAGACTATGCCAGTTATTTTCTCATTTATTAGAAGGCCTGCCTCTACAAAGTGTCCATTTAATAATTTTTTTTGGCAATGAGAGTATCTCAGGACCAGCCCCTAAACCTATATGGAGTGTTTTTATCCAAAAACATTGATTTTAAATGAGCTTTGTAGACCTTATTTCTGGTGAGTGAATAGAGTTGTATTTCTAATTAATACAGGTATTCTGTAATTGGGTATGTCCTGACTTCTGCAGAAAAGTTACCCTTTCTAGATATGGGGAAGCCCAATTTTAATCCACCTAAGAATGAATTTGATAATGGACTTTCTGATCTGGGGCTGGTTAGATCACAAAGAATTCCACTATAAGAGACTATCTTGATACTGAAATCAAAGGTAGGATTCGTTGGCCCAGTGCACCTTTCAGAAAGTTGCTTCATCGTTTCTTGATTGATAGAGATCTGCAGATGGAAACTAAGATTGTGGTCTACAATGTAGTTGTCAACCCCATTTTTCTTTATGGGTGTGAGATATGGGTAACATATTAAAGACCTCTTCAGCCTCTGAGCCAAGTTAGCACTTTTCCTTTAAAACAGTCTCTATGGCTGTGTCTGTTAGGGGTATGTTTTTTCACACTCTTGAGTGACATAGCTATGCCAACATAATATTTCAGTGTAAACCAGGACAAAGAGAAAATATTTCTATGGGATTGATGGTACTATACTTGCATCAGTTTGCGAGCTTTGTGTTATACATGGCCTAAAGGAGTTTAGAGATATCACATCTTTCCTTTTTCTATATGTAGTTTGTATTAATTAGTAACATTTCATGAAAATAATTTACAAAAAAGGAATGTGAATATCTTATTCTTAATCATCCCAAAGGACAGAGAGATTACAAACACTTGAGCTATATAACTGTTCCATATAAATTGGCCACTTCATAATACATAATTTCGTCTACTTAACAAGTACAGGTGTACAGCAATGAAAGCCTGATTTGCTTTTTAAAAATATTACCTCTTTCGTATATTCAGGCAAATCTGGATTGTTTTTCAATATTTTAGTAGACAATATCTTTGTTCAGAAACATTCACAACTGTCCTTGGACATTTGAACTATGGATGGGGTGAGCCAGGTTCTTTCAAAAGAATGAATATAAATCTTTACCAGTTCCCTCAAGCCAAATTTAATCTTCACTGAAGTTTGAAACTGTTTAATTTCCCATGCTTGTCAGCAGCCACTAGAAACTGGAAGTACAAGACTCTTTACAGGCTACATGTTCCATGTGGGATTTCAAGAAAAAGGTTTAGATGGAGGTTCAGAGTCTAATTCTCAGCTGCTCTAAGGCAGCACTGACTTCTGTGAAGCAATGCCCATTTACACCACTAAGGGCCTCAGCATTTTGGATGCTTATTTTGACAGAACTCTGAAGATTTGCCCAATGCTACTTTGCAAATTGCTCACTGTTAGTGATTTGAACACCTTAACAGCCAGTCAATGCTCAGTTCTGTGCTTGGACGAATGCTACAGTCAATCCAATTAACAAAGTATGCTCCCTCTTCTCCTTTGTTTTGTAGATTGACTTTATGGTGGCTCTGAGGAAGAATTGTCTCTTCATGCTGGTGACAAATCTTTCCTTATCATATTCCTTGTATTAGTAAGAGTGACAGCTGCCAAAGTGTCATCTTTGAGGAGTGATGGCCAATGACAAATTCACATTATTCACAATCTTACTTTTATATTTTACATTTATTCATATTTTCCTTTTTCCATTTTTTTCACTCCCACTTTCCTTTTACTGCTTCCTAGTCACTTCATATCCCTTCCATTTTCCCTACTCTTTCCCTTTTTAAAATTGGTGTTCGTTTCCCACTGTGTTTTCCTTTTCTTTTCTTCTTTTTTATCTCTTCCCATTCATCTTCTCTAAAATCTGAGATCAGAATTGTGCCCCTCTGCCAAATCCAGTTTGTAGGGAGAATTCCTAATCCATTTTTGTTGGCACTCAAGAACACAGAATGTGATTATTAGCCATTTTCCTCCAATTCAGGTTTATTCATTCATATTGAATATATTCTGTAGGTTTCCAAAAATGACTGCGACCAAATTGAAGAATCACTTTTTTTGCATCTGTAATTTTGCTCTGGCACTTTCTATACTATTAGTTATTCCTATGAGAAGTTGTAGTGGTCAATTGCGGAAGAACTTTGTACGTGCTAGTTTAGGGGTGGCGAGGCCTGCATTCTTTCCCCCCTCTCCCTTTTCCCTTTTTTCGATGAGCCAGAAGCAAGTCTTTGGGATCATACACCATTTAAGATAAGCATTGTTGCCAGTATAGCAAGAACAAGTGTAAGATAAGGGTAAAAGGCAAGAACGCATAAACAATTCCGTTTACCCTAACGTACTGATCACGTAAACAGGGCCAAAGAACAAGTAGAACTAGACCAGAACCAGATCGATAACTAACAGCTAAGCTCAACATCAGCATATAATGAGTAACCCCTGGAAATTTCCAAACTGCCAAACAAGGCAGGAAAAACTGTATTTAAGGCTGCCTCAAAACACAGCAATTTCAACCTCACCGATACCGGCACCTCGGAAGCTGAGACAACCTCCCACTTCGTCCGCAGCCTACCCGAGGTTCCAGGCTTGCAGGAAGGGACGTAAGATATGCCACGTCTTTGTTATATTGTTCTTCCATTTATGGGGCATAGCTGTTAGCTGTCAGGAAATAAACTGCTTGTGTTTGACAGATTACCTGTGTGGCGTCCTTTGTGCTTTGAGAACCCAGTGTCGGACCTTAGACTTACTCTTGCCGACTGCAGAAGTGATACAAAGTTCAAAAATTGGAGAATTATGTCTTTAAGGCAATGATCACTAATAAACACAATATGATAAATTGCAGATGAATTGGTTTTAAGCTTAATGAAACAGAATTTTTTTAAAAAAAGACAAAAAGGCAGTGGGAGGGAGAAATCATGCATTCCAAAAGGATTTTGCCTAAGCAGAAATAATTGGAAACTCTAAATCTCACCTTTTCAAGGTCCTTCATTGTAATCCATTATCATTCATTCCCCATCGGTGCTACAGAGGTGTCACTCCGATGATGTATCACACATAATAATGTCATTACATTGGCATAACATGACAACTGGGACTAATTTGAACTCTTTTAAACTTTTAATCTCTAAAATAAATTACAAATGAGACTTTTCAGACATAGAGAAGCAGCCACTTATTAAAGGCTGGAGTTTGCCATATGTTTTCAAAACTTGTATTTTTGTTCCCTAGGGAATAGCCTTCTACAGGACACACAAGCCTATAGTATTGCCAACATTAAGAATAAACTTTAATGTGCTGCAATATGTTTGTTTATTGAGCTTTACCAGTTGATTTTTGCAGCAGCTTGGCTTTGAGCTTTGAGAAACTAAAATAACCTTTCACACAGTTGAGCAGAGAGGGAGTTTAGTAATTTCTTACTGTGGCCATGAGATCTCATAGGTGTTCAGTAAAGGTAAGCGTGGGATGTATGAACAAGTTAGAAAGAGCTTTTCTGAGTTAAAGGACAATGAGTCATAAATAATGGCCAGGCTACAAGGGCCAAGCAGCCATTTAAGATCCCCAACACTTGTCTCAGGTTCTCTCATTTGTGTTAACTTTGGTGGAGTCGTCCTCTCCTGTTATCCTTCTCTTATTACTTACATGAGGAAAACCAAATGGATGTATGGACGTGAGAAAGAAAGAACCTGCAAAGAAGGAGGATCCCAAAGTGGACCAAAATTCAGACTGTCATCAGTTGACCAGGACCAAACCACATGGTGCCTGCATACAAACCCATAGTAAGTTTTAACATGATTAGATTCAAACCTAATCTGATGACAGATTATTAGAAGTTGCTCTGGGTATATAAAGTTGTAACCTTATCTAATTGTTTCCACATGGAAAGGCATGAGCTGCCAAGTATACTGCACAGGGTATTCAAAAGGCTAAGCGAGCCATTCAGTTATTGGTATTCTATTTTTGTATGTGCTTATGCAGTGATTTGACCAATGGTTGCTCTCAAATAGCTTAATTTTTAACCAATTTTAATTTGTACTATTGTTAACACCTTAAGTTTTATTAATTCAATTTGCATCATAACCTCAATCTGATTTTTATATTGGTCAGTATGTTTGGGAAATACAATAAATTAGTTAGCCTTATATTTTTTCTGCTCTCGAATAAAGACACATGAAATTGGTTTTCTTTGATCAAATGGCAATGTGGTAGAAAAAGCCTTAATTAAAGTCCTTTTAATTAAACATTCATCATTTGACTCAGATCTTGAAAGGCCTATTACTACACTGATGATGCATATAGTACACTTGGAAAAGCACAAAACACACTGTTGACCAGTTTGTTTTAAATGCCTTTTCATTTTTCTTATTCTTGTTCATGTATTAGGAAGTTCATTTGCACATTATAGCTCTTTACATTTAAATGTATTTATTTTTGAACCAAACTTAAATTCTGAGGACCAGATTGGATACAAAATTCTTACATGTGCCTTATATCACGTTTATCCTTACTATTCGTTTCATCCAACTTCTCTATTGCTCATGTTGCATGTCTATTTTGATTCTTTCCCACAACACAGTAGGCCTCATTGTGGACCAAATCATCTATCTTTCTACCTTTAATTTAGTTTATTTCTAGTACCTGTATACTTCTAATAAACAAATTATGATGACTTTTAATAAGTGAAATAAAATATATATAATGAAATAGCAATAACATGCCATTATACTACATGGTGTTTACAGCACCATAATATTACTACTCTGTTCATCCATTTAGCTGCTTCAGGTGACAAATATCCAGGGACAGCTTGTTGTCAACCCTGGAATATTTATGATGGGGGAAGGGCATGTGATTGGCCAGTCCTCTGCCTATGCAGTTGTGCAAAGCCCAATCACTATAGCCGTCCCTAAATAGTTATTTAGTCCTTGCACTCTCCACAGAGAAAAATCATCTGGAAAGGGGTGAAGAGGAGGCAAAACTTAGTCCTCTCTTCTGTGGCCAGTTGATTGGGGCCATGTGCATCCTCCAGGCATGCTGCAATACTCAAGGACTGTCGCTAGAGTCCCAGTATCCCCTGTTCCTTAACACACACCCCCGCCCCTCCCCACAAGAGGAGACAGTTTCACCCTGACTTTTAAATAAGGCTTTGTTCTAATGATGCATTTAATCCAGTTGTTAACACTCCCTCCTATATATGTCCTTTGAAGGCATGGTGCACCTACCTATTCATCTGAAAGTCACAAAAAGTAATGTTCAGTATATAAAAGGCAAACCATAAGTGGTATATTATACCAAGTGTTCTTATTAATACTTCAGGCATTATTTTAAACTTGCATCTACTTCATTAAATGGAAATTTGGGAATTTCTCAGAAGATACAGAGTTTGAGTATTTGTTGGTTTTAAGAATAGATAAAGAATGTGCATTTCTTTTACAACTAGTATTTCAAACATGCTTACAGAGTTGTACAATGATTCAGCTCGCCACTTCCAGTTTGCTGAATTAGCACTGTTAGTAAGGAAATAAAGCCATTTTGCGTCAATCAGAATCTATAGTCTTCTAGATTTCTACATTTGTTTGAAAGAACTATAACGTATGAGCAAATAGGCGCAAATGAGTAGCTTGATGAATGCATGCAGCTTGGAAATTAGTTGCCTGGCAATTAGGAAAGCATATTTCTGTCCTTATAGCCTGCTTACTTTGCAGAAATGTGGTGGGTTTTTTTCATGGAGGTGATATCTTTTTATAAGACCTTGTCCAACTTTTGAATTATGTGTGAATATCTCTGATTTAGCAGCCCATATGCTTCACAACTTCAGTGATGTGTGGGATCATTATTTTAAATTTCTTGGAAAACCCATCTGTAAATGGTTGATCATGTGTCATTAGCTTCACGTTTTGAAAAATAATGGCAATAGAACCAAACTCACATTTCAGTCTACTGTGTTCAATGAGAGCAATATATCCTCTATGTGAAGTAAGATCGTAAGTATACCCTCAAGTGAAGTATGATCAGAATTGAATAGACACAGTATAGTGAATGAAAACTTTTCCCACCTTTTTCCTCCTAAGTATGGAAAACCTTCAAGACACTCAAAATGCCTCTTGCTGTTACAAATGATGAAGAGGGCAGGGTACTAGTTACAGATCCTTATTCCAATATCCTATGGTTAGGGCACTTACTTGGGATGTTGGGAATACAGGTTCAATTCCCTGCTCTAGACAGATTCAGTTCTCCTACCAGATCAATGAGTACAGTAACCATGATGCTAAAAAGCCATTCTTACTCTTTTTCTGGGCTAATGGCTATTCAGATAGTATACAAAGTGGATCAGCTTCACTAGAAGAGACTGAGTTTATGTCTAGACTATAAGCCGCTTTTGAAAGAGGGTTTTTTGAAAGAATCTTTTGAAAAAACCTCTTTCAAAAGAGAGCATCTAGACTACAAGCAGATTTTTTGAAAAAGCGAGCAGCTTTTTTGAAAGAGTCTAGACGCTCTCTTTCAAAAAATCACAGTTTGCATTCAATAGCGCCTTTTTTTGAAAGAGCACTTTCGAAAAAAGGCGTTCTTCCTCATAAAACTGCCACGTTCTTCTGATTTACTTTTGAAAGAACGCAGCAGCTGTCTAGATGCAGGGGAAGTTTTTTTCGAAAAAAGGCCACTTTTTTTGAAAAACAAAAAACCCTGTAGTCTAGACACAACCTGAGAGAGCCCCACTCCAGAGGTGCTCATAGTCTGCTAGCCAAGGTACCACTTCGGAGTGCAAATCACCGCTGCTGCTGAACTAGGTCCCAAACCGGGGTCTCTCACATTGTAGGTCCATATCCTGACTGCTAGGTTTTTGGGCATAAACAAAACATCACCTCTCTTTTTGTAAATCTAGCCCTTCATTTCCTTTGACCTTCTTAAAAATACATCAGATAGAATATTTCCTTTTGAACTGAATGTGATATTCAAGCCAAACTGGCTTTTTTTTCTACCTCCTCCCTAATTTATTGCTTTCAATTCAACCCAAACCAAAATGGCGGTTTTTGCTTTGAATTGCCAGTGGTCCACTAAGCCCGTTATTACACAGCTCTTCTGTTGAGCACTCAAAATCTTACACAGCCAAAAAAGTTAGTAAAATCTCATATTTCATTGTTGCCTCCTATATTCATTTGACTTTTTTAAGGTTACATGGAAAAGGGAATGTGAAAAATTCTGACTTGATAAATTGAGCAATATAATAATATTTTACTGATATGCTTACCTGTCTTGGCAAAAGAGCTACATAACTGTTTAAAGAAAATACAACAAGCAATGTACCAGTAAACACACTTTATTTTCACTAACCCCTCCATATTTTAATGTTGCCTAATTTTAGGTCCACATCCTCAGTTAAACCCAGTGTGTACTGGGCACAGTTGGAAGAAGGGATGCAGTCAGTGTAAATTACAGAGACCACAAGACGACTCTAATTTGAGACAGATTGACACAGAACAACCCTAGGTTTGTTGGGGAGGAAGAGGGTTCTTGTGTGAAGAGGTCTTGAAGCTACCTTGGCATCCCTTTACTTTTAGCTGTACCAAACTAATGATCTGGTCTGAAAAAAACAAAACAACTAAAACTTTTCTGGAGATATTAATCCTGTGAATTGAAATAAATGTATATATATATATATTTAGATAATGAAATTAATAGTATGTTTAAAATTAAAGTTCTCTTACCATTCCATTCCTCCTAGTACTATCATAATAGAGCTATCACAGTGCCATGAATTTAGGTTAGTATTTTTATTTCAGAACTCATCCAAATTCTAATTTATGCAGAATTAAAAGAAATTATCAATCTGGAATATGCTGTGTATTGTAGACATGCCCAGTAGAGACAGGACTTCTGAAAATCTGATTTTAATTATATTTTAAAAATAGCTAGACACTTGGGAACACTGAATGTTTTGATTCTTACAGTTCCTGAGTATGTCAAGGTCTAAAGATAAAATTTCAAAGTTACTTCATTTCCTATTAGATGTATGAAAGAATGACCATAGAATGGACAACCAAATAAAGAATTTTCAGGAGGTATTGGCAAGGGAAAAACTTATATAAAAAGATTAATTCAAGAACCATGATTAGAAGATAGAAACTCTTATTTTTCTTTAGTCCTTCATGTAACAGAGCCTTCTACAGGTGATTAACTTGACAAATCTGTTCAGGTCTATCTGCAAATACATAAGTATGTGCCCACATGTGCTTTGCTAGATCTCCAATTGTAGTCATCCTAAATAAGCACCATGAACTTTATTCAAGGCCCACACATGTCAATGAGGGTCTCTCATTGGCTTCAGTGGGCTTCAGCCTGAGTTTATCGAGAAAGACACTTTTGAAGTCCATGTGTCTCCAATGTGCCTAGGGTAGCCCTTACTGAAAATCTCAGCAGACTGCAAGAAGGAGAGCAGATTTTCTCAAAACTTGTGGTTAACACTGAAATTAGACTCACCAACAAACTGTGTTCCTGATCCCCCTCACACTATTTATCAAGAAGCTACAAAAAGAAGTCACACAGCCCCCTGTATTGCATTCCAGTGGCCTGGCTCCCAATCAGAACATAGATTTAGTACAGTGAGAAGTTATTTAAAAAATCTGCTCACTCTCCAAAATGTTCTTCTGACCCTAAACGGTCAGCCACATTACCAGGTCAATATTAGTTTGCGTCTAATCCACATTGACAGCCAATCCTTTAGTATCTAAACCAGAGATGCTGCAATGACGGGCCAGGAATCCTGAGTCATTTTATATCACCACTGCATCTTTGGGGCTCCTGGCTGCTGGCCATGAAGGACTGGCTGGGGGGGAGGGGGTCTGCCCCAGCCCCACCCCTTCCATCCAAAGCCCTTCCCTCTCTAAGGGCCCTTGCTAAAGACACCTGGTGCACTGGTAAGTCCCTGAGTCTACTTTTAATCCAATCTAAAATTAAATGTTAATTGTAAATAAAAAAAGAAAAAAACATGAAGAGAATTGTTAAGTGATAAAGCAGTCACATGCATACAAAGACTTCAGTGTCTATTTATCTGGTTTTTAGCAGTATTGATGAGTTTTCTTGCTTGAAAGTCCCTCTGGAACACATCCACAGCTTGGATGTGTCATTCAGTCCTTTGTTCAGAGCTTCGGTTTGTAGAGATGTTGCTCCAGAGGTAAGAAGAGGAATGAAGACAAAATGGAGATGATGCATCTGTCCTTTATATTCTTTTCGTCATGAGTCTTGTACTTGCTGTGCCACGAGCTTCACATTGTATGCATGGAGAAAGTTTTTCGTCCACCGGCTTACCCTATGTAGTAAGATGAGGGCCTGAAACATAAGCCCCTGTATCACAGGCCTAGTATAAAGCTCGAGGCCTAGCAACAATGTTAAAGATGTTGCTTATATAAAGCAAAGTTAAGCTGTGAGCAATAAGCAGTCTTTGCTAATGGAATCTGGTACAAATAGGGTTAATGATGTAAAACACTAAATGGTGCCAGGCAGAAGCTAAAAATCCATTCCAGAAAGGTTGTAACAGAACACCTCATGAAGAAACATCTTAGTACCAACTTATTCCCCACAAATATCAGACATACCCACCCAAGTTCAGGACAGAGTCTAAACTGACAGCATGACAGATAGTGATTGAACCCCAATGTACAAGGTAATGCAGGGATATGTCAGAGGGTGATAATCTGATATGTCAGGAGTGAAGTGTAACTTGTTTGTACCTACGTATAGTTGTCTTTGTCTAGCCAAGGGGGCAATAGAGAATCCCGCCATTGACTGAACTGGTCCATTGTCAGTGGGTACATATGCATAGTGGTTCAGTAGAGTCTACTGACAACTATTATTATACTTTATTTGACAATAAACCTGTCTTCAATTCTTGTCTGATTTTGTGGTCTTTGGGGCTCACTCAGAGTCTGCTGTGTTGAGTATGTGCACAAAGTCAACACAACACACAGGAGGAACACACATATGTAGCCAAATAGTTATCATCACTGAAGCAGCAGGAGACCTGTCAGGACATCACAGTGATGATGTCTGACTACCATAACCTACATACATTGCTGAATCATAAGGTGTATCCCCTTGCTCCTTTCAGTGGTTCATTGTACTGTTAATGACCCTTGATGGAGCATCAAACAGGCTAGGCAGTGCTGATGCCATTTTGTCTGGGGGTGTTACCCAGAAACACAGCACAAGTTTTAAAATACAAATATAACATACATATCTATGACTCACAATACAAAGATGATACACATGTATGAGCAAGATTATCATACTTGGAATATCATAGTATTTTCACAGTTGCCTTACATGGCATATTTGGTCAGATTGCTTGCAATTTTATAATAATATTATTAAGAATATTATAAAATGTCCCTCATATGCCATTCAGCATCACACCATAAATTACATATATACATGTGGGCTTAGAGTTGTTTTCAACTGCATGCTTGTTTTTAGCATATCTAACAATTATGTGCAATTGGTATTTAGTTAACTGTCCTCCAACATTGTTTAATTTGCCTGTATATTTGTGATTAAAACCAGGCATGAATGTAGGAGTATAATTATGTGAGCAATTCTGTATGTGGGTCTTTGGCCTTCTCATTACAGAAGTGTAGTCCAAAAAAACCCTTTTATTAGACCAGCAGTCATTGTATACCATGTATTCAAGGAATATTCCCAAATCTTGAAATGTCATGTTATGGTATTTTATATTGAGTAAGCATCTTGCAAAAATATATTTAAAAAACCCTAGAAAATTTACCTGGCATTGTTCTGGTCTTTCCTGGCATGGGAGGTACAGGAGTCAGGGCAGGGTCTTGGGGATGTGAGGAGTTCAGGGAAGGGGGCTGAGGGAGTGGGAGGTGCAGGAGTCAGGGTTGGGGGTGAGAAGGGCTCAGGGCAGTAGATGGGGAGTGCAGGAGTAAGGGAAGGGGTAGGGGCTGAGGGCAGCAAGTGCAGATGCAGGAATCAGGGCACAGAGTTGGGAGGTGTGGGTGTGAAGGTGTGGCTCAGAAGAGGGAATGGGGAACTCAGGGGAAGGGGTAGTAGTGGACTCCATGGGATAGTAAGGCAGTGGTAGGTGGGGTAGTAGTAGCTAGTCCATTGGGGCTCACCCAGGGCAACGGGGTATGCTCTGCCTGGCCTTTGGCTGTTCTGGGGGCAGCCCAAGATTGTGGGGTCCATGCTACACAGACGGTGGCTGCTGCCCATGGTCAGACCAGGGTGACAGAATCCATGCTGCCCAGCCAATGGCTGCTCCAGAGCTCTTATGGTGGCAGGGCTATTATTATGTGCTTGCTTGCTGCACCGCTGTGGTTATTCTGAAGTATAACTATACCTCCTATAACAGCCCTCCCTTTCTATTTGATGAGAAGCATCCTATTCCAGACACATCTTATTTCTGTGGCATAATCAAACCCTTACATTGCTTTAAATTATAAGAGTAAGCTGTACAGTCATTAGTTTGTGGTAGCAGCATATTGTAGTATTCCCAAGAGGGAAAGAAGGTGGAATGTTTGGGTTTTGGAATAAATCACCTCAGCATTCAAATGGCAGTCCTTGGATAGTTCAGGTTTAATCTCTCTAGTCCGGCACCTTTGGGACCTGACCAATTTCAAACCAGAGAATTTGCTGAACCATCAGATGTTAATATTGTCTAGAAGCATTTCTAACATATCCATTGTTTATTGGGCTATTAGAAGAAATGTAGGAGTAAATTAGAGCTAAATAGAAGCACAGAACACTCAGAGCGAGGACTGGTGGCTTTAAAGAAACTTTATGGAACCACAAAAAACTTTCCCGGACCCATGATAAGTGGACATCTAACTAACTAAAATCATGCTGGACCACGGATGTTGCTGAACCAGAGAGTGCTGGACTAGAGAGGTTCAACCAGTAGTTATGTTGGAGAATGCCTTGTTTTGTCTCTGCAGAAATTAGGTTATTCAGGCACATATTATTATGTGAACTGGTTTTTGTTCTGAGGAAAGAACAGAATACACTGGATGGATGAATGAAGTAAGAAAAGCCCTGGGAAAACTTTGGTAAGTTACATAGGCCAGAAAGAATTGAAAACTATTTGAGAAATATCATTCATCCCTGGATTAATGCAAGCTGCTGTAATGGCTGCTGCTACTGAAAAAATAATATTGAAAGAATGCAGTGTCCAATAAAAAGTATACTTTATGGGATACTACAGTCAATGCACAAGGGAGAATAAACAATGTTAAATTCTTTATGGACTAATAATTTAGACATACTAAATTAGAGTATGATTTTACTCACATGGAAAATCAATAGCAAAACTCCCATTGACCTCAGTATAAGTTGACTCAAACTTTTATTGAATGTCTGAATAACATCCATATTCTAGGGAAAGAAATTGTTTTATTCTTCTCACTGTTTTCCTCAATAAAGACAGGGTAAAATATTAGTCCACATTCCTTTATTAATGTCTGCTCAATTAGCTGCTTTTTAAATGTAGCTCTTAAATATCCACAAGATATCTCTCAAAGATATTGTAATAATGGTTTACTCTATAAGTAACAACAAATTATTCCATGTTCACTGGAAACAGCTTGTGTTTTGAGTGGGCAATGACGCTCAAGCTTTCATGACCACAGCACATGCTGTACATTGTGGAGCCTACCCAGTGACCTCACATTTCTTGGAGTCCTACTTCAGTAAATAATCTGTTGGCAGAAAGCAATGTAGGAAATAAGGAGATGAGTGAATTTGATTAAAACATGAAGGGAATATCAGCAGTGGACAAATGCACTGAGTGCATCGCTAGCTGACATATAATTGCCTTTATCAGAATTGAGTTACTGTAATATGTTTGTCAGTGCAACCCAGTGATATTTCTGGATTTATCTTCAGGTGCAGAGAAGGGCTATTAAGATGATCAGGAGACTAGAAGACCTTACAATGGGTTTGTTTAACAAAGGCTGAGAGGGGATACATCTGTGCTCTGTAAATACATCAGAGGATAATAACCAGGAGGGAGAGGAACAATTTAAGCTAAGGGACAAAGTTGGTATAAGAACCAATGGGTACAAACTAGCCATGAGTAAACTTTGCTGGAAATCAGAAGAAGATTCGAACTTGTCAGGGAAATGTGGTCCTGGAACAGCCTCCCAATAGGAGTAGTGGGGGCAAAGAGTCTGCACATGTTAAATGGGATCAATTTCAGTATTGGCTTGCCTCGCTAGTTATAGCTTTGATCAAGTATCAGAATAATCAATTACTAGATAAACACATATTTCTTCCCTTAGTGACACTAAACAGCAATGAAAATCTCATGAAAGAGCCTGATATTTTGACCTCCTGATTTTCTGATCAGACGTTTGGAGATTTCAGTTCAGGTCCTGTAAAGTAACTTTTTGGAAATAATGTAAATGAAGCTCAAATTCTGTTTTGTTTCACGGATGTGAAAGGCATTTGTTTTTTTTTTAAACAATCATTCAGGGAAAACTTATCAGAGAGAATATTTTTATAGCATCTAGCTTAAGTGATTTTACCCTTGTAGAAACTGGCATTTGTTCTCAAAGCAGCTCTCAACTGAATTTTCATTTGTAACCATTCAAATGTTAGGATTTATCAAATCACACACATTTGGCCACACTGCAGGAATATTTTTTTAAACGTACTTAGTAGTTAAAGAATTTTTATGCACTCTAGAGAGATTTGTTCCTTCAGTAGAAGGGTTTTATCTGCCTATCATTAACAATGTGCACAGTTGCGGTGGGGAGGTATTGTATTCTAGTCTGTATTAATATGCTAAATTAGAAGCTGTAGCCAACAGGTCTTCTGTTTCATTTTTTTTTGTTCATTTGTTGTTATCTAGGAGATGGAAGCCTTTTTCTTTCCATATGAATTTGTAAAGGGCTCACTCTTTTCTCTTGAGTGCCCCCTTCTGGTGGAGGACACGTGTCCACAAGCTCCTTCTCCGGTGACTTGCTCTGGGTATGGAGGGTATCCAAGATGCCCTTTCTTCTGGGTCACCTACAACCAGGCTTCTTTACTGCTCCTTGAGTAGCTACTGGCTGAGAGGCATGGGCCCGCCCACTCCTCTGGGTTCCAGCCCAGCCATCCTGTAAATAGCAATTGCCCACTAAATATCAGTCATTACTGTTCAACTGCTAGTCACTGCCTGGGCCACTTACCCAACAATCTGTTCCATACTTGCCCTCTCTCAGGGCTTTATCTCTGAATCCTCATAGCACCTTGTCCAGGGTTCTGCAATTTTCCATACCCGCCATTCCCAGTCTTCAACCCTTGGACATGGGCTTCAGCCGGGTTTGCAATCTACCCTACACACTGAGCTGTTCAAGGTACTGCTGCATAGTCAGTCAGTCAGTCAATCTGTCTGTCTGTCTGTCTGTCTGTCCATCCCTAAGTCTGCCTGATTTGAGCTCCAAAGAGGAACTGCCATGACCCTGGCCCAGCAGCTTCTTTATACTGGCTTTCTGGGCCCTGATTGGCTGCAGTGGAAGCAGCCACTCTAGCATGCCTGGAGGACTTCTCCTCTGCTTCCCTGGGGTGGGGTGTGGCAAAGCCACAAGCCTCCAGCATGGACAGGACTTTGGGCATAATCCAACCCGTCACAGGATTTCACTAGTTATCCATGCTTTAGCATCTTCAGACTGAGTGACTACCATGTACAGTAAACAGATTTGAACTTAAAAACCACTCGGTAGACTCACATAGCATAGAATGAGGCTTTCCTCTTACTTAGTATTTCTAATAAGGCATATTGACAGCTGTCATTATTAGTCTGTGCTTGGGACCAGTTCTTGTCCAGATACAGTTTAAAAACCATTTAAATCCTTATTGGTCTGGATCCTTAGAAACCACCTCTCCTTGATTTCTTCTGTGCCAGTTGAGCTCAGCAAGACCTTGAGCTTCTTACTACCCCGACATTCAACACTGAAGGGTTCTAAGCTCTGGAAGTCATTAATCTCCGTTTTGTCCAACGGAGCCTGTATTTGCTGTCCTTCAGGGCTGATGTGGTCCTCAGTGTGAGGAAAGAGCAGAGAAGAATGGTCATGTTAAAATCAGAAGCTAGTTCTGGGGCTTTACATGACAATATTTGGTAATCTGAATAGCATATATTCTCTGGCTGTGCATTAAATACGGGATCATGTCCATCCCTACTGTGCCCATTTACTTGAAGCTTATTTATTTGTTACTAGAAATTGATATTCATATTTACATATTGTGTCCATGAATATCAAATAGCTGGATTTGTTCACCTTGTAAATGGGTTTGGTCCACTTGTGTTCCACAGACACAAAGTGGACCCTCCACTCACATGCCTCAGAGCAACCATGCTACACTCTGCTTAAGCACCAGATTTTCTGTGGAGAATCTTGGGAGCAGGTTCCTTGGGCCATGCTCAGTAGATTTTCAGGTGAAATCCATCCTTTCAAAGCTACATTGGCACATGACATGATTTGGAATCCTTGGAGCATGTCATTTAGACCCTATTATCTCTGTGTCAGTTGTTGGGTTGTGCTAACTTTTGGCCCTATATACTTGTGGATGAAAAGGTCATGATTTGGCCAATTGTGTGCTAACTTCACCATGAATAGCTTGCTGCTGCTATAAGTAAACATCCTAACATATGTTTTTCTTAATCTTAAAAATATGTATAGACTTTGAGATGACTTCTAGTCCTTCCAGTTTTAGCTAAAATTTAAAGTAAGATAGCTAGAACTTGAATAATAGCTAGGCAGGTGTCCTGCTCTCCTCAGTATCGCCTCTCGTTATACCTCTGTTTAGAAGCTGCAGCGTTCTTTCTGGCACCACAAAAGGAGAAATAGCGATAATACTTGGCATTGCACTGCCACAATACCTGCAGGTGGTTGCTTCAAATAAGTAATTACTATAATTCAGCTAAGGTATATGGTACTTATTATTGCCCAAAACAGCTCCAGAGAGCACTTCATAATTCCAGAAAGAGACAGGAATATCCTTGTAAATTGACAATATTTTTTCTTCAAAAAAAGAAAGCGCTTGCTTGTCAAATGAAAATCCTAGAATGCTAGCTAATTGTCACAAGACACAGAGTGGAGCATGCCAACTAATTGCTCTGGAAAGACTTGCTGAACTTCAAGAACACTGGAAAAAATTAATGTCATTCTGTGCTTGATTGTAATCATCCAGATTTAGCAGAAAAAATATCAATTTAGCTAATCAAGTTAAAATTAAAATATGCAAATTTGAGAGAATAAAACAGTTTCATCTTTGTGAATTATGCAAATGGACCAAAAAAAAAATCAGATGGGGGGATTCTGACAACATGTCTTTCAATGTTCCCTGTGACAGATAAAAGAAGTTACAGAGCATCCTTCAGGGAGACACAAAGGTGTAGTATTAATAACAACATAATTTCATTAAATGAAATAAAGGCTAATATTTATACAATCATACAGAAGGCTTACACTTTATCATCTGAAAAGAAAAGTAGATGTAAAATGTCATAAAATTCTGAGATTCAGCGTGATTTCAGCATGGTCTTTTGCTTTTGCATATGCAATTATATACATTCATGTACAGTTGCTGAGCTAACACTTTTTCACAAACAGCTGCAAGCATCTAAATTTGGCGTGGAAAGGATAAAAAATTATAATGCAAAATACATGTTGATAAATGGGTTGTGCTTATGAACATTTTATCACCTGTAGACACAGGTGTTGTGATCTTTCAGATGCACATACAGAAGAAGTAGGTGAAAGATTTTGGACGTTGTTCTACCATGTCTGAGAAGCACAGAATTGTAGAACTGGAAGGGACCTTAAGAGTCATCTAGTCCAGTCCTCAGTACTCAAGGCAGGACTAAGGCAGGACTAAGTGTTATCTTTACTATCTGTGACAGAGCTTTGTCTAACTGGCAACCTTTGTAGGCAATTTATCTCACTGCTTAACTATCCTGACAGGAAGGTTTTCCTTATACAAAACACGAAACACCCTTGCTGGAATTTAACTCCATTGCTTCTTGTTGTATCTTCAGAGATTAAGAACAATTTACCTCCCTCTCCTTGTAACAAGCTTTTATGTACTTAAAAACTGCTTACCATATCCCCCCTCAATCTTCTGTTCTCCAGACTAACCAAACCCAGGTTTTTTCCAATGTTAATTTATAGATCATATTTCTAGACCTTGAATTATTTTTGTTGATCCTCTCTGGATTTCTCTAACTTTTCCACACTTTGCCTGAAATGTGGGATCCAAAACTCCAGTTGAGGCCTAATGAGTGCAAAACAGAGCAAAATAATTACTACTTTCCGGAGATAATTGCTAACAGCTTCAATATACCTTCAGTCACATTCTTGAGTATTCTAGGATGTATTTAATCAAGCCCTCATTACGTGAAGTCATCTAACAAGGCTAAGTAATTTTTTACTTGTACTTTCTCTATTTTAGCCTCTGATCCTGCCTCATTTTCACTGGCATTCACTATGTCAGATGTATGATTGCTACTAAACTTTTGGTGAAAACAGAAAGAAAAAAAGAAATTTAGCAATTCTGCCTCTTGCAGATTTTTTGTTGTTTTTCCCTTCTGTTGAGTAACTGGCCTGTACTGCCTTTCCTCTTCCTCTTGCATGTATTTGTAGAATGTTTTCTTATTATCCTTTATGTCACTAGATAGTTTAGTCTCATTTTGCTCCCTGGCCTTTCTAATTTTGTCCCCACATTCTTGTGTTTGTTTGTTTGTTTGTTTGTTTGTTTGTTTGTTTGTTTGTTTTCATCCTTTGCAATTGGTCCTAATTTTCACTTTTTGTAAGACTCTTTTTGGAATCTCAGATCATTTAAGATCTCCTGGTTAAGACACAATGATCTCTTACCATACATTCTACCTCTCCTATGTGGTGGGATAGTTAGCTCTTATGTGCTTAATAATGTGTCTTTGAAAAACTGCCAACTCTTTGGAACTGGTTTTTTTTTCTCTTAAAAGCTTACTTCACGTGGGCTCTTACCTACGAGCTCCCTGAGCATGTTAAAGTCTGCCTTCTTGAAATCTATTATTTATTGTGTTTTCATTCCTACCTTTCTTAGAATCATTAACTCTATCTTTTCATTATCACTTTCACCTAAACTGCCTTCCACTTTCAAATCTCAACCATTTCATTTCCATTTGTCAAAATCAAATCTAGAATAGTTTTTCCCCTAGTAGTTTTCTCCGTCTTCTGAAATAAGAACTTGTTGGATAATCTGTGCCCTGCTGTATTAGGAGTTGAAGTCCCCCATCATTACTAAATCCTGTGCCTTGGATGATTGTGTTAGTGTTTTTTGTAATTCTCATCCATCTCTTCTTCCTAAGCATGTTGTCTGTAGTAGACCCCTATTATGACATCACCCATTTTCCCTTTTTTTCCTTACCTAGAGACTTTCAATATGTGTATGTCCTATTTCCATCTCAATCTCAATCTCAATCCCAAGTGCATATATATTTTATATATAGGGCAACACCTCCCTTTTTCCCTGCCAATCCTTCCTCAGCAAGCTGTACAGTTTTATACCAATATTCTAGTCATGTGTATTATCTCACCAAGTCTCTGTGATGCCAACTATGTGATAGTTGTGTTTATTAAGTAGCATTTTAAATTTTTCCTGCTTATTCCCCATACTTCTCATTTTAGTATACAGACTTCTAAGATACTGATTTGATTTTTCCTCATGTTATTATTTTTTTCTCCCTTATCCCTGCTATAATGTTTCAAGTCTTTTCCCAGCTCTCCATTTTTTTACTTATCTTTTATCACATGGCCCCATTTCATTAACATGGGCTTTTATCACATGGCCCCATTAAACCTAGTTTAAAGCCCTCCTTCCTAGTTTAGCCAGTCAGTATCTAAATATGTTTTTCACCTTCCTTGATAGGTGGACCCTAGCTCAGCTAAGCAATCCTTTTTCCTGGATCAGTATTCCATGGCCAAGGAAGATGAAACCCTTCTGACGATATGATCTCAGAGCCAAACATTCACCTCCAGTATGAACCTGTCTTTTCCTGGAGGATTCTCAGTTATTAGTTTTGTCCCCTCACTGCCTACAGCTCCTTTCCTCTGGTCTCTTTGAGGTCCCTTCAGCCCCGAGGTTGGAGATAACTCTGACTCAGCATGTGGGTAGATGATGAACTCATATATCCTTCAGTTCTGAAATTCCTGAGGGGTGAGAGCATATGCTATTGGTAGGTTTCTGAATCAGACTAACGGGAAATGCAGAATAGCCTTGGCAGATTGGATTCTAACCTTAATCTGTTTTTTATAGTCAGCTCAGTACATTATGGATGTGTCTGTACTGCAGGACTTAACTCGAAATAAGCTACGCAAATTGAACTACGTCAATTATGTATCTTATTTTAAAATAGTTTACACAACACTTATTTTGAAATAGAGCACTCTTCCTCCGACTTCCTTTATTCCTCATACAATGAGGGTTAGAGGAGTCGGAGTAAGAAGTCCTCCAGCTTGACAGTATTTTGACACTGTTTTGAAATAACTGCCTGCTGCGTAGTCATGGACTAAGTTATTTCGGAATAGTGCTTGTTATTTCAAAATAGTGTTGCAGTGTAGACATGCCTATGAGACATGTCTCTGTGTATGCATTTGGCAAACAGTAGTGATATAGATTAAAATAAACTGTTGCCCAAAGTTTGTGTTTCTTTTCCTATAGAAATGTTGTGAATTAATGGATATGGAAGAATTTGGTGTTTACTGCTTAGAGCTTTGGAGCAGGATTACTGAAAACTATTGGATAAATCTGGATATTCCTTTAGGAATGTGAATGAGTGTGGGGACATTAAAAACAGATGGATTTTTAGTATACCTACCTCCCAAAAGATAGACAACTTCATTTTTGCAGATACGCACAACTTGATTGAATTGTTGATTGGCAAAGAGAGATTTTTCTGAATCATATTCTGCTGAAAGTGCAGGTGTTGCCATTCTCTTCATGGAGAGGGTGAACCATGAGTCAGTGGTTGTTCAGAAAGTTGTTTTAGGCTGTTTATTGATGGTTCAGTTACTTTTGAACAACATCATTTTTGAAATTAATGCCTATGCTCCTACTGGATGGAGAGAGATGGTGGGGTAGGTTTGTTTTTCTTTTGTTTTGCAGCATTTGGGTGCTCTCTTGACAAATTGCTTTACAAGTAGAATTTTAATTTTTGAGGGGACAATTTTAGTTGTATTCTTAGAGATCATTTGAAATAATTTGAAAACCCATCCATTATCTATTCAGGAACTTGACACTATCTTACAGGCTCCTGATCTGACTGATGTGTGGCAACATTTTAAGCCAGTGTGTAGCAGTTCATGTGACTGAGTGATATTGCTGGATTTTTGTCTATGGTCTGTTTGGACATATTTGTCTCATTTACTCTCTAGTTGCATTGTCTTTACTGGGATTTCACATCATGATTTGTTCTTACTTGTGTTGTCTCTTCCTTCTATTCAAGAGCATTATCCACACTGGCAATGTAACATTGACCTTTTATAAGATGTTCACTTTTGAGACTCCTTCAACTGTATTTGGAAAGACTGGGTTGCCTCAAAGGATATTTTCCTTTTCCATGAGGCACTGTTGGGGGGTTGGTGAAATTTATATTAAAAATTTCAGTCAGCAGTACACTCTGCAGTCAGCACTGGCCTTTGAGTGGAATATGGAGGAGTTAGAGTTGCGGTTTGAGGAACTGAAAAAGCCTTTTAAAGAGATAATGATGATGGTTGGCATGAGAATTTGAAATTTATAAAAAAAAAAGATTTTGCAGAACACGTGGCAAACATACAGAAAATTATGACTGGTTCAGTCATTCACCCTGATCAGACCTCAATATTTTCAACAGATCAATTTTTATAAAATTTCCTCTAAGCATTTGATTTGCACATTGGGTCAACTTCACTTGATCAAGAGAAGGCTTTTGATCATGTTAGTTGTTTTTTACCCATTGTATTTTTCATTTTAGGTCCAGGTTTGTTTCATATAATGATATGTCTATTTAAGATAAATGTTGCTTTGAGTGACTCATCTGCAGGCTGTAATGGAATAAAACTGTTGTTCCCTGACTGGTTTATTGTATGCACTTTCTATCAAGCCTCTCTATGCATGTTGCAAAAATCCCCTTCTGACCTTTTTTCAGCCTGTTCCAACTTGCACCTGGGGAGTCTTTGTATGTGATGACTGTGTTTATTCCTCATGACAATGAGGTCCTGGGTTTGACTGAATGTCAGAACTCTTTTTAACTGGGTTCTTCAGCTTACATAAATTGGAGAAAGTGTGTACCATTCTCCTGCTGCAGGCTTGGGTGATCTATGCCTTGACTTTGCTGAGAAGTGAAGCATGGAAACTATTATAGAGGCAAACTGACTTAAATGCATTAGGAATTATGCTGGGACCAGACAGTACTTTGGGTTGGAATTGGGAGGGAGTTATGGAAAAGTTTGAGGGGAGGTTGCAAAGGTGGAAGTGGAATTCGCCTCAGTTCTCCTTCTGAGGGCAGGTGTTGAAGGCAATTCAATCATTTATGATTATGTTGTGGCATAAGTGTGTTCTTTTGGATTCTCCTCTTTTTTTAGAAAAAAAGTTCAAAAGGCTGAAACAGAGTATTTTGAATTTGTTTATTGTAGAAAGGGATCTCATTCATCTTTTGAGCAGAGTTGTTAATTTTTCATTACTGTCTGCAGTTGTGGATAACTCTCTTTCTTGGAACTAGCCTTTTGTTGTCTTTGGCATGTAGGGGACTAGATTTTGATCAGAATCTTTACATTGTTGTTGTTGCTGGAATCTGTGTGCCTCGGTTTTGAGGTATTACTGGGTTTTATCAAATCTTCTTAATGTGGAGATATTTTTAAAGCTGAGACCACAGAGTAGCCTGCTAGAGTTCCCAGCAAGATCCTTGGTGATCCTTTTGTTTGTAACCTTGCCCTGAGGATTGTCAGTCTTGTTTCTAGGAGTCTTGTATTTTCCCTTATTGCAGGAGTTCTAAAAAAACCTGATTTATTTGACTGCTTTTATTAGCCATTGAGATCAATGTAAAGCTATCTCAGGTCTCAAGCTTGGTTCATTTCAGAGAGGGAATGAGCCCTTCCAAGGGGCTGTATTTCCAGTTTGGGCAGTTGCCTCTTTGAGCAATCTGTCCCAGTTTATGTTAATATTTCTGTGTCCTGGCCTTTTGCTCCTGCTGTGGAGTGGGAGTCTGAGAAGGCTAGCAGCTTTCTTGCATTGAGAAGATCTTCTGAATTTACCTTTTAATAGCTTAGCCCCCAGATTACTGTATGTGCTTGTGGCAAAGATTTTATCATTTCCATTGCTTGTTGATTATCCCAATACAATATGGAGAAGATAGCTTCTGGTTGTGGATATCAGCCAGCCAGCCAGCCGAGACAAGTGTATCAGTGATTTGGATCAATTTATTCAGTGATAGCCTCTTGAAATGCACTGTGTACTGTTTGGAATAGGGAATTGTTTTTTGAATATGTAATTTATTTTTCTTGCCTTTACTGTGTTTCTGCACTGATTTTATTAAAAGTGATTTAAAACCCCTCTTGCTTGCAATCCCATCACTGTTTTAGGTGGAGAAATATTTGAGCCGTCCTTAGGCCAAAGTGCAAATATACTGCACATACACGTGACACACAAAAAATAGGTGTGTGCACCAAGAAGAGGTGTGAGGATAAAAATAATATTTTAAATATCATTCAGAAAGAAGAAGGGTAGAGAGAGGACCAGATCCTCAGTGATGTTGTTTTGATAACACAATAGGAGAATATGTAGTTGATGCCGATTGTCTTCTGCTCAAACATTCCGTAATATGACAGTGACTCAGGAGGAAGATGGGAAAGCCAAAGCTATAATGATTAACTTTTATTAGGGGTAGCCATAGCAACAGAATGGATTCCTTGTTTCTCTTTCCCTGTCAAACCTTTGAGTGATTACACAACTTTTTCCTGCTGAAAAGGGAAGATGTGAGGTGACAGGCAAATGGCAAGGTGAAGACAGAAACATGTTCCCAGTTCTCTGAAAGAAAAACTTTAAAGGAACAAAAATATTGAGGCCATGATGCATAATAAAGTAAGGTAATATACTGATGGCTGCCCCTTTAGCTTTTTCTCTGGCACATTTTGGATGATACCCCCAGAGCCAAACAGGGGTTTTTTTACGTTTTAAAAAATATTAATAAACCTAATGAATGGTAAATTTCATTTGAAACAATCTTGACACTGAGATTAATAGCAATAAGTGAATAGAAATAAGCAATGTCAGGTGCTTATCACCCTGAGGGTATGTCTACACAGCAGCATTATTTCAAAATAACTCACATTATTTTGAAATAACTGTGCGCATCTACACAGCAAGCCCATTATTTTGAAATAATTTTGAAATAGTAGACTTCTTACTCCGACTTTTGTACTTCACTAGAAGTAAGGGAAGTCGAAGGAAAAGCATTCTTCCTTCAACTTCCTGCAATGAAGACAGCACAAAAAGCCAAGTTAAGGTATTTTGACTTCAGCTATGCAGTTAACGTCGTTGAAGTTGCGTATCTTAATTTGACTTTAGCCCAGGGTGTAGACATACCCTTAGAGGGTCCATCGTTAATTTATTTAATTTAGAAAAAAATAATCAGAAGCCTGTCCAAGGTTCTAGGCACACTACCTCATCATTAATGACACAGTAAAATTCCTGCTGTCTTTATGTAATTATTTCATAAAAACTCAGCCTGCAAATACATAAACTCCTTTCCACTGTTTCATCAATATGGAAAGCAACTCTTCAGCCCTATTGAAAATGTTATGGCTGTTGATGATGTAAGTAATTTGATGTCCTGCATAGACATCTGTGTTTAAAACTTAGGCAATAATTGTCATTATTTGCTGCCCTTATGTCCTCTATTGCCAAGGGCTTTATTCATTCTGTATTGTCTTCTGGTTAAAAAAAAAGCAACATTAAATCACTGATACTGCTCAGTTCACTTCCAACTGCCACATAAACAAAATACCTCTTCTTTGTGTTGATTTACTTTATATGTGCATCTGATGCTAATGTTTAGTCTTACTGCTAGCAGTAAGAATGAATAACTGCCAGGTGGTTAAGCTCACACCTCTAAGTGGATGGAAGCTATTTCCCTATACATAACCTTAACTATTTGATTACTACTTCTAATGGAATCTAATTAATGCTGTGAATTTCCATAGGAACATAGGAACTGCCACATTGAATCAGATGATATGTCCATCAGTCCAGTATTCTATCCACAACAGTGACCACTACCAGTGGATCAAATTTCAAACTCGTGAGCCTAAAGAAGGAGGCAAAAAGTAGCAGCATTGGTGTTCAAAGTGAAAGATTTATAGCCAAAATAATTTCCATCGTAATATTTAGATGCCTAGAACATCCCAGTAGTTAGCTACCTAATATTAGCTGTGATGTTCTAGGCATCTAAATATTACAACAGATATTCTTTTAGCTATAATTCTTTCACATCGAACACCAATGCTACTGCCTCATCTCCAGAAGCACAAAGTGGTCTAATGGGATTCATGCACACAGATTCATGGGAGCCTGAGGACCAAATTTGTAAAGGTATTTAAGCATGTAAGGATGCAGATAGTTGCCATGGATTTCATGAGTTAGGCACTAGACTCCTTTTTGAAAATCTCATGTATTTATCTGCCATGTAGGTGCATAAATGCCTTTAAAATTGTACCTTTTTAAAAAATATTCTTTATAGCGCTAAAGTTGTTGGTTCCGAATCTTGTTTTTTCATGTTCTGGTGATATGTTTGATAAAATACTTTCTGTGCATGCATTAAAAAAATCCATGCTAATTTATATAAATTCTACCATGACTTAGACCTTTTCATACTTGATCTCACATGTCTGGTGCGTCTGTGTCAATATAGAACAAAAATCCCAGAAGAGCAACATACTGAAACTTGAAAAATCTTTATTAGGGTTACACACTACATCTGAAAAGGTGATCATAGAAAACAGACAAGGTAATAAATTACTGGCTGCAGAAAATTGGAAGATAAAGAAAAAAAATCTATGAATGGAAGAGAAAGGGAGTTAGATTAAGAAGCTGGCAGACTCAGCAGAGTAAGAAGCCAAGAAAGAGAGATGCCAAATCTAAATACCAATTCTGCAAGGAGCTAAATCACTTATTCAGCAAACATGCATTGACTGAGCACAGTAATTGGTCTGGGCACAATGCTGTTGTCTGCCAAGCAAAGAGTTTTTGCACAGCCAGATTGAAATTATTCAAAGGTCAAAAATAGTTGGGAAATCAACTATTTTTTGTTCATACAGATACTATAATGATCCAGATGTTTCCCCATGAACAGATCATGGAATGGTTCTAGTAGGCCATAAATCTAGCTTTCCCAGAACCGTCGATCATGTAGCTTACTTACTACTGTGTGATACTTTCCATGGACTGTGTGTGTATATTTTTAAAATAATTACCAATCTCTATCTGTATGACATCTTAAAAAGCTATTTTAGGAGATTAATAACATAGTTAAAATTATGGATTTTCTAACAAAGGGCTTGATCCTGAATTCACTGAAGTCAGTTGAAAGTCTGCCAGTAATTAGGTTTGCCCAAGTCATCCTTTCCATTTGAGTCCTTTGCCCTGGATTGAACTTCAGTGAATGAAGTTTGATTTCAAGGCAACTATCAAATGGACAGTGCAATTATCACCAGATCACTCAATATACCAAATAGAACTGAATGAAATATTAGCTGTGATGTTTAAGTTAAAATCTGTCTTCATGTGAGTTGGTGAAATATTTGGGAAACTGAACAAATTTTAAGATTTTTTTTTAATGCATAGCAAAATTTTGTGTGAAAGCTTTCACGGCACTTCCAGGATGACTATCAAGATTTTTCCGCAAAATGGCTGCATTGCTTTTCAGATACTGAACTAGGTTGGTTTTTAATAGCCATATAATGTATGTGTCATTAGCTGTAGTTCCTCTCTGGTTTGGAGCAATTCAGCACTGAAATTAAAGACATATTTTGATCCAATGCATGAAAATAATGAAGCTTTACATAGTTATAAAATCCGCACCACAGAATTCCAGTGCATTCCAATGCAATTGGTCTGTAAGTCAATATGAACAAATATTTAGTCTGGGACTTTCTGCACTTATAATCTGAGAGTTTTTTCTTCCTTAACAGATATGAAACCAAGGCCCTATGAGATACTGACCGTTCTTCCACAGAAACAAACCGTGCATAGTACTACAATAACTTACCTGTTTTTCTCGGTTGTTCTCATTCCCGTGGTATAGAGTTGTTGCCATTACAAGTCCATATTTTCCAGCGGTTACCATACAGTGGTATCTGAAATGTGATAGCATCTATAACATCAATGCTAACAGTAAATGTTTCATGGTGTTCTGACCATACTCTGAATTGCATAGTTCCATTCCATCCACGTAAAATTCTTTTTTTTTTTTGCTTATTCAATTTCATAATCACCACTCTCTTTAAGTTTTGCAGAGTCCTGTTAAAATGTTGCCAGCTTTCATTTGAGAGGGGCCTGCAATTCAATGGCAAGTAAACTAATTCCACTACTGCATATATTTTTTCAAGTTCATTTGGACCCTTTCAAAAGAAATATTGTAAACATCTAAGTTATTATTATTATTAATAGTAGTAGAAATAGTAATAATTGACAGAGAAATTATTTAGGTCCAACAGTAAAACAGAGGATGCTGAAGTTGGATACTAATGTCAGATTTAACATCTTGAAAGGCAGTCAGAGAGAGTTCATAATATTATTTATGGAAAAGGCTGACATTACCTCCCTTGTCGAGATACAGAAAAAAGTTTCAATTATAACACTTCATAGAGAATAATATTGTACCTATACTAAGAGACCTTTGTAGTTGTACTGTTAGGTTTCCATACACAACCTTAACATGGCACCTTGTGTATGTCTGTGTATGCGTAAAATGATATATAATCTTTTCTACAACCACAGATGCATATTTGTAGCGTCTTGTAGTATTTGTTTCATTCTTGTATATCAACACTAATTTCATTGTCCTTACATAGACATTTTCTTTGATAAATTGTCTTCTCTCAAATGTTGACAAATTTATATATTTTGACAATATCTTGTGTATATTTTGATGAATCTGTGGGTGCCCAAGAAATGATATACCTACCAAAAAAAAAAGAAAGAAACAAAACAGTACCACAATCTGTCTTAGGTACAGTGCTTTAAAATGAAACGATTATTTATTAAGATAATCAGCCATTCCATCAAAATATGCAATGTTTTTTTTCCTGTCTTAAATAGTTGTTGATAGGTATAGCAGTGTCATGATTTTTCCTCTTTTTTCTCTATTAAAGTGCTCTTTTTCCTCATCTTCACACTCTATGAACATTTTTTCTCCTGCCTTCCGTGCTTCTGAAAAGCAGGCCTTTTAATCATATTCACCTCCCTGTGATTTCATGCAGTACCCCTTGTAGACACCACTACCTTGCTTATTAATGGTACCTTTACCACAAATACTGAGGTAGATGCTGAGGCTGATGACGTAGCAGCATGGGAAGTCAACTATACAATACTTACAACTACCCATTCTAAATTTGACTTCAAGCCAGACATTCATCTGACAGAGATTTGTCCTTAAAAGGGCTCCCTTATCCATTAGAAAATTCCGTCTAGCCTGAATGAGAATTGAGTAAGATTGTCAGGATTTAGCCCTTTTTATGACCACTCCATTTCTGGTTTAAGCATACACTGTCAACTATCAATGCTAAACATATTAGCAGTTATCTTAATTTGCTTATGGTATCATTTGAGATGATTGAAATATTGTTCTTCTGTCTCTTCTATAACCCTTTCCCCCTTCATAACAGCTAATATAATGGCTATTTTATATTAATAAGCTTCTGTCTTTGATAAACTGCTATTGCCTCTGGCAGGCTTTGGGGCTCTGCTCTCCAGAATCCCAGCCTCAAGTGGGTTACAGTATTGCTGCTCTCAAAGTATTTTAAAAGGCAAAGTTCCAGTGAAGACAAAGTCTTCTTGTGTCTCTTGGGCTTGACACAGTGTCCCTTCCACTTCACCTCACCTTCACATACTAAGCAGTCTTTCTCAGCTGTATCTGGGGACAAATATTGTAGTCAAGAGCTACTCTTCTGTAGTTTCTCAGAAGAGACTCAAAGAACAATAGAAAAATGAATGGATGAACTAACAACCAAGAGCTGAAAAGTAAAACACTTAGAATGAAATAGGAAGGAATTGGCATCTTGGACAGCAGTCTCAATAGACAGGCAAAGAATGGCTATACAAGGAGACCTCTAACCTCTGAGAAGTGGTCTTTCCAGTGGTCTCTCTCAGATACGTGTCTGGTTTGAAGTCATGTTTAAAATGGGCAGTTGTAGGTATTGTGCAGTTGTCTGTATCTCCTGCAGTTGATAAAGATTAGGGAGAAGTCCACCACATGCACACAGAAGTCATCAATGGAAAGAGAAATGAGCTTTGGATCTGTGGAAAGGAGGATACAGAGTGCTGGATAGAATCATCTTTAGTCTTCTCCTCCTGGGATGAAAGACGTGTGAGCCAGACATCTTCACAAACTCTTTGCCAAGGAATCTAGCAGTGTGTGTTTCCTTTCTTTTCTCTTCTATAGGGACCATGAGAAGGGGAAAAGCTTAGAAGAACCCTTTTTTTCTAATCTCAGGATGAAAAGTTTATTCTCCAAACATACTCTGTTATGGTGGAAGGAAAGCAAGTGCACTACGTAAAGAAGTGTACCAATATGTGCTTCTAATGTGGGCCCACTAATGATTGGTAGTAAACACTAAATCCTTGAAAGGATTGGTCCTACATTTTCTGAACTGAGCAATGATTTGGCTTGCCTCAATTTTGGATGCAAAATATGAGACACGCAAATCCCCATATCTGAGAAAGTGCAGAGCACTTATTTCGAATTTGGTAAACCTCATTCCATGAGGAGTAACGCCAAATTCGAAATAGCTATTTCAAAGTAAGTGCTGTGTAGACACTTATATCGAAATAGGGGGCCTCCAGCCTTCCCAGGGTACCCTGGTGGCCACTCCAGCCTCAACCAAGAACACTCCTCTCCCTCCCCCTCCCCGGAGCCCTAAAAGGGGTTGACTCTGGCCACAGTGCCTGTGCCAGCTCCAAGCCTGCCAGTCCAGAGCCAGCAGTCACTGCCCCAACCCAGTGGCCCCAAAACATGAGCCAGCAAGCCACTGGCAGCCATCCCTCCACTGCTCCCCAGGAGAAGTCTGCCAGCTCCCAGGAGCCTGCCAGGGCCCGGAGAAGGTGGGCGCCTTCCTGGTCCAAGGTGGAGCTCATGGACCTTATTCAGGTTTGGGGGGGATGCCCCCAATGTCCATGATCTCTGCACTAGATGGAGGAATGCGGCTGTCTATGGCAGGATGGCTGCCAGCCTGGCCACCAAAGGCCACATGTGAACCCAGGAGCAGGTTTGCATGCCAATCAAGTTGGTCCGGCGAGACCCCCAACCCTGAGCCCTGAGCTTCTCCTCCCCCTTCTTCCCCTTGCTTCTCCCTTCCAGCTCCCTCCTCCCAGGTTTCCCTCTCCCCTCTCCCACCCTCTCTTCTCCCCTCTCCCACCTCCTTTCCCCAGTCTCACCAGAGTTTCATTCCCCGCCCCCCAATTTTGTTAAATAAAGAGAGTTTGTGTTCATGAAAATACATGTATTTTATTTGACATCAGGAAGGGGGGTTAAGGAGGGGTAAGTGGAAGGATGTGAGGGAGGAAGGAGGCACAAGCCCCCAGTGGGGCAGACCAGGGGGGCTCTTAGTGCTCCTTAGGGTGGAAGCTCTCCTGCAGGACCTTCTGGATACTGACAGCCACCTGATGGACCTCCTGGATGGCAGCCTGCAGAAAGTGCAACCAGGCTTGCAGCAACACATCCACGAGAAGCACCAGAGTGCCCAGGGGCAGCTCTGGCTCCATGTTGCAGAGTGCTGTGGTGTCCCTCATCAAGGTAGGCAAGCAAGCAGGGAAACCTGAGAACTGGCTATCCAGGAAGGCGTCCCTTCTAGCACAGGCCTCAGATAGCCTCAGGCAGCAGCCACACAAAGTAAATCCTGACCTGATGCCCTGCCGGACCTGGTTCCGTCCGGCCTTAAATGCGATTCAGCGTCCACTCAGTGTGGACGTGCTATTTTGAAATAGCAAAACACTATTTTAAAATGCATTTTGTGTGCTGATGCGTTATTTTGAAATACACTATTTCAAAATAACTATTTCGAAATAAGATATTTCAAAATAACGCTGTTGTGTAGACATACCCTAAGAGTCTACTCAGCTCTCATAGCCATAGCAACCTATGGGAGTGAAACCTGGAAATATAAGAAATAGATGCTCAGGCGTTAGATATGTTTCATCATGAGTGCTTGTGGAGAATACTAGTATTAAGCTAAGAGGAAAGAAAAATGACTGATGAAGTCAGAAAATGGCTAAAATGAGGTCTCTATTGCAAATAATTTGAAAGAGGAGATATCAATGGCTAGGGCATGTGTTACAAATGGATTGTAACTGACTACCAATTATGTCTCTTAGTTGGAAGCCAGAATATCCACAAGAAAGGGTGGTAGATCTAGGATGACTTGGAAGCATATGATTATCAATGACATAGGAAAAATAATTTGAAATGGGAGGACTTAGGTCTCATGGCAGCTGACAAGCATGCATGGAGAATGTGGGCAGCCCAATGTGCTGAAAAGCACAAGATGGATGAAGGTCTAAGTTTTAAAGATTTTCTAGTGGTTTGAGATTCAACACGCTGTGTTCTTTCATCCCTAACCAAGGTGGTCAAATCATATTGCAGTGTTCCATGTAACATGCAGTTCCAATGTCTGGTCAGTAGTTTGGATAAAGATGTGCCTTTGCCCTATCAAATAAAGAAAATACCCTTTAGAATTTGGATTTTGTTTTAAGAATTCTACCACGGTGTTTCAATTATGAAAATCAAAGCATGTGGCTCATACATAAACTAACTCTATTTGGGCAATATTCCTGAAGTACGATTTTGAATCTAAGTGTCCTCTGTACTTTTTGTTTCTTGAGTTGCCTGCCAGGCTTCAATGATATAAAATTAATGATTTAGTGCTGGCTAGTTAACATTCCTCTGCAATATATGCATGTGAGAGAAAAAGAAAAGGGGGGGCAAGAAAGGTTTCCAGCTTGGGATACTAATGGCAAAAAGTATCCTTCTGTGTGATGTTTGAAAGACAGAACAGTAAAGATGAAATAATAATGTAAAGTAATCCATCGGTCAATCTGCCTTTGCTCAGTCTTTGCATATTAATTCCCATGCTTCCTCACTTTCAGACAAGACTTGTTTTCACCAGTTTCTATTGAAGTCAATGGAAAGATTCCAGTGACATCAGTGGGAGCAGTATTGAGCTGTTTGTTCCTATTACAGTATATGCCATATAGTGAGGAGAGAAAATTAGGCAAAACAGATACAAACTATACCTTGTATTGGTATGGTAGCACTGTTGTTTTCTACTACCTCTCATAGGTGTGTGAAAATATTAGACTATAAGGGAAATGTACCTTCTTTTTTAGTTTTGAGAAGTGGAGTCTATTTTAGCAGGCTTTGTGAAATGTATCTATATTGAGAATATAACCTTCACTAAGAGTTGGTCTCCTATTGAATCTCATAAAGTTAAAAAAAAGGCATGTTCTTACACTGTTTCCAAGCCACTCACCTGGTTATGTTGATTGCTGGTCTGTTATGTGTTTGTAATGGCAGTTCTGACTAGCAGCCATATCCACTCCTGGTCCCTTCAGTGTTAAGAACAATGTATAATGTATATTTGTGGGTCTGTTGTAAGAAAAGTTTAATATGGCACAGCTTTCACTAGCCTAACAGCAACTAGCCAAAATAAAAAATCTCCCTGGACAGGCTTGTGTTTCACGTGTCTTATTAATGACATTGAAAAATCTCTACAGTTTTTTGTATCCCGGTTATCCAAAGCACAAACAGCTACACTGAATCAGACAAGAAGTCCCACTAACCCAATATCCTTTCTTTGAATGATGCCAGTACTAAAAATTTTTGAGAAAGCTGAAAGAAGCCTAATGATTAATGTCCATAAGTTAACTTCTTCCTAACTACAGGTTGGACCTCCTTGATCCGGCACCCTTGGGACCCTGACTGGTCCTGGATGAGGGATATTGCCAGACCAGGGAAGGTCATTTCTGGGCTCATCCCTGTCACCAGCCCCTCACACATGGCCTCACTGCCAGCCTCCCAACCAGCTTCCCCCTGCCGCCGGCCCCTCCGCATGCAGGGCTCCTGACCCCACTGGGGCCCTCTGCTCCTGGGTCATCTGTGGTCCTGCCAGACCAGGGATGTTGCTGGACCAGAGAGTGCCAGTTAAGAGAGGTTCAACCTGTAGTAACAATTGTTGGTTGGCTTATGATCTGAAGCCCAAGGATGTATATGAATGCACACAAACCCTATAAAAACTTTTCTAGTGTAATTGTCATTATCCATATACATTTCCAGTTCGATTTGGAATCCTACTATCTGTCTTAAGCATTTACATGGCCTCTGGAATTGCAACTCACAATTTTAAAATGTAGTTATCTTCACAACACCTTTTTGAGGTAAGAAAGGACTAGTCTCCCTATTTCATGAGGTGTTGAGGAACAGAAAGAGGCCATATCATGAGCAAGATCACACAAGAATTCTGTGACAGAACCGGGGATTTAACCTGCATCTCTTAAGTCCCAAATTAGTTCTCTAAACAGGAGACCATCCTTTCTCATAAGTGGAGGCTTTAATGTTGTTGATGGTAATGAGTTTCACAGATTAACCAGGTGCTGAATTTTAAAAATAACTTCTTTTACCAACTGTAAATGTTTCTCTTTTAATAATGAGTAATGGTAAATAGAAGGGTATTTTAAACCTCCTCCATACCATTTCTTAATAAGTATTCATCTTGTATATCTACTCTTACTTATCTCTGCTTCATGCTACAGTGATGTTTTTAAATGCAAGTCCAGCCAGAGCTCTAATCATTTTTAACATTCACCATGGAACTCTTCCATTTTCTGCCATACACACAACTATATATTGACATATATTCGTAAATTCCAAGGACAGAAGAGACCATTATGATCATCCAGTCAGGCCTATGTAATCCTGGAAGCATCTCTTTTAGAAAAACAACCAATTTTGATTTTAGAAATAATCAGTGATGGAGAATCTGAGTTTGATTTAGCAGGTCTTAACTAGACCAGCTAAAACAAACTACAGAAGATCCATCATGGCCGTGTTGATCTTCTGTTTAGTGAAGACATGGCCTGAGTGAAGATATTTTTGAGCTAGCAACAGTGGTGGCCAGGCTTTTTCCAACCCATCATAAATATATAGCTGGTCATTTAAATGTATTCCTTTTTGCATGTGTTTGCCTTTCTTAACAATGAATTTCAATTCTTATTTTGCTGCCCAGCTCTTTTATGTTCTTCTGAACTTCCTTCCAATCTTCTCTAGTCTTGATCAGGGCTGGCTGGAAAGTAAAAACTTCATTTTACAAAATAAAGCAAACAAATGTGTTTTGTAATTTGATTTTTGTTGTTCATCAAAATGAAACTGAGAGAGAGAGAGAGAGAGAGAAAGAGAAAGAAAAAGGGAGCCAAAAGGTGAAGACATTCACCTTGGCTGTGGAAGACTCCAGTTGAAGTTCTCACTCTGCTTGATTCTCTGAGCTATAAGTCTCTTCTGGGATCAATTGGTTTTGTTCACCAGAAATTCCATCCTGAATCTGAAGTGTCCCCAGACAAATGCACTTCCACAAAGTTTCAGTTTTGACCAATCAGCATTTTCTAATAAATAAAGCTTGAATAAAAGAAAATCCTCAAGCCATGACTAACCTAAATATTATATCACCTGCCATTTTTGCTTCCTCATAGTTTATTTCCTGCAGTTTATACCTGCAGAAAATAGAAATTTCATTCACTTAAACAATGTTCAAGCTGAGATAGGGCCATGCTTTCTGAATAGCATATGGTACTTTTAACATCCAGCTTTGTTTGTTGTGCCCTAAATGTTGTTTTTGTGGCAGTATATCCATCTGTGCCAGAGTGCTGCTAGGAAAGCCCTTAGTCAGCTCTTGACACCCCAGCCCCAATCAGGAAGAATGGACTGGGGCGGGGTTTAGTAAATAGCTAATGCCTGCTTGAGAACTGTTTCTCATTAGCAGGAATTACAAGGCTGGGAGGAAGTGGGATAAGGGGGGTGGAGACCAAGAGGGGAAGGTCAGTGCAGAAAGGAGCAATGAGCCTACTATTCTGTTGCTGGTCAGGCCAGTGTGAGGAGAGGCCATGTTAATAGCTTGCAAATAGTGGGAAACTGGGCATAGGAAACAGACACAAAATAAAGAGTACAGGTTTTGTACGCGCAGAATTGTATGTTGTATGAAATATTATTATTATTAATATTACTATGACTGATAAGAACAAATGTGATAAATGTAAAACCTGAGTGCATGCATTGTTTAGACATCCTATGCCAAGAAAACAGAAAGGGGAGCATTAGAATAGAGTAAGATCAAATGTCAATCAATGAGGTTGTCAATCATTGTAAGGTTACCATAATGACAAAGTGTTTTGGCACGTAGCTCACGTAAGTCACATCCACCAACTTACCTGTTGGAGTTTGAAAAATAATGTATGCACTTGTTATGATTCTCTTTAGCCAATCATTGTAAAGCTATGCAAATTAGCATTTTGAAATGAGCCAATCGATTCAAAGTAAAATATTATGAATATTCATGAGCCCATATTATAAAAGCCTGTACCACGCAACAGTTGGGGTTGCGTCGGGGCGTCGGGCTTAGGCATAGATCTAGCGTAGGGAGAGAGAGTGCGAGAGGTCTAGCGTCTTGTCCCGGGTCGAATGAGTGAGGGTTAAGTACCATCTCAGATTTAAGACAGGTGGAAGGCTTGTTCTTATATTCTGATAATCTTCATTTAGTTTAGGTTTAGTTTAGTTAGTTTAGTTTTTAGGTAAATTAGATTTCGTCTTCGTGTTTGTCCGTCAGGCAGCGTCGGTCTATGCATATCGGCCGTCGTCGTGTCTGTTCGGCGGGCGCGTCGCGAATTAGTTAAGGTTTTCTTTTAGGTTAGGATAGGTTAGGATTATTAGAGTCTAGCATCCATCGTCTGCTCCGGCCGCAACTGAAGAGCGGGAAGAGGACCGAAGACCAAACGCATCTGCGGAAGGCAGATCGGCCGTCTTCGCAATCTTCCCCAGCGCTTCGAGGGATCGCACAGGCTGTTCCTCTCCAAGGGCTTTAAATTAGCCTAAGGATTGAGGTCGCCTGACCAACGACCCTGTCACCGAGGGACTCCTGGTTGTTCCTCGCCCGAGGCTCTCAATCAGCCAGAGGCTTGAGGTCACCAGCACCACCACCATCGTCCTGTTGCGCCAAGGACTCTGGTAATTATTATTAGGGGTAACCATAGGAGGACTGCCCTCCATGGTTATTCGATGTATGTAATTTAAATTTGCATTATAATATAGTCTTGTGGTTTAACTTTAACCATTTGCCAGTTTTTATTGACTGCGCCTAAAATCTCCTGATATTACGACCGGTGATAGATCCGAGTAGTGAGGACCTTAGTCCATCCCACGAGGATGTGAATTAACTGTAGCGTTCTCCGCTAACAGAAATTGGCGACCGCGGCAGGACTCACTAAATGGTCCTTTTATCAGAGATTTTTATTGTTTAAGTTTTTTTAAATACATCGAATAATCATAAGAGGTGCTTGAGAGTGGGATTGGTTGTGGATAGTTAGGTAGAGGGTTATAGTGGAGCGGGGATAGTAGTCCAAAAACTGGCCACTTTTGGTTCTGGGATCTCCAAACCTCTGTATCCCAAACGCCTTTCTTGTCCATAGCGGGTTCCCCCTTTTCAATTGCCCCTATTCGTGACTGAGTTAGTTCAAGCTAGGATACTTTGCTTAAATAATATTTCTTTAAAATAAAGTTTATTTTAATCGGACTAAGGTTAGTCCGAACTGGGAGTTGAGATAACGTTTAGTCTCTCCCAGATTAGTTCGAGCTATTTAAGGTTGGTTCGGACTAAGTCCCACCGAACGTTCAGGGGCTGCTGCAGCAGCTCAGGAATTTAAACCCCTCTAGCGGTTTTTCCTTTAGAACGTTCGAGGCTACAAGCGGCGGTGTGCTAGCGCGTCCTTGTAGGCCCTAGTTTAAGGTGAATTCTGCCAGTCAGAGGCTTGCGCAACCTGCTGTAACTGGATAACACAGAATTTCACCAGGTTTTACTCCCAGACTAGCTAAAGCGAGGTAAGCGCTTTAGTAGTCAATACAGCTGCCATGGCCGCGAAGCGACTCCCACAGGTGTTCGGTGTCGGCGGAAGAAAACCCATGGAGCAGTTAAATAAAAATACTCCACACCTTCTTGAGTTGGATATAACATCTTTTATTAAACAAGTTAATGTGTGGGAGGAAAATGATCTAGTGGGAGAAAATGCGTTGGATAATTTTAAGATAATGTGGGACAATTTTGGAACGGCTAAACCTAAGCCGTCCAAAAAGCTTAAGAAAAGGGCTCTAATACAGGGTTTAGCTTTAGTTGTAAGGGAATTAGATAAACAAGTTAAGGCTCTCTCTAAACAAGTGAAAGACGCTCAGGAAGTACGATTGGGTCATGAAGGGCTCATTGCACAGCTGAAAAAGGATTTGGTTGCAAGGGAACATAAGGTTGATACATTAAAATCCCAACGGGATACTATGTCTACCCAAGTAGAAGACGTAGTGAAACGTTGTAACGAGCTGGAGACTAACCTCCATGAACATGTAGCAAAATTCAATGATTCCAGGGCTACTGTTCGCCACTTATTAAGTGAGACCAGGCAAAATAAACCCTCTCATGTAGATCACACAAAATGCATGCAACAAATAGAAGATCTTAAAAAGCAATTGGGTTTAGCTAGAGGATATGTCTCTGCCATTAACGAAAACATGGTTGATGATATTTATAAAACCTCAATTTCTGGAACTTCTAATGTTCAAGACATATTAGCACCTATCATAACGACGGAGGTATTTCATGCGGGTGACCAAGTGCCTACCGTTAAATATGAAAGGAAGGTTTTAACACCAGAACAGGCACGTGCAGTCGGTCAGAACCTGGGGCCATGCAGAAAAACAAATGTTTTAAATTGGCTAGCCAAAATCTCCCGGACAAATTTAACAAGTGATGACGTGGTGGTTGTCTTGCGGGAGTGTCTGTTGCCAGAGGACTTAATTGCTCTTCCCACCGATTTAATTAATAGCATTAACCCAAACTTTAATAATTTATATAAGGCGATATATGATCTATTCTACCCGAATGATGATCTTCGAGGTAGATATTATGCTGATAAACAGCAACAGGGTGAGCGGCCAGAAATGTATTTTATTAGGAAAGAGTTGTTACAACGCCTAGCAGGTATGGGAGTTGGGATTGAAGGAAATGTTATCCATGATACTCCAGAATTTAGGAAATTGTTATTTTTAGGCTTGCTACCCTCGATCAAAGCCTCATTAAGTGGGTTAAACTATGAGAGCACTCCTCTGGAAACAATTAAGGAAAAGGTCCGAGAGGTTTTTGATTGGCAGACCCAAGCTGGGCTAATTAAGCCAATATTGGTGACAAGAAAGGTATCAGAACTTAAAGAAGTAAATACCCCGGGGCCTCAAAGAAAAGGTGTAGTTAGACCTCCACCACCACCACCTCCTAAACGCCGTTATGACAATGGTAATAATGCCCCCAGGAGAGGTAATACTGGACCATTACCTTTCCAACCAACGCAGTTATTTCGGGGAAAAAGAGACGAACTGGCAGCTACTAAACAAGTTTTAGCTAACCGTCTGGCTCGCTATGTCCCTTGGGACAAAGTTAAAAACATGACTTTAGATCAGATCTTTAGCGAGCTAGCCACTTTTGAGAGGAACCCACCTCTACAAAATGGCGGTCAGTTGCCACAAAATGGCGTCTCTCACACTGGTCCTCAGAATGTTCAGGGTCCAGCGCATTCTATACAGTACTGATGGAGCCGGGCTTTGCCTCAGCCCCTTAAAATGATATCATCGCTGGAGTTTGATCTTTTTGGAAGACCAACTACCATGATTGAATTAAGAGGCAAGTTCGGAGTCACACGACAAAAGATGCTGGTAGATACAGGGGCGTCTACTAGTATACTGTGTACTATTTCTTCTCCACTAATTAGACATTTACCTATTTGTTACAACAAGGAATTGCAATCATATAATGGAAAAAAATCAAAAGTTCCTTTTACCAACTCGATTCAATGTGGACTTGGAACCGCTTATGTGCAAGTACCGATTGGTCTTCAAGCATTAGACGGTGTTGGCATTATGGGCGTGGACTTGTTAAAAGAATTCGGGCTTATCATAGATCTTCCGAACCGGGTTCTTATTCAAGTGCCTCAAGGGGAAGCGGAGATTGCATCGGTTATCCCGAGCATTCACCGATTGGGAGCTTTAAAAGCTAACGAAGAACTTCAGCTCTCAAGATATGATGACGATTTACAGCGAATTATTGATCGTCATGTGGCTGTCTTCGCAAAGAATAAGTTAAGTTGTGGAAAAACAAAGGATATTGTGGAAGTTGAAGGTCCAGACCCACGGCCTATGCGACAATATCGTTTTCCAGCTGAAGCACAACGTGGCATCCAAGAGACAATTGAAGCTCTAGAGTCACAAGGAGTTTTGATAAAAACCCAAAGTCCCTGCAACTCACCCATTTGGCCAGTGATCAAGGCAGATGGCAAGACTTGGAGGTTGACTGTGGATTATCGTGGAGTAAATAAAGTCACTCCTCGTATGGCTCCTGTTGTTGCAAAATATCCGGAAATTGTCGCGCAAATCGCAGAAGGGGCTCGATGGTTCTCGGTTTTGGACATCTCTAACGCATTCTTCTCGATTCCAATTGCTAGAACATCATGGCATAAGTTTGCGTTCACCTTCAATGACCAACAATATACGTTTACAAGATTGCCACAAGGATTCCATAACTCCCCAACCATTTGCCATCGTATGGTTACTAAGGCATTGAGGGACATTTCCCACAAGTCCAACGTAATATCGTATGTGGATGATATTTTGATCGCCACTAAAGACCGTGCCACCCACCTGATAGTGCTTGACGAAGTTTTAGCTGCATTGAAAGAAGCTGGGTTTATGGTTAACCCACAGAAGGCTCAATTAGTCTCACAAGAAGTGATATACCTGGGTGTTTGCCTAGGTACGGAAGGCCGAAGACCGGACAAAGATAGGGTGGAGTTAATCTCTAAGCTTCCAGCTCCGACTGATGTCCATGGCCTCCGGATGTTCCTGGGATTAATTGGTTTCTGTAGAGATTTTATAGAGGAGTTCGGAAAAACTGCTCGTCCCCTCTACAAACTGCTGAATAAGAGGCAGGAATGGATATGGGAAGCTGAACAGAAACAAGCCTTCTCAAAATTGAAAACTGCTCTGATGCAAGCACCGGCACTAGCGTATCCGAACCCACAAAAAGAATATCATCTCTCCTTGACCACGGGAAAAGAAGCAATTGGGGCAGTCCTTATGCAAGACCAAGGTACTACCATAAGACCAGTTGCCTATGGATCTAGGACATTATCGGGTGTTGAACAACAATTCACGGCATGTGAAAAGGAAGTTTTAGCTCTTACATGGGCTCTCATTCATTGGGAGTACCTGATTGGTAAATCGCCAATTGTTTTAAGAACAAGTCATACTCCCGTAAGGTTCATCATCTCCGGAAAAGCTAACAATGGAAGAGTGAGCCATCCACGTCTGGCGCAATGGACTCTCACTCTGATGAACCATGACATCACGGTGGAACCTACTAAAACTCCAAATATGGTTCCTGCCATTCTGTGCCAGCCAACGAGGCCAGAAGATGTGCATGTATGCCCTATACCTGAAGAATTTACTTCCAACATTGTGTCACCCTTCGTATTAACCACGAAATATGAGGAAGTGAAGACCACAACGCCAAAGAATATTTGGGTAGTTGATGGAAGCTGTTACCGAAGAGATGGTCATGTAGTGACAGGTGCTGCTGCACTGCATGTGAGTTCTGGAGCGGAGATCCTAAGGCGTGTAAGCATTCCATCGGCACAGGCTGCTGAAATAATAGCTATCATCTTAGCCTTAGAAAACGCCGAGGACGATGATCTCACTATCTGCACAGACTCCGACTGGGTATTGAGATCTTTCGTAGACTGGATGGTCGTGTGGAAGCAAAGAGACATGCGTACCACTGATGACCGACCCATCACCTACGCCCAGTTATTAAACTACGCATGGAGCCTTGCAGAAAAGCGAAAAGGGAAAACTTTCCTCTTTAAGGTGAGAGCACATCGTAAAGATCATCATGAAATCTCCATCCTAAATAATACCGTGGACCAGTTGGCAAAACAAGCTGCCACATTAAATTCAGATAAGATCTGGCAACTTCCAATCTCCTACAGAGAAAAGGTCAGCGCTGTAGAAGACAAGACTACGTTAAAAGATTCGGTGAGCGTATCTAAACTTCAGGATAAAGATCGAGATGTGGTACAATTACTCCACCAGGGCAGATATAAGGACTTTGTAATAACGAAACATGCAGATGGGCCTATAATGGCGCAAGAAATGATGTCTGATCAGCCTACGGGACATCCAGTATTAGTGTTGCCTAATATTCTACGCCAGGAATTAATAGAATTAGCGCATATGCAAGGCCACTTTGGAGTGGACAAGACACTAAGCCGAGTTAGAAATGTTGCTTGGTGGCCTCGAATACGGGCAGACGTTGAACATTACGTCAATAATTGCCTACAGTGTGCCCAGAATAATCCAAAGGCGCGTAATAATCAGATTCCACTTAAACATCAAGTGATCAGCGGACCATGGCAAAGATTACAAATTGATTTTATTGGTCCTTTGCCGAAAACGAATCGTGGGAATGAATATTGTCTCGTGATTGTAGACCCGTTTACAAAGTGGATAGAGGCCATCCCGACAAGAAACTGCACCGCGAAGACTACTACTCGCGTGTTGCTAAATGAAGTGTTCTCACGATATGGCTTGCCCTCCATTATCGATAGTGACCAGGGACCGCATTTCACCGCGGAAATTACTAAACAGTTGTGTGTTGCATTGGGAATAAAACAACTATTCCATATAGCAGGCCACCCACAAGCTTCAGGGTTGGTCGAGAGAACAAATCGGACGTTGAAGACTGCATTACGGAAGGTTGTAGAGTCATCTGGAAAACAGTGGGATGCTCACCTCCCGCTCATTCTTATGGCTACCAGGTCCACTGTAGGATCAGCTGGGTACTCTCCACATGAGATACTTTTTGGAAGGCCCATGAAGACACCAGAACTATGGTGGATCGAAGGAGGGGTGCCTCCAGATAACTTTCAGCCGAAAGTTAAGGTAGCAGAATACCTTCAGCAATTGATGCAAACTTTGTCTGATCTCCAACACACCGTGGCGCTAACTTTAAAAGGCAACATCCATAAAATGGATAAAAGACTTGGCGAAGATTTTAAGATCCAAGAGTGGGATGTCGGGAAGAAAGTTCTGTACCGACATTTCAGCGATAAGAGCCATCCATTAAGTCCTCGCTGGATGGGTCCCTGTTACATCGTGAATAAAGCTGGACCCACAGTGTATCAACTTGAGATCCATTCTAAAAAGAAAAAGACCTTGAAGTGGTTCCATGTATCCCAACTTAAAGAATGGAGAGGGAATTGAAAGAATAGAGTAAATAGATAGATAGGAGGGGAGAGAAGGAAGAAAACACCAAGAATAATGTTAGGAATGATTAACGTCAGTATCTGTTTAATATTTTGCAGAAGTAGATTCGACTAACAGCAGCAGCATGATGAGTGTCAACCATCGTCTAAAATTATGTACTTCAGTAGTAATAATAATAGTAATGATTAACTTAGCATCCACTCAAAGTCAAGGGGTTTTCTTTTCAAATGCCTTGACATTAACGCAGGATGACGTATGGAGATGTCGTACTGGAGACATCCCTTTGAAATACTGGAACATACAGACAACTGCCCAAGATGAGTCTCCACTAGATAGATATGTATGGACAGAAGCATCATCTGCAAATCCCATCTTTAATATAAAAAAGATTGAAACCTTTAATTTTCAATTAAGAGAGGGAAGATGGCGACAGGGTATACCAGTGTATGCTCCACAACGAATCACTCTCCGGGTTATTAAGGATCACAGGCATTGTCATCTAGAGATCCGAGATGAGAGTGAGGGGAATGTCATAGCATTTTTTGTCAAGCACTATGACGGTACCCAGCGACAGGAAATTAATGTCAAGGGTTGGTTAAATGCCACGGTATACACCGTAGGTGGAAAGTGTAGGTGGACTTTTACAGGCAATAATCTATGTGTTAATAATAGTACAACAAGATGCTTGGTTGCGTGCACCAAGATATTGTCTGGTTGGTCAGGACCTGCTTGCATCTATATGGATGTGTTATACACTCCCATAATAAGAATGGGGCAAAATCAAGTGACATGGGTTATAAAATTATACCATGATCACAATGTCACAACCAACTTTCCAGTAATTGTGACATCCCCTAACGGAGCGGTTAAAAACATCTTTTTAGGCTGTGAAGAGAATCCAAGGCCTGAGGTCCTGCACCACTATAGAAAGTCACCTAGTTGTGAGGATAACCCACAACCTGCAACGTTTGTCTGTGTGGGCTATTTTATTGAAAACATCACAGAATCTGGCACCTGGGTGGTATCGAGTATTTTTGGAATAAAATACTATGTCAAGATACTAGTAGCAGAACCTCCCCAGGAATATGAAATGGGCCCATATGTGGTAAAGACCAATATTGCCAGGCAAGTGTTGATTGAACCAAAATATCAAATAAAATGGATACATGTACCCTTGCAGGTTACTACCGTTAGTATAAAACCATCTTGTCAGCGGTTTGTAGAACCTTTGCTGGAGGGATGGGAAAGGTGGCTAATACAAATTGCCTCTTCCAGGACATCTCGTATCCGAGGCAAACGTGATCTGGCAGGTAAAGTGCTAGGCGGTCTTGGTACCGGCCTAGGTGTAGTTTCGGCCATTGATAATGCGAGATTGGCCAAAAACCTTGCCAAGGTTGCCTCGGGGGCACAAGATTTGGTCCAACCAATCGAGGAATCAATCCGGGGATTAGATAAAGTTCAGCTCAACGTGGCAGAATTATTGCCAATGTGGATAAGATCACAGGAAGAGGATCATTTAAAATTGATCCAAGCCATGCAGGGTATTCAAAATGAAACTGCGTTGGCCTTGGCCTGTGTCCAGATTCAAAATATGCTTCTCGGACTAGTCCGAAATATAATACGTGAAGCACTCACAGGCCGTCTTCCTCTTGAAATTGCTGCATTGGTTAAAAATATGTTTTCTCAATTCGAACAGGAGAACCCGGATTTGTGGACCGTATTACACTCACAATTTGATCCTGTAATGAGTACTTTACACTTGGTAATGCTAACAGTTGTAGAGGCCCGTAAAGAATCGATATTCCCTATTGCCACTCTGGGTATGTTTGTTAACGGCTTGATACTAATGCCAACTTTAGATCGAGCATGGGCCTACAAAACCAATGAAGGTACTTTTGCGGCAGTTAATATGCAAGCCTGCACGGAACATCCAAAAATGGGTTATACCTGTACAACGGGTTTATGGGATCAAGGTAACTTATGCCTAAACTCATACGAGGGAGAGTGCACTTATGAACTCCGCCCAGTACCATCGGAAACCAACAATACGATAATAATCCAAGTGGATCAATCATGCTTCTGTATTCGCAGTCTATGCCGAATATTCACAGTCAACAGGTTCTATACGGTAAAAATGCCTGAAACAACGAACCTGTGTCTTTGTAAGGTATTTGAAATCAAAGGCTGTGATGTTGATTTGAGGATACCAGAGACCTCTTATCAAGAGATTACGGCGAGGTATGCCATCGTTAAGGCGGTGACCCCAATATCTTTGGGTCCGAGTTTAGAAGCAATAAAATTAATGATGGTCCACTCCAATTTAAAGAATATCATAAATAATATTCATAACGTCAGCGAAAGGGTACATGTAGTGGTTCAACACGCTGCAGATAAAATCGTCACCATTGGCAAACGGCTGCATTCTAAAGCCTCATGGTGGCAGACGCTATTTGGAAATATCTTTGGCGATGTTTCTAAAATCAGTATAACATCTTTACTGACTAACCCTCTGGGCCTTTTATATATCGTTGTGGCACTGGTAATCATATATATGGTGATACTTACCATCTGTATTTGTTGTCCCTACCGGAGATCTCATCCAATATTTGCCTTCAATGTGGTATAAGCTTGGGTATACAAAGTGATGAACATCTACATTTCTCGTCGATATTCATCAAGGAGGGGAAATGTACGCGCAGAATTGTATGTTGTATGAAATATTATTATTATTAATATTACTATGACTGATAAGAACAAATGTGATAAATGTAAAACCTGAGTGCATGCATTGTTTAGACATCCTATGCCAAGAAAACAGAAAGGGGAGCATTAGAATAGAGTAAGATCAAATGTCAATCAATGAGGTTGTCAATCATTGTAAGGTTACCATAATGACAAAGTGTTTTGGCACGTAGCTCACGTAAGTCACATCCACCAACTTACCTGTTGGAGTTTGAAAAATAATGTATGCACTTGTTATGATTCTCTTTAGCCAATCATTGTAAAGCTATGCAAATTAGCATTTTGAAATGAGCCAATCGATTCAAAGTAAAATATTATGAATATTCATGAGCCCATATTATAAAAGCCTGTACCACGCAACAGTTGGGGTTGCGTCGGGGCGTCGGGCTTAGGCATAGATCTAGCGTAGGGAGAGAGAGTGCGAGAGGTCTAGCGTCTTGTCCCGGGTCGAATGAGTGAGGGTTAAGTACCATCTCAGATTTAAGACAGGTGGAAGGCTTGTTCTTATATTCTGATAATCTTCATTTAGTTTAGGTTTAGTTTAGTTAGTTTAGTTTTTAGGTAAATTAGATTTCGTCTTCGTGTTTGTCCGTCAGGCAGCGTCGGTCTATGCATATCGGCCGTCGTCGTGTCTGTTCGGCGGGCGCGTCGCGAATTAGTTAAGGTTTTCTTTTAGGTTAGGATAGGTTAGGATTATTAGAGTCTAGCATCCATCGTCTGCTCCGGCCGCAACTGAAGAGCGGGAAGAGGACCGAAGACCAAACGCATCTGCGGAAGGCAGATCGGCCGTCTTCGCAATCTTCCCCAGCGCTTCGAGGGATCGCACAGGCTGTTCCTCTCCAAGGGCTTTAAATTAGCCTAAGGATTGAGGTCGCCTGACCAACGACCCTGTCACCGAGGGACTCCTGGTTGTTCCTCGCCCGAGGCTCTCAATCAGCCAGAGGCTTGAGGTCACCAGCACCACCACCATCGTCCTGTTGCGCCAAGGACTCTGGTAATTATTATTAGGGGTAACCATAGGAGGACTGCCCTCCATGGTTATTCGATGTATGTAATTTAAATTTGCATTATAATATAGTCTTGTGGTTTAACTTTAACCATTTGCCAGTTTTTATTGACTGCGCCTAAAATCTCCTGATATTACGACCGGTGATAGATCCGAGTAGTGAGGACCTTAGTCCATCCCACGAGGATGTGAATTAACTGTAGCGTTCTCCGCTAACAGTTTTTTCACCAGGTTGGAACATCCCTGAATTTTTAAGGAGCAAGGCCAAGGGGACGAATCCAATAGGGCACAGGGTGCACTCCATCAGGTCATCTGATGATATACATCCAATAATTAAGCATGTGATGTAGATATATCTTCTGATGATACTGTGTACCTGGTGCAAACTAGTGTTGCTGCCCTCCATTTTTCCTGTTCATTTGCAAAGAATATGTCAAAGCAGTATCTTCCAAACCCAGAAACACAGCAAACTGAATGCAAACTAGAGCAAATTGGCTGCAAAATAGAAAGAGCTTGATGTATAGATAAATGAAAATAAAGAAAAGGAGAAAATTGGAGAAGCACAAGAGGCAAAGCTAGAATACAAGAGTGGTGTTAGAATTAAAATTAAAATGATGGGGGCAAGGGGAATCGCCTTATAAATAGAAATGTGGAAGCCATTCTTCCAAACAAAGTTCATGTAAGACTTCATGTTGCTAGGCACCTCCTGCAAGATTTTTTTTTCATTGCTCTCAAACCCGGCATTGACTGCATCAATAACTGAGAATACTCCACAACCCATAAAAAGCTCTGCATTCATGAAGCTCATAAAGCACTGTTTTCCTGGGGGAATGTACAACATGCACTACAATCTAAGGTGCATGTTTAAAAAAAATTATGTGTGTTTAAAATCCAGTCCCATGGAGAAAGAAAATGGCTAGTATAAGAAACCAAATCACTGGAGCCTATGTATATTCAGGGGAGGAAACACTGGTACTTCTTTTCTCTAGCAATATTTCATTGTTGTTCAGGGAATGACCCAAATGGCCACTACTGATCAGCAAGAAGAGTGTTAAAAAATGCGTTATCCTTTCATGGAGGAAAATGAATGCTTTACCTTGTGCAGATCCATCTAGTATCTCTTTTTTTTTTTTTTTTTTTTTGCATCTTGTGTGTGCGCTTGAGCTGTAGGTTGAGACGTTTTTTCTTCTACATAATAAATCATAATAATCACTCTCAGAGTATTATTGCAATGCAGTAATTTCCTTTACTGTGTAAAATATTAGGATTATATATATTTAAATTAGTTAACTATATGATATTGGTGATTGTTTGACATGTAACTTTGAACATGGATTATATTTCAATGTATTTTTCATTTCATTCATCGGATATTTTTCTGTACAACAGTATAGATATGTTTTATAACTAATATAATTCAAATGGCACAGAATGAAAGCATGGGAAGTGTGTTAAATGATTCAGCAGAAATGCTACTCTTCTATATCGATCAACAGAAACAATCCAAAGCAATATTGCTGTTACCCACAAAACTCCTTATCAAATACGGCTACCCCCAAATATGCAAATTCATGAATCAGTCATCCAAAATGTAGATGTAAAAAAATATTTTGGAATTCTTTTTATTTTCCTTCTGAATTTTGAGCCTTTAGGGGCTAGTCAGGTCACGTTTTCAACCTTTTTTTCCTGAAACTGTGAGTGATAGAAACTCCCTTTAAATTTAAAAAAAAATGAAAGGACCTAAATCTTTACCTAAAAGTACAGTTATTGGAAGATTTGTGAGAAAATCACAAAAGATGGCAACAGATTTGAATCCCAGCCCTAAGACACTGTCCTGCACAGCTAGCCTCACAAAAGTAATTCATTTCTAGCTCAATTGGGAGAGCTTGTGAGACCAATCTTGATCACTGATGTAGGGATTTGCAGTGCTGGGCCCTAAAACAGTTTGAAGCTGAAGATAAATTAATTAGAAATGAGCTGAAATGGATTATACAATCCTTGTTTTCTTCCTCTAAGTACCCTCATTACTAGCAAGCAATTATATTAGGGTATGTCCACACTACAGCGTTATTTCAGTTGCTGCACCTGACCCAGTGGCCCCGGCATGAGCCAGGCAGCCAGTGCCAGCCAGCCCTCCACCGCTCCCCAGGACCAGTCTGCCATCTCCCAGGAGCCGGTCAGGGGCCGGAAAAGGGGGACGCCTGTCTGGTCCAGTGCGGAGATCAGGGACCTAATTCAGGTCTGGGGGCATGCCTCCAATGTCCATGATCTCCGCACTAAATGGAGGAACGCAACTGTCTATAGGCGGATGGCTGCCAGCCTGGCCACCAAAGGCCACATGCGAACCCAGAAGCAGGTTCACATGAAAATAAAGGAGCTGCAGCAGGCGTATGCCAGAGCCACAGGGGACAGCTCCCAACCAGGGGCAGACCCAGACCCCTGCCCCTATTTTGATGCTGTGGACCGCATCCGGGGGGCAGGATGGTCCGTGCCCCCCAGGTGGTCATCAACCCTGGGGCAGAGCTTGATGCCTCCTGCTACTCCGGCCCCTGCTGCCTCCCCAGCTTCCGCTCCTCCTCCCACTCCTTTTCCACTCCTGCTTCTTCCTCCCCACCCTCCCCACACCCCCAGGGATGCCGAGGCCCCCGCACCCACCGTGCAGGGAGACAGTTGATCTGGCAAGACCCCCAACCCTGAGCCCTGAGCTTCTCCTCCCCCTTCCTCCCCTTGCCTCCCCCTGCCAGCTCCCTCCTCCCAGGTTTCCCCCTCCCCTCTCCCACTTTTCCTTTCCCACCTCCTTTCCCCAGTCTCACCAGAGTTTCATCCTCACCCCCTCAGTTTTGTTAAATAAAGAGTTTGTGTTTATGAAAATACATGTATTTTATTTGACATCAGGAAGGGGGGTTAGGGAGGGGTCAGTGGAAGGATGTGAGGGAGGAATGAGGCACAAGCCCCCAGTGGGGCAGACCAGGGAGACTGTTAGTGCTCCTCAGGGTGGAAGCTCTCCCGCAGGGCCTCCTGGATACTGACAGCCCCCCGATGGACCTCCCGGATGGCAGCCTGCAGAAAGTGCAACCAGGCTCGCAGCAACGCATCCACGAGAAGCACCAGAGTGCCCAGGGGCAGCTCTGGCTCCATGTTGCAGAGTGCTGTGGTGTCCCGAGTGAGGGCAAGCAGAGCACGCAGAGACAAAATGCTTTGCTGTCCCTCATCGAGGTAGGCAAGCAAGCAGGGAAACCTGAGAATCAGCAGTACAGGGGGCATCCCTTTAAGCACAGGCCTCAGATAGCCTCAGGCAGCAGCCACACAAAGTAAATCCTGACCTGATGCCCTGCTGGACCTAGTTTCGGCTGGTCTTAAATGCGATTCAGCCTCCACTCAGTGTGGATGCGCTATTTCAAAATATAAATGCTATTTTGAAATGCATTTTGTGTGTAGACGCATTATTTCGAAATAAACTATTTCAAATTAACTATTTCGAAATAGCTTATTTCGAAATAACGCTATAGTGTAGACATACCCTTATAGAAAAAGTATTATAGATTTAGATTTCAATACATTCCAAGATCTGAAATTATTATTATGACCATCTAGTTTTACTTCCTGCATAACACAACCCATGGGTCTTCCCTGAAATGTAAAAATGTACCATGTCAAACACACTGAACAATCCATAGCTGAGAATCTTTTTGAAAATTACATTTGTGAAGCTTACAAGCTACATTGTGTTGGTCTTCTGTGCTTAGCTCCTCAGCCATAATTAACTAATGAAAAATAACACAGTCCACATCTACATTACATGCAGTTATTTTGACATGTCAAAATAATTTCAAGCTGGAAGACTTCTCACTCTGACTCCTGTAATCTTCATTTTACGAGGAATAAGGGACGTCAGAGGAAGAGTGCTCTTTCACGGACTTCCTGCTGTGTAGACAGCACCAAAAGCCGAAATAATCTATTTTGACGTAAGCTACGCAGTTGACATAGCACAATTTGTGTAACTTATTTCAGCTTTAGCCCTGCTGTGTAGATGTGTCCTAACAGTATTTCCAGGACTGCGTGAATAATATAGGGGATGAAGGTGCTATAAAGTAAACCTACCTTTCCCTTCTCCTCATAAAACAAAAGAAACAAAAAATAAATAGCCTACTCCATGAAAGATATTTTGACATGACATTATATATATATATTTAAAATTGTTGTTAAACAGAAACAGCTTTATTAATTGTAGTTCCTTTCATAAAATGGAAAGGACATTTTGCTCTATGCTGTAGAAGAGAAGTGCAGTATTATCATGTTTGAGAGGGTAATAAGAACAGAAAGGACTATTTCAGAATGGAGAAAAATGATTTAAAATATTAATTTATGTTATTTAGCTATCCTTTTAATTACAAAGTTATGCTCTGTTGTAGGGTATAAAAAAAACATCTTTGTAGCTTCCTGAAAATAGGGTAGACAAATAACTGTCAGAGATTTACAAGGTATAATTGATTCTACATCAACATGGGAGGGAGATGGACTAGATGGTCTCTTAAGGTCCCTTCCAAGACTATATTTGTATTATTTCTATTTTTAAAAATTCTTTTAAAACAATATTGACCTCTCTGTTTGTCCTTTATTTGCCTCTAATTCTTCCATTATGTAATGAGTCATCAATGTAGAAGAATCTAGCTTTTTTTTTTTTTTTTTTTTGCTTTTTTTTTGCTGTCTCGTATTGGTGATATTTAGAGCACCTAACTATATATAGCTTTTTGTGTTCATTATGCCTTCAATAAAACTTCATCTCTAGGAAATAAAATAAACTAATTTTGGGGATGTTTGAAACAAGAAACTGAAGCAATTTCTGATGATCTGCATTAAAAATGTAGCTGTGTTCTTATTGCTCAGCAAAGCTAATCTTGACAGATTAACATTTAAAAAAATCATATTGTAAGGTATTTGATCCCATTCTAGAATTCTAATGCTTTTAGCTCTGTAAACATTTCACAATTGTCAATAGGAATGTCAGACAAAATCATTCCACTACAATGATTTTGGCTGGCATTTTCCCCCCTGTTAGAGCTGGGATGGGACAGAGGGAACATTTTCTTTATTTTTTAACATGTGATGTGACTGCAGAGGTTACTACTCAGAAGTTTAACATTTTAAATTGCCACATGGCAACTATAGGTTAATACTGGCTTTTGGTGGTGACCTCTCTATGATATTCATATTAAGAAGCAATGCTTGTTAAAGAGATGAACATAAATTGGTTATTTCATTTTACAATGTCCATTTGCATCCTCAGTCAGCCACATACTTAACCAAATGTGTATGTTTAAGCCTACAAATTGTCTTCCTGAAGGCAATAACATTACTGTTCACATGTTTAAAGCTATCCTGGTACTAAAGTAACATGCTGACTTAGAATCTTTGTTGTAACTAACTGACTGTGCTTCAATCAGTAAGTATTATTTAGATTTCCTTTGTAAGAGCTTATAAATTACCATTTTGGTCTCCATGCGCTGACAGATAAAACTGAAATATCTTTGATCCTACAGTATAAAGTCCAGAAAAAATAATACTGCACATCCCCCAAAACCACTCTCCTGTAAGCTATGCATGCTGCATGCTAACATGTGAAAATAAGGTAATACATTTGTCTTACAAGTGAATTTTCCAGGATTCAGTGCACTGTGTATAAAGCTTTTGTTTATAATTTGCAGGATTTGCAACTGATCTGTTTTATTACTTCTGGCATAAAGGAACCAGGTTAACTCATTTAATTCAATCTGACTTTTCTCATTTTTGTAAGTGGTTACTGATTTTGCATGTATCAGGTTTTGTGTGACCAATGTGGAGTCTGAGTTTCAGAGGGTACTAATAAAGGAAATTATAAGAACCCTAAATAACTGTGGGGTTTTTAAATCTCACTTTTAAAGTTGTTCTTATGATGCTGAGGGTCTGACTAATTATTTTACATCTTTGAAGATTGCCCTATTGATAAGAACATTTATGTGGGTAACAAACAATATTGCCTAGGAACTCTTCCATAAGTAGACGTAGAAATGGAGAGTCTCTACTGAATCATTCAGCCCATCTCCAGAGGTTTCATTCTGTCATTTGAGATATACTATTACATGAAGTACTTGTCAACATTTGAACAAAAAAAATCTGATGAATGAAGTGAAATATACATTGAATCATATCCCATATTTAAAATTATATGCAAGAAACATCACCAGCTTTTATGTGGATAAGTACTTTGAAATCTACTAAACCCTCATTTTTTACACAGGAAAGGAAATTACTGCATTGTCATAATACTTTTCTAAGAGAAGTTTGGAATTTCTATTCTTTTACTGAAATTTGGTTAGAGACCTAATAATTTATTATGTGATATTTTAGTTCACATGATTTACTCTATAGGAAAAAAAGTTTAGGCCTACAGCTTGAATGTACGCATACAACACACAAGAACTGAACACTACGGCTGTGTCTAGACTGGCCGCTTGAATTTGCGCAAGAACACTGACGATCTAATGTCTGATCGTCAGTATTCTTGCGCAAATACTATGATGCTCCCGTTCAGGAAAAAGCCCTCTTGCGCAAATGTATTTGCGCAAGAGGGCCAGTGTAGATAGGGGAGGACTGTTTTGCACAAAAAAGCCCCGATGGCAAAAATGGCAGTCGGGGCTTTCTTGCGCAAAACCGCGTCTAGAGTGCTTTTGCGCAAAAGCGTCCATGCCAATCTAGACGCTCTTTTCTGCAAATGCTTTTAATGGAAAAACTTTTCCGTTAAAAGCATTTGCAGAAAATCATGCCAGTTTAGACGCAGCCTACATGGATGTGCACAGAGTAAGGCATTCCTTTTCTTTAGAAAGATAACATATTTTCTTAACACTCTTCTTACCAATCAAGAAATAAACCAAATAGCAACTACAGAATGGGGATGAAATGATGCAGAGAAAAGTAATACCAATATTTCTTCCTCTGAAACATATTCTGTAATATTTTCCCCCTTACATTAGCCACTTCCCCTCTCCATAATACTGGGATTTTAATCCCTAAGAAAAATATGTTTTTCAACTTGTGCACCTTATAAAGTAGTGCATGTTCTACATTTCTCCAGGAAAGCAATGCTTTATGGGTCTCATCTTACAAAATACTGAGCTTTTTGTGGGATGTGGAGTTTTCTCAGCTTTTAATGCAGCCAATAGGATTTACAGGCACTAAAAAGAAGAGGTTGATGGAAGTGTTCAGTTTCTCGCAGGATGAAGTCTTATATCAACTAAGGTTGGAAAATGGTACCAGAGTGTATGTCACAAATGGATACATTTACTTTAGTACCATGTATATGGTTACCTATCCCCATCTTTTTCATTTCAGTTCTACCTCTGCTTTTGCCTCTTGGCCTTTGCTCCTTTTCTTCCTTTCTTTATTTCTATGTGTCTGTACATCAAGCTTTTTCTACTGTGTGGGCAGTTTGTCCTAGTTTGCCCACAGTTTGCTCTATGTTTCTGGATTTGGAAGATACTCTTTTAGTATATTTAATGGTCAATTAAGTGCAAAACTGGAGGGTAGAGGTACTGTTAGTTTGCACAATATACAGAAATATCTCCATCAAATTAATCTCCATCACATAATCAGTTATAGCAAGTGTTTCATCGGATGGATACATTACAAGAAAAACAAGAATTAGGGCACAGCAAGCTAAGGTGGATACTGTGACATATGCCTAAGACATGTATTCCCAGCATCTGACCCTGAGTCAGCTTGAACCACAGGGGCTGATAGAAATGCTGGGTCCCTGGGCAAGGTGTGGGGGGGAGCTCCATGCATCTCCAGTCTCCCAGAAGGGGCAGTGCCTTGGGCAGAAGGGGCAGGGTTGGGGACAGCCAGCCTTCAGCATCTCCCAGACTGTGCCACACCCTCCCCCACTGAGACTCAGTGACATACAGAGAGCAGAGCCCGGGGCTTTGGCAGCAATTTAAAGGACCTGGGACTCTGTCTGTTGCCACTGTCAGTAGTGGCAGTGGTGGTCAGGAGCCTGGGGCCCTTTTGAATTGCCCTTTTGACCCCAGGCAGTTGCCCCATTTGCCCCTTTCCTCCCACACCATTGGTGAGCCTAACTAGAACACCAAAATGCTGTTGAAATCAATGGGACTTCTGGTTGTCAAGTTGCTGATCGACTGAAATGGAAGTATTGACAACTATGATTGCCAAATAAGTAATATGTATTAGTTATAATACCTTGGAATGCTTTTTTTTTTTTGGAATATACTCTGGAAGCAGTACTATGTATTAAGATATTGTATATCTTCCAATCAAGCATTAAATATCCAAGTATTGATATTTTATGGGCCTTAACTTGCATCTATCAAATAGAAAACAAACAGTAACACCTAGTAGACTTTCACATAGTACAAGAGTAACTGCATGGAGCTCTGTAGACCTGAGCTAAGGTCTGTGGTCTTAAATATATTTATCAGGGAGCACAAAAAGGATGGGGAAAGTAAAAGGAAGCAAAATGTGCAGATGAGACAAAATTATTTAGGCTGGTCATAACTAAGATGGTCAGGATTTCTTTTTGGGTGATATGTTTTTTGTAGGAGTATGTTGATTGGTCCAAACTGAAAATTTGAGGAAGTGGTGACACTTTTGGATTGGTGACACTCTTTAGATTCCAGATGGAATTTCTGATGACAAGCAAAGAAAAACTGATCCCAGAGGAGCCAATAGTCTAGGGAATGAGGCAAAGTGAGGACTTGAACTGGAGTTGCACTAGGGGAGTGCTCAAGCCGCTTGGCTCTTCCTCCTTCTCAATCTCTGAAGGGTTTCAGTGTCATTCCACTTCAGAACAAAGAAACAAAAAAAATCAAATTTTTAAAACTTATTTAAAAACAGAAACAAAAATCCCCTAGTTCTTGTTCTCTAGCCAACACTTGTCAAGGCAAGAGAAAACTGGAAGTTCCAAAGGACCTAACTAGTAGCTAGTATAATATGAGGTGAAATTCACTGCTGACAAAGGCAAAGTAATGTAGGTTAAAAGGGATGAATTGAACTACTAATTGTATATTTTGTGTTCCAAGTTAACTGTAACTGCTCTGAAAAAAGATCAGACTATCACGTGGCTAGCTCAGTAAATTTCTTCCCTCAGTGTGCACTGGCAGTCAAAGAGCCTAATATTAGGATGTATGCACTGGATTTTTTCCAAGTAAATTATGATCCATATTGCACTTGATTTACTCTTGTGAATCTTCCAAGTGAAGTTACTAGAAATGAATCTGTGAACAGCCCAAAGAAGATTGCACCTTTACATTATCCAGACACAAAACACTAATGCATAACCCTTTTATCCCAGAGGCATATGATTTTATCTTACTCCCATGAAAATCAATGAGAGATTTTTTATTGACATTAGGAGGGAAAGACAGCGACTTTTGTGGGCCTTTTAAACTTTAATATAAAGATGTTATACTCATAGGATATTAAATGTGGCTAAGCTAATTTTTCCTATCTATAAGGAGAAAATATTATGTTCAGGGGCCAGTCTTATATCAGAGAGTCCTCTAGTAAGTAGGTCACAGAACCATTTGAAGTGTTGTACGCATGTTTCACTGTGTTAGTACATGAAACAGCAGGAAGGATCTGGATTATTCAAGTGGGAAGAAAAGAAGAATGGACACTGAAAGCTACCTAACTGATTCCATCAACAAATATTTGTGGTTTTCTCTTTCTTCATTAATGTATTAATTCACATTATGAATATTACTTCAAATCAACAGCAACATTTTCATTTTGTAGGCATACAGAAATATAATTGAATATGAATGAACAATGGCTAGCCACCTACAGAAGGAATGAAGATACCATCTTAGCTATTGCAGGAAGAATTCTTGAGTGATTCATTGTAGTAAATTACTTGACTAAAACTCATCATTAAAAGAAAATCTTCCAAGAGCACATTCTAATTTTTTTTGCTTGACCTTGCTTGCATGCAGTATTTGCCTGCAGACTTACACTTTACATTCCATGATGATAAAATCACTTCATTCCCAAAAAACATAATAAATTAAAAGGGCTTTCAGCCACCAGATTCCAACATAGCATACAGACAAGTAAAATAATTCATTGTTCAGAGACCATAACAAATTTTAATGTGCATTTTACAGAGTAAACAGAAGGCTGCACTGCCATCTGCAAGGGGTCAAACGAGTGGAAGTGAATGCATGTATTACAAAATCCACACAGTACTGAGTTACAAATTAAAAAATAATGCATCATCAAAAAAGGAAACAAAAATGTCTGTTGGTGGCACGACATATAGATAATATTAAAAACTGTCTTGCGTGAGGACCATGGTATGTCTACTGTGACGTTATATCACACATACTCTAAGCAATTTACAGATTTGAAGTTAGTTTTGCATATACAGGAGTTGCAAAATTAGAGAAAATACATTGAAAGATAGAACACACACAAAAAAAATGTATTTATATAACCACCACACAGTCAAAAGGGGTTGGCCTAAGTCAGCAACTGCCACCATTGAACAAGAAACAAACCAAGGAAAAAAAGGAAAAGGAAAAGGAAGGGGGTGAAAAAAGTGGAAAATTTTCAAAAAAGTAAAATTAAAAAATCCTCAGTAATAATTCTTGCTTGTCTTCAGAAATAACGTCCTCTAGTTCTGTTAGTTGTTTTACAGTGTTGGTATTTTCATTTTGCACTCTCCCGCACAAACAAAAATAGGCTTTCAATCAGTTTCTGAGGTGTTTTTGCCAGACGTGATGCTGAGCCATTTTGTTTTCTTGAGATTTTTTTGTTGTTTTTTATCTATGTATATATAATTAGCTGCTGCTTGCCTCTTGCCTTCAACAGTCCTTTCAAAGAAGGAAATGAAATATCATCCATAGTGATTTTTTATAATAGTGATGACTTGCAAGCCAACCCCTGAGCAGTCAAAAATATGATACTTCTATTTGCTGAAAGAAAAGGAAACTAGGTCCTGCTGTTACAAAATGTCCTGTTACATCACACCAGTTCTCTTTAAATAAATGATCAGTGATACAGCAAAGAAAATAATATAGATCAAGAAAACGTAGTATCCTCTTCATATATATATTTATATGTTTAAACAATATATATGTTTGTTTTGTTTTTGTACTTCCTGAAGGTGCTCCATGTGTAGCGAATTAGAGTACATTGGGTGCAGAGTGGTGGTTGGAGGTTAGGGTCAACTTTGCTGTCCGCTCCGTGGATTTTACAGGCGATTTGCTCTTTGCTTTAAGAAGAGAAAGTGATATTGGAAAAAGTCAGCACTTTTAGATTAAAGCAAAGCACCCTTCACAAAGCCACAAATAAGAAGCAGGACAGAAAGTCCATGGCTTGTAGCTATCCTCGCACCTGCGGAAGAAGTTATAAGATATTCGCTCATCTTGCAGATTTCCAATGCTCCTTATAAGGCTGTTTAAACACATACATTTATATATTTAATTAGCTCGCCAGCTTGGCTCTGGTGCCCATGAATGTCTTGGCATGCACTGCAAATAACAACACATACAAAGTATTTCAGTCCCAGGGAGGTTTTTTTTGCTTGCTATGTCTTTTTAAACAATGTAATCCAATTACCATATACAGAGAGAAACAAATCTAAACACCTTCCACCTCAATTAATCAAATCCTTACAAAATAATTTCTAAAGTTGCTTTGTAATGATAATATTGGATACTAACAAAACAGCCTATTGTCGACTTCAAAATATTTGCTTGCAAAATAAAAGCAGTGCTAAGGAACCTGGGAGAATGCAGTGCAGTCTAAGGGAAGAAACTGCTTGAAGTATATTAATTTTGAATACCAGATCTTCCAGGGTTTTTTTTTTTGTCTTCAGAAACCTAAGAGAATGATGCTTAAACTGGCACTAGGTTTAACATAAGTTCCCTTAGAACTATGCTAATCAAAACTGAAAAATTTTCACAATAAGTATTCTTGAATTCTAGATGTGTGATGTACTAGTCCTTAAAGTCTGAAGCCACTGCTGTACCTCATAAATACATGCAAAAGTATGTATATTATTTTAGGGAAAAGTTGTAAACTGAATGTCGTCATACTCTACTTTAAGGGGCACTTTATAAAATATTACTGAATAATATATTACATGTTACAAATACAATCAGCATGTATTTATAAATGGTTATAAAGTCATCTGTGTATAGCACTGTCAATACTTATAAGTCACCTGATGTGGTTTTGAACTCTAGTAACTGATCTAACATTGAAGACAACATCTGTAAATGAACTACTAATACTTCATAAATTATTTACATATAGCACTTCAATATCAAGTGTGACCCTGAATTGGTTCATCAACGACTGGCTGCAAAAATTGCAGTTTTCCCCTTTTCAATTTTGAAACACTTACGTCAGTTTCATTTTGTAAGAGTGGTTTCCTTCACCATCATGTTATGATTTTCAAACTGACAATCTCTTACTATTAAATAATTTTTCAAAACAGGATCTTTTTAAAGTATTCATATGGGTTTTGTGAGCCTTTTGTCCTTAAACCGTGTTGTACATTCCATGAGAAGAGGGTGTGATTCTAATGACTTTTTAAAGAATTTGGTTGATCAATTGAAATAGGATCATATTGATAAGACAAGGATCACAAAAAGATAGTAAAAACACCTGAAAAATAAAAATAACCTGAATTAGTCTAAATGTAGAAAAAAATTCCTCCTTTAAGTAAGGAAAAGAGGAAAATCGTTTCTTCTCAGCCACCATTTTTTTAGAACCCGGAACTGATGACGTGCTCTGAATACTCAAGAGCACATCCTTTTCTCTCAATCATAACATAAATGTATCCTGCAGATGATATTTCCACCATACAAATTCCAGGGTCTCCTATCTGTGGCAGGTTGATTTTGTTTGTTCACAGATTTTATATCAGGTTACACATGTGCAAGTTAAAGCTTAACTGAGCATATTGGGAACAATCTCAAAATTAATATATTTTAAATTTCATAATAAAAAGAGGCTGTTAAAAATAGATGAGGTTACTTTAGTTATGTAGAATAGTCATCATGGGCCTGCATCAGAATCCTTAAGTAGTCTCAGAAGTTGACCCTCTAGCATCCTAACACAATACTGGAGTCTTACTTGTTCTAAGTAGTTTTATTTCTTTTCAAAATGCTCATCTAACCATGACAGACACATTTCTAGTAACATCTCCTATAAAATAAAATTGATTTCTAAGCTACAATGAATATGAGTGAGTATGAATGGTCATGAAGATTAAATGTGTTTTTATCCTTCAAAGATAACTTTGAAATACAGTAGGAGTCTAAAGGTATTCAGATTTTTCACTGAACCACTGAAGAAGTTTCTTCATTCTTTTCATGGCTCAAACATTTCTCTTCCCTGTTTGTCAGTAGTGGGAAAAATATACAAAGTACAGAACACATTAAAGCAATTAAACAAAAAGCAACTATTAAAGATCCATCCTGTTTGGGGGTTTTTAGTCACCAGTGGAAGCTATTTAGTATTCCTATAAACTTCTCCATTTTAGGAGCTTCAGCATGTTGAGCTAGGTTGCACCCCAAGGGACAGCTAACCTCTGCAGGAGTGGTTGGGTATCTGAGTGCTTCTCATCTTCCCAGTTCTTATTACCTTGCAGATATACTCAGTTCTAATGGCCAGATCCTCTTAGAACTTTATGCACAGTGAATAATACCCTATTCCAAAAACAATTGGACTGAATGCAGGCTGGTTAAGGGCATCCAAATATGGCCTTGAGGATATGGAATATCAGACGAAATCTCAGAGATAAATTTATGAGCAAAATGAAGGAATGGTGCTCAGAGATCAGGAGTAGTACAGTTAATCAGAAACTTTTCAGTTCATCACATGGGCACAATACAAATCACCTGACTTTCAACACCATAGATGTGTATACATTTATAAAGGTATGAGTGTCTAGTATTCTCCTGATCACCTAAATCATAAATAGAAGTGTGTGAACATTTGGCTGTTGTGCATTGCAGAAATTTGGCTGATGTTTTCTTCAGTTCAGTTTTCTGACTTGCATCTTCCTCCACTCTCTTCAGTGTTCCTTTGTGATCTGGGTTGCAAATAACCTAAATCTCAAAGCCAAATGATAAGAAGTCACAATTCTGCATGCTTTCCATGTAAAATCAGTCCAGGATAACTTAACTTGTCCTAAGATCATTCAAACTATGAACCTTAAATCAGGTTTGTTGAAAGGTTTTCAGAATTTTGAGTTTGGAAAGAGTGTTGGACCCAGAAAGGTTCATTTCATTTGATCGTGTATTATTTCATGCAGTCCTCAAATTAATAAACGCCTTCTCTGTCGTCACTCTACCAATCATTGCCAAGGTTTATCTTTGGAAATCTTGACCCTCTGAATGATTTTGCTATACAGTAAATTTTTTGAGATGTCAAAAAAAAAATTCCCAATCTGAAGCAAGCGAAAATGTGAAAAATCTCACAATTTTTCGCAAACCAAAATTGGGGGAAAGGGGAGAGGAGTGTTTCAGGTGGAACAAAACATTTTATTTTGAAAATTTCAGAATTTCATTTCAATTTCAAACCCTTTTAATTTTTTTTATTCTAAATGTACTGAAATTTCAGTTGAAAAAGTCACTTGGAATTGAAAAAAACCCTGTATTTCTATATTCTTTACAATGAAACTTTCAATACTGTGACAATTGCAACATTTTCTTCCTATAATTGTTATGAGTCAGGAGAGTCATCAAAACTGAAACTGATTACTTAACCAGTTTAGGGTTCAACAACAAGGCATTTTAATTAAAAAAAACCTTTCTCCACCAAAAAAAGATCCTAACCTGTTCTGCATCTCTCTTATGCAACTACAATTTGTATGTGCGCGCACACACACACACACACACACACACACACACACACACACTGCATGGAAGCAATTCACCTTAAACTGAGAATAAATTTTATGTTGGGCAGGAATTATTTCTATCCTTAGCCTTCAATGCCAATTATTGATGTGTATATGTGAGGAGTTAAAGATTCCAGATCATGATGTCTAGACTGTGACATTCTGGTCTGGGCTAGTGGTGATTCAGGGGCTACTCTATCCTGTAAGTGAGTTGCCCCTTCTTAAGAAACTTAGTGAATAGGGCAACTACATAGACTGCTTCATCCATTCCTGAGTTCTGGGACTGGATTGTGACAAGGCCATTGCACAAGATGAGCTGTGGAATTGAGGAAAATCCCTGAATGTGCCCTCCCCTCCAGGAACATCTATGTAGGGATCTGTCTTTTTCTGCCCCTTATTGTTTGGGAAGAGGAAATAAACAGAACATTAGTTAAATTAACAGAAGATGTAAAGGATAAGATCATGACATGGACAATTGCCCTTAAACCTCTGTGCAAGCTACTTAGATTTGGGCAAGACTCACAGGGATAAGCAGATATTGTGTGATCATGTCATCTTCCCTGCTCCTGAATGCTGGAGTAGGGAAATGGGTAGAATTATGGATCTATCTCCACAACTTGTTGGCCAGCACAGCTAAATAGGTGTAGGCTGATGTTGCTGTTTGCTGCTGGTAGAGGATAATAAGGCCATGTCTACACTACAGATGAGATCGAAGCAGCTGCAATTGATCTTCCGGGGTTCGAATTAGCAGGTCTAGTGAAGACACGTTAATTTGAACTGAGAGGGGTGCTCCTGTCTATACCAGTCATCCTGGTTCTATGAGGAGTAAGGGAAGTCAAAGGGAGAGTGTGCTCCCTTTGACTTCCCGCAGGGTGGATGGCACCAAAAATTTGACTTGATACTTCAGCTTAAGCTACGCAATTAACATAGCTGAAGTTTAATATCTTAATTTCTATAGTGCTTGGCGTTTGAGAATCATAATGCAAATATAAAAAACATTAAAGATCACTAGCAGCCTTGTGAGAAAGGTAAATAGCAGTATCCCATTGTATAACGAGATACAGAGAGATTATCAGTGATTTGCCTGAGTTTGTGGAAGAACAAGGATTAGCAGTCAAGTCAGTATTAAAGCCCAAGTGCCCTTTCCTCAAGCCAATTTCTGTAACCAAAAGAATATATTTTTCCTCTCAGGTACTCCTTTAGCTGTCTTGGGAAATATGTGAGGCTAACAGCTTGCTACATGAACATTTAGTTTGTGCTAGCTTGGGTGTGAATATGCCTTACACAACCCTGCTGCACCTTAAGTGTCTATGTGGACCCTGCTGCCATGCATTCACAGTCCCACAGTAGCCCCACTTTGCAATTGGAATAGATGGAAAGTGAACTAAGGAGCTGTGAGTGTGTGGCACAGAGATCTACACAGACACTTAGAATAGGCTCATATGGGGTAGACTCACATCCCAGTTTGCTAAAAACTCAATATTTGTGTAGATAAGTGCTGAGACATAAAAAAAGAGAAACTTGAGGTAGTCACAGCTCAGAAATGGGACTAGTTGAACTCATTCCAAATTTTGAGCAAAGGATCTATTCAGTTCTTATATAATCTGAACTAGTCACCTCTGTACATCAACATGCACATTCCAAAACCGTGTTGTAACCCTTTATTTTATCCTTCTCTTCTTGTCTTGATCTTCCATCTTTCCTGACCCACTTACTAACCTTTCTGAGTATAAGGTTGTGTATATCAGTGGTTGTCAGTCATGAGTAGGCATGTTCATACTTCAGTCTGTTATGACCCATACCTGATTATCTCTTCCCTAATTTAGGGCCTGATTCTTTAATATTTTCTCACTCTGAATGTCCTTTATTCATCTGACATTTCCCATTGACTTAAAAACCCACTTGCAGGAATAAATGCTTCTCCACAAAAGGGTTGAGGTGTACGGGTTCTTTGCATCCTGGCATCTGGAATGTCACTGCTAGTTACTCAGACTGAGTTCAGATGCATCCCAAGATCTAGTGTTGGTTGCAGACTGTGGTAGTGCAGCTAAAATCCTAACAGTAAATTGGTAGTTACTCCTAATATTTGGGAAACACTGGTAGCATGTTCTGTGAAGACTCTTATTTGATTCTTTATGCACTGAACAGACTTCTACTTTGTTTCTCCCTTGGAAACACTGGTCTTAAGATATCTTCGATATTTTTTAAAAAACGCATGAAAGACAAACTAGCAAACCAATGCACTATCTACTAGGTCACTGGTAAGCAAGCAGCATAAAGGATTAGGTTTGATCACTTTTCTTACACTTTATCTTAACTAAGCATGACTGTCAGAACTTCTTATACATTAAACCTAATCACCAAATAACAATATATCTTCTGGCTGGTTAAGAGGCCTTTACATTATCCACAAGAAAACATGATTCACATTTCAAAACTGAATTACACCAATCTCCTCCTCCTACTTACCACTCATTCACTCCTCCAAAAAAAAGAAATCCTACCTAATATAGGTCTTAATACTATATCAGAAGAATTCAGAAGACTTTCATTAAAAAAAATCTGCAAAATTAAGCTTGTGTGTCATAGACACTGAAGAATTATTAATCATTAGAGAGAAACATCTCTGTGCCAGGTATGCAAACCACATATTAATGTTGGCCCCCACCTGACCATGTTCAGCCTCATCTTTTAGATGTGGTTAGCCTGAATCTCTTTTCCTTTCCACTGGTGTAAATTGGAAGTAATTCCATGAAAATCCATTAGCTCATAATGACATAAAAATGGTGTGATGGGCGAAACAGGTCTAAAGTGTTTCTCTCAATGCTTTAAATCCATCCTCCCACTAATTCTATATCACTGAGCTTCTCTACCATTCTCTTCAATCTATTTTCAATCTTTCCCCCCTCCCCCCTTAAGCTGATGAGAGTTGGGGTTGTTAGAACTGTGTGCAGTTCTTTGACAGTATTCTATGTGGTAGGCACCTAGGGAATAGCATAAACACTCACAGATATTTTGTATGTGCTTCAAGAAAAAAATAAATGTGTGAGCTATTATTTCAGTAGATGCAGTGTCTGACAGGGACAATATAATCATATTTAAGGCCTGGTATAAATCAACATTGTTTCATTGAAGCCAATGGGCTTACATCAGCTGAGAATCAGGCTCATAATTATTTAGTGACAAGTTACTCCTGTTTCCCCAGTTCTTAATTCCCTTCTTCTCCCAACTAATCTTATCATTTTAACATTTTGTTCAGAGTCACAAGAGGAACTGGAGGAATGCTAGGTTTATTGTGGTGTTCAACAATGTATTCCAATTTTCATAGTGTCAATGAGTACTGCTCTTCTGCAGGCGTTATTTTGCTGGACAGTTTCCCCAGTGACACTGTGCATGAAAGTAACAATAGCAGTTGAGGTAAAAGAAGCTGTAACAACAGAAGAAACAGCAACAACAAAATGGTTTTTTATGTTTTAGTCACTGTTGCAGGGTATATAGAGCCTGAGTGAATAGTATCTATAACATTTGCTGTGGCCATTATCTTACACTTTTATGTTTTTACTCTTTTCATTATGTTAGACAGCTCAGTTCCAGAAAAGTAGCATTTGCTGGAGGAAGTGTGTTTGGGGGTGTCAAACTTCAATTAGATGTATCAGACTGGAGCATGCATGTGCACATTCACACGCACACACAAACATACACACACATACATAAAGTGTAGCAAATTGTAGTAACAAAATGTGCCAGATGCATTTTTTAAATGAAATGGTAAAATGAAAAGGGGAAACCCCCCAACACCCTGTCCAAGGTATAGAAAAGCTATATTCTTCAAATGACATTCATCTTCTTAAACAAGCAATCAGGAGTGGAGTTTTCCCTCAGAGAAAGGAAATTCCCTGCTTCATATCCAAAATCGTGAAAAAGAATGCCTTCCACATTGCTGTATATTTATCAATTAACAAACTGGATGATTTTTGAAACCAGGAAATCCCATCAATTATGCTAAGTGTGTGTCCTATCTCATGCTTTGTGATTTCCAATGTCCTGGTGCAAGATACTGAACGAGCAGCAATGATAAGTAATTTGGATGAACAAATAAAACACATTGGCCCATGCATATTTTTCCTAGTGGTTAATGATTACTTGCTCTTTGCTCTCTACTAAGGAGGCTTCTCAGAGGTTTCCCCATGAAATTTATCATTTTTGGCTCTGGAGGCAAGGTAACTCAGAGGTTAAACCATTTTTAAATAACTAAAGATAAGCAATAGACTGTCTTTACAGAAGATGACTATCCATTCTGAGCTCAGAGAACAAAGCAACTGGTAATACTTCCAGACTCTGTATTCCATGTTTGCCCCAGAAAAGGAATGCTCTTATGGGGCTTAACATAGTATGATGCTGAGTGCTTTGGCTCACATCCAGCAATGAACTTAAACATGGGCTTACATTTCAAGCATCTGAGTACTCTCATTGACTTCAGTGTGACTATGTATTTATGTGCCTAATGAGACCCAGTCACATTGATCATCACCTGTGAAGACTGAATCCTGTAATTACCAAAATGCATCACAAAATACATAGAATTGCAGTTATTATGCACATTTTTCTCAGGTCCCAATTCTGTTATCTCCATTGGGAATTTGAAGGGTGGTGAGATTTTGTTTTATAATATTTTCCTACTTATTGGCAGTTGCATAGAATAATGGGAGCAGTTGTTACTGATTTAATTTATTTATATATTTTCATAAGCATCAGGAGATGAAATCCTGGCTCCACTGAAGTTAAAGGGAGTATTGTTAGGCTGCGTCTACACATTACCCTTACCTCAAAATGAGCTACACGATTTGTGCAATGCAAATTCTGTAGATTATTTTGAGATAATTTCAAAATAGCTTATTTCAAAATTTGGCACTGTCTACACAGAGTCAAATTTTGAAATAAAGTACTACTCCGAAACATCCTTTAAGTCTTGTGAAATGAGATTTACCGGGGCATTGGAATAGCAAGCCCATTATATTTCAAAATAATGGGCATGCTCAAAGATATGGAATAGCTATTTTGGGATACTTCTGATATCGTGAAATAGTACCATGGTGTAGACATAGCCTTATTGTTCTCAGGGGGACTTGAGTTACCCTGAGGGTGCCTAATGTCTGGAATATGCACATATATAAATAAATTAAACTAGGATTTTTAAAAATCCCAAAGGAACTAGCAGCTTAATTCTTTACCTCTTCTTTGAAATTCCCAGCCTAATAAAATGTTGTCATCAAAATTTGCTTTAAGGTAGAACTTGGAACAAAAAAAAGTCTCACCCCACACACAGCTTTAATCAGAATGAATGCTATACAGTGATTAAAGCAAGTATAGCAAAATGTGATAGGTCAGGCATACATCAAGGCTCACAGACAGTGGATGAACTGCAGCTGTCACTGCATAGTACTCACAGGAACTGAAATGACCACTTGGCCAATCTCCATAGAAATGGGAAGATTTTATTGTGAAAAGACATGGCCATACATGGAGAAGGAAGTTTAGAATAAGAGAAAAATTGAGGACATGTTTTGATTGACACAAGGGCTGAAGGACTGATCAATCAAGGGGACCGAGTATACTATTAAGTAGAAAAATATATTTTCCTGGACCATACTTAATGTCATAGAAAAGAGTGTGTAGAAATGTTTGGAGTCTGTTACTTCATTCCTTTATTATTGTTCCTTGCATCACAAGGGATAACAATGGGAGCTGAAGGTACTTAGCATTTTTCAGACTGAGGTCCACATTTCCTTCAGCATCAGCGTATAAATTGGATGTTTATTCTGTTATTTGAGATTAACTGAAAAATGATTGTTGCTTCCAGAAAAGATGAATATGCAAGTCCTTTTAAGTAAACAAAAATTAAAGGTTATGGTGCGTAAATATATCTAATTGTAACAGATAGTATATAGCCTATTACCTACACATTATTTTACTGATGGAATTATTAAAATTGGTAAAGTTTAAAAAAATCAAAATCAACAGTACTCTTTATTATGTTACACCCCAACACCTTCTTTTCTGTAGTGCTGAGCATCCTCAGCTACAGTTGACTTCAGCTGTCATTGTGGATGCTCAATACTTCAGAAAATCAGCCCCAAAGTGACGTCAGTGGGAAATTTGCCAGTGGTCTCAATGAAGGCTGCAGGGTCTTTTGTAGGCTGACTCTGTATGGATGTTCTAATATATAGACAGAAGGAAAACATGTTGGTGAATATTCTATAACACTACAATTTGGGCATCAAAGTGTGTCTTAATTCTAAGCTGGTAGATTCAGAACTATGTACTCAAAGTCCCAGATGAGGGGGAGCATCCATTATAAGAGTCCGCAGACTCCAAGAATGTTATAATTTCCTCCCTTTGTCCTCCTGCTTGGTACTGAGGTTTGCCATGGGTCTTCCTGATTCAAGGAATTCAGTAGGTGCTACAAAATGCAAAGACCCATTTACCCTTACTTGCTCCCTTACAGGTTATGTACTGAACCCCCCCGTCATCAAAGGTATTGTTCGTCACACATTTCCTGTCTAAGGGCATGTCTACACTGCAGGGCAAAAGTCAAATTAAGATACACATCTTCAGCTATGTCAATTGCGTAGCTGAAGTCAAAATGGTTTACTTCGGCTTTTGGCACTGTCTACACAGCAGGAAGTCAAAGGAAGAACAGTCTTCCTTCAGACTCCCTTACTCCTTGTGAAATGAGGGTTACAGAAGTCCTCCATCTTGACATTATTTCAAAATAATGGCTTGCTGTGTAGACATGCACGTTGTTATTTTGAAATAATGTCAGTTATGCCAAAATAACACTGCTGTGTAGACATACCCTAAGATGACAGAAGGGTTACTAAGATGTAGCCAGTTCTGTGTTTGAATTAGCGAATCTTGAGAAGTATATATATTTCCTAGGAATCTAAGAAGTCTGCATTTAAGTAGCCAGATTATGGGTCTAAAATAACTTTTTATATGTATCAAAGACACATTTGGCCCAATCTCTCTAGTTCAGTTGGCTTCCCTTTACATGGAACCAAATTCATTTCACAGTCGGTGCCTAGCAAAAAAACACCTTTACCTATAGTTACAAGACTTAGTGATAAATGAAATGTGTAATTTCACCTTTGGAATATGATACACTCTTTTAAATTATGCAGAGAAAATGTCTATCACTCCACCTACTTAAGACATTTTTCTGAATATATGCATATCAGGCTGTCATATTACTCAGATTGCTGTTATGCTGTGATGGCAGACTTCATTTGCAGCCAACCGTGCACATGAAATCAAAGGGCCAAACTATGACAGCTCTGACTTTTGCTTCACTGATTTTTTTTTAAATTTCAAAATAGACCTTACTACTTCTTCAGCGCATCTTTTCAATATATTTTTTTGTTCTTTCTGTTCTATTCTATATCTGTCTCTGTATTTATAGTTTTTTTTCAAATATATATGTACGGTATTTTATTGCAACATTTCACTGTACTATATGCACTTTCATTAAGTAAGCTTCAAAATATCCTGTGAGGTAAATAAGGGGTATATGAGACCCACAGAGATATACAAAAGCCCACAAATCATACATACAGAATAAGATATCAAAATTATAATTTACCAATCATTGCTATGCCATCCCCTCACAATTACCACAAATATTCTGTCTCCTGAGGATATGGGGAAATTATGGTAACCACAGGTATTAGTAAATGGTGATAGTTGAGAAATGCCTTTTTATGTTGATGACTGCCTTCTCTAGTGCTAAATTTTACTAAACTAGCGCCATCTGAAACATGCTTTTGTGGTAAACATCAGCAGTAAAAGAGTTCAATAGAGTGATGTTCAAATATAAATTTGGGGTGAAAAACATGCATATCATTAGATAAAACTGATCTTGCCTACTTCATAGCTATGCCCTGCGATAGGGAGAGAGAGAGAGAGAAAATTTACCTGGCATTGCTTGTGTTCTTAACTACATTTTTTTGGGTGGGAAATAAAATGAAAGTGCACATGCGTCATTTAAATCAGTGTTCTGAGGTGGGGCTGTGGATGCGGGGTTCAGTATGCAGGCTATTCCAGAAGAGAGAACTACCCCTCTCATCACAGCAGCTTGGGGCCAGGTGAGCAGTGCCTCTCCATGGTTGTTGCAGCTCCAGTGGGCAGAGTTGGGGGATGGGTGAATGTTCCCTGGCTGAGGCAGGTCCAGGTTCATCTGCCCCCTGTGCTTCCCAGCCAGAGTGAGGAATGCAGCAAACTGTGCAGTTTCCTCTTGCTCCCTGATGAAGGGTGCCGGAGGGGGTGGGAGGCCCAGGGCTGGGGCAGTCCTAGAGAGGGCACCCCCCAGCCAGCCACTTGCATCTGCCTAGTGATTCTGTCTCTTTCTGTACAGGGCATCCCCACTGTATGTTGCCCCAGAATATGTCGGTTCCGCTTGTAGGAACTGTTGTGTTATTAAATCTTTCCATTCTCCGCTCTTACATTTCACACACACAAGGAAAGACCAATTTGCACAAACAGAAGTCATCCATGGGAAAAAAAATTCCCTGCTTTATGTCATTTTGCTGTACATCCATGTTTTAGGGACGTATCTTCGATGTATAGCGGGGATGCCCTGTATGGTTTTATGAGAAGCAATCCCATTCCAGGCACATCCAAATTCCTGACACAACCAAAACCTTACCTTACTTTAAGGTATGATAAGAAAAACCATATACTGAAGTTCTTGAACAAACAAACAGACACACAGACACACAAAGTCTCTCAAATATGTAGCCTATAGTGTGTATATGTGTGTGTGTGTGTGTGTATATAAATTCCCAAATATTTGTCTATTATTATAGGAACCAGATTTTTTAAGTTTCCTGTTAGTCATAAGGTAACACAACCCCTACTCTAATATTGGACCTAATTCTGATATCATCACCCACACTGAGTGAAACTTTATTCTGCAAGCAGTCCCATGGATGTCAAGGTACTACTCAACAAAAGTAAAGGTATCACCAGCTATGCCCTGGCATGAACTCTAATCATAAATATTTGAATTATACAGGTATGTAATTTTAACAATGTTTCCATTCTCTAGGATTGATGTATTCATTGAAGAAAATTGAATTAAATAGGAAAATGTCTATCTCACCATTTCTTTATTTGTGCACTATATTGAAATATGGGGAAAGAGATTTTTTTGAACCATACAAGTAAATAAGGGCAGACCTGTTGATTAAATATATTAGTAAGAAAGATTATCCATGATGTGCCTGCCTTGGCTATAATCTCTCTTCCTTTCTGAAGCCCCACATTTGGATGCCTCCTTTTCTACAATTGGAATCACGAGACAAATTCTCCTCTGCCCTGTGACTTACGTAGTTATTTACACCTCTGTGAAGTAAGTGTAAAGTGGATCTAAAATATTACCAAATCAGACTGAAAGTGAAAAATCAGGCACAGGCTTCTCAGTGAGGAAATTGATCTTGAGCTTCAAATGTTAAACTGCTGGTGTTGAATGCACTGTCAGTTATATAATGGCACTTGAGTGTTTATTAGGAGAAATCAACATAAAATATATTGAGTCAATTCAGTACTGGTGAAAATCCATTTTCTTCAGTAGGTGAACTTGTCTTTGTGTATGGCACGTGAAATTTTGTATATTCCACACATGTAGATAAGAAATTAAATTCCTAATATTTTATTATTATGACTTTCTATTGTCAATAAATGCCAATAGATATCACATTTGAAAACAAACTACTACATGAAAGAGGGATACTTCTTGTCCACTCAGAGCTATGACTGCAAATCATTTTGAATTTGAAATACCAGCAAAATTCAATGAGAGGTTTGTGTCCAGATCACTGACAGGACACTGCCCTTCCAGGGCAAAATGTTGGGAAAAAAATGAATTATAATATTGAATCTTTTATACCTGTGATACTATCAGAGCAGTTTGCTGGATTACTGCTGCATCCATATTCTGGTCAAAGTACTTAAGTACGTGTCTATCTTAAAGCTTCTATCTAGTCCTAGTGACTTGAGGGGAAGTACTCTTAGGTAGAGCTTTTTGAGAATTTCAAGCTCTGATTTGTAGGAAATTTTGTTATTTTGAGATTAGTTTTGTTCTGAATCTAAATGAGGATGAAAGATTTATGTGACATAAAATTGACAGTAAAAATGTTTCTCAGGCCAATCAAAAATTGTTTCAATAAAATCGAAGCATTGTATTTCAATTTTGATATTTTAAAGATTTTATATATATATATATATATATATATATATATATATATATATATATATATATACTCTATGGGTACGTCTAGACTATAAGCCTTTCAAAAGAGGCTTTTTCAAAAGAATCTTTCGAAAAAGCCTCTTTCAAAAGAGAGCTTCTAGACTGCAATCATGTCTTTTGAAAAAGCAAGCTGCTTTTTCGAAAGAGAGCATCCAGGCAGTCTGGATGCTCTCTTTTGAAAAAGCCCTGTTAGCATTCAATAACGCCTTTTTTTGAAAGAGCACTTCCAAAAAAAAGCGTTATTCCTTGTAAAATGAGGTTTTCTGAGGTTGAAAAAACTGCTGTGTTCTTTTGATTTAATTTCGAAAGAAGGTGGTAGCAGTCTAGACGCAGGTGAATTTTTTTTTAAAAAAGGCCACTTTTTTCGAAAAAAACCCCCTGTAGTCTGGACACACCCTATAAAAGAAAAGAAAATTCTAAACACAATGTCATTTTGATATGAAAAATCAACATATTCTATTCAAAAATGTCTCACTGGAATGTGTTGACTTATCACAATTTTCTTTTAAAATTATTTCCCAAAATAGAATTTCTTTGGAAATTAACACATTTCCACAAAAAGTTTCAGTTTTGATTAAATAGCATTTTCTAATATCAAAATATTCCATTTTAAGAGCTTTATTTATGTTCTTATAGTTAGGCACATCCTTAAATATTTTGCTGAACTGCTCTCTCTTTCAGTCAATGGGAGTATGCCTGTGAATCATTGGAAAGTAGGACTGGAGGGGACCTCAACAGGTCATCTAGTCCAGTATCCTGCCATGAGGCAGGAGTAAGCACTACTAAGAACCATTCCTGCCAGGTGTTTGTCTAACTTGTTCTTAAAAACGTGTAATGATGGAGATTCCACAACCTTCCCAGGTAATTTGTTCCAGTGTTAGCTATTCTTAACAGTCAGGAAGTTCATTCTCATTTTTAATACAATTTGCCCTTACTGCAATTTAAACCCATTACTTTTTGTCCTGTCCTCAGTGTTAAGAAAGAACAATTTAGCACCCTTCCATTTATAATGATCTTTTACATACTTAAAATGTTATGTCTCCTCTCAGTCTTCTCTTTTCCAGATCAAACACACTCCATTTTTTCAATTGCATACCTTATTTCAAAGTAATTTCAAAATAAAGTGCTTTTCCGAAACATCCCTTAACCCTCATGGAATGAGGTTTACAGGGATGTCAGAATAGCAAGCCCGTTATATTTCAAAATAATGGGCGCACTCAAAAGACGAAATAGGGTGTTGTACATAGCATTTGTTCTAAGTGAATTTCATCCTATTAATTTCAAACTTTTTCTCTAATTTGTCAAGATCATTTTGAATTCTAATCTTGTCATCCAAAATACTTGTTGCCCTTCCCAGCTTGGTTTCATCCACAGACTTTATAAGTGTACTCCCTATGCCATTATCAAAATAATTTATGAGGCTATAGAAGAGAAGCAGACACAGAAAAATCCCTGTGGGTCCCCATTCATTATATCCTTCCAGCTTGACTGTGAACCATTGATAACTACTCTTTAAGCCCTGGTCAACAGTAGGGAATTATTTCAAAATAACCCCCCTTCTTTCGAAATAATATGTGAAGCATTCATGCTATGAAGCCCATTTTTTTTTAAATAGGGGGCTGGTTATTTCAAAATCTGTACTGCTTTCCTCTGGGAATAGCACTTCTTTCAAAATAGTTATTTCGAAATACCATTAGTGTGGACAATCCGCTGCTTCTATTTTGAAATAGCTATTCATGGGGCTCTAGGTTGAGGTAGCGCATCCACCACAATAGAGCCTGTCTCGGATTAATTTTGAGGCCCCCCCATAGTGGGGATATGCTATTTCGATTTTGTAAAATGAGGACTTACTATTTTGAATTTAGTTATTTCTAAATAATTTCCTAATATAGACATGCCCTAAGTATGGTTTTCCAACCAGTAGTACACCCATGTATAATAGGCTTATTAGGCTATATTTCCCTGTCTGGTCTATAAGAGGGTCATGTAAGATAGACTCAGAAGCTTTAACTTGCACAACTGACGTTTCAGAACTTTTTTTTTAGTTGCTTTGCATTTCTAAAGCACTTGTTTTGATCATTCATACATGTTTTATTTCTTCATTCCCTCAGTCTCACCATCAGTATCATGAAACCATGCAGGACCACACTCCAATCCCTGTTGTAAATTAGATGTCAAACACTCATGCCAGTGTCGGTTATTCATAGCTTCCAAATAAAACAGAGATTAATTTCTGTATGACAGAAAATGAGGCTTTGCCATATTAGTGCCTTCAGTCTGATGACTGACTAGTGGCAAATGGTCATTCTCTGTGTATCTGTTTCTAAAGCATACACAATGAATTATTTGTTTAAAAAAATTAAGGGACTTAGGAGTCTAAGTCCCAATTTCATAAATGAGATAGGTACTAAAGCTCAAATTCTCTTACACATTTTTGAAAATGTTACCCATAATGTTTAGTTTCAGTTAATTATGCTGAGAATGTATACTGGGCACCAACCTTTCCTTTTCTGTTAGAGTTAATCTCATGTTGCATGCTGGTTAGCAATAAAATAAAATAAAATAAAATAAAATGCTCAAAATGCTTATCATACCTGATTGTGGACTCTGTTTTGGGATTTTAGCTGCTGCTTCAGGGCTGGATGTGGAGCGCAGATGCTGATTGGAAGAGTTATGAACGCTACTTGGAACAGCTGCTGAGATGTTCTTGCGAGGTTTCATACCTTGCAACCACATTGGAGATGCTTCAAAGGCCTGCATTCGCCGAGAGTGGCTGTTAGCATTGACTTTAAGAAATGCCTGGGCCTTGTATTCCTGAAGGTCTCCATAGTTGGCATCTGTCACCCTGCACTCATACAAGCCTTCATCCTTTTTCCTCACTTTTGAAATCTGCAGCTTGTGGGAGATGTCATTCCCTTGTACTTTCACTGTCTGAAATTTGTCCAGGAACAAAAAATACTGTCAGATATTATCGTTCTGCCATGCTTTCTCTATGAAGCATATAGTGAACTACAGAATGCAGCTATCATAAGGGTATGTCTACACTGTAACTAAACCTCTGGAGCTGGCCCATGCCTACTGATTTGGTCTTACATGACTCAGGCTACAAGCCTGTTTAATTGTGTAGACTTCTGAGCTGGGCTGGAATCCAGGCTCTAGGATCTGCAAGGTAGGAGGGTCCCAGAGCTCAGATTGCAGCATGCACCTGGAAGTCTACACTTCTGTTAAATAGCCCCGAAGCCTGAGCCCAAAACCCCGAGTCAATTGGAAGGGGCCAGCCCCTGGTGTCTAAATGCCATGTAGCATACCATAAAAGACCATAGGCTTAAATCAATATGATGTAATTTTGCTCACTTCAGTTTAAGTTATACCAAAGATTAATTTTGCTCTCTATATGCATAGAGACAACTGGTGACTTAATTCCAAATCTATTTAGATGGTATGCTCTGAAATGTTAATTGGTCTCAGACAAACAACCTAGTCTGCCATGCTCCTTAATTAATTCTTTCAGATCATGAGCATTCTTAATGAGCTTTCTTGCATGAAGCTGATGTCAGTGCATTTTTTGGTTAAACCTTTCCAATTAGATGACTTTATTGAATCATTCAGATTTTGAACCACTATATTAGCAGCATTATTGGAGATGTTTGCCAATGTTTAAATTTCTTTATTAGATTAACCTGTAGTCTTCATTATTTTAAAAATTATCACAACATTAAATACATCTCCTTCAGACTTGCAGAAGCAAGTACATTCGTTTCTTAGCGGTAATGATGAAGCATCTGGTGACATATAGCCAGTTTTTCCCCCTCTTATTTATAGAAGCATGTACTAATTTAAATATTGTGACATATCTGTGATTTGACAATAGAAAACAGCTCATACTCTGTTATGTTAGGAGTCATCAACTAATACTGAGGCATTCAATGCAGCCTTTGATATCCTAAGGCAATGCAACATTTTCCACCTTGTACAATTAATTTAAAAGCACAAATTATGTATTTTTTTAAAAACAGAACAAGACATTTCAATTTACTCATAAGTGAAAGGTACCAAGCTACACTAGCAAAAGTAGCTGATTGTTTTTTCTGTACACTTCTTTCCTTATAGTTCAGAGGTGGAGAGTCTTGATTTAAAAATTGACAATGATGGAGAATCTACCATGATCCTTGGTAATATGTTCTAAGGATTAATTATGTTCACCAATGACACCTTATTGTAGTTTGAATGTGCCTGTCTTCAACTTCTGCTTATCAGATAGCATTTTGCTTTTCACTGCTTGATTGTAGACCCATTATTAAATATGTCCCTCATACACATACTTATCAACTCCAGATGTTCAATCAATTTAGCTAAACAAAGAGAAAGCTAAAGGGTGACTTAATTACAATAGAGTTGATCATCTTGAGTCACTGCTTCCAAGGACAGAGTTCACCATCTTGCACGTATGGCCTACATTCTGTGTTCCCAGTCATATGTGTTTATATATAGTAGCCCAATGTCTGTGACTCTGTAACGCTAAAATGCTGGCTGTTCCCTCTGGGTGGCGCTGTTGCTGAAATGCTGGCTGTTCCCTCTGGGTGGCCCATGCTGCATGGGGAGTGCGGGACCCAAACGGCTGCTTGCGCCGCTTGCTCCTCCGCAGCGGCCTGGCTGAACGGCGCAGAAGTCAGCCGAGTGCCACGGCGGGAGGGGAAGCGGGGTGGGGCGGTGACGTATGTGGCCAGGGGGCGGGGCCTGGCCGTGTACATCACCACCCCACCCCCCTTCGCCTCCCGCCGTGGCGCTTGTCTGACTTCTGTGCCGCCCAGCCGGGCCGCCGCAGGGGAGCCCAAACGGACACTTGCTCCACTTGCTCCCCCGCAGTGGCCCGGCTGAGCGGCGCAGAAGTCAGCCGAGAGCCACAGCAGGAGGCAAAGGGGGGCGGGGCAGTGACATGAGGCGTGACAGCAGCTCCAGGCCCCACCCCCTGTCCATGGCCCCACCCCCCTTCGCCTCCCACTGTGGTGCGCGGCTGATTTCTGCTCCACTCAGCCGGGCCACCGCGTGGGAGCAACTGGCGCAAGCGACCGTTGGTCTCTGCAGTCCCCCAAGTGAGAGGCAGGAGGGGGAGGAGAAAAGAAAGAGAGAGGCAGGAGGCGGAGGAGAGCTGAGAGAGAGAGAGAGGGAGGCAGCAGGAGGAGGAGAGAGAGAGAGAGACAGAGCAAGAGACCGGAGGCTCTGGAGAGAAGACCGATGTGGAGGAGAGACCTGAAAATCCTGTCTTATGATGGGCTAATTGGCTAGTGTGTTTATAATTAGCCATATTACAATGTATACTGTTTGCTTATGCCCAGTTTAACACGCAATCTAGATAATTCTGAATCAGCAACCTGTTCTCTTCATTATTTATCATTCCCCCATTTTTAAATGTTATGTGCACACTTTTTCAATGGCGATGTTATATTGTCTTGTAGGTCATTGTTAAAGGTGCTATATAACCTAGAGCAAAGAACCAATCCCAGTTGGACCCCGCTGGAAATGGACTCACTCATTACAACTCCTTTTTGAAAACTATCAATTAACTAGTTTTTTTTAAATCCATATAATGTGTATCATGTTAATTTTATATTGTTCTAGGTTTTTGAGCAAATATTTTGAGGTACCAAGTCAAACCCCTTATAGAAGTTTCAGTTTTTATATCAACACTATTACCGTTGTCAAACAAATTTGTAATCAGACCAAAAAAAAACCCTTCAGTTAGACAGGATCTATTTTCCATAAATCCATGTCAATTTGTATTAATTATATTACTCTCTTTTAATTCTTCATTAATCAAGTCCCTTATCAGGCACTCCATTAGCTTTCCAGCGATCGATGTCAGGATGACAAGCCTATAATTATCCAGGTCATATTGTTTACCCTTCTAAAAATTGGCCTTACATCAGCTTTCTTCTAGTCTTCTGGAGCTTCCCAGGGCTCCAAGACTTACTGAAAATCAACATTAGCTGACCAATACGCTCCTCAGTCAGCTCTTTTTAAAATCTTGGATTCAAGTGATCTGGATCTGCTGATTCAAAAATGTCTAACTTAGTAACTTCTGCTAAGTGATCTCCAAAGATACTAGTGGAATGGAAAAAGTGTCCTCATCATCTGATGAGACTGAATCATCTTTTCCCCCCAGATACAGAAGAAAAATATGTATTAAACTATTCTGCCTTTTGTTGCATTATTATATATAATTCTACCATTTCCATTCAGTAATAGAACAGTAATTGTGTCAGGATTCATTTTGTTCCTAATACATTAAAAAAAAACCCCTGCTTCTTATTGTCTTTAACTCTATTGGCCATAGATTTCAACTCGTGTCCCTTGGTTTCCCTGACCAATTTGCTTCAATTCCTAATTCTTGTTTATATTATTTACTTTCAAGTTCTCCTTTCTTTGTTTTTTTTTAAATTTTATAGCTGTCTTCACTTCCCATTCAAACCAGGTAGGGTTTTTTTTTTTAACCAGCACATTTTTCTTCTTTTGCAGGATTGTGGCTTTTGAGGCATCTAGTTAGGCATTCTTAAATGATTTCCAATTATCATTCACATTTTTTTTGATTAAATTCTTTTTTCCAGCTGATTTGTTTCTTGTTTTCAGTTTTGTGAAACTGGTCTATTAAAGTACAATTTATATACTTATGCATATACACCTTTCAGGCCAGGATTTCATTCTTCTTGAATGTTTTAAAAGTAATCAAGTCATGATCACTTGTACTTAAGCTACTGTTAATTTTTAGTTCTGTGATCAATCCCTCTTTATCTGTTAGGACAAGGTCTAATATATAATTTCCCCATATTGGCTGCAACACTTTTTGAGTTAAGAAATTGTCATCTATACTATTTAGAAATTCCAATGATGGCTTAGTACTAGGAGGATGAGAATTCCAGCACATGTTACTCAAACTGATTTCCCCCATGATCAATTTTTTTCCCTACACACTTTTGATAGATGCATGAAGAGATGGACAGCCTGTTCCCTACTGTGAATTAGCTGGTATTCGTTTGTGTCCCATATTGAACTTTATCTGTTAGGTGATTGATCACCAGAAAAGGTGAGTTTCGTCATTGTTAAAAACCCAGACTCCACCTTTTACCATCTCTTCATAAGGATTTACCAAATGCAGACAATGGTTTATTCTCCATTTTTTAATGTATAAACTCCATTAATATTAATATGAATTCTATTCATGCATCCAAGAAAAAGTAGTTTCCTTTTATAGCAAGTATATCTGGAAGTTCAAGTTAATGTATTTTACAAATACAAAATATCTATTACACAAGTCTCTAAAACATTGGGCTGTATAATACAATATCCTGGCCTTAATTATTAACATACATAATAGGAGACACATTTAATGTCAAAGGCCTGACCACTGTAACAAATATGAGCCAAATCCTGCATTTAGTCAACATTTCTATGAACTTTGGTGGGAGTTTTGGATGAGTAGGTGCTGAGTAATTAATGAGTTTATTAGGAGTGGTTGTATTTCTATTGCGTTAGTACACAAAAGGCCCAAATCAGAGGTCCTTATCAGAACGTATGATCTGTTATGCAATAGGTTTACAGAGTAAAGTGACAAGCAACATAGGAAATGTGAGTGAGAGGGTTGTGGTCAAAGTGTGTACACTGTTTAGCATAACATTAAAATGTCACTTCAGCTACAGCCAACTACCCTTCAACCTAATATTAATTAGTCAGCTTGTAGGCACCAGAGAAGAAGGGAGTGAAGTATTTAACATACATGATTAGTATATATTGCTGGTTAATGTGGTTGTTGATGATTTAGGGCCATACTGTGCTTGTGTTGGGCTGCACTGCTCCAGCAGGAGTTCAAAATGGAGTTTATCTGAAAGGCAAAATCCCTCTGCAGGACAAGTGAGATGTGTACACTGCAGTATTTGTTAAGAATGCACTATGGTCCTACCACCTTAAATCTCTAGGGCACTGAAAGGGGGTAGTCCCTCAGCTCCTGTAAGTGCAGAGACTGCAGAAGAGGGAAAAGGCTTCTGTGCCTTCCACTCTTTGCTACAAGCTCCATAAGAACATAAGAACAGCCATGCTGGGACAGATGAAAGGTCCACCTAGCTCAGGATGCTGTCTACTGACAGTGGCGAATCCCATTTGCCCCAGAGGAAATGAACAAAACAGGCAATCATCAAGTAATCCATCCCATGTTGCCTTTTCCATCCCATGTTGCCCTTTCCATCCCATGTTGCCCTTTCCCAGCTTCTGACAGAGCCCAGGCCCAGCATTTGCCTGAGCCACAACTGCATGAAAATATTAATATCCAAATGGGGGCTAGTATTTTAGAGTCTATTCTTGAAGGTTTTACACAGAGAATACACCTAATGAAAGCAAAAGAGGTATTACCACAGGAAGAATTACATCCTGTATCTTATCAGGCCAGAAGCCTCTGGCTCCCAGCTTTCACAAATTTCTGAAATCACCCATTTAAGTAGGTACCTACTCCACCAGAAGGGAAACACCGTTTCAGGGCAAAATCTCAAAATGTATTCCTCTTTTAGAATTCTGGGTCTAGATCAACTTCTCTTGGGGTCAATCCAACAGAAGGGGTTAATTGGAGATGGATAGGTGGGGACTTTAGGTGACCTGCTCCTGCAGATCCCAGCCCCAATGTAGAGCCCTCTGCAAGGCCTTGGGATGTATGCCTGGGTTCAACTGAAATGGGGAGCCCTTCTCAGGAGGCAACTGACCCACCTTTCTGTACAGGGTGAGGAATATTTGTGGGGCGCATGCCCTGGCCCTTGATTTTACTTCTATTGAGGAAATCTGTACTAATGCAGATTAATGAGACCCCTTGGGCTGTATTGTTTCTGTGATATTGTGTACAGGGCTATGAAAACATCTGTCCTTAAGTCTGTCACATCCTGTAACCAGCCTGAGAGCAAGAGGGAGGAACAGAGAAACCAAAGTAAGCCCCATCCCTGTGACGAGTTGGTTGCCCACCGACTTTTGGAAGCATGTGAAATTAGATGGCAAGAGTGTCATCAGCTCTGTAGAGATGCTCTCTCATTTAGCGTCAGATACTTACGCTTATCTTTGTTCCGTCATTGTCCAAGTCTCTCTCTGGCAAGAGCTCCACCTGTTGGGAAAGGATCGCATTTGTGGCCAGCAGTCGCCGTGTCGTGCTGGGCTACTGGCCCTTCTGCGAAATCATCCTTAAGGCCAGTGGTCACCAACCAGTAGATCTGGATCTACTGGTAGATCTTGGAGCCTCTGACAGGTGATCCTGACTAGTTTGGCCAAGAGGCTATCAAGTGCCTACACTTTAGCTGCCCCTCCCCCCACTGCTCTGCATCTCCTGCCCTTTGCCTTGGAGCTGCCCCTCCCCTTGGGAGTCTCCTGCTTTCTGTGCAGGGCAAGGGAGGGGAAAGAGGGGTGCTGATGTCAGGGTGCCCCCTCTCCCATTCTGTTTCCTTTCTCCACAGAGCAGAGAGGGGGCACAACAGGACCAGGGATGGAGTTTGCTGGCTGCTTTAGGGAGTGGTTCAGGGCCAGGGCAGGGGGTGAGCCTGCCTTAGCCCCACTGCACCACCACCCAGGAGCCAGCAGTAGTGCCCAGATGGAGCCACATCCCAAACTCCTACCCCAGTCATGAACCCCCTCATGCACCCCAAGCCCTTATCCTAGCTCTGAGCACCCCTGCATCCAAACACCCTCCAAGAGCCTGCACCTAGAACCCCCTCCTACATCCAACTGCCTTCCCCAAGAGCAGCTCAGAGCCCCTCTCACAGTCCAAATCCCTTCGTCCAAGACCAGAGCTTGCGCCCCCAACCCTCTGCCCCTGCCTGATGAAAGTGAATGAGGATGGGCAAGAGAGGGAGGATGGAGTGAGCAGGGGCGGGGCCCTGGAGAAGGGGTAGGAAGGAAGCAGGCAAGGGTATTTATATATGAGGTAGATCTTGGGTTGCACTTAAATTCAAAAAGTGATCTCCTGCTTAAAAAGGTTGGAGACCACTGACTAAGGCAAAGCAACCGGGCTTTCCCCGGGAACACTCGCGTGCTAAGAGCGCCACCTATCGGCACAACCTCGTTGGGAGCGCGAAGCCAGCGTCGGTTCGGAGCAAGGGCTAATGCGGCAGCCAGCATGACGGGCGCGTGCACACGGCAAACACTGGAGCACGAGACCAGATGCCTAGGGTGTGCTTTTGAGACGACGCTGTCACTTTGCACCCTGTTAGGATTAGGCGGCGGGACTGGCCCTTAGCATAAAACGCATGGGGAGGGCAGGGAAGGGTGAAAAGGTTAGAGACGATGCTTACTCCCCCTCCCCCCCACCTCACTCCAAATGTTTAAGGCAAAGGGAGAGTTACCTCTCCCCTTTCTTTACATAAGGAGGCACTGAGCGCAGGCGATGCTGGTGGGGTTGTCCCGAAATGCTACACCGACTCGGATCTGACGGCTATCCAGTTTTTTCATTGTAACTATCAATCGGAAACAACGCAAGGAGAAAAAAGGAGGCTCTGCAAAAAAGAGTCCTCGCTGGCAGACTTGGAAGGTTCCCGCGATGGACTTTTGGGAGGTGCGTATGCCCCACAATAGCTCCCCTCTATGCCTGCCCAGTTAGACTTACACATTCGAGTGCACCAATCGCTAATAAGGGATTGGGTTGTTATTCTGCCACTGGGGAAATACACGCCCTGCAGGGAGCACTCTATTAGCATAGGCTTTCTTTGACAAGGGATTCAGACTTGAGCTATCCATGTCGCTTCCCTAAGAGAGGCAGGCACCGAAGATCCCATCCCCTGGGGTGGGCATGTCTCCCTGATACCTGCTGCGCTGCAGTTCATGGGGAGCATTAAGCCTTCGGCGAGAATCATTTATCCCCCCCACCCCGAGCCTCCCGCTCTTTCGGAGTGTTTGGGAGGATTGGCCGTTTGCAAGGGAGGGGGGACCCAGTGGAGGCGCCTCGGTACCTGAGTGCCCGTCACCTCGGCTCCAGCCTCTTGCTCCTCGGCTGCTCGTAGAAACCACCACTGGATCTCGAGGTACACGGAGGCGGAGCCGCTCTGGAAAGCGCAGGACATCTCCACGTTCTGCCCTTCAGTGGCTGTGACATTTCGGGGGAACTCGGTGAATTTTGCTGCAAAACAAAACAAAGACACCATTTGTTGGGATCTTCCGCTCCCTCCTCTCCCCCTCCCATTTTCATCTGTTTCCCCATTATTTTCTTTCTCCCTACCTTTTCTCCTGTTTCCCTCCCACTATCTTTGTCCTTTTTTTCTCACTGCCCCCCTTTCTACATCTCGTAGTTACTTCTCTCTTCCTGATCTTTTCTCGCTCCTTTTTCCCATCTCTCTTCTTCTCTCGCCCCCCGCTCTTTATTTCGCATCGCACATTTATGTATTTTCTCCAGTCCACACAACTCCTCTCTTGTACTCAAGTCTGGCTAATGGTCAGGCAAAGTATTCCCTCCGATCACTCTCGGGTTAAGAAAGTTACCTATAGGTCTAAATATCCTTGTGGGAATACATTATGTCACCGAACACATTGGGAGATTTCAGTAAAAGGCCATTTGGGAAATCAGCCCCGCTCATGTATTGCATTTCCTAGATGAGCTATACCCTTTGAATTATTAAATACTATATGGTTAACTGAAATAGATATTTAGATTGTGTAATGTGCTGAGGGGTGGGTTATGATCACTCATCAAAACGCACCTTTCAAACACATTAACCGAGTCACATATATTTCTATGGTAATTTATGCTGGCACAGTGAAATCAAGAAACAGTATTTCTTATCATTCTTCGTCCTAGTAGACTCACTTTCCGAAACGAACAAACCTCACAAGTCCTCAGAGATGATCCCCCCCTCCCATCTTACTATATCACTATACCGGTTTAGCAAATTCCTCCAAATGCACACAGTGCAAGACACCAATATTTCTTAAAAGTCAGCATTGTACCTGCCTATGTTTTCCTTAGCTTCACGTGTAGCTCATTTCAAAATAGAGCAAACTTGATAGTATATCTTATAAACCGCACCCTGGCCAAAGCGGGGGGGGGGGGGGGGGGAATCAAATAAACCTTCTGCTTGGAATCTGAGAAAGGTTGGGCAGGCAGACCCATTGCTCAAAGAATACAACATCCATTCGCAGCTGTGTGTAAGTTATAGGCTGACAAAGCTTAGGAAGGAATGCTCCTAGTGTTCCTCTTTCTCCCGAATGCACCCAATCTCGTTATTAGAAGTTTATTTGGGGGAAGGGGTGATTTGGGAATATAGTGAACCACCTTTTGTCTTCTAAACACCTGCACTATGAAACAGAGGCATAAACAGACTGGTCATTTTTTATCCTAGTGTTCTCCCTCCACATTATTTTTATTTATTGCTGGCTATTCGGCAGGTAAGATGACCGTTCCTTCTGCGTGCTCAGGGGCTGAAAGAAGTTTTCCTCCCTGGTCAATGTTAAACACACACACACAAAATTAAGGCGGGAGTTGTGTGTTTCAGAAACGTTGCAGCGTTCCGAGGACAGCCTGAGGCGCTCTGTCCATGGTGCTGAAATGATCACTGCAGCCCTCAAAGTCCCACACAACTGGATTCTGCAGAGCGGGCGCTGTTTGGAATGCAAGACGAGCTTTTTTTTTTTTTTTTTTTTTTTTTAGTGGGGTCTTCAGAGAAGTCGATCTTTTTTCAGATCTATCCCTAGTCACCAAAAGGAAACAAAGGTCTGAGAATCGGGATCACGGGAAAGAGTGGAAAGGGAGCCAGACCCTATACAGTTTGAAATATTTAAGGAAGGCATATGATTTAGCCATCTTATATTATGTGTGCATGTAATAATCATGTATGCATGGGTGGGTATTTGCTGTAAGCCCACATATATACTCAACCCAAACACGCGTTTGTGTACATTCATCATAAACATACATACACAACATTTTTTTTTTTTTTGGTCTGGCTAGCGTGTTCTTTTAAATTCCTCCTTGCAATCAAGACTGGGAACCCGGTTTAGTTTCACTAGGAGTAAACTTCACCCCTCTTCCGCTGTTTGTTTATCGTTTCTAACGCTGACATTTCTGATTTTCTTAGGCATCTTTTTTTGGAAGCTCTGCTTCGGATTTGAAAGGGAGCACACACACGCGCATATACTATTTGCCAATGCATGAGCTTACCTTGGGTAGAAAGTCCTTGTTGAATGTACAAAACGGAAAAGAAAATGCATCCAACATACGCCAGAAAGATCCCCATCATTCCAAAGCGAAGCGAAAGTCACATCAGGGTAACCAAAACCAAAGGTGCCCTCAAAGGAAGGAATCTCACACACCAATTTACAGAACGGCTCTGCGCGGTAGCCCTGGCTGCGACACTGAGAGCATTCTGCGACTCGGTGGAATCTTTTCTTTGGGAAGAGCGAGTATTGCAATACACTGAGGGTTCAGATGCGCTGGCTCGGGCGCTGTGATGCTTGAAGTCCAGACTGAGACTAGGGGAAAAAAGGAAGAGAAACGTCGAAAGCTGCCTTCTCTGCCTTTTTTTCAGCTACCTGGCAGCTCCGTCCAACGTCAGCTCCAGCTGCTCAGGATTGCGTGGTCATGACTGCCCTCCCTAAACACTGATCCGGCTTAGGAAGTGGGGAGTGAAGAAAAGGGGAGGGGAGGAAGGGAGAGGAGTCTACTATGCTTGCATTGCTTCAACTTTTCCCTCAAATGGCTGCAATGATGCCTTTAACCCTTCCTGCCTTCTGGGGTCTCTGTACCTTTCCACCTGCTGTTACTTAGGCTCGGTAACAGGCTAGAGGAAAGCAGGTTTTTGTCTGGAACCAAAGTGCTTTTCTTGCACTGATACAATTTCCAGTCGGGCATCCCACATCGGTCAGAAACTGAGAGGATAATGCAGTGGTTTGATTTTTTGATGGATTTCCTCCCTGTCTCCTTATGTAACTTGGGGGAAATGGTTAATAATATCAGAATGCTGTTGAACTTCTTGTTGACTGCCCCAAACAACTATGCTCACCTAATCATTTTCATTCAAAATGTTGTCCATCATCTCTCCCTTCTAAATAGATTAATAGGATTTTAAAGAGATGAGTTGCTCATAGGCTACATTTATTTATATATGATCTTAGGATATATATGGGGAAATACCTGTACACACTCCCACATCTGTTTGTGTCTGATTTGCCCTAAAAATCAGACTTTGATACTTTGATAGTCTATTGATGTGTCATAGTAAAAATTATATATATATATATATATATATAGTACAGAGCTTCTGAACTACATTAAGAATGTTTCCTTCAGACTGTATTCATTGCACATTCCATGTATCAACTGGGATTCACAAGACTATGATACCATATTGCAGTCAAGAGGCAATCCTTGACTATAAGAGGTATTCAAAGAGTCTTAAAAAGACCCCTCTGACCAAAATATCCTGCTGCCTGTAGGAAGGAGCCATTCAGAAAGTATTCGTTGTGTTAAAGAAATACTAAATACCTTTGAATGGATACTAAAGAGTAAGAAAAAATTCCAGACACTGAAATGAAGTGGGTATATGGTAAGTAGTCAGACTGTCAGATTGTTTTTATCATTCATAGATACAAGCTAAAAAGAAGCATTTACAGTCCGTTAGGAAAAATGTAGCCATAAAATTGCATTATGTCCATATGAACAAATTGTATCCCCATTGACTGAAGCATTGGGTTGGTCTGTCATTTAAAACAATGGGAATGCAGCAATTCCACAATGGCTAAGGAACAACTTTTGCCTTACTCACTGCACCAATCTCTCTTAGATAAAGTGATTATATCTACATCAGGTATTTGCCATATGGAAGATAACTGTCTGGAACCAGACCATGGGATTAGTGTCTCCAGCTTCAAGAATAGTCATTTTGTCTTCACCTCAACACTTATTTATTTTACAAATGTCATACTTGACCCTAGATATTTATATAGCAGAAAGAGATATTTCCCCGTGAGAATGGTCTGTTCCACTGATGTCACCTTTTAAGTATAGCAATGGTTTTTCACAATGTAAATACTCATAAATGACTGCAGATAGAGCAAAAGTACTTAATTTTGAAAGGTTTATTTTGCTATAGACATTTAATTTTTTTTATGGAAGTCATGACAAACATATCAAAAGCCTGTTAAAGATCTACAAAATGAAGGGAGAGAAAAATAAGTTCTTACATATGAGACTGAATTTTCAAAAGTGACTAGTGATTTTGAGCATCTCCGTTATTAGGTATCCAACATTAAACGCCTGATTTTTTAAGGTGGGCTCCAAGCATTTTATGAAAAGTCAGACCTCTTTCAGGTATCTCAAGTTGAGCAGCCCAAATCCCTAGTCACCTTTGAAAATATACGGTGACTGATTATATGCTTACATTTAACTACATACATGTAATCAGTAATGAATGTAAATTACAAATTACACATACGTTATTAGCAGTCAAGTTGGAAAAGTTCTATGCAGCATCACCTGGTTTGGAGGGAAAGTGGGGACCATAAATAGAGCAATCATTTTTTTTCCAATCCAGACACAATTTAATTTTTTAATTTGCAATTCCAGGTAAAAGCAAATAGATTTCTCAGAAAGGTCTTATAATCATCTTTAGTGACTAGAACTCGTGCTACTATGATAGCAAGGAGATTCTTTATTGGATATACAAAATAACATCCATTCCTGTTAATTTGAGAGGGGAAGTGAAAGAACAAGAAGTTGAAATAGGGAAAGGAATCCTAAAACTTGGACTATGGTCAGTATATTGCTTTATTTACACAATGAAATAGTGTTTTGTGATGTTACCATGTTGCTGATAGAAATGGTTAGATGTAAGCAGTTTCACATAGAGGAAAGAATTCCTCTTCAGCCTGTCCAAGTAAATGTACCCAGATGCAGAGACCTTGTCCAGAGCCAACCGCATCATGGAAGTTTCACACTGGGCCTGTGCAAGGAAATACTTGGACCAACTATGCTTGGAAGTCTCTTTGTTCCTCTTGTGCTGCAGAAAGGGGTTTTATGCTGACCCATAAAGTATGTTGTGAAGATCACTGGCTTGTGGGAGGAGTTATGGTATTGAAGCTTTTGCAAATTCAGTGGCTCTAAGACATGCATAAGTGGCAAGGAGGGGCTGTGTGTAGGCTAGAGCATGTGCACACAATAAAGGAGAATTTCAAAACTGCTTACAAATTTAGAAGCAGAAATCACATTGATCTGGATCTGAATATTGCAGCTTCAGCTTGTTTCTAATAGCCATTCGTTATAAAAATTGTTTAATATGTATATCAATGTAGCACCCATCCAGGATCAGTATGCCCTTATACACTATTCAACACACACAGATATATGTGTCCTCCAACCCAAGAATCTTATGATCTTAATAAATGTATACCCCTATTGACTGGTCTGAACGACTTCAAGGTTCAGACTGGTTATGAATTTTCTTGGTTAATCTCATTCATAGTATGTCTTCATCTAGATCTGTTGTTGGAGAAAATTGTCAACTCTTTAAGAAGGGAAGGGTGTCAGCATCTATTAAAGAAACCGTCATTAGGTTCCTTCTCCAGACACCATTTGGTGATGTGGAAGATCTTACTTATTGATCTGTTTCAGGTTTCTCATTTCAGAGGAAGGTAATCAAAAATTGTGGGAGAGGCAGCCTTGATAATCCCAATTGTGAGGCTGGCAGACCAGGTGTCAGCTCTTGCTAATGCCTCTGGCCTCACTGAACACTGATGAGTGCACAGCTGGGAGCCAGTCTGAGTCACCATGCTGTCTGTCTCCCATAATATAAGGTGTTATTTAAATGTTTGCTCTGTGACTATAAAATGTTTGGTAAGGGCTTGTCTACACTTACAGCAGTGCAGAAAAGCATCTCCTCTGGTGCAACAGTGCCACTGTAGTGCTTAGTGAAGATGCTACCGATGCAGATTGAAGAGCTTCTTCTGTTGACATAGGTACTATGTCAGAAGCCCTGCTATTGTCAAAGTGCTGCTTACATTAGAGGTTAAGTCAATAAAACTATGTCATTCAGGCGTACGGAAAATCCCAAACTTCTCTTTTAGTTTGTAGTGTAGACCAAGCCTAAGATTGTAAATTTCCCACGGACAGGGGAGCAGCATTACAAAGTGTGAATTACTCCATAAGAAATATTACAAGAAGGACTACTGAATCCAAATGGCCCATTGTGGAACAAGTCTTTGTTGATTGCTTTGCTCACAGCCCTCAAGAGGATATGTGCCCTTGCTTGCTTTAACTACGTAAATAATTCTCCTTTCTTTTTTCCTAACTAGCAGAGATGTAGTTAATTTACCATAGGATTGGCCATTAGATTTGTCTTCAGCATGAAGTCTAAAGTGCAAATTGACCTGGGATAAGTGAATGGTCCTTTGGGACTGGGAGTAACCTGAATATTTTGTGAACTTTGCTGAAAAGTCATCATCTGTCACACAGTCAAGTTTGCCTGGGTGGCTAGATAGATCAGACTTCTGAAGAAGAATATCTGTGACTCCATTTTAAAGCTGTATTGTGCCTGAGGAGTTTACATTTTTTATTTGGTTATGGAAATCTAAGTGTAAAACTCACAACCAGTTTGGGTTGTGCTCCTTAACAGGCTGATATTCTTGCCTGTGAGCCACTCCAGACACAGTGTCATCACTCATTCCTGTATTACGCTGTTGTATTGAGTGGACAATGCACTATCCATCTCCTCTGTTGACGGAGACATATGAAGTTTCCTTTTCATTATTTTAGGTCTATCTGATTATTTTTATTGATCATAACCATGAGGTATTGTTGGCATGTTTGCTGATCATAGCAAAGCTTGACAAATTTTCACTTGGATGGCTCAATTTCTTTCTTTGAAAGGGTCCCAGAGGGTGGTATTGGACCAGTTCTGTTCTCAGGGATCTCTCATGAGAGATTTGACAAGAATAACCCCTTCCCTTCAATGTTTATGTGAAGTCACTATGAGCCTTAATGAAATTATTTTTGCCATGTTGCCTTCTGTAAGTAGATTATATCTAACTCTATGTATCTAGTTTTTTTTTTGACTGGATAGTGCATTCAAGCAAATATATCCAGCGTCTGGTTGAGGTGTAAAGGAGATTTAGCTGGCTGAGACTCAACCCAGAAAGCTATGTGGATCCTTGGCTGCTTGAGGGTGCCCATTAGTTGCAGTGGACAAATGTATTTTTTCATCTGCATTTGGCAAGAAGGGTGCAACCTTTTCTGTAGATGTGAGCCCTGCTACCATTAATCATGCCTTTATCTTTTTTTTTTTTTTGTAAAGAATTTTCCCCCCTTTCTTCCAGGAATAAAACATCAAATAAAAAAATAGCTACTTGTACTTTTGCAATGTTTTACATACTATCCCTAAGCATGCAAATAGCAATTCACATAATACATTACATGATAGCCACATACTCTGCATATGTATATACACAGTCATTGCTGCATGAAATACTTGTCATGATACATGCTGATAAGCAACCAGTTGAGGATGAATTCTTCCCTGGGATAGATTTGTACTATTCAAATTTTCAATTGCCTAAGTGATTGGGGTTCACTAACAAGCATCTGAAAGCAGAATAGACCCTTAGGGCTTTGAAATCACTCTGTTATACAGGCTTCCTCTGCAGCACAAAGGAAGAGAGGCTTTCTTGGACGCCATTTATTTAGCTTCTTTTGTGAAAAATGTCTCTGCTGCTGAGTGTGACTGAAGGATATGTAATGCCATTCTCAGTCCAATCAGCTGCCCCTTTTTCATAGATTCAGAGGACAAAAGTGGCCCTTATGATCCTCTTTTCTGACTTCCTGTATAACACAGGCCCTAGAACTTCCCCACAATAATTTCCTAGATCACATCTTTCAGCAAAACACCAGCCTTGATTTTAAAAGGGTGAGAGATGGACCATCAGCCATGATCCGTGGCAAATTGTTCCAATTGTTAATTGTTCTTCTTGTTCTTGCTTTATAGCCACCCTGAATTTGTCTTGCTTCAACATCCAGACATTGGCTTGTGACCCTTGCCCCAGTGAAATACAAATTATTATACCTTTCATCCTAGAACATGCGCTATATGAGCTAAAGAAGTTTGTTTATTTGTTTGTTTTTAGGTTAAACTCTCACTAAGTTGGAAGCTTAATGATGTATCACAAGTTTATGCTCAGTATGAGAAGTTATTTAAATTTTTAACCTCTTGCCTTTATGTGCTTTTAGTGGGGTAGAAGACATTCCTCCTAATGCTTATTAGGCAACTAAAGATGGGGAGTTAACCTTGCAGCAGCTACCACAACCATCATCATGGTAGATGCACCGACAAAGCAGCAGCTACCAGCATGGACAGAAAATGGTTTGATTCCAGCTTTAGAAAGGACTGAACATTTCACTAAGAATGGACTTGAGTGTTTTGATATGGGCCTGAAATAAATCAGTTTGGGGATCCAATTATCGATTATTCCCTGACACCATTGTCACACTATTGTGTTTCAAGACGGACTAAGCATTTTGGATGATATTAGTCAGGTGATGCTTTTGGGTACATCCCAAATTTATGACTCATTTTATACAAATACAAAAGCATTTGCGTATGTGTGTGAGAGAGAGACAGAGAGTCAGAGAAGAAGGGAGAGGGAGGGTCAGTGCATTGATACTTTAGCCTTATGAGCATGCTACAAAAGTGGAGCCCACATACTTGTCCATTTCAATCCTAGGGATTAGTTTACCATATCAAAGCTATCTTTGCAAGAAAAAAAATTGAGCTAGCAACTTCTTTAAAATAAGAAGTTGGATTTCTTTCTTCATGGGATCTTTCTGCCTCTGCTAACAAGGGGCTTGTGCAAGCCCCTTCCAGCATATTACTGCTTTAAATATATTGGTAACACTTAATTTAAAAATAAACCAAGTCTGATGACTAAACTTGATTGAAAAAGAATTGTTATTTGATGTCTCCTGGCCTGCAAGTTTATCAAAGCTACTGCTAATCCAACTAAGCGATAATTACTTAGGCACCAATTCCAAGGAGTTCAATAGGGTTACTCACAAACTCAGCATTAAGCACCTACATAAACCTTTTATGATCAGGGCTTCGGACTGTAAATTGTTTGGGCCAGGAACTGTCCTTTCATTATATGTGTGGGCATTATCTAGCACAATGGGTTCCAATCCCTGACTGAGGCTGCCAGATGCTACTTCAATGCAAAATATTAAATCATTAGCAGCAGCAGAAGAGAAAACAAAACTGTACAAGCTTCTATATAGGTAAGCTTACAAAAACAAGAATATATTTTTAAAATTAAGCTTTCCATTGCATATTATAGGTGGGGCTGGTAGGGCTTACCATTATTATTACCCAAAACTTTAAGAACATAAGAATGGCCATACTGAGTCAGACCAAAGGTGCATCTATCCCTGTATCCTGTCTTCTGACAGTGGCCAATGCCAGGTGCCCTAGAGGGAATGAACAGAACAGGTAATCATCAAGTGATCCATCCTGTCAACCATTCCCACCTATGTCACTGAGCATGCTTGAGTCTCTCATTTCTGTTCGTGCTGGCAGGGCTGTGTGTGTACCATTCCTCCATAATGATTGAAGGAGCTCCTGTCTAGATCTACAGAGACAAAGCTCGACGTTCCCTGTAATGGCTGATCCCAGCTGTTGTGGGGCAGGGCACTGGCTCTAAGAGCAGGGAGCCTGTTTCTCCTGTGCTCTCACTTACTGACCTCCTGCTGATGCCCAGGCAGCAAGAAAGAATATCTGATTTGAGGGCAGAGGGGGAGCTCAGAAAGTAGATTGAGAAAACTGGACTGGTAAGACCTGGGCCTGAAGAGTGCAGGGGAAGAGAAGCTATGACTGACAATTGAATTGGGGGAGGGGAGTTGGGACTACTGGGTAAGGAAACTGGAGCAAGGAGGTCATGGTGTGACTGGTGCACAAAAGAGATGAAACTGGGAGCTCTGCTGAGAACATTGGGACTGGGAGCCATAAGGAAAATGGGGAGAGGGGACAGAGGTCAAATTGGCTTGTAGGGGCAGGAAAATTTGGGGACTGGATGACGGGCTGGAGATACTAGGATTGTCTGGATTGGGATTAGGAATCTTTGGGGGAGGAGGGTTGTGGTAGGAGAGGAAGAAACTCATCTGCCAAGGGGCTGGGCTCTGGGGAGATGTGAGACTGCCTGAGCAAAAAGGCAAACATGAGGAAGATTCTGAGATTGGATGAGGAGCTTCGGAAGGGAGGCTGGGATAAGAACCTAGTAGGACCAGGGCAGAGAATGATTAGATGAGAAACTGAGAAGTGGGACTGGCTAAAGACAGGACTGTGCATGAGGAGAAGGAGAGATTGAGAAATTGGGGTGGAGCTCTGGACTCAAGCTATGGAGCCAGAAGGAAGCTCTAGGACTAGCCAGGAGACGAGACTGGAATTGGTATTAGGAGCCTAAAAATTAGAGAGGGGGGTTGGGCAGACAAGGACAATGGGACTATGGCAACGGTGGTAAAGAGATGGGACTGTGACAAATTGGAGGGGAAGGACAGAATGGGTGGAAGGTGAGAGAAATAGGCAGAAGAGTATGATCCTACTCTCTTCCAGGTTCTGGAGCAGAGCTTGAGGTTCCTAAGTCTCAGCATTCTCCTATTAACAGAAAGTATCCATGAGAATTTCTGTTGTTTTCTGTTTACTTTTATAAAAACTTAGGAAGTTATACACACACAAACAAAACTGCTGTGACAGGGCACATTCCTTCCCTCAGTCAGGCCCTCTCCAGGGAAACTAATTGGATTTACAGTGACCACAGTGCTGATTCATCTGCCAGCTCTCATCACACAGTCACAACTTCATTAAAAGAAAATTGCAAAGTCTACCACTCAGAAGTTAGGAAATGCATATACAGTAGGATAATCGCTAACTATGGAATCACATATAATTAATACATGATCACATGCTATTTTTCCATTAGACCCTAATCTCATTTAATGTTCAAGATGGACCAGCTATGGGAATATAGTGTCGAAGGAGGCTGTTGTTTTATAGCACCCTTATCTCATTTATTGCAGAAGTTGGAGGTTCTGTAATAAAAAAAACAGGGGACTGCAGGAAAAGAAAGGAGGGTCTCATGGTTAAGGGAGATGAATGCTGCCTGGTTCTGCCACAAAGGTGCCATGTGATGTTAGGCAAGTCACTTAATCCAATCTTTTCAGAGGTGGGTACGAATTGTGTGTTCTCCATGGAGTGCTTAAATTGCAGTCTGATTTAGGTAATTGGTGAACACTGACTGCTGCAACTAAAATCAGCTGGAGCTGTGCTTTGAACATATTATGTGCTATACAAGGCTAAGAACTTTGTAAACTCATGCCAGATTGGGCACCCAAAATTAGTAGATTCTTTTACAGTAATCTCTGGGTATGTGTACACTGCAATTAAAAAAGCTGTGGCTTGCCTGTGAGAGCTGACTCAGGCTCCTAGGACATGGGCTCAGAGACTGTGTAATTGCTGCATAGGTGAGATCTGGGACCCTCCCACCTCTTAGCGGCCTAAAAACCACGCTCCATCCTGAGCCAAACATCTACACTGCAATTAAACAGCACTTAGCCTGAGCCCTGTGAGCTCAAGTCAGCTGGCATGGGCTAGCCATGGCATTTTTATTGCAGTGTAGACATGCCCTCTGTGTCCCAGTAACCCATGTGCAAAATAGGAATAATAACACTCCCTCATCTCACAGGGGTGTTAGGAAGATAAATGAATATCTGCAAAGCACATGGATACTGCAGTGATGGGTGAATAGAAAAGCCCACAAGGACATTAATAATTCTGTCTCCAGAACAGGCTTGGAACAGTGTGCAGTAGATAAGGCACAGAGACACACATTGAACAATGAGGATAAAACAAGAGATTCAATAACTGCACAATATCTGTGAATCCTGTTCACCGAACGAGGCAAGTATCCAGTGTAAAAAATAGTAGGTGATCATGTAATTAAAGACTTTGTCCAGGTCTGCCAATAGGAGAATGTGGGGGAGAGGCAAAGGAGACAGTTGCCCCAGGGCCAGGTGCTTCAATAGGGCCCGGGGTTCCTGGCCGCCACCACTGCTACTGCAAGAGTGACATTAGCCAGAGCCCCAGGCCCTTTAAATGCTGCATGGTGCACTCTGGGTGGCTTTGAGATCAGTGCAGTGTGCTCCACCCCTTCTGCCCAAGGCCCCAACCCTTCCAAGAACATGAAGCCCCTTCCACCTTGCGTAGCAGCCTGGAAAGTCTGTCGGCTCCCTTGACTGTATCATAGTACTTAAGAGTAAGGGGGCAAATTAAGGTTACCTGTGCAGCTTTAATTCTGGCTCTTCCCAAATTTGAGTGCTTTACTTCACCACCTTGGTATTGTTCTGTTACTGTAGCTTCTTGTTTGTAATATGATCAAGATTGGCCTTGTGAATTTTGTATGGCTCCATCCAAACTTATCTCTTTTTGTTTCTAGTGTTATATGGGAGGGAAAACCAAACAAAAAAGCCCACAGCCTTAAAATGGCACTTTGGGCATTTATCCAAATGCTCCTTCTCCTCTTTGTCATTGTGAGAGAAAAATTATGTTAAAGTGCTGTTATAAGCACAATAGCTACCTTTGAGTTTAAATAAAACATGATAAAAATCACATCCAGAACATCATCCTGATATAGTCTTCTTGTTCTGAACATTACTTTTTGTTTAGCTCACACCTGAATCAGTTTTAATTTCCTCTATACTAACTGTACATCATTGCAGCCTGTAAAAGTGAACCTGGATCAACAGTACTGTGCTCAGAACAATTGTGTAGATGTTACTGTAGGTTGAAGGTCAAGCTCTTACACCTAATGAGGCGGGCTGTTTCAGAGCCTATGCTCCAGCTGAACCATTATTTCAAAGAGCTACAGAGTCATTTTTAGAATAGTATTACAAGTCCCCCACACATAAGTCTGCCTATTAGGACTGAGAGGCTCACTTCTATGCAGACATACTCTCTTGGGCAGAATTTTGACCTTCACTATAGTCTTATACTTCAGGCTTAAACAACTTTTGAAGAGGAAATTGGGGCTCATTCATGTACATTTGTAAAGGTACTTAAACCTTTAACAATGTTTTAATAGGCAAGTAGCGGGATTTCACAAACACCAAAACAGGTTTGGGGCCAAATGCCTGTTGATTTCAATGGGAAAAATGAATCCACTTTGTAGCCATTTTGTAAAACTGGTCAAAGTATTTCACCTGTAAAGTTTTGCCATAAAAAAAAGGTGTTCAAAAGTGAAATGTAGGAAAAAGGTAGTGACATTGTTAACAATTTCCACAAATTTTTCAGACATATTTTTGTCAAAATTTTCATTGAAATCTATTATAGAAAATGTTTAATATACCAACAGACACATTTATCATGTAACATTCAGCCTTTCAATAAATGCAGCATTTCAGTACAATTCTGTTGAGAAATATTCTGGGATTTTGTTAACAGTGAGTCAATTTTAAATCCTGCTAAATAGAATCAACTTTGTCATTTCATCATTTTGTGCAGTTGTTTTGCCATTTGTCAACAAACTTTGTCATTTTGCTTTTTCTGAGAATCCTGTTCTGTATTAGGGAACAGGCTCTTTGTGGGGATTCCAAGGAGAAGACACACAAGAGAGCTTGGCATCAGTTGAGCTGTGTTGTCCATGAACAGTAAACAGAGTCTAAAGTTTCCATATGCATGCCTCCAGGATTGAGCTGAACCCCTCAGATCTGTGGGTTTTGGGGCAAAAATAATATATGCATTTCCTAAGCGGAATGATCTGGGGTGAACTCCACACATAAAGAGTGGACCATCCCACATTCTCCCTAAAGGTTTTTTTTTTTCATTGCTAGATATGTACTGACTTTAAAACTGCAGCAGCAAACCTGGAAAGAGGAAGGCTGGCAAAGTTTATAGTCAGAGGCTCTTCAAGTGAAAACACCATTTTCCGTATTCTAAAGAAGTTCCATATTCAGCATTGCAAGAAACCAACGCTTTCTGTGATGCTTCATCATTGTCACATGATGGGAGCTCTGTGGCTATTCAATTGTAAGCTAGAATTTATTGGATTTCCATAGGTCCTTACAATCTAGAATGGTGTTCCCTTGTGACATTACTAGCTGGTCATTTTTATTTGTCTGTTCCTTAGGCCTTATCTACACTCAGTAGTTTTGTCGCATCAGCTATCCTGGTATTTTTATAAAGGTGCTTATTGTAGAATATTTTATTTCCATATGGGAAGAGGAATCAGTTATAATGGAAAAAAGCACCTTTATGTCAGTATAAATGCATCAGATATGGGGTAGCAAAGGGGCCAATTTTGTGATTTTTCCCAGGGATGCTGGACCCCTGCTTGGCCACAGACCCCATTCCCTGTCCTCCCCTTCACCAAGGACCCCCTCTCACCCTGCCACACTATGCCCTACCTCTTCCTACCCCTGCTCTTCTCCCTCCCCTTCCTAGTATGTCCTGCATGCTGCCAAACAGCTGATTATGGCAGGTGGGAGGCACTTGGAGAAAGGGGGAAACGCTGATCTGTGGAGCTGTCAGGGGTGCTGGGCATGCACTATTTTTTTTCCATGCATGCTCCAGCCCTGGTATAACTATTTCACTGACAAGCCAACAAAAATTGCAGCCTTGACAAAAATATTTATACAGGTATCCATTCTGTGTATAGACCAGCCCTTCATTTTTTTTAAGGGCCACATCATGACTGGCCTTCAAAGCACAATTCCAAGGGGAAGGAAAGGGAGAAGTGAGTAAGAACTGGTGCTGGTGCAGGCTGCAGGCAATCCACATTGTGGTGAGACACTGGAGGGGAATTTGTGCTAGTGCATACAGGTCTGCACAGCTTCCAAAGGATCTAGATTGTAAAGGATACAGTTGCATCCTAACAATTTATCTGTCTGTTATCAGCCAAGATAGGGTGGTCACAGACACTAATTATGGATATCCATCTAGCAAAGCATGAGCCTTGCACAGAACCACTCAACACTACAATATCAATTCCTTTCAGCCATTTGCTCAATGCATTAATGTTGTTTTCTAAAAACCACAACCCCAGAAACGCCCCCTACACCTAACGCTAAAAAGAAAATAGGCCTATTTAAAATGAACTGTATTCTTAAAACTATAATCTTTTACTAAACTATGGATAAATGCAAATCTGGGACTTCAAAACAGAGAGGAGTGTTTATGTCAACAATGAATGTGGCATTTTCCATTGAGGTAAGCTATTAAGAACACAACATGCCTCTATAATGTATTTTCAACAAATTCCAGCTTCATGAAAGAATTCTGGGGGGAAAAAAACAACACTAGGAAAGCTAAATCTATTTACATACCAAATTGCTTGTTCTTCTGGTAAATAAATTTACTTTCCTAGTTGTAACTTCAGGTATCTCTTTTGTGACAGTTTCTTCCATGAAATAAAAATGCATTTTAGTTGTTTCATTAAAATTTATTTCCTCAAGATAGAAAAAAATAACTCCCAGTGACTGTCAGCCTCTGGCTCTGGGCATTATTGTGTTTGCTTGTCTCGGAGACAATAGCTTTTAACTCTAATGGTATACTACAGTCAGAGCTGTGCTTGCAGCCTGCACAGATACACCCATGGTAGCTTTAATCTAACAGGGCTAAACATAGTGGTGAAGACATGGCAGTGCAGAGAGTAATGTGGGGTGTACACACCTGCTTGAGCCCTGGATACATACTAGCATTGCTAGCCCATGGTAGACTCTATGCTGTCACATTTTCACAGCGTTTTTTAAGACATGCTAGATAAAACTAAAGTTAGCACAGGTATGCTTATCAGAGCTGCAATCATGCCTCCAACTTCACTATAGACCCACCTTATGCTTCAATATGACTAGACCCAGTGGGTTTTTTTTGTAAAAAAAAAAAAGGTGCCATTACTCTTTAAGACCCAGCCTACTGTCGGCCATTTTCATTACAAAGGTGCCGGAACTCTCTGTTCTTTCCAGGTAAGCTCTGACTGGAGGTGCCAGTACTGCATACTGGGCAGTAACATCACAAAAAAAGCACTGACTAGACCACTCCATCCTTAAACAACTCTACTAGCTGCCCATTCCATTCAACCTCCTGTTTAAAATTGCTCTCCTGGGTTTTCTTTTAAAGCTCTTCCTGGTCATGCATCATGTCTCCTGGAACTTGTGTGTCTCCTGATTCTCTATACCCTTCCTGCACCTGCTTTCACTTTACCTAGCCCCAGTCATACTAAAGGAGAGATTTCCCTTGAAGCTGCTTTTCTCCAGAGTAGCTTTGCCATATATTCTCACCTCATGTGCTCTCTGCCTCCTTTCATTCTCATCTGAAGCAGATCTTTTCTTCGTTGCCTATACCTCTGAATGTGTCTCCCTTTTTGGCTATGGGTGTTATGATCAAATGTTTTAGGAGCAGGTTGTGGATCTGACACAAATCCTCTACTATGTTCCCTCTATTTTTTTTCTATTCATATGTGGAATAAATTTTGTTATGTGGACTGAGCCATGTGCAGATGGGCACCACCAGTAGAAACACCTGCTGCCAGCTGTGGGCCCTTTGCTAATCAGATGGGCAGCACCTGAATCTGTCCTGGGTGTTGGTCAAACATTCAGATAACAGGCAACACTGGTCCAATATAAGAGCATAGATGCACTGCCCCAGGGCAGTTCAGGGAGGAAAGAATACCCCAGAAAGGTAGAATTTCTTGTAAGTATGGCTCTTGTTACAAAAGGTGAGAATTTACTTCTGGTATAGCCAATAACACATTACTAACCTTCCTTCTGTGCTAGCTGAGCTAAGCTGGTTGATATGCTGGGTAAGAGGAAACAAAGCCCCCCCTTGCCCTTTCATGTCCCCCCACTTTGGTTGGGAAGCAGTAAGTATACATCAGCAGCTACTTGCCACAGAGAACCAAGATCCCAAGTCTAAGTAAACTGCACTGAGATGTAAGGATGGAATTGGGGGAGTGCCCATGATGTCTCTGTACAGACACATTGATTTAATTGAACCTTTATTTCCTCCTGCATACAAAATATGTATATATTTTTTTAATGTATGCCGTTTTACCATGTAGTTTCTTGGAAATGTGAATATGGTATTAGTTTCAAAAGCTGATCTAGATGAAAGAATCTGTGAAGAGTGAAACACAGATAAATAGATTGCAAGAGATCCTGTTTTCCTTCATCTTTCATAGAGCTGGGAGAAAGATCATTCCATCTCATGGAGAAGTTCAATATTTTGAAAGCTGTTTTTGTTCTGATTGAGAACAATCCTACCAGCATTTCAAAATTCTCCATGAATGGAGCCCTGACTCAACAGTATCCCATGTGGCAAGCTTACCGAGAGCATCTAAATCTGGAAGTCCTAGGCTCCCTTATTTCAAGCTCTGTCATCCCTGACTTAGAGACAGTTTGCCAGGTGGGCTCTGCCACAAATGGGCAAGGGGTGCCTGACTCACAGGTAGTCCTCCTAGCATGCTGCTGAGTAGTTGGTAGCCTGGAAGCTGTCAGAAAAAACAGGGAGATTTCCAGTATAAACCTGCCCCGCCAAAAGGAACTTGCCTGCCAAGCAGATTTCAAAACCTATCACAACCATTTCTGGCTTCCATCACAACTTTGTCAAAACTGAGCTGTTTCCATAAAATGTTTTTGATCTTGACAAACTGGCAAATTCTAACCCAAAATATTTAATAAGAATGTTTTTGACCAGCTCTCATCTTTGTAGTTTGCAAATATTCCCTCTTCATTTTAAATAACTCCCCTATAGCTAGCTCCTACCATTTTTCTGAGCTTGAAGTAGACCCTTAGTCTGCTATGGTCCCATTGATGGTAAATGACTTCTTTAGAACTACTTACAAAGTAAGGGTCTACTCTTTGTGAGCACCAATAACAGAATATTTCCCATAATTAAGAGTGGAAGTCCTGCATACTACAGGGAAACTGTATATTTTGATAAATATATGACAGGAGACTCAATTTCCATGAAATTTACATTGAAGAATTGAAATGGAATTAGGCCTGCAAGGCAGAACATTTCAGCATGCTTTCAAAGCACATATTCTTCAACATGTGTATAAACTATTTAATGGTGAAGTATTAATAATCTACTATACAGGATGAGCTTTGAGGACTGTACATGTTTCTGCATTTTGACAACACATTATTAATTAGAAGCTTAAGGACAGAAGAAGCTACACGTTGAAGTGTGAATAGGCTTATGGTTAAATGTTATGATTGACTGATGAAAATGATTGATTGCTGTATTTTGTACGCTGATTAACTAATAATATTCAGTTTTGGACATTTTCTTTCTATGAAGATGTTTTGCTTCAGGAACATCATGTACAATGCAATTCAAGACAGGAAGTAAAATAAACAGAAACTGAACTTTCATTGTTCTAGAGATGAGCATATGTTGGAACTGAAAGTCTCATCATCCAGGCATGAGCCTAAAATATCTACACCGTGGGACTGATCCACAGCTCATTGAAGTTGATGGCAGGGTCTCAAATAATTTCAGGGAGTTCTGGATCAGGCTTTCTATGGCTAAATCTGAGGGCACACACAAGTCCAGTATAAATGAATGGGGCCATTGTGCACACCCCTCTCAGGATCAGGCCCCTAGAACACGTTCTCAAAAATACCACCTACATAAAAGTAGCAGTTGTGGATCAGCTAGTCACACTTTCATCATTCAACTCCTCTAACATCATAAGATCACACTTGGAGGTTTTGTCTTTTTGGGAATGGTAAGAAACTGAATGAGATGTACCAGGCCTCATTAGAACTCCCATCCATTTCAGCTGGAGTAGAAATGGATCTGTGGTGTGTAGGAAGTTTTGGTTGCTGCTTGTTTCTTCCTCACTGATCTTTGATCATCTGTGCCCTCTAGGGGTACATCTACACAGCAGGGCTAAAATCGAATTAAGCTACGCAACTTCAGATACATCAATTGTGTGGCTTAAGTCAAAATAGCTTAACTCGGCTTTAGGCGCTGTTTACACTGCAGGAAGTTGAAGAAAGAACACTCTTCCTTCGACTTCCCTTACTCCTCTTGAAATGAGGGTTACAAGAGTTGGGGGTAAGAAGCCCATTATTTTGAAATAATGGGTTTGCTGTGTAGATGCACACTCTGTTGTTCTGAAATAATTCATTATTTCAAAATATGAGTGCAGTGTGGACATAGCCTAGGGCACCAAGGTATTAGGAGTATTCAACTTTCCAATATTACTCTGCTACATTATTATCTCATGATTACATCAGGGTAAGGTAAAAAAAAAAAAGAACTTGAAATACAACTTCTGTAATTCTGTATTTTTATATTTCAATCTGACTTGCTAAGAGCGATACTGAGAATACAATAACCAAAAAAGATATGTGCCAACCTTAGCATTTTAGAGTGCACATCCCTAAAACATCAATGAAGGATATAATTTAGAATTACACAGAATGTGTGAAAAGAAACCAAAGTACAACACCACAAGCTGTATTATTGCATACAAGAGATAGGTTCCATTGTTTAATTTTCCTAGAAATAAGATGTAACCACTTAAGATGTTGAAAAGTAACACACCGTGGGCCATATAATTAAGTGTAGCCTGAGATATAATCAGCATGGCTTAGCTTAGCATAATGAAGAACCAGCCCTTAAATGGGAGAATGGGCATTATATAAAAAGTTGATATGGAAGGAACCTGCAGACACAGAACGTTGAAAGAAAGAGAATGTTTAGCCTCTTCCTATATTTTATTTAAGCAAACTCAGTGATGGCTAAATTTTCCATTCACTTAAAGTAGAATGACTGATTTCCTACTAAATGGCTACATTTATCTCCAGTGTTACAGTACTTGTAAGGCTATGTCACAAATCAGTGAAAACAGGAAAATTAAAGTTAAAATGAGTGCTTAAACAGCTTCCTGATGCAACTGTGCATAGCTCTTTCAGCACGTATAAAACACAAAACAGTTGGGTCTAAATTTTCAAAAGTGAGCAGTGATCCGGAAGTTTCAGAGGGGCTACCCAGTCTGTAAGGGTATGTATGGATACCAGAGGTATCCTGGAAAAACTCAGCCATGTCCAGGGAATGCATCTGCTTTTTCAGAACAGTTTCGGAAAAAGTGGGCGTGTTCTTTCGGAATCTCTGTATTCTTCATTTTATGAGGAATAAGGGATCTTCCGAAAGAGGAGGGTTTTCCCACATTTGGCCCCGTGTACATGGGCCAAATGTCAGAAAAGCCTCTGCCAAAAAAACAAGCGGAAAAAAGTATACAAATTGTGGTTTGCAATTTGCATATCTTTTTCCAGAAAAAAAATGCAGTATAGACATAGCCTAACTGAAAAAACTTAAAAAATAAGAAATAGTCTTGCAGCACCTTAGAGACTAACCAAATTTGTAGATGGTATTATGAACTTTCGTGGGTACAGCCCACAATTTTTCAATGCCTAATTTGATACACTGAAAAGGCAGGTACTTGATACTTCTGAAAAACATTAAAGAGTCTCAAACTGAGTGACCAAGATTTACTAGTCAGTTGTTGAAAATGTAGATCACAGTTTTACTGACCTATAGTTAGAGCTCTTTGGACATCAACCCATAAGTGGGATTCAATGCATGGGAGTTAGCGATTGGGAAGGGGCAAGTGATGTAGTAAACAGCCTGCGGGATGTTCATGCCAGCAGGTAGGGAGCAGAATTAATGACCTATTTCCAAAATTACAATGAAGAAATGTCTTATTTATCATTCATGTAATATATTATTCCTATATTTTCCCGAGTTGATGCTGTGTTCCCATTTTCCCAAATAAAATTCTCCCTGTTTTATATTCTTAGTTCTTGTGAATGGAGAAATAATGCATGTTAAGGGCATCTACTGAAGGTATTCAGTGATTTCAGAAATTCTGGATTGGGGGTTGAACCAAAGGTCTTAGTTAACTTTAAGAGGAACCCCTAGCTATTTGAACACAGCCCTTGTTGCTTTATGCATATGGAAATCTGTGAAAAGTCAAAATGACTCCAAGGGAAAAAGGATTTTGAAAAGTTTATTGCTGTATTCTTAATTCTAGGGTATCTGATATTTACTACTTATTAAAGCTTGTAGAAATGTTTCCTTGGGTGCTGAGATCAGGGTATGATACCTACTGTCTGTCTTGTATGTAAAACCATTGATTTTCTGCTAGAAGGCTTTGATCAGGCTTTGGCTGTAAGCACTCTGAGATGCAAGTTTCATCTCTCAAAGCTATCAGAAAGTAAGTTGTGAATGAGAAATCCTGTCTCCATTTCTGATCACAACAGAGCTGGTCAGAAAAATTTTGTCAAAATGATTTTCAGGTGGAAAATACCCTTTTTCAAAATTAAAACTTTCCAAAAGGAAACTTCCTGACAATTGTCAGCATTTCCAGTGGTAAAATGGAAATGAGGATGTCTGCCTAGAGGACCTACAACCAGTCTGAAGGGAGGCTGAATGCTTCCCTGGCTCTCTTGCAGCAAGACAGCAAGGGTGGGGAGGAGGAAGGGAAACCCAGGACTTCCGCATTTCTACTCCAAACAGCCTGATAGCTTCTCCAGGTCACTCTACCTGGAAGGCACTTGAAATTTTCATTTTCTGACTGCACAGCAAGCTGAAAAATTCCATTTCAATTCATTTTTTTCCAGAATTTGTGTCCAGTGAAAAATGGTGAGCTTTTTACATTTTCTGTGAAATAGTGATAATTTCCCTCTTCCCCCCCCCCCCCCGGCAAAAAAAAAAAATTCAAATTGACAGAGACAGAAATCCTATGTCCCAGCCTGCTCTCCTGTTGACTTCATTGGAGCCAGAATTTCATACCAGTTTTTCAGTAGGATTTTGTACCCTTTAAGGTTTTATTCTTAAAATCTACCTGTAAACTTGGACCTATTGTAGGGAATATTGTCCTGCTATGAAGCTTATACCTACTGTTCAAGTCTCTGTGTAGGCCTCCTTCTGAATTTTTGGGTTCTCATTTTCTGAAAAAACACCAACACTTAAGATTTTGTGTTTAATTACTGTCATTGTTTAAATGGCATGACAGTGATTTTGCAACTCAGTCCTTCTTACAAAGTGTTTCAAAGAAAAAAGTGAGTGGGTGAGTGGAGGACTTTGGGCCTTAAGATGGTCAAAGCACTATTTTTTATTAATACAAATTTGCTAGCAAATTCCACGTAATGAAATGTGTGTTATATTTCTGACTAAAAATATCTAATAAAAATTTAGAACATAGGTCAAATTCTGGGCTTACCAAAGCCTAAGAGAGTTTGCTACTCATTTCAACAGAGCACTTGCAGCTCCTATTAACTTTGATTGGAGCAATGAGTGCTCAGTGACTCTGAATATCAGCCTTAATATATTTCCCTTGCTATGTAGAACTATATTTTTGTTTAAGCCATATGCTGACCTGGTGTAAATAGACTTCCACTGATTCACAAGAGCTAACAATGTAGCTGAAGGAGCCTGCTTTTGGGCACAATATAATAGTACAAGGAACTGTTAAGTAGTAGTATAACAAACATTTCAAATATAAATACAATAGCACAATCCCTTGTGGCCAAATCACCATTTAATATTTTGCAGGAATAAAGGGGCTACAAAATAAAAACTTTGAAATCATTATTAAGTAAAAATGAATGTCATTATTACTGCAGAAAAAAGAAGTTGGCTGCCCCCACCTCCTCAGTCTTAGCATGATGATTAGAGCACATGACTGGCCATTAAAGGAATGTTGTTCTTTTCTGATTTCTGCCAGTACCTTTCTGTGTTACCTTGAGAAAGACACATAACTTTTGATGGACAGTTTTCCCAGGATTAAAATAAGGATAACAACACTTAGCCCACTCTTGTAAAGAATTTTATAATTCATAGGTGAAATTTACTACAAGTGTCCTGTCTTCTGACAGTGGCCAATGTCAGTTGCTTCATAGGGAATTAACAGAATAGGCAATCACTGAGTGTTTCATCTCATCCTTCACTCCTAGTTTCTGGCAGTCAGAGGCTATGGATACAGAGCATAGGGTTGCACCTCCGACCATCTTGGCTAAAAGTCACTAAAAGTCTTCCATGACTTATCTAATTCTTTTTTTGAACTCATTTATACTTTTGACATTCAGTACATTCCCTGGCAATAAGTTCCACAGGTTGAGTGTGCATTGTGTAAAATATGGTAGAACCTTGGCATTAAGAACACCTCAGCAATGGGGGTTGTTCATAACTCTCAAACTTTTGTCACTCCAAACAATATATTATGGGTTTTTTTTAAACATTTGCAATTGAACATTAACTTTAAAAAGTTTTGAAATTTTGCCAAGCAGAAGAAAAATGCTGATTTTAACTGTCTTAATTTACTTTGCCAAACCTTTAAAAATCTTTCCCTTTAATTTTTAATGGTTTACCTTTAAGAAAGTAGTGTACTGTATTTGTTTCTCTTCTATTCTCTTCTCCTGCCTGATTGCATACTTCTGCTTCATAATTCTGAGGTTCTGCTGTATTTCCTTTTGTTTGTTTTAAATCTACTACCTATTAATTACACCAGGTGACTCTAGTTCTTGTGTTATATGAAGAGGTAAATAACACTTCCTTACTGACTTTGTCTACTCCAGTCACTCTCTAAGATCATTGGAACATGTAAGCCTCTCCACCACTATAAGGTGAGGAATTAAACAGTAATAAGTCATTAGGACCAAATGTTATTTACCCATGAATTCTGAGGGAATTGAAATATGAAATTTCAGAATTACTGAGGTCTGGAACCAATCATTTATATCAGGCTCTGTACCAGATGACTGGATGATAGCTAATGTAAGACAGATTTAAAAAAAAAAAAAGGCTCCAGAGGTGATCCTGGCAACTTCAGTACCAGGCAAATTGGTTGAAACTAGAGTCAAGAACAGACTTATCAGACTCACTCTATCATATCCCCCTCCCTTTAGTCATCTCTTTTCTAAGATGAACAGGCCCAATTTTTATAATCTGTCCTCTTATGGAAGCAGTTCCTTATCCCTAATTATTTTTGTTTCTCTTCTCTATATTTTTCCTAACTGTATATCTTTTTGTGAGAGGGGATGATCAGAACTGTATGCAGTATTCAAGATATGGATGTACCAGAGATTTATACAGTGGCATTATGATATGTTGTCTTATCTTATATCCCTTTCCTAATGGTTCTAATGTACTGTCAGAGCTTTTTTGAGTGCTGCTGCATATTGAGCTGATGTTTTTTGAGGTTTGTCCTTGATTCCAAGATCTTTTTCTTGAATTGAAATGGCTAATTTAAACCCATTCATTTTGTATGTATAATTCAGATTATGTTTTCCAATGTGAATTACTTTTCACTTGTCAACATTGAATTTAATCTGCCATTTAATTACCAAGTTACCCAGTTCTGTGAGATCCCTGTGTAACTCTTGGTGGTCAGCTCTGGACTTAAGTATCTTGAATAATTTTAAATTTGCTGCCTTATTGTTGATCCCCTTTTGAGATCATTTTTCACTATGTTGAACAGTACAGGTCCCATTATAGTTCTTTTGGGGGGTTCTTACCATTCTCCATTGTGAAAACAAATAATTTATTCCCACCTTTTGATTTCTATCTTTAACAGTTTCTGATCCATGAGATGATCTTCCTTCTTGTCCTGCTGCATTATGACATTCTGAGGTGCTAAGCAATGTCAAGCGTAAAAGACCCCATACCATAAAAAAATGAATTTACTATTTTCACAGAAAGGACATTGAATATATAAACATAAAAGCTTTATTTTCTGACAGGAAAACAAAAGAGGGTATATAATTATTTTTATACCCCAGATAAAGAAAATTATCCTTCTTTTCATATGAATGAATGAACAAATATTTGATTAATTTTGTTAGGGAAATAGAAAATGTATCCAGGTTTTATATAAAATAAATATGTTAATTCCAATTTAATTTTTGCTACAAAGCAATCAATTGTTAGGATTGTTCTTTTGTTATGAACGTACCCAAACCTGATGCAGGGAAGCCAATACAAAATTATCCTCCTCAAGATCCACTTGACCCAAGTCTACAAGATAATCATCTGCAAATTCAGTCATGTGAAGCATGGATAGCACGTGAAACAGAAAGCAGCATTCACACTAACATACACAATTGTATGTATGTACAGATCAAAAGAAGAGAGAGCACACTAACACTTAAAAAAATGAAGAAAAACAGCAAAGACATTATCTGATTTGAGCATGCTGGACCGTAAACAAAAGATGGTGGCTTTCCAGTTATTACAAGATGGATGGTACACATGATGCCACTCCTGAGATCAGTCCTACATGAGTAGTAATTTGGTAGGATTGCTTCTTGATACTGTCTCCAACCTCACATATTTCCCAATTTTATTGACAATGAGATTATTCATTTATTTAAATAAATTACAAAGGCACAATCAGAATTTTACCAGTAGCAGCTGTCAAACAAAACATTGCCTTAGGAGACTGATTGCAGGATTACTCAAAGAAATACTAATTTTACAAGTGGAATTATAGTCCCCCCCTCAGTCCTTGCCTCCCACCTGTCAATAATGAACAATTAATTAAAGATAATGGTAGGGTAAAAGTACTTGTATAGCCAGATATGTATATTTTTGTCATATTTGAAGGAAAATATCTATATTTAGGGAGAATCTTCTTTTTCCCATATCTTCTGTATTTATCAACCAATTCTGAGAACATTTGAATCACATTTTTTTTCTTTTTAGAGACTTCTCATATTGCAAAACCCTAAACTGTAGTTTATTTAACATATATGCCTTAAATCAGCATAGCTTTTATCCCATGACTGTTTACTTTGCTTGAATTCCTTTGGTAAGAGATCTTGTCAAAAGCTTTTTGAAATGTCCAAATACACTGTCTCACTGGATCATCCTTGTCCATATGTTTGGAGATACATGAAAGAATTGTGAATGAATGAAGCCATATTGACTCTTCCCTAATATGTTGTGTTTATCTATGAGTCTGATCAAATTTCAACCAATGTGCAGGGTACTGAAGTTAGGCTTACTGGCCTGTAATTGCCAGGATCACTTTTTTTAAAATGTGGTACATTAGTTATCATCCAGCCATCTGGTACAGAGGCTGATATACATGATTGGTTCCAGACCTCAGTTAGTAATTCTGAAATTTCCTATTTCAATTCCCTCCTAGTGACTTATTACTGTTTAATTGCTCTCCATGGATCATCACCTTGTAGTGGTGGAGAGGCTCACAGGTTCCACTGATCCTTGAGATCGACACTGTCTTCAGTCATGTACTACCTTAGTGTTACCCATGGCAGAATGGTCAAGGGTGAGGCTCCAGACAAAGTGTGATCCAAGAATCCTCAGTGGCAGAGCAGACGGAGGATAACTGCACAATGGAGTTGAAACTGTTGTGTAACGTTGCAACAGTCATGAAGGCGGATGAAGCCTGCAGTAGACAGAGGATCTTCAATCATTGTGGTTTCCATGCCATTGGTTTCAAGCCCTCTATCTGTCAAGAACAGTGTGGTGTCCTAAGTTGCTTCATGACAACATGAAAGCGACTGTTCTAAGCAGCACTGGCTCCCAGAGTAAGCCTTTCAAAGTCCAAACAGGAGTCAAACAGGGCTGTATCATTGCCCCAACCATGTTTGTAGTCTTTATTACCATCATTTTCTACTTAATAGTGGGGAAGCTCCCAGATAGTGTTAAAATCATCTACAAAATGGATGGAAAGCTGTTTAGGCTTAGCAGGCTGAAAGCAAAGAGTAAGATTTCCACTTACATCTATCGTGGAAATTCAGTATGCTTATAACAATGCAATTTTTGCTCACTTTGAGAAAGATCTTCAGGCCATCTTGAATGTGTTTTCTGATGCTTACACTTGTCTTGGTCTCACCCTCAACATCAAGAAAACTTAAGTGTTCCATCAGTCCTCTCCAAACGAGATACCATGTGCTTCATCTATTAGCATCAATGGAGGGGCACTGGAGAATGTTGATCATTTTCTCTACCTTGGAAATTATCTTTTATCCAAGGCAGATATTGATGTAGGAATCCAACATCATCTGAGCTGTACCAGTGTGATCTTTGCTCATTTATGGCACATGGCTTTTGAAGATCATGACATTGGAACAGACACCAAACTTTTTGTCTATCAAGCCGTCATTCTCCTAACACTACTGGATGGGTCTGAAACCTGGACAACCTAGAGACATCACTTGAAAATCGTTGGGAGGTATCACCAACACTGCATCTGCAAGATCTTGAAGAGCAAATGGGAAGACAGGCACACTAACATCAGTGTTCAGGAAGAGGCAATGACCACCAGTATTGAGACAATGATGATCTGTCAGCAACGTTGCTGGACTGGTCATGTTGTTTTGATGCCAGACCATCGCCTCTCAAAACAGGCCCTGTTTTCTTAGTTGAAAGAAGGATACTGTAATGTGGGAGGACAATGGAAGCATAATAAGGACTTTCTAAAGGATAACTTAAAGAAAAGCAACATTGACACTTGGGAGACACATGCCCAACATCGCTCAAAATGGAGACCTAGTCCTATGCCATGGCTCCCTGAATTTTGAATTTGCTCGCCAACATGCTGAGGAGGAAAAGAGGCACAGGAGGAAGGGGAGACTGGCTCCAGTCATGGTTAACAGCCTCCTGCTGTATCTGGAAACATCTGTCCTCACTGTAATAGAACTTGTGGTTCAAGGATCGGCATTATCAGCCACCTGAGGGCCATAACTCCAATGGAAGATGATCATGCTCGGCAACGAGTGATTAATTTATCAATCTGAAGTTGATAAACCTGAGGAACTGTCATAGATTGAGGTGTCAATAGAAAACATTTTGGAACAAAGAATGGCTCAGGTTTGGGGGAAGGGAAATCCCACACATCCTCCGCCATGAAGAGCAATGCAAAGAATTCTTTCAGGTTCTCCATAAAGGCCACTTCTTCCTTGAGTGCTCTCTTGGCACCTCAGTTATCCAGCAGGACCACTGACTGGTTGGCAGGCTTCCTATCTCTAATGTACTTATAAAAATTGCAGTTAGCTTTTTCCATCTTTAGCTAGTTGCCAATTTTTATTTGTAGGCCTACCTTATTATGCTTTTTTTTTATTTACCTTGCCAGAGGTTACCCTCCTTCTTATTTATCTCACTAGGTTTTAACTGCCAATTTTCAAAGGATGCCTTTTTGCCATTTACTACCTTTTTTTACTACACTGTTCAGCCATGGTGGCTATTTTTTAAACTCATCTTACTGTTACTGTTTATTATTTTATTTTATTGGGGTATACATTTAATTTGTGCCTCTATTATTGTGTTTTTAAATGGCCTTCATGCTTTTCTTCTTTGTGATGTTCCTTTTAATTTCTGTTTAATTAGGTTCCTCTAAGTTTCTTTTTTCTTAAAGTTGAATTCTTTGTTGATGGGTTTTTTTAACATTTAAATACATTATGGCTACTATTACTGAGAAGTTGGCCTTTATTCACCTCATGGACCAGACCCCGTGATCAACTTATGTCTAAATCAAGAATTGCCTCTGTCCTCGTGGGTTCCAAGACTAGCTGCTCCAAGGTACAGTCATTCATGCTGTCAGGAAATTTTATCTATGCATCCCTTCCTGAGGTGACACACACACAGTCAATATGAGGATAGTTGAAATCAGCCATTGTTATTCCATTTTTTTGCTTTTGTAGCCTCCCTATTTCTCTGGCTTGGCCTATACTAAAGGTGAAAGTTGACTTCAGATATGCAGCTCCAGCTATGTTAATTATATGTAGCTGCAGTCAAAGTGTCTTAAATTGCAGTTTTGGCACCATCCATACAGCAGGAGGTCGATGGGAGTACATGCGCTCATTGACTTCCCTTACTCCTCGTAGGAATAGGAATATCAGCATCGATGGGAGAGCCCTGTCAGTTCAAATCAGCGGGTCTTCAATAGACCCATGAATTCAAACCCAAGAAGATCAACTGTGGCAGCGTCTACCTTTTCCGTAGTATAGAAAAGCCCTTTGAGTATTTAATAAACACCATCACCATTCTGGTCAGGTGGTCATTACTATACTTCCTCTGCAATACTCTTATTGTTCAAGCACAAACTTTTTGTCCAAGGCAATTCTATGGTGCAGTTTGATCCATTTAAGATTCTTGCTTTATTTGACTCTATACTTTCTTTCTCTATAGTTCCACCCCCCCCCCCCAAACAACTGACTCTGTCATTTCTATGTATTTTGTTCTTGGCTATTATCATATCCCACTGATTATTCTCATTCCACCAACTTTCCACAATGCCTCTTACATCTGTAAGAAGGATCTGCATGAACTCTCCCCTGATATCCAAAGATGAGGTGGAGAACAAGATTTTAGCAATCGACCTTGTTTGCATAGATGTAGTGGTCAATTGCGGAAGAACTTTGTACGTGCTAGTTTAGGGGTGGTGAGGCCTGCATTCTTTCTCCCCTTTCCCTTTTCCCTATATCTGATGAGCCAGAAGCAAGTCTTTGGGAACATATGCCGTTTAAGATAAGCATTGTTGCCAGCATAACAAGAACAAGTAAAGATAAGGGTAAATGGCAAGAACGCATAAACAATTCTGTTTACCCTAATGTATTGATCACGTAAACAGGGCCAGAGAATAAGTAGAACTAGATCAGAACCAGATCGATAACTAACAGCTAAGCCCTACGTCAGCACGTAATGAGTAAACCCTGGAAATTTCCAAACTGCCAAACAAGGCAGGAAAGCTGTATTTAAGGCTGCCTCAGAGCCTAGCAAATCGGACTTCACCGATGCGCTTTGGGTACCGGCACCTCGGAAGCTGAGACAACCTCCCACTTCATCTGCAGCCTACCTGGGGCCCCAGGCTTGCAGGAAGGGACATAAGATATGCCGCTTCTTTGTTATATTATTCTTCCATTTATGGGGCACAGCTGTTAGCTGTCAGGAAATAAACTACTTGGCTGCGTCTAGACTGGCAAGATTTTGCGCAAAAGCGGCTGCTTTTGCGCAAAAACTTGCCAGCTGTCTACACTGGCCGCTTGAATTTGCACAAGAGCACTGACATTCTAATGTAAGAAATCAGTGCTTCTTGCGCAAATACTTTGACGGTCCCGTTCGGGCAAAAGGGCCAGTGTAGACAGCTCAGATTTGTTTTGTGCAAAAAAGCCCCGATGGCTAAAATGGCGATTGGGGCTTTCTTGCTCAAAACTGCATCTAGTTTGGCCAGGGATGCTTTTGCACAAAAGCGCTTTTGTGCAAAAGCATCCGTGCCAATCTAGACACGCTTTTGCGCAAATACTTTTAACGGAAAAACTTTTCCGTTAAAAAGTATTTGCGCAAAATCATACCAGTCTAGACGTAGCCCTTGTGTTTGACAGATACCTGTGTGGTGTATTTTGTACCTTGAGAGCCCAGTGTCAGACCTGAGACTTACTCTGGTCGGCTACAATAGAAAATGCCCACTGTGCCTAGGTGTGCAACATCATGAGTCTGCTTTGCCCAAAAGATCACTTTTGGCTGGAGTTGGATCACAAGTCAGTGTGCAATTGAGTTCAAGGTTAATAAAGTGTTGCTATCCTTGTAAGAATCAAGAGAAACAGAATTATGTGAGGCATGTCTTGATTGCAGAACTTACCCTCAGATGAACTCCACTCGCTAAGCAGGGGACAATACAGACAGAGCTCGATAGAGTTGAGAGTAAGGACTAGGGCTGTCAATTGATCTGCAATTAATACAGGACAGGATTAAAGCATTAATTTTTTTAACGCATTAATTTTTTTAATGCGTTAATCACAGGCGTTAATGCTGTGCTGCTCCTTTGAAGTGCCGCTCTGGCATTTCAAAAGGGCAACTCAAGTGGAGCCGAGGATCAGCTGGAGTCCCCAGCTGATTCCTGGCTCTGCTGTTGCATAGCCCCGTTGAAGCGCCGGAGTAGCACTTACGGGGCTTTGTAATAGGTGCCTGGGGATCAGCTTGGCACTCCAGCTTATACCCGGCTCCACTTGCACTGCCCCTTTGAAGTGTCATTTTGGCACTTTAAAGGGGCAGAGCATTAGGAGCCGGGGATCAGCTGCGGACTCCAGCTGATCCTAGGCTCTGTGCAGCACTGCCCCATTGAAACACCACCGTGGCATTTCAAAGGGGAGGCTCATGTGATTAATCACATGATTAATCATGATTAAATTTTTTAATTGCTTGACAGTCCTACTAAGACAGATGTTTGTATCTGAGAGTTCTACCGAAGGGTATGAGACAGCATTTGACTTTCCCCAGCTCCGCTGTGTGGGGGAGGGCATTAGCATTCAGTGGTGAAAGAGACTTCCCATCCTGCATGAGCAGTGGGTCTTCTCTGCTATCAGCTGAAAGCATTCAGTGGTGAAAGAGACTTCCCATCCTGCATGAGCAGTGGGTCTTCTCTGCTATCAGCTGAAATCACTAAGAGTTGCACTAAGTGGTGGAACCTCAAGAGATCCCAAAGGTGCACCAGAAAAGTAAGCAGCTGCAGAGTAGTGAATGACTGGTAAAGTGGCCTGCAGAGTGAGTGGAACAAACAGTGAGCAGCTAGCAGAACAGCCAGTGAAGTGAACATCTGGGTAGCGAGTGGGGAAAGCAAGGCATCTAGTGGAGTGTGCAGAGTAGCCAGCAAGATGTCCAGCATAGTGAGCAAGCTGCCTTCTTCCCCAGGTAGAGGTGAACTCATCAGAATGCACCTCTGAACTCTGGGTCTCCATTGACCGAGGACAATGACTATGAGTAAGGTGCGGTGGAGGGAGAAGGGAGGGACATGTTAAAGGAACATTTGGCTATTGGACTTAAGAACCTGAGGCAAAGGATGCTGCCCAGTTTACTCTGTGGTGGATGTTACACATGGTTATATGCTTATGAATCCTGGCTGTCATATTTCCCCATGTTAATGCCAAGTTTTTTTTCTCCTTTTATTAACATTTTCTTTTCTACACTCAAACTCTGTGCTTGTGAGAGGAAGAATATTCCCTCTCAGAAGCACTCAGGGGGTATGTCTACACTACATGGCTATTTCAATATAAACTATTCTGGAATAGTTATTCCGGAACAGCTTATTTTGAAATAGCACGTCTACACTGCAGGGAAGCCTCAAAATTAGTCTGAGGCAGGCTTCCCTAATGTAGACATGCTATCTCGATTTAGAGCCTCAGGAGATACCGTGGAGGGACTATTTTGAAATAGCAGCAGTGGAGAATCTATACACGCCTTTTTTCACAATAGCTATTTTGGAATAGGCATTATTGCTCGTAGAATGAGGTTTACAGATTTCTGAATAAGCCATCCATTATTTTGAAATAACAGAATGGCTGTGTAGATGCTCACATTGTTATTTAGAAATAAAGCTAGTTATCTCTAAGTAATGGCACAGTGTAGACACACCCAGAGAGTGCTGTATAATTTCCTCCAGATTACTGTGTGGAAGTTTGAATCAGTTCTGTGTATTATTGAAAAGGAACCCCTAAATATTGAATGTGATCCTTGTGGCTTCTGAATACATGTGGCAGGATGTTACCCATCAATATCTTAATTCAGTGCCAGGCACCTTGGTTCACCCATCTTAGTATTTAGACTTGAAGCACTGATATATAAGTACATGTGTTATCTGTAAAAACATGGTATTCTTTTAGGTTTGACTGTTCCTCAGAAACTCCTACTTGTGCTTTACCAACTTCCTGCTTATTCTCTTTACCAACTGTTCGCTCTCTCCAGCCCTTAGTTTTTAAAAAAAATCCTCCACAGACTTTTTAATGTTATTTGCCAGCAGCCTTGTTCTGTTTGATTTCCTCCCTTGGATTCCTACACCAAAAGTTTCTCCAGTTCCTACCTAAGTCCCTGATCTCTATACCATGATTTCCTCAATGAATAGTAGATCTGACTGTCTTTCTAACCCTGGGCATGCAGCTGTAAGTATTACAGAGAATGCTATCATTGAGTTCCTGGACTTAATCTATTACCTAGCAGCCTAATTTTGGCCTCCAAGACCTCAGTCTTCCCTTTCCCTGTGTCATTGTTAAGTTCTCATTGTTTTTACTGATTCATCTCCTAACTGGCCTGTTTTTTCTTTCTACTCGAAGGAGAAGATGAGGAATAAAGGATTCTTTAAAAAACTTAAACCAACATATTATCCATTTAAAAATGGCTTCATTTGGATTCTTCTGGATTTTATGGTTAAGGTTCAGGTGACATGTTTTCTCTTAAGCAGCTCTCCCTTATTTAGCTCTGCTAATCTGTCAAGTTTTGCAAAGAAAAAGTTTTGCAAAGAAAATTCAGCCATCTTATACTTGGTTTTATTTATTATTAATTGTAGCGACAAACACTTGGCATTTCTTTAAGGGAGAATAATGAGGACAAGCTCTGGAAGCAAATACAATGCACCAAGCCTATTCTTTCACAGCCTTCCCCCATGGAACTAGAAGGGAAAACAGAAAGAAATGCTTTACAATGGAACATTTACAGCCCTGCCTTCAGTCACAGTTCCCTAGTTTGAAGGGATCTGAATTATTGAAAAGTGCCCAGTGCTGTCAAGTAAATATGTGTCATTCAAATAAATAACCACTATACTCCAGAGTAATATTTATAACCATCTGCATGCAGCCCAGTGGAGCAATTTTTTTCCAAGGAGGTTTTTAAAAGAAAGGCCTTTCAAAGAGATCAGAGAGCCTGTCAGAATGAGATCATAATAGACTTGAGTATTGAGCAGCTGTAACATTTCTATAACCCAATCTGCAATGTTGAGTGCCTACATTTAGTTATTTAAACCTATATGCAAGCTCAAAATCAGTTCATAGGTGTTTAAAGTATGTATGTGAGTGCTTAACATTAGACACACACAGTCAGGATCATGTTGCATAAAATACAATTAGTTATCTTTCATCAGTTAATTAACTATTATAAATGAATTTACAAGTCTACTGTCTTTATTGCAATCCAACACAAAGAATATGCAACAACATTTAGTAAACTACAACTTGTGCAACTCCCTATTAACTGCATAATTTCTTTAATACAGTCTACATCCCTGAGTTGCATCACTAAGCATTTTGATTGTTACAGACAGTAACACTGGCAGAAATAGTAAAAGAAATCATTTGGGTGTGATGTTTAGTTATTCCTTTTTACCACTGTCTGGTAAAGGTAATTTATTCACAGCTTTCTCTGAACTAGGGTTTTTTTTTTCCCCTGTATTAGGTTAACTTTAATTATATCTGCCTGGATGTTTTTGAAGTACTACCGCTAGTCTATTCAAGCTCTACGACTTAATTGCTCAAAGTTCTGTGGTTAAAAAAATAAGAATTTCTTTAACCACAGAATCTGGATACCAGCTCCTTGCTTTCCTAAACTTTTTCTGTTTTGATATTGCATTCCTTGGTCACCCAAAACTCCCATTCACTTCACTGGTCATTTAGGATGTAATGTGGGTCCTTCCACAGTCTGTAGAATTTTCAATTTTCAAAATTACATTCAAAATGACATGCATACTTATCCTGAAAAGATACAGTTGTGGTAGATGGAGGGCTTTTTTTTGCCACAGTTTCCAGATCTGTTAAGGAACATCAACAGAGAATCTTCCTTACCAAGTGCCTCCAAATGGAGTACTTCACAGCTGTGATAGGGACACAGACACCCCGCTTGTCATCCCCATCCTCATTCTCCTCCTCCTCATCAGGAATTAGACCCAGGATATTCATCTCCAAATACATAAGCCTGCATCACTTGAGCTCTAGGATTTGATCCCCACTGATGACCTTGTGGTTGGTGGCCAGGTCCATGCTACAGGGGAAGGTTGGCCTAAGGTATGCATTTCCAGCTAAGTAGATAATGTAGCTGGAGTCAAGGTACATTAAGCTAAGCTTCAGTGCCATCCTTACAGCAGGAAGTAGATGAGAGAGATGGTCCCGTTGACTTCCCTTACTCCTCGTGAGGAGCAGGAGTACTGACACTGACAGGGGTGCTCTCAGCATTCAGTTTACTAGATCCACTAAATCAAACACCAAAAAAATCGACCACTGCAGCATTGATGTTCCCACAAGTAAAGATATGGCCTGCGTATATATGCAGCCTTGGTTCATTAAGAAATGGGATTTGTGGAGCTGAGACTGAGTTTATGTATCGTGTGCAGTTATGAGTGTGTCTAATGGCTTGTGCCTGTAATTATGCAGACTACCACTGTCTCGTTGACAAGAACATTTTTAGCTTATGTGACTGAAGGCACTTTGATAGCCCTTTGAGGCACTTGGTCCTGGGTTCAAGTCCATCTGACAACGATGATCTTTGCAAGTTTATGTGGCCACATGTACTACACCTTTCACAAGCAATGGCAGGGAGCACAAGTTCCCATTGAGCTCCTAAGACAATAACTAGAGCTTTGCCCCTTCCCTGCTCTGTTGTGGTACACATTCACAAGCTGGACCTTGATTTTTCCCACTGTCTATTCAGTTATTTTAATTACTTTAATTAAACAGTACCAGGAGACATTAACTCAGAGATTTTTCCCAGTTGTTCATAGTTTTACCTGATTGAAAACAAACAGTAAACTCACTTCCTTATATTTTCCAGAATTATTATTCATAGGGTTATTTAATAAGAGTTGTTTGCTGTGAGGATTTTCAGTCCATCTTCCAATTTGGAAATACAGTGTTTCATTATCTTTTTGATGCTCTCAAAAAGAATGGTGTAATTTGAGGAGCATAGAAATCAACAGTGGTGAAAAAAACTCATCATGTTTTAATTAGGAATTGCTTTAATAATTAGAGCGGGCATTATCTGTCTGGGTTGGGTCTGTGAGGTGACTTCTTTCCTCCAAACTTAGCAGAACCCTGTCCATTGTGATACTCCACTATCTGCAGCACTAATTATAGGTGAGCATTTGGTTAGGCTCAAATCCACAAAGATTCTTGGGTGTCCAACAAACCCCACGTCTAGGTGCCTAAATCTCATTTTCATTTCCACTGTGATCCAAAAAATGCCTGCCAAATTCATTCATTCTTCCTTCTATCTTCTCCAAGCATGGTAGTAACAATGAGGACCAAATAAAGCTCAGAGATGGTGAAGAACATGATATAATATAGCTAGATATAACAAATCTTTCTGTGTAAGACTAGAAAGACTAGACAATGATAGGGAGGGGGAAATTGGGAATGAATAGGCAAAGGGACTTTGACTGGGATAAGAACAGTTTGTGGAGTAGAGGTTAGAACTGGGCATGTGACGACAATGAGACTGTGGAAAGAAGCTAGGTGAGGCTAAGAAAATAAAGAAAGTTTGGAATGGATGCCTAAGTGTAACCTATGTTCACTAGAACACATGCCCTCCAGAGCCTGGAACATAATTCAAGATTTCTGAGTCTCACCATCCCTCTGCTGTCAACAAAATCTTGGAAACCCATTGGTAGAGCATGTGTCTCATCCCTCTCTAGTACTCATCAAAATAGAAGGTGATAACCTATTATCTATTGTTATCAATTACTCCATTAACTCAGGAGTCACAAGTCTGTGTAGTGGAGCTAACGGTTTCAATCCTATTGATGACCCATGAAGGTATCAATGTAATGCCACATGGTGGAATTTCCTGTTTTTTTTTCTTTTTTTAGTTTGCTTTTTAAAAATCTAGGAAATTATACACAACAAATTACATTACAAGAAGGTTATTGAGGTTGCAAGGTGAAACACTCAGATAGGAGTTGCCACAATTAATGCTGCCAGTGCAAATTTAATTCAGTCCCTCTGTGTGCATGCATAATGGTACAGTTTAATTACATCAGTACATATGATTTTTCCAAAAGGAATCCTGTCTCATTCAGTGTACAATCTGACTGGTGTTGTGGAGAGGAACTAGGGCTATGTGTACAGAAGGATGCTGTACTCTATAAACCATTGCCTCAGTTGTTGCAAAAGTTCAAGACTGTGCACTAGATAACTGGATTCCATCCCTGCCTCTGGCAGAGTGTTACTAGATGATACCTGGCAAGTTACTTTTTTTTCAGAGATGGTCATTAACTATATTTTCCTCATCTCCTGCATTCCCAGCTGGAAACATTAGTTCTGATTTGCAGAAGTTCTCACTATGCCTCTGAAGTCAATGAGTCCCATTATCCAGTATATGCAATAGTACATACCGCTAAGTGTACTGAAAAATCAAATCTGCATCATCTCAAAGCGTAAGTCTACACTACAGTGTTGTTTTGAAATAACTGACATTATTCCGAAATAACATAGCCTGTGTCTACATTACAAGCAGTTATTTTGACATAATGTCGAGCTGGAGGACTTCTTACTCCAACTCCTGTAACCCTCATTTTACGAGGAGTAAGGGAACTCAGAGAGAGTGCTCTTTCTTGGACTTCCTGCTGTGTAGACAGCACCAAAAGCCGAAATAAGCTAGTTGGATTTAAGCTATGCAATTGATGTAGCTCAAATTGCATAGCTTATTTCAGCTTCAGCTCTGCTGTGTAGATGTGCCACAAAGTGAGCACCCAAATTTGGTGGAAATGTTTGCTCTGAATCTGGCTGTTCCTGTGTCTCATCTCTCCATCTGTAAATTGGGGATTATAATAATAATCCCACATTTGACAAGAATGTTGTGAAGATGTATTTGAAGCCCTTCGCTATAGTGCTGACTGCGACAGAAAAGCTTCATGAGGAAATTAATCATTCTATACTCAGAGTAGGCTTGGATAGTGTGAAGTAAATAAAGCCTGAGGCCACATAGTGAACAATAAGGAGAAAATGAAATATTAAATAGAAGCTCATCAAGTGATCACTGTTCATCCTGTGCACTGAATAAAGCAGTGGGCTTTATGGAAATAATGGTATGTAATCAAATAATTAAAGGCTGCGCCATAATGCTTACACAAAAGGGGGGAGGGAATCAAGGTAATCTTCATTCTCAATTGCCTAACTTTTGAGTGCGTGACTTTTGCAATTTTAAGAACTTTCTTTTAATGTCTTTTTGTGTGTGTGCAATATGCATGAAAGTGAATGACAATTAGGGTAAACCATATTTGCAAAACAAGCAATGATGTAAGAAGCAATCAGTGGCCTTTTTTTGCATCTTCTGATTTTTGTCCAAAGTCAGGATAATTTGTATTTTGAGGCCCAAGCTGCCAACAACAGGTTTTAAGAACGCATAATACAGCAGTTGCCTGAGGCTGTAGAACACTGGAGTCACTGAGTATTACCAGCCATCTGTCCTGCACTTTTATGATGAGCCTTACATTAGTATGAGTGCTACCTTTTTTAGTTTGGGAAATTGTTCTCCTGACATTTTCTGCAGGTTGCCTGATGTTTTCCGATACCTTCTACTGTTGTAGAAATGAGTATTTCTAAAACCACTTTTAGAATACAATATAATCCAAGGACAATTAAGCAAATATGCATTCACATCTGAAAAACAGTATTGAATCATAAACACAAAACGTGAACTGGAATAATACAAAGGGTGACTCACTAAACAAAGAGAAATTCAATTAGGGTACAAGATTTAGAATTGCAGCATTTTGAGATACTTAAGGGCCAAGTTCAACTTACTGGGTTGACTAGGTTTTCAAAGTTAGGCATACACAATGTACATGTATATCCATGTACATTTTACTTGTATACATGTGTACAAGGCATATGCATGTAGATTAGATATTAGTATAATCACATGGACAATTGAAAGTAAAAAATGTTGACTTATATGTCTAAATCCAATAGGTATTTAACTTTGAAAACCTACTTTTGAAACTTGCCCCCCATAATCTAAAGGGGGCATTACAGGTAAAGCTCTATGATTTGTGTTGCTAATCAAACCCTCTTCCAGCCCACGTTATCAACTTCCACACATTATTATACAGTACTGTATGTATTAGGTGGAGTGCCTACTATAAAGATGGTTGGACACAAAAACAAGTGTTCATCAAAAAATTCATCAACATATTTTTTCTGTTTTTCACAGAAAAATTTTCACCTATATTTCATCCTTAGCCTATAGCATCTTTTCTTATCTTCCTACATTTATAGCTCTGATCTCTAGTTTCTAAGCACCTCCCAAGTATTTTAAAATAGAAATTCAATATATCTTTCTTTTCTGCCTTTCGGAAATTATGCTCTAGTGAAGGTGTTGTGTATATATATATGTGCATATATGAAAAATCTATTGAAGGACAGGTATGCTACAGAAATTAGTTTTGTATTTAGTTGTGAAAGAGTTAAGTTCCAGATTAACAATTATCATTATCATCCATTGTTATCATTGTCGTTGTTGTCATCATCATAAGAACGGACATTCTTGATCAGACTAATCATCCATCTAGCCCAGGATCATGGCTTCTGACTGGCCAAAGCCAGGTGTTTCAGAGAGAATGAACTGAACAGTTAATCACCAAGGCTACCTCTCCACTGTGGAACTATTTCAGGATACTTCTGGTATCCTGAAATAGCTATTCCACGTCTTAAGAGCTATTAAGACATCCCTGTAAACCTCATTGCATGAGGATTAAGGAATGTTTCAGAATAGTGCTTTATTTCAAAATTTGGTGCTGGGTATTCAGCACCAAATTATGAAATAAGCTATTTTGAAATAAGATTAAAATAAAATACACTATCTGTGTAGCTCAAATTGCGTATCTTGTTTTGAGCTACAGGTGCAGTGTAGATGTACTCCAACTGATCCATCCCTTTTGCACATTCCCAGCTTCTGCAAACACAGGCTAAGGTCATATCAGACCATGGTTTTGCATTCCTGCCCATCCTGGCAAATAGTCATTGATGGTCCTCTCCTCCATGAGCTTATCTAGTTCTTTTTGGAGCCCTGTTATAGTCTTGTCCTTCACAATATCTTCTGGCAAAAAGTTCCACAAGCTGATTATGTATTGTGTGAAGAAAATCTTTTTTTTTGTTTTTAAATCTGCTGCCTATTAATTTCATTTGGTGACTTCTAATTCTTGTGTTAGCAGCAGGAGTACATAATACTGACTTAGTTTCTCCATACATATCATTTTTTAGACTTCTATCATATCCTTTTAGTTTTTTTTCAAGCTGAAAAGTCCCAGTCCTATTAATCTCTCTTTATATGGAAGTTGTTCAATACCAGTAATCATTTTGTTGCCTTTTTCTGTATCTTTTCCAATTCTAATGTATCTGTTTTGAGATGGGGTGAACAGATCTTCACATAGCATTCCAGATGTGTTTACACCATGGATTTATACAGGGTATTATTCCTTTCCTAATTGTTCTCAACATTCTGTTATCTTTTTTGACTGCCACCACACTCTGAATTCATGGTTTAAGGAAACTATGCATGATGACTCCAAGATCTTTCTTGAGTGGTAACAGGTAATTTTGACCCCATCATTTTATATGTATAGCTGGTATCATGTTTTCCAATGTGCATTACTTTACATTTATTATCACTGAATTTCACCTGCCATTTTGTTGTCCAGTCACCCTTTATAACTCTATGCAGTCTGATTTGCACTTAATTATTTGAATTGTTTTGTATCACCTGCAGACTCTGTCATCTAATTTTTTACCCATTTTTCTAGATCATTTATGAAAATATTGAACAGCACTGGTCCTAGTCCAAACTCCTGAGACACCATTTATATAATAGTGCCCAGGAGCCCTAGTCCTGGACCACAGCTCATTTGTGCCAAGTTTTGGACAATAAGGGTACATCCAGACTACGGGCTTTTGTCGACAGAGGCTTTGTTGACAGATACTGTCGACAAAGCTTCTGTCAACAAAGAGCATCTAGACTACATCCAGTTCTGTCAACAAAGCAAGCCGCTTTGTCGACATGTGAGTGTAGACACAAAGGACAGTGTAGATGCAATAATGCCTTCTGTCGACAGAACTCTGTCGACAAAAGGCGTTATTCCTCGTAGAATGAGGTTTACCGCCATTGACAAAACTGCCGAGTTCTGTCGACGTTATGTCAACAGAACTTGGCAGTAGTGTAGACGCAGGTATAGTTTTGTCGACAAAACCCTGTAGTCTAGACGCACCCTAAGATGTTCCCTGGCCTAAGGAATGTACACTCTAAGGGTATGTCTAGACTACATGGCTCCGTCGAAGGAGCCATGTAGATGAGTTTACGAGTCATAGGAAAATGAAGTGGTGATTTAAATAATCGCCGCTTCATTTACATCAAAATGGCTGCCGCGCTGTGCCGATCAGCTGTTTGGCGGCACAGCGGGGCAGTCTGGATGTGCTGCGGTCGACAAGGGAAGCCTTTGTCAACCGCTCCGGTATGTCTCTTGAAATGAGGTTTACCGGAGCAGTCAACAAAGGCTTCCCTTGTCGACCGTGGTGCGCCCAGACTGCCCCACTGTGCCACCAAACAGCTGATCAGCACAGCACGGCAGCCATTTTGATGTAAATGAAGCGGCGATTATTTAAATCGCCGCTTCATTTTCCTATGTCTAGTAAACTCATCTACATGGCTCTGTCAACGGAGCCATGTAGTCTAGACATACCCTCAGTATAAGATAAGAGACAATATATAGCTACAGACAATCTGTTTCCTTATATTCTCTAATCAGACAGTACCGGTCAGAATGATAGACTGTGATTTCAGCATACAGCAACATCATTGTTGTCAAGGTCTTTGACGGTATTATGGCAAAGAAGAGTTTTAAGGGAAGATAATGTGGTATCTCTGCCTATAGTTACAAGAAGGCCAGGAAAAAGCTTAAAAGTGGTCACTTGGAAATTTAACAAGTGAGTGATGAAGGTTGGTATCTTGGGCAGATCAGAGGCAGGAACTGACAGTGAATGAGAGATGGTAGGTAGGTGGGGATTGGCTTTGAAGGGCGTTGAAAGTGAAAACACATTGCTTAGTTCTGAAGTGATAAAAAAAGACCAGCCAGTGGAGGGATGGAAAGAGAGTGATGAAACGATCAAAGCAACAGGCTAGAAATATGATTTGGTGGCAGAATTCCAAAGGGAGATAAGTAGGACAACAATACAGAGAAACACGAGCAGAATGTTTTCTGCAGCACCCAGCACTGTACAACCTATGATGTCCTGTAGTACATTAGGCTATGAGTGTAAAAATGACACAAAGCTGTAAATATTAGTTACTTCACACCTCCCCTTTCAGGAAAGAGTACACTTTCACACCTCCCCTTCCAGTCACAGTTTCATGTGGGGTTGGAAAGCTGAAATTGTGTCAGTCTGTCACTCTCCTCAATCATCTCTTACTGTTGGGCAGTTTTATTGTTCAAAGCCCCAGAGGGAGAGAGAATCTCAAAGGCAGGTGAGCCCCATCCAATGTTTTGACTTTATATGTCAGCATAAAGAATTTCAGCCATAATCTGTGTTCAGCTGGATGCCTATGCAGACAGCAGAGTACTGGAATGATACGTTCATGGCAACCTGTGTTGCTAAGCAGATGGGCTGCTTCCTAGTTAAGGCTGCACATGTATTTCTTTCTTTCTAAAGTGTCATTTTCAGGAGTTTATAACTCTCAGTATTTTACTTTGGGAGTTGGAATTTGACATGTTTGTTCTTAGACCAAGAGCACATCTTTCAGGAACATCTGAGCTAAAAATATTTATCTATGTTCCAGAACAAACACAGTGCAAAATTCACTTTCCTCTTGTAATTTTTTTCTTGTATAACCTTTTCTTGCCACAGTGTTAGTGGCAGCTGCTAGAAATTTAAAAATTAGTACGAAGTTCATCTGTTTCAGAAGCATCTTTCAGCATCTTGGTGAAAACTGGCTGTGATTTGTCAGTTACAAGAGTTCTTAAATATGCTTTGTAGAGGCACCCTTTTGCAATGTCATCAATGAATCATCTGTCCTGATTCTTCTGGGCCTGTGCATTCATGCATAAATAACAGCAGCATATAAGGAGTCCTTGCTCCTGCATATTTTGGGAGGTGCTTAGGGAGCATGATGAGATGACTGAATAAGTTTGTATATTTCTGTCTAGATCTCCCATCCCTTCTATTCCTTTTTAACAAGTACCAGAAAGTCCATTCTGTAGCAGGGGAATGCAGGAACCCTCCCATAAAATCCTGCTTAGAAGGCACAGTAGAGCTTATGCTTGAGAACATCCTATTCTCTGTCCATGATGCACAATAGTTTTAATCTCCTGAAGGGCTGATACTTGGATCTAATTCCAATTATTGTCTGGGTGATATGTGGAAATCAGACTAAATGATTTGATCGTCTTCTCTGAACTTTAACTCTGTGTCATTAACGTTTTGATGCTATGCGCTATAAGGATGGCTTTTGTCTGCTTTCCTGAACGTGCCATGCTCTGAATCGCTGGAATGGGTCTTCTCCATAAAGATGACATCAGACTTGAAGTGGCTGAAATAGGGAAGCAGTATATTTTTATTATTAATGTAACAGATTCATAATAAGAATCCGTAGTGTATACGGTTTATGACAAAGTTAATAGAAATGTCCCTTAATATTTTGAGATGATGGAAGCAACCTCCTTCAGACAGCAAGCCTGATACTCCTTTGCTGCAAGGCCTCTTTACCCTGTTTAGGATGTGTGAAGGGGCCTTAACTTGGGTGTAACTTAATAACCATGCTGTTAGCATGATGTAAAGCAGCGATTCCCAAACCTTTTGATACCAGGGACTGGCAAACCTATTCACAAACTTTTGGCAAACTGGCAAAATAATGAATATGTAAATAAGCAGATAAAATGTTACTGGTCCATCAAAAGCCCCTGTCTCCAGTGTCCTGCAATGTCAGCCCTAACCCCTAGAGCCCCCTACCCTTCCACTACCCCCCAGCACCAGCCACTGACCCCAGAGTCCCCTGCCCCCTACCATCCCAGAGCCTCCCCCCCAGTGCCAGCCCCCATCTCTTAGAGCCCTCCCCCCCCTTCTCAGAGCACCTCAGCACTAGCTGTGTCCCTGGAGCCCCCTGTGCCTGCCCCACCCCCTTCACTTAGCCCTGAGCTTCCCAGCCGCCAGCTGAGTGCAGCTGCCCAGGTCACGGCTGCTCTAAGGCTGCCATGCTGGGCTTTGCATGGCCCTCCCAATGTGCAGCAAAGTGCTTTTCTGTGGCTGGAGAAGATCCCGCCCCTGCTTTGCCAGGTCTGTTTACAGTCCAGCCCCCAACACATGAATGGGATCGATGGCGTCTGTGGCACAGGTGACAAGGGCAATGACTCAAGAGTTCCTCCCCAGGCCATTAACAGTCAGGGCCTAGAGGCTCAGGGTCACACAGCCCGTGTGCGTCTCAAGCTCACGGCACCCATCCAACAGCTGGGGAGGTACTAACCCGCCAACACCCACTGCTTTGAGTCATGGATCCCAGTTCCCCCGCACAATGCTGACCAGCGCTGCCGACTGCAGCATCCTCAGTACTTTGGGAAGTGGCCAGACACATGGTGCAGGCTGGAGTCATCAGGGGAGACCCTGAAGAGGAAGCCAGGCCCTGCAGGAAGAGAGGCAGAAATCAGACACCCAACATGGCACCCCTTGATTCTCCTCGATAAAGGCCAGGATGCTCATGGCCATGAAGGTTCTGCTCCCTGGTCCCAAACATGCCACCCACAATGGAAAGGACATGGGGCATCTGTCTTCCACACAGTCCCATTGGCTGGGCTGTAAGGCTGCCACCAGAGCTGGAACCAGGGTCATGGTGAGGCTACCCCAGAAGAGACAGCCTCACTGTGGCCCAGCTCCAGCTGCAGCACACCAGGCCAATCCACAGCACCACTCACCATGGCAGGGTGGGAAGAGAATTTTTAGTGTACCCTCAAGGGCACACCTTATAGGGAATGGAGCTCCCCAGTTGGCAGGGCTCATTAGCAGCTGAGGACGTGGACTGGAAGAGTTCTGTGGCCTGGCAGGCGGGGGTTTTCAGCCCGCCACCAGTCCATGGACCGGTGATTGGGAACCGCTGGTGTAAAATAGCCTTATTGCCAATGAGAATCAGCCAAACTTGCATTCTTTCAGATAATGGAAGTGTTCATAATATAGAACTTTCTCTTTTCTTGATCAAAACTGTGATAGATGAGAGGATTGCTCAGTGACTAAAGGGTTAAACTCAGGTGGCTAGGGGGTGTTGGCAGGAGGGCTGAAGAACCTATGGGATACAGTGCTGAAATTTGAATTGTAAGGATATACCTGCCTGCTGTTTCTCTTTTGTGCGAGAAGCTGGGAGAAACAGACTGTTTTAAATCCAGTCAGAGCTACCATGCCTTCAAGGAATAATCAGCATGGAAATGTACTGGACCTTGAAGTGGATCATGAGTAATAGGGAAAAATGTCTATTTAGTTGCGATAGGGTTATTTCCTTTGTTTTGTTGTTTGGTTAACTTCTCTGTGCTAATCGTGTGCATCCCTCTCCCCCATTCATTGTAGCTATGCTGAAGCCTAGAAAGAGTGTTTCTCTGTGTTTTAATTTGTTTTCTTAGTTGCTCTGTAACACTAAGCAACTAAGTCTGCTTTGTCACTCTGTCTTTTTTGTTGTATAAATAAAATCATCTTTTTTTAAGGCGATGATTTGATTCTTGTTCCTGGAAGGTAACAGGAGGTCTGTGTATGAGTGCCTAGACCAGTGTATCCCAAATGGTGTTCCATGGAACCTCGGGGTTCCGCGAAGTGAAAATAAGGGTTCCGTGAGAAAATTCCATTTTTCAATAACATTTTATGATTTAAAAAACATAATTAATAATTAAGCATTTATTAATTTTATTGAAAACAATTTTCATTTGTTTTTGCCACGACAAGTGTCCCTGTGTAATGCCAGCTTAGCCAGAGCGTGGGGACGATGATGTCACTACTCAGCGCTGTGCGCGCAGTCAGTGGTGCGATCGCCTGTTACATACCACTGTAAAGCCCCGTACTGGCTCTCAGGGAGCGTGGATCATGTGAGTGACTGAATATGAATATATTAGCACCGTGTCGAACAAAGTCGAAGCTTAGCTGTCAAACCAGTCGCTTGTATGGGAGTGTGCAGGAAGTGCGCTCGCGAATACTTTACTTCAGTGTAGTCATGTGATTTCTTGTATTTAAAAATGTAACCGTGACAAATATAAATCGACTATGATCGATTAATCTACATCTCATGACCTTTTTTAGCATTTGTTTATTATTATCCATACTTATTTGTGATCTACTTTTTCAGCTCCATATATAAGACTGTTATTACGGGTGCCACAAAATTCTTTCGAGTTTAAAGGGTTCTGTGGCCAGATAAAATTGGGAAACACTGGCCTAGACTGATGAGAGGTCAGCTATCACAGACTACAGTTTCTTTTCTTTTCTTTTTCAAGCTCTCTTGTGGTAAAAACTTGGGGTACTCCCCTGGAAGAAGTTCAAGTGATGCTCCCTGGGTTTCAGAAAAAGGAGTTTTACTCTTGATGGTGGTGGTCTATCTCCCAGGGCCAGGGAATCTGTGACCTTAGGGAGTCTTTTTAAGCAGGAGCCTATAACGGCAAGGTATTTTTAGTCTCTTGTGGGCCCCCACCTTCTGAACTCAGAGTGCCAAAGTGGGGAACAGCCTTGACAAAAACATATTCAGAATAAACAGTAGATAGATGCAAACACACACGTAGAACATAGTTTCTATAACTATGTTTATGCAATAAGGTACATTTGAGAACTACTAGTCCTTTTGACAAAGAAAGGTAAAAAAAGTTCCACGAATGTAACTGAATGTAGGCATCTTTACAATCAGAAAAGTGATCATAAAAATGGCATTTTTTGATGTACTGTTGTATCACAGTGGCACTGTGGCACCCCACTTACATTTATTCAGTTGACAAGTGAAAAGAGGGTTGTTGTAATGGCCAAACTTGCAAACTCAAGCTGGGATCACTCTGTCTTTTGCATCATCACCAGTAATAAAGATTCTGCAGCTGGAATTTAAGTTTGCTACTGATGCATGATATAGAATAAAACCCAGCTCAATCTTGTAGAGCTGTCTTGGTTTTGCAATGCTGACAGAATTAAACATTTGTTTTAGTCAGGAAAGTAAGCAGATATACATCAAGTGCACATGTAAAACAGATCAGTTAGATAAGAATGTGATATTTTTCATAATCGCCTTTCAGGCTGTAACTGCACTTTAAAACTTTGGATGTGGTGACACAGCTGGTTTGACAGCTCCACCACTTTAGGCCTTTTAACATCACAGCAGGAAACATTAACATACCTAACCCTCTGACATAAAGGAAACAATCAAATTCAAACCCCAAAGCAGTAAACTAAGTGCTCTAACAAACACTGGCCTCAGTTAAACACCCACCCTTTGCCTGTGGTAATCATTTTCAGTCACTGAATTTCAACCCACCCTCTCCTTAATTAAGAAAGAAATGCATAATAAAAAGGGAACAGTCTTTGCCTACTTACAGAGCTCTTAAAAAGTATACATATAATCAAAACCTCAATTTGCACTCGGGCATTATAAGGAGAACGAAAACAACAAATACCTTTTGAATTGAAGAAGCAAGCTACAGTTTGGATTCATTGGTCATGAAAGCCATAGCATGGAGAGCAAAAAAAAAAAAGCTTTCATTGTATTTTCTAGGTCCTAGAGTTTTGAAAACTGAAGGATACATGTTAGTTCAGCTTTAATCTAGCATATATATAAGATGCACATTTTTATATTTGCTTCAATCAACAGTAATGCAGAAAGCATCAACTCAGGGAATGTTTTCAAGAACTCTAGAGGCCATGGACATGGATCCATAGAGAATGCAGGAGTCGTCAGGTGTCCATCCTTCAGGCCTTTCGTTTGTGCTTGCCTACTGATGATGACTAGAGTGTTGAATACTTCATGCCACCATAAACTAAGCTGGACACCCAATGACAGAGCTTCATATTAAAGCTGCTGCTTTCATATGTGCATAGGCAGCAGCAGGAGATAAGAGAGATTCCATTACCTGTTAACAAGGAGGGAATGTGTAGAGCTGTACGCAGTGGAGGGGTAATGGAAACTGGGAGAAGGGAGCAGAGATGGGGATGATGAGTTAAAGACACCCCTACAGCCCCTTCACTAACAGCTGCTTTGTCATTTATCCTACAGTTATTTGTTAACCTGATGGAAACACCCTTTCTCCACACCACCACCAGGTTCCCCACAAGAACCAGTATTTACAGAGGTTAAGCTATTAAACAAAACACAGGGTACAGTATAAACCATCCCTACTTTCCACCTTCTCCTCCACCAAGCTCCCTGCTTTCCCTTCCCCATCTTCTACATCCTCATTGCCATGCACTCTGTTTCCCTTGCCCTTACCACTTGCCATCCCTTCCATGTCCCTTGGAGTCCATGCTGCTTTGTCTCTTCACTTCCAGGCCCTGCAGACTTTTCCTCCCACCAATCCCCTTCACCTCTAGATCCCCTGCTTCATTGATCGCTATTGCCCAACTACTGCACTCCTGCTGCTTCCCCTCCAAACTCTTCCTTCCTCGGACTCTGGAGCCCCATTTTCTCCCACCAATTCCATTGTCCCTACCAGTAACAAAACTCTCCTTACGTCTGCTACACTCCTGGCTATGCAATCTCCCCATGAAGAAATTTAAGCTGACACCTCCAATATGCATAGGCAGCAGCACTGAGCAACAGAAAAGCTCAATCAAGCTTTTTCAGTTTTCACCAAAGTCTACAGGGCTCTGCTCATGGATGGCTAAAATATTTCCCAAAATATTATAATTCACTGGATGTGGGATTAACATGATTTTGTGTTGTTTCTCTGTCTCCTTCCTCCACCATAGAGCTGACTTGGGGTGCACTACATGATAAAGGAGGGAAAAAATGAAACCTCCTTCACTCTCTTCCCTCTGTAACTCCCCCTATAATTTATTTTCTTTCTGTCTGAGAAATATCATTCAGAATATCAACATTTAAAATACTATTGGAGCATGGGCAGATCAAGATGGAGGTGTGTGTTTTCTTATGCTAACAGGTGTCAATTGCTGCTATCAATCAGTTCTTTCATCAAAGGATAATTATTTTCCCATCTGGTTCTCTGGTTCTCTTGCCCATTGATGTCTAGGATATTCCCTGCAAAACTGGAGTTGGACTGCTCAAAAGTTACCATGTTACATACATGATAATAGTTCAAATGTGATTTTTTTCCCCCTGTGCCTATTGGAGTCCGGGAGGTGGGTGGGCATTAGCCCACCCACATCTAAAGGACCTCCCCCCAGCCTATGGGGAGGGTCCACTGAGCCCAGGAAACCAAGTCATTACTTGGGACAAATAAAAAGAAAACAGGGACGGGTGGGAGGATCAAAGGGCTAAAACAAGGGAACCGGACACAGACACCGAGCAGAGAACCCCGGACAGCGCCCACTGCCCCTTGAAGGTCTCAAGAGAGCCAGCAGATGCTGCCCAGTGGAACTCTGCCCGGATACATGAGCAGATGCAGGAACGGAAATAGGCCCCACAGTCGCAGGCCCCTCCCTTGGCCAACCTCTGCTCCCTGGTCTTATAAATTACCATCTTGGCAATAGCCAGGAGGAGGCTGACCAGGAGGTCCCACGACTTTGTGGGGCCTCGGATGGGGTGTGCGTAAATTAACAGGTGATGGGAGAAGTGCAGCCAGAACCTCAACAAAAGGTTCTGGAGGAGCCGAAAGAGGGGCTGTAACCTGGCACACTCGTGGTAGATGTGCGCCAGGTTCTCCCTCTTGCCACACAAGGGGCAAGTGTCGGGAATGGGGGTGAACCGCGCCAAATACATGCCCGTGTCACAGCTCTGTTCAGGATTCTCCAGCTGATGTCCCCAGTGGGCCATGGAACCAAGGTGGAATAGAGACTGACCCACCGGGGCTCCCCACCCTATATTGGTGGTAGGAGGTCCCGCCACTTGGTGTCTGGGCGGGACACGAGGGTGAGGAAGTGGAGCGTGTGAAGCACAAGAGTGTACAGGTGACTCTTTGGTGCGGTTCGGAAGGGGACCGGCTACAATGTGTGCAGCCGGCTTGGGTGACGAGGGGGAGGCAGTTGGGGAGGTACACAGGGTTTAGGGCTGATGGATAGATCAGGCGGGCCGGGGGTGAGGGGCGGGCGGGGTGCACCCTCTCAAAGGACCTTGTCGAGATAAATCCGAGCGTTGGGTGGCAAAGCATCCTTCACCTCCTGAAGCACGTGCCGGGGAGTACGTAGGGTGGAGAGCCCCATACCCTGGGTGAGGGCCCGAGGATCCACCCAGTCTCCCCAGTCGTAGTCCAGGAGGTCTCCGATTTTTGTGACTTCTGCCAGGACCAACCTCTGGCGCACCGACGGGGACTCCGCCGCCTGCACGTGTAGATGGGAATTGTGTAGCAGGGGCTCCACAAGGAGGTCTGCCCCCACAGTGGCTCCCAAGGACCTGGTCGCCTCCAGCAGCTTCCAAGCCCGGAGGAGGTCCTGGTAGAAGGCCGGCAGCTCGGAGAGGTCTCACGGAAGACCTCTCAAATAAAGGAGCTGCCGGTCATACAGAGCCCTCGGAAGCGGTGAAGGAAAGCGTGCGCCAGCGTACTCCACGCCGGACTACCTGAATCAAATAGGAACCTCTTCAGGGCCTGGAGGCAGAGGACACGAACCCGTGTGTGCAAACACGTCAGGCCCTGCCCTCCCTCCCTCCAGGGGAAGATGGAGAACCCCTGCAGAGACCCAATGCAGTCCTGGCCAGAAGAACCACAGCAGCAGCTGCTGGATCTGATTCAGGAAACCCGGGGGCGGGACCAGGGTGCTGAGACGGTGCCAGAGCATGGACAGGACTAGCTGGTTAAGCACCAGTACTCTCCCATGCAGGGAGAGGCACCGGAGTAGTCCCGTCCATCTCCGCAACCGCTCAGCCACCCTGGACTCTAAACCTTGCCAGTTCTCCGGTGGAGAGGGATGCGTGGCAGAGAGAGAAATGCCGAGATAGAGCAGCGGACCCGCGCTCCACCTGATGGCCTGAAGCGCGGGTGGGAGGGAGCTTGCCTGCCACCCAGCCCCTACCACCAGACCAGAGCTCTTGACCCAGTTGACCTGGGTGGAGGAGGCCGCTGAGTAGACTGCTTGGCAGGCCTCCACCTGCGCCAGGTCTCCTGGGTCCTGGATCATGAGGAGCACGTCGTCGGCGTACGCCGACAGGACCAGCCGCATCTCCGGCTCATGGAGCACCAACCCTGTCAACCTCTTGCGAAGAAGACGGAGGAAGGGCTCGATGGCCAGAGTATACAGCTGGCCTGACAGCAGGCAGCCTTGACGTACTCCCCGCCCGAAGATGACCGGTTCAGTCAGGGTCCAGTTGAGCTTGACCAAACACTCTGCGGAAGCATACAGCACCTGAAGAAAGCCCACAAAGCGGGGCCCGAAGCTGAAGGCCCGCAGAGTGCCCAGGAGATACCCGTGGTCCATCCGGTCGAACGTTTTCTCCTGATCCGAGGACAGGAGGGCGAACGACAGACTGCCCCTACACCCTAGCTCTAGGAGATCCCGGACCAAATAAAGGTTGTCGAAGATGGTACGGCCCGGGACGGTGTAGGTCTGGTCTGGATGGACCACGTACGCCAGCATGGACTTGAGTCTCAGGGAGATGGCTTTGGCGATGATTTTATAGTCCATGCTGAGGAGCAAGATGGGACGCCAGTTCCTCAGATCACGGAGGTCCCCCTTCTTGGGCAGCAAAGTGAACACCGGTCACCTGCACAATAAAAGGAGGACCCCGTTCTCCAAGGACTCGGCCCAGACTCTGGCAAGGTCTGGGCTGAGGACGTCCCAGAACATGCGGTAGAACTCCATGGTCAGCCTGTCCATGCCCGGGGATTTATTGGTGGGCATAAGACGGAGGGCTTCCGAGAACTCGGCCAGAGAGAGAGGCAGCTCTAGCCGGTCCCAGTCACCTGCGCTGCCCGTCGGGAGTTCATTCCAGAGAACTCTGCGGGTGTCAGCGTTGGTCGGATCTGGCGAGAAAAGGGAGGCATAGAAGGCGCGAGCCCTCTTGTGCATCTCCACTGGATCCGAGGGGGGTGCCATCCTCCACCAGAAGGCAGACGATGTGCTTTTTCGCCCCCCTCTTTTTCTCCAGGGCGTAGAAGAAGCGGGAGCTGTGATCCATCTCCCTAAGGAGGTGGATGCGGGAACGAACAAAGGCACCCTGGGCCCGAAGGTCGTTGAGGGCCCGAAGTTCCTCCCGCTTCTCCCGGTACGTTCCGCAGAGGGGTGGATCTCTGGGGCCGGTGGCCAGCTGCCTCTCTAGCTCTAAAACCTCCCATTCCAACTGCTCTATCGCCTCATCCCTCCGCCAGCTGGCCCCCCAGGTGTAGTTGCGGCAGAAGAGCCGCATGTGCACCTTCCCCACATCCCACCACTGCCGCACCGAAGGAAAGGCGCACCACCACCCATGCCAGGCCAGCCAGAACTCCCGGAAGGACGCTACAAAGCCCACATCCTCCAGCAGGCTCTTGTTGAAATGCCAGTAGGCCGGCCCCGGCCTCTCCGAGGAGAGAGAGGCCATCACGGCCGCCAAGTGGTGGTCCGAAAACGGGGCCGGCCGAATGCTGGAGGAGTGGGCTTGAAAGAGATGATGACGTGAGAGATAAATGCGGTCCAACCGGGAGTGAAATGACCGTTGACCCTCCACCCGGACAAAGGTAAATGCTGCATCTTCGCCTGGGTGGAGGTCACGCGAGACGTCCACCAGGGAGTGTTGGTCTATTATCCCCCTGAGGACGTCCGTGGTGGCTGGGCACCGCTCGGTCCCCGTGCGGTCCCATTCCTCGAGGGTGCAGTTGAAATCCCTGCCCAGGACCAGGCACTCATGAGGATCCAAAGAGCCGAGGGAGGCGGCCACCCGCTGGTAGAAGCGAAGTCTCTCCAGGCCAGATGTCGGGGCATAGATGTTAATGAGATTTAATGTTAGCCCCTCTACCTGGACCCGGAGGTGCAGCAGGCAGCCTTGCACAACCTCAGCAGTCCCCAGCACCTCAGGCTGTAGATTCGGGGAGAACAGGTTGGCCAATCAAGCCAGGGTGGCGACCAGGTGGCTGAAGTACACAGTGTCTCCCCACTCCAGCCGCCAGCTAGCTTCGGCGGCCGATGCGGTATGGGTCTCCTGCAGGAAGATGACAGAGTACCCCCCCCTCCCGAAGGAAGGAGAGTACCCGACACCTGCGGAGACCCATCCTGCAGCCACGGGTGTTCAGAGTGGCAATGACGAATGGTGGCATCGAAAGGGCTGGAGAAGATCCTCGCTGGCAGGAGTGCTGGCAGTCTGCATTGGGCCCCACAGCAAACCGTGACCATACCCAAATGTAAGCAGGGCACCACGGAAGCTGCGGGCCCACTGGTAGGCTGCAGCCTCCCGCCGCCCAGTCCCTTTACCCTCCCCCAAAATGGCCCTTATACTCTGGAGGATTAGATGGAAATCTCCCCAGCACTGAAGGGCAAGAGCCACTTTGTTCTTGGAGCCACGAATGTCCTCCAAGAAGTTGTGCATCTTGCCCCGCAGCGCGTCGGTTGTCGGGGCTCTGTGCGGGTACGTCTACACTAGCTCATTAGTTCAAGCTAGGTAGGGTAATGAGGGCAACCCGAGTTGCAAATGAAGCCCGGGATTTAAATATCCCGGGCTTCATTTGCATGTTCCCAGGCGCCGCCATTTTTAAAATCCCCTTAGTCCGAACTTCTCATGGAATGAGGAGTAATGGTAGTTCAAATTAGGATCTTTAGTTCGAACTACCTAGTCCATGCCGCGTGTAGCTGCGGGCATGGAGTTCGGACTAAGGTGGATTTAAAAATGGCGGCACCCGGGAACATGCAAATGAAGCCCGGGATATTTAAATCCCGGGCTTCATTTGCAACTCCGGTTGCCCTCATTACCCTAACTAGCTCGAACTAACAAGCTAGTGTAGATGAACCCTGACTGATTGATGTGGGGAAAGCAGTGACTCTGAAGTCCCTGCTGGGATGACGACAGTGGTAGTGGCGGAGGGAGAATAGCCCCGGATGTGCTGGGAGCAGGAGAAACAAAAACCATCCCCCGGGGGCCAACGTCTGAGCTGAACGTGGCAGCCCCGGGAGCGGCAGTAACAGTGTAAGGGGAGGAAAAGAGGTCAGGGAAGGGATCAGGGAAAGGAGGAAGAGGAGGAAGGGGAGCGGGGGGGGGGAAGAGGTGGGGGATTAGGAAAAAGACAAGGAGGAGGGGGAGCAGGAAGAGTAGTGGGAAATTCAGTTGGGAGAGGGGCTGAACAGGGAGCAGGAGTGGAATAGAGGTTAGGAGCAGGAGTAGGGTCATAAACCTCAGCGGAAGAGGCACCGAGATGCGGTGTCTCCTCGCAGGGTTCGGGATCAGTGGCAGTGGTGGGGGGAGGTTAGTATCTCCCCAGCGTCAGGCTCTGGCACCTCTGAGAGTGCAGCGCCGGAGGCTCCAGCGCCAGGGGTAATTGGGAATGACGGGAGCTCCTGCCCACTAGGCTCCCCCAGGGATTCAATGGCCGAAGTGCTGCCGATGGCTGGGCAGTTGGTTACACCCCGGGGCAACCCAGAGGCAGGGAAAAGGGAGAGTGGTGGGCTAGAAGGGGAAGGAGAGGCCAACTGTTGTCCCTCCAAGGCATGTTGATCCCCCTCTGAGGCAGCCGGGGTTAACCCTAAGGCCTTCACCTCTTGGGAGAGGAGGACGAGCCCGCTGCCCGCCGCCACATGGTCGCCCTTGTCGGCGGCAGGGTCAGCGGTCGCCCTCACAGCAGAGGTGGGGACGGTGGGAGCATCGCCCGTGAACACTCTCTCTTGCAGGGACTCTGGGAGGGGGTCGTTTACCCCTTCCGCAACCACCGCGGCCACCTCAGCCGCCTCCGCGGTGCTGTGAAGCGTCCAGGGGCTCAGAGGGAGGGATGGCTCTGACGCTCACCCCTAGAGGCACGAGGAGGGTATCTCCCTCTTCAGTAGGTGGGGTGGAACGTCGGGCTCGTTTGCGGCGCCTCCCCATGGCAACCTCCCAGCCCTCAGAAGAGGAGAGTTGGGCCCAATTAGGGGAAGAGCTAGGGGGCAAGGGCAACAGTGGGAGGGCGAGGGAAGATGGGGGCTGGGCAGCTGGGGAAGGGGAAACCTCCCCCTAAGGTAGGACCTGTCCAAGTCCCGTCTCTAACCCCGCCGCCCTCTCCTCCGCAGGCCCGGTCTTGCCGCTTTTGGTGGTGGCAGTGGCGCCCACACGCTCGTCTGGGCCCTGAGGAGCCCGAGCGGGATTGACGATGATCATGGTTGGAGGAGGGGCGACCCCAGGGTCTAGACCGTCAGGGCCACTGGCGATGGTAGGGCTGGTGCCCTCCCAGGCATCGGGGTTCCTGAGTGAATCTCTGAGCCGGGCCAGAGGGCAGTCCCTTCGGACGTGCCCCGTCGCCCGACAGAGAAAACACCGGGCCTCCCCCAAGGTGTAATATGCCCGGTACTGGGCCCCTTGCTAGGGCACCAGAAATGACCCTTCGAGGGCTTCTCCACCACGCCCCACCGGCAGGAGTTGGATTTGCACCTGCCGGCGGAAGGAGAGAACGTGGCAGAGGGTAGGGTCCTTGCAGCCCAAAGGAAGGGGACTAAGGACTGACAAGGGCCTCCCCAGGGTGGAGAGGAAAGGCAATAGGGTGGCATTGGGGAGGAAGGGAGGAACGGAGGACAAAACCATCCATATGCCCAGGTCCTCCAAAGGCTCGAGTGGGACATGGACTCCCCCCACCGCCAAACCCTTCTCCACCTCTTCCTGGGTGGCAGCCTCTGACACCAGGAAGAATACCACCTTCCCGAACATCTTGGAGGCCGCCACCACAGCCGCGGGCCCCACCATGCGTGCCAACGCCCGCACATAGGTCTCCACATGGGACGAGGCTGACACCAGGAGGCAACGGACCCCGTGCCTCCTGGTCAGGGCGGGGAAGGGGCCGCAACTGCCAGGGACAGAATTCCGGTAAGCGGCTTCGGTGGATCGGGAGGCAGAAGGTGCGGGGGTGGCGGCTACCTGGGCGTATGCCCTGGGGGCCAGGACACTGTTGCCCTCAGAGCTGGTGGAAGGAACAGGGGGATAGGAAAGAGGGGAAGCCACGGCTGAGACCGCAGCAGGGGGCTGAGCCTTCGCCACAGGAGGTTTTGCCTTCCGGGCGGGGCTCTTGCCCTTCTTGGTCCCCTGTCCCTTCCTGCCTTTCAGGGAGGCTTTCTTGGTGGTGACACTGGTGGCAGAAGGTACCGCAGCAGGAGCGGTTGGGGTCCCGGGATCTCCGTCCATGTCCACCACCTCTGCTGCATGAGTGGGTGGCCCGGCAGCCTCAGAGGGTTCAGGGTTCATAGAGGCAGGGAGGGGGGGTGGGCAAGGGGTGGCAGGGGCATTGCACGACTGCCCCTCCATTATGTTCATGGATGGAGGGGCGGGGGGAGACAGGAACAGACAATTAGGGGAGACCAATAGTGCCAGGGGGTGGAGCAAGGAGCAGGGGAGAGGGGGAAGAGGGAGGGAGAGAAAGGCTCCCCACTCCCCCCACTAGGCTGGAAGCGGGGTGAGAGGGCAGCAATGCACATAGGAGGAAGGGGTAAAGGAACAAGGGGTACAGCTCCCAGCACAGGACAGTAAGAACGGCTCCTCCGGCTGCACTGGGAATGTGAGAGGGTCAATTATTGAAAAGCATGTGGGAAGTGAAACAGTGCGTGGGGGGAGGATAATTAAAGGAGAGTGGGAGGCTCAGGTGCCAAATGAGATGAGAACGGGGGGCATGGGCACATGAAAAGAGGAGAGGGGAATGCAGGCTGTGAGGAGGGGTCTGCTCAAGGAAGCAGGGGGCAGCAAGACACTGCAGCGGGGGGAGGAAGCTAGTGTGCCCATGGGCACCTGAGTGGCAGGTTCACTGCACCAGAGCAAGGGACCCACCAGAGCAAGGGAGGGTGGGGAGGCAAGCAGTGGGGCCAAGGATGGAGATGGCCCCTGCAGCACCTGGGGCTGGGGAGGGAGCAGCAACAGCAGCAGCAGAAATTCAGGGGAGACAGTGGGGAACAGAGGGAAACCCCCCAGCCCCAGCACCCCACAAAAGCTGTGCCAGCTGCCACCTAGGGGCCCAGATGGCAGGAGGCCCCTTGCAAACACTCACCCCCCCCCACAAACTTGTGGAGGGGAAGGAAGAACCCCAGGAGCTGCTGTAAAGCAGCCCCCTTACCTCTTCCACTCCAGAGGTAGCAGCAGCTGCAGGAACGGTGAAGTCCAGGCCTGCAGCAGTGAAGAAAGGGGCCAGGCAGTCCCCAAAAAGATGGAAAATGGAGGTCCCGCTCCCCCCACCAGGATGAGGTCAGCAAAGACCCCCCCTATCCACCCCCACACCCTCAGCAGCTCCTGCAGGCAGCTGAGGGGTGTGTGTGGGGGGGGAAGACTGCCTGCAAACACAGCAGGCAGAGAGAAAAGGGGACCTGGCCCATAATATAGCCAGGGCCTGCCCGCCTCAACCCCAGCAGCCCCCCACACACCCCTCCCAAAAAGGGGACGGGAGGGGTGCAGGGGGAAAAAAAGCACAACAAGCCCAGACCAGCAGCCTGCTGTGCTCAGTGGAAGAGTGGTCCCTCTCTCCACCTCAAGGTCACAAGACAGAGCCGGGGCAATACAGCAGGTAAAAGAGCTTGGTGGAAGGGGAAAGAGGCAGCTCTTGCAGAGAGAGTCAGCAATCCTGGCTAATTAGGGGCAGCTGAGACAGGGCAGCTGCAAAATCAATTAAGGCCCAGGTGAAACTAATTGGGGCTGCCTGGAGGCCTATTTAAGAACTCTCCCGGTGGGTGAGGGGACAGAGAGCTGAGAAGGAGTTTGGAGAGCTGTGAAGGAGTTTTGGAGAGTGGAGGAGGAGTTTGGAGAGAGAAAGACACCGGAGGAGCCAAGAGAGCAGCATCGATCTTGTTAAAGACTACAGGGAGACAACAAATCTCAAACCAAGGTGAGTGAGCCATATACTGTGACTCCTAGACTGTGGGACAGTGGGCTGAACAGGGGCCAGGGGCCCAGGAGTGGGACTGACCCTGCCACATGTGGTGCCAGGAGTGGGATATTTTGCTGCAGTGAGACCTTGCAGCGGACCCACCCAAGACAGACTAGGCTACCCTAGTAAGACAGGAGAAAAAACAAAATGGAGGATGTAGTAAAGGCCCTCATACAAGCCACTGCAGCACAGCAAGAAGCTATCTGGGTGTCAGCCGATGGTCAGGGCAGTGTGTGTGTGTGTGTGTGTGTGTGTGTGTGTGTGTGTGTGTTATACACCCGAGTCTTCAACTGCTGGGACACAAGGTCCATAGGGGAGGCCAACGGGCGTCCCGAGAAGTTTTATGTCCGTGTCTTTGACCGCTAGGACCGGGGTCCCTTTGTGGCGGGCAGCCAACAGGCTGACAGATGCCCCAGAGTTTACAGGGAGAGCTTGTTACACCTCAGACTTTGACTGCTAGGACACATGATCCCTTCGCAGCGGGCAGTCTAGGGATGGCTGAGAGGCCCCACGGATCTGTCCTCTGGATGCGACACGATCCAAATGCCCAGCTCTGCCTGTATCTGTCCCTTATGACCGGCTGAAGTTCTTTTACATTGTGCTTGGTTCTGTTACAGCAACTGAAGGAGTCAGGTTAAAACTTAAACAGTTACAGGTTTATAAAGAAGCTTATAAATTATATGGTTACAATGGCTATTACTCTATTTCTTAACTACTAGCAAATATAGATTTTAAAAAAATGGTTACAAAGAAAATAAAGATAGAAAATAGAAATAAGGGTACCAAGTGACAGCTTAATCTTTAAAGAGCTCTAAATCTATGTGTATACTTAAGACAAAGGACACATCCAAGTACAATTTTTACCCCCTTCTGTGCCTCTCGACTCCAGCGTATCAGGCCAGGGCCGGTCCCTCAATTCCTAGGAAAGACGAATACGAGGTGGGCGTCCCCGTGGAACCTCGGGAGGCCAATCACCTAACCCGACCAGCAGATAGATGGTAGATTGACGCTCAGAGTAAGTGTGCTGCTGGACCCATCTTTATACCCATAGGGGCCCGTATCCTCTTTCTTATCTAAGATGCCAAATTGTGTTGGTCTGTCTTTGTGACGCCAGTTCTTACAAGGGAGTTTCAACTTAATTTACACTTGCAAGAGAGAGAACTAAATTGTGAGTACTGGACATTCTTTACTGGGCGGGAGATTCCTCCCCCCCCCCGGACGAGTGTGTGTTTGTATCAATATGGGTTTCAGTCAAGGCAGTTCTCGCAGTCTCGAGGTCAGCAATTGGCGTATCTCTGTTTACAGCCATCCAGGGTCACAGCAGCCAGCTTATCCGGGCCTCCTGTCTATGCTTCAAAGACTATGCTGATTTTACTGCTCTGTGTGCCCTGTGTGCTCCAGGCATCTCAGAGAGGGGCAAGCAAGATGTTACGGGGCGGGGGGGTGGTTCCTGTCTGGCTACACCGGGCTCAGATGGCTGCCCAGAAGGAGTCAGTATGACTACAGCAGGAAACTAACCAGCTGATGATGATCCAGGCTGCCCAGAATCGAGCCACCTTTCAGGAGGTAATAATGCAGATGAAGGCTCTGACCATTCAGGTGCATGTCTGAGATGGAACACGGTCCCTGCGGGCCAGCAGTTTTCTCCAGAAAATGACAAAGGAGGACGATGTGAAGGCGTACCTCCTGGCATTTGAGAGGACAGCCCTGCGGGAAGGTTGGCCCCGAACCCAGTGGGCCAACATCCTGGCCCTATAGGCCTATTTCGACATGCCGGAGGAGGCCCGCCACTGAGTATTCCCAGCTGAAGGCTGAGCTCCTTGCCAGGTTGGGAGTAACCACTGCTATCAGAGCTCAAAGGTTCCATGAGTGGCGATATGGGGAGGGCAGAGCACCAAGGGCACAACTGTTTGACCTGATCCACTTGGCCCAAAAATGGTTGCAGCCAGAGACCGACAGCCTGGAGAAGATTGTGGAAATTATTGTCCTGGACCGGTTTATGAGGGGCCTACCACCGGATCTGCGAGCCTGGGTCAGCCAGAATGAACCCTCCTCATATGACGACATGGTAGCCCTTGTGGAAAGACAATTAACGACTAAAGGACTCTTGCAACCCCTCAGCAAAGAAGTCCGGATAGACAAGAGAATTGGACTAGCCCCAAAGGCCCGTGGCTCTGAACCCTCGAGTAAGACTTGGCTGGGGAAGAGGGAGACAGAAGAGTGGCCAGAGGCCGTAAAGGGATTTGGGGACCGGGGGCAGGAAGGTCAGGGGGTAAAACCCAGCAGCCCAAGAAATAGGGGGATGCCCCGGGCAGGGTATCGATGCTACGCATGTGGGGAGATTGGGCATAGAGCGGCACACTGTCCAAACATAACAGAACCGATGCAGTGTGACCTAGGAGACCTGGGAGGCCCCTGCAATCTCATAAATTTGGCAGGCAAAGCAATGACCCCCTATCTATATACCCAACCTGTTAAGATGAATGGAATAGAGACCACGGCCTTGGTGGACTCAGGGAGCACCGTCACATTGGTCTCCAGGCAGCTGATGGAACCAGACCAACTGACCCATGCCAAGCGCACAGGGATCTCCTGTGTCCATGGAGATGTCAATTATTACCCTGTTGTCCCTGTACAAATAGAGATCCAGGGGAATGTCACAATGGTTGCAGTGGGGGTAGTTCCGAGGCTCCCATACCCAGTTGTGACTGGGTGGGACTTCCCTGGATTTAGTGACCTGCTCCCTACAACTGAAGGAAAGGAAGAGAGCCCCCTCCCAAGTTTTCACAAATTTTCCCAGGACCTGTTTTCTGAGCCTGGGAAACCCGGGAAATCAAAGCAGGAAAGGAGGGCAGCCAAGAAACTGGGTACTCGAATTCTGACCCAGAACCTAAGGCAGGCCCTGGCTGGGGGGGCAAACTGAGCCAACTGATAATGAAGCACTGAGAGAGGTAAATGAGCCTGAGGCTGGGCCTAGCTCAGCAGGGCCCCCTGGGATGGAAGAGGCCGAAGGTTCCTCAGAGCCCAGGCAGGTAGGGCCCTCGCATGAAAATTTTGGACAGGACCAGGCCAACGACCCGCTGTATCAAAACATTCGTAAAGAGGTAGTTGAAGTAAACGGGATCCCCATAGAAGGAAGGCTCAAGGGCCCTAGACCCTATTACATTAGCAAGAGGGATCTACTGTACCGAGTATTGCCAGGCCCAGGACAGGAGGTGGAACAGCTCTTGGTGCCTCAGAATCACCGGCAAGCCTGTCAGCCGACGGTCAGGGCAGTGTGTGTGTGTATGATACACCCAAGTCTTTTCTGCTGGGACACAAGGTCCCGTCGCAGCGGGCAGCCTAGAAAAGGCTGAAGGGCGCCCCGAGGAGTTTTACAGGGAGAGCTTATTACATCTCAGATTTCAACTGCTAGGATACAGGATCCCTTCGCAGTGGGCAGTCTAGGGAAGACTGAGACATGCCCCACGGATCTGTCCTCTGGAAGCAACACGATCCAAATGCTCAAGCTTCTCCCTATATCTGTCCCTTATGACCGGCTGAAGTTTTTAAATTGTGCTTGGTTCTGTCACAGCAATTGAAGGAGTCAGGTTAAAGCTTAAATAGTTACAGGTTTATTAAGGAGACTTATAAAGCATGTGGTTACAATGGCTATTGCTCTATTTCTTAATTATTGACAAATATAGATCTTAAAAATAGTTACAAAGAAAATAAAGATAGAAAATAGAAATAAGGGTACCAAGTGACAGCTTAATCTTTAAAGAGCTCTAAGTCTATGTGTACACTTAAGATAAAGGACACATCCAAGTACAATATTTACCCCCTTCTGTGCCTCTCGACTCCAGCGGGTCAAGCCAGGGCCGGTCCCTCAATTCCTAGGAAAGACAAATACGAGGTGGGCGTCCCCATGGAACCTCGGGAGGTCAAACACCTAACCCGACCAGCAGGCAGATGGTAGATTGACACTCAGAGTAAGTATGCTGCTGGACCCATCTTTATACCCATAGGGGCCCGTATCCTCTTATCTAAGATGCCAAATTGTGTTGGTCTGTCTTTGTGACGCCAGTTCTTACAAGGGAGTTTCAACTTAATTTACACTTGCAAGAGAGAGAACTAAATTGTGAGTACTGGACATTCTTTACTGGGCGGGAGATTCCTCCCCCCGTGGACAGTGTGTGTTCGTATCAACATAGGTGCCAGCCAAGGCAGTTCTCGCAGCCTCGAGGTCAGCAATTGGCGTATCTCTGTTTACAGCCATCCAGGGTCAAAGCAGCCAACATATCCGGGCCTGCTGTCAAGGCTTTCAAAGATTATGCTTATTTTACTGCTCTGTGTGCCCTGTATGCTCCAGGCAAGCAAAAATGAATGTTACAGGGGGGGTTCCTGTCTGGCTACAGATCCGTGCTGGACCTAGCACACAGTCATTTATTCGGGGATCACCTAGGAGTTGAGAAGACCCTAGATCGGATTTTACGAAGGTTCTACTGGCCCAGGGTACATATGGAGGTTCGGCGGTATTGTGCCTCTTGCCCCTAATGCCAGCTTCATGGGCCCCAGCCGCATTTGAGAGCCCCACTGATACCCCTACCTATTATTGAGGTCCCTTTTGAACGCATCGCTATGGACCTAGTGGGCCCATTAGAAAAGTCAGCCCAGGGACTCCGGAACATATTAGTGGTCCTGGACTACACCACCCGATACCCTGAGGCAGTACCCCTGAGAAATACCCATTCTAAGACAATAGCAAGGGAGTTAGTTCAAATCTTCTCAAGGGTGGGGATACCCAAGGAGATCCTAACCGATCAGGGTACTCCCTTTGTGTCTAAGTTAATAAAGGACCTGTGTGCACTACTCCACATATGGGCTCTGAGGACATCAGTATACCACCCGCAGATGGATGGCCTCATCGAGCGGTTCAACCGCACCCTCAAGGACATGATCCGGAACATAGTGAGTCGGGACGGGGAAAGGTTGGGATGACCTACTCCCATACCTCATGTTTGCCATTCGAGAAGTACCACAGGCGTCCACAGGTTTTTCCCCATTTGAACAGCTATATGGGCAAAACCCCTGGGGCCTTCTAGACCTTGCCAAAGAGACCTGGGAGGAGCAGACAAACCACGGACGCAATATTGTAGAGCACGTCCTGCAGATGAAGGACAGGATCGCGCGGATAACCCCCATTGTAAGAGAGCACCTAGAAAAAGCCCAGCAGGCCCAGCAAACCTACCACAACCATTGGGCGACGGTCTGGAAATTCCAGGTGGGCGATCGGGTAGTGGTGCTGGTCCCGACAGCAGAGAGCAAGCTCCTTGCCAGGTGGCAGGGACCTTATGAAGTGGTTCAGGTCATAGGGGAGGTAGATTATAAGGTACGGCAGCCGGGTCGCTGGAAACTGAAACAAATCTACCATGTTAACCTGCTCAAACCATGGCGAGACAGGGAGGTGGAGCTGGGGACAGCAATACTGAATGAAAGCCAACAGGGGACAGGTGGGGATCTCCCCAGAATTAACCCCGGACCAGAGGGCAGAGGTTCTTGCAATGCTGAAGTGACACTCAGATGTATTCTCAACAGAGCCTGGCCAGACCACTGAAGTTGAGCACCATATAGTCACGGACCCAGGCGTAAGAGCGAATGTCAGGCCCCACCGAATCCCAGAAGCAAAGTGAAAGGAGGTACAAAAAGAAGGAAGGAAAATGCTAGAACTAGGCGTCATTGAGGAATCCCACAGCCAATGGTCCAGCCCCATTGTCTTAGTACCTAAACCTGAAGGCAGCCTCTGTTTTTGCAATGATTTCCGGAATTTGAATGAGGTGTCAAAGTTTGATGCATACCCCATGCCGCGAATAGATGAGCTCATTGATCAGCTCGGAAAGGCTCAGTTTTTGTCCACCCTCAACCTGACCAAGGGGTACTGGCAAATTCCGTTGGCCAGGGAAGCCAGAGAGAAGACAGCCTTTGCCACCCCCGAGGGCCTATATCAGTACACCGTCCTCCCGTTTGGATTACATGGGGCCCCTGCAACTTTCCAGCAACATATGGACAAGCTACTGCGCCCTCACCGTACCTATGTGGCTGCTTATCTTGATGATGTCATCATCCACACCCCGGACTGGGACACACATTTAGAGAAGGTGGTGGTTGTACTGGACACCTTAATGGAAGCTGGCCTAACCTCAAACCCAGCAAAATGTACAATAGGACTAGCAGAGGCCAAATACCTGGGGTACATAGTAGGGAGAGGCTTAGTGAAACCCCAATTGAATAAAGTGGCTGCAAAACAGAACTGGCCCCGGCCTGTACGTAAGAAACAGGTCTGGGCATTCTTGGGACTAGTGGGGTATTACCGGAGGTTTATCCCCCATTTTGCTTCAAGGGCATGTCCCCTGACAGACTTAACAAGAGGCCGGGGCCCGGATGTGGTGAAATGGACCCCAGCAGCAGATGACACATTCAACGACTTAAAATCAGCTCTGTGCAGTGACCCAGTGCTCATAGCCCCAGATTCGGAGAGAGAGTTCGTACTACAGACCAACACCTTGGAAGTCGGATTAGGTGCGGTATTGTCCCAAAGGGTCAGAGAAGAAGAGCATCCTGTACTATACCTAAGTCGGAAGCTCCTCCCAAGGGAATGAAATTATGCTATCATGGAGAAGGAGTGCCTTGCAGTAAAGTGGGCCGTGGAGAGCCTGCTCGGAAGACAATTCACCCTCGTCACAGAATACGCACCCCTACAATGGATGCACCAAAATAAAATGCGTGAGTAACACTGTGGTTCCTGTTCCTGCAACCATTCCACTTCCAAGTGAAACATAGGGCCGGAGCCAAGCACAGCAATGCTGATGGCTTATCGAGGGTGCACTGCCTGCCATCCCAAGTAGCCCAACCCCATAGTGTTGAGCAGGGGAGGGGGATATGTGACAGAGCAGGGGTGATACAGCAGGTGAAAGAGCTTGGTGGAAGGGGAAAGAGGCAGCTCTTGCAGAGAGAGTCAGCAATCCTGGCTAATTAGGGGCAGCTGAGACAGGGCGGCTGCAAAATCAATTAAGGCCCCGGTGAAACTAATTGGGGCTGCCTGGAGGCCTATTTAAGAACTCTCCCGGTGGGTGACGGGGGAGAGAGCTGTGAAGGAGTTTTGGAGAGTGGAGGAGGAGTTTGGAGAGAGAAAGACACTGGAGGAGCCAAGAGAGCAGCATCGGCCTTGTTAAAGACGACAGGGAGACAACAAATCTCAAACCAAGGTGAGTGAGCCATATACTGTGACTCCTAGACTGTGGGACAGTGGGCTGAACAGGGGTCAGGGGCCCAGGAGTGTTCACTGACAGCATCTGCGACAAGTTTCTCGAGCAGTGTTTCTCAACATGTTTTTTATAAAGTACCCTTTTTTCAAAAAATAATTATAAGTACTCCCAGCCCTCCCCGCCCCACCGCACTCTAACCCAATGCACCCACACCTCCCCCAGAGCCAGGCACACAATGCCCCTCCCCTTCCCCACAGGCAGGCAGCAGAGGTATGGTAAGCCTACATTTTGAAGTGCCCACTTCAACCACCTGCCCTGCCTCGGCGGCTTGTATGCAGGGAGCAAGTGGCCTACCAGTGCCAAGCTCATCAAGTGGGGCTGTGCGTGCCCACCCCAGCCCAGCACCCCCTAGCGTGGTGCTCGGGGGAAATTGCCGTCTCATCCCCCTCGCTATGCCACTGATGTGGGGGGCGTCCTTTGGAGCAAAGCCTATTGAGCCGCTTCACTGCCTTTTAGCTCCTCTCTGCAGTGCCATTGCAAAGGAGCGATGGGGATGCATTGTACTGAGCTGCTGTCGGGGGTGGGTGGCACATCTCCAGGTTCAGCTGCCCTCCTCGCTGGAGCATCCCAGGGAGGCTGCCAGAGAGGAAATGAACTAGGAGAGGTGGCTGTGGAAGTGATTTTTTTTTTCTTCCCACCCCCCAACTTGGAACTGCCCTGGGTCTCACTGGAGCCACTGCCACTGCAACCACATGCTTTTCCCAACAGCGCTGGGGCGCATGTGCAGAGCAGCTGTTAATGTCCAGACACACGGCTCTGAACATTCAATTTGACAGGCACATGTTGCTACCCGCTTCCCGATCCCCTTTGCAGGGCAAAATCCTGGACATTTTTTGCCAAATTTCACTTGTGTTGATGTACCCCCCAGACTTCTCTCGCGTACCCCTAAGGGTACACATACCACTGTTTGAGAAACATTGTTCTAGAGTAGACCCCCAAAACAATTCATTGATATCCCTAATTTGCATAACTAATATATTGATTAAAGTAGTAGACTTAATCTGCTCAAATTTCCAACTACCATCACTAGTCAAAATGCAGTAAATTTCCTAGTTGTTTGCAACATTCCCCATAACTCACCTTTCAAAATCCATGGGTGCTATTGATGCCTATTGTAGTATGATACCACATCCAGTGCAAAAATGCCCCAATAACTGATTGTGGGTGAAAACAGATAAACACTGTGGTCTCAAACTCACAAAGAAAAATAATAAAGAGGAAAAAAATTGATCATCATATACGTTTCACAAAAGGATCACTCCATATTTGACCTTTCAGTCCTTATTCTCAAAGAAACCTGCCCAAGAGCTTCAAAAAATTTATCCCGGGAACTTAAATTTAAAACTGTGCTAGATATGAAATTTCATGGTCTTAATAAATACCAATACTGAATGCAAAAATATATGCAAAAAATAATTGTTTTTTCCACAGTTGATCCTGAAACAAATAATTGAATGTGTGTTCTTGGTACAATACAGCATCTAACATCATTTACAGTCAGATCCAGTAAGGGAACACTGGCTTTTTATGGCTTATTACAACAATCTGTAACCTACTAACTCCTCTTTTTTGTCCTGTGACTGCCAAAGTATTAAAGAGCGACTTCACCTTGAACAATCCCTTGCAATATATGTTAACTACTCAGCCTAACTAATGTGTTCCAATTGGTATTTAGGTGTGATTCTCCCAGTATGTGTCCCAGACCTGAAAACGAGCTATGTCTGTCTTAAAAGCCTCTATCTCTCTCTTACAAACAGAAGTTTGTCCAGTTAAAAATATCACCTAGTCATCTATCACCTGGATATCAATAGTCAATGCAGGAGGAGAGCTTCTAGAAAGGATTTTATGTTGTTGGCCATTACATTCCCTTCTCCTTCTGACACAGGTAAGAGGCTTTCTTGTCTCCTTTTTGGCTTCTCTCTTCCTTGTTCCCTTTCTGGAGATTCTTGGGCAAAGCCAGAGGGGTCAGGATCATCTCAAATTAACTGTTAAGTTGATGGGAAGCTCTAAAAAATATTTTAATTAATGCCTTTCTAGTGTCTTTTGTGTGCTGTGAAGAAAAAAAATCATGCAGTTTGGAAATTTTGCAGTCATACTAGATCCCCAGAAGAACTTTTTTTCTAACTTACTTTGAAATCACTAGTAATGACCATTTTTAAGATTATCTTAACATTTTTAGATGGTCCACATGTTTAAAATAACATGAAAGTCTCTTTCCAATATAAAAGGCTGGGTTAAATTTAATCAAATTTTCACACTCAAAGTATTCCTCTCTCATATTTTGATTAGCAGCATCAACCATCATTAACCAATTATTGAAAGTAATCCATATTTATTAGCTATAGAAAATCATTTAAGCCTGATTTACTTGATTAAAAGAAGCAAGGTGAAATACAAAAGGCCAAAGCCATTGTAAATACGTTAAAGTTTTTGTTTTAGCTCGCATACTCTAGTCTACTCAAAGGCTCATTAGGAAATGCTCAGACTTGTTAATGGCAATGTTGCCTTATTGTACCAATTCATAAATGATATTACCCATTCTAGTCTGCAGTGTATGCAGAATAAAAATTCAATTATTTGTTTCAGGTGCAAAACCACCGATTATCTCTTTGCAAATATTTTACATTCAGTGTTGGTATTTGGGAATTTGATGTTTCCTTCTGGCTGTCAGTTTACTATCCATATTCCTGATTTGGAAATCTTTTTTAATTGGGCAAAAGGGACTAGCCTCTTGTTTTCTGGTAAATGGAACCATAAAGCTATTTGTGCTGCAGAAAAGTACGGGGGAAGAGAGGACTGAGACAAACTAGACCTGTTAATTTTCTTTCCTGTCCTCTACAATTTATAATCATGGGGCTATATCCTTTTCTGGTGTAAACCCTGCATAGCTTTGAAGTCAATGCTTTACACTACATAAGGGTCGAGTCTGTTATGTTTTCTCAACTGATCAGAAGCTTTGAACATGGAACTGTGAGAATTAAATTATGGCAAGAAAGTTGCAGAAGTGGGTGGGAGAAGGTTGAAATCAATGTGCCTCCAATTTTCCAATGTACAGGTATGCCCCCAAAACAATGTGTCAAGACAAAGAGAGTGTGATGGGCTCTGTGGGATTCCCGAAATTGTCAGGCCTACACGCATATAATATGATTAGCCTGCCAAAAGACACTGATGTGGGCCTATCATTATTCAGAGAAAGTGGCAACACTGAAAGTACATGCACTACTGTGGTGTTGTATGAGGTCTTCTGCTGTCTTGTACATGCTGCAATCTTTAGTTTCCAGGACAAGGCCTATTTTCCACTCCATTGCTGAGCTTATTCTTGCAGAGATTGTTCTGTGTTAGGAGCAATTGTCCATCACATACATATACACAAACATCCTCTGTTTCAAAACAAAAGGCTTTTGAAAGTAATTCTAGCGTATCAAAGGACTAATACATTGATTTAATATTCTGTGTCTCATAGGTATAATAAGAGAAGAGGTGACTATGGGCCTGAATTAAAAGGCATTTAGGTACACAAAGATGCAACTAAATATCTAGACTCAGATCCCAAAGATATGTAGGTGCCCAATTTCCATTATAATCAATAGGAGTTAGGTGCCCAATATCTTTGAGGCTCGGGAGCCTCACTGGATTTACAACAGTGTCTAAGGTGTTTGGTCATCTAATCCCCATTGGATGTTACAAGGAGTTAGGCTTCTAACTCACTTAGGTGGGTGGTGTCAATCCATCTTCATCTGTAGGAGACTAACTACCTTTGCAAATCTGGCCTCTGTAAAAGAATATGCATAACCATGGCTACAGACTATTTAGACCATGTAGGAATGGATACATTCATGGGTGCCAAAATATTAAGTTTAGACCATTAGGGACAAATACGTTTTGAAGGAGGAAAACAGGGGTCTTTCTTCTTGTGTTACCACATATAGGAAGAAAATGGTTTCAAAGATTAAAAGAGGAATTCCTTCCTCACTGTATATTTGTATTTATGCTGACTCAGAAAGGCAGTCTATTTTACTAAATAATCCAACTGGTTTGAACTTTTTTATTAGTCAAACATTTTTTGAAAAAAATTGGCCTCTTTTTCCAACTGGAAATTTTTTTCAAGACTGCTGTCCATCACCCTTCAGTTGGGCCATTGGTGTATGCACTCAATGTTTGGTGTCCTCCAGGTTTTGGTGGAGCTAGCACTGTGGCCAAAGCAGAACTGGGATTGGGGCAGGCAGCTCCCCACAGCCCACTCATAATTATACGTCTTGGCTGAAATCCTTGAGTTTCACCTTTGGCGCCCACCACCTGGGGCAGCAGGACTCAGGACTTGCCCCCCTCTCCTCCCATACACACACCTGTGGTAGCAGGGCTTGGGTGGGCTCAGGCTTTGGTCTCCCTCTCCTAGGGGCATATATTAATTTTTGTTCTCAGAAGGAGGTTGCAATGCAATGAAGTTTGAGAATCCCTGATTTAATCAATAATTATTAAACGGATAGCTCATGGAAATAGTTGTGATGTGGGGAAGCCAATATTTTTAAAAACATCTTGTGATTTGGAGTGTTTCAATTTATATCTACCTTACTTGTGACACATTAAATGGGCCTGATTTTCAGAACGTTTTGGTCACCCACCATCAGATAGTCAAGAGCCTTTACTTTGGGTTCCCCAGAACTGAGGCACCCCAACCCACTAATCACTTTCAAAAATCTTGGCAGGAGCCTTTCACCTCAGTCACCACTTCAATTCTTCCCAGGTCTTTTGTGACAAAAACATTACCACCCCGGGGGCATTCATTGGTTAATGCAAAATCAGATGATGATGATGATTTTATAAGGTTCCAACTGCATGGATAATATCACAAAATCCATCACCACAACTGTCACTGATTGCCACCTATGTTGATGATCTCCTCAGAGAGGCCAAGGACTGAATGGACATGGTAGGGTGGCGATGAAGTGAGGAACTCTGCACTCGCTCAACATGCTGCACCAGTACTGTTCTTTGGGCAGCAATCTCCAGAGATGTCAATCCAACACTTTTCTTAATCATTCAATTAACTACAGATTTAAGAGGAAAAAAAGTGAGTTCCTAATACATATTTCTAGCTAAAGTCTCTAGAAGAGCCTTAAAACTGATGTTTGCTGGGTTAGCAGTAGCAAACCCTACATTAGATTGGAGTTCTGTAGAGTCGAAGTTTATTTTTGTCTTTATGGTAAAATATTGCGCTTGTTTAGGAATAAAGAGTGAGGGCTACCATAGTGCTACCAGCAGTGTCCCCTTATGTAATTTCTTCCTCATGTCTCTAGTGCTGCTCATTTCTGAAGTTTTATAATGATGTCAAGTAAGTGTATTTCTGTGGGAATCATTACTAATAGCTGATACAATCTGAAAGTGTTTATTCCCTCTGAAGGGGAAAAAAGTATAAAATGTGGAGGAGGAAAGGAAATGTTTCTGCAAGCCACCTAGGCAAGCGATTATAATTCAAAGTGCATATGAAGTAATTTAAATCCTTCAGTAGAAGTTCTTATCTACTCTCTATTAGAGCTTCTGCAGTAACATTAAACTCTCTCCTTCACTGCAGTAGATATGATTTTTACCATAAATAAAAAGAAACAGTTTAAATCATAGGATTGTGATGCTGGCATATTTTACACACTTGACGGTTTTCTTTTTTCAGTTTGCTCCATTTAATCATTTGTGATTGTTGAGTACTAATATCCATAAAATATATGAATGAATGAAACTTGCTTTGTACAACAGCAGGAATCAGTATAACATCTGACTATTCACTTTGTAGATTTGAGGCAGCAAAATAAATTTTGCCTTGAGGTATAAATGTGTATTTGCTTGATAGGTTTTCTTCCCCACATTAAATTCTGTATATATATTACCCAATATTTATTCACCAAGTCATGTGCAGCATTGTATGGTTGTCTGTCAGCTTACTTTCACTCAAATATATTTGAAACTATACATAAGATATTCACAGAAATAATTGAATAAATAAATCATTAGTTAATGAACTTTGTTAAATATCACTAAAATGGCAAGGCATTGGCTCATTTACAGTTAAATCTGAGAACAGCCATTCTGATAATGAATCATTAGAATTCTGTTCTTTGAATCATTACTTCAAAAGCTGTTTCACAGAACTCTTCACACTGTGAGAATGAGGTAGCATCTGAAAAATATTCATCCTCAGACTTAAAGCGTTGGACATGAGATGGTACAGTAGGCAAATATTATAGTTCCATTTGCTTTTGAAGATCTTAGTTCAAACTTGTGGTAAGTGGCAAATGAAAAGCGATGGAGTGACTTCATCACAGGGCACAATTGAGATATGAACATATCAAAACCTCTGCTGTACAGTTCAACACAGTTGCCTGTTTTGATTGTATGGAACCCATAACTTGTATTCTGGATTGCTACAGACCAGAAGTGAAATGTGCTGGCATGTTTTTTCCATAATAGCTAGACATTTTATGTTCTCATTCAATACCTTGAACTGAAATGCCAATAACATTTGATTTGCATGAAAATATCAGTGTATTTTCCCCACAAAATTTTTAAGGATCATGCTTATGTTAATTCTATGTTACACAGAGAAAGTTTGCCGTTTGTTTATTTTTTGTTGCAGGGATTATGTGTCTTATCAACACTGAACACATTTAAAATTGTATATTGAACTGCAAAATTTACAATTCATGCTTTATTGGTTGTTAGGAATTGAGAAGCGTGCTTTTTTTTAACAATCAGAGTTGTATCAAATTTGCTTTCTGTCAAGATTCAGTCATTAAAACTGATGAAAAATCCATTCAGATGTAGAATCTTGAAAGTTGGAAATTAAAGAAAAATGTCAAAGTTGAAAAAAAAGTTGGCAATTTTTTTTTCTTCTTTTGAGACACTCTACTCAAGATAGATTCCCTCCCTGCTAGCATGCTCTCTGCCTGCTCCAAGTCATCATTAGCTTGTTCTATCCAAGTCCCAATCTCAGCAAGAGCAAAATAATTGTTCGACTGAGGTACAGGAGAAGAGAAAGTCATATTATATGCATGCTAGAGCACCACAGATCATCTTATCTGATCAATCTCTCTCCCCCCAAATATTCTCGTGCACATTGTTAACATATAGAACACCTGTGGAAACCCATACAAATGTGTCAGGATAAATGTGTAAGTATTTGTGTTCATCATCTGGGCTGTCTCTGAAAGAAAAGATGGGAACCACTTCAATGGGATATACTTTACCCCAGCTAAGACATGGAAGTGAAGTACTAAAATGTGCTCAACAAAATCAGAGGCAGATGCTGAAAAAGTCAGCAGGGGCACTTGACCTTTGTTCATTTACAAGGGGTCTCAAACTCCTGGCCTGCAGGCCATCCCTAACTGGAACAATTGCACAATCTGGCCCAGGAGTTCCAGCTAGATGTGGGGGGGAAGGGCTGTCAGTTTCCCAAGTCCCACCACTTCCCCCCATCACCTGCCCTCTCCTCCCATGTCACCCCACCCCCAGGATGCAGCTTCAGGGATTACTGTGGGGGAGGGGCTGGTGCAGTGCAGCAGCAGCAGCAGTTGCCCTGCCCCCTTTCCCTGCATTCCCAGCAGTGGCAACAGCAGCAAGGACATGGAGCACAGCAGAGAGAGCGTACCCACTGAGTGCTCTCCGCTTCCCCGCTGCTCCAATTTGCCCTTGATTGCTTAAATAGTCTGCTGCCTGTTGCAGTTTACCTGGTGACAGAATTTGATATTTATAATAATCTTTACATATATTTATCAGCGTGTTATGGTTGAGCCATTGAAAAGAGAGAAATAAACACACACACACACACACACATTTTCTCATTTTCAATGGCTCAACCATAACACTACATTAGAATAGGTTATTTGTGCTGATCTATTGTAACCCAATACTGCCAGCATTATTACACGGCATGCAGCCAGCATAAGAGCCATGATTCAATACAACAGTCAACCAATATGGAAAATTATTGTTTTTAATGGTGAAATCTTGCATATGGGTCTACATTTTGGTCAATGCTAAGCTTATACTGACAAATTCATACAATCTTCAGTGCTCCAGAATTCAAATAAATCACTAAAGAAAGAACAGCCCAATGTCCCTTACTATGTGTAAAATCAATATGAAAATAATTCAGAAGAAAAACTTATTTTTTGTTTTATAGAGGCTATTTTCAGTGATGAGAACTTCAAAAGATAGATAAGCTTGAATAGATACCCCCAAAAATCTCAATGAATGTAAAATTTGTTGGGCTCTTCAATCTGGAAAAACACACTTGCAAATTCTTAGTTGTGTCCTGATTTAGCAAGGAATTGAAGTTTCTCCTTTACTCAATGGGAAATAAGGGCCTAGGTTTCCAGAATTACCTGTTCCCATCAGGAAAGACATGTAACAAAAACATCTTTTCCTGTAATATTTTGGCACCTCTGCTTTCAAGCTTGATCTGAACCCCTTAAAATTAATAGAATTTTTCACATCTCATTAAAGCCTCAGTTTGAGTTTGATTCAAGCTGTGTGTCAGTTCTTATTTAATCAGAATCAGTTCAACCATTCTTAGTTAATTTTTTTCAACTGTAATTCTGATCCAACAATGAGTTCCATGGAATTAAATACCTAGTTCACTGCATGATCAGGTATAGCCAGTAGTTACACAAACAATACAAATATGGAAGTAATAGTTTGAGTCATGCATCAGATCTTGTACTAATAGCAATATCAAATCCAAGTGCAAGAAAGAAAACCTTTAAACTTCTGTAAATAAGCATGTATCAAACCTGATCATTAATAACAGCAGAATACAGCATGGGGCAGGGAAATAGACTCAGGCCTCAGTAGTTTATGATTCTGTTCCTGACTCTGTCACTTATCTGTTGTGTTACTTTAGGCGAATTATTTCATGGTGCCTCAGTTTCCTTGTGCATAAAGTAGAGGTACTATTCACCCTCATTTATAAAGTATATTGATAGATAGATGGATGGATAGATGGCATTACAAAGAGCTGCATATTATTATCATAATCATCACTATTATTATTTATTAGAAGACTTACCCAGTATTGCTTGGGTCCTTCAGGGCAGGGGGCTGGATGTATGGGGGGGCGGTTTCAGGATTCAGGGCTGGGATGTGAGGAGGCGTTCAGGGAAGGGGGTGGGGTGCAGGAGTCATGGCAGGGGGTTGGGAGGAGGGGGAGGCTTGCAGCAGGGGTTGGGGTAGCCAATGGTTGCTTCCTGGGGCCAGTCTGCCGGCGCAGCCTGCCCCCTGGCTTCTCCCCAGGACTGCAGTGGGAGCTGTGTTGCCCACCTGATGGATTCTCTCTATGGCCAACCCAAGGGCAGTCGGGGCCAAGCAGGCTGCCCACCAGCTTCTACCCCGGCCCGGCCCAGGGCAATGGGGGCAGCATAGCCCACTCACCAGATTTCCCCCAAGGGTGGCCTGGAGTGGGGAGGTGTAGTCTGCCTTCCAGCTTCTCCCTGGGGTCTGCTGGGGCAGGAGATCTTCACAGGCTGCCGACTGGCTTCTCCCTGGGGTGGCCAGGAATGGCCAGCAGCTATTTCCCAGGGCAGGCCAGGGTGCCAGGAGCCATGCTTCTGACCAGTGGCTGATCTCTGGGGCTGGGGCTCTTGCTGCCACCCTGTGGTCATTTATGAGTTTAACTGTCCCCTGTGCTTGCTGTCCCTCTGTGGCTATTCATGTGTATAACTGTCCCTACTCTCACCCCCTCCCTTTTTGTTTGATGCAAAAAACAGTCACATTCCAGGCACATCCCATTGTCCTGGCCCTGATCTTGCTTTAAGTTATGATAAGAAGAAGCTGCTTACGAAATCTGATGGTCCTAGATCTTACCATTTAGGAGGAGTTCTTGAACAAGCGAAGTTACAGATGGACAGACGGAGACGGACACAAACACAGACAGACAATGCACAAACTCTCTAAAATATATAGTAGATATCTAAGATAATACAATAATTCTGAATGAACTGTATGATTTACGGATTAATTGTCAAAAACAATGACCTCTTCCCAGAGGTACACATCAGAAGACATTCTGAAGTGAAAAAAAAAATTCCACCTCCAGGGCCTCTGAACAAAATGACTGTGTCACATTGAAAGGACAAATCTTGATCCTATTGAAGCCAAAGATCGCATTCGCATTAACCTCTAGGGAACTAAGATTTGTCTCTGAATATTTTGAATGTCAGGAAACTTCACAAATTTGGCATAATGCCTAAAGCTCTAGTGGGCAATCGGGAACAGCCTGTAGTTCACTTTATTTTTTAAAAAATGTATACTGGGAATGAGCAGAAGAAAATGCTCTCAAAGCTCCCAGCTTCAGAAATTCAGAGTTTGCAGAATTGGGCTATAAATTTCACAAGGACAGGTTTTCTCATGAGATGTCTGGTATTTCCCACTTCTTACTGAGCTGGAAATACCCTGAGGAAAACCTTTCATTTGGCGGAGTATTTTGTCACTTCTGTATCTGTAGTCAGGACAAGAAATATATAGCAGCAAAGCAATCAGAGCAGAGTCACAATAAAAAAAAAATCCTGTAGCAAGCCAATCTCTGGATGACCTACCTGCATTATGCACTGTAACCCCCTAAAAAAACCTATAAATGTTAAAGTGCTGAATCGCTATTAACACTGAATTTTGTGTCTAGGCAAAACCAAAGCCATTACAGAAAGGCTGCTAGCTATAGATGCTGTTTGTTTTTTTTATATTATGTTCCTGTTCTGTTTTTATTTTGATATTTGAATGGTGCTCACCGTTTGCTCCTAGGGCCCTGATATTTCATATAAAAACACACAAAGAAAGAACAAATGAGCTGGTGTTAATAATAAAACCCTCCCAGCAAATCTGGACTAGTAATGCCCTAGGTGGCCATTTAGGGACAGGCAGTCATACAGGGCATAAAAGGAAACCTGCCCGAACTTTCCTCTCCTCTGTGGTGGCATTCATTAACTCCCTAGATTCCTTTGAACAACCAGTCTAGGGTTCTATGCTCTGAAGAGGGGAAGATCTTTTGGTTTTGTTTTGGTTTCACAAAACAAGAAGCTATGATCTCAAGGTGCAGTGGGGGACATCTAGGTTGGCTATTAGGAAAAAGTATTAGGAGGGTGGTGAAGCACTGGAATGTGGTAGTATCTCCATCCTTAGAAGTTTTTAGGCCAGGTTTGAAAAAGCCATGACTGGAATGAATTAGTTGGGGCTGGCTGAGCTTTGCACAGGGGGGTTGAACTAGATCAGTGTTTCTCAACCAGTGGTACGAGTACTCTTAGGGGTACTCGAGAGATATCTGGGGGGTACTTCAACACCACTGAAATTTGGAGAAAACTGAATTTTTGTTGTAAGTTTTACAGCGCTGTATTAAAGCTCTGCTGCATGCAAGGAACGCGTCTGCTTTTCTGAAAAAAAATTTGGAAACGCAGATGCGTTTTTTTCGACATCCCTGTAAACCTCATTCTACTAGGAAGAAGGGATCTTCCAAAAGAGGGTTTTTTCCAACATTTGGCCCCATTTGGCCAAATGTTGGAAAAGCCTCTTTCAGAAGAAAAGCGGAAAAAGATACACAAATTGTCGTTCACAATTTGCTTATGTTTTTCCAACATTTCTTTTTAGTGTAGACATAGCCTATGTCTGGTTCCTAGCTAGGGAACTCAGGTTGTGAGAAAAGGGTTTCTGGAGTCTGGTGCCTTTACCACAAGATCATCCCTCATCTAGCTGGAGAAACAAGAATTGAATTCTTGCATCTGCAAAAGGATTTTCTAATCTGAAAACACATTCAGGTGATAGAACTGAAGGGGGAAAACCTTAATTTCTTGTGGCCAGAAATGAAGCAATATTATTGTGGCCAGAAATGAAGCAATATTTGACAGTTCACTTTGTAATTTATTAAACAGATTAGAAAAAACAGGGCAAAGGTCAATGTACAATATGCTCCTTTTGGTGTGGTGTTCTCCATTTTATTGTCATTTCAAGAATTTTAACTTCATTTGCTGCAGTAGAACTTGAAACAGTACATTACTTGTAAATGCAGAGCAACTAATTCACGCTCTACTAGTGATGTATGTTTCTGCCTATTAACAGGTAGTTTGATACAGGAGAAGCATATAATATCAGATAATTTTGACTCCTAAGAAAACTTGAAACATCTTAGCTAATAGAATGTTAGCCAAAATGAAGCACACAGTAAACAAAGCAACCTTAGTCAAAGGATATAACGTATCAACCTATTAGCTATAAATTTATAGAATCATAGGGTTGGAAGAGGCCTCAGTAGGTCATCAAGTCCAACTCCTTGTTAAAGGCAAAATACATCCCAAATAAATCATCTCTGCCAGGGCTTTGTGAAACTGGCACTTAAAAACTTCCACCGTCTCCCTAGGTAAACCATTCCAGTGCTTCACCAACTCCCAGTGTAATAGTTTTTCCTAATATCCAATTAGACTTTCCCCACTGGGTCTCATTCTGTCATCTGTCACCACTAAGAACAGCCTCTCTCCATCCTCTTTGGAACTTCCCTTCAGGAAGTTGAAGGCTGTTATCAAACCCCCATCACGCTTCTCTTCTGTAGACTAAATAAGTCAAAATCCCTGAGCCTCTCCTCATAAGTCATGTACTCTAGCTCCCTAATCATTTCTGTTGGCCTCCACTGGACTTTCTCCAATGCATCCACATCCTTTCTGTAATGGGGAAGGGGGCAGAATGGGACATAATACTCCAGATGTTGTGGCTTCGCTGGTGCTGAATAAAAGGGAATAATCACTTCCATAGATTTGCTGGCAATGCTCCTACTAATGCACCCCAATTTGCTGTGAGAGGTTATCCTTAATACTCAGATTCTGTTCTGATATCTAAATTTTCAGACCAATATTTAATTTTGAACATAGAAATAAAATTAGAAAAAGAAAAATCCATGGTACACCCACATCTTATATACTGTGTGGAGATATGGTCACCCCATCTCAAAAAATATATTGGAACTGGAAAAGGTTCAGAATAGGGCATAAAAATGATTAGGGGCATGGAACAAATACCCTATGAGGAGAGATCAAAAACATGGGACTTTTCAGCTTGGAAAAGAGACGACTAAGGGCAGATTTGATAGAGGTCAATAGAACTATGACTGGTGTGGAGAAAGTAAATAAGGAAGCATTATTTACTCCTTTCCTAACACAAGAACTTGAGGTCAACAGATGAAATTAATAGACATCAGGATAAAACAAAAAAAGGATGGTTTTTTCACATAATACAAGCCAATCTGTGGAACTGTTTGCCAGAGGATATTGTGAAGGCCAAGACTATAACAAGGTTAAAGAAGAACTAGGTAAGTTCATGAAGGCTAGGGTCTATCAATGGCCATTATAGTGTCCCTAGCCTCTGTTTGCCAGAAGCTGGGAATGGGCAATATAGGATGGATCACCTGATGATTCATTCTGTTCACTCTCTGGTGCACCTGGCATTGGCCACTATTGGAAGACAGAATGCTAGGCTATCTTGACCTTTGTCAGACCCAATATGGCTGTTCTTATGCTCAGAATTTTTGCAGTGGAGATCAATTATATTTTCTCTCCTATTCTTCTGACCTTATATGATGTTCACAGCAGGCCACAGTGCTGTGCTCACTGGCCAGAGAGGGATGTTCTAATGTAATGTACTGTGACATACTCCCCTAGAGGTAGGAGGAAACAAAACTAAGATCCCAGGTGGTATCACTGTATTGCCACTAAACTGGTACCTTTGGCTGACCTGTTATGATAATTAAGAGACTGGAAAACTGAATCTCATATTTTCAGCTAGAAAACATTTTACATGCTCATCAAATTCTGCAGTGTTTTCATTCATGTTTTGGCTTCAAAAGTCAACAAGGACTTATTTGGAAACAGAGTACACAACTTGTTTCCACATATTTATTTTCTGGATTACACTTTAATGCTCTACTGGGAAGTAATTTACCACACCCCTTTTAAGGTTTCTTTTCTAGTTAGCAGGAAAGAGAGAAAAGACATGTCTCTGCCCTCTCCATTATCTTCCTTGCAACTCTGTGTCCTTTGTCTTGCCAACTTTCTCACTGGGCGGCAAAGGTGGCTTTTGGCAATACCCGTGATGCTCCCACAAGTGCAGAGCTGGTGATTCTAAGCAGACTTCATATGTTCCATACAAGAGTGGTGTATTTCTTCTTACTGTTATGCTATGTGCTCTTTAATACATGCAGGAGACAATGAGCCCCAAATATACAACTCATCTCAGTGCAGAAGTTCCACCAAGCTCTAATATTTCATTATAGTCCAGTGAACATGTCTCTAAATCTCTCAATGAGGACAGAACAATGACAAAATAGTGACTTTACTTTATAATGAGATAGACAAGGTGAGTGAGGTAATAGCTTTTATTTCTTCTGTTAAATAAAAACAAAGAGACACGCTTTGGAGCCACATAGAGCTCTTCAGGGCTGGGAAAGGTAGTCTGAGTGTCACATTGTTTTATAATGTGTGCCTCTCCATTTGTGCACCACAAGGCATATTTGGAAGGAGGGATGGGCAGTTGGAAAGTTCACAGAATTTTTAGTTAATTTTACAGTACCATAGGTGTGAATAGAAATAGGATTTCATTATACATTTGTATGTATCTGATGTCATTAAGAGTTGACACTGTATATATTGAAAATCAGGAAAATACCGTGGAGAATGCAAAAGAGTTTATTCAGATAGCAAATGTGTATTTATTAATTTGTATTTCTTCTCACTGGGTTGCATCTGCCACAAATTGTCCCTCACTGTGAGCTCCAGATGAGATCTTTGGGGGTTGCCACAGCCTTCATTCTGCATTAACCACATAGCCTTCTTTTGGTCCCAGTTCAGCAAATTACTTAATATGTTTAAATCCTTCCCTATTTAGAAACAGGCCCATTGAAGTCAATATGCTTACATGCTTGATTGATAGGGATGGACTTAAGTATAAGTGTAAAGTACATGCTTAAATTTAAGCACATGCTGAAGTGATTTACAGGGATCATACATTTTATAATCCACAAGTGTCAGTGGAAGTTCTGACACCCCGAGTTCTCAAGAAAGGGGTCGTTCAGAAGAGAAACAGTCCACAACATGTGCTGCTTTGACTCTCTGAGATAAATAGATTAACGATATTAGAAAGTAAAGGTTACAATAAATAGAGTTTGTGTCTGCTGACATATGTACTTTGGAGATTATAAAATGAGCTACCTCCCAACCTTGGCCTTGACTGCCCAAGTGAGCCCACCTGTATAAAAGTCACGTATGGCAGCTACTGCATGAGGATAAATGATATGGAATATTTTGCTTCTTCAGCTGAGCTCTCAAAGATGTTATATATCACAAGGAGGAATTAAAAAGGAGAAAGGTCATCATAAAAGTATTTAAAGGAGAAATACCTTTCTAAATATAAACCTAGAAAACATACTGATGGAGCATTTGGAGAGAAGCTATTGGGAATGATTCACTACTAAGTTATACCAATTCATGCCAGAGAAACTCCATTGAAATATAGTTTCATCAGAAAAGTTTGATGTTACAAAGTTTTTACTCAGGCCCCATTATTCTCAGTTCATTTTAAGAGACTGATGAATTAGGGATCTGTAGTGCCATTTAGGCACAGGCCAGCCCTGAAGAGTTGAGAGGCCACGCCTCCACAAATGAAACTCTGGGTAAAATTCTGCCTCAAGGAACCAGGATTTCTTTCAGAGTTCCCTGTGTACAGTAGGTAACGTAGATCATACTCTACCCCTTCAGAAGTCACAGCCTATTCTCCTAAGCCTAGGGATCAGGTGACATTTACCCACGTTTGCTTAGTGTGCACATACACATACTGTACATTAAATCTGGCAGAAAAATGAGGTGGGGGAACTGAAATTGTTTCCATTTCATAGAACTCTAACCTGCCCCATCGCTGATTTTTTTTTATTTATTTGGTCAGAGATTTCTTTATATCAAAATGGAAATAAAATGGTTGCAAAAATGATGAAAAGGACAACATTTTGAATAGTTTTCTACGTTTTTTGTAATTTGTAAATATTCATTTTTTGATAGGAAAAAACTTTTCCTTCCCAAACTTTTATCTGGCTCCTATCTACAGACATTGGGAAATGGAAGCTCATCCAAAAAGCACAGCGCACACATGTTCAGCCAGACCAGAGGAAGAGGGGGCAAATGGCCATGTCTACACTAGGAAAGTATTTCAAAATTACTATAGTTGACTTAAGAACTCCCTATTTAACGAATTTGAATTAGCATGTCCTCACTACGGGAAAGCCTCGAAATTAGTCCAAGGCAGGCTCTATTAATGTGGGTGTGTTACTTCAGACTTACCCCCAGGAAGCACTTGGGAGTAATTAGTTTGAATTATTCTAGAGAGTATTTATTACAAAATAATGGCACCAGAGCTTCCATATGAATCCTATTTCAAAATAACTATTTTGGAATTAGTGTTACTCCTGATTCTGTGGTCCATTATTTTGAAATAATGGGTTTGATATTATAGACCCTCCGCTTATAAATTTGACCTGGGGGAGGGGTTCTTTCCAGATAAAATCCTAGTGTCGACCAGGGCAATGTGGCTTGTCATCTTTGCACACTCCCAGCCCTGGGTTGCTCTGAGACTCAAAGCTTCTGCCAGCATAAGTTAGGATATTTCTGTATAGTGGAGAAAAAAGTTCATTCTTAACTCAGGTAACTTTGCATGCTGTGGTAATCCACAACGATTAGAGCAGATACTGCTCTGAATTTCCCCATTTCCAGACATGAAAACATGCAAGTCATGTGCATAGGAATGCCTCTAAAGACTATATGCTTTTTGTTCACAAAGGGGATTTCATTGTGCTCATATACTACAACTATGGATAGGGACAGAAGTAGGGGTAAGAAACCCTTCCAATATTATTAAGGCATGTCTACACAGCAGGGCTAAAGCTGAAATAAGATATGCAACTTGAGCTATGTCAATTGCACAGCTTTAGTTGAAATACCTTATTTCGGCTTTTGGTGCTATCTACACAGCAAGAAGTCTGAGAAAGCACTCTTCCTCTGACTTCTCTTACTCCTTGTAAAATGAGGTTTACAAGAGTCAGAGTAAGAAGTCCTCCAGTTCACCGTTATTTTGACATTATATCAAAATAACTGCTTGCTATGCAGATGTGGACCATGTTATTTTGGAATAAGGTCAGTTATTCTGAAATAATGCTGCTGTGTAGACATTGCCTTAGAAGCCTTTCCTCTGCAAGCCAATAAAAATTTTTGAATTTTTTTAAATGGCTTTTTTATGAAGAATGAATTTTCCTTTGAATTTTTTTTTATCAAAATTTGAGATGAGGAGGCTATAAAAAGATGGAGAACACCCAAACCTAATTTTCTTTAAAAAATTCACAGCGAACAACTGAAAGTTTTAGTAGTCAAAAACAAGCAACACACTCCCACACATAAAAGTGATGGTTTTAATTTTCACTGAAAGCCAAACAGATATGGATTGTGGATTTTCAGTTTTTCAACATAACCCACTCCCCCAAAAAAACCATGAAATAGTTTGCCAATAATAATTTTTAAATGTCATTTTCTTCCCAACTCTTCATAGAACATAAACTACTAAGTCTAACTTTACTTCTTTTATCTTAATGGAGATATCTTTAGAGAAAATGGTGTTTGAGCTTAGTTTGGTGTAAATGAGTTTGTGTAAATAAGTGTATCCATTCTGGTGGATTATATGGAAGTGCAACAGACATTATGGAGGAGAGTTTGTTTTGGATGTTAAAGTGTGATTTAACTGATTGTGATTACCTTGTTGGGATTTGCATGTGAGTAAACTTAACTCTAAATTAAATAGTTATTGGGTTTCTGGTGGGTATTACACATTCTATAGTCCTTCTCCCCAAATGTGTGTATACACATATTTATGGATGCATGTCCCTTTGATAGCTTTGATTCATCAACATGTGTGTATGTGTAAATTCAGAACAATGAATTTTACCTATTCTTTCTTATTTTAACTATGGTTAACCTATTTTAAAACAACCTAAGGGAATTTGACACCCAAAGTGCATTACAATTCTCTGAGGCTTCTTTAAAATCTTTGGCTGCTCTGGGCTTATGCATACACATACATATACATATAGAGATATAGCACACACTTCACTGTCAATTAACTAAAAAGGTCAGTCCTTTAAAATGGCTTATAGAATGGTTTAGGAAGTTGTATATCACATAACCACATTTCCTGCACTGCCTTGTTTTATCAGGGAGGAAAACTTTGCTGCCATGACATATGAAGAAGACCACAAAGACCCTTTCTGAAGAGTATAATGAGAATGGGTTACTTACATACCAAGTTCCACATTCTCATTACAAGCTTTTTAATGAGAAGGGATTAATTTTCTGCCATTTTCTATTCTCATTACTTCTCAGTCAAGGGAACAAGGTATCAGGGGTTTAATACCTAATTTATATTCAGTGAATCTTAGTAGTGAGTTGCACTCCTTTGACCTTTTCAATATTTTATACTTTGATTGGGGGGTCATTCAACTCCTGCCTTGTTTATAGCCTTATTACAGTGAGCTAAGGAGCAAAGAGTACAACGGACAGCCAGTCAAATGTCACACTATCAGAAAGGTCAATTTAATACAATACACTTTATCAGTTCAAGAATATACAAAGCATTAAGCTTCTGATACCAAGAAGTATTAGAATGAAAATGGCACTGTATCCCATCTATATGGCCGAATTTGTAACAAGAGTTGGGGAATAGAATAAACATACATTCCAAAATTATTGTTGTTTATTTGCCATTGACTAGCTTCTTGTGTAGCTGTACATAATGGTGTAAAACTTTGTATATACCTCTGACTTTGCATCAGTATAAATGACTGTCAAAGATATGTGGCAATAGAAAAATTGGACCCGTTCTTCAGTAATTTGTCCTTAGACAAATCTTTTAATAATAGTTCATATGCATTTTTAGTAGAGCTGATTAAACATATCTTAAATTTGGATTCAGCATTTTTGTGGAAAAATAAATTTGTCCAGGATTTTTATAGAAGTCTAGATTAAGGGTTGGTAAAAATATTTCAGAACATTGAAATTTTAATTACAAAACATTGTAAACATTCTTCAATCTTTCTTGATAAGTTCTGATATTTAGTTTTCACTGGTTAGGGTGAATAAGCAAAAGTTTGAATGTTTATCCCAATCTTACATAAATCACTTGAGTCTGCAACACTGGACTGGACATTTCAAACATATTCAGCTTTTTTTTAAAAAAAATCTAATACCCATGCTATTTTACACAAGTGGGTTCACAGAGTAGGATCTCTCAAGTGCATACAATTAAATCTGTATGTAAGTGTGCAGAATCATAGCCTAGAATGTTGTTTTGGCACTTCTGTTTGAGGGAACTTTGGAAATTCAGAAGCATAAAACAGAAAAAAAAAAGCAGAAAATAAAGACTTAATGTAATTGTTTAAAATACATTTAATTTTTGCTAGAAGAACTGTGTCTTTTAAAAATTATTATTTCATCTGAACCAGTTTACGCGGCTCAAATAATTATTCAGTTAAACCCAGCTAAATAATGAACATATGTTAAATAAATACCACTTGATTACTAGGAGCAAATATAATAGATGTTAGAATTCTCTGTATATAACAGACATTGTATTTATTCTTCAATTCTTAATCCTAAAAAATGCTTCAAATAGTCAGTTGTAAATAATGTTCCATACATTACACGTCTTATTAAATGTAAATTAAATGCAGTTTGAGACCCATCATTTAAAAATACTTAGAATATGGTTACTGGAATCCTATGATGAAACATTATTTAGTATGGTTTGTGAGGCCACAGGGAGAGATAACAATTTGGAGAACGACAGCACTATGTGTCCAATGTCATTTTAACTGAACTAAATATTAATATTCGGGATCGCTGAATGACTGAATTTTAAAAATGGTGACATTAGGCAGAATGTGAACATAGAAAGGACTTTTCACCTTATGTGAATCAGGTCAACTACATTTCTAGCTTTAATGGTGTCACACAGAGATACAGGGAAAATGAAGCATGCTTTTGCTATGCCGTTTCTTTGATTTCAGAATAAGTTGATATTTACAGCACATGATTCTGATACCATTCTGAGTAGCATGTGTGTATATCAACTGTATATAATCCAAAATATCTTCAGGTATTAGAAAGGTATTTCAATCTTCAGTACTGTATAGTACTGTAGGGTGAAGTAATAGCATTGAATTATAGTTCTGCAAGAAATCCAGAGGCAAGCATATATTTCGGAGTTGCTCAGAATAAAAATGTTTTGGGAAATGATTAAACAACAGGAGGAGGGAAAAGTATCTATCTGAATATGTCTTATGTTTGGCTAAAAGTTAGCAGCGGTGATGAGGCAGATCTTCCTGCCAACTTCATTGCCTTTCTATTATTGCAAGTGATCATCATTTGCCTGTAGTAATGTTTCTCATACACAATTAAGGTTACCTCAAAATATAGAATAATCTAGTAAGTACCATACAGAGATGATACCATATCTATTTATCCAAGGCAAATTTAGAATTTTTAAAGGTGATCCCTCAATGTATGTACTATAAGATATCAGTTAAATAAACGGCAAAGCATTCTTGATATGAAGAAGCTTACATGTCTGACACATAACAAAATATGCAATATTCTGCTGCTATTTGCCTTAATTTAATAAGGACGCTATTATACCACCTGGCCATTTTTTTTCTTTAAAATGAGATTGTTATTGAGAATTCATAGGTTAGGGCTGACTTCCACTGTGATTATTGTTTAAGAATGGATATCGCTTAATAAAGTTGTCATATGTACACAATTTCTAAGGCCTTAGTCATCTAGAATTACTTGAGTATTTTCATTTTCAAGTAATTTTAATACTATTCGGGTAGGTCTACACTTGCACCCTCTTCGAGAGAGGGATGCAAATGAAGACATTCAAAACTGCAAATGAAGCCGGGATTTAAATATCCTGCGCTTCATTTGCATAATCACGTTCTGGCACTATTTCGAAATAGTGCTATTTTGAAATAACAGATGCTGGTAAGATGCAGTTATTTCAAGAGAAAACTCTTCTCTCGAAATAACTGGTAAACCTCATTGTGGGTGTGTTTAGACTACAGGGCTTTTTTAAAAAAAATGGTCTTTTTCCGAAAAAACTTCCTCTGCATCTAGACTGCTGCCACTTTCTTTTGAAAGTAAATCAAAAGAACATGGCAGGTTTTTTGACCACAGAAAACCTCATTTTACAAAGAAGAAAGCCTTTTTCGAAAGTGTTCTTTCAAAAAAAGGTGTTATGTAATGCAAACTGTGCTTTTTTGTAATAGAGCATCCAGACCGCCTGGGTGGTCTCTCTCAAAAAAGCGGCTTGCTTTTTCGAAAGTACTGATTGTAGTCTAGATGTTCTTTTTCGAAACAGGCTTTTTCGAAAGTATCTTTCAAAAAAGCCTCTTTCGAAAAAGGCATGTCGTCTAGACACAGCCTGTATGAAGAATAAGAGTTATTTAGAGAGAAGGGTTTTCTCTCGAAATAACCGCATCTTAACAGCATCTGTTATTTCAAAATAGCGCCATAATGCAATTATTCAGATGAAATGCAGGATATTTAAATCCCAGCTTCATTTGTAATTTCAAATGTCTTCATTTGCATTCCTCTCTCGAAAGAGGGTGCAAGTGTAGACATACCCTAAGACAGCTGGGAAGATTTTTAAGGCCAGCCATTATATATCTAAAATGTTTGCATTTTCCAGATATTAATTATATATATATATGTGTGTACGTATCATAGTTGCATTAGGTTTATGCTCAGCATGTTACTTGATTTTTTTATAGTGTGTGCTACCCACTCAAGATAATAATTTGCATGTTTATTGATGCGGATGTATGCACACACGCACACGCACACACAATTGCATACATGTCTGATCCTCTCTCTCTCAACTCCCAAGTTTATAGGATGCTGATGGCTTCTTGTGAGTTACTGTGTACTTTTAGAAGCTTCAGAGCAGTGGCCTTCCCTTATTTATTCTTGAATCTGGACTTATTATACTCCGGTCATCTGAAGAAGTGGGTTTTGCCCACAAAAGTTCATGATACCATCTACATGTTTTAGTCTTTAAGGTGCTACTAGACTATTTGGGTTTTTTTTTTTTAGTTTTTCCTGTATAGTTTTAGCTCCTTGTGATGCCAATGAAAATTCAGAGTCCTCAGTACCTTGCAAGACTGAACCACACAGGAGTACAATGAGCCCAAGGGACTTAGGAACCTAAGTCTCTTTGAAAATGGAAAGTAGATTCCTACTTTTCTGTAATCCTCACATGGGACATCAACAATATATTTTCTGTGGTGATTTTTGCTCATAACGTCCTCCAAAATAATTATACGATGGGGATAAATCATCATGGGGGAAAAAACATCTGCTGCTACAAGAATGAAAGAACATTTATTGAACACTTGCTAAGTAGTACAGGAATCTCACGAGGAGGATATTTGCCTTGCTCTGCCTGTGTACCATACTGTGAGAATGCTAGTAGTAAAAAAATAGGCCTGTCCTTTTCCTCCTAGCTAGATCCTTTTCCCCTGGGGCCAGTATGCTTTTGAACATTTTATTTTTCCTGTGGGTAGGTCAAAGACGAAATGCATCATTTTGCTAGGAGAGAATTCAATAGTCAGCTGGTTCTTGACTATCAGAGAGTTGCATAAGAAATTGGAAGTGGAACAGATTTATTTGGGTTTACCCTTAAGGAATACTGGCACCTGTTATTGAGCTAACTGACTTGATTTAATCTCTGTTTCGTGAAAATGCAGCTTGGTAAACTTTTACCTCCCTCCCAGGCATTAAATTACTTGCGTCACATTACAAAGTGAACATTTTGTATGCCATAAAAAAGGAATGAAAAGCAAGAAATTTGAGATTAGTAAACCTAAAAAAATTCAGAAAGTTTTCATGAATATGGACTGTAGCTTCTCCAGACATATTCACGGGCACAACATTTCCATTTCCCAGCTCCTTCCTTACAGCCTTCCAAAGATTTTCCAGTTTCTGCCTTTTAGTAGCACCCTTCCCTACAGCAGCTCTGGCTTATATACATTCCCCCTGGCCTCTCTTCCTTTAGGATTATAGACAGAAATTACAGAGCCTCAGACAAGAAAAAGAGGTGCTTCTCCGCCTACCCCAGGCAAGGGTACAGTTTCAGGAGAGTGGGAAGGCAGCAGCCCTGCATACTAGGACATGGCTTGCTTTTCTTCCCATTCTGCTAATGATAAGGGAACGAGGGGAAAGTACTTGGATTCTGTGAATTATTCCTCTGCCCCCTCCCTTTACCAGCCAGATGTCAGAGGCATGCACAGAATCCGAGTACTTTTCCCTTGCTTCCTGGTAGTCTGGGGAATGGGAAGAAAAGCATGCAGCATCCTGGTACACATGGCTGCTGTCCCCGCCCCCCACTCTCCCAAAATGGCACCCTTGCCCCAGTACCCTTTTCTGCTTCACCCCTAAAAAGCTGCTGGGTATAGAAGAAATGAATGTGAATTTGGTCATTATTTAAGAACTTATATAAATTGGTTGCAGGAATGATAAGTCTTGGATACTAATATTGTTATACTTGTACCTTGGATTTCTTTCACTGAAATTTTGCCCATTCTCTCTACCTGCTTACAGTAGAGTGTTTTCACCTCTTCCAGTTTTACAATATTTGGTGATCTTCTTAAAGACCCAGCTTCTGGAATCAACAGATTGTATGAGAATCTCCGCTTTCATTTTTAAGAACATTTTTATGAGGCAGTGAAAACATGAAGCAAATGTATCCTCAAGGCTAAAAAAATGGCTCAACATGAGAAAAAATATTTTTAAAAGATAATCTTACGATTTTTATACCTGAACTCATAATTTTTGAAGATTTCACTGGTGTTTGTTCTGGTCCCAACTTGTTTCTGGCCCTCTCGTCCCTTTGTGTTTTCCTGATTGTCTCTAAGCAGCCTTTCAATACCACGTACTATGAGTTGGTGTTTGGAACAAAGGAAGTACCAGACATATTGCAAAAGGATTATAAAGTACAGCTGAATCATCTACAATTTGTATTCAGTCCCACTTCTTACCTTTTCAGTAACTTTTCTACAAACAGAGCTCTAAACAAAGCACTGAATGACCCGTCCAAGCTGTGGATGTGTTCCAGGGGAACTTTCTGGACAGTAAACTCACCAGTACTGCTAAGAATCTAATATATGGACTTTGAAATCTCTATCCACGTCTGATTGCTTTACCATTTAATATCTCTCATCTTGCTCTTTCTTTTTTTCTTTTAATAAACATTTAATTTTAGATACTAACGGATTGGTGGGCAACATGGTATTTTGAGTAGCCCAATATTAATCTGGCACAGGGGCTAACACATTTTGTATAGTGAGAAGAATGTTTTTAAAAAATAAGTCCTCACCTTGCAGGACCTGGAATGCAATACATGTGTGTGGGGGGGTTTAATTTCTTGAAAACCAGTGTGGGGGATCTGAAACACCGAATGTGAGTGGTTAAAGAGTTTAACTTGAGCAGTGGGTTGATCCAGTCCACGGAGGCCCTGCCACTCCCCCGCACCCAGGCCAATTAGAGTCTGGGAGTGGGAGAGCGCACGAAGCTTCCTCCCATCCTGTGAGCAGCACGCCGCACTTTGAAGCACCGCGTGCTGTGCACAAGGTGGGAGGAGATGCCACGCGCTCCCCCATCCCCAAGCCCTGATTGGCCTGGGAGCAGGAGGACTATGCAAAGTACTTCAAAGTGCCGTACGCTCATGCAAGGCAGGAGCAGGGCGACGGAAGCTTCGCACAGCTCCCTCTCCCCCAGGCCAATCAGGGCTTGGGGGTGGGGGAGCGCGTGACATCTCCTCCTGCCCTGCAAGCAGCATGTGGCACTTTGAAGTGCCGTGTGCTCCTCACAGGGCGGGGGTAGGGCAGGAGGAGGCTTTGCGCATACCCCCCACCCCCAGGCCAATCAGGGCCTAGGGGCAGGGGAGTGTATGAAGCCTGTTCCTGCCCTGCCAGAGGCATGGGTGCCTAGTGGGAAGGGGAGGCAAAGGGGCTCCCCCACCCCCAGACCAATTATGGTCTGGGAGTGGGGAAGCCCAGAAGCATTCTGACCCCGCCCCTTCCGGATTAGGCCCCGCCCCTTCTGGGGCAGCCCAGGGTCACTTCAAAAATCTTTCAAGTGGCCCCCAGCCAAAAATTATTGCCCACCCCTGAACTTGAGTGTTAAGCCACCAATTTGGGGAATGCCTGCTCTCATTTTTGTAGCTTGCCCTGACCTTGGCTGTGACAGTAGGCACCCCAAGTAACAAAGTACACAACCCTGTTTTCCCTGAGCACATAGCAATAATTTCAAAATTTGTCAAACAGCAAATTACTAAGATAAGAATTCATCCCTATGTGTTGATGAATAATCTGGAAAGGTATATGCTTAATCAGTTTGTCCCATAACAATTATAAAATAAAATGTACACATATGCTATCTGGGCATAAACAGCTTCAAATAAAAAGTGTAGGTCTTTGTCACTTTATAGAGATACCTTACAGCTTTCAATTCTCTTTCCTCTACCCTCAGGGCCAGCCCTAATCCTTTTCTGCTACACTGATTTGTTTTCCATTGAGAACTAGATCATGCAATGTAGCATGAAAAAAATAGGGGAATGCTTGTATAATCTTCACAGCTTTCAGAAGTGCCTGGGGTTCCTTCACATCACAGTAGCATGTACTTCTAGCCTTCCCTAGTGCAGCAGAAGCAGAAGGAGGTGACTGTGATATGGAGCAGAGGATGGAGGAGTAGATGGCAGGAGATAAGTATCCCGCCCTGACCTGCAGCTGTTGTGTGTGGAGGCAATCTTGTTCTTCCATTGCACGTTTACACGCAACTATACTTTGCACCCACTCCTGCTGCACAGTGATCCATGATTTCAACTTCTCCTTCTCCTGCTCCACAGAGAAAAGCAGTTCTGTAACTTGGCCCCTAACAGCCTCCCGGCAGAGCCATACTCTATGCCACTCCTCAGGATTGGGATCCTGGTGATGATGAAAGCTGCCCCTAGGAGTACAGGCTGGTCCTCCCTGGTCTGGCTCCCTCTGGACTGGACAAGGGAGTTTTCTGGACCCGGGAAGGTCTGGGGGTGAGAGACGTCAGCCTCTCCACTGGGTTCCTCTCCCCAGATACCTGGCACAACTGTCCTCAGCCCCCTGGCTGTGGCAGGCTCCACCCCTTGAGCTCTGGTGTCCCCCTGGCCCTGGGAGCTCTGGCAATGTCCCTGCCAGCCTTGCCAGCACTCGCGGTCCCACCAGCTATGGATTCTGCAGCCCCCTCCTCTTTCTGACCCCACTGGCTGCAGGCTCAGCAGAACCCCTCTGCTCTCTACAGTCTCTGGTCACCCCACCAGCTTCCTGGCCCACTGTAAGCTCTGCTCCCCCATGGCCCACAGATTCCAGCACTCCCACTGTCTTCCCAGTCCAGCTGGCTGTGGGCTCTTGTCCCCCGTGGGCTTTGCTGCCCTGCTGGCCAGCTCTGCTCCCAGCAGCTGGCAACCTCTGTGTTGAGGCTCTAGTCCAGTGACATCTGTGGTCCTTCTGGACCATGGAAGTTGCCAGAACAAAGAATCCCAAACCACAGACATTCAACCTGTATGTAGGGCAGGCCTGGACAAAATTCGGCCCGCAGGCTGCATCCAGCCTCCAAGCCACCGGATCTGGCCCACAGAGGCAACGGGGAGCCCCAGGCAGGCTCCCCTGTTTATCCTGCAGCCCCACGCGCCGTGCAGAAACGCAGCTGCCAGGCCCTGTTCCTGTTTCAAAATTGGAGTGGGGGGGAGGGAAGCTTCAGGAACTGCCCCCACCCCCAGCACAATCCCATTGGCCAGTTTCTTGTAATTGTAAATGAATAGTCATTAATGAAATTAATACTAATAGATAAATTAACTAATTAATACTCATATTTCTGACCCTGGCCTTGTGCTATTGAACAATAAAAATATTTATTTTCTCTTAAGTTTACTTAAGCCATGACCAAAGCTTGTATGAGCAAGAACATCAAAGGAAAGCAAGATCTTAGGGCAGAGAAAGGCATCCCTGGAAATATATGGATCTAGTAGAAACAAGTTATTTATCTTAAATAATAACATATGTACACCCACATCATTTTTCTGTTCAAGGACCATGTCTGACATTTCACTGCAGAGAGCACAGGAGGGGTCAATATTTTGGCAGAGTTTTCTCAATAGATCTCATGCTGTATCTACTTCTACAGACTTTACTCTTGAAGAGTAAAAATAAACCAACAAAAATATATACACCAAAACACTCATAGAAAATATCTCTATAAACAGAGACTAAGGGTAGGATTTTTAAAAGAGCGGAAGTAACTTAGGCAAATAATGCAATGGGACTTATGAGTAAAATTTTGAAAGGTACTTAAGTCACTTAGGAACATAAACTCCAGGAGATATATTCTTAAATGTTTTTTGAGAATTTTACACAGACATGCCATTGCATTTAAAGGGACTTAGGCACTGCTGAAGATTTTACTCTATGCTCTTAAGCTGTTTAGACTCAGAAAAATTCACCCTAAAGTTTTTGCATGTTATCCAGAAATATTTTTTTTATTCCAGATTTTTCTTAATGCCACATGGCTAAGGCATCCTTAAATCAGACCCAGAGAACTCTTGGATTATTAGAAGGGGTTTGTAAATTTGTAAAGAAATGCTAGCTTTATTGAAGTCAATAGCAAAACTTCCATTAACTTCATTGCAGCCAGGATAACAAGGTTTACTTAATATTGAGAAACAGATGCATACAAATAGAACATTTAGACATCTAAAACTAATGATATCAAGTTCATTAAATCTGAACATATAGCTTTTACAGTAAAAAGCAAATTCTATTCAGCTTCTTTTTAGATATTTAAAAGTGTGTAGTATTGTAGGACACTATCTCAAGTGAAACAGTGTTTGAGCATGGGAAACTCATTCAGGGTACGTCTACACTGCATCCCTAGTTCGAACTAGGGATGCAAATGGAGACGACCGAAGTAGTTAATGAAGCGGGGATTTAAATATCCCGCGCTTCATTAACATGATCTCGCCGGCGCGCTAGTTCGAATCACAGCTGATTCGAACCAGGAAGTGCGCGCCGGGACGCGTTAGTTCGGACTAAAGCCCTTAGTCCGAACTAACATTACTCCTCAAGGGTATGTCTACACTACCACCCTAGTTCAAACTAGGGTGGTTAATGTAGGTATTCGAAGTTGCAAATGAAGCCCAGGATTTAAATATCCCGGGCTTCATTTGCATCTTGCCGGGCGGGCGCCATTTTTAAATCCCCTTAGGTCGAACTCCGTGCCCGCGGCTACACGCGGCACGGAGTAGGTAGTTCGAAGTAGGATCTCTAATTCGAACTACCAGTACACCTCGTTCTGCTTCTCCTGAAGTTAGTTCTTGCAAATCTAGGGAAGCGGTTTTCAAAGTCTTTTCATTTCCCTGCCCCAAAAATCTTTTGCTGTGGGAAAGGAGATTTACAATGGACTGGGGGACCTTCTGCCAGCAATGATTGCACCCTTGCACTGAGTCCCTCATCCACAGCCCCACTCCAGAGCACTGATTTAAATGAAGTATTTATATTTTCATCTAATTTTCTAAGAAATAAAAATTACTTGAGTAATGGACCCATGCTATGCCAAGGAAATCTTCTAGTTCCTAATAAAAATAACCAGATCAGATTGCAGGTGGGGAACAAGAGATCTGCCAATAGGTGTAGAAATGTCACTGTCTTTTACAGACTAGGAAAACTGTCTCCCACCAACATTCACTGACAGAGGATCAGAACAAAATCTATTTCTACCTATTACTTGCTTTAACAACCCCAAATTATGAAATCCCATCTGTTCTTCAGAACTGCCAGTTCACCTATCAGCCAACCACATTAGACATTTTAAAACCATAAGAGGAGTCAGCCTGAGCTCCTAACAAATTATTTATGTCAATCACTGTTGATTTCCCCATTACTATTGACAGAAGAACCAACCCATGGCCAATTCCCATTTTCATCTCCAACACAGACAGGATAATTTCATATGCCCAAATGTCAGTTAGTTAGAACTACTCTTAAACTAAGGATAAGCAGTCCTTCAGTGAAAATATGGAAAGGAAACACTAAATGCCACCCATCCACTTCAATATTCAATGGGTGGGAGAACTGGAGGGGGCCAGTGGCAAAACAGAACAGCATCAACTATGGGACACATCAGTGAAGGACACCAACTAGCTTTTCCCTCCTCCCCTTGGAGTCTCGGGCACCAAGGCTATGTCTATACTGAACTGTTATTTCGAGATACTGGATGTATCCCAAAATAGCTATCCCACATCTTACAAGCAAGCCCATTATTTCTAAATATAACAGGCTCACTATTCTGACATCCCTGTAAACCTTATTCCATGAGGAGTAAGGAATGTTTTGGAATAGTGGGTTATTTTTAAATTTGGTGCTGCATAGACAGCGCCAAATTACAAAATAAGCTTTTTCAAAATTGACTTGAAATAAGCTGTGCAATTTGCATAGCTCAAATTGTGTAGCTTATTTCGAGCTATGGGTGCAGTGTAGTTGCATCCCATGTGGCTAGTTAAGGAGGAGGGGTAGTGAGTGGCCAGTATTCCCCATCTCCTAGGATTTAAGCTGGAGCAAGGATATGTGCAGTCCTTTTTGTCTCCATTACAGTATCACTAGCCTGAACTAGGAATGGGAACCCAGCCTGTCAGATGCTGCAAACCTATCTGATCTCCTGTTTGGGAGCCAGGAAGGAATATTTTCTCCCATGAACCAACTGAGGATGGGGATTTCTTCACCTTTCTTGCAGCACTATGTTCTACTGGGTATTTTCTTTATTTTATTTTATGTCCTGTTTCTTTTTTTTTTTCTTTTTATCTGAGTTTTTGTACACCAGTGGTCACCAACCAGTAGATTGGGATCTACCGGTAGATCTTGGAGCCTCTGACAGGTGATTCTGACTGGTTTGGCTGGGAGGCTATCAAGTGCCTGCACTTCAGCTGTCCCTCCCCGCACTGCCCTGCTGCTCCTGCCCAGAGCCTCAGAGCTGCCCCTGAAAGCCTCCTGCTTGTTGTGCAGGGTGGGGAGACACAGGCAGGGGGGCATTTATGTCTCTCTGTCCCTCTCTCCTATACCCCATCTTCACAGAGTGAAGAGGGTGAGGCCTCAGAGAAGGGTTGGGGCAGGGCCTCAGAGAAGTGTTACTTGGGTTTGAGATAGATCCTGGACTGACTTAAATTCAAAAAGTGATATTGTGCTTACAAAGGTTGGAGAACACTGTCCTACGCTATAATGCACAGAACAGATGTGAAACTGTTGAATAGTACATTGTATTGCACTTACTTCCCTATATTTTTTATTTTATTGTCATTTTTCCTTAACATTTATTTTTTTTAAAAGTCCAGAGAAAATGAAGAGGCTTATTATTAATAATATTTATTCATTTTATTTATTGAGCATTAAGTTTTTAGACTTCTAGGCTAATTCTAGGCTTTATCTGCAAATCAAAAACCATGTGTTCCGTACAGCTCAGGAAAGGGGAGAGAGCAAATATGGTGCAATGTTACCTCAGACCTGAAGCTGGACACCAGGCATGTCAGTGACATAATCTAGAGTGACCTCTAATTCGTGTGTGCCCTAATCATGTCTGGTTGGCTGACAAAAGGACCATTCCAGTAGCCAGGGATCACTAATAAAAACAACCTGATCACCTCCCTTTTCTTTCAGATGTAATATTGGAGGCGGCCAGGCAGTAATGATGGAAGAGATTCTATAGCAATTCTGCCTCACCCAAAGAGGAAATCCACCACCAACAACTTAAGACAGCATTTTGGCTATAGCGGGAAGTTCTTCTGTTTTATAATGCCCATATGATGCTTCCCCAGATCACATGGGACTGTGAGGTCTACAAAGGTACATCTACACTGCGGCCCTATTTTAGGATACTTCCATATCCCGAAATAGCTATTCTGCATTTTGACAGTGTGCCCACTATTTCGAAAAATCTTTTGAAATAATGGGCACATCATTCTGACGACCCTGTAACGAGGATTAAGGGACATTTTGGAATAGTGGTTTAGTTTGAAATGTGGTGCTGTGTAGACAGTGCCAAATTATGGAATAAGCTATTTCAAAATACTCTTGAAAGAAGCTACGCAATTTACATCGCTCAGATTGTGTAGCTTATTTTGAGCTATGGGTGCAGTATAGATGCATCCCACGAATCCTTGTGTGCCTAGAATGAGCAGGATTTAATGCTAAGAACAGTGGATGCAGGAGTTAGATGACAGTCTGAACAAGACTTGGGAAATGTTACCATTATTGTGATTAGCTTTTCTCTTATAGTCAGTTTTCCATTTGCAACAGGTGTCACCAGTAAACGTGCAGGTTACCCTTAGCGTCAAGATCAGCTCTGCTTAATCAAAGTGATATGCCTCACATTTTGATTGACATTCTAGTATTGTATGCAACAAAGTCTGCCAAGGCATAGAATAAAGCAAAAGCTTAGAATGCAGCAGTCAGTGTCAGTTTTAAACATGGATGATATTGGGGTGAACACCTATATGGAAATGTGAATAGGCTAGCTGTGGTAGTCAGACTGTCTCTGTGAAAACTGCAATTTAAAGGGCTAGTAGCCCAATTCAGTATTCCCTGGAATACTAAAGGACAGAAACACAATATCATGTGACTAATTTACTGTGCTTCTTCCTTCAATAGATTCTGCCTTTTAGTCTCTTGGGAAGACTTGTATCATTCTGAAAAGCAAGAGGAGAAGCTAACCAGATATTGTCGATACAGCAGCACTTTGCAGCTGGGAATGAATTTCTCAAGCTGATTTCTGGTGACACAGCTTTTAAAATATAGGTAATGCAAATGGAAAATCTATACAACTATCAATAGTTCTGGAAAGCTGATTTGTCATCACCAAAAAGTTTAGAATAAGATTAACTCAAGTTTTCTCATTACATGCTGACATTTTCACTGAAGAAAATGTCAACTTCTTGAGTTGAGATTGGCAATAATCCACTCTAGCTGTAAGGCAGGAATGGGGAACCTATGGCCCAGGGGCTGAATGCAAGCCCCGACTTGCCTGGGTCTAGCCCCTGAGCTCGGGGCTCCCCCCCCCCCCAGCATTGGGCTCTTTGGGCTGTAGCACATAAAATCAACTCGCCTTCCTTCCCTCCCCCCCCCCCCGCTGAATGCAGTGTGCAAGGGGAATGTGGGGAGTTCATTTCCCCTCAGTCGGGGGCCATGTCAGTGAGAGTTTGGGTTGGGTTTTTTTGTTTTGTTTTGTTTTTTTGTGTGCGGCTCAGTTGATTTTTCTGAGAGTCAGCAGCCCCTACCCAAAACAGTTCCCCACCCCTGCTCTAAGAGCTACATCTGCACCAATGCAGCTGCAGCACTTTACCACATTCGGTGAAAATACACCATGATAATGGGAGAGTGCTCTCCTGTTGGCCTAATTACTCCATCTCCATGAGAAACCAAAGCCATGTCCCCAGCAGACACTATCCCACCAATATCGCTCCGGTATGGACAGCAGAGGGTTGATGTAACTTAGTTACTCAGTGGAGTGTCTTTTTTGACTTAAGCAGTAATGTAGACCAGACTTCAGACACAAAGTTCATATTTAGAACCAAACAGGACTAAAATTCAGCAGTATCTAGATTGGGGTTTTGGTACAGGATCATTTGTCTCATTAACCTATTTTTTGTAGTGAGCCCATCACAATTGCTAAGTGTTATAAGAGGGTTGAGCTAAGCAAATAATTCACTTAACACATTAATACTTCTTTAACTGTTTGACAATTATCTGCAAGTAGCTCTGGTTTTATCAGTGTTATTTGGCAAATACAACTTAGATGGGGCTACTATAAGGTGAGTGCATAACTGGCTGGATAACTGTTCTCAGAGAGTAGTTATTAATGGTTCACAATCCTTCTGGAAGGGCATAACAAGTGGGGTTGCACAGGGGTCTGTTTGGGACCAGTTCTGTTCAATATCTTCATCAATGATTTAGATGATGGCATAGAGAGTACGCTTATTAAATTTGCAGATGATACCAAGCTGGAAGGGGTTGCAACTGCTTTGGCGGATAGGGTCATAATTCAAAATGATCTGGACAAACGGGAGAAAAGGTCTGAGGTAAATAGGATGAAGTTTAATAAGAACAAAGTACTCTACTTAGGAAGGAACAGTCCATTTCACCCATACAGAATGGGAAGCGACAGTCTAGGAAGGAGTACTGCAGAAAGGATTCTAGGGCGTCACAGTGGACCACAAGCTAAAAATGTGTCAACAGTGTGACGCTGTTGCAAAAAAAGCAAACATGATTCTGGGATGCATTTACAGGAGTGTTGTGAGCAAGACAAGAGAAGTCATTCTTCCGCTCTACTCTGCGCTGATCAGGCCTTAGTTGGAGTATTGTGTCCAGTTCTGGTCACCACATTTCAAAAAAGGTGTGGAGAAATTGGAGAAAGTCCAGAGAAGAGCAACAAGAATAATTAAAGGTCTAGAAAACACAACCTATGAAGGAAGATTGAAAGAATTGGGCTTGTTAAGTTTGGAAAGGAGAAGACTGAGAGAGGACATGATAGTGGTTTTCAGGTATCTAAAAGGGTGTTACAAGGAGGAGGGAGAAAAATTGTTCTCCTTGCCCTCTGAGGATAGAACAAAAAGCAATGGGCTTAAACTGCAGCAAGGGAGGTTAAGGCTGCACATTAGGAAAATCTTCCTAACTGTCAGGATGTTATTGGAGTAAGTTGCCTAGTGAGGTTGTGGAATCTCCATCTCTGGAGATATTTAAGAGTAGGTTAGATAGACATCTATAAAGGATGGTCTAGATGGTACTGGGTCCTGTCATGGGGGCAGGGGCCTGGACTCAATGACCTGTCAAGGACCCTTCCAGTTCTAGTGTTCTATGATGTGGAATTTGGAACTATTTGCTGAATAGACTCAGGGCAGTGGAGAATCATTTCCACAGGCCCAGATCCTAGACCCATTCTCTTATGATGCCCATTGACTATTCACACACCAGATCTGGTGCCTGGAAGTCCTTCCTACATCCTGATGTGGTCTAGAGTTGCTGAAGCAACTGCTGCATCACCTCCATTACTGTTGTTGCCAGTGCAAGAGGTGTGATGTGGGAAGGGTGGCTTATATGACTCCTGAGGGTGGCTGGCAGCTGGTGTAGGTTAAATTAGCCTTCAGACAACATTAAATTGTACATGGTGACCAATCAGGTTATTTCTACATGGTTCCCAGAGTTCTGATATGGCTGTTGTTTCATCAGCCAAACATTGGTATACCCAAGAACATGGCTCATTTAACTACAACAGTCTCACAAGAGAAGCTCCATGCTTAATTTGTGATGGCCCAAGATAAACTTCCTGCACTCTCACAGACTGACGGGGAGACACCCAGGAAAATCAAAGCGGGATCAGATTCTAAAAGAGATAGATCAAATCTAGGTGCGTACATTGTTGGGTGTGGCTATTAGAGGGTACTAGTCCAGGAGTAGGACTAAGCAAGTAATTAAAAAAACAAACCAGAGTGGGTAGGAGTTTACAATCTCAATCTATAAAGTGTACAGCCTCTAATTCACTTTCAGAATTTAAAAAAAAATCTTGAATGTTTGCCTTCTGTCTCCCTTGAGGTTTCTCAATCAAAAATCTCTGTTTCCTTCACAGTCATTCAGTAATTAAACATCAAAACTTTGGCATTTTGCAGTTCAAGTAGAAATCAGCTAACTTTTCAAAGTATTTGCAGGTTTCTTTCATTTGGCTTATTTAGCTTTACTAGGGCTTGAATACTTCTTCTAAACACTCATATATGCAAATTAAAAGTCTAAAATAAAAAAATAGCAGAGTATTCAGTATTCAGTGCTTCCTTGATTACTTAGACCCTCAGCTGCCTTAATTATTTAAAATGAGCTGCCCCGAACTGTTATAATTACTTAAAATTCTCCAAAAACTTCGTATTTTGACTAGTCTCAAATACGAAAGTCAGCACCAGCTGCCTTTGTTATCAGCACTCCTGCATTCTCTTAGCTTCTCCCCAGATCACTTTGACCTCTCCATTTTTCAGCCACGTTTGGGAGCAACTGAAAACAATTGGTTGTTAAGACGCTAAGATAAAAAGCACCCATTAAAATGCAAGAAGCAAAATTACTGACAAGTTATTTTAAGGATTCAGATGTGTGTTGTAAGAATTTTAGCAACATTTTCTCTGAAAACCTGTATTTACAAAAGATAAGGAATATTGATATAAGAAGTCATCATGTTTCCCAAAATTTCCCCATTCAAAAAAAAACTTAATGGATAATTTAGGATATTGTGCATGAGACACAGATGCTGAAGTATGAGGCTTGAAATATAAAGATGAAGAAATGTTGGTAAAAGTAAGCATTTTATTAGTTTAATTTAATAGTCTATATTTACTAATGGTGATTCAGTTTGGATGGCTTAGAGCTTGGTGAAATCCATGCCATGCAAAAACTTTCTCTTACAAAGATTTGTGTAGATAGTGCTTATTGCTGACAGGCCAACAGAGTTGGAATTACTTACAGAACAAAGCCCAGGTGAAAGATAATTAGTATAATACATATGTGAAATATAAAGTTAGAGTCCCAATAGTGGGAAGAACAAAAACAAAGTGATATAAAGATCTCAGGAACAAACCATTTGAGGCACAGCAAAATAGCCAATAATCCTAACTTCAGATACAGTGGTGACTCATAAACTTAAACATGATAATTTGTTTAGCAAATCATAACTTGTCCATTGACATCTTACATGATATACTTTGTCCAAGATTTCTTGCGACTATGTAACATTGGTAATAATATTAATGGTCATATTCTATCAAGTAGCATCACACTGGGGCCCTGGAGAAATACCAAAGACAAAATAAAGAATGAGAGGACCAGACCAGACACTGAGATTTATGACGTTCAGAAGAGCTTCCTGGTATCCCAAACCTCAGTAACTTGGGGCCCTACGTTTTACATCTTATTTGTTTATTGTCTGGCACAAATATATGCTCGAAAATTGTAAGTGACAATAACGCTATTTGAAAATTTATAAATAAAATCTATATTGGGTGGACTTGTGACTCAGTGTCTCACCTACAGCTACCTCAGGCATTCATCTAGATTCAAAGAAAAAAACAACTGTGTGTATGTGAAGGATGGATCATCCACTTATAAACATAGCTCCTGATCTATTAACTAAATATCTATTTATTTTAGCCTTTCTAGCATGATACTGCTTTATTGGTAAAGAACCATCTCCTTACCCAAGTTCTGGTTATAAGTAAGCAAAACAAAGGGTGAAACTTGTGAAAGGGTGATCTCTGCAGCACTCTGATCAGTCACATTTCTTTCAGTTAGGGGATTATGAGCATGCAAGTGACAATAATGGGGCTAATATTGTTATTGGGGAACATATAGGAAGAAAACAGGAAGCAAGAGGAGCGTAGGCTGAAGGTGTGAGGGATGCAGAGAATTGACTGCAGGATATTACTAGGTAAGAGAGGAATAACTACATATGTTGATGACAGATAAACAGTTAGGTGTATGTGTGTGACCGTGAAACCACCTGAACTGGCCAGGCATTGTGGTTTACTGGCTAGCAAAAGTGCTTCTCTGTGAAAACTTTATAAAGATGAGGTGAAATCTGAATATAAAGATTGTCACTGAGTTATGCAGCCTTTGAAGAGCCCAACAGAGAATTACTGGGATTATTTTCTTCTTTGCCATTATACCAGACTCTAAATTCACAAAAACTATACTCTAGATTTGACTAAAAAATTAGAGAAGTTCAACAAGAAGGTGATGATTCTTTAATGAAGTTTGGAGGAGGCAGATCCCTGCACCAATTCTGAGCCTGACTTAAGTCAATTTCACACCCTGTGGCCGGGAGAGTCTTCCTGAAGGATCATACCAAAATATAATAAATGAAGAATGTTGTCTCTGAGAAGGTTGTTGCTTCCTACTGGCAAATGATTCCTGATAGGTAGGAAATGCCTTGTGCAAATTAAAATGCTAATGAATGTCAGAAGAACTTCAGAAGCAGGAGAATGAAGTCATAAAGAAAACATAAGAATTATTGATCATCCACAGGGAACTGAAGGCATCTATATAATATATGTTTTTGTCAATGTACAAAGAGACCTCCACAGACAGTCCTGGAATTAAAATACAGTCTCTTTGTCTAGACTTATGTCAGATGCTGAAAAGGAATGTAGCAAGTATCCGTCCAATTGAGGGAGCATACTGATAAATATTTGCTGTGGTAAAGCTATAGCTAATAATAAATACTGAAATTAGGTCTTATTTTTCATCAAAATGATATATAATTATTGCTGTCCTATTTGCTAGCTGTGCCACCTTTTATCGCTTCCTATATTTCTTGTGGGAGAAATGTTACATCCTGTCACTTCTCCCCCATAAAGTTATGAACAAAGCATGTGGATGGCTTTCCCTTGAAATATTGTCATAGCAGGTTGGTTTATGCTGAACTTCTTCATGTATACAATCAGTTTTGTTTTCAATTGTGCACACCTGTCCATCTCAATCCTTTTGAGTGGAAGCAAAGTCCACAAAATGGATTCAGACTATATAATGAAATGTTTCCTTTTGTTTGTTTTAAATTAAATATTTATTATTATTATTTATTTTATCACAGGATGGAGATCCTTATCCTTTTTATTACTATTAAACCATTCATTATTTTGTAAACCTCTGTGATTTCCCATATTATTCTCTTTTCCCTTACGTACAGTCACTTGTCAAAGTAGAAATACTTTAAGCAGAGTGAGCTAACCTGGGTTTGGAAACAAACTTTTACTTGTAAATGTGGCCGTGAGTATGGGAAGTGATAATAGCGATCCATCATTTTTCTGCATGGCTGCACTTTCAATTTACATTGCTATACTGAACAATGGTATAATACTGTCTGTATGGAAAATTACTAAGCTGATGCCTATATCATATGCAGAACTAGTAGCTTCGTTGATGGTTAAAGTTGCCTGACACTTCCCATTGCAAGATACCTTTTTCAGCAGCTAATCGCTTTCCGGAACTTTAAAGATTTTGGCTGAATTTCCCTAGTGGGATGTCAGCTCAAGCTGCATATTTGGTGGGTTTAGCTAATATAATCCATAGACAATCAACAGATCAGACAACAGAAGGAACAGAATGGAACAATGAAGTGGGGGTGAAAAGAAGATACGGGACAGTGATAGGATGGATTGTTCAGATGTTGAAGGGAGAAATAAGAGTAGAATGCTCTTTTACCCCTAGAGAACACTCCCCTAATGCTCCCTGAATGCAACCCCAGATTCCCAAATTTCAACATTCCTCTACTATCAACAAGTGCCCATGCAATGCAGTAGCAAAACTGACATCTTGTGCACCTTTTGAGGTGCTCTTAATAGAGTGCGACAACCTACTGTTGCTATCAGTACTCACTTATCTCAAGCAGCAGAATATGTCCTATGGATCTGTGGAGTCCAACCATGCTGAAAACCATGTACCTGTCAATCTAATGCCTCATGAGGGACTTACTGGCATTTCACTTTACATTTTTTTAAAACAAAGAAAATGACACATGAAATGCTTGAAATAATGTTAGTTGCAAATGAATCACATGGAAGTTAGGAAAGGCCAGAATTAGGATGGCCTGTGCAACCTCATTAGTCTTTCTATCTCAGCACACCCAGAACAGAGATTATGGTGGGAGCCTTTAGTGCTGCCTGTTTCAGGGCTCACACAAGGAAACATTATTATTCTTTTCCCTCCAGTGAGAACCAGGATAGCGGATAATCAAAAAGGCTCTGCTCAGCCCTAGCCCATGGCCCTGGGTTGTTAGACATAACAGGATGCCTTTTCTCATATCATATCTCTGCAGAGACTTAGTCAGGCTATCTCTACACTACAGTGATCTATCGGAAAAAGGTATGCAAATTGCACTCTGCAATTTGCATACCTTTTTTCCGATAGTGTTTTTTGGAAGAGGCCTTTCTGAAATTTGGCCCCTCTACACTGCGCCAAATTTTGGAAAACCTCCTCTTTTGGAAGAGCCCTTCTTCCTTGTGGGAGAAGGAAGACAGGGCTTCTGAATGACTGTCTGCTCTTCTGCAAAAAATTTGCGTACCTTTTTTCCGATAGTTTCTTTTTGGAAGAGGCTTTTCTGTAGACATAGTCCAACTCTCCTTATCTGCATATCCTCAGCTTTATTGTTTCTACTATGCCATTCCTATGTCCTTCATTTGCATTCTGTTTGCTCCACAAAACTTGTGATTCCCAAATACATAATCTCTCTCTCCTACTATAGCTCTTCCACTTCATATAAAATATCAAATATTTAGAAGGCCTGAAAGGGAAACTGACTCTATAGCCAAGTGATTAGAACTAACTTGAGATAAGAGAGACTCAGGTCAACTCTCTGATTCAGGGATTTGAGGATGGCTTTTTAACATTACAGTTGAGAGCCCTAATGACTAGGTTACTGGATAGTCCATGAGTCTCCTTTTCTGTGGTTTTGATCTGTAATTCCATCCTGGACCCGAGAAAATTTTCCTGACATAGCTCCACTTTTTAACACACAAAAAAAGTTTGTCAAATATTTTCTATCCAACTCCAAAACACAAATAGCTGTTATATAGCAACTATTTTGTTTCAGTACTTAGAAAAATATTCTCCACTGTGTAGGAACATCCCCTGTAGGGCAGAAGAAACTTCATGTGTTTCAACTTTAAGAATGCCTGTCATTAAGAGGTGAGACGGAAGGGAGTATTTGGAAAGTGAAAAATAAGACAGAATAAAATAAGTTGTCTATAGAAAAGGGATAATGTTTCCACCCCTTGACCTAGAGAATCTGCAAGATCTGTGAATGTCTGTTGGTATCCACAAGAAGAAAAGGGACATGGCATTAAAAGCACACTTATAAATGGATAATTTGTCCCACAAAGGGCAAGAGGTCCTGGAGGTACATACTTATAATGCTAATCCAGTAACATGCATGCATGGAACATGATTCTGAATGTCTTCACTTTTTTGTCATGAAGTCTACTTTGGAAATAATATGTTTCCTCTCCATGGTAATAGTTTTGGTTGTGGGTTTGTACATAAAGGAATTCTCCCCATACAAAATCTTTTCAGGTATGTCTACACTACAGCATAATTTTGAAATATCTTATTTCGAAATAACACGTCTAGACACAAAATGCGTGTCCACACTGATTGGACACTGAATCGCATTTAAGGCCAGCTGGAACCGGTTCTGGCAGGGAAGCAGGTCAGGAATTACCTTGTGTGGCTGCTGCCTGAGGCTATCTGAGGCCTGTGCTTAAAGGGAACCCCCGGGACAGCCAGTTCTCAGGTTTCCCTGCTTGCTTGCCTACCTCACTGAGGGACAGAAAAGCATTTTTTTTCTCTGCATGCTCTAGTTGCCCTCACTCAGGACACCACAGCACTCTGCCACATGGAGCCAGAGCCGCCCCGGGCACTCTGGTTCTCCTCCTGGATGTGTTGCTGCGAGCCTGGCAGCACATTCTGCAGGCAGTAACAGTCTCCCTGGTGTGCCCCACTGGGAGCTTGTGCCTCATTTCTCCCTCTTCCTTCCTCTTACTCCTCCCTAACCCACCTTCCTGCTGTAGAATAAAAGACACGTGTTCATTACAACAAAGTCTCTTTATTGAACAAAACTGGGGTGGGGGGGGGGTGGGAAATGAAACTGAGGAGAGACTGGGGGAAGAATGTGGGAGAGGGGAGGAGGGAGGGTGGGAGAGGGGGAGGGGGAAACCTGGGAGGAGGGAGCTGTCAGGGGGAGGCAAGGGAAGGAAGGGGGAGGAGAAGCTCAGGGCTTAGTGTTGGGGGTCTCGCTGGCCAACTGTCTCCCAGCACCACAGGGGGGTGGGGGGTGGGGAGGCTCTAGAGGGTGTGGAGGAAGAAGCGAGAGGGGGAAAAAGAGTGGGAGGAGGAGCGGTAATTGGGGAGGCAGCAGGGGCTGGAATGGCAGGAGGCAGCAAGCTCTGCACCAGGGTCTGCAGGTGCTCACAGATGGCACGTCCCTGGGCAAACTGCTCCCACCAGAGCTTCAGGTGTTCCTGCACCCAGTGGTTGAAGGTGAGGTGCAGGGCTCGCAGTGCCCCCAGGTGCTCCTGCTGGTACCCCTCCACTGCACGGGTAGGCCTGCGGAGTCCGCGGGAGTGGGAGGATGTCCCGGGTGGTGTGGTGCACCCTGCACTCGCAGTTGGTGCAGCTGTGGAGAAACAAGAGAAGTGGTCAGTTATCCCTGGAGACACAGTGAGTGAAGCCCAGCCCCCCTCTGCAAGGCGAGGATGACAGTTCTCTGCACCATCAGAGCCGATGTGCTTGCACAGAGGCCATGTTTGGGATGTCCTGCTATCCCTGGAAGTGGGAGCTGCCCCAGGACTGCACCTATGCCCCTGTGCTGTATATAGTGTGTGTGTGTGTGTGTGTGTGTGTGTGTGTGTGTGTGTGTGTGGAGGGGGCTTGTGGAGGGAGGTGGTCCTGCTGTGTCCCACCCAGGGGTCAGGAGCATGTCATGTCTCTTCACACACGCGTGTGGCTAACACGCCAAGGCCCCTGTGTGGCAACCAGCTGGGGCCACGTGCCCAGGGGGTGGCACGGCACATGCTTGCACATGCACAGGTTGCTGCGTGATCCGTGGTCAGCAAGGCCCACGTGTGCGGTCCCTGGTTTTCCTTCCCCCATAAGGGGACAGTGATGGCACTCACATGTTGTTGCCTTCCTGGATGACACTGGCGACAGGTCTGCTGGGATGGCTCGGGTGTCCTGGCTGCGTGGCATGCTCCCTCCGGGCTCCTGCGGCTCCTGGCCCTCCTCCTCCTCCTCGTCCATGCCCTGGTCAGGGCCCTCTGCCCCAGGGTCGATGACCACTTGGAGGGCACAGACCATCCCGTCCCCCAGGATGCAGTCCAGGGCATCAAAATAGGGGCAGCTCTCTGGGTCTTCCCCTTTTTGGGAACTGCCCCCTGTGGCCCTGGCATAGGCCTGCTGCAGCTCCTTAATTTTCATCCAAACCCACCCCTGGGTTTGGATGTGTCCTTTGGTGGCCAGGCTGGCAGCCATCCTGCCGTAGATGGCCGCATTCCTCTGTCTAGTGCGGAGATCATGGACATTGGAGGCATCCCCCCAAACCTCAATCAGGTCCATGATCTCCGCACTGAACCAGGAAGGTGCCCACCTTCTCCGGGCCCTGGCAGGCTCCTGGGAGCTGAGGGACTGGGCACAGGGAGTGGTGGAGGGCTGGCTGGCACTGGCTGCCTGGCTCATGCTAGGGCCACTGGGTCAGGGGCAGTGAATACTGGGTCTGGGCTGGCAGGCCTGGAGCTGGCACAGATGCTGTGGCCAGACTCTACCCCTTTAAGGGCACCAGGGACGGGGGGGCGGGGGAGGAGAGGAGTTTTCCTGGTTGGGGCCAGAGTGGCAAGCAGGGTACCCTGGGAAGGGCTGGAGCCCCCTATTTTGAAATAGCCCCTATTCCACACCTACACAGCACTTATTTCAAAATAGCAATTTTGAAATAGGCGCTATTCCTCGTGGAATGAGGTTTACCAAGTTCGAAATAAGCTCTCCGCTATTTCGAATTAATTTCGAATTAATTTCGAAATAGCGGTTGGCTTGTGTAGATACTAGTACAGTTATTTCAAAATAATGGCTGTTATTTCTAAATAACTTTGCTGTGTAGACATACCCTAAATGATTTTTTTTTCTTTATCTTAGTTTCAGGAAAACTACCTCACCTCACAGATATAAACAGCTTACAATAAAAAATGAAATCACATGCAGAGTTGTTTCAAATCAAGTATTACCTCGTTTCCCAATTCTATTTTACTTCCCCCCCCCCCAAGTACCAGAAAACAAATCTGAAGTCTATACTAATGCTCAGAAGTGTAAGTGAAAACTACAAGATGTCATTGCAGGGTACTTTTGAAATGGTTCTTTTTTTTTTCTTTGAGTATAATATATGTGCACTCATTCTCTTTAGAGCTATCACAGCATGAGTTAAAATAATCACTCTAATTTATATGGCAAAACCCCCTCATTTGTGCTGATAAAATGCAGCTCATGACAACTCCAATCCTGTGGTTTTTAATGCAACTCAAAAAGCTGTCTGCATTAAAAGAATATATTAGAGATGCAAACAACTGATAGCAATATGTTTTGTTTAAGTCTTGGAACAATTTCATTGTATGGGAGGGAAAAAATGGCCCCAGGATTTTTTGATAAAATATGTTTCTCTGCCTGAAGTTTCATTTCAAGACCCAGTCACATTTTAAACGTTTACTGTGAAAAATTAAAGTCTCACAACATCAAAGGCTATAGCATGAGCTTTTTGGGATGTGAAGTAGGTATAATTGTTATATTCAAGACTGCCTACCTACAACAACAAAAAAAAACAACCCACAATAGTTAGAGTGGTGTTAAAGTACTTTTTGAATAGTGAAATTGTGTTCCAGGTAGGAGAGGGTAAGGAATAGCATTGAGTTTATACAGTCATATTTTGTAGTGTCCATGTCTGGTAATAGTATAGCTGCTTCACTGTGCTTTGTTCACTGTGTGAAAGAACAAGCTCTTACAGCATAAATTTAGGAAATAATAAAATCTAAGGGTATGTCTAGACTACATGCCTCTGGCGACAGAGGCATGTAGATTAGGCTACCCAGCATAGGAAACTGAAGCGGCGATTTAAATAATCGCCGCTTCATTTAAATTTAAATGGCTGCCGCACTGTGCCTATCAGCTGTTTGTCGGCTCAGCACGCTAGTCTGGACGCTCCACGGTCGACAACAAAGGCATTTGTCGACCTCCCCGGTATGCCTCGTGGGATGAGGTTTACCGGGGAGGTCAACAAATGCCTTTGATGTCGACTGCGGAGCGTCCAGACTACCGCTCTCAGCTGACAAACAGCTGATCGGCACAGCGCGGCAGCCATTTTAATTTAAATGAAGCAGCGATTATTTAAATTGCTGCTTCAGTTTCCTATGCCGGATAGCCTAATCTACATGCCTCTGTTGTCAGAGGCATGTAGTCTAGACATACCCTAACAGTCTAAAGTTACAGTGAGGGTATGTCTAGACTACATGACTCCCTCGATGGAGCCATGTAAAGTAGTTTGCTTGGCATAGTCAATGAAGCGGGGATTTAAATAATCCCCGCTTCATTAAAATAAAAATGGCTGCCGCACTGTGCCAGATCAGCTGATCGTCAGCACAGCACGGCGGCCATTTTTATTTTAATGAAGCGGGGACTATTTAAATTCCTGCTTCATTGACTATGCCGAGCAAACTACTTTACATGGCACCGTCAACGGAGCCATGTAGTCTAGATGTACCCATAGAGTTAGGAAAATAAGGATATGTCTACACAGCAAAGTTATTTCGAAATAACAACCGTTATTTCAAAATAACTTTACTAGCGTCGACACAGGCAAAGCGCTATTTTGAAATTAATTTGAAATCGCAGAGCACTTATTTCGAATTTGGTAAACCTCATTTCATGAGGAGTACCGCCAAATTCGAAATAGCTATTTCAAAATAAGTGCTGTGTAGACACTTATATTGAAATAGGGTGCCTCGAGCCTCCCCAGGGTGCCCTGGTGGCCACTCCAGCCTCAATCAAGAACACACCTCTCCCTCCCCCATCACCGGAGCCCTTAAAGGGGTTGACTCTGGCCACAGTGCCTGTGCCAGCTCCAAGCCTGCCAGGCCAGAGCCAGCAGTCACTGCCCCTGACCCAGTGGCCCCAAAACATGAGCCAGCAAGCCACTGGCAGACAGCCCTTCACCGTTCCCCAGGAGCAGTCTGCCAGCTCCCAGGAGCCTGCCAGGGCCCGCAGAAGTCAGGCGCCTTCCTGGTCCAGGGTGGAGATCATGGACCTTATTCAGGTTTAGGGGGGATGCTCCCCAACATCCATGATCTCCACACTAGATGGAGGAACGCAGCCGTCTATGGCAGGATAGCTTCCAGCCTCGCCACCAAAGGCCTCATGCAAACCAGGAGCAGGTTTGCATGAAAATCAAGTTGGTCTGGCGAGACCCCCAATTCTGAGCCCTAAGCTTCCCCTCCCCCTTCTTCCCCTTGCTTCCCCCTTCCAGCTCCCTCCTCCCAGGTTTCCCACTCCCCTCTCCCACCCTCTCTTCTCCCCTCTCCCACCTCCTTTCCCCAGTCTCACCAAAGTTTCATTCCCCCCCACCCAGTTTTGTTACATAAAGAGGGTTTGTGTTCATGAAAACACATGTATTTTATTTGACATCAGGAAGGGGGGTTAGGTAGGGGTAAGTGGAAGGACGTGAGGGAGGAATGAGGCACAGGCCCCCAGTGGGGCAGACCAGGGAGCTTCTTAGTGCTCCTCAGGGTGGAAGCTCTCCAGCAGGGCCTCCTGGATACTGACAGCCCCCCAATTGACCTCCCGGATGGCAGCCTGCAGAAAGTGCAGTCAGGCTTGCAGCAACCTGTCCAAGAGAAGCACCAGAGTGCCCAGGGGCAGCTCCATGTTGCAGAGTGCTGTGGTGTCCCGAGTGAGGGCAAGCAGAGCACGCAGAGACAAATTGCTTTGCTGTCCCTCATCAAGGTAGGCAAGCAAGCAGGGAAAGCTGAGAACTGGCTGTCCAGGGGGGTCCCTTTAAGCACAGGCCTCAGATAGCCTCAGTCAGAGGCCACACAAAGTAACTGCTGACCTGATGCCCTGCCGGACCTGGTTCCGGCTGGCCTTAAATGCAATTCAGCGTCCACTCAGTGTGGACGCACTATTTCGAAATAGCAAAACGTTATTTCAAAATACATTTTGTGTGTGGATGCATTATTTTGAAATAAGCTATTTCGAAATAACGTTGTAGTGTAGACATACCCTTACAGATTTTCAAGTTCAGTGACAATTAACTGAAATCACTTTGGGTTGAACCAAATCTATTTTATTTATTTATTTATTTATTACTTTTCAGTGATGTGAAGATTCTCTTTCAGGGTTTTTCTAGCTCAGGGTTTTGGTGTCTTTCCACATCTGAACCACAGGGCTACATATATCAACAGCAGGCAAGCAGCCCTATCACCAACACTTCCTCATCTGACCATTCTGTGACTGGCCAAAACAATTTGTGTCTAATATACTTATAGTTTCAGGTCATCCAAAACGGCAATATTGTTGGCCCAACTATTAGCCCAAAACTTTTCCCCAGGTCTATTTACAGGTCAGTGCAAAATTCAGATGGTACAGATTTCCTTTCATTTATGCCAGTGTGGTGCTTGTATGATCCCATTAACTTCAGGAAAGTTATATCCAATTTACAGTGGAGAATTCAAGGCCCAAATAATGGCATATAATTTCCTCATAAAACTCTCCACTGTAAGACTGCCTCATTAACAACAGTCTTGGCTTCCATTACACAACAGACTTTTCACAAATATACACAATTAAAGCCAGATTCTGTCCTTGTATGCATCCATGACTTCTGTATTATCTGTAATGCTCAAACTAGATGCAAAGTATCTGGAAAGTACCAACAAATCTTGCCCTATGACTTTAAACTTAATCATAATTATCTAAATAGGAAGTATTGGAATGTTTGTTTTATCTCCTATACTTGAAAAGCTTTTTAATACAAAGTCCGAAGACCAGGTTCTCTGATTTATTCCATCTGCTTCATGCTGCTCCAGTGAGGCTCAACACTTATAAGACCAGTTGAAGTGCTTGGATAAAATGTATTTACAGTCCGAGCATCATGGCAAATCTGGCTGTGAGTTCCAAATTGTACTGGGAAGAGATATAAGTCAGTGACCATTATTACACGGCTTAAACCCTTAAAGCATAACTTCTGCCTCCCTGCCCTAGGTGGTGTTGAGGGAGAACATGCTTGCACCCTTAGATGGCATGCAACCTGATATTCCTTGTTTATCAGTCCTGCTCTGTGAGAATGGAGAGGAGACCATAACCCTACCTCCTCTTTTGCCATTCACCACACAGCTAGAGGTACCATGAATTACTTACTGATATTATCTACAATGTGGTTGAAGAGTAAACGAGGTTTATAAGATCTTTCGAAACAGGGTATTTCTGTTGAAAGATCCCTGTCTTGACTGCAGGGTTTTTTTTTTTTTTTTGAAAAGCGGCTTTTTGAAAAAAAGCCGTGGCTGCCATTATGCAAATGAAGCATGGGAAATTCAAATCCTGGCTTCATTTACAATTTCAATGTCTAATTTACATCCCTTTATCGAAAAAAGGGATGTAGTTTAGACATACCTATAGAGACCTGCTTTAAACCTACATGACTCCAGCTTTAAGCTAGTGTAATGCTGCCTAGTTAAACCCAGAAAACCTGGAGTAAGATGTGATGAAGTAGGCCCTATCCATTCTGCAAAATGAAATTGATCCCAGTAGACACTTGGCACAATGAAGTCCCATTGAAACATTCAAAATAGAGAACAAGTAAATCTTGAGTGGCACACTGGTCCTTCTGCAGATTCTTTCTACAAGACAGATCGGAACTAAAACCAGCCTGAGTTAAGCAACTATGTAACTGGTTGCCCACACCACCGTTCTCAGGGGTCTTTTAATTTCAATTAGTTAATTAAAGGAAAGGACTCAAGAATTTAATTTATTTTTATAATGTTTTATTATCTAGCCTTAACAACAGCAGCTCATACTATATAAAAAGGCAAAATGAACTGTGATGTGGCTAAACAAATAGAAAATTGGTTGACACTATCAGTTTAGGTTTTCTGAATAAATTCATATAACTACAGTAGAAATTAATATTTATACTTAATATTTTGGGATGGTGACTGTTCAGATTTTTAACAAAGCATCCCTCATGTGCTCTAATTAGTTATCAACTCTGGTGTTACTGGGTGTGTGTGCGGGTGGGGGGGGCAGAATTACCAGGCCCCTGGGCACAGTGTGTGAGGGAAGCCATCTCCATGATCCAGGAAGGGTCTGGACCTCGAGTACAAGGAGCAGAGCTGGGAGCAGCCAACCCTCAGTATTACCTGAAGTACATGCCACCTCCTTCTCCCACCCCTCAGCACTTAGAGCCATCTGGACCACAAGGAATAGTGCTCCAGCAGTGATTTAAAGGGTCTGGGGCTCTGACCAGCACCACTCTTGTGGTGGCAGTGGTGGTGTCTGGGAGCCCTTGGCCCTTTTGAATCATTGGGCCCTAGGGTAACTGCCCCTTTCACACCCCTTCCCCTGTCAGTGGGTCTGGGGGCTGTTAAGACAACAGAGGAAAAATAATAAACTGAACAAAATGAGTGCAGTTTAAAAAGGTTGCATAGTTAGTTAATGATTTCACATTGCCTTTCAAATTCTAAGTGTATATAGACACAAAATGAAACCATGATAGACACATGTACAATAACTGTACAGGTAATAATTCAAATTAACAACAGTAACTTGTTTCATTTTAAAGCTGCTTTACATAAATCTTTACTGGAACCTGTTATGACACAAAGCCACCCTATAATTACGTGACAATGTTTAATACATATATTGAAGTGCATATACTGCCTTATTAATTAGGCACTCAGTTTCACAGGAACTGGTCATTGTACGGATTTGAATTTTCACCCACAAGAAAGTCTGTGTTACTTGTTACCAGCTCTTTGCTCAGCCATCAGCTTTCAGTTGAGTTATCATTCATACTGCAAAAACAAATGCAGTGAAGGATAGACACAACTGTAATCTTTTACCAGTGCACTAACTGAATTGTTGAAAAAAAAAGAGAGAAAGAGACACTTAAATGTGCCAGTCCGAGATAGGTTCTTGATGTCACCTCACAGACTTCCAAGAGGCTGGTATAGGACCTCAGCCTTCTCCTTTCCACATGTCTTCAGATTTTTTACACAGGCTAAAGGTGACAAGCCACTTTATCCCATTTCAGGTGGGCGGTCCAACTTGCATCTTTCTCTTGGACATATTAACATGGACAAATCAGACGGTGACTCAAACATCTTCAGATAATTCAGAATGCCCAGCCAAAATAAGAGTAATCCTCTTTCAATAGGAGAATGAGACAACAGCTTTTGAGTGCTTACATTGGAATGTTCCAAAGTTTCTGTAAAATGTTGTCACGCCATCTTGTGTAAGACAGTTTAGGCCATAACTTTTGGTCAGTCATTTTGGGGCATACCTTGGACACAAGATGGTTTGCTTCAGTCAGCAGCTTACCACTGCAAGTCGCTTTCCACTTAGAAGTCCATTTCTTAATCAACTTTGAAGCAATGCATGCTCAAGTTGCAGTCTCTCCATCAATACTGCCAGCTGCTGCATATCTCATTTACATCAAGTCCATATTCTTCGATGTTCTTTAAACTTGTTGCAACAATCCAATATGATGCAAAGGCACTTCAGGAAGAATTGTTCCCCAGGAGGCCAGAACTGTTCTATAAATCTATTTTTGTTCTCCATGTTTTAATAACAATGGTGGGATCTTGGCATGTATGGCTGAGGTGAGTGTGTGTAATATTAATTAAAAAATTACAATTCTGTTTATTTCACTGAGGGTACATTTACACAGCAACATTATTTCAAAATAACTAACATTATTTCGAAATAACTTAGTCCACGTTTACACAGCAGGCAATTATTTCAAAATACTGTTGAAATACTGTCAAGATGGAGGACTTCTTACTCCAACTCCTGTAACCTCATTGTACGAGGAGAAAGAGAAGTTGGAGGAAGAATGTTCTGTTTTGAAATAAGTGCTGTGTAGATGCTCCCAATTTCAATTTCAAAATAAGCTATGCAATTGACGTAGCTCAATTTGCGTAGCTTATTTTGAGTTAAGCCCTGCTGTGTAGACACACCCTGAGTGTCTTTAGAAATAATCTGAGTGGCTTCAGTTCCTTTTATTTACTGCCTTTTTTAGCACAAACTCAAAACTATAAGCATGCTTGATTGCAAATTCCAGGCTTTCCTATGAGCTACATGCTGTCATTAAAGTTTACAACATTTTACCCAAAGCTGTATCACTTGTAGTTGACTTTCCTTTTATACACTGTAGATTCCATCAGGTTCCCTATTTTATTGCTGTATCTAGCACATCATATAATATCAGTGTTTGATGTTAATTTGAATGTTCTTTTTTAAAAAAAAATTCATTCACAAACAGGGCAAGTCTCAGAGTTTTCTCAGACTAGGGATAAATACCAAACTTTTCATTTTTATTCTCTTACCCCTCCGTTCCATTTTTTCTAAAAGTCCACAATGCCTGGGCAAAGCTTAAATGGTATTATCTCAAAACTTTGCTGTGTTAGAGGGCTGAATTTCACTCATTGTCATTATTCCAAAATGGAGTTCATTGGTAATGACTAGCATATGCAAAGTTTTGTACAATGACATCTGTGACTTTAAGAGCTAATTTGATGTGTTCTGAACTTTGAGGATTATTGCCTTCTGATTTGTGAAAAACCACTCCCATTCCAAGACTGGATCTGTGAATAGGGATTTAGGTGAGTAGGATTTGTGGTAGGGCTGAGTTCTGCACCATTGGATAGTTATTATTTGGAACTGGTGAATTGACTCCTGAACAGCTGAAAATAAAAAGAGATGCTTAAATGTAGCAATCGGAAATAAGCACTTGATGTCATCTGGAGGGCAGTTTGCTCAGGTTCTTTTATATACATATGTTCAGGGGTTTCATTTTTCATTTGATTACTTTTCCTGTTCTCCAAGTAAACACTTCTGTGTCCAAAGAATGGAAAACAGATTTGAGAAAATGAAACATACTTAAAAAACAAAAAAACCACCCCCCCCCAAAAAAAACCCCTCACTTAAAGCTTTTGCCCTGTGTTGAATCATAGCACTCCTGAAAACTGAAAAGATCTTGATTACAAATAGCCATTGTAAATAGTGTCTGTGGTACCAAACCCCAGGGAAGCCCTATTTTTAGGCTTTCTGAAAGAATGTAGCGAGCAAGTTAGGAACAGTTAGAGATGGGAAACAATCATGATCTTCCTCCATTTTCTGGTACACTAAAACAGAATGTGTGACTTTTATGAGGTATCCAAGATTTGAGCAAGCTATGTATGTGTCAGGGAAACACGAGTCCTGAAGAAGCCCTGTCTTCTAGGAGAAGCTGGGCTCAATGGGATTACCAGCTGCACCCCAGCCGTAGGAGGTAGTCTGATGAAAAGGCATGAATGGACTCCCAAATGGTGCAAACAGCTTGCAGCGATTCAGATTTTCAACCAAGTTCTAGACTGTTTACACCATACTTTGGATTTTCTTTCCTAAAGTAGTTTTATGGTGAAAGTCTAATTCCAGCTACCCATTTTATAGATTAAAAAATAGCCAAACAGTCTCTAGATGCTCCTGGCACTTGTGTAAGACAAAGCGTATAACATTTTACCTCCTCATGAATTATTTTTAAATGGAAACTTTTGGCATCTGGGAAACTCTTACTGCTTTTTATGTGGCATTAACACATATATTAAAAGGAGTGCCTGGCATAAAACATGAGAGGTAATTACCCTGGTATTTAGAGATAGTCCAAAAGAGAACCAAAAACTGATAAAAAAAAATTAGAAAACCTGACCTATGAGGAAAGATTTAAAAAAAAAACTGGGTGCATTTAGTCTTGAAGGGGAAAAAATGTCTGAGAAGGGAATCTGATAAATCTTTTATAAAGAGCATAGTAATCAATTGTTTTCCATGGCTGCTGAAGGTACGATAACAAGGAATGGACTTAATCTGGAGCAAGCAAAACTTTGGTGAGATATTAAACAAAACTTTCTAACTATAAGGAGAGTTAAGTTCTGGAACAGACTTCCAACAGCGTTTGTGGAATTGCCCTCATTGGAGGATTTGGAGTTTGGACGAACACTTCTTAGGGATGGTGTAGGTAAATTACAGCCTCTCCAAAATTTATAATCCTATTGAAAAACCAAATCTGTATTAGGTGGGAAAGAAGTCTTCCTTTTGGAAACATAGTTTACAGCCTGATTCAATTCCACTTTGTCAGAGAAGTACACTAGATGTTCCATTTATTTCTTGTTTCTCATTTTCTTTAATCTGCTTTCTGCTGACTTTACATTGCCCCAAACTAAATCTTTCCCTGTCTGACTCTAAGCTTTTGCTGGTACAGGCAAAAGTGGATGTTCTGGTCTGGAAATTCTATTTACACTGAACAAGCCCCTTTACTTAACATGTGTCATTGGGGCCATATCTTGGAATAGGAGAATGTGTTTCCCTTTCTTTTTCATGTGTTTCTTTTTGTAGGTCACCAACTCAAAATTTCCTTTATCCTAGAGATCAACCCTATGCACTATTACTGTTCTGCCTTCCTTTTCTGTGTTAGCAGTCAAGCCCTTTTCATTGATTCTGCAGGCCTGGACAACAGTGAGAATATGAACAGATATATTAGGCTCTGGTATCTTTGGGATCTAATGAGCCATTTCTCCAATAAATTAAATACAATTTGTGGAGAATCCTGAACCCCAATACATAAAAAAGAAGAAAAAAATCCCAGTACATAAAAACTGTTGTCACATATTTGGCTTCCCAGTAATAACAGATGTATATTTTCTTTGTATATTGACTAACACGATGAGAGTCTATCCCTGCATGTCCCCATGCTCCCCCTTTGCTGTCTGTGTGGTGTAGGGAACACATCCATTTTACATCCAGACAAGTTAGGGTACTGTTTGTTGTGGATTTGATCCATAAGCTGCTCATAGAGTAAGATTCCAGTTTATCAAGGAACATAAGTATTAGTGTATAGATATAATATATATAACACATTAAAACAATGTGAGTAGGTAGATAATGATACAGATATACTCCCTCTCAGGAGTGTTCTCTTTTTTAAAGTTCACATATGGTAACCCTGGACCTGTAATACATGAGTAGGGACTAGACTTCGCATGCTCTTTAGTAGCGGTAATATCATAGACTATTTTTCCCTATTTCAATAACATAGCTCTTTTCTAAAGTGCTGTTTTGCTTCTTTGCAGGGAACAATGATGTAGTTCCAATAAAAACATAATATTGATTATACCTAGAAATATACTGTTATACTAATCCATAAATAAAATATTAAACATTGTTCATTTGGTCATGAACTGAGTCAAAAGCCTTGTAAAATTAATGATTTTAGATAACATTGTTGCAGTGAAAATTGTTTTAATTGGTGTACTACAGCTCTATGATAGTTGGCCTCTGCTGAGTTTGAAAAAGATTAAATACTATAACTGCATATATACATTTTTCTCAACCCTGATTTTCCATCTGGTATAGAATAACACCCCACTGTGCTACTGCAAGTTTACATTGGTTTAACTCTATTGAGGAAAAACTGTATCTCACTGGAGATGCCTTAATTAATCAAGCCTGCCATTTGATGAGGCAGTGTTGTTTAACTGTTAGGTCAATAGACTGAAATTTAGGAGATATAGGTCCTATTGAGAGCTTGCCACTGGCCACTTATGATCTTCAGCAAGTCACTTCAGCCTTATTTGCCTCAATTTCCCCCTTCTTTATAATGTGAATTATTTTGAGGATGCTTTGAGACTTTGGGATGAAAACTGCTATATAAGATCTATGTATTAATTATTATGATAATTGAAATGTTTCTATAACTGTTTGTCTATTACAAATTGTATACCACATCACTTTGTTAAAATAGTAGCATTAGATTATTTTTACCATGATAGAAAAATATTTTCTCGTTCCAACTCTTTTACTGACTAACCCCAAGGCGATCTTAGTTAATGACTGGATTTAATTCTTCCAGCAAAATCTGGTTTTCTTTAGGTTATGGTTTATTTTGTTAAAAGAAATTCCAGGGCTAAAGGAGAAAAAAATTGATACCTCCGATGATTAATGATTTATTGGCTAAAAATTGTTTCATTGTTCTGTTTAATAAGGCAGTTTTTCCCACCAGTTGTACAAGATGTCAGGCCAAGTAACATTCACCTTAATAATTCCTAAAGGCACCATAATTCTGCTTTAAATACTATGATAAAATATATAATGTGGCATGTCCTTTATTTTGTTAAACCTGCAGTGTAATAAACAATAAGAGTTCACTGCTTAGAGAAAATTGAGACATGACAAAGAGTTAAGAATTCCATAAATGCTTCTGGCACCATATAAATCATCAAGTAAAGAAAATGCTGACAAATATCAACATCAGTGAAGTATTGATCTACCAAATGCACTTCAGCCTCTCCTTAAGCATACAAATTAAATGAACTAGAATGGAAAATCAGATTCTTTGTCACTGCTAATACCTAAATAGGATTGTTGGGAGTTTTCTAATTGTTCTCACCTTGCTTTTTACAGCTCTCAATTTACTTCATTGAAGATGACAGAGACTTCTGTAATATCTCATTTCATACATGAAATATGAAAGTAAGCATTTAATATCATACCGGTTCCAAATAGGGTTTAATATTTCAGATGCTGATGATATTAAACTGCAGATGGATATTAGGATGTTTTCTGTCAGCCTATGGTTTTTGAGGAGGGAGTAAAGAACTGGGGAGGACTGTAACACAGAGTACATTTTGTACTATAGTTTCACCTTGAATTATAGGATCCAGAGTCTATTATCTGTTTTCATCATGTTGAGGAACACCTTCATCCACAAAGAGTTTTGTTGATTTCTGCAAGATGACTCATGGAATAAGGGATTTTCCAGAAGAGCAGAGGTATTAGAATTTGACCACTTTACAAGTATTACAAAAGTCTGTAAAAAAAGCAAGCATTGCAATAAACTGTTTAGTTAGTTACATGCAGAAATACAACATATTGCCATTATAAGTGTTTCCCAAGAAAACTTAGGAGGCTAAAAAATCATTATTGTGTTCCCCTTTCTTATGCACAATAAACAGTAATTACTGTTACAAGGCAGGTTTTTTCAGTTTATTTTCTGCTGGCTGATAAAGCCATTTGTGAAGAGAACAATTTAGTTGAGAGAAAAAAATACTAGGAAATAGGAACTGAGATATTACATCAGACCTGTCCCTGGCAGTTGGTTCCTATGGGTAGACCAGGTGGGTCCAACTGAGCTAGTTGAAGGGGTTAGAGCAACACTTGAGGCTTTAGCTAACTAATAAAGGGCAGGAAGTTTCTGGAGACAATAGTGACAGAGGAATGGAGTGAACTTCTATGATGGGGTCTGGAGTGAAGAGCTAGGTACTCAGGGACATTGGCCTGAGATGATGTTCCAGAAGAAGTGTGAGCTGAGGAACTCTTTCTGTTGGGTTTGCTTATGTTTGAAAAATAACCCTAAGATAATGAGACTGGGGAGTACAGTGTGTGATTTGAAGCTGGGGAGAAACCCTGCCTTGTTTTAAGACTAAAGACAGATCTACACAATGGGGGCAGATCAATCTAAGCTATACAATTTGAGTTATGTTAGTAGCATAATACAAATCCACATCGCTTAAATCTATTTACCTCAGTGTCTATACATGCTGCGTCAACAGAAAAAAAAACCTCCTATCAACAGCCCTTACTCTTCTTGTTCAGGAGTAGTACCAGAGCTGATGAGAGAGTGATCTGCAATTGATTTATTGTGTCTATACTAGAAGTGATAAATCAACCCGCCTCTGGATCGATCACTGTCTTATCGATCTGGCCTATAGTGAAGATGTGTCCTAATGGTCCATCTGACAGTGTCCTCTGACAGTGGCTAGTAACAGAAGTGATTGTTTTACACCCTGAAGCAAATGGGATTATACCCCTTTTGTAGCTAGATAATCCTATGAAATAATTATTGTTTCTGTTAGCCATAGACATGTTTAACGTTTGTAATACTAAGTTCTCCATCTGCTCTAGAATTAGTTATTCGAGAAGCAACTATACACAGTGTCAAGACCTTATTTCTCTAAACCTTGCTCAAAAGATACATCAGTTTTTTATCATGTAGTTGAAGTCAAGCATTCCTGCTATTTTGTTAGATTTATGCTCTGTCTTGGTCTACACTTATGGCAGTATGTAGAATGTACACATTATTTGCCTATCTAGTACAAGGTCTAATTAACAGCATAGGTGGGGACGCATTGCTTAGACCAGTAAACACATGCCTGAACCTTATGGATATGTACCCTACACAGATCTGTACATTGCTAAGCAGCACTTCCCATGTCTGCAGTGCTACCTTTAGCTGCGTAATTTCCTACTGCATTTAGCAGGAAAAGACTCTGGCAAGGAGAAGCAGTGGGAAAAGGCTCCAACATCTCCCCACTGCCAGTGCATTTCTTTGATGCCTCTCCCCTGAAAGAGCCTTTCACTTCTGAAAGTAGCTACACACTATTGTGTGGACTGCAGCTGCTTCTCACTGTCATGTGTGTAGCTACACATACCCTGTTCACTGCTACCACTGTCGACAATGCCATAGGTGTCCCATTCCTCTTCCTCAACACTGTGTGCTCAATGTGCCCGGCTTTCTGTTGCCCTGAACCTAGTGCATTCACTGAGCAAAACTGAGCAAAACAAGTGGGTGTGAAATGCATTCTAGTTCTACTTCATGACTGTGATCTTTTAATCCGTACAGCTTCTCCATTCTAGGTTTGCAGTCTGGCATCCTGAAACTGACTCCCTCACCTGGACAAATTGGCACAGTCAGTTCTGAGATAAACCCACACTTCAAAGTCCCCAAATGCTAACTCTATAATTAGTATCTCAGCATGCTCAGCAGCTGCGGCCTCACGATGCTGGAGGTGAGGATAATTAGCTTCTTGTAGTGAGTACATAAAAGTGCCACTTGGCCACAAAACAAGTAATCATACATTCTGTTATTCATGATCTCAACTGGATAATTCCACCCTAACTAACCCATTGCTGATCTGCTGCTGCCACCTGTTATTGCTAGGTGCAGGATTCCTGGGACTGAGAGAGTGGCCCAGCTCCCTACACAAACTCTAACCCTCCTTCCTGGCTAGGGGAGCGTTTATAAAATTTAACCCCTGGATCAAGTACTTTACAATAGAAAAACACTTTTATTTAACCCATGCAAAGCCTGGGGTATTCATAGATCAGGATCTGGGGTTACCTACCTTCTCTTGCCCTGATACAGTCCCTAGCCCCCCACAGCCAGTGAGACACAGACTCTCTTTCCCTCACTAATGCAATACCTCCTGCTCTCATCCTTCAGTCACTCCAACTTTTCTGTGCATTCTGGTGCTGTCATGCAGCACAAGCTCAGAATAACAATTCCTGTTGTGTTCAGCCAGCTCTAGGCAGTGTTTGTAATGGTCCTTTTTGCAAGCAGCTGGTTCCATCCAAGCAGCACCCTCCCTGCCCTAGCTCAGGGGTCTTCTTCTTCCATCTGCTTCTTTGTCTCCCGTGTGAATCTTTCCAGGCTGGTCCTCCACCCTGCCCCACTCCCATCTGCTCATTTCACTCCAAGCCTTCCAGGGCTCAGAATTAATTGTGTTCTTGTTTCAGAATGGCACTCCCCTGTTTCCCTCCCACCCCACCAATCAGATTTGCCCAGCACCGGAAAGAGGGAACAGAAAAAAGGAAAGGGGGAGGGGGAGAAGCTTTCTGCCCAACCCTACATGTCACATTTTTTATTGTGAATGGGTACTGGATTGATCTAGGTTTGAACTTTAACTTAAGCAAAGGATTCTGCTTCATTGTTTAGTAGATTTTCCTTATGTTACATTAACAACTAATTGCAGAATCTACATCCCTCAGTGAAGCTTCCTTCAATGCAAATCTTCTAGATTCACTCTGGTAGCACCTGACCAACTCCCTTTGTCTGAGTGCTTTCATCTGAGAAGTGAAACAGCTTTCTGTATCTATTGCACCAGTGAGTATCAACTAAGCCCATAGACTTGACTATTACAGTAAGTATATAAGGGTATGTCTACACTGCCACCCTAGTTCGAACTAGGGTGGCTAATGTAGGCATTTGAACTTGCAAATGAAGCCCGTGATTTAAATATCCTGGGCTTCATTTGCATGTTCCCAGGCGGGCGCCATTTTAAATGCCCCGTAGTTCGAACTACCTGCCCGCGGCTACACGCGGCATGGACTAGGTAGTTCAAATTAAAGCTCCTAATTCGAACTACTGTTATTCCTTCTACAAGGAGGTTTAATGGTAGTTCGAATTAGGAGCTTTAATTCGAACTACCTAGTCCGTGCCGCGCGTAGCCGCGGGCAGGTAGTTCAAACTACGGGGCATTTAAAATGGCGCCCACCTGGGAACATGCAAATGAAGCCCGGGATATTTAAATCCCAGCCTTCATTTGCAACTTCGAATGCCTACATTAGCCACCCTACTTCGAACTAGGGTGGCAGTGTAGACATACCCTAAGTATTTCAGCCTCTTTTTCCATCTGAGAGACCATAGGCAGGATTCTTCAATACAGGCTCAGAAAGGAGAGACCTTAATCAGAAATAGATCAAGTTGTGTCATGAGAGCCCTTCCTCTAAGGTGGATAACACCTTTAGCTCACTTGAGGCTTTCAAGGTATCATGCTGGCAGAAGATGCTGAGGAGATGAATTTCCCAGTAAAACTAACTATTCGGCAGGAATTTGCCCAGTGGAGTGGAGGTTTCAGCCTCATTCCATCGTCACCTACTCATAATCCTCTAACCCCCTTGAATTTTCTGATAACATGGGTTTGTGCCTTCTGCCATACACTCAATCTGATTCTAGTCACCAAAAAAAAGTAGCATGGGACCAATGAGCTGAGAGGTAGCCCAGTGAGGCTTATTAAGCACGCTTTCTGCTGAATTTAAGCAATGACTAATGAGAATTATAACATGCATTTGTTTTACAAATGGACTAAGACATCTCTCTGGATTATCCCCATTATATTTCACAAGTTATGCCATGTATTAATCATTGTAGTTTGATTGCATAGCGTATTACATAACGCATGTCCTCTCTGAGACCCCAGCTGAAATCCTAGGGGTTCATGGTTGTGAATGCATAACATGCGTTCTTTTTTCAGAACATGTTTTCAGGATCAAAATGTATTTACTGGAGCTAAAAATTTCACCCCCGAGTCTGAAGATCATAACATTTAAAAAAAAATAGGGTTTGTACCTCTTGTGATTCTGTAATATTCTACCAATTTGCTGCTTCAATCAATTCACTTACATTCCATTATTTTACTGGTGAGCCATTAATGGGTAGTTAATCAATTTCCAAATTAAGTTATTGATTCATAAATTAAAAACATTGTCAACTTTTGCTTGAGCTACACGAGGTGAAAATACACATCTAAATGGAAGTGTTGTACACACTTGTACACAATGTCTGCAAAATAGAATCATTTTTTTTCCTGAGGCTATGGAATAACAACCTGTTATTAACAGGGCAGCCAACAGTCATACCAGGCCCTCTGGACAAGTGGGGGGGAACCCAGCTCTGTGCTGCCAGAAGGGGTGGGGCCTCAGGTGGAAGGAACAGCTGGGTAGCAGCCCTCAGCACTGCCCAGACTGCAGTGCATTGGGCCTCAACCCCCAGCCAGTAGAGCCTTCAGGAGCACAGCCTGCAGCACTCCAGCAGCAAGTTAAAGGGCCTGTGGCTCCTGGCACTGCCACTACCACTGTAGTGGTGGCTATGGCCAGAGCCCTATGTCCTTTAGAACAGTGGGCCCCAGGACAATTGCCTTCTTTGTTCCCCCTTCCCTGTCAGCATGTCTGGCTATTAATAAATGACACTATACTTATTCACACTGTCTATGGAATTTAGTGCCACATAAATTGTCATTATTTCCATTTATTGTAATGGGAGTCACATCTGTCTATCATAGTTCTACAGAGCTCATCAATAAAGGTACTAGGAATTGGGGGAAGATTTTCAAATGCGCTAGTAGGCGTTTCCACTGGCTTTGAAAAACAATGTCCATATGAATAACTAAAGCTTTGCAATAAGATTTGCCAAAAGATGCTGCTCGAAGTGGCATCAAAGGTTAGACCTCTTACCTGGAATTTTATTTTATTTCCCCTTCTCCATTATAAATCCTTGGAAATTTAGGAGAGTGAATAGTAGGAATTAATAAATGGAAAACTACGATCAGTGTTCACTGTAAGCTGTGTTTTGTGCAATCACTTAGGAGAGATTCAAATGTTGCTCCACTGGTTAGCAGAGCATGTGCAGCTGGGTTGTTTGTTTCTCTTGATGGTACACATTTGCACGTGCCTTGGTGCACAGAATTTTTTTATTCCACACATGGGTGGAAAAGATTTGAGGGAACATTGACTAAAATCTTTTGAATTTTAAAAAGCAGGTGGTGTGATGCTTTGATGACCCTTTCTGTGATGTCTTTTTGTTCTGAAGATAAAATTGCTGACCCTGCACTAGCATGATGTACTAAAAAAATGAATGGTTGATAGGTGAGACATTAAGGGAAGTTGTAGGATCAAGAGCTGAAGAGATATAATGAAAATGTGATTTGGATTGAAGAAACTCTGTAAACAGTCACTGAAAAAGTATTATAAATGATGCAGTTGCAGACAACTGAGTTGTCAATCAGGTTCTTGTTTCTAAAAGTTGTAGGATGCCAAATAAGGAGTGTGTTAGATGAGGGTGTTGAAATGTAGTGTCAAGACACTCATTGTACCCACTGCATAATTACATAGTTATGAGACACTGAAAAATTAAATAGTAGCAGGACAAAGCACACATGTGTCCTCCATACTGTACCTGTTGCATTATCTGATATGTGGACTTCCACTGTGATCAGTATTAGGATTTAGGATGATCAGATTCCCATTCCGTTAGAAATTATAACAACACGTGTCATAAAAACACTCCCTCCCACAAGAGTTTACAACATAAGAAGAGACTAGAGACATCAAAGAAAGGGGGAATGTGACAAAGACATGGGAAGCACAAAGTAATAATGAGATGATCATGAGCAACATGAAAAACAATGATTGGAGCAGACAAGTGATTGACCATTGTCACGTGGCATCATGGCGTAGATGAGTTTTAAGTATAGGTTTGAAGGAGAGTAACGTAATGGCCTTGCTAATGTTTTCTGGAAGCTCATGAAAAAGGGATACTGTTAAACAAGCATTCTGTTCATTGGTGCATCTGCTGTAGTAGATTGGGAGCCAGCACCCAATTGTTGAGGAAAGGGGGAAAAAACAGCTGCATCAAATCCCATTAACACATTTAGGCAATTGCACAGCATTGTGCAGGGAAAAAGGAATTTCTTCCTGTCACATGCATGCAATCCCATTATGCCCTGAAATACGATATTTGATTTACCTTTATTATTATCTTAGCATGCATAGCTATCAATTTTGTTGGTGGGCATAAAATTACCTACTTCTTTTTAAAATTCAGCTGGTGTTTTTGGCTTGAAGACCTCCTGTGAGGGTGAATTACACAGGTTGATTATATGCTGCATAAAGAAGCTTTTCCTTTTATTGGTTCTTAATTTACTGTTTTTTAATGACAGAGAAGCAAACTGAAGAGTAAAAAGCAGTTTTATTGGCAATCATATGTTAGCCTACACCAATGAAAAACTAGTTAGCACATTACTTTTCTTACAAAACCGAAAAAACACCTTTAAAGAACAACAACAAAACCTAATTTTATTTAGGCATGAGGGAGGGGGAAGGAGTTAACCCCACAGAGCTCTAGTAGCATTCTTGTTTACATGCTCTTACAATCATCCAAAGATTTAAGAGAAGCAATAATGAAAAGTCAAACAGAATTTGATTAATAGTGATCACACCTGAGTCAGGTATTGAATTGACAAGGGAGAAAATGAGAACAAAAATTACAAATGGCAGTAGAAAAAATTTTGGGAAAATGCAAGCAAACTTGGATGCTACTACATAGAGTCTGAAAAAAGTTTACTGAGATGATATGCAAAGTAGTCAATAACTGAACACCTGTATAATGTGTGTATATGACTTTTATCAGTAAGACACAATAAAAACAAAGCAACATGATGAGCAAAGAAATCCAACATTTTTAATCCTGTCTGAGAAATTGGCAACTCAAGGGCTAACTCAATAGGTATATAAGATTATTTCTAGAGAACAAAAGGATGTTAAGAGTGTTGCATAAAAAAGCCTCCGCCTGAGCTTACTTGATTTATATACATGGATTTTCCAAAGCTACACCAAACTGTAAGGTCTAAGGTTTTAAACTGTAACTCATTGTGATCTTTGTCAAACTTTGTAATCTGTGTAACTCTCAAACTTATTGTAAACTGCAACTTTGTAATCTTTGTAACTCTCAGCCACCTTGCTTGTAACTTTCCCTTAGCTGCATTCTCCCCGGGTGAATGGAGAGAGAGTGTGAGTGTGAGAGTGTGTTTGAAGAAGGCTTGGAACAATGGAGCACATTTCACTGAGTCATCACAGTCTGGGCATGCTCTGTACTGGATAAAGGGAAGTCTGGGTATGCTCCCTGATGATGAGGTGAATTAGTCACAGGAGCCATTCAGACACTATATAAAGAGAGGGAGCATATGTGAGACTCTCTCTTTTTTTTCCTTCCCCTGATCCTGAGAAGCTCCTCTCCGGTGTCTCTCCTAACCAGCTTCCCCAGCCATGATGAGCAGACAGACCCTCCAGGATCCACATGCCTTGGCTCCTTCTGCAACCCATATGTCTGTGTAAGGGTGTGAGTGCCTGAGGGCAGGAATGAATGGGTGTGAATGAGTGAGTGAATGAATGGAGGGGTGTGTGCTTGCTTGCTTGTCTGTGTGTGTGTGTGAGAGAGAGAGAGAGAGGGAGAGAGAGAGAGTTCTATCTTCTTTAGTTTAAACCTTTGGTGGCTACTTTCTCCTCTTTAGTTTTACCTAGTGGAAATAAACCCATACTAGTGTAACCCTGGGTGGTCTCCAGTGAGAATATTTTTGGGGTAACAAAGAGTTGAAAACCCTAACTCTAACAATTCAGTTTATAAGGATAATTATTAATAGTTTGTTTAGGTATCAAATGATGAAAGAGTGAATGAGTGAGTGAAGAAAACATCCTCTAAGTCAAAACTTCTGAAAACTGCCTAAAATGGAAGGCCAAATTCCATTCCAGTCTCCTTTAAGGAGTCACCAAATTAATTTGGCACTTATACATGCATTTTTTACATTGAAGAAATATTGTGTCAAAGGATACATTACTCCTTTGGCATGAGTCATACTCCACCAGAGCCATGCCAGTCGGCCAGGACTTTGGCATTGCAAATGAGTCAGGTCACACAATTGTAGAAATCATGGGATGCAGACCAGAGTCCAAAACAGCTTTAGGGAGAAATGCATTGAGTAAATCCATTATTTCTGCCACCCCAGATTAAAGGAATGAGGGAGCTATAGTAGTAGCTGTCTTCGTCTGAAAAAAAAAGCCCTGTTACAGGTTAGGGTAGTTGATTGTTTTGTGATTTATGTTTTATGTTTCTTTCCTTTGCTTTCCCAGACTTTCTCCCATTTGAGCATTTCACATAAAAGAGCCTGTGTTCTTCATGTGGGTGAGAGCAAGAGGCTAAGCTTCTTTTGGCCCAATCCTCTAATCTGTCTGTGTCACTCTGGACCCTATCCCTGCCTTCCAGTGTATCTATCTCTCCATGGCCATGTGAATATTTTTACTATAGGCACCTAACTTGAAGTAGTACTTGAGATTTTCACTTTCACAAACACTTTTGAGAACCAAAGAATTGGTGGAATTAATGTTCACAGAGAATGAAAAAAAAGACCAATATTGTTGAAACAGACATATATATTTTTTTTGAAGTGAATATTCATAAATATTTTCAGTATGTGCCATCTCTTCCTATCTCTTTCAAAATAATGTTTTTTTATTACTATTGTTTTCAATCAACTTTACAGTTATTTAGGGGTTTTGTTTAGTTTTTAACTTAGGCACTAAACATAACAGAAGTGCAAAAACTTAGAAGAAGAAACAGTCTTGCAGCACCTTAGAGACTAATGAAACATGTAGATGGCATCATGAGCTTTCATGGGCACAATTCACTTCTTCAGATGAAGGCTGTGTATAGCATTGCATTCTGCATGACTGAGGTTATATGTTACATGTTATTGTTTGCTGACAATGTCAGTCCACGCACATTTGCAGAAGCAATCAATGTAGAAGTCAAGTCTCTCATTATGACCTCTCATCAGTAAGGGTCCACATAGATGCTTTTCTCTTGTGGGATTGGTGGTGGGGAGCTGCAAGGTCAGTGTGTTGTTCATCGGTGTGCTGGAAATATTCTTTTAGGCGGAGGTGGTGAAAATAGGCTTCCAGATCTCCACGGAACTGAATCATATTTGTGGGGGTGGTAGGGCAGAAGGAGCTCCTCAAGACAGGACAGATTCCTATCAGAAGTGCAGACGCTTCAGTGTGAAATCCTTGCAACATTAAGTCCATGTTAAAAGCCCCATCGTCTTCATAGAGGCCAGGATTTCTCCCTTTGCCCTGATGATAAAGTTCACCAATGTCCATTTGCCTGACATTAGGAAGACCAAGGAAATTGATGCCTACAGTTTTGGTCATCATGAGCAGAGGCCAAGAACCAGCAGAAGGCAGGATGTTGGCACCCACTCAGTCAGCCTTCCTTAGCTATGGGCTCAAAGTCCTTCTCCCTGTTCACAAGGGAAATCCTCCATTCTACCTGACCTCAGGTTATAACTATGTTCTCTTCCTGCTGTTTGTGATGTTATCTGATTAAAATGTGGCCACATGGATTATTGCTGCAATCACTTTCATATTTTTTCAACTGAGCTTGTTGCAAGTTGTACACATGGTCAGAAAGGGTTGAGCAATCTCCGGCCAAATGGCTCAGACTCAACATATAGAGGCATGTGAGAAAAGTATACAAAATGCTAATTAAGGCCATTCAATGCTAGTGAGGCTAGAACTTTGAAATGTAAATCAGTATCATTAGAAATTAGAGGTAATACTAGTTAGATGTGTTTATTTATATTGTATAGATGCTAACCATATAAGCAGCTCCTGTCTATTACTGTGACTGTTGATTCAGAGATCAAAAGGTAATATTAACATTTATGAATTTTGGGTGAGATAATGTCATTATCAAGACACCTCTTTAAAGTTACTGGTAAACTGTTTAATGGATAAACCACCTTATGTTAATCACTTGATGTTTAATTACCATGTGGATACATCAAAGAATTGTTGTGTTCTTTCAGGCCAAGAGGCTTCTGGAAATGTACAAAGGCCCTTGGGTCCTGATCCTTTTGGTCTCATGTCTGCTTGGATGCTCCTAGAAGCTACAAGCCATAAGAAATGAGATCCCAGGATATCATAGTGCCCCTTTAATGGACATTGACTTATGGTCTCAGGTTGGTTTGTTTTAGACAGGGGAAACCTAAGCCACAAGGACTGAGGTCCCAGTAATTGGCTGGAATCACCTTGGATATGGATTTTGGAACATCACCATGGACTAAAGTTTAAAAGAACTTTTGCCACTACCAGATCATCCTCTTTATTATGTAATTTAATCTTGAGAATTGAACTCATGTCTGTATGTTTACTGACATTTTAATCAATACTCTTTCTCGCTTTTCTTTTTTTAATAAATCTTAGTTTTAGTTCATAAGAATTGGTTATAAGTGTGTGTTTGGGATAAAGTCTGAAATATTCATTGACGTTGAAGGTAATATGTCCAATCTTTTGGGAATGGTAGAACTTTATTTCATAAAGATATCGGGGTGTTGGTCTGAGGCTGAGTACATCAAAGGAACTGCATGGTTTGGCTTCTAATTGACATCGAAGGTAATAAATAACCTGTTTTGTTGCTGGCTTGGTGACTATAAATCCTGGAATAACCACCATCTTTGGGGATTGGTTGTCCCATTTCCTGCAATACACCCTAACTGAGGGTGTGTCTACACAGCAGGGATTATCTTGAAATAAGCTATGCAAATTGATCTATGTCAATTGCATAGCTTATTTCAAAATAGCTTATTTCGAAAATGGGAGTGTCTACACAGCACTTATTTTGAAATAGAGCACTCTTCCTCCGACTTCCCTTACTCCTTGTACAATGAAGGTTACAGGAGTTGGAGTAAGAAATCCCCCAGCTGGATAGTATTTTGACATTATTTCAAAATAACTGCCTGCTGTGTGGACATGGACTAAGTTATTTCAAAATAAACACTAGTTATTTCAAAATAATGTTGCTGTGTAGATGTACCCTGAGTGACCTCAGCTGGTTCCCTAGGGACCCCACTTTGTCACACTCTTCTAAGGCTGCATACTGCTGCTATGGTAAAGCAGAGTACACGGTTGGTATTCTTGTACCTCATGTTCTTGACAGTCTTCCTCCTTCCTTTTTATTGTATGTAGTTCTTATACCTCAGTGGCTCTCAGTCTTTCTGACTACTGAACCCCTTTCAGGAGTCTGATTTGTCCTGCATACCCCAAGTTTCACCTCCCTTAAAAAGTTTCACATCACACTCTTACTGAGCAAGTTCATAAATTCTCATTATCATATAATTATAAAATAAATGGTTTGGAATATAAAGATTTTACTTATATCTCAGTGTGACACTTGAGCCTGATTTTTTTAATTTGCAAACCTTGTCTGAAGCCCAGTTCACTGGAAGTGGGGCTGAAGCATGTGACTTAGCTTTGCAGGGACCCTTGTGGCATAGAGCTCCAGGCAATCAACCTGCTTTCCACCCCTTAATGTGAACCCAGCATTTGCAACCCCCTAAACCCATCCCATTATCCCTTCTCCCCAATTTAAAAACTCTGATCTAAGTGAGTATCCCCTGGAAGATGTCTGTATACCCCTAGTGATATGCCTATCCTGGGTAGAGAACGCCTGTCTTGTACATCACCATAGTTTCTGAGCACCTTCCAGTAGGTGCAACAAGCAACATGACCAACTTCCTTCATGTAGTGTTTGTTCTTTAATCCCCCTTGAAGGCAAAGAATTATGATCAGGAGAGAGTTTTGTTTGGGTAGGGAACATAATTCATGTTTGGAGAACACTCTTTGCTCCTTGTAGCAGATGCTGCACAAAAATTCTGCTGCCCACTCTCAAAACTTAACAATACACAAAAGGTTGCTAGAATTCAATAGTGCCGCCATCATTGAAAGATGGCTTTCGAGTCTGACGGGATGAAAACTCACTAACATTGAAGGAGTCAGCACTTTGTGATCTATAAAGATGCATTTTTGGACACCAGAGAGGTACTGTGAAAGGGTAATTTCCCACCTTTTACAGATAGTCATACACACCACTGAAACCATGCTTGAAATTCAAAAATACTCATTAAAACTGTTTGATGTTCAAGTCAATGATTCACCCTTCTGCCTTTGGTTTCAGCAGAAATAAAAAGAAGTAAGAATGCAAAAAGCACAGAACAAAGGAAATGTTTGCCAAGATGTTTCTGTAGTACTACAATCTATGCTAGGAATGCACCTGAAAGGCTGACTTTCAGTGCTTATGTAATAGGCTGTAAAGATAGAGATACTTAAATCTATGCAAAGATGTTTTACAAACTAACGGAAAAGCATTTGTTTGTAGGAACAGTTCAGGATGTAGGAAGACTAGCTAGCTGCCACAATATTCAGTACAAGGAATGATTTTACTTCATCTGCCTGTCAAGCAGTAAATCACACTATGTGCATTAAATGGCTGAGACAAGACTGAGGAGCAATATTCATTGCAAGATAGTAGATGAATATAATAGGTAAATTACTAAAAAAACTGAAAGCATGAACCTACAAGTGAGACTATTTAATAAAGAAAAAAGAGAGATAAGTTTGTCTAAATTCATTCTGTTTTAAATGAATGTTCAGGAACACTAGTTTTTTGCAATATTCAACCAGCAATTCTAGTTATGGTTACCTGCCAATCTAGCCACACCTCATCAGGTTGCATATGTTGCTATGGCTTCAGCTTCAGAAAACTGCCCTCCAATATTTAACACTCTGCTACACTAAGTTTACAACATATCCATCTCCATTAGTAGTTTGCCTGTTCTGTCCCTTCATATGATCATTCATTCAGTTCAATAGAGATGTGAGAGCTGCTGAAAAACAAAAGGAAGGAGGAGAAAAGAACTGAGAAAAACTTCAAAAACATGGAAGTAATTTTCATTCTGCGGGCTTTGAAGAGGGAAACATGTTTGTGTTTGTTTGGTTGGGCAAACTTTTATAGGATATTTTCCGCTCAGAAATGTTATGGTATTAAATATTTTTGCATATTGGATTTTTCCTGCCTTCTTTCTCCTCTACCTTTTCTCTCCCCCAAGGTTTTTTTATTTTCTCATTTTACCACTGCAAAAAGGGAAGAAACATTCAACCAAAAAAAGTAAAACCTGAAAAAAACCGTTTTATTTATTCATTTATTTGGCTTTCTAATTTTGTCAGATTGAAACATTCAAAAACAAAAATACATTGTGTTTCAACTTTAAAAAAATAGTTTGAAAATTTACAGCCAGCTTCCTTTATAGCTCAGAGCCAGTTTTACTATAGTAAGGCTGGGGATCACTTTTTGTCGAATGGTGGACTATTTCTAATAGGATATGTAGTTTTTCAAAATGTTGTGTGAACAAGAAATCTGAAGGGGTGTTGTTGTTGTTCTTGTTATTGCTGTGATGTGTACAGGCATGCTGACTGGGGGAAAGGTCATAGCTGCTCCAGGTCCCAATGATTCAAAGGGCCTGGGGCTTCTAGTCACCGCTGCTGCTACTGCAACCCACAGCAGCAGTGGCTAGAGCCCTAGTCTCCTTAAATTGCCCCAAGCCCTGCCACTTCTGCATGAGGACCTGCCCCTTCCAGGAGCATGGAGCTGAGCCCCCTTCTTCATTGGCCAGGGGGTTGTCTGCTCCCCTGGACTTGCTCCCATAATTATAATTACTGTAGCTCCCTCTGCTCTTTTTATTTTCTTCTGAATTCTGACTTATTAATCATTGAGTTTTAGACCGTTTTCTTCTTTTGCAAATCATATCTCTGTCCAAGTTTGTAGAAGGGGGGACCTGCTAATCAACATATGCATTGGCTCATCCAGAGAAAGCTGGTCTAGGTGATACTGCCACTAGCCTTCCTAATTTCTGAAAGTTCTCTTCCTTAGTGAACTAAAATATATATCCTGCTGCCCAAAAGATCGTGTTTCCTATGTATCCAAAGATGCAGGTTTCTGAAAAGATAATGGAGCATAAACTGGAAGTATGTCAATGATCCTCTGATCAAGACAATTATTTCATACCATGAATTCAGGAGATTAAGTTAGATCCACTAATCTTGGCAGTAAAATAGATTATTAAAAAGAACCATAAATTGCCTATCAAATGGCCTATCACAACCATGACTAACTCTCAGATATTATATGTTTAGCATCTCATGTAGAATTCATGTTTCTGCAATATGAAATATTGAATACTTTTCTAAAGATGAATATGAAAAATATGTCACATGACTATGAAACAAATCTAGAATACAAAATATGTATTCCTCTGGTTGTATATGAAATCTAATCATATAATTGCATATTGCATTAGTCTTATGTAGGAGCTCAGACAGTATATAGACCATAGGCAACATTTTTTTCTTTCTGCACTCTAAGTACACTGCATAGCCTGAACTCATGTATTAACTAGATAGAGAGACTATCAAGTCCACATCAGAGGGTAGCCATGTTAGTCTGGATCTGCAAAAGCAACAAGGAGTCCTGTGGCACCTTATAGACTAACAGATGTATTGGAGCATAAACTTTCGTGGGCAAAGACCCACTTCGTCAGAAGTGGGCTTGATTTATCATAGAAATATAAAGCTAGAAGGAACCTCAAATCATCAGGTCCAGCCTGTGGCTGGACAAGAATTCTTAGACCATCCCTGACATCCCTAAACCATCTATAATAAACAAATCACTTTATTCCAGTCCAATCAGTTCTTTAAAACCTCTAAAGATGGGGCTTTGTCAACCTACCTTGAAAGCCTAATCCCAGAATTTAAATACTTCTTTATAGTTATTTCCCCCCTAATATCTAACCTAAAACTCCCTTCCTGAAGATTATGCTCATTAGTGAACCATTGATAAGTTCTCTGTCATTATGATCTTTCAACCATTTATGTACCTACATTATAAAATTTCATCTAGCCCATGTTTCCATAGATTGCTAAACAGAATGTCAGGAGTGACTGTGAAAAGCCTTACTGAAATCAAGATATGTCATATCTACTACTGCCTCCTATCCCGCAACCCTGCTAAACAAGGAAATTAGGTCGGTTTGGCATGACACATTCTTGACATATCTATGCTGACTATTCGTTATAATCATATTATCCTCTTACCTTAGACTGGTTTATTATCTTTTAGGTGCTTACTATTTAATATTATTAAATTTGTTCCATTATCTTTCCATATATTCAAGTTAAGATGACTGATCTATAATTTTCTATGTCTTCTGTGTTGTTCTTTTTTAACTTAATTTGCCCTTCTCCAGCTTCCTGGGATCTCCCCTATTTTTCAGTGGTTCTTGAAGATAATTAATTGCTAATAGAGCCAAGATTGCTTCAGGGAATTCCTTAAGTATGATCGGATGAATTTCATCAGACCTGGCTGGCTTGAATACATAGACATACCCTTTAACTTGTTCTTCCCCTATTTTGGCTTATGTTCCTTTCCCCTCATTGTTAATATCAATTGTGTAGAGTATCTGGTCACCATTAGCCTTTTTAGTGAAGACTGACATAAAACAAACATGAAACATCTCAGCCTATTTGATCTCATTAATTATTTGCTCTTCTTTTGCTGTTAAGTATACTTCTCTTCCTCTTTCTTTTGCTCCAAATGTATTTAAAGCACCTTTTCTTGTTGCCCAATATGTCCCTTACCAGGTGTGAATCATTTTGTGCCCAGGCCTTTCTGGTTTTAGCCCTATACACTTGCACTATTCTTTTGTATCCCTGTATAGCAGTTCATCCATGTTTCCATTTTTTGTAGAATTCCTTTTGATTTTCTGATGATTAAAGAACTCCTGTTGAAGCCATATTGGCTGCTTACTATATTTATCATTCTTTCACATTGGGACATTTATTTATTTAACAGTTTGACACAATAAATCTTGCTTTCCTGAAGCACCACACTAATGCAAAATGTATTAGCACAAACAGCAGGCACTTCTAGCTTGCCAGCTTCAAAGGGTTGATTACAGCCAAAGAACAGCAACAGACATTTATGCAACTTTGGAAAAGTACTTCTATGATTTTTAAATGCATAATAAACAGACTGCTTTATTGTAATAAATGTGCCACTATGTATAAACATATTGTAAGAGATGTAAAAAAATAAAATGACATATGCAAATAGCTTACCGTGTTCTTGAGGATGCAGAAATTATGGATAGGCATTTCTAAAAAAAATAATTTATTAGCAAGCTTCTTTTTTATTATGGCATAAAAGACTTTAGAATAATACTATTAAAAGTGAAGCTAGGTTTTATATGGTCCCTTTATTCAGAAAACAATCATAGACTGTCATCTTTTACTGCAGCACCTACAGGTTGAACATATGTACACATTGTTATTGAAGTGCGTAAAATTAAAATAGCACTTTTCTCTGTGTAAACTGGATTCCTTCCTGCAATAAATCATCAGTATAGCACAGATTTCATTTCCTTTCCTAGTACGTCCTAATGGGAAAACAGAAGACTAAAAAGAGTTTTTTTTCAGGTTTCCTACCAACCCAAACCCCATGTAACAGCTGGATGCACATTTGCAAAACAAAAGATACATACGACTCAATGATACATTTAGAAGAGGCAGCAGAAAATGACAGTGAGTGGATGCAAATGCAGCAGTACACATTTTTCTTAAAGATTTATATCAGTGTAGTAGAGCAGCATTTTGCAGAATGCCTATGGATGAATCCTGAAAGCAGATCTCCAGAAGAAGAACCAGTACCTGCATTGAGCCCCATTGATCTTAATGTGGTTTGGTGTAGGCACAGGTGCGGTTTGTCTGTCAATGCTTAACAGGGGTGAGGATGGGAGTGGGGGAAGTCTATGGGCACTGCAGCTTTAATAAGATAGTGCTTAGAGGATGCCTCTTGGCAATTTGGCCCAACATTTTTCTTTCTTGGTAGGGTTTGTGACCCAAGGTACCATCCTCACTCCTTTAAGCACTGTTGTCTGGACAGATCATTACAGCTACAAGATGTAAATGGCCATTTTTTGTACAAAAGATTAAACAAGGAAATCCAGTAAATCCCTATAAAATCAGATGTACAATAGAAATAATTATTGATATAGATTAAATTGTGCAGCTAAATTGTCCAGCTAAATAATCTCTTTATGAAATAATGAATCAAATCTTTGAAATATATAGAAGTACATTATATAGCTGCATTGTTCAAATAATTGGCTCATCTAGGTTCAGATTTAGTGTTTTAAAACAACTATTTTTTTAAAAAATAATCTGCTATTCACTGTTGCCCACTGCACTATTTTCTCAAAATGGATATAATTAAAAAGCCATTAATTCATCATCTTCACTCACTTTTCATGTAACTTTACAAATGCACTCATTTTTTTTTATAAAGGGGGAGGGTTGATTAGCTATAGAAAAATTAGGTAGCTGGTTCTGGGATTCACTACTAACTGTTTAAAAGTGAATCAGAAATTTAAAAAGGAGATGAACAGAAGTATTTCCCAAATCAAAAAATAACTTTCATGAAGGTGAATATGAGTCATAGGATCTGAAAGAGAAGCAAACTGGATTACGAGCCCCCACCTACTGCAGGTAATTTAGTCAATTTTCAACACTTAGCACAACATTTCTGTGAACATATTTTAGAGGGTTTTCTCCTGAGGCACCTGTCTAAGCTGCATCTGAACTATAATCATTAAGCTACTGTAACATTCTCCTTATAGAAAATGTGTCATAGAAGGCAAAATTTACCCTTTAAGGAAAATTTCCTCCTACAGGAGCACAACAATTTTTTATAGGACTAAGCCACCACAGAAATGGTTACAAAAAATATTTTTCCTTCCCCCATAACTAATGTTTCTAATCAATTCACCCTGATTTTCACTTTCAAGAATGCCTCCAGAAATTGTAATATTACATAGTGGGACTAACCAACAGGCCAATAGATGCAATAAACCAAAACAAAACATGGAGAATAAAATTATTCATCCATTCCTCAAGAAACCAACACAAGATTCAGCCAATTCTTCCAACCATGGTAAAGCATTCCCTTCTTGTTGGCAGAGAGCAACACAGTGCACACTAAAGATATCTCTACACAGCAGGGCTGAAGTCGAAATAAGCTATGCAACTTGATCTAGATCAATTCCATACCTTAATTCGAAAGAGCTTATTTTGGCTTTCGGCGCTGTCTACACAGCAGGAAGTCCAAGAAAGAGCACTCTTCCTCTGACTTCCCTTACTCCTTTTAAAATTAAGGTTACAGGTGTTGGAGTAAGAAGTCCTCCAGCTCACCATTATTTTGACATTATGTTGAAATAACTGTTTGTAGTATAGATGAGGACTATGTTATTTCGGAATAACATGAGTTATTCCAAAATAACATTGCTGTGTAAATGTACACGAAATGAAAATGAGTTGGCGTGTGTATGTGTGTGTGTGTTCTGCATTTTTACCAGACTTTGCTTATAGTCCATTTCACTATTTCTCCTATCTAACGACTTCACTCCCCCTGCTGTTTCATGTAGATGTTAATGGGAAAATGTAACCAGAAAATTCTAAAAATGGGCAGAAAGCTTTATGGGGCAGGCGTAGACTATGAAGCTACCTTTAACTCATTTATCACATTTAAGTAGACTTTAGGTTGCTGAGGTAATTATTCATATTTTCACCCGTGCTATTTAAAATATGAATGAAAAATCTTTATAACAAACTGATTCAGGACCAGCTACTGGAGGGCAAATTTAGAGGTGATATGCAAGCAAGACCTCCATAAATTCAGACTCAAAAAGTCACTTACATCCTGTCTGCATAAGCATAAAGAGATCTAACTAAGAATAAGTAATATGGCAAGGCTTGGAAGGTGTAAATTAAAGCAGTCTTCACTCTACTTACTTACTGTTCCTCACTATGTAATTTTAATCCACTTTGATTCTCTTAGACTTCAAGAAAGTGATTGTAAGTGGCTCATATAAAAGTTCAACTGGCTTTGTCTTCACTAGGAAATTGCATCTTCAAAATAGCTAGAGCTTCAGGACTCCTGGCTCACACAGACACAATGCTAACCACAGTGTTGCAGTTTCTGTCAGAAGAGACAAGCTGTTTTCATCAGTATGTCAGCTGATTGTGGATAGAACCTGGTCACAATAGGCAAAGACTTGACTGCAGAGTGGTAGTCGACATTGTTAGTTTATAGCAGTGTTTCTCACTACTGGGGTGCAGGAAGGTACTAGATAGATCACAACCTCCAGAGCTGGATTAAACCACCACTGAGCCCCAGCCTAGCTGGTGATGAGGGAGGCCTGATGAAGAATGAGCCACTCCATACTCACGCTGTAGTAGTGACTATGTCCATTGGGGCTGGGCCCAGATTCCACACTGCAACGTGTTGAGACGTGACACAGTGGGTTACAACAGTGCTCAGGTTTGGCCCCACCAGCTCATGAAGCCACTCCCTTAGATTCAGCCCAGCCACCCCTCTGCCATGGGACCACAATGCCAAGGTAGAATGTGCCAGGTTATAACACTGGGAGCAGGGAGCTCAGTCCAGGCACATGAACTGGTGCTGCCTCTACAGGGTGAGTGGAGAATGGGTTCACTTTCCGAAGCTCCTCCAGAGCTTCCCCTCCAGACAGGACCAGGATTAAGCATGTGGTATCAAGGTAAGAGGGTACATATGTAATGGTGGATAGCAAAAAAAGACAACCTGCAGTTGGTGGATAGCCTTAGAGCCAAAGTTTGGGAACCACTGGTTTATAGGTTTCCTCAAAGCTGTGTTCTACTTTGATGTAGTTTTCTAGTGAAGACAAGTCCATCCAAGATCATGTGATATGACTTCACATACAAGTTTCTTATTACCCCTGAACTTCATTCTGGGAATTCTGCTGGAGGCTCATGCTGATGGTGTCACTAGCCTCTCCACAGAATAATGGCAGTAAAGTTTGGCACATTTTTTTGTCTGATACGCTTTTTTTGCCAGAAAATGCAGATTCACGTGGATCAAAACAATATGAAAATTTGTGTCATTTGCTGAATAATTTCAGTAAAAATTTAAAAAAAATAATTCTGAAATATTTTAAAAAACCAATTCATTCCAGCATTTGGGAAATGAACCGAATTTATGTTTTTAATTCAAAATTGCTTTTCAAAGTTTGTTTCAATTTAATTTAGCAAAAAAAGCCCCATTTCTTAACAGTTTAAAAATGAAACAAAACATGTATTTGTAGTTTGAATGATTTTTTTCTTTTGAGCTGATGCAATTTTTTTTCCCAACTTTTTGATTCACTGATTTTTTTTAAAAAATTTACCCCAAGGTAACTTTTTTCCAGAACTGCAAGCAAACTAAAAAATCCATTATTCACACAGCACTAACTGGAAGGACTGAAGTCTGGGCCAGTTCATTTTTTTATGCCAGCTACGTTCATTATTTCCTTGTGAGGTAAATATCAATATCACATCCTGTAATTATTATAAACTAGGTATTATAAACTGGGGCTGCTCTTCCACAGGATCCTCCAGATCCCATGGAAACATTGTATCTGATACAAGTGTGCCCTCTGACCAAATGTGTGTGGCTCAAAGACACAATCTAGATGTAAAGCAGAGAGAGTCACTCACTATCAATTGGAAATTATACCAAGTTTAGGTTACCAAGATAATTCATTATCTGCATACCACATGATCACATTTCGAAAAAGAAAAATGACACACCCTTCCTGCACTTTAGCTTCTCCTATGGGAGATAACTTGTCTTAAAAAAAAATAGCCAGTCTATTCATTTTGTTTCCTGGAGAATATAAAATGTCTTTTTCCAGTAAAAGAAAATTACGGTTAAAATAGACCTTTTCTGACCTTTCCAGGGAAGAAATACATGACTAATTGCATGATAACAAATTAATCTGAATGTGACTGAGTAAGTACCAAAGCACCAAGTAGGGATACAAAGTACTTTTTATGTGCTTTCTTACTAATGTGTTGATCACCAACTCTCTTTATGTTCATTGCTTTATCATTGCATCTGCCACATGCTGCCAATAGGGTTTCACATTGGTCCATGCTGCTGAATAAAATTGTACTGCTGATTGCTTGTTTGATTGTTTTCTGGGCAGAGCAGTGAAATAAATGAAAGCATTGTGTTGGCAACTAATTTTCATAATCAGGTTGAACTTTTAAAATTAATGTATTCCAAGTATATGTAAAATAAATAATTTTGATCTAGCTGTATTTTTACACAAACACACTTTAAAATATATGTGAGAGCGCTAGAATAAATGAAAGCTACTTAAAAAGGGTTTATTTTTGTCCTGTAACTAAAGTAGGCCACATTGTATTAGCAAAAAGGGAGTCATGAATTTACCAAGAAGACCTTTTAATGTCTCTCTCTCTCTCTTTGTCTCTCTCAGGCTACATCTAGACTGCATGCCTTTTTCGACAGAGGCTTTGTTGACAGGTCGATAAAGCCTCTGTCGAAAAAGAGCATCTAGACTATGATCAGTATTGTCGAAAAAGCAAGCCGATTTTTCGAAAGAGAGTCTAGACACTTTCAAAAAAGCACAGTGTGCATTCAATAATGCCTTTTGTCGACAAATCTCTGTCTACAAAGGCGTTCTTCCTCGTAAAATGAGGTTTACTGCCGTCGACAAAACTGCTGTGTTCTGTTGACTTACTATCGACAGAACGCGGCGGTAGTGTAGACGCAGGTATAGTCTTGTCAACAAAAGGCCACTTTTGTCAACAAAATCCTGTAGTCTAGACACACCCTCATACATACCCAAACACACACTGAGAATGTTAAGGCTGTGAAAACAAAACATTAGAAAGTAAAAGTTAACTGGTGAAAAGTAATGTATGTCCTCCAGAACCCAAGTACAATGAGGGCTCATTAGGAATTTAATCAGGAGGGAGTTGTGAAAGGCAAGTTCAGCTGGATTCCATAAGAATCCTAAAACCATAGACTTCTAGAACTAGAAGGGACCTTGAAATGTCACCAAGTCAAGTCCCTTGCACTCATGGCAGGACCAAGCACAATCTAGATCATTCCTGAAAGACGTCTGCCTAACCTGCTCTTAAAAATTTCCAATGATGGAGATTTTAGAGCCTCCCTAGCCAATTTTTTAACCATCCTTACAGATAGGAAGTTTTTCCTAATGTCCAACCTAAACCTCCCTTGCTGCAGTTTAAGCCCATTGCTTCTTGTAATATCATCAAAGGTTAAGGAGAATAATTTTTCCCTTCTCCTTGTAGCACTTTTTGGATACTTGAAAGCTGTTATCATGACCCCTCTCAGTATACTCTTTTCCAAACTAATTAAGACCAGTTTATTCAATCTTCTCTTATACGTCATGTTTTCTAGACCTTTAATAATATTTTTTGTTGATTGCCGCTGGCCCTCCTTCAATTTCTTTCCTGAAATACGGTGCCCAGAATTGAAAACAATACTCCAGTTGAGGCCTAAGAAGTGCAAAGTAGAGCAGAAGATCATGTCTTGCTTACAACACACCTGTTAATACATCCCAGAATCATGTTTGTTTTTTATCGAAGATTGTTTTTCCTCTTAGTCTTGCTTCCCATGGGACCTTACCTGCCAACTTCTTGAGTTTACTAAAGTCTGCCTTCTTGAAATCCACTGTTTTTATTTTGCTGTTCTCTCTTCTACCATTCCTTAGAATCATGAACTTCATGAACTCAATCTTTTCATGATCACTTTCACCTAAGCTGCCTTCCACTTTCAAATACTCAAACAGTTCCTCTTTATATATAAAAATCATATCTAGAACACCCTCCCCCAGTAGCTTTCTCCACCTTCTGAAACAAAAATGGTCTCCAATACATTCTAAGAATTCGTTGGATAATCTGTGCCCTGCTGCGTTACTTTCCCAAGAAATGTCTGGATAGTTGAAGTGTCCCATCACCACCAAATCCTGTGCTTTGGATGATTTTTTTAGTTGATTAAAAAAAAGCCTCATCCACCTGTTCTTTCTGTCTTGTCCATTAAAGCCAATTTCCTTCTGCTATACTTGCATCTAAGAATCAGACTCTAAAGAAGTTAGAAAGCTTTGTTTCTTTTGTCAAAACAGTTTTCAAGCCAAGGAGTAATTTCCGATTCATGTTTATGAACAATAGGAATATCATGCCCTTTCACTTGTAAGGGAAATATATGGGACAGATATAGCTAGATTATCTAGTGGGTTCTTCTGGCCCTCAAAAAAGAATTTGGAAAAGTTATCCCACTCTATTTAATCCTAAATAGGATCTATCTATGAAGAAAGAAAGAAAATGGTTCACATCATGTTAGACACTTTGTCTTAAAGACCACCAATCAACTACTGTCAGACATATTCCTCCCTCTTGCTAAATGAGAGTATTTCTAATCACCTATGAAAATCACTCTTATACTATGGATATGGATAAAACCTCTTGCTCTCTCTGAATCTAGCTAAAAAGAATTCCAAGTTACCAAGCAAGAGTCATACACTTCTTGACTTTGCAATGTTTCATTGCATACTGAGTGGATCTAGAAAACAGATATAGCTGTAAGATTGAAGGTCAAATTATGTAAACAGTTACCCCATGAAATACAAGCCACGTATTTTACTCAAAATTACAAACTATATATTATTTCCTTGTAATTAATTTCTGGCTTCATTTTGTAGCTACAGCTGCAGCTGTGGATTTGTGTGCAAAAGAAGCATAAAACCAAGTGCTTAATTCTTACTCACATGAATGCAAGTTAAGTCAGAATTGTAAAACTAGCATTAAATGAGATCCAAATACAAGCAGTTTTGTTTTTCTCAAGACACTTACTCCTATTTTCTGATTTGATTTCTTACTATATGTCATGGGTATTAATGTGTGTCTGAATTCCTTGTTTAATTCCACAATTTCCTATATCTATGGCTTATGCTATATTTTGGGGCTGAACATGTGGTTATTATTATTTACCTTGTTAGCTATTATTTTAGCTGCAGAGCTTCCTCTCCACTCCCTAAGCCTCAGTCAAGGACCAGCACCATATTGTTCTAGGCACCATAAAAAACACAGAACAGTTATCCCTGTCCCCAAGAGTTCACAACTTAATTAATTTAAATCAATTTAATGTAATCTAATTAATTACAATCTAATTGTTATTATAATCTAATGTTTTATTCAATAAGATAATCAAAAACTTGACCAAAGAAAAGAATTGCAGCCAATTGCAGCTCAAGAGAGCTAAATGTTCAGTGAACACTGAAATCCTCATTGATATTGTATTTCCTGCTATTACTTCCTCATAAGCAGTTGCCACAAAATATTTTTCATCTTAGTCATGCACCCAATGTGTTGTAGCTGGAAATTGAAAAAAAAATAGAGCTACGGTGCTTCAAATCCTACATGGTTAATGATAAAACATACTTTTAATTAGGCCCATTGACTGGTGGAGGGAGAGCTGATGGCTGGCAGCGAGGTGAGGGTGGTGGTATATTCTGGGCTATGTGGAAGGCTAGCTACCTCAGCCTCGTCCCTTCTGCCTGAGAGCTTGCCTTTCCGGGAGCATGAAGCTCACCTCCCCATCTGTTGGCATCCCTGATTTTTATATTAGGGCTGTCAAGTGATTAAAAAAATTAATTGCAATTAATCGCACAATTAATCGCGTGTGTGCTGTCCCTTTGAAATGCTGCAGCGGCGTTTCAAAGGGGCAGCGCTGCAGAAGCCCAGGATCAGGTCGAGTCCTCAGCTGACCCAGGCTCAGTGCAGCTGCCTCTTTGAAAGCCCCTTTGAAGCATCGAAGCGGCACGCAAAGGAGCCCCCAGCTGACCCCGGCTCCATGTAGCACTGCCCCTTGGAAAGACCACCCTGGCATTTCCAAGGTGCAGCACCGCAGGAGCCCGGGGTCAGCTGGGGACTCCAGCTGATCCCAGGCTCCTAATACGCTGCTCCTTTGAAGCACGGGAACAGCACTTTAAAGGGGCAGCGCAGCATTAATGCCTGCAATTAACGCATTAATCCTGCCCTGCGTTTATCGCAGGCATTAACACAGATAAATTAACTGCCCTATTTTATATTATTGTAAATTACCACGCATTTCATCTTGTAATATAACCATAATAACAATAGAGAATTCTATTCATTAATCAGATTACACTTTACAATAAATGCCTTCCATGGAATTTAGCCTCACTTGGGCACCAAAAATCTCATTATTATGTGTATATTCCATCAGCATGAACTTTATTGCTGACATATTTTTACTTAATAGATTAAAATGCATCCAAACGTGTGGGGGAGAAGTATTTGTTCATTACTGTGTGAGGATGGGCAAAGTAAACAGAATACCAAATTATAGATGATGAACATGGACTAATATAGATCTGTTCCAATCATCCATACCCAGAAATGTAGTTAATGATATTTTCAGCCATTGAGAATCTTTATGTTCATATATGGACTCAGTCTGAAAACAAAAGAATTTTGGAGCAGGTCTCTCAAATGTATCAGATGCAATTGCATGTCTATCCACTAAAGAGCCTGAAACATCATCTTCTTCCCCTTATAAACCAAATGTTTACTTTACTATACAAAGTGAAACCATAGCTAATGTTTATGGTTTAATAATAAAACCTCAAAAACAGATCTTACCATAGATGGCAGATGTACTTCACATGTACTATTATTATTAGCCATGTTTATTACAGTAGTTCTTAAGAACCACCAAGAAGAGGCTGCCATTGTGCCAGGCACTGTAAAAACACAGTTATATAATTTCTGCTCCAAAGAGTTTACAATCTAAATAAATGTAGGGTGCATCTGCACTGCACCCATAGTTTGAAATAAGATATGCAATTAGCACTATGCAAATTGCGTATCTTATTTTGAGTCATTTTTGAAATAGGCTATTTTGAAATTGGTGCATCTACACAGTGCCAAATTTTGAAATAAACACTATTTTGAGACATCCTTCATCCCTTGTGCAACAAGGTTTACAGGGATGCCAAAATAGCGCATCCACTATATTTTGCAATAGCGGATACGTTCAGAAGATGTGGGTTAGCTATTTAAGGATACCTCTGGCATCCAGAAATAGCATTACAGTGTAGACGTACCTGTAGACCCCACTTCATCAATATACTGGAGCAAGCATGTAATTTTAAGTAGCTTTAGTAACTTTCACTTCAGCTCTCAGAGAAGTAGCTGTGTTAGTCTGTATCTGCAAAAATAATGAGGAATCCCATGGCACCTAAAAGACTAGAAAATGTATTTGGGCATAAGCTCACTACTCCATGCATCAGATGCAGTGTTTTTTACCCACAAAAGCTTATGGTTATGTTCAAATAAATCTGCACTACATGCGTGCTTAAAACTATTTATTTAAGTACTTTGCTGAGCAGGGGCTTTAAATTATTCATTAGAAGTACCAGTAAGATAGGTTAGTAAATGTTCAAAGCCTTTGATTTCTCCCCTTAAAAGTAAGGTATCTGCCATTTTTTCACTTAAAACAAACCTTGGTAGTGCAGTTCAGCTTTTAGGTTTCAGGAGCTTTACCACTGATAGCTAAGAGATTCAGTACCATGCTTCTAGGATTTTTAGGGTCACAAAGCCATTTGGAGAGCTGTTACAAGAATGACATAACATATGACATAGGTCCACAAGGCTATCTGAGCAATAGTCACTGGCCTATGCTGTGTATTCAAGAGCATTCAGTGAACAGCAAAAAAGAAGGCTGCTTTGAATACTGATATTGTTTGACATAAAGTCAAGGACTTTCAGGAATGGCACTTGTAAGCAGCAATAGCAGCACAATCCCCCAAAAAACAAAGCACGCCATAAGCGTTCACACAATGATCCATGAGGGGAAAGAGAAATGACACCATTTTGTGATGGACTGTGATATTCTTCACTTTGTATGATGTGTAGTACAGGTGGTTGAAAAATGGCATTTTCACTTAAAATTAGTCCTGAGAGAGGGCAGGAGTGGAGGGTGAGATTGATGTTGACAAAAAGAAAAAAAAAGAAGAAGAAGAAGTTGGGAGGGGATTAGAAATTGAGATTTTAATTTTTTCAGCCATTCAAATGGTTAGGGGCTAAGGTGATAGAGGCCTTGGAAATGTGATAGGCAGATAAGATTGGAGAAGTAATACCTTTCATTGGATCAACTTTTGTTAATGAGATAAATTGGTCCAGTAAAAGATATTATCTCACCCACTTTGTCTCTCTGATATCCTTGGACTGTCACAGCTACAACATCACTGCAGACAAACAGAGATACAAGATATGTGAAGCTCACAAGAAATCAGACAGCAGCTGCAAATAGCTGATTTGATTTATTTATGAATAGTTACGATGATGATTCTAGATCAATGGTCTCCAACCTTTTTAGGCACAAAATCACTTTTTCAATTTAAGTGCAATCCAGGAGCTACCTCAAACCCAAATAGCCTTGTCCTGCCTTTTTTGTGCCCCTTCTCCAAGGCCACGCCCCTGCTCACTCCATCCTCCCTCCCTCCCCCATCCTCCTTCACTTTTACCAGGTAGGGGCGGCAGGTTAGGGTGCAGGCTCTGGTCTTGGATTAAAGGTTTTGGAGTGTAAGAGGGGCTCTGAGATGAGCTTGGGGCACACAGTTGGGGTACCAGAGGGGGTTCTAGGTGCAGGCTCTGAGAGGCTGTTTGGATGCAGGGGTGCTTGGGACTATGACAGGGATTTGGCATGCAGGGGGGGGTTCATGACAGGGGTAGGATTTCAGGATGTTGGCTCCAGCTGGGCACTGTTTACCTCAAGTTGCTCCTGGATGGTGGTGCAGTGGGGCCAAGGCAGGCTCCCCCTACCCTGGCCCTGCAGCACTCCCAAAAGCAGTCAGCAAACTCCATCCCAAGTCCTGTTATGCCCCCTTTTTGCTCAGTGGAGATAGGGAAAGGGGGGTACCTTGACATCAGTGCCCTTCTTCTCTCTGCTCTGAACAGAAAGCAGGAGGCTTCTGAGGAGACAGTTCCAAGGCACCAGTGTGAGGAGGAGCAGCTGAAGTGCCGGCACTTGACAACCTCTTGACCAAACCATTCAGGATCATCTGTCAGAGGCTCCAAGATCTACCAGTAGATCTGGATCTACTGGTTGGTGACCATTGTTCTAGATCAAGAGGTGTAATAGTTACCTGCAGCATTAATATTACTACCCTCACCTCATGTTTTCTCCTGCTAGTACCCTCCTTTTACCACACAGCTTGAGCATGTCTACACTACGAAATTATTTCAAAATAACTAAATTTCAAATAATTACTCCCAAAATAACTATTTCAAAATAATCTTATTCCCCAAGAAAAGCAGGAATACAGATTTAAAAGTAACTAGCCCGTTATTTTGAAATAATGGGCTTGATAGTGTGGACAGACCACTTATTATTTCAAAATAAGGGGGGTTATTTTGAAATATCTCCCTAGTGTAGACTGAGGATGTAAAAAGACTAGTCGACTATCCGATAAGCATTGTCAATATCCCCCGCCCCCTCTGCTACCTCTATAAATTAAAGGCAGCAAAGGGGGGAGGGAAGGGGTACTTCAAAGTGGCAGTGCTGCACAGTGGCACGGCCACTTTGAAACTCCCAGGTGGCTTTTCAAAGGGGCATCCGCTGCACAGCTGATCCACAGATCAGCTGTGTGGTGGCTGTGCCTTTAAAATGCCACCTGTGCACCATTTAAAGGGCAGCTGTGGAGCTCAGGGTCAGCTGGGGAGCTCGGACTCCCTGGGCTCCACTGCCCCTTTAAAACTGGGAAATTCCATCAACTAGTCGACTAGTCAATTAACCGCATTTTAACATCCTTAGTGTAGACCAGGGCTTTGGTAGTGCGTCTTGTCTCAGAATTTTTAGGCCAGGAGTAACATCACTCCATGTTTGTTAAGTTCACATCCTGATGGGGGCCTTTAAACACTACGACAATTTAAATCAATAAATAACAGATAGTAAGGTAAATTACATTACTTAGAAGGTGCTCAGTGTACTGTTCACTACTGGCCAAATTCCTCCCTCAAATATGCATGCCCAGCAGTAGCTGACTTCAATGGAAATTACACACAGTGAACCCCAAACTCAGAATATGGTCTTTTGTGCCACACATGCAGATTTTTAATCCCTAACAATACTTTCATCCAACACTGTGTACATTGTGCTTTTACCTTATTTGCTGCCCTTCTGTGGTGAAAGATGTTATTTGGATTTATACTCGATAAGATACATACTCTGTACACATGGTCCCCTCTTCATGTCTTAAATACGAAGCCTTAAAGAAAAAGGTTTAAATTCTAAAATATTCTTACATTAATTTAAATTAAATTGCACTGGCTTTATGTGTTTTCCTAATCGGTTTGTGGGACTTTGTAGTCTAGTGTTCCTAAGTAAGGCTTGGGAATGATTTAGATCCTGCTGTTATGAATATCTGGCAATAAAGACAGCAATGTGCTTTCGTGAGAGCTTTATCCCACAAAAGAATTAACATACATATTATCTTAACATAAATTATTTTATTGACAACCCAGCAAAAAAGTAACCATAAGCCAAGTAACTCATAATCGGAACTGACCAAAAGAAATCCTCCCCACTGCAGAGAGCACACCACACCACAAAGCTTTCCCAGGAGAAGAGGAGAAAACAACATACTGGACAGAGTCTAAAGTGAATGGGGAGGGTCATAGCTCTGCCTCTTTCTCTAATATGCCTATTGGCACATCTGGCTGGTTTTGAAGGGGCATGTATGTAGCACCTTCTTGAAAGGCATTAGGACTGGATCACTCCATCCTGCTACAGTGCAGGACTGAATATTAATGCCATAGTATCACGAAGAGTGTCTCTGTGTATCTAACACAGGTATGGGCAATAAAATGGTGGTGGCTTGCCAGGGTTAAATCCTGGTGGGCTGCTGCTGCTATATTTACTTGCACCTCCACAAGAACGGATGATAGCAACTCCCAGTGGCTGGGAACCGTAATCCATGACCAACAGGAATTGTGATCCCCTGTACCTGCAGAGCCACAGGCAGATTCAGGTTTGTGGGCCCAGCAGGGGCTAATACTGACAGGTCAGATCTGGCACATGAGTCAGTATTTGCCCACCCCAGTCTAACACATATTTAACTTTATATGACAAATAACTGCCTGGTAAGTTTGTGGCAGCTGGTATGAAAGCAGGAACCTCTACATTAATTGAAATTTACCATGTCTTCTCCAAGGCATGGCAGGGCGGATTAGGAACTAGGGGCTAATTCACCACTACATCTAACTACAATTTAGGCATTACGGAGAGGAATGATTGTAGGGTGCCAGTTGTGACTGTCCAATTCAAAAGAATCTGGCCACTGGTGTTAGGTATCTTACAGCAGTAAAGGCAGACATAACACAGCTGATCTCCATCTCCAGCTCTGACCTGCTCCAACCCAATCCTTTTTCTCCTTCACTAAGAGTACGTCTAGACTACAGGCTTATGTCGACAGAGGCTTTGTTGTCAAAGTGGATTTCTTGCACATAAAGAATGTCTCCTGTTTCCAGGACTTATTCTAAAGTCCCCTTGTTTAAAGACCAAATCAAATATCATGAGAAGGAGAAAAAATAAAAAAGAACCTAATATCTTGAAATTATTCTTGTAATATATTAGTGCCTCTCACAATTATGGTGATTAAGCAGTTCCCACTCTGAAAGTGAAAAATGCATTTCCTTTTATGATTGTTTAAATCTTTTAGAGATGCCTCTGTGATTGCAGTACAAAATGACTGATCTGTGTGACAACTCCTAAACCTTGAGAGTTGGTGGGACTTACTTTATTGTAATGTTCAGGGCACTATTTCATGATGCAGCACTCAACAAACCATCAATCATCATGAGCGATATATAATTATGTAGAAGAAAATGCTTTTTTAACCTCAAGGTAACATAAAACACTTAAACATAATTGCTATGGATGTGTCATTTTCAATAGATAACACTGAGATGCAGTTTGACTATATAAAAGAATAAAAGATAATAATAAACAGAACACAAACATAAACATAAAGGTGCTGTCTTCTGACAGACACAAAATATTAAATAATTCTGAATACATAATTAATGTGAGGCTGTCTCAAGAAATAATTATAATATCTATGATTTAAATGTGAGGACAGTTTATAAACAAATTGGGGACTTAACTAGAGAATATGCTCAATTAGTTTAAAAAATAAGGATACCGCTGAGTTGAATGGAGCAATGTGTGATATAGATCTTACCTTTGGTGTTATTTTGCTAGAGGGACAAAGCTGAGTTACAAAGTAATACAGTATTGGGATGCTGTGACTCTGATTTGGTGAAGTTATAGACACTTTCTGTCACTCTGGAGATGGAAAGGGGTCACCAAGAACCTATGTTTGTGACATGAAGAGTTAGAAATGTTGGACTAAATTTAGCCATATGAGAGGAGGAAAGGTGGGAAGGCACCTTCCTGCTTAACTTTACCCCATCTTACAACCTTCAGTTAGTTGGGTTTTTTCTTCTTAGAGACCCATCCTTTCCTTTCCCAATGTGTTTTGGGCTGAAGAAAATATTTTGTTTGACTGGAAAGGATTTTTTAAAAAAACTTTTGGATTTGCAAAACAACTCTAAAAATGTTTGTTTCAGGTTGACCATATTTTCTTTTCCCAAGAATTACACACTAAATCCCCTCCTCTCCCCAAAAAAGTAGTAGTTTGTCTCGTTCCAGATAGAAATGTCTACCTCTTGAGCCGGTTATCTAATTTATTCTGTTTATTGTTCAGCCACTTATAATAAAATGTCTGAGCATATAAAAAACATGGATATGTGTTGGAACAACTGGAATTAAAGTTGATTCGTGATTCAGGTGGTCTGTCTGAGTAATGAGTATTTCCAGTAAATTGTCACATCCAACCTCTGTCTTCCAGAAACAAACAGCATTAAGATTTATAAAATTTCTTTCATTTCACTAAACTTTAACCTCTGTTCTCAATCTATGTTAAACCACCAAACCCAAAACATAAAACACAAATGCAAACTTCTGTCAATGTCTTACCTTCCAGGTAGCTGGATTTCGCTGTGAAAGACTGAATGCCAAAGGGTACATGCTTGTAGAAAAAGATTTAATATAATTCAGTTGGCACTGAGGTAGGTGTCAATTATGTTCAATTCAGCATGCCTTTAAGGGAAGGAAACATAGTTTGCAAGATGGGAACAATGTCCTTTGCTGCTTACCACATCTTTTCTCCTTTATCTAGAGAACCAGTGGCAGTGGAAAGAGACTGGAACCTGCTGATATGAATATAAGGATACACATATTACTTGAACTTTGTCATGGATAAATTAGTTTAGTGAAGAGAATCCTGCATTTGCATTTATCGGATAGCCAGAAGGAGAGAAATGTTTCCATGTTTTGTTTGAAATAAGAATTTTCTTCCTTCATCTTTGCCATTTATAAAATTTATTTTTATGGCAATCCTTTGTTAGGGGGAACAGCAGAAAACTATCTAAACCACTACATTTGGACCCGGATGGCCAACCCCTCAAAATCTGGAGCTGTTCAGATCCAGATTGTTGGTTCATCCTCTAATAAATATAGGTTCTATTTGTCAATACATTGTCCGCCTTCCCCAAATTTAACCAGTAATAATAGTTTGAAAGTGCAAAGAATTACAGAAAGGGAGTAGTGACTGAATAGCATTTAACATTGGAAGGCTAACACAACAGAGTACAGATGGTTGAACTGTTCTTTCTGAATGATATTAATTATGAATGTAATACCTTGAATGATATTAATTATGAATGTAATACCTTTCCTGGTTCACAAAGCTCCTGTGAACAGATCATGTTTTCAGCAAACATTTTTTGTGGGTTATGGCTGATATAAAGCAATTGCAAAATAAAGTGAATAGCACCTCACTGGTTTACATGAAAAGTAGGCCCCATTATTCAAAAATGTTCATTCAGTGGTTTGGATGGATAATTTTCAGATTAGGGATTGCTCAAACCCATTTACTTGGGCTGCTTTTTTTTTTTCCTCTCTTGGTACTTGTGTTGGGTGATTGGCCACCTAAGTCACATGTGCTTTCTGATGGGAAGGCTGAAACATTTAAAACAAGAGCATTTAAAAAGTGAATAATGAGCACTTACTTATTTCATATATTTAGTTAAAAGTGATTATCAATAAGTAACATTATCAATAGGAAAAGCTCTGTAGTTTGCCCTGAATGCTTCATATCCATGTGACCACAAACCTGGCCTATTTTCCCTGCTGCATATGCCACAATCTCTCCCAGCCATCCTCCATTTACCCATTCTCTCCCTGTTGATCTTCCTTTCCGCAAAATACATGGTTAGAGATGGTTGAAATTTCTTAAATGTGGAGTTTTCAGTGACACTTTTCATCCTTTGTGTTGACATCCCTTCAAAAATCTTTTCAATTAAAACTTTGTGGGTTGAGCAGCTGGTTGATATTTTCTCCCAGACAACTGAAATATTTTGATGAAATTTCAACGGTTTCTAAAATAATAATACAAAAATCCAGCAATTCCTACTAAAACAGTTACTGTTTTTCTATCCAGTTCTATGTATGGCTCAGTAATGTCATTTTGGATATGTCTACATGGGGATGACGGACATTCAGCTTGGCCCTGGATGGGTCAGGTCAGATTGCTTGGCTTTGAGGCTTGGTCCGCAGGGTTAAAACTGGTGTGTTGATGTTCAGGCTTGGGCTTTTCATCCCAATATACATGTACCCATGGTGGCTCCACTGATTCAGCTAGAGCATTGGAAGGAATTGTGTTTCAGAGAATTAGATGCTCTCCAGCAGGGTCAGATTAACTCTCCTGTGGGCCCAGAGCTATTGGATTTTGTGGGGCCCTGATATACAAGTCTTTTTCCTAAGTTAAAGAAAATGATCACAATTTTGGCATTGAGGCTATTGACTTGACACTAAAATTGCCTAGGGTACAGGCGGGGATTTTGATCTGGGTCAGGAGAATGGGGTGCAGCAGGGGGTGCAGGCTTCATCCAGGAAGGCTGCCTGCATGTCATAGCCCTGTGCTGTCCCTGGAAGCATCTGGCTGTTGGCATGTCCCTGCACACTCCTGTTGGGAGTAGGGGTATAAAATCTCATTTCATTAGTTAACTGGTTAAATGTTAAATTTGACCAATTAACCAATTAAATGGGGGTGAAGGAAGGGTTCCAGCCTGGCTGGGCTGTAGTGCCAACCCTCTACCCCCCACCTGCCACAGACAAGGACCAGTGATTGTAATTATGGATTTATTTTTGTGTGGGCCTCCTTAGTCCAAGGCCCTGGGCTGCAGCTTCTAAAGCCCCTGCATTAAGCTGGTCCCACTCTCTAGGTTGGTTACAGGGTATGTAGCTGCTAATTCACCTTTAAGGTGGAAAGCTCTGCTTCTGAGTTCACAGTATTTGTGTGTGCAAGGGGCTCGTTTTGCCTTTGCACCTCCCCACCCCTCATGGTGCCCAGGGGATAACCTAGGAAAGGATTACAATTGTGGTGGCACACAGAAGGAGCTCATTGCTCTCTGCTCTCCCCTATGCTTTCTCACATCAGCCTGGCCAATGGAGAATAATAAGATCTGGGCAATTTTTTTCTGTATATACTTTATTTGCCAAAAAAGTGAGAACTTTTTCCATCTAACCATGCTGCTTCTATATTTGGATTGAATTTGGCAAATGATTTCAGATCAATCAAAACAGAAAAAAAAAAATGTAGAAAAAGAAACATTTTGTTTTAACAAACTTTCAAAACAAAGTGTTTAAACATTTTGGTTCAAAATGTTTTGCTTGGAAATGTAGCTATAATTAACAAAACAGAACATAAAACAGAGACACGGGCATGCATACTCAAGGTACACATATTCTCTCTCCCACCTCCTGTTGAAAATGACATTTACCATTTCAGATCCAATGAAGCATTTTGTTTGACCCCAAATTAATTTTTTCAAGGGTTTTCTTTATTTTCTCGTTTTGCCAAGGAAAAATAAATTGCCATTTTGGTTTATCTTGAAATGATTTATCTTATTATATATATTTTTAGTTCAGTCACCAGTCTGGATAATCGATTCTTCACCCAGCTCTAGGAATAATTGCTTGGTCAATTAAATTACTGTATATTTATATTAAATTTTCCCTGTTATCTATCTCCTGCAGCTAATGGAGAAGAGACCTGCACTTGTATTCAAGTGTATACCCTACCTCCAGCTCTGAGAAAGCAAAAAGGAGTTTGTACAAGCAGAGCTAGGAGAGGAGGAGAGAACAAATGGTAAAGGGAGAAAAAGTAGAGGGGAAAGAAAAGGAGTGAGGGAAAAAAACAAAGAAGAGATAGGCTGGCGAGGAAGGGTTTTTTTACTGTAAATTATATAAAAATCCCTAGTGTGACTGGGAGCAAATCCTTCAAGAAAAGCATGGAGACTGAGAGCAGAGAGGATTATGGATACATGATCACAGTTAACAATGACACCCTGGCTTTTTCAACAGTGAAGCCATCAGTATCAGAGTTGATTCACTCTCGCACGTGCATGTTATTCAGTTTGGGTACGTCTATACTGCACCATAATTCAAAATAAGATACGCAAGTTGAGCTACACAGTATCTTATTTCATTATTTGGCACTGTCTACACAACACCAAATTGTGAACTAAAGCAATATTCCAAAACGTCCCTTATAGCGTATCCTGAAATAGCATTGCAGTGTAGACATACCCTCTGAGAGCCCCGTCAGTAATCATTTAATAATGGCACTAGTCTGAGGTGGGCACGGCCCAAAGTTCCTTTGCTCAGACAGGCAGGCAGTGACCATTTCATTTCCAAATAATCTGTGAAATTCACACTGTTTAATAGATAGTCTGTTTTGCAGAGTGCATGACTGGGAAGAGATCACACAGTGATATCCTCCTGTCATTACCCTATGGGTTTGCTTCCTCTTAACTCTACAGCTCATATATTCACAAGCAGTACATTAAAGTAATGCTACCAAAAATTAAATACAACACAAAATAAGTGAATAAACTGTAACAGAGTCCTGTTTATAGATTCCCAGCAGAGTCAACATAAAATTAAGTTTAATTCTACCACAGTTCCAGTTCTCTTCAAGGATTGGCTAATGGTTTGCCTTAAAAAGCACAGTTCAGATTTTTGCTGACAGAACAACTACATTTATTGCTTTAAATTTTTTATCCTACAACTGAAGGTAAAATAAAAATGAATTTGGAAAAGCACTGTTCCATGTGATTAGAGTGATAATTAACTGTTGAAAGCAGAGCAAATGAAATCCATTTAGGATATTGGCATAGACCCCAGAGTGAGATTTACCTGTCACTGTCATAGACAAAAAGAATTGGTTAATAGGTTATTCCAAAAGAATAAGCAGACTTTGGAGTCCCTTTATATGACGGATTTTAGTAAAACTTCTTTGGTTTTTTCCCCCTTTTTGTCAGTGACTGACTAGTTTAGTCCAAATAAATTTCAGTGACTTTGCTGACTTTCACCTACCAAGCACCCCATTTACTTCCTCAGTGAGGCTAATAAAAACTTCACTTTTTGTGATGCTACTGTTTTCAGAAAATGTAAGTTACAGTAAAACCATCAGGGAGAAAGGACTTCTTAAAACGTTAGCACTAAATACACAAAAAGAAATCTCCTTCAGAAATGTTAAAAAGGCCCAACCCTCCAAGTAGCTGCATGCATTTACAATAACAGATAACATAAATACATGTATCCCTAAAAGTCGTTCTAAATGAAAATAAATAACTAAGATGTTTGAGAGAAAAATCATTAAATCAGGAGAAAAAAACCCATTCATTTATCCAGGCATATTTTCCATACAATAGACTTCTTTCTTGCACAAAAACTTTAATTGTAGTAATTAGAAGGGGGTTAATATTTAAATTTCTCCCTAGATCTGCCCAAATATCTCCTATGGTATAATTTGCTGTTTGAAAGATTCAGAGCCAAATCCTTTACCCATTGTAATTAATGGGTATTTTGCCCTTGAAGTCCACTAAACTGGGATTTGGCCCAAAGTGTTTCTGGAAACATGTGAACACCAGTACTTCTGATAGCTGAAGAGTTTGGGCAGTGATTTTAATTAATATTTATTATTTATACTGTGCTACTGTGCTACAAGTGTCCTGGTGCCTGGTGCTCTCTCTCAGTCTCTCTCTCTCCTCTGTATGGTCCCTGGAAGGAACTCCCCACAAAGTTTCAGCTCTCCTCAAATGATGCACTTTCTCTCTGAAGCTAACCCCTTTTATTCTCCTGCCTCCTGGGACCACACCACTGAACCTTCAGCATACCTGACTCACTCCATGCACTGCCACTCAAACTGGACCTACTTGCTTCCCACAGAAAACACGTTAATTCCACCTGTTCTTTCTCCCTCCTTTGCTTTCTTTCTCAAGCAAATAGGTCACCTGGTGGCTCTCTCTTTCGCTCTTTGTTCTGGCTGGTGAGTTGGCGTGGCCCTTTGGGTCATCAGTTGCTAAGTCACAAAGCATCCAAGACATTGTTTGGGATACAGACTGCTAGATGGGGTCAGAGCTGGTCCTCTGAAACAACAAATATCCTTTCCTATCAGACGGTTAAACATGAAGCTCATAGGGAAACAATATTCATACAAAACATTAAGGAAATTCCCCATTTTGTTACAAGGAGCACCTAGAGCCCACAGATGGAAACCAGGGCCCCGCAATGGCAGAAACTGTAGACATATATAAGGATCTCACTGTTTTACAGATACTTGTCCTTTGAGGTTTAACATCCTATGTCTGGGGTTTTGAAAGACGTCTGAAGCCACTTATCATAAAAAAGTAATCATCTGCATCCTTGATTTTAGTAAAATATTTGAAGTAATAAAAACATGGAATGGAATCAAGACACAGAGCAAATAGTATTCATCTTAAAAAAGGTGGAAAGTTGGTTGAATTCAGCATCCCCAGAAGACTTATGTGTAACCATATTGCTCTAGGAAGTCAGAAGGGGTGTGTCTAGACTACAGGTTTTTTTCGAAAAAAGTGGCCTTTTTTCGAAAAAAACTTCCCCTGTATCTAGACTGCTGAAAGTAGTCTTTTGAAAGTAAATTGAAAGAACGTGGCAGTTTTTTTTGACAGTGGAAAACCTTGTTTTACAAGGAATAACACATTTTTCAAAAGTGCTTTTTCAAAAAAAGGTGCTATGTAATGAAAACTGTGCTTTTTCGAAAGAGAGCATCCAGACTGCCTGGGTGCTCTCTTTCGAAAAAGCAGCTTGCTTTTTTGAAAGTACTGGTTGTAGTCTAGACGCTCTTTTTCAAAAGAGGCTTGCAGTCTAGACGTAGCCTAGGTGTTGAAGTCTTCAGAACCTCTGAAGCGGTGCTCAGAGACTTGAACAATTCTTATTTGGCCCTGGAGGTAAAGGGTACCTTACATAGGGACACAAGTTACATGAGTAAGCATGAAAGTGTTTGCTTGCATCCCTAATTGCTGGGATATGTTTGGCTCTGGGCTTCTGCATTCAGCAGCAGTTGCAGTATCATGCTAACCTTTCCACTGCAGAATTCCCCTTAGTATTCTCACATTCTCAATATAATGTACTCAGTGTGAGCACTAGGGGGTTACCGCATTCTAGACCTAACTCGAGTGAACTTCTGAACTGTGAGGAGGATGGATGAGGCCACTTAGTCATAGTCTAACTGTTTTAATAGCTGAGGTAGATCCTAATCTTGGGCTATGCCAATCTTGTCTTTTATGCTGAAAATGTCTAATTAGGACCTCCATGTAGGCTTTCTTGCTTTCCATTAAGTAGACTGTGCAAGAACACTGCAGGAATGCTTATTCATTCAGTGGAGGAGACAACGCTCAGTGCTCTCCTTATGGTGAAAATGTCTGTTGTAAATATACTTCTTTAAGGAAATAAAATCAAAGCTCTTCTCAAAATGGTCTCTTCTGGAATATGGACTAGGATTTATATTTTATAATATTACCTGGACCTAATTCTCATCTGACTTACACCAATGTGAATCAGGACTAAATCTGTGGAAGTCTATGAAGTTACACTAGTATAATACCAGTCAAAGGGGAGCACCTTAGCTCTACCAGAAGAACAGAATTGTACAAAAGGCACTATGTATGAATGAGCACAAAGCTTCCTCCTGCACAAGGGCTGCTCACAAAAGCAATATATGTGCTCTAAATATTTGCTTTTTCTCTCTCCCTCTTCGAAGAGCAGAACTAACAAAGATTTGCAGACTGCTCCATTCCAGGGCTGCTGGAGTTCTGGGATGTCACAGCTCTAGTAGCCTTCTAGAGGCTACTTTCCTTTCTTCCTTTCTGCAAAATACATGGTTAGAGATGGTTGAAATTTCTTAAATGTTGAGTTTTCAGTGAAGGCTATGGCGTAGAGGATACAGTCTAACCCAAAGTTTGTTGTAGCTACATTGGAATACTTTAGAAAGTATCAGTCATCTCAGTCAAGGCCTTGCTGGTGATGCAATTCTATGGAATCTGGCTTTGTCCCAAGACACCTAACAATGGAGCATATTTGCCATGGAATTCACCACTTTTTTCACAGTCATGGTTCCAGTGTTATATTTTCAGTCTCCCTGCCCTCTTGGGGCCTGCCTCTTGCTGATCTTTGCTCTCCAAGTTTCCTCTGAAAAGTAAATTAACTGGAGTATAGTGCATGCTCTCTGCAGTGGTCCATGGAACCAGGCAGCAGGGTAGTCCTATAACACTTCCTTTATTCCCTTATCTGTGGACCTTCAAGCCTAATTTTCCTGTTTCAAGCTGTCTGCATCTCCACATAGGCACCTCTGCATCAGTTTATGCTTAGTTCATGTTTTTGAGCTTATCTCTGCTACTCTAAGGGATGGCACAGTGCCTTTTTTTTTAAATGAAAGGGTAAGAAAGGGAGAAAGAAAGGGAGAGTGGCTGTGTGGCCACCCTGACATTTGTGATGCCAAATATATCCAGAGATATGACCCATATTCTGAGCACCCTTTCTGTACAAGAGAGATAGGCACAAGGTGATCCAATGCCATCAAGAGGAAAACAAAACAAAACAAAGTCAAAATTGATAACTATAAGGTTTCAATGGGAGGCTACAAGCAATTCTACTATGACAAAGTGATTCCTCCTATTCTTGTCAAAAAGTGATTCCTCCTATTCTTGTCAAAACACGTTCACTAGAATCAGATTCTGTCATCAGAATTCTTTACTCGAGAGCAGTCCCAGTCATTCCATTGGCCCTTAGTTAAGTGCTATTTTCTTTTTGGATGTAGCAGAGTTTGTTCAAGTAGGGTTTTACTTTATACTTTATTAAATTTTAATCTCTCTTCCACAAAAGCAAGGAAGCAAAACATAAAATGATTTATATGCTAAGCATTATACATGAAAATCAAAAGAACTGTATCAACAGAAAACTATATCAAACATTGTTCTCACTCATAAAGCAAAATATGCAAATAATTGAGAATGTATTTCAATCACATAGCTAGAAAGCTTTTGGTTGTTGTTCCATTTCTCAATTTATTATATTAGTGAGTAATAATTAGGAAAATATTTTCTGAAAAAAAATTTAAAAAACAGACTGGGGTCTGAAGACTTAGTCTAGGAAAAATGCACATGACCTCCAAAAGCAGCTAGAATTGGAAAAGTTACAAAAAATAATAGTAGACTATTCTTATCAATGCAGTAAGTATTTTTTTGGGGGGGTACAGGCACACAGAAGTTGGAATCAAGAATGCTGGATTCTCTTCTCACCGTTTGTGTGGCAGCCGATCTTGAGAAGGTCACTTAATGGTGCAGTGTAAATGCACCCTATTTCAAGATAACTAGCATTATTTCGAAATAACAATGTGAGCATCTACACAGCCATTCTGTTATTTTGAAATAATTTCAAAATAATGGATGGCTTATTCCAAAATCTGTAAACTTCATTCTATGAGGAATAACGCCTATTCCAGAATAGCTTATTTTGAAATAAGCTCGCAGTGTAAGCAGACCTGATCAAAAAAAGCAATTTTGATTAAAAAATATAGATTTTTTTTAATGGAAAATAAACATGCTTGCAAAATTTGGTATCTAAAAAACTGTTTTCAATATTTTTGTTTGTTAAGAGTTTCACATTTGTTTAACAGTTTGAAATACTTTTGTAACACATTATTTGGGGTTTGTTTCTGGAATACCAAAAAAAAAAAAAAATCAGAAATTTCCTGTGTGAAAAGATGCCTATCATTTATTGACCAGTTCTTGATGAGACTATTGATATAACAAGCTGTGTATTGAAAATCTGTCAGACCTAGGTGAGGTCATGTCAGGATAGGGTTACACACAACAATGGAGATTGTATCCCCAATTTTCATTCATCATAAATCATAGAATCATAGAATTGTAGGGCTGGAAGAGACCTCAGGAGGTCATTGAGTCCAGCCCCCTGACCAAAGCAGGAACAATCGCCAAATGTCCTGATGTGGCCAAGTATTCTCTGGTTAGGGTCCTACAAATTATGGCCATGAAAAATATGCCACGGGCTGTAAAATCAGACCTCCTATGTGAAATCTAGCTATTGGAGGTATGAGAGAGTGGCAGGGCTGGGGGTACCCAAGCCAGGAGCTTCCCCCATTCACTAGACTCTAGCTGCAAATCCACCAGGGTGAGAAGTGAAGGGATTTCCTCTTCCACTGTGCGGCTTCTTTCGGGGGTTAGGGTGGGGATGGGAGGAGGGGCGATCCATCTCTTGAGGCATGTCTAGACTACATCCCACTTTCAAAAGAGGGATGTAAATTAGACAGATCAAAATTGCAAATGAAGCCAGGATTTGAATTTCCCACACTTCATTTGCATAATGGCAGCCACACGTTCTTTCGAAAAAGGGCTTTTTGAAAGCGAAACTGCCGACTAGACAAGGTCCTTTTGGAAAAAAACCTCTTTTTCGAAAGATCCTGTACTCCTCATTTTTTGGGAGTTCCACAGCTGCACTGCCTTCAGATCACAAAGGCGAGGATGACAATCGTGTGACCCCCCCCCCACAACAGCTTTGAGTCAGCTCCCCCACAGTTACAACACTGTGAAACTTCTTATGTAAACATCTCAATATGTGAAATTGACCAATTGAAAATAAAAACTATCCATGAAATTGATCAAAATGGACCATGAATTTGGTACGACCCTATATATGGCATCATATTATTAGTAGTGATTATTTCAAATTTATTTGTGTTATGGCATCACCTATCAGCCCCAGTTATAGACTGGAATCTCTGTGTGATAGACACTGTAAAAGTACAGCAAATATCATCACTACCCTAAAAGAGATTACAATCTAAGTTTAAGCCAAAGACAACAGGTAAACCCTGATGGGCCACTTGCCAAAGGTTGCTGAACCCTGGTCTATAGTTTTATAGGATTTGTGATAAAGGAGAGTTTTAAGGAGGAATATGGAAAAGAATAATGAGGTCATTTATGAGGCCATCTTTACCTTTTTCATGCTCAGTTTTTCAAAGAAAAATGACCTAGGGATAACAAAAATCAATCCATAATATATTAAGCATAGGTGACATTTTACACAGTATATATGAGGCTCTTACACCAACTTTGATTTCAGTGGGGGTATTCAAGATGTGCATCTTCCCCTACATTATGAGATCTATGTAGATTCAGACTAAAAATCAAAGTCTTCCAAGGAATGGAAGAAGCAGAGGGTGACCACCAAATTCTGCAAAGCACATTGTGGGACTCCATGATTCATATTCATATTTTAGAACTCTTTATGCATAGTAACGAAACACTTCTTTTAAACAGTGATTCACACTCTGGTTAATTTACTATACAAGTCTCATTCTTAGATTTAATTTCCACTTTGGTTGTTTTAAGAGTTTTGTACCAACTAAGATGCTGTTACAAATAATTAATGGAGCGGTTGTAGGCTGAGCTTATAAGGGTGTCTTGACTGAACCTTTAGCAACCAAAATGGAAAGAGCTTGTGACATAGTGTTCTATCCTATTAGAGCATCAGAGTAGAAATGCATAGCTCTCGCTTCTCTGAAAGTGGGAGAATATATAGATTTATGTACTTAGTAGATCCATCAGCCACAAAATTCTCCTTTATATATTGTTTTTACAGAGGTGCAGACCTAACAATGTGACTGTCCTGATCAGTTAGGGTAAGTCTACAGTACCACCCTAGTTTGAACTAGGGTGGCTAATGTAGGCATTCGAAGTTGCAAATGAAGCCCAGGATTTAAATATCCCGGGCTTCATTTGCATCTTCCCGGGCGCTGCCATTTTTAAAAGTCCCCTAGTCCGAACTCCGTGCCCGCGGCTACACGCGGCACGGAGTAGGTCGTTCGAATTAGGCTCTCTAATTCGAACTACCGTTACTCCTCGTGGAACGAGGTGTACCGGTAGTTTGAATTAGAGAACCTAATTCGAACGACCTACTCCGTGCCGCATGTAGCCGCGGGCACGGAGTTCGGACTAGGGGACTTTTAAAAATGGCAGCGCCCGGGAAGATGCAAATGAAGCCCGGGATATTTAAATACCGGGCTTCATTTGCAACTTCGAATGCCTACATTAGCCACCCTAGTTCGAACCAGGGTGGCAGTGTAGACATACCCTCAGGGTGAAACTCATTCCTCTGCAAAATGGCTGCACCAGGACTAATTATACTTTAAACCCAAGTGAGCCTTCAAAATAGGTGTTAAGGGAGAAATGAATAGTAAATAGGGCTGTTGTAATAATTGGGCTGACAAAAGTACCTGAATTTTGAACTCGACTGCAAAAAGTTTGTAAAATCATGAGATGTCACAATAATGAATGTTGAAGGGGAAAGGTATGAAAGAGAAACAAAAACTTTGATTTCAATGGAGGTATTCTCCTTTTTTTGGTTCCTTGGAGAAAAAGATTTTTAGGGGAAAGACGGAGAACAGACAAAAGCTACTTGAGTGAACTTTGCCATCACGGCTGCCACCCCCCATGAGTGAACTTCGCCATCATGGCTGACATCCCCAATGTCACATGGGACCCCAGGCATTTGTCATTCAGATCCTGAGTGATGTCCTGACCAGGGGCAAGAGCGAGGAATCCAGAGGACATCATACCCCTACCACATCCAGCTGAATCTCAAATTCAACAAGAGATGAAACACAAACAGAATTTAACAACAGCTCCAGTCCATCTCAGATAACTTCTCTCCTATCCCAAAATATTGTTGTTACCATTGCTAACATCTTTGGTAACAAATAAGAGAAGGGCAAAAGTCGAATTAAGCTACACAACTTCAGCTACGTCCATTGTGTAGCTGAAGTAGAAATAGCTTAATTCAGCTTTTGGTGGTGCCTTCACAGCAGAAAGCCAAAGGAAGAACACTCTTCTTCCCTTACTTCTTGTGAAATGAGGATTATTAGGTGTCAGAGTAAGAAGTCCTCTGGCTCATCATTATTTCAGAATAATAGCTTGCTGTGTAAACGTACTCTTCGTTACTTCGGAATAATGTCAGTTATTCTGAAATGACCCTGCTGTGTAGACATGCCATACCTGGGCTAAGCTATGTTGCTATTTTTGGCCCCATATTCCATCTAAATTAGTACAACAGTTCTAATGCTAGCACTCTGGCTAGAAGTAAATTTCAACTAGAATAACTAATCTATTTTAAACTATGTCTACACATCAAGATTATTTCAAAATAACTAGTGTTAATTCAAAAGAACATAATCCGTGTGTATACAGCCAGCAGTTATTTCAACATAATGTCAAAATACTATCAAGCTGGAGGGCTTCTTTCTCCAACTCATAAAACCCTCATTTTATGAGGAGTAAGTGAAGTCAGAGGAAGAGTGCTCTATTTCTAAATAAGTGCTGTGTAGACGCTCCCAATTCTGAAATAAGCTATTTCAAAATAATTTATGCAATTGATGTAGCTCAATTTTCGTAGCTTGTTTCAAGTTAAGCCCTGCTGTGTAGAGGCACCCTTAGTGATTATGGAGTGACAACCACCCTATTATCCCATATCAATGTAGGGTTTACAAAGCATATAGATTTCTTGCAAACATTCTGCTCATGTGTTTATTTCACAGTTAGTGCAAAGATATACTGAACACCAATTCCATTACCTAATCTGACCCGCCTCCAAAACCAAGAATACCCTTTTAGAATAACTACTAAGTAGATATCAAGGATAGACTATGTTAAAGTCTACCTTAGTCATGGGGTAGTTCTGCCTCAAAAACATGGGTGTTGCCTTTGCCATTATAAATGCAAAGGAGCAGGATGTCTTCCAACACTTGTCAGTTCATGTCTGGCTTGGTTCCTTGGTCCTGGTATTTTCTTCAAGGGACTTGTCCTGTTTGCCTTCTTCGATAGTTTGGCTTTTCATTTGCAATTCTGTTCATGGCTTTTGTTTTTCTCAGAGCCTCAAACTTATTAGGATTCTCTGAAGGGTCAGAAGGAAAAAAAACAAGAACAAAAAAACCAGAAACGGTTAGAATAGTTTTAGGTGATGTATGAGGATTGTACCCAGAGGGGAGATTTTAATTTGTTTCTTTAAGAGTTTTATAATGTATTTTTCCTGTGCTCTGCTAATCTGTAATGTTCTTACTCACTCACCTATCATTGTTCTTTGACATCTGTCTTCTCTACCACTAATCCTTAGAAGGCTGCAGTCACATATATTCATCCTCAGTTTCTTTACCCTCCCACTCATCCACAACTGGAGACTGTATTCCTCCCACTCTCTGCTCCCTCTACCTTTCTCTTGACATGCCAACAGAAGACCACGTCACCTTTTTCTTAAATATTCTGAACATTAGAACAAATTCCTCTTTGTGGACCTGTTGCCACCAGATCCCTACCCACCTTGCAAAGGTGCCAACCCTATCACTCAGCCACCACCCTCAGCCAACTTTAATAATAAAATAATCGGAATATTTAATAATAATAGCAATTCTATTATAACTCGGGAGTGAGTGAATAAAACATATCAGACTGAGCTTATACATTTATGGAAGGGATGGCATGATGAGACTGCCTACAATAGCAGGTAGCTGATCTGCAATTCCTAAAGTAAAATCCCTGCAAGCTTCATGGACACTTTTCAAAGACACCATAGTAGAGGCCCAACTTAAGGATATGTCTAGACTACATGGCTCCGTCGACGGAGCCATGTAAACTAGTTTACCTGGAATAGTCAAAGAAGCAGGGATTTAAATAATCCCCGCTTCATTAAAATAAACATGGCTGCCACGCTGTGCCGACGATAAGTTGATCCGGCACAGCGCGGCAGTCTAGACACGGATCTGTCGGCTGGGGAAGCCTTTGGCGACCGATCCTGTAAACCTCGTTTCACGAGGCGTAAGGGATCAGTTGGCAAAGGCTTTCTCAGCTGACAGATCCGCGTCTAGACTGCTGCGCTGTGCTGGATCAGCTGATCATCGGCACAGCGCGGCAGCCATGTTTATTTTAATGAAGCGGGGATTATTTAAATCTCTGCTTCTTTGACTATGCCGGGTAAAGTTAAAAAAAACAGTTAAAAAAAACAAACAGCTTTTCTAAAAATCCCTGATCATTCCTCATAGGCTCCAGTGGGACTTGAGAGTAGTCCAAACATTTCACAATGCGATCTTATAAGCAGTGGTGAATGCATAGATATTGTTTGGAAATATGTTTGTTTGTTCATGCAAAAAACCAGATCAAATCCTCAGCGGGTGAAAACCGGCACAGTACACCAAGATATACTATAACCTGTAGTTTAAATTCAAATTTTCCTTTAGACCTGGGGTGAAAAGTCTCCTTTCAGAAGTGTATTTGGTAAATACATATATAGATAATTTACAAAATTCATAATATAATGTAATTATGTTAATTATTCATATATTATTTACCAAAGAGGTCTATTTTCTGTGAACATGTATTTAAGAAGTTAACAAAATAGAAATAGTTTCCTGAAAACATATACTAAATAACAATAATAATAATACTTTTCATAAACTGCAGATATTATATTTCATCCAAGGATCTCAAATTACCTTTCATATGAAGACATATGTACTGAGCATACATGGATTCTCTCTCATACAACTCATAACAACTGCTTTTAAAAATTAGCATGAACATATGGACTGAGGCCTGATCTACACTAGACCAGGCAGTTAGGCTTAAGGTATGCCATCCAGCTACACAAAATGCATAGCTGGATTTGGTTTACCTTAAGCCAAGCCACCACAGCGTCTACACTGCAGGAGGCCAATGGGAGCACATGCTCCTGTCACTTTTCCTTACTCCTCACAGAATAAGGAGTACAGGATGCCAGCAGGGCTGCCCTCAGCTTTCAATTTGGGGGTCTCATTAGATCCCCCTAAATCATAAGTTAGAAGATCAACCTCTGGAGGATCGATCTTCTCCATAGTGTAGACATGCTCCAAGAGTCCTTATTCACTTCTGTTCCTTCTGGAGCAAAGGGACAGACCAACTGGGTGGGTTCAGTTCCTGAATTGGGGTTTTCCTCTTTTCACAGTGAACCTCTCTCTGATTCTGTTACTTTCTAGAAACAGTAAGATGATAGTTTGCCTTGGCTCTTGATGTACACAGGCAGTATGGTTTGATTATTTGATTTACTCCCTGGAATATTATTGCTAGTCAAAATCTGGCAGATGTGATTATGGATGAGATGATTTACCACTTTGATTGGAATAGCAGTCAACTATGCAGATCTTGAAATATTTTCATTATCTGCTCAATATTCCTCCACTCTGCCCACATGTAAATGTGTAGCTTCCTTCAGCTAAATGGCTCAAAATAAGGAGAAATCTCCATTCTACATTCTCAGGTCTGATTTCCCATTAGACTTCATAAGTTTTAACTTTGGTATCATCTTTTATCTTGAACTGTCTTTCTCCTTACTTTCTCCCAGACCTTTCCTTTTCTAAAATATGCCTTTGCAGGTGAACTGTTGCTTGAAGTCTATCTCTCCTGACACTCTCAATCACCCTGTGATCTCTTCCAACCACATAACAAAAATGTCCTGCTCCTCAAACAATAGGAGGAAGTTGAAGGAAGAACACTCTTCCTTCGACTTCCCTTACCTCTTTGTGAAATTAGGGTTACCACGAGTTGGAGTAAGTAGTTCTCCAGCTCAGCATTATTTCAGAATAAAGGCTTGTAGTGTAGATGTGCACTTTGGGCATGTCTACACTAGAAAATTCTTTCAAAATAAATTATTTCAAAATAATAACTCCCGAAATAAGAAAATCAAAATAGCATGTTCCCACTATGTGGGAGCCTTGAAAATAGTTGGAGGCAGGCTCTATTATTGCGGATGCACTACCTCAACTTAGAGCTCCAGGAAGCACAGGGCAGTAATTACATCAAATTACTCGGGGGAGTAGTTATTTCAAAATAGCAGCAGCGGAGTGTCCACACTAACTCTATTTCAAAATAATTATTTCAAAATAAGTGTTATTCCCTCAAGAAAGCAGGAGTACCGATTTTGAAATAACCAGCCCGTTATTTCTAAATAACAGATTTAATAGTGTGAATGCTCCACTTATTATTTCAAATTAAGGGAGGTTATTTCAAAATAATTCCCTAGTGTAGACCAGGGCTTTGGTGGGAGCAACCTCTTTCTATATTTTTATAGACAGAAAATAGGGTTTGTTCCTCAGTTTTATGAGAAAGACAGCCAAATGTCACTCACCATTTTAGCTACTCACACTGTAGCAAGCTAATGTAGTAAGGGGTTACTTCAAGCATTCTGCTGCAACATGATAAACTCTCTTTTAAAGATATATAAACATATGGGAAATAAATTATTTAGGCTTTCCTCCACTTCCTCCCTTTCCTTTCCTTCACACTCCCAAACCCATGATTTCCTTCTATTCCTCCTCCCTCACAAAAGTTCCCCAATACCACGAATTTCTTCTCATCCATCAGGGACCTCTATTACTAAACTACCTCCTAGTACTACTGGGCTTAAAATGGCTACTAATGTAAGCATTTTTTTCATTCTTTGATGAAGAGAGATATTATATTATATTATATTATATTATATTATATTATATTTCACAAACCAAGATAGTGACAAAGAATTAAGAAAAAGTAATTTTTAAAAAATAAATTGTCTATTTGGGCATTGCTGTTTAAAAAAAACAAATTTGGGGCTAATAACTAATTATTATAATATAAACTGCATATTACAGGAAAATGTTTAATCAAGTATCTTTGTTGAAATCTAATATGCTGTAAGAGCTGAAACAAAAATGCATCTTAAATAAGTCCTGACCCTAGACAACTTACATTTTATTTTGGAAAATCTCTGTTATTTTCATTTTCTTTAAGGTCAAGAGGTGCAAATCTTGACAGCAATAAAAAAAAGAAAAAAAGAAAAGAAAACCACTACATCATTCTGCTCTTAGATGAGGTGGCTGAAAATCATTTGTAGCGTCTTGAGGAAAGATTTTTGTCTTAAACTATGTTCCTTTGACACACAGACATGTCAGCAATCTCTGTCTTATTGTCCCTCACACAACCTATAGCCCCCTAAAAGAGTACAAATTGATGGAGGAAGGCCTAACCAATTTCAAGCTTTGTGAGAATTTCTCAGTTCCCTGTCCAAAAATAAATAAAGCTACAAAGTAATGTTGCAACATTTGAAACGAAAGGTGCATTTCTCCTCATAATTTCACCAGGATTATATCAATCTCAGTGGAGTTATTCCTGATTTATACCACTATGGCTATGTCTACACTACCAGATTATTTTGAAATAAGTTATTTCAAAATAATAACTCTCAAGATAACTATTTCAAAATAAGCTTATTCATCTTCACAGTCAGGAGTTATTATTTCAAAATAACAAGCCCATTATTTTGAAATAACAGGCTTGGTAGTGTGGACACTCGCCTTGTTATTTCAAAATATAGACATGCCCTATATGTCAGAGAAGAACCATGTGCTTCTCACTTCTCACGCAGTGCATAAAGGGCTTGCAACAGTTCTGCCCTATTCTGTCTTTGGTTCCAAGTGGTAAGCATAACAACAAAAATTTCACAGTGCCCCACCCTGATTCACTGTCTGGCAAGCTCAGTGCCTAAAGCACAATTACCAATGCTACAGACCAAGCCAAAAGGTTGGAGTTTCTGGGTATATCTCACATTTACTAGTGCAATCCAGCCCCTTTACGTCACACCACTGGAGTATCCTAGTAAAGTTGCCGTATCTGTCATTGGAAGGCTGGTCACAAGTCAAGGGGAGTCAATAGCTGTGTTTTTCAACTATATACAATCAAACAAGGCCTACTTCCATACATTCCACTGCTCTGTCTGGTTTCTGGTGGCTTCTGAAACATCTAACACAATTAGTGCCACTAGAGGGCTCACAAAATAATAAACCATTACTGCCCTATCCATATGCATTTGAAGACAGTGATCTTCACTACTTCCTCACATGACATTTGCAGTGTTAGATAGCCAGAGGGATTGGCAACAAAGATTTTTTTAGCTGCTGGATTTTTGATGGAACAGAGAGGGGTTGTATTGGCGGCTGGGGAAGTGCAAGTTATAGAAATTAAGGTGGTAAATATTGAGAGCCTTGGGGAGTATTTTGGATGTCTGGGAAAGAAAGAAAGAAAGAAAGAAAGAAGTGGGCGGATCTTGGAGTGGAAAACCACAAGATGTGGACACAGCATAGATATCAGGAACAAGCAAGAGGGAGGTGTCAAGGATGGCTACCAAATTACTGTTTGTATAATTCAATGTCCAACCCTGTGATCTTTAGTCAACTAAAACTCCCCTGAGTTCCAGAGGAGCTGGATTAGGCCCATTATCTTATAAGTGCAAATGACAAGGTCAGCTTTCATGCAGATCTGCAGCAGATCACATCTGCCACATCTGAAACTATTCAAAGAGGTCACTTAAAATTAGTACTTTGGTAAATGTGAACTAAGCCATCCTCTACCGTAGGCTAGATTGTTGATTTATATGTTCAATTGTTATTGCATTTTGCCTCACAGGAACAGGTCCATTGAGATAAATATCTTTTTTTAAGACATCCTGGGGCTAACTGGACACTAGGCACACATTATTCTATCTGTGTATTCGTCAGAATATTTTCTTAACAAAAGGAAAAGACATTTCCTGAAGCGTTATAAACCTCCATAGGCAAGAGAAATCCTTGAAGAAGAATAACAAAAGATAAATTAGACATTATCTCATATCATGATCATTATTCATGCAGTAAATATAATGCCAAAACAATACTAGTTCTAGGTGATGTGTATGTTAGATTTTTCAAAACAATCTGAAATAGATGGGCTGCAAATCACAGTGATGTCATTTATAAGTGACAGTAGAATACATGTCTCCTCGTCTTTAATGAATCCCACCAGAATCTTTTTGAAAAGTTCACAGCACTGAGTTATTTTGTCATTATTAATTACTAAGTTTGTTAAGGAAGACAACTCCTCTGCTAACATTTGATTAAGAGACAAAACAGACACCACTTAACTTCAGGAACACACTTTAAGAGCATCGTTTGTGTATCTGTCTCCTTTCTATCTCCATTTATACAATATTAAGATCCAAAGGAAACTTCTCAATTAAGAGTGAATGTTTTGAAATCAAAGGTTGCATTAAGGAGGTTCTGAGGCTACGTCTACACTACAGGCTTCTTGTGCAAGAAGTTTTTTGCGGAAGAGATCTTTTGCAAAAACTTCTTGCACAAAAGCGCGTCCACACTGCAAAAGCACATCAAAAAAGCAATGCGCTTTTGCACAAGAGAGCGTCCAGACTGCATGGATGCTCTCTCACAAGAAAGCTCTTATTGCTATTCATAGAATAGCCACCAGAGCACCTGTGCTTTTTTCGACTGGCTCTTTTTGCTCAAAAACCCCATTGCCCATCCACACACTCTTTTTTTGCGCAAGAACTCTTACACAAAAAGGAGTTATTCCTCATGGAAAGAGGAATACCTACACCGCAAAACCCCCTCTGTTATTTTGATTTACTGTAAATTTACTTGTGTGAAAACTCACTTGAGGTGTGGATGCTCCGAGGGTTTGTGCACAAAGAGGGTTGTTTTTGTGCAAAACCCCTGTAGTGTAGACGTAGCCTAAGATGGGGGAGCAAGTTCCACTGGATTCCTTGAAGACCAATTCTGGAGGAACTGAAGTGCTCTGGTTGGATGGAGTCAAAAGGAGAGTTCTGGCTCCCCACCCTCAGCCTGCTTCAACTCCCCATCCTGATATCACGGAGGAGGGAGGAAACTGGCACAAGAACTGCCTGTAATACTTCCCCTGGTAGAGAACCCTTTTGTGCTGAAGGCAATTCTCCATTGGCCATTTTTAGTTAGCTTAATTGGTGTAAATTGGATCGAATGGATTGAAATAATCCTCATTCTGTTCTCAGTTATACCCCTTGCAAGTTATTGTCCACAGTGCAATTCCACAAGCTTAAATGAGATCATAAGTTGCTACAATGTACCTGAGACCTTTGTCCCACCAAAGGGACATAAAGCCACCTTAGCACTTGCCTTGCTCCAAAGATTTTCTTTTATACAAAATATTGCTGAGACATCCTATGTGGACTGGGCCCAAATAGTAGCATTTTTAAATAGTCATATTTCAGCCCAGAAATGTAGGACAAGGGGTAGAACCTCAGCTGCTATAAATTGGTATAGCCTCATTGATTTCAATGGAGCACCACGATTTACTCAAGAGGCCATTGTTCCCAGATTCATTGAACAGATTCTCGATAAAAAGTATTGGTGCAATACAATTTTTAGATCTTGAAAAACAAGCACTAAAAAGAATCAGTAAATAACCAGTAATGAATTAATAAATATAAAAGTTAGCATTGAGCTCTTGACCATGGGACTTTCTTTGGAAACAGTCTTGTGAGCCAATTTTAGGTTTCAAAATTGTGTGATCTTTTTGCTCATCTGTGATAGCAAATTATCATTTTCATGAAAGGAATGAAAATAATCGACAGACATGTTTGAAATTCAGTCTGGCATCTTTTGAAGCATTCATTTATACCTCACATTATTCTTACTATAAATGGTAAAATACCTTGAATAAAATGTACAGTCTAATAACAAATACATTTAAGAGAATTACAGATATTCTGGGAAAAGAAAGAAGTTAAAGGCGCTCAATAGATTATATGTGTCACTCTTAAATACATGCCTGATTCAAAGCCCATTGAAAACAATGGAGATTCCCATTTACTTCAAAGGAACTGGGAAAAGGTCCAATATGCACATCCTTAAAAAGAATGGCTGCTAGAAGCTACCTCTCCCATCTTACTAGGCATACATAGGGAGAGAAACAGTGGAACTCCCCCAGCAAGAGTCAAGCAGAGCATGAAACAGTCAGTGGAGTCTTCTGTGGATCTGATTTTGGTGCCCAGATTATTGTCAGAGAAAGAAAATTCAAGCAACTTCATTTCCTATGTTCCCAAGAGAGATCTACCTCAAACTATCAACTCTTGTCCTTTTCCTGAAAATCAAATGTGTTCTTTCTTTGGATTTAACCTATCTGGGTCTCCTAACTAGGAAAAAAAGAAAAGTTCTGAAATGTGCTCCATTTTTATCATCACAGAAGAGAGCTGCTAGGAGAGAAGGAAATTTCTAGCAGTTGTAATGTGAATGTCTCTGTCCTTTATATCCATAGGAAGGCTTCCTGGAATATTTGCATGTTTGGAATATTTGCATGTTTTTCCAAAGCTGAAGTACTTAGGAGGTAGATGAGGTAAATGCAATTAAAGATATTGGGATGCAGATTCTAAATGGTTGTGTACAGAGTAATGAATGAATATATGGGATGCAAATAAAGTGCAGTTGAAGTGCATAACTAGGATAAACCACATACAGGTTGTGTAGACCTCAGCTGAGGTAGGATAGTGGCCAGTTGCTGCATGAGATGTTTTGCAAAAGCATATCAAATACTCTGAAAAATCCCGATTTTTGAGAAAAAGGTGATAAAAAAACCCCAAGCACCTCTGCCTGCCTCTTCTTGAAGTGGCTCCATAGTGCACTGCTTCCTGGCTTCTCCCCTTTGCTAATGTATGAGTCCTCTCTTTTCCCTGCTGTGGTTGTAGAAAGTCAGATCTGATTTCTGGGCAACCACAGAGAATCATTTCATCCTATAGAGGACAGTCTTTTTCCTCTGCTGCCCCAGTTCTCCCTCTGAATGGAAAACACTTGCCCTTTACACAGTTTTCAGTTAAAATCTGTTCTTTTGGGGAAAGCTTCAAAAATTGAAAACTTCAGTCCTATTATTTCATTTTTTCTCTGCTAAATTTATAGTTTGGTTTTTGACCAGCTCCAGTCAGCTATCAAACAAGGGTATTGGGAGAAAAAAAGCTCGGCTGTGACTGGGGGAAAAAAAAAGCAGAAGATAGCCCAATAGATCATTATTTTTCTTCCACAATTTGATCTGAGGAAGTGGGTCTGGCCCACGAAAGCTCATCAACTAATAAACCATCTTGTTAGTCTTTAAAGTGCTACATAGTCTTTAAAGTGCTACATAAAAAGTGTTTTTTATTTTTCTGACTGTGTTTTTTGTGCAGCAAACAAATTATGGTGATATTGAAAAATCAGAGGTTCCAATAGCATGCTCTGATTGGTCTAATTTTTAACCTTCATTTTCCCTCCTTTACATGTTCGTATTCGTTTAAAATAGTCGACTCCTGATATTTAAAATACTCCTCCCATTTTGGTACAGAAGCCCAGATCCTTCCTTGCATTCAGGCCATTTTACATTACTCCATCAACACAAAATGGCCCTACAGCCAGAACTGCTGGCCCCAGAGTGTCACCCCAGGGACAGCCAATGTACTGGTTCTTCTACCATGTTCCTCAATACCAGTGTAAGGTGTGTAGTTGGGCTTCTTTGCATCTACCAGCCTTTTATGGCTGTTAGCAGTCACTTTAAATTAGCCTCCTCCCTCTTACTCCGTGGGACAGGCCTAATGAACATACAGGACTGAAATGGAGGGGGGAGGGGTCCTTATTTTGGACCTGATCATATTCAGTTGAAGAAATATTCTATATTATTTTCCCAGATATTAAATAAAACAAGTGAGCTCTTTTGAGAATAGCAATAGCTAATATGCAGAAATATAGCATTATGGGTGTGGGACAGCTACGCTATGAGGAGAAATTAATAAGACTGGTACTTTTCAATTTGGAAAAGAGGCAACCAAGAGGGGATATTATAGAGATCTATAAAATCATGACAGGTGAGGAAAAAATGAATAAAGAAGAGTAATTTACTCCTTCTCATAACACAAGAACTAGAGGTCACCAAATGAAATTAATTGGTAGCAGGTTTAAAATAAACAAAAGGAAGTACTTCTTCACACAATGCACAGTCAACCTGTGGAACTCCTTGCCAAAGGAAGTTGTGAAGTCCAATACTATAACAGGGTTCAAAACATAGCTCGATAAATTCATGGAGGATAGGTCCTTCAATGGCTATTAGCCAGGATATGTAGGAATGGTATCCCTGGCCTCGGTTGGAAGATGGGAATGGGCAAAAAGGGATGGATCACTGTTCAGTTCATTTCCTCTGGGACATCTGGCATTGACCGCTGTTGGAAGATAGGACACTGGGATAGATGGACCTTTGATTTGACCCAGTATGTTTATTCTTATGTTCTTGCATATCTTTTAAAGAAACAAAGACTTCCAGAGTCCAATCAAGAAGATAAGAGATTCACATTAAAACACACTAAAGAAAGTTATATTTTAAACTCATGAAGCTTTTAGAAAGTTTAAGAAATTTCAGTCAGTGTGTTTCCACTTTCAAATGAACCTGGTTTCAAGGCTTAGAACTGAAAAATTAAGGTCACAGGGTTAAATCTTTCCTGGAGAAAGGAGGGATGTGAAATGGCTGAAAGATTAAAAAATGACTACTTGAAGTGTGGTATGAACTACTGCATAAAGCCTACAGATAAAATAAAAGCTATGATTAAATATGAACTCATGTGCTTCTGTGTTACTGGGGAAATCAAGACTTTCTTAGCTAAGTTTCTTGGGGTATTAAATGGTATGTAATTAGGGAAGAAGCAAATAGATGAGAAAATTGCATTTTAATGCCTTTCTATCTTAATAAATAATAGATATGATAGGCATAGAAGCTATGGGGCACAGACACATGGGAAAAAGAAAGACAATGAAAAGAATGAAGTGTGTTATACTCCTTATTAGCAGTGTGATTGTGCACCTTGTTACGCCTTCATTGGAAAGAAAGAAACACTCTTTTTCTCATAAGTGCATTTTTTTTTTAAAGTGAGTCTGTTGAGTGATTGTCTTGTAAAGTCAAGATTAGAAAGCAGGATTGAAAGTTGATTCTTTATCCTGGTAGGTAAAGCCTTATACATTCATTTCTTAAATTAACCAAAGGTAGTGTCAGAGAAGGGGGAGGAGTTCATAGATGAAGTCTTTGGAATGGCATCCCGAGTTTCTGTTTGTCAGAGGTTGGAAATGGATGACAGGAGAGAGATCACTTGATGATTACTTGTTCTGTTTAGTCCTTCTGAGGCATCTGGTATTGGCCACTGTTAGAAGACAGTGTCTGAGATATGGGTGAGAGGATTATTCCAGGAGTGGGTGGGTGAGATTCCGTGGCCTGCATTGTGCAGGGGGTCAGACTAGATGATCATAATGGTCCCTTCTGACCTTAAAATCTATGAGTCTATGAGGACACCCAACTGTAAGCCACCATTCCCTATAGAAACAAGTCACTATTGCCCTGTGGAAGCTTGCCATGCCAGACAGTTACATTCCATCTGGAACCAGTTCAGCATAGGGAAATCCACAGTTGGGGCATCTGCATGTAGTCAAGGCCAACAACAACATGCTACTATAGAGAGTCATCTCTCTGGGCAACGTCAACCCCATCATGGATGGCTTTGCCACCATGGGCTTCCCCAGCTGCAGGGGAGGGCGGTATACATGGAACTCACATCCCCATCCTGGCCCCCGACCACCATGCCTCGGACTATATAAACAGGAAGGAGTACTTCTTGGTGGTGTTTCTGTCCCTGGTGGACCACAAGGGCTGCTTCATGGATATCATCGTCAAGTGGTTAGGGAAGATGCAGGATGCCCACATCTTCCAGAACTCATGCCTGTTCCAGAAGATGCCTGCTGGCACATTTCCCTGACTGCATCATCAGGGTCGGGGACTTGTACATGCCCATGTGAATCCTGGGCCAATCCCTTGCTCTCCTATCTTATGAAGCTCTATAGGGGCAGCTTGGACCCCACCAAGAAGAACATCAAGACCAGGCTCAGCAAGTATTGCATGGTGGTGGAGTGTGTGTTCGACCTCACGAGGGGAAGGTTAAGGAGTCTCCTCAGCCACCTGGACGTCAGCAAGCACAACATCCACTTCATGGTGTCACCCTGCTGTGTGTTCCACAGCCTTTGAAAAAGCAGGGGAGACTTTCCCGTCAGGATGGGGGGCAGTGGCTGAATGACTGGCCAGGGCTTATGAGCAGCTGAACACCAATGCCATACAGAGAACACATCAAGAGGCAGTGCTCATCTGGGAGGTCTTGAGGGAGAATTTCAGCCAAGGACAGCTGTGAGACTCTCCCTTGGGCCTCTCCAAAAGGGGTCTCTGCATTCCCCCGATGTTTCTTTCTTCCCCTATCTCTCTCTTCCCCTGCCCTCCCTTCCCACCTTCCCCTTCTCCTCCAGAGCAAATAAAAAGCATTTTTAACAAAAAAGTTTATTTATTTGGGGGACGGGAGAAAGAATCTAGAATGGGAGAGGAAGGAGGAGAGGTAAAGGGGGTAGTGTTAGGAGGGGAAGCCATGGGGGCAGGGGCAGGGGCAAGAGTGGGGTGGTGGCTGGTGGCCCACTCCATGCACGAGGCTATGTGCTCCATCACTGAGGTGAGAGAGGAACATATGGCCTTGTGCTGGCTTGCCAGCTGGTCTCCGGTGGCCTTCCTCTGCTCCCAGTCAGCCTGGTGCTACTCACAGTCAGCAGCTTACTTCTGGCTCTCATCGTCAGGCCCCCAGATGAGAGACTGGAGGCAGGCCATCTGCTCCCACAGGACGTTCTCACTGGTTCTCTTCCTCCAGTGGATCCTAAGGAGTCGGGAGGATGGTGTGGGAGGTTGTGGACACACACTCACAGCTGACCCAGCTGTGAAAAGTTACAAGGGCAGTCATCCCAGGACACACTGTGCATGAAGCCTAGCCTTAATCTCTGATCAAAGGTCTCAGTTCAGATGATGGGGATGTGCTTCAAGCAAGGCCATATGTTGCCTAGACAGTGTGCACTTTCCTGCAGAGGTATGGAGCACCACTACACCCACATCCTGGGGACAAGCAGGCATGGGAAGGTGCCGGCCAGGCCAGGAGCCTGCAGGTGGTAATGGGGATTGCTATTCCCACACATGCCAGGTCTAGCACTAATGGCATCCTGCAGAGAGAGAACTTCTAGCCCTGCCCACTGGAGGAGGGTGGGAGGGTATTGGAGGAAATATGTGTGAGCAGCAGAGGCCATTTGCTGAGGAGAGTTCTACTGGGGTCCCCTCCACTTCCCCCCATTGGCAGGTTCCTATGCAAGGGATTGGTCTCCTCTGCATCGTCATGCTTGAAGCAGAGTGGATGCTGCTGGAGTGCAGGCATGACCCTGTTTGTTTCCATGACCCCAGCCTCCTTAGAGGTGCCTTGTTGTGGGAAGGTATGCCACCACGGAGGCCAGAATAAAGCAGTCCTCCCCAGGAACTTTGTGAGAAGGACCAAGGGGTTCCTATGTGAGTGCGTCATTGGGTTGAGTGCTCCAGACTGGCACTCCATGTGCACCCACATACACAGGCTATTTTGTGACTCCCCCAGGCCACTTAAGCCAAGTGAGGAGCACCCAGCCCCTTGCAGCCCGCTGTCTCTCTCTCACATGTGTATAGGGAAAGTGATGGAACTCACCTGAAGTGTCTTTCCCGAGTTCTTCTGATGCCTGGGAGATATCCTGGGAAGGGAAACTGTCTCCAGGGTGAGGAGCAGCTCCTGGCTAGTGGGCATGGTCACCTGGCTGGCCTGTTCCTCAGTACGTTGGTGCCTCCTTCACAGTGTTATTTCAAGGCTGTCTTGTTTGAAAAGGGATGTTCGCTCTTAACACTCCAAGGCCATCTATAATGTCCTTCATCAGTCTGCTTTATATAGGGCCGCAATTGATGGTAGCTTGGTGCCTCTGAATTTATGACCTATTCTCCAAACACTCCCATTTCAAACTCATTCACTCTCCCTCATCATTTCACACATAGGAAAAAGGGTTAAAATGGCAATACAAAAGGTATCATTCTATTTCAATACAAAGCTTCTATTAGTACAAACTTTTAATTCATTCATTATAATTTCTTTATAACACAATCTATGTTCTAACTACTCCTAAGAGCAACAGTGTGATCATGCTGAATCACAAGGATCTTGACATTAGATACAAACACAAGCAGTTTGCCTGACGCTAACTAGAGAAGAGTGGTAGACAGAGTTATAGTTGTTTCACATTCATTCTTACACTACAATTAAGCTATATTTCATGAAATATTGTAAAACTCTGTTGTCTACAAGGAGCATGTGCTTGCAAAAAGAGAGAGGTCTCAGGGACTGGTAACTCTAATCATTTGTTTTCCTATCTGTAACCCTTCTGCCGGGTAGGCCTGGCAGTAACCAGGACTGGGTTCAATATCTTGGGGTCCATCTCACACAGAACCGGCTCGAGCCCCCACCCAGTAATCTGGGAAATTCACACACCCCTGGGTGCCTCTGAGAGGCAATGCTTCCCCACTCGCAAGCACTGAGTCTGAGTGTAGGAAAGAAATATTTAATGAAACAGAGAGAGAAGTCATACGGCATTAACTTGGGGAAAACACCACAAACAGAGTTCATAACCCAAACATGAGCTAAGCCCCCCCCCCCAGCCAAGAATCACCTGAAGTCCAAAGAGTCCGACACCCCAAAAGTCTCTGTCCCTGGTCCGTGCCACCCACAGTCCCAAAGTTCACCCGCAGGGTTTCACCTCCCAACCTGGGTAGAAATGGGGGTGGAGGGATAGATAGGGGGCACCTTACGACACTCTGCCACGCTCCACCAGCTGTATTGTCCCACGCCACCGGACGCTCCGCTGATCACCTGCCACCGCTCCTCGCCTGCTGCTGCCGCTGGTCACCACTCCTCGCCTGCTGCCGCTCTGCGCCACGCCGCTGGTCGCTGCTCCTCACCTGCCACCACTCCACACCACGCCGCTGGTCGCCACACCACGCTGCTGGTTGCTGCTCCTCGCCTGCTGCCGCTCCATGCCACGCCGCTGGTCGCCATTCCTCGCCTGCTGCTGCTCCACACCACACTGCTGGTTGCCGCTCCGCGCCACACCACTGGTCGCTGCTCCTCGCCGCTCCTCCCAGCCACGTTACGCCACCAGCCAGTGATTCCCACCAGCCACTCTGCTGGTCGCCGCCACTTCACTGGCTGCAATGGGTCTGGCTCTCAGCCAAACCAGTGATTTCAACTCTTTAGCCACCAGCTGGACTGGCAAAGGAATCCAGCTTCCACTGGACTAGCAAAAGAAAAGCCTCCTCAGGGAGTCTGCTTTAGGTCTGTCCTTAAAACCAAAGGGGGAAAGGGGCAGGTTGGGCCAGTCTTACAGCTCACACCTGACAGGTGTGAAGCAGGCTGACTCAAGCCCTTTAACCCTTCCACCCAGCTCAGTTCACTCAACTCTGGAAGGGGGGAGGCTTGTTCCTCCGAGACCTCTTACCATGATGGTGGTGTCTCTCCTGCAAGCACTGGTGACATGTTTTACAGTTCCCACATTTAGGGGTAGCATGATTAGTGACCCCCACAACAGTCCCAAATTATTTACAATTCTCCACATTCCATTCCAACACTGACCCTCCATCAGCCCTGGCTGAATGGCATTTACATAGCCACACCTCGTATTCTCTCCTGAGCTGTATTTACATATCAACAGTTAACAATTAATTACCTTGCAGAGCTAAACAATTGTAGTGGGCACACCCACCCTTCTTTTAGCTGGATGATAGCAAGCAGCAGTTCAGCCCCTGCTTACATATCTAAACTCAATCCCTTTCTTGTAAGCAATGGAGAGGAAACACTGCTTGGCAAAAAATCGTATACCAAATACCTTCTCTGCAGCTGTTCACTGTTTGTTCCTGAAAAATACACTATGTCAGAACTCAGCAGTTTTGTCGACGGCTGTAAACCTCATTCTACGAGGAATAACACCTTTTGTCGACAGAGTTCTGTAGACAGAAAGCGTTATTGCATCTACACTGTCCTTTGCGTCTACACTGTCATGTTGACAAAGCGGCTTGCTTTGTAGACAGAACTGGATGTAGTCTAGATGCTCTTTGTCGGCAGAAGCTTTGTCAACAGTATCTGTCAACAAAACTTCTATTGACAAAAGCCTGTAGTCTAGACGTATCCCTGGTGGTGTAGCATCCTGGTCAACCTGTGTCATTTTAAGTGGAAATGAAACCATTATAAAAAGATCTGGAGATTTTGTTCCCTGGATGGTAGTTGGAAATACCTTCCAATTGCACCAATCCCTTAGGCAAGAGATTTTCTCTTCACATATATTTTTATGAAACTCAGAGGTAAATCAACTCTGGCAGATATTATAGATGTGTATCCAGAGAAGGTGAAACTGAAAAAAAAATCTGCACAACCTCTCCTTGCATTTTAGGGAATGCCCACACATCAAATGTTTGCAAAGGCTAGCCTTCCTGAGCTTATTTAAATCCAGGTAGTCTGAGTAAAATACCAGTGAAGGCAGCATAGCATAGGTTTCAGAGCAGTTTAGCAAGTGAAATACATATCCAGAGTCCATGCTGGGTTTTCACTACCCATGCTGTGACATCTCCACTGTTGTTATTATCCTCACTACCTAGCTCAGGAAAGGTAGTCCATGGACAGCTTTTGATATGTAAATAAGCCTTTAGCCCTGGTCTACACTACGGCTAGGTCTACACTGCAGGCTTCTTGTGCAAGAACTGTTTTGCGCAAGAGTTCTTGCGCAAAAGGTCTTTCGCAAGAGCACGTCCACACTGCCATGTGCTTCTGTGCAAGAGATGTGCTTTTGCGCAAGAGCGTCCATGGCAGTGTGGACGCTCTCTTGCGCAAGAAAGCTCTATGGCCATTTTAGCCATAGGGGTTTCTTGTGCAAGAAACCCCTGTTGCCCGTCCACACTGCCTTCTTGCACAAGAGCTCTTGCGGAAGAGGGCTTATTCCTCATGGGGAGAGGAATAACTCTTATGCAAGAAGCCTTCTGTTCCAACGCCTTACTATAAATTTACTTGCAAAAGAACGCACGTGCAGTGTAGATGCTCCGCAAGTTTTTGCACAAGGACAGCTGTTCTTGTGCAAAAAGCCTGCAGTGTACATGTAGCCTAGGGATTTATTTCAAAATAACCCCTCCTTAAGTCAAATTTATAAGCAGAGAGTACACACTACCCAGCCCATTATTTCAGAATAATGGTCTGGTTATTTAAAAATCTGTACTCCTGCTTTCCTTGAGTAATAATGCTAATTTCGAAACAGCAGTAGTGTGGATGCACCAGTGCCGCTATTTCGCAATAACCACCCATAACAATTCAAACTAATTTTTTCCCAGTGCCTCCTGGGGCTCTACATTGAGGTAACACATCCTCATTCACAGAGCCTGCCTCAGACTAATTTTGAGGCTTCCCCATACTGAGGACACACTATTTCAATTTTGTTATTTTGGGAGTTATCGAGTCAATTTTAGTTATTTCAAAATAGTTTCCTAGTATAGACATACCCTTAGTAATAAGAGTTTTCACAAGGGGCTTCTAAGAGCACCATGGAGCTCCATGCAGCAGATCACTGTCTCACAAGCTGTGCCACCAGCCCCCATGGCCAATGATAGCTAATGATTTTCCTGTAAGAGGAAGATCTAGACCACTTGGTGACAGTCTATAAGTCTTACAGACTGAAAGAATTTTTAGCAGGCTGTGACCATGTGCTCATTATTTTATTTGATTGTTGCCTCTCTTTACCTTACCTTGTTGATTTTCTCTTTTTAGAAAAGAAATCTTGCCCTCATTTATGTGTGTATAGGACTTTGCACATTGTAGGTTCTACAAGGAAATAATAAAACATGTATTAATAAAATATAATAAATAATAAATAATAATAATATAGCAAGTTCAAATCCATGGAGGGTAGTATATACCTTATCTAGTTTTGCTATACATCAGCACCTTATATCAAATTAGCTCAGCCTGATAATCTGGAGTCATACTTGAGCTCTGTCGTCTACTTTAAGACTTCTCCCTCCTCATAGCGATAAGAATAATTCCTGAGGGAGGTTAGTGAGTTTACTTATCAATGAAATGCTGCAAGTAATATAAACAGAGGGTTTTCCAGAGAAATCCCTCCTCCTTCCCCCATCTGTAACAGCTACCATTGAAACTTCTGCAGCCAAAAGTTATATGCAGGAGAGGGGAGGGAAATGGAGCTGTAGAGAAACTTATGATTTTTCATATCCAAGACTGTGGAAGGGGATGCAGAATGCCTGAGCATGTTTTTACTCTACTAAAAACAACATTTACAATAAATATCTATATGCTGTTCCAGGAAGCTACAGTGTATTCACAATCTAATGTATTATTGTTTATATTACAGTAGCACCTAGAGGCCTCAACTAAAATCAGCACCCTCTTGTGCTAGGTACCATCCAAACTCACAGTTAGAAACCATCCCTGGCTCAGGTAGCTTAAAATCAATCAGATCTAACTCTTCTCCCTTTGAGGTACAATGGCAAACTCCCACTGACCTCAGCGAGGGTGTGTCTACACAGCACCATTATTTCAGAATAACTGGTATTATTCTGAAATAACACAGTGAGTGTCTACACTACAAGCCTTTATTTGGAAATAATGTCAAGCTGGAGGATTTCTTACTCCAACTCATGGTACCCCTCATTTCACAAGGCGTAAGGGAAGTTGAAGGAAGAGTGTTCTTCTTTCGACTTCCTGCTGTGTAGACAGCACCAAAAGCTGAATTAAGCTATTTCAACTTAAGCTATGCAATTAATGTAGCTGAAGTTGCATAGCTTAATTTGACTTTTGGCCTGCTGTGTAGATGTACCCTGAGAGAACAGTTAGGCCAGCGCTGAGCACTTTTCAAAATCCCAGCTGACAGAAAGTATGGGAAGAGGACTTGAGGGGAAGGGAGCAAGCCAATTAAAGAACTTGGGTCCCCTGACTCCTGTTCTAGCACTATAACCATTAGACAACACTACTTCTTAGCATTTAGCTTTTTTATCTTGAAATGAGGATGATGGGGTGAATATGTGACCGGAAGTTCTCCCTGGAAACAGAGGTTTTGGAAAGAAAAATGCTGTTGCCATTTGATACAATCTACTTTCCAAAGGCAAACAATGTGCTCTTGAGAAGCATTTTTATGAGTCCCCATGATAATTAATCTCTGGAAAGGATGGTTTAACAATATCCGGGGAAAAGGAGAGACAAATTGAGAGGCAGAGAAATTATCCTAATCCTCTCTTCTGTGTGATAGCTGAATTTTAACCACTGACTCTTGGGAACCTCTGAGATCATTAGGACTTCTCATGTAAATCAAAATGTAGGTACCTATGGTGGGGGGGAGGGAATGCAGACAACAAATGTATTCAATGGCTGTATATTCCTCTGTCAATAGCTGAACAGAAAGAGATGTTATTAGATATATAGTTAATTGAAAATTGTAGTTGAATACATTGAAATGGTGCTTTGTTGGATCGGGCCCTCATCTAGCACTAGCTTGAGGATGCGACTCTCCTACTTTCCACTGCATCAGCTCACAGCAGTTACATCAGTCACTAATTTCATTGGCATCAGTCCTCAGCTGTAGTTGGTAAAGGGGGTTAACCACAAAGAAGCTGTTTGCGACTCCCTGATCATGAGACCAGCCTTGTCTTTTTCAGCTATGGTGTATTTTAAAGAAGTGCTGAGTTGTGCATGGTCACAAGAAGCTTAGGCACCAGCCGGGGAACCCATTACATTCCTGCCATCCATCTCTGGCTTCTTTTCGACACTGAGAGCCTGGAGGGGTTGTTGTAGTTCACAACTATGCAAACTCTGCACTGCCCATGGATTCCATGTGCAAGGAGAATCCCCAGGTGTTGAGATAATAGGACAGGGCAAGAATCAGCACTGAGCCTAATATTTGCAAACAATACAACAGAAGCATCCTATGTCCTAAGTCCTCTTAATTTTGACCAGAAGGAAAAAGAGATCAAAGGACCCTCCAGAGTCTCTCATTTCTGGCTCGGTTCCTGGTTTGAATGGTATTGTGTTTTGGTTTGTTGTTTTTTTTTAAAATGAGCTGTTTTTTCCTGTCTGAAGTTTTGTTTGAAGTTTTAAATGAAATTCTAATGGTAAAAGCCTGGCATGATTTTTTAAGGCAGACAGCCTCCCTTGACTCAAATTTTTAAGCTTCTGTAGCCCTATCTGACTTCAGATGAAATTAGTTTCCAGTTTCCAGCTCCAAACCATATCAATAAGACCTGGACAGAAGAAGACAGGGAACATGCACTCTGCCCCTGCTTTTTTCTCGAAAAAGTGACTTTTAAAGATCCTCAGGTGAGAGTTTATGCAGATTTGGAATCCATAGTGAAATAAGGTCTGAGAATTTTTCCCCCTACAGTGAAAAGAAAAACCCTATAGATGTTAATAGAAAAGTTTTATCTTTCTAAAGACTCTTTAAGCAAACCTATAGAAAGTTAGATAATTCTCTATGAATGTATACAAGGTAAGTTCTCAAATGGTGCAACTCAGCATAGGCCTATTGATTTGAATGGAATTATACCAATATACTGTCACTGAGGCCTGGTCTACACTACACTGAAAGGCTGAAGTAAGATATGGAACTTCAGCTATGTAAATTATGAAGCTAGAGTCGACATATCTTACTTTATGTTTTCATGTCATCCACACAGGGAAGACCGATGGGAGCAAACACTTCCATTGACTTTTCTTACTCCTCATGAGGAGCAGGAGTACTGGCACTGACAGGGGCGCCCTCTGAGTTTGATATATTGGAAGATCGACGACAGTAGCATCGATCTTCCACATAGCAAGACGTGCCCTGAGAATCTGGTCCTTTAGCTTGGTATAGACAGTGATGGGCAACCAAGACTAGTGAGTGGGCTGCATGAGTGGCCCTCCTTCCTCTCAGTGGGCTTTGCCAATGTTAAGCAAACTGTGGCCTGTGGCCCATTGGTGTTCCACTTGCAGCCCAGGTGCAACTCTCGGTCTTCTTCCCCATGCACCTCTCGCACTCTGGAGCACTAGAGCCCCACACTTCCTGTTCCTCCCCCTTCCTCCCAACACTTTTGGCACACCATGAATCTGTTGATTCATGCTCCATCTCCATTCCTCCACCACCCTCCCAGAGCTGAAATAGCTGCAATCAGCTGATTTGTGGCATCCAAGGCCTGGAGGGAGGGAGAAAAGCAGGGACAGAGCAGAGTCAGCAGAATCATGGCGCTTCAGAAGTGCTGGGAGGGAGGAGGAGGATGTGCAGGGCTCCTGTGCCCCAGTGTGCAAAAGACACATGGGGGAGAGGTGGAAGACAGGGGGTGCACGGGCCACAGATGGAACCCCAGTGAGCTGCGTGCAGCCCATGGGCCGCAGGTTGCCAACTGCTGGTATAGATATTCTCTGGAAAGGACTCCATTCGCTAATAAACTCTGTAGGTGTGAAGAGTGGCTAGAGAATGATATCCTCATCAGAAATCCAATAACCAACTCAAATGTCTCCTCCCTTTCCCCAGACATTTCTAATCAAATGTCACTGGAGCTTCCTGACGCAAAGTTCTACCTGTGACAGCAGCAGAGTCGGAGCAATGAAAAGCATCTGTAGAGGCACCTATTAAATTGAGAGGCTGGCATTAGGGGTGAGTTTGCAATAAGAAAATAACTCTCAGTCATTGGGTGTGGTTGGACTGCGGTGTTTTTTTGAATATCGGAGGTATCCCGAAAAAACTCCGCCACATACAGGGAATGCGTTTGCTCTTCTGATTTTTTTTTTTTGGTGGAAGAGCAAACGTGCTCTTTCAGAAGCCCCTGTATTCCACGTTTCACGAGGAAGAAGGGGGCTTTCGAAAGAGGGTTTTTTTTTTTAAATTTGGCCCAGTCTAGATGGGCCAAATTTTGGAAAAGCCTCTTCTGCCAAAAGTATCAGAAAAAGATACGGAAAATGCGCAGCACATTTTGCATATATTTTTCCGATAGATCCTCACAGTCTAGATGTAACCATTGTGACCAGGCTGGTGCAGATTGCTCATAACCGTATCTTTTCATTAGTCTTTGCATTTAGCAGCTACTTGTGATTAGTTGTTTATACTCTTCTATGAACAAGTGTAAATGCAATGAAATGATGGACAAATGGCATACCAGAGCAGGGGCGTACTGTCTACAGAGATCATTTTGATCTAGTCATTCATCTCTTGCCTTTGACAGATTACTTGAGAACAAGCCAGGAAACAGCGCATTCCAGACAGCATGGTATCACAGCAGCACAGGAGCAGAGAGTTCACTGGAGATTGTGGATTGATGACTGGGGAAAGGGAGGAGAACACATGTGTATCGCACACAAGATTGACAGAGCAGAAATACAGACCTCCGGCAAAGCTGGCAGAAAAGTCCAAGTAGGTCAGCACAGTGTAATCTGAGCACAGCATATGCTGATGTCCTTTGGATATACACATGTGATAGATGTCTTCTGTCCAGGTCAGGAAAATACCCCTAGTGCAAGAACAAGGACGTCAGAGAGAAAATGAAAGCAGAAATTTAGCTAGGTCTGGAAGCAATAGCTTTTTTCAAGGTTTCTTCTATGCTGCAGCTATTGACCTAAAATAGGTATGGATACCTCCATATATATTCAGTATTCCTTAATACAGTATCTTTCCCTTTGGTTATTGTAGGAATTACTTTCTATAGATGTGTCTACACAGCACCCTGAACTTGAAATAAGCTACGCAATTTGCTCTACACAATTATGTTACTTATTTCGAGTGTATTTCAAAATAGCTTATTTCATAATTTGGTGCTATCTATACAGCGTCAAATTTCAAAATAAAATGCTATTCCAAAATGCCCCTTAATTCTCATGGAATGAGGGTTACCAAGACGTCGGAATAAGCCACCCATTATTTTAAAATAGATTTCAAAATAACGGGTTGCTTCAATAGACGTGGAATAGTTATTTTGGGATACTTCTGGTATACCGAAATAGCTCTGCAGTGTAGACATGCAAATACTTATATTAGTTAGCTGAACATTTTATTTTGTAAAGTGATGACAATTCCTGTACATGTTCAGCTTCAAATCTCTCCTTAAAACTCTCCTTTGTTATAAGACCTATTAAATCTTTAGGGAGGCTTCTAGTCTGCTGAGACCACTGCCAGTCATGTTGATCAATATTGTCCTATTGTTTCCTTGTATAGATTGAACTTCCATGGTCTGGCACCAGGACTGTTCCTGAACCAGGGAAATGGCTGGACCAAGGGAAGTCAATGACAGTCTCTCCATTGCCACAAGCTGCAGGGATCTGCTTCAGAGGCAGCAGAGGGGACAGCATTGATGGAATGGGGACAAAAGGTTTCTTGGGGGAGCTGCCCCACCTGTTCCCCGAGCACCCTGTGTCCCCCCTTCTCTTCCCTCTCTGAGTTTGAATACCACAAATCAGTTCTTTGTGGCACTGGGGAAGCTCTAGAAAAGGCAGGGGAGGATTTGCTGAGCAAGGCCCCTGGCTTTTCTCCATAACTGCTCCAGTCCTGGAGCATCCACAGATGCCAGAGCACAGATGTTGCCAGATGAGGAAAGCCTGGATTATAGAAGTTTAGCCTGTTCTCCGTCAATCTTTCTCTATCATTCTCTTGTCTGTTGTCTTATACTTACGTTGTAAACACCTTGAGGCCGGGATTGTATTTTTGTTCTGTATTGGTGCAGCACCTAGCACAGCAGGAGCCCCAGTCACTGACAAGGATCCAAGGCACCACGGTAACATAAATCATAATGAATCATTGCATGCAAAGATTACAGAGAAACAAATATTAACTAGGAAAAGACCTGAGCCATAAATGTCAGATACAAACTATCAGGACTGTTCTCTGAAGGATGTGTTTCATGCCCATCCCTATTAAGAAGCTAATATTTTGTGAAAACAGAGCAAGTTCTCTAAAGCAGTCTTCTACCTTCCAACCCAAAGGAGAAAGACCCTAATCCAAGGTATTTAAGAATTTAATTTTCATTGAGGACCTGAGGCAGAGTGTTACAACCTGATTCTCTCATAAAATTTTGAGATTTCTTAGCATTATAAAAATAAAAATATAAGGGATAATAATATGTGAATTAAAACTGGATTATCCCAATATTTGTAATAAATAAATAACAGCAATAAATTAAAGACATCTCTGAATCACATCTCTGAATTTCCTACATAGAATGCTCATTCTTATGACACAGGATCTCACATTTTCTATTATTCTGCTACTCTACTAGTGTGAAGAAGAAAAAAGAAAAAAAAGACTAAGGAAAAATAGACATATTTTGAAAATTTGAGCACTAATTTTTATTTACACAAAAGCCAATGGCAAGGGCAGTCAAAGGTGGTTTCTGATTGTGTTCAGCATCTAAATCTAAGGCAGTGGTCTCCAACCTTTTTAAGCACAAGATCACTTTTTGAATTTAAGTACAATCCGGGATCTACCTCAAACCCCAATACCCTTGCCCCCCCCCTCCTTAGTGCCTCTTCTCCAAGGCACTGCCTCTGTTCACTCCATCCTCCCTCCTTCCGCCATCCTTCCTCCCTTCCACCAGGCAGGGACAGAGGGTTGGGGCACAGGCTCTGGTCTTGGGCTAAGAGACTTGGAGTGTGAGAGGGGCTCTGAGCTAAGCCTGGGGCAGGGAGTTGGGGTGTAGGAGTGGGTTCATGGTACAGGCTCTGTAAGGGAGTTTGGGTCCAGGGGCCACAGGGCTAGGACAGGGGCTTGGGTGTAAGTGGGAGTACATAACTGGGGCACAGGTTCGGACCTGGCCCAAGCTGGGCACTGCTTACCTCAGGTGGCTCCTGGGTGGTGGTGCAGTGGGGCTAAGGCAGGCTCACCCCTGCCCTGTCCCTGTACCACTCAAAAGCAGCCAGCAAACTCCCTCCATCCCAAGCCCTGTTGTGTCCCCCACCCCTGTTCTGTGGAGATAGAATACGGGGTGGGAGGCATCCTGCCATCAGCACCCCCTCCTCTCCTTTCCCTGCTCTGCACAGCAAGCAGGAGGCTCCTGGGCGGGGGGAGGCAAAGGGCAAGAGATGTGCAGCAGTGGAGGGAGGGGCAGCTGAAGCGTTGGCACTTGATATCCTCTTGGCCAAACCAGTCTACGCTACCAGTAGATCTCGATTGACTGGTTGATGACCACTAATCTAAGCTTATATCTTTACAGATATTAAGACAGGCTGTTTACCCAGGATAGAACATCCATTTCTGATTCCCCTTCTTCACCAAAGGACACTGGTAGAACTCTGAGAGTACCACAGATTTGGCACAGCACAAAACATAATTTTGTTTTGATTTCTTTAGAAGAGGAAGACAGCAATCTCTATCCAATTCTGCAGGTGAATTTTTTTTTAAAAAAGAGACTTGGCTCTGCAAAGAAAATCATTCACTTTGTTAAAACTGAATCTCCAAATGTCCTGAGTCTATTGCCTCTCTATTTATCTTAAATAAGGGATGAATAAAGCACACAAGTACTCATGATTGGGTGGACTTGTTTGCACCAGCTGCATAAGAGATTGCCAAAACTGATTTTATGTAAGATAGCCTAAGTGCCTGATGAGCATTAGAATTCATTTCCATCCTTTAATGCATATAAAAGTACATTAGAGCTATAGAAAATATCATATCCATAAACCACAGTATGTTTTTTCTTGGGCAAGCTGTAGTAAGAGCTAAATAGGTGAAAGTCACCTCTTTTGTGCCTCACTTGACCTTAATGTTAGCTATTTTCCATGAACAATTTCCAACATTTTCCCCTTAATATGCTGCTAGAAATCCTACAAAGGCATTCACTGACAAATAGATCCTAATTTCTACAGTAGCAAGAGAGCACTTTCTGTTAAAAGCAGGCTTTGTGAGAAAGTCAGTCCACGATAATAAAGAAATACTTGATTAAAAGGAATACTCATTCCCTCCTTGGACTTCCTGTAGGGGACTAAAGGTGTTGGCAATCTGGCCAGCAGTCACAGTGGGGTTGGGGTATGTACATCAGGTACATTAGTCATTGAGTAAGAGCCAGAGGAATGGCAGAGTCCAGAGACTGGAGATCCAGGCTAGTACAAGGGTGGAATCAGAAACCAGAAGACAAGAGAAAGTCTAGGTTCATAGCAGGCCAACTTTGTGCCATTATCTCATGCCTGCTGATGGAGGACCAAAAGGGGCAACTGCCCTGGACCCCAGCTGCTGGAATCTGGGCCCTTTAAATTGACACCGGAGCCTCTCCCAGCAGAACACTCTAGGCATCATGCTCCAGGCAGTGCTGAAGGGCTGGTCTGGGGAGGCTATCTCCCACCCCATCCCTTCTGCCTGAGGTCCTGCCCCTTTTGCGGGGGCATGAAACCAGCCCCGCCTTCCTAGGGGGCCAGCAATTTTTTCAGTCCCTCTGCATTATCCAAACAACTTCTTGGGCGAATGAGAAGGGCTGTATGGAACTGTCCATCTGGGTTGTTTGGGTGGCACTTCCTGTGGCACCTGCTCGCCACAGTGCCCCTGGGGATGTGCCTGTTGGAACACCAATGAGTTCAATCTCTGCAGACACTGGTTTTTGTCTTTGGACCCTCACACTGCACCTTTTTTCACTCCAGAAAAATCTCTGCCATGCCACAAGGATCATTACCATTGTATCATTGTAACACAGTCAGAAGGCGTTCCAGAAGGATTGTCCTTTGCAGGACATAAGCCAACACCCTTTCCCACCTGGGAAACCCTGTGCAATGGAGGCATATGCAGGCTGCATCACTCATGGTATAATGTGGCCTGATCCTTGTTTCGTGTCAAGCCATGATCTTGTCTTGTCCCCATTCCCTGTACTCCAGGGCACACAGAGGGAGCAGTTCTATGGAAGGGAGAGCATAAAGGGTTGAAAGGTCTCTTGAGTTGTTCCCTAGTCTCTTCTTTTTTATATAGTTCTTATATCACATCATCACAGTTCTATCTTAACACCTTTCAGCAGCGCATTAAGTGGTGTGACTAACAGGTATCACATCTTTGTTCTATTGTCCTCTCTCCATGATCAGAAGTATGTGCAGGAAAGTGTTTTGTATAGACAAAACCACAGGTCACTATGGGTATGTCTAGACTGCACCCTGCTGCCAGCAGAGGGATGCAGATTAGGCAGGTCAAAATTGCTAATGAAGCAGGGATTTAAATATCCCACATTTCATTAGCATAAAAATGGCCACCGCTTTTTTTTGGCATGGAGCTTTGTCAGAGAAAAGCGGCAGTCTAAAGGCTGATCTTTCGCTAAAGAAAGCCTTTTCCGATAGATCCTGTATACCTCGTTTTACGAGGCATAAGGGATCTATTGGAAAAGGCTTTCTTTAGAGAAAGATCAGCTCTAGACTGCCGCTTTTCTCCGACAAAGCTCTGTGCTGAAAAAAAGTGGCGGCCATTTTTATGCTAATGAAACGCAGCGTATTTAAATCCCCACTTCATTAGCTATTTCGACCTGCCTAATCTGTATCCCTCTGCCAGCAGAGGGGTGCAGTTTAGACATACCCTATGCATTAACATGAGATTTGCGGTGGTTCCTCTCAGGGTATGTCTACACTGCAGAGTTTTTCTGGAAAAATGGCTATTGCTTTCTTTCGATAGAAAGTCGAAAGAATGAAGGTTTTTTTCCAACAGTGTTAAACCTCTTTCTACGAGGAAGAAGCTTTTTTCCGAAAAAGCTTTTTCGGAAAAAGGCACGTGTGGATGTTGAAGAGAGTGTTTTTTTTTCAAAAAAGAGGCCTCCAGGAAAAAGCACAGGTGCCCTGGTGGCCACTCCATCCACAGTAATCACAACTGAAATACGAGATAGCATCCAATCAATGTGGATGCTATCTTTCGAAAAAGAAGATCACTTTTTCGTTGTGCTTTTGCTGTGTAGATGCTCTCTTTCGAAAAATGCTTTTCTGGAAAATATCTTCTGGAAAAGCTTCTTCCAAAAGAAACTTGTAGTCTAGACGTAGCCTGAGAGTTCATTCCATGGCCTTAGGAGAAAGTTCTGTCTCTCTCACGTACCATTTTTACCCTTACTGTACAAATCCCCATTGGGCTGGAGGAATTCAGTTGTTAAGTATAGTCTCCATCCTGAAGCTTTATGCAGTCTTTAAGATAGCCTGGCCAAGACCATTAAGAAACTTGTAAATAAGGACTGAGACCCTGAAATTGATTCAATATGCTATGGGAAACCAGTGCAGAGAAGTGAGGCTGAGTTTGATGTGTCTATAATAATTTGTGATGCTGAGGAGACATGGTGTGTTCTCAGTTATGCACGGGTACACTGCATTCTTTCTACGCCACTGATACCTGTTAAAAGTATCAATTTAGAGGTAATTCTGTTTATAGCTAATATTGTTTGTATTTCTTTGTCACTAGTTCCCTGTACATTTCCATGAAAACTTGGATCTCTGTTGCTAAAAAGTACATCAGTGCCTGCTTATTATTTTCCATTTGGAGTCATAATCTATCTTAAGGGGCAATTATTCTTACAGTGACCACCCATTATGTTACAAAGAATGTGGCTGCCCATGAGGAATAAGCCAAAGAGAAGCAAAACAATTAAAAACTGAAAAAAGAATACTCTCCTCCACCCAGAAATTCATTAATATGAATACAGTGGGGAAAGAAAAACCCTTGAAACTAAACTAACCCTTTATTCACATTAGAAAGTAATGACAAAATTAATTCACTTTTGCATTGGTAGACTCCTTCTCTACAAGAGATTGTTTTTAGGCTGATTTTCCTGTAGACAATCTCCCAAAGTTAATTTATGTTTTATTTTTAAATCTATTCAGTTTTGAATGAGTCATACAGTGTATACATATAAAGGAATCTTGCAGTCCAAACAGTATTTAAGAGTAGAAATGGATCCATTTTTTACTGCCTGAGTATATAATATAATTTACTTTGGTTTATAACTAACAAGCAAAAATATACTGTATTTATCCACACAGTAAATGTAAACATTATTCATCCTTTACTTAGAAACCTGCATGCTAGCCCCTACCCAATTTAATCAATATACCTAGAAATCAGTAGTGACAAATTATTGCGAAAAAGAAAGCACATTCTACTTCCCACAAACTACATTATTCATGATGTTGTGGATTCATTTAACAAGTTTAGCTATAGCTGTGTGTACATATCTATATCTATCTATGATAGATAGATAGATAGATAGATAGATAGAAAGTATCTGTTATTCTAAAACCAGAAAACAATTTCAACAACCACTCTAACAACTAGTTAAAAAAGTCATAAATCTGTATTGCTTGTGAGAATGAACAAGTTACTGTTATCAAATACAAGGTATTGTTAATTTGCCATAATTGTAAATCTAGCAATTTTCAGACCAAACCAATTAGCCAGAACAAACAATGGCTTTTATAACAGATGCTGTTAGCCACCTTACAGTCAGATTCCACTCTCCTTATTCACCCTGAATCATTGCTTTCTCTTCATGAGCAAGGGTGACAGAATCTGGCCCTCAGGATGGAGGTATTATCACAATTGTATAATCCACAGAGCAATTGGTCCTAAGTAAAGGGAAGGATCTCCATGACACTACAAGAACTAGGCTAAGATTTCTGGACCAGTCTGTTATACTGTTATACAGACAACTCATATACTCCAAAAAAGGCCATATGAGACAAGGCCTAGCTAACACAAACATTTTGGCGTTCAGGATATAATATAGTTCTTCTTTAAAGTGTATTGAAACCCATTTACTGTAACTGGAATGTATTGTGTATATCTTTTTCTCTACAGATCAAATTATGCTAAAGCTGACATTGAGATCTATTGGCTGCAGCAGCAATAGCTACACAAATGCATATTCTAATATTTTCAGCAGATGCCCTTGTCTTGGCACATAACCTTAGTTAGTCAAGTGGGAGAGGAAAACCTGCTCTTGGAGAATGCTCTGTACAGCTGCTTTACAACCAGGTTACAATACAGGGGATGACACAATTGCACAGCTATGCAAGATGTCATGTATTATCATAAGCCATTTCACAAAAGGAGACATTCACTGAAAAGCTTAGTGTTCACTGGGAACAAGGCTAAAAAATATTGCTCAATTGGTAATCTGTGCTACTTCTACTCTATTATATGAGCTGATATTGATAGGAAGAAGTGTAGTTGTTGCCATATTGGCCCAAGGTATTAGAGAGACAAGGTGGAGGAGGCAATATCTTTTATTGGCTGACAAAAGCAGGGGCTTAGTGGATTACAAAATACTTGTAATAAACCATAAATCCAGTATCTTTGGTCCACAAATTTTAGTGTTAAGCAAAGTTATGAATTTAAGGCCCCAGTTTCGTCTTTTGAAAGCCCCTATAAAAACTAGATTTGCAAAACCAGACTTCACCCACTTAGTCTCTCCAATTGATAGGAGGAAGCACAATAAGTCATCTGCAGAAAAACAATTCCCCCTTTGTATGCATTTTGTCTTAGAAAGCCAACTAGAGTTAATATAATCCTGGTTTGAATTAAATCAATGTTTAAAGCAGCAAGGACTTACTGGAGAAGTTAAGTACTCATTTGTGAGTTTCAGAATGTTAGTAAAGATGGCTGTATTTCTTCAGGTCTAGCAAATATATACTGGAACAAGAAGAAAACACTTAAAAACATCAATGCTAAGATGTTTATCTAGTATCTACAGGCCTAGAAAGTGGTTCCAGAAAGGTTTGCATGCTCTGTTGTGTCTGGATCATGTGCCATATAAGACATCACTCTGCCACAAGATTAAATAACAAGCTCCAGCTTTATTGTGGTTATCTACCACACACTTCCTTAGTTCCCAGGAGGTGTTCCTTAAGAAGAATTCATCCCCTGCCCCAGGAAACAATATCTTGCCTGATAGACGTGCTAGCAGTTTCAAATTGATCTATCCTTTCTGAAGAAGTGGGATGTGCCCACGAAAGCTCATGATACCATCTACATGTTTTTTTAGTCTATAAAGTGCTATCTGACCATTTGTTGTTTTTTAAGTTTATCCTGTACAGACTAACTTGGCTACCCCCTGAAGCTTTAAAAAATCTGTTTAACATTCCAATATCAATAGATAATGTAATGTAATTAGATTACATTCAAATGCTGACCATTCTGATAGTTACTAAGTTCATGTTTATGAATTTGTTTGGCTATACACCAGTACAACTTATAAGTCGTATATGTCCACAAGTTTCAGTGTCTGCAACATTCTGTCTTTCCTTATACCCCTATGTATCTCCCTCAGCCTTCCTTCTGAGAAAGTTAAATACTGTGCCATCATTACTGTCCCAACCTCAGCCTCTATGGATCCCTCTTTGCTATGTTCTGGGAGACATTCACAGCTTAATGTGTTCAGGAACACCAAATCTCTTCCTGGACAATACTTGATCCTCACATTGTACATCTACAATTCTTTCATTTCCCACTGTAAGTGTTTTGATGCACAGAGTAATGGTTTTCAACAAATACAATTGAGAAATTTATGGTCAAATTTATTTATCTGTGCTGAGACCAAAAGTGTATAGATTGTTTCCATTCCAAAAGGTATTGCTAAGTGTTCTTTTTTTAAAAAACTGAGCATAGCCCTTCTCTGTCACAGACTATGCTCTGCTTAGAAACACAACAGGTTGTCCTCTTTGCATCAAAATAGCCCCTAATACCTCACACTGAAGCATCAGGGGTTCCTGTGGGTGGTAGGTAATATTTCAGAATTGGAGCTTTCCTAATGATCTCTTTTACTTTCTGGAATGCCTACTCATATTGTTTTTTCCATGCCCATAAGGTGTGTCACTATGTCAGCTGTCCCTAGATTTTTCCCCTCTCAGACAGATGGTTACAAAACTTAAATAACTTACTACTCCCAGGAATCATAACATTCCTTTAATATCGCTGGGTCTTGGCAATCCTCTAATTACATTCAGAACTTTGGAGATCAACAAATATTCAATGCATTTTATCTTTGTTGCTCTCAACCTGAGTTGTCTACGGTCAGGTCTGTACTTACATGGAATGTTGAATGAAGATACACAACTCCATCTACATTCATTTTATGGGTAGAGTCAACAAGGCATACCGGTTTCACAAGGCATACTGGTGCGGTCAACAAAGGCTTTCTTTGTTGACCGTGCCACGTCTAGACTGCCGCACTGTGCCAGATCAGCTGATCGTCGGCCCAGCGCAGCAGCCATTTTTATTTTAATGAATCGGGGATTATTTAAATCCCCGCTTCTTTGACTATGCCAAATAAACTATTTTACATGGCTCTGTCGATGGAGCCATGTAGTCTAGACATAGCCTTATATATTGTATGGAGAGTTTATGCTGTCTGCCCTTTCAGAATACCTATGTTCTCTTCTGGTAGCTCTGCAGCCCTGCATATCTCTGTGAGTGAAGTTAGTGTCCCTCAGCAACCTACATGCTCTCTAGTCTTTTATCAATGAATCCTTAATATTTTCTAAATTGCAATTGGCTCCTCATACTTTTAAATCAGTGCTGAACTCATCTGTACCCTCTCCAGCTGCACATTCCCAAGTAAAGAAATTATATCTTTCCACATTTTTATTTTTCCTGTGGGTACAGGGAGTAGCACAACAGCCCATTATTGTTTCTAATGTGCATCGAGCTTGGGGAATTACCCCGCAGAGAGTTTCACTTATCTCTCTCCTCCTTGCTCCAATCAAGTAATAAAACAGTTTTATTTTCACCACATTCTCTTTATCTGTCCTTAGCATTATCTACATAGAGGTTAAATTCCTCTTTCCAACTCTTTCATGCCTGTGCTAAATTCTTAGCATGCAAGTTTAATGTCCCTGGAGGCTTCAACCCCTCTATTTTCTATTATCAGCTTTGTACTCACAGAAATATTGCACTCTTTCCAGTGCAGTTGTGAATGGTCTCTTCTGCTATTTAGGATTCGATTACCACTGCTACCGGGTGCTATGCTCTGTTGTGTCCGGATCATTTGCCGTATACGATCTCATTCTGACACAAGGTTAATTAACAAAATTTCAGTTTTATTGTGGCTGTCTAGAACACAGATTCTTCAGCCTCATGGTTGTTCCCCAGGAGGTGTTTCTTCTGAAGAATTCCTCCTGAGGAAACAGTTGACTACCTCTAAGTGTCTGCTAGCGATTTTATATTGTTACAGAAAAAGGTTAATTCACATTAGCTAAAAACACTAAGCCATTAGTGCCCACAGATAATTCTGCTTATTAAAGGAAATACTGACATTGTTTCCTACCCCTCCTATTTTTCCTGCCTTATTTCAGAGCATGTATTTAACAAGCTAGAAGAATCCTCTTGCCTCTTTTTGTATGTTTCGAAAACACTGGCCCAACCACAAAGGAATTCCTTCACTATGGATACCTTCAATTTACACTTGGATGGGATGTTTTCAGGAAACAAAACAGAAGAGAGAGAGAACAGCATAGAGGAAAATATTTTAGAATAATTTGATTCATTTCTTTTTTGTCTGGTTTGTCTTTTGGCTTTGTTTTGCTCACATGCTTCAGTTTGTAGGTGGCCTCGTGAGAAAGTCACTGGAACAGGACTCAGGAAATTCCACCATTGCCCCTGCCCTTTCTGACCCTGGACAAGTCATCTACCTTCCTATTATTTGGCTATTTAGATAGCAGTAAACTCTTTGGGGAAGGGCCTGTCTTTCTTTATGTAGCAAATAGTACCATAGGGTTCCACTCTCCGGCTACATCTACACTACAGAGTTTTTGTGCAAAAACAGCTGTTTTTGTGCAAAAACTGGTAGAGCGTCCACACCTCAAGCGCGTTTTTGTGCAAATAAATTTACAGTGAATCGACAGAAGAGAGGGCTTTTTGCAGTATAGGTATTCCTATGAGGAATAACTCTTCTTTGCGTTAGAGTTCTTGATCAAAAAGGTGTGTGTGGATGGGCAACAGGGTTTTTTGCACAAAAAGTGCCAATCAAAAAAAATACAGGTGCTCTGGTGGCTATTCTGTGAATAGCAATCAGAGTTTTCTTGCGAGAGAGAGTCCATGTAGTCTGGACGCTCTCTTGCGCAAAAGTGCATCGCTTTTGCAATGTGCTTTTGCAATGTGGATGTGCTCTTGCGCAAGAAGTTTTTGTGAAAGATCTCTTCCGGGAAAGACTTCTTGTGCAAGCAGCCTGCAGTGTAGATGAAGACTCAATTGCAACCGATAGACACTACTGAAATACACATGGTAATAATAAAATAAAAACAAGTTGAAGAAATAAAGGACCATTTGAGAAATTGTTAAAAGACAAGGTCATTTATTAGAATCATGCAAAATGTTGAAAAAAAAATCCCCAAGAAGATCTTGAAAGTCACTTGGTTTGGGGTTTCACTAAAAACTCAACTATCAGACCAGATTCAAGGAGGTGTCTCCACCTGGGTGCATTTTCCAATGTATTTGGGTTACTTATGGGTTTTTGGCTGATTTATTTTTATTAAAACCAAGCAAAACATGCAGTTTTTAATGATTTCCTCTGAAATTAAAACAGTGGCAGTTATAGGTTGGCTCCACTCTCCATTTCCTCAAGAACTGAATAGTTCCAAACCATCCAAAGTGTCTCACTGCACTCTTCTCTATTTCCTTACAGATTTAATTCTGATCTCATTCATAGTGGTTCTCCATTGCTTTCTATTAGGTATAGTCTTTTACTTCAGTGCAAGCTGATCCAGACCCTTGGGCCTGTTATGGCCTCTTTGGGCCTGTCCAGTAATAAAAGAGGCTACGATGCTAGCTTGACCATCTATGTGGTGCTTCCCCCACTGCATGGGGAATCCTTCACTGGTATATGGCCACCTTCTTCCATCTCCTCAGCAGGTTACATAATTTGCATTCCCTTACAGATTGATTGAAAGGTGATTATCTCTTCTTTGACCTCTCCTATTTTTTTCATAAATATAATCCCCTTGAATTCTATGAGGTTATTTCTGATTACATTTACGTGAGATCAGAATCAAGGCTCTGAGGTCTAACTGAGCTTGAAAAGAGTCAACTCAACAACATCAACTTTCAAACATCATCATTCAAATCATCTCTAAACTGGGCCTTTAAACTCCCAAGACCCCTCCCTCTGAAGAGACAGGGAGTAAGGGATTCCAGAATTGCCAGTGGCAAGTTCTAGGGCCTGCGTTACTGGGAGGACAAACTAGATGATCTCAATAGTCCCTTCTGGCCTTGGAGTCTATACATCTATATTATATGGATATTCTCCTCTTAAAGTAGTACCTGTTTAATAAAACTCATGCCTGGCACAACATACACAGCTTACATAAGAAATATCTTAAGATAATATTACACCAGGCACAACTCTCCTTAAACATCATAATTTGTTAATTCTGCAGAACCTCCAACAACACAAAATAGTACACAAAATGACTTCGAAATTTACTGCTAAAGAACACTGATCTAAGTGCACAGTACAATAACAATGGTTTTGTGTGAAAATAATTTACTCATTTATTTTAACCAGAGTAACCTAAGCATAATATTTAGACCAAACTATAGAACAGATGAAAAAGCAGTGGCAGCACAATATTTCAAAGACTGATATCTAATCTGCATTTATTTTTGAGCATAATGTTCTTCAGAGTCTCATATGGGCTTTAGAAAAGGGAGAGCATAGAGTTACAAAGACAGGAAGATTTGCAAGGACATATGGTAAATGTATACTCACTTAGACTAAGACAGGGAGAATGGGGAAATAAGCTGAAACTCGCAAGCTTATTACCACTGGCAAGTGAAATTCTCTTCTTCTTGTAGTCAGTTCCCATGGTGAAACTCCAACATTTATATAAGTTTACAAAACCAGGCTGATTTTCCTGTTATGAACGAAACTAATACTAAAGTTCGTAGCCTGATCTAAGATTATGTTTAAATTCTATTTACCCACCTTTAGGGTTGACAGGTTCTTTGTCTCAGGATCAGGCCCAGTATTCAATTATTCTGTGATTGGGAACCCTGATGTTCATGGCTGCAACGCTCACACTATAGAAACTCTTGTATATTTACAATATTTACAGTTTACTAATACAGTTAACAGTCACAAACACCCCCATTTTATAAGACAGGGAATGTATATCCATTTTTCCATGCCATATACTTACATCATTCCTTCTAGAACAATCTTAGGTGTTAGCTCATTACCTTTCTCATTATCTTCACCTTCCCCATCACCAGGGGCCATCATTCTGGCCCTTCCAAGGACGACATCTTCTCCCTATCGCCCCGAGGCTGGGGTTCCACTTTTATGCTAAGTGATGCTAATGATAATGTGGTTGATGCATATTGAGTAAGGGATGTTTCTAATGTTGAAGTGTTCTTTTCCTATAGGTCAATGTATCATTGCTTTCAACTTATTATCATATACGTTAATTCGTTGCCATGGGCCTTTGTGGTTATCTATTGCAACCTGTGTCCTGATTACTTAACTCAGCCTGAACCAATTATTTTGGGACTTTTATATAATGATACATCTGCTGAGTCTGAGGGTATTTTTTCTACCACCCTGTGTGGGTGAAAGGTCCCAGACCTAAGTTCCCCTTTCCAGTCCCAGGAAACCATAAATAAGCTATGATTGGTATCTGGGTGAGACCATGTCTCAACCACACAAATCTGCTAGCCTCAGCTTCAGCTGATCTTGCAAACAGCCTGTGACAGCATGGACAAAAGATAAAATATAACCCCATATTACTTGACCTGGACTGTGAGCTTATGTATGTTCTTTCATTCAAGTGCAACCCCGCCCTAATGAAGACATGGGACTCATTGGAAAGTGTATTCAGAGGCTGAACCCTTTTGTTATACCCTTGAGCAGGAGCCACTTCAGGGGAACCCAATTCATCAGAAAGCCTTTGGCCTGGGCTGTATTGCACCCATGCTGCTTCTATAACTAATGGCATCTGCACTGCCATACAGCCCAGTCACTGCATGGCACCAACAGGCTTGTGGTTGACTGTGTGGGGGAAAGCAAGCAGCATATGCACACAGACAGGGACAAGTAGCGGGACCACTAATTTGGGGCTCTTGCTAGACTCTTATATACAAACATGTCCTGGCCCTAGCCAAGAAAGGGCATGGACCTATACCCAGGTGGGTCAATGGCAACCATCCCCACCCCAAGGAGTTGAGTGCTGTTGTGTTAGTATTAGCGGGCTTTCACAAACTGCAATGGGCAGAAATAAGGCCTAGTGTATTACACCTGAACCAGACATCAGTCAAGCTAACACAAAGGGCCCGTGGGAATGCTGAGAGCAACTTTATAACGCCTGCCTCCCACTCCCCCGAGTGTAGCCCTCTGGCCAGGTAGATATACCACCCCTCAGTTGCTCCAGTCTGAGGCACTGGGCAGGCAGGGCAAGTTGTGCTGCAGACCAGCTTTTAGCAGATTTCTTGCATTACAGTTCTTAACTATTACCTAATTAATCTAAATTAAACACAACCATATTATTAGCATGATAAGCAAGTAACTTGATAGGCTACAAGTGATTGGAATTTCCACAGATGGAGGGCTTTAGCATTAAGCCTTTTAGCAAATTAGAGTGTGTTCAATGCTCTTAAATTAAGCAATGTGGGTTTCCATTCAGAAAATCCAGTATTATGTATATGTCTACAGTGCAACTGGCTAGACCTAAAGTAGATTGGGAAACAACAGTAATGAAACTTTGGCAGCATGGACATATATATGGACTAGTCCCCTACTTCCCATCCCTGCCAAAACCCTAGGTACTTGGGCTACAAGTACAACTTCTGATTGCACTGGAAACACACCCTGTGACTGGGATATCCTAAACATTGCTTATCAGACTGTTATCAACTCCTTAGCAGGTATTTGTTCCACTCTCTGTACCTATTTGTAATATGTACACACATGCATGCATGCACACACACACAGAGACCTACACACACCCACATTTGTGCACCCACAATCACACCAATTACATGCCATAATGAATTCCATAGAATTGCATCAGCACAAAATTGATATAATGTATTGGAAAATCAGGCCTAAAGCACCCAGCTTAATTAGATTGGTTCTATCACTATAAATCTCTGAAAGTATATAAATAAAGGATAAAATAAAATTAAGAATTGTCTAATCGTGGACCCAGTGTCATAGCACAACACAATACTTTTTTCTGTGACTTTTTTTGCATGTGATACATTCATATACAATACCCAAAAATCTTTCTGGCAAATACTTATACAATACTTTTCCTTTTGACTGAAACATTGGATGAGAACATAAATAAAGATTCTTCTGTGTGTCAGTTAGTTGCAGTATTTTCACCATGGACTTGATGAACACAAATCAGCAAATATTTTAAATATTTATAAATAATTGCTCCTTGAATAGCTGCCCCTATGCCTTGAAAAACTGAGCAGCTAACCTATCTGTGTGCACTATCCACCTTCTGCACCGAATGAGATGGTGTACATGTATAAGAGATCACAGGCAACCATAAGTTTGGCATTTTCTTAGTTTAAGTGTCTGAATTTAAAATCTTTATTCTTTCAACATAGTTGATTTTTTTTAATTTAATTTCCTAGATTTTAGAAAAAGAACAAACACAAAATCAAGAATACCATTATGTGTATTCATACAGACCCCTACATGTGTCATCAGTAGAATTGGGAAAGTTGATCAGAAAACTGGTGGTTGTGGTTGTTTTTTCATAAGACAGTGGTTTTCAGCCTTTCCAAACTACTGTGCTACTTTCAAGAGTCTGAAGCCCAACCCCTGCTACCCAAGGCTGAGCTATATGATAAAAAATAGTGTTTGAACAATGTAAAAAAATGTGCATCATTTGAAATGTTTCAATTTTTCATCAGAATAAAATGAAAACTATTTTGTTTTCATATAAAAATCTGAATACTTCCATGATAACCAAGTTATGCTTGGGATAAATTGTGGCCTGGCTACTCTCCCACATAATCTACCTGTGTTACAGGTTAGTGTGTGGAAGGAGGGGCCCAGACAGCACCAACACTCCACCTCCTCTCTCAACAAATCAACTGGAGTAACAGAGACCTAGGAGCTTGAGAGAAACCTGCTTTGACTCTCATTATCCCTGCTCCTGGGGCAGGAGAGCAATGCACTGCCCACTACTGTAGGCTTTTGGTAAAGTTACAATTGAGTCTTCTGTGTGCAGTCAAGTTTTATATTTTATCCTTCTGACATGATTCTCTCCTGTTTAGTAGATCATTGAACTTAAAGATGGTAGCTTTCTCTTGTATATTTTATCTTTATATATAGTAAGAGTAACTTTTGGTAATGCAGCCTATCAAACATGCAGAACTGATGAACATGCATCTTCTTTGCTCTAAGAAAGTTACATCTGCGGGCTTGTCTACACTGTGTTGGAGTAGACTACAACTCTTTCCAACAGGACTATGTTAATGCCATTAGGTACCTGTTAGTTTCTACCAGCAGTTTTCATTCACTGCTTTGCTGCACTCAAAGAGAGCATAGACATATACTTAAACATAGGCTATTTAATCCTGCTTAAACATAGGCTATTTCCTTTCATTTGGTTGAGCCTAAAAGGAAGAGCCTAAAAATTAATTGGCTACTTTTTAATACTTTAAAACAATTACTTAATAGACCAAAGGATTGAGATCTCTAGGCCTTGATTTGGAAATTAATTTATAATTTCAAACATTGGCAAATAATTATCAAATGAAATGGTAACAAAAGGGACTCATGCACTTTCCTAATTTTATTGGATTACTCATGTGATGTGCTTAAAGTTAAGAAAATGGTTATGTCTAAAAGCATCAGAGCCCTAGTTATACAGGTTGCAGCTCTAAAAACCAGCACTTTCTGGTCCGGCAACATCTGTGGTCCAGCATGGATGCTTTTGGACCAGAAAGCCTGGGAGCCTAATGACAGAAGGGCCAGCATCCCAGCAAGGGCAATGGGGCTAGGCGGAGAACACTGGCAAGTGCATCAGTGCAGGGCTGGGGAACCTTGGCCGGCCACAGCAGCATGGGGCCAGGGAACCCCAGAAGCCCATGGCAGCATGGATCCAGGGAAACCTGGCTGCTTGCAGCAGTATAGGGCCAAAGAACCCCGGCTGCCCATGGCAGCCTGGGGCTGGAGGGGTCAGCGGCAGCAGGGAGGACAGCGCGGCTGGAGAGGAGGTAGAGGGGGCCAGAGACAGGGAGCTGCCTGGCTCAGGGCCAGTGGCAGGGGACACCTCCCCTGATCCAGCAAATTCTCTCCTTTGGGACCAGTCAGGTCCTGATGGTGCCAGACCAGGAAGGTCCAACTTGTAGCAATAACTACTCTAATAGTTAAAGACCATGATAAAAATATGACAAAGGTGTTTTAAAAATGGGTCTCTAAAAGTAGGCTTTTAGATGCTTAGAGGCTCCTAAATAACTGATTTTAATAATAAATAAAACAAAACCTAGCTCTTCTGTCTTGCTTTTCAGCAGTAGATCCTCAGGTGCTTCGCAAAGGGAGGTTAGTATCATTATCCTCAGCAGGTGATGAAGCTCTTTAGGCTATGTGTACATGGTAGCCTTCTTGTAGAAAAGCTTATGCAAATGAAGCTCGGCATAGAATATCTCCGCACTTCATTTGCATAAGTAATGAGCAGCCGTTTTTGCGCAAGAGGCTTTTGTGCAAAAAGGAGCTGTGTAGAAGGCTCCTTTTTGTGCAACACCCCCCTCTTGCACTAGAGCTGTTCTTCCTCATTTTTTATTTCTTGGAGGCCTCTTCTTTCAAAATAGAACCCCTCCTCCCCATCCACACATGCCTTTTTCTGAAAGAACTCTTTCAGAAAAAAGCTTCTTCCTTGTAGAAAGAGGATTACCAATGCCAGAAAACCTCTTCTGTTCTTTCAATTTACTTTTGGATGAATGGGGTTGCAGTGTTGATGTAATGTAGGTTTTGTTGGAAAAATGGCCATTTTTCTGACAAAGCTGTAGTGTAGACATAATCTTAGAAATTCAAGTCTTTTCTGGTAAATCCACACCCAGACCCCATGCCATCAATAACATTGATTTGTGTTCTTACTAAAGCATATGAAATCTCAAAGATATGGATAAAAAGTTGAAAATATCTCAGTTCACAAACCTAAACCTTTATCTCTGTAGCTTAAACTCAAATGTCAGTAGGTTTCAGCATACAAAATTACATTCTGAACACAGTAGCATTAGAAACAGGGCTATAGCATCAAAAGATACAAATCATCTAAAGCAGCTAAATTTTCTGCTGAAGGAAAAAGGCAAACATGAGAGATGAAACTTCTGTGAAGGAGTGGAGGACACATTTTAGGATTAAATGATAATGATTCTGAGTATAGTTTCATTTACAACCAGGATAAATCAGGAAGTAGCCCACTTAAATTAATGGAATTACACGGATGTAAAACTGAGAAGATTTAGGCATAGGGTTGTCAATCAAGTTAAAGCTTTATGATTGGTTGGTTGGTTTTTAAACGTAGAACTTTGAAACACCTGTAACAAACTCACAGATCTGTATTTAGATGAAGAGCTTTTCACTGCTCTGCTGGCTCAGGTATTGTCTGAGGACTACTTGGTGACCTATGTGGAAGGACTCAATCTAATTGTGGGTTCCAGTGGATCAGTATCCATTAATAATTTATTAGCCATCTCACTGCTGGTAGTCTTACCAGAGAGATGGATCAGGTGTTGATTATGAGGGGGAATCACCATCTCAGCCCTACAAGTTGTCCTTCCTGATCATGACTGAGGCACAGAGGCCGAACAATACCAGAAGCAGAGTTGCCAGTGTTATGGTAACTGTTCAACCTCCAAAGCAGTACTTATAGAAAAGCCATCACAAATGTTGTATCTTTTGGTAATAAGGAAAGCTGTTGGGTTATTGTTCCGTTTACATTTCATGGCAATTTCTGTTGCTTTGAAAGGGAAAGAAAAGCATTATTTATAAACAAACAACAGTAAATCAAGATTCCCCCCACTCACTCCTGATTGTGGTTTGGAAACTTAGTTGCCAAGTTTGCCAGTTTATTTACTTCCAAGCAAATTAGCATCCTATACCCAATGCCAACAGATTTATGCAGAGGTTAGCCTTCCTTGCAAAGGTAAGATCTGGCTCTGGTGTTTTCAGTCAGGCCCACTAGGTTGTGATCCTGAAATGTACTGAAGACATTAAAATTATATTGACTTGACGGTGTTCTGGATCTCTTAGGAGCTACTTAGCACCTTGCAAAATCAGGTTCCTTTCTGGATACTTAAACATTTTTAAAAAATGTTTATGTTTATGCAAATGCTTCATACTGTACCTCTGTACCACATTCTTTCTTAAGTCCCAGGCACTGTGTCAACAGTTGTGACACACAGCATTACCACAGACATCTCATGTTCTAGAACATTCATTCCTATGATACGGTTTTGACTTGATATTTCCATTAAATTAAGTTACCTTGACAATACAATTTTTTACAAGAGTTAATAGCTTACAAGCCTTCCTAACCTGCTTTTTTTTTAAACAATGGAATAAATGCTGTCTGATTCAGTGCAATATGTTATTTGCCACCATGGCATTTTCACTTTTCAATCATCCTTTATCACAGTAATTTGCTTGTCTTGACTCATATTTAAAATCTATAAAAATGTAAATGTTGAATCCTCTCTCAGATATCTGATACTGAGATTACCTCCTGTGATAAGCTTGTAATTTAAACTCAGTCAGGTGGGAGGTGATATGGGGCACCAAGAGTCTCGCTGGACACTTTCTTCCATAGTTTCCAAGAATGTAATCAATGTCACTGACATTCCACTAAATCTATCATCATGCATATTCCGATCACACAGCCATACCACCAAAGTCAAATTACTGTATATAAAACATTGCACTAGTCCTGGGACATTCATTCTATACCCAAAGCCTCCTATTGTAACTGAAGTGTATCTAAAAGTCTGCATTTAGGATTGAAGGAACTGACTAGATTGTACAGTACATGGCATTAATTCAACAGTATCTGTTTGCATTTGCTTTGATTTTTCATCTATCTTGCTGAGCTTCATTTGGTCTGCAATAGTGTAGCCTTTTTTCAAGTGCAGATGTAAATGACTAATGCACAGTTTTTTCTCCCATTTTCTGGTGCCAAATCTACTTTGCAGCTCTGAACTAGTTCTGAAAATACAGATTCCCATCTCTAAATTTTTTTCAAGATTTTTTTTCTGTGAACACCTTAGTAAATCCTTTATAAAATAGAATTTAGATATTAGTTTGAATCTGTAAAACTGATTCTCTACACACACATTGTTGGTTGTAGCATCTGAAAATACCAGACATCCATGGCATATTTATCCTACTGATAAATCCATTCAATTCCAGTATCACATAAAACATTCTGTCAATGTACAAAGTTCAACTCTGCACCACAGAAATCAATGGAAGTTTGGTTATTGACTTCTATAAAAGCAGGATCAGGTCTATAGCATGATTTGGTTAATATTTGCTGTGTAGCAAATGAACCACTAACTTCTTTCAAAATCGTTGGGAATGCACTGTTGAATCAGGTCCATTTCAAGTTAATGTTGCTTCATTGAAATCAATAGAATTACAAATGGACAACAGAGTGTAAAATAACCTGTAGTAATGCAATAAAGAATCAAGCCTACCATTTATGATATAGGAACTTTCTGTAACTGCCGGTGATATAATTGAATGGAAAAAAAATAGAGGATCTATGTATCAAAGATATTTTCTTCTAGCTAATATGCCAACAGTCCAATTTAATAAACAAATATATAACAACAATTTTCTTCAATAGATCTCAAAGCACTTCACAAAGATCAGTATAGGTATCCCCATTTTGCGGATAGGGAAACTGAGGCACACAAGTGACGTGACTTCTCTAAGCTCTTCCAGTGGGCCAGTAAAAGAGGAATTGAGTCTCATTCTCCTGAGTTCCAGCCTAGTGCCACTAGAAAACCCTACCTTTTCAATTTAGCAGCTAAGTGTTATATAGTCTATACCTATAGCCTATACCTTTGCCGTATTATGCACATGTCCACATCTAAAAGCACAGCATATATAGTAATTAGAAGTTCAGTAATAGTTGATGATGACTTGCAAATCAGTTTGCAAGAAATGTTCTTTCATATTGCATATTCAGTAAATGTATAAGTCATTATTTTTACATCAATACTGAAAGATTAATGCACTTTGTCATGAACATTTTTGCTTTGCAGTGTGACTGCTAATAATTACTGAACTATTATTGCAATGCTAGTAATAAAATTGGTACTGGGTCCTTTGCTAAAATTTGAACTTCAAGGGCAGTATCCAAGGGGCAAATACTTTCTGAGTACATGGGAGCATAGTAATGAAACACACTGAAAGTTAATAAGTATAGAATCTACCATAATTCCTTAAGTGTTTGAGTAAAGACCGAATTCCTGCTGTCAACAGATGTTTCTGGATAATTTATTATCTCGGACATTTATTCTCATATTTGATGAAGAGAAAGACTTTCAGAGCAGAGCAAATTATTTAATTTGAAGAGGCCCAGTATCACTGAAGAAACCAAGCTCAGTGGGACAGGTGGAGTTCTCAAGAAAACAAAATCCATAATTACATATACTGTAAAATCTCAGATATAATGCGCACTTTTTTTCTGAGTTTTTTTGGGTCAAAGTCGGGGTGCACATTATATATAGGAGTTATTGTTTAAAGTTTTATTTTGGCACTTCCGTGTCAGAAGACGACGAACCTCCGCTATGCCGATGCCATGCTAAGACGGCAGTAAACATGAAATCAACATCAACTGAAATGGCAGAGATTCCTACAATGCTTTAAAATATTTAAAAACAATAAATAATATGAAATGTATGTCTTACTTGTTGTATGAAATAGTTTATAGTTAATTAATTGCTGACATTTATGAAAATAAGTTATAAACATGGACACCGGATGTGAAGTTTAATTTTATTCCCATAGACTAGCAATCATATAGACTTTCAAAAAAGTAAGTAAATCAATAGTCGGGGTGCGCATTATATACAGGAGTATAGATTTTTTCATTATGATAAAATTCAAAAGTCAGCATGCACATTATACATCGGTTCTCATTATATTCAAGATTTTACAGTAGTTCATCACAACACCTCCAAATATTCCTGGGAATGCAACCTATACTCCCTGCCTGCTATACCCCTTTTTGTGGTGCTGTTTACAACCCCCCAGTTGTCAGTACCCTTCAGGATGATGTTAAGATCTTGGCCCTGCTTCAGCAAGGTGTTTGTTTAAGCTTTAAGCACATGCATAATCCCATTCTACACACATGCTGAAAGTTAGGCATGGATTCAGGAACTTTGCTGAACTGAGAACTCAGAGGGTAGGGAATGAGCAGTCATTCTCCCCATGAAAGTAAGGGCTAGAATTTTGCCTGGACCTTCCTTGTAGTGTGAAAGAAGGCTCCAGATAATCTCTTGCCATGTACCTGGGTACAGGCTATGAGTATCATGACCTTTACATAGCGAGAGGCTGCAATAAAACTTATGAGACAAAGGTAGGGTGGCCAGAATAATGTCACAAAAGCTGGAAGTATCCATGCTAATATATATATTGTGGCAGGAAGCCCAGTTCCAGGTGACAACCTGATTGACTGTTTATAGTGTTGTTGTACCCACACTGGTCATACAATATGACAGAGATAAGTGAGTGAGGTAATACCTTTTATTATTCAATCAACCTCAGAAAGATGGGGTGGGTAAGGTAATATCTTTTAGTGGTCCAACATCTATCAGTGAAAGAGAAGCTTATGGGTCTGTATAGGTCACCTGAAGAAGAGCTATGTGGAGCTCAAAAGCTTGTCTCTTTCACCAGCAGAAGATAGTCCAGTAAAAGATTTTACCTCACACACTTTCTCTCTCAGACTGCTTGGCTATCAAAGTGATTTGAAAAGGGATCATGTTGGGTTTTTTAAATAATACCCTAGCCTGTCTGTTGCTAAAAAATTATATTTCTAGGCACCTTCTATCTGCAAACATTAACATGACTCCTTGTGAGAGATATGAACTGACACACAAACATGTAACTTGATTTGTCCAAGCACATGTACAGAAGCTCTCTGAAAAAGTTGGATACAGAACTCACATATTCTAATCCCAGTTTGGTCATTTAAACACACAGGTCCAGATCCTCTGCTCGGGCAAATCCATTAAGTTCAGTAGGACTTTGCTGCTTTATGCCAGAACAGGATCTGGCCTAAGATGTTATCTGGACTAATCCTTCTCCATAGGTTGTATCTTCGTTAAAGAAACTACCATGTTTATTTTTAAGTTTTTAAGCATAGTTCTAACCATATTTTCACAGAGATGAATTACAATCAATGAATAAGAAAACAACAATGCTTTAAATTTCTTATAATTTTTGAAATATCTGGAAACTCAATTTTTCTACAAGTGTTCTGCTTTCACTAGGAAATGCATTGTGGGATGTTTTTCACAGAGTGCAGCACACAGAAAATTGCAAGATGGGATATAATAAGTATTTAACTGATAACATTAACACTGTATTACTCTCTTATGATTTGAGTAAGGTAATGTGAGGGTGAGATAAATTTAAAATAATGAAATACCTAAATTAAGATAAAATCCAAGGCGAGTATTTTACTATAGGAATATTTCTTCTTTTATCGATCCTTTTGTTGAAATCAGTGGCCCATTAGGAGAGTTGTGTTTTCACCAGGAGGAATACGAGAACCTTGAAGGGTAGACTGACACATCAAGTTCATACAGTCATTCCAGAAGTTTAATCAACAGCTCAAGGAGATACATTTTATGTATGAAGCATTGGTGTGACAAGGGCATTTCTCTTGAGCTGGAACACCTCTGTTTTGCGGTTTCTACTGGCCTGCAAAGCCTCTTGTTACTCTTTAGCTGGAGCTCTGCTGCTGGGTCAGAAGTTTTACTAAGGTGCCAGTCCAAAGAGAAACCATTTCTGGTATCAAATCTGGCTGATTATAGGGACCCTGAGCTGGGACCTAGATTAGTGACTTCCGCCCTCAGTAGGGGTCAAGACTCCCTAGGAAGCTGGAAGGAAGAGTGGGATTTAAAGAGCTCAGAGAGCTGCTTGAAGATGTGGTGTTCCCCCTCTTCAGACACATTAAGCTTCTTTTTCCAGAGAACACTTCCTCACCCCTCTAAATCTAGCCAGGAACTGACTTAGTCAGATCCTATAGCTCTTTTTATCTGAGCGAGTGGGCTTTGATTGGCTACTTCTATGCAGCCTTTCTAGGAAGGCCTGGAGGATCCACCTTCTCTGTTTCTTTTAGGGGCATGATGTATTTGAACTATAGGGCCTCTAGAAAGGGACATGCTATGCTCCATCACAATTGACTGACTGTATTGTTACAAAGCTCTGATGCTATTGACAATAGAAAACCACACAACTTCCCATCTTTTCTTCTGTCAACCCCCTTTTCCTTGTTCCTTTTTTGCTATGCCCCCTCATCACTTCCATAGTACTGGCACCCCAGGAAGATAAACAGCATTGGATTTATCTCTTAGTCTTAACAAACATTTCATTTTCTTATATTTAATGCAGGCTCCTTATTTGAGGCAAACAAGATTACAGTCTCAATCACGTTTACATTTAAACTTTATTTTCCCAATATGAAATAGTCAGTAGATCTAGAATGTAGCCTATGTCCCCCAGTCACACTGAGCTGCATTTGGTACATCAGAGATTGCACAAAGCATCCAGAAGAGCCAGGTAGATGATTTGGTTCTGACCCTATTTCACTGCTTCAAATATGATAGTTTTCCTTCACACTGATACGATATTTACAGCTGTATGACCTCTGTGGATTTACTCAGATTTACACCAGTATAACCTAGATAAAGTCATGGCTAGCATATTTAAACAAATGAAAGACTTCTCAGCATGTAGGTCTAGGAAAAATAGCTATGAAACTTGAGCCACTATTTCATCCCTAAATATATTTTTCCATTGGTTTATGTAGATTGCTTTAAGAATTCTGTAGATAGGATTTCATTTTCTACTAAATTCCAGGGACATAGAAATTGCCATAATGGCTCACACAAGTGCTCCATTTAGTTCCAAATCCTGTTGCCGACAATTACTGGTGTCAAATATTTTGAAGCGTTTTAAAATGATTTCTTGAAATAGGTATTCATGATGAGTCAGTTTACAATTCCAAGCAATGGGTCAAACTCTGATAATTCCACTGACATTAATGGATTTCTTTACACTATAGATACAGTTGATCCAAAGGGACAAATTCAAGCTTGATCTAATTCCATTAACAATGCAGTTCCAATAGGGATACAATTGGCCTATTGTCTCCACCCATATATTTCTATAAAGTTAAACTATTCTATTTTGTTTGTTTGTTTTTTAAAATGGTGATTATTGGTACTCACACAGTCACTATTAAACACATGTTTTTATCAAAATCAAAACATTGCAGCATATGTGATTAGCAATGCCTCATATGCAGGCCATTTACTCAGAAGTTTCCTTTTTTAGAAACATCAGAGTACACAGTACGCTGTATAGGAACACCATATACAACATGTACTAGTATTCCATTAACTACAGAAATAGAAAGGATAAATTGTAAAGAGTTCAATGAAAAACAACTTGCTTTAAGAAGATAAACAGAGTGCAATTCTCGTTTGGTAGAAGTGGGTACAATTCCATCTATTTAAATGGAGATCCAGTTGTTTATAAGTTTGAGATTTAATTGAGGGACTAAATAATCACCTGGTTTTAGTGGGAAGATGCACTCAACATGTGAATGATAAAAGTAGTCAATATTTGTAATTATATAATTTTTTTTTCAACTAAGAAGCACCCTGAGCATCTTAGAGAAATGTAAAATAGCTGAATTGGTCTTAATAAAAAATGCCAGTCGCTACATTACTTGAGTAGTCATCTTATTTTTTAGAATTATGTGGCACATTAGCCCCTTCTATTTCTGTTCTGTAATTTTATTTTATTTTTTCTTGCTTTTTATCTTGTCTTATCTTGTTTCCTTTTCATATTTTCCTTTCTACTTCACATATTCCTCTCTCTTCCCTCACTCTTTGGCTTCACCTTTTTAATTCTAACTACCATCTTCTTCAAACTGTACATTTTGTTCCTCTCTTATACTTGTTGGGTTAGATTATCCCAATGAGGCATAACCCCTAGAAATGGGCAGTACAAAGCCACACTGTTGGGGACAGGAGATGGGGGTAGTGGAGAGATGGAACTCATTCTGCCTTAGGGAGATTCAGTTTAGTTAAGAGTCAAAAGTGTAAATGCTTGTCCAAACCTCTTTGGACAAGCAAAGGCAAGAAATCTCACAGGCACAGGTTTTCTTGTGAGACTTACAGTATTTCCAAGTGAGAAATATCACAAAAAGTTCTTTTTCTCATGGCACTTGAATATTTATTACTCTATTTCAGTGTCTGGAATTATAAACAAATCCGTGATACATTATTTATTCATTCCAATGTAATTTGAGTAAGCCCCCTTATTAACATCATACTTAATTACTGCTGGTAACTTTCATTCGTAAATAATAAAAACTTACTTGGTTGCAGCATCTGAACCAAGAAAGACAGAGGCACAGGAACATTTTGTAAACCCATAAAGTCTGTAGAATTTAAAAGGAATCCTTCCTATAGAATTTTTATTCAGTCCAGAGAATTCTATAGCAAGGATGTCATTACATATGACTTTTTGTATGTTTCTAAAATCATGACTATATATCCTCTTGGTTTCATTCCTATTAAATTCTGTAGAACTTTTCCATACTTTTATATAGTACCTAAAGGGTGCTAGCCATTGTATGGAATAGATTCCACCCTAGAATTTTATTCTGGGCTAGAGAGGATCTTGCTTTGCTAAGGTCATGTGATGGCTATAGTGGACATACATGCATTTTAAAAAATTAGATGCTTGTTTATTTTTTGTTTGTTTGTACCTATTTAGTTACATAAGATTTTTAATGTCATGCTAATCAGGGGAGATTGAAATAAGTAGAGAGGGATGAGATTGTAGATGGGAAGAGAGAAGGAGAAAATGAAATTGAGGTAAGGAAAAAAAGGGCCAACAGAAAGAGAGAGGCCCATAGTTGATGAGGAGAATGAGGGTGGACAGCTAAGGAGCTCTGAAAGTAAGAAAGTAAGAGAGGGGCACAATAAGGGAGGCATTAAATCACTAATATTAGAATTGAACAGGGATCCTTCCTATAGAATTTTTATTCAACCTAAAGAATTCTATAGCAGAGATATCATTATATGTGACCTTCTGTATGTTTCGAAAAAAAATGATTATACATCCCATTAGTTTCATTCCTATTTAATTCTGTACATTATGTCAGAATAACTGCTTGTAGTATAGATATGACTATGTTATTCCAAAATAACACTGCTATGTAGACATACCCCCTACAGTGTCATCTTATTTATTGCAAACAGTCAGGACTTGACAACTTAAGTGTTCACATCAGCAAGATTTTTGAAAGAACTCACTTCTTTCCAATTAAAACAATGTTATCTGAGCGCTTGTCTAAAATGACTGTGACACAGTCACTCTTATGAAGTTTTACCTTGAAATAATTTTATGTTTTACAATACCTTCTTCAATGGCTGCCCTTTTTCAGTTCAAAATGCTATAATCAGTCATGGGAGACAGACATATTCAGATATATAATTGTACTCAATGATTTAATAAATGTAAGTTCTGAAACTGATTAACATTACAGATTAACTTCTAAATTATTTAGTAGTTACCATTCAAAATATTTAACTGCATCCAGTTTAGTTTTAAGAACAGAAGAATGCCCTTTTTCAATTGATCAGAGAACATAAGGGTTTTGATTTTAAAAATTCATTCTTTAGCAGCTGGCTAGTTTTTACTATGAGAATTTTTCTTAAATTAAGCCTTGAAACTGCAAACACTTATGCTCATTCGATTCTAAGCACATGGGTAGTTCCATGAGCCATTACACTCAGTCCTCCAAAATGGCAACTGGATTTCCAGAGAGCTTCATGATTTTATTATAGAGTATTGGTGTCTGTATCATTTCAGAGTGCTCTTATTACATATTTGTAAAAAATTGTTATGTACATAGTATAACCAGCAGGACATTATATGGAAGACATTAATAGCAATCTTAATACACTGTAAATTTTATACATAGTAATAAACACACTCACCACAGACACACATCTTTTTTGGCTCATGCTTACACATTCATTAACCCTACTTCTATTCTATATGCTATACTATAGCTCGCATACGTATTCTCTATATTCTTCTTTCCTTCTGCTCTGTCTCAGAATCTTTTTTTCTGGTTTTTCCTGCTGATGCTACTATTCTGCAATGACTTCTGCTTCCTTCTTCTAGCTTTTCCTTCTTCTCTTGGGCCTAATGTGACTGGCTTTTACGTGCTTGCTCTCAGTTTTTCATACAAATTTTGGTCTGTTGATTGGCTTGTTTCCCAATCTTAGCATTAGCATAGCTATCCTCCAAATTATCTTTAAATACTCTAATTGGCCAGTACTTCAAACCAATCACAACTGCTAAATCTAAATGTCAGAGCTGTTACACAATGAATTATAGTATTATGGGCTGTTTACCATTATGGCATGGTGACCCTCACCTAATTTTGGTCTAAGCAGGTCTGACTGCACTCTTCCTGAAGTGTTGGAGGAACCTTTACCTGACCTCAGTCCACACTTGCCAATATATTATCTATAGGCTGAGTTTAAATTCACTCATTCTGTTTGGTTCTGTGGCAATACTTTACACATATCAAAGTACTAAACTGTAAACAATACCTCATCCTTTTTAATATGTCTCTAATTGTTAAGGTATGCATCTCACTATTAAGATCTACTATTGCCACTCTATTATTAGCTAATTTAGTTAATTTTATGATAATTTTTCCTGTGTTTTCAATCAGTGGTGGCAAAGCAATGTTTCAGTTCTGTGCTTAGGAAACAGAATAGAGCAGCTCAGTCTTTTGCACTAAAAGCATTTTTTTCAAGATCCATTAAGGCTTGCTTGTTTAAAAACACAAACAACAGTTCTTTTATTTGGGTTTCTTACTAGCCAGTGGTCACCGTGCACAATGAATTCCTCTAATACTAGAAGTTTTTCATGTCAAACTTTGAAATCTTGAGCAACATTCACTTCAATATCACACACTATATTGTTTATCAAATGTGGACTTTCTGGGCATACCCATTATAAATCTGAGACCTTTATGCATGTGTTTAATTGAGGCAGTAGGTACATAGTCAGATATTCTTGCCATTGGACTGTTCTGGTCTCTGTAGAATCTTCCCACATGCCTAAATTTAAAACAGGTTAGATGTAAAGATTATTTTGTTTGATTGAAATGTGTACAAGGGAGGTACTTTACCATTGAAAGGAATTTACATAGAGGAGACTCACCATTCTATGTTAAAAGGCAGCTGCAGTTTGAATAGAACTAGGGAATTAGGAGTATCCAGAAAAAAATCACATCCATGGGCAGGTTGAACAATAAATTCAGTGGTATTAGGTCAGCTCTGATCTTAGCTTTTCACAAAAGGCAAACAAACAGGTTAGTGATAAAATTGATTGCATGTCATATTTCCAAGCTTTATGACAGATAATTCAGCAAGTCCCACAACAACTTCCCTTAATTCTGCCTCAATTTTCTACATCTGCTGAACATTTCCTTAATATTTGTAAATCCATCTTCTATGGCCTTGTCCTGTTTGTTCATTTTAATCTAGAGGTTATCTATTTAATTCTCAGTATTTCTGCTTCCTCTGATGATGGGGTTGTGGAATATGCATCTGTATACTTCCTTCTGCTGCAAACCACATTTGCATAATGCTAGGTTGATATCCCTGTCACCAGTAGGAATTCCTTAACTGAGCCTGTGGGATTGAAGATAACTATTCCGAGAATGGTCACGTATACATTTCCCTGTCTATAACAATTCAACAGTAAACTTTTCTTTTAGTTGAATCATCTACCAGGGGTATCATTCCTATATGCCATCTAATATCTCCACCTTTTTGTAACTTCAGGGATAGTTGTATTGTAACTACTATACAAAGACATACCCAGATATTAATTTAGTCTCTGTCATTAGGTATCCAGGCATTTCCTTCAAAATTATCCCTGACATAGGTTATACAGCTGGAGGGTCTAGTTGGTTCTGAATCATCATCAACTGGCTATCAGTCCAAATTCAGCTCCCAACACCAAAATGTTCTAAAAATAACAATCCAAATGAACAGCCATGTCACTTAGCTCCTCCAGTTACATCTGTAGTACCAATTTCAAAACCCCATCCTAATCTCGCTGTGGCTCTTTTCTAAATACTACAAGATAATGACCTCAGTTCCTTATTCAGTGGCTCCAATTTCCCGCTGAATATTTCCTTCATAATAAGTGGAATCTTTCAACTCATTTGCATGTATCCACTTAAGGAGAACTGTATATGCAGATTTTAATATGGTACGCCACCAATTATATTTTATTTATGATTTCTATGATGTCATAAGGACCTTTCTTATTATATCAGAACTTTCATGATCCTTTCCTCTTTGATATAATTAAAGAAAAAACATAATATATCATTTTCATGGATGAGGGTTACCAGGCATAATAAGCTTTTGTCTTCCTTTGCTGGTCTTTCCACGGGTTCAGTGCTAAAAGAAAACAGTGCTTGCAAATGTGGCTTTAACTGAGAAATGTTGGAGCTCATATTTTCTGTATGTGACTGATGTAGAATGTGATATGGGGGATCTTTGTAACTTCCTGTAATGAGCTTCAAAATCCTGTCATGTATAAAGCAAATAGCCCAATGGACTTTAGGGAAAACTTGCAGCTCATTTTCTTTGATGGTTGGGCAGATTTCATAAACTTGATTATCTGTTCCTTTGCCTTTTCTACTTAGCCAAGTGACTGTCAATTATGTGCAAGGTGTAGCTTGTTCTTGTTTTTAAATTCCCAGTGTATTGCACACATCTGCCACAATCTCAGAAGTGAAGGCTGCACTTCCGTCTGACTTTGTTCTCAAAGATAAGCACCTGTGACTGAGAATATGATTCACCAAAATAAATGGTATGCTTTAAACTGTGTCATTTGGTATGGGAATACATTCCACTCTTCTGGTAAACAAACCGGTGATAGTCAGCATGTACTTAAATCATTTCTTTGTGTCTACTTGCCTTAACCTCAAAGTGGCAGAACACATTATACCTTCAGGTGGTTAGACATACCACAAAAATGGTCTGTGTATAGCTCTAATCTGTACACATGACAAAACAAATAATGTTAGGTTTTTTTCCCAAAATTTCCTCTATAACCAAGTATCTACTCTTTCTGCATATTGGTTTTTAACTCTAATAGTTGGTATATCTGCAATATTTCAGATTGGGTTTTCCAAAACACACCCTTCTGCATGTAGTTACAGATAAAATGTCTTCACAGAATCATCACAATGATGGCATTCCTCCTGTGAGGGTAGACTTTCTGTCTTCTCTACAATTGCCTGCTTCACTTCTCTAGTAGTTTCCTAGCACCAATAGAATCCTGATATTTCTTGAGCTCTTAAATGTCTTATATTATATATAGTTTATGTCCTCAGTCCTACCCTCCAAATATAAGATCCATGCAGAAATTCTCAGATTTACTCTCTCTTGCTTCTTTTGTCTTCAAGTATGCAACGGAATAATGGTTAATCGACAGTGTGTTGTCCAGCAACAATGCAATTCAAACCTACACTGCTCTAAAACCTACATAGCAGTTAGCAGAGCTCTCTCTCTCTTTGTATGGGTTGAAGTATTTCTTTTCCACACACACAGTCACATATTAGGATGAGCTACCCCTCTGTTCTCATTATTGAGAAAATACTGTACTCAGAATTAGGCACTATTCCAGCTTGAAGGTAAAACTCTTTACCTTACTGTAGAAAAGTTAAGCAAAAGGCATTGCTATGGCTTAACTTAAAAGGATAAATCTAATACATCTGTGAGTTTCTAAGATGCCAGAGGATTCCTTGTTGTTTTTGCAGATACAGACAAACACAGATACCTCTCTGAGACCTTAAAAGGAGGCATTAGAATGGTAATCAAGACAATTTACTTGTTTGTGAATTCTGAAGACATGTACTAGACTAACAGTCATTTATTTGTCGTAAAAAAAATCAAGGGTAGATACTAAATGTATTTATCTGTGTTTATCTATGCCTTGTTACAAGCTTAACAATGTAACCAGGTTAGCTTGTAGATGCTAATTCCCGTTCATTTCTTAATTGCTTTTATATTGTGCCTGTGGCTGGATTAGTTAAAATTAAAGATGTTAGATACTGCAATAAATTAGTCATATTATCTACATTGTCTCCATTTTAACTAGCTATGCTATAATAAAGCTAATTGCCTTATGTGAATGAATACAACTACAGGCTGCACCTCCCAAAAGTGGGAGACTCTACCACAGATATCCCTGAATAAGAGAGCCCTAGGCAGGAGGGCCAGCAGCTGAGAGCCCCGCACACACTAGTGGGGCTAGGGCCTCAGCAGTAAATTGTGCGCTTGTGTGGCCATTCAAGAGAGATTCAAATGCTGCCCAGCTGATTAACAGAGTGCCCACAGCTAGGTTTTTTTGTTTCTACTTCTGATGCACAGTTGCACATGCCTCACCGCACATGAAAATGTTGATTTCATACACAGATGAAAAAAATCTGCCCATGGATAGAAAAGATGATTGTTATTAGATAAGATCTGAGACTTATATTGACCTTGAGATAAAGTCCCACTCCTCTGGGACTGGTAATCCGCATATATCATGACTAACTTTTCAGTAATCATTTCTTTATATTAGACTTGTTCTGATGGGTGTTAAGGAAAGGTTTGCCTAGAGGATACTGTGTTTGTTACTGGCTTGGTGAATCTATTTATTGCATTCCTTAAAACCAGTTTGGGGGATTATCTGTTCTGTCTCATGCTGTGTACCCTAAGTATGTTCTTCTCAGTGGTACCTATCTAGGCACCAAATTGCATAGCCTATTTTTCTGCTATTTATCTGCTTCATCCTGTTCAACTCTCTACAGCTGCAGTCATAGCCTTCTGCACTTATGATGGCATCACAGTCATATTTAAATGATCTAAAATTGTTAAAATTCCCCAGAAAACTTTTCAGTTCTTTCAACTCTGTTGCTGCTCTTAAATCATAGACGGTCTGAACTGATCTCCTGCAGTTGATAAAAGATGACTGAAATTCCTTAAAAGTTGTTTACAATTCCAGCTTCTCCTTTTCTGTTTGTGCAGATGATTTTCTACCTGAATTACTAATTAAAAGAGGGATTGAGGTGAAATCTCTACCCTCTCTCCTAAAATATCTGTTACAATATGCTGTCCAGTGCCAATCTGGAATAGACTGGTATCTATTCAGACAACACAAGATCTTTACCATCTAGTATCTTGGGAAAGAGAGAAAATCAGACTTAACCAACTATAACCCTTTCCCTAGGTAAAGTCAGCAGCAACAAATGCCAGATTCAATACCCAAGGGGCCCGCTTAATAATATAACACAGAACTGGCTCAAGCCCCCACCCGGTAATCTTGAAAAATTGAACAACACCGTTGGGCCCCTCTATAAGGCAACACTTTTCCTGTCACATGAACTGAGTCTCTGCAGAGCAGAGAAGACTTTTAACTAAAAAAAGAAATGAACCTGGAATTAATTAGGAAACTATCAAAATCATGATTCAAATACATGACCATGAGCAAAACTCTAGCTCTAGAGTACATGGAGGCAAAGGACACTACCCAGTTTCTCACTTTACAGTGTGTGAGGCTAACAAACAAATGACCTTTAAGATATTACTCCCCTCTCCCTTTCTCATGTCCCACTGACAGCTACTATTTTTGTTCAGCAGAGTCCCAGACTTCAGAGATACCTCTGCTTCCCACTCGGGTGGGGGGAGGAGGGTGAAGAGAGAAAGGTCAAGCTATGCCTTCAGCGCTGCTGGTGCTATAACAGGCTGCAGCACCAGCACCATAGTTCATTCTGCTGCTGTGGTTCGTAATGCCATAGTTCATTCAACCAGCCCATCATCTGCTCTGTCCCTGAGGATCCTTCATCATCACCTTTGGCTGCCACCTGTTTCTGACATTCCACCCAGCTCTCAGGGATTTAAACTCTCACTGGGGGAAACTCACTGTTAAGTGCATGCTGGACAGCCTCTTTTGCAGAAGTGCTGTCCTGTAGCAGGCCAAAGCACTTAGACTGGATTCTCAGTGATTTCAACTCTCGTGGCTACTTAATAAAACAAAAGACTCTCAAGCAGCCTAAACAGCAAGTTCTTTAAATAGGGAGAGGAGCAGGTCAAATGATGCTCATGACCATCAGGGTGCGTCTACACAGCACCATTAGCTTGAAATAAGCTATGGAATTTGTGCTACGCAAATTGAATAGCTTATTTCAAATGTACTTTGAAATAGCTTATTTCATAATTTCCAAATAACTTGCTATTCTGAAATTCCCCTTAAGCCTTGTGAAATGAGGGTTACTGGGACGTCAGAATAAGTTGCCCGTTAGTTCAAAATCTACTTCGAAATAACAGGCTGCTTCAATAGATGCGGAATACCTATTTCAGGATACTTACAATATCCTGAAATAATGCTGCAGTGTAGATGTACTCTCAGGTAGAGCCCCCAAACACCTATCCAGAGACCCTTCCTCTCACTACTGGGATCAGGCATCTGAACCTCCTGCTTAGCAAGTTAGGTTTAATTGAGGCTGCCCCCTACAATGAGGACAGACTAAAAAGAGTTCTGTTGCCTTTTACGCATACAGTAAGAATAACAACATTTTATTACCGCTAGATTCAATACTAAAGTGATTTGTAACTCAACACAAGCCAAAACTGATCACTTCAGCAATATAGCTCTACCTGCTGGATTTCTAGGCAGAGTATGTGTTTTCATGGAAATACAGTCTGGTCCTGAAGTCTCTTTCCCCCAGCTCATCACAGGCTGTCAGGAGAGAGCTAACTCAGACTTTGCTTACAAAAAGAAAAGGTAAATATGTGAGAAGAAATGGTCTACTGATTATCCTTTTTCCCTACCAAGTCCACACACCCATGGGATACACATGCCACAATGGAAACAGATAATGAAAAATCATTCCAGTTGGCTTTCACTGTTCCAATTTCAGCCTGAGCCAGACAATAATTAGTTTTGATATATTATTCTTTAGTAAAACATGAGCAATTCAGGTGTGTCTAGACTACAGGATTTTGTCGACAAAAGTGGCCTTTTGCCGACAAAACTATACCTGCGTCTACACTACCGCCGAGTTCTGTCGACATAACGTCGACAGAACTCGGCAGTTTTGTCGATGGAGGTAAACCTCATTCTACGAGGAATAACGCCTTTTGTCGACAGAGTTCTGTTGACAGAAGGCATTATTGCATCTACACTGTCCTTTGAGTCTACACTCTCATGTCGACAAAGCGGCTTGCTTTGTTGACAGAACTGGATGTAGTCTAGATGCTCTTTGTCGACAGTATCCGTTGACAAAGCCTCTGTCGACAAAAGCCTGTAGTCTAGACGTACCCCTAGAGAAGTAAAGGAAATACACACTATTGTTTTGCCAGGTGAGTGATTGATCACCTTTTAAGCAAGTAAAAGCTTCCTTTCTGGAAAAAAAATCATTATAGTTGATGATCTTGTAAAATATCCACAGCAACACAAACTAAGACCTTCAACTTAGTTAAAAAGTTCGTTGCTACTTCTCATGGAAATTCACATAATTCCAAAAACTTTCAATTTCTCATTGTTGCCAAGCAAGATCTCAGGCAAGGAAAGTTCCTGACCTAGATATAGTTTCTGTAAGATATTGCTGTGGACAGAATGGCCATCAGGGCACCTGTGCTTTTTCCTCTTCCCTCTTCTTCTGAAAAAACTCCCTCTTCCCTGTCCACACATGTCTTTTTGCAAAAGAGCTCTTTCAGAAAAAGGCTTCTTCCTCACAGAATGATGATTGCCAATTGTGCAAAAAGCCCTCTGTTCTTTCAATTTACTTTTCGATTTACTGCGCTTGCAGTGTGGATATAACCAGGGGCAGACTGGTAATCAAAATAGGCCCAGGAAATGGTTTGAGAATGGCCCACTTTTTCACATCAAAGAATTTTTTAAAAATTTACTCTTCAACACTCAGTCGTTCATAACATCCTCATTATTTATTTCGGACAGTAGGTGCTTCTCGCATGACATTAACATGAAGGATTCAAGATGTGACTGTGTAAGACAATTTCACAATTTGTTCAGAATATACTTCAGCTTTGAAAAGACCTCTCACAGGATACCTGGGTTGCAGACAAGGTTAATACATATTTGTACACTAGAAAGACTTGCCTATATGCTAACGTGTGCAAATTAAATTTGGCCAAAACATGGTAACAACATGCCATGCAGTTTTTGCAGGATTTACATTTTTTGAGAGCAGTTTCATCGCAATAGTCACTATTCTCAGTAGTATAATTTAAGACATCTTCGGTAAGAGTTGACCTGAATTTGCTCAATTTTCTTGCAAAATCCATCACCTCTGCATGCAATATTTCTTTTGAGAGAGTGTTGTTAAATTTTTTTAACAACTCACTTAATTTTTCAAATGCATTTTTGGGGAGATTGTTTAGAATATTTTCAAAATTCTTCGGCTCCAAAGTGTTTTAGATACCTCATATTGAAACTGCTGACTACTCTATCCATTGCAACATTATACACATTTATGTGATGTTTCTTTTGCATTTCGTAGCGTTTCATTCAAACCAAATTCCTAACTTTTTCTGTATTCTAGTCCGTTTTTCTTTAAAATCAGTTTCAATGAACATATCTACTAATTCTTCATTTGCTGATGTTACAAATTTTGTAGCTGCAGTAAGGAGTAGTTCTAAATTTCTTAATATTTTAGACAATTCTTCAGATGTACTTTCAATCATTTGATACGGTTTTATAATGTACATGTTATTCAACTGTAAATACTCCGATAAAGGAGAAGTGTGCTCAAAAATATGTAAAATCTGTAAAAATAGTTACTATTGTTTCAAAACGGATCAGAGAATCCAAAATAGTTTTGGCTTTGTGATGCACATCTTTGTTAAATTTAATGGATTCTGAAATTTCGTAAAATGTTTGTAACATATCACAATAAAATGTAACATCTGTAGTGTTAAAAGGGCCAAAATATTTTCTTAAAGCTCTGTCTTTTGCCCACCAGTGAGTATCTCCAAGAACTGAAATATACTTCATCTTACTAAATTCGCGCCACACATTCATGCGTAGGTACGATTCCCTGAGAAAAACTGCACAGGTGTTAATAATCCTGAAGAGAGAAATAGTTTCCACCATAATCTGCGTTATTTCACTTATAATTAAATTCAAAACATGCGCATAGCACCACACATGCATTTGGCCACGTGCAGTGTTGTCAAGCCACACAGAAAACCCATTATATTCAGCTTGCATATTGACTGCTCCATCAGTAGAGTTACCAATACATTTTCTTACTTCGATATTCAGGGTTTTTAAAGCATTGAAAGCTAAATCGCTCAATGCGTTACCAGTTGTTGACGTACAGTTGACTGCCGCCACTAAATGTTCGTGGATAGTATTTGTCACGTATCTTATAACAATCGAACATTGATCATGAACATTAATATCCTGCTTTGTATCTATTTGTTTGCTGAACATTTCTGCATCTCTAATTTCATCACCTAGCATTTTCTTTAAGGTGTGAGTGATGGAATCAATAACTGCATTTACTGTTGTTTTAGAGAACAATTTCTGCAGATTTCCTCACCCCTTTTTATTCACATTTGTGTCATGACATTGTTTGCTTTTTTCTACTACCTCATCAACATGTACTTTTAATATCGGATCAAATTTACTAATAAGTAAAAGTAACTCCAAGAAGTTACCGTGATCAACATTTTCGTAGAGTAATGTATATGCTGACTCTTTTGCACTTCATCTGTAGCTAAGCCCTCGCTTTCCCATTAGTTTTATCATTTCAATTATCCTTTGCATAATTTGACAATTGCATTGTGGGTTTTCAAGTTTCTTTCTTGTAAATAAACTTAACGGATTTCTTTTGTTAGTTTTTAAAATATATGCTTCAGTAGAATTTGCATGAAGTGTAGACATTTCATGTTCTAAGATTCTTTTGTGAACATGTTTAGTGTGATTTACATCAAATCCAGTGATAAAGGTAGAATTATCCGAATCATTGCTAAATGCAAGGCAAAGAAAGCAAAATGAATTTTCTATTTCAGTATTATATGTCAACCAATGACGACGTAAACCATCTTGTCAAAAATAAATCTTTTTTAATTAAATTTTTCATTAAAATTGTGTTGTTTTGGATGAAGCTTGAGAAAATGATTTAGATTTTCTTGTTTTGGTTGTAAGAAATAAATACTTTCTGATTCATTATCCCCATATTAATCTGAGGAAGAGGTCACCAGCACAACAGAAACAAAATAATTAGGGTTACCAGTAAAGGATTGTAAATTGAACAATTATTTGGGTTGGAGAATGGAATTATCAGGAGATTGTGAAGTCAATGGAATGGCGGGAATAACTTTGAGAGTAGAGTCTGAATTCTTATTTATCAGTGATGCTGATGACGGCAACGCAGAATGTGAAGATTGTGCAGATATAGTTGTAGAATCGCATGTTTGTGTTTCCTCAAACTGAGAAGTACCAGTACCAACGATGTGTGTAGCAACATTTACATTCAGTGATGGTGACAGGGAAGACTGACTGGTCACAATGGAAGAATCATCTAATTGAGAAGTGGTTTTCGAAAATATGTCCATTAATTTCTGACATTTATTCACTTTGGCTTGTAAGATCACCTGTTTCTTCTTTTTTAACTTCTCCCAACCACCTTCTACTTTTGTTTTTGACATATTTTAAATTATTTTGGTTGTACTTATCTTATATACTGCTATAAAACTTCTTGTAAATAACACCAGGTCGACGGGAATGGCAGTGATGTTTACAATGGCTGCAAAGGACGTCAACAGATCCACAACTGGAACCGGAACAACGTACAAGCACCAACTGATATTGTCAACAACAACCGTGTACAGTGACATCACACACTGTGCCACACCGCAAGACTTGTGGAATGTACGGACAGCAACAACTACAATATGCACGCACCTTGGCACTTACTCATCCAACCACTGCGTACTCTTAGAAGCTTTACGGTGGATATTACAGTCCATTCGGACGATGGCCCACCGGGAAATTCCCAGTATCCTGCCGGGCCAGTCCGTCCCTGGACGTAACTCAAGTTTTGTTGGAAAAATGGTCGTTTTTCCGACAAAACTCTATAGTCTAGACATATCCTGAGTGTACTGTAATAAACTCACTGTTTTATTTCATGACTTGCATGCTGTATCTGAATCTTAAAATTTAATTAGCATTTGAAATGCTGGTATATTATTAGCAAAGTCTGGTTTTAATTAGATAGGGTATATTTTCCCATTGATGAGCAGGAAGATTTATGCACATAATTTTAATTAAGACTGATAGGAGCTAAATACTTAACTCCCTTTTCTTCCATGGGTAATTGATCCAATATGTCTCTTTGAATGTGCTGAACACAGAAATAATAATCTACCATGGTCACACAACAAATAACAAAATTTAATCTACTATGTTGGCCTGTGTACACATAAGAAACATTAAAATAACAGTGTTAATACAGCAGAACAGTTAATTAATCAAGTATTCAAATATCAAGGAATCACAGTAGTTCACACTGAACACTCAGTGTTAAATACAAGTTACACACTTAAAAGTGACTGTAAAAATGGAAGTGTTGGATTTCATGTTTATCGTCTTTCAATAACCACATTTAAATGTACTTGGAAAATGATGGGATCCATGAGGCTGCACTTTGTCATGCCTTAAAGTTCAAGAGACAAACTCACGAAACACAAAATAGAACTCTGAGGGTATATCTACACTAAAGAGTTTTTCAGAAAAATGGCCGTTTTTTCCAAAAAACCTTCAGTTACATCCACACTGCAATTGCATTCTTTTGAAAGAAAATTGAAAGAACAGAGGGTTTTTTCCGACATTGGTAAACCTCTTTCTACAAGAAAGAAGCCTTTTTCCGAAAGAGCTTTTTCGGAAAAAGGTGTGTGTGGAGGGGGAAGAGGGAGTTCTTTCTCAGGAAGAGGAAAGAGGAAAAAACACAGGTGCTCTGGTGACCATTCCACCCATAGTAATCACAGCTTAAATGAAAGACAGCGTCCATTCAATCTGGACACTATCTTTCAAAAAAGCAGATCACTTTTTTGATGCGCTTTGGCAGTGTGGATGCTCTCTTTTGGAAGAAGGTTTTTTGGAAGATCTCTTCCGGAAAAGCTTCTTCTGAAAAACGCCTGCAGTCTAGACGTAGCCTGAGCAATTCCAACACAAGTGTTGGGAGACAACGCTACATGTGTAAGATATCTCAGTTTCCTGCCTCATGTGCCCAACCTGAGAAGCAGAAGGCTCAAGCTATCATGAAAATAACAGAATGCAACATTCAAAAAAGTGAAGTGATACAGGATAAAAAAAAAGCCCCTGTAAGCACGTTTGGGGAACAGACTTCATTTCACTACAGTTGTGTTTGTACAGTTCCTAGCATAATGGTGCCCTGTATTTCTGTAGAAACTGGGGACATTAAAAGCAGAGTTGCATGAAAACAGATTTTCCCACTTGCTTGCAAATCTGAAAAACTGGGAAGAAAATAATTTATGTTGGGTCGAGCCAAAAAAATTAAAAAAAATCCACAATGTTGCATTTTTTGTAACTATTGGGGATTATTTTTTTACCAGTTTGGCAAACCAAATAGAATTTCTGAAACATTTCAGTGTCAGTTAATCTGCATTTTTCCCCAAAAAAGTTTCAGATAAAATATTTTGTAGAGCTTGAACTACCATCGTATACATAGTAAATAATAGTATGCTGTTGTCTACACTAGGGTATGTCTACACTGCACATTTATTTCAAAATAAACTATTGCGGAATAGTTATTCTGAAATAACTTATTTTGAAATAGCACATCTACACTGCAGGGAAGCCTCAAAATTAGTCCAAGGCAGGCTTCCCTCATGTAGATGTGCTACCTTGATTTAGAGCTCCAGGAGGCACTGCGGAGGAAAAACTTAGAATGGCCCTGGGGAGGGGCTATTTCAAAATAGCAGCAGTGGAGCATCTACACACACCTTATTTTGAAATAGCTATTTCAGAATAGGTGTTATTCCTCATAGGAGGAAGTTCACAGGTTTCAGAATAAGCCATCTGTTATTCTGAAATTATTCTGAAATAATAGAATGGCTGTGTAGCCGTTAACGCTTATTAATCAGAAGGCACCCTGTGCCCCTTTCCAAAACCTGAACTTGTAAGTGGCACAATGGGAGACGGGGAATGAGCCCTGTCCTACCCTCTGGACCCTGATTAAAGCTTGGGGCATAAGGAAGCAGCCTATTCCCTACTGGCTTTACAGAGGGGCAGCTTGACCAGATCTTGTGCTAGGTCACAACACCACTCAGATTTGACTCCATTTTGTTTCTTTCCCTCTCTCCCCCATACACACGCTTTTGCAGTCCTTCTGGCACTATGGGTTATGCAGTTCAATTGCTCCCAGCATCCCAGTGCAATGGGACAGCAGAGGCGCTGCTGATTTACGTGTCCTACAGAGGCTGCAGGGGAACATGTTTGCATATAAGGCTGTATTGGACACAATACATTAGAGGCATTACCATATATCATAGTATAATCACTCAGCAAGCTCAATGATCTGCAGCATGCTTTGGGCTTTTTTCCTCCTTTTTTACTTTTTTGTGGATTGAATTCCTCTTTGCACAGAGAAGGTGCTAGGGGATATTGGGGAAGAGATGATATACTCAGTGTGGGCATTGCAAGGCAGCTCAGGAGAGATTGCGAATCTGATGCAAAACAAACTAATCTAGCAATGCATTGATTTTATTTGTGAAGTCTTTCCTCCCCACACTAAACTCCAAATTGACAATTCTTCAGCCTTACATCTTTTTTATTGCCTGTGATTAAAATCTGAACAAGCAGGTAGTTCGCTCCAATCCTATATAGATGTAAGAGTTTCCTGCTGCAGTAAGGGAAGCCCAAGTGAGCTTGCTTCATTAACTGTTAAATGCAAGCTGCAGGATGTTCTTTGTCATTGTCACTCCTCTGGAGAGAAGATATTGCAGCTCTCTGTGGAAGGGACATGAACAATATGGGCCTCTGCTAACATAGTTAAGAAGTTCATAATGTAGTTATGGCACAGGGTCCAGTCACTGCTGAGGTCTACTCCTTCTGGCCGCACTACAGATTACACTCATTTGGTAGTCTCTCCCATGATTCTCTCTCATCCTGCAGCTCCTTTCCCTCCTGGAGCTGCTACTTTATCTTCACAACTGAAGCAATCGAACAGTGGAATGAGATCTGAGGCTTAATTCTAACACATGAAGCTTTTCATTAGCATTGTGAAGCACAAAAGAGTTGCTTTTACACACACATCAAAATCATCATCCCAATAAGCACGAATTAGCACCTTTGAGCTCAGTTAAGGCTCTGCAGAAGTCACTACCTAATAAACATCAATTTTAGTAGGTGTAGGATCCAGCTTTTGGCCAACAATGTCAGATGGGTCAAAGAGCGCATGTTCATGAAGACTGAATTACCTCTTCACATCTAAGGTCTTGCATACATGTGTAACCCCTCCTGTTGGCTAGCCCAGTGTGAGGTTATTCAGCATAGGGGAAGCTTGTGACTTCTTACACCACTGGGGGGCTAGGCCTGAGGCTGCTTGATGTGCTCTGCGTTGTGTATGTGTGAGTGCACCTCAGACCAGACCCACTCCAACAAATCACCAGGAACAGGCTTTATTCTGTAAAAAACATAGACCAGGAAAACAGTTCAGCAGCCCCTTCTCTCAGCATGCAGCCTGTGTGCTGCTTCTAGCACAGTCCTTGCTGAGACCCTGCTGGGGGCAGAGGGCACATCCTAGCAGGAACCAGGAAGTTCTCCCAACATGCCGCAGTTTGTAGTCCACAGCTTGTAGTTCCCAGGGCTGCTGCTGAAACACACTGGACCTTGGGCTACACATGCTATGGTTGCTAGCATGAGTTCAGTTTGACCAGTACTATCATTCAAAATGTTGGTATCCCTACTGTTTCAGATGTCAATGACAGTTTAAGGACCATGAGTAATATTTTCAGAAATGCTGTAGGCACCTATGTGTGAATGGCTTTTGTGAATTACTGGCACTATCATGTAATATCTTGAACAATTTGTAAAGAAATAAAATAAACCACCTTTGCTGGTGGTATGGCAGGGCAGACTGAGGGACTGTTTCTGTCAGAATCTATGTTAGAGTTGGGGGTCAGGGACTCTGATAAACTTATTAGCATGTTTTCTTGGTAGTGCTTTTTTCCTTAAGAATAAGGTAGACTTGCATAGGAAGTGGTTACCCATATCTGAAAAGAAAGCATGAATGCAGGGGTAACATGGTGTAGGCAGGAATTGTGAAGTCTGAAAATGCCATGGCAGGGATGTCCTTAGGATTAATGGAACCCTATGCAGTACTATTAGACTGGTGCCCCTATGCTCAACAACAGCCCAGGGGAGTGATGATGATGATGATGATGATTGGTAGAGATGTGATTTTATAATCTTCAGTGACACTAATAAAATACTTTTTAAACAAATTTTATGTGAAGGCCGTGTAGACTAACAGTAAATTCAAAAACTGGCAGTATATACCTGGGGTTGGCAAATGCCTGTTAAATGGCTTCGTTACCATTTGAATGGCTCTTTCACAGGTTTGATGTTCTTGTAATAGGTCTGGTAGGCTTTTTCACTGTTGACTACATCCTCTCTGGAGTAAGCAGAGCCACAGAACAGGGATAGTCTCCCACCCAACTATATATTTTGGGTATGGGTAAGGATGGCTCTGCACCCTGACCTGAAGGGAAACAAATGCAGGTGTCCACACTGCAATTCAACATCTGGAGATGTAGAAGCCAAGACTGGATGCCCTTGCTAGCTATTAAGGGGCAATACATTGCAATTACCCTGAACTGTGATACCCCTAAGTCTCAATTTGTTTCATTGAGACTTATGCTTCTAAGGTTCAAAATCTCAAAATCTTTTGAGGATCACAGGACACAGACACCTGAAATCACTTAGGCCTAGATCCTGAAATGTATTAAGGCCCCCTAACTCTCACTGATTTAAAAGGTAATTTCACATCTAAATACTGTTGAAGAATTGGACTTTAGATCTTGCAATTCTGCGTAAACAATACCTAAATACTTTGTGAAAATTGGGCCTATATCTCAAAGGCATGTAGGCACCTGAAAGGTACCAAAAGATGCCAAAAGATGCAGGTGCCAAAAGATGCAGTTTTGAAAATGTACCCAAGTCAATTAGATCAGCTGTTAGCAGGGCTAGGTAATACAATGCTTTAAAATGCTGGTGGTAGCCAATGCCTATATACATATATGAAAAAGTGCTCCATTTGTAATGTAAGAGGTGCAGGAGCTCAAGCAATTTTTTTTTTACAATAACTGATGCAGTAAGCCCACAGGTCCTGGGACTATGAATTGCCATGCCTAGCAGTGCTGGGGCCCAGCCCTGGCAAGCCATGCCACAAATTAAACACCAATATGAGGGCTCTCAACTTTACCACTCTGGTTGAGATGATTTGCAGGGGGGAAATGTATAATATTCCCCTAGTAGGTTTAAGGTTTAGAGATGGCCTCTCTAAAACATACTGGTAAAGTGGGAGAGAAAAGTCTGAACTGCAACTACACAAAGCTGTATCTGTCTGTGAATAAGTCAAACTCTATTGTCAATCTGCAGCACTAAGGATAAATAATATTTTTTAAAGTTTAGTTTTAAAAAAATCTTTGCATGGCATATTTCCAAAAGTTTAAAATATTCAACTTCTTCCTCCTAATGATGCTGGATTGAATTACTCAACAGAAGTCTCATCAATAGGTAAATGCTGTCATTCTCTCTACTGCTTTGGAAGAAACAATAATTAAAAGTTCTTGCGTAAGGTTCTGATTCACACAACAAAAAGATTTATGGTCTATTAAAACACATGCATTAAGGCAGTATTTCAATAGGCTCTACCCTCTTTTCTTTAATTGCACAACCTTGGAAGTTTGAGAGACAGAAAAAAAATTTAGTGCTGAAATCACTACCAGTGCACTGAACAGATGCCACAATTAAAAGATGCTTTATTATACTGTGTTTATAATGGCTGGGTGAGCTCTCTGCAGTAAATAATTTATAAAATAAATTTAGGTACATTCTTTTTCTTGGTGAATTGGCTACATATGGACAATTAGGTACATGGGGGTTTGCCTAATATTTAGAAATGTCTGAGGATCCCTTTGGGCCAGCTTGTGCCATTTTGGAACTGGTCCATGCTGGGAGTGCTGTGGCCCTCTACTGTCCCACAGAGTTTCACAATCCTTTCTGGAGCTCCTAGAGCATGGTTTGCTCACTGGTCTGTAGTTGGCTAGCTCTGCAGGTTGAAGCAGAGCAAGAGAAGGCCTCCTTCCTTCCTGTTTCTTTTCATCTCTTCCTTGGGAAGTGATTTGTGCACCCAAGGAATGTAGGGGCTTGTCTTCACTACATGGTGGGTCGATGTTGCAGTAATCAATCTACCAGCAGCCAATTTATCATATCTGCTTAGACATGATAAATTGAACTCAGAGCACTCTCCCATTGACTCTGGTACTCCACCAGGTTGAGAAGAGTAGTCAGAATTGATGGGAAAGCAACCCACGCTGACCTTACTGCAGGAAAGACACTGCAGTAAGTACAATGACTTCAGCTGTGTTGTTCACATAGCTGAAGTTGCATAACTTAGATGGACCAGGGGAAGAGGGATATAATCTAGGCTAGATGTAGGAGGGAGCAGACCTAGAGCTTCCCCCATGGCATGAACAGATATAGACCAAAAAGACCCGTAAAAAGGTTGAGGATTCCACAGAGCTGCTCCAGGCCTCCCACTCCACACCTTCCTCTCACCATGCAGGATAGCCGAGGGTATGATTGATACAGTTACACCCAACATATCTATATAAATTACTTGAATGTGTAAATGTATGTGGTTTACAGTTAAAATATGGGGGAAATGTGCTTCTTTCATTCTCTGTGTGAGCCTCTATTCTGTATTCTGCACTACTTTAGCTTGCAGAACCATTCTTGTTAGGAGAGAGAGTTCCAACCAATGAATGAGTGCAGGGCACACCACAGAGAAACAATGGATAAGAGGCCTGATTTTCAGAAATGTTGAGTATCTACACATCCTTCTGAGCTAAATGAGACTAATGATTTTTTTTTTGTTAGCATCTTTGAAAATCAGGCCACTTATTCAAGTACTTTATGTAGGATTTTAGGTATCCATACCTGTAAATTTTGTCCAATTTATTTTTGCATAAACTACTTAGTGTATTTCACTTTTGAAATACTATCTTGTGGGCTAAGGTTTATAAGAGTAGCATATTATGAGATTACAATATTTGGATTGGAGATTTTAAGCCTTATATAGATGATTCAGAGACTATGCTTTTTTATTTTATTGACTGCTCTTCAGTGTCAAGACTATGTGGATTCCTTCACAGAACTGTGACTTACTAGCTGATAGTATAGTTAAACACAGTAGCTCTTCCACCGGTAGGGCCTATCTATACTTGCCATTTAAAGTGTAAAAAGTCCCTCTTTTGCACAAAATCTGTGGGAACATCTGTACTTGCCAATGACTTTGTGATGAAATTCAGAAGTTTCATTGCAAAAATAAAACCAGCTCCGTGAGCGGTGTACAGCTTTTACCAGTAATGCTTTTGTGGTGAAGTGCAAGTGAAGGATATCCCACCATTCCCAGGTGACCACTCTAGCCAGCACCTCTGCTGCTATGATTCCAAGTAAACTGACATATGCTCCACCTATTGTAAATTCCTGAGAACTCTGAAACTCCCCTTCCTATTTTCTTGGCAAGTGTTCACTTTTCATCTGGCCAGGTGACAATGATTGCTTCAAGGAGCAAATGAGCCCTTACTTGCAGCAATGCTGAGATACTGGAGCTGATCCATGTTTGGGGAGAGGACTCTGGTCAGTGACTCAGGATGCCCTGCAAATGCTCTTTCCCTTCCCACAAGATCTATCATCAAAATGGAGAGAGCTACATTGTGGGTTAGCTATCCTCAGTGCGGTGCTCTCATCAGTGATGGCCAGAGGCATCAAGCCATCCAACTGGACAGGTGCAAGTCAGGCATGCACATCTGAAGACACGGGGGTATTTTAGTGGAGGGGCAATGCTGCTTAACCACGTTTTCCAGTTAAAGTGCCAGATCACAAAGATCTCACTGCATTCACAAAAGAAAGTAGAGAATCTAAGATCCAAGACAGTCCACCTACTTTTTGCCTTTTCACAACCCATTCTATGGCTAGTTCAAAATTTCTTGTTCTGCCAACCCATAACAAAGTAAGCAGAGATCAAAACATTCCAAAGCAAACACATTAGTATTTAAATAATTAAAACGTATGTAAACCTTGAAGAGAACATTCAACTATCATCATCCAACTTGTTTTACCCTCTTACCTCACGTTTCCATAAATAGTGATAATATAAATGGGTGCATGTAAGACTGAAGATCACCTCATAACCTGATCTAAGTGTTTGTCACCCTGCCTTTTACACCCCATGAAAACCTCAAGGTTTAGATGCTCACGGTACATTATAGGATTGACTGATTTGAGAAGACTTTGGCAATTCACAGTATCTGTGAACAAGAAAGGCCCAGACACACACAAAAAATATTAAACTAGCTAGAGACATATACAGAGTAACATAAAACATTCTATAAAGATAATAGGTGCAAGAGAAAGACCAATGACAAGGTGGGCCTATTACTCAAAGATGGATGAAAATCAAAATCAAAATAACAGAAAGTGTGGAAATGACAGAAATGCTGAATCACTCTGTTTCAGTTTTCAGAGAAAAAAATTAGTAGCAATTGATGTCTAACAGAGCAAACGCCAGTGAAAATGAGGTAGGATCAGAGTTTAAATTAGGAAAGAGCAAGTTAATCACTTAGACACATTAGATGTCTTCAATCACCAGGGCCTAATGAAATACATCCTAAGTTACTCAAGGGCCTGACTGAGGAGATATCTGAGCCATTAGCAATTATCTTTGAAAAGTCATGGAAGATGGGAGTGATTTCAGAGGACTGAAAAAAGCAAATATACTGCCCAGCTATAAAAAGTGAAATAAGGACAACCTGAGGAATTACAGAGCAGTCATCTTAACTTCAGTACGTAGAAAGATAATGGAGCAAATAATTAAGCAATCCATTTGCAAACATCTAGAAGATAATAAGGTGATAAGTAACCATTAGCATGGATTTGTCAAGAACAAATCATGTCAGACCAACCTGGCGGATTTCTTTGTCAAGTAACAAGCCTAGTGGATAAAGGGGGAAATAGTAGATTGGTATAATCTAGACTTCAGTAATGTGAGACAGTATCAAAAGCCTTAAATTCTCATAAACAAATGAGCCTAGATGGAGCTACTAAAATATGGGTAAAGAAGTGCTTAGAAAACCATTCCCAGAGGGTACGTCTACACTAGCCCCTTAGATCGATCTAGGGAGGCTAATGAGGGTGACCAGAATTGTAAATCAAGCCCAGGAATTAAATATCCCGCGCTTGATTTGCATGTTCCTGGCCGGTCGCCATTTTAGAAATTGACTAGCCCGAAGTAACTGCCCGCGTCTACACGCGGCAGTGAAACGGGCTTCTGATTTAAAGACCTACATCTAATTAGGTGGTATTCCTCCTGCAATGAGGTTTACCACCTAATTCGAATTAGAGGCTTTAAATCGGAAGCCCGTTTCGCTGCTGCGTGTAGACGCGGGCAGTTACTTCGGGCTAGTCAATTTCTAAAATGGCTACCGGCTGGGAACATGCAAATCAAGCATGGGATATTTAAATCCCAGGCTTGATTTGCAATTTTGGTCACCCTCATTAGCCTCCCTAGATCGATCTAGGGGGCTAGTGTAGATGTACCCAGAGAGTAGTTACCAGTGGCTCACAGACAAGGCAGAAGGGCATATCAAGTAGAGTCCTCCAGAAATCAGTTCTGGGTTTGGCTCTGTTCAATATCTTCATCAGTGATTTAGATAATGGCATAAAAATACACTAATAAAGTCTAAAGATGATACAAAGCTGAGAGAGTGTGCCAATGCTTTGGAGGATATGATAAAAATTATCTGGACAAATTGGAGAAATTGTCTGAAGTAAATAGGATGAAATTCAATAAGGACAAATGGAAAATATTCCACTTAGGAAGGAACAATCCACTGACAAATACAAAATGGTAAATGACTGGCAAGGAAGGAGCAGGCAGAAAGGGATCTACAGGTCACTAAATATAAGTTAACAGTGTAACACTGTGGCAAAACAAACAAACAACGAAAACCAAAACTAAATATCCTTCTTGAATGTATTGGAAGGAGTGTTGTAAGCAAGACATGAGAAGAAATTATTCTGCTCGAATCCATGCCAGTTAGGCCTCAAATGTCATATTGGGTACAGTCCTGGATGCCAAGTTTCAGGCAGGAGGTAGACAAATTGCGGAATGTATAGAGAAGAGCAACAAAAATTATTAAAGTTTAAGAAAATAGGACCTATGAGAGAAGATTGAAAAAAACTCGGTTTGTTTAATCAGAAGAGAAAACTGAAGGGGATCATGATAACACTTTTCAAGTACGTAAAAGGTTGTTACCAGGAGGAAGGATGCAAATTGTTCTTGTTGACATCTGAAGTTAGGACAAGAAGCAATGGGCTTAAATTGCAGCAAGGGCAGTTTAGTTTGGATATTAGGAAGAACTTCCTATCTGTCAGAGGGGTTGAGCACTGGTATAAATTGCCTAGCAAGGTTGTGGAATCTCCATCATTGGAGATTTTTAAGAACAGGTTAGACAAACACCAGTGAGGGACACTCTAGTTAAAACTTAGTCCTGACATGAGTGAAGAGGACTGGACTAGATGACCTATTGAGGTCTCTTGTAGTCCTATGATTCTCTGATTCACTGATCATGCAAAATTAAGCCAAGGTTTCCTCAATCCATTATCCCTCCTGCCTGACTGGTCTGTGGATTTACTCTTGGTAAACAATACAGGAGAGCATATTAAAACAATCCTCTAAACTCCAATACTTTCACAAGATCAGCAGCAAAGGGATAAAGGTGATAATGCACAAATGTGTGGTTGGTAGTTAGACAGACAGACAGATAGATAGATGTATCTATCTGTCTCAGTCTAATTTCAATAGGAGTTTCGGGGTACCTCATAATTTTTGAAAATCAGGCTACAGCAGAACCTCAGAATTCATAAAACCAAAGTTACAAAGTGACTGGTGAACAACACATCTCATTTGGAACCAGAAATGCACAATCTAGCAGCAGCGGAGATCAATAAAACTCCCCCAAAACAAAACAAAACAAAACAAAACAAAAAAGAACATACAACACATTACTGTGTTAAACATGAACAATAGAAAGTCTAAAAAAAATGGACAAGGCAAGGAAACTGTTTCTGTGAGTATTTCATTTAAATTAAGAGATTAAAAGCAACATTTTTCTTCTGCATACTAAAGTTTGGAAGCTTTATTAAATTAACTTTCAGTTGTAAACTTTTGAAAGAACAACCATAATGGTTTTGCTGGAGTTACGGACATTTCAGAGTTATGAGCAACCTCTATTCCTGTTTGGAACTCTGAGGTTCTACTTTACTTATTTATGTCCCAGTCATGTGAACACTTTAACACATCCTTAAATTTAAACATGGGAACAGTTCCATGGAATCTAATTAAACTATTCATTTGCTTAACATCAAGCATCTTCATAATGTTTGCAGATTAAAATCTGTAAATGTGGATGTAAGAAAGCCAAATTTCTGCACTCAGTTTAGAAAATCTTGGACACATTATAATGCTTCCTATTTGTTAATAGTGAGATACAATTCATAGTCATCACAAGCTACATTATTTACTCCTTGATTTTTACAGAGAGACATCCTTGTACTGTCAAATTTCCCTGTCCAGGGAAAAAAGTACTTATAGCCTTTTGATCCACAATTATAATTCGTACTGTATATATTCTTCCTAACAAAAAAGAGATGAGCTACGCAATTGTCTTCTGACTTACATAATATACCAACATATTTTATGTTAAATTAAATACTATAGTTGAAATTAATAAAGTTGGAATGGTTTTCCCCACCTTACTTCTATGCAATGCACAGCTTAAAAATTTGAAAGAGCAGCTAGGTGGTTTTTTTAGCTTACATTGTACTGTCATTTGGATCATTTCTCAATATGGGGGGGGGTTGGAAAAATTAATAGAATTTTAAAATAGAAAAAAATAAAGGATTTGATATTGTGCTAATAAGCATCAGCGCTGATAGTCATCTAATATGCACACTTTGTACTGCTTGCTGAACTTGAAACTCAGGCCTTGTCTACACTACTGGGGTAGGTTTACCTAAGTTACACTTCTCCAGCTATGTGAATAAATTTAACATGGTATAGACTTAACTTAGGTCCACTTACTACAGTGTCTATACTGTGCTGCATCAACAGAAGACATTCTCCTAACAATTATCTTACTCCTCTCATTCCAGTGGATTACCAGAGTTCACTGAAAAACACTCTGTGGTTGATTTAGCGGGTCTTTACTAGACCCACTAAATTGACCCCCACTGCATCGATTGCAGCAGTGTTGATCCCTGGTAAGTGTAGACATAGCATAATTGCTATAAGCACAGTAACACGTGAAGAGATTTTTGCTCCCTGTAAGGCCTTTCCATGGGGGAGAGGGAGAGATTATCAGAATACCGTGCTCTTATTCAAAATCTAACAATAGTCTAGGAAACATGAAGCAGAACAGCAGCATCTTATTTCCTGGGATATGTAAAAAACACTGTCTTAGTGATGACTTGCATTGCTCTTATTTAGATACTTTTCATGGAGCTGAAAGGCAGATACAGTTTCCCACTTACTGGAAAATTAAACTGGATGGAATCCAGAATCAATTTTGTTTCTAAATGTAAAAGTGCAATAGAATAGATAGCATGATAAAGACCTTAGAATATGAGTTAATTGTTTTAGTAGGTCCTTGATGTAAAGGGACACCTTGCTAAAATACTCTTAGTAATATTCTTCATAGTCAGCTCTACAGTTTACTGATGCACAGAGCAGCGCCTGTGATAAACCCCCTCCTCCTCCCCCAGTGCAGTCTGATAACACTGTGCTCCCTTAACTCTCTCCAGCATTGGCTGTCTCTCACAATGCTTTGCTAGTGTCCAGCAGCAACCCCTCCAGGCACTGTTAATGTAGAACCCAACACTCAGCTAGATTGTATGAAAGCTACCAGAACCACTCATAAATCTCTGGTAAGACACCAGAGCCAAATCCCCCTCTCCCTTCTCAGCTCTGAGCATTGTACTACAGAGATAAACTGCCTAATTTATCAATTGGCTGATCACTGCATCAATGGAAAGTGGGGAGAGTTTTGTAAAACCCGAGCAGATTTGTCAGACACTTCATACAAACTCACTGGTACAGGTAAACAGTAAAAGAAGTTTATTGACTACAAAGATAGCATTTAAGTGACCATAATTGTTAGGCAAAAAATCAGAGTAGTTACCAAAAGAAAATATAAACACACAGTCTAAACTCCGAACCCTGTTGGACTGGGCACCATCTAGATAAAGCAGTTTTTTCTCACCCCACTGGATATTGCAGTCCAGGTTCTTTCACCTTTGAAATCTGGGCCAGTCCCCTCTGTTGGAGTCCTCAGAGTGTTCTTGCTGCTTACATCTTGACGGGGCAGGAGAAAGGCCAAGCATAGTTCCCTGTGTTTTTTTTTTATGCCCTCTGTCAATGTCCTTGGGAAGTAAAAGGCCAGGCAGGTCTGGCAGCATTGCTAAGTTACCAGACAAAGTTGAACAATTCCTCTGATGTGGCCTGATGCCCCACAGAAGGGAAATAGTTACTAAAATAAAGCTGCGCCACTGAGGGAACACCAATAGCATTATATCCTTTTCACATTTTGTAGGCTGCACAGAAGAAGCAAAGATGTGACCTTGAAACACATGGAAACAGGATCCATAAGGAAATCTTCCCTACCTTATAGAACATGGTGCATGTCAAACCATGTTTCTTCTTGGCAATCTCTTCCCTCCAAGCTGCCAATAGCTTCCACTCACTATCGTTGGGCTCTATTTCCCCCTGCATTAGGATGAGAAACCATCTTGAAAACAAAATCCAAAACTTTAAGTTCTATGGAAATTTACATTATAAGAAACAAGGTCATTTTACAGGAGCATATTGTGAAAACTGACTTCTCAACAGCTCCACACCTTTCTGTTTATCCACATTTCTACAAATGGTGCCTGTTTATTTTTTCAAACACAATGCATTGGTGGCTTTTTGTGGGGCAGAAGAGGTATCTGTAAGCAGCCATTTCAGTGAGATTGATGTACATTTTTGTCCTTCATTCATTGTCCCAAAAGGGAGCTCACAAGACTAAATCTTCATTTTCAAAGGTGGCATAAAATATAAATCTTTTATCAGAAAATTACTCACCTGGAAGAGGATAATAAGCTAGAGATAAGAATGCTACCAAAGTGGATTATGTTTTGATTTGTGGTGTATCTCACTGCAGCAGTGAAACTTTATGCAAAGAAATAATTGGGAATGTTTTCCACATTGCTTAGCTAATCAATTTCAAATCCTGGGCAACAGACCAAAGTCTGCAAAGGACCAGCATCTAATGCCCTTGGCAAGATCTATTCATCTTTCCTCACACAAATAAGCCCTCTATCCCTTAGGAAGAAGAACCAGGAAAATGGGAAACAATTGGTCTAACAAACTTAGCATTCAGCTGACAACATGAAAGACATAATGTGAGTATGTCTACATAACAGTTGGGCAGTGTGATTCCCAGCACAGGTGGATACACACAGGCTAGTTCTGCTTGAGACAACACACTAAAAATTTCAATGTGGCCACAGTAGAAGGGTTGTGGCTCATGCTAGCCACCTGTGTACAGTCCTGGACTCCTGTCTAACATCCATCTATGCATTGAGGTGACTAACCCAAACTGCAGCCCATGCCACATTGGCCACACTGTATATTCGTACACTTGCTCAAGGTATATTTCTAACCAGGCTGGGAATCACATCTCCCTGCTGCTGTGCAGACATTCCCTATATGTGGAAAAAGATTCTGCAAGCTGATGATCTTGAGTTCCTCTGCAGTTTGTATCCACTCATTTGGATTGGAAAATTAACAATAAAAGGTGGGATTTTGAAAGGAGTCTAAAGGAGCCAAATACATGCTCCCACCAAATTTTCCTTTTTACATTCCAAGCCTTCTGGGGGATGTGAAGACTCAGAAGAGGATGGGAGGTGAAGGGAGATTTTCACTCATGCCATATTTACCTTAGTACTGTATGTTTTCCTAAGCTCAGCTGGTCTGTCCAAGTCTTTCATATTCAGGAATGAATATGACTTTGGTTTCACCCACTATACATGAATATTCAAATAAATAAATAGTGCCCTTAGTTTTAGTCTTTTAAAGTTATTCAGAGACATTCTTAAAAATAACCACTTCTTTTTGTGCCAGCTCCTTCTTTCCTTGAATAATAAATGCATAACATGAGGTAGCATAAAACATATCTGATGTCTCATGATATTTTTCCTGAAAAATCTTTATTAAACAATCAAAGCTGGATTGTTCTCCATCTCCTTTGCTGAGAAAATCACTGTACGTTTCATCTTACAGACTGATAATATGGTTACAACACTGAATGAAACAAAATATCTTGCTAAGGTTATAATTGTAAATGTGTATAAATTTATGCTTTGGTGATTTTATTGGCTTCATATTCTGTGATAATTACACTCTGTAGAAACCATGTGGTCCAAATTGATGGCTAACTTGTCATCTATGAGATATATTTTGTAAGTGTAACTGAGGGTTGTGCAATCTCAAAATGACATTTGTAACTCTTCTGCCAGGCTGTTGACAGCAAAAAGGGCCGGGTTCAATTTTCCAGGACTTCCTTTTGAAAACGTAACACTGGGCTGACCCCTCCACTCATGTCCAAGAAACCTGGTATATTATACCTACCACCCTGGGCACCTTTATAGGCGATGCTTCCCTACTTGCAAGTAGTTGGTCCAGGGTTAAAACAATGAGAACTTTATGATGGAGAAGAAAATGGGAACAAAATAAAAAAAAAGAAAAGTCAGCAATTAGTACATTAACAACATCTGTAAGTTAAGTCTCCCATCCCACTTGAATGTCTTAAAATTTTCAGGCTCTCTCTTGTGCTCAGGTATGGTAATGCACTCCAGGCACTTCCCACACTCACAGCTCCCACACTCACAGTTTGCTGTCCTGGGCTGGTGGAGTCCAAATTTTCAGGCAGGTCAATCTTCAGCTTTTCAGGGACATGCTTCTAGAGGCTCTACCACTTGACCAATTAAAGTGATCTCAGCTTTGATTGCTGGGTAGTGAAGCCTACACCAGAATTCCTCAGGTAAACTTTTGTTCTCTGCAGCCTCAGCCCACCCCTACCTCACCACAACTTCAGCTCAGCTATGACTACTCCCTGGACCTCACTTCAGTTCAATCTGCCACCTCAAAGCCACCATCTCAGTGTTGTCTCAATGCTGAATCTTCAGACAGGTACAGGTGGTATACGGGAGCCTTAATAGAGACCTTCCCAGTAGCAAGGAACTTGCAGTAGATAGTAGAACTTTCTTCCCCCTCAATTTTCTTTCAGCTCTGACCAGGCATCTTTACCCAATTGTGCCTGACTGCAGCTTTGGTCAGCGTGACCCCGTACCTTAGGCATTTTTGGTGCCGTTCGTTTGCCCTTCATTTCCAAAGAAGAGTAGTAGAATTGTGTGGCCCACAGACTCAAAATTTAACTGGGTTTTAACCAAAATGTCCCTAACTGTCACACAGCTAAAATGTAAATGAGGTCTGGCCACTCAGTCAGTTTGCTTACTCACCAATGCATGCTGCCAGAGTCCCATTCACACCCTGGCCCTGACCCTATTTGGAGTTCTCAGGCAGGTGCCTCTCTATTCAGCAAACATTGTCAACAGTGAGACTGCAGGGTTTACACGTAATTTAAAATAAGACTTTAAATAGCTCTCATTTCTTTAGTAAGCAACAGAACATAAAATTATATAGGTATATACTGTAGATATATTTTAAATTGTATTTTGGTTAACATGTGTTCTTCATTTTTTATTTGTTTTATGTAGAGGGGGTTTAGTTTGTTTGTTTGTTTGTTTCTCTCTCTTTTCCATATATAAAAAAGTAATAAATCGATATAACCAGGAAGAGAAAGCATTTAGATAAAATAATGGATCAGGTGGAGGTATATTAGTTTTAGATGAGTCACTTTCAAATTGTACAAAAGTGCTTACCATAGCATTTCTCTGAGACATTAAATAAAATATCTACATTGAACTCTGTTTGTATTTTCTTCTGATGCTGCTGTAGATTACAAAGCATGTGACCCATTTTAGGTAGAAAACTATATTGGAGTGTAATGTTCAAATCTAGATTTGGGTTTTCATCAACATTTTTAAAACTTTTAAGGCTGCCAGATATGCAGTTTTGGTTCAGGCCCAACACTATTATGAAGAAGCATTTCAGAATTTTATTTTGTTAGGCAATTTTTTAAATAAAATGGGCTTAATATTCCTATTTCCTGAGTGTCCTGTCCCTGTAGTAATTAAGTGTATGTTTAACTTTAAGAACATTGCTGGTTTCATTGAGCATAATGACACTACTCGATTGATTTAAATTAAGCTTTTGCTTGAAATACTTTGCTGGATCAGGGCCAGACGCCTCAGCTTATTTCAACCCTATGACCCAGGTCCTGAGAAGTGATTAGGTGCCTAGAGCTAATTTCATACATCCATATTTAGGTATCTAAATATTTGTACAGATTTTCAAAAACACAGAGATGTAACTGTTCACACTGAAGTCCTAACTATACCCACTTGTATGCTAAAGTACTTGTTTAGCAATGGATTTGACATAAAACCCAGTAAGTTAGCTCTGTACCACTGAATGTTTCTCCTACCTAGCAATGATACTCTCAAGGACAGACATGCCAGCTTTAGAGCTGAAGTTCACGCTCAAGTATGACAGGAAAGGAACGATGAAAAATACCCCGTTCCCTCTTAAATAGTAGCTTCAGATGAAATTATGGCACAATCTCCTTCAATACAAAAAGATCATCAGATGTGCTTTGTTAATCCCAAACAAAAAATGTAATTAGTTTAGGTGGAAAATAACCAAAATTGACTCCAATGTGACAAGCCCAATGAAAAAGTTGCAGTTATATTCATAAAAACAAATATTGAATAAACAAGGAGTTATATAAATGGTTGCTTTAAAATGATACTTGTCTAAACAAGTGACTTGCTCCTATGTAATCACTATAATTTCTTCTGGCCTTACAAAAACACATTTTTACTCGATTAGCAAGTCAGCACAGCTACACGGAAGTGAACTGGATTCTACTCAAGGTTTTGAATCATCATCAGAACTATGAGTTTCCGGTTGTGTGTGTGGAAACTTACAATTGTATGAGCTTGGCCTTCAGGTTACAATTTGGAAATAAAAAAACCCACCACCATTGTGTCTAACTAGTAAACTAAAGAGACCACGAACATGGAACATCACTACATCATTTTCACACAGCTGGTTTGCATAATAGCACCTCCAATGCTGCTAACACTTCATCTTTATTTGCTATCTTTTTGTCTCCATTTTACATTTTTCATGAAAAGCTTTTTTGGGGCCATAATAGAATGCTGAACCTATGTTTGTGACTATCTTAAAAGTAAGACGGAAAATGTTGTTAGTATTCTTTACTTTTTTATTTTTAGTTTGTTTTAACCTTTAGGTTTACTCCACTGAGTGATCAGTGAAAGCTGCTCTGAGTTTTATAATGTTAGAAGCTGTCTTGACGTAGATGAATTAGTACATGATAAATGAGATTATCACATTGCTATCAGTACTTCACCATTGACACGTGGAGGATACAGACCGCAATCCTCCCTTCACCTTCCTTTCTCCACATACATCTTTTCAGCTCCCATTTCCATCTCAATTTCTCCCTCTTTCACTTGTGTGTAATTGAGAATATTATTGGTTGATTTTTCCATCCCTTAATTATGTGTTTGTCAGACTTGGGGCTCTGGAGTCAAAATGTCTGTCTAAACTCATCCCTATTGTCATGTAATCTTTCATCACCCTATATCAGCCTACCAGATTTATACTACCCATCCAAACTGAACTTGCCCCCTAAATTTTTGCATATATATTTTTGCATATATACATTTTCAATATATCCTAGTAATTTTTTATTTTTGCCATAGCATATTTTAGGGCAGGGCATAATTATGTCCACCCATCCTAGGCAGTATAAATCGAGGGGTTTGTGTGAAAGTGGGAGATATCAATATGCCCCCCCAAAAAAAGCCTATAGCCACATTTTTATGCCATCCATACCAGCTAAGCACCTGATCACTGATTTACATGCATTTTGAATATCACTATAAAGGTTCCTTTTGTGATTTGAACTTCTGAAAGTTAACATGAAAAATATAATACCTTCAACTGAAATATCACTGAGCAATTTACTGTAATTGTTGAACTTCTGTTCCATAAACCTTCTCTGAAATAAGATTAAATCAAAATGAAAGACAGAGTTTGAAACAAGGATATATTCCTGCTTAATTCCTTTCAGTGGATTTCTGTTTTATACATGGTGAAAAGTGTCCTGTTTATATTACTCTAGGCATAGTCTTTTAAAATTACTTGGGTTATTGTTGGCAGGGGAACATTATAATTCTGATAATGATGGGATAATAACTTTGATTTGAACCTCTATTGCTTCAAATTTTGCAGCATTCCCAGAACAGGATGCACACTGGGGCTTGTTAGCATTGTAATTGCAAACCTTACCTTGAAGGCATTTTTGTATGCCCACCATCCAAACAGACAACCCAGGGAATTAATGTCTGAGGAAGATGTATTATTAGTTCTTTTGATTACTCTCATACTGTTTGGATTACACAGAGATTGTATAGGCTCCCTGTTTGAAAGCTGTTGGAAAGATTTTCCTAGAGGCCCGCACATTTTTATTGCTGGTTTGTAACAGAAATGGATCAGTTCATAGCATGCAACTTTATTATAACAGATTCTAAATTTACAAGTCTTTGTAGCGCAAGAAAGGTTAGTCGATATTTGCTAGTTCTTTAACCCAATTAGCATAGTACATATACCTACAAATAGCTATACACACATAAATAAATGCATAAGCAAAAATAAATGGGAGTGAATTTCAGATTATCCATGCTTTCCTTTTTGCTGTAGCATTCTGCAGTGACTGTTAGCTCAGCACCGGCTGCATATATAACTTATCCCAGCAAAGTATCATTGAGGGTTCCATATGCATAAATCTTATTTTTCATAATGTTTACTCCACCAACCCATGTTAAGGATAGGTGAAAAAGGATGTTAATCACCTGGCGACTGCATGTGAGTTCTCTATTCTTTATAGCAGGGATTGTTCATTTGGATTTTCCTTGCTGATCATTTGAAGAATTTTCTGTCACCCCCTACACATTCAGACTGCTGCACTTAAGTGAATGCTTTATCTATTTTTAGATACTAGCACAGCCTACACGTATACCAACCTCTGCTATGATCCCATCACTGCTGTCAGGCTAAATATAGTTGGGCTAGTTGCTACAAAAATGGTCTTGGCAATGCAGCAGGTGGCACTCTTCCCTCTGAGTCAGTACTGAATTGTTTTCATAAGCCAAGAATAACCTGTTGGTCAACAATATATAGTCATAAAACATACAGCTCCCTATCACCACAGATATTTCAACAAAATGCATGCATTACTTTAACTTTTCCGTACAATATTAAACCCCAACCCTATACAGAAAGAAAGGTGTGATTACATTATGTATTCAGTTTCAGTGCACTAAAGCTAAGGAATATTGACACATGGTAGAGTGGTCACTCTTTAAAACTGCAATAAACTTGATAAATGGATAGCATTGGCTCACTAGCTGTAGAAAATATAGGAAATACCTAGGGAATATTACAGTTAGTAAAGTAATATTATCCATTTATGTCAGTCAAAATTATTACGTTTTTAAGGATGTTCCTTAAAACACCAACTGTATTTTGGTTTTTAAACCATACCCCACACAAAGGAAATATGTTGAGCGATTGAGGATCCTGTTACTGAGGCCTGGTCTACACTAGGGGTATGTCTAGACTACATCCCTCTGTCGCCAGAGGGTTGTAAATTAGACATACTGAAATTGCTAATGAAGCAGGGATTTAAATATCCCATGTTTCATTAGAATAAAAATGGCCGCCACTTTTTGCTGCCGCGACACTTTGCCAGCAAAAAGCGGCAGTCTAGATGGGTATCTGTCGACAAGGAAAGCCTTTTCCGACCAATCCTGTAAACCTCGTTGCACGAGGCATAAGGGATCGGTCAGAAAGGGTTTTCCGTGTTGACCGATCCCGATCTAGACTGCCGCTTTTTGCGGGCAAAGTGCTGCATCGGCAAAAATCAGCGGACATTTTTATTCTAATGAAGCACGGGATATTTAAATCCCCGCTTCATTAGCAATTTCGGTATGTCTAATTTACGTCCCTCTGGTGACAGAGGGATGTAGTCTAGACATACCCTAGGAGTTTACACCAGATTTAGCCACATAAGGTCAATTTTCTAAATGATGTGTCCACACTACCCAGCCTACCTCATCAATTTTAAGGGCTGCTGAAGGCAATGTCAGGTACTCCTGACTTCATGAGAAGTAAAGCAATTCCCAAACTTACCTGGTCGAATTTATGGTAGTGTAGATGCAGCATTGGTGAAAGTCGAGGTTACTGGCTTCCAAAAGGCACCCCAGAGTGCCCCACTCTGACTGATCTGGCCAGAACTTGCACTCTATTGCTCTCCAGGAGAATAGGTAAAGTCCCGGGAAAGTGAGAATTTAATTTCCCATGTTTCCAATGTTGTGATCACACCTCAAAGCAGGCAGCACACCTGAGCAGAACATGCGGCCATGACTTCCAATACTTCCATGACTTCAAGTCCCATGAGCTCCAGTTTCCAGAAGTGCAGAAGAGTGCCAGTACGGAGTGTTCAGGAGATCGTGAACCTCGTCAAAGTGTGGGGAGAGGAATCCATTCTCTCTCAGCTCTGAACCAGTAAAAGAAACACGGACATTTGGACAAAGATTGCAAACTACCAGGTGGCCAAAGGATACTCCTGGGACACCCAGCAAGGCAGAGTCAGAATGAAGGAGCTGAGGCAATCCAACCATAAGACAAAGGAGGCAAACAGATGCTCTAGTGCATCACAGCAAACATGCCTATTCTATGGTCAGCATGGAGGACAGCACAGAGGCAGAGTGGGAGAAAGAGAAGGATGAGGAGAATGGCTAGCCGGTGATTGGCAAGAGCTAAGAACTTTTTATCATGTTGGAGCCAGTGCCCTCCTCCCAGGATGTCTCCCAGCCAACCACTGATACTGGGGAGGGCTTTTCTGATGAGTTCACAATTTTTTTCTAACTGCAAGTGGGTTAAGGCAATCCGATGTGATGTGCAGTGTGTGTTGTGCCTACACAGTGTGGGGGCCTCAGAACAGTTTGTTAAAGTGTCTGCAGATGGAGTGGGAATCCTCCCTGCACATCTCCATGAAGCTCTCAAATAGAAGACTCTTTGGTCCTTCTCACAAGGTTTCTGGGGAGGCCAACCTTATTCTGTCCTCCATTATAGGACACCTTCCATGTCAAGCCACCAGTAAGTAAGTGGTCTGTCATCACTTGAACCACAGAGCATTGCAGAATAAGACCCAGGTTTATGGCCACATTCAGTTAGCATCTGCTCCTGATCACTCTGTGTGATTCAGAGAAGACTGATATCTTGCATGGCAACCTGGATGAAGGAGGAGGGGAAGCTGTTAGCTGCTGCCTCATAGGTTCAGCCTCTGGGAAAGTAACACTCTCCCTGGGAAGCCGTGTGAGCCGGACACTGCCCTGCCTGGTCGGCGTGACTGGACCCTCCCCCTTTCCCACTCGCAGGCACCTATGGGCTAGGAAAATAGCTTACATCTCATGAAAGCAATTTATTCTGGTCGACCTTCTGGTCAAGCTACCTGCATCTCACTGTCCATATACCAAAAACCCCTTTCCTGCTTTCCCATACATTTTCTGAATATCTATAATATAATTTTATGAAGCAGTTACTAGGAGATGGCCCATCAGAAAGAGAAAACCCTAAGGGCATGTCTATGCTAGGAAATTATTTCAAAATAATTAAATTTGAAATAATAACTGCCAAAATAACTATTTTGAAATAAGGTTATTTCCCGAGGACAACAGCAGAAGTACAGATTTCAAAATAACCAGCCTGTTATTTTGAAATAATGGGCTTGGTAGTGTGGATACTCCACTTATTATTTCGAAATAAAGGGGGGTTATTTCAAATAACTCCCTAGAGTAGACCAGGGCTTAATGATTATTCATTGTTGTCTTTCTGAGGCTTAACAATTTAGTTCAGCCATTACTTTTCATTGACCTCTTTGGCTGTTAACACTTTGGCTGTTAACAATTTTCATGAAGCTTCTAGGCAAATTCTACAGTTTTATTTTTAAAATTTTGTCAAATGAAAAATTTGAAGAGAAGCAAAAGCTTTCTGTAGCAGGTGGGCAAATACACACAAGTAAGGACTCACATCTGGGCAAATACATTTAGTTTATTCTAACAATAGGCTCAAACCTATTGTCCTAATGACAGTTGGAATTCTTCTTGATAAAGGACAGGGTAATGGGGCCTACTTTTAGAATAAACATTCATTACATCTTTGTAATGGGGCCTGGATGAGGCAACTCATCACGAAGGCAAATGTCAAAGAGCTGTATCCTTTTTGCAAATCAAGTGCAACACAGCTCAGTCTCTAGGTCTTTAAGATTGTCTGGTTGTTCAGCCTATGTCTGCCTTTGTAGATTTCATCACATTGCTAAAGCTTTTGGTGACCACATGATCACCAAATGCATAGCAGCTTTTCTTGGCAAAGGCACTGCATAATGCATTGGTCTTCCATTCTAATAATATGTGTGTACCAAAAAAATCTGCCAGAACCAGTGCTGATGGAGCTGATTGTCATTTGCCTGCCACATAATATGGAGTAGCTGATAAAGATGACAATAACTGAAAAAGTCCGTCTACCACTCTTTAGTCGTCTCCTGAAAAACCACATTTCACTATCATACAGTGGAATCATTTTAACTGCAGTTCTGTAGATCTACACGTTTCCTAGCAAGCCTTATATCACAACATCTCCATATAGGTCAGTGAAGACCCTGGAACATAACAGCATATGCTGCTATACACTGCAAGCATACTGCTATACACTTTTGAACAACTGCAAGCACTGCCTGTGATGAGACATGTAACCTGGAGCTGCTTCATGCTAATGGCCAGAGTTTTAGTTTTATCTGGGTTAATAACCAGATCTGGGTACATTCCTTTTGCCCCAGCCAAATCAGCCATTAGCTGCAGTGATTCCCCAAAATGAGCCAACAAGACAATGTCACTGGCATATTCTAGATCTCAGTGGGGTTCAGCTCACTGTCACCACAGCTGCCTCGTCAAGCTCATCTATCTGCTAATCAGTAATGATATGGAGCAGTGACAGTGACAGAATGCAATCCTCCTGTGGAAATAAGATACCATTCCATGCATGGTTTTCTGCTCCATTACAGACCATTTCTGTCAATACCACTGTCTTCCCAAGAATGTCGAGAAATCTCATAAGGTCTCACAAAATTGCTTGATGAACTGAATCAAAAGCTATAAAAATTGCTGTCCATGGCTTATTCCATGGAGCCATCTTCTCAAAAAGCTGTCTCAAGGAAAATAACTAGTTGACAACGGAACAACCATTTCTGAAGCTGTATTGCCCATACTGACCTTTGCCATGATGTGCATCATAAATCTGAGATATTAATGCAGAACTGAAGACTGTCCCTTGGGACTGCCAACAGCACTGTACTTCTGTAGTTGACACATTCAGCTTCATCTCTCTTTCTGAACAGAAGGAAGATAACACCCTCCTTTCAGTTAACAGGAATGATAATTATCTACACAACAATACTCCCATATTCCATCTGTAACTCTGGGGTGATGTTACAAGCCCTCATTCCTTCAAGATTTCAGTTTATTTACCAGAGACCACATCTCTTCTTGGGTGAAGGAAAGGGACCAAATTTCCTAAACACTTTAAGCAGAAGAGGACAGTAAGTGGTGGGCAACAGAGGAGTATCTCTAAATGATCTTCCCATTAATGCAACTGTTTTTTGCAGACTCTGGCTTTGTTGCACAGGCTTACCCTACAAACACCACAAAGTAGAATAAAGGCTTCAGAAATCATGCCTGATTTTAACTGGTTGCTTGAGTTGACCTTCATATTTCCTTATCTAGCTAATGCCATAACTTGACAACATTTGAAGTCAAATCAATTTGTCTTCACTTTTGCTCTCAACAAACGCCACTCACCAAAAGTAATTAATGAATGGTGAAAGTTGATACTTTAAAGCAGTGGTCCCCAAATATTTTACCTCATGCTTATAAAGTGGCATTTTAGTTCAAAGTAATGTATCCAGGATGAAACCCATTTTGTACTTTTAAGTCTAGAAAAGACTGTTTAGTTCTCTACCAAGTTTAGTAATTATATCTGACATCATGTGGGAGACCCAGGAAGATTGCTGGTTAAACTAACGCAAGCAATAAAGCCACACAGAGGTTAATTTTTAAAGACTGATTTTACCAAAGAGTCATGAATACAAATAGGAAATGGTGGCGCTCATTTAAATGGGTTTTTAATTCTCAGTCCCATCTTTCAAACTGACCCTTTTCATTCATATTCTAATCACTGACACATCAGCACTGTGAACACCAGCCATAGGAGCAGCGTGGGCAGTAGCACAGGGAGCACTATATGCTGTGTGTGTGCATGTGCACTGATGAGCTGCTGGAGGTTGAGTGATTGATGTCTGTGTCACTGGTTTGAAACAAACGCTGTCAGCCAGGACTGCTGATGATTATGTTTGCAGGCTCACAAACTGTGTGAGATTTACTTTGTATTTACTTCCCCAGGTCCAAGCCTGCAAAGACTTTCACACGGGCTTAACTTTATGCAAAATGAGTGAAATTCTGAATCTCTTGAATTCAATGGGAAAGAAATGTAAAGAAAATATGTCGTTATTTCAAGTTTTAACCTCAAAGCTCAGCACTGCCAGAAACACAGCAAGTCCTGAAAAAGTCCCCTTATTGGTTGTACTTACCCTCTGTGCTGATTTGACAGGACAAGGTAGGAGATACGTTTGCCTAAAAATTCATTCATTCTAAGGTCAGATCCAAGCTAATCCTTCACCTACCTTCCTGGCATCTCCATGTGTAGCTAGCATGTATCTAAACAAGATTAGGACAGTGTTCTGTCAAAACTGAGGTGCCTTTGCATTCAAAGATTACACCAGAGACCTGTACTATTTTCCATGGCATAATGTATCTTAAAGTCATATTTTAACAGATTGTTTCCCTTAGCACCTGACCAGCGAACCACTTATGTATAAAAAAAAAAAGTGGTTCCCTGGTCAGGTGCTAAGGGAAACAGTCTGTTAAAACATGACTTTAAGATACATTATGCCATGGAAAACAATGCAGCTCTAAAAAAAAAAAAATTTTATATTTTAATCAAAGTACTCCCTCACTGGAAAAAAAAGGTCTCATATGCACTTGACAGGGGAGAAAGGCAAAGTTAGATGAGGTCTGCCAAGGTCTAGGTGTCAAGATCTCTGCATATCAGGGTCCTGATCTCCATTAACAATGTTTAATAAAGTCAAAGCCCATCAGGTATCCAGACTGTACCTCTTTTAGAAAAAGCCACTAAATTATGGGCTTGATCCTACAAAGTCTGGAGCAATCTGATCCTGATTCAGCAGAGCACGGAAGCATGGGCTTAAATTACAACCTTTAAGTAGTCCCAATGACTACACAGGTACTTAAATTTAAATATGTGTTTAGGTGAAGCAGGACTAAACTGCTCAATAACTTTCAAGATTGAACATCCACATTTAAAAACTAGATTCTAGCTCATCTGTTGAGGTACTTACTATCATGAATATGGAAGATACAGAGGGCCCCAATGAGCCACTCTCTCTCACACATAGGGTTTGTCTACTTTGTGCTTTAGTCCTTACCAGAAGGTTACAACTTCTAATCTGCACCAATGTCTCCCACTCTACTTCCCCTATTATCACCCCTATGTCATTACCTCACAGACACTAATCTTCCCCCCTCACCCCCACTCTGTTCTAAAATTTGATTTGGCAATTTCACATGCGTTCATTTTTTTGATTGTATCACATTGGTATATATGGTTGTGCCGATTTTCTTCCACATATTGATCTGAGGAAGTGGGTCTGGCCCACGAAAGCTCATCACCTATAAACCATCTTGTTAGTCTTTAAAGTGCTACATAGTTCTGTCTTTTGTTTCAGCTACACCAGACTAACACGGCTGCATCTCTATCACTATTCTACATGCAAGGCACTACATTTAGCCGTTTGGAATGGAAATCCATCAACCATATTAAAAAACTTGCACAGATCCAGACAGACATCATCTTTCTATCCAAGTGCAAAAAGATGGACATCGTACCCAAAGGACTGAAAGTGAACAACCCATTAAGATCAACATACTGTACTGACTACAGTGAGAGACTCTGCTTCACACTATCCAAAAAATTAAGGAACCACCTGATTACCATCTTATACAAGAAACAGAAAACCATCAAGAATGACATCTCTAACCTAGAGAATCTCATCTCAAGACAAACCTCCACACCGACTAACTTTTGTTCCACCAGACGAGAAATCTACTATACACACTTCTATTCCCTACTAAAAAGAAAAGACAACAAACTTTCTAAACTGTTCCACAGCACAGGCTACAACAGCAACTACCTCAACCCACCGGATAATATTGTTAACCTCTCTAACTACAAACTCCACCCAGCACAAGAGTCTGTCTTATCCCGGGGGCTTTCTTTCTGCCCCACCTCCCCCACTAACTGGATTCAATTCTGTGGTGACCTTGAGGCTTTCTTTCGCTGCCTCCGCCTACAAGAATATTTCCAAACTACTACTGAACATCAATCTGACCAACCAGATCCCCCTTATCAACACCAAAAGAAAAACAATTCTATATGGACTCCCCCTGAGGGTCGGAATTACAATCTGGATTTCTATATACAATGCTTCCGCAACAATGCACAGACTGACATTATTCACAAACAACAAGCGACATCCAATCTCAGCCGCGCTGAACACTATGCCATCCAGAGTCTCAAAAACAACCCGGACATTATCATCAAACCAGCTGACAAAGGGGGTGCTGTGGTCATTATGAATAGATCTGACTATGACCCGGAGGCAACTAGACAACTCTCCAACACCACATTTTACAAACCTCTCTCCTCTGATCCTACTTCAGAATACCAAAAGAAACTACTCTGTCTCCTTAAAACACTCCCCACCTCTACTCAGGACCAAATCCACACAGACACACCTTCTGAACCCCGACCAGGATTGTTCTATCTGCTTCCCAAAATCCATAAACCTGGACACCCCGGATGCCCCATCATCTCAGGTATCGGCACACTCACTACTGGATTATCCAGCTATGTAGACTCTTTTCTCAAACCCTACACAACCAACACCCCCAGCTATCTCCAAGACACTACTGACTTCCTGAGAAAACTACAAAACATCGATAACCTCTCTGATAACGCCATCCTTGCTACCATGGATGTAGAAGCTCTCTACACCAACATCCCACATGAAGACGGAATACAAGCCATTAGAAACACTATCCCAGAGGATACCACTGCCAATCTGGTAGCAGACCTGTGTAGCTTTGTTCTCACCCACAATTATTTCCAATTTGGTGACAACTTATACCTCCAGATCAGCGGCACAGCCATGGGTACCTGCATGGCCCCACAGTACACTAACATCTTTATGGCTGACTTAGAACAACTTTTCCTCAGATCCTGTCCCCTTTTACCCCTTCTCTACTTACGCTACATCGATGACATCTTTATGATCTGGACCCCTGGCCAAGAAACACTGGATACATTCCACAGAGACTTTAACAACCTACATCCCACCATCAATCTCAGCCTGGACCATTCTACACGAGAGATCCATTTCCTGGACACCACAGTACAAATCACCAATGGTAAATTAGACACCACTCTCTACAGAAAACCCACTGATTCCTACAGTTACCTACATGCCTCCAGCTCCCATCCAGAACACACCATACGATCCATTGTCTATAGCCAAGCCCTTAAATACAACCGCATCTGCTCTAATCCCACTGACAGAGACCAGAAACTTCAGGATCTCTCCCAAGCATTTTTAAACCTCAATTACCCACCCGGAGAAATAAAAAAGCAAATTGAAAGAGCCAGACGAATACCCAGAAACCATCTACTTCAAGACAGACCCAAGAAAACCAACAATAGAACACCCCTTGTCATCACCTATAGCCCCCAACTTCAACCCATCCAACGCATTATCAATAAACTACAACTTATACTGGAACAGGATACTACTCTCCGAGAGGCTCTGGGAGACAGACCCATAGTCTCCTATAGACAACCACCTAACCTCAGGATGATTCTTACCAACAACCACAGGACATATCACACTAATACCAACCCTGGAACTTTCCCTTGCAACAAACCCCGGTGCCAGCTCTGTCCACATATTTACTCTGCTGACACCATTGTTGGACCTAACCATGCCAGTTACAAGATCAAGAGCACATCATTCATCCTGTTCATCCAGAAATATAATTTATGCCATCATGTGCCTAAAGTGTCCGTCTGCTATGTACATTGGACAAACGTCTCAGACACTTCGCCAAAGAATCAATGCACACAAAACAGACATAAGACTCTTTCACAGAGAGAAAGCTGTTGCTTGCCATTTCAGCCAGACTGATCATTCCCTCAATGACCTTAAAACATGCATACTGCTTCAAAGAGACTTTATCTCCAGACTTCAACGTGAAGCTTCAGAATTGTCATTCATGCTTAAATTTGACACTTTATGTATGGGTTTAAACAAAGACTCTAATTATCTCACCCATTACAAAGATAGCTTCCCTAATTATCACCCCTAATGTCATTACCTCACATAAACTTCCCCTATTATCACCCCTATGTCATTACCTCACAGAAACTAACCTTCCCCCCTCACCCCTACTCTGTTCTAAAATTTGATTTGTCAATTTCACATGCGTTCATTTTTTTGATTGTATCACATTGGTATATATGGTTGTGCCAATTTTCTTCCACATATTGATCTGAGGAAGTGGGTCTGGCCCACGAAAGCTCATCACCTATAAACCATTTGTTAGTCTTTAAAGTGCTACATAGTTCTGTCTTTTGTTCCCACTCTAAGGGTATGTCTAGACTGCATCCCTCTGTCGGCAGAAGGATGCAGATTAGGCAGGTCGACATTGCAAATGAGGCAGGGATTTAAATATCCCGTGCCTAATTTGCATAAAAATGGCCTCTGCGTTTTGCTGACTCAGCACTTTGTTGGCAAAAAGCGGCAGTCTAGAAGGGATTCTGTCGAGAAAGAAAGCTTTTTTTGACAGATCCCTTATGCCTCCTGCAAGGAGGTTTACAGGATCTGTCAAAAAAGGCTTTCTTTCTCAACAGATCCCCCTCTAGACTGCTGCTTTTTGCCGACAAAGTGCTGAGTCGGCAAAATGCGGCAGCCATTTTTATGCAAATTAGGCACGGGATATTTAAATCCCTGCCTCATTTGCAATGTCGACCTGCCTAATCTGCATCCCTCTGCCAACAGAGGATGCAGTCTAGACATAACCTAACTGGCCTGTATGGAACCTGCTGGCATATTTTAGTGAACATTAACATAATCCTGTTTTATGACACACCATCAGGGCCCATACAGGAGCATGCTGGTGCAGACTAAACCACCATGTGGACAAGCCCTGAGTAGTGTCTTATTACAAGAGGGGTCCCACTGAAATCAGTGGGATGTCTTGTAAACCTTAAATAAGGTATTATATAATGCGATTGAACATGATAAATTTGACGTAGAAAGAGGAAGGAAAGTTTTTTGAGTAAAGGTCAAAACTGGGAGTAAGGAGACCTGAATTCAGTTTCTAGCACTGGTACAGATGTCCTATGTGACTTTGAGAAAATAATGTAAACGTTTTGTGCTTCATTTTCTTTACCTGAAACAGGAGGATAATAATAAGCACATACTTGTCACATAGGCTATGTTGATACTTGAGTGTTTCTCCAATTATTTGTGCATATATTGCTAGTGTGGGTACCCCATACCCTTGCTGAAGGTCCACATATGCTTTGCTGTACACTGCTGTATTCCTGAGGCCGCATTGGCCCTTTTCAATACACTACCTTAGCACTATCACTTCAGGGGGTATGTCCCAGACTCCTGTGAGTCACTCCTTAAGACACTCTAGCAACTGCCATGCTGTGTGTTGCTGGTACTGTCCACACCCTTTATGTATTTGGTAATGGCAGCTGCCACTCACCTCTCCCATCTGCAAAACTGCATGGAAGATATGGGGCAAGTCCATGATGATGTGGTTCTGTTCTTTCTGCTACTTTCAGGACAAATCTTCATGTGGTGCAGTGTTGATGACTGGATAAAATCATTACAGAAATGTTTCAAATTCCAAGGACAGATGGGTTGGCTGGTGAATGAAAATCCATGGGTGCTTGTGGAGATTTGCCAGGCTAACAATATTGTTATCTACCCTTGGGTAGTTGCCTTAATTAAATCCCTGAAATTAGAACTGGATTTTAGAGATGGGGTTTCTGGACTGTTCAGGTGCCATCAAAGGAACACACTTCTCTAAATGTTGCCCACAGAAAGGAAAAAGTGCCCATGAAGATACACTTGTTCTCTGACATGCAGGAAAGGTCCATGATGCCTGGGTGTTCAGCAGTTTGGGTAGTGTCACAAAGAGGAAATGGGGACTTTATCCTCAGACAAAAAGTTATTCTGTATATTATTTCTGTCTCCACATTTATTTTAGCTCATGAAACTTTACCCTGACAACTCTGAGCCAAGAGAAAGGGAATTCAGTTATAGACTGAGTAGCTGCACAATGATGGTTGAATGTATATAGGGATGGCTGAAAACATATTGGTGATGACTACATACTCATCTTGATGACAATGTGGGCAACTTGATTTGCATAATCATGGCACATGCCTTGCAGAACATATGTGAAACAAAATTTGAATATATTTGGACAGAGGACAGATCCAGTTTTCAAAGTCCAGGAAACTGGATCCCAGCCACATGCACATTGCTCCTACTGCAAGGGAAAATCGAGATGCCACTTGCTGGCACATATTAGAACAGCAGGGAGACTGAAGTTGGCTTCAGACTGTGTGATGGACATGTTGCCACTACACTGCTGCTGGAAAAGCTCAAAAGTCCTTGTTGTCTTGTGATCCTGTGTAGGGCATATCAGTGTGTCCAGTTGGGTCAAGTCTCCTCATCAAGTTAAACACTGTCGTCCAAGGTTTTGTGCTGTATAGCCATTTTAACTGCTGACACTGAACAATGTTTTTGTTATACGTTAAAAGCTTTGTTTCAGGGTGGCTCATTGGAAGCACTTAATCATTGTGGGGACCAAGAAGGGGATTGTGAGTCACTTCATTCTAAGTGCTTACAGCCCTGGAGAGCATTCAGACAAGCTTTTTTGTAACATGGGCAACTATGAGGTTCCCTCTCAGATCAATTGCTGCAGTCCTTCACCCTCTGGTACAGGTGCCTCATTTGGTTCATGCACTCTTAGCACTGGGACAGAATCCAGTGAAAGCTGTCTCCTCCAGACTTGATTAAATCTCCCAGTACAGGTGCATGGTCATATCCAGGCTAAATCAAGAGGGACAATGTAATGTGCTTTCAGACTATGACCCATGATCAACTATACTTATCAATAGGTTTCAGCAGAAAACTATTCTGAAGTGTTCCTTTCAGGTCACTCCTACTGAGATCAGTGGGTGGGTCAGGGGACCTTTATACCTTTGGGTAAGGGTCAGGCTCCAAAGGGATCAATGCACTGTGGGAATGGCCCAGGAGAAGTACAGATAACCACGACCGGGGTAAATACATCTTTTCCCCATCCACACTGCACTATAGAATGAATATGGGGTCATGCCACAATGAAGGCATATATATACTAGAGCTCTTCAGGACTGTTCTTTTTCCTACACTAAAATGTTCTTCAGGAATGTGCTTCAAATGTGGACAATATGGGATTATGGCCCAGCAAAACACAAATAACCTGAGAAATGTGCAAGTGTAGGCATAGCCATTGTGTGAGTAGAGCTGTACAAATGGATTTTTCAGTTCACTGCTAATTTTAAAAAATCATTTCTGGACAAATTGGATATGATTTTTTCAACATTTTCATACTAGTGAAAAGTAAAAATAGATCTGTTTTAGTTAAAGAGAAATTTCTTCTTCAACCCAACACAGATGATTTCATTTTCTGAGCATTTAAAAACTTTAAAATACAGTTGAAAGAAATTTCAAATGAAAAAGTTATTTCAAATGAAAAAATCAAAATGTTTCATTTCAAATGTTTTACTTAAATTTTCAGAATTTTGTTTTGTTTGGTTTTGTTTTCAATACTCACAAGACAGTGAAACTGACACAATGGGTATTTTATCCCCCAAAAGAGGCCAAAAAGTTCACCCATCTGTAGTTTTTGAAGGATCTCAGAGAAAAGATGTATGGATATACAAAGTATTATCTGCAGGTCCACGTTATGAGGGTATACTAGAGATATTATTGTTATTAACACAGCATTGACTAGATGAGTGGAGCTGGACAAAATATAGAAGACACATATGCATTGCATTATCTTTTCATTTGCACAGGTTTATGTCAGTACTATGTCAATTACTGCAATGGAATTACTTCAGTTTTACTTTGACATGAGATTACAATCAAGCCATGTGCATTGTTTTCATTAAGAAATTACAGTCTAACACTGACAGATTGTCTGCTAGCCAAGCATAAAGTCCTCAAAATTCAAAAGTATATGGTGCATTTCTGAGAATATAGCTTGGCATGTGGACTGTATGCAGTATTTTAGTTCAGTGTATATTTATAGGAGCTGTCATTATGTCCCATATATATATGAAAAACATGCCCACTTCACTTTTTTTGCATCACTCAATCAAAGTGAAGTGCCCCAGGAGTTGGTCCTGGGCCTGATTTTGTTTATATCTTCATTAATGATCTAGATAATAGGATGGATTGACCCCCTCAGTAAGTTCATGGATGATACGATGACAGTATGGTAGGGGAAGAGGTAGACATTCTAGAGTATAGGGAGAGGGTCCAGAGTGACCTAGAAACATTGGAGGGTTGGGCCAAAAGAGATCTGATGAGGTTCAACATGAACAAGTGCAGAATCCTGCACTTGGGATGGAAGATTCCCAAGCACTGAGGACTGACTGGGGCTAAGTCTATACAACAAGTTTCTTGGCAAAAAAAAATGCTAATGAGGGACTCATTTGCATGAGTTGCAATCTCATTTGCATATTTTCTCCTGATCCATTTTTGCGCTAGGGGTTTTTGTGCAAAAACAAGCAGTGTTTTCCGCAAGTTCCTTATGTCCCCAAAAGAAGGTATACCAATCTTGTGGGAAAAGGGCTTTTTGTGCAAAAAGAACACATCCACACTGCTTGTTTTTGCACAAAAACCCCTAGCACAAAAACGGATTGGCAGAAAATATGCAAATGAGATCACAACTCATGCAAATGATTATCTCATTAGCATATTTTTGCCGAGAAATCTTGTAGTGTAGCTGTAGCCTGGCTAAACAACATTTCTGCAGATAATGACCTAGGGATTACAGTCAACGGCGTGCCCTTATAGTCAAAAAGGCTAATAACATATTGGGGTGCATTAGTAGGAGCGTTACCAGCAGATCTAGGGAAGTGATTATTCCCCTCTATTCACCACTAGTGAGGCCACATCTGTAGTACTGCATCCAATTTTTCGCCCTCCACTACAGAAAGGATGTGGATAAATTGGAGAGAGTCCAGTGAAGGGCAATAAAAATGATTAGGAGGCTGGGGCACATGACTTATGAGGAGAGGCTGAGAATACTGGGCTTATTTAGTCCATAGAAGAGAAGAATGATGGAGGATTTGATAGCCGCTTCAACTACCTGAAAGGAGGATTCCAAAGAGGATGCAACTAGGTTATTATCAGTGTTGGCAGATGGCACAACAAGAAGCAATTATCTCACGTTGCAGTGGATGAGGTCTAAACTGAATAGTAGGAAAAATTATTTCACTAGGACAGTAGTGAAGCATTGGGATGGGTTACCTAGGGAGGTGGTAGAATTTCCATTCTTAGAAGCTTTTAAAGCCTGGCTTGGCAAAGCCCTGGCTAGGATATTTAGTTGGTGTTGATACTGCTTCAAGCAATGGGTTCCTGAGGTCAATTTCTACCTTAATCATCTATAATTCTATGAGGAGACAATGGCAACAGCACCATAGATAGAGGAACTACCAAGTCAATGTGGAGATGGTATAGCTGGCTTCTTTGATACCTTCCCTGCTACCATGAATGCAGGGAAGTTTTAAGGATTAAAAGTAGTAGGAAGGATGAATGGCCATTGTGCACTGCAATCCAGATAACCTCAGCTGCCAAACTGTCATGGAAACTGGAAAAACTTAAATAACAATGAATAGTCTTTTAGCACCTTAGAGACTAACAATGTAGATGGTATCATGAGCTTTCATGGGCACAACCCACTTCTTCAGAAGAAACTATCACTAGTTTACTCAAATTAGGGTAGAGAATCATAGAAATACAGGGCTGGAAGGGACTTTGAGCTGTCATCTACTCCAGCCGTCTGTGCTGAGGCTGGATCGAAGAAATGTAGGCCATCTCTGACAAGCGTTTGTCCAACCTGCTCTTAAAACCTCCAATGACAAAGATTTTACAACCTTCTTTGGAAGCGTTTCAGAACTCAATTATCCTCATAGTTCGATAGTTTTTCCGAAGGGTGTCTCTACACTACACTACATTTGAGCTATGCAAATTGTATAGCTTATTTCAAGTTAATTTCAAAATAGCTTATTTTGAAATTTGGAGCTGTCTACACAGCACCAAATTTTGAAATAGAGCACTATTTGGAAATGCCCCTTACTTCTTGTGGAATGAGGTATACAGGGATGTCAGAATAGTGAGCCTGTTATATTTCAAAATAAGGGGCTTGCTCAAAAGACACAGAATAGCTATTTCTGTATACCAGAAGTATCCCGAAATAGTGCTACATTGTAGACGCACCCTAATATCCACCCTAAATCTCCCTTGCTGCAGATTAAGCTCATTATTTTTCATACAACCTCCAATAGACATGGGAAACAATTGATCACCATCCTTTTTATAACAGGCATTGACATGTTTGAAGACTGTTAAAAGATCCTCCCTCAGTCTTCTTGTCTGAAGACTAAAGAAACCCAGTTTTTTTAACCTTTCCTCAGAGATCATGTTTTTAAAGCTTTTTACCATTTTTTATTGTTCTCCTCTGAACTCTTTCCAGAACAATACAAGCCAGCTGCAACTGCAAAATATTGTTGACCCATATTCAATTTGAGATCTACTATAATTTCCCAAATCTTCTCTGTGGTTTAGCTGCCTAGCCAGCTTTTTCCCATTTTGTAATTGTTCCTTTGAGTTTAATTTCCTACACACAGAAATTTGCACTTTTCTTTAGTGAATTTTATCTTGTTTATTTCAGACAGATTCTCTCATTTATCCAGGACATTTTGCAGTATAATCCTGTCCTCTAAAATCCTTATAACACCACTTGCTTTGTGGTCATTAGCACATTTCATCAACATACTTGTCACTCCATTATTGAAGTCATTATTGAAAATATTGACTAGTATCAGACCCAGGGCTGACCCCCTGTAAGAGTCCACATGATATGCCTTATCATTTTCACAGCAAACAAATGATGAGTGCCCTTTCAGTATGGTCTTTTAACCTGTTGTGCAGCCATCTTCTAATAATTTCATCACCTCATTTCCCTAGTTTCCTTATGAGAATATCATTTGGGGATAGATATATCATGTATATTGCTTTTCCTTAGCTCATTAGACCAATAACCTTGTCAAAGATGAAAATTAGGTTGGCTTGTCACGGTATGTTCTTGACAAATCAATATTGACAAATCTATTATTCCTTATAACCATATTATCTTGTAGATGCTTGCAAATTGATTGTTTAAATATGTTCCTAGGTATCAACATTTGGCTGACTGGACTACAATTCCCTGGCTTCTATTTGGTCCCCTCTTTAGAAATATATGCTATGTTTTCCCTACTCATGCATCCTCCATGTGTTCTCAAAAATAAGTGCATATGGTTCTGACATTGTGTCACCTAGTTCCTTACATACCTTAGAAAGAATATAATCAGGGCCTGCAGACATGAGTACATCTTACTTATTTAAAAATCTTTAACCTGTCATTTACTTATTTTGGATTGTGTTCCTTTCCCCTTATTTTTAATATTAATTATGTTGAGTATCTGGTCACAATTAACCTTTATATTGAAGATGAAAGCAAATAAGCATTAAATTCCACCGTCTTTTTGATGTCATCTATTTGATCTCCTTTCCCACTAAGTAGAGATCCTGCACTTCCTTCATTTTTCCCATGTCCCTAATAAATCTAAAGCACCTCTTCTCATTGCCTTTTAAGTTCCTTGGTAGGCATAACTCATTTTTTACTCAGAACTTTCTAATTTTATCCTCACATGCTTGTGCTAACTTTTCTAGGCTTCTTTAGCAATTTATCCATGTTTCTGAAGGATTCCTTTTCGATTTTCAGATCATGAAAATGCTGCAGCAGGAGCATTGGCCTCTGCTATTCTTTCCTTTGCATTGAGATGGTCTGCAGTGGTGTCTTTAATATTTTTTGAGAAACTATCAGATCTCTGAGGAGTTAACCCTTTAGATTTTCTTCCTGAGCGACATTACCTATCAATTTGTTTGTCCAAGTCTGTTTTTTGTTTGTCCAAGTCTGTTCTCAATCTTTTCTTTCTTCAGAAAAATGAAATCTATTCTTTCATGACCATTGTTCCCCAAATTACCTTCAAATACACTACCAATTCCTTCCTATTGGCCAGAATCAAGTCTACCATTGCCATCCTTCTGGTTACTTTCTCCACTTCCTGAAATGTAAAGTTTTCCCCAGTACATTCTGAGGATTTATTAGAAATTGTGTGTCATGCCATATTATTTTTCCAACAAATGTTAAAATCCAAGTCAAAGACAATCTATTATTGTGTTTTGGATATTACTGTTATTTGTTCTATAAATAGCTCATTCACCTCTTTTTCCTGATCTGTTGGAGTATAGCAGACCCCTAGCATGTCATCACCTCATTTTTTTTAGCTTTTACCTTCACACAGAGTCTTTAAACTATTCTGCTTCTCACTACTCTTAGGACTTTAAAGTAAGTCTATATTGTGTCGATAAGTAATGCAATATGTCCACCATTTTTTCTTGCCTAAACACCCTTTCACAAATATTCTAGTCCTGAGGTCTATTTTACAAAGTCTCTGTGAGGTCAATTAAGTCATAATTTATTTTATGTGTTAGTATGCCCATTTCTTTTTATTACCCATATTTCTTGCACACGCAATAGGCATCTAACATGTTAAACAGATTCCCCCTATTGACTGCCCTTTTATTATTTCTATAAATCTGTTATAATTGTCATACCCATTAGCCACTCCCCAACCTCTAGCCCTTGGTTAAAGTACATAAAAAATCTTACCTGTTGCTTTTTAATACCTGCCATCTTTGAACCTACTTTAAGCCCTCTTCAATAGGCTGGCACATCTATACTTTGGGATGCTTTCCCCCTTCCTGTTAAGGTGGGTCCCATCACTTCCCAGTAGTCCTTCCTGGAACAGCATCCCTTGGTCAAGGAAGAAGAAGCCTTCCTATCAAAACCATCCGCACAGCCATGCATTCGTTTCCACAATACATGTGCCTCAGCACAAGTGAGAGGAAGAAAGAGAAGAAAGTCTGTGTCCCCTAGGACACTTTCACCCTCCTTTCTAGAGTCCTGTAGTCATTGATGAACTGCTCAGGATCATGTTTCGCAGCATCATTAGGGCCCACAGGGATGAGTAGCATGAAGTAGTGATCAGAGGATAGATTAGCCTTGGCTACTTTTACATAAGGTCTCAAATGTAGGATGCAGGCAGGAAACAAAGCTGCCAGGCACCATATCAGGTTGGTGGATGTATGCCTCCATTCCCCTAAAAAGATAGTCTCTGACCACCAGCAGCTTACATCCCATCATCTTGGGTGTGGTGACTGTGAAACTGCCAGCTTTAAGGGCAGGTGGCTTCTTCTTCTCAGCCATTGGAGTCTGACCCTCGCCTCTTGACTGTGATGGTTGGGGAATCTGGATGGAGAACCACTCTCCTTCCTACAAAGCTTCTATTTCTCTTTCTTTATTTGTTGCTACTGTAGTCATGGACAGTCAGCTAGCAGTCTACATCTCAGCTGTTTGCACATGTGTCCTCTCAGTAAAGTCCTCATGCTCCCAGGACCCGACACATCGGCTGGACACTGTTCACTAGGGTTAGTCCCTAGCAGAATGCCAGTTGCTGTATTTTCCTGAATGTCTGCAGGTACAGCTGCTCACAGCTTCTGTTGGCCACAGTTCATCATTCCCAGCTATTCGGAGTTGCAGGACGTGGTGGCCCATCCTGCACTGCTTCCTGCAACTCTCATTGGCTAGAAACAACAAACTGTGGCCAACAGGAGCTGTGAGCAGCTGTACCTGTGGATGATTATGTAAATACGGACTCTGGTGGTCTGCCAAGGAATAACCCTGGCAAACCACATCTGGCCACGGGCCACTTCTTGCACACCTCTGTCCCAGATGCTACGCAGATAAGTGACCTCCTCATGCAGGTGTCTTACTTGATTCCCCAGGGACTTTACCAATAGACACCTCTCACATTGCTGGGCAAAGATGGGTCACCTGTAAAAAGAAAAAGTTAGAAAAGCATTGGTCGTTTAAATGGTCATGTTAAACAAGGCCTAATGAGAAATATAACTATTTCTCCAATTTACATTAAAACTACTTTAATAGATGTATTTCAAATGTAATTTTCTTCATATTTGCTGCTTTTATACAATGAGAAAAAATCTGCTAAACCATCTGTTTTTAATATTTAAGTAATATAAGGAAAGAGAGAGAGAGAGAGAGAGAGAGAGAGAGACTTTTAAGGCAAATTCTGCTCTTGGCTACCCCAGAGTAAATCCGGAATAATCTGGAATAATCCCTTTGGTTTATTGTGAAAACTCTAGATTTTCCATGGTGCAGCTCCATGCAGAATTTGACTTGAGGTCTGTAACGCAAGGGAAAAGAGAAGAATATGTCTTTAATTTATATTATCTGCAGCCAAACTGAATTCCTGTTGGCAGTATAATACAGTAGAAAAGAGCAGGAAGAGTTCTGGTCTGCCAAGAAGGGCTCGCAGAGGGTTGGTATTATGCAGCGAGGAATGACAGGGTTATCACATTTCTCTGACTGCTCACCATTTGTGAGGAAGGAAATCTGGTTAGTCTATTTACCCAAATTCAACATGTTGGCACCTTAATGTTTTGTTCTTTTGTTAACAACTTAATGGCTTGTTGCATAGGATCAGTATGAATATCTCTTTTAGACAGGGCAGTAAGGGTCTATATCAGCCTACGGGGAGCTCCAGGTGATTCCCTGGTGAGCAACGAAAGACAGCAATTTCTATATGCCTTTAAGGGATGCAATAAAATGTCCTATGCATGGTTAGACACCACCAGCGGCCAATGTTGAGATGGGGACCAACAAAGATTCTGACTACTATGTCCCTCTCCTCCTACTTCATAGCACCAAAGGAGAAATTAGGGGACATGCCTAGTGGTGTCCTGAGACAGGGTTTGAAATTCTGGCCAGTCCTTATATGGGCCCTGAATGAAAGGAGGCTCCTTACTTCCTCTTCTCCACTCCACACCCAGCTAAAGATGAAGTACCATCAAACTCTTCACCATTGGCGATGTTACCTTTTTTTCCAGTGAATGGGATGCTGGAACTAGGTATTTTAAAATAGGTATTTTAAGTCATGATAGCCCAAATCTTGACCTGGAAAGGTGTTGTTGATCCCATCTATCTCCTTTTAGTCATGGATGGTGGAGCTAACATCGATGGGGAATTGCTTTCCCACGTTCCCTTGACAGGTAATATCTCACTTTAGTCAGGATTTTCTTTAGAATTCCCTCCCAGACATACATAGTTGCAGCAGCTCCTTCCAACTTCTCTTTCTTCTTTCTAGTTGGATTTTCAATGGCATTTTCCCCACATGTATGATGCTGAAGGTTACATTAAATCTATCACTTTAAATACAAATGTAGTTATGAAATCCCCTCCCTCAGGTGTCTCCAGGTCAGGAGAAAATCTTAGTATATAAATATTTTGAGCTTTTAAGGATTCTTCTCTCCCCCCCACAATTTCCAGAGATTGTTAAATAACATTTTTAATTAAAACATCCCCAAGCTTCTGTACCGAAGTATTTGCTTTATTTACTGATAATACAGGTTCTTTAGAAACACCAAGATATTTCAAGGCAATGAGCCACCAGAGGGAGCCCGCATAACCTCTTGCTTTTAGTTAAAAAAAAAATTGACACTGGCAAACTAACTTCAGAGAATCTTCAGCGAATCATGTGAAATGCCTAGTGATATTCTCTTTTGATAAAGGAAAGCAATATTTGACACTACAGCAGAGATGGGAAAGGAAATCCACTGGAAAAAACCACAAAGAAACCTAAAAATACTCTGGGATCCACCCTGCTGCTGTAAATCACCATTTCTCCAAAAATGGAGTTTTGCTGAAGTACACTAGTTGAGGATCTGGCTCATAAAGTCCAAAGCATTCAAATGTCAAGCATTTCTTCATAGCACACGCTGCAGGAATTCGATATGTTGTAACAGTCACACTGAAGATAATGATTTACATATCTTCTTTCACAAGAATGAAGCAGGAATATTTTCACCAAATGCCTCATGATTTTTGTTTCATAATGATAATTAAGAGGAAGAGCTTAGGTTAGAATTGTGCAACCTTTTGCTCTTCACCCACAGCCATCAGCCAGTCCAAACTCAGAGGAACCACTACCAGTCTGCTGTGTGAGGAAACAGACTGTGTAGGAGGACTCAGTGGTACTATGGAGACAAACTTGGTAAAGATTGGTCAATGGGAGCACAGATGGGAGATTTTAACCAAAATTAGAGGGAAAATAAGGCATATAGGCATTACAGCCCTGAACTATGCACAGCCACTACTCTCAAAACCTTGTGGGGCAGAGGGGCATAGAAAGCTATGCAGAGGGCATGTATGTCTAATTGGTGTCGTCTGCATTTTCCCCACCCCCACATAAAGCCATACCAACTTATGCTGGAACCAGAGATAAATTCCCCTTACGATTTGCTTCTCCATGAGAACAACAGAGACCAGTTTGGACCTTGTTAGCTTAATTGTTCCCTTCTCTTCACATATGATTAAATTCTGTGGTGAGCAGTTGTGGGTGGCTTGGTGTTCCGGTTTTACATCTCCTCTTATAAAAACTTGCCATATGTACTAAGATGAATAGAACTGGATAAAGAGAATCAGAGTTAAGAAGGGACATATCAGGATGAAACTAGAAGCGTAAGTCTTGGTGTGACTTATTCCTCCTGAATGTAGCTTGGAGCAAAACAGCAAAACCTCAGTATGGAACACTGGTTTCTTAGTGTGACTGAATCACTGATGAGAGAGAGCCAATTTTAGGGTTCTCCCAACTTTCCCCTGAGGAGGAAATCAGAGGCAAGATCTGGGTATATTTTTAGTGTAACTTGTTTTATTTACACAGATATACCAGTTTTGAAGTCAGACAACACACAAGTGATGCCTCCTTTCAGAATAATCAGGCAGAACTCTGACACCCCATTCCCATGGGCTGTGTCTAGACTGGCCAGTTTTTCCAGAAAATCAGCCGCTTTTCTGGAAAAACTTGCCAGCTGTCTACACTGGCCGCTTGAATTTGTGCAAGAACACTGACGATCTAATGTATTTTCTTGCGCAAATACTATGACGCTCCCATTCAGGCAAAAGCCCTCTTGCGCAAAAGCAGTGTAGACAACCCAGAATTGTTTTGCGCTAAAAAGCCCCGATGTCTAAAATGGCAATCGGGGCTTTCTTGCACAAAAGCGCGTCTAGATTGGCACGGACGCTTTTCTGCAAAAAGTGCTTTTGCGGAAAAGCATCTGTGCCAATCTAGATGCTCTTTTCCGCAAATGCTTTTAACGGAAAACTTTTCCGTTCAAAGCATTTGCGGAAAATCATGCCAGTCTAGACGTAGCCATGGAGTAACTGTCAAAATAATTTACTTTCTTTCAGGCCCATTGAGGGGTGTGTATGCAAAGTGAGCAACTTCCTTGGGGCCTGAAAATTCAAAAGGGTCCAGGGCTTGGGCTACCGCTGCTGCTGCAGTAGCCCTGCCCCTTCTGCCCAGTGCCCTGCCCCATACAGGGTGCAGAGCTCTCTCCACCCCCACTTTGCCCAGGGGTCTGGCAAGTCTGTCAGCCCCACTGTTCTACTTAAAGAGATTAAGGCACCAGGCAAACACTCCTGCTGTTTGCAACAGCTCCCCCCAAAAGAAAATAATACAAAGCAATACTGATGTTTCTTCAAAGACTGAACTGTGCTTGAACACTAAGAACTTTTAAAACCCATCATAAAATCACCACCTGGAAGTTACCACCATAACAGTTTGTTTGCTAAATCTGTTCCTCATACTTTCTGTGTCACTTATTGCTAATGAAACAAAGAACAACATAGATCATTAAACTACAAAATAAAACAGCCTTCTAATCCCCCTGAGAAGAACTCAGGGTAGTTGATGCCTGTGACATAGAATAGAAAATCTTGATCTAAAGAAGTAGAGTGTTTAGTAAACACTAAATTACACATTAGTAAATAAAATATGACAAAATAAAAAACACTGCCAAGTTCAAACATTATAGATGTCAAAATGACCACAACTATTATTTTAAATAAAAAAGGAAAAGCAAGAAATAAAATCTAAGTGCTGTTTGCACAGAAATTAAATAAAATGCAACCCCATTTTATTAATGTGTTCATGTCACTCATGCTTATAATGGATGGAAATGCTAGATGGCTCTATAGTTTTATTTAGTGAGTTAAATTTAAAAATACGCACTAAGACATATTCAATTAAATGACAATATATTTATTTCAAAATATATTTAATCCAGTATAATTTTCTATTAGTAATTTAGAAAGTATGACTAGAATTGATAAAAAATAGAATTCTGATTTTTTTGGTTAAAAAAACAAGGAATAAATATATTTCACAAAAATGTCATCCTATTTTTACTTGTAGAGCTTGTGATATTTTTAATTTAAAAAGACTGTAAGAGGGGACAAATATATCATACATTTTATGAAAAATTCCCATTTTTGGACCAGTGCTGCTTGTAACATTTAATTTATTGTAGATATATTGGTATGTTCATCTGGCTTAATCATTGTAGATGTGACTGTAAGGTAATATTTTAAAAGTGGAAATTCCAAATTAACTTCAATAGAACTAAAATTGTATCATAAAGGGGTAAGCAGTGAGGTAGTAAAGTTTGAGGATGATACTAAACTGTTTAAGATAGTCAAGGCAGAAGCAGACTGTGAAGAACTTCAAAAAGATCTCACCAAACTGAGTGATTGGGCAACAAAATGGCAACTGAAGTTTAATGTGGATAAGTGTAAAGTAATGCACGTTGGAAAAAATAACCCCAACTATACGTACAGTATGATGGGGGCTAATTTGGCTACGACATATCAGGAAAGAGATCTTAGAGTTATCGTGGATAGTTCTCTGAAAACTTCCACACAGTGTGCAGCAGCGGTCAAAAAGGCAAATAGGATGTTAGGAATTATTAAGAAAGGGATAGAAAATAAGACACAGAATATCTTGCTGCCCCTGTATAAAACTATGGTACGCTCACATCTTGAATACTGTGTACAGATGTGGTCTCCTCACCTCAAAAAAGATATTTTGGCCTTAGAAAGGGTTCAGAAAAGGGCAACTAAAATGATTAGGGGTTTGGAACGGGTCCCATATGAAGAGAAGTTAAAGCGATGGGACTTTTCAGTTTAGAAAAGAGGAGACTGAGGGGAGATATGATAGAGGTATATAAAATCATGAGTGGTGTGGAGAGGGTGAATAAAGAAAAGTTATTTATTAGTTCCCATAATAGAAGAACTAGAGGACACCAAATGAAGTTAATGGGTAGCAGGTTTAAAACTAATAAAAGAAAGTTCTTCTTCACACAGCGCATAGTCAGCCTGTGGAACTCCTTGCCAGAGGAGGCTGTGAAGGCTAGTACTATAACAGAGCTTAAAGAGAAGCTAGATAATTTCATGGAGGTAAGGTCCATAAAAGGCTATTAGGCAGGGGATAGAAATGGTGTTGTTGGCCTCTGTTTGTCAGAGGTTGGAGAAGGCTGGCAGGAGACAAATCTATTGATCATTGTCTTCGGTCCACCCCCTCTGGGGCACCTGGTGCTGGCCACTGTCGGCAGACAGGCTACTGGGCTGGATGGACCTTTGGTCTGACCCAGTACAGCCATTCTTATGTTCTTATGTTCTTATGTTAAATGCCATCCCTAGCAGCAACATGTGTAGTTCATCACACATCTCCACTGATCCCAGTTGTTTTGTTCAAATTTCATTCAGACTGTGTCTTCTTCCCCATGATGATCACTCAATAGTGCAAAAGATTTGAAGAGAATGGAATGGGGATACTTTTACTTGCTTTTCTTGTCCTTTGGAAATTCGCAAAGACAGGGAGTCACAAGATGGGAGGAAGGATGCTGAAAGCACCAATATGGATCCTATATTGAAAGAGAGTTGAAGGGGCAGTGAGGAGGCACTGGTAGGATAGAGGTTTGAGGAAACTCTTGGCGAAGGAAAACGAGTTCAAAAGGAGAGAATGAACAACAAATCTGAAATTGCCCCTCAAACTATCGAAGCAACTTCCAGGGGTAGTCTCCCCTACAAGTATATTCATTTAATTTTTTTTTTGTATTTGAATATGCTATATCTGATATCCTGGAGCTATTGAAGTCAATGGAACTTCTGCCATTGACTTCAAAGGTTCTAGTATTTCACCAGCAGTCTTTTATATCATTTGGAAAGATTGTAGGCCAACATTAAGTGACTGTGCACCATTTCATAAGATGTAATAGGAGTGGCCCCTTCCTGCTCTTCTGTTGTCCTGCATGGCCTTGCTTTATCTCAGGGTGTAAAACAGGATTTATGTTCCTGATACAGGTCTTGTTCTCAGGATAGAAAGGCAAGAAATGGGCTGACAAGAGGCAGGAATGGGTGCTGGGTGAAATCCACTCATCAATGTTGTGATGGTTCATCCCCTCCCACACTTTATTAAATGGATTTATGGACATAAATGTACATAACTCAAAGGTGCTTTGAGCAAATTACTTCATGTAACCTATCAGTCTTCATGTCTTAATCCACTGGGTCTGTTTATCTTATTTTGGTGTATGTATCATTCTTGTGTGTAAAATCAGACATATAGAATAGGGAATACTTTATGGGTTTAAATGTGTGAATGAAAGTCATCAAGGGAGGCCTCAGCGCCTGGGCAATCATATACAAATAGCCTTTTGTCCTTCAGTCTTAACAGTGGTTGGTCTGGGGAAGTCACATGTTCACCCCAAGTGGCCAGGTGACTTCCATTGCAAAAGGAAATCTTTAAAAGCAATAGGAAAGTAAGGAGTCTTTGGTCTTTGGCTGGCACACCCAAGGGGAGGAACCAAAGTCCCCAGGGTGAGGGACAGCCTTGGTTTGGAAGGCTTTGCTGGACTAAAGACAGTTATAGGGTGAATTTGTAATAAGTTTGTGTACTGAGGTTTCAGTGTTAAAGTTAGCTAAGCATGTTCTGTTATTTTGATTTGCAATCTACTTCTCTCTTCCTGTTCTCACTTATAACCATTTAAATCCTACTGCTTATACTTAATGAAATCACTTTTACGTACTATCAAGCCCAGTGTAAATAGTTATTACCTGGGGAGCAACCAGTGTGTACATTCCCCCTTTCATTATTAAGGGGGCTTACCCAAATAATTAATTGGTGAATTTGATCCCATTTGCAGAGTGGTATCCCAGGAAGCTGGGCCCTAAACTGCAGTTTCCTTGGACCTGAAGAGGTTCAGTGTCTGTACTGCTGGGGGCAGGGGTATTGATATCAGCTTGGTGCCTTCTTTGGGGGAGACCAGTGGAGCTGGCTCAGCAGGACTGAACAGTGAGAAATCCCAGAGAGCAGGAAGGTGAGTGGCTGTGGCCATGTGAGTGTAACTGCCACCAGGCAGATTTGAACCTAGGAAGAATATTATAGGAGCCTCTATAGCTTGAGCTATAAAGCCAGTTGACTCTCATCTTAGGCTGTAGAGCTCCCTTCTTCTTATCTCTCATTGTAAGGGTACAGCTAGACTGCAGGGGTTTTCGGGATAATGGAGGTATCCTGAAAAAACTCTGCTGCATCCAGGAAACATATTTGCTTTTCAGCTTTTTTTTGTGGAAGAGCAAACACGCTCTTTCAGAAGCCCCTGTGTTCTTTGTTCTATGAGGAAGAAGGGGGCTTCCGAAAGAGGGTTTTTTTTCTGAAATAATGTTGAAAAAGCCTCTTCCGACAAAAGAATCGGAAAAAGGTACGCAAAATGTGTAGAGCATTTTGCGTTACTTTTTCTGACAAAAACTTGTAGTCTAGCTGTACCCTAAATGGTCTAAGTGCCACCCCATGGGACAGTGAACCACATTAGGTGTGTGAGTTATATCAGCACCCCGGGAAGGACCCCAGGAGTCTTTTGTGACCTCACCCCATCACAAATGTATCTGGAACTGGGGAGATGAGGTTGGGACATCTTTCTTGCATAGAGTGAATCTAAGCTGATTTTTCTTATTTCATGCTAAGAACTGTCTTTCCTCCCCCAACCTATGCATCTAAAATGCTTTCCTTCTAATATTATTATACATCTGGAAATATCTATTCACAGTTAGATTTCATTCCTGTCACTGTACTCTTATGTATTATCCACTATCAAAAATAATATTGTAATATGTGCCAGATTTAATAAAGCCTTTGTCTGGTATTCTTAAGAAGGCCCAGGCAAGCATCAAGTCAATTCATCTTCTACTGTGAGATTCTGTGGGTCTGATCCTATAACATAGAAACACGGCATTAGCAATAATTTCAAAGTATTTATCTACTCTTTTTTCATGTTGCTTTTTTTGACATTACATTGAACAAAGTCTATTTTCTCCTGTTACTTTTATAAGCATCTTATCAGTGTTTCATATTTCCTAAGGGAAAGGCTGTTATTTTTTTAACTCCCAACCACTCTTATCTGCTAACAATTTAATGTGTCCTACAGTTTGGTGTGAAACCATAAACTATTTCATATGTCCAGACAGTAACAATTGGGCAGTAACATTTGGGAGGATGAGATATTTGAAACAAATATAATGATGAAAACTCTGTCAGTCCATGCAAGATCTAATGTTATCAGTGATATAAATGAAAATTAGGTAGAGGTTGATACGGTGTAATATCGAAAATGTGAACATGTTTGTTCTTATTTGAGTGTGATGACTGGTCAGATGCCACTGCTCTTCATGCTGTGCCAAAATATAACATGTCAAAATGTGAAAACAAAAAAAATAGCTGTTCAGACAGGATCTTTTGGCTTTTCTCACACTCACAGTTTAAAGTGACTTGATATTCTTCACTTTCTACTGTAAATTGCTGAGCTGTACCCTGCTAACCAGATGCTGTGTTCCCTTTCAGAAGTGGCTGCATGTCATTTGATGGGTATATCTTCACTGCAATTAAACATGTTCTTTACTTGGGCTAGCTAACATGAGTCAAGGTTTGACAATTTTGCTTTTCATTTAGCACCTCAAATTCAAGCTCTGTCTGCCGTATATGGTTTAACTCAAACTGCTACTCTGAATTGAAAGTCAAGTTACTATGTCTTAGTAAATGGTCTTAAGTGCTATTGTATTCAGAGTTAGTTAGCCTGAGTTAAGAACTCATCCTTTTTTTGCACTGACCTTGCAACCCATATCTTTTGCAAAGTGCTTTGGAATGAAAAGCATATGCAAACAAAATATGTTTGTAAATCAGCTGCAGTGGAAAAGGGAGAGCCAGCATAGGGATTTAAAGAAGAAGGTTATGTAATCACAGGAGCAGGTTAGGAAAAAGTCATAGAGACCACATTTTGGATGGACTGCAGTGGGGTCATATGGATGTTGGGGATCCCCAAGAGGAGGAGGATGGAGTAACTCAAGTGGGAAATGATCAGGACATGTCAAACTTCTCTGAACTTCTGTCTAGGGCGAGAGAACAAGGTTTCCATGTGTTATTTAGCATACAGCTATAGAGCTATAAATGTATGTGGAACTTTGCAAACAAAACAATGTTTCTGACCCAAAGAGCTTACAGTCCAAGGGTTCTCAATTGCTGTAGGTATTGGGGGTGAGAGAGCAAGGTAACCAGTACTCCTTGAGCCATTTAATAGGGATTAGGGACAATTGTAGCCCTTCTGTTTAAGTTAGATTCCTTCCCCCCCGCCACGGAGTATCTCAACATGTTAAAGCTACAACAGTCTTGTCTGTTAGACAACATGTGTTAAAATATGTTAAAATATGTAAAATTCCTGGCTTCAAAGGCTGTGGCTTAATTCCACAACTGAGCCCTAAATTATTATCCGCAAGGCCTCCAGAGTTGCAATTTTCACATGCTAATATATTTCAATACATACTGAATGCTAGTGCCACTACAACTTCAAATCACCCTAAACTATACAGGAAAAGTATGTTTGGCCTCTGCTATAAACATCCATGTTGGCTTGACAGACCAAAGCAACATCTCTCGCTATCTCTTCTATTTTGACATTTTTAAAACAACATTTATTCTCACTCAGACTTACTGCATCATGCATTGCTAGCTCTCAAGCATGACAAAGTTCTGTCAGGAAAGTGTAACTTCAGCAGAAGTGCACACAAATGGGCAGTGTGAAAAATGTTCTGTCAGTCTAAGCAGCAAACTAGAATATTTTCATGCCTTTACAAATATCTAAGATATTTGGTTGATTTCCCTGACACCATTAATTGCTTTCTGCATGCAACTCACTTCAAGGAAGCTAAACATTGAATACATTGTGCCATAAAAACAGAGCATGTCAGAAAATAATTTTGTTTTTACATATGGCTTAATTATCCCATAACCAAAGCAAAAACTGGTATTTGCTTACAGAAAGCAAACATCTGACCTCTGCACAGGTATTTATAATGATCTCAAATTATTACCTTACTAAAAATATTTTAGATGATTTAAAGAAGTTTTTGGTTGCATTTTTCTTTTCTGTCTGATCTGCGAGTACAGAAAAAAATGGCAAAAATTATTGCAAAATTAATATTCCATGGGGAAGCTTAATGGTGCTTTCATGTAAGGATTTCCCATCTGTAAGTTTGTCTTTGGGATTGTAAATGCTCAAGACAAGGTTTTGTCTTTATTTGTACTTTGTGCAAGACTTAGCCTTTCCTTGTACTTAACCAATGATGAGTAAGGATTGAAGATTATGGATTGATTTCAGTGAGAGAAAAATCAAACTTCAAGTATTCAAAAAAATGAGTCATAATAGTGTGATCCCCAAGTTTAAACAAACACATGCACAACCATATACAGCAGTGAGACAATCAATGTACTTGGGTCCTGACAACTCTGCTATTCTAGTCTTTTATACCAAATATAATTAGTTGCATGCTTTTTTGCTTGCTATAAGTACCTTACTGCCTGATTTGTCCCACTGAAATAAATGGGACTGTTTCTATGAAAACTGGTGGCGAAGTGTAGTTTGACTGCTATTTAAGTCAATTGAGTAGATTCTAATGAACTGTATTTCATGTCAAAATGGAGTCACCCTGGCAGTTTAAATTAAAGCAAGAGTCCGCTCTTTGCTGATTGATAAGCTCAAACTCATGGACTTTCCTCTACCTTCTATTGTCTTCTCTGTCTGATTTTCTAGAATCAAATGGCTTCAATTAACACATCCATATTTATCTGATGATTTACCACTGCATTCCTGACTTCATTTTCAAAGTGACTTTTAGGGTTCATTGACTTCCGTAAGGCTCAGACCCACAACAGGCATATAGGCACCGAAACTCCCACTGAAAACAACGAGAGGTGGCTAAATAACTGTGGATTCTATGTCTGGCCATGTTGACACTTTCAAAAAATATGAACCCAACATATTTTCCCTAGGAATATGTCTATATTGCAGAAATTTTTTTGACTCTTAGTGCATCCTTTTGAAAGAAAATCGAAGGAATGCAGGTTTTTTTCCAACGTTGGTAAACCTCTTTCTATGAGGAAGAAGCCTTTTTCCGAAAGAGCTCTTTCGGAAAAAGGCGTGTGTGGATGGGGAAAAGGGAGTTCTTTCAGAAGAAGAGGAAAGAGGAAGACGTGCCCTGGTGGCTACTCCGTCCATATTAATCACAGCTTAAATGTGAGATAGCGTCCATTCAGTATGGACGCTATCTTTAGAAAAAGCAGATAGTTTTTTTAATGCCCTTTTGCTGTGTAGATGCTCTCTTTTGGAAGAAGTTTTTTCAGAAGATCTCTTCCACAAAAGCTTCTTCAAAAAGAAGCCTGAAGTCTAGACATAGCCTTGATCATACAGCAGATCAGTGGTGGCCAGAAATAGAACCCAGAAACCCTGACTCACCATTCTTTGCTCTATTACCTTCCAATTCCTCCAACTCTTCAATTTAATCTAGCCAGCTGTAGGAGAGCTCATCTGCAAAAGCTTTTTTCTCCTAATTTATTTCACTGTGGTTTAGTACACAGAAAAGAAGCCGTGTTGGGTTTTTTTAATCATGTAAGTAAACTGTATAATTCTTGTTGGGTCAGCCGACCATATGTAACACTGAAAGCCATCTATAACAGGATGCTGTATTTGTGTACTCTTCTTCTGTTACTCAGCTATCCTCTTTTGGCAATTTCCATTTCACAACTGAAAAATAGCCATATTAGTCATATAAATGCCTGCCAATTACAAGATATATCAGTCTACTGAATATAGCATGTGGTGTAGGCATTAGTAAAAGAGGAGAAATGTCTGTGCCTGATTGTAGCATTCAAAAACCCCAGAACCATCAAAGCACTGCTCACTTGGGGACCGTGCCAAAGCCTATTGAGAACAACTCCCACTGACTTCAAGGGACTTTGGATCCAGCTTCAAGGGACTTTGGATCCAGCCCTGTGTTACCAGTCTGAGCCAAATTATAGGAGATGAATATTACTCTAACTGATGAGTGATTTTTACATTACAAAGGCTTCTGACAAAGATCCCCTTTGCTGGGCTTATTTATACTACCATTTTTAAGAGTTTGGATGCTCTAGGGTATATGTATGTTGGGTTTTAGTAGATAAAAACAAATAAACCTTTGGAATGGATACAGATAGCAAAATCTGGGCAATTGCACAGCATATGGCCATCAATAATATGTTTTTGAGATATTCGCTTTGGCAGCTTATCAGGTCTTGTCACAAAATGTTTCTGTGAAACTATAAAATGTCATGTCAAACAAACACAATGCAATCATGAAGCTACCCATTACGCAATGCAAAAGTATAATTGCTATAATTTGTCATTAAATTAGTATTTCACCAAGAAGTAACCTCATATTCTAGGGTTCATTTCCATGGGAAGCTAGAGATAAAGGAGTGTCTTTTAAAGGCTGATGTTTCAATATTAGGGCAAGATGAAGTAACCTTAAACTATTCAACCAAATAATATTTATATGATAGACATCTGGATGCATTTGAAGACAATGGAAACATTTAGATTTTGTACTCACATCCTTTGAACATTCTAATCTGTATTAATGTCAATAAAAGACTTTCTTCCTAATAGAGCCAGGTGTTGTTTTCATATCTCTCAGCCTCTTGGGTTTCCCTAGATCAGAAGTGATCACAAACACATTGTATACCACTGACTACAAAGAATGATGAATGATTTCATGTAACTGTTACTTTTCAAGATGTCATTCACATGTGTATTCCTCTCAGGTGCATGTGCACCCAAAACACCTAGATCCAGAGAAATTTCCATAGCAGTACCAGGGCACCACACATTTCCTATATCTCCTTGTGGCCCCTCTGAAGCTATTTAAAGGGGCACCACTTAGCACTCCCTTGGTTCCTTTACACCAGAATATGACGCTAACAACTCCAATGTAGATTGGATAAAAAGTGGGTGGTGGAACACGTGTCAACCATAATTCACAGAACAACAAAGTAGCATAGTAATTAACTATTCTGTCTTCGAGTGATTCACACACATATTCCACCCAGGTCACCTCCAAGCAGTTCAGATACATGGTGGGACTTAGAATTTATCTGAATAGTGACAGCAAAACTGTTTGTACAAAACTTGTATCAGCTCCTAAAGCAGTTTCGATGACCACAGTGCTGACTAAAGGTATGTATGGAGGACTACATAGCAGCCCTTTATATGTCCATAGTTGAAATACCCCATATGCAGGCCAGAGAGGGAATTTGTGCCCTTGTAGAATGAACTAAGAACCTTTCCAGAGAAGGAAGGTTCAGTACTGCTAGGGTGCTGTGAGGCAAGCTGTAATCCACTTGAAAATAGTCTGTGCTGAGGCTCCTCGATCTTTCATTCTATCAGAATAAGAACGAAAACGGCAAGGAGATACTGAAATGGGTTTTTTTCTGTCTAAATAGGTCTCTGTTTTTCTCACATCTAATGTATGAAGACACTGCTCAGCACTGTGACTTTGGACAAATACAGATAAGTATATTATTTGTTATGCATGAATCGCTGAAACCGCTTTTGTCAAAAACTTAGGATGTGACTTTAAGGGTCTTTATAGGCTCTGACATAAGCACCTGAAGTGCTCCCACTCCTCTGGCTAATGTTATCACAGTGGGAAAAGCTATCTTTAGATAAAAGTGATTTATAAAGCAATTAGCTATCAGCTCAAAATGCTGGGTCCATTACAAAAGGATAGAGACAAAAATACTTTTGAAGAATCTATCCATGTCTGGGTTAGAGAACACGGATTTTCTCTCCATTGGAGGATAGATCACTGAAATTGCAGCTAAGTAGACCCACAGGGAAACATCTGATGGTGTAATTAGTACAAGAGGGTATTTTATATATTAATGAGTAATGTTTGGATACTTCAAGCAGTGAACCAAGTAATAAAGTGTTCTTGCAGATTCAGACTAACATGGCTAACCCTCTGATACTTGTCACCAAGTAATAAAGTGTTTTGGTTTGGCCGGGTAGGTAGGCCTAGTGGATTGTTTTCAGCTGCTTAGCAGGATCTGCTGACATGCAGTCAAAGATTCCTTCTCACTTTGGTCTAATCTCTCAACATCTATTTTGTGAAGTGCAGATCAGTTTTCCCTCTAAGCACAGCTTCATGGGTGATTATCAGCCCTACCTGGTAAGAGGCTTAGGGGTGAGTAACCCCAGCACTCCCCACCACAGCAGAAATCACAATAACAGCAGATTCAAGCAGGGGAATATGAAAGAAGTGGCCTGATTCCCTTTCACTGCCCCAACATGGCCCAATAAGGACCATGGCAATTTAGCCCTAAGGCCATGACTACGTTACAGAGAAGACCGGAGCTGCCGCAGTCAATCTGGGGTTTGAATTAGCGGGTCTAGTGAAGACACACTAAGTCAAACTGAGAGAGCGCTCCTGTCGATGCTGGTAGTCCTGCTCCTATGAGGACTAAGGGAAGGTCAAAGGAAGAGCGTGATCCTGTCCACCTCTCACAGCATGGATGGCATAAAATTCAATTTAAAATACTTCAACTCAAGCTATGCAATTAACGTAGGTGTTGTTGTGTATCTTAATTCAAATGTATCCCCTCATGTAGACCTAGCCTAGGTGGCTTGTCCAAGGTCACACGGAATCTGTGGCAGAGGTGGAGAATTAGTCCAGATCTCCTGAGTCCTGGCCAAGTGCTAATCTTCCTTTTTATATTTATCTGACCTAATCCAAAAACATGTTTCAAGCCAGGGCTTTTTCTTAGGTCTTTTCTTCTTCCACACAGTATGGCCATTCTGTTGATGGCTGCAGTCCTGTACCAAAATTGACTGGTGCTAGTTTCAAAATATTAAACTTTCGTTTGGCTTTGGCAATGTTTAGGGACTTGTCTTTCTGTGCAGCACTCTTGTGAATGTATGACACACAGTTCACTTTAATATGATACAGCTGTTATTACCAAAAAGCTTTCACATTATTCTTTTATGGCAGGGATGAACAGTTTGCTTACATATTGTAACTGCTGGCAGTTTGCTCTGGCTGCCTTTCTACATCCTTGTTTCAGTTGTAAAATGTTGAGAAGTATCAACTTTGAGGCAATTATTCAAACAAAGTGTAATTACTTTTAATTTTTCCATAACTCCTATTTTCCTAGATGGTGCTCTGATACACTACCTGCCTTTTGCACTCACTCTGGGAACAAATCACAGAGTTTAATAATACAGTAAGTGAGGAGATCCACAGGCAGTGCATTAGAGTCATCTTCACTTTTCATAACAAATATATTGCCATCTGCCATCTTCCTAACAGCCTGTGAAGGGAAAGAACTTCGGGGCTGAAGAAATGATCTAGAGTGAGCTAGTTACTACATTTACATCTGTTACTACAATGGCTGTGCTGCTATAAGACTGAACCCGAATCCCAACTAGAACTCTGCATTTCTTTTTTATAGTCTCAAAGAAAGGGTCAGAACGGAAAGTGGGTATTGAGGGACAGGGATAATTATAATGTCTTCCTGTCAAATGGTTGCAGAGCTAAAATGTCATCTTCCTGAATAATAAATAAATTTAATTTTCAATATTTAAAACCTCATCTGAGAGGAGATCAGTCACAGAATAACATTAATTTCTGTGTTGCCACTAGGGTAATACTTTGCCATTGGGGGCATTTGACTGCTAAATGCTAATTTGAATTAACTAAAAGCTTATGAAGTCAGAGATTTCTTACCAGAAATGTTGGGAAAAGATTTAAATGACAGTTCCCCCATCTTCTTAGTATAGTGGGTTCTGATTGGTGATATCTGAGTGTGACAGCATTTGATGAGTAGAAAATGTACCTATTTTAAGAACTACAGCATCATTATTGTCTTACAGTTTACTGTTGAAAAACAGCATGCACAAAAAGAGTGAGAAGGTTTCCATTTCTTCACTAATGACTTAACTTGGCTTGATCTCTGCAGAGTCTCTTACATGACAACTACATAACATTATCCAATTGTTTTCAGTATTCACCAGGAGTTCTCTATAGCAAATATAGGAAATACTGTACACAGTTAGGTAACTTTATCTATTAAGCATGATCATTAGATGGTGTTTGCTGTTGATGGCATCTCTCAGAGCTTAACCCCCCTTTTCTTTTGTAGAGCTTCTCTACCATTATTTCTACCCTCTGGTCATCTGTAGGGGAGCCTGGATAGCCCTGCTTTGACAATAAATGGTGATGTCTGCCTTGACCACAGTGCGGATCCCTAAAAAGCAAAAGCCAGGCCTGTCTCAAGTCTGATGCACATAAGCTCACAGGCAAGACTTAGGAGGCAGGATTTTTTTGCATAACGATGCAGATTAAGCATAGTATGTGAGACCATGCTAAGAACACAGGACAAGCAACCCTGTACTTGTACTTCTGTTTCTGATAAGCAAAAATTACAGATGCAGCCATAAAACTGTTAACTATGCACATTGTTTTTGCAACATCTTGAGTAGCAGGATGTACCCCAAATAGGGCATTGTAGGTATCTTACACAATATGTAATCAATTGGTAAATATTATTTGAACAATCAAGTCTCATTTGCTATAAAATGGGCTAAGTAAGAAGAATTGATGGGAGGGAGGGAGGGAGGGAGCAGGATTGGCCCACAGGGCCTGCTCATTATAACTAGAAGTAAACAGGCCCTTCACACCAGCTACAGCAGTGCATGGTATTCCGACAGGTTGGAATCAAAGGAACCACGACCTACTGCCTGGTAGATAGCATACGGGTGAAGTGTAAGTGAATTAAGCTTTATTAGTGTATTATAGTAGATCTTCTATTAATTGCTTTTGCATTGCTTTGTGCTGTATTAATTGCTTTAGAATTTATAGTATTTAAGGTTTAAATTGTATAGTAATTGTTTTTAAGGCTTGTAAAACTTAAACAACTGTATTAACTGCTTAAAGCTTGTAATAAATAAGAAATTGATTAAGTCTCTCTGAAGTGTCCTGGTTTCCCTCTAAAATAAATCAAACCACACAATATCATCTCTTTCCTCCTCTTATCCTTTTTCCATTTTCTGCCCACACACTCGATCTGCTATGACTTCCTAATTGTTTCTTTCCCTCATGCATTGTACAGACTTTGGCCCCTAGCATTGTCCTCTTTGATCCTATGCCCTTCTCCCTCTCCTTAGTATGGTCCTTTCTTTCTTCCCTTCACCCTCTCCCACCACCATCTATTTTTTCCTCTTTCTCCTCCTATTGCACAGTTGCTTGTATCTGTTGCTCCCTTTCGAGTTCTGTCTCTCCTGACTTCTGGAATATGGGTGGGGTGGGAACTGATGCTCTGTGAGAAAACAACGAGGAATGAAGTAGGAGAGCAGGAAGAGGCCTCCTACTCCCTATGTGCAATCTAGCAAGAAGTGGAGAAGCTTCGGTAGAGTATGCCTTCACCATCTGCAGAGGAATTGCCACTATGACTCTGTAGAAAAATTGTAGTAACCATTTTATATTTAGCTAGAAGCCATCTTGTATAACAGAAACCATTTCAGCTTTTCTCTCAAGCACGTAGACCAGAGTGAACTTTCTGTCACCCCGTGAGAAGAGGCCTACAGGATGGGCTATTGGTATGTGTTAATTGGGCTGGTTGGGACAGGAGGTGTACTTCCTCGTACCTGTCCGCCATCTTGTTGATAAGGCTTTGCTTTTCCAAGTTTAATTGATGATTTCTGTAATTGGATGCCCTGACGTCAGACTGTTTGGTTAAGGGTATAAAGATACTAGGACTGATTGTATTAGCAGCCTTACTGGGCCTGGCTTTGCTGGGGCCACGTTTGGCTCATGCTGTGCTTTATTAATTAATAAAGCTGTTTGTTAGCTGCCTAAACAGAGAGGAACGTTTTTGCTTCGACAACTCATAGGCCATGCCTACATGACAAATCTACGTCGACCCAATTTACGTTGGCATACAGCAAACATAGTTAATACACTGGTTGTTCTCAGGCATATTGGGCTCCTTGTGCTGGCAGTGGGCATCCTCACTAGAGTTCTATATGAATGCAGATACTGCACTATGGAAAGGTATCCTACTGTGCAACTCACCACCGTCCAATGCACTTTTGCGTCTTTTGATAAGTTTTGGCAGTACATGATGGGGCCAAAATGACTTACAGAAGGGTGATTGACAGCATGGAGTCTAACTTTTCATTTTGCAGCTGTCTCCCTACCATATTGAGTACATCTACACAGCAGGGTTATTTCGGGATAACTGATGTTATTCCAAAATAACATAGTCCATGTCTACACTACAAGTCGTTATTTTGACATAATGTTGAAATAATGGTGAGCTGGAGGACTTCCTGCTGTGTAGACAGTACCAAAAGCTGAAATAAGCTATTTCAACTTAACCTACACAATTGACATAGCTGAAGTTGCGTCGCTTATTTCGGCTTTAGCCCTGATGTGTAGACGTACCCATTGTTATCTTCACACCAGATTTTTCATGCCCTTTTTTCAAAATCCACAAACCCATGTAAGCATTCTCACTGTCTGCAATTTCTAACAGAAGTTTTGCAGTATTGTTATGAGTGTAAACACAGGATGCATGACTGTGGAATATTTGCAAAGCCACAAAAGCTGAATGAGTGGGACCATGACAATTCATTGGAGGATAAATCACTATGAGACAGAGTGAGAACTAATTCCAGGTTGTTGGTGGTGTGTATGTAGCACATGCAGACAGGGAGACACCACTTCTGTGCCCAAAATCCAATCCTTATGTCTTATCAGCAAACTGCTTGATTTGTGTGTGCAGTCATTCTGAAAACTGGGCCAAGAAAGTTACGTCCACATTTAGAAATGCTGCCCTTTTCAAATCATATATTTAAGTCCCAATCAAGTCAATGACTTTCCTGAATCATTAATTTTAAATGTGTGTCCTGATAGCAGCATCAAACCATCTGCCACTCCTAATATAAATGGTTGCTGCATAATTTGATCAGTAACCTTCATTGTTTACTTTGCTTGCCGTCTTACACTTTTGACTGCAATTGGGACTTGGATGGGAAAAGAGTGGGCTTTGTTTTAAGAAATACTCAGTGCAATAAGCTTATGTCCTAGTACATTTAATATTCTCTTGCCATTAGTGTCTTGCTTTTTATTCAGCCAAAAGATGAAAAAAGATGTAAAAGAAAATCTACAGAGAACAGGCCAAATGAGTTACAGAAGCATTTCATTGCTGTGGCTGTGCCATTCTGTTGTAATAGTTTCCTTAAAAGAGTGCTGTGTAAGCATTATCATATGCAGTGCAAAGCAGACTGCAAAAAGTTCTACAGAAAAAATGGTCCAGCACAGAAAAAAAAACCCATCAAGTTAGTTCATTCTCCTATATTCACTTATAAGACAGGACACTAGGCAAGACTTATGAAGAATGTGTGTGCATATGGGGCTGGGGAGGGGAGATTTTCATTTTCTGGTGTTGTGCTTGAGAATACCAGAAAATTGAACTCACTGAGCCCATACTGGACTTTCTTCAAATATCTGCTGCCAGACGGAATATTCCTTTTGACAGGATTCTACTTACTGAGTCCTATGCAATCCAGGTAATCAATCAAAGAAAAAGGAACATTATGCAGGAGCTGTCACCTGCTATGGATCACTGCAAACTCAACATGCCTCTGGGAAGTTTTGCAGAAGAATTCTGTTGTGGAAGGGTTGTGGGTTTTTTTTTGTGAATTAGCTTAGGCTGTAGTTAAAACTGAACATTGATCCTTTATCAAAGTCACAACTAGGCAAATGTATAGAAGGACAAGGAAGCTCTCCCACGGAGTAGGAAATATACTTTTAAAATTCAAGCTATACATCATTCACTAATTCTGTATCTAAATAACTTAATAAGCAGCAACCAAAAAAACCCAGAAAAGTTTCTTTTTACTTTTATATGCAACATGATGTGACAGTTATCTTCTATTTTATCCTATTACGTCCTATTTTGCTTATAGAAAATACTAAGCCTTATAAATAATGGACAAAAGTTATCCTTGGCACAAGGCACATGGGCCAATTCCTCATCTCAATGGAACACTAGAAGATTATCTGTTTTACATGCGCTTAAGAAGTAGAGCCACCCAAAATCTTTTTCTTCCTTGTGTGTCTGCATGACTAAGGGTAAGATTCAGGTCACATATTGGTTGCTCATGCTCTCAGATCTGCTAGCTAATTTAAAAATCTTTTCTCGTTTGCCCATAGAGAATATACAATTTCTTTTTCAGATCAGATTGTTATAATGTTGTTAATGAGCTAAAATAACAGTACTGTTATTTCTTCACATTATATACGAGTCATATGTTTGGTTCTAGGTATTCAGGAAATTTTAGCAGCCTAATGGTTGGAGTATGTTGCCTTGCACTGAATTTGTATAAGGAATTTTGCACACACATTTCTCGAATAACCCTAATAAGTCCCAAGGCAGGGTTTTTATTTAATGTGACTAGTGATGCACACTCCACAGATACGTTCTTAAATAAAAGTGTGCCTATTATTTTATATTTTGGAAAATAACATCGCCATGACAGATGTGCATGCATTAAATCAACATAAATCTTTTACTTAAAAATGTTCTAGTGCACAATACTACGTCTGACAAATCAGATAATCATTCATAAATTTCCTAATCTCAATTAAATGACATTTTGTGTTTTTATCTACTATATATTTGAGAGAATTTGTCTGCCTGTGAGTGACTCTGTTTGTTCAAGAACATCTCCTAAAAAGTAAGAGCTAGGACCATCAAATTTGGAATGCAGCTTCCTCTTATCATAACTAAAGTTGTAGTAAAGGTTTGGTTGTGTGAGGATAATGGGATATGCCAGTAATTTGATTGCTTCGCATAAAACAGAAAGGGGGGGGAGGGGGTCTGTAACAGGGACAGTTATACTATAGAATAACCACAGGGAGCATCCAGGGGCCAGAGATGGGGACCAGGACAGCTATAACACCATTGTGGCAGCAGGGGTGGAGAAAGGGACAGCTAGCTATGCACTATATATTTGAGAGAGTTTGTCTGTTTGTGTATCTGTTTTTCTGTCTGTCTCCCAGCCGGGGGACATTCAGTCTTCCACCAGCTGTGGCTGTGCACTGCAGCGGCCAGAGACAAGCACTTCTCACCTGACCCCAAGCTGCTGCAGTGAGAGATGGGTGGCATTATTCTCTCTCCCTGGGGCAGCCTGCATACTGAACCCTTCATTCCTAGCCTCATCCCAGAGCAATGATTTAAATGAAAAAAAAAACAAATTAATAGAGTTATGAACCCAAGCAATGCCAGATAAATCTTCCAGTATACTAAATAGGATCATACATGACTAAACCAGTAACAAAATAGATGAACAAAGCTATGAAGGGTTCCAATTAAAGGGATCTGTCAGGATATGTACTCCAGTTTAATTTACAGGCATAACAGTATATATGTTCACATGCAAACTTTGACCTTAGTCTAGCAGCATTGGCACTTCTGACAGATAACACAGAAAAAAAGATTGCTTGACACATAAGAGCATTGCCTTTCAACTTTACAGAAGAACATTCTCTTTAATAAAGGGAGCTGTCACACAGCATTGTGTTAAAGGAGACCCCAGATGATCAGTGCTTCATTTGAAATGGTACAGAAGCAATACTTAGACCAACTAGCTAGGCAAAGTCAAGTTTGGTAACTGATGAGCTGACTGAAAATAATAATAATAAAAAAAGAATATGCTACCAGACTCAGACTCAGGTTTTCATTCCATATGTTCTGATCTGAATACTGATGACTGTGGGAGCTACAGAGCTTCATCGTACAGATAAAATAGATTCACATTATCCCAGTCTTCCTGGAATATGTGCACATTTATCTCCCAGAATGATTGGGCAAAATAGGGGAGGGGTAGAGCTAATGGGGAGGAGTAAGAGAGAGGGAAAGAGAGAATTCACAAACAAGAAAACTGGTAGGCTATAATCCAGCAGTGCAAAATAAAAAGGATGAACTTTAGGGATAATTTAGATAATTTAGGGAGCACAGAATATATGTTAGCATTCTGAAAAACTAGATTCACTGGTCCATATACAAAGACCAAAGTTGGAATTCCTTTTGGGCATGTCTACGCTGGGGAGTTATTTCAAAATAATAATAATAAGGCGAGCATCCACACTACCTAGCCCATTATTTCGAAATAATGGGCTTGTTATTTCAAAATAACAACTCCTATTTGTGAGAGGAATAAGTTTATTTCAAAATAGTTATTTTGGGAGTCATCATTTCGAAATAACATATTTCAAAATAACCTGGTAGTGTACAGATAGCATTTGTATTTAATCATCCAAGGTTCCCCTCCAACAACAAGGGGCAGAACAGTTTTGCCAGATCATTATAACAGCTGACATAGGTAGCCCATAATTGGTTTAAAAAAATCCTTAGTTTAAAGGAAAATGTCGTACTTGCTCATGGCATCTGTAACAATCAATGATTCATTTTTCCAAAGTTCAGTACTCCTCTCATTACTAATTGTATTACTACTATTATATTATCTGTTATTACTTTATGGTGCTGCTTACCATATGCTTCATGATTAAATCTCAACAGACAGCCCCAACCCCAAGGAAAACAAATAGACTGAATGAAATTAGGGGAAAGGAACTGACACTAGGCAAATTATAGACAATTTAGACATAAACCTTGACTCCATGCACACTAAACTATTTAGATTAAAATATATATTGACACCCTAGTCCCACTGAAGTTAATTGAAAAAATGCCAATCAGGGTCAGGATTTCACCCATATCCTTATCATGATAGTACAGTCTTTTCTGACAAGGGTGTGCTGGTGAATTAATGGCATGGTGATAATCCTGCACCAATAGCCAGTGGGAGTCTAGTCATGCTTAAAACTATTCTTTCTTAAAAATATTTTTTAGATTGTCTAATAACTTAAAAGTAGAAAACAAAAGTGTTTTGGTTGAATTAAAAGTTTTGTTTCATGTTCTAAGGTTTTTTAACTTTAAAAAATAAAAATTGAAGCAAATTTTGAAACAAAGTAATTTAAAATTGAAAAATCAAGATGTTTCCTTTCAAAATGTTCAAAAAAGGGCACAATTATTTTTATTGAAACAATTGAGTGAATTTGACATGAATTTGTGAAAAATTTTGGTTAAACCAAATCTGCATTTCTTGTTAAAAAATGTTTCAAATGAAAAATTTTACAAGCTCTGACTGGGGAGGGGAATTGTGATCTATGATATTATTATAGAATCATAGCACACTAGAACTGGAAGGACCTTGAGAGGTCATTGAGTCCAGTCCCCTGCCCTCACGGCAGGACCCAGTACCATCTAGACCATCTCTGATAGATGTCTCTCCAAACTACTCTTAAATATCTCCAGTGATGGAGATTCCACAACCTCCCTAGGCAATTTATTCCAATGTTTAACCACCCTGACAGTTAGGAATTTTTTTCGAATGTCTAACCTAAACCTCCCTCGCTGCAGTTTAAGCCCATCACTTCTTGTCCTATCCTCAGAGCCCAAGGAGAACAATTTTTCTCCCTCCTCCTTGTGATACACCTTTAGATACCTGAAAACCGCTATCATGTCCCCTCTCAATCTTCTCCTTTCCAAACTGAACAAGCCCAATTCTTTCAGTCTTCTTTCATAGGTTATGTTCTCTAGATGTTTAATCATTCTTGTTGCTCTTCTCTGGACCTTCTCCAATTTCTCCACATCTTTCCTGAAATGTGTTGCCCAGAACTGGACACAATACTCCAGTTGAGGACTAATCAGAACAGAGTAGAGCGGAAGAATAACTTATTGTGCCTTCCTTTTTGAGTCAGGGAATGGCTCTGATTATATGTTCTTATAGCACCAAGCACTATTAACCAAATCTCAGGAGACTCTACACATTATATGTAATTCAAATAATAATGAAAAGCTAAAGTAATAGTCCCTCATTAAGCAAAATAATAATAATATAATAATCCAATGCAGCTTTAAGACGTGTTAGCATTCGAAAAAAAGAATTTTCAAAGAAAAGTATGCGAATGGCTAGATCCTACAAAGCGCTGCCAAGAAGTTTGTTCACTTTATGCTTTTTTGGCTTATCACTTGATTTACTCAGTCAACTTTGCTGAGTTAATTATTAATTTACATATATAATGAAATCCATTCTAAATATTAACAATAATCCGACATTAAAGGGACATGGTAACTATGTAACTTTATGTACACTTTATTACTGCAGTTAGTTGCCTCTGCACTGATCTATACTTTGCCTCAAAAATACAAATAAAATGTAATTTATATGTACCTAAAAATGGCAAAGGCTAATATTCATAAGATCCTTTTATTCCAGTTTCTAACCAAACTGCTTATTGTATATATTTGTAGGTTTGAATATTTCAAATTTATGTTGGAATAAGAAAGGGGTCTTTTTTGCATAGAGGCACTTATTATATAAGTAACTTTCATAATCAGGATTCTATACTACTTGAAATGGCATTGTTAATATGAGCTTACTGGAGTAATGATGGAATTATAAATATAAAAAACATGCTATCTGTAATAGGTTTATTTCTATCTGAAGTAGAGATAATACATACTATGCAAGACACCCTGACTTCCAGATGTATACAGGGTTCAGTGCACTGTCTCCAATTAAAGTCAATATTAGTTATGCAACTAAAGCACTGAAAAAGTGTACCCAGCAGTGCAAACAATATGTAAATATGTGCACACACGCACACACTGGAGCTAGAATTCTAGATATGATATGATATGATATGATATGATTGGACTGATTGATATATGAATGTGTGGCAAAGCCTCAAAGAGCTGTGTTATAAAATCTCAGTTTCTGTGTTGTTCTGCTGTAGGCTGTGACCCCTCTACTATCACTGATGGAGACTAGAGATTCTGATCCAGGAGGACAAAGTGGGAGGGGTGCCCCAGAGAGCAAGTTTGCAGGCTAAGTGGTATTTTCAGCACATCAAGTGACAGTCTCAAGGGATTCTCTGTAATCAAACCCATCACAGTCTAGCTATTACTTATTTCTTCCTTGAATGCAGGGGACTGGACTTGGGGCACATCTGCACTACAGAACAGATCGAAGATGCTGCTGTCTATCTTCTAGGGTTAAAATTAGTGGGTCTTGTGAAGACACGCTAATTCCAACTGAAAGGGGCACTGCAATTGATGTCTGTCGTCCTGCTTCCACAAGGAGTAAGGGATGTTGAAGGGAGAGTGTTCTCCCTTTGAATTCCTGCTGTGTGGACAGCTCCAAAAGTCAAGTTAGGGTACTTCAACTTCACCTACACAATTAACGAGCTGAAGTTGAGTATTTTAATTTGACCTTATCCTGTATTGTAGACATACCCAAGGTAACCTCTCAAAGTCCCTTCCAGTCTTAGACTTCTATGGTCCTATGATGGAGCTGAATGCTCAAGTGACGAATTATGGCTGGCGTTGGGTTCCAAATCACTTTAGTACTGAGAAAAGGGTAATGAAATGCTGTTATCCTTATTACATTATTAAAGGGCAGCAGAACTGTACTTAGTCTGCCCCGATGGAGGGAATCACTCTCTATTGAACTTTACTTGCTAAGCCAGATCATACTGAAGGAGGAGAAGATGGAGACAAATGTTGTTACCAGGTGGTGTGGGCTCTTTCTAAAGAGTCCCAAACAACATTTGACTTTATACTGTTTAAAGGTTGAGCTAATTAGACTCAGTCTGTGTTTTGTTCAGTGATCACTCAAGCAGAAATCAATGACAACCAGGTGCAGAGACTTAAACTTGGTGCAGGGCAGTGTTGCAGTGAAAAATACAGCACAGCCTGCACAAACACTGAAGTTCCCTACTACCCACTGAAATCACTGACAGCTGGGTTAAGTGGTGGAATCTCAGGATATGTGTCGCAGGAGAGGGCAGTGGCAACAGGATGGCAGCCAGTGTTGGCAGAGAGTAGCAGCAGAGGGTCAGCAGCAGTGGCCAGTAGCGTCACTTGATGCCCTCCCACCCTGGGAGTGGGGGGTGAGCTAACATAAGTGAATGTGAATGAACCTCTCAACTCTGCGTGTTTGATGAACAAGAGCAGCAACTCTTACAGTAAGCAATTTCCTCCTTCCTTGTCACCCCCTGCCCACTCCCACCTTCTGTTCTATGTAGCTGATTTGTCAGTTCGTAATTTTTTAAACTTTTTTTCATTGTATATAATGATCTCTTATATAATGGTCATGCCAATTCGCTTTCAGAATATGATCTGAAGAAGTGAGTCTGCCCTGCAAAAGCTCATCACTTAATAAACTATCTTGTTAGTCTTTAAAGTGCTATATGACTGCTTTTTTTGTTTTACCAAGAGCAGCAACTGTTACAGTAGAAGGACAGTTTGTGTTAAAGGAACATTTGTTCATCAGAGTTTTATCCTGCAAGGTGAAAAACTGAGGCAAAGAATACTGCCCAATGTACTCTGGAGAGGGTTGTCTGCTCATGGTCATATGCTTTCAAATCATGGTTTTGGTGTTTTCTCAAACTTAAACTGGATCCCTTTTCCCTTTTTATTAAAAGTTTTCTTTTCCCTGTACAGACACAGAGTTGCCTAGGCGTCATGTTAGACCAGCCCTGGGCAAAATACGGCCTGCGGGCTGAATCCAGCTCACCAAGCCATGGGATCCAACTGCAGAGGCAGCGGGGAGCCCAGGCAGGCTCCCCCACTTGCATCACAGTCCCGTGTGCCATGCAGAAACACAGCTGTAGGGCTTCCTTTCTGTTTCAAAACTGGAGGGGTGGGGGCAAGTTTCAGGAGCAGCCCCACACTCAGCACAATCCCATTGGCCAGAAACCAGCCAATGGGAGCTGCTTGTTGCAATAACAGGCAGCCAAGAAGAACCATACTCCCTCTCCTCGGCTCAGTTATTCACTGAAGCACATGGCCAGGCAAGTGGGAAAGCTCTCTGGGAAACATTTTAAGCTCTGCAAGCAGGCAGGTTGGTTTGCATGCTGTCTGGGAAGTCTCCTGGCCACAGCCTGCCTCTGGCATCCCAGCCCTTCACTGCTCCAACTCTCCGCCCCCCCCAACTCAACATACCCAAACCTTCCATCCCCCTTTTGCACCCATATCCCTCCCAGATCTGGCACCCCAATCTCCTGCCCCAGATCACAATCCTTTTCTACCCTAGGTCACATCCCAAACCCCTGCACTCCAGTCTCCTGCCCTAGGTCACAACCACCTCCTTCACCCAAACTCCCTACCAGACTCCATTCTCCCTCCTGCACCCCAATCCCTTACCGCAAGCTCCCCTCTGCATCCAACCTCCATCCCAGACCTCATATCTCTTCCATTAATATCGTGGAAGAGTATGTCCATAGACCACTTTCCAAAATCTAGGAGTAGCCCCCTGTCAAAAATTATTGCCCACCCTTGTGTTAGACTTTCCGAGATTGGGGGGACATTTGAGTTGATTCTGTGTTGTATTGTTAAGAGAAACTCCTAAATATTGAAGTTGGCCTTTGTTGCTGCCAATTCCACTTGGCAGGAGAGAATAATAATAATAATAATAATAATAATAATTAATAATTAATAAATTTGTCTTCAGCAAATACATTTCTCAAATACATTACTCTCTCAAACTTAGTGTTGAAAAAAAACCTCTCAAAGTTAACAGCAATGTGACCTCCACCTACATACTATCTGAACTGATTATGCAAAACAGTCTCCTACCCTCATCAGTGCCAAAATCCAATATATTTTTACTGCATCTGGCTCAATGCAGACATTGTATTGAGGCAGATTTTCCTATTAATTAGATCTCAAACTATTTCTGATTTCTTTTTCGGTGTACCACCCACTCTCAGTATTTCAAATCACTCTCTGATATACTTTTTTGCTTTGTCTGAGTTAAGTGCAGTAAGTTTCATGTAGCACTCAGCTGTCTTAGGTTCTAAGAGAAATTACAGTCAGATATACAAACATATTGGGTGAAATTATGTCTCCATCAAAGTCAGTGGCAAAACTCCCATTGACTCCAATGAGGCCAGAATTTCATGCACTCTAAATGTACAGTAAGCCCAAAGGAACCAATCATACGAACCGTTGTGTTTATATGTGTGCCACTGTGTGCATAGAATCACAGATTTTGAGAGGCTCCAATGAATTATTACAGTGTTCAATCCTATAATGGGAGGATGATTATATTATGTCAAAAGCTTTTAATTTCTTTGACTATTATTTATTATCCTTAGCTCCTCACACCTCTTCATTGATTTCTATGGAAACATGTATTGTATGATCACCAGTATACATCTGTCATTTAGAACTGGCTTGTTACCTCATTAGTCTTATATTAATAACTTCAAGTATTTATATTCTATATAGGTATCTATGCTGGTCCTGCCTGTCGTATATTGTGTTATCTTTAAAGATTTAATAAAGCTTTTACAAACAGCAAATCAGCACTTATATACAGAGAAATTCCTCATGAATTTTATATTGCTGCAAAAGGAGTTGCCTAATGTAAAGTCTAAATTTCTCCCGTGTATATCAGTTTAGATACACAGTAAGAACTGGTGCTATTAAAATTAAAAAAAGGGATCCCATGCATTCATATTAATGCTTTGCACTTAGATAGCACCTTTCATCAATAACTCTGAAAGCATTTTATAAACACTAAGCATTAGACTTTGCCATCCTTGCTCATAATGAATTTAATCCTTCCACTCAAGAAATTCTGTCCATTACATTACCTGAGGAGTAAAATACTACTCCATCCTAAGTAAGAGGTCAGAATTTGAGGTTAGTGAATTAAGCCAACTTTCTCAAGGTGATACTCTGGATGTTGTAATAAATCTATCCCACCTCAAAATAAGTTTTATTAAAGTTATTTTATGTATGCACAAATGGCGATGGGAGAATTTAAATGATATTTCAAAATTCACATCATGAATCAGTGACAGAGCAAGTGAAAAGTATCAGGTCCCAGATCAAAGCACTAGATCACATAGATTCCACTATTTCAATTACATCAGATATCACATCAGGATGTAAGCAATATTTCATAATATTTTTAAAATAATTGGACAGTCTGGGGAAAATTTTCAGAATTCCAAAAGAGGTTGCCATTTATGATAAAAGGAATTGCATATCCAAATTCTTTAAGTGGCTTTGAAAGTCACAGTCTCCACATATTTCTTTTATTTTCTAAAGTATAACTTTGCAATATGCCCAACTCTGCTATAGATGCGTAAAGTACTGTAAACTAAATGTCTTGTCAACTAAAAAAGCCCTTGCATTCCCAGCTGCCTGTGTCAACTGGTCAGAAATTTACCACGCTTCAAAAACCAAAGTGATTTTAACATCATCATATCACATCCTCTTTGATTGTGCATGACATGTATAAATATATTTAGAAGGAAAGCATTTTCCCTGGACCAAGATAATAATAAGTTATGATCGTTCAAATTCTGCGCAGACTGTCAAAGGTAGAGTTTTGCATTTGACTGACAAATGCTTAATCTCTCTAAAAGTAGAAGTCATTGTCATTAAATGAGAACTAATTATCTCTTTAATGTTTATTGAAAACAATAAAAAGACATTTCATCATGAATGTGTCAAATATTACAGAACGTATGAGAATAATTGGTGATTTCACTTAAATTTCTGTTCAATATTAGCCTTTAATTTTAGTAGATTCATAGATTTTAAATCCAGAAGGAACCATGATTAACTAGTCTGATCTCCTCTATAATATGTAATAAAATTTCATCCGCTGATTCAGGCATCTAGACCAATAAAAGCTGAGAGTGATATCTTTCAGAAAGTCATCCAATTTTGACATAAAGATGCCAAGATATGCTGAATTTTCTTTTTACCAATAGTTAAAATTAATGTTAAAAATTTGCATGAGGATTTTAGTTTGTACTTTTCTAACTTCAACTTCTAGCCATGCATTTCATTAGGGCCTCTTCTGCCAGTTAAAAATCTGATCCAAAGTCCTTATAAGTCGGTGGGGAAAACTCCATATAACTTTAGGGATTTTGTCTCAAATCATTGAAAAGCCCTATAAGAGCAGATATCTTCACCCTTTGTAGCTACCATGATCAAGTCACATCTTAACCACCCAATTCATGGTACAATAGGAGTAACAGGGGGATGTGACAGAGAATCTGTTAGACCTGTCTGAAAGAAAAATCTATGAAACATTTTGCAAATGGAGTTTTGAAAAAAAATCTTGGTGAAATGATCAGTTTCCCTGTTCTTTCCTCTCACTACCTTGTTGGAACTGGGCCTTCATCTCTGCTTCTCAGCCCCTGTTGTAGGTGGTGAAGCAGGCCAGGGAGAGAACATGTTAGGGTATGTCTACAGTATAGGAAAAAGTTAAATTAAGATACACAACTTCAGATACGTTAATTCAGATACGTTAATACGTTAGTTGAAGTAGCTTAACTTGGCTTTTGACACTGTCTACACTGCAGGAAGTCAAAGGAAGAATGTTCTTCCTTTGACTTCCCTTACTCCTTGTGAAAGCAGTGTTATCGGCATCGACCGGAGTACCCCCTCACTTTGAATTAGCTGTCTTAACTAGACTGCTAATTCAAACCCTGAAAGACCACAGGGGCAGCTTCGATCTTCCTCTGGAGTGTAGATGTATAATTAGAGTCCTGCCATGCCTATCATGAAGTGATATAGGGTTGATTAAGGACGTTATATCAGGCGTGGGTTTCCTGGTCTGCTCCTATGTTAAGGAGAATCCTGGTGGATGACAGAATCTTGCCCAAGTTGTTTTGACTATATCTTTGGAATGATTAGCATGTCTATACAACTTTGCTGAGGTCTATGGAACAGCTATAAAATGGTTTCATTCTTTCGTCTTTGATAAGTCTCAGGAGTTCTGAAAATAGAGTCTATAACAAAAAGTAAGATGTGACCAGGTGACTATTATGGTTGCCTCTTATGATATGACATTTTAGTATGTTAGATTTAGATTATATTCTCAATGAGTTATACAGTGTCTTAACTAAAATTTCTAAAGTTTCAAGACAAAGAAATTATTTCTTCAGTTACTGCTATATCATCTACATATATAGAGGATATCTATATATGACTGATATCAAACAATACACATATATATATATATATATTCTGTGTTTCATAGAGATGGGCCTAAACATAAATATCAGATCTGAATATTACTGAAATTTGGGAACATTTGGACCCACATCTGGATCCATATTTTGGCCCATCTCTGATCTCTGAAATCAGTGCACTAAATCTCAGAAATATCTTATGCAGTATAGTTGTAGCCATGTTGGTCCAAGGATATTAGAGAGACAAGATGGGTGAGGAAATATCTTTAATTGAACAAATTTCTATTAGTGAGATAGGATAGTGTTCATGGTACTTAGAGCTCTTCTTCACGTCCGTACAATATATCCTATATATTTCAGGGAGGATACATTCCAGTGAGTATTGACATTTATATGAGCAATGAAATCTGAATAAGAACAAAGAGATTTATTAACATACATTTGGAATCAAAGTGATGTAATTAATAGCTATCCACTATTATCTAAGAAAAGATACCTAAAATACATAAAATTATTAAAAAATGCAATGTTTTCAAGTACCGTAATTCTATTTACTGAAATACCATTCACCTAAAACTTTGCCATTAAAAGTGCTCGATAAAACAAATCTCAATCATGGCATGATTCTATGCGTTTAAGAGCAACATCAGTTATTCTACACTTGTTGCCACTAATAACCATGTTTAATTAAATTATAGCCTTTACATTATTAGAGACTAAATAATTTTATGATAGTTTATTAATAATAAATAGTCAGCAATTGCCATGGTTGATATGAAAATCCTGCCAAATCACAGATTTAAAATTTTCTTGAAGTTAATAAGTAAAACTTATTGTGAAAAATTTTAATTGTTGGAGATTGAAAGGCTGACAAAGTTGCCCCACATTTTGCAAAATAATGTTATTTCAGGAAAAGGATCTCATGTATGCTTTACTGACAGCTACACATTAGGAACTCTCCTTCTGAATTGTCAGCACTAATTAAATACAAGATATGTTGTCAGATACTGATTTAACTGCTATTGTTTCTTAAATCAATATATTTGGAGTAGAAATGGACAAAAATATTCCTAAAAAAATTTCTCTAAAAAGTTAATGCTCTGTCCCTTTTTTGTTAGTCCTTTCAAGCTCCATTCACCAAACATGCAAAGTTCTTAATTTTTTAAAAACATGTGTAGCCCATGTGCTAAAATGTAAGGACACACTTACGTTCTTTTCTGAATATGAACTTCAAAGAATAGTCTAGCAAATTAGTTGACTGCCAGGAAAGTTCTTCAAAACATACTATTTTAAGCATCTATTATAAATTATTTGATAAAAATTCATTTTGAAATCATGAGCACAAGCATTTGCATCAGAAATCCGAATCTCATATTTATAATAATCTAATAATGATAGAGAAATGATAGTATCAAACTTCTGTATTTGATCAAAGTGAAATAAAATCAACCAACACAGCTTGAATTTTGAAACCAAATATTCCTTATCATTTACTCTAATTGGGACTGATTATTCTTCTGAACAAATAATTTTTCTTCATATTTGGATTGCCAAATGCTAGGAAAGTAAATCCATATTCTGTAGAGCTGATCAAAATTGTTTCTTCAGAAAATATTTTCACCAAAAATGGCTTTTTCAACCAAAATGAAAAAATCTGAAAAATGTTGAAATATTTTATTTTTCATTATCAAACTTTTTCATGTAATATTTTAAAAAAAAACCCAAAACAATAAAAATGGAAAAAAAATGGTGTGTTTCAACCTGCTTTAATATTTTGAAACTTAAATCTGGCCTAAGTGTACACCACTTAGGAGGACTTGGGGTGTTCAACATCTCTGAATATCAAGCCACCTCTTTAGATGCACAAAAGTGCATATAGGTACCTAATTTTAGGCAACAATATTTGAAAAAAATTAAACATAGCTTCTTATGACCTATAGCAGGAGAATTTTTTTTTTCTGGAGTACTCTTGTAAGACTAAAATTTCTTTCTTTTTTGTAGGACAATCCAATGCAATATGATTGCTTATTATAATTTCTGTTAATGATGACCTTTCCATTATCTCTTCAATCCTCTTTACAGAATGATTAATTACATCTATAAAGTATATGACAAAACCATTTAATTAAATATGTTGTACCACATGAAAATTGTAAATGCAAATCTGTTTTATTCTTTCTACTTGTTTTCTACTCACTACTTATGTCTTTGTCCTGGATATTTTCTCCACCCCCCAAAGAAAAATCCCCAAAAGAACAAGAAATAAACCCTTCAGCCTCACTCCTGACTAGAGCTCTCAGTTCAACCATGGAGATTTCCTGCCTGCCCCCTGCCAATAGACCATACAGTGGAACACATTTGCTTTTGAAGGGACCCATATCAACAAATCCCTAGTAGACCCAGGAAAGGAAAAATGACTAATAAAAGGACAACCTTTAACTAGCTATAGTATTAGTATTACTCCAATTGCCCTACTACTGGAAATCTGGATGCACAATAGGATTCAGGGGTCTAAGTCACTATTTTTAGCTCCTCTGATACACAAAACTCTCACTGAATCTCGTAGGCACCTAATTTGCCGTCTATGTTATCAACTCTGAGCAAATGAACTGTTTCCTCCCCTTCTAGGCATCCAGACCCCTATTTCCACCTAAGCCCAGAGTGATTCACAAACCAGGAGGAAAAAAGGCATTTGGCTGACTAAGTGATCCTGACATGTTAGCACCTTCTGAGCATACCTACTGGATCAGGCCCCTCAGGGAGTTCACACAACACAACTGGGGTTTGGCGGAGGTCCCTTGCAACTTTTAGCCCTGTGTTTACAGTATTCACTTTGGATGGGTGAAACCTTCAATTCAAATCCCCCCCTGGGTTCGGCTACCTCTCAAATTACCCCCCAAACACTGGGCTATCATATATTCTGATGTGGGGCTCCCTCAGTCTCTCCTATTTAAGGTGTTGCTCTCTACATAAATAATTAAACAGTCATTGGTGCAAGTGGAGAATCCCAAGTCCAAACATCGTGGGTGAGTGCCGTACCCATTAGGCTACAGAGTCATTTTCATGTTTATGCCATTCTTTCTGGTTGCAGGTAAATGACAGCCCCCTGTAAAGGGTCCTTAATGTAAATAAGAATCCGATTCATTATTTTCATTACCATATATTTATATGATTTGTGTGACCACTGAGACTACTAATATATATGCAAAATTACCATTCTTTACTGTTACTTTGCCCCCGTCCCTCATACCCCCATTTAGCCATCTGTTTTGTCCTGTGATAGTTTTAGACTTTGAGTTCTCTGGGTCAAGGATTCTTTTTCTTGAATTTGGTTGTTTAGTGCCCAGGTTTTGAGTGAGGCCTCAAGTTACAATCCTAATATTAATCAACATTAGAGTAGTTAAATCGCAAAGAAACAAAAAAATCACAGAGAACATAACACTGAAAAATTGTGAAATTTTTTAACCATATGCTTGGATTAAAAAAAAAAAATGTAACAAAACCCTCCCAAAAATTCACTGAAATATTTTGTGCTTGGTTTTGTCCCCCCTCCCAAAAAAAAAGAGAATTAAATTTGTGTCATATCCTCAACATTTTAATGATTTACTATTAATGTTATATATGGTATTTCCACAAAAAATCTGCATATCATTTACTCCATGTGAGAAAGGGGCACATTAATAAAATAGAAAACAAAATTAAGATGAATGAGGAAAAACAAAATAGAGTGGAATAAAGTTGAAGTACAAAAGAATAAAAAGATTCCATGCGCGAGTATAATACTACAGGATGGACAGATGGAAATCTTTTTTTCTTCGGTAGATCTGTTTTCATAAGCACTTTTATCTATATCTACTAGCAAGATTGCTGTAATAAAGATACATTCGTCTGAGGATGGATTTACGGAGGGCCTTCTTTGTTTCATTAGGTCAGCAAAGGGTTAACTGTAGCTGGAAGCAACCTGCTGTCAATGCTAATAAACTCATTATATAATAAAAGTGTGTCCAGGTATGCTCTTGGCAGCATAACAATGAAATCACGGACCTAAGGATATAGCTGTTACCGCTGATAGTCAATTATTTTACCTGGTGGGAAAATTAATTTATAAAAGTTAAGTTTTGAGTTTACTGGTTGTAAATAATTAACTTTCTCTTATACACTGGGGCTCCATTTCAAGGTTCATTGAATTAATAGAATTCTCTGAGCTTGTTTGTCATAAATATTCTTTATTACATAGTTTTAGGTCAAAAGGAATTAACCAATAAGAAGCAAATTTGCTGGAACTCAGAAAAAGTGAATATTAATATTTTCTAGACCACTTATTGGTTCTGTTTATTGTAGTGCAAAATGAATAATGTATTGATTTGTCTTCACACAGTGAATTTAGTACATCTTATTATTTAAGACAAAACCAATATATGCCTTAGCCCAAATTAGAAGATAATCTTTGTATGCCTTACATAATTGTCTATACATTTAAAAATAAGCTTTGTTTCTTATTGTCCAAATGAAATAGAATGATACAAATGTGAAGCATTTGTTCTGATCCCTTTTTGGACTTTTACAGGTTTTATTTTTCATGATCATTGCACAGTGCCTTCCATTCCAAGCTTAGAGGCATGAAAGTATAATTAAAATACATCACTTGAGATGAGAAACAGACAAATTAATTGGCTTGGAAGCCTAATTTATATTCTTTAAACATTTATGGGGATGCTAAAATGAACAAAGGAATATCACTCCAAATGAATCATTATCACCTTCAATGTAACTTTTTATGCTACCTTTGAAAAATCTCTTGGTATCTAATCACATTGTAAATAATGCAGAGCTAATTATAATTTGCCACAAGGTGATGTCTCAAATTCTGGAAGACTTCCTTTAATGAATTCTTTAGATGTTAAATGAGTAGCAGGACAAGCTTCACAAAGCCAATATGATATATTTCACGTTTTTGTAGAAAAAATATTTACTTGTACAAATAGCATATGAAATGGTAAAGTCTAAAAATAAACTTTCATTCCCAAATAAATTTTTTTCTTTTTTTTTTCATAAACTGGTATGTTTGGAAAATGAATATCAGCAAATTTATCATTTCAAGTAGTAATATACTGAAGAAGAGATGTCATAGTGGTGTTGGTTGTAATGAAATGTAAGCAGGTGCACTTCAGCTGGGCAGAGTAATTCAAATATAAAACTATGCACACTCTACTGAGTGACCATGTTATAGAAACTGCTACCAAACAGATGGCTGATATTCACCCTTGTTGGAAGTCAGAGAAGGTAAGCCATGGACCAAAGGCATATGGAAACTTAACTAATTTCTTTGAGAGAGAGGGGGGCCCATTGGCAGAGGCCCACTGGCTTGATAACATGAAGAAGGTGTCATTGTCATTCACAATATACCTTCATTGTACAAAGACACAAATGAATAGCCTCATGTGGTATCCATTGGTGTCAAAATGATAACGTTCCCATGGATTTCGGTCATGAAATGTCAAGGCCCTAATGCTCTGTTGCCTTGCGCCAGTGCAAAGTAATTAGAACAGTAATATGTCACGCTCTGTCTGTACTGGGGTAAATATAAGGAATAGGACAATGGAGAATTTGGCCCTGGTGTCAGCTTCATCTATAGCACCTTTCACAAGTGTTTGAACAATTTAGTAAACTCATGGACACTGCTAAGGTTGATGAAACATTCAGACACATATATTCTTAGGAAGAGTGCATCTTCCAGAACCTATTTGGGTGCTCAGTAGAATAATACACAATCCTTAAGTAATTTGGATATAACAACCCAAGCATATTTTATTTCCTTTCCACAGAATAAGTCTATATAGGATCACAAATGTTTCCTACCTCAGAAATAACTGTAGCATAGAACCTGTTCAAACCAGCAGTCCTCCATCTTTGTAGAAATGTGTGTCCTCATCTAATCTGAAATAGTGATTTTCCCCTTCTCCATTTACATTCAATCAACCCCCAGAATATCATCTTAGTTACTGAAATTTGGAAGTGGGTTCGGGAACTGCTCAGTTTGCTTTTGAACTGATATGCAAACACTAATGGTTGTTCTTGCTGATTATAGCTAATTTATGACTGATAATATAATGTTTGAAACATTCTGCAATACAGAAGTCCAGAAATATTCTATGAATTGATTTCCTTCTATCATTTATAACTTAATAAAATCAATCCTTGGGGTTTTTTTATACTTTGAAAATCAAAGCTAATCCATTACTCTCATTCCTGAAATTTTCTCTCATTTTGATTGTTTTGTGCTACTATTTTTCTGTTGACACAGGATTTAAAAAATTACTAAACCCTAAATCCTACTCCTTGGGAGAGGGCAGAAAGAAAGAAAGAAAGAAAAAAGAAAAAGAATTGTCATTTAACTCAAAAAAGGTACAAATATACTTCAATGATGAGAGTCACATGGATAAATAGATAAGTAAATATCTTGTTAGCTCATAGGCCACATAAAGGTTTAGTTAACCAAAATGTTTGTTATCACCACTGCTCATATACTCCTCATGTCCCTTTCTTGCTCCAAACATTTTATTTATCAGGCTAGACTTCAACAGTTGAAAACAACTTTTTTTTAGCCTGATCATGATTCCCTAACTCATTCATCATGATTCTCAGACCAATGGGTTCCTGCATCTGGAGGCTAAGCATCTGTCTCATAAATTATCCAGATGACAGTCTAATAGCATCTCTTTCTCAACCAAGTGCTCAAACTTTTAGATCGGCTCTTTAAGCTCTTCATTTATTATATATAAAATAGCTTTGGATTTGTTGTTCACCTCCTGCTAAAGAAGACATTTTGGATTGTCCCCAGATCTCAATGTTCTCAGCCTTATGGATCTCTTCCAGGTGCTACTTCTGGTGAATATAAATTGAATAAACCTAGTAACCCATCTGCAAGGATGTCATACTCAGGACTTATGAGTCAATCCTTATGTCTAGACATCTCAAGAAACAAACATCTCCCATGTGATCCCTTAAAATCCCTTTTTAGTGGTGCTTTTGAACACTATATTATATAGGAATGAAAAAATACCAAGTGTAAAAAAAGGCAGGAAATAGCTTCCTTTTGATATTCAAAAAAGGAGGCATTTTAACTCCTACCAAATGTTGAAAGCCCTTGCTTTTAAGCCAAACAATTAACCACCTCTTAACATACTTTCTTGACCCTTCATTGACTATAAAATGTACTTTAATGATTTGAAGGGCAATTTCCTCTAAAATCACAATTCAAATCTACAATTTACTGCTTTATTTATAAATTCACCTTCATTTTAGAAAGCAGAGGCTAGTCTACAGGGAGACAGAGGCAATAGCATTTGACTCATGTAACCCAATAAGAGAACTAAAATGTCAACTTTCAAACAGCATGTCCCAGAGTAAAAGATTTTGAATAATAAATCAGTTTAAGTAAATCACCATCTGTTTGTGCACATTTGTGAAACAACAAGAGATGAAATTTATCAAGGAGATTATTCATTGCACCTGATTTTTTTTCAGTTCAGTTAGGAAGATATACTCAAGTGAAGCCAGGTTTCCCCTCTTGCTCCACAAGTCAGATGAAAAAGCACTGCTGCATCTTCTTACTGAACTTTTGTTTGCTGTGCTGAACTGAGTGCCCAGTAGCTAATGTAGTGCTAATACAGGGAACAGGTGAAACATCCAGTGTCAGTATTAAAAGTGTAATCCTTCTGCCAGCAGCCAATGGTAGTATGGACTGGCTTTGATATGTCTAAGAATCAGTTTTCTAAAATAAACAGAACTGCAACTGGAGTTGTCATTCTTATTTCTGGCTTTGGGAAATAAAAACCTCAACCTCCTGGGTCACCTTTGCTGATGGTTGCTCCCCAGTTACAAGCACTCAGCTGTCTTTAGAATCGTGGAAATCAAAAATACCTTTTCATATGGGGAAAAACAATCAAAAGAATCATAAAGATCATATATATATATAAATAAATACAAGAAACTCAGCAACCAAATCACTGTATCAAGTCTGGAGTTGGGTCAGTCATCCACTTTCAAATAATAGTTATCTGATTTTTGGAGAACAAATAGTCCCACCATAATGCTTCCCTTCTCCCCACCCCTGACATAAAACTTGGCTTGCAAGTCCAATTCGAATCAGGTGTAATCAAGAAGCAGCAGTGGGAAGTTCTTTTGTACTGGTCTGCTCCAGTCTAGAGACAACCTCTCTGCCATGCCTCTGTGATGTGCAGTTATCAGATCTGCTTCCTCAACCCTAGTGGAGCACACTGAAATGAGGTCAGTGCAGCCACCATCTGCCATCAGCTCTGCATCATCACAGAGCTAGTCAGGCCATACTTTGAAATTAGATCTGCTCCACTGCTGCCTCAGATTTAGTCAGGCCTGGCTGCAAAGTCAGATCTGTACCATCACCAGTCCAATCTGGTCAGGTCCCGTACATCCAATCCACACAGGGCACAGAACCTCCAGGAGAAGAAACAATGACCTTACCCGGTCTTTTTGGCTCTATTATCATGTACACAAGCAAAACAAACATACTGTAACCAAAGCAATTAATTTCACAAGATGGATAAATAACATCATAATGTATTTAAATGAAGTTGGCCAGAGTTGGCTTTCTCCCACTTTCTCTATAAGGGGAGGTAGAGAGTTCCATCCCTGTATGTTTTTGGCCTTGGGCTTTACACATATCAAGCTGAAGTCCTCTCCTATAATTGAATTATAGTAGATTGGAACTTTTTGAGCCATCAGACTTCCATTGAACAATGCTAGTTGTAGATTATGGTCCCTAGTGTTAATCAGTCAATATTCCGGCATGACGTTAAAATGAATCTTTGTCAAGAAAGGTACATTAATATATAAATTAGATTTTTCCTACAGCACCTGGTCTCCCATGATCTTCATACCAAGGGTGAAAGATCCAGTTCACAGAGTTGACCTAGTCTCTGTTTTCCAACTCTTCAACTCCTAGCAGTACTCTACAACCACCATTCAACAGCCATCGAACCAGCATAACTGCCAGAGTTGTGAACATATCAGGAACATGGCCTCCAGAGCTGACTGCAAGAGGTTTAAAAATACTCTGTTAATCTCCTCACCTAAGAGTAATGTCCACATAAGAAAGGGAAAATCATCCCTAATGCTCACAACTCCCAAAGTATGCATCTGAACTACCCCTCTGTCTGGAAATAAGGGTTAGTTGTTGCCTGCCCAATGGGTTTCCTGTATTAGTGACCTGTTTATATCACTATATCTCACATTGGCTGTTATTTCTTGTCCTTCATTGCACTGAGACCTGGGGCTGTCCTCCACAGAGTATCGATCAGCTCCATCTCAGTTCTGGATTACACTTCTGAAGAGTAAGTCCAATACTAAATCCAATATTAAACTAACCAATAAGCCATCTCTGAGTGAAAAAAGACACATATCCTGAATTTTCAGCCCTCTTTAGAAGGAAATATAAACCAAAATTATTCTCAAGTGGCAAATGGTTTGGTTAAAGAGTGCAACTGAGGGCTTACCGAGGGTTTGTAGCTCTGTACTTATTATTTTTGTCTTTTTCTGTTAAAGAAATACTGATTTTTATTTTGTCTCTTCTTTATTATAGAATATAGTTCAAGAAGTCACTGATCTGTTCTAAATGTAGTTTTCCATAAATATCATTAGCACATCACAGATCTGGAAATAAAACTTCTGATATAATTTATGCTTTCTTTAGTGAAAAGCAACTTCAATACATAATGGATAATGAATTAATAAAAATAGTTAGGATCTTGGAGATAATTTCTACTTAACAGTGCTAATAGAGAGTATATTTGGAATCTAAGTAACTAGAGTATTCTTTTAAGTTTGTGTCGACAATGGAAATAAAAATCTGAGTATGTGTGTCTATGTAACACAAAAAATTGATAAGCGAATGTTTTTTATTTACATATTTTTACCACAGTATGTAGGTCAATTGTTAAAATAGTCATAGTGGGCCAGATTTTCAAAGATTTGCACATATTTTCTTCTGCACAATTATGCAAACCTAATTTTTGCATGTTAACAAAGACCCAATTTCATGCATAAATGGAGTGTTTGCCAGTTATGTCCAGTTCGGCTTGCACAATTGGGGTAATGACACTGACATCCTTTTTAACGTGCTTTGAGAAGTGCTGTATAGGAGCTAAGATCATGTTTATGAACCTCCTGCTTTGCATATTCTCAGGAAATGCAGCTGGATGAGACAAGACCAAAAGGAGGTAGAGTATTTCCTGTATACCCATTTGGAAGGGGGAAAAACCTGCAGTTATTTTTGCTCAAAACTAAGTGTATGCTCTGTCTTCGGCATCTTCTCACTCTGCATGCATGAAAGAATGAAGTAGGAGGCTGATTTCAAGACAAGCTAAGCAGCTGGAACCGCAGTTGGCGCGACAGGTCTGTTGAGTCACAATGTAGCCATACATGATAAATAAAGATATGTGGGATGTAGTCTGTACTGTATTCTTAGAACCAAAAAGTGAGAGATGAACTTTGGTCATTAACGTGTGGGTCCATTCCATAAAGCGATAGTCTAAAAATGACTTGTGCTTAACTCAACAAATGATATTCCCTGTGTATATTCAGTCATAGCTGATTAATTTATTAAATGTAAACAAAATTTATTAATGCCTTTAATTTCTAAAACAGCAAACTGAAGCACGAACACAGAAATAGTAAACTGAGCTAGATTCTAAATTGTCTCATGCATTGTGAACATAATTGTTAACTAAGTTAGTGTGTCAAATACTACTTCTGTTTGCTCCTATGTATTCCTATAGCTGACAAAGTGCCTTTCAAGGTGTATGAGATGGCAGAATGTAACCAGCAGAATCTATATTACTTGTAATTATGTACCAGACGAGAAAGAATACTGATTGACATTGAGATATGAGGCTAAATTTGCCAGGCTGGCAGTTACAGAGAATAAATAAACACAGTTACTGTTTTATGTGCCAACGATGCAAGTCTGAAATAGGAGCCACTGAGAGACATAAATATTAAATCCATTGGTGCCATTTTTAAAGTTACTTTTCAGAGTAGAATGTAGTTGAAGGTGGAAATCGAACTCCTGTCTCTCAAAATACAAGTAACTGTTTTATCAGGATGAGAAAGAAATTATGTGTTCAGCTTTGGGGATAATCTTAGCAATGGGCTCATTTAATACCATCTGGTATCACCACAGAAGAATTTGGTGACAAAAAAATAGAATTATTTTTCAATGATGGCAACTAACTGGGAGGAGTACACGAAGTCTCTTGCTCTCTGCCCTACCCTGCAAGGGGCACACAGTGCTTGCAGGGCAGGGGCAGGGAGCAAAACACTTCACATGTTCCTCCCGCCCCCAAGCCCGAATTGGACTGGGGGCAGGGGAGTGGCAGGGCATCCATGGGTTGGATCCACCCCCTTGGCAGGCCAAATCTGGCCTGCAGAGGCCCTTTTGCTCACCCCTGATGTATGGGCTATATATAAGCAAGCTTTTTGTTTCTTATGTGTTTTACTTCATGAAGATTCTTCCCTGGGAGATGTTTATAGCATGGCATTTACAGGTAATGACACTATTCCATTCAGACCAATCTTTTTCTTCACTTACCAGACAGAGGGAAATATGTCCAGGCTTTATGGGATCCTTATCCCACAGACCACCTGTTTAGTTAGAAAGTCCTCACTTCTCCATTCCCATTTTCCCACCTACATGGCATTATTATTTTAGCAGTTTTCACCTTGGAAATAACTTTCAGGATTGCTGCAGGGGATATGTCCTTGCAACCATTCATGGTAGGACAGACATCACAGAAGAATAATTATTCCTCCAGGTTGCAGATTCCCTGTTAGTCTACATGGCATGGATACCTGTTTCCCTAGTTTGCCTTAAATAAAGTGAAATCAAATCTCATATGTGCTGCTTTGTGAAAATACTTAAAATGCAAAGGAATAAATTAACTAATTATGTTTCAAATTCTCTATGGCCAGATTCTTACCAGTGAGGATTAGACACTACAGCTGTATTTACCGCTGACCTCTAGCTGATGGGTGGACTTTCAGGAGCCAACTAATTTTAAGGTACACCCAATAACTGAAGAAATATCTAAACCACAGGATCCAAGAGCACTCCTTCCCCTTTAAGGAGTGAAAATTTTTGACTCATTCCTTTTTTCTCAGCAATGAATCTCCTTCTGCTGATGCCTGAAATCTTAGCCAGACTGCCCTATATCTGAAACCATATTGTCAGCCATAACTAATGGCTTCTTGCTGTGGCACTCTTCCTGACCTAAACTTTCTTTAACAGTGATTTCATCCTACTCGCATGATTTGAGTTTCCTAGGAAGTGTAATCACTGTAATAAGTTGATGTATGAAATTCAGCTGCTTGTACAATTGTCTCTGTTCTTAGCATACATAGTTCAGTAAATGTTACATTAGCTACATCAGGGGCTGCATGTTTTTCACATCAGTATTTCTGAGTATATTCATATGTTTTGTGGGATGGAAAAATTGAATCAGTTTGCTAAGCATCTTTTTACGTTGCAGATGCATCTAATTCAGTCAGTGACATATTTGGTTCTAAAGGAGATTCAGTCAATCATGCACCATGTTTGGTTCACTGCCTGACAAATCCAATTTAGTAGGTGACATAAGGGATCCGTTTCAGTAAATGGGTATATCTGATTCACTAGATAATGTATAAGTTTCAAATAAAATCTTTTCCTTCAGTGAGTGATATATATATATATTTATTCTTTTGCTTCACCTCCCTCCTCCCCCTCAACAGGTGAGTTATTTGAGTATGAGTGGTATCAAAGCTATACTGGATTGTGTATATTTTATTCCAGTCCATGATGTATACTTTTTATCTTCATTTAAATAACAACAGATGATGTTTCCAGTTTTTCTATGCAATGTTTCCATAATATTTTGGATGTTGCATTGAACTCAGGATAAGAAGTATAACAGGGCAAGGATACACTTTATACAATGCATATAAAACATGCAGCAAATGATTAAAGAGAACAAAAAATGGCCCTTTAAGTGAATTTGCATAGTATCTGAGTCAAAGCCAACTGAAGTCAATGGGAGTCTTTTTATTGGTTTCATGGGATTTAAATTTTGCCTGAGAAAATATCAGTTCTTCTAAGCATGCCTACTTGGAATACACAATGGAGGCAATTGAGATGCAGCAGAGCTGACTTTGTAGCTTCTTGGTAGCAGGTGTCCAGTGAAGGTGTTTTTTTATAGGGTGATATATTTCCCTGACAAACAGGAGCTGGTGTGGATTGGGGGAGACATTCCCTATGGAAGCTGGAAACGGAGATTTGAGACTCCTAGCATGTGGAATAGTGAGGAGACAGTTCTTTTGTTTCCAGACCCCTGTAAGTCCGCATATAAGGACATGATCTCAGGATCCAGGCAAAGAGCTGGGATCTGGTTGGGAGGACAGAGGGCACTCCTCCAGAACAGGTGAGAATGATTAAGGAAAGAATGATGACCTGTACTCTATGTTTTATTGCTGGGTATTCACAGATATGTTTAGTGAACAAAGATGCGACAAGTCCAACAGCATCCATTGTCTCGTTTTCTCTCTTATTTCATGCCTGAACAAAGCATCAAGCATGCCTGCTTTGGAATTGTGAAAGAGATGCAATCTGGTTCTAAACTGTACTGGGGATCAATTCAATCTTCCAGCTCTACTGTACCCATTTTACAGAGTTTAAGACATCTGGGAGCTTTAAGACAACATTTATTATTAAGGTGTGCATTCACAAAGAATTTCATTCCAAACTGAAACAGTTAATTTTAGGCATTTCTTTCTTGCTTGCTTGCTGTAAAAACTGTTGAGCAAAATTCTTGTTTAATTTGTACTTGATTTTGGTTTTAGCTTGTAAAAAGAAAGTGTGCACCAGAAGCTGTGCAGAAATGAAAGTTAAAATTATTGCCCTATGTGTCTGTAGTTTTATAATTCATGGATACATTAGAAATGTCTAGGCAGATGAACAGCCTGGTTGTATCAGTTATGAAACATTTTTTGAGTCAGTGATGTTGAGTTGCTATATCTGTGCCCCTCCTGCATGCTTTCTACAGTAAGCAAGACTTACTTCTGGATACCCTAGCATCCAATCCTAGGCTATGTCTAGACTGCACTGTTAAATCAGAAAATGATATGCAATTTGTGGTATGTAAATTGCGTAACTTTTTTAATATACTTTCAAAAGAGGCTCTTTTGAAATTTGGCATATCTACACGGCACCAAATTGTGAAAGAAAATGCTCTTTCGAGCCATCCCCTATTCCTCGTACAATGAGGTTTACAGGGATGGTGAAAGTGAGCCTCCGTTCTTTCAAAAAAAAAATTCAAAAAAGCGGATGCATTTCTTGGATGTGGCATTGCTATTTCGGGATACCTCTGGTATCCTGAAAAAGCAATGCACTATAGACATAGCCCTAGTATTGGGCCAGTATCCATGATATATGACAGCATCCAGTTCAAGAGTATAGTCCCAATGATGAATGCTGAACACTAGGTAATCTGGCTATGGATGCTTTGGAAAGTCTGTCAGGTGCAAAGGGAGATCTTGCAGTGAGAGAGAGAACATCTCCAGAAAAAATCATAACTCATATAAATTAATCAGAATATGTAAATGTTCATTCTTTGCATTTTAAGGAGTCAAAGAGGGGAAGGTCTATCAGGATCCCTTTCTTTTTTCAGTTTACTAGCAAAGTATACTTCCTTATGCATCACTGGGCCTCCAATCTTCCTTTGGAAAGCTCCCCAGGGCTGGATTTCTATTTCATCAAGCTCTACTAAATTGAGACAAGGGGCACAGCTTCAGGGTAAACAATACACAATATGGCCCATATCATTTTGATGGTTCAATGTCTGGTTGGCAGTCAGTATCAAGTGGAGTACCCCAAAGATTAGTTCTGGGGCTGGTTTTGTTGAACATTGTTATTAATAATGTGGATGGGGAGAGGGATAGCACCCTTAGCAAGTTTGCAGATGGCATTAATTCCATTGATATATATATCTCAAAGTGAAGTGCCCAGGAGTTGTGCTTTTCTTATTATCTTTATTAATGATCTAGATGATGGGATGGATTGAGCTCTCATCAAGTATGTAGATGACACTATGCTAAGAGAAGAGTTATATATGATGGAGGGTAGGGATATGGTCCAGTGACCTAGACAAATTGGAGGTTTGGGCTAAAAGAAATCTGATGAGGTTAAACAAGGACAAGTGCAGAGTCCTGCATTAGGGATGGAAGAATCCCAAACATTGTTACAGGCTAAGGACCTACAGGAAGAAGTCTGGCAGAAAGGGACCTGGGGATTACAGTGGAAGAGAAGCTGGATATGAGTCAACAGTGTGCCCCTGTAGCCAAGAAGGCAAACAGCATATTGGGGTGAAGCATAGTAGAAGCATTGTCAGCAGATCTAGGAAAATGATTATTCCCCTTCATACAGCATTGGTCAGGCCACATCTGGAGTATTGTGTCCAATTCTGGGCCCCCTTTACAGAAACAATATGGACACATTGGAGAAAGTCCAGTGGAGGGCAACAAAAATGGCTAGGGGGCTGGAGCACATGATCTACAAGGCGAGGCTGAAGGGTTTGGGTTTATTTAGTCTGCAGAAGAGAAGAGTGAGGGGGGATTTGATAGCAGCCATTAACTACTTGAAGGGAGGTTCCAGAGAGGATGGAACTAGTCTGTTCTTAGTAGTGACAGGTAGCAGAATGAGGAGCAATGGTCTCAAGTTGTGGGGCCCACCTTTCCAGCCACCTTTCTCATTCTTTTTGCTACTCCTCACAGTCCCTATGTCCTGTCAAGTTTCCTGAATCATGAAGTGGCAGCCATTTTGCGTGTGGACTTCAGTCTTACTGAAACCAGTGACAGATAGCAGCCAACTTTATTAAAGGCACTCTCACTTCCACATGCACATAGGCTGGTTCCATCTTACTGGTTTTGTCCTTATTGACAGTAATGGGCAACTGTGGAGATTTTGAATAAGGGACAATTCATGAACTGGTGACCTTTTCATGAAACAGATTAAAAAACCCCTTCAGTGTTCTTACAATGGTAATAAAATCACAAGTGTTGATAATACCACAAATCTCCTACTGACTGTACTCCCAACCTCACAGTTTTGGTCATCAGTACTATTTCACAATAGGCCCAAATACAATATACTGTGGCAGGGTCAGCCCCACACCTGGGACCCAGACCCGTTTTGCCCTCTAGCCCACAGTTTAGGGGGCGCGGTACAAGTCTCACTTGCCTTGTTTCAGCATTTGGCATTGTGTCCTTCGGCAAAACAATGGAGTGTTGGGACCGATCTCCTTGGCCAGTCAGGGCTGAATAAACTGTCGTCCTCTGGCCACTTGGGGAAAGGGAGTCTCCAAACACTCCCTGCCCGAGCCCCTCACCTTCCCCTGCAGCCTTTAGCAGTGCTGGTGTTGTTCTTCTCAGCTCCTCTGAGTCTCCTTATCAGTTAGAAGTCCTGTGGCACTTTATAGACTAACAGATTTATTGGAGCATAAGCTTTTGTGGGCAAAGACCCACTTCGTCAGATGCATGTAGTGGAAATTCCAGAGGCAGGTATAAATATACAAGCACATGAAAAGAAAGGAGTACCAATCAAGAGGAAGGCCAGAGATAACAAGGTTAATTCAGTCAGGGACGATGTGGCCCACTTCTAGCAGCTGATGTGGAGGTGTGAACACAGGGAAGGTTATTAAAGAGGTCCAATGGCAGTCTCAATCAGCTCACCTGACCCTTAATTGCTTTAAAGCAGCCCTCTCTCAGCTGCCCCTGATTAGCCAGAGCTGTTACTGTTCCTTTTTTAAGAGCTGCCTCTCTTCTCTTTAACCTGCCCTGTCACAATACTTATTCAATTATATTGGAATTTTGTGGGACTATTTTTCTTTGTAGTACCCTAAGATTGGCATTGTCATCAAACTTTGGTAGCTGAACCACGTTGTTCAAGACCTTTGCATTAAAGGGCACGATCTTTAAAATCACAAAGTCATAGTCATTGAGTATTTATTGCAGTGCATTGTATGAAGGTTGCAATTAGCTTAACAATATGTTTTAGTGGTTGCATTTTTGTCACGTGCTTAAAGACAAAAAAATATGTCCTTATACATATATGTCATAATAGAAACCATGGTAAGCAGTAAAATCTAGTCATTTTATATGTGTGGCCATCATATGGCTGCAAAAGTGTTTTAAAAAAATATATAACTTCCTAACACTCAGTGCTATTATAATTAACACCATTATACTAAGTCTGATTTTTGGCTATGTTAATGTAGGTAAACGTAGTTTGAATATCTAGTGAACAATGGCATATTTTATACTTACGATTTTCCTTTAAGACATTTGAAGGTTATTTTATCGCATATACCCAGCCATTGGAGATAGTTGTTTTTCTCATATGAAACAGTAAATGAAAGATATTAAGCATAATAGGGCTTCAGTCTGTTAAAATAATGTAATAGAGAGAGAATTTCTTACAGATGGTGCCATACTTAAGTAGTGCTTTTCTTATTAATATAATTCCACAGACTTAATTTATATTGTAACAGTGAACAACCTCAAATGTATTACTGCACTAGGAATACATTAAGGGGGAGCATATCCTTGAAAAATAATTTTGAAATTTTTGTGAAAATACATTATGGTTAATAGTTTCCATGACTGAGGCTGATCCACAACCCCTTGAAATCAATGTCAGTGTTTCTATGGCCTTCAGTAAGCCTTGGATAAGCCTAAGACTGCTTTTTCCATCAATATTCAAGCCTTTTACAGGATTGTCTTTTGTTCTGTTTTACAGACAAGATTATGTGAAGCACAGTATGGCAAAATCCTCTTAAGAGTTTGCAGGTGCAAATAGCCATCTAGGAGCTCCAAATGGAGTAGGGTATAAAAGGTTATGCTAAGTAACACTGGGAGAGATGGTGCCTTTTGAAGCACAATCCATCCTGCTGCTTCTCTTGGGAAGGTCTGACTGTTTTGTGCCCTCTACATGTGCAAAATCTGCTGTTCAGCCTGGCTTTACTCTGTTGGCTAAACAAGTAAACAAAGTTGATTGCACATGAAGCTTGCCCTGCAGCTGATGGGAATTGAAGCAAGGAATCTTTCAGACAACTATTTGGAGCGCTTGGTTAGACTAGATAGCTACAAGGTTGAAAAAGAGATATCCCTTTGGATATCCCTTTTTAATTTCATGCACGTGGCCCATGAAATATGAGGATGTCATTCTCTGGACATTTTCCATCACATAGCTGTTTACACCAATCCTGATGTGCGTTGCCAAATCTTGAAATTTTACACAAGTCTCGTGGTGTTTGTTATTTTTTGCTTGCAGCCCCAACTTCAGGCATCTTGATTAGAAGAAACCCTACACTTTTATTTAAAGGAAAAGTGTCTTGCTTTCAAGGTTGCAAAGAACATGTAAAATGTGTCCCTGGTGCACCCTAATAATTGAAAAACTGAAGGCAAGTAAAAAAGTAGAAAGTACCTCAACTGGATTTTTTTGTCATCTATTTTTTTGATAGGAGAGGGTCAGGCTCATTATTTTTAACTCTTCTTTAGCTCAGCCTCTCACCAACTGTGCAATGTGGTAAATGTCTACAAAAGAGGAAGGACAACAGAGAATCAGGAGCAAGTTATGATCCAGAAGTAGCACAAGCTTTCTTCTCCTAAGGTACCTTTAACATTTTTATTTTTAGTTTTTTCCATGATTTTGACATTGCTCCTGTATTTGCCAATGCAGCAAGTTATTTTTCTAACAGCCTTTCACTTCTTGTACCTTTCAACTTCACTCTGAACTTTGATTTTTATTGAGGGTGAGTCTACACAGCACCCTAATCTTGAAAAAGATACTCAATTTGCGCTACACAAATTGCATATCTTATTTCGATTGTATTTTGAAACAGCTTATTTTGAAATTTAGCACATCTACATGGTACCAAATTTTGAAACAATGCAATATTTCAACACATCCTTAACCCTTGTGAATGAGGGTTGCAGGGGTGCCAAAATAGTGTTCCTGATATTTTGAAAAATATTTTTAAATAATGGGCTCATTTAAAAGACATGGGGTAGCTATCCCAAAATAGCCCTGCTGTCTAGACATACCCTGAGAAACAGATATCAATCTGGCCTGATATATCTGGAGAATTTTGAGGGGAAAGAATCAAATTTTCAGGTGTATTTGTACTGGGAAGGAAGCATAGGCCTAGATGTTAATTGTGCCTTTGATTGGTGTGAGGAGAATGAGATGATGCAGTGCTGCTTTCTGTGCTGCTGTTGCTGATGCTGCAGTATCTGCTCCTGAATAGAAGGCTGTCATTGTAACTCCCTTCTGTTTGCTCTGCTACTTGTATTGTGTGGAGGCATCTATAAATTAATATAATTTAATTTAATAGTATAATATAATTTCCAGTGCCTGAACAACAAGCCATTCTCCTCTATTCCAGCTTTAGTTTTATAGGCGGTACAAAGTCATTTGGCTGGACCTTCCCATAACAATGTCTCTGAAGATTGTGTGCCAGCTTACTAGATTGACTAGTTAAAAATATCCATCTTACCCATTATCTAAACATTATTATGGTGTATGATGTAATGCTATTGGAGGATTGCATCCATAGTGTTCAGATTTCTTCCGTTTGCATGTCAGATATATCCAATAAGAAAAGCCTGCAAAGGCAGTGTTTTTATATTAATATCTGCTTATTAATGCATTGAAGCATAGCCTTGGTTCACACTATTAAGTCACACATATGCACAAAGGGAACATTCTTCTTCAGAATCAGATCCTGTAGCAGTCATTCCACTTGAAGTGTTGCCTTTGATCTGAGTATGTCTCTGGGCTTGTGCAGTTAGAACGGTTTGATTTTCTCACCCTCGGTGCTATAGTTATTATCATTGTCAATGGCACACTCAAATGACAAGATTGACACTCAACATATTTGAAACTTCATTACATCCCAACCACATATATGTCTCTAACTCCAGGGAAGTCCTGACAGTGATTAAAAAGGATGATGACATAAGGGTGTGTTATGTCTTTTGTTTTTTACACAAACAAATGTGTCAGGAAGAAGCCCCAGGGGTCAGTATAGTCTAAACAGCTACATTTGCTAACAGTATACATCAAACAAGACCTGGTAGCTTCTGAAACGTAGGAGGCATTGGGTACCAATGTGGATCTTAAAAATGATATAAAAGATATTACTCAATTCTTGTGTACTACAAGGAGATAGCTGCTCTAATTGCCATGTAACACCCACCTTGAGCTCTGTTAAAAAAGGTCTCCCACAGATGGTAGAAGATGCAGAAGTGCATATGTCCTTCCCTTGCTAGCTGCCTAGAGAACACTGAATGCAGAGGCTGGCTCCTTCTGCTCCTCAGTGGAGTTCTGGATGCATCTTTCACTTTTTGGAGGAGCCAAGGTCAGGCCACTGTTCTCATCTGGACCAGTAGCATATCTTCCACTCCATGGCAGTAATGGCAACAGAGCTCTTTCCCTCCTAATCAGCAGCAGGATGGCTCCATCAGAACCACAGCAAAGTGGGAACTCAAAGCAAGAAAAAGGGACTTAAGCTACAGCAGCTGGAGTCTAGTCTTCTCTGCTGGTGGATGTAGAGGGAGGTGGCTTCCTCCGTGGCTCCACTGTCTCCTCTTCTGGAGGTTTTCTGTAGACTCAGGCAGAGATCGCTGCAGTGATTACACTCATGTCAATTTCCTTCCCAGCCAGAGTTAGAGTTTCAGGCTCTCGGCACACGTCAGTCATGTTTTCAGATCTATCTTCACAACAATGAGGGTTATCAACTTTTCTCAACAACAGCTTAGATTCAGGAAGCTGAAATCCTATATACTATTTTATAATACCCGTGGCTTAATCTGGCCATAGTTCCACAGATTCCAAACTGAAACCATCTTTTCGACTGGTTGCATTTAAATCTCCAAAACTCTGTGGCAAAAGGTAGAGTGGGAGTGGAGTAGCAGATAAGATGCATCCTGTCATTGTTTACATAAGGTGATATGGTTTAGGGGTTTGAAGAAAAAACTTGAGTTGTCCTTCTGAACTTACTAGATAGAACCACCTTCTGTCCATGCACATCAACAACCTCATGCATGCCTAGCCCAGAATGGGAGTCTATCAAGTGTCACCAGTATGTTTCCTATTTTTACCATGAAAGATAGGTACCTTTACAACGTCCTTCTGCCACAGCAATGGGTGTGAAATCATGCCTATTGTAAGTCCATTACAACTATTCTAGATAATCACAAGGGGCAGATATTTATATTCCAGCTGCCAGGTCTATGGTTCCACTGGTGAATTGTCCTAAGAGCTGTAATCCTAGAAAACGAAAGTAAAGGCAGTAAGGACCCATGCAAATAAGGAGATTCACAAATACTCATGTCAAGAAATTAACAATTTTACAGCACAGCTGCAAACCACATGCCAGGATGGGACAGTGTGCTACCCACAAAACCCCTGATCCCTTGCTGGTATACCCCACATTACATTCCATAATGTGATATGTGTATGTCTCTTAAGAAAATGGATGGGAAAGAAGTAAATCTGCTCTTCAATCTGCTCATTCAGCTACTTTTAAAGGAACAAACCCTCATATTAGTTCAATTTATCAAGAGATCTGACACTGCCTCAGTGATCCAAAAGTATACCTTCCACTCTGCCATTAACTAGCAGTCATTGCAGGCCTGAGAAATCATAGAATCATAGAGTTTAAGGCCAGAAGTGACCATTAGATCAACTAGTTGGATTCCAGTATATCAGAGGGCCTCAGTGCCAACACACTAAACCCAATAACCTAAATGAGACCAAAGTATTACATCCCAAAGGTGACTAGACTAATATGTGCCACATTCAAAGAGTAGGAGGGACTGAGGTGCACCAATGTTCAAGGCCCCCACAAAGGTAGGGAAATAATTAAATGAAATATATCCAGATAATCCCATCAAGTGACCCACACCCACACTTTGCAGAGATAGGTGAAAAACCTCCAAGGTCACTGCCAGTCTGCCGTGGTGGAAAATGACTTCTCAGTCCCATCAGTTAGGACCTATGAGTGAGTGCAAGAACCAGCCAGCCAAGAACCTGAGAGAAAAATGCTTGGTGCCAGTTCAGATCCCTGGCCCATTCTGCCCAATGTCCTATCGGCTGTCAGGCCCTATCTTATGCTTCAGAAGGAAATAAAAACCCTCCCAGCATACCCAGGGGATAGGGCGGGACATCCCTTCCTGACTCCTGCCCATGGCCTGCTGAAGTCCTGAAAATACATTTTAGCAATAAGAGCAAGAAATATGTAATTCTTGACTATGCTCACAATTGGAATTAGTTTGAAAGTCCTTCTTTAGAAGGCATCGAAAAGCTATCTCTTTATTACTTAATCATAGGCTAGGTTTTTTTCGGAAAACTATAGGGTTTTTTTTTCAAAAAAAGCTATGAAAATTATGCTCCACAATTTGTGTAGCTTTTTCCAATTGCTTTTCCGGAAGAGGCTTTTCTGCCATTTGGCCCAGTCTGGATGAGGCCAAATGGCAGAAAAGCCTCTTCTGGCGGAGCCCTTATCCCTTGTAGAACGAAGGATACAGGGCTCCCCGAAAGAGCGCATTTGCTCTTCCGCAAAAAAAAAAAAAAAGCAGAAGAGCAAGCGCGTTCCTTGGATGCGGCAGAGTTTTTCCGGGATACCAAAGGTAGATGTTCCTATACTCTATCTAGTACAATGGGTCTTTGATAGTCCATGTGGAGTACTACAAAACAAACAAATGTACAAGTAACTGAGGGTACATCTACACAGCAGGGCTAAGGTCGAATTAAGATACACAACTTCAGCTATGTCAATTGCATAGCTGACGTTGAAATAGCTTAATTCTGCTTTTGGAGCTTTCCACACAGCAGGAAGTAGAAGGAAGAACACTCTTCCTTTGACTTCCCTTACTTCTTGTGAAATGAGAGTTACAGGAGTTGGAATAAGAAGTCCTCCAACATTAGTTCAAAGTAACGGCTTGCTGTGTACTTTTTTATTTTGAAACATCAGTAATTCCAAAATAACGCTGCTGTGTAGACATACACTAACTAACTAACTAACTAACTAACGGAAAGTTGTGGCACTCTCAGGGTGCATCTAGACTGCAGGGTTTTTTCAGAAAAATGGCCACTTTTCCAAAAAAACCTTCACTTATATCCACACTGCTATTGCGTTATTTCAAAAGAAAATCGAAATAATGCAGGGGGTTTTCTGAAATTGGTAAACTTCATTCCACGAGGAAGAACACCTTTTTCAAAAGAGCTCTTACAGAAAAAGGCATGTGTGAATGTAGAAGAGGGGTTTTTTTCAAAAGAAGAGGAAAGAAGAAAAAGCACAGGTGCCCCGGTGACCACTCCATCCATAGTAATCACAGCTTAAATGCGAGAAAGCATCCATTCAGTGTGGACACTATCGTTCGAAAAAGCAGATTGCTTTTTTGATGTGCTTTGGCAGTGTGGACACTCTCTTTCAGAAGAAGTTTTTTTGGAAGATCTCTTCTGCAAAAGCGCCTTCCGAAAGAAACCTGTAGTCTAGACATACCCTCACTCTAGGCACATACAGGCTATAAACACTCAAAAAATGTCATGTTGGGATACTAACTGATCTTTAAAAATAATCAGAGATGTCTTGTCCTTACACACATGTAGAGGTCCCAGTAGGAGCAACAGAAGTTACATTCCTCACATATCAGAGGAGAACAACACTCCCTCCCTCCTGGAAATCCAATGTGTTTTGCGGATGAGCAGATCTTTATCTCTTATTTTTATGTTTAATTTTCAGATGTTGATTAAGATCTATTCAAAACTGATATGAACAAGCCTTAGGCATATTTTTTTCATCTTTAGCCTTTTGTCCTTCCAATCTGTAAAATGCCTGATATGAGCCCAAATTAATTGAAAACTGTATAGATAATCTTTTGCATCTTGGAAGAAAATGTATTTTTAGATTTTTGCCCTTGATAGTTGAAGTTCTATTAGCAGCTGTGAATTGAAAATTTTGAAAGAGCTTATGCAAATGAATCAGACTTTGCCACACATAGACATATGCAGATCTCATATCGCCCCTTTCTCATAAATATGAAACTTTTGAACCTAATTATAAACTTTACCCCCCCCCAACCTTTATTTCTGAATAATGGCATCACAGTGCAAGGCTATTTACCTCATTATAGAAATGTCATAAATTGCTGCTAAGTGAGATAATGTACCATAAAAGGTCAGCATATAATGTACCATAAAATTGCATTTAAAAATAATCATTTCTGTTCTCATACATAACAGTTCAAAGTTATAGATCTTGCTTCAGGTGTGGAGCTAGCACGATTTGAATATTTTCTCTTTGACCCAGGAGTTGGCTGAATTATTTCACAAAGGAACTTCAGCAGAGCTAGATTTAGCCTAAATCTGTTTCTGTAGTCAGAGAATTCTATTATTTCTTGCAGACCTAGCACTCATGTTATAAGTATCCCCCACTGTTACTGTGGTACTGGTTCAAATGTGTAGGTTTGGGTGGGGAGGACAGGAGAGACAGGAATGTGGATGAGGGCTCTGAGGCTATGTCTAGACTGCAGGCTTCTTTCAGAAGAAGCTTTTCCAGAAGAGATCTTCTGAAAAAACTTCTTCCGAAAAAGAGCGTCTACACAGCAAAAGCTCATTGAAAAAGCCATCTGATTTTTCGAAAGATAGTGTCCACACTGAATGGACACTATCTTGCATTTCAGCCATGATTACCATGGATGGAGTGGCCACCAGGGCACCTGTGCTTTTTCCTCTTTCCTCTTCTTTCGAAAGAACTTCCTCTTCCCCATCCACACATGCCTTTTTCCAAAAGAGCTCTTTTGGAAAAAGGCTTCTTCCTTATAGAAAGAGGTTTACCAGTATCAGAAAAACCCCTCTGTTCTTTCAATTTTTTTCTGAAAGAACACGATTGCAGTGTGGACGTAAGTGAAGGGTTTTTTTTTTTGGAAAAACGGCTGTTTTCCGAAAAATCTCTGCAGTGTAGACATATCCTGAGAGGTATGCCAGACTCATTTCTACAGATTATTGTTAACCTTAATGGGAAAATACACTTGTTCCTCATTATGCCTGCATATAGCTTGTTAGTGCATATTTCTGGGATGTAGCCAGGAATGTTCATAAAACTTGTATTCTGGTCTCTATTCAATTCAATTCTACTTCATGCTTCAGTTTGACCTCTGGTGTCCCTCTCTGCAATGGACTAATGTTTGCAAAGCCTTTATGTCAGCTGCACATTTCCTCTCAAGTGGTCCTCTTGAGTCTTTCAGAGAATACCTCCAGATAGATTCACGCACCCATTTTACCCCATGAGTAAAACAATCTCTCGGAGTAAGTTTGGGAACAGGAAAGGGAGAAGACTTTTAACTGTAAGGATTTCTTTATAAAACAGAAGAGCTCATTTCAATCTATTACTGATTTATGGTTTATATTATTCATACTTGTGTAATGTTTTATTATCAGTTGCCATGCAAAGTATAAAAATTGGTATGGGTCAGTACTAATGTATATGAGATAGGGAATTTCATGCCAGAAAATCATTCAAATAATCAGACTTCAGTGTTAAGTTAGTACCCTGTATATATGTTTAACACTTTTGTTACAAAGCTTAGTAATTACTGAAGAACAAGTGTGAATCTTGGCTGCACTGAAGTCAATGCCAAAAACCCTCTTGACTTTAATTAGTTTAATTATTGAATCACCACATAACACCCTATCCCTTTTCCGTTCTATTTGGGCCTACAGCAAGTGCCTGATCCAAAATCTAATCAATGGAAAGACTCAAATTGAATTTCATAGGCTTTGAATCAGGCCCTATTGTCTTAGGGTCAAGTAGTACACCCTGTGGAATAGCAAAACAAAGAATCTTCAAAGGCAGCCAAACTGTGTGTGCTGTGGTTCCAGGTTCAGAGAGGCAATGCACTCTCCACGTGCCACAGATCAGTACACTAGCATGGCTGTCTGTTGTTTTTTCTATGTTCACAAGCTTGCCTGTTGCTGACAACAGATACAGCAGGAGGGACTGGTGCTGAATACAATTGAGCTGTGTGTGCAACTAAGGACAAGCTGTGCTTGGAGTAGGTGTTTAGAAATGGTTCAGAACCTATTTTTGTCATTGCTTATTAATTTTTGTTGAACCACTCAAGAAGTCAGGTGGTCATCAGAGAATCATAGAGGCCATCTAAATCAGAGGCCATCTAAATCAGCCCCCAGCAGTGAGGGAGCATTAAGTATACTGAAAGCATGCCGGACAGGTGGTTCTCTTACTAAATGTGCCTAATTCGTTCAACCTTTCCTCACAGGTCATGTTTTCTACACCATTTAGCAATATTTTGTCGTTCTTTCTTGGTCTCCTTTCAATTTATCCACCACTTTCTTAAAGTGCAGTTTCCAAAATTGGACACAGCACTCCAGCTGAGGAATCACCAGTGCCAAGCAGAGCAGAATAATTACCTCTCATGTCTTATATTTGACTCTCCGGTTAACATTCCAGAATGACATTTGCCCTCAACAGGCAAGCTATGGCCCACCGGCTGAATCTGGCCTGCCAAGCCTTTGAATCCAGCCCGTGGCCTGTCCTTCTGGGACCCTCAGACAGGGACCAAGTCCCAGCTGCTCAAAGTGTCTGACTGCTCCATGTGCCTTTCTACACCGTGTGCAGACTTCATGTGCCAGAGGGAGGTTTCACGAAATGACTTTGCTCCCCGCTTGGGCACCACACAGTCCATGGAGGAAGCAGCCAACTTCTTTGAGCCCTGGGACTATGGGCCCTGCTGACTGATGGGTGGGAGCTGCCTAGGTAAGCACTTCCCTGCCCAAGTCTGTCTCTGGCACCCCACCCCTTTGATACCCCAACCCTTTGTGCAAGATCACCACTCAAATCCTGTGAACTCAACCCCCCCACACACATCCAGGTCACAGTTCCTTCCCATACCCTGTACACTGTCCTACACCTCTCCCCTAGGTCAGAATCCTCTCCTGCACCCATACTCCCTCCCTCACGCTGCACCCCCTACTATACCCTAGACACCTGCCCCAGGTCACCACCCAAACCCTCTGCACCCTCTGCCCCAGTCCCAGGTCACAACTCCCTCTCAGTGACTGCACTCCATCTTCCTGGACCCTGCACTCCAACCCTTACCCCAGGTCACAACCCCCTCCTTCACCAAAACTCCTTCTTACACCTCACACCCGATCTTGCACCTCAGTCCCTATACTGCAAACTCCCTTCTGCACCCACCCTCTGTCCAAGACTCCATATCCTTTCCATGGAAAAGTGTTGTCCTGGGCCACTTACCAAAATGTTGGAATGCCCGCCCCCATAAAAATTATTGTCCACCCTTACTTTTGCCTTTTCACAACAGCTTCTTTTTTTCTAACATGGTAGAAGCTGGCCATGTACTTTTCTAATTTTAAATGAGGTATTGCAATTGAGTTTATGTGGTACGTGTCCAGATGGCTGGATGTGACACAAATGGCTGGATAGATACATGGCATTTGAAAACTTCTCAATATTTTACAGCTGCTGTAGAGTATTTTTAAATATTATCCACATGAAAATGGAATAATGAATAAGAGAAATAAACAGGAATCACCTGTGGAAAACAGATTCAAAATTTCTCACCGTTTTTTAAAAATATGTTTTATAGGTAGCTTTATCTGAACTCATAGCTTCTTTTTGTGGCTTAAATACAATATAACACATTAGTTTTACAGTCATTATTGATTTATCTGTGCTTTCAAAATCCTGACACTAAAATGTTACTCCCAAATTGATTTACACAGGCTTCCTTTATAGAAATTATCAATCAAAAATGACCCATAATTATAAATATTTGTTTTGTCTTGTTGCACTTTACATAATTGAGAAATTTCATATTGGTGCAGTGCTGAAAACAAATGACAGCATTATTGAACTCACTTATCATGCAGCAATATATACTATATAGGTTAATAAAGGCAAGTGTCTTCAAATCAGTTCTTGAAAACTGAAAATTATTATTTCATGAGTTACTCCAAACAAAAAAATTACCTACATTGATCTAACTATGTAAAGTTAAAATAACCATTCCTCAACTTCTGCCCCTACCTGAGTGTCAAAAAATCCATTCAAATGTTCAGAACAGAATGTAATTACCAAATAAGAAGAAAAGACTTCTTAAGACATGTTGTGTATATTTTCTCAATAATGTTCAGTTTATACTATTCCATAAAGGTGGGAGAGGAACAGCAACATGAGGAGAAAATAAAATAAAAGAAGAGACCACTTCAATTCTGATTTTGCATTTTCCAGGTAGGAAGCAGAAGCCAGATTTTTTAATTTGCTAAAAGTAATGTACAACAGAAGTAAACGAGTTATCCATTCTAGGATTTGTACATGAGCAACTCCTCTTAGAATCATCCCTGACTGAAATCCTTTTCTTTATTTTTGTCTTTGATCTTAATAAAATAGCCATAGTTTTTATTACATTTAATGAACCTTATCCTAACTGGTGGTAAGCACCCAATGCTCTCGTTAAAGTTAATGGAATTCCCTGTCTGTGGAAACGCATTAGAAGACTATTATCTAAAATGATACAGACAGAGCTTCATGTCCAAAATTTTCAAAAGTAATTACTAACTTTGAGTGCCTCAATCTTAAGAAGCCCAGGTTGCAGAATCTTGGACTTGATTTTTAGAGGCCATGATCACTTGCAGGTCTGCTTGAAATTGGCGGGAGTTCTTTGTGCACAACAGCTATGAAAAGTCAGGAAAGCAATACCAAGTTAGGCATCCAAAATTTGAAGTATCTAAAATTAATAAGCACTTTTGATAATCAAGGTGCAAATTTCATGCAAGGGGATCAATATATGAGCTCCTTTAAATATGTGCACAATTTGCTTGGCTAATATAGATTTTGGATCATACTAATATGGCAATACATAGGCTGGTTAGAATTTCTTTGCTCTAGTGCCCTTCCCAGGACACTTTGCTCATCTCTGTTGGCACAAAGGGACTGGAAATGCAACCAAATGGGGCATCTGAAGATTAGTCAGCCTGGGAGATTCTCCAGGTGGTGTTGAGCTTAGAATAAATAAGGTACTGAAATACCTAAAGATGTCTCCAAGATGGCACAGGACATGTTTGGAGCATACTGCTGCAGAAATCACTAGTCAGGACAGCAGGATATTTTTACAAGACAACAGAATTTACAAACCTCAAGGGTACCAGAACAACTAACAGGATTTTTTTATGGGTTTCAGAGTAGGCAGAACCACAGTGTAATTCTTCAGAGGGTGCATGACTTTCCCCTAAAATTCAGATGAAAAACTATTTGTTATGACTTTTTTCCCCATACGTATTCTCACATGCTAATGGTCACATTTCTGTCTCTGTGGGTACATCTACACAGAAAGGCTAAAGTCAACTTAAGCTACACAAATTCAGCTACATCAATTGTGTAGCTAAAGTCAAAATAGCTTGATTAGGCTTTTGGCACTGTCTACGCAGCAGGAAGTCAAACGAAGAACACTCCTCCTTCAACTTCCCTTACTCCTTGTGAAATGAGGATTACCAGGAGTTGGAGTAAGAAGTCCTCCATCTTGACATTATTTTGAAATAAAGGCTTGTTGTGTAGACAGACGCTGTGTTATTTTGGAATAACATCAATTATTACAAAATAACGCTTCTGGGTAGATATGTTCTGTGTGTCTTATAAAGGAAAAATAATTCAGACACTTCATTGAGAAAAGTGCTTTACTGCATCTGCCTACTTTTTATCTTCTGGTTATTTTATATATAAACTATACATAAAGTGCCATTAATGGCATATTCACTGACATGACATAATATAAGAACTCCACAAAGACATTATATTCCTTTCTGTCAATGATCTGCCATTAGGAACCAAATTCTGCTCAGTTACAAGGATGTAAATCCCTATTAATTCCACTAAATTTAATGGAATTACACCTGATATATACCATGTAAGTAAGACTAGAATCTGAGCCTAAGAATTATCAAATTTGATCTTAATATAATAGAGCATAAAGACATCATTCCCTTTATACAACTTTAACATTCGCTTTATAATTCCATACGAAAGAATGTCCCTGGTAGGCTATGGGTTCACAGATTGTGGATGATTCCTGGTTTATTGCACAATCTAAAGCAGTCTTAGAAACCACAGATATAAGAGTCTTAAGCAAGGAGCAAACACTGCTAAATTCCCATCATATTTATGATAAATTGTAATGGCTGTCTGTTCTATTATGTCAGTAATATAAGTACTAAGAGTCAAAGATCTCGTACTTAAAGAAACCCCTAGTAAGCAATAAAATCATACAGTATAATGGCTCTAAAGAAGCCTTTAGAGTTTATCATGTCAAAAGTCAGTCCATTTAATTGTCCATTTTCCAATTTTAAGATGTCTGTGATTAAGTATATGTACTACAGACTAATAGCATTGAAAAAACATTATTAATGCCATGTCACCCTCCAAACTAAGGAGACGGATTCATATATAAGCATTTCAGAAATGTAGCTGGTGAATATTTTTTCCGGTAGGAGGGCAAGAAGGGATTTGCATTGGAATCATGTTATTACTAACAATGCATGGTGGGTACATTGTACAGAAACATTCTATATTTTCTCTTCCCTTAACTATAGCAGTGCCAGTCTGTTGTCTGATTTCTAGTATGTTTGATTTTCACATTTTTTTAAATATACCAAAAAATAGAAAGGAAAACTACAACATTCAACATTCAAATATAGTGAAGTCTTTGATAAGACCACAGAGTAAAACAGCCACACCTGTGTTCAGTTCCAAACTGCATTTTTAGTTTTCACTGCTGACCTCTGCTGATTTTTGTCTTCCCAGAAGTAATAATACTTTGCAAATATATATTTGCCTTTCTTCATTCAAGCATCAAATTATGCATTCCAGATATTAACACAAGTAAGATTTTGGCCTACACACCTGTCCTCAGTATGATATTGGTCTGAGGTAGGCAATAAAATGTCCTGCAGGCCAAATGCAGTTCACCAGGATTAGCCCGTGGCAAGCCATCAGACCGTTTGTTTGCCTGAGTGTATGCAGGTACAACCACACAAGGAAGCTGTGGAAAGTGGTAGGCTGGCCCATGCCCCTTCTTGCAGCTCCCATTGGCCAGAAATGGCAAACCAGGGCCACTGAGAGATGTGAGCAACCATGCTTGCAGACACTCAGATAAACAAACTGTCTCGGCAATCCACCAAAGGCTAGCCCTGGTGAACTACATCTGGTCCACAGGCCGCTTATTGCCCATCCCTGGTACTGATTCAACTGAGACTTTCTGGTCAATAGGTATTGATATGTTTATAATATAAAAAAAAACCAAAGAAAAACAACCATGGGAAAAATAAAATGTGAGAATACATTTGCAATAAATGATCACCCTTAAGGGCATTCATTTTCGTTTAGTTGCAAATTTATTAGCACATACCAAAAGAAAACATAACATTTCCACACCCAACTTTTAAAAGATTTAAAATGATCTGGAGGCTTTCAGGGTGATATGTTGTGTATGAGTAAGTGTGGTTTTCTATTATTTCATTTAATAGCAAATGTTTTGCCTCTCTGGGTTGTCTACAAACAATGTATGGTGTCAAGATACTCTTAATATTTTATATAAATTGCTCTTCACTGAGATCAGTGTACAAAATACAATGTAAAAAGCAAACAAGTTTCTTACCAGCTGGGAGGGTGAAATGAAGTGAGAAAGAGGCAGAAAATAGCACAACAGGGCCCTGGTCTGTGACTGTATCTCAAGGGTGCCATTTCGGGAGGATGGGAGGGGCACCTAGCCGGTGTGAGAGGCATGGACAAAATGCAAGTACTTTCCCCTCACTCCCTTGATAGTCCGGGGAATGAGATGAAAAGCAAGCTGCATCCCAGAGTGCATGGCTGCTACACCCCCTACCCTTCCAAAATGGTGCCCTTGATGAAGCTCCAAGACATCATCTTCATCATCAAATATTCATTATCAACTCTCAGGGGTTTTTTTTTATTGAAACCCTTGCAATATTCAATGTTTAATTAAAGCACCAGCTTCCAGAGGCATGTGATTATAGAAGAATTTCAGCTCTCATTTAAAGAAAATAAGGACATTTCTAGCCCTTTTGTTTTCATAGAAAAGTTTGAAATGTGACACAGGTGTAACTGAAAGGCTAAAAAAAAAAAAAAACCCAAATAAAAGAAACCAGAGATTAGTGTTTGCAGGCAAAGAACAGGAAGATGTCTGTGAAAATGGTAGCTAGACTATACATTATTCAATTGTATGATTATTCACTCCCATTATACATACACACATAGATAGATATAGATAATTTTAGATCTAGCATTGATTTTGCAGATAAAATGCACTGAATTTATATTTATGATTATTTTTTCTATATTGGCAAAATAAGCAGCAGGTACGTCTACACCAAAAAATCTAAATTCAGAAACACAAAAAATATTTTGTATAAAAATAACTGAAAATGCTTCATAAGAAAGTTACAAAATTGTTTAGGTTTTATTTGGAATTTAGGAAACACTATCCGTGCAAATTTAATTCTACCCTTTTGTGTATCCCAAAGCCAGGATCCTATGGCGAAAACACAGTATGTGATTATGTAATTAAATAATGTTCCACAGTGTATAAGCAGAATTAAAGTTGCACAGGCAACTGTAAATCTGGCATGTCAGGAACTGAAGTGTGGAGGGTCTGGCTAGTGGTTGGAGCAGTGGTAGCTGGGCCAAGAATCAGAGCCAGATCTTATAAGAGAAGTGGGTTCAGAACAAAATGACTCTAGGGCTAGGAACTAGGCTGAAGCAAAAGTAGGGGTGGAGCAAGCTAAAGCCTGTGTAATCTGTTATCACAATCAGGCAGGGGGGAGTTCCAGGCCACAAAATGACATTTGGTAGACTATGCTGCTGTGTCTTCTCTGAGTCTATTATTCTTGCCCTGAGAGTCACCAAGCCAGCTCCTGGCTTGTGGATTGGATGGAACCTAGCATAGAAATAATTCATCATTAAATGTGGTTTAATCAGATTCTAGTTCAGGGAGGATTCATCACCTTTAACTGTGGAATGTCTGACTTAACTGGTGTTCTGTTAATGTAGATGTTTTTTTTTAATGACCAAGGTGATTTAATACATATATATTTTTTAATTTTAAATGGAAATGTAAAAACAAATTATATTATATACACAACTCTACCAACCCCCTTCTCAACAGAATCTGAATTTGTAACTTAAAATACAGACTGCTACCATTTCAGCTAAAGGACTACCTCACAACCCATTGAAGATGAGGACCCTGGTGGGTCAGTCAATATCCCATCCTGTCAATGACATAAGTTGGCAGCTCCTTCACAGAGCCATGGGAATAGGTGTGCGTGTGTACCTGAGGCAATTTGCAGTCTCCCTTGGTATCTGTTCCTTTGCTCGTCCCCTTGGCCAGACACCCTGCCCACAGCCAACTCCTGCCCCCGGCCAGACACCCTGACCCCTGGCCAGACACCCAGCCTCCAGCCCACTCCAGACCCCCCGGCCAGACACCATTCCCCCACCTCGCTCCTGCCTCCTCCTGCCAGCCAGACCTTGCATCCTCACCCCCTCCTATTCTCCAGATCCCACACCCCCATACCTATCCCATTCACTAGCAGCCCTGTCCCACACGCTTAACCTCTCATTTTTGGCCCCACCCTAGAGCCTGGTGGGTGCCCAGAAATCCACTAACCCTGAGGCCTTGACCCCCAATCCTTCCTGCTCCTCATCCCACCATGGAGCTGGAGCAACAGGGGAGTGAGAGGCTGGTGGGTTTTTTTTTTTTGTTTGTTTGTTTTTTTCTTCTCACTTGTGCAGTCCCCGCTCCTGCCATAGTTAAAGACAATGTTGAAACCTTCTGTGTTGAACATAATATTTTACTTTATTTAAAGATGAAGCCTGGCCAACAAGCCCCCAATCTGGCTGCAGCACTGTAACACTCCTGCACCCCCCTTCACACGCACCCTGAGCCCATCATGCACCTGAACCCCCTGCCCTGAGCCCATCATATCCTCACATCCCCAGACTCCTGCACCTCCCCATTCCCATCCTCTGCCATAGGACTCCTGCACCCCAACACACCCCACCCTTGTGCCGTAGGTCCATCAGACACACAAATCCCCTGCCCTGAGCCCTTCATACAGCCCAACCCAGACTCCTGTACTCCCACATCCCCAGCCTCCTGCCATAAGATTGACAGAAGACAGCCTGAATGCATGCATGAAGCTGGATTCGACCAGTTATGATGTAAACTTCAAAGAAATATGCAAAAAGATGCAGCAGCAGAAGGTCTCTTAAATAAAGCCTGTGAGTACAATGTTCCATTTATGCTATTATTAATTACTAGCTGGAGTTACTCGGCGTTGCTCGAGACAGTTGATATAACTGAGGTGAGGAGCCTGAGGGGAAGGAGGGGGAAGGGAGCTGCGCACCTGCCGCTGGTGCCCAAGCCCGCCCTCCGCTTCCCTGTCCCTCCGCTGGCCTTAGTGAGTGACTGTCCCCGCCGCTTCCCCTGGGAAGCCGCTTCTCCCTGCACTGCCAAGCTCTGTGCAGCCCCGGGGAGAGGCGTTGGTCTCTCATCCCTTCCCTCCCACAGTCCCTTAAAACCTTCTCCTGGATGACTGGTTATCCCTCCGCCGGCCTTAGTGAGCCACTTCTTCTGGGAAGCCACTTCTCCCTGCACTGCCAAGCTCTGTGCAGCCCCGGGGAGAGGCGTCCATCTCTCATCTCTTCCCTCCCACAGTACCTTAAAACCTTCTCCTTAGAAGCCCCACACACTCCTGGCAGGGTGGGAGGAGACTTTGCATGCTCCCCCACCCCCAAACCAATGAGGGCCTGGGGGCAGGAGGAGACTTTGCACGCTCCCCCACCCCCAACCCCTGATTGGCCTGGGGGCAGAAGGGAGAGTGCGCAAAATCTCCTCTCACCGCCAGGGGCCTGCGTGCTTAGGGGGAACCTTTCGGGAGGGCAAAGACTTCATGCACTCCCCGACCAATCATGATTCCGTGGTTGGGGAAGCAATGAAGTAACCTGGGCCCTCCCCTTCCGCTTGAGGCCCCGCCCCTTCCAGTGTGGCTCAGGGCCACTTAAAAAATTTCTGAATTTTTTACCAGGGGCCACTTCAGAAATGTTTGAAGTGGCCCCTGGTAAAAAATTACTGACCTGTACTAGTGGCGAACTCCAGGGGGCCCCTCTTTCCTAGATTAGCCAATGGTGCAAAGTCCTCACAGCAGAGCCCTTAACATCTGCTATCCATAGCATATGGGGAATTTAATTATTAAAATCCTATGATAGTTTCTGTACAAATGGATACAAAAAAAGACAAATCCCGTAATGAGAAACAAGCTAATTGTTCAGGAAAGCAGGCTGATTAAGGAATATCTTATAGAACATCTTTTTATACATTTCTCACCCAGTGCTGGATGCAGTATAAGAAGCTAAATAGAACACATGTGTCATAGTATACATGATTCTGAATACTCACAAGAAGCAAATCTGAGCTAAGTAAGAATATACTAATTTTACAGTCACTTTTAAGAGTTAAACCTCAGTTTTCAGGAAATTACAGTGGTGAGCAATGTAAATCACACAAAGGGAATCTAGTGTCATTCATGCCAGTTGACAATTACAATAAGTTTATTCCAAATCATTTGTGAACTGATGAGTTCTGATGAGCACTTTTCTTGGGAGATGAAACTGGCTTTCCATTGATACTAGTGTTGCTAAAAGAAGACTTTAATTATTTTACTTTATCTGGTTCTTATAAATCAAGAAGAGACTCCAAGACATTGAGTTCGTTGCACTCTCTTGTGTAGGCAGGTTTCTTTACCACTAGCCAAATGTTACAAGTTTCTTATCACAAAATGTAATTCTAATAACTCCATAATTTATCCCTTTCTCTCTCTGGAATGAAACATTTTGGATGATATCATTAAACAAAAGATCATAAATTGTGAACAACTTGATGGACTTTGCAGTGACACTTTTGTGAATTATTTACTTATAGTTCTAATAGTATTTATGTCTCCTTAAACACACCGCTTTAAGATGTTCTGCTATGTTATTGATATGGCATTGCTAGGTCTAAAGACAGTATTAACTTTCTTAATTCATTATTATTTGTAATATTGAATAACTTTCAGACCCTCAGATGGAAACGCTTTAGACCTGAAAATCATTATTAATAAAACTGATGAAAACTGAACTTTCTAGGAAGCATACTCATGACTTTGTCCATGTGCCTGTCCAACTTTTTTAATGAGGCTTCAACAACTGAAAAATAGTTCTTATTGGGAAGGTGATTTTTCCAGGCTTTCGTACTTTGCAACAATCCACCCCCAGCAACATATGCCTCTGGCAGAGCTCAGCTTCTGTGCTGTAAATAAATCTCTAATAAGAGCTGTGAAAAGTATGACTGGTGAACAAGTGACAAGTTAGTGAAGAATATATGAAACTTATTTTCATGTTTGCATTTATCTGAGATTCATTTTTCTCTTCATCATGCTTCAGAATAGGGGCTTACAGAACTTAAAATCAGTTAAAGACAATTTAAGTGTTAAGAAAACAATTACATATACCTGAGGCATGTGTAGAAATACTTTTTCATTTGGTTTATCAACTCAAAACAGTCAGACACAATTTCATTATATTAAATATCACTTTAACATCAACAAGCTAACTTTTAATTCAATTAATTTAGAAGGAAATTATTGATTAAGGTAGAACTATAATTAAGGGCTCAAATCCCGACTCTATAGAAGTCAATAACAACACTCCTGGGGTTGTTTTCTAAGACATTCTAATTTCTCTTTTTTAATTGGTCATGAATTTCTTACATAATTTACGTGGGGCAATTTTCTCTTTTGTCATCAGCTATAGAGGTGCTCTTTAAAAAATCTGAGCTTGTGTAATTGAACCCTTTTGGAAACATGTACACAGAAGGAAATATTTTTATACCAGAATGTTCTCATCTTCTATATATTTGATAGAGTTTGCGTGTGTGTGTGTGTGTGTGTGTGTGTGTGCATGTTCAAAAACTCTTCCTAAATGGTAAGAGGCAGGGCCACCAAGGTATGCAGCTTCCTCTTTTCATAATTTAAAGCAAAGTAAGGATTTGATTATGTCTAGAATACGGGATGTGCCCAGAATGGGATTGCTTTTCATAAAACCATACAGAAAAGCGACAAGATCATCAGGCAGGTGAAAGGGGCTGGCTGGGGAAACCCTGTAAGACTGCCCCAGCCCTGAGAATCCTACCTCCCAGCTGTCCTTTAGGGAGGACAGGAGGGCTGAAGCTCTTTTCCCCCAGTTTGAACTGGAACATTGTTGGAGGGGAAAGTGCACAGTTTTCTGCATTCCTCACTCTGGCTATGGGGCACAGGGGGCAGATGAGCCTGGACCTGCTCCAACCAGGGGTTATATACTACTCCCCTGGCTCTGCTCACTGGAGCTGCAGTGGCAAGGGAGAGGCATTTCTCCACTGGGCCCAAGATGCTGCAGTGATAGAGGGCTGGGGTAGTTCTCTCTCCCTGGGCCAACATGCACACTGACCCCCACATCTCCAGCCCCACCCCACAGCAATGGTTTAATTAAGAAAAACAAAAACTAACTGAGTTAAGGACCTGAGCAATGCCAGGTAAATCTTCTAGTAATGTATCACCTAAAAAGTACTTAAAGGTAAAAATATGAAAGGGTTCATTCATTACTATGATCTTTTCCAATTCCAAAAGAAGGTGGGAACAGGAACACAGAGTGGAACATGCCTCTAATTTAATGGCTACTGACATCTCAATAACTTTATTCAAAACAGAGTTGTCAGGAAGCATTAACTCACAAGCACTCCAGCCTAAGGAGAAGGTTTCTTAAAGAGAATGGAAAATCTTGTATGTTTCAGGATATTCAGCACTCTGACCCCACTAAGGTGACTCAGAGGGGTAGCCGTGTTAGGCTGTAACTGTAAAAACAAGTAGTCCTGTGAAACCTTAGAGACTGAGACTATGTCTAGACTGCAGGCTTCTTTTGGAAGAAGCTTTTCTGGAAGAAATCCTCCAAAAAAACTTCTGAAAGAGAGCATCCACACTGCCAAAGCACATCGAAAAAGCGATCTGCTTTTTCAAAAGAAAGGGTATGTCTAGACTACATGGCTCCATCGACGGAGCCATGTAAACTAGTTTACCCGGCATAGGCAAAGAAGCGGGGATTTAAATAATCCCTGCTTCGTTAAAATAAACATGACTGACGTGCTGTGTCGACGATCAGCTGATCCGGCACAGCGCGGCAGTCTAGACGTGGATCTGTTGGCTGGGGAAGCCTTTGCCGACTGATCCCTTATGCCTCGTGAAATTATTTAAATCCCCTCTTCTTTGCCTATGCCGGGTAAACTAGTTTACATGGCTCCGTCGATGGAGCCATGTAGTCTAGACATACCCATAGTGTCCACACTGAATGGACACTATCTCATTTAAATTGTGATTACCACGCACAGAATGGCCAACAGGGCACCTGTGCCTTTTCCTCTTTCCTCTTCTTTCAAAAGAACTCCCTCTTCTTCATCCACACATGCCTTTTTCCAAAAGAGCTCTTTTGGAAAAAGGCTTCTTCCTTGTAGAAAGAGGTTTACCAATGTTGGAAAAACCCCTGCATTCTTTCGATTTTCTTTTGAAAGAACGCGATTGCAGTGCGGACGTAAGTGAAGTTAGGTTTTTTTTTTCAGAAAAACTGCTGGTTTTCCGAAAAAACTCTATACTGTAGACCTAGCCTGACAATATAACTCTAAAGTGTGATATTGATAATGATGATCAATAACATCACAGACAAATAATTAGCGTTGGTTGAAAATTTTCCAAATGAACAGTTTTCTCTTAGAAACTTCTGATTGATTACATCAAACAGTTTGTGGGAACATATTGACATAGTCAATTTTCATGAGTAACAAATGAAAAATTGTTTTTATAGGGATGAAGCATTTCACTTCAACTTTATCATTTATTTTGTGTAACATCTAATAATAGCGTTGAAACAAAATACCTCCAAGAATAGCCATTTAGTGAAAAATTCCAAGATTTAAATTTTTCATCCTGATTCAGGACATGAACAAATCTGGAAATCTGAGAACTTCCTCTGGGATGGATTTTCCAAATTTTGACCAGCTTTGCAAATAATGAAAAGTAACAGAGCGGTAGCCATGTTAGTCTGATCTTGGTAAAACAAAAAAAAAGTCATGTACACTTTAAAGACTAACAAGATAGTTTAACAGTTCACCTATTAAACTATCTTGTTAGTCTTTCAAGTGCTACATGACTGTTTTTTCTGCAAATAATGTCAAACTCATCAGAGATCAACTGGAGGAACTATTAATGTGATAGTGTATTCTGAATTAATTAGAATTCACATTTCCTCCTGTAAGAATTCACTTGCCATTGTAACCATCTTTTGGAATCATGCCACCTTTAAACAAGTGCCACCTATGTGCCACCTTTAAACAAGTGCCACCTATAGAGACAGAGAGACACCCATCAGCCTGTACATATTGTGAATTTTCTAAACATTTGAAAAACTGTTACTGTTGTACATGCCACACAATTTGTGTTGAATATAAAGGGAAGAATGGAAAACTTGGTTATCTGTGCTGTGATAGAACTGTTTGCCAGATAACTATAAAGAAGAGCAACAGCCATATTTTGTTTTGTTTTCAGGCAAGTTAAAAGGACACTTCTGAAATTTTATTTCACATCAGCTATCTGATATGAATTTCTAGCTACCTGTAGGATTATGTATCCTGCTTCATAGATTACTTTTTCTTCAATTTAAACTCAACCTGCAAAAACAATATATACTCTTAAAAGTTATGCGTGTGCAATTACTATGGTGTCTCAGAGTTGTGGTCATCAAACCTCTGAAGGTACCCAGATGTATATCAGGTATATCATGATTAAGGGGAAAGTGCTGAGATCTTGAGAGGCAGAAGAGTCACTAGCCTTTGTGGGTAGGGTGACTACATGTCCTGATTTTATAGGGATAGTACCAAGACTCAGGGCTTTTTCTTATATAGGCAGCTATTACCCCTGTCCTGTCCTGTGTCCTGATGTTTCACACGTTCTATCTAGTCATACAACTTGTGTGTCCCGATAACCATGCAGCCAACAAGTGTACGGTGCAGAGAGTGCTGTGTTGTACCTTGAAAAGAGAAGTTTGAAAATGCCTTAGGTCTGGTTGATTCAGGAGCTACATTCTAAGCTACAAAACAGCAACCTCTGCACTGTACACTTGATCCTGTAGTAATATTTCTTTTCAAGCTCCGGTTAGTAGGATGCTCCTACTGCAGTGGTAGCTTGGCTACCATACCCTTGCTTTTCCTTGGTCTCTGGGTGTGTCTAAACTACACCCCTCTGCCGACAGAGGGATGTAGATTAGGCATTTCGAAAATTCAAATGAGCCCGGGATTTAAATATCCCGGGCTTAATTTGCATACTCACGTTTGGGCACTGTGCCGATCACACGCCCTTTTGAAAATGAAAGTAAAGTCTAGCCACGGCTCTGCCGACAGTCCATAGACTTCCCTTCAGGCCCCTTGCTGCTCAGCCTTCCAACCACAGGGCCCCTGACCAGGTTCTGCTGCTTGCTTACAGGTTCCGCACAGATTTCAATCTTGCTGGAATGCCTGCCACTCAAAGCCTGCTCTGTACTCAGCTCTCCAGCCCCTCTGCTCAGCTGCTTGCTCACCATGTGGTTCCTCAATGGCTCTCCCTACATTTAGCTTCCTAGTGCCACTCCCAGTTCACCATGCAGTGACTACATCCAGGGAGAGAGGTTATTTACTGGGTGAAGGTATTTCATAAACGTTATGCTCTTCTTGTCTATTGATTGCAGTCATGGCCGGACTAAGGGGTGGGCGAGCCGGGCAGCTGCCCGGGGCGCCAACCGATGGGGGGCACCTGATGGCAGCTGTAAGGGGTGTGCGGCACCCCTTATAGCTGCCATCAGGCACTGTGCGCCCGGCTCCCGGCGGGCCGCGTTAACCCCCACAGTGCCCTTCCCCCCACGGCTGCGGGGCCCTGCACAGCCAGGCACGGCCCGCGGCTGCGCACCAGTGGCGGTGGCCGGGCAGCGCATGCACTGTGTGCCCACCCACGCGCCCCAAGGGTGGGCTTGCGCATGCACTGTGTGCCCGGAGGCGGGCCCGCGGGCCCCAGGGGCAGGCTCACGCATGCACCGTGCGCCTGGGGCAGCGCCGCCCGCCCGGGGCCTGGGGCACCAGAATGGTTTGGGCCGGCCCTGGTTGCAGTGACAATGGTGCCCTTGTCTACCTAGAAGGTTGCAGGTGAGTGGGGAAGGGTTGAAGCAAATGTTTGTTTTTTGCTTAGCAGATTCATCAAAAGTGGTTTTACTTTCACTTTTAGATCACTGGTTTAAAGCTCATCTAGGTCAGCGTAACCCAAAGAGATCCCTCCAGCACATCAACAAGATAAGGGCAAGACTGTGACACCATTAACTCACACCAAGTAGTATCTCACTCCGTAAACAGCTCCAGCAACTACAATGGGACGACACAGGTGGTCATATTTTACAGTTTCTACATTTAGGGTTAATATGGGTTATGACCCCACAACAGCCTAATTAGTTACAACAGGCAAAATACCATTCTAACAACTGATCATCTATCAGGCTCATAGCACTGGCTGAATTGGATTTACATAAGCACACCCAGGATTTCTTTCCCATTCCAGCATGAACTGTATTTACATAACACCTTACCTTTGCTAAATACCTTACAGGGCTAAATAACTGAGTGAACATAACCACACCCAGGATTCCTTTCCCCTTCCAGCTGGCTGCATTGGAAACAGTGATTCAGACCCTGCTTACAGAGAGAAGTGTCTCCCTTCTGCCAGGTGGTAAACGGTAGCAATAAGAGTCAGTCTCAATATATCTAGATTCCATTTTAACAAACAACTGATATGTTTCAAATCCCCAATCAGAAACTTGGGAAACTAAATTCACCTTCCCTGGGTGCCTTTAACTGGCAGAACCCCCACACTTACAAGCAGTTTGAGACTATGTACAAACACTGAAAACTTGTATTAGGGAAAAGTGAATACACAGTAAGGGTATGTCTAGACTACAGACCTTTTCTGGGATACCGGATGTATCCCAGAAAAGCTCTGATGCATCCAAGGAATGCATCCTTTTCCAAAAAAAAAAAAAAAATGCAGAAAAGAGAAAGCATTTTGTCGGCATCCCTGTAAACCTCATTTTACAAGGAAGAAGGGATGTTCTGAAAGAGGGTTTTTTTTTCCCTGACATTTGGCCCCATGTAGATGGGCCCCATGTAGATGGGCCAAATGTCAGAAAAGTCTCTTTCAGAAGAAAAGCGGAAATAGATATATATAACCTGTGGGTTTAGGCATGAGGGGCTCTATTTTAGTTAACTCACCTAAGCTATGCCTTGCCAGCTATACGTCTGTTTATACCCATGCTAGCTAGAATGCAGTGTCTGTACTTGTAACTCTGCCATAATCATAGATGTACCTTTAGTAATACAGTTTTATTAGGGTGTTGGCTACATAGGTCCTCACCAGAGTCCACTCAGCTCTCCCACTGTCCTCTGCATCGTGTCTTGTAGCTAATCCTTCAGTCTGCACTGACCCTCATAGTGAAGTCCTTCCCGGAAGGGAGCCAAGAGGACATTGGACGCTTGAGCAGTTTGTTAGGTGGCGTAACAATAGACTCTTTGTCTCAAGAACTCTTTTTCCCCTTAAGAGTCTCTGGGATCCCATTCTTCACCAAAAGTTCATGTACCGTTTTGGTGACTACCCAAGTGTCACTGGAGGAATGCTGGCTACGTAGCCTATGCAAATGATGTTCTTTATGGAAGTTCTTTTTCCTTTTTTTATCATTAAGAAAAAAGAGCACATACCTCCTTCTGGAGCTTCTGGACCTAGTGCTTACACAAATATTTCATTCTGAATCATTAAAATCTCTCTCATTAGTAAGCAGGTTTCAGTATGAGATAAAACATTAACAAGGATATAGTGTTTTGATTTACTGCAATTGACTTCACATCTTTGACTCTGCCATACATCGTTGAAAACATCATTCCATTCTCTGATCTTTAATATATATTTAAAAAAACACATGGCAGATGTACCTTCACAACAAAGGCTACTTTGAGATGGTTCTGGAAGGGAACACGGAGATATCACTTTTGGCAGAACTTGCCAATATTATTACAGTTTCAGGTAATTAATCTTTGTCAATAATTAGTGTAAAATATTATGACAGTCAAAAGGTGACTTAAAGGATTAGTCTGCTGGGGTAATGATATTATACCTGATGAACTTGGCCACATAGGTTAGAGTCTCAAAAGAAAATGGATAATGAATAGCATTATATAAATTAATATCAAGTCAAATAAGGAGCAGAATTTAGTTTTAATGGTGCATTCTCACTTCTAAGAAATATTGTTATGACAAAAATGATTGAGATAGGCTAAATTAGATGTTATTGGGAGCAAGCTTTTACTAGTATTCACCTAGCAAATGCTAGAATGAAGGTTTTGAAGCCATCATTAAAAATCTCAGATTTTCTTTCAACTATAAGTCAATCAAATAGTATTATTTAGAGCTGAAATGCTGTCACAGTAACGAGGAAAGTTCTGGAAGAGTTTGGTGAGGATGAAGAATATTTAGGCTCAGTCCTGGAATTCTTGCTCATGCAAGTAATTGCTTCTCATGCAAGGAGTACCAGAGTGTTCCAGGAGCATTAGACACTCTACTGTGGAATTCTCAAGACATTCAAAGAACCTTGCATTGCACATCAGTCATTTGACTATGCCTGACACAGTGCCAGCTGAAGTCAATGGAAACCCATGCATGCAGACCTAAGGCATTTTAAAGAAATGTTGTTAATGGAAGATGGCACCATTCAATATTCATTACAATGCCAGAGAATCAATAGCAGTCTTGCCTCTGCCCTGTTTTCACCTATCTGTGCACACCCCTTCACTTAAACATTCCCTCCTCCAGTGCTAAGTAATTGGAGATATTTGGTATAATAGCTTGTTGTGTCTGAAGAAGGTCGCTTAGGAAAGACTTGTGTACAGTAAGACAGTTAATGAGAATGATGGAATGCTGACATCCCTAGGAGGTCAGTATTAAGGCTACAGGGCATGGTTTTTAGTGAACAGTAATTGAAATGATAAAGTATGTGCTTCTCTATGGATGTGCTACAGTTATTTAGTAGTAGTAGTAAAAGACGCATGTATTTCTACATGGTTTAACCTTTCCTTCTGTTTGTGTGAGTTTGTGTCACGCATGTTGCATGTATACAGCCATAACTGTTTCACAACAAAGTTTACTATATTCTTTTCCTAGTTTTTTTAATATGTAACTAGGGGAGCACATGGCAGGAGAGGAGAGGGGTGGACTTCTGGTGAATAGATGAGCAGCAAGAACTGTGCATGGGCCCATCCCTGCTGCTACAAGATAAAATCTGACAGCATAGCTTGTCCTGGAGAAGGTTTAATGTGTTCCCCACTCCCATTAATCCCACTGGTGCACCTTTGTCCACCCTCCAACATTGTGCACCTCCTTCATCACCCAGAAATCTGAACATCAGTTCTTCCCAGGGCACACCTGTCTGTCAAGTGGAGATAAACAGTGTTGCTGAGGAATATTAGTCAGCAACTAATAGAACTGGGAAAATTTCAGCCAGAAATGTAATTTAAAAACTTCCTATTGAAAGATTTAAGGAAAAAACAAACAAACAAACACAAGCCATGTAGAAATTCTTTTGTTCTCTGCTCCAAAGCAACACTCTTCATCATCTCTGTTTCTCATCTTTTATTTTAAAAAAAGATATAAAAAAGAAAAGATCACCTATGACTTATCTTTATTTTTCAATAATTGGTCAAAGTGGTATAACCGATAGCAGCAAGTTCTAGCAGATGCTGATTATATATATATATATATATATATATATATATATATCAAGCAACACAAAGTACTCAAGTCACAGATCATGCTGTCAGTCTGCTCAAATGAGCTTTCATTTTCTGAGATCAGAGAGCAGGCTGTCAAAGTAGTTAACAACTGTGCTTCTTCAGTTCTTCAGTTCAATATTTCCAGAACTTTCTTTTAACATATATCATCTGTCAAACATAATCAAGAAAGAAATTATCTTGTCAGAAGCTTCATACTTAGCTTCCTCAGTGGAAGCTTGCAGGTTTCCATATCTTGCTTTTTTTTTTTCAGTGCACATTCCATGAAGACTGTGCCCTTGACCCAGTATTAAGGCACTTAGAGCAGAATAGTGTAGTTGGTATGCATGCACTGTTCAGCAATAAGTTAAGCCCTCAGCCATAACAGAGGACAATTTTCCTATTCCTTTTCCATGGTCTGTATAATTAGTATTCTGTTTTCATGGATATATTCAGTACTATTGATAGGTGCATGACACTTTTCTGAAGAAAGGAAAAAAAGGGTAATGAAAAAGGAGAGATTCCAGTGCTGTATGATTTTCCCCGTATAAAAGAGTCTGGCAGCATTTGTTGGGAAATGATGTTTCAAGGATTAGCCGATAGGAGTGTGCAGTGGGGAATCTTTACAGGCGCAGCCACAGGGCCGATGCGCAAGTGTGTGTGTGTGTGTGTGGAGGGGGGGTGCAGCTCTGCACCCCGACAAGGGGCAGGGCCTCAGGCAGAAGGCATGGGGCTGGGACAGCCAGCCCTCACCACCACCTGGAGTGTGGCACTGGTCCTCCCTACAGCACTCAAAGCCATGTGGAATGCCCAGCACAGAGCTCTGGCACTATCTCAAAAGGGCCTAAGGTTCCAGCTGCTGCTCCTGCTGCACTAGCAATGATGGCAGCCGGGAGCTCTAGGCCCCCTTTAAACACCGGGCCCCAGGGCAATTGCTCCCTCTGCCCTCCCTGTCAGCAGGCCTGCAGCCAGTAAATTGTCTGAGCCTAACTATTTAATGGTTACCCCGTCTACCATCTAGCAATGGTCACTAGCACAGAATATGGACAGCTCATCACAAGGTAAAGTAGCAAAATGGCTCAGGATACTTTGCCTGATTCCTATTTCACTTACTCCACTGTGGTGGTGTTGACTTCTGTGGACTTACCCCGATGTGTAACAGCAAAAGAGAGAGAAGTGTCAGTCCAAAGGATTTTCCAAAGGAAGTTTCCTGTATTGCTGAAGGGGTATTCTGCCTAAATTTAATCACTAGCTTTTTGTACCAAGCTGTAGTCTTTCTATAGTTATAAAGAGAGACTGACTACATATGATAGTTAATGTCCTTATGCAATCAGATTCTTTTTAGGGAAGCTTCCCTGGCATGGTAACTTTGGGTGTACTGCTCTACTCATTCACCTGTAGCATTATGGGTCTCTAATTTCTACCCTCTCCTATATTCAAAGCTGACAGTGAAATATCACTTCATTCTGTCCCCATGAGGCATGAGGGTGTCATGAGAATCGACTATTGTGATTTTGCCCAACTGCTGTGGCTGATTTACAAAACCACTGACAAAAACCAGCAACATAACATGCCTCCCTGATATCTTGTAAGCTTTGTTTTAAGTGCACCTAAAAAAAAAGATGGAAATTCTATATAGTGAGTATTTGAGTTCCATGCAAAATCAATGTACTGCAAAGAGAAACATCACTTACTTTTCCAGAAGTTCCACAGACATGCCTCTGTAGCAAGAAGGTCATCACAAATAATTTAAAAAATGTAGCATGAATACTTTGCAATGGTGTTTCATGTCTTCCTAGGGGAATTTTTGTTCTTTAGAGTCTTCAGCTTGGTAGGTTACTCTGCTTGCACTTGAATAGAATATTGTGTCTCTTCACAGAGAACACAGCACATAACACATAGCAAATAAGTACTCAGCACTGCCTGTTTTCATTCTCTGTGTGTGGGTTTTTTTTATCATTCCATAATATGCTGCTGTGATCCTTCTAAGCACAGGACACACAACCTTAATGTGGGAAGGAGAAATATAGGTCTGGAATAGCATTGAATAAAGTCATTTTGAAAATTGATTACATTTTCTTCACACTGCTACTTCAGAAGCTACACTGATTTGTAGGACTTCAACAACCTTCCTACACATTAAAGAAAAAAAAAAGAAAGGGAGAGAGAATTTATCTGGATGATTAGGAAGGTTCCCTGTGGGCCTTCTCAGTACTTCCTTGATTTTCATTATGCCAGCCTCATAAGAACAAATTCCTTAAGTTAATGGATGTGCATCAGGAAGGAAAGAAAAACACCTACCAAAAATATTGGTCATTATTTGGTACTCATGTATCATTGCTGAAAATTGTTGCCCTGTCTCTCACCATGTTTCTATCTTCTGCTTTTAATGAACAATGCAGGTAGTATTATTTAGCAAAAAGGTAGAAAGCATGGCAAGCTGTTACATAAAAGTCCTTCTAGTCCTAATGTCCCTACTCACACTTTCATCATACTTTACTTTCTGGAGTACTGGCAATACAATTTGAGACTAACTCAGTATAACATTATGATGAGTGTGTGCTCCAGTGCATATTGATTGTGCAGTACAGTGCTGTGGCTGAAATAACTACTCAGAGCTGTTGGTGAACTCCTGACTTAGACCTCCATCCCACAAGCAGATGCTTTACTTTACGCATGATGGTACTTCTGTTGAAGTCAGTACAAGTGATAGTATACTTAATTAATGTTAAACATGTGCTCAAGTAACTTTCTAAATGAGGGATTAAGGTTTGGATATCACTGAGTCTTCTTCAATGCTTTCCCCAAGTGGTTGTCATTAACCTTCCCATTTTATTCCACCAATCCACTCTAGTCTTTACTTAACTCCCCATTTAAGACAGTTCTGTGTCTCTCACAAAAAGTGAATCACTCAAATATTATATATATTTTTAGAGAGAAAAACCATGAGAACAATACCTCTCATTTTTATGACCAGGTTTCCAGGTTTCTCAAGGTTCCTGACTATTCTGTGTTTGTCTTAGTTAGACTGTAAATCTTTGGGACAGGTGCTGTCTGCATTTTTTGTCTTACATGGCAAACAGCTATTAAAAATAATAATCAGAGAATGTGTATCTACAGATATATATATCATAGAATCGTAGAATTATAGAACACGAGAATTGGAAGGGACCTCGAGAGGTCAGTGAGTCCAAATATATATATATATATATTCTAAACTATTTAACATTGTTCATCGTTTCTCAAGACAGGAGAAAGGCAATTCTTTGGTCAAAAGTGACAGACACCGTCCTATAGGATTGGAGAAGAGAGACTTTGACTTCATAGTAGGGTTTGCCAGAAGAAAGGCTGCAACTTTTATATTCCAGTAATGGTCTGGCACTATGTTAATGAAAAACATGACAAGGTTCAGCATGGGGAATCATGAAAACATTACTATTACTTATCACTGTAATTAGGCTTGTGATCCCTAAAGAGGAATCCAGTGGAATAATTTCATTTTAAGGCATTGCTAGGGATATGCTAGAGATATAAAAACATTGCTGTAATATCAGGACAGATACTTGAATCCTAAATATTATAGTCTGTTCATCTTTACTTGACAGAGTTTCTGATTCAAAGCACATCACAGGATGAAGATGGCAAATTATTATGCATATGCAACAATATGCTAGTGAAATGGTACCTCTGCTAGAGAGTTACAATTTTTTTAATCTTGTTGTATACAAAATATGGAAAGGTGTATGGAAACAAGAAAGGGAAAGAAGTAGCAAAAAGAAAGGGGGAAGGCAAGGGAGAGAGAAGAGGAAAAGAAACCAATTCAGCTACAATGATTTAGGACTTGTAGAAAGCAAACATGATCCATATTTAGTCCTTCTTTGAAATGCATCATATAAAACATTATTCCAAGACCTGCAACCTCTGTGCAGGCTATGACTGAGTGACTGGCAAACATACAGACATGCAGACATACAAATACCAAGCCTATCTGTACATCCACGTCCCTTGTGGGGATGCGGGGCCATGGAGCAGTGTTCATATCACACTCCCTGTCAGTATCCAGCCCAGGCTGGGGAAGCTAATAATCCAACCAGTGGACCAAGATCAGTGATGAATCCTGGTCATGTGCCACTTGAGGCAGGTTGTGTCTATACTAAGAAGACCTCCCTTGTGTATGGAAGGTGGGGTAATGCCTGATTCATTGCAAAAGGCCCTACTTCTGTCTCCAAATTCCTGCAGGGTTGGGAGAATCAATTGTCACTCACTAACCCCATCCCCGTTGCCATAGCTCACTGTCCCTAATTTCCAGTCCTATGAAACAAAAAATCATCAATTAACTGTGCACCTGAAATTTTTGAAAGCAATGAAACATGCATTTAAGAGAATAGTTTGTCCCCTTTGCAACCTGTATCCGAATTACTTTAAAGTTCACATGTTCCTATGGTGCACGAAGCTGAGTAATTGCTGTAGAGTCTGTATGTACCTATTTGATACAAACTGCAGACAACTTGAATAAACCATTCATTCACTGTGCTCATGAAAGCCTATAACATCTGAAGTGTGACACATAGACCTACACTGACAAAACAACAAGGAAAAATTGTTAAACCCTTCTTAAAGAAGAGCTGCCATTAACTATTATATACTGCTTAGTGTAGGTGGCCTTCTCTAAATCATAAAGCCTTTAAGGAAGATGCCATTTATAAACATCAGCATGGACTTGTTCTTTGTTACGTGTCCTGCCTAATGTCTGGAGCACACATCAGTCCTACTTGTCAGAGCAGTCCCCAGGGCCAGAATCCAGATGTCAGAACCATGGGTAGGAGCCAAAGCCAGGAATCAGAGCTGAGGGTCAGGACTGAGTTAACTGGACTGAGGCCTGAGAGACCAAGCAAGAGCAGGGCTGGGTCGGACGCTGGAATAAGGCAGAAGCAGGACTAGGAACAAGCAGGTACAGGAATGATGACATCTGTGGGCAAATGGTGTGATTGGCCATTGGATTAATGTTGCTGCAGGGGATAAGAACATGGGGATAAGTTCATTCCTCCAGCCAACAGGACAGTCTGGTTCATCAGGTGATTCTATTGAAAGCCAACCATGATTCATCTGCGAGTCCTCCATTGCTCCCTAGAGAGCTGTAACTAGCTGGTCCAAGCTTCAACAACAAACTCTAGTCTCTATGCCCCTTTATAAAAAAGAGATAGTATTGGTCAGTCACTGGCTGTAACATCAGTATCTATATGAAGCTAACATTGTTTCTCTACTGCAGCAGATAGTGATAATACAAAAGCAGATATCCTGTCTTGGAAAGTGGGAGGGAGGCAATATGCTTCTTGTTCAGACACTGTCTGAGAGCAATCTAGAAGTGGGGGGGGTCTCCTTTGCCTAATAATGTTATGTGATTCAGGTTCCTCAAGATATTTTCCCCCAAACAACTGCTCATGTAGTAACAAAACAATATGACAAGAGAAAAATCTACGAGATGAAAAGAAATGCGCTTGTTTTCATGAGCCTGGATTTGAGAAGTCAGACAAGAGCTACAGAAAGGACTATGTGAATTAGTGAAAAAGGTAATTAAACTTGTCAGCGTAAACTAATGATGAATTGCAATAGTCTGATGAGAACTGTCATGTCCACCACTGGAAACTACTGTCTGACAGATCTGATTAGAACCAGGCTATTACAAAATTAAGAATCAATACATTGTGAGGAACACAAATATAAATTCTTTGAGATATAGTATTCCTGAAAGAAGAACAAAGCTCCACCACATCACTATGCAAACCAATGCTCTTGTGAAGTATCCACTCCTGTGGAATTACTATGTAGTGTAGTCAGTAGTCTCCTCTGACAGTGCAGCACTGGATGTGATCATCAGTCTGAATGCTAGACAGCCAATGGATCTCTTAAACTCATCAGAGTGAATTTGTGATGTTAGGACTTCTGATGCTTCTGTGGCCATCAGTGCTACAAAAGGCATGACAATAGGCATTGCAACTGTGAAGGTGATGTTGAATAGGGAGTCAACAGGGACTCCAGCCAACCTACAAAGCATTATTTTTAATCTCAACCATTGCCAGTTTTCCTTAAACCCAACCTAAGTGTTAATGGTGTGAATACAGCATCAAGCCACTAATTAAAGCTACACCAGATTCACCATCAACAACCATAGGTGCAGTGAGTAGGGGTGTGTGGAGGGGTGCTGCAGCAACCCCAGATTTTGCCCTGGCTTCCTCACAGCCAGAGAATGGCCTGCTGCCAACCATCTGTTGGTTCCAACCCCAGACTCCAGATGGCCCCCTCCATGATCCTACATTCCACCTTGCCTGGAGTCCAGGCCACCAGCCCTGGTGGCTCCATTGCCACTTGGGGTCCTGTCACTGGCCGAAGGCATTATATATTAAATGTCCATATTGTATATCTCTGTTTGGGACAAAATTTGTATGTACATCCATGAAAGGGTCACGTGAAATCTGCTGCTAAATCTTGCAATAAAATCAATTTTGCCCAGTGGAATAATTTAATCTTACCATGAGAAAGCATGAGAATGTGTACCAGTAGATTTAACATGCCCACTGTATAGTTACTGAATTCCAGCTTATTACTCATAGTACAGAAATCACAGTTCAGTGTGTGAGACAATGTAATGGAATAAAAAAACTTAGAAATATAATTTATTTTTCAATACATTGTAAAATATGGAAGAGCAAAGTAATGCAGTATCATCTGTTTTAGCAGAGGTGTGTCTTTGGCATTCTAATTATCAAATTGCAGAATAAGGAAACAATATGATTTGAGTAGCTCATTTTAGACAAGGATTATGCCACTATTTGAGAGGAAGGCTAAGACCTATATGAAGAAAATACAGCTGGCCTCCTTCTGATGCACACAGCTGTAGAGTTATTAGAAAAAATATTGTGTTTCTGTGATAATATTTAGCAGCTAGTGAAGCAGACAAGACAATCTGAAAGTAAAATAAAGTATAACCAATGGTCACAGCCTACAAGGAAAATTAATAAATTTACTAAATTAGGAATATTAAACAACCACCAGTGATGCTTCTTGGGAAAAAAAAATGAAAACCATCACTCTGCTTACCTTTGATGGAAGAGGCTCTTCTCATGTATTATCACCCGGAACATTTGCATGGAAATGAAATTTGTTCCATTGGAGTTTGTCTGCAATGGTCATTATTCTAGCAATTCCATTATTTCAAAAGAAAATCAAAATAACAGATGACTTCTTCCGATGTTGGTAAACCTAATTCCACAAGGAATAACGTCTCTTCCAAAAAAGCTCTTTTGGAAGAGGATGTGTGTGGACACTCCACTGCTGCTATGTTGAAATAGCTCCTCACCAGGGCCATTCTAAAGTTATTCCTCCCCAGTGCCTCCTGGGGCTCTGAATCGAAGTAGCGCATCCACATTAGGGGATCCTGCCTCAGACTAATTTTGAGGCTTCCCTGTTGTGTGGACGCTCTTCTTCGAAATAAGCTATTCTGGAAGATAGGGTGTAGACATACTCTTAGTCTCTTTGCTGTGTGATTGCTTGCTGTGTGTTCTATGTCTGCTTTGATCCTTGATCCCTTAAGACTCCTTTGACAAAGGGGCAAGGCTAACACCAGAAGTACAGGGATTTAAAAAGCAGGCTCCCAAACAACCAGCTAGTGAACGGGAGTAGCAGATAATAGAGTTTCACAACAGACTTGTTCAGAGAGGGATACTGAGAGCCGGATTCACCTCACACACATACTCTAAACTTCAGCCAGTAACCTCCTCCCCAACAAACAAAGAGCAAACAAAGAAATCCTGGGCAAGAGTAAAAATAATACAGGCAGAATCCAGCAGCAGAATGTGTGCTATCCAGTTTATGGCAACTAATGCAGGATGTGTGAGTATGGTGGAATCTATGTGTGCATTCGGTGCAAGCAACTCATGGCCCTCACAGATCAAATACAGTCTCTTGGGCCCAGAGTGGCTGAATTGGTGGAGCTAAGAAGACAGACACAAGACGTGATGGGACACAGTGGAATGATTGGTCCGATCCCCAGTCTGACAGCGTCTGTGCTGTTGAGGAGAAAAAGTCTTGGGGAAGAAGAACATCAAGTTGGATCAGAGGGAAATGATCCCATAGTTGAGACTCTCCCTCCAGATGATGCCATGATATCACTAAGGATTCCTCTCCAGGGGAGGGAATTCCAATTTCAGGAAATGGGGGAGGCCCTGAGGGGGAGGATCAAGTGTGCAGCAGGCTCAGGACAAGTTCAGATTTACATCTTACTGAAACCAAAGCACCTCAATGCAGCACAGTGTGTCTTAGCACCATGCTGAGGCACTGTTTCCGAACTGACTCGGGGCAGAGCGGTAAGTAAGCGGGGAATCACTTCCTACTCTCCCTGAAGCATTTAAGTGATCTTTGGAGAACTCACATTCAAATACTGCCCAAGTCTGACTCTGCTTCCAGTATGAACCCATAAGATCTCACAGAGCAAAATATGGCAGTGAAATTTGATTCTTGTTTGTGACATCATGGTAATATCCTAGGACAATAAGTCTGTTGTCCCACACAGCAATGGCAGGGTAACAATAACCTTGGTGATTGGATAGACATGTATAATGCTCTCAAAGATCTAGTTTCATGTAAGATCTTAAATAACTGAATGAGAAAACCAAGCAACAAGGGGGAATAACTGGAAATCCTACAAGTTACTGTATGACTTTGGCCTTTTGAGTTACAACATGGTCCTACTGGCTACCACCTAAGCTGATTATACATCCCTAAATTATTTACTGGGTCATTGTTTCCCAGGATGTAATAATGACCTAACCCTTGTTCTTAGATGCGTACGTTCATATTCAGTTGCATAACAATGCATATTGTGTGCTTATGCCCAGTTTACCAAGAAATTCAAATTGCTCTGAATAAGTGACTATTCATTAATTAACAATTCCCTAATTTTTGTGTCATCTGCAAACCTTGTCAGTGATGATTTTGTGTTTTCTTTCTAGTCATTGATAAAAACATTAAACAATGTGGGCACAAGAACCAATCCCACAGAAAATACACTTACTTGATGATGGTTCTCCATTTACAGTTACAGAATACAGCTCCAATGATGCACAATGGTCTTTCCTCATGGTGAGGAAAGCAGCTGCATCATGGAATTCTTTGGCCATTTTGGACAGGAGGAAATCCAACTACAACTCCTAACGGAGATCTTTTAGTTCTAACGTGCTTGTTTTTAATGAAAAATCAACATTAAGGCAGTGAGTGGGCACTTTTAATGAAAAAAGCTTAACTGAAAGCCCAGTTTTCTGTCAAAAATAGTTGAGAATGAAAAAAAATGACTACCCCTAATTTTAATTAACTAGGTATTTGTTTACACCGCACTGTAAGACAGGGCTCAATCTTAAACTCAAGCCTAATCCATTTATATGCTAACCCAGGATTTGGACCCAGTGTCCAAGGATCACAGAGGTGGAGGGTCTGACTTGAAACAAGCTGGGACTCAGGTAAAAGCTCTACTGCTTTGCATGTAGTTGCAGCTGTACTAGATTTGTTCTCTGGAAGTCCACCAACAGTATTTCACAGTCCAAATGGCTGATGGACTGTCCTCTGGACGGTGAAGTTTTCCCACACTGCAGCATGAATAGCCACATTTTGGGAGGATGCTAAGAAGTCTGGAATATGGGTGGTTGGATTCAGGATTGCTTAATGCAGTGTAGCTGCTGGATCCTCTTAAATCCTAAACTAGGGTTAAAAATGAATATAGATGCTCAATCCTAAATTAACAAACCTTGGGTTGGCAAACTTGATTTGTGCTAACTCTTGGGTTGGCAAACTTGATTTGTGCTAACTCTAGGTTTACATTTAAGTGTAGATATAGCTTGAAGTGGCTGTGAAAAGTCCACCCTTTGAAAGGGAGCTATGGAATGCTAGGAATGTTTGCTGCCTGACAACCCTGGCCATCCATCCTAATATTTTCCCTCCCATAGACCTGGCAGTCCCAAGAACAGTAAAGGCAGCTCTTGGCTGGCTACTCAAGGCTCTGTTGTAACATGCTTGGAACAACATGTTTTATTTAAAAATGTGAAACTTTAATAAATACAGAGATTAAATATTAAGGAACAGACTCTGACTCCCATATATTTAAAAAACCTTTCTTTAGGAAGAAGTTATATTTACATCAAGAGTATTCTGTAAATACAACATCAGAGCCATCCCATATGTATGGAGAGTTTCTTAACCGTCCTCTGAAAGACCAAGTATTGGCCACTGTTAGAGACAGGATACTGGATGAGATACCCCTAACCTTTCAGATCCACTATGTCGATTCCTATTTCTTCAAGAGAAAACATTAGGAAGAAACATTAATAGATGTAAAATTATCCTGAAAATTCTGATTGTCAAGTGAAGTCTGCAGGGTAGGTTACCATCACCACCCTCACCCTACAATAAAAATTAAAGTAAACATCTTTAAAGTGGCACTGCCATGGTATACTATCACTCACTCTTTATGTCATGATCTTCCATATGGACCTTCACAGGCATCTGGAAACCATGGAGAATGTGGCTGTCCAGAGATGGTAGCTTGTCAATCTCTGTTCTTTCCCTGTCCTAGTTCTCACTGTAATACTGTCTGAGGCTAATGCAAGAGAGAAAAGAAAATCATTATTTTTTCCGACAGACAAAGCCCAAAGTTGCAGACGCATTCACGCATGGGTTTTTTCATTCGAGTTTGCAGCAACTTTTTGTCTGCAACAGTGAACATGAGCATTAATACATTTATTCAATGTTGCAAATAAGCTACTTAACTCACAAAATCCCTAAAAAGGCAGTGGAAATTATGATAAAGTACAAACCTCCAGGAGGAAATCAGCTTTCCATCTACATCATTGTGACCATCTGGAACTGAAGAAGGACATTACTCATTAAAATGCATGTAGGGATAAGGCAGAACCAAGCACACAGATCAAAACAATAGAGTAGCATAGCATAGTACAGAATCATAGAATACCTGAACTTAATGACCTTGAAAGGTCATTAAATCCAGTCCCTTGCACTTGGAGCAGAACTAAGTACCATCTAATCGTTGCTGAAGATATTGAACAGAAATAGAGCCAAAACTGATTCCTGAAGAACCCCACTTGTTATGCCCTTACAGCATGACTGTGAATAATTGATAACCACTATCTGAGAACCGTTACCCAACCAGTTATGCATCCACCTTATAGTAGCCCCATCTAGGTTGCATTTCCCTAGTTTATCTATAAGAAGGTAATGCGAGACTATATCAAATGCTTTACTAAGTCTAGGTATACCCTGTCTACCACTTCCCCCTTATCCACAAAGTTTATTAGCCTATCAAAGAAAGTTTTCAGGTTGGTTTGACATGATTTGTTCTTGACAAATCCATGCTGTTACTTATCACCTTATTATCTTCAAGATATTTACAGATGGACTCCTTAATTATTCACTCCATTATCTTTCCTGGCACTGATGTTAAGCTGACTGGTCTGTGCCCACTACTTACCCAAATTCCTATTTCCACTACTGATTGCCTTGTAAAAGGCTATGTGGCTATGCCCCTAACCACACTAAAAAATGGTTACCATATATTGCTTGGTTGTTAAGAATTGTGTTTTCAGCTGTAGGGCTAACTTCTATAGTTTCCCTTCTGCCTCCACTTTCACGCCTTTCTTTCTCTTTTACACAGATCCCCCTCCTAGTTCTGACACCCATATCCTCAGATGCTGACATAGGAATGGCGGACACAATAGCCAATAGGGGGCTGACTGGAAATGTTCTCCACCTCTGACTAACATCTTTCATCTTCTAGAACTCAGTCTAGCTGACGTGTAACTAATTCAGCTTAAGCATGTGACACTTAATTCTGAAAACAAGCCTTGTAGCCATTCTTGATCTCATAGCCACAAGCCTTTCTGTTTGAATCCATCCTTTGATATGCAGCTCTGGCTAAGATTTTCACAAGTGACTAATGATTTTAGATGCACAATTGAAGACTGTTTCTCCTAAAGCCACCACCTTTCCCCCGTACCCAAGCCTGCCTTACACTTGCTCCTTCCCCTCAGAGCCTCCTGCATGTAGTGAAACAGTTGATCGTGGCAGTCAGGAAGCAGAGCGGTAAGTAAGAGGTGAGTCACTGCAGTGAGGTGAAGACATTGATTGGCAGGGCTGCTGGTGGACAAAGGCACTGGGAAAGGGCGAGAGGGGAACTGATGGGGATTGCTGATGTATTACTATGGCTCTTTAGCAATGTACATTGTTAAATTCTGTCTCCTTCTGAGGCTCAGATTGGCCACCCCAAAGTATAAATTCTGATAAAAAATTAGTCCTAATCTATCAGGAATCTCTGATTCATGATGCACAAATTGGTAATAACCTGCCACTGAATTTTAGGTTGTTTAATAATAACACATTTAAAAAGTAATTTAAACATCTGATTTAAACTATCCACTCATCAAGGATATACACTACCTACTCTGCCTTTATCTAACTGTGGTTTTGCTTTGGCTATCCTTATTCATGCAGACCATTATGCCATTTGGTGAGGAGAGCTATTGACTGAGAGTAGCCTTCTTTCATTATTCCGCATCAATAATTAGCAGAATTGAAAAAAATCTATAAGGCCTTCGGACACATTTGTAGTGAGATGTTAACCACAATAGCTTGCTGAATGATATAGAAGTAAACTGAAATCAGACCAAATGAAATGGGTCTTTTTTTAATGATCCATTTTGGTTTTCACTGTATTTCAATTTGTGCAAACTTGCCACATGTGGGCTGACAACCATGAAGGGGCTCTTGACAAAAAAGTGTAGAAACCAATTCCCATATTCACAAACATGTTAACGGTAAATAGCACGGGTCAGTGTGGATGGATTCAGTGGGTTATTTTTTTACCAAGAGGTTATGACAACTTCAGTCACTTAAAGGCAACTTTTTGCCAACGGCCTTCTGTTTATCCATGTTCAAATAATGAGCCATTGAGTTATCCATTGTCAGTTGTCCAGATTGAACTCAAGGCCATGACAGATTCATGCAATTCTTAGCCCTGCAGTCTTTTGCATGCTACTGTCATGAGGAGACGCTAAGCCTCATCACAATTTCAATGCATCAGCCTTGGATGAGCTGCCTATAGGGATTGAATCCTGGAACTCAAAGTATGTGACTCTTCTCTCTGAGCTAAAATAGTACATTTCTGTAAATTTCAAAACATCCATCTACCTGTATGTAGTCCAGTTACTCAGTGAGGAAGGAGAGCTACATGATGTAAGTGTGTACCATGGAATACCTACTGTTAGATCAAGTCTAATTCATTTTATTTGCATCTTTATTAAGAGCAATGGTTATGCAATTAAAAAATCTGAATAATAACAGAATTGGACAAAAGTGTATGAAATCAGAAACAACATTACTTGCTCTTTGACCTCTTCTGTCCTTGAAATTATCTTTCTGCTTCTGTCCATACTACCCAATTTGTAAGTATTACTTTTCTCTGTTTCTTTCTTCATGTTTCCTATTAAAACCAGCTACATGAAATGTATATTCATTTGGTAAATGTAGCTTTTAGAAGTACATTTGCGGTAGGAAATACTTATTTAAAGGATAGGAATTCTAGGCATGTGGTGCTTGGAGCAATTTCAAATTACTGGAGTGCTACTGATTTATAAATTAGTACTTGTAAATGGCTCAAACAGAATCTTTGTGGTTCAATATAACTCTTGCTAAATTGGCTATTTGCAGAGAATAAACACTGGAAATTGAAAAAGAACATTGCCTATTTCTTGTAGATAGGTCTCTTGGAAGTTAGCTGTCCTATAACATTTATTTAACAAAGGGAAAAGGATGCCTGCATACTTAGTTTAAAATCAGTTTTTGTGCTTTGATAATTGTACAGCACTTGTAAGTGGGTCAAAGACTTGCCCTAATATGTTCTTGAAAAGGGTTAGATGGCAAGTCTCATATTCACTGCTGAAAAAAATGCATTTAGGCCAAACTGTGCACTAAATATTTGATAAATACAGTTACATTATTCACAATTTTAAAATAATAATAAATCCCAAACAAACTGACTCAGATTTTCACTCTCAACTACACAATGTGAGGACAAATGTCTATGTGGACATATCTGCCTACCTTTGTTAATGTCATTGCTGCCGTTCCATCTGCAAAAATTAGTATTCAGACTCATTTTCTCATGCAAATGCACAAATTGTGTGTGTAGACACACTTAGTGGCATGTTTTCGATCCATTCCCATGACCAATCTCTTTTGTTCCCTTGTATAGTCTCTCTGGGCTTGTCTATACAATGGAGAAGATTGCCCCTCCAGAGGTCAATTTTTCTAGTAAAGACCCACTAATTCGAACTGAGTGGGCACCCCCATCAATGCCAGTAATCATGCTTGTCACAAGGAGTAACAGAAGCCTATGGGAGTGTTTGCTCCTGTCAACCTCCTGCTGTGTGTATGGTACAAAAAAGTGATTTAAGGTATGTCGACTCCAGCTATGTAATTAAAGCAGCTGGAGTTGCATATCTTAAAAAGACTTTCCCCTTAAGTGTAGACCTGGCCTCTGAGGCTGTCTACACTGCACAGTTATTTTGGAATAAGTTATTCCAGAATAATTATTCTGAAATAGTTATTTCGAAATAGCACATCCACACTGCAGGAAAGCCTCAAAATTAGTCCAAGGCAGGCTTCTCTAATGTAGACATGCTATGTCGATTTAGAGCCCCAGGAGAAATAACTTAGAAAGGCCTGGTGAGGGGCTATTTCAAAATAGCAGAAGTGGGGTGTCTACACATGCCTTTTTTCGAAATAACTATTTCAGAATAGGCATTATTCTTCGTAGAATGAGATTTACAGAAGTCAGAATAAGCCATCCGTTATTTCAAAATTATTTCAAAATAATGGAATTGCTGTGTAGACACTTGCATAGTTATTTTGGAATAATAGCCGTTATTCTGAAATAACTTTGCTGTGTAGACACACCCAGATAGTGCCAAAAACCCTCCCATGCTCAAGTAGGGAATCATCATGCAAATACCTTGTTCTGATTGTTAGATTTTACTTTTGTACTATTCCCCCCACACACTTATTAAACATTGAAGATTTAGATTGTCTCTCCAGCAAACTTTATAGTTTTATTTTGTGACTCTGGCGTGATTTTATCATCTGTTTCAGAGCAATGTATTGATAGTCGAATGAGGGTATTTAGGCTTTGGATAAGAAGGAATAACTTCCTGGGTAAACTAGCTTGTATTGTTTTTGAGATATTGTTAAAATGAGAAATTTTGGTTGCTCAACTTTTGTATAGTTTTCATTCATATGATTTACATCTCACAAATTTTGCATTTGCAAACACTTATCAGATTCAAAAATTGGCAGTTTTGGACCATTTCCATCTGAAAAGCCATACATGAAGAGGATGGCAATCACCCAAAACACTACACAGGTTTGAAACTTGACCAACATATGCACAGATTTACAAAAAGGTTTCTGGAGCTTTGGGCTGAATTTCAGTCTAATCTAGGTTGAGATTCAAGCAAACTTGGCCTGTTATTTGTGGATGTATCTACACTGCACCTGTAGCTCAAAATAAGCTATGAAATTTGAGCTATGCAAATTGCATAGCTTATTTCAAGGCAATTTCAAAGTAGCATATTTGGTGCTGTGTATACAGTACTTACTTTGAAATAAATCGCTATTCCGAAACGTCCCTTACTCCTCGTGGAATGAAGTTTGCAGGGATGTCAGAATAGTGAGCCTATTATATTTTGAAATAACAGGCATGTTCAAAAGACATGGAATAGCTCTTTCAGGATATCTCTGTTATCCCAAAATAGCACTGCAGTGTAGATGTAGCCTGAGTGTATAACACACCCTGTAACTTAGTATGTTTTACATGATTTTGCCTCTATCTTGAGTCCTTGCCATCCAGTCTAAGGAATTTTCACCCCTCTGCTTTGACCTGTAAGGTCTCAAATAGTCTGAATTGTTTTGTCATTTGTCCCTTTCTACTGGACTTGCTGTCTAGGATAAATGAGTAACTTGTTTTATCTTTGTATGGATTTATTGATGGTATAGCTGTTTTCTCTTCAGCCATCTCTCTCGCTTTCTTAATGAAAAAAAAAGAAGCAATACTTGTTTTTATTTGCTTCAGATTATGCAGCAACTTGGGAACCTAATGTTTTAACAACTTCCACAAGCGTCAAATATATTTTCATCAGTACAGATATTTTGTCTTGTTCATGGTTTTTCTTCTCCCCAGTTTGAAGAATGCATAAGCAATAAAAAATATATTAGCAAGAAAACAATGTGCATACTAGGAAACTTGGAAGGTGTGTGTTTTGTGGTGACTGGGAAAGGTTGCCTATTTGAAACTCTGCAGTCTGAGAGGAATGTGTTGAGTTGAGTTGCTCTGGGTTATTGGGGTAAAGATTTAGTAACGATCATATAACTTGGAAAATTATCCAAATTTAATTAGATACAGAGCTGGTGTGTCACTAATAGAAAGGCTAAATTGACATCAGGGCTTTTGTTTGTGTGGCAGGCACTTTTGTGAAAAGAGCAAACATTTCTGTGGTCATCACTCTTGGTTATCAGAGGCATGTGCACAGGAAACCAATTGTAACAACAGTGATATGTGGTATATATTTCCAATAATCCATGCAGAAAGAAGGGAAAGCAATGGGATGGCATCTCTAAAGAGGACAGAGTTCAAGTAATTGGGGTGGCCTATTTAAGAGATGCAAACTTCCTCCACATTTCTTGGGTCTCTATTATTTGAAGGATTTTCACTTTCACTGTAAGTAAAATAATGCCAAACCACTGCTATGTGCCCATTTTACTTTGGCAAAGTTATCTTTTGGGGAATATAAGGGTTTTCTATTTTAAATTTTTCTCCTTTATCCCTTCCACATTCTTTAATCTAGATCTCCTGTCTCTCTTTTTCTTCCCCCCTCTCTTTGGCTATCAACTTAGGCTGTATCTACGCTACAAAGAAAAGTCGGAAAATGATATGCAAATTGAGAACCACAATTTGCATATCTTTTTCCGCTTTTCTTCTGAAAGAGGCTTTTCCGACATTTGGCCCCGTCTACATGGGGCCAAATGTTGAGGGAAAAAACCCTCTTTTGGAAAATCCCTTCTTCCTCATAAAACAAGATTTACAGGGATGCCGAAAAAACACGTCTGCTTTTCTGACATTTTTTTCAGAAAAGCAGACATGTTTCTTGGACATGGCAGAGCTTTTCTGGGATACTTCCGGTACCCTGGAAAAACTCTGTAATCTAGACATACCCTTCTTTTCTCCCTGCTGTTAAAATGTCTCTGGCCCCAGAACTGTCCATATGCTTCTGTCCCTGGGATCTTTACCCCTGATCCCATATGAATTCCTTCACCACAGTTTGGTGTCTGGGTACTCTTAGGTACTCTCTCTTAGGATCTCTCCTTCAGCCTTACTCTATTGTCCTATCTATCCTTCATGTCCCTTTATGATGATTGACAGGACTAGACTCTTCACTAGGATCCAGTCTACCTAAAGCCAAATAGTGGTGCTGGGAAAAAAAAATACAGTGAGAGTGCTGATGATGGAAATCATGTATCTAGCATTTGTTATTACTACTACTAGCCAGGTGGTCTGGCAGCTCCCCAAGAAGTTCTGGTACCTCTGAAGCCAACCCTTGGTAGGTGCAAGACACAGAGAATCTTTATTAGTTCCACTCATTTTAGTGGTGGATAAAGTCCAGGTAGATAAATTCCTCCTTGTTCTTTTCTAGATGAAGCGCATCCCCTTCACACATTCCAAACCTCTGGTGCCAATGTGTGATTGGTTTGTTTAATGGGTCTGTGAAAGCACAAGAGATACCCTTTATCTGGAGTCAGAGGCCTGCAACTGGCTGGCCAGCCAATTATCCCCATCTGCTGCATCTCAGAAAAAAAAGATGGGACTTAATTGACTGATCCTCATAAAAGAGGGCAGAAGGAAATGGAGTGAGGAGATGGCAACATCCTTCAGTAAGCTGAGAGGCCTGAGGCTGTGCACCCAATGGACTGCTCCTGGAGCTACTTCAGGGAGGAATTGCTCCAGAAACCAAATGGATAGAAGGGAGATTGTGTGAAGTCCTTTTATTACTGAGGCTGTGAGGTAAGTGCTAGGAAATTTTGAGTTTCAGACTTGACCTGCACAGACTTTGAGGAAAGTGTCTATAAGGTTTTAATTTTTTGTTAAGAAGGCTTTAAATAACAACCAGTCCTGCTGGAAATGACTTCACTGGATTGTGTGAGAGAGTTTCAAGCAGAATTCACCCTAGGCATGAGCTGACTCAGAAAGAGCAAAACCTGGTTTGGTAGGAGGAAGGTGCTGCACAATAGGGTAGATTCTTGACAAAGGAGCTTGTAAATTATTGGGGCCCAAGATTCTCTTACTTATGATTGTAAAATCCCAATAAAAATGTCTGCAGCACTTTCCCAAATTTAATAACTACATATTGCAAGACTCTGCTTAGAACAGGGAAAAAATCTCCCTGTGGGAGTGTGCTAATTATTATGGGGGGATATTAGGCAAAGCATTACCAACGGGCTCTTAAACTGTGTCTGTGATTGATAGTGGAATACGTTGGATTGTTCTGAATTCTAAATGCATAATTAGAGAAAGCTCACCCTGGCAGCTATTAGTGTTATTTTTAAACCTACCAAATGTAGATCAGAAGTCAAATGCAAATACTTCTGAAGGCCTTTTATTGTGCCTGCAAGTCTGAAACATATCTGGAAATCCTCAGTCAGGACATTTTACACATCACCCCAATGAGATTTTTAAAATCATAGTGCTGATGAAATGGAACTTGACAAAACCCTGGACTAATTCAAGGTATTTAATGTTTTTCTGAATCTCTCCGTAAATGCCAAAGAACAAACTCTTCCAGCATCTGCAACACAAACCACAGGGTATTACCCCTATGAGAATAATGGCATAAGAGTATAGTACATTCCTACAAATGCATTTTTGCTCTCGTAAATCTCAGCTCCTGGGGCCCAAGAATTAACAGACTGCAATATTATGTCTGCCTGTAAAGAATTCTGTTTTGATATGGTGTCCACAAACATATCAAGTTTACCCCAGAAGGGAAATGTGTATATTTAAGGAATGTTGACTAAAGTGGAGCAGAGTGAAAAATACATAAATCCAACTATATAAGTCCATTAATATAGAGGTAGGTTTATGTGAACAGAACTTCCAGACACTTCTTTGAAAGCTTACCCTCAAGTGTCAATGGCCAAAGGACAACCCGGAACAATAGGAAAGGTTGAGCATTAGCAGCTGCTGGCTGTTGTAGGGGATTACATTTATTCTACATTTTACAAGATAACTTTCACAAGAGCATCTTGGGTAGTAAATTACATTTTTTGGTTTTTGTTTGTTTGTTTGTTGTTTTGTAAGGGGTCAGAAGGGCCATATAAAAGGTATCCCGGAAAACCCCCATAGCGTAGACATACACTGGGGAGTAATTACTTCAGATGACTCTGGGGAGTAGTTATTTTGAAATAGCAGTAGTGGACTATTCACACTACTGCTATTTTGAAATAACTATTTCAAAATAAGCGTTATTCCCTGAGGAAAGCAAGAGTACAGATTTTGAAATAACATGTTTGGTAGTGTGGACGCTCCACTTACTATTCAAAATAGGGGGGGTTATTTCAAAATAACTTCCTAGTGTAGATCAGGGCTTAGACAGCTACAGAAATGGCAGAAGCAGTGAAAGTATTACGTAAAAAAACCCCAAAAAACCCACTTGCCCCTTGTATAAACTCATTTGCCATTATGTTCCTAGAGTTTTGCAAATGCACATCTGTTATTTAAAAAAAGAGTATAAGCAGGAATTATTATTCAATTTATTTTGTACATTATATCTCAACCTGGATTTGCATTACCAGAAGAGAATGGTCACCATTATAACTGTTCAGTGAAATAACAAATTGAAAAAATCCAGACGTTCAATTAACGGTCATTTTGTTCATTATTCAAATAATTATCTTGCCATAGAAAAACATGAGATCTATTCACCTTAAACCATCAAGAAGATTTTCTTTAATTTGCCTCCTTACACTATTAATATTTCAGGTAAAATCAAATCAAATTTCAATGAAAAAGGGTGACAGATCCTCAAAGGAATTTAAGCTCCTAACTTTCACTGAAATACCTTTTAAAGATCTGAGTCTTGCTACCTATGCTCATCTTTAGGCTTCACAGGTTTCCTTTTAAGCATCTATCCCTTTGTGCCTCAGTTCTCCAGCTGTACACAAGGATAATAAAAATCCCGTACCGTACACAAACTTTAAATGAGCCAAATGTTTACAAAAGCAGACAAGTCATTTAAAATATGGGTAAAGTTCCATTTCCTTCAAATGGCAGAGTGGTTTTTGCACTCTGCGTGTCACCACTATTAAGAGTCCCTGTCCTAGATCCCTGACATACAGCATAGGTCATGGTGGTATAGGATGAAAAGGTGGCCTCTGCATTCCTCTGATCTTCATCCAAGTCTGAACCAAGCTGCTCACTGGTATCATTCAGCTGCTCTGAGAATCTGCTCAAAGAATAGGTTTACATTTGGAATGAGTGTTGTCAGTGCTAGCTCAGGGAGACATACCTGTACTGGTGGAGCTACTGTGCTAAAATAGAGTGCAGTTGTGATGGTATGACCAGCAGGAAGGGCTAGCTGCTGTCCTGAGTATATACCTGTTTGAGACAAGGCATGTACTCCAAGTGGCTAACTCGTCTTACTGCTCACACTGCCACAGCTGCACTCTGAGACTAGCTGTATCAGAGCTAGCCTGGACATGTCTCCCCAAATTGGAATTTATACTGTCAGCTCAAAGAGCAGGCATTTTCCTAAATTACGCTGGCTGCCGGCAGAATCAAGAGCACAATATGTCCGTCGTGGATCACTGGGATATGTGTAGGGAACACTCAGCCACGTTACCAGCGACAGAGAATGAGGCATCAGAACCTGAATTTATAGATAATAGTAATGTTGCATCACATCTCACTGGACAATCAAATTAAGATCTTCTCTTGCTTTGCTTGTGTATGTTTCCTTAGTGACAACAAAGAGGAATCTCCCATTTTTATGCTCAGGGAAGGTGATTTATTTTCAGTTCTCCAGTTGCAATAGCCTGCCCAGAATAACTTATTAACATAAAAATGCTTAACTCAGGGTATGTCTACACAGCAAAGTTATTTTGAAATAACAGCCGTTATTTCAAAATAACTATCCTACCATCTACACAGCCATTCTGTTATTTTGAAATTAAATTGAAATTGCAGAGGGCTTATTTCAAATTTGGTAAACTTCATTCCACAAGGAATAACACCAAATTCAAAATAGTTATTTCGAAATAAGTGCTGTGTAGACACGTATTTCGAAATAAGGGGCCTCCCGCCTTCCCAGGGTGCCCTGGTGGCCACTCTGGCCTCAACAAAGAACACTCTTCTTCCTTCCCACTCCCCGGAGCCCTTAAAGGGGTAGATTCTGGCCACAATGCCTGTGCCAGCTCCAATCCTGCCAGCCCAGAGCCAGTAGTCACTGCCCCTGACCCACTGGCCCCAAAACATGAGCCAGCAAGCCACTGGCAGACAGCCCTCCACTGCTCCCCAGGAGCAGTCTGCCAGCTCCCAGGAGCCTGAAAGGGGCTGGAGAAGGCAGGTGCCTTCCTGGTCCAGGGTGGAGATCATGGACCTTATTTAGGTTTGGGGGGATGCCCCCAACATCCATGATCTCTGCACTAGACGGAAGAACGCGGCCGTCTATGGCAGGATAGCTGCCAGCCTGGCCACCAAAGGCCACATGTGATCCCAGGAGCAGGTTTGCATGAAAATCAAGTTGGTCTGACAAGACCCCCAACCCTGAGCCCTGAGCTTCCCCTCCCCCTTCTTCCCCTTGCATCCCCCTTCCAGCTCCCTCCTCCCAGGTTTCCCACTGCCCTCTCCCAACCTGTCTTCTCCCCTCTCCTGCCTCCTTTCCCCAGTCTCACCAGAGTTTCATCCCCGCCCCCCCCCCCCAGTTTTGTTAAATAAAGAGAGTTTGTGTTCATGAAAATACGTGTATTTTATTTGACATCAGGAAGGGGGGTTAGGGAGGGGTAAGGGGAAGGACGTGAGGGAGGAATGAGGCACAATCCCCCAGTGGGGCAGAGCAGGGAGGTTCTTAGTGCTCCTCAGGGTGGAAGCTCTCCCGCAGGGCCTCCTGGATACTGACAGCCCCCCGATGGACCTCCCGGATGGCAGCCTGCAGAAAATGCAGCCAGGCTCGCAGCAATGTGCCCAAGAGAAGCACCAGAGTGCCCAGGGGCAGCTCTGGCTCCATTTTGCAGAGTGCTGTGGTGCCCTGAGTGAGGTCAACCAGAGCACGCAGAGACAAAATGCTTTGCTGTCCCTCATCGAGGTAGGCAAAGAAGCAGGGAAACCTGAGAACTGGCTGTCCAGGGGGAGTCCCTTTAAGCACAGGCCTCAGATAGCCTCAAGCAGCAGCCACACAAAGTAACTGCTGACCTGATGCCCTGCCGGACCTGCTTCTGGCCAGCCTTAAATGCGATTCAGCATCCACTCAGTGTGGACGCACTATTTTGAAATAGCAAATAAGATATTTCGAAATAACACTGTAGTGTAGACATATCCTCAGTGTTTTTCATCAACATCTCATTATGTGTGTTAGAGCAGTGGCTAGAGATCCTGACTGAGATTGGGATCCGCTGTGCAAGGCAGTGTACACATAGTAAGAGACACTCCTTGCCTCAAATACCTTATCATTTAACAGGGAGAATTCCAAAGGCACATATGACAGGTAGGTGCCAAAATCTCATAGAAAGTCAAACATTTGGGTACCTAGTTCCCATTTTTTGCCTTGGAAATTCTCTTCCTAAATGGATAAAAGATGTAAGAAAGTTATCACATCCATTTTCCAAACGAGGGTCTGAGGTAAACAAATTAAATGGCTTATCTAAGGTCTCCTGAGTCCTTGTTCAGAGCCTTACCCAAAAGATTTTCTTTCTCGCATCTTCAGTTCTTTCCTTTACCTTGCCAACTTTACAGTGTAATCCTCCGGGGAGAAGGGGCACATATTTAATGCTGCCTTAGGCTTCTCTCTGTTCCTCAGTGCATAATTAACTCTTAGGTCTGGCTTTGTACCCTAGATGTGGACAGCGGGATTAACTGGGAACTGGCGAGCCTTTTCAATGTCAGGGGGGGGATGTTGGGTTTTTTTAGATAACTATTGTAGAGCAAATAAAATTACAATAAATTGATTTCTCCAGTAAGACATAAGGAAACACTGGCCTTTGAAGTCTACCTAGAATGTCTCCAGGGGGGTAGTTTGCAAGATCACTGACTTTGTCTCTCATTCTCTGTATATGAGCATTTTGATCTATAATTTCCTTCCTTATAATAGCCATATTGTTTATTACTTTAGAGTTTTCTTTCTGCTACACTGGTTCTTATAATAAGCTCCCCTAGAGATTTCTGAAACATGGAAATGTTTTGTCCAGCTGTTCAGACAAAATAGCAATGCCAACTCTGGTTTCTGTTAGTTTAAAAGCTAATTTTGAATTGTATGTTGAAAGATCATTGTATGAAAGAAGTTATGCTCCTGATCTCAGACTAGCTTGGGGTGGAGGGAGGAAGATATAATCAAAGATGGCCTCCTGTGAACATGAATCAACTCTTTTATGGAGGTTTTAAACTGTGCTCCACAGTTGCTAGGAACATTCAGACATCAGCAACGCCAGAAGATTAAGTAGAAGAGAGTCTGTGGATTATCAGCAAGTCTAATGTACTGAGGGCTAGGTTCTTAGAGGGAAAGCCTAACTCTTTGACATCCTGCTGTCCACATATGCATGACATCCAGCTCATCAAGGGTGCATCTACACTGTACTCATACCTCAAAATACGCTACACAATTTGAGCTATGCAAATTGTGTAGCTTATTTCGAGTCAATTTCAAAATAGCTTATTTTGAAATTTGGCACTGCCTACACAGCACTTATTTCAAAATAAATCACTATTCCAAAACATCCCTTACTCCTCATGGAATGAGGTTAACAGGGACATCGGAATAGTGAGCCTGTTATATTTCGAAATAATGGGAACTCTCAAAAGACACGGAATCCCGAAATAGCACTGCAGTGTAGACATAGCCCAAAATACCTCACTTTCATAACCCTGGGCCTCATTTGTTCAGGTAATGGATGCTCTGAGCACACCAACTAGATTTGCTTTTGCGGGCAAGGTAGGCAGGGGAATGCCTAGTTTGATAATTCTGTGGGCATGTAGGCATGAGCAAGGGCACTGAGCTACCCATTAATTGGGATGGTTTCAGGACACGGCTGGCTTTGTACATGCTCACTGGTGGAATTTTGGTGCCCATGTAGATGTAGGTGACTACTGCTTTGGTTACAGTTGAATGGTTTTCTGAACATCACTGGCTCTTAAATGTTGGGCATGCATCCCTTTGTGAATCTAGCCCCTAGGGTTTCAAAAATTACACTTTTCCTATTCAGATATACAGTTACCCCTTAAAGTGGCTGATAGGGAAATAGAACAGAAGAATTGTACAAGAAATATCTATGTATTAACACCCACAGACAGACTTCAGTTTCAAACACTGCAACCCACAAATTACTAATCATTCCTAAGTGTGAAATATGACATTCAAATAATCTCACAAAGCCATTCTGGCCATCGAGAAGCCATGGTGCACTGCTTCAGTTCCAGATGGTCTAGCCACTCTAGTGACAATGTGAAGAAGTGAGAGGGAGGATTAGGGAGGGAGATTATATTAGGAGAGTGCTAGAAGGTAGAGAGCAATAGAAGGAATATCCATCTATTTAGCTTCTGTTGTTGCAATATACAATATTGCGGATATATGGAATGTACAGACCTCTTAAGACCAAATTCTGCAGCACAAGTCAGGACCACAGAAGGCCATAAATGGAGCAGAACTCACACAATTCCACTCTGTGGGGAGTCTGAGCATCATGGAATTCAACTCTGCACTCTGTGTATGATGGCACATGGGGGATGTAGATGCATCAGAAGATGTATAAAAAACACACCTCCATCCCCTACATACACCCCTTGCAGGAGATTCCAGCAACCCCAGCCCTACTCTTGCCCCACTGACCAATGAAGACGATTCCATCTTCTGGTCTCTGCACCGCCTATTCTCTTTGGCTGTGTGGTAAGGAGACAGTTTTGTCATTAAGCTTCATTCACCTAGTTTATGATAGCACCAGAGCTTTTCAATGGGAGTATAACTGCATAATTCACACCTGCCTGTTATTTATTTGAGAGACCCAGAGAGCTCAAGCTGATTTGGCTTTTTATCCAAAAGCACTAAACTGGAAAACTGAAAAAAGTACTAAACTGGAAAACTCACCCCATAAGACTGAGACACAGAACTAAGGGTATGTCTACACTACAGCACTATTTCAAATGAACTTAATTTGAAATAGTTAATTTGAATTAAGCTAATTTGAAATAATGCATCTATACACAAAAACTATTTTGAAATAGCTATTTTTGCTATTTTGCTATTTCGAAATAGCATGTCCACACTGAGTGGACCCTGAACTGAAGGTAAGGCAGGCCAGAACCAGTGCCGGCAGGGCATCAGGCTAGGACTTAGTGTGTGGGGCTGCTGCCTGAGGCTAACTGAACTCCGTGCTTAAAGGGACTCTACGCCCACCCCGGACAGACAGTTCTCAGGGTTCCCCGCTTGCTTGTCTACCTCGATGAGGGACAGCAAAGCAGTCCTGTCTTGGAGTGCCCTGAGTGCCAGCACTCGGGACACCACAGCACTCGGCCACATGGAGCCAGAGCTGCCCCTGGACATGCTGGTGCATCTCGTGGAGTTGTTGCCATCAGCCTGGCTGCACTTGCTGCAGGCTGCCATCCGGGGGTCCATCGGGGGGCTGTCAAGATCCAGGAGGCCCGGCGGGAGAGTGTCCACCCTGAGGAGCCCTCAGAGGCTCCCCGGTCCTCCCCCTGGGGGCTTGTGCCCCATTCCTCCCTCGTGTCCTTCCACTTACCCCTCCCTAGCCCCCCTTCCTGATGTCAAATAAAAGACACGTATGTTCAAAAATAGAAACTGGGTTTATTGAACAAAACTGGGGAGAGGGTGGACCTCTGGGGAGACTGGGAAAAGGAGGTGGGAGAGGGGAAGAGAGAGGGTGGGAGGGGGTGGGGGAAACCTGGGTGGAGGGAGCTGGAAGGGGGAAACAAGGGGAAGAAGGGGAAGGGGAAGCTCAGGGCTCAGGGTTGGGGGTCTCGCCGGACCGACCTGACTTTCATGCAAACCTGCTCCTGGGTTTGCATGTGGCCTTTGGTGGCCAGGCTGGCAGCTATCCTACCATAGACGGCCGTGTTCCTCCATCTAGGGCTGAGATCATGGAAGTTGGGGGCATCCCCCCCAAACCTGAATAAGGTCCATGATCTTCATCCTGGACCAGGAAGGTGCCCGCCTTCTCCAGCCCCTTTCAGGCTCCTGGGAGCTGGCAGACTGCTCCTGGGGAGTGGTGGAGGGCTGGCTGCCAGTGGCTTGCTGGCTCATGTTTTGGGGCCACTGGATCAGGGGCTGCGGTGGCCACTGCTGGCTCTGGGCTGGCAGGCGTGGAGGTGGCACAGGCACTGTGGACAGGGTCTACCCCTTTAATGGCTCTAGGGCTGGGGGAGAGGAGAGTAAGTTTTCCTGGTTGTGCCCAGAGTGGCCACCAGGTCTCCCTGGGAAGGGCTGGAGGCCCCCTATTTCGAATTAAGTGTCTACACAACACTTAATTCAAAATAGCTATTTCGAATTTGGTGTTACTCCTCATAGAATGAGGTTTACCAAATTCAAAATAAGTGCTCCACTATTTCGAATTTATTTCGAAATAGCAGTTTGGCTGTGTAGACGCTATTAAAGTTAATTCGAAATAACTGCTGTTATTTTGAATTAACTTTGTAGTGTAGACATATCCTAACAGACAAGGCTATGCGGGGAAAATATCAGAAAGTCTTGAACATTAAAATCAAAGGGCATATCTACCCCCCATGCTTATTCTGAAATAAACTATTTTGAAATTTATATTTCAAAATAACATTAAAAATAGCATGCCTGCATAGCAAATGCCCATCGAAATAACACTGAGCTATTTCAAAATAGAGCATCCACACTCTTTGTATGCTTAATCACATTTAAGACCACCCAGAAGCACTTCAGGCAGGGCATCAGGACAGAATTCTCTTCCTGGAGCTGCTGCTGGAGGCTATGTGAGGCTCAAGCTTAAAGGGACCCCCCTGTACAGCCCTGTTTCAGGTTTTTCTCCTTTGCCTGCCTCATTGAGATACAGCAAAGCCTTTTCTCTGCCTGCTGTGGTTGTCTCTGCAGACACTTCAGCTCTTCAGCCATGGAGCCGGACCTGCCTCCCAGCAGTTGACAGCTCTTATATGTCTTGGTGCACCTCCTGCTGCAGTTTCTGTGGGCTGCCTTCCAGGCCCTGCAGGAACAGGACCCCCAGCTACTTGTGGGGCAATTCCTCATCTCTCTCCAGGTGCTACTCATGCAGCTCAACCCCACCCACCCTCCCCTGTACATCATGCACCGTCACTTCTGGTGACTGGACACCAGCTCCAACTGGTGGGACCGGATCATCCTGCAGCAGTGGGATGATCAGCAGTGGCTCCAGAATTTCTGCATGCAGAAGGATGCCTTTTGTGGAGCTGTGTGATGGGCTCACCCCTGGGGTGAGGGAAGGGAAGGCCCTGCCCCCAGGATGCGGTGGAGCTCATTATAGTAAGGGCAGGTCTTGGGTGCTGTCCTGGAGTGGGAACTGTGCTCCGTGGCCTTGGCATAGGCCTGCCTGAGCTCCTTCACTTTCATGTGCACCTGCTCCTGGGTGCACATGTGCCCAGGCTCTCGGCCATCTGGCCATAGATGTCGGCATTCCTGCATCTGGTGAGGAGCTTCTGGAAGTTTGCCTTCTCACCCCAGACCTCAGTGAGTTCCAGCATCTCTGCACCAGACCAGGAAGACACATGCCTCTTTTGTCTATTGGCAGGGTTCTGGGGACTGGCTGCCTGCTTAGCTGCAGCTGTGGAGGGCTCAGATGGCACACAGGGGTGTCTCATGGCCACAGAGACCGCTGTGTAGGCTGCTGCCCTGTAGCTCATGAATGTTAGGCCTTCTGTGTGCCACAAGCCCTTTCCCCTGTGGCTGCACCTTTACAGCCTGTAGGGGAAGGAGTAATAAAGAGTTTTGATGAGTGTGGACAGAGGGGCCAGCAGGACACATTTGTGAAAGGCTGGAGCTCCCTTATTTAGAAAAAACTCCAGCTGCCCTGTCTACACACGCTCTACTCCAAAATAGCTATTTCGGAATAGGTGTTACTTATCATAGAATGAGGGTTACTCCGAAATAAGATGCCCATTTTTTTGAAATTATTTCAAAATAACGGGCTTGTTGTGTAGATGCTCGTGTAGTTATTTAAAAATAATGCTAGTATTGTTAAATACCCAAAAGGTTCAGTAGGCCTCCAATATGTCAGAAGTCACATTATAGTAGTTATAGTTTAAGGTGTTACTGCAAGCAATTACTTCTAAGTGCTTTCTATTGAACATATTCCTGTGAAAGTAAGAGTCTGCAGAGACTTTTTGAAGTTTTTTTCAGAAGCTCCTTGAAGTGAAGGAATTTGTCTTAGGGCTGGTTAGCATGGGCAGTTTGCCTTCCCAGAGCAAGCCACTATTGGAAACTGAATAAGTTGACCTGCACCATCATGGCTTACTCTACTTTGAAACCAAACCACTTCAGTGAAAGTTACTTTTTATACCAGTTATAGCATGTGTATACCAGAGGTTTATCCTTGGGTATGTCAACACAAATTTTTTTTTCCAGAAAAATGGCTGTTTTTCTGAAAAAAAAACTTGAGTTATGTCCACACTGCAATTGCGTTCTTTTGAAAGAAAATCGAAAGAACAGAGGGGTTTTTCCAACATTGGTAATCCTCATTCTGTGAGGAAGAAGACTTTTTCCAAAGGAGCTGTTTTGGAAAAAGGCGTGTGTGGACGGGGAAGAGGGAGTTCTTTTGAAAGAAAAGGAAAGAGGAAAAACACAGGTGCCCTGGTGGCCACTTTGTCCACAGTAAACATAGCTTAAATGTGAGATAGCATCCATTCAGTATGGATGCTATCTTTCGAAAAAGCAGATGGCTTTTTCGATGTGCTTTTGCAGTGTGGACGCTCTCTTTCAGGAGAAGTTTTTCCAGAAGATCTCTTCTGGAAAAGCTTCTTCCGAAAGAAGCCTGCAGTCTTGATGTAGACCTACTGTCACAAATTCTAGGATAGACAAGACGTACAAGGGATAGTAAGTCCTTCTTCTCTTCATAAGGAGAGGAAACTATGGTATATAATGAGACAAAGAAACTGATCCATGGAGAAAAATGGGAGCATGAAGAACATGAAATACAACTACTCCCAGGAGGTACCATGGTTTTTGATTTTTCATTGGAAAGTCGAAACTTTCCATAGGAAAAAAATGCTATTTTTCAGACTAGCTCAGGTTCAGGTATCAGGCATAACATTTGTATGGGTATGTCTACGCAGCAGGGCTAAAGTCAACAAGCCATGCAACTTCAGCTATATCAATTGTGTAGCTTACATTGAAATAACTTAATTTGGCTTTTGGCACTGTCTACACAACTTCCTTCAACTTCCCTTACTTCTCATGAAATGAGGGTTACCATGAGTCAGAATAAGAAATCCTCCAGCCTGATATCATTTCAAAATAAAGGCCTGTAGTGCAGATGCGTACTGTGTTATTTCGGAATAACATCAGTTATCCCCAAATAATGCTGCTGTGTAGAGGTACCTTATGAAAGTGATTTTTTGTGTCCATAAATATTTTGGGAATGGCTTTTTTGTTTGATTACTTCTTTGGGCACCGATGGAGGAAAGCACCTGAACATAAGTTTAAGTATGTGCTCAAGTCCCATCAGTCAGTGGGAATTAGACATGTGCACAAGTGCTTTCCTGAATCAGGAATTTGTGCACAAAAAAAGAGCATGCTTCACTGAGTCCTAGCTATTAATTATCCTCTTAGGTAAATGTTCCAGTTGTCCAATCAGGGGGAAGAAAAATACCCTGAGAGTTATGTGAGCATTTGCTCACCAGATACAATGATTATTCAAAATATAAAAATTCAGACAACACATGGGCTGAAAATTATTTCCTCAAACTACCAAGTGACGAATTATGTATAACAAATACCCTTAAAGAAAAAGGTTTGCATTCATAATTAATATTACCCACAATGAATAATTCAGCCAGTTCTAACTTCAGTGTACTACTGATTTAATCCTGGAATATATGGGCTCTCTTAGTTTACTTTTTTCATGACACAATAGCTGGGACTGGGACTGGCTTGATATTTAGTAATAATTTTGCTTTTCTTTAAATGTAAAAAGGTTTTGACATCAACCTATATCCAACAAACATTCTTTTATGTATTTATCTTCACCATATGAATCACTGTTTTGTTGTTAGAATTTGATATTTAAAGTGTATATATTTTTCCCTCATAGGCAAAAATCACCACCATAACATGAAGGAAAATATCTGCTTATTAAAGGATATGCCATCAAAGAGGAAAGTCTCCAAATAGGCCATTGCTTTAAAAACTGCCAATACCCTTTGAGAAAAGAGATAAAAGGATGCTGAGTGGAGAAAAATGTCTAAGAGAAATTATTTTAACATGTAACACTGCCATGTTTCATTTCAAATACATGTCTTAAGCCAGGTTTACATTGGCGGAGAAAATCAATGCAAGATACACAACTCCAGCTACATGAATTGCTTAGCTGGAGTTGACTTACCTTCCACCGATTTTCTGGGGCAGTCCCACAGTGACAGAGGAAATGCTCCCATCAACTTACCTTACTCCTCACAACAGCAAGTACTACTGGCACCAACGGGCGGATGGGACTCAATGTTTGATTTAGCAGGTTTAGTAAAGACCTGCTAAATTAAACCCGGTATGATTGATCGCCAGAGTGTTGATCCCCTGGCAAGTGGAGATGTGGCCTGAGTTGAGAAGCCTCCCTACATGGTATGAAAATTCATATAAATTTCTCATTATTAAAAATCCTGTCAAGAACCCTAACTCTGTAGAATCAGTGTGAAATTTTAATATAGATGTCAAATGAAATTTGGAGTCAAGTTTATATTGATGACAGTAAATTCATAATTCTCATAGGATTTACATGCTTTTTCTATCCTTAATTGAAAAAAACCCCTATTTTTCTACAGCCATTATCTAAAATTTTACAGCTTTTAACAGTGTTAGTGACATTTTTTTAGTATTACAAAACAATATATTTTGCAGATTTTGCATTTTCATAAGCTTTTTTCACCATGGAGAGAAGAAAATAATTACATCTGAGTATCAGTTCAAGAGGTCAACTCCTGAATAACTTACTCCGACAAAACTCCTATTTGAATTTGACTGTAAACTTGAGCCACATACGTTTTCATGCCCAGAAATGTAAATGAGTGGTTGATTTCCCATAATCCATTTGTCTAATGTTGCTACTGGTAGCAGTTAATGACTCATCTGGCAAATAGAATACGAGCTTGTGATACAAAATAAACTATGCAGGGCGAAATGATATCTGTTTACATTAGGTAATTCCATGCACATCATGCTCTTTAATGTATTTGTCTTCAGAGTCTCCCTGTGAGATAAGGAAATACTATTTTTGAGGTAGGAAACTGAGACACAAACTTTCCCAAACTTACAGAGGCAGACTGTGGAGGCAGCAGGAACCCAGATGCTGGTCTCCAACGTCCCAGACTCCAACCCTAAGCATTTAATCATTCATTCCTCTTACTAGTAATAGTCAGTGATGTCACCTTATCCACACTGATTTGTACTTTACAATGAAAGTATCTTCACTTGGATTATGGAGCTCACAAAGGTATTATTCATTGTGAATAAGGAAGATACAATCACACGGTTAATATAATACAATCACATGTAATTTGGAGAGATGAAAACATACTCTTTCTGTATACAAGGTGACAGGTGAGAATGTCCAGCTCTTTTTTTATTTTTTTTTCTGATTCCACTCTGCCATCTCTTAGTTTACTTTTTTCCTGTGCTGCTTTTTTGCTGATGATGAACCTTTGTAAGTTTAGTGTAGCCCTCCACTTTCATTCAGGAAGCAAAAATATGTCATGTGTTTTTCTTCACCTCTTCTCCAGTCTGTGGCTGTCACTGTCAAATCTCTAATATGAATTGTAATAGTTTGGTGTTTTTGTGATATGTCTGCATTGAAAAATATCTCACCTCAGATCTTGTTGCATAAAGCTTTTAATGCTAAATTCCTTCATGTATCCCAGGTTTCTCCTTATGCTTGAGATATACAGAATGAATACTGAATTCAAATACATTTCCTTAGAAAAAAATAAACTGCTGTTTTCACAGGACTTTGAATTGAGAGGATTATTTACTTATGTCCATTAGAAATCCAGTTGCACACAAAGAAATGCAGCATTTAGGAAAGATGCTAGCCTTGGAAACTGAATTTTTCCACCATCTTCAAAACATGGCAATAGCCAAATTACCTTCTTCACACTTCTCTCCGGAGGTACCTCAACCCTACCCCACAGGTATCCCTTTCTGAAGGTCAGTAATAGCTTGTTCTTTAAAATCCATTAAATCCTCAACTTCTACAACAAGATGGACAAGGGTGCTAAGTAACATGAATCAGGATAATTTTTACAGTGTGGTTATGTAGTGTTCAGAGACTGGACTCAGACCTATGACTTAATTCTTAGATGGTTATAACAGACTTCCAGATACAACTGATGGTCCAAATTGAAACTAAGGACATAAAAGCATTGAAACTAATGACATAAAAGCAATTAGACTACATATCCTATTGTCAATCTCTTCAGTTATCCAGTCTTCAAATAAAATATTTAAAGTATAGTTCTACTGAAAAAGTATTTCCATCTCTCTCTCTCTCTCTGTTGAACTATTATTCCTGATAATATATTAGAACTGTGTAAAAATGCGTTTTTAAAGTTTTTGGAGAGATTTCATGCAGAAATTTTCACTTCGTTGTATCAGGTTATCTCGTTGTTTTGCAAACTTTCCCTAAATATCCATTTCCACATTTTTAAAAATGCAGTATTTTGCATATTTCAAAGGACCAAATGACAAATAGAGAACTTTTCCTTGAGAGATATATCATCAAGATTTTCAGTTCAATGTGTTTTAGCATATGAACACCACAAGATTTTAAATTAATAGAAAACAAATAAGGCCTATGTAGTATACAACAAACAAAACTTGTGAATATTTATGTTTTTTTGCGGTTTTTGTTTACCTTTGTTTTCTCTAAAATCATTTCCCCCCTTTCCTAACATTAAACCATTTTTTTAAGCTTCCCTTGTGTAATACCCCAGGTAGTTGGCAGCTCAGCCTTACTAACCCAGTCAATTTTCCTTTTTTTTAGTCCCAGAGATTTTATTATTCCCAATGTTATATTTCCAGTCTACCAGTCTGCCATGCTTCTCTTAAAGGTGAGATACTTGTGGGTCTAAAACAATGCTGAATTAACTTTTACTGTAATTGTGGATCTGGAAATTTGCCACTGGAGCAGTGCTACAGGCCATCCTCAATATATGTCCAAGATACATTTAAAAAAAGGTGGACTTATAACAAACTTAAAGTGCAAATTTTTTTCCCCACAGCTGGCTTCCATTTGTGCAAATTGTGGGTTTGTTTTTTTGTTTTTTGTTTTTTTGTTTTTTGTTTTGCTTGTGTGACTTAAGAGCAGGGAATGGGAGGACATAATGCATCCGTTCCTACAAGCATCAATGACATTAGTGCAGAATGGATGTATACCCGGGCGACTTATCGAGGAGATGGCCTGTACCAGATTTAAATTGAGAGGATTGTATTTGGAAGACACTATATTAAATTAAATGACTATACTTAAGCTAAAGGGTTATGTATGTAGTTAGAGCATCCTGACATTGCTGAAAAGAAATTGGTGAACTGCGAGAGTTATCAGGAGGCTTTAAAAATCTATGGAAACAACTATTTTTCAATTATATGTTCCATAGCACTTATTTGTAAAAAGGGAGGTAAGGGTTCACAGATAACACTGAAACTCATTGTAGTGGTCCTTTGCTCTTGAATGAGGAGGAAGGCCACTCCACCTCACTGCTTCAGGCAATAACAGTTAAGATTGGGCCCCACTGGCCAGGACACAGAAACAAATTGTTTAGAGCCCACAACCTCTTGATCAGGGCAGACAATAATACACTAGTACAGGCCCTGCTCCCAGCCCAGATCCATCTTAGTGGTGGATGTGTCATCAGGGAAACACAAAACACGCGGTCTTGATTCCCGGCAATACAAGCAGACTGAAGTCTGGTTCTACTGGGCTCCATTTTGCTGCTTTGCAGTCAGAGGGAATCATTGCTAGTAACTCCTTGAAGTCCTCCACCTCATCATTCAGTAGGGAAATGATCTGCAGAAGGCTCAGCTGCTTAGAAGAGAAGTCCATGTCCTTTTCTGAGCCTCAACGGGACTCCCTTTAGACTCCCTTTAGACTGTCCCTCCCTTTAGACTTCTTGTCCCCTCCAGGTGGGATTGCTTTCCCCTCACTCACGAGTCTGGAGGTAAGCACTCCACCTCACTTACACCCCTTTTATAGAGACACATTTTCTGTTTTGAGTAAATGTGGCATGTTAGTACTACGTGCTAGGGTCTCTTAAAGAATGCTGAATATGTACATTAAAAAATGAGGCTTAGCTCTGATATAAACCAATATAGTTCCACTGATTTCCAGAGTTACCCTCTTTCACATCAGCTGGGTATGTTGAGGATCTCTTCCCCTTGTGTTTTTTATGAGAAAAGAGATAACAACAAGCATTAAAAAAAAATCCATATTTATGAAATGCAGTGCACAAATTAATGTTGTTAGAGCTGTGAAACTAGCTGCTTGTAAATGGCTGCCCAGTGTTTATTTTAAAATGCTCTTAGTTTCATGTGCGATTTCTAAGCTACTACATTCATTCATCTTCTGTACTGTATAATTATTTTCAAGACCAAGCTTCACTTAAACTGAACTAATAGCAACAGCCTCTGTCATTACACTCAAATCCCTTATGTCTGGGGTTTACTAGAGGTGTCACCTAACCATCTTCTGGATCAAAACAATAGTCCAAGAAATTCACAGCATTTCCTGCTTTTATAATGGACATTCCAATTTCATAAAAATAGAAATGGAAATGACTCAGCATTATTGTCTTCTGCAGCCTGAAATACTTTTTCAGTTCCCTGGTAGATTTCATAAGATCATTTGCTATTAGTAGAATTGCCTTCACATATAGATGAGCTGAGAAAAAAGTAACATAAAATAAATCAATATGAAGCACTTATCCTGCACCATGAAAATATGAAATCTCATAACATCCCTATGAGGTAGTGAAATGTGCAGATATTTACATCTAGTGGTACCTGATTTTTTGAAAAATATGTTAAGATGGGACGGGGGCTCGAGGATTGGGGTAGCATAGATTTTCATTGCCCCTCTCCCTACCTGACATATGCAAAGGTGGTATATTACTGTGGACCAGAATTGTACATAATCTCATGAGGGAGAAAAAGTGATATGAGCTTGGGAGTTCAAAGGACATCACTGATGTGTGCCAGACAAGGGAGGATTTTTGGGACAATGCATGAAGTGAATTTCTTGGGAAATACTTAAGGAGAGGTTAATGCAAATTCCCCGTTCTCAGTTGTACAAAACTTCAGCCTTTCACAGCTATGGTGATTGCCTGCTGATTGCCTGTTCCTGGATTTGAAAATCAAAGGCCTGAGCTGTACAAATAAAAAAAGGCAGATTTGCCCAGTTTGGGTTCTGATTCTGAATCTGAGATTCTTACGAACTTATAATCACGGAGCAAACCCATCTGTGGGTTCAGAGGCACTAACACCTATCAGATTCTTTGGCTGGATTTGGAGAGATCTCTGATAAGCTTTTTAGCATGGGTGTGGGTTCTTTTTATTGAATTTAGAGTTTGCTCGGTAAAGATTAAATGTGGTTTCTTAGAAAAAGCTGTGTGGTAACTTACAACTGCAACCAATTACAGCTGTCCAGGGCCTCTGGAAAGAAATCAAAGAGCAGGCATAAGCCTATTTAGGCACTATGACTTATTGGGAATATCACAGGCTAAATGAGGGAGCTGTGCATATTTAACATCCCAGTCAGGAGGGAGGGGATGCGGGTCTCCACTCAAGACAGAAGACAGATGGGGGCTGGGAACCTTTAGGTGGGTGCTCTTGTTGGATGATGGAGGGTGATACAGGTGCAGGTACCCTGAACTGTGACACAGAGTGGCTATGTGTGTGGGATCACATGACAGTGTGAAATGCCATAAGTGCCAGCAACAGTGAGAGTGAGTGCTGTAGAGGCAGAAGCACAAGAAAAGTCTCATGCTCTTTTTGGAAAAGGAACAGCAAAAAGAAAAACAAGGGGAAATGAATGATGAAGGGCTGAAGGAGGGTCAGCTGTTTGAACTCTGCAAGGAAAGGTAGCTCAACACTGAGGCATGGACAAGGGTTCAGCTAGTCAACTCACTGTATTTTGATGACCAGAGAAGAGTATTGCTCTGGGTTCACAGGTGACATTGAGCCTCCTGGGATAGTGTCCAGCAGGCCAGGTAAATCATGCTGATGGAAGACAAAGGCAGCTACCATATTCCCTTGGGACAGAGTGCACCACATCAAGGAGACCTGTGGACTGCTCAACAGTTAGAACTGAAGAAGCTACAGCAGGAGAAGAACAAACTATGTCTAGAAACCCAGCTGCTTGTAGGGTGTGAACACCAGCACGAGAGAGAACACAAGGACTGGGATCACCAGCATGAGAGAAAAGAGAACCAGTGCCAGCTGGAGGAGTGACAGTGACAGCCTGAGGAAAGAGAGAAAAGGACCAGGAACATCAATACCAACTCTAGATGAAGCAAATGTGCCAGCAGAACCTGGTAGGAGGAGCCAGATCCCCTGTCCCTGTCCCAATTAACTGACTACTCTCTAGGAAAATCCAGGGCCACAGTGGAAAACTTGGCTGATCCCTAACAGGAAGGCACCAAGAAAGGTTTCTCTGAGATTGGGGGACCTGCTCTGTAGAGAGTAGATGCCCCCTGGAAATGTTGAGCCATGGAAGTTATGGAGACAACTAGTGATACCACAAAGATACTATTTTAGGCTACTCAATCTGACCCATTATTTACCCTTTTCAGGACATATGGGGATACAGTGCACCAAGGTTATGAAATGTCACTGAACCTACATGCACCAACCAATGGCACTATTCATAAATCACTTCTTTTAACTAAATTTATATATTCTGTTTCTTTTCCATATCCTCTTGAAAGCATTGCCAAGCCACGATGCAAAACAGTTCAACAGACATAAGTACTGTGTCAAAAATCTGTTGAATTAAAGTGGAGAGTCCAGATTAAAAATCCTCCTTCTTTCTGCAACAGCAACCATGACACCACAACATTAAGTGTAAAATCCTTCTCAACACTCTATAGCTCTGTCCCATAATTGTTATCTCATACCCTTTCTATTCAAGGAGCTCCCCCAAGCTCTGCAAGTTACATAAAATAATATATTATTATGTTAGTACTGGAGCATTCCCTAGTAGTGACAATGCTATTTTATTACCTATCACAACACACCTCCATCATAATAATCTAGGAACCCACCCCAGCAATCAGTCCCGGTACCAACTCTGCCCACATATCAACACACAAGCGATTTCATCACTGGACCCAACAACATCAGCCACTACATCAGGGGCTCATTTAACTGCATATCCACTAATATGATCTATGCCATCAAATGCCAGCAATGCCCCACTGCCATGTATAATGGCCAAACTGGACAGTCTCTACGGGAAAGAATTAATGGACACTAATCAGATATCCGAAAAGGCAACACACAGACACCTGTTGGAGAACACTTTAACCTTCCTGGACACTCATTAATGGATCTCCAAGTCACCGTGTTCTTTCAGGCCAATTCCACAAGCCAAATACACAGGGAATGGTTGGAATTTAACTTTATTTATAAGTTTGATTCTTATCAGAATTGAATGAACAGGGATATCCACTGACTTGCACACTACCTTCCACATCCTAATGACTTAACCAACCAACCAAATAATGGAGGTGCTAATTGTTCTTATCAGCCTCTTGGAACTTGAACAATCTATTCACTGTCTTTTTTCTCCTTTTTCCCCCCTTCCCCCACCCTTCCCTTATTTATTCTTGGATCTGGGCTTTTAATACTCCAGTCATCTGAAGAAGTGGGTTTTGCCCACGAGAGCTCATGATACCATCTACATGTTTTGTTAGTCTTTAAGGTGCTACTAGACTATTCGTTGTTTTTCAAGTTTTTCATTCATTTAGGGTTTGTCTCCATTATAGCCAGGACTGGTGTGGTGATCAGTCCACCAGGGTTGATTTAGTAATTCTAGTGAAGAATTTCTTTATAGACTGTCAATTACTCAGATGTCGACTCTAGTACTCCACCAGAAGAAGATTAATAAGGGCAGCCAACAGGAGAGTTTCTCCCTTCAACCCATAACAGTGTGGACTTTGCAGCGAGTAGATCTAAGATACATTGACTTGAGTTATGACACAAATGTAACTTGAAATGTGTATCTTATATTAACTTTTCTACTTAAGGTAGACCTGATCTTAGATGTATCTATGTGCATGGAGGTGTGAGATCCTCCCATGTGGGGAAAATCAAATCCTTCCCTGTGTGATAGCCTGTACAGGGCTTTTTGAATGATCAGAGTCAGTGTGAGGAGAATGCATGTAGATGAAATAAGGAATGGTTGAGTCTTGGGCAGGTAAGGGCAGGGTCTCTAATCTCTTTACCAACCTCTTAGAGATAATTTTAGCTGTTTTAGTTTTTCCGTGGTGTTCCTCTTTTTCTTCTTGAAGGGGGAACATTGAATAAGGGGGAATCTGCTGAGATATGGAGTGTGGAGCTATAACTCATTTACAGGTAGGGTGAGAAGAAGGAAAGGTGGTATAGCAACATGATTTTTTTTTTGTGTGGGGGGGGGGAGATTTTTGTGAGGACATTTTGTGGGGTTTTACTCTACTTCTTGGAGTTCTCCTCCTAATTGGAGACAATGATATGGCCTATTACCATCTTACCTTGTGCAAATCAAATTTGTTGTTAAGAACATGGCTGCCTCTAGAACACAATATGATGATCTCATGGTCTCTAGGATTAAAGCTCAAATAATATAACTGCCTCTTTGACCTTGCAGGAAATGTCTCCAAAAGAAGTTCTGACAATTATTTCTGAGGTATACAGTGGCTGCAGCATGTGATGAAAAGTTATAGTAGAACTATTGGGTGAAGTGGTGCTGGAGACAGTTGTAACTTCTAATAATTTATTTATGATAACATCCACAAGGTGCTCCATCCCTGCTCCAAGGAGCTCCCTGTCTGAAACAAGGAGGCATAGGTTATAAAAAGGACAACAACTATGGTCAGTTACATTGTAGTCAACACAATTCACTGTAAGCAGTATGGCAGAAGTGGATTTCTATGAGGGACTTATGTATAGTTTAAAGCCGTGGTCACCAACCGGTCGATTGCGAGGCGTTCAGGCACCCCCACCCCTCATTTTCCCCCCATCCCCGAGAAGCCCCACTACTTACCTCTAGCATAGTGCCGGCTTCCCGCGGGGTGGACAGAAGTCCTGCCTGCAGCTTTGTGCCACTTCTGGGGGTTCTGGAAGTGTGCTGGCTGCTCCCCTCCCACAGTTCTGTGGTGTGCTAGGCCCCAGAGGAAGAGTGCGGCGGCTTCCCTGCGCCACAAGAGGGGTGAGTTGAGCGTAGGGGTTTCCCTGCACCGTGGGAATGGGGTTCAGCCCTGCCACGGAGGGGGGTTTGGCCCTGGGGCAGGTGCCTGCAGGGGTTTGGTTGCGCAGTGGGAGGGGGGGTTTGGCCCCGGGGCAGGCACCCGCAGGGGTATGGCCATGCTGAGGGAGGGGGGTTTGGCCCCGGGGCAGGTGCCCATGGGGATTTGGCCCCGCCGCGGGAGAGGGGGTTTGGCCCTGGGGCAGGTGCCTGTGGAGGTTTGGCTGTGCCACGGGAGGCTTCCCTGGGGCAGGGGGAGAGAATCCTGGGAGGAGGCGGTAGCAGGGGACTCTCTGCCCCCACTGCCCCCTCTCCCCTCTCCTCTGTTCCCTCTCCCCACTCCTCTCTCCCCTGTTCCCTCTCCGCACTCCCCAGCCCCCTCTCTCCACTCCCCAGCCTCAGAAACCTGTCCCCACTGGCACCCTGTCCCCTACTGAAGCACCCACTAGCACCCTTCCCCAGTACTATGTCTCCTGCTCCCACCAACACAATTGGGGCCACATTAGTGAAGCTGGGGGGGGGGGGTTGGAGGAGGGTTTTTTGGCATCTCACTTGTGTGGCCCCAACTGACTTTTCTGTGGGTCAGCGACCCCTGACTCAAAACAGGTTCCCTGCCCTTCTCAGAAATAAAGACAATGCAGAAACTTTTTGTGTGTGACATAGTATTTTATTTGAAAATGAAGCCTGGCCAACAAACCCCCAGTTGGGGCCAAGCCCCCATCTGGCCACAGCATCATGACACTTCTGCACTCCCCTTTCCCCCAGACCCTACATCTGAGCCTATCATACACTGGAACCCCCTGCCCTGAGCCCTTCACATACCCCTACCCAAATTCCTGAACCCTCACATCCAGAGGTCTGTGGCTTACTTAGTACCCTAACCCTATATCTGACCCCAACACTGCCCAGCCTGGAGCTCCCTCCCCAAGCCAGCGTTCCCTTATCCACCTCCTTCTGCATCCAGATTTCCTCCCAGAGCTTGCATCTCTCACCCCTTCCCACACCGAAATCCCTCATTCCCATCCCGGAGCCTACACATCCTGTCTCAACCCAGCGAGGATACGGCTAGACTGCAGGAGTTTTTCAGGATTCCGGCGATATCCCAGAAAAACTTTTCTGCATCCCGGGATGCGTTTGTTCTTCTACTTCTTTTAGTGGAAGATCAAACATGATCTTTCGGTCACCTCTATATTCCTCTTTCCATGAGGAATAAGGGGGCTTCCAAAAGAAGGGTTTTTTTCTGACATTTGGTCAAGTCTAGACAGGCCAAATGTTGGAAAAACTTCTTCCTACAAAAGAATTCGGGGAAAAAAGCAGCAGTGTAAGGGTTGGGGATAGCAAGTGATGGAGAGGAGAAGAATAGAGAGGGCGGGGCTTCAAGGAAGGGGCGGTAGATCTTGGCTTGTTCTGTCATTTAAAAAGTGATCTTGGGTGTAAAAAGGTTGGAGACCACTGGTTTAAAGCAAAGATTACATTAGTAGAAGTGTTCCCTCTGCTGGTGACATATTTTGGAAAATGAGGAGTGCCTGTTGTTTTTCCAGATAACAATACAGCTACCCCTCTTTATATTTTGAGTAACTCAGGCACTTAATGAATGACCCTTACAGCTGCCTTATTATATAACAATATCCATGAAATACTGAAACAAGGAATATTCCAAACATGACAAGAGCTACAGTACAGTAGAGAGAAGAGAGTTTTATACTAAAAAATGATTTGCAGGATACACAAGAACAATTGTCATTGGGAAGCTCCAAACTGCATGCACAACACTACCATTTCAACTCATTTATTGTAAACTGTATTCTGTGCACTTGTATTTATGGTTGTTGAATAAGTTTTTAATTCAGGCATCATAAGCTATGTCATTACCAAGTGAGAAGTAATAAAGATCTGATTTCAGCAATAAATTGTGACACTAACTCCACCCTATTTGTTATGTTTAAATACCCTTTTTTACATTTCTCTGTAGCAGTGAAACTAAACATTTTAATTGAGGCATTCCAAATCACCTGAATCATTTAGAAGCCCATAGAATATAGCAGTGCTTGGATCTTAATTATATAAAACCATTGCGTAGATTAGATGGAAATAGCTCCTTTTGATCACAGGGTACAGTGTTTCTGGAACTTTTTATGAAAAGCTGAGCAATGGATGATAATAAAGCTACATCAGTCCACCAATATGAAGAGTCCTAACAGTGACACACTTTTTGTCAAGGTCTTTTCACACAAGGATTCCATAGTCAAGACAGATTTCTGTCACACAGTATTTCATTTTACAAGTCTTCTTCCTGGCGCATTTAATGCTTAGCAAAGTCAGAAGTGACATGCTTTGTTAAAGTGTTATCTTCATCCAACGAACTTCTATATTGACAGGACAGCCGTTAAGAAACTCAGCATTATGATAATTAATAAGCATATTCATAATGTGCATAATAAACATATTCTTCGTGAGAGTGAAATGAAACACATGCTTTGGTAGAATTAATTTGGAAATGGTTATGAATTGAAGAGAACAAGTTGTCTTGTGAAAATTACTATATGAAATGATGGACAAGAAAATTTAAGAAAGCCACTTTTCTGACTTCTGTTTTATTAAAAAAAATGAGAATGTCAATTTATCATATGTGACTTGCCATATCTGATTGGGTAAGCAATTAGATGTGTTCAAAATTTAATTAATTTCCATTTCTGACATATTGTACTGGCCTGATGTAATAGAACAGCCCAGTGTAAACGCATCATGAATGCCTGCATTTCTTACTAACATTTGCAATTACAATTTTTTTCTGTCCTGATACATATCTGTTGAACAAAGCAGTCATGGTATTTTTATATGACATATTAAACCTTTGGATCAGATCTATCATAAAATCTGCAATATCTTTCATTTGTCCTGCCTACTAGAACTGGCTGTCACACTATGGCTATGTCTAGACTGCAGGCTTCTTTCGGAAGAAGCTTTTCCAGAAGAGAGCTTCTAGAAAAACTTTTTTAGAAAGAGAGCGTCTACACAGCAAAAGAACAATGAAAAAGTGATCTGCTTTTTTGAAAGATAGTGTCCACACTGAATGGAAGCTATCTCGCATTTCAGCTGTGATTACTATGGACAGAGTGACTACCAGGACAACTGTGCTTTTTCCTCTTTCCTCTTCTTTCAAAATAACTCCTTCTTCCCCGTACACACACACCTTTTTCTGAAAGACCTCTTTCGGAAAAAGTCTTCTTCCTCATAGAATGAGGATTACCAATGTTGGAAAAACCCCTCTGTTCTTTCAACTTTCTTTTGGAAGAATGCAATTGCAGTGTGGACGTAATTGAATTTTTTTTGGAAAAACAGCCTTTTTTCCGAAAAACTCTGTAGTGTAGACATACCCTATATGGTCTGTATACCTTTTTCTGAATGGAAGAAAGGATGACACAAAATTTCCAAGCAAGTTACAAATTTTAATTTGGATCATTTAAAAGTTTGCCATTGATGGGCAAACACTCTGCCAGGTTAATCACACCTGTTTTTCTTCACTCTTCCTCTCCCTACCAAAGTAAGAGAGTGTTCTGGAAAGCATCTTCACAGTCCACAAATAGGCACTTGCTATCACTAAAAGGACTACTCAGTCCCTGCTTTCCTTCCACACCACAAATTACCATTGAATCTCATCTATATATAGTTGCTTTCCCTTCTCCCACTGTTTTCAGTGGCAGTTTTAGTCATGCAAAGAATGCAGAATTTGATGCTTAGGGCCTCAGACCTGGCTGAACCATACACAGTACAAGTCATAACAGAATAAATCTCCTGTCTCACTGTCCCATTCCAGCTGAGCCTTCTGTGCAGGGCTGCTGTCCCTTTGCTGAGTTAGAACAGCCTGGGAGCCATTTAAAATTTTGCTGGCTGCAAGTACACCAACAGGCCACAAACATAGTGCCAGGAATCAGCGCAGTGCAATGGCATTTTAGCCATGAGCTACTTTCTCTGATGCAGCATAAAGTGGGTGAAGTAGGGGAGTTTGTACCATTCCACTCTGACAACCTTACTCTGAAAGCTGACTATGTTCTCTTTAGGGCCCGATTGTACCAATGATGCAGCCTTAAGAAGCACTGCATGGAAGAATTTGGCCTTTAAAATGTAAACATGAATGTATGAATCTCAGGAATATTAGTGGAGATTAAAAGCAAGTATGTGGATTAGATGATGAGCACACAAACAAGTAAGAGCAACCATATCACCCTGATTTTCAGACAACTGCACTGCCTAAAATTCATTTCATTCCACTATTGAAAAGACACGCACAGCCATAAAATTTGCTTGTTCGCCTCATGATTTTTTTTTCCTCCTCACTCTATATTTTTGTCTAGCACTAACATCCTCTTTGTCCCTTTTACACTATCGCCCCTGTGTTGATTCAAAAGCCTTCTCCTTGGCAGCTCCTGCCAGCTACAATAACCTTTTTCATCTTTTTTTGGCTACAGTTTCCCCATGACCTGCTACATATAAAAGTGCTCCATCAATTCATGTAATCATTAGCCTGCAGATACACACCTCAGAGGTCACCTCCTTTAAAGATCTTTCTGCATATTGGACACAACGGGTAAGATTTAGCTCCCACTTAGGTGCCTAAGGAAGTAGAGACTGAAAGTACTCATCATCCAATAATTCCTACTGAGGCATCTCAGGGTGTTTAGGCACAGCAAGCACGAGGCATGATTGTATCACATAGGGTATGTCTACACTACAAAGTTGATTCGAAATAACAGCGGTTATTTCGAATTAACTTTAATAGCATCTACACAGCCAAACCACTATTTCGAAATAAATTTGAAATAGTGAAGCACTTATTTCGAATTTGGTAAACATCATTCTATGAGGAATAACACCAAATTTGAAATAGCTAATTCGAAATAAGTGCTGTGTAGACACTTATTTCGAATTAGCTGGCCTCCAGCCCTTCCCAGTTTCCCCTGGTGGCCACTCTGGGCCAAACCAGGAAAACTCCTCTCTTCTCCCCCAGCCCCAGGGCCCTTAAAGGGGTAGACTCTGGCCACTGGGCATGTGCGAGAGCCAGGCCTGCCAGCAGCTGCAGACCCTCAGCCAGTGGCTGCACAATGGCAGCCAGTGGCAGCCATCCATCCCCCGCCCAGTCCCCCAGCACCCAGGGGCCAGCCAGGGGCTGTAGATGGTGCGCGCCCTCATGGAGTAGTGCAGAGATCATGGACTTCATTGAGGTTTGGGAGGAGGCCCCCAACGTCCATGATCTCCGCACTAGGTGGAGGAACGTGGCCGTCTACGGCCGCAGAGCGGCCATAATGGCCAGGAAAGGCCCCAGGAGCAGGTGCGCCTGAAGGTGAAGGAGCTGCGGCAGGCATACGCCAGGGCCACCAGGGGTGGCGCTGCAGCATGGGCTGCCACCTGCCCCTACTTCCCCACCCTCAACCGAATCCTGGGGGGATGGGCGGTCCGCGCTAGCGTGGGAGGCAGCGAGCCGGGAGCTGAGGACCCTGACCCGGGTGCCACAGAGGGGCCACCACCAGCAGTCCCAGCACCAGAGTCAGTAGAGTCGTCCGGGGAGGCCATACCAGGTAAGTGCCAGCACTGTCCCCTACCTGGGGGGGAGGCAGGGAAGGAGACCAGGGACCGCGCGTGTGGGCCATGCCTTCCACGGATCACGCAGCCACCTGTGCACGTGCGAGCACATGCCATGCCACCCTTGGGCAGGTGGCTCCAGCTGCGTGACACCCAGAGGCTGTGGCCCAACAGGCACACGCATGTGTGAAGAGACCTGACACGCTCCCAACCCCGGGGCGGGACTCAGCAGGACGCTCTCCCTTCACACGCCCCTCTACACAGAGGCAGGGGACATCTCCCCCCACTGCCCTGGCCACACTATACACAGCACAGGGGCATGGGTGTGGTCTCGGGGCAGCTCCCACTCCTGGTCAGAGACGGACATGCCAACCATGGCCTCTGTGCAAGCACATCAGCTCTGACAGTGCAGGGCATGGTTGCCCTGACCTTACAGGGCGGGCTGGGCATCATCCACTGTGTCCCCAGGGACAACTGACCACTTCTCTTCCTTCTCTACAGCCGTACCAGCTGCTCGTGCAGGCCACCCCACCCCACCCGGGACATGTTCCCCCATCTGCGGCCTCAGCAGGACCACCACCACATGGCAGGGGTACAGAGAGCAGCACCTGCAGGCCCTGCAAGCCCAGACCCGGATCATGGAGCAGCAGGCACAGGACAACCGGGATTTCCAGCGGGAGCTGCTTGCCCAGGGTCATGCCATCTGTCACCATCTGCAGGCCCTGGTGCAGAGCGTGCTACCCCGTGCCGGTCCTGTGCCTGCTGCCCCCCCCAGCTACTGTTCCTCCTTCCACTCCTGCCCCCCCTCCCACCTCTTCCTTCTCAACCTCCACACCCTCCTCCTCAGTCTCCACACACCCCACCTCAACCTCCGCACCGTCCTCCCCATCCCCCTGGGGACGCCGAGCCCCCCCCTCCCCCCCGTGGTGCTGGGAGGCAGTTGGCCTGGTGAGACCCCCACCCCTGAGCACTGAGCTTCCCCTCCCCCCTCTTCCCCTTGCTTCCCCCTTCCAGCTCCCTCCTCCCAGTTTTCCCCCTCCCCCTCCCACCCTCTCTCCTGCCCTTTCCTGCCTCCTTTCCCCCATCTCCCCAGAGGTTCATCCCCCGCCCCCAGTTGTATTAAATCAAGACAGTTTCTATTTTTGAAAATACACGTATTTTATTTGACATCAGGAAGGGGGGGCTAGGGAAGGGTAAGTGGAAGGATGAGAGGGAGGAATGGGGCACAAGCCCCCAGTGGGGCAGACCGGGGAGACTGTTAGCACTCCTCAGGGTGGAAGCTCTCCCGCAGGGCCCCTTGGATCCTGACAGCCCCTCGATGGTTCTCCCGGATGGCAGTCTGCAGACAGTGCAGCCAGGCTGCTGGTAATGTGTCCACGAGACGCAGCAGAGTCCCCGGGGGCAGGTCTGGTTCCATGTTGCAGAGTGCCATGGTGTCCTGAGTGAGGGCAAGCAGAGCACTCCAAGACACAAATGCTTTGCTGTCTATCAGTGAGGTAGATCAGAAAGCAGAGAAACCTGAGAACTGTCTGTCCGGGATGGGGGGGGGTCCCTTTAAAGGTCCCTTTAAGCACAGACCTCGGATAGTCTGAGGCAGCAGACCCACACACTAAGTTCAACCCTGATGCCCTGCTGGCACTGGTTCCGGCTAGCCTCACCTTTGATTCAGGGTCCACTCAATGTGGACGTGCTATTTCAAATTAGAAAAATGCTATTTCGAATTAGTTTTTGTGTCTAGATGCGTTATTTCGAATTCGCTTATTTCGAAATAAGCGAATTCGAAATAAGTTAATTCGAAATAGTGCTGTAGTGTAGACATACCCATAGAGATATGTTCAAGCTAACTGTGATTGAGCCAGGTTGCTAAACATAGCTAAGTAGAGGCAGCAGCATGGACTAGCCTCCTGAATATGATCCTGCCTCAGAGTCTAGATATGTAATCATGCTGCTGCATTTACATTGTTATTTTTAGTGGGTTAGCTCAGTCAAAGCTAGTGCAGATATGCCTACATGTGCTGTCCAAGTGACAGTGTAGACATGGGCTTTTTAAAAAATCTGACCCCAAGATACTGGGCACTTTCAAAATCTGTCCATACATTAGAAAAGTGGTTTATTTTGTTACATCACATATTCAGTTTCCCATTTCTTTGTTAGTATGATTGTTTGTCTGAGTTCTATAGAACAACTGTATTGTCATCTTGTTTATTTTTGCTTTTGTTATTATGTGTTTATTCATGAATGCACTGTTTAATTATTTCATTCTCAAATGTCTTCTTCAGAGAACGTTCAAATTTAAATTTCTCTCTGACATTCTCCAGTTGTTATTTTTTCTTTATTATTTCCTTGTTTACTTCTGAACTGCCATTTTTGTTCTTTATTTTCAGCTCAATTTTAGAAAATATTTTCTAGTTTTGTCTCATAATAGTACAAGGGATATATTTTGTTGGTCTTGTCACTCAAAACTTCTTGACCTGCATAAACAAATATATATCACTAATCACAACATCACTGCTACTGCATCTATTTTGATATAGGTAAAATTACATTAGGTAAATGGAACCTGGGGTATGTCTACACTGCAAAGTTAATTCGAAATAACAGCCGTTATTTCGAATTAACTTCAATAGCGTCTATACATGCAAACCGCTATTTCGAATTTAAATCCAAATAGCGGAGCACTTATTTTGAATTTGGTAAACCTCATTCTACAAGGAGTAAAACCAAATTCGAAATGGCTATTTCAAATTAAGTGCTGTGTAGACACTTAATTCAAAATAGGGGGCCTCCAGCCCTTCCCAGGGAGCCCTGATGGGCACTCTGGGCACAACCAGGAAAACTCATCTGCTCCCCCCCTAACCCTGGAGCCCTTAAAGGGGCAGACTCTGGCCACAGTGCCTGTACCAGTTGCAAGCCTTCCAGCCCAGAGCCAGCAGACTGTGCACCTGGCACAGCATGAGCCAGCAACCCGCTGCCACCTAGCCCTCCACTGCTCCCCAGGACCAGGCTGGCAGCTCCCAGGAGCCTGCCGGGGTTGCAAAAGGTGGGCGCCAGCCTGGTCTAGTGCGGAGATCGTGGACCTCATTAAGGTTTGCGGGGAGGCCTCCAATGCCCACGATCGCTGCACTAGGCGCAGGAATGCGGCTGTACCAGCCTGGCCACCAGAGGCCACATGCGCAGCCAGGAGCAGGTGCAGACTAAATTAAAGACCTGCGGCAAGCCTATGCCAGGGGCTCCCAACCAGGGGCTGACCCGGACACCTGCTCGCATTATGAGGCCATGGATGGCATCCTGGAGGATCAAACGGTCCGTGCCCCCCTGGTGGACATTGACCCCAGGGCAGAGGGCCATGCCCCTGACACAGGAGAAGAGGAAGAAGAAGAGGAGGATGACAGCCAGGAGCTGCAGGAGCCTGCAGAGAGCATGCCCTGCACCCAGGACCCCCGAGCCGTACTGGAGAGCCCGTCAGCAGTCTCATCTGAGGCCGGGGAGGCCTCCACATGTGAGTGCCATCACGGTCCCCTTATCGGGGGTGGACGACAGGGGGAGCCCAGGGACCATGCGCATGGGCCTTGCCGACCACGGAGCAGGCGGCAAACTGTGCATCTGCCGTGCCAGCCAGGACATGTGGCCCCAGTTGGGTGCCATGCAGGGGCCCTGGCCTGTTCCCCACACGCGTCTACGTGTGAAGGCACATGACAGGCTCCTGACCCCGAGGAGAGACACTGCACACTGCCCTCTCTCCAGATGCCCCCTCTACACAGAGGTAGGGCACATCTCCCCTCCCCCCCACACACCACACTATAGGCAGCACAGGGGCTGGAGGGCAGTCCTGGGCCAGCTCACACTCCCAGGGATAACAGGACGTGATGGTGGAGAGACCTGCTGTCCTCGCCTTGCAGAGGGGGGCTGGGTTTCACCCACTGTGTCCCCAGGGAGAACTGACCACTTCTCTTGTTTCACCGCAGCCACAGCACCTGCAAGTGCAGGACGCACCACCCCGCCTGGACCATCCACCTGCACCCGGGCCAGCAGGCGCACCCACAACCAGGAGGGGTACCAGTGGCAGCACCTGCGGTTACTGGGAAGGCAGGTCCACAGCCAGGAGCAGTGGGTGCAAGAGGACCTGCAGCTGTGGCGGGAGAGCTTGTGGGAGCTGCGGGAATAGGGCCGTGCCCTCCGCAAGCACCTGCAGACCCTGCTGCTGCAACAAATGCTGCCTCCTGCTGCTCCAGCCCCTGTGGACACCCCAGCTATTGCTCCTCCTCCCACCCCTGCTCCCCCTCCCGCTTCTTCCGAACCCCCCATCCCTCCTGCCCCACCCTCCATACCCACTCCTCCCCTGGGGATGCCGAGGCCCCCCCACACCTGCAGTGCTGTGAGACAGGAGGGCCGGCAAAACCCCCAACCCTGAGCTTCCCCTCCCCCTTCCTCCCCTTGCCTCCCGCTTCCAGCTCCCTCCTCACAGGTTTCCCCCCTCCCCTCTCCCACCCTCATTCCCCCCCTCCTTGCACCCCAGTTATGTTAAATAAAGAGAGTTTTTTGTGGCAACACAGGTGTCTTTATTGTATATCAGGAAGGGGGGTTAGGGAGGGGAAAGGGGAAGGAGGTGGGGGTGGAATGTCAGGCACAAGGCCCCAGGGGGACTTCAGTCCTCCTCTGCCTGGAAGCTCTCCCGCAGGGCTTCGTGGACGCGGACAGCCCCCCGAAGGGCCTCCCGGATGGCAGCTGTACGGGGCTGTGCGTACTGGCCAGCCAGGCAGCCATCCTCTGCCATCCAGCCTGGCAGGAAAGCCTCCCCCTTCCTCTCACATAAATTGTGGAGCACACAGCACGCTGCCACCATATGCAGAATATTGTGCTCAGAGAGCTCGAGGCGGGTGAGGAGGCATCTAAATGGGGCCTTCAGCCGGCCGAAGGCCCCATCGACCACAGTGCGGGCCCTGCTGAGCTTGGCATTGAAGGCCTGACGGGAGGGGCTCAGGTGTCCCGTGTAGGGCTTCATCAGCCAGGGCTGTAGGGAGTAGGCCACATCCTCCAGCAGGCACACTGGCATGTGCACGACCCTGACCCTGATGTGGTGGTCGGGGAAGAAAGTCCCGGCGTGCACCCTCTGGCACACGGAGGAGTTGCGGTACACCTGCGCGTCGGGTGCCTTGCTGGACCAGCCCACACTGATGTCCGGGAACTGGCTCCGGTGGTCAGACACGGCCTGCAGGATCACGGAGAAGTACCCCTTGCAGTTGATGTACAGGGAAGCCTGGTGTTCCAGGGCACAGATGGGGATGTGCGTCCCATCGATTGCCCCCCCCGCAGTTGGGGAAGCCCAGGGCGCCGAACCCCTGGATGACCGCATCCAGGTCGGTGAGGTGGACGACTCTGTGGAGCAGCACTCTGTTGATGGCCTTGACCACCTGCAGAGAGAGAGACACAAAACCGAGGGTCACTGGGGTGCCCGGGTGGCTGGGAGTGTTCGTTCCCCACCACTGCCCCATGCCCCACTCCCGGGAGCAACCCCCTGCTGCAATCCTGGCCACCGCAGGCGGTCTGTAGCGCAGCTGGGACAGACCGAACCCTCCCGGGGAGGGCACTTACACCACTTCCCCCCCGTTTTCCCTGGGGCAGCCTATGTCCTCCTTACAGCCCCCCCTCCTGGCCCAATGGCCGGTGACTGCCATACCTGCATGAGCGCCACTCCGACAGTGGATCTCCCCAGGCCAAACTGGTTCCCCATGGATCAGTAGCTATACGGCATAGAGAGCTTCCAGAGGGCGATGGCCACCCGCTTGTGGAGGGGAATGGCGGGTCTCATGAGTATGTCCCGTTGCCACAGAGCAGGGGCGAGCCACTCGCAGAGCTCCAGGAAGGTGTCCTTCTTCATTCTGAAATTCTGGGTCCACTGTTGGTCTCCCCAGAGCTCCAGGATGATGTGGTCCCACCAGTCGCTGCTGGTGTCCAGACACGAGATGCGGCAGGGCATGCTGGTGTCCAGGTGCTGCTGCTGGTCCTCCATGGCCCCTGGGGGGGCAGGGAGAGGCTCAGGGGACTGGCCTGCAGCAGATGGTGCCAGGCAGCCTCCAGCAATTCCTGCCAGGCTTGCAGCAAGACATTCAAAATGAGCACCAGAGTGCCCAGGGGCAGCTCTGGCTCCATGGTGCCGAGTGCTGCGGTGTCCCAAATGAGAGCGACCAAAGCAGGCAGAGAGGAAAATGCTTTGCTGTCCCTCAGAGAGGTAGGCAAGCAAGCGGGAAAGCTGAGAACCAGCTGTCCAGGGGGGTCCCTTTAAGCATGAGCCTCAGTTAGCAGCCACACGAATCAACTACTGACCTGATGCCCTGCTAGAACCAGTTTCAGCTGCCCGTAAATGCGATCCAGCATCCAATCAATGTGGACGCGCTATTTCGAAATAGCAAAACGCTATTTCGAAATAGATTTTGTGTCTGGATGTGTTATTTCGAATTAGCTTAATTCAAATTAACTATTTCGAATTAAGTTAATTTGAAATAGTGCTGTAGTGTAGACATACCCCTAGATATCTTTATAACCCTACTCACCTCCAGAGTACCTTCCTGAATCCAGACACAGTGCTACAGGATTCCTTTATCTAAAGCTCCATTCAGCCCTTCATTTGGAATGATCAGGCATTTTCTATTGAAACTGTTTCCCTTTTCCATGAGATATTTAAACTTATTATTGAAAAAGAATCCATGTTTTCTGAGAGCCCAAAATTAATAACTTTCATATTATAGTTGCTTTCACATGCCCCTAACTGAGATTGGAGAATGTTGTGCCAGGCACTGGACAAACACATACTAAGAAACAGTCCCTGTCCCAAAAACTAACAGTGTAAACAGAAAGGGTAGGTGAGGAAGCAGAAGCACACAGAAAAAAATAATCAATAGTAGAACTGGAATGAGAACTCTAGTATCCCAAGCCCAGTCACTGGACCTGTGGTATCCAACCAGTTCTGAAGCAGTAGTCACTATAGTGGCTACTACTATAGCAAACTAGCCACACTCAAGTGGCTAAATAGCCACATGTAGCTAGTGGCTAGCGTGTTGGACACCATGGCTGTAGACTCTTTTTCCTCACTATCAATGGGAGTTTTCTACTCACCTCCATGGAAACAGGATTCTTTTTCTCACACACACCCAGCCCCGACATGCATGCATTCGCACATGCATAGAATAAAATTCTATTTCTATGGAAGTCAACAGCAAAACTCTCAGGGCATGTCTACACTACCACCCTAGTTCGAACTAAGGTGGTTAATGTAGGCATTCGAAGTTGCAAATGAAACCCGGGATTTAAATATCCCGGGCTTCATTTGCATCTTGCCGGGCGGGTGCCATTTTTAAATCCCCTTAGGTCGAACTCCGTGCCCGCGGCTACACGCGGCACAGAGTAGGTAGTTCGAATTAGGATCTCTAATTCGAACTACCGTTACTCCTCGTGGAGCGAGGTGTACCGGTAGTTCGAATTAGAGATCCTAATTTGAACTACCTACTCAGTGCCGCGTGTAGCCGTGGGCACGGAGTTCGACCTAAGGGGATTTAAAAATGGCGCCCGCCCGGCAAGATGCAAATGAAGCCCAGGATATTTAAATCCCGGGCTTCATTTGCAACTTCGAATGCCTACATTAACCACCTTAGTTCGAACTAGGGTGGTAGTGTAGACATACCCTCATTGACTTCAGTAGGGCCTGGATTTGACTCGTGGATTTACTCAGTTCCATCAAATGTAACAGTTAAATATTGTAATAATTTCATTGTACATGAATGTAATGAAATAAAAAATATTTAATAATATGGCATAACAGATTATTACAGAATATTAAGTTAATTGCTGGTGAATGTAGAACCTCTAGGCATGTTACGCTAATGGCCAGCCAATACAACTAACAACAATAGACCTCAGGCTTCTCTGACTTAAATGGTCTTACAAAAGTGTAAGTCCATTGAATTAAACTGTATCATTCTTGCTTTATGCCAGCAGGAGTGATGAATCGGTCTGATAGGTTCATTATTGTCTGCGAAAATTCTGGTAGGTGCATGTTTTAAAATAATGTCTTTGACACTTTCTTTTAAGTGCTCCATCATTATTAATTAGTTTGATATTCCCTGAAATAAAGCAGATCAAAATAAAGTTGGTTGTACTGAGTATATTAAAACCAATGTATTTCCATAAAAATTCAATAAAACAGAGAGCTCTGGATAGAGTTTGACAAAATGTTATAATACATGGCAGATCACTGTCAATTCCTTCAGTGTTCACTGCAAAAATATTAATCATGATAAACACATTTGGTATTTAAGGCAACAATGTAATATTCCATGGGAATTCTGCCACACTGAGCCATAATGTGCTTCAGGGAAAAAGTGTTGCCTAGTGCATCATAGCAGTCTTCAGTGGCTTGGTTTGATGATGTAGAAGAGAGATAACATTTCTTTCATCTTTGTAAGTTGATTGGTGCTATATGGGTTGAAGGGAGAAATAACAATGCTTAGGGTCACGCTATCATGCAGAGCAAAACAAAAAAAAGTGGGAGGAGACAGAGTAGTGTCAGGTTTCATACTACTTTTATAAAAATAAACAGAGATTGTTCATGCTCACTGGGGAATATTTTAAAAGTACATTCTCATTAGAAAAGTAAACATACACATTTTTCAGTCTAACCGCAAGTGAGGGAACACACATTGATAGAGTAGAAGTTCTCGGTATTTATATAGTGGATAAAAGAGGGAAAAAATCTAGGTTTATTTTTTTTAAATCAACCTTTTTCTTCAGGACAACTGAGGGGCTAATTCAGGCAAAAGTACACCTCTGCAAATCTCAAGGGTGCAGTTGCAATGGCTACCTTTTGTTCTGAAGGGAAAGTAGCCACACTTTCATAGCTCTCCCTTCTTGTCTGAGCAAATCAACATATATTGTATGATAACTGCTTTTGTAAACATGAAGTTGGGGGACTTACTGAGTATAGTTACTAATTTCAAGAACATTTTCGGAAGCAGGAATTTAGGCTCTTTAATCTATGTTTAGGCAACTAAAGCAGTTGCCTGATTTTGAAAAGCAATAGGCAATCACCAACATTAATTTTGGCATGTACTAACTTTTGAATCTGGGAATTTGCAGCCTTGATATTCTTTTAACTGTTTCCCATATATCAATATCAAAGGTTTTATTGACATGCTTTCGGGATAGCCACAATATTCAGGACTGGTCAAGTTTAAAGTAAGTTTGCAGATCATCCCAAACTGGTGCCAATAAAACGTTTTCACTGCATATCTCATCATGATGTATTTCATATAAATCATATGTTACAGAAAGTGAATTTTAGGAATAATTAGAGAGATTTATGAAATGCTATTAGCATTTTTTCCTTCATCATTCGACCTATAAAGTTGGTTACCTTCATTTGAACTCTACAGGGCTCTGGAGGCACCATATAGAATATTTAAAGTCCAATTGAGTAGTTCAGAATCTCCCCCATTTCAACGATATAAATCTTGTTTCTAGCTCTAGAACAGGCGTGGGGAACCTTTTCTGGATCAGGGGCCACTGACCCACAGAAAAATCAGTCGGGGGCCGCACACAAGTGAGAAGCAAAGTGAGAAGCCCCTGACTGAGAAGGAGAAAACATTCTCCACATTCCTCTTTCACACCAATGCCTGGGGGAGGAGGAGCAGGCTAGTAGATTTCCTGTGCTCCAGCCCTGTGGGTGGATGACTGGGGGGCTGGAGTGCCAGCACCATCTCCACAATGCTGAGCCTCGGGGGCTAGATCCAGGCAAGCCTGGGGCAGCATCCGGCCCCCGAGGCCTGAAGTTCCCCACCTCTGCTCTAGAATATAACTTCAGTTCAAATTTAGAGCCTTTCCAATAGAAATTATGTGAAGTACCTAGCTGCTATTAAGGTAACAAGTTAATAGGGCTGTATAGTGCCTCCACAGTCTTAAGAGTTATAAGTAGCGTCCTACCTAACTCACAGTCCATTTTGGTCATTTTCACAATCATAGGACTTTAAAAATGGTAAGTTTCATTATTTCAGCTATTTAAATCAGAAATGTTAGTGCTGTAATTGTAGGAGTCCTGACCTGAACATAATTTGTTGGGGGAAAGTCAACATGGTTTCTGTAAAGGGAAATCATGCCTTACTAATCTACTAGAGTTCTTTGAGGGGGTCAACAAACATGTGGACAAGGGGGATCCAGTGGATATAGTATACTTAGATTTCCAGAAAGTTTTTGACAAGGTTCCTCACCAAAGGCTCTTAAGTAAAGTAAGTTGTCATAGGATAAGAGAGAAGGTCCTTTCATGGATGGAAAACTGGTTAAAAGACAGGAGACAAAGTGTAGGAATAAATGGCAACTTTTCAGAATGGAGAAAGGTAACTAGTGGTGTCCCCCAAGGGTCTGTCCTGGGACCAGTCCTATTCAACTTATTTATAAACGATCTGGAGAAAGGAGTAGACAGTGAAGTGGCAAAATTTGCAGATGATATTAAAATGCTCAAGATAGTAAAGACCAAGCAGACTGTGAAGAGCTTCAAAAAGATCTCATCAAACTAAGTGATTGGGCAACAAAATGGCAAATGAAATTTAATGCTGATAAATGTAAAGTAATGCACATTGGAAAAAATAATCCCAGCTATACATACAATATGATGGGAACTAATTTAGCTACAACTACTCGAGAGAGAGATCTTGGAGTCATTGTGGATGGTTCTCTGAAAACATCCACTCAGTGTGCAGGGGCAGTCAAAAAAGCAAACAGAATGTTAGGAATCATTTAAAAAGGGATAGAAAATAAGCCAGCGAACATCGTATTGCCTCTATATAAAGCCATGGTATGCCCACCTCTTGAATACTGCATGCAGATGTGGTCGCCTCATCTCTAAAAAGTTACATTGGCATTGGATAAGGTTCAGAGAATGGCCACAAAATGACTAGAGATTTGGAACAGGTCCCATATGAAAAAAAATTAAAAAGAGTTGGAATTTTCATCTTAGAAAAGTGTAGACTAAGGGGGAATATGATAGAGGATATAATCATGACTGGTGGGGAAAAAGTGAATAAAGAAAAGTTATTTACTTGTTCCCATAATATAAGAACTAGGGGTCACCAGATGAAATTAATAGTCGCAGGCTTAAAACAAACAAAAGGAAGTTTTTCTTCATGCAGCACACAGTCAACCTGTGGAACTCCTTGCCAGAGGATGTTGTGAAGACTAGGACTTTAACAGGGTTCAGAAAAGAGCTAGATAAATTCCTGGAGGTAAGGTCCAACAATGGGTATTAGTCAGGATGGGTAGGAATGATGTCCTTAGCCTCTGTTTGTCTGGAAACGGATGACAGGAGTGGGATCACATGATGATTACCTGTTGTGTTTACTCCCTCTGGAGCTACTGTCGGCAGGTAGGATACTGGCCTAGATGGACCTTCGGTCTGACCCAGTATGGCCGTTCTTATGCTTTTATGACCAAACCTGAGTTCTGGGGCGGGGGGGTCACAAAGTTATTGTAAGGGGGCTATGGTATTACTACCGTCACTTCTGAGCAGCTACTGGCAGCAGAACTACCTTCAGAGCTGGACAGCTAGAGAGCAGTGGCTACTGGCCAGGAATCCAGCTCTGAAGGCAGAGCTACCTCCAGCAGCTGTTCAGAAGTAAGGATGCTATGGTATGGTATTGCCACCCTTACTTCTGCACTGCTGCCTACAGAGCTGGGTCCTTAGTTAGTAACTGCCACTCTCTGGCCACCTAGCTTGGAAAGCAGTAGTACAGAGGTAAGGGTGACATGGTAATGGTACTTCTACCCTTACATTTGCACTGCTGCTGGGCACCTGGTCAACATTACAACCACCCCTCTCCAGTTGTCCAGCTCTGAAAGCAATGCAAAAGTAAGGGAAGCAATAGCATGATCTTCCTGAAATAATCTTGTGATCTCCCTGCATCTCCCTGAGGAGTATAGGGCAAAAAAGACACATTTTTCCATAGCTGCAAATTTGGTAGGCTGAAACTTGACATAGTGTTCGCAAACAAAATAGCAAAACTCAGTAGATAAGCGGCACTTCTATTCTTCTATCAAAGACAGTTCTCAGCAAAGTTTACAATAAACTTTACAGAGATCAGCTATAAGAACCATATGCAATCAGTCAGCCAAAAGCAAAGTTGTCAGAAACCATCTACAAGAGAAAAGAACAGAATTTTAACAATTCATTGGAGGAGGACAAAAGGTAGTTAAAAAAATAACTGTTCAGAATTTGGCCCGAGGCCCTCCTCTCTGCACACCCTGCCTAACCGGCTGTCACTTGACATCCATTTCCTTTTCTACTACAGAAGACTTTAAAAAATGGAATAATCTTTTCTTTTCCTCTTTTCCATGGAGACAGCTCGGGAAGGTCAGTCTCCGCTTGAATTGATCTAAAAGCATCTCTTCAAGCTAAGAGAGCCTGTGGAGAGTTCAGAAGCAGGTCAGCCTGTTCTTGATCATTTGTGCCCTTCCTGGAAACCAGTTTTACAGTCAAAGAGAAACACAATTAGTGGTGTGGTACAGAAATATTTGGACCCAGCCAACAACAGTTCCTATGCTTTAGCCCACAGCAAACATTATCATGAGTACCACGTGTGCTTCAGAACCTAGTGATGAGCTTTGTATAACATTATTCAATGTCAAATATACATTTTACAGTTTAACAGCCTTAAAGTATCAACAATTAAGCCAAGATTTCCCAAAGTAGCTAGTGATTCTGGATGCCTCAGTATTCAGGTGCCCAACTTGAAATATTTTAAAGGCGCCTGATTTCCACTTGTCAAGTTCTCAACACTTACCTTAAAGGGGCCTGATTTTTAGAACTTGGGGCTCTCAACATCATCAGTCTCTACTGGAAATTTTCAGTGTATTCCAGTTTAATTTACTTGAGTGCCAACTAGTGTAAGTGTAGAAAATATGGCAAGTGCCAACCACATTGATGGGAAAATGATTGACTCGTGATGGTGTTCACTGTAGGCTTGTGAATATTACATAATTAATAGCGATTTCAGCCTTTTGCTGCTCTCTGAGGCATAATGTTCAAAGAAAACCCTCTCAAACCAGGAGTATCACTTCATCCTTTTTTTTTCTAAGTTATCAAGAGCTAAACAATTACCTCTTGTATCAGTAACAGTGTGGAGTGATCTGTACTCATACCTGAAAACAAGCAGATATTGTGTTCAATCCTTGGATACCTGCCAGTGGTAGATAAACAGCAAGCACAAATAAAAACTACTTACTCTGCTCTTATGTCAAAGCACTAGTGGCTTCAAGAGTTAAATTTGAAATATTAGGAGTTCAATACTGGAAGGTGCTGAGCATACTAAATTCCCGTCGTATCCAATAAGAATTGAGGGAACTCATCATTTTTACGTTCACAAGCTTGCACCAAACTTTTCAGATTTCAGTGCTTCAAAGTTAGGGTTCTAAATCCACAGTCTCCCAAATAAAGCATCTAGACCGTCTGAGAAAACAAGCTTCCCCAACAGCTATTGACTTCAGCCGCTGCTGAGTTCCATTAAAAAAAAAAAATCAACCCCATTGATTTGGGCGTCTGAATTCAGCTCTGGGAGCCCAGATTTATGCCCTCAGTCTGGAAAATATAGATTCTTAGTTTTACCCAACAACTGTAAGGTTGTTTCAGCTAGACTAGACTAACACGGCTACATCTCTAGTACTTTGTAAGCTTATTGTAGTAACAGGTGCTGTTTGCAAAAGTGTTGGAAAATGAAAAATGTTAAATATTAATGTTATCGGAGCACAAGAAATTAACCACACTAATTTCTTTTTTTTTTAATTAATGGTAACTTGGTATGAAACACCCTTCACACTGCACTGAACATATTGCCCGTTCAGTCCACCCACATTAATATACCATAACTGGAGAAAAAAACACAATGGGAATCATTGTTGCATCAATGTAACCTGCCATAAAAGGCTATATCAAAAGATGTTAGAAAATATTTTTAAACTATTAGTCATAACTATCTATGAAAGCAGAAAAGATCAAATTCCCAAAAATGTAAGCAATGAACAGAGGAGAACAGAGAATTGGTAAAGATCATTTGGCATGGATCACTGGCTCTTCAAATGGTTTTTGGGTAGTTTGGCACATCTCTGGGGTATATGACTTATCTTTGTACAGGGTACAGCATGAAATCCATTTCTGAGGAAAGACTGTATCACAGCATGAGCCAATGGCTTTCTAAGCTTAAAAAATGGAACATTTGACTGTTCATTTTGTATAGAGTATTTTTTTAGCATACCATAAAGTTTTCTTCTCACTCTTCACAAAAAAACAAATCCCATGTTAGATTTAACCCTGTGTAATTAGATGTGGCAATGGTTAAGCAAGTGGCGAGCTCTGCATTATGTTAAATTTTGTTTTATTGTTTCATCTTTCCCCCTGAGTAATCCACTTTACCTTGTTTGTGTGTTTCATCCACGAGGTGTCCCTTTTTGATACCTAGGCCCTAATTCTGTCACTTGATTCACGTGGTCAATGAGTGTTGCTATGTTGTAAATAAGCGATATGTTGCCATGGCAATGCATGCCCTAGCTCTCATTAAAATGAGTGATCTCTGGGGTACATTAAAATGTTCTATGCCTGGGAAAACCTGTGCATCCCCGTGAAGATTTGTGACTGTTCCTGAATAGAAACTTTGATTTCAAATTAAAAGCCAAATGCTCCTCTTCCTCACACACTGTAGAGGGGAGCAACTCTGTACTCATTTAATGAAAATGGCTGTAAGCCTGAGGCAGGTAGGGAACCCAGCCAATGTGGCATACTTTGTTCTCCATAGGCAACCTTCCCATAAGCATCTATCTGAATTTGGGCTCTTTGCGTTTGAGATTCACTACCTGGCAGGGAACGGTGCTGAGAACCATCTAGATTATGTGCTATTTTCCTAGCTAACGGCGTGTACAAGGAATGACAGATTAGCTATTGCCCTGATTCAGACAAGCCTCCCTGTTTAGGGAAGGATGTAATCACATGCTTTTTAAGCACATGCCTAATTCCATCAAAATTAATGTGATCAAAGCATGCATTCAGAGTTAAACACATGGGCTGCGTCTAGACTGGCATGATTTTCCAGAAATACTTTTAACGGAAAAGTTTTCTGTTAAAAGTATTTCCGCAAAAGAGCGTCTAGATTGGTCCCGGAGTTATCGTTAGAACGATGCGCTTTTGCGCAAAAGCGCATCTAGATTGGCGGCGCGCTTTTGCACAAAAGCAGAAGCCCGGAACCATTTTGAAGAGGGCAAAAGGGCACCAGCCCTTTCCAGGGGCGGGGCTAGAGCTCCGTTCAGACACGTGCTTAAAGGGGTTTCGCCGGACAGCCGTTTGTCTCCTGCTCCGTGTGTTAGGACCTCTGGCAGGGACTGACAGCCATAGCAGGTTTGGTGGTTGCCCTCTGCCTTTTGGACACCACCCTTTTGCCCCCTAGTGCTTTTTCCTGGGTTTGGTTTCTTGTGCCTTGCTTTGTCTGCCATGGAACCAGGGGTGGCCATGTGCCTGCTCTGGCCCCTGTCGGTCATTTTCGAGTGCCTGCAGCTGGTACTCCAGGCTGGTGCCCTCATGTTCCAGGACCAGGAGGCACAGATCACCTTGGACTCCCTCACCAGGGAGGCCATGGAGTCCCTGTGGCATCCCCACCCCACCGTGGAGAGGCCACTCTGGAGACTGGACACCAGTACAGACTGGTGGGACCAGCTGGTCCTTGGGCAATGGGATGACCAGCAATGCCTCCGGAATTTCCGCATGTGAAAGCGGACATTCCTGCAGCTGTGTGCCTGGCTCACCCCCCCACTCCAGAGAGCCACCACCAGGCTGCGTGCACCCATCCCCGTGAAGAAGAGGGTCGCCATCGCGCTATGGAAGCTGGCCACCCCGGACAGCTACCGATCGGTGGCACACCAATTTGGGGTGGGAAGATCCACTGTCGGTGTGATCGTCATGGAGGTAAGTCCCAGGGGGAGTGGGAAGTGGGGTGGGGGGAGGGTACTGCACTCCATGCCCAGGGGCAGCCAAGACTCCAGGCTGGGTCACCCAGGGGTTTGGGCCGTCCCTCCCTTGCACAGGAAGGACAGAGGGAATCACGGGAGGGGGGGCCCAAGGGAGCGCACACTCACCCCTGCCTTATGTGATGTGTTCCCTTGTGTTTCTCTGCACCCTTCTGCAGGTCGTCCACGCCATCAATGATGTCCTGCTCCCGAGAGTGATCCGCCCATGCGACGTGGATGCTATGCTGGCCAGCTTCGCTGCCCTCGGGTTCCCCAACTGCCGGGGAGCCCTGGATGCAACCCACATCCCCATCCAGGCCCCGGAGCATCGAGCAGCCCATTTCATGAACAGGAAGGGGTACTGCTCTATTGTTCTCCAGGTCCTCGTGGACCACCAGGGCTGCTTCCTGGATGTCTACGCAGGCTGGTCCGGCAGGGCACACGACGCCCGCATCCGCCACAACTTCGGACTGTTTCGCAGGCTGGAGGTGGGCACCTACTTCCCCCAGCGGGAGTTGACTGTCGGGGATGTGCCTATGCCCATCTGCGTCATCGGGGACGCGGCCTACCCCCTGCTGCCCTGGCTAATGCGGCCCTACACAGGGTGGCCGGACCAGAACCGGGCCCGGTTCAACGACCGCCTCAACTGGGCCTGAAATCAGGTGGAGTGCGCCTTCGGCCGCTTAAAAGCCCGCTTCCGTTGTTTGCTCACCCGTCTCGAGATGGGTACTGGCCGCGTGCTGCATGCTCCACAACATTGTGGAGCAGAGTGGGGAGGCCTTCCTCCCTGCATGGATGGCAGCCGAGGCACAGACGCCAACAGCCCCACACAGCTGCCATCCGCCAGGCGCACCAGGATGGGGTGCGCATCCGAGAGGCCCTGACGGGCATGTTCACACAAGCCCCATAGTAGGGTCGCCTCGGTCTCCCCATACAACTCCCTCCCCTCCCCTTACCTTCCCCCAATTGTAAAGCGTCGGTTCCAAGCACATTGGCCGTCATCATGAATGTTCGTCGGGTGCGTCTGACGTAGCTAGGGTTTTTCTTTTAGTTTAGGCTAGGGTTTAGGCCACCATTGCCTGTCCAAGCTGTCCCGAAGAACAGGAAGAGGATTCGTGGTTCATGCGGAAGGCTCGAGTCAGCGTACCCGATTCCAGTCGTCTTCAAGGGATCTCCTGGCTGTTCCTCTCCCGAGGCCGGAGGACCGATTGAAGCCGTCGTCTTCAAGGGATCTCCTGGCTGTTCCTCTCCCGAGGCCCGGAAGGACCAAAGGATTGAGGTTGCCAGCAACGCTACAATCGTCCTTGCATCTATACTATGTACATATTCTTTTGGGTGCGTCTTTTAACCTTTCTTGCTTGTTTGTTATCTATGTTAATATAGTTGTGGTTTAAATTTTACTTAAAAGTGTCCGTATTTATTTATGCGCCACAAACCAATGACCACTTAAAGGAACAACCGGTGATAGATACAGAATTTGGTGTCCGCATTTTGTAATCCTCTTAAATTTAGTTGGCTAATTGGCATCTCAAATAATTTATTACAGTTATCTCGAGTAACACAATAACCAACACAGTTTTGTTTTCAACTGAAAAACTTGTATGTTTTTATTGACAAGGGGGAGAGGGGGAGAAGACCTTCAACTGGGAGGGGGAGGAGACCTTCAACTGGGAGGGAGAGGGGGAGGAGACCTTCAACTGAGAGGGAGAGGGGGAGGAGACCTTCAACTGGGAGGGGGAGGGGGAAGGAGACCTTCAACTGGGAGGGGGAGGGGCTACTCCTGGGAGGGGTGGCCCCTGCGAGTGCTCCTGCAGGGGCGGACCTGGACATGGGGGGCAGGCCGCATCGGGGCAGGCTGCACGGGGAGGTGGGCAGGAGGGGCTTTTGCAGGAGTGGCAGGAAGGGGCATTGCAGGGGCAGGAGGGGGCATTGCAGGAGGGGGCATTGCAGGGGCTGCAGGAGGGGGCATTGCAGGGGCAGCAGGAGGAGGCATTGCAGGAGGGGGCATTGCAGGGGTGGCAGGAGGAGGCATTGCAGGAGGGGGCATTGCAGGGGCAGGAGGGGGCATGGGCAGTGCTAGGGGAGGGATGGCGGGGGCCTGGGGTAAGGCCATGCCATAATGGATGGCATGGGCTATGTGGGCAGTGAGGATGGCGATGGAGTCAGCCATCCTGGTGCACTGGGCCTGGAAGGAGGCCCAGGCCTCCTGGCGCCACTGCAGGTCCCCCTCAACGTGTTGCCTAATCACAGCCTCAATGCGCTCGACGGCCTGCACATGGCACCAAAGGAGCTGGTCCCGGTGGCGGAGCCTCTGGCTCCGTGGTTGGGCAGCTGGGGGTGCCGCTGCTGCTGGACTGGAGGGTCCCCGGCTTGTGCTTGGTCCTGCTGCAGGGAAGAGAAGAAAGGATGGGTCAGTCAGTTAGGCCGGCCACTGTCCCCACACCTGATGCCCTCCACCCCTGAGCCCAGGTGTCACCACAGTAGTGTGGCTTGGGCCCACTCGGTTCCCCCCCTGCTGCCCGTATTGTATGTGTGCAAGGAGGACCGCCCCTGGAGTAGGGTCCTCCTCCATGTATTGTAACCACCGGTCTGTGTCCTGGCCCCGTGGAGGGTGGGAGGGCGCTTGTGTTGCATTAACCTGTGGAACTCCCTGCCGGTGGAGGCTGTGAGGCTTTGGGCTAATCACTGGTGTTTGACAGGGAGCGAGATGCATCCCCACACAGTGCCTGGGAGCACATCTGGCAGACGTGGTCTGGGCTCTCAGATCCCCATCGCGTGGGATATCTCCTGGACTGAACCAAGAGAGTGACTGGGGGAGGGTGTCCCATCCTTGCAGCAAAACTCAGGCAGCCCTAGGGGCGGCCCGAGTGCTTCCCCCCCTCCTCCCTCCCACTATCCCTCACACACATAGCCCAGGGACATGTGTGGCTGCAGTGGGGACTTCCCTCGGGGAGCCAGCCAAGGCACCGGGAGCAGGCGAGGGGCTCAGTGGGGGCCACGTTCACAGGGCTGTGACGCTGTGGTTTTCCCAGGAGCAGCTGGCTGTGCCTCACAGCCAGGCATGGGACAATGTGCCGTTCTCCGTGCTGCACCCTTGTGGAGGTGCGGGCTCTGGCCAGAGTCCCTGGGGCCCTGGCTGGTTCCAGCCGGCATCCACCCTTCCCCCTGGTCCCGCCGAATGTGTGTGAGCAGCACGGTCCCAGGCGTGCCCTGCAGCTGCCTGCCGCGGCCACGTGCCGCTCGGTCACCAGGCTGCACGTGGTTGCACGTGCTGCTTCCTGCCTAATGCTACACAGCATGCAGCTCACGTGGTCTGAGTGACATGCTCTCCCCCTCCCCCCTCCAGGCGCCTGGCTTCCCCCCCCTCCCCCCGCCCTTGTGAGTGCAAAGTGCAAGTCTCACTGGTGGATCCTTCCCCGGCCTCGGAGGATGCGCAGGAGATGTCAGGGCTGCTGGAGGGGGCCTGCTGGGTGGCAGTACTGGCCTCATCCTCCGACGCACTGCTGTCGTCTCCTTCCCCCGCGTCGGTGGTCCTGGTGACGGGGGGGCGCATGCTGCTGTCGACGGGCACGTCCGGGGCTTGCGAGGCTGGCTGGCCCAGGATGGCGTGCAGCCGGTCATAGTGGGGGCAGGTGTCTGGTCCTGCCCGCTGGCCCGCACATAGCCCAGGCGAAGTTCTTTGACTTTAGCCCGGACCTGTTCCAGGTTCCGGGCTGGATGGCCCTGCTGGGCTAGCGCCTGGGCCATGCGGCCAAAGATGTCGGCATTGCGGCGCCAGGACCAGGTGTCGTGGAGGCCCTCCTCCTCCTGCCACAGGTCCAGGAGGGTCTCCAGCTCCCCTGAGGACCACGATGGGGCTCTTCTTTTCTGGCCCCTGGGGGCCTCCTGCGCTGGGGGTGCAGGTGGCTGAGCGCCCGGAGCTGCCATGCTGGGCTGCGAGGTGGCTGCTGGGCATGGCAGGGGCACCGTGTCAGACCTCAGGCCAGAGGTCTGAGGCATGCTCCTGCCACGTGCGCTCAGCAGCCTGCGGCTACTTTAAGAGCTCGGGTTACCAGGAAGTCTGGGGCTACTACGGGGTCTCCCAGCGTCCAAACAGCTTTTTTCCGTTTAGCCTGCTTTTGCACAAAAGTCTTAGCTAGCTGTCTACACTGGCCCTTTTGCGCAACAGTTTTTCACAAAAAGGACTTTTGCCCGAACCGGAGCGTCAAAGCTTTTCCGGAAGAAGCACTGATTTCGTACATGAGAATGTCAGTGCTTTTGCGGAAAATCAAGCGGCCAGTGTAGACAGCTGGCAAGTTTTTCCGGAAATGTGGCTGATTTTCTGGAAAAAGTGGCCAGTCTAGACACAGCCATGATGTCATGCTTTGTGGAATAGAAGTACTCTCAAACCTGTGCTCAAGTGGTCTGCAGGGTCAGGGATGCAGTGAAGGAAGTCAGGGATTGGTAAAGATGGGGACTTGCAGAGGGTAAGCCTGAGTAGAAGTCCCCAGCAGCTAGCTACTGAGACAGAGAAGCAGAGATCAGGGGAAGATTGTCAGAAAAGAATCACAAGCAATCTCCATGACAAACTGACAAACCTTGTGCTCAATATACATTTCAAAGGACATATTCCCAATGACAGTGCCAGAAAGGGAGGGAGGGGTGATTTGCCATTTATCTGTTCTATTCATCCCTTCTGAAGCACCTGGCATTGGCACTGTCAGAAAGAGAGATGAACCTTTTGTCTGACCCAGTATGGTTGTTCTTAGGTTCTTAAAGCTGAAGTTGGGGGGGGGGGCAGCTAGGTGGAGAGCAGTCTGCAATATTAATTAGACCTGTCATCAGGGTAGTCCTTACCCATATGCAGAATATACAGTTGTGTAGGGCACCCAAAACTTTGGGGGCACCACTGGGTCTTAATGTCCACCCACCTACATCTTTTGTGGCTCTGCTTCCTCAGGAGAGGATCTAGTTATCTTAAAAGTGAAAAAGCCTGTAAGATCTATTAACAGAATATTGAGCTTGTGAAAAAGCCATTCAAGTGATAATAAAACCATTTACCAGGCCTTTACCAACCCCAGGTACATACTGTCAGTTTCTGAATTTACTGTGTTAGTCTACAGGACCTTAATTTAAAAAGTGTTTTAAATATTTCATTAGTGTGTTGCTGAAGATTATAAAATCACATCTCTAAAAAATTATCTCCTTCTGAGCTGCTGCCAGGCATAGGGGCACCAGTTTAATAGTACTGAATAGGGCCCCATAAATCCTAAAGATGACCCTGCCTGTCATGGAAGTATAACATATGCAAAGACTGCCTTCAGTAAGTAAAACCTTTGCTCTAATCCTCACTGACAGTTAGTGTACAAAAACAAATGTGAAGTTTTTACCTCCAGTCATTCTTGATCTACGACTGAACATAAACAGTTTTCTTTAAAAAAAAAAAAGCACTAGTTATTTTAATTTTTTTCAAAATCTCATGAATGACAAAGAGCTTGACCAATTAAATTCTCATTCTGCAAACAGCACATGAGAATTGTTATGTGAAGAAGAACTTTTTTAATCAAGGTGCTACAATCTGATCAGATAAGGGCTGATTACAATTATTATTTGAGTATATGAGAAAAATTCTGAATGTTTCTGCTTACTGGTTACTAATCTTAAAAAAAAAAATCTATGTATCTGTAGTGGCCTAGTATCCCTCCATTTTAATCATGGGGCCAGAAAGTGTCTCAACAGACCTTTATACAGAAATCAAACCTGATTTCTGATTTATTCTGTTCAGCATGGAAGGAATGGATGGGGTCAGTTGCCATTATGTATTTCCCCCTACCACCAAGGAGGCTCTGGCTAGAACTGTGTCCCAGTCTGAAGCAAGGAGACAGAGAAAAATAGTAAGGACATAGACAGGTATCCAATTATCAACTGGAACACTGGTTGAAAAAGTGATCCTGGTCACTCTGGTCAGCACCGCTAGCCAGGCCATTGACTGTGATGTTAGCAGCACTGCTCAGCACAGCTGGTAGGCATCCTGCTAGCCTCCATGTTTCACAGCACCCAGGGTGTGTCTAGACTACACCTCTCTGTCGACAGAGAGATGTAGATTAGGCACATCGAAATTGCTAATGAAGCAGGGATTTAAATATCCCATGCTTCATTAGCATAAACATGGCTGCCACTTTTTGTTGAAACGGAGTGTTTTCAAAAAAAAAAGGCAGTCTAGATGTGGATCTGTCGAAAATTAACCCTTTTTTGACAGATCCTGTAAACCTCATTTTTTGAGGCATACAGGATCTGTCGAAAAAGGGTTTATTTTCAGCAGATCCACGTCTAGACTGCCTTTTTTAAAAAAAAAAAAAACCTCAGTTTTGAAAAAAAGCGGCAGCCATGTTTATGCTAATGAAGCATGGGATATTTAAATCCCTGCTTCATTAGCAATTTCGATGTGCTTGATTTGCATCCCTCTGTCAACAGACGGATGCAGTCTAGACGTAGCCCCAGGGAACAGCTGGCATGCCCCACTCTGGCTCTTACACTTGGGGCAGCTAGGGGGCTCCACACATTGCCACTATCCAAAGTGCCACCCCCGCTGCTCCCATTGGCTAGAACTGCAGTCAATAGGAGTGAGAGGGGCAGCACCTGAAAACAGGGAAGTATGCAGAACCCCCTGGGCATGCCTACATATACGAGAAGGAATAGGGGAAACATGCTGCTTCTTCCAGGAGCTACTTGAGATAAGCAACATCTGGAGCCTGCACCCCTGAACACTCCCAGTCCCTTATCCCCTGCTCCAGCCCTGATCCCCCTTCGGTACTCCAAAGCTCTCTGTTCCAATCTGGGGACCCCTCCAGCACTCGAAACCTCTCATTCCCAGTCCCACACAGAATATCAGCCAGAGCCCATACCCCACCCATATCCCTGTCCCAGACCATACCTCATTCCCACGCCCCAGGCCAGAGCCCCCTCCTACACTCCTAACCCCTCATCCCTGGCCCCATTCCAGATCCTGGACCCCCAGTCAGAGCTCTCACCCACCTCCCGCACCCTAACCCCTAAGCCAGTCTGGTGAAAATGAGGGAATGGAAGGAGGGTGGGGACAGTGAGCAGCAGAGGAAGGCAGGATGGAATGAGCAGGGGCAGAGCCTTGGAGAACAATCCGGACAGAGGCAGGCAAGGGTATTTGGTTTTGAGCAAGTCCAAAGTTGGCAACCATATAAGGATATGGGGGGAAGTGTGCACATTATTTATCTCCCACCAAATGTTGCAGGGCTTGCCTGGAACAGGTGGTACAGCTTAGGATTTCATTATTTTTAATGTAATGGGGACCTTCCTTTTAATGTGAGTTCCAGGGACAGTCATGCACAGGGAAAATTTTGGGTAATGCACCTCCATTGAAGTTGTGTTGTAAGGGAACGTGCATCATGGTGTGAAGTCAATGCAGAATAAGAACTGTCACAGATGTTTCTCTCAGAGTCCCATGCTACTCTGACAGAGAGTGATCCTGTCTTATTTTAGTGTTTCAAGTATTCTTCTGTCCTTTTTATCCTAAACCTATCCTGATTAAGCATACTGTGAATGTGCAAGCAATAAATGATAATAAATGTAAACCTCTGAAGTGCCTATCTAACTCTTGCAGTGAAAACTGCCAGGCACAATATTGTATATGTGGACCCATCTGAGTTGTGAATAACAAGAGAACTGAATTTTAATTTATATGTAAAACAAAGACTGAGGTTGAAAAAAAAATCAAGCAGAGTTAGGTAGAAAAATGGATAAGCAAGATTTTATTCTGTTTATATTACTACAGTGCCATGGTACTATGTTTGAATAGTAAAAGTAACTGAAGCATAAAATTAATATTTTTTCCACATTCATTTCAAATTGTTCTTTCTTGCAGACGGGTAAAGATTTGTGTCAATTCTTATTTTCCTCAAGCGATGCCCAGTTATCCCCATCAGACACAACAGAAAGTGAACATACATATATTAGCTGGCAAAAAAACCTTGCTAAAATAAGTTAAAATTGCTACTGGGTGTGTGTACATTCACACACACACTCGAACATTACATAAAAAGCAAATAAAACAAAATCAACACTTTAAAATATGCAAATGAACAGTAACAGGAGAAAAATAAACATTCAGGGATCCTCACAGTCATATGATGTGAGAAATATACAGATACAAAAGATCAAATTGCATTAATTAAAGCCAATTTTAATTATTTCCACATCTCACCCCAATATCAACCCATAGCTCAGAAACACTACGTCCACCCACTCTACCCTTCACCATATATATTCCATTGTGAGCCACAACTCACAAACCACCACAGGTCTACCACTGACTAGAGCCTCCAACCATCATTTAGTCTATGCAACAATTATAAACCAGAGATGCCAACATTTTACCACATATCTTTTATATACAGACTAGAGATTAAACACATATCCAATCAACTATGGTCAAGAGTTCACATCATATTTTATTCCTGGAAGGTAGTAAAGAAACATTTTTTCTCCATCTAGACAGAAAACCTACAAATAAGCAATCTACTCTGTCCATCAACCCTTTAGAGACCAGAAGTTTCATTATACATCCCACCCATCCATACCTGAGTCAGTGAGCCTGTCATCAAGATACTGATTGAGTGTCCACATCCATTCAACATGTACTCAGAACAGCCCATTCATCATGCCAAGCTAAAATCAGGCCACTGCAAAGGTGTATATTTGGATGTATTACATTTGAAATTGTAGTGAGCGTTTTTACCAATTTAATGTCGTGGGTGTGTACACTTAAGGTAAATGGCTCAGTGGTATTTATTAGTGAGTTTCAGATGACCAGTTCTGGGTATCCCAATTCATTAGTGACATAAACTATATCTGATAGGTACCATGTAAAGTATTCTCGCATGGTGTATATATTTGGGATGTGAATGGTTAACCAGTTATTGCTTACCAGTTATGGTTAACTAATGTTTTAACCAGTTAACCTATTACCTGGGATTTTACAGTCCCTAGTATGTAAGGTAAATGTCCAAGGGAACACACAAATATGACAGAAATGCAGAACCAAACTGTGCTTGACAGACAAATCTGGGGAGTAAGTAAAAAGGTTTCTCCCAGACAAAGGTCATACTGATGCCTCCAGCCAGGAGTCAGAGAAGATTAGCAATCACAAGTCTAGTGGCCATTTATTTGCATCAGAGAAGGCAAGAATGGATGAAACCATGTTTTAGCAAATACCAATGGGCAAAAAACTGACTCCACCAGATTCTAGGTCTCCTTTCTCACACCCTGAATTAAATATATTTAGAAGGGTTACAAGGTTCACTGGACTATAGATGAGAGAGGCAAAGAGCCCCAAGTGATCTTTCACCTCGGATGACAAGGGAAACCAGCACCCTATATTTCTCCGAAAGATCCTGACTGACAGTCAGTGAGCCATGATGGACAAAAAGTGATGGATGAGAAACCATCTGAATCAAGGGCTGTAACTTTCCGGATTATGTTTAGACTTTTAGATGCTTGTTTTCTCATTAATTTGCATGTTGCCAACTCTACATTTATTCCTTTTACTTGGCAACACTACTGTTAATAAACTTGATTTATTTTTTAATCAACTTGAACCCCATCCATGCTGCATTTGAATCGAAGAGAGTATTAATTCCAGTTAATGTGGCAAGCTTCTGGGTTTCGACTTTTTAGAGGAGCAAATGAAACTTATTATTCCTCTCAATGGCCCGGGAAAGCACTGGACATTGCAGAACACATAGTTTTGTAAAACTCGGGACTGGGAGCAAGTTGAAAATCACTTGGATATTAGTAACCAGATGTTGCTCAGGTGTAACAAGAAGGCTGCTATAATCAGACTGCTAAATTATAGCTGCTTAACACAGAGATTTGTAGTGCCTGTTTGTTTGCTGGCCATCGATGTCCAGGCAGTAGCAGAGCATTTAAGGGATCCAAGGTTACAGGGCAGGCTAAAAAAATCTAGAATGGTATAGGTGTTTTGTGATAATATCTGTAGCTCAAAAAAGAAACTCAGAAATTTACAAAGGGAGCAGAATATAGGAAACATGCTCTAGAGCAACTCATTGAAAGTGTCAGTCCCCGTTAGAGGATCAATACATTCACCTGCAGCACTCTTATAGCAGGGCTGAAGCCTGCAGTATAACTAGAATTTTGACAAAAAGAATATCTGCCAAACACGTTGACACTAAAGCCATAGAGGCTCCAGAGTGTTCCTGCATATGTACACAACTTATATTAACACATGCAAAACAACCCTCCAGAAGCAGTTTAATCAGCCCAGTGATTACCATATGGATCATAATAAAGGCAACTGAATGTGATCCATTTTCAGATAAAAATGTTGTATCCATTCTATACATGCTGTCAAACTGAAATCCATCATTTATCTACAGAAATATATATTGAAGAATATACTCTGCTAGGGTATGTCTACACTACAAAGTTAATTCGAACTAACAGCTGTTAGTTCGAATTAACTTTCATAGGCGCTACACACGCAAACCGCTAGTTCGAACTTAATTCGAACTAGCGGAGCACTTAATTCGAACTAGGTAAACCTCATTCTACGAGGACTAATGCCTAGTTTGAATTAAGTAGTTCGAATTAAGGGCTGTGTAGCCACTTAATTCGAACTAGTGGGAGGCTAGCCCTTCCCAGGTTTCCCTGGTGGCCACTGTGGGCCAAGCCAGGGAAACTTGTCTTCCCCCCTGCCGGCCCCGGAGCCCTTAAAGGGCCACGGTCTGGCAACGGTGCCTGTGCCAGGTGCAAGCCTGCCAGCACCCAGCCAGCAGACCCTGCACCTGGCACGGGATGAGCCAGCCACCCGCTGCCACCCAGCCCTCCCCCTCTTCCCAGGACCAGGCTGGCGGCTCCCAGGAGCCTGCCCGGGGCCGCAAGAGGCGGACGCCCACCTGGTCTAGTGCGGAGATCGTGGACCTCATCGAGGTTTGGGGGGAGACCTCCAAAGTCCACAATCTCCGCACTAGGCACAGGAAAGCGGCCGTCTAGGGCAGGATAACTGCCAGCCTGGCCACCAAAGGCCACATGCGAACCCAGGAGCAGGTTTGCATGAAAATCAAGTTGGTCCAGTGAGACCCCCGACCCTGAGCTTAGAACATAAGAACATAAGAATGGCCGTACTGGGTCAGACCAAAGGTCCATCTCGCCCAGTAGCCTGTCTGCCAACAGCGGCCAACATCAGGTACCCCAGAGGGGATGGACCGAAGACAATGACCAAGCCATTTGTCTCGTGCCATCCATCTCCAGCCTTCCACAAACAGAGGCCAGGGACACCATTCCTACCCCCCGGCTAATAGCACTCCATGGACCCAACCTCCATGACTTTATCTAACTTCTCTTTAAACTCTGTTCTAGTTCTCACCTTCACAGCCTCCTGTGGCAAGGAGTTCCACAGGTTGACTATTTGCTTTGTGAAGAAGAACTTTCTTTTATTAGTTTGAAGCCTGCTACCCATTCATTTCATTTGGTGTCCTCTATCCTTCTATTATGGAAACTAATGAAGAACTTTTCTTTATGCACCCTCTCCACACCACTCATGATTTTATAGACCTCTATCATATCCCCCCTCAGTCTCCTTTTTTCTAAGCTGAAAAGTCCCAGTCTTTTTAGCCTCTCTTCATATGGGACCAGTTCCAAACCCCTAATCATTGTAGTCGCCCTTTTCTGAACCCTTTCCAAGGCCAAAATATCTTTTTTGAGGTGAGGAGACCACATCTCTACACAATACTGAAGATATGGCGTACCATAGTTTTATACTTCCCCTCCTCCTTCTTCCCCTGGCTTCCCCCTTCCAGCTCCCTCCTCCCAGGTTTCCACCTCCCCTCTCTCACCCTCTCTCTTCCCCTCTCCCACCTCCTTTTCCCAGTCTCCCCAGAGGTTAATCCCCCCCCACCCTCAGTTTTGTTAAATAAAGAGAGTTTCTATTTATTTCTATGTATTTGAACATACATGTCCTTTCTTTTTTACATCAGGAAGGGGGGCTAGGGAAGGGTAAGTGGAAGAAGGTGAGGGAGGAATGGGGCACGAGCCCTGGTTGGGAAGGACTGGGGTGGCTCTGCGGGCTCCTCAGGGTGGAAGCTCTCCTGCAGGGCCTCCTGGATCCTGACAGCCCCCCGAATGACCCCCCCCCGGTGGCAGCCTGAGGCAAGTGCAGCCGGGCTGATGGCCGAGTGCTGTGATGTGCCGAGTGTGGGCACTCAGGGCACTCCAAGACAGGACTGCTTTGCTGTCCCTCATCGAGGTAGAGAAGCAAGCAGGGAACCCTGAGAACTGTCTGTCCGGGGTGGGGGTCGGGTCCCTCTAAGCACAGCCCTCGGCTAGCCTGAGGCAGCAGCTCCACGCTCTAAGTCCTAAGCTGATGCCCTGCCGGCACTGGTTCCGGCCAGCCTTAACTTCGGTTCAGGGTCCACTCAATGTGGACATGCTAGTTCGAATTAGCAAAACGCTAATTCAAACTAGTTTTTAGGTCTAGATGCGCTAATTCGAATTAGCTTAGTTCAAATTAACTAATTCGAACTAAGTTAGTTCGAATTAGTGCTGTAGTGTAGACATACCCCTATTTATTTATTTTATTTTAATTATTTAAAATATTTTTACCCAGCCTCTCGATTTAAAATATCTGAGGTGACTTACAAAAATTTCTAAGCAACACAAAGGCTCAAGAAACGTTAATATTTCTATAAAGAATTCAATTCCCTCTAGAAGGGTATGCCCATAGCAGGATGATTGTCTCTAAAACATGGTTTATATTGGAGCTATACCAAGATATATTTGTTTCGCACACAGTAGTTTGATTTTTGAAGTAGTCCTGTTGTGCTGAATATGGCTAGGAAAATTGTTTGTTAAATCCAAGGTTGCCACTTATAGCCAACAATTGGTTTGACTGCTAAATATACTCGTTAGATAGCAGCACATATCCCTGGATGTAGGAAGCCCAGAGCATCCTACTGATCAAACTCTTTTAATATATATAGTTTATCTCAGATATTTGACTGATGCTGTAGAATTTTTTAAAAATAATAAAAATACAGTACAGACACAATGAATCAGAACTGTTGGAAGCATAAGGAAATCTACTAATTACCGTGTAGTGGGGTATTTCAGAGGCTAGGAAGAGGTATTTTGGCTCCTCAGCTCTGTCTGAATTTTTATGATTTTGCCATATAAGTATTTATATCTGTCATGATTCATCATGGTTGCTTTATACTCTTTTCACTTTTACTGTGCATTTCACAGGCATACATAAAGCGATGTGTTTGTTGTTACAGATGTTCACTCTACTCAAGCCATGTGTACACTCCATTTAAAGTTGTAGAGCTGCAGCAAAAAAGATCAAATTACTTGAAGTGGAGGGGGGAGCCATGCCAATATAATGGCGGGATAGTTGAGTTCCACTGTGCAGGGAGAGGCATTAGGAACATTTAGATCTGTGTACTCTCCAGCTGTCACAGTAGGGGGAGAAAAGAATCATCTCTTTATATTACATGTTCTGGATCTGATATATTCCAAGGTCTGCAGACTTGATCACCTTCTTGCACTTTAATTCCTAGCACATTAAATCAACCCGGCATGCTTTATGACCATATTACCTACTAACCACTTCCAGCTATGAGTTACCATTTAATTTAATCAGAATGAATTTTCCAGTGCAGAAGAAACTATTTTCCTGTGGCAGAGTAATAGCAAATCTAGAGGAAAAAAAAAAAACCCCACACTGGATATTACAATTTCTAAAGAGGAGAGGAAATCAGTGCTATTACTTTTGATAGTCTGCATTTTGAAATTCAGGATATGTAAGAAAGTATTTCTGATACTATTCACTTTCAAGCGATACAATTAATTCTTCATAAAAGTGAGTTTTAGCTTTTTTTATACTAAAAACATTATCTTTGCACAAGTCATATATATTTAACACAAAGGATGCTTTCTTTGGACATCTTCGATAGGAGGACCTGTCAACATCTATATTAATAGCACCTAATTTGTCTATACAAATTCATTGTTGTAATGGTGAGTTTTAAGTTTTTATTGGTGAAAAGCACATGTACAAAGATCCTGACTGCTCTTATAAAATTATTGATTTCCTAGGTAACCAGAATCTTAGTACAGAATAAAGCCAGATTCAAAGCCAATTACAGTTAATGATTATTGAAATCCACGGGCTGTGGATCAGTTCCTAAGGGCCCCATCATCTACACATTTGAATAAATGTTCATGTTGGTTAATTAGACCCATTGAGGAGGCAAATGTACAGGTCTGACTAGTTCCCTTGCTCCTAGGCTATGTCTACAATACAGAGGGTTTTTTTTTTTTTTGAAAAACGGACGTTTTTCCGGGAAAAAAACCTCTTCACTTACGTCCACACTGCAATTGTGTTCTTTCAAAAAAAATTGAAAGAACAGAGGGGTTTTTCCAACATTGGTAAACCTCTTTCTATGAGGAGGAAGCCTTTTTCTGAAAGAGCTCTTTTGGAAAAGGCATGTGTGGACAGGGAAGAGGGAGTTCTTTTGAAAGAAGAGGAAAGAGGAAAAAGCACAGGTGCATTGGTGGCCACTTCATCCATAGTAATCACAGCTTATATGTGAAATAGCATCCATTCAATGTAGATGCTATCTTTCGAAAAAGCAGATCACTTTTTCGATGCGCTTTGGCAGTGTGGATGCTCTCTTTTGGAAGAAGTGTTTTTTGGGAACATCTCTTCCAGAAAAGCTTCTTCTGAAAGAAGCTTGCAGTCTAGACATAGCCTTAGATGCAGTTACCACTTTGTCAATGTTGTATCTAAAAATATTGAATCCCAATACCACTAAACAATACCACTAAAATAAATGGATATATCAATTCACAATTAAACTCAAGGAAGGAAAAGGTTATTCTCTGAAACTGCTATAAAGTGTGTGTATTCTAAAGTATCTGCCATTTCTAAGAGAAAACGAAAAGTTTGCAAAGTGGGTTTTGCTTATCTGTCAGCTAACTGTGCTTATGACAAGAAGTCCGTACTCTCCTCAGTAACTTGGAGCCAAATTCTAATTGCATGATTAAAATTCGCCAGATGTATATTATCTAGTGAGTATTTCAGCAGCTGGAGTATCTATGCTGCTATTGAAATATTTACATCCAATTTAGAGGTAATAATTGATAATAATGGCCCAAGAGGAACAAAGGAAGAAATAAAATTATATTCTCCTTAACACTTTCTCCCCCAAAGCAATATTTAAGGTGGCTAAAGAATAGATAACAGTCACTAGAGGGCAGTATGACTGGAGAAGATCCTGGTTTACTGGCTAACTTTTCTACATAAAAAAATGCATTAGATTACCCTTGTTATGAGCAAACTTCAACAAATCTATTAGTTCATTTACATAAATTTCATTTGTAGCTTCCCTTTTTTTAGATTGATGGAAGTTTGTCTGTAGTACTTGACAAGAGTGAAGGAAGTCTCTTAGATTGAATACACTATTGAGAAACATATTAAATTTCCTTAGCACTCTATTTATTTACCCTTCTATTACTGTCATTAAGGAACTGACACATAACACGTCTAATATGTTTTTCAACAGAACTAATACATATTCTCTTAAATCTATCTTCCAGACATTTTTAACAAGTACTGAAGGCTTTCTACTCTTATACTGCCAGCTTTTCTTCATCTTCTTTGTTCTTAAAAGTGCGTAGGGATCTGTAATTTCCTGACAAACTTTGTAGACATAACTTTCTTACTTCTCTCTGAGCACAATGTTTGCTTCACTGGCTAGCTGTGTAGCAATTTTGTCACAACTTGAAAGCAATACTTCGCTAGAAAAAATTGCAGTAATAGTAATCTTTAACTACTCTATTGATCAATGTGCAAATTGCACTTAGGAGCAGCAGTCTGTTAAGTATGCATTTTGTCTTTTCCCAGGTTGCATGGTGGGATAAGTGAATAATTTGGATTATTACTAATGTCACAGGCGTAGTCTATTATCACTATATGCTGGGTTAAGAGGGCTATTAATAAGAGGGTTAATTTTAGCTAATTGTAATTAAGAGCATTAATTATTTTATGATGCTACTATTAGCCCTTCAGGGAGACTTTATTGTGTATTTAGTGCAAGATGACTTTCTTAGTCATTGTTGGTGAGATAGAAAAACAGACCAGTGTTAGGCAGAGCACTGCTTTTTAAAAAAACCTTATAACCAAAGTTTGCTAGTTAGAAGGGTACTGTAAAAATACACACATGGGTCAATTTATATACCTGCGATCCAGAGGGCTCTGGCTTATAGAATAATCCCTTCTGGCATAGAATATCATGAAGGGTTCTTTGCAGGTGCTGGCTTTGCATATTGTGAAGAGGTAGGGACTGAAGGAGGCTATGGACAGGGGTTTGCTGAGCTTCCTCAGAAAACCTAGAATTGTGGGTAAAATCCTACTTTGTACCAACACCAAATGAATGTTATTAGACTCAAATGGATACCAGGTGAATATCTGGTCTCAGAAGGGATATGGTCCTATGGAGCCTTTTCCGTTTATTCAGTCTTTGGTGTTTCTTGCCACTGTATCAGTGGCCATCTTAAATTAGAACATACTCAGGGTTTCTGTATTTGATTCTGGGAGGCAATGGTCACCCCAGGGGATATTTTCTCAGCTGAGAATTACCAGGTGTAGGGCTACTCTAACTATCCTTCCTTTTCCCCATTAATATCCAGATGGTGACAGCATAGAAACAGACACAATGGCTTTGTACCACACAGATTCTCTTAGGTGTGGGGAATCCTCAGATGATCTGTTCAAGCAACCATACGGAACCTTATGGATGCATCTACAATGTACCCTTAGCTCGAAATAAGCTACGCAATTTGAGCTACGCAAATTGTGTAGTGTATTTCAAAATAACTTTTTTTGTAATTTGGCATTGTCTACACAGCACCAAATCTCAAAATAAACTGCTATTCCATAATGTCCCTTAATCCTCATGGAACAAGGTTTACAGGGGTGTTGGAATAGAATACCCGTTATTTCAAAAGATATTTTGAAATAACAGGTGTGCTGTCAAGACGTGCAATAGCTATTTTGGGATACCAGAAGTATCCCAAAATAGCACCACAGTACTGACATACCCTATGCTTCCAGAGCAGCACAAATCCACTTCAGCAGTGCTCAGGCTCTTGCCCAATGTGTATGCATAAATGAGTGGCACAACATGAGATATATTATTCAAGTTGCATTAATTTAAACTTTTTAAAAAATATGCATTTATATACAGCCAACGTATGATCCAAGTTTGTATATTGAAGTATCTGCAGTTACCAGAAGTGGTATTTGTAAATAATTTATTACGCGCAAATCTGTAAATTGAAGTTTTCTGCATTTCACAGTAATATTTACCATCATCTATCTTCAGAATAAAGATTGTTGTAAGTGCACAAAAATGGATTGCTAGAATGCTACACAGAAATACTGATCTATAATCTTGCAGTTAGCTAAATGACTAGAAATATAAACTGAAAATGTGACTCATAATTCTATGACAATAGGCCTCTGAAGAAAAGCCTTAGAGATTATCCTTATTCATTAGTAAGCACCCACTATATGACAATCATATTAGTATTTAGAGAAAATCCACATTTCCAAGTCCAAAGTACATCTGAGTTTTGAATGAAATATTTCAAAACCTGCCAGAAAATGAATACTTAAAAGTACCAATTTATACAATATTTTCATGAAATGTAGCATGATACTTGTGTAGTTTTTCACTTTCACAGTTCTCAACAAACCAAAGATAGAAATATAATGATGTGGAGACAATGAAAGTTCATTGGAAAATCTTGTCTTCTTTTCTGAGACATGTTCCATCCCTGCGGGTGTTCTACTGTAGACGTGCCTGTGTACCTCCACTGGTGATCAGACAACTTTGATAGCAGAGTCCATTCAGCCCATGCATATGCTCGTTCCTCATCTGCCATAAGGCTACCCAGCATGGATGGGTAAACCCTCTTCAGTTTCTTCTTAACTGACCCTGGCTAGGGAATGAGACATAGAGATGGAGGTTGGGAGGTCAGGGGGTGGGGGGTGGGAATCACCTGAGCTGCCTGTGATTGCAAGGGCAGGTCTGATCCAGCTGTGTATTTGTGAATTGATAACTTTTAGAAGTGATAAGTTTTAGCTTCCTTGAGGCATTTTTGTTCTTACTTTGTGAGTATTTTATATGGCCATGAAAAAAAAAAAGAGAGGGCTTGTCCCTTGCCAACCTGGGGGGGGGCGGGGGGAGATGCCCCTGGACAAGGGTATGCCTGGACCCCAGGTTTCAAAAAGTTTCTCATTTACAATGAGTCTACTCCAGTGACTCACAATGCATTCACTGCCTGGGAGAGAAGTACATTCCGTGAAAGTACAGCTGAAGCCCAGATCCAAGAAAGGCAGAGAGCTAAGACTCAAACTTCTACTCATGGAGTCAGCTGTTCAACCTCCAGAGTTCTGGCAGGAGCTTTCCCTCTGAGGGGAGCCTAGAGACACAAGCCTCTGAGGGGAGCCCAGAGACACAAGCCTCCCATGTAAGGCCGCTCAGAAAAGATTGTTGAGTCCATGTAGTGAACTTTGATCAAGATGAAATGATCTCCAAATTGATCAGTATCATTGATACTGACAGTACCGAAGTGGTCTAAATCTGAAACCCAGAGCATGTAGGGTACTGACCCAATGGAGCAAGTCGGACTACCTAAAAACCCAATGGATGTGGGCAAAGAAGCACTGGCATTGTGGGGACATGAAAAACATGGAAAGTCTACCTCAGGGTAGTCCTCAGCTGTGGACTTTGGCACTGGTATTGACCCCAGTGCACCAAGCACCGACTGCTCTTGCCACCATCTCTGTGTCTCTAACCCCATCGGTGCAAGCCTCTCAGCACAAATAACCACCTTTGAGGCCAATGCCCTCTGCACCACTGGCTTTCTGGTGTGTGATAGAACCTTCTGTATCTGTCACACCTACTAAGTACTAGGATTCTACAGATTTGAGAGCTCCCAAATCCCCAGGCAAGGGAGGAGGTAGAAGCTGAGGTGGAGGAAGTCGCTTCTCAAGCCCATTTTTTGTCTTCATCACCAGATGAGACAGGGATGCTCCCCCTCTTGCTGATCATTTCAGGCTACTGAAAGAACTGGCCCAGAGGAAAAGGCCCTGCAAATACTGTTACAGGAGGGTGAATGAGTCCATGACAAACTGATTTTAAATTCTTCCACCTCTTCCAGAGTTGCCCTTCCTCTTCACGAGGCACTCTTGGACCTTGTCAGAATCATATGGCAGACCCCTGTGTCAGTCCTGCCAACATTCAGAAGGAAGGATTAAAAGTATTATGCACCAGCAAAGAACATGAAGTTTCTGTTTTTCCACCTATTTATTTCCCAATTCAATCAATGCGGATTCACTAAGGGTCACCGGTAACAGTTGAAATCCACTTCTCAATGGGATCTTAATCTAGTGTTAAAAGGACCAACTAGACTCCATTTAAATCACTTGGTCACATGTTCATAACTCACTTTTCCATGAAGACAGTGTTCCAAGTTGCTAATATTCCCTCCTGGGCAAGGTACTCAAACAGGCAGTGACACTGGGAGCACATTATGCCAGTGCTCCAGCAGCTGCACTGGCTTCCAGTATGTTTCTGGGCACAGTTCAAGGTTCTGGTTATAGCCTATAAAGCCCTAAATGGTTTGGGACCAGGGTACTTGAAGGTCCGCCTTCTTCCGTATAAACATACCAAGGGATTAAGATTATCTGAGAAGGCTCTGCTCCGTGTTCCTCCACTTATGGAGATAAGGCTGATATCTACACGGCACAGAGCCTTTTACACTTTTGCTCCCAGGATATGGAATTCCCTCCCGTGGGATATTTGCCTGGCACCAACGCTGGCATTGTTTCAGCGCCAGACTAAAGTCACCAGTGCTTTTATTGGTTCATGAGTTTCTATATATTTGTGTGTGGGTGTGGATGTGTCCCTCCTCTCAATGTATCTTAGTAGGTTTTATGCCCCCCTCTTGGGGTCTTTTATTCTACTTTTATATATATTGTATTTTAAAACTTTGTAAGCTGCCCCGAATATTTTAAATAGAGAGGCAGGGTAAAAATATTTCAAAATAAATAAATAAATAAATAAACTCTACTACTGAAGACGGGAGCTTGAAGGCACTGAGGGGACTGAATCTTCAGAGGAAATTGTTTCTGGAGAGGCTGCAGATAAATGGATGAGGGTAATTCAGATAATTATAAATTATTCCTTTCTTTACTTCATAGGTTTTATCAGAGATGACATTTGTAGATAACAATAAACATGTTGTTCTAGGTTGTACTGGTTGTGTATGCAGGTGAAATGTAGCTTTTGTTCACTTATTCACAAAATAACTGTGTACACATAATTCTAGGTACAAAGGTTGCAATCAGATCCTTGCGTAGCTCTTTACTTTACCTGACATTATTGAAGGTTTTTGTCCCTCTGCTATTGCAGATATCCCATTACAAATACAGTATCCCACCTTTGGTGTGAGTACTTGGACATGAAAGGTTACAATTCAGCTTTCTGAGCTGAATAAAATTTGATTGCTCAAAAGCTGATCATGTTTCCACATCTTTACACATGAACTGTGCATCTGTCTAACTTGTTTGGTGAGACAGGCTTTCACTCAAATAAGTTCAAATACTAATAGATACACACTGAAAGATGGATATATAGCATATAAGTATATTAATTCTGACTGGAAAAATATTGCATTCTCCCCATCAAACACAGTCTATCCAAGTTAGGTATTTATAAGGTGCCTATCACCATGGTATCTAATCACAGTGCATAAGTAAATGTTTAATGCATGACTGTTTGTTTGACAGTCTAAAACTAAAAAAGATTCACAGCTCTTTAAAGCAATGCAATGTAAAACGAATGCAACTGTTCAAAAGGGTATTTTTAAATACTGTTCCAGCAATAATAGCTTTTTTCTCAAGTCCTGACAATGTATTAGATGGAAATAAGGAAGGAAAAGAACTAATAAGAGTTTATATGGTCTTTATAAAATCTGATTTATAAATATTGCGGTCCTTTTTTTTTTTTTTACCAGCTGACCCGTTTTTCTGGATGCCTGCCTTTACCTTTGATGCATTCTCTTCATAATTGGGAGAATAATGCCTTGCCCAGCATTGGGAAAAGCAGCCAAGAAGGTCAAGATTTATTTTTCCCCTCACATATTTCCACGGTATCTCAAGCTTATGTGTCACAAAAAGCATTTGCTACAGTATGTTCCAAAAGGAAAGTGAAAAAGTAAAATATTGTCTAAATGAAAATTGGGAATATATAATGTTCATATTCTATTTCTTGCTTCTGTGTGTCTTTCTGAAAATGTATAAAGACCCCCCTATGTATCAGCAACAATTTTATACAAAAAAGGCATATGCATTATAATACATTTTTTAATTTCATGATCACATACCAAAATATTCACAACAAACTTACTTCATTCACAGGACTTGCTTTGTGGATTAATCAAGGTTGTGTAGCAAAGAAAACTAATTTAGCTCTCTGGAGTCCTCATCCAATCTCAGTTCTCTCTCCACACGCTGGTTCTCATAGACTTGTCTTGCCTCTTTTCCTACACTCCACTAGTTGCGAATCTGTTCTCTTTGCCACATAATCTTCCCCCTCTCCCCGGGGCTCTTTATCCAGTCTTAGATTTTTCTTCTACTTACTGGCTCCCAGTCTTCCATCCTTCTCCCCAATTTTCTCCCTGGTTTTTCATCTGTCTCTTTGCCCAACCAGTCATAGCATCCTCCCCAACCTCAAATACCAATTTTCCTCTTTCCCTCCCCTCGTGTCTCAGTCCCACAGTCTCCCACCCTTGATCTACTCCTTTCATCCCTTGGGTCCAACTCAAGAATCAGGAAGTTTCCAAGTGTCATTGGCATCAAAGTAAAAAGTCTCCCTCTTCTCAGTTTCAGTGACTGGACCTGAGCCATGACATCCCAGATCTGCAATTACAGGGAAAGCCTAGTTGCACTTGCTTGGCCCTGGGATGGAACATGCTCAGTGAAGACAGAAGCTTCAGAGAATTTAGCTGTGAAGGTCTAACAGTCTCTATTGATCATGTGCAAACTGATTTTTTTTAAATGCTCAGACCTTGGCTAAATTGAAGTGGCTTTTCATTGTGCAGAAAAGAGGCACATCCCTAACAGACCACCAACATTTAAATACCATTCACAGGACTGAGGAGGAAGTCATTCTTTTTTACCCAATAGCCAGAACTCTCACCTGGGTTGTGGGGGACATGGAGCAGGGACTTGAACCCAGGTTTTCTCTTACCCAGGGGAATTTCTAACTGGTGGCTATTATTTAATTTAGGAAGGGGCTATCTCAGTCTCACCTGAAATGAAATAAAATGGTTCAAATGCAATTATATAATTAATTTTAATGACTACTATTTATTTCAAGGTTATAGTTAATTTCTGCCTTTATATATCTTTATTTTATTTGCTTTTCAGTTATATGCTTCTGTAATTCTGTTCGCTATATTGATAAAACTATATTGCTATCTGAATTCCTGCATACTGAGTATTTTTCCCTTGGTGAATTAGACCATTTTAAGTCTTTTGTTTAAATAGTATTCAACGATTAACAATACAACACACATTCAGTTTTATCTAGGTTGTTCTCAAAGACTACTTACTCATGTTGGTCACAGTCCTTAAATACCATGGGCCAAATTCTGTTCCGCATAGAAGTTGGCCCTATTGGTTGAAACTTCAGGATTCCTGTAAAATATTAATCCATCATACCTTTACAAAATAATTTTATGCTCAGTATTCCCAAACCATTGTAATATCTATACATGTCATTTTTGTTCTGATAAGCCTCAGAATCCTTAGCTCATGTTAGTAAAGACAGTAGGGGGCGGGGGGATGGAGAACAATCCTATCTTGTTTTTCATTGTGAAGGAAATATATCAAATTCTGTTCTATTTACCAATAGTTTTGTATACTTTTATTTTTCAGTCAATAGATCCTCAATTCAAATTTCTTCACATTAAAGGGGAGTAAAGGTACCAGTCAATATCATTTTATACATTGTAAGTGTAGAAATGTAGGCAGCATCATGGTTTGAACAATGAAGGAAGCCATAAGAAGTTTTTAAAAATCCTCTATGGTATTCTAATGTCTACCATATTAAAATTAGCCCTCCTTTAATCCCACTTGCTCCTTCAACTATTACTCTCTCTCCTTATTGTCTCTAAGCTCATTGAACACACTATCTGCAATCCTTGTCTGGAGTTTCTCTCCTCCAATTCATTATAGACTTTCTAATCTGGCTTCCATCCCTTGTACTCCATCTGAATCAATACTTCGTCCTCATCCTCCTGACTTATATCTTGCCTACCCCCCCCTCCCCTTGGCTTCTGTGGTTCTGTCTTCTCCTCATTGTCTTCCTATATCTCTAATTGTTCCTTTTCGAGGATCCTCCTCATCTGCATTCTAAATTTTTATAGGAGCTCCCCAGGGCAATGACCTTGGTACCCTTCTCTTCTCGCTCTACATTATCTCTGGGTAATCTCATCTGCAAACACAAATTCAAGTAAATCTCTCCATGCTGATGACTCAGAGATCTTCCTGTCTACTCCAGACCTTCCTTCTATCCTAAAATCTTGGCCTCTCTCTCTCATAGACTCATAGACTTTAAAGTCAGAAGGGACCATTATGATCATCTAGTCTGACCCCCTGCACAACGCAGGCCACAGAATCTCACCCACCCACTCCTGGAATAATCCTCTCACCTATATCTCAGATAATGAAATGATGGTTTGAAGACCCCAAGATACAGAGAATCCTCCAGCAAGTGATCCGTGCCCCATGCTACAGAGGAAGGCGAAAAACCTCCAGGGCCTCAGCCAATCTACCCTGGAGGAAAATTCCTTCCCGACCCCAGATGTGGCGATCAGCTGAAACCTGAGCATGTGGGCAAGACTCACCAGCCAGACACCCAGGAAAAAGTTCTCTTCAGTAACTCCTATCATCCCACCATTGGCCTATTTACCACCGATAGTGAAAGGTCAATTAGTTGCCAAGATCATGTTATCCCATCAACCCATCCCCTTCATAAACCCATCTAGCTTAATCTTGAAGCCAGATAGGTCTTTTGCCCCCACTACTTCCCTTGGAAGGATGTTCCAGAACTTCACTCCTCTGATGGTTAGAAACCTTTGTCTAATTTCGAGTCTAAACTTCCTGATAGCCAGTTTATATCCATTTGCTCGTGTGTCCACATTGATATTGATCTTAAATAATTCCTCTCCCTCCCTGGTATTTATCCCTCTAATATATTTTAAAAGAGCAATCATGTCTCCCCTCAGCCTTCTTTTGGTTAAGGTAAACAAGCCAAGCTCCTTGCATCTCCTTTCATAGGACAGGTTTTCCATTCCTCAAATCATCCTAGTGGCCCTTCTTTGTACCTGTTCCAGTTTGAATTCATCCTTCTTAAACATGGGGGACCAGAACTGCACACAGTATTCTAAATGAGGTCTCACCAATGCCTTGTATAACGGCACTAACACCTCCTTATCCCGACTGGAAATACCTCGTCTAATGCATCCCAAGACCGTATTAGCCTTTTTCACAGCCATGTCACATTGGCGGCTCATGGTCAGCCTGTGATCAACCAGGACTCCGAGGTCCTTCTCCTCTTCCATCACTTCCAACTGATGTGTCCCCAGCTTATAACTAAAATTCTTGTTATTAATCCCTAAGTGCATAACCTTACACTTCTCACTATTAAATTCCATCCTATTACTATTACTCCAATTTACAAGATCATCCAGATCTTCCTGTATGATATCCTGATCCTTTACTGAATTGGCAATACCTCCCAACTTTGTGTCATCCGCAAACTTTATTAGCACACTCCCACTATTGGTGCCGAGGTCAGTAATAAAAAGATTAAATAAGATTGGTCTGAAAACTGATCTGACATCTCTCTCTCTGACATCCCCTCATGGATGTTTAGCCATCAGCTCAACATGGCTAAAATAGAGCTCCTAATCTCACCGGACCCTGACAAACCCCTTTTCAACACCTCCTTTCTTAATCTTTGTCAAAAACTCTGTTACTTGGGACTGCAACCTGGGCATCCTCTTTGATTAAAACCTCTTTGCCAGGTCCTCACATCCAAGCTATATCTAAATCTTGTTGAGTCATTCTTCATAAACTCTCTAAGGGTGTGTCTAGACTACAGGGTTTTTTTGAAAAAAGTAGCCTTTTTTCGAAAAACTTCACCTGCGTCTAGACTGCAGCCGCGTTCTTTTTAAAGTAAATCAAAAGAATGCAGCAGTTTTTTCGATCATGGTAAAGCTCATTTTACGAGGAATAACGTCTTTTTTTGAAAGTACTCTTTCGAAAAAAGGCGCTATTGAATGCAAACTGTGCTTTTTCGAAAGAGACCATCTAAACTTTCTTTTGGCTCACTTTTTCAAAAAAGTGGCTCACTTTTTCCAAAAAATCTGCTTGTAGTCTAGACGCTCTCTTTCGAAAGAGCTTTTTCGAAAGATTCTTTCAAAAAAGCCTCTTTCAAAAGAGGCTTGTAGTCTAGAAGACGTAGCCTAAGATACAGCCTTTCTTGTCCAACCATGCAGTTAAAACACCTGGCTTATCATCTTAATTTTTGTTTCCCGCAACATCCTTCTGTAGCCTTAACAAATGCAATCTTGTTCCACTCATGTCCACAAAGAATGCTGCTACACAGATCATTTATTTTCCTAGCCTGCCACTCTGACTATGTCACTTCTCTTTGAATCTCCCTACTGACTTCCCTTTCTCTAGTATTCACTTTCAAGGCCCTTCTAGGCCAATCCCTACTTACCTCTCACTTGCCACTGGGATTCTGATGCTCTCAACCAATGACTCCAACCTTCATCGCCCATTTGTTAAAGTCCACCTTTGTGCTTTTTCCCATTCTATTTAGGAGGTGCTCTCCCTAAACATCCACAAAGCTCTCCCGTTATTTTCCTTAAAACCCTTTAATGTAAAGGCTTAAAAAGACTTGACAAATAGTAGGCAGCTGGTATCCTGAGTTCACTGCCTATCAGGCTGACCAGCATTTTTTTGTTCACCCCAGCGGATCTCCCTGTGTCTATTTCTTATAATGGGCTTGTAAACTCTTTGGGGCAGGAGCCAGCTCTTTGCTCTGTTTGTGTACAGTGTCCTGTCTTCATCTCACTATGGCAACATATATAAGAAATAATAATGAAAAACTGGAGATTTGGCTTGTATTTTCCTACAAACTGACTAATCATTTCACTTCTATGAGCTGTCTCATCAGTATAATCAGTTTCAGATATATCTGAAGTATGGTGATCTGTTCTAGTCACATTTGCACTTTTTTTGATCCATTTAGTATTGTATGCGTAATGCGGATAGCATTGGTGAGTTTACATACTGGTATGAAATACAGTCCCCCCCTGAAAAGAGTGAATACCTATAGGTTAATTTAAAAAGAGACTAACAGTGTAGTTCAGGCAAGACATGAGTCAAACAGAGGTCTGCCAGCCACACACACACATTTAAATACCTATTGACTTGAGAAAGGGGATAAGGAAAGGTTGAGACATAAATTCAGGTCTTACTTCTGTTGATTGCAGTTAATACATCTGTTTACTTTTGGTCTAATCAGGAAAGGCCTCACACTCTAGAAAATCAGTTCATTTCCACTGTTGTGAGGAAACTTTTACATGTAACCTCATCCTCCTCCACCAAGCTGAAAGCGAGGATACCACAGAAAAAATAGGGCCTTGCTTATGTGAACAAAACCAGCTTCAAGCTGCAGTTTTACTGAATGGGATAGATAAATGACAAAGACAGATTCATGAGAAGGGAAGGAGGGGATGTGGAAAACTGATCTTGATTTTGGTTGCCTGTGTTTGTAAGTGCCGTTTGTTTTGTTTTGCCTTTTTCTGACACTGCTTTGCTGATAAGGAAAATAATGAATTATTATTGGATGTTGCTAAGGAATTTATTAATCTTCTAGGAATAATCATGAGTTATCTGCTTTATTTGGAGAAAATCTGTAAAGAGCTTTGTTTGAAAGTGTGCTTTGGAGCACTCGAAGGGGGCTTTATTTGGGCCATAATCTGGCACCTAAACTCAATAGCAGCAGGACAGAAGGAGGGCCCCCGTAAGGCTGATGATTCTGCAAAACCATTTCAGACTTTGGGATGCTCACAGCTTCCTATGATAGCATATATGTGTGTGTGCTTGAGACCTAATAAAAATAGTCTTAGGTAAAAGCACTTTTGTTTATAACAACCATTTATTAGACAGAGGAGCTACGTCCCCATTGATTTATTCCTGACACTGCCTAGAGAGAAATGGTTATCATTACTTTGGGTTGTGAAAACGCTGGATAACATCCCCATTATTGAAATACACTGACTGAGAATCTGCACAAAGTCACTTAAGACAAAGCTGGAAACAGAATTCTGACAGGTCCAGTTCTTATCCATTCTGCCAACAGTCTGCTGATGTCTAGTAAATGTCTGTAATTGGGAACAAAAAATCTGTGTTAAGTCCTCCTTTATTGGCTGATCTATGTGAAGGCTTACAGTCACATTTTAGCTCAACAGATAACAGCAGTGTATTCTCATGATCCCAGAATGAAAGCTTTCTGACTCTGACAATGAGCCATCTGTGGGTACCCTTATTGTTGTATATGATAGGATTTGATTTTTCTGACTGTCTTTTTTAGAATTTGTCTTATTAATTTCAGTCTAATTTAGAGAACATCCTTAAAACAGTTTGTGTATGTCTACACTACAGCACTATTTCAAATTAACTTATTTCGAATGAGTTAATTCGAAATAAGCTAATTCGAAATAACGCATCTAGACACAAAAACTAATTTGAAATAGCATTTTGCTATTTCAAAATAGCGCATCCACACTGATTGGACACTGGATCGCATTTAAGGGCAGCTGAAACCGGTTTCAGCAGGGCATCAGGTCAGTAGTTGCTTTGTGTGGCTGCTGTCTGAGGCTATCTGAGGCTCGTGCTTAAAGGCACCCCCCTGGACAGCCAGTTCTCAGCTTTCCCACTTACTTGCCTACCTTGCTGAGGGATAGCAAAGCATTTTCCTCTCTGCCTGCTTCAGTTGCTCTCATTTGGGACACCACAGCACTCGGCACCATGGAGCCAGAGCCACCCCTAGGCACTCTAGTGCTCATGTTGAACGTCTTGCTGCAAGCCTGGAAGCAATTACTGAAGGCTGCCTGGCACCTTCTGCTGCAGGCCAGCCCCCTGGTCCTCCCCCTGCCTCCCCTGGGGGCCCTAGAGGAGCAGCACCCAGACACCAGCAGCGACTGGTGGGACCACATCGTCCTGGAGCACTGGAGATATCAACAGTGGACCCAGAACTTCAGGATGAAGAGGACATCTTCCTGCAGCTCTGCGAGTGGCTTGCCCCTGCTCTGTGGCAACGGGACACACACATGAGGCCCGCCATTCCCCTCTACAAGCAGGTGGCCATCACCCTCTGGAAGCTCTCCGCAGCGGATAGCTACCGATCCATGGGGAACCAGTTTGGCATGGGGAGATCCACAGTCGGAGCAGTGCTCATGCAGGTGCGGCACTCACCGGCCACTGGGCCAGGAGGGGGGGCTACACGGAGGACATGGGCTGTCCCAGGGAAAACGGGGGGAAGGTGATGTCAGTGCCCTCCCCAGAAGGGTTTGGTCTGTCCCAGCTGCGCTACAGACCGCCCACGGTGGCCAGGATTGCAGCGGGAGTTGCTCCCGGGAGTGGGGCGTGGGGCAGTGGCGGGGAACAAACACTCCCAGCCACCCGGGCACCGCAGTGACCTTCGGTTTTGTGTCTCTCTCTGCAGGTGGCCAAGGCCATCAACAGGGTACTCCTCCACAGAGTTGTCCGCCTCACCGACCTGGACACGATCATCCAGGGGTTCAGAGCCCTGGGCTTCCCCAACTGCAGGGTGGCAATCGATGGGACACACATCCTCATCTTTTCCCCGGATCACCAGGCCTCCCTCTACATAAACAGGAAGGGGTACTTCTCCATGATCCTGCAGGCTGTGTCTGATTACCGGGGCCAGTTCACGGACATCAGTGTGGGCTGGTCCGGCAAGGCACACGACACACGGGTGTACCGCAACTCCTCCATGTGCCAGAGGCTGCATGCCGGGACTTTCTTCCCCGACCGCCACATCAGGGTCGGGGACGTGGACATGCCAGTGTGCCTGCTGGGAGATGCAGCCTACCCCCAACAGCCCTGGCTGATGAAGCCCTACATGGGACACCTCAGCCCCTCCTGGCAGGCCTTGAATGCCAGGCTCAGCAGGGCCCGCATCGTGGTCAAGGGGACCTTCGGCTGACTGAAAGCACAGTTTAGATATCTCCTCACCCGCCTCGACCTCTCCCAGCACAATATTCTGCACGTGGTGGCAGTGTGCTGCATGCTCCACAATTTATATGAGAGGAAGGGGGAGGCTTTCCTGCCAGGCTGGATGGCAGAGGCTGACTGCCTGGCTGGCCAGTATGCACAGCCCCACACGGCTGCAATCTGGGAGGCCCTTCGGGGGGCTGTCTGCATCCGGGAAGCCCTGCAGGAGAGCTTCCAGGTGGACGAGGACTGAAGTCCCCCTGGCATGCCCCACTGGGGCCTTGTGCCTGACATTCCACCCCCACCTCTTCCCCTTTCCCCTCCCTAACCCCCCTTCCTGATATACAATAAAGACACCTGTGTTGCCACAAAAAACTCTCTTTATTTAACATAACTGGGGTGCAAGGAGGGGGGGAATGAGGGTGGGAGAGGGGAGGGGGGAAACCTGTGAGGAGGAAGCTGGAAGGGGGAAGCAAGGGGAGGAAGCGGGAGGGGAAGCTCAGGGTTGGGAGTTTTGCCAACCTCCCGTCTCGCAGCACTGCGGGTGCAGGGGCCTCAGCATTCCCGGGGGGGGAGTGGATATGGAGGGTGGGGCAGGAGGGACGGGGGGGCGGAAGAAGCGGGAGGGGGAGCAGGGGTGGGAGGAGGAACAATAGCTGGGGTGTCCAGCTGGAACAGCAGGAGGCAGCATTTGTTGCAGCAGGGCCTGCAGGTGCTTGCGGAGGGCACGGCCCTATTCCTGCAGCTCCCACAAGCTCTCCCGCCACAGCTGCAGGTCCTCTTGCACCCACTGCTCCTGGCTGTGGACCTGCCTTCCCAGTAACCGCAGGTGCTGCCACTGGTACCCCTCCTGGTTGTGGGTGCACCTGCTGGCCCGGGTGCAGGTGGATGGTCCTGGCGGGGTTGTGCGTCCTGCACTCGCAGGTGCTGTGGCTGTGGTGAAACAAGGCGAGGAAGGCAGGTCTCCTCACCTGCTATCCCTGGGAGTGTGAGCTGGCCCAGGACTGCCCCCCAGCCCCTGTGCTGCATATAGTGTGTGTGGGGGAGAGGGGAGATGTGCCCTGCCTCTGTGTAGAGGGGGCGTCTGGAGGGAGGGCAGTGTGCAGTGTCTCTCCCCGGGGTCAGGAGCCTGTCATGTGCCTTCACACATAGACGTGTGTGGGGAACAGGCCAGGGCCCCTGCATGGCACCCAGCTGGGGCCACATCTCCTGGATGGCACGGCAGATGCACAGGTTGTCAAGGCTCCCCCTCCCAAGCCTCCACCCCGCCCTGCATAAGGGGACCGTGATGTCACTCACATGTGGAGGCCTCCCCGGCCTTGGATGAGGCTGCTGACGGGCTTGGGGTACTGAGTGCAGGGCATGCTCCCTGTAGGCTCGGTGCTGCCATCGTCCTCCTCTTCCTCTTCTTCCCCTGTGTCAGGGGCAGGGCCCTCTGCCCCAGGGTCGATGATGACCAGGGGGGCACGGACCATCTGACCCCCCAGGATGCGGTCCAGGGCCTCATAATGCGGGCAGGCCTCTGGGTCAGCCCCTGGCTGGGAGGCTCCTGCATAGGCCTGCCGCATTTCTTTTATTTTGCTGCACACCTGCTCCTGGCTGTGCATGTGGCCTCTGGTGGCCAGGCTGGCAACCATGTGGCTGTAGACGGCTGCATTCCTGCACCTAGTGCGGAGATCGTGGGCATTGGAGGCCTCCCCCCAAACCTCAATGAGGTCCACGATCTCAGCACTAGACCAGGCAGGCGCCCACCTTTTGTGGCCCCGGCAGGCTCCTGGGAGCTGCCAGCCTGGTCCTGGGGAGTGGTGGAGGGCTGGGTGGCAGCAGGTTGCTGGCTCATCCTGTGCCAGGTGCACAGTCTGCTGGCTATGTGCTGGCAGGCTGGCAACTGGCACAGGCGCTGTGGCCAGAGTCTGCCCCTTTAAGGGCTCTGGGGTTGGGCGGGGAGCAGACAAGTTTTCCTGTTTGTGCCCAGAGCGGCCACCAGGGCTCCCTGGGAAGGACTGTAGGCCCCCTAATTCGAAATAAGTGTCTACACAGCACTTATTTCGAATTAGCTATTTCAAATTTGGTGTTATTCCTCATAGAATGAGGTTTACCAAATTTGAAATAAGGGCTCCACTATTTATTTATTTATTTAGAATTTATTTTGAAATAGCGTTTTACCCTTTTATAGTTAATACACATTATTATTTGTCTGTAGACATCTTGCATTTCCAGTGTTTGCCACCCAGTTGGTCTTCATTTGTCACATGTCACCTCACACCTTGGAACATATTATGCCCCTGTCAAACACAATAAATTCGTCTTTTCCCAATGTGCCCTACCACAGATCTTTCCTGCAAAATCATTTTCATTACATTAAGTTTTCTAAGGGAGAAGCAATAGTCTACTGCCAGCAATAGTCTACTGCCAGCTTGAAACTTCTAGTGCAGGTTTCAGTCCCTCACTTTCCCTTTTGACATGTCCCCCCACTCATTCAAGTTCTCATTATGTTACAAACAAAAGAATGCAAAAAATGGGCCTTCATACACCTCTCTCCCCCTCCTTTATTGGGGGCCATGACTGTAGTTACTAGAAAAACTCAAAAGAACTTCAACTAATAAATATTCTTCATAGAATCATAGGGTTGGAAGAAACCTTTGGAGGTCATCGAGTCCAACCCCACTGCTAAAAGTAGGATCAATCATCCCAGCCAGGGTTTTGCCAGGACTTAATACCTCTAGAGATGGAGATTCCACCACCTCCCTAGGCACCCCATTCCTGTACTCTACCTAGTGAAATAGTTTTTCCTAATATCCAATCTAGACCACCACCACTGCAACTTGAGACCATTGCTCCTTGATCTGTCATGCATCACAACTTGAGAACAGCCTCTCTCCATCTTCTTTGAAACCCCCTTGAGGTAGTTGAAAGCTGCTATCTAATCCCCCATCACTCTTCTGTTGACTAAATAAACCCAAATCCCTCAGCATCTCCTCATAAGTCATGTGCCCCAGCCCCCTAATCATTTTTGTTGCCCACTGCTGGATTTTCTCCAATGTGTCCACATCCTTTCTGTAACGAGGGACTCAGAATTGGATGCAATGCTACAGATGTGGCCTCACCAGTGCCGGATAAAGAGGAATAATCACTTCCCTAGATCTGCTGGCAATACTGCTACTAATTCACCCCAATATGCCATGAGACTTCTTAGTAAGCTGTTAGTAACCTGACAAGGGTTAGTAACCCGACAATAACACATTCATGTGAGTGACTGTATTTACTGAGAGTTTAGTTTCATAGCAAAAGTTGCAGTTAAAGGTTTAAGACTCTGATCCTATACAAATTTACGAGTATACTTAAACTGACATATAAATAGTCCCATTAACATTAGTGGGATAGCTTATGTGTGTAAAGATAAGTATTTATGTGAGGGCATGTCCACACTAGAAACTCTTTCCAGTATAATAATGCTGGTTGGAGTAATATTTTAATGAGTTTTCCATACTGGCTATAGCCAAAATGTAGACAGTAAAAAAGTGCTTTTGTCAGTGCCATTTCTCTTGAGTAAGCTGTACAGACAAAAGCACCTTTTGCTCCTATAAGTTGTATCGACATGAGAAGAGATTTGCCAATATAACTATGCCAGCATTCCTTTCCTAGTCTAGAATAGGCCCAGATCTTTCCAGGACTGGGGGCTAAGTTTGATTACTTGATTTCTCTTATGCTTTGCAATAAGTTTATTTCCAATTGCAGCACAAATCAACAGCAATTATAATACTGCCTATAAACCCAGATAATCTTATCTGCAACTGGATAACTTTTAAAAAGTTTATTTTGTGTGGCAAGAAAGTCTTCAGAAATAATAGATTGAAAATGAACCCATAATAACCCTCAAAAGTTATTTCTCTAAATACTGATTATCTGAGTTCCACAATATTGGGAGAGGGGAGATGAATTAATGTTGAATTCAAAGATTTTTATCTAGGAAGAGTATGTTTCTATCAGACACATTCTCACAGAGAACTTAATAGGAAACATAGGTCTCAGAAACCTGGTTAGTGTCCTTGAGGACAAAGAGCTGGAAGTCAATGTTCCATTTACATAATATTTCATCACAGCAGGACATGTGTTGAAATATAGAGAATACTTACATTGTTCAGCTCTATATTTGCCATATAATCTCTTTGATATAGAGCTAGCTTTAAATCTCTCTTTGCCCATTCTGAAAGACTTTGTCTTCATAAAAGTATTGAGAGGTTTTAAATTTAAATGGGACAATAGCCACCTGATGAGTTTTGGGCGGTCATCTAATGACATGAACCAGAGCAACTGGAAGGAAGACCCAGAGCTTATGAAATAGGATTTCTAATATTTAATGCCCTCATAAATAACTTTAATGGAAGTGGTGGTATTAATTGAACCAAGCTCATTAGAGAATGAACTTGTAGAACATTTTAACATTTATCACTGTAGAGAAATAAACTATCATAATCTTGGTGCACCTACATTCTTCTCCAGACTATGGAGATTAATTGCTCAGAAATTAATACAATTAAAATATGCATGATATATAATACCATGAAGTACCTTCCTTGGTGACATGACATTCTCACCATTGAAAATCAATGTAAACTCTTGAATCATTAAGTGGTTTAAGCCACATTTTCAGCCACTCTTGATAAAAGAACATTATGAAATGGACCTGAGTGACCTATAAACGTATTTGTAAATGTAATACACACACATACACAAAGATAGAATATCAGGATTTTTGAGCCAGTAAAAGAAAGGAAGTTTAGGAACCTTTTGTAAAAGATTAAGAATAATTTCTCTTGCTGTCAGCTCTATATGGAATTTAAACATGCACAAACTGAACCATCACTTGGTTTTCTACCCTAGTGATGACAGTGATCAGTGATTTTATATGTGCAATGATTTGTAGCCACTGTTCTAAAAGTGATGGGTTTTGTTTTTGTTTTACAGCAAAAGAATAAAGCACAACATGAAAGAAGTAATCCAGACTAAATCCCTCATCCCAGGATGGCAGACAAGGTCTCCAACCCTCCCTGAGGTGACCATTGACTGAAGAGAAAGACTCCCCACATTCTCCTCACACACCAGAGCCTATCAGGGCCCAAGCTAGTAGACTTAATATGCTCCAGCCCCCCAGAGGGACAGTGTGTGCATGTGTTGGGGGGGGAGGTAGAGGGAGTGGAGCACCACCCAGGCTCCCAAATGCTGGGTGGGGGGGAGGCTGAGCCTTGGGGGCCAGATCCAGGAAGATCAGGGGCTGCATCTAGTCCTGAGCCTTAGGTTCCCCACCCCTGGAATATGCCATATATACACAGTAAACTTGATATATAGTGCATACATTAGCATGTCAGCCGAAACAGTATGTAATTAACTGTAATTAAATTCATTGAAGCTGAGGATCTGGCTCTCCATGTTAACCCACAATAGTATCTGAAATACCACAGTATCTTTCTCTTCTTAGGAAGGTAAATAATTTAGTTCTAAGATGTCACTTCTGTAGCTCCTAAAATCAAAGGGCAGATGTTTCATCTTAACATAGAAGAGTTATAATAGAATCATATGCTACTGTTTTAGCCAATGTTGCATAACAATTTCCAGTAGCCTAACCTCTTGTCTTCAACTTACCATGTTTTGCACCTTTCACTTTCAGACTTTATTTTTCCCAGCCTGAAGATGAAATCCTGATAAACTGCAAAATCAGATTGCATTCAGTGAATCACCATAAAATGCTCACATATTCTGATATCACAACCATGGGTTCCAAATCACTTTCAAAGAAAATTAAAATGTAAAAGAAACATGTTCTCATAACTACAGATTAGCTTTCCAAAAGGGGGAAATGACTAATTTTGTAATTTCAAAGTCTTACATTTAAGAAATTGAATGGTTTAATATTAAAGGTGATTGCTCTCAGATAGCAATAGAGAATTCAATCAGTGTTTTTGTGAACAAACCTGCAATCTATACACAACATAAATCTCATTAAAATTACAAATGATGGTTTCTGGTTTTATTATTATATATAATGCAGCTATCACCATGGTGAATATGTATGTTATTAATTCTTATGACGCATTTTAAGACATTCATGATAGTTATAGCTGTATAAATAATGTACACTCTGGAGTAAGAACTGACATTCTGGGTCAGATCAATGGCTCACCTAATCCAGTATCCTGTCGCACAGTGGCCAGTGACAAATACTGCATATCCAATCCAGCTACTGGTAGTTATATGTTTAGGGACACCTGGGGCTTGGTCCCTGCCCATCTTGTCTAACAGCCTAATGATGGACCTCCACTCCATGAACTCATCATGTTCCTTTTAGAACTCAGTGGGCATTTCCCATGCAAGCCAAAGTACTAGCTTGGGCTTGGTGGCCGGTATGTAGATGGTACTATATGTCATCTCCGTTACCACTGAACACCCTCTGGCATCTGAGGCTTCAAAGGCTCCCTCCCCACAGGTGGAAGATGTAGAAGCACAGCCTTTGGCCTTCCCCAGTCCCAAGGACATTACTCGATGATTACCATGGGACCCCCTCCAATGGTCCCCCTGGATGATGTTTGGGCCTACCAGAAATTCCTTAAGAGGGTGGACACCAACCCTAAACCTTCAACCTCAAGAAACCTGAGGATACCCTCTTTGGAGTGCTCAGATAAGAGGCCACAGCAAGGGTGGCCTGACCCCTTCCTGATGGGGTGGCCAAAATCACCATGGTCCTATGGAAAATGCCCTCCTCCATTCCCCCATCTCTAAGCAGGTAGAGTGCAAATACTTTGTACCACCCAGCCCTCAACTCCCTGGTGGTGGAGACCATCAACCACTGGGAAAGACAAAGCCAGCCCAGGGCAACCCTGAAAAATAAAGACTCAAATAGACTTAATTTATTTGGGCAAAAAATGTGTTCATCCTCCAGCCCCTAGTGGCAAACCATCAAGCCCACGTAACCTGCTACATGGTTAACACATGGCAGGCTATCAGTACATTCAAGTCTTCTCTCTTGGAGGACTCAAAGAAATTTCAGAGCCTGGTGGAGGAGGGGACAATGGCTGCTCGAGTGATGTTCCTGGAAGATTCGGATGCAGCAGATGCGGCAGCTTGTTCCGTGGCTTCAGCTGTCTCTTTGTGGAGGGTGTCCTGACTGCTTCTCTCCGGCCTCCCTCTTGAGGTGCATCCATCCCTGTAAGCTCTCCCCTTCGAGGGGTGGCTCCAGTTGCAGAGTATACAGATACTAAGTTGCATGGCTTGAAGGACTCCCGCACCACTCTCTGCACCTTTGGACCATACCTGAGGGCCATTGCACAAGAAATGTAAGCCCGAAACTCCATCTCTGCTCAGCCTCTGCCTGCTCAGCCATCAGGATTCAGGGCACTGCAAGCATAAGGGGTTTGGGAGGAGACAATTTAAGCCTCACTCTTCTGCACAACCCAGTTCCTCCTGTCCTAAGGTCACCTCCAAGTACCCTTTCTGAGTGTATGATTGAGGATGACGTACCTCTCAGACCTCTGAAACCTTCCTCTGTGCTCTTCTCTAACCAGCTTCACCCTTTCCTCCCTGCCTGGTGCTCTATAACCATGGACCACTGGGTCCACAGCACACTGAAGTGGGTCTATATGCTCCCGCTTTCCCCCCATACCCTCCACACACACACCCTGTCTCTCTTCAGGCAGTCTTTTCACAAGACACTCTTACAAGAAAACAATGGGTTGCTCTCAATTGCAGTGGTGGAAAAAGTTCTTCATTGCTACTGGAACCAAGGATTTTATTCCTGTTACCTTTTGATCCTCAAAGTCAATGGGGGACTCCTACCCATTCTGGACTTGCGTGGCCTAAACCACTACCTGGCAAGGCTCAAGTTCTGTATGGTGCCCTTGGCCTCCATCATCCCCTCCCTGGATCCATGTGATCAGTATGCTGCACTCAATTCCCTCTGCAATCACTCAAGGGTGATTAAAGGCAAAATCCTGAGACTGATTATGCAGGCTCTCACCCTTTGAAGCTTCAGTCCTGAAGAAAAGGAGCAGTGAATGGTTTTTCCTGCTTTTGAGAGCAGTATAAATGCTGAGCATGAATTGTCAAGGCCCTTCGTTTTGATTCAACAAATGGACCTGACCTTTTCTCCAAAAGGGACTCAACCCCACTGAAGAGTGAGAAGCCATGTGTCTCAAAGCTAGATGACAGCTGTGTCTGGATTTCTTGACATTAGCAATGAGACAGGGATTGACAAGGCACTTCCTTATGGGACTCTTCAAACCTGAGCTACAGCTCTTAGTACTATTTAACAAAAAGAGAAAGGGGATATCATTAAATCTGTAACCTTTTATCCTATTCTGTCTAATCATTATAATCTCTAATTGTTGTTATTAAGCTTGGAGGGATTAGATTTATCAGTAAATGCCGATAAATGTTGATCTCACCATACACAGGCAAACCTTAATTTCCATCAGATAGGCAATGTAAAAAAAAATGCTGTTTGAGAACAGAGTTTGATGTAGCGTATTTACTTAGCATATTTTGACAAGTGATATTGACAGTTTATGTTTTAATTGGTTATAAAGATTTAACATTTTTAATCTCAAAGTCTACTGTCATTAAATATTGTCAGACCCCTTTATGCCTACAATTGTGAAAAATTAAACAGATAAAAACTGAAAAAAAGCCTTAAATGATAATTGACATCTGTCAAAAACCTTAATATATTTTAATAAGCTTACTAATTGTCAACCCCCCGCCCCTTTGACAAACATTTCCATGATTGGAACTTTTAACGTATGTAGAGCTCCAAGGAAATCAATATCCAACATGTGATTTTAATGAATGCCCACTGTGAGTTAGATTGCAGCATTGGGACAATATTATTCCTTCCCCCCCTGACCTGTGTGTGTGTATATTTATGGGGCGTTAAGGGTCAAGCTTTTATTCTTCTTGCAAACTACTATATGATGTAGATCCTTACTTTTGTCTTAATCTTATTCTCTACCTAATAAGTAAATTTTGCAGATATCACACATATTTTCCTTATTAAAAGTTGCATTCTGTTGCCATTCTTTCAATCAGAACATTTTTGCAGTGCTGTCTTATACGTTAGTCCTAAGACAGGTGATACACAAGGTGGGTAAAGTAACATCTTTTGATGGACAAATTGCTGTTGGTGAAAGAGACAAGCCTTTCAGTTGCACTGAAGTTTGTCCGATAAAAGACTTTACCTCACCAATCTTGTCTCGGTCTGGAAAGCTCCATTACAGCATCATTGGCAAACTCCTTATTCATCATGGCTATTTGTACCGCACTCTTAAATTACTGATTGTCTGTTTATCACAGCTTGTAGAGATTCACTGTGTTGGTAAGTAGCTCTCACTTCAAGACACTTTGCTTTAATAGAAATTCAGGATGATAGAGGCTGTCAAAGTTCCTAAATGCTATGCCCAACTGACAATGTTAAGATGCTTTGAATTTTCTCTGAATATATAACCAAAATATCTAAATGGATCTTTAGAATGTGAGTGTATTCGACTTTGACAGGATGCTAAAAGAAAGCAATTTACAACTTTCAGTTTTGTAGAAGTATGATATTGAAAGGACGTATGACACAATCTTGCACAGAATAGCTCTTGCACACTGAATTATTTTAGTAAAGATTGATTTTGTGACATGAGCTATTGAGACAGTTTTAAGACTAAACTTATTAATACTGACATGCTTGTTTTCATAGGTTTATAAACTGTGTCCTTTTTTCTGCTAATTTTCATTGTTTGTGTCTGTTAGTGGTTTGTTTTGTTTGATTGAGTAAAATCCTTCCAGTCATTTGTGATCTCCTTCAGGGAAAGAACATGTTTCCTGTAAAAACAAACAAACAAACAACCCCCCCCCCCCTAACTGCACATAAGTATATGAGAAATTCAATAAAATGGACACTGTTTTATAACAAGAAAAATAGACATTTTTGCATGCTGTAACATACTTTTGCCTGCTTTTCAATGTTTTGTCTTATGAGAATTTACAAGAAAACAGCAGTGTCCCTACTTATTAATAAAGCTATTGAATACCTACCCATATGCTCTAATAAAAAAAAACATTTTGTATGAACAACTAAGAAGTGAATGGTTGAAAGAGTAGCCACATATGGATTAAAAGTACTTAAATTCAAATTAAACACAACTTCACATAGCTTGCCTTGACTAGATTTGTGGAATAATATGTGACTCAAATGTTAAGGGCAACTTGGGTTTAAGGCATCTTACAAATTCAGAGAAGGACATTCACAGTCAAGAAACTCAAGACACTAACCTACACCAATTTCTTTACCTAAACTCATGACATCTGAGCTAAGACATGGCTCAGTATTAAGTCACACTTGGAAGATCACATTTGCTTAAGTTAAATCTCTAAGCATTAGTTTATTTCCTTTCCCTTTCAAACTGAAGCATACTTCAACATTCAGTCCACAAACTACACTGTGACAAAACCCTAAAGAGTTGGCATTATATTACTCCTTAGTAAAGGATGGGCCAACGTTCAAAGGAGGGGCAATGGGTATGACCAGAAAATTTCAATTTGTGCAAAACAATACACTTGCTTGAGTGTACCTCCTTCATGTTACATTTTATATGTTTGAAGAGCCATCTCTTCTGCAGGAGACTTGATTTGTAGGATAGAAAAAATAAAATATATAGGGGAAAAAAACACTGTTCCTTAAAAACAAACAAACAAGAACCCACTCACTCTTTTTTTTCCTGAAACTCAGGAGAAATTTTATGACTTCAGGAGCTGAAGTGCCTACCAGGCTGTGCAAGAAATTCTAACACAAACACTGTAAATTTGCTAAATTGATTCTAGAGAAGATGTCCAGTCATGCATATCAATATGAAAAACATCTAGTCATCATAAGCTTTGGAAAGCACTAGCCGAGTTATATAACCAATTCTGACACTAACACACCAATCTGGAAGCAGAAATTTGAATAGATTAATTCTCAAATTCATGAGGAGTTAGTTTGCCCCACTGGAGCAATGGGCAATGTGTAGCTACACCAGTTTAGGAGAATTGTGTCACAAAGTAGCACAACTTCCTCCCTAATCTCTTTTTGCTGTAGAGAAACAGTAAGGGTACATCTAAACTACATCCCTTTTTCGATAAAGGGATGTAAATTAGATGTATGGAAATTGTAAATGAAGCTGGGATTTTAATTTCCTGCACTTCATTTATGTAATGGCGGCTGCAGCTTTTTTTTTGAAAAGCCACTTTTCAAAAAATAACCGCAGTCAAGCCAAGGATTTTTTGACAGAAATGCCCCCATTTCAAAAGTTCCTGTAACCCACAAAAAGGCCATCTTAACTGCATTTTTTTTGAAAAGTGGTTTTTCGAAAAAAAGCCGTGGCCACCATTACGTAAATCCTGACTTCATTTACAATTTCTATACGTCTAATTTACATCCCTTTATCGAAAAAGGGATGTAGTTTAGATGTACCCTTTGATACACTGCATGCTAATTTCAAAATAAGCTATTCCAGAATAGCTCATTTTGAAAAAGCGCATCTACACTGTAGGGAAGCCTCAAAATTAGTCTGAGGCAGATTTCCCTAATTAAGGCTCCATCTACACTGCACAGTTATTTCGGAATAAACTATTCTGGAATATCGGGGGGTAGCCGAGTTAGTCTGTAACAGAAAAAAAACAACAAATGGTCTGGTAGCACTTTATAGACTAATGAAACATGTAGATGGTATCATGAGCTTTCACGGGCACAGCCCACTTCTTCAGATGACCGGTCATCTGAAGAAGTGGGCTGTGCCCATGAAAGCTCGTGATACCATCTACATGTTTCATTAGTCTATAAAGTGCTACCAGACCATTTGTTGTTTTATTCTGGAATAGTTATTCCAAAATAGTTTATTTTGAAATAGCACGTCTACACTTCAGGGAATCCTCAAAATTAGTTTGAGGCAGGCTTCCCTAATATAGAGCCCCAGGAGGAATAACTTAGAATGGCCATCGTGAGGGGCTATTTAGAAATAGCAGCAGTGGAGCATCTACACACGCCTTATTTAGAAATAGCTATTTCAGAATGGGCATTATTCTTCATAGAATGAGGTTTACAGAAGTCAGAATAAGCCATCTGTTATTCTGAAAATATTTCAAAATAATGGAATGGCTGTGTAGACACTCTCATAGTTATTTCAAAACAAAGCTAGTTATCTCGAAATAACAGTGCGGTGTAGATGCATCCTAAATGACTTCACTCGTTCTTGGGGAGCACTTTATGGCATTTTTCAGTGGGGACACTCAGGAAAAGTTAAACCAAATTTACTAAAGATGCAAATTTCCAGTGGACAGCTAATGTAATAAAATCTTTTATTTTGAAATTATATCTTGTAGTAGCTGGGAAAAACTCATTTTAGTTAAAAGAGTTACTTAAAGAAACTTAATGATTCACAGAAGTAGTGATGTATTTATCTTCATGTAGAATAAAGCAGCAGCATATAGTTAACAAGCATGTGATTACTTTTCCCTATGGCATTTACCTTATGACATCCAACTGCTCATTTCTCCATAGTAGTAATTATGGGCCAGGAATTTATTTATAGCTCAGCAAGTAGTTTTTAGCAGAGCTGATAAACAGCTATTATTAATAGTATTTAAGAATAGGCAACCATGTAATAAACACATTTTTTATGCTAAAGAAAGGTCAGAAATGTACAGGATTTCACTTTGGAAGGTAAAAGGTGCTTTCTACAACACATTTTCTGGAATGTGCTTAAAGAAATGGACCTTGAATTATATAGTAAATCATTTACTAATTCCTATCTCCCATTGGTCAGACTCAGTTGTGAGTACCACCCTGGTGAGGTATCTGACTCAAGCACAGTATATGTATTAAATAGTAGCATGCAACATCTTTACCGAGAGCACTGTGGGAAATGAAAGTGTGGCCTCTTGACTAGAGGTGCAATAGCAAGTTCACACTGTACAAAGTGTTTTGTTTTTTATATTTTAACATCCCTCATTACCTAAAAGGTGTTTCTGGCCTAGAACTTACCATTCTTTTTGGCAGATCCTTTTAAAATGTGTTCAAATTATAGAAGAGATACTGTTAAAATGAGCATGGCTTGTACATTCCAATTCTAAAGTGAGAGACCAAATAAATAAATTAAAAAAAAAGGGCGCCTCTGGTTCAGGAACTGTTTAGCATTGAATAGAGCTGCTGAAAAGAAATGTAATACCTTCCATAAAAGTACTGTACCATTTTAGGTCTTATTATGATTATTGTTCATTTTTATTCTGCAACAGAGGAGATGGGTTTTACAATAGACTGAGAAACATAAGAGAAATCAATAAAGTAAGAGGATGAGTGAGTTGAGGTTGCTGAAGAATAATTTCTCAAAATGATATCTCACATTAATACTCTTAGATTCATAACATTGAAGGAAACAGCTTATCAAGCAGGACTGTGTATCAACATCAGACTTTACCCCGAAACAGTAAATAGTACTTTGAAATGCGAGAGGCATACAATCCTCAAGAAGAAGAGAAATGAATAAAGAGAGGGCCCAAGGAAGCTTTAAAATGCACTTCTCAAGAAAAATCAGAAAACAGGTGATATTCTGTCTTAGAAACTTGAAGTGCTTTTGTTTCTGGTGTCTTTCAAGAGGTAATTAAAGCAACTCAAAATGGTAGTTTTCCATTTTTTTAGTTCATCATATATTTTGGTTGATAAGAATATGGGTGAAATCTTAGCCCCACTGAAATCAATGGCAAGCCTTTCTTAAACATCAACAAAGCTGGGATTTCACCTTGACAGAATTCATTTTCTGTGCCAATTAATTGATTGAGATGAGTCAAAGAAAAAAATATGCATTTTGCATACAAAAGAGCTACCACTGTAAGGGTACAGCTACACTAGCTCATTAGTTTGAGCTAGGTAGGGTAATGAGGGCAAGCGGAGTTGCAAATGAAGCCCGGGATTTAAACATCCTGGGCTTCATTTGCATGTTCCCGGGCGCCGCCATTTTTAAATCCCCCTTAGTCCGAACTCCGTGCCCGCGGCTACACACGGCACGGACTAGGTAGTTCGAATTAAATATCCTAATTAAAGATCCTAATTACCGTTACTCCTCATGGAATGAGGATCTTTAATTCGAACTACCTAGTCTGTGCCGCGTGCTTTATAATAAAAAACAAACAAGTAGAAAAGGAATGTCTATTACACCCTTACAGTTTTACACCATGTACAGGTGACTTGCTCATGTGACAAAAGGGTAGCAAAAGGTAGCAATATTGCAACCTCCCTCCCTCCCACCCAAAAATCTTGAGGTCCATCAGCAACTCCCTTATGGGTCAACACTCCAAATTGAGAAACACTGGCCTCCCAAGTGAAATCTGTTTAGTCTAAGGTAAAAGCATGCACGCGCACCCACAGATATACACACACACACACAGAGCAAATTTCACGGACTGTGATAAGTTTTTCATGGTTGTGAATTTGATAGGGCCATAGGCGCTACCAGCCTGCACCTCCCAGGGATTACGAAGTATTGAGATACAAAATGTACTTTGATGAATGATAGGTGATAATGGGGCTGTGCTTACATCTGCTACCACCAATTTGCAACTAGGTGAGCTTATGTTCTACTGATGTTTGCAAATAAATATATTAAGCCAGGATACATAAATAGATTTGGAGACTTAAAATTTCACCTATTCTGCAGTAAAGTATATCTCTGATACAAATGTCACTCCAAGATGACCTCCAAGATGACCTCTTCACACACCTGGTGTGTTATATGTAAATACATGAGAATGACTTCTTTTTTTTTTTTTTTTTGCTTATTGCTCCACAACCTGGTGGACATCCTGCAAGCATAAACACTCTTTCAAACATTTAATTTGAAAACAGACCTTCAAACAGGTGATTTCATCACAAATTTGAGTCATTTACCATGTGGACAGTAGTAAAAAATTACAAACTGTGAGTGAGATGCTGTTATGAAGCAAAATGTTAGCACTGAAAGCTTCTGTCTTTGTTATCAGAAATGCTATTCTTTGAAGAAAATTATAAACAATAGTAGATTATATCCACATGGATATATACCCAAAGCCAGATAATGCAGATTTCTATCTTCAGCTCTGGAAAGTTCACACATGTTCAGCTCAATCAGGCTCTACAGCTAAAGTAAGAAGCTATAGGGTTTTGTTATTATTATATTTTTTGAGGGGTTAAAATATAGTGTCCCAGAATGGAACTCTGTTATCCTTCAAAATGGGGGGAAATAGTAGCTTGTATGATCAAATAAGCACTACATTTGTGTCTTAAACAACAATAAATCATCTGAAAGTAATACAAATAATATATGCAATAAGCTACTGTGGAGCTAATCCTTCTTTGCTTAAATGCACAGATAATAAATATTTCAAAATCAGTCAAGGAAAAAGGCACCGTAACTTCAAAAATATAAATCAGATTTATCCAACTGCAGGCTAAATAACATAATTATGCAGCTTTTCTGATATGCATAAATAAGAAACTTATTAAAGCATATAAATACAATAAGGGAGAGTACATTCAAGCTGGAAACAATACAAAACAATCAAAGCAGACAACCTGTGACCTCAACATTTGCAAACTAAAGTCCGAAGCTGGAAATAGCAACAGTACTTAACTTTATGCATGAGGATGGTCTCATTGAAGGAAATGTGACTAACTTGCATCCTGAAAATTAAACGTGTGCACAAGTGCTTTGCTGGCTTAAAGTCAAAGTCATAATCCCCAGAGGCTATGAATAGACTATTCATTTTTTAAGTTTTTCCATTAAATATACATGACACCTTCAAACTGTAAGGTCTTCAAATATTTATGACAAAAATATGTCCTATGCCACTTAAGTATGTGTGTGCATGGTCAGAGTTGATTATTGGCAATAATAGTCACAGAAACATCACCAGATACTATAAAAAGAGAACACTTCACATCCATTGTACATGTCCTCAATTTAATTCCCATATAATAAAACCTTTTGTTTCATTGCATTATTGTTGACTAGATTAAGTATTGCAATGAAGTGGATGAGAAAAATCAGTCTGACAATTCCACTTGTGGATAAAAGACTGAAGGCACATGACACATAGTAGATGGACTAACAGTTCTAAGAACTATAGCTAGGTTTCCTGGACAGTACAGAAATCAACATACATTTATCAAAAGTTTAAGACAAATATCAAGCTGTTCATCCTTCACTCCTCCAAATAATTTGTCTTGCAATTTGATTTTGGCCCTTTGGCACTGCCTTGTCAACTGCAGCTTCTCAGTTCAATGCTTGCTCTACTCTCGTTCCCTGTTTATGGACTAATTAAAATTTTCTTGCCCTGAACCTTTTGGAATTGACTTTTCTTCCAAATTCTCCTTCCTAAAGTGTTTTAGGTGTGACTAACAATGTGCTGAAGAAAGTATTATCTTATGACCAATGCAAGAGACCTAAACAGAATTGGATATGGAACAGATTCTTCACTCTTCCTGCTATGAGTTTTTCCTGAGCAATTATATGACTGAGCCTCATAACACCATGTGAAGGTACTAGTTCAGGAACAGCATATCAGAGGTAGACTCTCCATGGGTTAATAATAGCATGCTTCTGTTCACACATAGGTATACTTTCTGATGAGAATTTCGAGTCTGTTTATAAGTGGATATGAATTTCCATTTTCACTATAGGAAGGATCTCCTGAGACACCAAGTCAGTATTTAGCATATGGCTGATACTCCTATCTATTAAATAGATATTATATATCATATGGTGACTCAAGAGAGGTTTCTGTTTACAGGACTATCAGTTTTCATATCTTTTGCAAGTCTGGAACATGCTAGAGCTCTGTGTTTTGCTCTGCATGTTGCTCTTGCATGTGGGCTCATAAATACAATATTTTAGAGCAGTGTTTTAGAAAAAATGAATGCAAAGAATGCAGTTAGCAGTGAAAATGTCAATGGCTATGGGTGAATTCCACAGCAAATATAGCTCAATCCAAGCAGAAATGATCAAAGTTGGTAGATAGGTGACCCTGAGTTCAAATCTTAGCTTTACCAATTACTGTTACATTGCTACACACTTAGCTACCCTGATTATTGCCCAACACAATAAGTACCAACCATAGAAGGCAGTTCAGGATAAGCTGCTGTCACCATCCCCCTTTCTGTTTTGCAAATAAATAAGGTAATACAAAGTCACAAAGTCATAGTTGTGAGTAGAAACTTCTGGTTCTTATGTGGAAGAACCACATCTTAAATGAGGCACATCTTTGAAAAGGGGTTTTGCACATACAAGCCACTACAACTCATTATGTGAATAATCAAATTACAGATGTTTCATTGTCCAATCATTTCTCCTACATTTTTGCTTGTGTACCAGATGGAAGGACTAACTGCTGTGCCACTACTATAACATTTCCCTTTCCTACATGTCAGCTCAACTACTCTGCTGAAGCACAGGTCTTGTCTTTTAAAAGGTCTTGTCTTTTCAAAAAGCATTACACACACTGCAAGGGAAGTCTGCATGGGAAAAGACGTCCCTCCAGAAGCCATCACCTGTAAGTAAATATGGAAATTCTGAGCAACTTCTTTAAAACAAAGTATGTGCATCCCTCAGAACATAGCTTTCAGAGAGAAATAGATTAAAAGAACAGGCCAATACTTATGTCTCTCACCTAAAACTCAGTATTTTCCTAAAGCTTAGGCATACCCAGCTTATTCTAGATAACCCATGCTTCTGAATACTAGGTTTCCATTCAGTTCCCTGCAGATACTGTGTCTCAGTTGATCTTAGGGCTTGAGAATTTTTTATCTGCTCAAAAGTTCCAAGTTCCTGGCTTGAAGTCCTGGAGGCTCAGTTTGGTTAGAGACAAAATTTCAAATGCCACTGACATCTGTATCAATACTAGTGGCCTTAAAGCCACTGTCTGGCTTTCTGCAGATATGAGGGAAGAGCCTGCAGGAATTAACATTTTGAACTATCTAGCAACCAGCATAACAACAGTCAAATAAATAAAGATTTCATAAAAATCATACTGATATGTCCCTATTTTTCAGAGTACAAGGAGAAAACTGCTGCCACAAAGAGGAGAACAGTTCAGGCCCCAAGAAGGTCAGGAAAAAACTCCCCAAAACCTAACAACAAAACAAACATTGAAGCAGTGAAAGAAAAGCTGTGGAAGTTATGTTGAAGTTTTGTTGGAACGTTTATTTATTTTTTGTGAGTTAAACTAGATATTTAAACCTCTTCCAATCTCCCACCACACGGAAGGGAGGGGGGAAAATCACCATCCAGAGGAGAAAAAAGTGTGCTTGGTTATAAGACTACTTTCTACATGGAGACAGAATGCTGTAGTGGCAAAGACATTCTGGAAACGTTACAATATCTCATACTCTTCAAGCAGGTTGATAATACTAAGAGCAGATTTAGCAGTGTAATTTCTCCTTCTGATTCACAGATGTGTAGCTTCCCCAGTCCCATCTTTGAACTTGTGGAGCTGCCTGGTGAGCCTATGTATACACTATAGCCTATGCCAGCATTAATTATATGTCACTCTGGCTTTGTCTACACTACAGTGGAAAGTTGAAGTCAGATACGCAAATCCAACTATGTAAATTATGTAGCTGGAGTCAACATATCTGACATTACACTTCCATGACGTCCACACAGCGGGAGGCCAATAGGATCAAATGCTCCTGTTGGCTTCCTTACTCCTTGTGAGGAGCAGGAGTACCGGTGCTGATAGGGACTCTCCTTGAGTTCAATCTAGGCGGTCTATACTACCTCCAGTAAATCGAACCCTGAAAGATCGACCACAGCAGCATTGATCTTCTGCACAGTGTAGACGTGCCCTTGGGCAGGGGTGGATTATACAGCCCCCCTGTGCAACATAAGTTACACTGACATGAGATCTCATGTACACAGCACTACGTCATTGGAAAAGCTATGTCTCCCACTAATATAGCTTGTGCAGTTCATGGGGATGGTTTTATTATGCTGACATCTGCATCTTCACCAGATGTGCTGCAGTGGCACGTTTGCATCAGTACTGCTGCACTGCTGCAGTGCTGTATGTGTAGACATTTCCTGAGATAACCAGCACTGTACAAATAAAATAAAACCCTAATACATTGTCAAGAATGACATTTGATTACAATTAATGTTGCATGAGCTCTCCCTTTAACCATGCGATATTTTTAAAACATGCATATAAGAGGTTTCCTACATTCCTTGATACTTTCATATTAAATACAGTGTAAATGATACACTCCATAAAGGCTTTTACTTTCCATTTCCAACACATACAAAACTCATTTATGTTCTCCAACCTGTCAAACTTGTACTCTCTTGCGACTGACATGCTCCTTGTAATAGTTATACCATTAGAGCAGTGTTTCTCAAAGTGGTCCCTGGACACACTCTGAGAAAGCTACTATTCAGCTGCTTCCCGTGGTTCCCCTTGGCTGCAAATGGCCCTGTGGCTGCAAAGCAGGTAAGCAAACAAACTGGAGTGGCCCGGTAGCAGCTTTCTCAGAATGGGTCCATGGACTGCTTTGAGAAACACTGAATTAGAGGATCTCTCACAAGCAATGCACGTAGAATATTATTCTGACATGAATATTGCTCACATCAGTGTTAAGAAACATTTACAAAGGGACTCAAAAACACAGGGGCTGGTCTGCAAAGTAACATAAGAAGTGTCACATTACCCCCACATATATCTCAGGCTATGTCTAGACTGCAGGCTTCTTTCAGAAGAAACTTTTCCGGAAGCGATCTTCGAAAGAAAACTTCTTCTGAAAGAGAGTGTCCACACTGCCAAAGAGCATCAAAAAAGCGATCTGCTTATTCGAAAGAGGGCATCCACACTGAATGGATGCTATCTCACATTTAAACTGTGATTACTATGGACGGAGTGGCCACCAGGGCACCTGTGCTTTTTCCTCTTTCCTCTTCTTAGGGAGGAACTCCCTCTTCCCTGTCCACGCACACCTTTTTCTGAAAGAATTCTTTCAGAAAAAGCCTTCTTCCTCATAGAAAGAGGTTTACCAATGCCGGAAAAAACCCTCTGTTCTTTCAATTTTCTTTCGAAAGAATTCCATTGCAGTGAGGACATAATTGATTTTTTTTCAGAAAAAAAGCCATTTAAAAAAAAAACCCTCTGTAGTGTAGAAATACCCTCAGTGGGGTAACACTGCCAGGATGGGAGCAAAGAATGAATTATAGCCGGTAGGTTGTGTTTTTGTATGTGGTAGGATGGGGTCTAGGGCCAGCAATGGAAAAGCAGAGGCCCTATGAAACTCCATAGCCAGTGCAAGCTTATAGTGCCAGGAAAAGAAAAAGACTAGTTTCATACCTCAAAGCACATCAAACCCTGTTTACTGCTTAGCACTGAATCATTCACCAAGCTATTCCCACGTTGTTTGCTAAGTCTTCATTAAGTTTAACACAGAGAATCATTATGAAGATTGTAAATGTCCATGCTAATTCATTGCTACAGCATTACCTTTCACGGCATCCTGGAAGAGACATCAGCGGTGAATCTGATGCTTCATAATGATGAGAGATAGATAAGGAAAGGTCAGGTGCTGAAAAGGTTTCTAATGCCTAAGAGCAGAAATCAATTCTCTTCTCTAGACGTTTAAAAAAAAAGTTGGAAAGATTTCTTCCCCGTCTCAAGTTTATTGCTGACACTGATAGGATATTCTGTATAAGCTTTTTACATGACTTAACAGGTTAGTTCAGTGAGCTGAATCTCCAACGGTAAGGCAGAAATCAACCAAGTATTGATATTCAAAGAATGCATCAAGCATTCACAGGAAAATAGAAAGTATTCATAAAATGGCCATGAAAAGTAGTGAATTCCATTATATTTCTCAACCACAAAGATTTCATTTCAGCTGGAAAAATATTAAACATGCACAGCTATTGTTCCAGACTTTCTGTATCAACAGAAAACTGTTACACAATTTGAGTATTTCTGGAAAATAAATGTTTCTTTGGGAAAGCAGAACAATTTGGAGGTGCTTCATCCACCCAAAAAATAGTCATTGTTGGTAAATTTACCACAAAGATAGAACAATGGATATTGCGGGTCCCTGAGGTGGCTCATGGTAGTACTCAGGAGCTGCACCACCTCCTGTACCCTGCCAAAATTTTAATGAGTAAATGGGGTGCCCCCACATGCTCTCTCCATGCCCCTATGGTGGCCCTTCCTGAACCCTCTTCTCCCTTAGCCACCAGTCACCTGTCATGGCCCCATTCCTACAGAAGAGATGGACATACAAATACTACATAATGACAAAGTTACTGTGGGGATAGTAGTGTTACTTATCCTGTATCTCTGCTCAAGAATTATTGTGTCAATTGGGGCCAAGTAGAACTAGCCTGTTGCCTGAGCTGTTAAGAAGCAACTGTGTGACAATTCACAAAGTATCACTTAATTTAGAGATTAATCTGTTAGTAGAAAAAGCACGAAAAAGGGGCTAATTTCGTATAAACACAATGAGTTCCTAGTATTACCTAAGGACAGTGTTGAGGTTGTGCAAAAAAGATTTCAAAACTGGAAAACGATGACTGTAGTTGGTGTATTGATAACAAAGCACAACCGATTGAATAATGTAGGGGGCGGGGCCTATTCCATCCATTTAACCTTTGGGGGGCTTTTTAAAAGAAAGGATTGTGGGGAGCAAAAACAGATTCCTTGAAGATCTCCACCATAAGGTCATTTGATTCAATCTAGCTGTGGTGTCCAACCAGTTCTGAAGCAGTAGCCACTACACTGGCTACTGCTATAGTGAACTAGCCACACTCCACCGCCCAAATAGACACCTGTGACTAGTGGCTAGCGTGTTGGACACCAGAGGTCTAGGGTCTCCATGATCCTTTATAGTAAATATAATGTAAACAAATATCATAGTGCTGTGATGTGCAATAAAAAACAGCTATGTAAGAGTTTAATGTTCACACACAAAAAAGCTGGCTGTGTACATAATTGAGATGTTAAGTCTGCTGGCTCAATTAGTGTATATCTACATATACAATCAGTAGTGTATACCTACATCAACTAGCAACCAAACCTTAGACCCAAGTGCAGAAAAAGCCAATGACAGAAAGTTTAATTTGGTTTGGTTTGGAAGCTCGGAGACAGAGAAGAGGTTATAAATAGCTCCTTTAAAACTAATTTAAAAAACCCAACCACTTCAAGCCTATCCAACTCAAAGACTACAATCATAATTGTGGACAACCTAATCAAGAAGATAGTGTAAAAATGGCTTCACTTTCCCATATTCATATGCAAAAATGCTGAACTCCAGAGAAAAAGATGGTGGCCGTGGGGTCACAGAATTGATTAGCTTGATTCCATCCATTTAAACTTATCACCAGCAAGGAATTGCTACTTCCTCTAAAAACACTGTAAAATATTTTGTAGAGATAAGAAGCTCTGGATTTCTGCGGGAAGCTTCAAAAACAAGATCTAAAAGCTCATCAGCAATGAATAGACTGAAAGCCACCTATATTTGTCTGTCAGCAACATCTGGGAAGAAAAATGGATCAAAAAGAAACTGCAAATTCTGCTCAGTTGGATATCTGTAAAATTCTGAAGATCGGGTATTTTTCTTCTCAGAATGGTAGAATGGAACTCTTTCAATACTGAGGAACAATTTTTTTTTTTACCACATCTCCTGTACGAGACTATAACCAAATGCTCTTAAGTTGTGCACAAACATATACCCATTTCATAGATTCATAGATTTTTAAGACCAGTATGGAATTAACATGAGAATTTAAAACCTAAGTTACAGAACATACAAACATGCTGTGTTGCTGCTGCTCTTCACAAATTTTAACCCAAGGTCCTGTAGACTAACACAGTAAATTCAGAAACTGGTAGTATATACCTGGGGTTGGCAAATAGCTTCATTATCACTTAAATGGCTCTTTTGCAGGTTCAGTGTGCTGCTAATAGGTCTGGAAGGCTTTTTTCACTTTAAGTTGCCTAGATCCTCTCCAAAGGAAGAAGAGCCACTGAAGCAGGGCTGGACCACAACATTTTGGCACCTGAGGTGGGGAGCTCAAATGACGCCCCCATGCCCTCTTGCTTGGGCCAAAACTTTGAAAGGTCTCAATTCTACCTTCTTCCTGTTCTACTCTACCACTATCTCTGTGCATCTAGAGCAAAGAGAATACATATGCACCAGCAGCAGACACAATTTTCTACACTCTGGGTCCTAGTGGTGGCCCCCCAGTCTGGCACCTGAGGCGGCTGCCTCAGTTCACCTCATGGTAAGGCCAGCCCTGCACAGAAGAGGGTTAGGAAGAGGCCAGTGGTGCTCCAAATTTTTGATGCCCTATACAGCGGCATGTTTTGCACATGGGGAAAGACAGCCACTATAAACATTTCAGATTCTACTCCCTTATTATGAATAAAGGAATTCAACACATCAGATTCTTTACACTTCCCCACAGAATCCAATGATGAGTGGCCTTTGAAATGAACTACATATTGTTATTTGTGATGGGATTAAAAGTTTGCAAACAGGACAGGTTTGCCTTATTGTTTAGTTGAAAAGCAGTTCTCTGATGAGCAAATAGTTTTCCAAACTTTGCTAATGATGGATTTACTAAAGTCATAAAACTGACTCTCCCCCCCAATCCTTCCCACTGTTTTATACTTTTATATTTTTTAAAAATCTGTATTACACCATTATTGCTAATGCAACCTTTGGACTAAATATTTTCTCCCTTCATTTTCCTATCTTTTTTCCTTGCTTTCTTGACCTCTTCTAATCCAAGTTGCCCAACCTTTCTAATCCTTGCTCTTCCTTCATTCTGGGGATCTTGTGATGCTTATATTTTCATAAAAGATATTTGCTTCAAAGGGCAATGGTTGGATCAGCTACTTAAAGTCAAAAACAGAAACTCTCCATGAGATAGATAGTGAAACAGCTGCAGACAATGGAATCTCTCTCTCCTCAGGCAGTAAGCCTCATGGCTAGCCCTGAGTTGAGCTAACCAACTGAGGAAAATCTTTTTTAATCTACCTGCAAACTAAAGAGACTCAGATACTAGTCTGGCAGCCTGTGTGTGTTGGAGGGGGGGGGGGAAACAGCAGGAGAATTTGTGTGTGTGCTGAGTCTCTGAAGCAAGAGCAAGGAAATTTTGATTACTGAACTTACTGATATGATGGACAGATTTGGGGAAAGGACTACTTAGCTTGCTCAGACTTTGACAGAAGAGTCTGCAAGCTCTGATTGTTTACTAAGAAGGCTTACAATAAAACAACTAAACCTGCTGAAAACTGTCTGTTTGGTTTCTGGAGTAATTCCTCTCAGAGCAGGTCCACTTACTGTTGATTAAGGGCACAGCTACTCAGTTTTCTTAAGGATGTTGAAGTCCTTTTCTCTATTCCTGCTGCCCTCGTTTTTTCACAGGAGTCAGTTAATTAAGTTTCAGCTCCTTCCTGGGTGCAGTAGGCAGGGTTAATCAGCCAGCCACACAGCTGCATGCCTCTGACACCAGATGAATGGTATCTCTTAGATTAGAACTTCACAGTTGATAGGTCCATTCCTGAGGTTCAGGTTTCTCCCTGGAAAGGTAAAGGTGGTCTGAACAGGAGACAGAGCTTCTTGGGTGCTGATCCACACCTCTCACAGAAACTAAGAATTACTACAATCTGATTCCAGCTGCAAGGCAGGCTACTTTGGTTACATCAGTGTATAAACACTGTGAGCTTCAACTCTACATTTCTCCCTCCATCTTCCAAAGCTGGATGGGATTTGCCCCATCACTGCAGGGAGGGCTGGAGTTTCAGTCCCTTATGTCCACTAAGACCCTGCAATCTGTCTGAGATAAGGGACATTTCTGTTAAGGACACTTGTCTCCATGCTGCTATCTGACCGCTCTTCTTTCTTTTTCTTTCTATGACCCTCAGACAGTGTAGCATGTTTAACTCTTCTCTCCCAGTCCCACAGGCTTCCCTTTCCTGCTAGCAAGGGTGCCACACGCTTAAAGAAAACACTTTCTGAGGGAGAAAGAAGACCTTGCACAGAAAACTGCCTTTTTTCCTTCCAGGGTCCTACTCTGAACCCAATATATGAAAATTAATTTCTTTAAAATTTTTAATGCAATAAACCTTTACATAAGAAAGCTGGAGTGATGAACACTGATAGCCTATTGAGAGATAGTGACCTCATGCATATTGGGAGTACAATGTAGTGACAAAAGATTGCAACTATTCATAAAGTTTGCTGGCACAAAATTCCACAAGTTCAAATAATGTCTTGGAGGAAGTGATCCAGATGAAGTAAGTGGCTCTCCTACTCACACAGTAGCAAATACCATAAAGTAGCTGCAATTCTCCATATTACTGTTAGGTTTGTAAAAAATAAAATAAAGTAAAATAAAATAAAAGGAAGCCTCTAGGCATTACAATCTTAAGTTAGAAAAGCAAATTTATTTCATGCAGAGAACAATTTCCCATGCCCTCTACACATAATTTGTCTCAAAGGGCTACCTCTGAAACAGTCTGCATTAATAGATGAGTCTTGTAAGTGTGCCCTGAAAATCAATATACCAGAGTAATTTCAGACCAGGAGCTGAAAGGGAATCTTGTTCCAGAGTTGAGGTCCCTTTCAGGCTATGTCTAGACTGCAGACTTCTTTCAGAAGAAGCTTTTCCAGAAGAGATCTTCCGAAAAAACTTCTTCCCAAAGAGAGCATCCACACAGCAAATGCACATTGAAAAAGCGATCTGCTTTTTTGAAAAATAGCATCCACACTGACTGGACGCTATCTCGCATTTAAGCTGTGATTACTTTAGATGAAGTGGCCATCAGGGCAGCTGTGCTTTTTCCTCTTTCCTCTTCTTTTGAAAGAACTCCCTCTTCCCCGTCCACACACACCTTTTTCTGAAAGAGCTCTTCCTTATAGAAAGAGGTTTACCAATGTCGGAAAAAAACTTCTGTTTTTTCGATTTTTTTTGAAAGAACGTGATTGCAGTGTGGATGTAACTGGAATTTTTTTTCAGAAAAACAGCTGTTTTTCAAAAAAAACTCTGCAGTGTAGACATACTCCCAGAGAGAAATCTCTGATACTGTTCCCTCTCTTAAATTAGCCAGAATGCCCCCAGTTAATTGTAACTTTCATACAGTATTCCATGAGGAGATAAGAAGTTTCTGTTAAAAAACAGTTGGGTAGCCAATAGACAATCAGTATAGATCACTATGTGACACAGGTCCTCAGGGCAGGTGGCAGGTGGTGTGAGGGGTGCAGGAGTCAGGGCCTTGAGGGTGTGGGTGGGCTCAGGTGGGGCCAGGAGGGGCTCCTCCTTCCTGCCCCTTCCTGGGGTGGGGCAGTGGAGGCTTCCTTCCTTTCCCTACCCTCTCCCTGAGGTGGGGTGACAGGTTCTCCCTCTGTCACCCCGTCCCCTCCCAGGGCAGAGGGTGCCAGAGATTTTCTTCCTACCCCTCATGGGGTCTTCAGAATAAAGAAAATAAATGAAGTAATTTCTTGTGTCAAAACAAAATGTTTAATTTTATGTTTCACATGTCACAACAAAAGAGACTAGATACACTTTCACAAATACAAAAATGTTAGGTTTTTTCATGTGTGTCAAGCTATGAGACATAATATTTAATTTCAAGTGTAAACTGTAGCAACTATTTCATGTCACGTGTCAATACAAATGATAACGTATTTTGTTTGCTATGTAAAGAAAATGGGCAATTTTGTTTGATGCTTCAAAGGAATAGATACATGTAAGATATTAAATGGCTGCTGAAAATTTTTCACTATGTTCTTTTTATTTGATTTAATATTAAATACATATTAAAAGTCATGCACCTTGTTAATTATCCCTTCTTTTAGTAGTGTTTTAATATTCTTTCTTCCATAACATTTTAAAAATACATATATCTAAGATATTTGTTAGTAACTGGTGAGTTCCACAGTGGCACACATCTGAACAAGCACATAACCTCAATATCAGTGCACAAGACAAAACTGACTCCACTCATTTTATATCTATATATAATAGAATACTAAGATTTTACACACACACACACACACACACATACACACACACACACACACATACACACACATATACTATTTATTGAACATAAAGATTTTACAACTTTAAACGCCTCCTTGTTAATATGCAAGTTAACAATGCAAGTTAATAATCATGATTATCCAATTTATTTCCTTGTGAAAGTAAGTTTGTCAAAGTTCTAATTTTTAATTAGCCATGTGCATACTAAATATTAGCAATGAGATATAACTGTCACGTGACTTGCAGGTGTTCTTTCCAATGCCTGGGCTTCATTTTAGATGATATTTTTGACTAAAGAAATTCTTTGTTTTTTGTAATAAAGCCTTGTTTATTTTAACACTGTTCTTTTTAGTTTTAAGACTATTTAGTGTTCAATTTTTAAATAATATATTGTTACATATTTTTAGGATAGATCCATAGTGTAGGGCCTCAACTTTTTGTTATTGATTTTAGTTTTTAATATTCTGACTGTTTTGTGGATGCGTTATGAATGTTAAGACTAGCCTATATAGCTGACTTGTTTCGACATCTGAATATACTGAATGGCAGTTTACAGGAACTGAAAACTATCTCTTTTAATGTTTTTGACAAAATAAGGGCAATAATGCAAAAGCTTCCTTGTATTGCATAAGAATGTGAAAAGGGAAATTGCCAGTCATGTCCAACCTTGGAAAAATCCTTCAATGCAAATAAATTGAAAACTTATCCTGTCATAAAAGAACATTGCCTGCATGTGATCACAATGTTTAATGAATGCATTTTTGATAGTGTAACAAATAGGAACTGGATCAGGAATCCATTTTAAATAGAAAGCACCATGCAGGTGGCAAAGTGGAAAAAAAAAAAGAGGTTTGGGAGGGGGAATGCTGAATTCACCAGAATTTAGTGTCTGCTTAAGCCCTTAGTTCTGAGGTAACACCAACATAATCTACATTCTTTGCTTCCTCCACCCCTCATGATGTCCCAAAGCTGCTTTACCTGCTTAATGGGCTACTTCACAGAAAGGAGCAATTTAAAACTTCATTTTCCCAAGAAAAACTCATTAACATAGGAAAAGGCAGCAGATGTCCAAAGTGGCACACTTTGACACACACAGGGGTCAGTCTGTGAAGAGATGTACAATGAGGAGAGAGGAGCCCCTGCTAGAAAGGAGTATTTTAGTGAGCTGATTGCTGAATTTTAGGTCCCTAAAATTGTCCATGGATGTCAAGATGAACAAGATTAAACCTGACATTGAAAAATTGGGAACAGAGTGATTGATCTGGAAAAAGGCATGGGGAAAGAACGTGGAATTAGGAACATTGTTACAGAATACAATTAAATTGCTTGGTGAAAAAAGGAAAAAAATAGCTTAAGAATTGAGAGACTCCCTGAAGGGGTAGAAAAAAGATGAACCCATTAAATTTCTAAAGCATTCCTTCTATATTTAAGCATGGAAGAGAACTTAGAAATAGTTATTGACAGAACTCACAAAAATTCTGTGTTCCCTTTCTAGCACCAATAGACATTATATGAAAATTATACAACCTTGAGCAAAAAGAGTAGATTTTGAGACAAGCCAGAAAACTTCTGTATTTAGTCAAGGAGGGCACAAAGGCCACGTCTTTCAAGATTTAGCAGCTACAATTTTCAAGAAAAGAAGGGAAATGAATGAAGTTACAGCCTACCATAGGGAAACCTGCATAAAGTATAGATGAGGTTTCTCCTTTAAAGCTCATATTTTCTCACCAAGGACAGCAATATATCCTCAGGTAGAAAAGGGAAGGGGATAAATCCTGCAATAAATTAATTGTGTTGATAAGTAGCCCTGAAACCAAGAAGGATTCAGACTTGGATATCATGAGACAAAATAGTAGCAAGTTTTAATTCTATTTTCAGAGTGTGAATTTCAGTCAGATGAGAGGAGGGATCACTGACACACACAAGCAATGAAAAAACACCCCCTTGGAAGGTGGATAAGAAATCTGAAGAGGTAGAGTGAAGAAGGAAGAGGATGCATCTCCTCCATAGGGCAGGAGTAGGAAGCAGTTTGGCAGTTTGTCTACATACAATTAAAATACTTCCATGTAGCCAGAGGATAGATTTGGGATAAATGCCACCTGTGTAGGAGGCAGCCAGAAATGCTGAGGGATGCATCAAGACCCTCACCATTGAGTCAGTGGTCATATGCCAGCCATCACTCATGTCAGTATTGGACTGGCTCCCCAACCCCTACATCTGCATCTGCAGCCTCTAGCCACCTTGCCCAGGTCCCATCCCCGAAGAGTGAGACTGAGATTGTGCCTGGAAGTTGTGAGGCAGCATGGTGCGGAACAAGATTTTTCTGTGGGGTGGGAGGGAAGAACTGAAAACATGGATCAGTTTGATGCTCCATATGGAATGCATGAGAATAAAAGACATGGGTCATGAGGCTCCTTTAGCTTCCTTCTGCCTGGGGTTCCTCCTTTCCTGCTCCCGCTTGGTGGAAACATACCTCTTCAATATGGGGTAGGTCTATTTAAATGTCAATAGATGAGGCCAGTGGCATATATAACTGTCCAGTTTCAGTGAGGAGAAAATTTGCCATTTTAGTTTAAAGAATCTTGAGATCTCAGATCAGTAAATTCTCATATGATGGAAGATGAAACTGCACTGGTATTTCATTAATATAAGGGGGAGAGAGATACTTGTGGGATTACAATTTATGCATCAAAATTGAAGGGGAAGGATTTATACAATTTTTAGGGCCAGTTGCAAGGACCAAAATTTCCCATTAACCATCACAGGCGTTAAGAAGGAAGTGAGGGTGCAGATGGTCATCAGGGGTATATATGCACCACCATGGAGGCACCATTCTAGGAGGTTCCCCTTGGGGCCCAAGAGTCACTGCTAAGAGAAAACCTTCCAACAATCATGAACTAAATGGAATGGACATGGGCAATCACTTGACAAAGAATAGTTAATTACTTTAAAACAGAGAATGTACTGTATTTATATTTTAAAATTAGGCAGTTACACACACAAATAAAATGAAACAACATACAGTACATGCTGCTATTTCAAGCACAATAAATAGCTGACCAAAATTAAGTACACCTTTTTTCCTTAGCTAATTAGTCCATATTTCCCTTCCAATGAAATCAAAACCCAATCAAATACTTACAATCTGAAAATACAAAATATTGTTAAGGTGCTGAGCAACCTGACACCGATCCAAGAAGGCTATTAAAACTGTACACTTTATGAACAAGTAGCCCTGTTGACTATACATGTGCTTAAAGATATGCTTAAAGCTTAAAGATAAGCACATACTTACGTGCTGTATTGGATCAGGGTTAAAGAGCTCAGCATCTTACAGGACTGATTTTATAATATCTGTTATTGAGCTGTGAACTGATAAAACTGTCACCAACTAGATGAGACGATAACTACTCTGATTTTTATAAAATAAAAATAAACCAAATAAAGAGTTACTGAAAGTGAGCATCAACGTTGAGCAGACCCAAATAGAAAAGCATTGTGTTAACTCCTCAAGACAGCTAATGAGGATTCAGATGGAGGTTCAGGAATAACTTCCACATGTAAGGACTTTCTCCATTCTGGGAGTTATATGTGGTCTGATCCATTTGAAACCTCAGTGCCCATGCTGGACAGACCAAGAGTCACTCAAACATCATAGGCCCTGCTACTTAATCAGTTTACATCATCTCCCTAAGGGACAGGATTTGGCAAATACCTATCAGTATACAATGGCCGATTATTAAGGGTCAAAGTCTGACGGTGGATGTACTCTGGTTGCACCTATTTAACTCAAAGGAAGGACATGCATGGGAGAAACTGATACTTAGGGCTTGTCTACATTGCCAAGGTTTTTTTCCCCCCACATTGCAATATCCCTTTTGACAACAAAAACTCTTCAGTTTCAACCACAAAATAAAACCATCTTGACAAGACACATAAAGCTTGTTGACGAAAGTTAAAATGACAGAGTCAGTATAGACACTGCCATTCATTATATTGCTTCGCCAGAACTGTCTTCCCGCACAATATCCCACAATGCTTGCTGTGTCCACTCTGTTCACTCTTTTAAACTCAGCAACCCTACAGGCATGTGCATTCCCCTTTCAAAGCTCTGTTTTGAGAGCTGAGCATGTAGTGCTGCTCTGCTCCATGCAAGAAAGAGCAACTCATTAATAGGGAGTATTTCTGCTCTCTCCCATATTACGAACAAAGAGGGTGGCAGGGATGGATGGATGTGTGTGCATTTGTGAGAATGAGACTTCTATGTTGTGTAGAGCCAGAGGGGAAGGGTGGGGGGTTGATGATGGGGTTTCCCCCTTCTCCTGCCTCAGGAGAAGTTGAGTTCAGAGGCTACCTGAACTTAAACAACAGCATACTGGCAGACTCACTCTCCCCAAACGTACACTCTGTCTCTAGCCTGCACACATACCTGCTCCCTGTCAGACACTCTCTCCTCCATCATGCCAACTTCAGTTAGAATGGCCCTGGTGAAAAGCTATTTTGAAATAGCATCAGTGGAGCATCTATACACGCCTCATTTTGAAAAGCTATTTTGGAATAGGCATTATTCCTCATTGAATGAGGTTTACAGATTTCAGAATAAGCTGTTCGTTATTTCAAATTTATTTTGAAATAACAGAATGGCTGTGTTGACTCTTGCATTGTTATTTCAAAATAACTCTAGTTATCTCAAAATAATGGTGCAGTGTAGACGCACCCTTAGGAACTGAGTATCACATTAAGGGGCCTTTTATGCTCCTCTGACTATAAAGTGAACACTTACACTGGGCATAAAGATTGTTTACACATAAAGTGAGGCCCTTTTATCCTGACTGAAATGTGTAAAAAGGGCTTAGTGTAAATAAGAATTAGGTTCCATCTTTTTAAAAATGTAATCTTGCCCTTTACATAAGTGCATATATGAATTAATTTATCTTTTCTTTTCGTAATTACAACATTCTAAGAACCAATGAAGCCTTTTATTTTGATTTATTTATTTTTGAGAAACAACAACAAACATATCATTTGAGCTAAAAAATTTTTAATCTAAAATTCAGCCTACAGCAAAAGTATCTATGGCTAAAAGATGAGATCCCAAAGGCTGGGATCTATAAAATAGAGCAGTTACAAAGCTTTTAAACTTAGTAGCACTGTTATGTAATGGAGCTGAAAAAAATACATATCTCCATAAAATCACCCTTCCAAAATGCGAGAAGTGAGATAGATAAAAATAGCTTTTGCACTAGTTTTAATTGAGAATTAAATTGCGATAGATGTTGGAAGTCTTTCAGCCTATCATGTTAACAACCTGAGTATTTAAAGCTCTTCAACAATAACATAAGACACTTTCAAAAATGTTTAAACATATGTTAGTATAATACAGTATAATGGTTCAGCGTGTAACATACTCTTCTATCAATTCCTTATGTGTATTTTCCCTTAGAATATTAAAGAGAAAATAACAAATGTTTATTTGTTTCTCACAATCCTTAACTGGGTGGCTATGTCTACACTATAGCCTCTTGCACAAAAAACATATGCAAACGAGGTGAAGCGTGGAATATCGCCATGCCTCATTTGAATGATTAATGAGGCTCCATTTTTGTGCAAGAGGCTTTTGCGCAAAAAGGAGTAATCTACTTGGCTCCTTTTTGTGCAAAAACCACAAGAGCCGTTCTTCTGCATTTTTGAAAAAAAGTGGTGGCCTTGTTTATGCTAATGAAGCACGGGACATTTAAATCCCCGCTTCATTAGCAATTTCAACGTGCCTAATCTACATCTCTCTGTCGAAAGAGAGGTGTAGTCTAGACACAGCCCCAGTGTCAGTGAGCAAGCAGCTTTAATCTCGTAGTAGGACCTTCTGGGGCCAGAGCCACTGGCACCACGGTGTCCCCACAAGGCAGAGGCAAGGCACTGTTGCCGATCCTAGTTGCAAGTCCCAGGACCGCTGCATGCATCCGTAGGCTCGGTCCTGAAAGGCTCTGCAGCCCGCTATTCCACCCTCCAGTTGCCTCGGTGTGAAGGTGGGGTATACTTTGCCCACCCCATTCTAGATGAAAGTCAGCCCATCTCAGTCATTGTTTGAAAAAGACTGTGTTGCATTCTCGAGGGAGTTAAGGGAAAATCCAGTAATAAGGGTAAATTTTAGGCCTTAATTTGCAGTCATTATTGTAATTACTCGACAACACCTGTGGGATGCATAGAGAAGGCACAGCATGCCTGTAAATGGGAAATAACTATACCATTGTTTGGAAATTGTACTAAAGTCAAGATGCTAAGTGCACCTAATATAAATGGATCATTATGCTAGACATCCCTGATCACATTCCTGTGGGCCTAATAATTGGAAATGTATTTTCCTCCTAGTTTTATGGAAAACCGAATGAAAGTAGTAATGAGAATTAACACCTGTATGCAGTCCATCCTTCTTGGTTCCATGTGCAAATTTATATCTTCATCAAAAATGAAGGGTAAGGCATACATTTCAGGAGAATATTCCTAATCGGGAGGTTTGCACCAGTCCAAGGGGCCCTGAGGGGGAAATAGGATCTCCATTATGGTGTGTATAATTGTAATGAAATATTCAAAATCAACATCACTCTGTAAGGGAGAGTCTTATTAGTTATATATAAGTAAATGAGCTAGTTATGAATGTGTATGGTGTTTTATAATGGTTAGAATAATGGATTGTGTACAAATAGAATGGAGTCTCTGACCATGTGACCTTAGGCTCTGAGAGAACAGGGTAGGGCTCCTCCTCAGGGAGTGAGCTAAAGAACCAATGTAGCCTGGATTTTCTTGTTCTTTTTGCCTGAAGGTTCCATTTACCTCAGGCCCTGTTCCTGCCAGAGGGTCACGTGATATATAACCTCAGGGGCAGGAAACCCCTGAGGTGCTTTTCTAAGTCCTGGTATACCACACAAAGATTGCTCTCCACCCCAGTGGCAGTAGTCTGCATGGCTCTTCATAGCACTTACCTGAGACCTCTAGGGACTGATTCTGCAGTAGCCTAACAGAGGGAGTGGAGGACTTATCATCTGGTGTCTGTTCCATCTGCCTGCCGTCCTCTTGGTTCCGAATCCACCATCAAGGGACTTCAAGCTTTCCTCCCTGTGAGCTCCCAATGAGCCCAAAAGTTAGGAGGTCCTGGGCACACCTCCGTTAGTGTAGCCACTGACTGTCCTAGAAGAGGAAAGGTATTGTTAAATGGGGTATATCTCACAGAGTCTAGTGGGAATATAACAGGGCCTAGACTTTATGTCTGATTCTTGTACTGTTCACTTCCATGATTTATGCTGAGTTATTATTTTGCGTCAGGTTTTTCCCTCATTCCCTAGAATTGTAAACAAATCCTGAATACACTTCTCTTCTGTTTTCGCCTGTACTCTGAGTCTGAGTCTTTCTTTTTGGTTCAGGGAGGGGAAGGTTTCAGATAAGTTCACAGGTGATAGACCCTGAGGGAGGAGCCAAATCTGCTTCTTTCTGGCTAGGGCATGTTTTGGCAGTGGCTTCTATCTTTCTGGATTATTTATTATCTTAGCCCTAGGAATAACAACTCCTGCAGACTCGTAGGTCGACCATAGTGGGTCCATATGGCATATACGCATTTAAATCAGTCCTAATTCTTCTGTCTCCTATCCCAAGTACCATTGGTCCAGTAGTTATTAAGGAAAAGGCTGAACAAAATAAAAAAAATGTGTTCGTCACTGCTCACCCAATCGTATTAAATTTGTATTCAGCAAGTACTCCATTTTTATATCTGTTAACATCAGGTTGGAAAACTTGGTTGAGCATCACAGCCTCCACACATCTCACAACATCAATTTTGGGAGGACTAGGATCTTGAGTAGGTGTCGCTGGACAATTGAATTCTCCCTCAGTGACTGGAAGTTAAATAATCTAGGGCACAAGCTCTCTGGGCTTCACAAACCCTCTTATAATTCTTTGTCTTCCCTGTCTCAAATTAGTTCAGACCTAGTGACAGTACTAAATTCCTAGTATGTCATTCAGGGGCTGGATTTCAATAAAGTGGTCCAGGCTCTTGGGAAATTATAGTGAGACTCTTCTGAGGCTATATCCTGAACTCAGGTACAGCTCTAGCTCAAAATAATAATGCATAATATCATGTGAGAAGGATATAGTGAAGTTTTACCCAGAAGTAAAACAAGCTATTATTAAGTGAGTAAGTCCATTTAAATGAGAAAGCAATCAGTTCTGGAGACTATTGGAGTTTGCATATGATTTGATGGTAAAGGGTTTGTAATATGTCATTCTTACAGTTAAGGATGAGGAAACTTTGCAAATATGGCCAGTGATACCTTTAGAAACCTATGTAAAGCAAATTGTTATGATTCCCCAAGATATCCTACACTGGACAACACATTCCATGCAAGAATATCACCACATCCACATAGCGGTAGACTTCTGTCAGTGATATCCTCAGGCAGGATACCTCTGCTCTTCAGAAGTTTACACAGGCCCACACATATGCTTTGCTGCACAGGGAAGATGCCACTTTAGCTTCACAACCCTGTCCACCAACATCTCTGAGGTTGTTATAATTGAAGCTGGCTATGAATATAGTAGTAGCAGGTGTCTCCCACATTTATTGTGAACCAGGCTTATACTACTGACAGTTATAAAGAAGGCAATCTGTATTTATGTTTTGAGTTCATGTTATACTGATGCAATATTAAATTTAGTTCCTGTGTCTGGCATTCTCAAAATTTAACTTTAACTTATCTGTCCGATAAGCATCTAAATCTGATTCATCTAGTCATAAATCTTAGTATTTTGAGTCAACTTTTTGGTGCATCCTGAACTAGCAGCTAAATTAAAAACACCAAAAGACAAGGCCAGGTTTTAAAGGCAACCATCTATCATTCAGAATCCTCTATTACAAAAGTACTTGATAGAATACAGAAAACAGCCAAGTTTTCATAGAGGTGGCAATAGTTGTTTTCTTTCCCAGGGAAAACATCTATCCTAATGGGATTCCTATCCATTAATCATTCTGGCACTTGTGAAAGTGGGTATCACCTAATAATTATTCTCATCATTTGGACTCATTGTAAGTTTATTATAGGTATCTTAATGCATCAGGTAAACCATAATTTGGCTAAACCATAGAGTATCAGCAATTTCTGCCATGTGATGCTAAGTGTAACATCAACAATGAGGAGAAATTGTAAATGGTGCTCACCCCTGCCAAATTATACAGGTAAAGTTTAGATTGGGATGTAATTTTGTAAAGGTTGCCAACTTGGTTAAGTAAACAAGGTGACCTTCATTTTTGTTTATCTTCTTGTTCCACCTTCCTGAGTAAATAGGCAGGAAAACCTGGAAGAGAGTGGGGAAAGGGGTATGAATAAGAACTAGACAACCTTTGACTATAAAGAAAAGTGACAGAAGGAGCTGGGGCCCTTGAGTTTTAGTGTTTTTAGTGCTCAGGTGCCTAATTCTCACTCTCCATGAATCCACACTAGCTGATGGCCTGTACAGCCACTCACCTAGGTTAAGATCTTGGGATATGTTGTTGCTGCCCAGGAAGCATCCACATGCCTGATTTGCCCCTTCTCCCACATAGACTGGTAACATTGTCATCAAACTCAAATTGCCATGACTCATAAGTTGTAGCACCCTCCAACTTATCTAGGTATCTAGTCCAAAATTCCTTTTGTGCAATGAGGTTGTGACGTGATTGACTTATCCTTAGTTATGTTAACTGATGGTGGGGTGAGGTCACACCATCTGCCTCAGTGAGAACAATGAGGTCTGGCTGTAATTCATTCAGACATTTAGTACTTTGCTGTCTATATATACAGAGAGGAACAGATTTGTGCAGATCTCTCAGTCAAATGACTCCCATTTGTGTCACTAGTGATACTGCATCCCCAGGATGCAGATTTCCAAGCAATTCAGAGTAATCAAATTTTAGAGCACTTGAGTTTTAAATCGGATAAAATGTTGGGAATCAGTGGAAACCCTCATCTGTTTTTCCTGTAATTTGCTAACCCTGATGTGTGTGAGTTGTGGGATCTTAGGTCCAGGTATTGCAAGGAAGGGAACCCCAAAGCTTGAGCCTGCTGCTAGAGAGCTAAAAAAGGCAAGGAGGACCCTGAAGCAGGGGACTGATAAGGACTGATCACTCTCATACTAGGGACATACAAGTTCCGGGAGAGGGGAGAAATGGTTGTGAGGGGGGAGGCATGGGCCAGTGGTGAATGACAGAGACTGGATGGTACCCAACTGTGCTAAGGGGGAGGGGGAAGGGTGCCTGTGTAGCAGTGCTGTGCTGGTAATGGGTCACTCCATTAGAAAAGGGAAGAATCCATCTGTCCCTCCAAGGGGAAACCTGAAAGGGCAGGATCAGGGTAGTAGAGGATGGGACACTAGGGAGCACTAGGAGCCTGCAGAGGCCAGCTCTAGAAGTGGATAGAGCAGAGCAGTGGCAGTCTGCTGCAGAGGAAGGACTGCTGGCAAGAAAAATAAGTAAATGCTCATCCCGGGAGGATGTAGGTCTGACTCAGCTGCTGGTGCCAGTCTCCCCCTTCCCCCCCCCAACACACTACCTCAATAACATGCCCCTGATGCAGGAGGCTCTCAAAGTGCAGGGCTTGGGGCAAATGCCCTGATCCATTCTAATCGAGAGGACAGCTCTGCCCTCTCAGCTAAATCTGTCATCTGTGGCCACTTCAGGTAAGCTTGTCTCCTATATTTTAAGAAGATATTGTCAACTAGTCAAGCACATTATTTAAGTTGTATGCAGTATTTTAAACTCACAGCAATGCTTCAGTGCAATTTGTAATTTATGGATTATTCTTCTTGGAAGGAAGCAGAAGAAGAGAATTAAATTTTTAGTGTCATGATCCCAAACATAACAAAAAATATCTAAATAAAGTGAAACCTGCTACAAGTTGATTAAACTGTAAAAAGCAAACTAAAATAGTGAAATTGTACTTTACAACTTTCAGGATAATCTAAGATACCAGTTATTCATCTTCGCATTCCACAGCAACTTCATAGGAGAAAGATTTCACCATGAATTATCTAACCATGTTACCCCAATCTCTTTGGTCAGGCCTCAGAGCTTTTGTTGTAAGTCTCCACCAAACTATAAACCTGAAGCTCTAACTTCTAAAAAACTTGTTTCATAATAAGGTAAGATACGGAGCCAAATAAAAATTGAGAGAAGTGATATTGACTATAGTGATATAAGATGATGATGGTCTTCCCCAATTCTTACCAAAGTAAAAGGAAACTTGCACCCTGAAAATACAACATAATTGCTAATATTTTCTTTTCCTTATTTAATAAAGAAAGAATCTCAAAAAAAGAATGGAAGGCCATTTAAAATCTTTAAAAAAAAAAGATTTCAGCTCTAATGACTTATGTCCATTTATTAGCTATAGAATTAGGACTTGTAAAATGAAGTTTGGCTATATTTGCATTGTGAGTAAAAAATATTTGTTAAGTGAGACAATCTCTAGAAATTATTTTCCAGTGCAAAAAATGCAAGGAGGAGCAATACAACAAACTCTCATATGTGGAATGTGTTTATTTCCCCTGCATGCAGCACCTACAAAAGTATGCCCATATATTTACCAGTAATAAAATCCCTAGAACAAGTATACGAAATGTTAATATGGATAAGCAAGTGAAAATAGTTTACAACTAAATGGCTCCATCCATAGCACTAATAAGTTTTGTATGAAATTTTTTGAATTATTTTCATCTCCTCTGCATAAATCTCGTTTACAAGTAACAATGCAACATTTTATAGTGCTAGCTACGGCACAGTTCACGGTTGTTATAACGTGAACAAAATTTTTCACATATCAATAAAAAAAAAACAAAGAGAGTGGTGTGTCATGAGAAGAAAGATGTGATAACAAATGGTGGCCCAAAGGCTGTGATTTAATATGTTCCAGCCTGGGAATATAATAAATTAAATCACATGAAGTGAAAGATGGCTAGCACTGCATGGATAGTCATAGATCTGAGATTAAGTGGTGAATGTGTTTTGCATTTGAAAAAGTTCCCTTCCTTTCGGGAGTAAAACACATTGACAGTAGAATATTCTAAAGGTTGGGATCAGAGTGCCATTAGCATGCTGTTTTACTAACATACTGATAATTTTTTAACCCATGGGGCAAAAACTTTGCAGACATAAAACAAAGACATAATGCCTTTAAGAGGCAGAATTCTTTAGAAGACAGTGCTCCTTTTGCCAAAACAATCTTCATTCCAGAAGGAAGAACTACATAAATGAGGCACAAATCAACTACATACACAAAACCTCCTAGAACTGACCCACTACTTTCAGTTTTAAAGGCCATAACCCCCTCCCCCCAAATTATATCAAAACTACATGGTAGCAGGTGATAATGAAAGAACAAAAGCTGGCATTTTAGAATGCTATGGAGGCTATGACAACAAAAGATAGACATTTGAATAGCGTGTTCAACCCACAATTATTTGAAAGTTTATAATGTGAAATTACCTGACCGGTCCTGAATGAGGGAATTTGCTGGACCGGGGGAGCTCCCCTGCTACCAGCCCTCCATCTGAACACTGGCTCAGCTTCTAGCCCCTGCTGGCACCCCATGCTTCCACCCAACTGTGCTGCTGACCCTTTCTGGACACCCTGTTGTGGGGTTCCAGGCTGAACTACAGTCCCCTTTTGCTTTGAGACTCCTGGACCCACTACTGGTCCTGTGCCCCAGGGTTCTCTAATGCAGGGACATCCATGGTTCTGCCAGACCATGGATGTTCCCAGATCAGAGAGTCCTAGTTTAGGGAGGTATAACCTGTAGTAGTATGTTTTATTGTGTTTTGAGGGAATGTTAAGTATCATTATGTTTTTTTCCCCAAAACAACTAATAAAATTATCTAAAGCCAATGACTGAGTGGAGACAGTAGGGGGACACTTAAACTACTCAGGCATCTGTTGGGGAAATAATATGGGTAGGACACATATCCAAAAAGTTATCAGAATAAAATTGGAGATGATTTTTTATTGCAAGAGGGAAAGAAACATGGGGAGAGGCAGCTTTTGATTTAATATTGACAAGGAGGAACTGGATTAGAAATCTGAAGTTGAAAGGAAGTTCAGGTAGAAGTGTGATCACGAAAAACAGCAGAATAAAAACAGTAGACAAACTCAGAGAATTAGCTGATAAGATTCAGAGGGAAGGAAGTTTAAGGGGAAAAAAGAGTTCAGGAGACCTGGCAGTTTTTTTAAAAGACATCATTAACGGCATAAAAGCAAACTATTAAGCATGTTAAGAGACAACCCTGGTTTAACCAGGAGATCTTCCTTAATCTGAAACTCAAAAATGAGTTGTATGAAAATTGTTAACTCGATCAAAGTACAAAGGATTAATATAAAAAAAATCCCAAACACGAACAATTCCATTTTCTTCTTTAATTTACACCTTGTTAAAGCATTTTGGACAACTAAAAAAATCTCTCATCACGTTTAAAGGCTTGAAGAAAAACCTTGGAGAGGGTTTTAAATCTGCCAAAATTATAAAATATGTAATTGAACATAAATTGAGTGGTGATGGTGTTGTCAGGATCTTTAGACATACTTACAACATAAGTATAATTATTTTGAAGAATAAAGCTTTAACTAAATAAAAATTAAGAATAGTTTAAATTAGAAAATACAATATTGGTGGCTACAGTTGCCAAATGGTTTCACCCAAAATACCTGAAACCGCCCCCCGCTCAAAAAAAAAGGGCCGGGAAAATTTTGTTGAGAGAAAAAAAAGCAGCCCCGGGCTGCCAAAATGCAGTCGCGACCCCTTTAATTGCCGGGCCGCTCCCCAGCCACTCCCCCCACCCCCTCCGTGTGTCTGTCCAGCACCGAGCCGGGAAAAGCAGAAAATACCGGACATTTTATATGTCCAGTATTTTCTCAATTTCTTTACTGGACAGAAGACTTTCTGGTTCAATACCCGACACCTGGCAACCCTATTGGTGGCAATAGAGTTATGTAACGTAGTGGGAAATCCCATAGGAATGCATGGGAACCCATAGAAATGAATAAAGATTGCATCACTTCCTCTGGAGAAAGACTCAACAAAACCCCATATGAATATTTTATGGCCTATAGAAACTAATGAGATCTCTAAATAGGATGGTTCACCCAAAGGTCAGCTGAATGGGGTTCATAAGGAACATATCATAAATGTGACCAGGTAATGACATCATGACTGCAAGCTGATTGGCTGTAATAAATTATGCAATTAATTTAAATTGTATACAAGGGCAGAAGTTGACTGGCTAAAACTCCATATAAATAGGGACCAGCAAGAGAGCAGAATACTGCCAGACACTTGAAAAAAGAAAGATATCTATGAAACAGTAACAGCAGAGGCTTCAGTGAAACCCAGCAAAAGAAGAGTTGCTTGAAAACCAGGCCCAAGTTGTCCTGACAGTGGCCATTCCTGGCACCCAGCTAGTAGGAAGCCTCCACTGCAGCCCAGGAGTAGTGACCAGCAGACTTCCATGCCTCTCAACAGAGAAGCAACTTTACCTCACAAGCTACCACTGCACAAATCAGCAGCCGTCAGAAGACATAGATAGCAAGCAATCATCACCACCTGCACAGCACCCAAACTTCTGCATAAGGACCATTTTTAGACAATTTAGAGGGATTGTGAGAGAAGCTTCTGTACATTAAAATCTTTTTTTTTTCTATTTAATGTCCTGGAGCATATAGGTCTCAACTGTAAATAAAGCTGGATGTCAGTGGTTTGAATGAGGTCTCACCCATTTAGTACCTGTCAAGGCACCATGTATTAGATGTTTAGATTCAAATAATACTGAATATTAATTGATATATTATTGAACAGTTAATTGCTATATCAGTGTAGGCAATAGATATTATGTTATATGCTTGATTTTGTACCTTAATTTACCATGTAGAGTTGTACAGAGTTGTATATAGAGTTGTACAGAGTACCATATAGAGTTGTACAGAGTTGTAGAGTTGTACCTTAATTTACCATGCCACTTCTTCTAAATTGTAACTGTAATATTTACAGTTGTATTTATTATCTTTATTTCTCTCTCTCCTCTTTTGTAGTAAACTCACTTCTAAATAAATATTATTTTTGTTTTCAAAGAATTCATTGCTTGTGGCCTATTGTTGATTGGAGGTCTGTAACCATGTCCTTCAAAGTCAGCTAGCATTACTTAGTGGCTTTCCCTGGAAAATCCAGAGGGTGTGCCACAACCTTGAATATCAAAATAAGATAAATTGAGGAATAAAAGTTTTATTTTAAACTGAACAGAAGTTTTCTAGGCAAACTCATCGGTTCCATAGAATTGGATTAAAGTCTTCCAGTAACATAAGCACAACGCTAAAAATGTCACTTTACCACAGTTAGCTGAAAATAGTGAAAAAAGCAAATTAAATTGGCAGAATATGAGGTAGCACCAGCAGACCATAACATTAAGATAAATTAACAGTTGTAATGTGGAAAGAATGAGGTAATTGGAGGGAAAAAATAAAAGATCTGTCAGGTATGCTCACTATGGCTACGTCTACACTATAGAGTTTTTTCAGAAAAACTTTACTTACATCCACACTGCAATCACATTCTTTTGGAAAAAAAACTGAAAGAATGGAGGAGTTTTTCCAGCATTGGTAAACCTCTTTCTACGAGGAAGAAGCCTTTTTCTGAAGAGGGAGTTCTTCTGAAAAAAGAGGAAAGAGAAAAAGGCATAGGTGCACTGGTGGCCACTCCGTCCATAGTAATCACAGCTTAAATGCAAGATAGCGTCCATTCAGTGTGGATGCTATCTTTCAAAAAAGCAGTTTGCTTTTTCAATGCACTTTGGCAGTGTGGACACTCTCTTTTGGAAGATTTTTCAGAAGATTTCTTCCAGAAAAGCTTCTTCCGAAAGAAGCCTGCAGTCCAGACGTAACCTATGAACCAAAGCTAAAGGTAATGGGCTATCATACTAAACAGATCATACTAGTTGGTTACAGATTGTAATACTACACAATATTCAGTACAGACCATAATGTTCAAAAGTGATTAACAACCAGATATGGTACCAAAATCTGAATGAAGAATAAGAGAAGGATTAAAAAATAATAATAAAAGAAAAGATTGGATACAGTCATGATCAGAAAGGGTCTGGTGGCTGGCAAAACAGAAGAAAAAGACAGATAGTCAGCAAGCAAAGGTTAGAAATTCAGGAGCAGGAGGTTGTTAAAGAGTCATTAGGAAGATATTAGGGAGGAGCCTGAAGAGAAGGAAAAAGAACCAGCAGCAAAACCAGTTGGTAGGACAAAACAGAAAATGGACCCTGACAGAGCAGAGGGAAAGAAATCAGCGGAGAGAGGTAGCTTGCTGATAAACAGTAGTAAGAGTGCACACACATGTATGTCTAAGTTCATAAAGATGTGTATAGCTGTATGTTATATTAACCTATATGTATAATATTTAAAATGTATGTATAAAGATTGCTGTCAGCAGGCTGCAGGTGACTCATTACTATGTTCAGAGTGTAACCACTTATTATTACTTTAACCATATGTCATTGAGGTTCATGTATATTAGCCTGTACTCAAGGACTGTGTTAATAAAAAGGATTTATGTTTATATTATTATATCAGGAATTACTATTTGCACTAAAACAAAGAGGCCTGTGTTTCAATCATTGGAACATTTTATCTGTGCCCTCTCAATGTTACAATTCTAAACTGTACTGTGGTTTATCCAAAGGGGAAAACCCTAATAACCCTTACCTGACAGAAACATATTAGTGGATAAATGTGCTGTCTTAAAGAAAAACAAAGGAATGGGCAATAAGGTGAGCTATTCTGGAGATATCCTAAATATGGTTTTGGGGTGACAACACAGGCAGGTAGGGACAAAAGTAGAAAAGCCAAAGCAAAAACTGAGACTAAAGTCATTAGTGACATAAAGAGTAACAAAAAATGTATTTAAATGCATTAGAAGCAGAGGAAAATCAAGAAAAGGACAGGCCTTGTTTACAAGGAGGAAAAAGTAATAAAAAATGCAGCAATGGCTGAAGTGTTACAAGCCTATTTTTCAGTTTTCATTAAAAAGGTTAGCAGTGATTGGGCAGCTAATATAGTGTAAATTGGTAGTATCTGAGGCTAAAATAGGGAAAGAACGAGTCACTGCACACTTATTTCAAAATAAGCTATTCTGGAATAGTTATTCCAAAACAGTTTATTTTGAAATAGCACGTCTACACTGCAGGGAAGCCTCAAAATGAGTCCGAGGCAGGTTTCCTCAATTTACAGCCCCAGGAGAAACTGGGGAGGAACAACTTAGAATGACTCTGGTGAGGGGCTATTTCGAAATAGCATCAGTGGAGCATCTATACACGCTTTATTTCGAAATAGCTATTTTGGAATAGGCATTATTCCTTGTAGAATGAGATATACAGACTTCGGAATAAGCCGCCTATTATTTCAAAATTATTTTGAAATAGCGGAATGGCTGTGTAGATGCTCACATTGTTATTTCAAAATAACACTAGTTATCTTGAAATAATGGTGCAGCATAGACGCACCCTTAGACAAGTTATATATCTTGAAGTTGCTAGGGACTGGCAAAATACAACTATAATACTTAACGAAACAGCTAAAGAGATCTTTGAGCCATTGGCAATTAGGTCTGAGAACTTGTGGAGGATGGGAGAAGTCTCAGAGGACTTGAACATGGCAAACATGGTACTTATCTTTAAAAAGTGAAATAAGAATGACCTATAGACATCTTAACTTAAAAACTTGGGAATATAATGGAGCAAAAAAACCAAACAGTTTGCAAGCACCTAGAAGATAATAAACTGGTAAGTAACAGTCAATATGGATTTGTCAAGAATAAATCATTTCAAACCATACTAATATCCTTCTTTTACAGGGTAAGAGGACTTGTGGATAAGGAGGAAAGCAGAAACTGTGACATATCTTGACTTTAGTAGGACTTGTAATATGGTCTAATATGACCTCATAAGCAAACTAGGGAAACATAGCCTAGACAAACATGTTATAGGGTGGGTGCACAACTGTTTGGAAAATCGTACTCTTAGAGCAGTTATAAGTGATCCATAGTCAAGATGGAAGGGCATATTAAGTGGGGTCCGACAAGGATCTGCTCTAGGTCCAGGTCCATTAAACAAATTTACTGACAAAGGAATTTTGCTTCAAACCAAAAATGGTCGACACACAGCTCAATCACTCTTTTCAGCTTCCCTTACTAATTTGATAAAACAGGAATCACTTCAGATGTTCAGATACTTCCTCTGATGTAATACACTCTTCTACTTTGGAATCATCAGCATGTTTGACAGAAGACTGCTGTGCTTCTTTGACATTTATCAGCATGGAGCACTCACAGAGCTATGAGGGAATCCCAAGAAGCTCAGGGATCAGCTCTGTCTTCCCACCACATCGCACTGTGGGATGCTTACCCACATAGCTTTTCTCTATTTGCCATCAGGAGAGCTAGCAAAGTGGCTATGAAATGTTGACAAGGGGAGGATAAAAAGCCAGTTTTACCCATTTTCATTTTTGTTTACTGCTGCTCAAGCACAGGGTTGCCAGATTCTGCCAGTTTCCATCTGCATAGGTTTCTTTCTCTAATAGAAAGAGCAGGTATTGTGCTCATAGAGTAGTTATCAGTGGTCCATAGTCAAGCTGGAAGGGCATATTAAGTGGGGTCCCACAAGAATATGCTCTAGATCCAGTTCTATTCAACAACTTTAGTGACAAAGGAATTTTCCTTCAGACCAAGAATGGTCCACACACTATCCAATTTCTCTTTTCAGTCTCACTTACTAGTTAGATAAAGATCCTAAGTCACATTGCAGCTTGGTACAGTGGCATTGCACTGAACTAGAAGAGATAATCAAAGACTCAGTAAGACCTTTAACAAAGTTATGGCATAAAAATTCTAAAATTAACCTAGAATTCTTAAGAAAATTAGGCTAAGCTTGCAGTTTTTTGCTAGTTTTTACAGTATTCTTTCCAAGCAATAAATATTTTGGCCTGGGGGCAGGGAGCCTGGACAGTGGGCCAACAGCCAGAGGAGGGATGAGAGGGGAGCCCCACCAGTCAGAAGGTGAGCCCCACTAGCCGGGGCCATGGAGCCACTGCCAGCTGGGGCCGTGAAGATCCAGCAGCAGGAAGCAGAACTTTGTTGGCCAGGGAAGGAGGCAAGCCCCTGCAGCCGGGAATGCACCACTGGCTGGGGGCAGGGAACCACAGGAGCTGGGAGTGGAGCTTTGCCAGCCAATGGCAGGGAGCCCTTGCAGCCGGGGATGCTGACAGCAGCTGGTCAGCAGCAGAGAGCCCCAGGAGCTGGAAGCGGAACTCTGACAGCCAGGGCAGGGAGCCCCTGGGGCTGGGGACATTGAGCCACTGGCAGCCAGGGCAGGGAGCCCTGGTGGCCATGGGCAGGAAACCCCATTGTCTGGACCAGGGCTACAGCCCAGAGTGGAGCCCCACCAGCAGGCTCGAGGCAAGGCACTGGCCAGTATGGTGGCCAAAAGGGGAGCCCCAGGAAATCCAGAGGGTGCTGGACCAGGGAGGTCCGACCTGTACTGTGAAGAATTCTTACAGGGGATAGAAAATAGAACTGTACATTTGAAAATGTTTCAGACATTATTCATATTGATGCTTACAATGTTTTCAATGACTAATGAAAATGTTTTCTTTTCTTTTTTTTTTTTTTTTTTGTTGCTTAATTCTTTAAACTGTGCTTGTCAAAGGTAGCTGGCTCCATTCTTTCTTTCTTTCTTTCTTTCTTTCTTTTTTGCATATGTTACTGTAATTGTATTCTGTAATCTTCCAGCTAAAGTGGTTTAATCATTTTAGAAAATGGAATAAAGAAAGCCCTTTGAAAGCAAAATAGTAAACAAGAATGGATAAAGCAGAAAAATATTTTTAAAAAATCATTCTTCTACTTAAAACTGTATATGATAAATAGAACAAGCTTCAGGGACAAAAAATAAATGATTTAAAACTGAAGGAAATTGGGAAGAAAATATTTTTCACCAAGATGAAAAGAAATAGAAACTCATGGAAGATTAAAAACAAAGGACTGAGAAAATTATTCAAACTGGAAAAAAGATAAAATTCAGCAATAAGAAGCAAAACAATAAAATTAAGAGATAGTGAACTGGCGACCACAAACAGAAGATTGAGAAAGGAAGAAGGAGATCCTCCTGCTGAACAAACGGTGAGTACTAATTTTGGGGTGAATATGCTTGGCTGTTTGATTTTTGGCTGTTTGTATTTTTTTTGATGTTTCATAATTTTAGGCCAGTTGAGATTGAAAGACATGAGAAGTAATTCTTCTGCATTGCTCCTCACTGATGAAACCTAAACTGGAGTATTGTGTCCAGTTCTGGCTGCCCCATTTCAGGAAAGATGAGGACAAACTGGAGAAATCCCAAAGTAGAACAACCAAAAAATATCTAGAAGCATGACCCATGAAGGAAGATTTTTTTAAAAATGGGTTTTTTTTTCTGAAGAAGAGAAAACTTGGAAAAGACATGCTAACATTTTTCAAGTACATAAAAAGTTGTTTCAAGAAGGAGGATCCTTAGCCTCTGAGCGTACGAGAAGAAGCAATAGTATTAGATTGTCACAAAGATGGTTTAGGTTAGACACTAAGAAAAAATTTCCTGCCAGGGTTGTTAAGGACTGGAATAAATTGCCTAAGGCAGTTGTGGAATCTCCATCATTGAATATTTTAAAAATGGGTTAGACAAACACTGGTTAGGGATGGTGTAGATAATCCTTATTCCAACCATGAGTGCAGGGGAGTGGACTACATGAACATTTAAAGTCCCTTCCAGACTGAAACATTTAAAATATGAAAAGTTGTTTAATGGGCAGTAAACAGACAATCTCAGACAGAATCTAGGATATCAAAATGTCACAAAACCAACAGGAATGAAAAACTGAACTTGGCAAATTAAAAGTACTGCACTTAAAATGGGATCTTGAATTTTTGAAATAGGAAAAAAACCTACTAATTGCTTTGAACAAATTCAAAATAACAAATGTGAATGCTACCTTAGCTGTTTTCAGTAAGAAGAATATGTTGAATATGTGGCCATTGACCTAGTCAAGTGGGCTCTGACACCTTGTGGCAGAGGGGTGTTGTTAAATCATAATATCCTGAAATCCACTTAGAAAGTCTTTGGAAAGTGATATCTTTGTCTTTCATTCATTCAGAAAAGGTTATATAACAAGTTTAAGGTATTTTCTAAACAGTTTTGGTCTCTGTAGGTAGAATGCCAAGGTTTGGTGGACTTCTAGGCTATGTCTACACTGTAGGCTTTTGCCAGCAGAAAGTATGCTAATGAAGCACTCGTTAGCATTTGTCACACTGTCATTTGCATATTCTCTGCAGATGCATTTTGTGCAACAGGTTTTTGTGCAAAAACAATCGGTGTAGATGGGTCCATTTTGCACTAAGTCCCCCTTTTGCACAAGATCTTTATACTTCCTTCTGAAGATCTTGCGCAAAAAGGTTTTTTTGCACAAACCGGACCGGTCTACACTGCTTGTTTTTGCAAATCACAGCACGACAAATACTAATGAGTGCTTCATTAGCGTACTCTCTGCCAGCAAAAGCCTGTAGTGTAGACATAGCCCTAGTAAATGAAGTCTCTTGTCCACACCAGTGGTGTGTGGTTTGAGGAGGAATTGAATTGCTTGCTTCAGATGGAAATTTGAGATTATTATAGGAATAAATTTAGGGTAAAGTCCTAAAAATCCTTGTTCTTCTTCATTTAAAATCTGAGAGGTGTATGCTACTGGCCAAAGACCAGTGCTATTGTCTTGGCTCAAGACAGCACTCGTTCCAGTACAGGTTGTAGCCAAATGAAGTACAAAAGGCTGTCTTGTTTTGGGGTATGCTAAATCTGGAGCTTGTGCTAATGCTTGTTTCAGCTGAAAAAAAAAAAAGCTTCCTGCTGTTCTGACCCTCATTCCCATTTATTGCCTTTCTTTATAATAACTGATACAGTGGACAGGCCTTTTCTGCATATTTTTCTCTAAAATCACTTGAGAAATTTGTCAATCCCAAGAATGACCTCAAGGTAGTTACATCTGTTGAAGTTCATCACTTTGGTAGTAATTCCACTCTTCTTTTATCTGGTGTCTGATCTTCTTGTCCTAATGTCATTCCTAGGCAATTAACTTACTGCTGACAATTTTGAGCTTTCTCTGGGATAACTTTAAACCTCTTTCCTTTACCTTCTTTAAAACTTTGTTGAATATTTCCAGATTTTCTTCTTTGTTTTTTGTGCTGATAAGGATATTATCCACATATGCGATGATGTTATCCTTATTCAGGATATTGCTCCACAGCCTGTTCACATGCACGTGGCTGGGCTGAGGTAGGAGGTCGAATAAAACAGAATTGTCTTCCCTGGAATGTAAAATAAAACTCATTCCAAGAGTCTGGGTGCAAAAGAATAACAAAGAATGCATTGGCCAAATACAGGATAGTGAACCATCATGCTTTTCCCATAATGGAAGCAATCCCCTGAGGATAGCTTATGACACTGGAGCAGTCATTAGAGTTACCTTATTCAAATGTCTTAAGTCAATAGTCAGTCTCCAAGTTTTTCCATCTACCCTTAAGACTGGACAAATAGTAGCATTATTTGTAATTAGTTGTTCTACTATTACCCCTTGAGCCAAATGTCCTTGCATTATTTGAATCAAAATTGGTGCTTCTTTTTTTGGGTATTTATACTTGCTTGGGGGGGGGGGGGGATCAGGTCCAGTGATTAAACCCTATCCTTTCACTTTCAGTTTTGTTAGCTGTCCATACTTCCTTGTACTTCTGTGTTATTGTTAAAACTTCTTCAGTCCAATCAGGCTATTTTAATTCTTCAACAGTCTTGATAGCCACTAGCCTAAAAAATAATGAGATGATTTGTGGTTTATGCTCACTGGAAGGTATTTCCCATAATACCTTATTTATTAAATCTACTGTTAATTCAAGTTTGCCTAATATATCTACTCCAATTATTCCATTTCCATCTAAATTCATTAAAACAAACTGCTCTTTCCCTTGTTTTCTTCCTAATTGGAATAGAACTGGGGCACAAAATGATACTTAACTTATTGCTTCATTAAAGTCCTGCAGCTTCCTGACTATTAAAGGAGGTCCAAACTATTTCTTTTCATCAGTGCTAATTAAAGAATATGTAACACCCCTGTCTATCAACATATTTTGTCCAAATATTCTCCTATTAAAATCCACATATACAATGGGTCTCCCCCAGTTGAGAGTTTCTAGATTTGCCTCAAAGTTAGCATGATCTCTTGCTAATATTGGGGATATAGGAGGTGTTTGTCCACCCTATTCCTGATGTGAAGGGCGAGGTAGAACCTCAGGCACATTCCTTTCATGATATGCCAGTCTTTGGCATAGTTCTGTTGGTAACCCATCTATTTGTTCTTTGGGCTCCTATTGTAAAATTGTCTCCACAACCATATTCTTCCTGATTCCATGGGGTTTTTTTCTTTGATCATAAAAAACAACTTTTCTATTCTTGCTCTCTTCTTTCTTTAACCCTTCTTTCTGCAGCTGACTCTGCAGATTATTTTGTCTGTTAGGACCATTAGTGAAGGTGACTGTCAACATTTTTTCAGGCCTTCCTTTTGTTTCCCTCTGTATCTCATTCAATCTCTTTACATTATCTTTTATAAGTATAGAGGAATTTTTGCAGGATCATCAGAAACCAGAGCCATTCTAATTATTGGATCAAAACCTAATACCAATGCTGTTTTTCACTGTGGGGAATCATATACTAGCTGGTGTTCTAAGGGAATGATTCCTGAATGTTGATGCAACAATTTCTTCCTAGCTATATAAGGTTCAGGCCTTTCTCTTCGTTTTTCTTTCTGTTAATGAAACCATACCACCTGATTTTCTCCAAGGAAACAAAAATTTGAAAGTTCTTCTCTTATTAAATCAGTATCTCTTTCCCCTCCTCTATGGAGGTCATATTCATCTGAATTCATGCATTCTTTTATTAATGATGAAAAATCTGCTCTAGTTAATCCAGGTATTCCTATTGCTTTAGCTAAACATCCAATGACTGAGCTTTTATTCAGAGGACCCTTAGACTTTCCAAAGGCTCTGATTCATTCAGGAGCATAGGGCCTCACTTCTACCTTTCTTCTAAACCTCCTTTTTTTCCCCTTGTGCAGTAGTTTTCACTACTGAAGAAGTGATGACTGGAGCTACAGAGATGGCCTCTAATATTCTTCTGGGCCTTCTCTTGATGTATTACAGAAGTCTACAGTGGGTTCCTTGGGATAATCATTATAGCAAGGAGGATATGTATCTTCATCAGAGTCTGTTTCTTCACCATTCAGGGCTCTTGTTGCTGCTATGGCTCCTCTGTTAGGCTTCAGCTCCTGTTTTAATGCATTGATTTTTTTACAAGTTTCATGGTTTTTTTCTTTCTCCTTTTTAGTTTCTGAAATAACCAATGTAATTGCAGCTTGTCTGTCCATTGCCTTCTGTTTCCGTTCTTCTAGTTCTTTTACTAATTTCTTTTGTTCTTTTTTTTTCAACGAATTTCTTCTGTGACTTACAATTTGCACTGATTGAATCAGGATAGTGACCTTTAATATAGCAACGTTGGCCTTCAGGTTCACTAATTCCCTTCCTTTATTTTTTTTCTTAGCTTTCTTATCTCTTCTAAAGCTTTTTCTATTTCTTCATCCAGGATTATAGCTGAACACTGCTGCTCCTGTGAAGCAACTAGCTTCTTCACCCTTTTACTTGGTTCTCCTTTTACTTGTTTTTTGTTAGGTTATATCCATTGTTCTCATTGCTTATATAATTATTGTTAGGCTACGGGTACAATACATACATTTTCCTTCCACGTTCTACTTTTCTGATTAAATCCTCAAAACTGTTTCCAAGCATTATTTCTGAAACCTCATTGTTCATTGAATATTGCAGTTGCCTGCCAAATTGAAGCCTTTGGTCAAAATCTGAAGGGCAGGTACACTGACAGTGCTACTTGCATCTGGATAAATATGGAGTACATAGGACCTTTGAATTGGAAACTGTTTCGCATCTTGTCAGTTACAGCAAAATAGAACTGCCTGACTGCCTTGAAAATGTTGAGGTTGTTGGTGAAAAACAATTTTTACTTATTTAATATTTGAATACTATTCCTTGGTTCTCAGAACTAAGAATATTTTTATCATTAAGTGGCTTCTTATCAATACTGAAATGATTATTTGTTATGCTATAGTTCCAGTCTTTTCGACTTTCATAATGCCCATGTTCTTCCTGAATTATGTTCTTATCTCTTCTGTTGGGTAGCCTATTTTGTCATTATCAGCTTGAGAACCTGTTAAAGCCATATTTATAGGGTACCATCTTAGCTGCATCGCCAATGAAAAACAGCTGATTGGCTATTTTTTTTTGTCTCTGTCATGTTTCTCCATTTTTCATAGCAGTTAAAATGCTAGTCTGAGCTGCCTGGCAACACCATATTCTTGGTACATATCTTTACATAGTGCACATAGCATGGAAGAAATTGATCTTCACATGAGTATGCATTACAAAACTGTGTTATGTTATTCGTATGCTTCCTGGACTGTGGTGAAAATTGAAGAACCAATCCAGTAGCAGTTCTTCCACAGCAAGTGCAAACTATTTGACACCTTGCTGGAAGAATATGTTTGCCAAATGATAGAAACAAGGGCCACGTATGTTTGGTTCTACTTGCGTCTTGGACAAAGCAGAGATTTTCTTGCCCCTTTCATCACATGGCAGTTTTCACTGCTGAATGAAGATAAAAATATAAGAATAGCCATACAGGGGCAGATACTCGAGCCCAGTATCCTGTCTTCAGGGCCATCCCTAGCCAGACAGCCTTGCAGGACACCACAATTACTCAAGACACTACAGTTACTTGTGGCTGGCCGGGACAAGATGGTAGCAATGTATGAGTGTCGTGTGTGTGTTGGGAGGGGCACGGGTTGCATCTGAATGTGTGCTTTGTGTATGCTTGGATCTCTGGGAAGGGCAGGACCTGTATGGGTGGGGAGGGGGAATACCAGCGTATGACAAATCTCTTCCTCGTCCCTTAAACACTGTGTAAGGTGTGTTTGTTTGAAGAGAGGGCAGTAGGCCAGCACCTAGCCACCTTTTTGGACAGCCACATAGCCAGTATCCTTTGCTGCCTTGGTATTCTTCTTCCCCCCTCCTCCCTACCCACGGTGCTTAGGGGGCTGCATGTGACCCCTTTTGCCTCCCAGCATCACTCTGGGTATGTCTAGACTGCATCCCTCTGTTGGCAGAGGGATGCAGATTAGGCAGGTAGACATTGCAAATGAGGCAGGGATTTAAATATCCCACGCCTAATTTGCATAAAAATGGGCACCGCGTTTTGCCGACTCAGCACTTTGTCAGCAAAAACCAGCAGTCTAGAGGGAGATCTGTCAAGAAAGAAAGCCTTTTTCGTTAGATCCCTTATGCCTCCTGCAAGGAGGTTTATAGGATCTGTCGAAAAAGGCTTTCTTTCTCGACAGATCCCCCTCTAGACTGCCGCTTTTTGCTGACAAAGTGTTGAGTCGGCAAAACGCAGCAGCCATTTTTACGCAAATTAGGTGCGGGATATTTAAATCCCTGCCTCATTTGCAATGTTGACCTGCCTAATCTGCATCCCTCTGCTTACAGAGGGATGCAGTCTAGACATACCCTCTTTGTGTAACTTTTATAAAGTACAAAGTTAATGTGAGTTCACTGAATAATGCCATTGATTTATTTACAGTATAAGGTTGACATAGAGTTGCAACTAACATTGAGACTGATGCCTCCTACACATTTAAAACTAAAAGTGATTTTGTAAAAATGATATGGGTTTCCAATTCTGTTGTGTCTCAGTCAGGGTACATTGCCTTGTTGAGGTGTCTCTACATTAGTTCAAAGTCACAGACTCATGGCTATCCTATATTAATTTAAATATTTTTTTTGATAATATGACAATTTAAACAGTTACTACTCTAATAAAATAACTTTATGAATTATAATGGACTCAAACTGTATGAAGAATTTAATACATTGTCAGCAATGCTGTCACATGCAAAGTTGGTGATGAACATTATATAGTTTATTCATATGAGGAACTGATCAAATATATCCTAATTTTTACATTTCTACTCGTATTCCATTGACAGTTCCTGTAACAGTACCATCAGGAGAACAAAGTTTCTCAAAAATAAATCACAATAAAAACTATCTCTGTTCTACTACAAATGAGGAATGCTTGATTGGTCTTGTTATTCTTGCAATCTAACAAGACCTCACTTTGTCTTTGTCATACAGTGTTATTACAGATTTTGCAGCCAAAAAAAAGCCAGAACAATTTATTTTAATTAAAATCAAATCCTTGTTATAATACCTCTTCAGAGTAATTTCCCATAGTTATATTGACAAATTTAAAATTAAATTATTTTATTCATTCTGTCAATAAATCTGAATTTTTCTGTAGTGCCACTTCTGTTCCCACAAACTCAATCCACCATCTTATAGTGTGCTTAATTTGTTTAATCTGTTTTTAATAAAGTGCACGTGGCATGTTTTCTAATTCTGTAAGCTTGTCTTTGTGTTGCTGAAAGTAATTCAGGAAGGTCTAGAGGCAACAGTTTAATGTACTGTATAGGGCACCTTAAATCCTAAGGATGGTCCTGCCTTTCTTCCAGCCGTAGCCAATCATAGATTCTCCAGAAGAAATGAACAGAACAGGTAATCACCAGGTGATCCATTCCCTGTCACTCATTCGCAGCTTCTGACAAGCAAAAATTAGAGACACCATCTCTGTCCATCCAGGGTAGTAGTTACTGATGAACCTATCATCCATGAATTTGTCAAATTCTTTTTTAAACTCTGTTATAGTCTTGGCCTTTACAACATCCTCTGACAAAGAGTTCCACAGGTTAACTGCGTGATATGAAGAAGTATTTTCTTTTATTTGTTTTATACCTGCTACCTATTAACTTCATTTTGTGACACCTACTTCTTGTGTTATAAGAAGGAATAAATAGCATTTTCTTATTTATTTTCTCCATACCCGTCCATGGTTTTATAGACTTGTGTCACATACACCCTTAGTAATCTCTTTTCCAAGCCCCAAATCCCAATATTATTAATCTTTCCTCATATGGAAGTCTTTTCATATCCCTAATCATTTTTGTTGCCCTTTTCTGAATCCCTCCCAATTCCAAAGCAACTTTTTTTAATAACCACATCTACTCACAGTATTCAAGATGTGGGTGTTCCATGGGTTTATAGAGACACAGTATATTTTCTGTCTTAGTATCTATTCCTTTCTTAATGATTCCCAACATCCTGTTTGCTTTTCTGACTCCTGCTACATATTGAATAGATGTTCTCAGAAAACTATCTACAGTGATTCTAAGATCTCTTTCTTGAGTGGTAACAGTTAATTTAGACCCCATCATTGTATGTATCTAGTCTGAATTATGTTTTCCAATGTGTATTACTTTGCATTTATCAACATTAAATTTAATCTGCCATTTGTTTCTCAGTCACCTGGTTTTGAGAGATCTTTTTGTAGCCTTTCACAGTTTGCCTGAGACTTAATTATCTTGAGTCGTTTTGTATCATCTGCAAATTTTTCCACTTTGCTGTTTACCCCTTTTTCCTGGATCAGTGTTTCCCAAATAGTGCTCTGTGGAACTCCGGGGTCCTGCAAAGTGAAAGTAAGGGTTCCACAAGAACCCGATCACTCCCCACCCCCTGCTGAGCCAGTTTTAGAAGTGGGCAAGCTGGGCGATCGCCCGGGGTCGCCATTTTCAAGGGGCCGCCGGCTGCCGTGGTCTTAGGGGTAGGCTGAGTTGTTTTTTTAGTTTTTTGCTTTTTTTTGCTTGATAGTTTTTCACTTTTTTTTTTTGATCAACCAGCGGGTTTTTTTTTTAAAGATTCCGTGGCCAAATAAAATTAGGAAACACTGTCCTTGATCATTTATGAATATGTTAAATAGGATTGGTCCCAGTACAGACCACTATTTGCCTGTCTCCATTCTGAAAACTGATCATTTATACCTACCCTTTCCCCCCATCTTTTAGATAGTTACTATTCCGTGACAGGACCTTCTCTCTAATCCCATGAAAGTTTACTTTGCTTAAAACCTTGGGTGAGAGACCTTGACAAAGGCTTTCTGAAAATTTAAGAACAAAATATCCACTGGATTCCCCCTTGCCCACATACTTGTTGACCAACCTAAATAATTCTAATAGATTAGTAAGGTGTGAAGCATGAAACTCTTCCCCAACAAATTATGTTCATCTTTATATCTGACAACATTTTGTTCTTTACTATAGTTTGAACCAGTTTGCCCAATACTGAAGTCAGGCTTACGGGCCTGTAATTGCCACAATCAGGAGTCCTTTTAAATTTTTTTATCATATTAGCTATCTTCCAGTCATTTGGTACAGAAGCTGATTTAACAGACTGTAGTTAGCAGTTTTTCAATTTTGCATGTGAGTGCCTTTAGAACTCTTGGGTGAATATCATCTGGTCTGGGTGACTTATTCCTGTTTAAATTATCAATTTATTCCAAAATCTCCTCTAATGACATGTCAGTCAGGGGCAGTTCCTCAGATTTGTTACCTAAAAAGAATGGTTCCGGTTTAGGAATCTTCCTCACATCCACTGCCTTGAAAACTGATGCAAATAATTCATTTAGGCTATGTCTACACTACAGAGTTTTTCCGGGATACCAGGGAATGCGTCTGCTTTTTCGGATCAGTTTCTTTCAGAAGCCCTGTATTCCTCTTTTTATGAGAAATAAAGGCTCTTTCAAAAGAGGAGGTTTTCCCAACATTTGGCCCCATGTAGATGGGCCAAATGTCTGAAAAGCCTCTTCCAAAGAAAGAATTGGAAAAAGCACACAAACTTCCGTTCACAATTTGCGTACCTTTTTTCCAAAAAAGAACTGCAGTGTAGACATAACCTTAGTTTCTCTGCAATGGCTTATGATCCTTCAGTGCTCCCTTAAAAACTTCACTATCCAGTGTGCTGCCCCCGCCCTCCCCCCCAGTAGTTTAATAAGCTTCCTTCTTCTGTTGTACTGACATTTTTTTTAATATCTTGAGTGTTTCGCTAGCTGTTATTTAAATTCTTTTTTTGGCCTTCATCACTCTATTTTTGCACTTCATTTGTCAGAGATTATGCCCCTTTCTATTTTCCTCACTTTGATTTAACTTTCACTTTTTGAAGGATGCCTTTTTGCCTTTCACTGCTTCTTTTAGTTTGTTGTTTAGCTAGGATGGAGCTTTTTTGGTTTTCTTATATATTTTTTTTTAATTTAGGGTATACATTGACATTGAGTCTTTATAAAGTTTCCATGCAACCCACAGACATTTCATTTTTCACACGCTACCTTTAATTTCTGTTTTATTAACCTCCTCATTTTTGTGTAGTTCCCCTTTCTGAAATTAAATGCTACAGTGTTGGGCTTCTGTGGTGTTTTTCCCATCACACGGATATTAAATTTAATTATATTATTTTATTCTATTACCAAGTGTTAGACCTGACTATAGCTTTGTCTCCTGCATGCTTAGATTTATTGATCATTTCACAGTTCCTTACTGGAGTGAAAAACTCTAGTTACTACTATTCCAATATTTTGTCAAATAATCTAGCCATTAGATTTCATTTTCATCACTTGGATAATTGCTCCCATTAGTGATAAGTGCAAACAGTGGCTTCTAGTAGAGTACTATAATTCTGCTATTTCAAACAACTAAGCATTTGTTCACATGCATAAGTGATGGCATTTCTGCTTTCAGGGAACATGGCTATGTAAAGTGGCCAGGTACTCTGTTGTTCAAGGAAAATCTAGCACAGCACCTTAGTGTTGGTAACTTTTTTAGCGAAATGCCCTCTTACTCACTTAGAAATGCTGTTTTGTCTTCACTTAAAGGAAAATGGTGTTATTCCATGAATAGTGGTCTCTGTATGACCAACAATCATTTTCTGTTCACACTGCAGAGCTGGCAGAAGGCATGGTTTATATAGTGTCCAATTCCATCAATATATTTCTGCATGAACTTACAAGAATACTTTTGCTTTCTTTTTTCTTTTGTGACATCTTCCTGAGTAGTTCAGTAAAGATGATTGTCTCTATGAATATTTTCTCAGATGTGCTCCATACAATATGGTCCATTATTTGAACTAAACAATTGTGTTTGGAAACAGTCCTGATTATCTTACTAGTAATTTTCATATATATGGTATATTGTCTTTTGTAGAGATGTGAATGTCTTTGAAATCGTTAATGTTAGCCCAAATTTCACGAAACCATATCTTCATAGTAATCAATTTCTATTTCTGGGTTATCTCATCTGATTTGAAGAAGCATGTCTCTGAGCATATTTATCTTATATTTTTCCCATAGACTTCTTAGGATTGGAAAGATCACACATCATAAACACTGAAGAAAAAAACCTGATTTTTGCTAGTGATTCTGAAATTGAAGCATCATCCAAAGTGTGATCCCAATGATTGTCATCTTCAAGCAGTTCTCTTCTTTGATAGGCTTCACAAAAAGTCTCACAGAGGTGACCATTGACAGTTTTCAGACCATTAAGAGAAGTAGGTCCTAGCAGTCTCAAGAAAAAGCATTCTTTATTGTTGGGATGAACAGTGTATATTCGTCCTGAAGCATCTGTTGATTTTGTACCAAGAAATGCTGGAACATCTGCTCCATTCTTTCTTCTCTGGAAGGTTTTTCTTGTTGTAGTCCAAGAATAGTATTTAGGAACTTAAGGTATGTCTAGACTGCATCCCTCTATCGGCAGAGGGATGCAGATTAGGCAGGTGGACATTGCAAATGAGGCAGGGATTTAAATATCCCGTGCCTAATTTGCATAAAAATGGTCGCTGCGTTTTGCCGACTCAGCTCTTTGTTGGCAAAAAGCGGCAGTCTAGAGGGGGATATGTCGAGAAAGAAAGCCTTTTTCAACAGATCCCTTATGCCTCCTGCAAGGAGGTTTATAGGATCTGTCGAAAAAGGCTTTCTTTTTCAACAGATCCCCCTCTAGACTGCCACTTTTTGCTGACAAAGTGCTGAGTCGGCAAAACACAATGATCATTTTTATGCAAATTAGGCGCAGGATATTTAAATCCCTGCCTCATTTGCAATGTCCACCTGCCTAATCTGCATCCCTCTGCCGATAGAGGGATGCAGTCTAGACATACCCAGTGTGTCTTCACAAAGTCATCTTTACAGCATATCTCAAAAAAAAATTGTAATGAGTGTAGTCCTTGGAGGTTCCTAAATCCTTTGAAGAAGATTTTGTTCTGTGAAGAAAACCCTTTGCCCATTTTCTAAGTGTACACTTAAATGCATAGCAGTGGGATGTCTCTCATGAAACAGAAAATCAAAAATTTGCCAAGCAGCCTATATTGTTCTAACTCTTTGAAGTCAGGTTCCTCTTTGCTCCTCACTTTTGTTTGTTCGAGCTCTTGAATGTCTGGTTCTGTAGTTTTGAAGTCAACTTTCTCTTTTTTCTTCATTTTCATTTGCTTGAAGAGCCGCTTGTCTATGTCTCTGTGAATCAAATCAATCTTGTCTCTGTCTAGCAGTTTCAACAACTTTTGATTATGTCATTCTTTTTTCATTTGATCTACTTGGATCCAAGAGCAGTCTTTCGTGTTTAGGCATTTTGCAAACATTTCTGTAAGTGTTACACTTTCTACTTTTTATTCACTTAAAATGGGAAAGTATATTTACTGGTATTTTCTTCACTGTTATTTCCTGATTTTATAATTTTATATTGATTTTTGTTGAGTAATAAAGAATAAAAGGACTATAGTCAATTTGGTTTTGTTACCCTGAAATGGCTTTTGGAATGTTTAAAAGGTTTGTGTTCAATATTAGGTTCAGTGTGCTGAGGAGTCTAAGGGCTTAAAGTCTGGACATTAGTTCAAGTTAACTGATCGGACTAAGGGATAGTCCCTTTGCTAGTTCGGATTAACTGTTGGTTCGAACTAAGGGAGTAACTGCCACTTGGAATTCCCGCCTTTATTCAAAAATCCTCTGCACACGACACCATTTTGGCTCTGCACACGGCTCCAAACCTGTGCACTCAGCTCAAAATCATTGCACTAGGCACTAAAACTTATGCACACGACCCTATGGGGATTTTCCCGCCTAAGTGTCAATATAAACCCCTTTTGAGGTTTGTTCGTGTTCTTCGTTTGTTCCATAGGTTCGTGCGTGGTTCCTTAGGTTTGAATGTTGTTCGTCTATCCTGTTTGTTTGTATGACTGAGGTGAATGAATGATTGGATAAGTGTGGGTTACTGTCTGGAAGGCGCTTGTCTGTGGGAAATCCCAGGCATATGACAGCCTATGTCAGGGAGACTCTGAAGAAGTCAAGGCTCAGACGGAGTGCGGAAGGCCTTCGTACCTGAATCCTGTTAACCTGACCGTGCAGACCAGTGACCAGAGCAGTGTCATCGAGGGATCGCCTCACTGTTCCTCCGTGGCGGCTCGCACTGAGCCAAAGCGTCGAGGTCGTGAGCACCCCTTCTTCTGTGGCTTATCCGCGATGAATGTACAGTATATTCCTGTATCGGGGTCTTTCTTTCATTCTTTACTTCTGGGTTAGGGTGGACTTGGTTAAAGCATTTACTTGTTGGCTATTGAAATTCTTATAATATATGGTTTGGCCCTAAACTATGTCTCTGACTCGTTTGTAAAACCAATCAGCCGGTGATAGATACGGCCTCGGGTCGTTCCCGTCTTCTGGGACTTGGGACTTTAACATCATAGATAGCCAGAGCGTGCCAATTAGACCTTTTAAATTAATCGTTACCGCGTCCCAGGGTAACAGTTTCCAATAACATATTCTTCCAGTTTTCAAACACTGAGCATTCATTTAGCTCTTTTTCTGTAAGTTTTATTGAGAAGCAATCATATTCCAGGTTCATCCCATGCTTCTGGCTCATCTTGGTTCAGTCTCTTTCAATATTCTCTCAGCTATGTAAATTTTGAGGACAGTACGTGATTTGGTGATTCTGTCTCATTTTATTTTGGTTCATGAGAATCAATCCCATTCCTGGTACAACCAAACCCTTACATTGCTTTGTTATGATAAGAGGAAGCTGTATACCAAATTTGGTGGTCCTACCACTTACTGTTGAGGAGTCAAACAGCCAAACTCTCTAAAATATATAATAGATAAGGAAAGCCATCTTGGACATAGTTCAATATGTAAAATAATGAGTTATTTTGACTATTTGTTGATTGAGACCTCTACTGGTCAAGCTCAAGTTTGGTTCATTAATCAAAAAAATAGACATATCTGATCAGTAGAGTAATCACTGGGGTTAAGGTCCCTGAGACCTTGTTTACACTAAACTCCCCTGTTGATTGACTCTATTCAACTTCAATTACACATATAGCATAGTTGAAGTCGACATACTTACCGCAATGTCTTCCCTGTGGTAAGGTCAGTGGGGGCTGCTCTCCCATTGACTCCAGCTACTCTTCTTTTCCTGGTAGAATACCTGAGTTGAGGGGAGAGTACTCAGAGATCAATTTATCACATCTAAGAAGATGCGATAAATCAACTGCCAGTGGATCGATCGCTGCAGCATCGATTCACTACATAGTGGAAACAAGACTTGAAAGTCTAGATCGCTGCAGCTTCTAGACTGGCTCCAGGTGAAAGCAGCAAGTGAGTCATATGCACATGAAACCAAAAAAAAAAAAAAAAGCAAAATCTACCTAAAATTAATGAGAAAAAATACTTTTGATAAAATAATGCAACGCTTTTTAAAAAACAAATAACTCAAACATTTTAGCTACCTGAAAATACTATGAATAAAATGTATATTGTATGTCTATTATTTATTATGTATATTATTTTCTGTGCCTACAGGTCCCAGTCATGGACCAAAACTCTATTGTGCAGGGTACAAACAGACAAAAAATGGGGTATCTGTCCGAAATAGCTTGCACTCTACATTCATTTGTGAAATTTATTCAGAAATTAACTTCTGTAGACCTGAGTGTAAAGCTTGGTTGCAATGTTGTTACTTGCCATCTGAAAACTGGAATGTAGATTTGTTGGGGTTTGCTTGTTTGGGGGATGTGAGAAAACTCCAATCACTGTACAGTATTTCAACCACCATTTTTCTTTTATTTGATCTGCCTCCCTACATCAGCTTGCATAAGATGCTTATATTAGATATATACAATAATTGTTTTGGTTATTTGTCAAATATTGTATTAGTGGAAATAATTGGCAGTTAGCAAACAAGGCCTTTGAAACAATACTTATGTGTTCAAAGTACCTAGCTTTTTAATCTTGTGGTTTATAAATGGTTCAACATATAGGTATTCTTTTGTATTTAGAAATATGGCAGTTGTGTGTGTGTGTTTTGTGTCTCATGTTCTAGCACTTTATGTACATGTGATTAATATGTACTGTATAGCAGTGTTATCTTTCTTCCTGTGTTTGTGGAGTCTGATCATTAATATCTTTTAGTGCCCTGAAGGGTTTTTTGTTTGTTTGTTTTCTCATTCAAAGCTGAGCCCTGCAATGATGTATATACTAGTTACAGGGACACTTCTAACAGACTCATGAGACTGCTGTGATTATACATTATCTAACATAGCTTGCTGAGCTGAGCATGCTTTCTTAATGGGCAACTTTGACTGAAAGATCAATTCATTATGAAAATAAATCCTAAGTTATATGTATTTCATGTCAATACCATTTTTATTCTTTCCTTGCCACTGTGGAATCATATGCACGTGAAATGATTTAGAATTTTATTTTAAATTTTATACACTGAATGTTGTTTTTTCTTTCACCTCCCCTTGCTGTACTTTGTTAGATCTATGTTTCCCAGTGGATGGATAAACAGATAGTTTCAGTACATCATTGTTACAGTGTAGTAACCACAGTCAGCTGTAAGTGTTATGAAGTGGAAATATTTATCTAAACTGCAATACAAGGTATCAAAGTCTCATACTAATATTTATCAAAAATCAGCTGAATCTATTGATAGGGTTTTTTTTCTTTTATCACATCAGGAGTGTAACAGATATTTTTTAAAAATACAATTGCCTCTTTATTGACTGGTTTTCATTATGGTTTACAGAGGTGCAGCAAGTTGTACAATTAATTGCTATTCAATGAGAAAGTTTGGAAAATTTTTGCTATCTCCTTAAAATCGGTAAAATTAAGTCTAGTCAGACACAACAAATGTGCCTCACCAGACTATTAGCTTTCTACTGCTGCTTTTCATTATTACTATTCTTTATGATTAGTATTTTATTTTTAATTGCAAGCTCTTTTAATACAATCATTCATTTAGATTTCAAGATGAAGCTGATATCTGTGGCTATTATTTTTATTCAATTCCATTTTGGTATTTTAAAATTAAATATTCTCTGAATTTGTTCAAATTATATACACACTCTATGCCTTTTTATGATAAATCTTTCAGAGCTATTTAGAATGAATCTAAAATATTTTACTTGATTTTTTGTTAATGTAATTTATATTTATTTTTAAGAAAATCACTTTTAACAGAATTCTTTAAGAAGACTGTCAACCTAGAACCACATACTTGGGTTGCATGTGTACACTCCATAGCATTCCTGTGACTGGTCCATGTGAGATTATCTAAAGTCAGACTCCCCCAATTTCTCCCTCCCCTTGAGAATCTCACTGACACTGCAGAAGTGACTCAGAACGGACAATCTACTGAAAGAGTTTGAGTTTCACCCATTAAATATTTGTGTAACATATGAAAAGTATGTTTGCCTGCATCTACTCTGACCTTTGCACAGTGCCCACTCTTGGTACTATGTCCATAGATTTAATCTCTGGTCTCTTTCTCTTCCATTTTAACTGATTGGTAACTATTATAATTATCTATACCATTAGAATCGTAGAACACTAGAAATGGAAGGGACCTCAAGAGGTCATCAAGTCCAGTCCCCTGCCCTCACCACAGAACTCAGTAACATCTAGCCCATCTCTGACAGGTGTCTGTCTAGCCTGCTCTTAAATATCTCCAGAGATGAAGATTCCACAACATCCGCTAGGCAATTTATTCCAGTGTTTAACCACCCTGACAGTTAGGAAGTTTTTCCTAATGTACAGCCTAAACTTCCCTTGCTGCAGTTTAAGCCCATTGCTTCTTGTCCTATCCTCAGAGGCCAAGGAGAACAATTTTTCTCCCACCTCCTTGTGACACCCTTTTAGATACGTGAAAACCGCTATCATGTCCTCTCTCAGTCTTCTTTCCAAACTAAACAAGCCCAATTCCTTCAGTCTTCCTTCATAGGTCATGTTCCCTAGACCTTTAATCATTTTTGTTACTCGTCTCTGGACCTTCTCCAATTTCTCCACATCTTTCTTTAAATGTGGTGCCCAGAATTAGACACAATACTCCAATTGAGGCCTGATCAGCACAGAGTAGAGCGGAAGAATGACTTCTCGTGTCTTGCTCACAACATTCCTGTTAATGCATCCCAGAATCATAGTTTCCTTTTTTTTTTTTTGCAACAACGACACAGTATTGACTCATATTTAGTTTGTGGTCCACTGTGACCCCTAGATCCCTTTCTGCAGTACTCATTCCTAGACAGTTGCTTCCCATTCTGTAGGTGTGAAAGTGCTTTTTCTTCCTTACTTTGCATTTGTCCTTATTAAACATCATCCTATTTACCTCAGACAATTTCTCTAGGTTGTCCAGATCATTTTGAATTATGACCCTATCCTCCAAAGCACTTGCAACCCCTCCCAGCTTGGTATTATCTGCAAACTTAATAAGCATACTCTCTATGCCAATACCTAAATCTTTGATGAAGATATTGAACAGAACCAGTACCAAAACAGACCCCTGCGGAACTCCATTTGTTATGCCCTTCCACCAGGATTGTGAACCATTAATAACTACCCTCTGAAAACAGTTATCCAGCCAGTTATGTACCCACCTTATAGTAGCCCATCTAAGTTGTATTTGCCTAATTTATTGATAAGAAGATCATGCGAGACCGTATCAAATGCCTTACTAAAGTCTTGGCATACCATGTCCACAGCTTCTCCCTTACCCAGAAGACTCATTATCCAATCAAAGAAAGCAATCAGATTGGTCTGACATGATTTGTTCTTTACAAATCCATGCTGTCTGTTTCCTATCACCCTATTATCCTCCAGGTTTTTGCAGATGAATTCCTTAATTACTTGCCCCATTATCTTTCCTGGCACAGAAGCTAAACTCACTGGTCTGTAGTTTCCTGGGTTGTTCTTAGTTCCCTTTTTATAGATGCCCTTTTCCAGTCTTCTGGAATCTTTGCCATCTTCCATGCTTTTTCAAAGATGATAGTTAAAGGCTCAGATAACCTCCTCTATCAGCTCCTTGCGTATTCTAGGATGCATTTCATCAGGCCCTGGTGACTTGCAGACATCTAACTTTTCTAAGTAATTTTTAACTTGTTTTTTTATTTTATCTTCTAAACCTACCCCATTCCCAGTAGTAGTCATGATGTTAGGCATTCCTTCATCATCAGACTTCTTGGTGAAGACCGAAATAATGACGTCATTAAGCACCTCTGCCATTTCCAAGTTTCCTGTTACTGTTTCTTCCTCCTCACTGAGCAATGGGCTTACCCTGTCTTTGGTCTTCCTCTTGCTTGTAAAATATTTATAGAAAGTCTTCTTGTTTCCCTTTATGGTTGTAGTTAGTTTGAGCTCATTTTGTGCCTTTGCCTTTCTAATCTTGCCCTGCATACCTGTATTGTTTGCTTATATACTTTTGCTAATTGTCTTTTTTTCTTAACATTTCCTGGCTAGCTCATCAAATCTATTACATCAAAAGTCAGGCTTTGGGGCACCACTAGAACAACCTACTTATAGCCCCATTAATCTGTTCCTCCTGTAGGGTTGCCAGGTTCATCAAGGAAATACTTGAAGGACACAAATACAGCCTTCTAATAAATGATTGACACAGGCATTATTCTTTCCAAAACAAAGTATTTTATTAATATAACTAATAATCCCTAATAATCTAGAAAAAATCAGACATAAAGCTCTTATGGAAAGTTAAAAGGCATTGATTGTACTCTGTTACAAACTGCCAGTCTACAACAGATTGCTGACTGTAGTTCTTAAAGTACATTTCATTTTACAGAAGTAAATTATAATTAATAGACATACATTTCAAGCTTACACATATTCATACTAATGGTACACTATACTGCCTTACCCTATACTTAAGATTAGTGGGCTTAATCTGTCCACTGACTTTTAGCTGATGCTGCTGTTTTTTCAGGTTGCACCGCACCATTCTGCTTTGCTCTGCTTTGTTCTGCTTCTTTAAGGGCATGTATTGGCATTCACATTGCTCTCCCAGTCAGTACTCAGCCTGAGCCAGAAAATATAATGATCCAACCAATGGACCAAATCCTAGTCATGTGACATCTGAGACACATTGCGTACATGCTAAGGTCAGCTCTCTACTTGATCTCTCTGTCTGCTCTGCTCCTAACTGTCCTAACCATCTTTACCATCTGCATTTTATACTTTTTACTGCATATGTGTATCACTTGTTGTTTACAACAGATTTATGCTGAACCTGTTTGGCTTTCTGCTAATTCTCTGGATATCTTTTCCCCCTCAGCTGAACTGTTGACCAACTTTCAGCAGTGAATTACCATTAACTTGCTGCTTCTACTGGGGGAGTGACTATTCAAAAGGGAAGCTAGGGACACAAAATGGAATCCAGGGAATCTCTGCAGTATCAAACTACGGGTTGAGCCTCTAAAATCCAGTACTCTCTGGTCCAGCAACATCCGTGGTCCGGAAGGACCACAAATATTGTTGGACCACAGAGCCTCAGCTATCCAGGTTCAAAAGCACAGCCCAGGCTGGGGTGGCAGTTGGGGAGCCCAGCCCCAGTGGGCCCAGTGCAGTGGAGAGTACAGCAGTGTCCAGGGCCGATGGCAAGGAGTGCAGCCCCAGTCAGGGCTGGAGGTAGTGGGGTCAGGGGCCAGGAGCACAGCCTCAGTTGGGAGTGCAGCCTCGCTGGGACTGGCATGGTGGGAAGTGCAGTCCAGGCCGGAGCTCTCTCTTCCTATCTCTCTCTTTCTCTCTCTCCCCTCCATCTCTGTCACTCTTGCACTCAAGCAGAGTACAGACTGGACAAAGAGGAAAATCTGGTCCATAGAAATTCCTTTATAACTTTAATTAAAGAGACTGAACCAAAATGAGCCAGAAGAAATAGGATTTACCTAGAATAGGATTGCTTCTCAATAAACCTCACGGAACAGAGATAAAAGGGAGACATTTGGAGTAGTGTTCTGTTTTGGGACAGCTAAATCAGTGCTGAAGGTTTGAAAACTAGAACACAGTGTTAATGGAATTCAGACTGACTATAGCCTTTTTCTGTTAAAACATAGGCTATGTCTAGACTTCAGAGTTTTATCAGAAAAAGATACGCAAATTGCAAAGTGCAATTTGTGTATCTTTTTCAGCTTTTTTTTTTTCCGGAAGAGGCTTTTCCGAAATTTGGCCCATCTACATGGGGCCAAATTTTGGAAAAACCTCCTCTTTCAGAACATCCCTTATTCCTCTCACTGAGAGGAATACAGGGATGCCGAAAGAACATGCCTGCTTTTTCAGAAACTGTTCCAAAAAAGCGGACGTGTTCCCTGGACACAGCAGAGCTTTTCCGGGATATCTCCAATATCCCAGAAAAACTCTGCAGTCTAGACATAGCCATAATGAATGATAAGAGTTTATAGGGATGAAGAAAAAATACACTAAATTAACTTAATAAAAATACAGCCAGTTCGATAAAACATATATATTTTTCTTTTATTTAAAAAAATTGAGTTAAGGATCTGAGCAACACTGGGTAAATATGTCAATTTCAAAATATTTAAGATTATAAGAGGGAGAGGTTATTATAGTTAGCATACTTGAACAAAGATGGGAGAAACAGAGGATATTCTCTGTAATGCAAATAATTCTTAGGCATTAGCCTAAAGCATTTTAGAATATGAGTTTATACTTACAAGAGCTCAGCTACAATTAAAAAATTCATCCAGCTTTTTTTAAAGAATGAGAATCTATGTCTTGGAAGAGGATCAAAATCACTGGATAAAATGAGATATAGCAAAGTCCTTTTTCCTATAGGATTTGCTAAATGAAATCAAAAGTAGTCCTTTGTCTTCGCCACTAAACAGAGAAACCCTGAAATATAAAATCCATTTCCTCTTATATTACAGATGTCAAAATAGCTTGATCTATCTACAGTTGTGGATCCATATAAATAAAGTTCTAAGATATCTCCTTCCTTCAAGATTATAGCCCAGAGCTCAGTGAAATTTCCCAGGTTTCATTTTGCTCTCTTGTTACATGGAGGTTTGCAATAGCTGGCAAGTAAGAAAAAATTGTAGGGGTTTCTATATCCACAGTGGTAATAACAGAGTTTATAACATCCCCTCGGATAAATTGTGACATAGCAAAATCCATTTTTTGAACAAAATTTGCTAAGTGAAATCAAATGTAATTCTTTGTCTCTGATGATAAATAAACCCTGAAATATAAATTGCACGTCCCTTTATACTGCAACTGCCAAAATTAGTTGATCATATCTACAGTTGTTGATTCCTATAAATATAGTTCTGAGATGTTTATTTTCCCCGAGGTTGGGACCTGTAGCTCAGTGAAATCTCCCAGCTTTCATTTTGTTCTCTTTTTTATATGGAAGTTCAAAATTGCTGATAAATAGGTGGCAAAAGAATTATAGGGGTTTCTATATCCCCCAGTGTGAGCATTAGAGCTTAAAATAGCTCATGGCCTCAAGGTACTATTTACAAATTGTGCATTGCTCAATGAAAGAGAGCAAACTGAGTAAAAGCAGTAGTCTGGGAGGGCGAAATCCATAAAAGTGGATTTTGTTCAGTGAGTGAGAAGCAGTGAGACAATCACTTGGGATATGCAGAGAAATAGGGTGGGAAGGAAAGGATGCCCAGTAGCAGGGTACAGAAAACTCAGAGGCTACGTCTAGACTACATGGCTCCGTCAACGGAGCCATGTAGTCTAGACGTAGCCAGAGTGTGCACATATCTCTGTCTCTGTTTCTTGTCTGCTGCCTATGTCACAAACACATTTTGATGAGGATTGGAGGAACAGGTTACATCTCTGTGTAACTTGTAAACTCTACCAACATCTGAATAATTCTTAACAAGTTTTTTTTTTATGAGGAACAGTACCTTAATTTTAGACTTTGTTGTGTTTTTGGAAGAATCTTCTTTTTGAATATATCCTGTAGCACTCTCCTTTTTGATCTTCCATTGAAGCCTTGAAATTCTTCTTCATTAGAAGACTCCTCCACAAATATCCTTTCTGCCCAAAATTTTCTCCATGTTCTCTTTAAAGTTGTAGGCTTGACAGCAGACCAGGCACACACCATCTGATGCTGTACCATTACTGAAAGTCTTTTGGATTCTCCATTCAAAATTGAGCAGCTTCCTTATAAAATCCCTTCTGTAGATGACTTTAGGTTTTAAATAATTCCCTGATCCATTGGCTGAATAAGTGAGGTGACATTTGTAGGCAGGAACACTATGAAAATAATGCCAGAAACAAGCTCTGCTTCAGAAGGATGAGCTTGTGAGACATCTAAAACCAGAATAACCTTTTATGTCTTCTGGCACTCCAAGTTCTTTCAGGTGGTCTTTCACAGCAGGAACAAAGTTAGGGTAGAACCAATACAAACATGTCCTTGTCTATCCATTAGGATGGGCCTTGTACTCAACTGGCAGATGGACAATACCCTTGAATGCTCTTTGTCACTTGAATTTTGAAATGACTACAAGCTTGTTTTCATGTGTGCCGGCACGGGATTCATAAAAAATTGTTCAAAATCCTATCAGCTGTTCTTGGAGGGGAACTGGAGTCTGCCATAACATTTGCAGGATCAAAATTTTCAGTAATAGTATGACTCTTCCAGGGACTTCTGCCTTCAATAAGTCAAGCAGTTTGTTCCACATGTCCTGGAACACCTACGCTTGTATTTCTAGTATAGAAGTTTCTCTCCTCATCAGGTCCTGGAATGTTTTAACAACCTCTGGAATGGAGAAAGATGTTTCTAGAGCAACCTTTCACCAGGAGATGAGGAGACAATAAGTGTAGAAGACCTGATATGTCTTCTACCAGCTCTTGTGACTGGAGAAATGATCAAAAGCTTCAGAGGGGTAGCTGAGTTAGCCTGTAACGGAAAAAAACCTTTAAAAACAACAAATAGACTAGTAGCACCTTAAAGACTAACAAAACATGTAGATGGTATCATGCACTTTTGTGGGCACAGCCCACTTCTTCAGATGACAGGAATTTGTAGTTTACTATAGAAAAGTGGGATCAAGAAGTGTGTTTTGGCAACTGATGGAGGAATTGTGTAGGAAACCTAAGCATCGATTTTGTCATGAAGCCAACATAATGGCCTGTTGAATATCCCATAGATTCTAGTATGGCCAGAGTGGGTTTGCATATTGTGATATTGGCCTCCTAGGTGAGTTCTCTATGGAGATTAGTGTTATGTCTCTCCTGGTCATGTGCCTTGAATTTGAATACATGTCTTCCTTTTGGAGAGAACAGTTAGGGAGGTTTGTTCTCATGTGGCAGAATGAAAAGAAAAAAATATAATACTTTTCTTCTCAGAATGGTGTAGTGTATCCAAAGGAGTTAGTGGTCTCATCAACAATGGGTTACAAAGTGATGACTGATTATTATAACAGTTAGCAACAAACATAGCCTAGCACTGCTGTTGTAACTGGTGATAGTGCCATAGAGAAGACTCAAAGAGGTAGCCACGTTAGCCTGTAACTTTAAAAAACCAATGAGTAGTCCTGTAAACTCTCATCTAAGGAAGTGGGATTTTTTTTCAGGAAAGCTCATGATAATGTGTGTGTGTGTGTATATGTGTGTGCTTACGGGCAGAAGAAAGCAGCTTCTTGGATTTGATCTCTGCCTTTTTAAATGTTCTCTTAACTTCTTAACTGAGACATCTGGGAAAGGAGATAAATGTCTCTTCTCAACCATGTTGTGGTAGCCATGTTGGTCTGCTCACCACCACTCTGAGGGTATATCTAGACTGCACTCTAAAATTGAAATAGGCTATTTCGAAATTTGGCGTGTCTATATGATGCCAAATTTTGAAATAAAGCACTATTTCAAGACATTCCTTATTCCTCGTGGAATGAGGTTTACAGGGATGCCAAAATAGCACATCCATTATTTCAAAAATTATTTCAAAATAGTGGATGCGTTCCTTGGATGCAGGGTAGCTCCAGTATCCTGGTATCCCAAAATAGCCTTGCAGTCTAGACGTACCCTGAGAGTTTATGGCCAAAATAGTACAAGAATATTCAGAGAGGTCTCAGAAGCTAAATAGTATCCTCATATACTCAAGAAGGTGCTGTGTGAAGCAAAATTCTCTCAATTTCTTCCTTAAGGAGGTAAAAAAATGAACAAAAAGCACTTGTATTTGCAATGCCTCTCTCCAACAAAATAAACAGTTTGAATTAACAATCAGAGCTTCTTTACAAGTGCCATATTGCTTAAATCCAAGGGATTTCTGCATAGTGAATGTAGCTGAAACAGCAACAAAAAAAAGAGGAAAAAATTCCATGGGGGATGAGTATTACTACAACTAACACTATATATTTAAAATAATGGAAAAGGTCTTTATGTAGACATAAAGCTGTGAAGACATGGGAAGCTGCAACATTTTCCACAGTGGCAAGAAAGAATTGAGAGGGAGGCTGGGTGGCTCCTCCCTTTATGTAGTGTTGCCTGTTTGAATGAGGACCTGCATAGCACACATGCCAGTGCCATTACTGCTACCAAAAGTCTCCATTCTGAGTTCAATGGGCATTCACACACAGAACATGGAATGTATATGTGCACAAAATCTTGAAAAAGAACCATTCTTTCTTCTTCAAAAGATTGTCCACACTGATTCCACTCTTGGGTTTTCTCTACACTGCTGCACATACCCATGTTCTAGACCAAGGGTTCCCAAACATTTTTCTTTGAGGCCTTTGTGCAAAGTGAATAGGCTTGGGATTGGTCCACCGCTCACCCAAACACATACCTACACACTTCAGACAAGCTACCTAGCTTGGAATCTACTTGCCCCCAGATGCATACTTCAGGGGCTTAAGTGTGAACAGGAGGTTTTGCATTCTTGGATACCTATAGAGGTTGCAATGTAGACATACTAGCAGTGATTCTTAGTTGGAGACTTACTGCAGAATAAACTTTTCCTCTAAAAATCCATGTTCTATGGATTTTCTTTTCTGAGAGTGTATCTGGATTGTTATTCTAATCTCTACTAGATGGCCTAGACAACTAGGGACTGTGGCTGGGATGCTGGAGGAAATATTTATATAATTTAACCAGCACTTGGTATCTCCTGTCAGTACAATTAGAGGCAGTGAGAATGGAAGGAGAAGTGCACCCATATAAAGTTTGTTGTTTCTAGGAGCCCTTTATTAATTGGTAAGATTATTCTACCTGACAGGGAAACTGGGGAATGTCCTGGTGTGCTTGATGACAGAAAAGGGTCAGCACCTGACTGTACCAGAAACAGCATGATGCTTACTATGTGAAGTGACTGTCATTTCTAGTATAGTCTTACAGACCGGGCAAGTCTCAGTCTTGAGGCTGTGGTAATGTATAGCCTTAGGGGAAGGTTTCCACTTCCTGCTGTGAAGCAAAGATCTGAGAGTACATCTACACTACAGCGTTAATTCGAGTAAACTTAATTCGAAATAGTTAATTCGAATTAAGCTAATTCGAATTAATGCATCTACACACAAAACCTATTTCGAAATAGCGTTTTGCTATTTTGAAATAGCGTGTCCACACTGAGTGGACCCTGAACCGAAGTTAAGGCTGGCCAGAACCAGTGCCGGCAGGGCATCAGGTTAGGACTTAGTGTGTGGGGCTGCTGCCTGAGGCTAACTGAGCTCCGTGCTTAAAGGGACCCTACCCCCACCCCGGACAGACAGTTCTCAGTGTTCCCCACTTGCTTGTCTACCTTGATGAGGGACAGCAAAGCAGTCCTGTTTTGGAGTGCCCTGAGTGCCCGCACTCAGGACTCCACAGCACTCGGCCACATGGAGCCAGAGCTGCCCCTGGGCACACCAGTGCATCTTGTGGGGTCGTTGCCATCAGCCCGGATGCACTTGCTGCAGGCTGCCATCCGGGGGGTCCATCGGGGGGCTGTCAGGATTCAGGAGGCCCTGTGAGAAAGCGTCCACCCTGAGGAGCCCTCAGAGCCACCCCAGTCCTCCCCACCAAGGGCTCGTACCCCATTCCTCCCTCATGTCCTTCCACTTACCCCTCCCTAGCCCCCCTTCCTGATGTCAAACAAAAGACATGTATGTTCAAAAATAGAAACTGGGTTTATTGAACAAAACTGGGGGGGGGAGGGAATGAACCTCTGGGGAGACTGGGAAAAGGAGGTGGGAGAGGGGAAGAGAGAGAGTGGGAGGGGGAGGGGGAAACCTGGGAGGAGGGAGCTGGAAGGGGGAAGCAAGGGGAAGAAGGGGGAGGGGAAGCTCAGGACTCAGGGTTGGGGGTGTCGCCGGACCAACTTGATTTTCATGCAAACCTGCTCCTGGGTTCGCATGTGGCCTTTGGTGGCCAGGCTGGCAGCTATCCTGCCATAGATGGCTGCATTCCTCCATCTAGTGCAGAGATCATGGACATTGGGGGCATCCCCCCAAATCTGAATAAGGTCCATGATCTCCACCCTGGACCAGGAAGGCACCTGCCTTCTCCAGCCCCTGTCAGGCTCCTGGGAGCTGGCAGACTGCTCCTGGGGAGTGGTGGAGGGCTGGCTGCCAGTGGCTTGCTGGCTCATGTTTTGGGGCCACTGAGTCAGGGGCCTCAGTGGCCACTGCTGGCTCTGGGCTGGCAGGCTTGGAGCTGGCACAGGCACTGTGGCCAGGGTCTACCCCTTTAATGGCTCCAGGGCTGGGGGAGAGGAGAGTAAGTTTTCCTGGTTGTGCCCAGAGTGGCCACCAGGGCTCCCTGGGAAAGGCTGGAGGCCCCCTATTTTGAATTAAGTTTCTACACAGCACTTAATTCGAAATAGCTATTTTGAATTTGGCGTTACTCCTTGTAGAATGAGGTTTACCAAATTTGAATTAAGCGCTCCGCTATTTCGAATTAATTTTGAAATAGCGGTTTGCATGTATAGACGCTATTAAAGTTAATTCGAAATAACGGCTGTTATTTTGAATTACCTTTGCAGTATAGACATACCCTGAGTTTCCCTGATTACTGGAGTAGTGCATCTTATGACCCCACTCCTGCACTGAAGGTGGAGCAGAGGCAGAAGTCTTCTAAGTAACCATTAAGCCCAGGGTGACACTGTAGCTCACCAGGGTACAAGAGGAGATTTCATGGACCACTTTGAGAAACACTGACCTAGATGAAGGGGGACTACAGTGGTTGCACTTTAAAATGTTCTTACTTATAGTCATTTGCAAATTGATTCTCATGGAAATTGCACTCATTGCTCTTTTGAAGCGCCTATATGGCTCCAGATAACATCTAACTAATATACTCTGTTTCAGTTTAATTTAAATCGTTGGACTTTCTATGTGAGTAAGTGTTTGCACAAATTTGGATTTAAACTCTACAGTTTTTCTTCCTGATTAACTCATCCTCTTTGAGTTAATTTATTCTTCACATGGTAAATTCCAGTGATTTTTCTTTGTTTTGTTTCCTTACTTTCAATTGCATAGTACATGTTAAAGATCTTCCAATTTCATACCACAGGGATATTCTTTCCATGTTTCAAAGTGAAAAATCATATATAGCGATTCCATTTTGGAACGGAATTCTCCATTTCCTTTCCAGATTGTTTTTGGCCCAGACCTTGATTTTCAGCATGATACATAATTAAAACTAGATCAGTACTAGAGGAAATTAATTTATCTAATACAGAATAAGAAGACAGTCTTTGATTCAAAATCTCCTTTCAAAATGGGTTTGCTAATGTCTCACAGTCAGGCTATATGTACACTACAAAGAGTTTTTTTTTTAAATGCCATTTTTCCGGAAAAAAAAAAAACCTCATGGAGCATCCACTCCTCAAGAGCATTTTTGCACAAAAACATAAGAAAGAACAGAGGGCTTTTTTCTGTTGTAGGTATTCCTCATTCTATGAAGAAGAACACCTTTTTGCGAAAGAGCTCTTTCTCAAAAAAGGTGTATGTGGATGGAGAAAAAGGGTTTTTTTTGTGCAAAAAGAGGAAAGAGGAAAAAGCACAGGTGCCCTGGTGGCCATTGTGTGCTTAGCAATCAGAACTGACTTTTGAGAGAGTGTCCATGCAGTCTGGATGCTCTCCTTTGCAAAAGCGCATCGCTTTTTCAATGCACTTTTGCAGTGTGGACATGCTCTTGTGCTAGAAGTTTTTGCAGATAAAAGTTCCTCCAATAAAAGTTTCTTGCACAAGAAGCGTTCAGTCTAGACTTAGCTTCAGAGAGATTAAGATTATTTTTATGACACACTGTTAAATTTGTTGCCAACTGATGAATGGAGGTTTGGTGTTGATCAAAAGGTATGTAAACATTGCTCTCAGTGGTTAATTGACATTTATTTTAGTGCTAGAAAAAATCGAGAAGATGAGAGTCATCTTTGACTGGAAGTTAGATTCTGAATAATAATAGTTTAACTTCATATAATTTTACTTTGACCTCTACCAATCAGTTATTTTCATTTTCCAATTGGTAATCCAAAGAATTTATCCAATGTTAATTGAAAAAAATAATCAACCTACTATCTGTCACTCCCTCTAATTAGTGGTCAAATTATCTCTGACACCCAACCCTTTGAGAATAATGGATTCTATAAGGCATCATCAAAGTTCATCTTTAAACATTTATTTTAAGTTGGATCGCTAACATTTATTTGGATCGCTAACATAACTAAAACTGGGACACATTCCAGCCTGACTGGGCTGTGTAGCAAACCAGGAGGGGTTTTGTGAGGTCAAAGTCTTTCTTCAAACTTTATGGAATAGTATTGGCCATCTAGCAGCAGCTGTTGTTCCTTGACTTCTCTAGCATTGGGATTTGGGGCCACAGTCAACGTCAGCCCTTCTTCAATAATTTGTACCACTCATGTGTCAACTGCTTACAGCTTCCCAAATCCACTCAACACATAACCTTATGCCAACACCATTGCTTGCATCACACTAGCCCTTGCCTCATACCTGATTTAATGGTTTGGAAGAAGAGAAGTTGTACCTTATGGTACAAGGACTTAGGAGCTCTGCCATCTGTCCAATCCTTCTTTTCAGGATGTCTTTCCATAGTGCTGATTCCAATTCCAGTTTATCAAGCAACCAGGTCCTCTCTTGAATAAGTATCCAGTCTAAATCACTTGCCAATTATAACAACATAATCATGTTCCTCTCTCTTTTATGACATTCACAAAAGCTGAGTCCCTTATCTATCCAGATTTAGTAAGAAATGTTTTTTGCCATCATTGAAGTAGCATTTATAATATTGGTACTTTTGTAAATAACCGACTCAGTTAATTTTATTTTAACTGCCTATTTAGCAGCAGCCCTTGTTCCGTGATTTCTCTGGCTTTGGGATTTTTGGCCACTTGATCCATATAATCCTTCTGACTTGTGTGCATGGCTGCAGGAGTAGAATAGCCACTAGTGACCAGCAGCCGAGAGGGAGAATTCTCCCTTGAAGATTTCAGTTCCGTACTCTACAGTTTCCAAAATTACATCGAAACACTAGGTCCAATTCTGTGGTGGGCTTATGGTTCTTTAAAGCTGTTCATGTGAAAGAAAGGAGCAGAGAGCCAGCTGGGTAGGGGGATCCTCAAGAAAAGGCCCATGGAATCAGAGCACCACATCCAGCTTCTTGAAACTCGCACACCTTTCCTGTGCTTACTGCAGTTCTGGTTCAGAGAACTTTGTCCAGTCTGAGCCAAATGACTTGTAAAGTCTATAATAATAGAAACTTAGTATGGTTTCTTACTCTTTTTAAAAATTGGGTTGTTATCCACTATTATCCATATGCTCTGACATCTGAAAAAAATAATTACCAGCCTGAAAAGCAACTGGTTTATGATTGTCTTCTCTTTGATTATTAAAGTGGTATAGAGTCTCAGAATCCTATATGAGTCATAGCTATTTTAGACAGCCAAAAATAGCAACAGTAGCCAAAAATCAGCTCTCTCATGTTCCACTAGCCAGGAGACTCCTTCCTCTTATTCTTGGTCTTAGCTACGGTCATTTATCTTTTTGACATTTCTGAAGTGGCTTGCTCCATTGACCTGTATGATGGGACTGATTATAAAGGCCACAGAAAACCTTCAGCTAAAGCAACCTGCAATATAATATCTCAGGGTAAAGACAGTTCACTGAGAGTGTTATACCATTTTACCATTATCTGTGCTTCCCATCCAGTTCAGAAAAGTCCAGATTCTCCTCTTCAAACACCTTATCTCTTACACTAAACATTACAGTTAGACCTTTCAAAATCAGGTGAGTGCTTTATAACAATTAAATGCATATTTAATTCAATGTAAAGATTACTATGTCAGTTTATTGTGAAAAGGTTACATCAAACATGAAAATAGTTAGTGAATGCTTGAGTTAATATTCTCTTAATGACTGCAATCCATCCCAAGGCAGAGGGAGTTCCAAAATCTGAGTTAGGTACAATTCATGAAGCCTTCCATTTCATCTAAGATCCTCAATCCTCTGCAGCAGAAATAACCAAGCAATAACTTTCCCTGACAGAAATTGAAATGGCTGGGAGAACTGTTTGGAAGAAGTGGCTTAGGGGTTTTTTCTTCCTTTCGTATGACATTTTTACTTCCTTTATATGCATATACATTTATGTATGTAAAAGATTGCTCTACTAAATGTTGTACCATTATGTATTAATAAAACTGATGAAATATACTAGAGTAAAAGCCCTTTTAAATCTTTATTCTGGTCTGAGAGTGATTAATATGATCCATTACTTTACACATAAAATACTTGGCAAACCAGTTACCTCTCTTTTGCAGATCAGGGGAACCATTACCTTCTCTGTTCCCTCTAGCTTCTGTGGAATCTGTGAAATTCAATGCCTCTTTAAGATCACAAGATATAAATCTTATTGTGATAAGAAACGAAAGCTTGCAAGACCTGGCATCACATAATATATCTTTAATGTCTTAAAACGATTTTTACTTTTAAAAAAGAAATGAATTTTAGTGCTCATGACGGGTTTTGAATTAACAGTATTAGAAACTAAAGTCCTTTATATATCTGCCTCAGTAGTAATGCCAAAGCAGTAGCAATTTAACCTTCCTTGCACAGATCCATCCCTGTTGCTTGTGGAATGTTGGAGGATCAGTGTGGGAGGGGAGCTTGTATTGCTCCTCTGCAGGGGCTAACAATAGGAGTGAGAGGTAATTCAGTCTCCGTGCCCACTCAGCCTTTACTTTTCACAGGAGTCAGCCATTTTTTTTTGGCACAAGTAGAGCGATTACCATTAGGAAGTCCACTTTTACCAACAGATCTCACAATGTGGTATCTGTGATACTGCAATTATCTCCTGCTCTAAGCACAAGGAGATAGTGTCATTATTTTCGGTGTCAAGATATAATTTTTTAGTTGCTTATAACAACTTAGGACATCTGAAGGAAAAAATATGCTGTGAGCGAGTCACCAGGACACTCAGAGAAAAGACAGACACAGAAATGTAATCGAGCAGCAGACCATACTTTTATTAATTTAACAATGGTGGGAGGTGATAGACATGCATGCCAGGTATTTAACTGAGTCTAGGGCAGTATGGCAAGTCTCACACAATGTAACCAATCTCTTAGGTTAGACCTTTTTCAGTCTATCTATAGAACTTATCTGACTTCTAACTCCTCTTGCCTTCCCCTCTACAAGGGGGTAAGAGTTATAAAGGGGGACTCAAACTGTGACATCTTCAGGTCTCCCCTTATTCTAAATAAAAGGTCTACCACTAAAATCCTGCATCTTATTTACATCTAGGAGCTGACCCTTTGGTCTTTATACATACGGGCCACTGGGGGTGCCAACAATTAGTTTGGTTGCAGCCCCCTGTCCACCCACTGCTTGGGACCTATGTCCCATCTGCTACAATCCCTAAGGTTTCCAGCAGTTTAATGATTGGGACATTAGATGGATTTAATTCACACAACATAAACAAGAGGCATTAATTTTTCCCAGGTCTACTGGAAGGTGACATAGCAGAGGAAGAATTGATTGCTCTTAGGGAAACCATTAAGAATAGCTATCTATAAATATCACCCAGAGGGATGTCAAAGATGAATGCACGGAGAATTTGGAAGAACATAAGGAAAACATAAGGCAAAGATTAAAAATAATAATAATTTGGAGTGATATGAGCTGGAGTTCTGATTGCTTGTCTAACAAGCAGTAAATATTCACTTTATAAATACTTATAAAATCAAATACTTGGGGCAAAAGGATTGATCACAGAGATGGCTGGAAAATAATTAAAATCCCTTTCCATGAGAAAATTCACATTTTTTATTTCTTCCTTCAATATCAGGACAAAACTTTTTTTTAAAAGAATTCATTAGAAGAGATTTCCAAAATAATTCTGTGGGGAGAATGAAAACAGATTTTCTTTTAGGATATCAGCTCCCTACCTGAAAGGCTTTCTGCAGTCAGAAATTAAATTGACAGGAATCTTCCAGATGTGCACCCAAGGGGCTATTTCAATCTTCCAAATCGAAAATCAAATTTTTTTGTAATATTAAATATTTTGTGTAGAAATTTTAATTTTGTTAAGGGGTATTTCTCAGAAAAAAAGTAACAGAAACATTCTTACCAGTTCTCAATAATGGCTGTAACAGAATATAATTATATATGCTGGTGGCCAAGTAAACCCCCATAAGGCTATTAAAAATTCAAAATATATACACATTTTGTTATCTTATATTCTACAATTGTGTGCTATTTTAAATATAGGAAAACAATGTTATATCTTAGATACAACACTGTGGCTTTTTAATGGTCACCGCTGTTCTTGAAGTTTTCTTCCAATCACAATTATTATCTTGTATAAATATCAGTAAAGAAAAGTAATATGGAAATGTACCACATCAGGACCTGACCCAAGGAAGAAGCCTTTGGTTCAAACTCAGTGTTTCCTAAGACAGATATGACTAAGAAACTTAACTTGCCAATCAGAGCTCCTGTATTAACTAAACTCACAATGCCAAAATATGACTCCTTTGGGGTGTTTAATGTACTGTAAAATTCCTTGGCAGACATGAAAGAGTGTTTCTGCAATTTTAGAGATTTAGCTGTGAAATTGTCTTGTCTATTAGTTAAATTGTCTTTTTCTGTTTGTCTACCAAAGTAGTAGTTGCAATGTTTAGAGCTTACCATTATTTTTCTATATAAAAGATCCACATTGTGGGATAATCTCTAGTGATAAAAATTGGCATGTCATTCTTTAGGGGATAAATTTGATTGAAAAGGACACAATCCGCACATACTGTTTATATAAAGATGACTCCACAGCCTACTTTCATCAGTGTACTGAAGAGTTTAATTTGCAGAGGAAACAACATTAGCAATATCTCTAATTTAGGAATAGATTCAAGCAGATGTTTAATTAAATTGGAATGGACTGTAAATAACATTGCAACTGCTAGTAGTTGGCTTCCTACATACCTAATTGTTTTTTGGAGATCATTACCAATAGTTATGTCTTGAAAATTTCCAAGCTACTCAACAGACATATTAAGGTTAGCTTGGAGTGAAGTTATGGGGAGACAAACAAACATAAAGAGCTGCAAGGACTTTGCCATAGTAGAGCAGTGTATGAGGTCAGAATCTTTGCCCTGTTCAAGCTCCCTTTGTGCCAGTCAGAGGGGCTCTATTAATTTTGTTGTGAGACTTTTTCAACGAAACCAGTGGAAGTGAATTGCATTTTTGTGAGGTTTTGCTCATCTTTTCAGAGTGAAAGGAAACTTGTATGAGTTAAAAATAGATCACTTAGAGGTTTTGTTTTTGTTTCGTTTTAGGGGCAAGACAGAGCAAGAGATTAATCTAGGCCATGTATTAGGCCCCCCTTGAAGAAATATTTTTCCCACATTTGTGAGAGTAGTACCTAATAAAGCCCTGGGGGGAACATAGACTCATTTGCTATCTCTCCTACTGAAGAGAGAGCTCAAGTGAATGATAATATTTTGTTGGGTATAATTGATTTTGTCCCTTCAATGTCACCCTGATCACAGTTAGGAGATGTAGGCCAAATGCTCAGAGAACAAAGTGTAACATTACATTGGATTTCAGGATCTCTCTGTTCATCTTAGAGCATTAATTTACTTGTACTTTTGGTTCTAGGTTATTATTATTTTGATAAGGCAATTATATATAGGTTGTTCTGTATCATACTCAGCAATAGATACATTTAATACAAGGTCAGGTCAGAGAGGCAGGGCTTGGACAATTGATCCACTTTTATTTATGCCCCTTTTATTATGCATGTTCAGGGGAACATGTTTCTTTATCATGGATCTTCCAGGAGTTAGCTGAGACCATAGATATCCAACAAGTTTTGGAGAAGAGAGAGTCCTTCCTCTATGCCAGGGCTGGGCAAAATACATCCTGGGGGCCAGATCCGGCCCACCAAGCCACCGGATCCAGCCTGCGACTACCCTGCCAGGACCCTCAAGCACACAGCTGCTGCGGTTCAAAGCACAGTCTATGTGGCTGTCTGCTCTGCAGGGAAGGGGAGGCTTTGTGTGATCTCTCCACCCCCAGCACGATCCTCAGCTCCTATTGGATGGAAACAACCAGCCAATAAGAACTAGTCCCAGCCAATCTCTTGGCTCCTATTGTCTGGAAACAACCAGCCAATAGGAGCTGAGATTGGCCTGGTGGATGGGGGCAATGCAAGCCTCTTCCCCCTCCCAGAGGTGAGAGTCATGTGGAGGGAAGAACCTGCAGTTTAAAATGATCGGGGGCTGCAGCAGGCAGGGAACCCAGCCTGCCTTGGGGGTGCTGCAGTGCTGCTGGCCAGAAGACTCTTAAGCAAGCACCTCTCAGCCAGAGCCTTCCTCTGGCACCCAGCTCCTCCTGCACCCCAACTCCCTCCCATAGGTCACCATCCAAAGACCTCTGCATGCCCTTGCCCAGATCACAACTCCCTCCCAGACCCTGTACCTCCTCCTACACCTTTCCCTCAGGCCAAAAACCTCTCCTGCACCCAAACATCCTCCTAGACCCTGCACCCCATTCCCTTGCCCCGGGTTATCACCCAAACCCTCGGCAGTCTGCACTCCCTTTTCCCCTTCTTCCAGGTCATAATTACCTCCCAGACTTTACACCTCCTCCGAGAGCCCCTCCCTCAGGCCAGAATCCTCTCCTGCATCCATATTCCCTGCCTGACCCTACACCCCAATCCCCTGACTCAGATCACAATCCCCTTCTTTACCCAAAGTCCCCCTCAGATCTCACACCATTTCTTGCATCCCAGTCCCTTACCCTGTGCCTCCTTCTTCACCCAGCCTCCATCCTAGACCACCCCCCCATCGCCTCCATAGACAAATACAGCCTTTCAGCACTTCCCAAAATCTTGGAGTGCCCCCCACCAAAATTTATTGCCCACCCCTGCTCTACGGTGACATAATCTGGGGTCATGTGGGATGCAAAGGTAGGTGTCTAAACTAATGCAGTTATATGAGCACACAAACGTATGGTGATTCAGGCTAATATGGGTTACAAGGATTTAGTATGCCAAATGGTGGTTTTACCACAACCTCAGCTAGGTCTTCTTTTCTTACCTGCTGACTGCCACTCCCAAGTCATAAAGCCCAAACATTTAACTTGACTAAGTATAGAGGAAGACATAGCTATAGGGAAGGAATCTAGTGCTCACAGTGAAGGTGTGCTTCTGCTACTGCTTGGTTCTCTATAAGTTCTGAAATCAGGTGATCAGGTCAGCAAACAATTCACAGTTGGGCTTCAGAGACAAAGCAGTTTGTTTTGATAGAGCAATAAGGCCCTGTGGTAAGATTAGCATGTCCCCCTGGTTTCTCTAGCTATTTGTACACCAAACCTTCACAAGAAGGATGATTATGCATTTAGGAGAGAATGCACTCAGCCCTTGTACTAGCATCAGGCTGATCATAAAGGGGATCAGGGGCTTGTTGCGAGGAAGGCAAATCTTTCCCTGGATGGAGGTGGAATAATTAGAGATGCTGCTGACGTGGGTCTGTTGAGGAGCTGTCAGACCCTCCCTGGGACTCAGGATAGGGAGATGTGTTAATAGAGAGCTATCTGGGTCAGTTTGCTTCCTACACTTAAGATCTATTCCCTACGTTTCCCTTAAGCTATTAAGGGATTATGAAATCTCTTTCTCAGATAGCAGTTTTGATATTTTGTTACAAGATATCAGAGGATGGATGCAACAATTTGTGTCTACCAGGATGGGGACAGTAAGCCAAGCACTAACACAACTTTGTGATCCGTGTCCAGTGTAAGGTTCAATAGGCAGGAAGGAGCTGGCTTCTGCGTTATGGGAAAAAAGTCTCCTAGCGATGACTTGAATTACTTAAAAGGTTAAGGGAGTGAGCTCTTAGGACATGTCTACCCTAGAAAATTATTTCAAAATGTCATGACTGATGTTATTGAGGAGCACATGGCCTTGTGCTGGTGTGACAGCTGCTCTCACATGGTCTTCCTCTGTTCCTAGTTAGCCCGGTGTACCTTGCGGTTGGTGGCCCATTCCCAGCTTTCCTAATTGAAGCTCCTGATGAGAGACTGGAGGCAGACCATCTGGTACACATCAGGTCCTCATGGATTCTTTTCTGCTTGTGGATCCCATGAAGTTGTGCAGATGATGTAGGAGATGGTGGACGTGCCACACTCGCAGCTGGCACAGCTGTGAAGAAAAGTGACAAGGGCAGTAATCCCAGGAGACACTGTGTATGAAGCCCTTCCCTCGAATTAACTGTTACTTCTTGTGCAATGACGAATAACAGTTAATTCAAGGGAAGGTTTTTGGATCAGACTACCGCATCTACATGCGGCAAGTTAAATCGGGCGACCGGCATTTTAAAATGGCGACCGGCCGCAAATATGCTAATCAAGCATGGGATATTTAAATCCCACGCTTCATTAGCAACTTCGGTATGCTTCATTTGCCTCCCTAGTCCGAACTAGGGGAGCAAGTGTTGACATACCCTATGTTATTTCCCCAAGGCTACGTCTAGACTACAATGGTAAATTGGAAAAAGATATACAAGTTGCAGTTCACAATTTGCATATCTTTTTCCGATTTCTGTCGAAAGAGGCTTTTCCAAAATTTAGCGCATCTACACAGCCCCAAATTTTGGAAAAAAAAATGTCTTTCAACACATCCCTTATTCCTCATAAAACAAAGGTTACAGGGATGGCAAAAGAGCACATCTGCTTTTTCAAAAAATTTTCTGAAAAAGCTGACACATTCGTCAGACAGAAGTAGCCTGAGTGTCCTGAACAATACGCCACAATGCTACCTATGGAGCTCAATCTTCTCTGCCACTGCATCACTATCTCATTAACTCAGCTGTTGTGCTCCACTTACAGTGTTTACCATTGCCATGAGAAATGTTACAACCAGAGGAGGGGTGCAGAAGGAAAAGACACCCAACCTACCCGTCCACTTTGTGGAAATTGGAATACAAAATACAAAAAGAGAGACTGAAAGAATTACATATATATGGTGTTTAAAAAAGAATAATCAGTGAGGTAGCTATAATTTAGTTGCAAGTATTGTGCAGCATGAGGAGAGGGGGGAAGAAAAATCAATATCTAGCTGTAGCAGTAGCATATAGTTCTAGAGGGGCATCAGATGAGCAATGTCTAGATATCCCCTGCCCATAGCTAAATGTTGGCAGGAGAGAGCTGTTATCATTTTCTCCAACTGTAAAAACCTGAGGATAATTATGTTGAGCTTCTCTGTAAAGTAGTTTGCGATCTACAGATGAAAAGTGCTCGGCAAGAGCTAGACATCATATTATTCTTATTATTAATAACACTGCTTTGTAAAAACAGTTTAATATAAAGTTTAATTTAGAGGACTTCAGAGACTCCACTTACCTCTGACTTAATTTTTTGGTATCTGATTGAAATGTCACTACTCAGGGAATACGCTGAGATTCATTCAATGAAATAAAGACAAATATGTGTGTACAGTGGAACAATTATAGTTCAGGAACTGCATGAGAAAACAGAATTAATTAATATGTCCCCTTCTTTGATTAATGCTGACTTACATATTGTTTGCTCTGAATAAAATAAAAATATGTACTGCATTTATTACTATGAATCTGCATAATACAAAGAGGATAGATTTTGTCAATGACACAATGAACAAAGGGAAGGTTAAAAAGTACAATTAGGGGACCTTTTTACCATTTCCTCTAGCTTCAAAGATATGATTTCTAGACTTCAGGGATTCTATCAAAAGCATTCCTGATGAGCAAGGATAATAATGGTGTATTGTGTTACGTAAATTATAGTGAGCAGCAGTTTTTATGGATTTACATTTACATTTTCCATCAGTTCCAATGAATGCATGATGACTAAAGGCAGGAAGTAAAGGTATTCACAGTTATATCATGATGCTTGCTATCAAGGCTAGCATGATGATCTAACACATTGTCTCCAATGCTATGAAAAAGTGAATGCTCTTGTGGCACTTCCATTGAATTCAACAAGTATAGCAGCAATGTATGACAGTCAGTGATGAGCTGGATCCCAGTTTCTTTGAACAACATACATTTATGTTCTTCAAACTTAATTAATTTGTTATTCATTGTCAGTGGGATGGGTAGAAGAGTGCCTCCATCTGCCCTGAAGTATATTCAAGAGAAGATGAGGAGCCCTTGCCAGATAGTAATCCTATTTTTTTCCCTAATAGCAGAGGAGGTTTACTAAGCAAAAGAATGGCCAAGGCTGAATTAGGGGTTATTCCCCATCTGTAATCTAAAGTTATTGCAGTGATGACAAAGAGGCTAATTACTATTATCTCATGTTCTCAGACATTAGTACTTTGAGTGTATGCCTTTCCTTATGAAAATCTAATGAATGGGTAAGAGGCCTTGAAGCCAGCACCGAGACTCCAGAAGTCCTTGCAGACAGCTACTGCCTCCTTTGTATGCTCTGAAATTAATATGGTTTGGAGACAAAATTTTAAAAAAAGCCTCTGTTGTGTAGAAATATATTATCCCTGTTTGCCTCCTGCCTCCCCATGAAACCATTTATGTGAACTCCACATAAAGTGTTCTTCCCCTTCCGCTCTTTCCAGTAGGTTTACCAGGATGCAAAGTGGCTCGCAATGTTTAAAAGATTAATTATAATTTACACTTGTGGGCAGATCCTCAGCTGCTGTAAAGTATCTTCAGCAGAGCTACAAGAATTTACAGCAGCTAATGTTCTAATAGTAACAGGTTTCCAGAGGTCAATTGTTAGATGAACTAATTATAGAAGAAAGTAACCAAAATGAGTTATTTAGAGAATTAATAAAAATTATTTTAAAATGCACAAACCCTACATGTTAACATAATAGCAAGTCCTTTAAAAAAAAAAACAAGACATTTAAAACCATGTTCTCTTATCTAATTCTTTCTCCTTTAAGATGTGGTTGAAATTTTTCAGCCATATTCCAGATGCATACCACAGGAGTAAATTTATTTTGGTACGTTTTAAAAGGTAATCATTCCCCACTTGTGTTATTTTCTATGACATACTACAGTGTGTCTCTTTTTCCTTGGTCAAAGTCTAAACCTGCACCTCTTATATTCAATAATCTTCAGCAAGAACAAATGTTATCTTTTGTCCATTTCTCAGTATGATATCTTCCTGGACTCTTCCCTGCTGTCAACAATTCACTTCCATTTCATTCTGTCTAATCCTTGAACGGCCATTTTTGCACATTTCCATAATATTAATCCTTTTTTGGTTTTTCCTCTAGCAGCAGCAACTGACTCATATTTTTAATTGTATAAATACTGAAAGAATGTACCTCACTGAATCATGCCGTTGAATTGTAATTGGTGATGTAACATTCTCCAAAGTTTTTATATTTGGGAATTGAATAATTCTGAAGCTGTGCTTTGTGGAATGATAAATTAATGTGTTGTTTGTCATTGTGAGAAACTATGTAGCTTCAATTGCTATACTCAGTTTATTCAGACAGGATTATATAGTATAATTAAACATTAAAGTGTCTGAAGCAGCTGAACTCTGAAAATAAGACATTACATTCCTGTTTTTAAGACACAATACAGTACCTACATACTGGCAACTGCTTAAGGCAATTTCATGCTTTAAAAATCGTTCAACTGTACTAGAATTTTAGATGGGCACATGCACGTGTATATAAAGTGGGGATTTATAAAAATAAGAACTTAATGACAATTCATTGATTTTTGAATGGAGACCAACGTGGTTTGGAAATGCATTTGAACACTTAAAGAGATAGTTATATCCCAGTGCCCACTCACTTCTTTGTGCTCTCTGTTTCAGTATACCATAGTTTTCCTTTTTTTGTGACACTTGTTCAATATATTTATGCATACTCTTTATTAGGCTGACCATTTTGCACATGCAACTCAGGTGCTTAGTTTTGAAAAAAAAAACCAGCCTTTACACTAATTACCATGCTAAGGTCAGCATTTATAGGTGGGGAGAAGTCCAGGGAGAAAAACAGTAACCCATCAAAGGAAGCTGTATGTGATTGCTGGTTATAGGGTCCCTGGACTGTGACCTAGAGTAGTGGGTGGGCCTGGGTTCCCCCACTGGCAAAATGGCCTACATTCTAAGGCGGGAACACAGCTCCTTCTAGAAGCCTCATTGAAGAGTTTGTTTAAAAAGAACCCAGAGATGGGGCTGAATACCCTGGTGAGGGCTGTCAATTTTCTGAATGTTTTCCTAGCCTGGAAGAAGTTCATCCAGTTGACTGAAGAGCTGAACCACTGACAACCTACCAAGCAAGAGAAACAGCCTACAGATCCCCAGCCATTAGGAGTGGCTCAAGAGGTGAATGCCCTGGCACAGCTAAATTGTAATTGCATCCACTGCAGCAGCATCCTGTATACATTTAAGCAAACACTCTGGTCAGGGACTAACAAATAATACTCTTTTCTTGAAAGAGTATATAGAGACTTTTCTTCTATGGAAGTTTAATGAAGCTGAGAGAATGTCCTTTGCTAAGCTGCTAAAACTTAAATCAGAGGATTTAAAGAAAAATAGAAGCAATTTTACAAAGCTATTTGAAGAGTTATTGGAAATCTGAGTGCCTTTTCAGAGACTTTGAATGAATAAATTAGTTTGGCAGTGATGTAGGATGATATTTGAAAACTTTTAAAGCACCCATTAAGTGCCCTTCACTTGTACTCAGATGTAGAGGCAAACATTCCAGCCCTGCTGAAATCAATGAGACTTTTGTAATTTCCTTCAGTGGGGAAGGATTTCATCCAGAATATTTTATTTTATTTCAGACTAGTGGCTCTCATCCTTTCCAGACTACTGTTCCCTTTTCTAGAGTCTGATTCATGTGTACCCCCAAGTTTTATTTAAAAACTACTTACTTATTAAATCAGACATAAAAATACAAAAGTGTCATAGCACGCTATTACTGAAAAATTGCTCACATTCTTATTTTTACCACATCATTATAAATCAATTAGCCAATTAGCTGTCATAAGACGGGATTTTCAGGTCTCTCCTCCACGTTGGTTTTCTCTCCTGAGCCTCCTGTCTCTCGCTCTCGCTCTCTCCTCCTCCTACTGCCTCCCCCCCCTCTCTCTCTCAGCTCTCCTCCTCCTCCTGCCTCTCACTCAGGGGACCGTGGAGCCCAAACGGCCGCTTGCGCCATTTGCTCCCATGAGGCAGCCTGGCTGAGCGGTGCAGAAGTCAGCCGAGTGCCACAGCGAGAGGTGAAGGGGAGCAGTGACGTTCACGGCCAGGGGGCGGGGCCTGGAGCCACTGTCACGCTGCACGTCACCGCCCCGCCCCCCTTCGCCTCCCGCCATGGCACTCGGCTGACTTCTGCGCCACTCAGCCGGGCCGCCACGGGGGATCAAGCGGAGCAAGTGGCCATTTGGGCCCCGCACTCCCCATGCAGCACAGGCCGCCCAGAGGGAACAGCCAGCATTTCAGCAACAGCGCCGCCCAGAGGGAACAGCCAGCATTTCAGCGTTACAGACTCACAGACATTGGGCTACTATATATATGATTGGACTATAAATATTGTACTTACATTTCAGTGTATAGTAGACAGAGCAGTATAAACAAATTATTGTTTGTATAAAAATTAAGTTTGTATGGTCTCTGCTAGTTCTTTTTGTGTAGCCTGTTGTAAAACTAGTCATGTATCTACATGAGTTGATATGCCCCCTGAAAGATCTCTGAGTGCCCCCAGGGGTACATACACTCCTGGTTGAGAACCACTATTTTAAACAGTTGCTTCTACTTTGCTTCATTTAGAACTGGTATAAGCAAACAAATAAAAAATGAAAGATAGTCAATGAAGACAGCAGGGACTTATCTACATGTCTCTCCTCAATTATCTTCTCATGAACCTGCTATTTAACATATGATTAAAGATTGGTACACAAAGGAAAAGCAGGTGCAGATATGCTCTTAGTGCCTTCCATTGTATAACACAGTAGTGTATATACATAAAAATAAAAACACATTGGAGTTACAGAGCAACATTCTTCCTTCAGGAATTTCATGACCTTTATTTATATCTACTATATGTATGAGGGAGTTTGTGAGTCTGTCTGTCCATGTGTCTGTTTGTCTGTTTGTTCAAGAGCTTTTCATAAATGGTAAGAGTTAGGACCACTAAACCAGGTATACAGTTTCCTGGTATCATAACTTAAAGCAAGGTAAAGGTTTGATTGTGCCAGGAGAATGGGATGTGCCTGGAATGGGATTGCTCCTCAAGAAGTCATACAGAAAACAGAATCACCAGGCAGGTGAAAGGGACTGGCTGGGGACACCTTCACCACGACTGCCCCAGCCCCAAGCCTCCTACCTCTGAGGCACCCTTTAGGAAGGACAGGGCGGCTGAAGGTCCCTGTCCCCAAATTTATAAAGAAACATCGCTGGTTGTTCCCCTGTATCAGGGAGGGAGGGGAAAGAACACAGTTTGCTGCATCCCTCACTCTGGCTGGGGAGCACAGGGGACAGCTGAACCCGGACTTGCCCCAATTGGGAGACATTCACCCCTCCCCCAGCTGTGCCCGCTAGAATTCCAGCAGCCATGGAGAGGTGCTTCTCACTTGGCCCCAAGCTACTGTGATGAGAGAGGGCTGGGGTAGTCCTCTTTTTCCCAGGGCAGCCTACATACTGAACCCTCATCCCCAGTCCCATCCCAGCGCAATGATTTAAATAATGAAAAACAAAAATTAATTGAGTTAAGGACCTGAGTAATGTCTGGTATATCTTCTAAATATATTTCACAGCAAAAGACTCCTTATTATTCCGCAACTCAGATTAACAAAGTTATTTACTATCAAAGTATCTGCTCTTATTTTCCATTGGAACACTGGAAAAATTAATAGAGAAAGCTTTAATAAGTTTTTTTGTGATGCTCCAACATCAAAAGGTTTAGAGCTGTGGTTCAGAACAATCCTACTGTACAGAGTCTTAATCAACACTTATACATATAAAATACATATAAAATAGCAAGTTAGAACCTAGAAGAATCTTGGTTTTCTTCCTCAATTTCTTCAATAGGGAATGAATGTTTAACTTGATTTCAAGATGTTTTGTGGCACTGATTTTGTTTTGTTTTGTTTTCATGGTAGTAGTCAAAAAGGATTTTAAAATGTAAAAGCGTGTAACATGGTGCACTGAACAGATAAGAAGATTGTACTTCAGATAATATTTTACACACTATGTTCAGAAATCTTCCTGATTCAGTTAGGTTTATGGAGATTAGTTGGCTGAAAAGAATCTTGTGCAGCAGTGTAAAGTAATTAGAAAAGATGCCAAAAAATCTGATGTCTGTAGTGAAATCTGAAAGAGGAAAATGTGGATCTAAAAGATTTCCACTGAAAGATGTCATTTCTGTGTTTTCTTTTTCCTTTCTTTTTTTTTTAAGATTGAAGTCACATGTTTGTGTATAACAGACAGTGTGATGGATGCAGCTGTGTGGTTGACTACTGGTGAATGACAGTGCATGATGAATGACAGGGCTTGATACATTAATTGAAAATAGACACATATTTTTAAGAGGGAGGAACCAGGCAAAGATCAGATCCCCACCTGGTGTAAACCTGTGCAGCTCTATTGTCTTCTACAATATAACTATATCAATTTACTGCAGTTGATCAGGAGAAAAATGTTTTAGCAGTGTCGCATCAAAGAACATAGGTTTGGAAAGAAAATGTATAACTCCATTTCTAAATAATACAATTGTGGGAAAATAACTTTTTTGCCACTTATTTTAAAGATTTTTTTAATTTAATTGAAAACTTTCTGAACCTTAAAAGCTGAAGATTGAAAGTTTAATCTGGAAAGGACATGCTAAGAACTAGTTTTTAATTCCAGCTGAAGAAAATGAGAAGTACAAGAGGCTGAAACAGTTCTGCATGCGCATAGTGCAAAATGCCCATTCATGTTTGTCTGCATTTTTATTTTTTCCTCTTAAAAAACAAAGCACCAGATCCTGACTCACTTGTTCACAGTCCTTGTTGAGAAAGATACCACTGCTCCCATTGATGATCAGAAAAATACGTATGGGAGGCCAGTATGAATCCATTTGAATAAGGGTGATAGAATATGGCCCATAGGGCATATCTACACTACGGTACAGTGCAACTCCCCTTATTTCAAAATAACAAGGTGGGCGTCCAAACAGCAAGCCCATTATTTTGAAATTATTTCAAAAGAACTGGCTTGTTATTTCAAAATAATAACCCCGACTTCTGATACAGAATAACACCTATTTCAAAACTGTTATTTTGAAATAGTGTTAGTGTGGATGCTCAGCTGCTGTTATTTCAAAATAATTGGCCTCCAAAGGCCTTTCACGGCTGCCCTGGTGGCCACAGTGGCCACAGTCCTGACAACTCTAATGCTACCCTTCCCCTGCAGTCTATAAAGGTGCATGCAGAAGGGAAAGAGCTTGTGGCAACAAACCAGCCCTGCCAACCCCCTGCCACACAGCACCCGTCGCTGCAGCCATGGTAGACCACAGTGTTCCCTCCAAGCCCCCATGGCTGCAAGCATGCCAACAGCAACCTCAGAAGCCCCAGGATAGGAGGGAAAGAGGGCAACGACCTGGACTAGTGTGAAGATCCTGGATCTCATTGAGGTCAAACCTCCAGGATATCTGCACTAGATGGTGCAACACTGATGTCTACGGCTGGATGGCTGCCAGCCTGGCCCAGAAGGGGCACAGCCATACCCAGGACCAGGTGTGTATGAAAATTAAGGAACTGCAGCAGGCCTACACAAAGGCCAGGGAACAAACTTCCCCTCTGGGCAGCACCCTAGAACTGTCGCTTTTGCAAGCAGCTGGATGCAATCCAGGGAGGAGAGCCGGTCACCTCCCTCCCCTCTCGTCATCTCCGGCCCACACCTGTCATCAGCCTCCATGAGGGTGGGGCTGTGAAGAAGAAGGAGGATGATAAGAAGGAGAAGGAGGAAGAGGAGGAGCCGGATAGACTGGACACCATGCCCGCTAGCCAGGAGGTTATCATCAATGTGGAGCCAGTCCTCTGCTCCCAGGATGTCTCCCATGGCTCAGAGGAAGCCGGGGAAGGCCGTTCAGGTGAGTTCCATCACTTTCCCTACACACATGCAAGGGCAGGCAGTGGGCAGTGTGGGGCTGTGCCCTCCTCACTTGGCTCAGGTCATGGAAACACACAGCAGTGACACACACAGGACAGGCTCATGCCCACACTCTTGGGCAGCTCCTGGTCAATCATGGCAATGCAGCTGACACCGATCTCCTGCATGGTAACCTGCCAAGGGGAGAAAGAGGAGGGGACCCCCAGGAGCACTCTCCCTGGAAAGTGGTGTCTACTGCTCACATGCACTGCACCCAACTCCCTCCCCCACTCCTTCAGTGGGCAGGGATAGAATTTCTTTCTCTGTCAGACACTAACACTGCCAGACCCAGTGTGTGTGAGACACAAAAGGAAGCTGAGCTTCCCCATCTCCCCATCACACCTGCAGCTTCCTAGCCTACCCAACTCCTTCCCATACCTTCTTGTCCCCAGGACATGGGGATAGTGAGGAGCTCCTGGGATGTCTGTGCCCCTACAAGAAAGTGTCTTCTATCTAGGCAACAGATGGCCTTGCTCGAAGCACATCATCATTGTCTGAAACGAGACTTTCAGTGTCGGCTCAGAGATTAGGGCCAGGCTTCATACATTTTCTCCTGGGATGACTGCCCTTGTCACTTTTCTCCACAGCTGGGCCAACTGCAAGCATGGCATATCTAGCACCTCACGTGCCATCCTCCTAACCCCACAAGACCAGCAGGTGCAGGTGACCCCGCAACAACCGGTGTGGGAACACCTGGACTGTCTCCATTCCCTAAACCTAAACTTTGAGGAGGAGTGCCAGAAGCAGCTCACCCACTGTGAGGAGCACTGGGCTGATGGGGAGCTGAGGTGGATGATCTGGGAGCAGCTGTCACACCAGCATGAAGCCTCTATCACAACCACTGTGGAGAGGTCTACTAGCCACATCCCCACTCCCACTCCATCCCAGCTCCCACAACTCACTTCCTGTAAACTCCCAGCACCCGCTCTCCCCCAACTCCCAGCACCAGCACCCGCCCCTATAGCTTCTCCTCCTAGCCCCCCAAGGACCTGCTGGGACCTGCAAACATGTGGTGGTGGGACCTCCTAGGCAGCCAAAGTGTCTCAAGGTGCCCGAGGCAGGAGCCAGTCCCAGCTCCATCCCTGAGCCTCTCCTCTCTCCTGCTCCCCCCTCCTCCCAGGATCTTTCCCCAGTCTTTCCCCTGTTTTATAGTCCCCAGATAAAAATAATGCAGTTGATTTTAAAAACAAAAAGTTTGTTTTATTTGGTCTTCAGCGGATGGGGGAAGGTGAGAAGGGTGGGAAAGGGAAAGCAGGGGTGGGAAAGGAAAGGCACTCAGGGACAATGCAGAGGCCTCTTGTGGGGAGGCCTGGGAGAGAGTATCACAGCTGGCCTTGTTTGATACTTTCCCTCAGGACCTCCCTGATGAGCACAGCTCCCAATGGGCTCACCAGATAGCAGTGGTGCCCATTTATTCATAAGCCCTGGCAAGCCACTCAGCCTCTGCCCCCGACCTGGCAGGCAAATGTTTTGTAGAACACAGAAGGCTGCCACCATCTGGGAGATATTCCATTCACCAAGGTCCAGATGGGTGAGGAGACTCTGGAACCTCAGCTTGAGGCAGCCAAAGGCACCCTCCATGATTATGCGGCACCTGCTGAGCCTGTTATTAAAGGTCTCCTTTGTGGGGTCTAGGTGTGCAGTGCAGGGCTTCATAAGCCAAAGGAGCAAGGGGTAGGCTGCATTGCCCATGATGCATATGGGCATGTCCACCTCCCCGACCCTGATGGTGTGGCTGGGGAAAAAAGTTCCTCATCCTGTGGAAGAGGCTGGAGTTCCTGTAGAAGCTACCCTGTACCTACCCTGACCACCTGATATACACATCTGTTTGAAATAACTAAATTTGAAATACTAAGTCCCTAATTCACAAAATTGAAATAGCATTTCTGCCTCAAAATTAGTCTGAGGCAGGCTTCATTATTGTGGATGTGCCACCTAGACTTAAAACCTCAGGAAGCACTGGGAAGTAATTACTTCGAATGACTCTGGGGAGTACTTATTTCGAAATAACAGCAGCACAGTGTCCACAGAAATGCTATTTTGAAATAACTATTTTGAAATAAGTGTTATTCACCAAGGAAAGCACCAATTCATTTTTTGAAATAACCAGCTCGTTATTTTGAAATAATGGGCTTGGTAGTGTGGATGTGCTGCTTATTATTTTGAAATAAGGGAGGTTATTTTGAAATAACTCCCCAGTGTAGACCAGGGCTGAGAAATTTAGTATCTCATTGGTTTCTACAAGCATTCCCTCCTCCTAATCCAATTTACATTAGCCATGGCCCAGTTCAACAAGCTAGTTAATTACATAACTCAATTTAGGCATGTGAATAGCTTTACTAATGTCAGTAGATCTGCACATGCCTAAGCACTTTATGGATTATGGCCCTAGTCTAGAAACAGATATCATTCTGTGTTACTCAGGAATAAGATTATGTGCTGTGAATGCTTTTGAAACTCCAAAGGCAGAGCTGCTGTAATGAAAATCATGTCAAATAGGTAGAGATAATGAACCCATTTGCAAAGTCATGATCTGTTCATAAAAAAAAAAATCCTGAACAGAAACTTGCTGCAAGGAATAATTTTACGAACTCTAATCAGTACATTCTATGCTAGTTACTAACCAAAAAGAAAATGACCTTTCTTGGTCCTCGCCTGCTCTTCTGTTTCTCTGTTTGTTTGTTTGTTTTTCATACAAAGTAAAGAAAAGGGAAACATTTACCTCAAAAATACTACCATAAAAACTGTGTAGGAAACATAAGAACCAAACTGTGAATCCTTTACTTACGTTGCTGAGTATTTACCCACACACTGGTCTCCTTAGGCCATATCCTCTGCTGGTATAAATCAGTTTAGTTCCATTAGTTTCAAATAATTATACATATCTACATTGCCTAAAGATCTGGCAGTCTTTGGAGTGCACATGTAGTCCTACTGAAGTCAAAGTGAGTGAGGGCTCACAGTCAGACTCTATATCAATATTACTCAGTAATGTGTTCTCTTATTTGTTTTTAAATAACTTTTACTGATTGACCCATTTCTCTTTATTCAGAGGAAGTTGAAATTGAACTTTTACTGACTTCCTGCATTGTGTTCTGTGATATGTCCCAATTACTTGAAAATTCACTGCCTTGTACTAAAGGGAAAACAAATGCTAAAATCAGCCTTCACTGGTTTTCTTTTATTGCTACATAATGTGCATGGCTTTGCTATTTACATCTAACCAACCTTGAACTTCCCCAAATGTGTGTTGATTGCAGCAGTTAGTTCTGTAATCAGACTTAATTGATTTGGCAGAAGAAAAAATGGATAAGGTCCTGAAATAAAAACAGAGCTTCACAAGCGTTCATCGTTGCCACCTATAAAGTCCCCTCTACAACCCAAGATTTCACCAAAAAAAAAAAAAAGTTACCTGTGCAGTGTCACTGCAGATCGTTTCAGAGAGAGATGGGTCAAAACTAGTCAGTTGTGTCAGTTAGAAACGAATGTAGGTTAGTAACTATCACCGTTTTCTCACCATCATTATTTCTTATCTCTTAGTAAGGAATTGCTCTTTCTAGGGGGAAAAGGCCAGAGGTGGCAAGAGCACAGCGAGCTAGTGTCCCTGCAATGGAAATATTATGGGAATTCTACTCCTGCATAAACTCATACAATCTTGGTGGGGTAGGGTGGAATCACAGGTGAGCAGAGGAACCAGAGGGGCAGGAGTGGCTGCTGTGGGGAATGGGATTGGGCTGAGGGGGCAAGGAAAGTGACCTAGAGGGACAGGATCAGACTGAGAAGCAGGAAACAAGACCTGAAGGGGTGGACTAGCCCCAGATGAAGGTTCAAACGAGGGGGCCTCTCCTTCCAAGCCTAGAAGCAGCTGCCCTCCCATTCAAATCTTACAGATTCTCAGAATCTCCCTCACTCCTTCTCCTTTCCCTCTGCTCTCATTGACAACGAGGTTCCCCATGCCAGCAAAAACTAGTCCCAGCTTGGCCTCCACAAATAGAAGTATGTCATTTATCTTTTCATTGCCAATGTTTTCTGTCTGAGCTACGTGATATAAAGTAGATATGATCTCTTCCTGTCTGATACTTTAGAAATAACTTGTGAACATTTCATAAGCAGAGACGGAAATCATAGGAGCCATTTTTTTGTCTTTATCTTACTAACTGACCATTGCCATTTTTGTACACTCCAATAGGTCATAGTGATCATTTTTTTGAAGACGAGGAACCTTGCCTGCAACCTGAAGGCCAAAATGCTGATCTCCCATGCAAACTCCAGATAAAAAGTTTCCTCAGAGGTGGAAGGTCCCAGAGCCCAAGCTCTAACCTGAGCCCAAATGACTATGGCATAATCTTGTAGTTCCATAGCCCAAGTCCTTTGAGCCCAAGTCAGTTGCCAAATGCCAGATGTGGATATTTTATTGAAAACATACCCACAAAAACACCAATTGAGTAAAACACAAATATATATGACTAGTTCATTGCCCATAGTTTCTGTCAAATTTAGACAACTAGATGAAATAAGAAACTAATGGAGAGATAAGAGAAGGATGATCCTAGGATCATAGAAATGGAAGGAATCTAAACTCTGATCAAGTCCATTTCCCTGCAATCATAGCAGAACCAGGCACCAAATAGACCATCTCTGACAGGCAATTGTCTAATCTATTCTTTAAAATCTCTAATGCTGGAGATTCCCCAACCTCCTTAGGCAATTTATTCCAGTGATTAACCACCCTGACAGGAATTTTTTCCTAATGTCCCACCTAAACCTCTCTCCCTGCAATTTAAGTCTATTGCTTCTAGTCCTATCATCAGAGGTTAAAGAGAATAATTTTGCCCCTCTTCCTTGAAACAAACTTTTAGGTAATTGAAAGCTATCATCATGTCCCTTCACAGTCTTCTCTTTTCTAAAGTAAGAAAACCCAGTTCTTTCAGTCTTCCCCCATAGGTCATGTTTTCTAGATCTCTGATTATTTTGTTGCCCTTGTCTGGATCTTTTCCAATTTGTCCATGGCTTTTTTGAAATGTGGCAACCAGAACTGGACATGATACTCCAGTTGAGGTCTTTGCAGCACAGAGTAGAGCAGAAGAATTTCTCTTAACTTGCTTACAACACTCCTGTTAATACTTATCAGAATGATGTTTGTTTGGTTTTTTTCAACACCCTCACACTATTGATGCATATTTAGCTTGTGGTCCATTATGACCCCTAGATCCCGTTCTGCAGTAGTCCTTCCTGATTGTTCTTTCCTAAATAGAGTACTTTACATTTCTCCTTGTGGAATTTCATCCTGTTTACCTCAGACCATTTCTCCAGTTTGTCCAGATCATTTTGAATTTTTATATTATCCTCCAAAGCACTTTCATTCCTTCCCTTCTTGGTATCAGCTACAAACTTTATAAGCACACTGTCTATGCCATTATCTACATTGTTGAAAATATTGAGCAGAACCAGTTCCAAAACTGATCCTTGTAGATCCCCACCTGTTAAGCCTTTCCAGTTTTCCAGACTGTGAAGCACTGATAACTACTCTCTCAGAACAGTTAACCATCTAGTTATGCATCTACCTCCTTTAGCCCCATCTGCATTGTATTTCTCTAGTCTATTGACGAGAAGGTCATGTGAAATTGTATCAAATGCTTTACTAAAGTCTAGATATACAACAACTACCACTTCTCCATTATCCACAAGTCTTAGTATCCTATCAAAGAAAGCTATCAGATTGGTTTGACATGATTTGTTCTTTACAAATCCATGCTGAATATTACTTATCATAGTATCTCCTAGATGTTGCAAATGGGTTCTTTAATTATTTGCTCCATTATATTTTCTGGTACAGAAGTTATGATGACTGGTCTGTAATTCACTGGGTTGTCTTTATTTGCCTTTTTATAGATGGGCACTATATTTGCCCTTTTCCAGACGTCTGGAATCTCTCTCATCTTCCATGACATTTCAAATATAATAGCCAATGTCTCAAATACCTCCTCTATAGCCCCTGGAGTATTCTAGGGTGCATTTCATCAAGCCCTGGTGACTTGAAGATATCTAATTTGTCTAAGTAATTTTTAACTTGTTCTTTCCCTATTTTAGCTTCTAAACCTACCCCGTTGTCACTGCCATTCACTATTTTAGGCATCTAATCAACACTAACCATCTTCATGGAAACCGAAACTAAGAAGTAATTAAGCACCTCTGCCATTACCACATTTTCTCGCTAGTTTGTTTCTAGCTAGTTTGAACCTTATCCTTTCTAATTGCCCCTACATACTTGTGTTATTTATTTGCATTCTTCCTTTGCAATCTGACCTAGTTTCCACTTTTTGTAGGGCTTCTTTTTTATTTTTAGATAGTCACGATCTCCTGCTTAAGCTAGGATGGTCTCTTGCCATACTTCCTATCATTCCTACACAGTGGAATAGTTTGCTCTTGTGCCCTTAATAATGTCTCTTTGAAGAACTGCCAATTGTGTTCAATTGTTTTTCCTTTTAGACTTGCTTCTCATGGGATCTTATCTATCAATTCCATGAGTATGCTCATGTTTGCCTTCTTGAAATCCATTATCTTTGTTTTGCTATTGTCCCTCCTATCATTTCTTAGAATCATGAACTCTGTCATTTCATGATCTCTTTAACCCAAGCTGCCTTCAGCACTTTCAGATTCTCAACCTGTTCCTTCCTATTTGTTAAAACCAAATCTAAAATAGCCTACCCCCTACTAGTTCTCGCCACCTTTTGAATTTTGTTTAAAAAATGTCTCCAATACATTCCAAGAACTTGTTAGATAATCTCTGCCCTGCTGCTATTACTTTCCCATCAGGTGTCTGGATAGCTCAAGAACCCCATTACCACCAAGTCCTCCTCACTCAGGGTATGTCTACACTACAGTGCTAATTCGAACTAGCTTATTTCGAACTAGTTAATTTGAAATAAGCTAATTCGAAATAACGCGTCTAGACCCAAAAACTAATTCGAATTAGCGTTTTGCTAATTCAAAATAGCGTGTCCACACTGATTGGATGCTGGGCATTCACCCAAGGGTTCTGAAAGAACTCAAATGTGAAATTGCGGAGTTATTAACAGTGGTTTGTAACCTATCCTTTAAATCCACTTTGGTACCAAATGACTGGAAGATGGCCAATATAACACCAATATTTAAAAAAGGCTCTAGAGGAGATCCTGGCAATTATAGACCGATAAGTTTAACATCAGTACCAGGCAAATTAGTAGAAACACTAGTAAAGAGTAAAATTGCAAGGCACATAGAAGAGCACGAATTGTTGGGCAAAAGTCAGCATGGTTTCTGCAGAGGGAAGTCGTGTCTAACTAATCTGTTAGAATTCTTTGAAGGGGTTAATAAACATGCGGACAAGGGGCACCCAGTGGATATAATATACCTAGATTTCCAGAAAGCCTTTGACACGGTCCCACACCAAAGGCTTTTACGTAAATTAGGTGGTCATGGGATAGGAGGAAAGGTCCTTTCGTGGATCAAGAATTGGTTAAAAGACAGAAAACAAAGGGTGGGAATAAATGGTAAATTTTCACAATGGAGGAGGGTAACTAGTGGTGTTCCCCAGGGGTCAGTACTGGGACCAATCCTGTTCAACTTGTTCATCAATGATCTAGAAAATGAGGTAAGCAGTGAGGTGGCCAAGTTTGCAGATGACACAAAGTTGTTCAGGACAGTCAAAAGCAAAAGGGATTGTGAAGAACTACAAAAAGATCTCAGCAAACTGAGTGATTGGGCAGCAAAATGGCAAATGAAATTTAATGTGGGTAAGTGTAAGGTAATGCATGTTGGACAAAATAACCCAGATTACACGTACTACATGATGGGGTCAAATTTAGCTACGACAGATCAGGAAAGGGATCTTGGAGTTCTAGTGGATAGTTCTATGAAGACATCCACGCAGTGTGCAGCGGCAGTTAGTAAGGCAAATAGGATGTTAGGAATTATTAAAAAAGGGATAGATAATAAGACAAAAGATATCATACTTCCCCTATATAAAACTATGGTACGCCCACATCTCGAGTACTGCGTGCAGATGTGGTCTCCTCACCTCAAAAAAGATATATTGGCATTAGAGAAGGTTCAGAAAAGGGCGACTAAGATGATTAGGGGCTTGGAAAGGGTCCCATATGGGGAGAGGCTAGAGAGACTGGGACTTTTCAGTTTGGAAAAAAGGCGATTGAGGGGCGATATGATAGAGGTATATAAAATCATGAATGGTGTGGAGAAAGTGATTATAGAAAAATTATTTACCTTTTCCCATAATACAAGAACTAGGGGACACCAAATGAAATTGATGGGTAGTAGGTTCAAAACTAATAAAAGGAAATTTTTCTTCACACAGCGCACAGTCAACCTGTGGAACTCCTTGCCCGAGGAGGCTGTGAAGGCCAGGACTCTATTAGGGTTTAAAAAAGAGCTTGATAAATTTTTGCAGGTTAGGTCCATAAATGGCTATTAGCCAGGGATAAAGTATGGTGCCCTAGCCTTCATAACATGGGCAGGAGATGGATGGCAGGAGATAAATCACTTGATCATTGTCTTCTGTTCTCCTTCTCTGGGGCACCTGGCATTGGCCACCGTCGGCAGATGGGATGCTGGGCTCGATGGACCTTTGGTCTGACCCAGTATGGCCATTCTTATGTTCTTATGTTCTTATGGGTTGCATTTAAGGGCAGCTGAAACCAGTTCCGACAGGGCATCAGGTCAGTAGTTGCTTTGTGTGGCTGCTGTCTGAGGCTATCTGAGGCTCGTGCTTAAAGGGACCGCCCTGGACAGCCGGTTCTCAGCTTTCCCGCTTGCTTGCCTACCTTGCCGAGGGACAGCAAAGCGTTTTCCTCTCTGCCTGCCTGTGTCGGTGGTTCCCACTGGGGACACTGCCACAGTTGGCACCAAGGAGCCAGAGCTCGCCCTGGGCATTCTGCTCCAGTTTTTGGACTTGCTGCTACAAGCCTGCCAGCAATGGCTGGAGGCTGCCTGGCACCATCTAGTGCACGTCAGCCCCCTGCCCCTCCCCCTGGCCTCCCTGGGGGCCATGGAGGAGCCGCAGCAGCGCCTGGACGCCAGCGTGCCCCGCCGCATCTGGCGTCTGGACACCAGCAGCGACTGGTGGGACCGCATCATCCTGGAGCACTGGAGAGACCAACAGTGGACCCAGAACTTCAGGATGAAGAAGGACACCTTCCTAGAGCTCTGCGAGTGGCTCGCCCCTGCTCTGCGGTGACGGGACACTCGCATGAGGCCCGCCATCCCCCTCCAGAAGCGGGTGGCCATCACCCTGTGGAAGCTTTCCATGCCAGACAGCTACCAATCCGTCGGGAACCAGTTCAGCGTGGGGAAATCCACCATCGGAGCAGTGCTCATGCAGGTACGGCACTCACCAGCCACTGAGCCGGGGGGAGAGGGCGGACTGCAAGGAGGGGATGGGCCACCCCAGGGAAAACGGGGGCGGGGGAGGAGGTGATAGTGCCCCGCACAGGAGGGTTTGGTCTGTCCCGGCCGTACTACATGCTGCCCATGGTGTCCAGGATCGCAGCGGGGGTTGCTTCTGGGAGTGGGGCACGGGGCAGTTCCAGGGAATGAACACTCCCAGCCACCCGGGCACCCCAGTGATTCACGGTTTGGTGTGTCTCTCTGCAGGTGGTCAAGGCCATCAACCGGGTGCTGCTCCGCAGGGTGGTCCGCCTCGCTGGTGGTCGTCCAGGGGTTTGGCACCCTCGGCTTCCCCAACTGCGGGGGGGGGGGGGGGTGATCGATGGGACTCACATCCCCATCCATGCCCCGGAACACTAGGCATCCCAGTACATCAACCGCAAGGGGTACTTCTCCGTGCTCCTGCAGGCTGTGTCTGACCACCGGGGCCAGTTCACAGACATAAATGTGGGCTGGTCCAGCAAGGCACACAACACACGGGTGTTCCGCAACTCCTCCGTGTGCCAGAGGCAGCACGCCGGGACCTTCTTCCCCGACCACCACATCAGGGTTGGGTATGTGGACATGCCCGTCTGCCTGGTGGGGGATGTGGCCTACCCCCTACAGCCCTAGCTGATGAAGCCCTACATGGGACACCTCAACCCTTCCTGGCAGGCCTTCAATGCCAGGCTCATCAGGGCCTGCATCATGGTCGAGGGGGCCTTCGGCCGACTGAAAGCATACTTTAGGTGCCTCCTCACCCGCCTCAACCTCGCCGAGCACAATATCCCTCCTGTGGTGGCAGCATGTTGTGTGCTGCACAATTTATGTGAGCAGAAGGGGGAGGCTTTCCTGCCAGCCTGGATGGCTGAGGCTGACCGCATGGCAGGCCAGTACGTGCAGCCCCGCACCGCCACCATCCGGGAGGCCCAGTGGGGGGCTGTCCAGATCTGGGAAGCCCTGTGGGAGAGCTTCCATGTGGAGGAGGACTGAACTCTCCCTGCATGCCCCACTGGGGCCTTCTTGCACCCTCCTCTCCTTCCCCTTTCCCCTCCCTAACCCCCCTTCCTAATGTAAAATAAAAACACCTGTTTTGCCAAAAAAAACCCTCTCTTTATTGTACATAACTGGGGTGGGGGGAGGGAGGAATGAGGGTGGGAGAGGGGAGGGGGAAACCTGGGAGGAGGGAGCTGGAAGGGGAGGAAGGGGAGGGAAAGCTCAGGGTTCAGGGTCCTGCTGGCTCTCCTGTCTCGCAGCACTGCGGGTGCGGGGATGTCGGGGGGGAGTGGGTGTGGAGGGTGGGGCAGGAGGGACAGGGGGTGCAGAGGAAGCGGGAGGGGAGCAGGGATGGGAGGAGGAGCGAGAGCTGGGGCGGCCACAGGGGCTGGAGCAGGAGGAGGCAGGAACCTGTCCACTAAGGTCTGGAGGTGGCCGCAGAGAGCACGGCCCTGCTCCTCCAGTGCCTCCAAGCTCCGCTGCCACAGCCGCAGGTCCTCCCAGGCCCAGTGGTCCTGGGTGCAGAGCTGGTGCTCCAGTAGCCGCAGGTGCCGCTGCTGATAGTCCTCCAAGTTGTGGGTGCGCCTGCTGGCCCGGGTGCGGGTGGCTGTTGCAGGCGGGGTAGTGCACCCTGCAATCTCAGGTGCTGTGGCTGTGGTGAAACAAGAGCAGTGGTCAATTCTCCCTGGGGACACAGTGGGTGAAACCCAGCCCCCCTCTGCAAGGTGAGGTCGGCGTGTGGGGAACGGGCCAGGGCCCCTGCATGACACCCAGCTGCTGCTCCATGGTGGGCAAGGCCCAGGCACATGGTTCCTGGGCTCCCTCTCCACCCCCCACCCCATACACGTTAGGGGATCATGATGGCACTCACATGTGGAGCCTTCCCTGGCCTCGGACGACACAGCCGATGTGCTCTGTGGGATGCCTTGGGGGTCCTGGGTCCTGGGCAGGCTCCCTGCAGGCTCCTGGCTATCGGCATCCTCCTCCTCCTTCTCCGTGTCAGGGACGGGGCCCTCTGCCCCGGGGTCGATCATCACCCGGGGGGCATGGACTGTGTGAGCCCCCAGGATGCAGTCCAGGGCCTTATAATGAGGGCATGCCTCCGGGTCGGCCCCTGGCTGGGAGGCTCTGGAGTAGGCCTGCCTCAGGTCCTTTATTTTGCAGCGGACCTGCTCCCGGGTCCGCATGTGGCCTCTGGTGGCCAGGCTGGTAGCCATGTGGCTGTAGACAGCTGCGTTCCTGTGGCTAGTGCGGAGATCGTGGACATTGGAGGCCTCCCCCCAAACCTCGATGAGGTCCATGATCTCCGCACTAGATCAGGCGGGTACCCGCCTCTTGCGGCCCCGGGCAGGCTCCTGTGAGCCGCCAGCCTGGTCCTGGGAAGCGGTGGAGGGCTGGGTGGCAGCGGGTGGCTGGCTCATCTTGCGCCAGGTGCAGGGTCTGCTGGCTGGGTGCTGGCAGGCTTGCATCTGGCACAAGCACTGTAGCAAGACCGTGGCCCTTTAAGGGCTCTGGGGCCTGGAGGAGGGTCAGAAGAGTTTCCCTGGTTTGGCCCAGAGTGGCCACCAGGGCAAGCTGGGAAGGGCTAGCCTCCAACTAGTTCGAATTAAGTGGCTACACAGCCCTTAATTCGAACTACTTAATTCGAACTCGGCATTACTCCTCGTAGAACGAGGTTTACCTAGTTCGAATTAAGCACTCCGCTATTTCAAATTAAATTCGAAATAGCGGTTTGCATGTGGAGCCCCTATTAAAGTTAATTCGAACTAACGGCTGTTAGTTCGAATTAACTTTGTAGTGTCGACATACCCTCGGTTATCATAGCATTGGTGTTACCAACACTCACTGTCAATTCAATCTGTTCGAAACTATGTTACCACTGTGAAAAGATGGCTTGTTGGATCTGAGAAGTTTCTACACATATCATTAAGTTGTCAGCAAACAGCATGTTCCAAGGCAGCCCGATCATATCATATGACAGCCATGACAATTTTAACTAAAAAAGAAGAGTTCAATGCTAACCTCTGAGGCATGCCAGCTTTTATAAGAAATTCTCTATTGTAATTCACACCATCTTACATGTTCTGGTGAGGATGGACATAGTCTTCTGTCACATCCCTGCATCTGAACATCTAGCAAATCAGGCCTCTTGATACATGATTGTATGTGTTCTCCAGCTCCACACAGCCCATACTCTGTTGTGGTCTCTTTTCGCAGAAGTTCTCCATGAGGTTTGTTGTGCAAACGTGGCATCAGTTGTGCTCCTTCCAAGCATGAATCCACACTGACCTTTCCAAATATCAGTCATTCCACATAGGCATCTTTAAAAAAAAACAACCCCCCTCCACCCTTCTCTCATAATTTAATAGTATGTGCTGCCAGCTTAACTCGGTGATAATTAACGTACAGTACTGATATTTCCTTTATGTTTAAAAACAGGCACTGGAAAGCTGTTTGCTATTCATTTGGCATTTTCTCTTTGAACAAACTTGACCCAGATACTTTCTCTTTTTTCCATTTTTCTATGTGTCCCTGCAACATCTGTCTCTTGTATGCAATCTGTCACATCCTGGTTCAGCTTACATGTTCTTAAAGTTCCTCCCTGGAGATTCTCATCATTCATCAGGCCTTCAAAATAATCATTATAAACTTTGCAAACTGAGCAAGAATTACAAGTGCAGATAATCAGTTGTCTAAATGGTTCCAAACTCTTAAGAAAAGTTCCTCAAAGGAACAACTGTTGAACTTTGAAATTTCAATAACTTTGAACTTTTGAACTGTGGTTATGTCAGTGACCATCAGACTGTATGTCTCCATTTTTAACACAGACTATTTTAAAGTATGTCAGTTTTGACATTGACTTCAGTGGAGCCAAGATTTCTCCCTGAGAACAGAATTGTAGACCTCAAGAGCTGAAAGCATGAATTATGAAACAGAGTCAGTAGCTTAAGGTGATAACAGACTTGCACACTTTGTGGATCAGGTGCAGAAGAGGACAAGTAACATGTACTGAGAAGTGGTTTACATAAAGAGGTATCTATTTTTATCAGTTTTAATTTTTGCCTTTTCAGTTTGTTGGCTGGCGCCTCATATTATGGGAAAGGGCAAATAAGATAATTATAATGTCCTTCTCTGTATATTTCATAATGTAATATACCACTATGATATCACCTCATTCATCTCTCTAAAGAGACTAGCTTTCTTTAATTCATGATGATTTCTATTCTTTCTAGCCTAGGTTCATGTGTGGTGAGTGAAACACCCAGCTGGGGAAGGCAAGCCCCTGTCCTGACCCTTCTGCAAACCCCCTCCCAACTCAGTGGTCAGTGCCCATCCAAATCTACTGCTCCAGTGCACTCCAGAGTCCTGTAGCCTACACGCTCCCAGTGGGCACAGCAGCCCAATCCTTTCCAGGCAGCTGAAACTCTTGTAGGCTGGATAGCCATATGGCCCACACTTGTGCCACTGCCCCAGCCTTCGTACCCAGCTAGAGGATGGGCAATTTGCCTATGTTACTCACCAACCATGCTTAGGTTTCTTACTACTGTAAAAAAATCCTAATCCTTTCTCCTAATGTTTCTACATTTTTTGGCAGGTATGCTTTGCCATAGCTTAATTTTCAAGAACATCTACAAGTTTATTTTTAGTTAATGATAAAAAATGCTAGCAAATCAGTCTTGAGTTTAGTGATGTGGTTCATTCCCTCAAGTATTCCAGCAGTAGAGTCCAAATCTCATAAATTTATTTCTGTTAGAATCAACTACTAAAGAAAAAAAGTTAATGCAAGATTATTAATAAAATTCCTGGGAGAAACAAGAAAAATTATTTGTGTCTCTAATCAAAACATATTAACTTAGAATATTTCAGGCACATTACATTTATAAGTCCCATATAAAACATTCCATACAAGTTTTTTAAGATGTTTTTCCTTGAATGTTCCTTGAAATATGATCCTTAAATCCTCACTTTTACAATATTTAAAACTGAATGACAATTAAAATACACACTGGCATGCAACAACAAAATGCCCACCTTCCCGATGATTTTGATGGGATGTGTTTGATTTTTTTTTCTCCTTCATATTGTGGACTGCTGCTCAGATTTAGCTATGATCCGAAGCTATTCTAAATTAGACCAGGAATCTTTGACACCTGCAGAATCAGTGGGGCAAAGAGATACTTTTGTCCGTAATGCTAGAGCTGCAACAAATGCAAATTTAATGCAGTTTAGAGTCAGGACTGGTACTTTTTGATGATACAGAATCATGAGATTGTGCAAACTATTGGACAATGTCATCATCTGAATTTATATTGTTACCATCCTCTTTCGTCTCCTTTTTTTGGGGGGGGCTTTATATTGGATTAAACTGTGGGATTTCAAGGCAGTGGCCATGTCTTCCATGGGTATGATCAGCAGTGGGAGGAAAAAAAGCATCTAATAATGATTTAATTTCCATAACAGATTTGATTTAAAATATTGACAAAAATGTCTATAAAACTTTTACAGAAACAGGAACAATGGTTCATTTTGAGCCCTGAAAATGGAAATTGTTTCAAAATTTCCAGCAAATTTGATTCCCCATTCCCATTTTTTTTGACCAGATGCACTGGGCCAGACTGTGGCTAATCATGCACAAATACACAATTGCTAGTAAAAGAGTGGAGGAGAAAAAGCTCAGGAGCAAGCACTAATTTTTTTCTTGCTCTGCTTATAGAAACCAAATACATTGGTCAAGTCTAGCAACTAGCTTGGGCTGAGGGATAAGAAGGTTTGGTACATCAGAGGTTTTATTCTAACTATCCGTTCATACCAACCAGAAGCATATTAATTTTCCCTTCCCGGAACACTAGGGTTATGTCTACACAGCAGCATTATTTTGTTATTCCACATCTATGCAGCAAATAGTTATTTTGACATAATGTTGAAATAATATCAAGCTGGAGGAATTCTTACTCCAACTCCAGTAAACCTCATTTTACAAGGAGTAAGGGAAGTTGGAGAAAGAGTGCTCTAACTCGGACTTCCTCTTGTGTAGACAGCACAAAAGCTGAAATAAGCTACTTTGACTTAAGCTATGCAAGTGACATAGCTGAAGTTGCGTAGCTGATTTCGGCTTTAGCCCTGATGTGTAGATGTGCCCTAACAGTGTGGGTGGCATATACATGTTGCATCCTTGGGGGTAGAGTACCCACTCCAGAAAGCATTCATCAACAGTCCCCAGGCAAACTCTGTCTGACCCTAGCCAGCTATATCTTCAGGAAATTCCATCTACATACAGCCCCTCTGCAACTTTACACCACACACTGGCTTAAAAACCTCAGTGTCTCCTACTGCATTTTATATAAGATGACTCACTAGTAACAAATATTTAACAAAAAATGCATTATCTGATAAAAATGTATGAGGCCAATCCTATTTTGTGAGCTCTTTGTGCCAGTCCTAGCTTCCCCACCATGTCTATTATCTGTCAGGTTTTTGTACCTTTTTCATTATAAAAGAAAAAAAACAACAGGAATGACTTTTCTGCCATACTATTAAGGCACTCATTACATTCTGGGATTGAGGTTAATATATATCCAGAGGAAAGTTCATATAATCAAATCACTGTCAAATAGTACTTTTATAATGTAGTCCCAGCATGGCTAGATTTTTTTTTTTAACAAATTGAACATAATTGAAGCATGGTCGAAATTGAAGAAATGGTGTTTGTATTTTGCAGTGGTCATATTACACACCTGTCATTTTTCATTAGTGGAAAAGAGCTGTGCTGAGACCATTTTAATATTATAGCACATGCAAATTGCTTCCTTGTCCAAGTTTGATTCTGTGGTAGAAAGACAATTTTAACTTTACTTTACATTCTATTAGTCTTCTCCACACACAACTTATTCTCTTATTTTGCATTTATCCATGTAGCTTAGGAAGTTCAAGGTTTACATGTGGTTCATAGAGCATACATATAACACCTGGTTTATTCTTTGACCCATCAATGTCATCATAAATAGCTGCAGTGGCGGAGTTATAACACCAATTTCATACATATCACTGGGTGAAATCTGCTTTTTACTTTATCCTGCTGCAGGTACAAATCCAAACTCAGAATTAAAACGTGCCCTTATTCTAAAATTTATAAATGTAGTGCCTTCATTGCATATGCCAGATTCTCTACTTCCTCTCTGCAGAATTCACAAAAAGTCCTTCATAAATATTAGATTATTTTTTGGTTAGCTGTTCCATAAACAGTGTGGTTTTTTTACTGGGCTGTTTCCCAGTCTGCTTGTTAAAGTGCAATGAAACATTACTGTTTGATATTGCCCGAGGATGATAATTAGCAAATAATATGCTTGATGAGGTGTTTTATTTACACAAAAATGAATAATATCATAAAGCAGAAGTTATTTTCCCCTTCTTTGTGTTTTGGACCTGATTTCCACATTTATAGACGCTTGTCCTTTTCAAAACCTGTTCGGTGGTTACAGGTTTTTCATTATGCTAGAAAGCATTTTTAAATGACTAGGCAGTAACTGTTGTTGACAAAGAAAAACATTAATTGAAATCAGCAATTTTCACAGTTGGTTTATTGTTGTGCAGTAAATGCCACAGATTTTAAGATTTCAATGCATAGGAAGAGAGAGAAATCCAATAGATTCCCTAAAACTAATACTACTTTCACTTAGTTCCTTAAGTTACATGGATTTCAAAAATCTTTGAAAAGGTAAGCATAATTATTCCCCTTTTATACAGAAGTGCAGATCAGTTGAGTGATTTTCTCAAGCTCCTATCAGAAAAGAAGCAGTGGCAGAATTGAACAAAGTGCCAGGGTTCCTAACATCCAGATTACTGCTCCAAACACTAGCTCTCTTGGCTTGAAATATCAGTAAGAGTTATTGTGTTCCGGGTAGAGTTCTGTTTGATAATTTTGGTATTATCAAGTGTCGATGGGTAGGAATTAATTATAGAATCATAAAAATGTAGGACTTCAAGGGACCTTCAGAGGTTATTTGTACCAGCTTCTATGCTCAGGCAGTATCAAGTATACTTGGACCATTCATGAAAGTTATTTCTCCAACGTGTTCTTAAAATTTTCAAATTATGGGGATTACTCAATCATGTTTGAAAGTATGGGTGTAGCTTGACTTCTATATCTGGCACTGCAATGCTATGGATTTTGCAGGATTTTTATCTTTCCACATTTCATTCCAACCTTCCTCTTCTGCATTTCTCAAAACACATGTTCATTTCTTTGTAATAAAGGATGCTTTTGCAAGCATGGAATTGATGTCTTGAAGTCCTTTGGAGGGACATGAACAACTTTCATAATATGTCAAAAGATAATCATTCATGCAAAGAATAAAACTCCAGTCATGTGATGATAAAGATTGTTAGCTTCCACAGATTGCTTTTCTCCTTGTTCACTCAGACCTTTTAGTCACTTCATCAGGGCAGTGCAGTGCATTTTTACTGTAAATATACCTGTCCACTTACAAGAGCATCATTTTGTATGTGTAGGGGGAGCAGCAGCCGTGTGCTCCAGGATGCGGCTTGCTTTTCATCCTGTTCCCTGGATGCTAAGGGAGTGAGGGGAAAGTATTTGCATTCCATGCATGCCTAGCTGGTCAAAGGATCTCACCAGCCAGGTGTGAGAGGAATGCACGGAATGCAAGCACTTTCCCCTCACCTCTCTTAGCGTACAGGAAATGGGATGAAAAGCAAGCCGTGTCCCAGAAAGCACAGCTGCTGCTCCCCCCCCCCCCCCACACACACACACTCGAAATGGCACCCTTGTCCATTTACCTGCCCAGTGTGTATTACTGGACTGTATCATCTCTTGATGTTTAAGACCCAAAGCTGTCTGCATGTTGAGTAACAACTAATTAATGGTTGGCTCTGCAACTGAATATAGTTTCTCAGATACATTTAGACAGCCCAGCACTACAACTCAGGCAAAGAGTGGGAGGGAGTGCAGAAGTCAAGGCATGTGGGAAGTACGGAACTCAGGGCAGAGGACTGGACAGCAGGGGTAGGCTTACTGGCTCCATTCGTGGTGATGAGGGTAGTGCTGCTCTGGTGGCAACTCCTCACAGGGGGCCGAGGTAGTGTTCCCCTGCCAGTGGGCCCTCCCCCAGTTGTTCCTCTCCCACAGCCTGCAGGTTGTCTAGGAAGGACCAGGCTCTAGAGGCTGCTGGCTGTCTGGGGGAGTGAGGCTCCAGGGGTTGCCCTGCCCTCCAGTGCCACCCCTGCAGCCTACAGAGAGGAAAGCTCCAGATTTGGGTAGGGGGGGCTACTTACCCAGTCTGGAGGCAGGCAAGATGGCAGAACCCCAGCCCTGCTGGCTACTCTCTTGGTGCTTCAGGTGCCCTTAGTAGGCACTCTCAGTATCACATCCCTCCTGTCTGTGCCCCTTCCCTTTCCATGTTGTGAAAAACAGTCACATTCCTGGCACTTCCTGTTTTCTGGTCACAACCAAACCCTGACTTTGGTTTAAGTTAGAGTAAGATGAAATTGCATATCAAATGTGGTGGTCCTATCTCTTACAGTTTAGGGAGTTCTTGAACAAACCAAATCATAGCCACACAGACAGACTCACAGACAGATGTACTCTAAAATATAGCTAGATAGATAGATAGATCGGGGTGGCCAACCTGCAGCTCGTGAGCCGCATGCGGCTCTTCTCCCCCCAAAAGTGCAGCTCGCAAACCAGTTCCTGTGCCCCCACAATGCCCCCCCCATGTCTCCCCCGGCCTCGGCTCCCCAGTGCTCACTGGGGCAGAGATTCAAAATGACGCCCAAGATGGCGGCCATCGATGGGAGCCTGATATGACCAAAAAGCCTACGCTTGTCTCTTAAAGGGGCAGCCTCCTTTTTTTTTTTTTGCTTGACAAAATGCAACTCTTTGCATTTTTTCCGCCGCTATTTCAGCTCTCTTTGTTAAATGGGTTGGCCACCCCTGAGATAGATATATAGATAGATAGATAGATAGATAGATAGATATGGCCTTTAATAATTAAGTAAATTATAACAGTATTAACATTAAAACATTTATATTCAATGTGATAGGTAATTTTCATGCATTAACTATTACACCTTCATGACACTCATCCATGCCAACACACAACTACCCTCTTTACAACAGTCACAATCAATGTGAAATGAATGTCATACAACAAAAATATTGGAGCATGCAGTAATAAACAGCAGATTGCCACAGAGATCTTTATCACAAACTGTATATATATTTACAAAGTCAGAGATTCTTGAAGTTGTAATCATTGGCTTTTCATTTTTTTTCTGCATCCAGAGTGAAATAAAGGCCTCATTGAAGGAGTTTTTTTCCTGACTTCAGTGGAGCCAGGATTTCACTCCTGGAGCATAGTCTCTGTAAATACAGTGTGATTGTCATTCCTTTTTTATGTAGAGCAAAGATGTTATATACTTAGTAAACATGTGTAGATTGTTGCAGATATGCATACTGATCCAGTAAAGCACTTAAACATATGTTTAACTTGAAGCACACAAGTAAGGCCATTGATTTCAGTTGGATTGCTCCCTTGTCTAAAGTTGAGTACTTGTTGGATCAAGACCATAGATATGAACATTTCATTTATATTCCTACTTTTATCTGAGGCCAATGAGTTCCTATAACATACTATTTATTGGCACAGTATCATCAAGTATAATATTCTTCAAAGCTGAGATGTTTCCCAAAGCAGATGATTTTCTCTTCTTTATCCTTCAGTGCTTTCAACTGCTTTTCTGGTAGAAAAAATAACACTCTTGTGTTCAGTTGAATAACAATCTGAATGTGTTTAATTGTCTAGATACTAATTTTCTTAAATACTTCTAGATCACAGATTTCTTTTGAATCTCAACCAACCAACAAGCCATTCAGAAATCAGCTGGAATGAAACTGAGGAATTTTTTTAAACAGAAACAAAAACAAAACAAAACATGCCAATTCACTTCAGCTGGCTCATCCTCTTCACTAAATAGATCAGAGCAAAATAAATCCAGTTTAACTTCTGACAATCTTTTTTCCTATTGTACCTGGCACATTCAAATAGCACTTCTCATGAACAGTACCGTTGTGTGTATGTGTGTATTTATTTTGACTATTTTCCCCCAAAATCCTCAATTAGACAATACAGCTACTAGCTGAAGTGTTAAAATAATTTTGTGCAGCAGATATATCTTTAGAGATATTAAACAATTTCATCTGTTCTTCCATAAAAGTTGACAATAACCAGTATTTTCTTTAAGGTAGAGACATTTGTGTTCATAATACAAATTGCTTCAAGATTTATGGTCAAAGTGGAGAAGAATACTGATATGAGGACTGACAGAAATGGGGCTTTAGTAGTTCTAGCTAGATTGTGAAATCAGTGAAGGGCAGTATTTCCTTTTGGGCAGCCTCATTGTGAACTGTTCCAAAAGGTGCAGTGCAAGCACTGGGTTGACAGGCTGTGTGCTTGGAAGAGCAATGGAGGATAAGTGACAGGGAAGTATTGTTCGCTGTGTTCTGCAGAATGGCAGAGAAGTTGGTTCATACCTTATGTACACTTAGGGACACATACTCTTCTTTGCCCTGAAGGGTTGTGGCTGATACATATGCAGAGTTACACATCTTCCTATGCCTCTCAGCTGACTCCAGCAGCAAACTTCTCCTCTTCTATGGTATGCCGGAAATCCCTGTGATCTACTACTTCCCAAAGTGAAGTGAATGCAGGGGAATTAGCGTGGTCTCCTGAAAGCCTGGAGCCACACCACTGTGTCCATGGCTCTTTGCTCCTATGCAAGGGTGAATGAGAATCAGATGGCTCACTTGTATGTTGAGATCAACATTAGCAGCCTAAAAATATACCACTTATGCAGCTAATGATGGTTTAAGAACTTTATTGTTGTTTCTTGACTTTTTATAATTATTATTAATTACCTAGCTCTCAAAACATTTAACCACAGAGTGCTTAATTTATGATTTTTTAAGGTTAATCTCAGAAAGCATATTCATAGCAAATCTTAGAATATTTGTGCTTACAATTAATACCAAGGAACAAAGATGTGTACGGTTATTTTTTTTTTTTACAGTTAAAGAATGGAACCCACATCTTAATGGGCTTCTCTGTCCTAATTTCTGTACTATTGAATATTTCTCTTAAGAGACCCTAAAGAGACATACATTGTGAATTCCTTTATGGAAAATTCTTTTCCTTCTAACATTATTCTTTCTGTTATCACGACATTGCTAGCTCTCTACCTTAGCAGTTCCTTAAGAAGCCTGTCAAATACAGAGTGTCTGATATAAGCAAACAATACAGACATGCAGGGGCAAGATTAGAAAGGCAAAAGCACAAAATGAGCTCAAACTAGCTCCAGACTTAAAGGGAAACAAGAAGACTTTCTACAAATATATTACAAGCAAGAGGAAGACCAAAGACAGGGTAGGCCCATTGCTCAGTGAAAAGGGAGAAACAGTAACAGGAAACTTGGAAATGGCAGAGGTGCTTAATGAGTTCTTTGTTTTGGTCTTCACCAAGAAGTCTGATGATGAAGGAATGCCTAACATAGTGAATGCTAGTGGTAATGGGGTAGTTTTAGAAGATAAAATAAAAAAAAGAACAAGTTAAAAATCTCTTAGAAAAGTTAGAACTCTGTCAACAAAAGGCGTTATTCCTCGTAGAATGAGGTTTATCACCATCGACAAAACTGCCGCGTTCTGTCGACTTACTGTCGACAGAACTCGGCGGTAGTGTAGACGCAGGTATAGTTTTGTTGACAAAAGTCCACTTTTGTCAACAAAATCCTGTAGTCTAGACACACCCTAAGAGCCCAGTAAGCAGGTGGAAGTGTTGGTAATGGTGCTAGACAACACTGGCCCCCCATGGTCCAGCAAATTCTCTGGTTCCACACCAATCATGTCCTGAGGGTGCCGGACTGGAGAGGTTCAACCTGCAGTATGAATATTGCAGCTCTGCTGGTCTGCTTGAATGTCAAATTCATATGAAGAATTTTCTGAATCCACAAATTATTTTTACCTCTTGAGTGTATATATTGTCATCACCTCTACATTATTTATCAAAGATTTTTATTGGACAGCAACTGTAAAAAAAACCCCTATGTTCACTCTGTGGGTACATCTACACTGTGTGTGGGGAGGGTTTTGAAGAAGGTATGCAAATTGCGCTCGCATTTGCATGTCTTCTTCAATTTTTTTTTCTGGAAGAGGATTTTCCGATATTTGGCCTGTCTACACGGGGCCAAATGTCAGAACAAACCCTTCTTTCAGAAGCCCCTTTATTCCTTGTAAAATTAGGTGTACAGGGGGCTTCCAAAAGAGGGTTTTTTTCCAACATTTGGCCCTGTGTAGACAGGCCAAATATTGGAAAATCCTCTTCCGGAAAAAAAAAGGAAGAAGATATGCAAATGTGAGTGCAATTTGCATACCTCTTCGAACCCCCCCTCCCCCACGGTGTAGCCATACCCTGTGATATGGATTCAATATAATGCAGCACAACTCTGCTTGAGGGAGCAGGGACATGTGTATATTAAGAGAAATAGTTTGCCTGTATATATATATATATATATATATATACTGTATACTGAAGATTCTTATGGACCACTGATTGCTAACTCCATACATGGTACACTAATGTTCAAGATACATGGTTCATATTTCACATTGGTAGACAAAATAGTGACATATATCAAGCTGGCATTTACCCACAGGTAATGCAAGTAATTGGAACAAGTTCTTTGCTCTTTCCAAAATGCCTCATGATAGTATCAGGGACTGAGTCAGAATTTCCTCTGAACATCCACATCAGATCCTCTCGAGTTTCTAGCAAGTTCTTTGAGCTATTAATTGCCTATTTGTTGTAGCTTGTAATGCTTGGACTGCAAACCCACCTGCTGTAAGTTTTGTATAATATACTACCAACAATGCCCCTTTTCAGCTTCTTTTTTACTTCAAACATGAAACTCAACAAAGATTTAAAGAAACTAACATGCTCTTTTACTTTTTCTTTTTGCATTCTTATGGACAAAAAGCAAAGGGAAGTTGTCTGCATGGATACCCTGTAGAAGGCTCTTATTACAAATTGAGAGTGGTGGAGGCTTCCAAGTGAGTAGTAGAGATCCATAAAAGGATAGATCAATGGAGAAACTTTCAAAAAATGTCCAGCAGTTTAAGAAAATGGAATCAAAATTGAAATATAATTATAGTTTGTATTTCAAAATCATGTTAATACTTTGTACTGCAGGCAAGCATATAGGATGTGTAAACATGCATTTCCCCAATTTTTATTATTATTATTATTATTATTTTTTATTATTTATTTGTATTATGTTATGATTTCACGTATTTATTCATTCAAATCCTTGATTTTTTTACATTATGAAGAATGAGCTGAATTATGTGAGTGGTTTTTTTTTCGAGGGGGGAGGGGAGAGGGTGAGGAAATATGACAATGAACTTTAGACATCAGTCTGACCATTTTGGAAAAGTTCACAATGTCATTTTGCTGCCCTTTAAAAATTATGTTTCTGCAAACAGATCTGTAAATATATTTTAATTAGTAATGATGTTAGTCTGGAGCCTTCAGTGTTAATCAAACAGAAAACAACAAGAAGAATTAACTTTGTTAAAAATTGCAAGTCCAGATCTTCATCTTTAAATCAGTGTGGAAATATACCAGCAGAATAGTGGACCATCAATATTTTTAGACCATTGCTGTAATGTTGTTTAATCCTAAGTCTTTTTTTTCACTCTATGCTCTTGAATTTTAGTCTATAGTAAAACTTTCATGCGTATGTATGATAATCTAGAGAAATTAGCTTCATGTAGAGATACCCAGACAAAAATTGTTATTCACCGGGAGTTAGGGTTAAAAGTACATACGAGAAACTTTAGGATGAAAAGCTTTATAGGAATTTTGTTTTTATCAGAAAACAACACACCTAATGTTTCTTCACAGTGAGTTGTCATGGTTACTCCAAATTCTTCTTATTGTTGGTCTAACATAAGATAGTCTATGTCTATACTACAGAGTTTTTTCAGAAAAACGGCTGGTTTATGGAAAAAACTTACTTACATCCACACTGCACTTGTGTTCTTTTGACAAAAAATTGAAAGAACAGAAGGTTTTTTCCGACATTGGTAAACCTCTTTCTATGAAGAAGAAGCCGTTTTCCGAAAGAGCTCTTTCAGAAAAAGCATGTGTGGACGGGGAAGAGGGAGTTCTTTCAAAAGAATAGGAAAGAGAAAAAAGCACAGGTGCCCTGGTGGCCACTCCGTCCACAGTAATCACAGCTTAAATGCGAGATAGCATCCATTCAGTGTGGATGCTATCTTACGAAAAAGGAGATCGCTTTTTTGATGCACTTTTGCTGTGTGGATGCTCTTTTGGAAGAAGTTTTTTTGGAAGATCTCTTCCGGAAAAGCTTCTTCTGAAAGAAGCCTGCAGTCTAGACGCAGCAATAGTATCCAGCTGTTTAACACAAGTAGATAGAATTGAGAGAGTATATTTCAGCCATGTAACTTGCTATAGTCACAATCTTTTCTTCTACTTCACAAGGCTTTTGGGATTGTACCCAGATTACTCTGGCTGGCTAAGAAGTATAGCAATTGAAGAAATTGTTAAGTGGTCTGTAGACATAAGTTAGGGAAGTGATACATGAGGTGCCCTCTATTTGGCTCTATACCGGACAAGTAAGGCATTTGTTGATGGTCCCCTGAAGAAAGCTATACTGCTTCCAAAGTACCCATCATTAATTTTTATTTCTGAATGACTCATAAGCCTAAATGTGTATAAAGTCATGTAATCATAAGTCTCGTTAAAATCAAGATGCATTTATTATTGCATATATAACAAATTCCATATGATAATCAGAAAATAGTTTATGCATGCAGATAAGTAGCTGAGCCGTAGAATGTACCTAAAACATTTGAATCCCTCTAACATTTCTTATCTATTTATAGAAGAGGTCTTTATTTGATTACCTGCCAAAAATGTTCATGTTTAAGTACAGTATCGGAGTAAAAATTGTTACTGAAGTGTATGTTTATTAATGAGACAAAAACAGATTTAGACATGGTTCAGGTAGAAGCTGTTGGCTTCAGTAAAATTGCACTCACTTTCTGTTGCATTCAGTCCTGGTGTATATGCAAGAAGCTATTGAGATGAGATGGAATAAACAGTTGTGCTATTGATATTTGGGGATCAACTCAGCTGTGGGGAGGGGGCAAGGAGCTATGCACATGAGGGAGAACAAGACTGCACAAAACAGGATGCTTGCAAACCAAGTTTTTCTATGATAAATTAACTAGTTCAACATTTTCACAAAGCTTGATAGTGTGTGTATACTGACTTCCAGTTGAGTTTTTGTATGTCTCCTGCACAGAAGAAATATTTTAATGGATGATTTATGCAGCTCCTACAAACAGGCATTTATAATGAGACTGCTAAAACAACTGCAGCTATAGCAAGTGCAATATTTTCTAAATTGTCAATTCCTATATTGTGTAGAAATACAAGTTTTGCAGATATGGCTGTTAGTTTGGACAGACACTTTGGCAACATGTGGTATGATTATCTCAGGTGTCAAAATAGTTTTACATCCCTCCCTCGCAGCCCCCAATTTTTCTGTCTCCATTTCCACTGATTGAGATAAATCATTTTGGTTAAGTTGAGCAATGGATGATGAAGAGATTTACTGAGACTCATATGGATTTTAAGGCCAGACTAGACCTCTATGATAATCTGGTATGATCTGCATAATACCGAAACATTAGTGTTGTCCCTTATGGTACCAGTACTTTCAAGGAAGCAGACATTCCTTTGTCTAGGTTGGGGTAATCTCACCAGCCTGGAAGACACACTTTGATAATGTATTGCCCGATATGTTTGTAATATTAATGTAATATGTTTGTAATATTAATGATCAGTATATTAGTTTTCTGTTGATAATTTCCTTGACACATTTTAGATACAGATGATGGCATTAGTAAACTTGGATACACTGAATTAGTCAGGACACCTGAAACTTACTATCAGATATCAGTGAGCCCCCTTCCCATTTGCATTGGGACCCAGTTCTGTTAGGGCCACAACAGGCCATAGAACTTCACCCACAGGCCATAGAACTTCACCCACAGATTTGTCCATCAAGCACATACTTCTACTTGAGCAACAGCATGTATTTTGGAAAGTTATCTAAGCTTTATTTAAAAATGTCAATTGATATATCCCTAAATAAATTGTTCCCAATGATTAATAATCCTTATGATCAAAGCATGGTTCTTATTTCTAAACTAGATTCATCTTCCAACCATTGTGTATCATGCCTTTTTCTGCTAAATTAAAGAACCATATCAAAAATTGTTACCCACATAGATACTTGTAGATCATGATCAAGTTACTTTTTAATGTTCTAAATTAGATAGAGATTCTGTAGGCTCTCATTATGCCTTGAATTATTCAATTAGCTCTTTTCAGAAACTTCTCTAATTTTTTCCAAGATTCTTTTTGCAGTATGGGCACCAGAACTGTGCCCGGTACTCCAAGAATGGTCTTAATATTGCTTCACTTCCATATGCCTATCTGATATAGCTGTGTTTATACTTCATAGAACCACATTCACTCTATTAACTATAGCATCACTGGAAACTCATGTTCAAGTAATTATTTTCTATGATCCCTAAGTGACCTTCTATTTTTGTTCCTAGACGTATGACCTTAAAAGTGATTATGTTAATATTCATCTTGAACAAATCAGCCTGTTGTTGACCTCTGACCTTTTCTCATCTATTGCAATTTACAACCAATTCAGGTCAGTCTCTGTAACTGACTTGTCTCCATCATCATTTATAACTCTGCCAATTATTGTCATAAGTAGATTTGACAGGCATAATTTTATATTTTCATTCCAATCATTCTTAAAGATATTAAGAACATATGAATGACCATACTGGGTCAGGTCAATGATCCTTCTAGGCCATTATCCTGTCTTCTGACAATAGCCAATCCCAGATGCCTCAGAGAGAATTAACAGAACTGGGCAGTTATGGAGTGGCCCATCCTTGTTTGTCCCATATCAGCATCTGCTATTCAGAAAAGTAGGGACACTCAGAGCATGGGATTGCATCCCTAACTGTATTGGCTAATAAACATTGAGGCATCTGGTCAGGAGGTCAGTAAAATATAGTGGTAGTAAAATATTCCTACCACTATACTCTTACTATTCAACCATGCAATTTCTAACTAGAAGATACAGTTTGATTCATTTCAGATTTTTACTATATTCGAGTCATGCTTTTTTCCAACTTATATTTCCACCCCTTACAAGCATGACCTTCCCTGTCATTCCTGTATATTTTGAACCCTGGTATTACCATGCCCCATTGATTATCCTCACTGTGCCAAGTTTCTGTGATGCCTATTATATCAATAGCCTCATTTAATACCATGCACTCAAATTCATCCATCTTTGTATATAGATGTATTTTGAACAACATTGGGTGAAGAATAGATTTCTGAAGGACCACAATAGAAACTATCACTTTGTCTGTAGTCTACAATTAACGGTTTTTAAATATTCCATTTAGTACAGACTACACTGATTTTTTGCATACTGCTATTTTAAATCAGGATGCCATACAGAAGTAAGTCAGTGTTTTGCAAAAGTCAATGCAGATAATTTCATCAAGCAAACTTGTGACCTCATAAAATATATATCTCAAGTTTATTTGACAAGTCTGTTTTCCAGAAAACCATTAATTATACTATCTTATTTAAATTTTTTACTGATTATGTCTCATATTTCACATGGGATTAATGTAAAGCTCAATAGCCAATAGTTATCCAGGTCATGCAGTTTACCTTACACTTTTTAAATATTTGCACAGCAATAGTTTTTTCCCAGTCTTTTGGAACTGTCCTTTTGCTGAACTATTATCTGTGGTTTGTAACCTATCCCTTAAATCGGCTTCCGTACCTAATGACTGGAAGGTAGCCTACGTGACACCAATATTTAAAAAGGGCTCTAGAGGCGATCCAGGCAATTACAGACCAGTAAGTCTAACTTCAGTACCAGGCAAATTAGTCGAAACAATAGTAAAGAATAAAATTGTGAAGCATGTAGAAGAACATAAGTTGTTGGACAAAAGTCAACATGGTTTCTGTAAAGGGAAATCCTGTCTTACTAATCTATTAGAGTTCTTTGAAGGGGTTAACAAACATGCAGACAAGGGGGATCCAGTAGATATAGTATACTTAGATTTTCAGAAAGCCTTTGACAAGGTCCCTCACCAAAGGCTCTTGTGTAAATTACATGGCCATGGGATAAGAGGGAAGGTCCTTTCTTGGATTGAGAACTGGTTAAAAGACAGGAAACAAAGGGTAGGAATAAATGGTAAATTTTCAGAATGGAGAGGGGTAACTAGTGGTGTCCCCCAAGGGTCAGTCCTAGGACCAATCCTGTTCAACTTATTCATAAATGATCTGGAGAAAGGGGTAAGCAGTGAGGTGGTAAAGTTTGCAGATGATACCAAACTGTTTAGGATAGTCAAGACAGAAGCAGACTGTGAGGGACTCCAAGAAGATCTCACCAAACTGAGTGATTGGGCAACAAAATGGCAAATGAAATTTAATGTGGATAAATTTAATGTGGATAAGTAATGCACATCGGGAAAAATAACCCCAACTATACGTACAGTATGATGGGGGCTAATTTGGCTACGAAAAATCAGGAAAGAGATCTTGGAGTTATCGTGGACAGTTCTCTGAAAACTTCCACACAGTGTGCAGCGGTGGTCAAAAAGGCAAATAGGATGCTCAGAATTATTAAGAAAGGGATAGAAAATAAGACCCAGAATATCTTACTGCCCCTGTATAAAACTATGGTACGCCCACATCTTGAATATTGTGTACAGATGTGGTCTCCTCACCTCAAAAAAGATATTTTGGCCTTGGAAAGGGTTCAGAAAAGGGCAACTAAAATGATTAGGGGTTTGGAACGGGTCCCATATGAGGAGAGGCTAAAGAGACTGGGACTTTTCAGTTTAGAAAAGAGGAGACTGAGGGGGGATATGATAGAGGTATATAAAATCATGAGTGGTGTGGAGAGGGCCGATAAAGAAAAGTTATTTATTAGTTCCCTAAATAGAAGAACTAGAGGACACCAAATGAAATTAATGGGTAGCAGGTTTAAAACTAATAAAAGAAAGTTCTTCTTCACACAGCATGTAGTCAGCCTGTGGAACTCCTTGCCAGAGGAGGCTGTGAAGGCTAGGACTATAATAGAGTTTAAAGAGACGCTAGATAATTTCATGGAGGTTAGGTCCATAAAAGGCTATTAGCCAGGGGATAAAATGGTGTCCTTGGCCTCTGTTTGTCAGAGGCTGGAGAGGGATGGCAGGAGACAAATTGCTTGATCATTGTCTTCGGTCCACCCTCTCTGGGGCACCTGGTGCTGGCCACTGTCGGCAGACAGGATACTGGGCTGGATGGACCAGTACAGCCATTCTTATGTTAGAACATAAGAGAACATAAGAATGGCCATACTGGGTCAGACCAAAGGTCCATCGAGCCCAGCATCCCATCTGCCGACGGTGGCCAATGCCAGGTGCCCCAGAGAAGGAGAACAGAAGACAATGATCAAGTGATTTATCTCCTGCCATCCATCTCCTGCCCTTGTTATGAAGGCTAGGGCACCATACTTTATCCCTGGCTAATAGACATTTATGGACCTAACCTGCAAAAATTTATCAAGCTCTTTTTTAAACCCTAATAGAGTCCTGGCCTTCACAGCCTCCTCGGGCAAGGAGTTCCACAGGTTGACTGTGCGCTGTGTGAAGAAAAATTTCCTTTTATTAGTTTTGAACCTACTACCCATCAATTTCATTTGGTGTCCCCTAGTTCTTGTATTATGGGAAAAGGTAAATAATTTTTCTATAATCACTTTCTCCACACCATTCATGATTTTATATACCTCTATCATATCGCCCCTCAATCGCCTTTTTTCCAAACTGAAAAGTCCCAGTCTCTCTAGCCTCTCCCCATATGGGACCCTTTCCAAGCCCCTAATCATCTTAGTCGCCCTTTTCTGAACCTTTTCTAATGCCAATATATCTTTTTTGAGGTGAGGAGACCACATCTGCACGCAGTACTCGAGATGTGGGCGTACCATAGTTTTATATAGGGGAAGTATGATATCTTTTGTCTTATTATCTATCCCTTTTTTAATAATTCCTAACATCCTATTTGCCTTACTAACTGCCGCTGCACACTGCGTGGATGTCTTCATAGAACTATCCACTAGAACTCCAAGATCCCTTTCCTGATCTGTCGTAGCTAAATTTGACCCCATCATGTAGTACGTGTAATTTGGGTTATTTTTTCCAACATGCATTACCTTACACTTACCCACATTAAATTTCATTTGCCATTTTGCTGCCCAATCACTCAGTTTGCTGAGATCTTTTTGTAGTTCTTCACAATCCCTTTTGCTTTTGACTGTCCTGAACAACTTTGTGTCATCTGCAAACTTGGCCACCTCACTGCTTACCTCATTTTCTAGATCATTGATGAACAAGTTGAACAGGATTGGTCCCAGTACTGACCCCTGGGGAACACCACTAGTTACCCTCCTCCATTGTGAAAATTTACCATTTATTCCCACCCTTTGTTTTCTGTCTTTTAACCAATTCTTGATCCACGAAAGGACCTTTCCTCCTATCCCATGACCACCTAATTTACGTAAAAGCCTTTGGTGTGGGACCGTGTCAAAGGCTTTCTGGAAATCTAGGTATATTATATCCACTGGGTGCCCCTTGTCCGCATGTTTATTAACCCCTTCAAAGAATTCTAACAGATTAGTTAGACACGACTTCCCTCTGCAGAAACCATGCTGACTTTTGCCCAACAATTCGTGCTCTTCTATGTGCCTTGCAATTTTACTCTTTACTAGTGTTTCTACTAATTTGCCTGGTACTGATGTTAAACTTATCGGTCTATAAAAACTTATCGGCCTATGTTCTTATGTTCTAAGACATATTAAAATCAATATTAATGGTTCAGGGAACTTAGTCAGTTCTTTTAATAGTCTTGGGTGCAGGCTATCTAATGCTGTAGATGTACATGTATATACTTTTAATAATTGCTGTTTACATAGGTGCTGGAAATAGGGACCCAAGGTTCTGCAGCACCCCTTGACATAGAGTGGTTTCCATTATACACAAGATTAACAGTCTGGTTCAATGGCTCTAAGCGCCCTCACTATAAAAATTGTTCTAACCCCGCTGGCTGTCTCACATTTGTCTTACTAACTGATTAAACAGCATATCATCATCACTGTAACAAATGGATACATATTTTTACGTCTTTCAAAATACTAACCAGAATACTTCTGCCTTTTCTGCATCAAGACTGATAATTATACCATCCTTATCTCACATTAAACTTAAACTATTCCTAACATTTCAGGATGATGACACTTTGGGTGTGTCTAGACTCCAGGGTTTTTTTGAAAAAAAGTAACCTTTTTTCAAAAAAACTTCACCTGCATCTAGACTGCAGCTGTGTTCTTTTGAGAGTAAATTGAAAGAATGTGGAAGATTTTTGGATCACGGTAAACCTCATTTTACGAGGAATAACTCCTTTTTTTGAAAGTACTCTTGAAAGGCGCTATTGAATGCAAAATGTGCATTTTTGAAAGAGAGTGTCTAGACGTTCTCTTTTGAAAGAGGCTTGTAGTCTAGACATAGCCTTTGTGAAAAATTTGGCCCATAATTTAGATTTAGAATATGTGCTTAAATATACATATAAACACACACAAGGAAAGAGATATATAGGTATAGATATATAGGTATAGATATATAATTTCGAACTCTTCTATTTTTCAATTTGTACGCCAGACGTAAAATGTTGTTTTCTATATAATTTGGAAATACACGTGCATGCATCTTGCATCCCTAATCACTTCCCATTTAATCTGAAAAAAAAGAAAAAAAATCTTGTATCTCTAATGTGCTGAGAAGCTAGCCTATCAAAACACAATTTAGTCCTAACTGTTCTGACTTTCTGCCCCCTGAAATCTGTTACAAATATTGACAAGAAATATATCTCTCAGAGATGTACTAGTTGGAAAAATGTCAGGCAAGCTTGACATGAAGAATTGGTCAACCAAAAAATGTCCATCACATGGAAGCTGGAAGGGCTGGAAATGGATTTGACATTTCTTATAACTGAAATACAAGCAGAACAAATAACATTTCTACATCTAATCACTCTAGAAAATGAAGATGCAAAGGTGTACTGGTTTTATGAAAATATTTCCCCTGAGTGGGCTCTGGTGAGTTTTGTAGGAGATTGAACTGGAACTGTTCCCTATTAAATGTTGGTTAAAATGGTAATTTAGTGTTGCATGCTTATTATGTTTCAATAATTCCAAGTGCAGTATGTCAGGTTGCAAGTGAAAATAAATAATGAAAACCTACTTCTGCAAACTCAGTCTGAAAATCAAGCTTGGGATAGAGTAAAGAGCCTGCAATGAGTATTTAATTAATAATTTTGATAATATAAGATACAGTAGAAAATCCAGTTCACTCTCCTGTTACCTGTCCTTGGACAGCCAAGGAATAAACTCAGACAAAGGGTGAACTGGAGCAGCACTGAGGTTTGTTTATTTGTACAGATTCTTAATTGTGCGGCAATACTCACACACACATCACATTCATGCTGGTAGTTTGGAGGCAGACTGCAGACACAGTGAAAGTTAGTTTAGATTTCACAGGTGGCTGAGACTGACCAGGCCACAGCTTCCCCAGAGATTGGCCACAAGATAATGAGAGTCCCCGGAGTTCCTTCAGATCTATGGGAGGGCTCTATTGCTTCTGGTTCAGTCCTCAGTCAGACATACTTGTACATCTTTTTCAAGAAAAAAAAGCTCCCACCTGGCCACCTGCCACATAAATTTATGTACTTTGCTGGACTTTTCCTTAGCCACAAAAGGTAACACATGCTGTGCTGCTTTAAGATTTGCAATTTCTCGCTCATATTTCCTCATGAATACCCTGACAAATTACATATTCATAAGCATGAATACAGTTGATCTTATTAAGGCAATATGGTTTTAACAAGTATTTAACATTATGGGGATTTTCCATTACTCGCATAACAGGAAGCTTGTTCAGACCGCAGCTACTGAGCAGAACAGAAAATGTGTTCAAACTGCAGCTGAAAGGGCAAATGGGGGAGGAGTTCAATATAATAGAGTCACATTTTTGTTGCTAAAATATCTGTATATAAAATAGATATGACTAGCTATGCATTGCAAGTAGATAACCTGAGTAGAAGTCTCTCCAAGTAATCACGATTTAGTTTTAATATTTTAATAAATAAGAAGACAATTTATTAAAATAATATATAATACAGGTTGGACCTTCATGGTCCTGACCTCAAGGGTGCCATTTTGGGAAAGCGGGGGCAGGCAGCAGCCATAGGATACAGCTTGCTTTTCTTCCTGTTCCCCTGGTTATTAGGGAGCAAGGGGAAAGTACTTGGGTTCTGAGCATGCCTCTCACTCCTGGCTGGTGAAGGGAGGGGACAGAGGAGTAATTCACAGAATCCAAGTACTGATAGTCAAGGGGCACTGGAAGAAAATCAAGCCGTGTCCCAGCATGCATGGTTGCTTCCCCTCTGCTCTCCCAAAAAGGCTCCCTTGTCTGACTGGTCCCAAATGAGGGAATTTGCCAGACCAGGGGATATCCCTTGTGGCCAGCCCTCCAGCTGACTGCTCCTCCCCACTGCCAGCTCCATTTCCAGCCCAGCTGGCACCCCTGCCTCTGTCCCAGCTGGGCTTCTGGCACGGGCCGGGCTTGTTGAATACTGGTCCTCCCCCTACATCCCTGCTGCCAGATGCCGGATCCCCTATTGACGGCCCCAGACAGCCCCCTACCATCAGCCTTTCTGCCACTGGGCTCCCAGCCCTGGAATTTTCTGGTCCAGCAACATCCATGATCCGAGAGTCCTAGTTTAGGGAGTGCAACCTTTACTAATTTAACAACAGTTAATATAATTCACTGGAACATTTCCAAACTTAGCTGGTGGAAGAATTTGATTTGTACTTTTCTTGATTATATATTGTCAGCACAAAAGCCCCAAAGACTTGAAGAGGAGTTTTCTATTGGAGAAAGTCATAAAAGGCAGTTTTGGTCAGGTTAATTTGCATATTTCTACCAATACTTGCACCATCTAAGTTTTAGTTGTTTTGATTAAAGTAAGTTTATGGTTTCAGAGCAGTGTGATAATCAATTATCCTTATTGTCTAACAAAAGAGCATAGGAATTGCGCTAGAGATGCCCTGCCTGAGTGGATCACTATGTAGCTTCCAAGATGTGAACTACAGTTAGATAATGAAACTTGGCTCTGACATAGAAGCTCTATTCCCAAGGAGCAGGGACTCTGTCTAATTGTCCCATTTTGCTGTGAGTCCTTGCACATGGAAATCTTGCACCATGAGGAGGAGTCTATGGATGAGGCTTGACCAATCTATGGAGCAGAGCTGACTTCACAGAGGCTTGGCTGTACCTCCAGGTGGGCTGATGTCTGCTGAGGATAACCTTGACCAGCAACTGCAATGTGAAGCAGACTTCCCATCCAGACCAGTAGGGATCTGAGTGGACATCACATCTAAATAAGCCAGAGGGAAGTTGACTTCTCTTTGTGGGGCTCTGACCAACTTAGAGATGGTGCAAACTGAGTCACAGAGCTAGGCAAAGTTGCCACTGACTGGGAGCGACCAGGCTGAGCAGCTCTGAAAGGACTGGAGCCAGACCAACAGAGGCAAGACTCATCATTGGTAAACTTGCTGAAAATGCATCTAGGAGAACACCAAAATTATGTGTGAATTCAGGTCAAATTCAGCAAACAGTTTTGGCCAAAAAAATTGGAAAACAAATATTTCAAAATAGTTGATTTGCATCAATATTTTGATTTAAAAGTTTCAATTCAAATTGACCATCTAAACATTTTCTGTTCTATCCAAACATTAATTTTGCTTTTGTTGGTAAATCTTCCTAAAATACACATTTTAGGTTTGAAACTAAGGGCTTATCTAGATTACGGTAGAGTGTCGAAAGAGGATATGTACATTCCGTAGGAATTTGCATATCTTCTTCTGATCTCACTTTTGAAAGCAGAGCTTTTGAAAGTGAAAGTAGTTTAGACGCGGCTTTTTCGGTGACTCCCCCCCCTTTGTGAAGAAGCCACTCTTCCTCAAAAAATGAGGTTTACATGGTTTTTCGACAAGGGGGGGGCGCCGCAAAAGCCACATCTAAACTACTTTCACTTTCAAAAGCTCTGCTTTCGAAAGTGAGATCCTTTTTCGACACTCTAGCGTAGTCTAGATAAGCCCTAAGTGGCCTTTTAGTCTGACTTTTTTCAGTTCAGTGACTGACTAAAAAAATGAATTATTTGCTCGTCCTTACCTAAGAGTAAAGGTCATCCCCTATTCCTTACAGTGAAAAACAAGTATAGGTCAGTGTATGTATATGTGTGAGAAAGTCATTAATGATACTTTGTGCTAAATTTCTCAATTACTTATGTATTCTTGATATTCAGGCTTTTCAACATCTTTTTAAAGCTCCCATCCCTAATTATCAATGTGTTATGCAATTTACATACATAAACTGTGAAAACAATAAATGCTCCAAAGAAAAACAGGAAGACAGATGGTGAAATGATGCAGATAAACACTAGAGATGTTTGGGTATATTCAACATAAAGCAGAACACCAAGCAAACTTTCACTTTGGATATATTCCAGTTGCCTAGAAGCCACAAACCTTAATTTCCACATTCAGGCATCAGCATGTTCACTACACTTCTATCATGGTCTGATTACTTAGCTGGAAGACATTACAACATAAACAACTTTTCTTCAGTTAATACATAAATTGGGTTGTACACTACATTTATAGCAGCTGGCAAGTATACCTTTTGGTCATGCTGTGCTACTCTTCTGTAAGAACGTATAGACATATCTTTTGAAAAAGACACACTCGTATTGTTTTCTAGCCTATCGGGTGAACTGCAACATTTCCATTATGGCATGAATCTACAAGGCTATAGAGATGTGGCTTGAAAAATAAACTGACAACTAATTTTTGAAACTGACTAGTAATTATTAATAGCTCCATTTTTGCATGTGTAAATTTGAGAGCCTATAAAAGGGCCCAAATTTCAATAGATATATGCTCAGCATTTTGTGAAAGTTATGCTACCGCTAGTATTGTTCAATTTGGTGCACCCCAAAATGAAGGCACTCAAAAAACACAAATCACTTTGAAAAAATTAAGCCCTGTTGAATACAAAGCAATTAAACTGTTTTTATTGTTAAGTTTTGGTATAACTAACAGTGTAGTTCACATTTTTTTAAAAAAATCTAACAGATCCAGCTCCCAGTTGAACCATTGTGGAATTTTGAAATGACTATTATCTTTTAGTAAGTTGTTTTATTCCATGGAGTTCACTGTGCAAGGCAAGAAAGGAAGAATATTAAGTTTCAAGGACTGCCTACACATTTTCTGTTTTGTAATTTAGTGATGAATTTTGGTCAGACTTGCGAAGAACCCATACAACAAATGAAATAAAAACAGCCAGCGCTTTCTCTCCTACACAATGGACCAAATTTACTTCTGGTGTAACTTACATCAATGGGCCATTGTCTCGAGATTTTTAAAATAACCATGTGTGATGAGGCCAGGAGGGAGGAATTTGAAGCAAGAGAAATGACAGTAACAAGAACTAGATGCATCAAAATACCAAATGAATAATCATATTAATTAAGCAATACATTATATTATATCTCTTCATTATTATCTTTTAATGATGGGAAGATAGAAACTTGGCAATGTGAGTTATATATGGAGAAGAATTTATCTTGTTTAACATTCATACACTTAATTCAGAAAATCCAGATTCCAGGGTAGCAGGGTGTAGTATAAATCTGAAGGGGAAGCGGAGTCCTCTCTGTCTTGAGATTTTTTTCTCACTTAGGGTATGTCTACAATAGCCACCCTGTTACCCTGGGACGCAGTAACGATTAATTTTAAAAGGTCTAATAGGCACGCTCTGGCTTTTAACGATGTTAAAGTCCCAAGTCCCAGAAGATGGGAACTACCCGAGGCCATATCTATCACCGGCTATCTGGTTTCACAAACGAGTCAGAGTCATAGTTTAGGGCCAAACCATATATTGTAAGAATTTCAAATAGCCAACAAGTAAAATTACAGCCAAGTCCACCCTAACCCAGAAGGAAAAGAGTGAAAGAAAGTCCCCGATACAATAAATATACTTTACATTTGCCCCAGATAAGCAGGAGGAAAAGAGGTGCTCACAACCCCGACGTTTTGGCTCAGTGCGAGCCGCTACGGAGGAATAGTGAGGCAGTCCCTCGATGTCAAAGATCCCAGGTCACTGGTCTGCTCGGTCAGGTAGACAGGATTCGGGTATGAAGGCTTTCTGCACTCCGTCCAAAGCCTCGGGCTACTTCAATGTCTTCCTGGCATAGGCCGTCTTTTATCTGGGTTTACCCACAGACAAAGTGCCTCCAAGCCAATAACCCAGTGCTTATCCTAACCAATCAATCACCTCAGTCACACAAACAGACAGGGTCAACGAACACCATTCAAACCTAAGGAACTACGAACGAACCCAGAGAATGAACGAAGAACACGAACAAACCTCAAAAGGGGTTTATATAGATGCACCGGCGGGAAAATTCCAATAGGACCGTGTGCATAGGTTTTAGCACCTAGTGCACAGATATTAGTGCTCAGTGCAACTATTTTGAGCAGAGTGCACAGGTTGTAAACCGTGTGCAAAGCTAAAATAGGGTCATGTGCAAAGGATTTTTGAAAAAGAGCGGGAATTCCGTGTGGCAGTTATCCACTTAGTTCAAACTAAGTCCTTAAGTTCGAAGAGAACTAAATAAGTCCGAACCACCATTTATTAGTCCGAACTAACTGAGGGGGTTATCCTTAGTTCGATCAACTGATTCGAAATACCACCCCGACCTTAGGTCCCTAAACCTATCAGCACAACAAGATTAACATCATGAAGTAAACCTTTTAACGTTCACAAAACCATTTTAGGGTAACAACCCTAGTTTGAACTAGGGTGTCTAATGTAGTCATTCGAACTTGCAAATGAAGTTGGGGATTAAAATATCCCGGGCTTTATTTGCATGTTCCCGGGCGCCGCCATTTTTAAATGCCCGGTAGTTTGAACTCCCTGCCTGCGGCTACACATGGCACGCGCTAGGTAGTTCGAACTAAAGCCCCTAATTCGGACTACCTTTACTCCTCCTGCAATGAGGAGTAACGGTAGTCTGAATTAGGGGCTTTAGTTCAAACTACCTAGCCCGTGCCGCGTGTAGCCGCAGGCAGGGAGTTCAAACTACCGGGCATTTAAAAATGGCGGCGCCCGGGAACATGCAAATAAAGCCCGGGATATTTTAATCCCCAACTTCATTTGCAAGTTCGAATGACTACATTAGACAGCCTAGTTCAAACTAGGGTGGCAGTGTAGACATACCCTTAGGGAAACATGGTGTTGTGGATGGGACTTTTCATTGTATCCTAGAGCCTCCTGTCTTTCAGTTATTCCCTGGCAGAAGGATATCTGAGTTTGGTAGGCATCAAACCATTTTTTACTTGATGTGAAGATTATTATACCTCAATAACACCCGCTTCACTTTTCTGCATATATTGCACATGCCCAAACTGATTTTTTTCTTATCTAAACTGTGTTCTGTCAGGCAGTGTAATTTTATACCACTTAGAGCACATCTATACTTACCGGAAAATTGATGCTCTGGAGGTCAATCTTCTGGCATTCAGTTTAGCCCGTCTAGTATAGACCTGTCCGGGACTCTTTTTGCGAGGAATATGGGAAACCAGTGGGTATGTTTGCTCCTGTCAGCCTCCCACAGTGTGAACACTTCTAAGGCTCTGCTTAAGGTAAACTGACTCCAGCATTTTATGTAGCCGACCTTCCGGATCTAGTGTAGACCAGGCTTTACTTTTTAAATGGACTAAATCTCTTATGAGTGGGGGAGAAAGCCCAAGAGACAAGTTCTTTTCTCTCTCAGCTTCTAACTTATATTTACAACAATTTAGAATCTTCAAAGGATGCCAGTCTCTTTAAGAATAGCAGTCCTGGTCTTTTCTGGAACGCTTCAGAGGCACTATTGGAGGGGTTTTATGTTCTTCAGGCATTTCAAGAGAGTCAGATTTAAGCTTCTAGAATTAGGGTGCATCTACAGTGCAGGACTTAACTCGAAATAAGCTACGCAAATTGAGCTATGTCAATTGCGTAGCTTATTTCAAAATAGGTTATTTTGAAATTGGCAGTGTCTACACAGCACTTATTTTGAAATAGAGCACTCTTCTTCTGACTTTCCTTATTTCTCGTACAATAAGGAATCAGAGTAAGAAGTCCTTCAGCTTGACAGTATTTTGGCAGTATTTTGAAATAACTGCCTGCTGTGTAGGTGTGGACTAATTTATTTCGGAATAGTGCTAGTTATTTCGAAATAGTGTTGCAGTGTAGACTTACCTTAGAGTGACAAATCAAGAATGACAAGCTAGAGTGTTAAAGAATTGTAATAATGACAATTAAGTGATCCATGAAACACAGCTAGGGAAGCATAGTTAGGCTGTATTTTATGAATTCAGGAAAACTATACCCAGAAAATAAAACAGAAAGACTTTGTCCCAGACTTCTAAATGATCTGTCACTCTTGCAATCACATGAGCAATCAAACATTAATGTATATATGGGCAATAAACCCTGTTCAGTGCAGTTTTACATCATTTTGTAAATATCTCCCAATCAGGGGCTCAGTATTTCATACTACTTTGAGGAAATGAACTTGTACTCAGTAGATTCTGGATTTCAAGATGTAGTGACTTAGCCTATTTCTGCTGTTTCCTTTCTTAAAAGAGACAAATCTCCTGGCCATGGTAGAGGACTTGGGGAGGGTTTTTTTACAGGATTTGGTGAATCCCATAGCCTCTACAACACTGCATGATTTTAACAAATCTGTTAACAATGTTACTTTCTCACAGTCCTAAAATGTAGATCAGCTGATAAGGCTTGTCTCAGGATGATTTTTTACTCCTTTTAGTTAAATCTGAGCAAAGCACATTTATCCTGTGCAGATACACTAATATGCATGCTAGGTAGGTGCTACATTTTATTCCCTTTGGCTACGTCTACACTGGCGCAATCTTGCGCAAAAACTCTTTAGCACAAGAGTTCTTGCGTTAAAGTAGTTGCGCAAGAGAGCATCTACACTGGCCGGGACTCATCGTCAGAGTGATGTGCTTTTGCGCAAGAGAGCGTCTACATTGGCGGGACACTCTTGCGCAAAAGCATGAGCCCGGAACCACTTTGGAGAAGGCAAAAGGGCACCAGGCCTTTCCGGGGGTGGGGGCTGGAGCTCCTTTGAGACACGTGCTTTAAGGGATCTCCCTGGACAGCCGTTTCTCTCCTGCTGCGTACTTTAGTACCTCTTGCAGGGACTGACAGCCGTAGCAGTTCTAGTTGTGGTTGCCCTCTGCCTTGTTGGACACCACAGCTTGTGCCTTAGTGCCATTTGGTGATTTTTTGCCGTCAGCTCTTTTGTTGTGCCATGGAGCCAGGGGTGGCCATGTGCCTGCTCTGGCCCCTTCTGGCAATTTTGGAGTGCCTGCAGCTCATGCTGCCCTCCTGTTCCAGGACCTGGAGGCGCAGATTGCTTTGGACTCCCTCACCAGGGAGGCAGTGGCGTCCCTGTGGCATCCCCACCCCACAGTGGAGAGGCCACTGTGGAGACTGGACACCAGTACCGACTGGTGGATCCGGCTGGTCCTGGGACAATGGGACAACCAGCAATGGCTCCGGAACTTTCAGATGCGAAAGCAGATGTTCCTGGAGCTATGTGCCTGGCTCGCCCCTGCGCTCCAGAGAAGCACCACCCAGCTCCAGGTACCCATCCCCATGGACAAGAGGGTCGCCATTGCCATCTGGAAGCTGGCCACCCCGGACAGCTATCAATCGGTGGCACAGCAGTTTGAGGTGGGCAGATCGACGTCGGTGCCGTCGTCATGCAGGTAAGTCCTGGGGGGGGGGGGGGGAAGGGTGCTGCACTCCATGCCCGGAGCAGGCAAGACTCCAGGCTGGGGCAATGGGGAATGCCCCGTCACCCAGGGGTTTGGGCCGTCCCTTCCTTGCACAGGCCTGCTGGTGGGGGGGAGGGGTGGCCCGTGGGGCGAAGGGGCCCTGATGTGTGTGAGGACAGAGGGCATCACGGGGGGGGTGGGAACCCCCAAGGGAGCATGCACTCACCCTGCCTTATGTGATGCGTTCCCCTATGTTTCTGTGCACCCTTCTGCAGGTCGTCCATGTCATCAACAACCTCCTGCTCCAGTGAGTCATCCGCCTGCAGGACGTGGACGCAACGGTGGCCGGCTTCGCTGCCCTGGGGTTCCCCAACTGCGGGGGAGCCCTGGATGCAACCCACATACCCGTCCATGCCCTGGAGCATCAAGTGGCCCATTTCATAAACTGCAATGGGTACTTCTCCATCATGCTCCAGGCCCTCGTGGACCACCATGGCTGCTTCATGGACATTTATGCGGGCTGGTCCAGCAGGGCACACTATGCCCGCATTCTATGACACTCCGGCCTGTTTTGCAGGCTGGAGGCAGGCACTTTCTTCCCCCAGTGGGAATTTACTGTTGGGGACGTGCCCATGCCCACATGTATTGTGGGGTACGCGGCCTACCCCCTGCTGCCCTGGTTGATGCGGCCCTACCCGGGTTGGACAGACCATGACCGGGCACAGTTCAACGACCGCCTCAACTGGGCCCGCAACCAGGTTGAGTGCGCCTTTGGCCGTCTGAAAGCCCGGTTTAGTTGTTTGCTCACCCGTCTTGAGATGGGTGAGCGGAACATCCCCGAGGTAGTGGCTGCATGCTGTGTGCTCCACAACATCGTGTAGTGGAGGGCGGAGGCCTTCCTCCCGGCATGGATGGTAGGCAAGGGCCAGCCCTTCAAACAGCCCCGCACAGCTGCCATCTGCCAGGCGCACCATGATGGGGTGCACATACGGGAGGCCCTAACGGAGATGTTCTCCCAGGCCCCACACTAGGGTCGCCTCTGTCTCCCTTTACATCTGCCTCCCATCCCCAACCCTTCCCTCCCCCTCTCCCCTTACCTCCCAATAAACAACACAGATTTTTGTGGAAAACAATTCATTGAACTTTTTATTTACAATGGGGACGTAGGGTGGGAGGAGGGAGGGAATTCTGAACTGGGAGGGGGAGGAGGGAGCTGAAGTGGGAGGGGGCATGGGCATTGGCATGGAAGGGATGGCAGGTGCATGGGGCAATGTCATCCCATCGTGCACAGCGTGCCTGATGTGCACAGTGAGGGTGGTGACAGCATCACACATGAGGTCACACTGAGCCTGGAAGCGCCCCCAGGCCTGCTGGCACCACTCCAGGTCAGCATCAACCCGTCGTCTGATGGCTGCCTCGATCCTCTCGACAGCCTGTACGTGCCTCCAGAGGAGTTAGTCCCACTGCCGGACCCGCCGACTTGGTGCCTGGGCGGTTGGGGGTGCTGCTGCTGCCGCAGGGCTAGAGGGTCCCTCGCTCCTGTTTGGTCCCACTGCAGGGAACAGAGGAAAGGATGGGTCAGTCAGGCAGCCCGGCCACCGTCCCCGCACCCCATGCCCTCCGCCCTGAGCCCAGGTGACACCACAGTACTGTGGCTTGGGCCCACTCGTTCCCCCCCGTGTTGTATGTTTGCATACAGAACTGCCCCTGGAGTAGGGTGCGTCTCCATGTATTGTAACCACCGGTCTGTGTCCTGGCCCCTTGGCAGGTGTTGTGTTAACCTGTGGAACTCCCTGCCGCGGGAGGCTGTGAGGCTTTGGACTGATCAATGGCATTTGACAGGGAGCAAGATGAATCCCCACACAGTGCCTGGGAGCACATATGGCAGACATGGTCTGGGCTCTCAGATCCCCATCACGTGGCTGTCTCCTAGACGGAACCAGGGGTGACTGGGGAGTGTACCATCCTTGCAGTGAAACTCAGGTGGCCCTAAGGCCAGGCCAAGCGCTTCCCCCCTCCCCCTCCCACTAGCCCTCACACACGTAGCCCAGGGACATGTGTGGCCACAGTGTGGGACTTCCCTTGGGGGGGCAGCCAAGGCACCGAGAGCAGGCAAGGGGCTCAGTGGGGGCCACGCTCACAGGGCTATGTCACTGTGGTTTTCCCAGGAGCAGCTGGCTGTGTCACACAGCCAGGCATGAACTGTGTGCTGTCTGTGTGCTACACCCTTCAGGAGGTGTGGGCCCTGGCTGGTTCCAGCCAGCATCCACCCTTCCCCTCTGGTCCGGATGTGTGCGAGCAGCATGGTCCCAGGCGTGCCCTGGAGCTGCCTGCCGCGGCCACATGCTGCTCAGTCACCAGGCTGCACGTGGTTGCACGTGCTGCATACTGGTACACAGCGTGCAGCTCACGCTGCCTGAGTGACGCTCCCTTCCTTCCCCCCCGGGCGCCTGGATCCCCCCCCACCCTTGTGAGTGCAAAGTGCAACACTCACCAGTGGATCCTTCCCCGGCCTCCCACGACGCGCAGGAGATGTCCAGGCTGCCTGACAGCATTTCCAGCTGCAGGGTGATGGTGCTCCCCTGATCATCCTTGTCCTCCTCTGACCCAGTGGGCAGCTCCGCCTCGTCCCCCGCTTCATTGTGCCTGATGACGGGGGGGAGTCTGCTGGTGTCCATGGGCACCGAGGGTCTCTGGGGTGTCACCTTGCCCAGGATGGCATGGAGACACTGGTAATGGGAGCAGCTGTTGGCTCCTGCCCCCTGGCCCTCGCTGGCCCGGACATAGCCCGGGCACAGGTCCTTTACTTTAGCCCGGACCTGTTCGAGGGTCCGGGCTGGATGGCCTTGGTGGGAGAGCGCCTGGGCCATGCGGCGGAAGATGTCCGCATTCCTGCGACGGGCACGGGTGTCATGGAGGGCCTCTTCGTCGGCCCAGAGATCCAGCAGGGCCTCGATCTCCCCTGGGGACCAGGAAGGGGCATGCCTCTTCATGACCCTTGAGGCCTCCTGCACTGGGGGTGTTGGTTGCTGCTCCCCCCCTGGAGCAGCCATCTTGGGTGGTCTGGTGTCTGAAAAAAGCAGCAGAGCCACGCAGCAGAGCTCGGTGGCAGAGGTGCTTCTGCCGCGTAGGCTCTGCAGGCTGCATGTGCCTTTAAGGGGGCTTGGGTTACCAGGAAGTCCGGAGCGGTGACTGCGCGTACGGAGCGTCCAAGCGGCCACTAGGGCTTTTTTCCATTTGGACGGCTCTTGCGCAAAATCTCTTGGCTACCTGTCTACACTGGCCTCTTGCGCAAGAACAGTTATTATTCCTGAGTTCTGGTGCAAGAAGCCCTGATTTCATACATTAGATCATCAGTTTACAGGCAGCAAGTTTTTGCGCAAGAGCGGCCGCTTTTGCACAAGATCGCACCAGTGTAGACACAGCCTTTGTGTTTCTGGGCTATGTCTACACTGCATGATTATTTCAGAATAAGTTATTCTGGAAGAAATACTCCAAAACAGCTTATTTTGGAATAGCATGTCTACACTGCAGGGAAGCCTGGAAATCAGTCTGAGGCAGGCTCCCCCAGTGTGGATGTACTACCTTGATTTAGAGGCTCAGGCTGCACTCAGGAGTAATTACTTTGAATGGCCTTGGGGAGGAGGTATTTTGAAAAAGCAGCAGTGCCATCCACACTACTACTATTCTGAAATAGCTATTTTGGAAGAGGCAATATTCCTCATGGAATGAGGTTTACAAACACCAAAATAAGCTGCCAGTTATTCCAAAATCATGCTGCTGTGTATTATTATGTGTATACCCTGGGGGAGGGGGGGAGGACTTTTTGATCTGTTTTGATTCAGAAATGGTCTTTTATTGTTTTGTTTTGTTTGTTGCTAAATACTCTGGCATCATTACTCCTGATTACGGGTTCCAGGCCCAGTGAAATCTATGGGAGTCTTTCTGTTGGCTTTAGTGACCTTTTGATTTGGTCCTGTCAACTAGAGCAGGTGTAAAGTGGCTGAATTCCAAGGATCAGCTGTGACACAGGACAGCAATTTCATTTGCAATTTGTTATCTGAAAGGAAAATGCAAATGAAATCAATCAGAGAGACAATGCTAGCAAAATATTATTTGCTTGGCTTTCTGGCTTCTAGTACCAGCCACTTCCCTCTCTCTAATTCCAGTGCTATAGATTTTAATGCTGTAAAATAGTTTGTGCAGCATGATTTATTTTTTTCAAGGTGAGAATTCATCCTGTAAAATTTTGGTTTTACAATTGGCTTTTGATGTAGCATGTTGCTGAGTGAATGGTCCTATTTTTCTCCTTAATATCAACTTTTTTTTCTAATTTACAACACAATCCATAATGCAAACTTTACTATGCTTATGTATAATGCTCATATTTCCAGGATACTTTATAATTATTTATTAAAGTTCAGAGATTCAAAAATTACTGAAACTGATACAGAAAAGTTGTAGAATTTTCAATGTAACTCCTTAAAAGAACTCTTAAAGCCAGTGCCTAGCATGTGTTTGAAAAGTTTCACTTTATGTCAACAGTATGCTGAGTGCAAATGTGACCAATTAAACAAAAAAGTGATAATTAGAAAAAGAATAATTTGTTTAATGAAGTATTATTTAATATATAAATATGTACCTATAGACTGGCTTCCCACATCTACTATACTGAAGGATTTTATGAATATGCAAGTCTACAACAAAAATATGTACATTTAATCTCTGATTTTTGTTATGGAATGAGCATTTTTAAAATGCTGCTAATTACCACTCAATAACAAACATGTTCCTCTTTCATAACTGGTACATCTTTAATTTTTTGTTCAGAAAATATTAAAAAATTGTGAATTAATACAACACATTTATAGTTGTGAATTAGTTAGTTACATTCAAAGATACAATGGGTTACCTAATTCAAAGAAACTCAAGGACTTTAAAAGGGAGAGAGAACAACTGTGACATTTTAACCTAAAAAAACTAATAGATTAAAAAAAAATTAAAAAATCTTATAATCTGTAGGGCCTAATAAAGTATCCTTTGCAAATTCAGGAGTTATTTGGAAGATTAAAAGTAACTTCATATTTCCATGTATGTTTACCTTCCCTTTATTCATTTTTTTTATCCTATATAGTGAAATTACTTCAGCCCTTCGTCAATCTCTTTGCTCACAACTTAATGCTATTAGACCACTTCTTAACAAAACTATACAGAGATTTGTCTTAAACCAGAAATAATGTGCTTGATTCTTCTTTCCCCTAGTGTAGCTTTGCACAGATGTAATATACTTTTCAGTTGACTCACTGAACTAACCTGTGTGCATTCAGAGTCTGACAATGCCCTTCAAGCAGCGTCATCTTCTCAACATATTGCACAGGCAGTTACAAGGCCTGAGCTGAAGTCAGTTGGGTGAGTTGATATTTAATTCAATGGACTTTGGATCAGGTCCACAAAATTCAATTAAAGCAGCTTTTTAACAGTGGTGTACATGAAAGTTATATAAAGCAAATGCTTTCTGAAATGATTCCTATTCACTAAGAAGCTTAAAGCCACAGCAAAAACATTTCTATATATTTTGATGGGGATTCATTAGGTGAAATCCTGGCTTCTTGAAATCAGTGGCAAAATTCCCATTGACATCAATTGGGCCAGTAATTTCACCAATTATATTTAGCTGCAGTGTCAAGACCATTAAAACATGTGGTGGTGAATAATTTTTAAATCGGTGTCTGTTTACTAATTCTACAGAGATGTACCAGTTCTAGACAATTCTCTGAAACAGAGTCCTGCAAAGAAAGATAATAGATTGGTAGTTACATTTAGAGCACCTATATAAGCAATTGTTTTCACAAGTTTAGTCATTCTGTCTTGATGCACAGTGGGGTCAGGGTTTATTTTGAATTAAATATTCCTCACTGAATTTTTAAAAGCAAAAAAATGCAGACAAACAAACAAACAAATAAAAAAGAAGCCTGCATTGGAAATAATAAGACAAGTAACTCTTTTATTTATACAGTCATCAGTGTTTTATGTGCTAGGTATTGTATGTGTCTCTGAGGCATGGATTCGCTTACTTGGTTTGCTAGGCTTTATCTGTATATGTTGAAGAATTTCAAATTAAGATAATCTTCCTGGAAAAATGGGGGAACTATATTACTTCTAATATAAGATGATAACATGCAGCCTGAGGGCAGTATGGGGGATTGCAATGAAACTGAGATGCATATGCATATAAACTGCTTTAGGATAACTGCTGGAGGTGCGACTGTCAGACTCAGGAAGAAAAAAATTAAATGGATTCCAGGTTGCAGACTTAAGAGGCTTTGGAACCGAGAAACAGTAAAATTTTATATGTAGAAACATTCCAGCTGTGCAATAATTGTATGTTTATTTGTGATAAACCCAAATCTCTGCTTTGTAACATGCAGTTATACCCTGGAATTGCCAGAAGTTTTCAAAAAAGGAGAAACACCAAGACAGATGGCTTTTTTGAGAGATCATCTGAAAAAGTATATATATGCATATTTTAGAAGTTAGTTAAATAGCTATAACTTTTAAAATAATAAAAATGGTTGCTTTCAAGACTGATAAATTCACAAAATGAAGCAAGTGGTTACAAATGAATTTATCACTGAAAAATATTATAAAAGATATTAGTTTGATGGAAAATGTTAACTTTATCTTTTTTACTCTTTTTTCCATATTTTGAGCTGTTTTGATTGGGATTGGTCACTTGAGGTACATAGTATGAATCCTGTTTTCCTGATTAATCAAAGTTTATCACATGTGAAAACCAACATTCTTTTTTGGCTGCTATTTTGTTGCTTCTTCCAGTCTTCCCTCTTCATTATAGTAACCTTTTCATCACTTCCAGTATCTTCTCCTTCCTTCCTTTTCCTCATGCTTTTGTTAGTTCATTCCTTCCTACTGTCTTGCCTCAGTTCAACTCTCTACCCGTATGTAAATTCTGAAAAAAATATTTCATTTAAATTATTTAGAGCTAACTAGTAGACACTGGTAACCATATGAGTGTAACGTAACTTTTCTGCCAACAGCATCAGCAGCAACAAAAGATGGGTCTTTATTTTTGGAATTGCTCTACAATTTTTTAGCTTTTTGTCTCAAGCCAAATCTGCAAACTTATGACCACTCCCAATGGCCTTTGCTAGGCAAGCCACTCAGAAGCACAGAGTTTTAAACAAATGCTATTGGAATGGAGGTTGAGGGAAAAAAAGGAAAGGCCAGACTGAACAGGAATTAATATTTACAAGTAGCAGGTGAGGCCAGTTGTTGACCAGGCAAAGTCATTTCGCTTTGATTACACTTATAGGAACGTTCAAGAAATTAAATATATGTAATAGAATTTTTATTAATGGGCTTGCAAAGGCTAGTAAAAGAACAGTTTTAAATTTGTAGGATTTCAACTTCAAACATTATTCATTTTATTGAATAATTACCATACATAGTACATTTGAATCAGAAACTCATAAAGCTTCCATTACTCTTTCCATTACTAATTTAAATTAATTTCTGATTTGTAATAGTAAAAAAAATTCTTTGCACTAAAATGACAGTTGAATAGGCGACTCGATTTTAATTTTCTTAGCAAATTTTTTATGAACTGTAATCATAATAGTCATGACATGTTTTCTGATGAAAAACAAAAATAATTATTGAAACCATTCACCTAGCATAGTACGGTGTAAAAAGTAGTGCATTTATTTAAAGTGGCAGGATTATTTATGCAAAATTTGGTATTTGTAGGTAATCGCGAAGTATGACTTTCTTTTGCACAAACAAATCCACAAACAAACAAACTCTTCAAAATATGTAATATATTTACCACCTATCACCATCACTTCATTTAGGATGCATAAGTCATATTCTCAAACAATTGGACCTGGAATGGCTGATGTTCTTTGTTCTGCCTACCACACAGTTAATGGGTCCCCAACTTCCTCACTCAGGGTATGTCTACACAGCAAAGTTATTTCGAAATAATAGCCGTTATTTTGAAATAACTTTCCTAACGTCTATGCAGCCAAACCACTATTTTGAAATTAATTCGAAATAGCGGAACGCTTATTTCAAATTTGGTAAACCTCATTCTACGAGGAATAATGCCAAATTCGAAATAGCTAAATCGAAATAAGCGCTGTGTAGATGCTTATTTTGAAATAGGGGGCCTCCAGCCCTTCCCAGGGTGCCCTGGTGGCCACTCTGGGCCAAACCAGGAAAACTCCTCTCCTCCTCCCCAGCCCTGGAGCCCTTAAAGGGATAGAGTCTGTTTGGCCACAGGGCCTGTGCCAGCTCTAGGCCTGCCAGCCCTAGGCCTGCCAGCCCAGAGCCCGCAGGCGCTGCCTCTGACCCAGTTGCCAGCATGAGCCAGCCAGGCAGTGCCAGCCAGCCCTCCACTACTCCCAGGAACAGTCTGGCAGCTCCCAGGAGCCTGTCAGGGGCCGCAAAAGGCAGGCGCCTTCCTGGTCCAGTGCGGAGATCATGGACCTCATTCAGGTTTGGGGGGAATCCTCCAACGTCCATGATCTCCGCACTAGATGGAGGAACACAGCTGTCTACAGATAGATGGCGGACAGCCTTGCCACCAAAGATCACATGTGCACCCAGGAGCAGGTGCGCATGAAAATAAAAGAGCTGAGGCGGGCCTATACCAGGGCCACAGGGGGCAGCTCCCAACCAGGGGCAGACCCAGACCCTTGCCCCTATTTTGATGCCCTGGACACCCCCCAGGTGGTCATAGATCCTGGGGCAGAGGGCCTTGACCAGGGCACGGAGGAGGAGGAAGAGGAGGAAGACAACGGCCAGGAGGCGCAGGAGCCTGGAGGGAGCATGCCACTCACCCAGGACCCCTGAGCCGTCACAGCAGCCATGTCATCTCTGTCTTCAGAGGCCAGGGAGGCCTCGACATGTGAGTGCCATCACTGTCCGCTTATGCGGGGCGGTGGGGGAGGGAACCCAGGGACCGCGCATGTGGCCTTGCTGACCACGGATCACACAGCAACCTGTGCATGTGCCATGTCAGCCAAGGCATGTGGCCCCAACTGGCTGCCACACAGGGCCCTGGCCTGTTACCCACACACATGTATGTATGAAGGCACATGACAAGCTCCTGACCCTGGGGAGGGACACTGCACAATGCCCTCCCTCCACAAGCCCCCTCTACACAGACGCAGGGCACATCTCCCCTTTCCCCACTCCCACACCTGCACTATATACAGCACAGGGGCCAATTCATGCTCCGGGGATATCAGGAGATGATGGTGAGGAGACCTGCTGTCCTCACCTTGCAGAGGGGGCCTGGGCTTCACCCACTCTGTCTCCAGGGATAACTGACACTTCTCTTGTTTCTCCACAGCTGCAGCAGCAGTGAGTACAGGGCGCACCACCCCACCCAGGACGTCCTCCTGCACCCGGGCCAGCAGGCTCACCCGGAACCAGGAGGAGTACCAGCGGCAGCACCTGGGGTTACTGCAAAGGCAGGTCCGCAGCCAGGAGCACTGGATGCATGAAAACCTGCAGCTGTGGCGGGAAAGCTTGCGGGAGCTGCTTGACCAGGGCTATGCCATCCGCGACCACCTGCAGACCCTGGTGCAGAGATTGCTGCCTGCTGCTGCTCCAGGCCCCGCGGCCGCCCCAGTTATCAGTCCTCCTCCCACTCCTGCTCCCCCTCCCGCTTCTTCCTCCCCCCCTCTATACCCTCCCCACCCTCTATATCCGCTCCCCCCTGGGGACGCCGAGGCCCCCGCATCCACAATGCTGGGAGACAGGTGGGCCAGCAAGACTCCCAACCCTGAGTTTCTCCTCCCCCTTCCTCCCCTTGTCTCCCCCTTCCAGCTCCCTCCTCCCAGGTTTCCCCCTCCCCTCTCCCACCCTCATTCCCCCCTCACCCCAGTTATGGTCAATAAAGGGTGTTTGTTTTTGGCAACATATGTGTTTTTATTTTATATCAGTAAGGGGGGTTAGGGAGGGGAAAGTGGAAGGACGTGAGGGTGGAATAAGGCACAAGGCCGCAGTGGGGCACGCCAGGGAGACTTCACTCCTCCTCCAGGTGGAAGCTCTCCCGCAGGGCCTCCCAGATACAGACAGCCCCCCATTGAGCCTCCCAGCTGGCAGTCATGCAGGGCTGCGCGTAGAGGCCAGCCAAGTGGTCGGCCTCTGCCATCCAGGCTGGCAGGAAAGCCTCCCCCTTCCTCTCACACAAATTATGCAGCACACAACACGCTGCAACCACGTGCAGAATATTCCACTCGGATAGGTCCAGGTGGGTGAGGAGGCATCTAAAACAGTCCTTCAACTGGCCGAACGCCCCCTCCACAACGATGCAGGCCTTGCTGAACTTGGCATTAAAGGCCTGTCGAGAGGGGATGAGGTGTCCCATGTAGGGTTTCATCAGCCAGGGTTGTAGGGGGTAGGCCACATCCCCCACCAGGCACACAGGCATGTCCACGTCCCCAATCCTGATGTGGCAGTCGGGGAAGAAAGTCCCAGGGTGCAGCCTTTGGCACACGGAGGAGTTGCAGTAAACCCGTGCGTCATGTGCTTTGCCAGACCAGCCCATGTTAATGTCCACGAACTGGCCCCAGTGGTCAGACACAGATTGCAGGATGACCGAGAAGTATCCCTTCCAGTTGATGTACAGGGAGGCCTGGTGTTCCGGGGCACGGATGGGGATGTGTGTCCCGTCGATTGCCCCCTTGCAGTTGGGGAAGCCCAGGGCTCCAAAGCCCTCGATGACCATGTTCACATCAGTGAGGCAGACGACTCTGCGGAGCAGCACTCTATTGATGGCCTTGACCACCTGCAGAGGGACACACAATACCGAGAGTCACTGGGGTGCCAGGGTGGCTGAGGGTGCTCCTTCCCCACCACTGCCCTGCACTCCCACTCGCCAGGAGCAACCCCCCCTGCAATCCTGACCACCACGGGCAGTCCGTAGTGCGGCTGGGACAGAACAAACCATCCCGGGGAGGGGACTTGCACCACCTCCCCCCACTTTTCCCTAGGGCAGCCCATCCCCTCCTTGGACCCCTCCCGCCTTGGCACAGTGGCTGGAGACTGCCATACCTGCATGAGCACTGCTCCAACGGTGGATCTCCTCACGCTGAACTGGTTCGCCATGGATTGGTAGCTATCCAGTGTGGAGAGCGTCCAGAGGGCAATGGCCACACACTTGTGGAGGGGAATGGCGGGCCTCATGTGCATGTCCCATCACCACAGAGCAGGGGTGAGCCACTCACAGAGCTCGAGGAAGGTGTCCTTCTTCATCCCGATGTTCTGGGTCCATTGTTGGTCCCCCCAGTGCTCCAGGATGATGTGGTCCCACCAGTCGCTGCTGGTGTCCAGACGCCAGATGTGGAAGGCACGCTGGCATCCGGGCGCTGCTGCTGCTCCTCCACGGCCCCCAGGGGGGTCCGGAAGAAGGTCTAGGGGTTGGGCTGCAGCAGATGCTGCCAGGCAGTCTCCAGCAATTGCAGCCAGGCTTGCAGCAAGACATCCAAAATGAGCACCAAAATGCCCTGGGGCAGCTTTGGCTCCATGGTGCCGAGTGCTGTGGTGTCCCGAGTTAGGGCAACCAAAGCAGGCAGAGACAAGAATGCTTTACTGTCCCTCAGCAAGGTAGGCAAGCAAGCAGGGAAAGCTAAGAACTGGCTGTCCAGGGGGGTCCCTTTAAGCACAAGCCTCAGATAGCCTCAGGCAGCAGCCACACAAAGCAACTACTGACCTGATGCCCTGCTGGAACCGGTTTCAGCTGGCCTTAAATGAGATTCAGTGTCCAATCAGTGTGGACATGCTATTTTGAAATAGCAAAATGCTATTTTGAAATGCATTTTGTGTGTAGACGCGTTATTTCAAAATATCTTATTTCGAATTAACTATTTCAAAATAAGATATTTTGAAATAATGCTGTAGTGTAGACATACCCTCAGTGTCTGCTTCCCAGAGCCCACAAAATCAGGATCTCTGTTTTGTAGCCAGCTCTGGGGGTCTATCACATGTCCTAGCAATTTCAGGAGCTAGGACAGGGAGGCCCTTCCAGTATCTAGAGTTGTAATTAAGTAATTTAGCATCTGGGTGAGCAAACATATTTGCACCCCCCTTCAGGGGGTTTTTTTTAGCCCTTTGGCCCAGGAGCAGTCCGAGGCTGGCTGCGGCAGCTGGCGCCCTAGGTGGAAGGAGTGATTGGCACCCCCGCCTGCACGGCCGTCAATGGCCGTGACGTCATCATTGGGTGCCCAGGCTGGCAGCGCTTTAGGCAACTGTCTAGTTTGCCTAGGTTCACGGGCTGCCCCTGCTTTGGCCTTGCACCCAGGGCAGCTGCCCTGCTTACTCCACCTTGGTTATAGCCCTCCCAGAGTTGCTTTTCCTCCGACCTCTTCTTGGTGCTGGTTAGGGAACAGGAAACTCTAAGTGAATTCTGCTCACATAAGGCAATTATAACTTTTAGCTAAGCTCTTTCCGATACTAAAGAATCAGTGGACTTAAGAACCCTCAGAATATCTACTCCCCAGACAGATACTCCCAAGAACAAACCAGAAGCATATACGCTGTTTTCTCTAGCGCCTCTTTCACTACCTCAGTAAAGATCTGTTTTGACCTATACCCACTCATTAGCTAGGCTTTGCCCAAGTCTATTCCCAACAGGGTAATCTGAAAAATAGGGGCTCTAAGTACAAACCTTAAATTGTATCCAGCTGTCCCCAAACTTCTTGAAGTTAATAGGTAAATGAAATGCTGCCTCACTCAATTGACTTCCTTTTCTTTCCAGTAGATGACAGCAAAAACAAAGTTGATATTTTAATGAGGCAATGCTTCATTTAACTCCCCCAGCCCTTCAGCAGATGCAAATAGAGAGTTCATTCAGTTATATCCCTTCTTTTATCAGCTTTAGGCCAACCAACTGACAGGAGTATAATATTATCTTCCTCCTCCCTCCTCTGTTTTCTCCTATTGTTTATTGTGCTCACTTTTTTCCATCATGTTTTAAATTGGTTCATAAATTGCTCAAGGCATAGACCATGTCTACATCTTTCATGTTTGTATAATAGGGACTTGGGGTACTGCCACAATATAAATAATAATTAAGTCATTATCATGTTGCGGTACTAGAGGATTCACAAGTTGGATAAATGTATTTAGGAATCACATTTATATTTCAAAAGTCATAGTTGTATGTTACTAGGTTCAGTGTATTTGTTGGCTGCAATGAGGATTAGGGATCTGTTGTGCTAGGCATAAAACCTGAACAGAAGAGCTTACCATTTCCTAATAGGATAAAAAAATATTAAAACTGGAAGGAACCTTGAGAGGTCATCCAGTCCAATTCTCTGCACTCTTGGACAATCGACAAGAGACAACAGAAAACCAAAGAACATATCTACAACTTTCTAAAAGTTTAGAACTTTATTTCTTCATCCTATTTTTTTACTTTTTCAAAATGACCTCATTCCCTCATGTTTTACACCAAACCCAAATTCAGTCCACTCATTTTCAACTTTCTCAGTGCATAAAAAGCTTTTAAGCTCACTGAATTTATGTTAAGTCTAACTGGCTCAACTTATCTAAAACAAAAGGTAAAAATCATGATCCATCCAAATCAATGGCAAAACTGTGACTGACTTCAGTGGGAACAAGATTTCATGTACAAGGTTTAAATAAACAAGAAGAAAAACTATAAAACTATTTAAATTAAAATAAAAAAAATAAATTCAGGCTAAATTTGACAAATATATAATTTGATGCCAATCATTCACTTATCTCTAATTCCATTATTGAAAGGAGATTGGGAAACAAAAATGTAGTTTGATTTACTAGAGATTATTGGGAGTGAAAATGTTCATTAATGAATTATGTTCAAAATAAATTAGAAAAATAAAAATATACAGACTGACACTGAGTTTTTTCCTCAGTACATTTACCATAGACAGCTAGGGATATAACCTATACTTAATTTTTTTGCCACACCTCATGTGTGTGTGTGTTTTTTAAAAGAGTAAAAATATTTGACCTAGATTTCCTTTCTATTAGTCTGTATTACTATTTATTTATGCAACTCAGCTTTCCTAAACATCTTGGATTTTGAAGCTAACAGGGAAATGAAATAATTTTGAGGTCATATTACCTTATTGATACTTAAATTAGTAGGCGTGGACATCTATTGTGTAAGTGTACACACTCTTATGTCTTAATTCAAGATTATATAAATATTAAATAAAAGAAAAGGAAATGTGTTGAATAGTATTACACAATTTTCCAGCATGTCATGTCTTTTTTTTTTCTCATGATGTCCAAAAATATGGAGCCTAAGCTACAAGTGAAGTACAGAATTTCTTTGCAAGTTCTTGGCTGTGGAATAGCAAGATAAATTTGTATATAAGTTTCCAGTTTATCTGTGGAGTCTTGTGAATATGGAGAATCCTTTGTGTTTACAGCTAAAGGTCTTGAAATATCATAGTAAATTATATCCCAGGCAGAGAACTGATTTTTTTTTTTCTGAGGTGATGTGAAGAATGCTGCCTGGTAGAACGATGCTGTGAGAGTCCAAAGAGAGATTGTCCACGCTGGGGAGTTATTTGAAATAACTTCCCTTATTTCTAAATAACAAGGTAAGCATCCACACTACCGAGCCTGTTACTTCAAAGTAATGGGCTTGTTATTTCAAAATAATAATTCCTGCTTATGAAGAGGAATAAGCTTTGGCTATGTCTAGACTTCAGAACAGTTTCTGAAAAAGTGGACATATTCTTTCGGCATCCCTCTATTCCTCTCAGGGAGAGGAATAAGGGATGTTCTGAAAGAGGACTTTTTTTCTGAAATTTGGCCATGTGTGGATGGGCCAAATTTCAGAAAAGCATCTTTTGGGAAAAAAAAAAGCAGAAAAATATTTGCAAATTGCAGTTCACAATTTGCTTATCTTTTTCTGACTTTTCTCTGCAGTGTACACATAGCCTTATTTCAAAATAGTTATTTTGGGAGTTATCATTTTGAAATAACTTATTTCGAAATAACCTGGTGTAGCAAGTGAGGATCAGTAACATGGACTTAGCAGGCCTGAATAAAGGCCAGTAACATAAAAACAGCAACAGGCCTGGAATCTTGTGAGCAAGACTTTGAAGCCAAGAAATAGATCCAATTAATGATGGTGTAATTGTATAAGTTACATTGAGCATGGAAGGACATAGGGAGGCACCGGGTACAAATTGTAAGCCAAAGGGGAGTAGCGGAACATCTTAATAATAAGAAATGTCCTGGTACAAAAGACTCCCCAAAAACTAACATATGTATAGACCTAGGACCAGGTCAAAGTTGACAGCATGAAGGATAGTAAGTTGTTTGTACATGTCTATAAAAGGGCACCACAAACGGTGAGCATTGACTCATCCTGGGTGGGGAGGCGCAGTAGGCACCTGAAGCGGCAGGTATCATTGCTGAGACATACAGAATGCACAGTGGCTTAACATTGGCTAACCACTGTTAATATCTATTACTCGGCAATAGGCCTGCTATGTGTTGGTACATTGTCAATGTTTGCAGAATGCACAGTGGCTTGGCATTGAGACTTTCTGCTGACAACTGTTAATGCATAACATTTGATTATAAACCTGCTCAATAGCTTTCATCCTTGCCTGAATCTGCCATTTCCGGGGGCTCTCAGGGTATGTCTACACTGCCACCCTAGTTCAAACTAGGGTGGTTAATGTAGGCATTCGAACTTGCAAATGAAGCCCGGGATTTAAATATCCCAGGCTTTATTTGCATGTTCCCGGGTGCCACCATTTTTAAATGCCCGGTAGTTCGAACTCCCTGCCCGTGGCTACATGCAGCACGGACTAGGTAGTTCGAATTAAAGCTCCTAATTCGAACTACCGTTACTCCTCCTGGTAGTGTAGACAAAGCCAGAAACACACGTCTCTGACAGTAGGCCATCCACAGATAAAGGAGACTCTCCCAACCTTTTCTTAGTTTCCTCCCCAAAAGTTGCACCTAAGACTCCTCCTATACTACAGGAACATGATAGATCAAAGGAGTGACAGAGAATGCAACTCAAGTAGGAGAGCAGTTATTTTTTACTCATCTTTGTAAAAAGTATCTAGATATTGTGGAGATGAGAAAGGTGGTGATGGTCATGATGGCTTTGGTTTGGTTTTGAGATGAGAAGGATGGTGTAATCAGATGTGTAGCTGGTGTGCAGCCTCCGCATGTGGCAGACAGGCTGAAGTGACCTGAGGGGCAAATTAACTTACCCAGTTGCAGCTGGAAGGAATGGATCTCCATAAAGGAAGGAGTTCAGGGCTGCCAAAAGAGGGACAAAGGAGGAGAACCAGGTCATAAGTAGCTGAGAGCCCTCTCTCTTGAGCCAACAAAAGTCTGAGAAACCGAGCCTTGGCCCAATGTGGCAGTGGAGCTGAAATCCAAGATTTTAGGTTGCTGTTAGGATGGTTTAAAGCTGAGGCTGAACTACAAAGAAGGCAGCTCTCAGATTACCCCTGCTGGACTGAAGATTAAGTTGTTTTCCCAACTTTTTGTTGAACTTTTAAATTAAGGTGTTTACGTTGTTGCAGAGATTTAGACTCATTTCCTTGTGTGGCTGGAGAGCCAGGCCATGTAAACAGCCAAAATAAGTTAAAGAAACGATAGCACAACGGTTTGCAATGGCACATGGAGCAGCAGGCCTGGCCAAAGAGTTTGCGGGGCCCAAGATGGCATGTTGTGGTTGGCTACATCACGTTGCCAGGTGGCTCCCAGCCAGGGCAGCGAGAGAGCAGCCAGGTGGGTGGGGGAGGGTGGTCACCGGGCAGTGCAGGGCCCTGAAGGTGTGGGGCCCAATTCAACTGCCTTGCTCACCTTGCCCTAAGGCCGGGCCTGAAGAGCAGCAGGGTGCAGGGTACAGGACCAACTTTTCTCACAGACAGACATACTCAATACCAAGAAGGTTTGTCTGTGGGTTACCACACTGTGGAGATTATAAAAGAGCTGGGTGGATTGTGGAAATGAATACTTTTTTGAATTTGTGAATGTACTTATTATAGCCATGTTTGTTCCCCTTTTGGATCATTTCCCACGACGACTGAACAGGCAGTTTGTAGTATTACCGGTCCTCATTAAAAGAACATTGCAAAGTCATGCGTGCCCTAGTGATGACGGAAAACAGATCTGTGCATTAGCATCTTATCTAAGCACAACTAAAGAATATCAAATAGCAAGTATCAACTGCTCACAAAGATCTGACTGAAGTCAATCTACAGAATTAAAAGCAAAACTTCTGAAAAGGGTCATTAAATAATTTGAAACAAGAAAATATTTCAGATAATTGAAGTTTGCTCTCAGAGGCTAAATTCATCTATTAAATGATTTCACATGAATTGTGCACTCAGCTCCAATCCAGACACGTCATACTTTACTGTACTGCATTTAATCGTTTTTGTTTAGGAAAATTCAGCAAGCTCCCAAAAGCTGTGCTCTGAGAAATGTTAAGTTTAATTTTCAGATCACCAGAGAACTTCTAGAAATGATTCTCGACTCCCTCTTATTTAGCAATGATGCCACACGACACCATTTTGTTTCTTTCTTCTCCTTAGATTTAAGAAAATACTTAATCAGGAGCTCAGCCTTCGCTGACCAGTCTTGTCATTACCTGCAGGATGATAAGTCTGCAGAACCTAGGTGGCCACTTGCCTCTCACCCTTTCTTCTTACCTTTTTCTTGTTTGATTCCCCATTAGAAAGAGCTTGTGATTGTACTGGGCTTCCCATTTTGGGGTGAAGAGTTGACACCAAAAGAGCAAGAGCAAACTTTTGTAGGCAGACCCCAGTGGTCCCTACCTATAATGGATGGGGGAAGGATCCCTTGTTGAAAGTTTGAAATGCTGAGGAAGTCACTCTCCATATCTGTAGGTAACAAAGAAAGAGGAGGAAGTGTCTAACACCTTTTGAGAGCACAGAATATTATTATCTACCAGAGATGATGCAACTGTGTGTGAGTGCCTGGTCTAGGGAACAAGTTCTAGTCATAGGGTATACTCATCCATTGTGGAAGTCTAACACACTAATGCTATCATCTGCTGGAAACTTTTCTATGAGGGGAAAGAGCAACCTTTCGGTTTCAGGGTGAATTAGCCTTCTACACAAACTGAGTCAAATGATTTATTGCAAGTATGTCCCAGGCAGTAGGGGAAGACTATAGCAATGTAATATATGGTCCTAGTTCACATTTACAATAAAGAAAACAGTGTAAATGGGCTTCGAGGGGGAGGGGTATACATTTAATTACAGCAAAATTAAAATGAATCTCTAATAGCATAATCTTCCTTCCTACAACTTGAATGGAATGAAAATATTCATTAATTGGGCTATCCTTGCAAATTACAAAATCAAAAAGATAAACATGAAGATATATTGCAGCAAAATCATGAGCCTGAGGATTCAGATCAATGCTGTTAATAGAGCTTATTAGCTCATCTGAAATGTCTTTTTCATTATACATAAAGAACTACAGAAAACTCTGCTTTTGCTAAAAATAACTTTTAGCAAAAGTTACATCTATCTGTCCAGTACATGTATAGTGTAGCATAGACCAGAATAAGTCATTTTCAATTCTGGTGTAGGAAGTATGGTTGAGATTTCAGTACTGCCAAGCCCAAGCTTTCAAAACTCATGAGCTAAGCCCCAAATAAAATGATGCAAAAGCGATGAGGAGTCCTGTGACACCTATAGACTAACAGATTTATTGGAGCATAAGCTTTCAGATGCAGATGAAGTGGGTCTTTGCCCACGTAAGCTTATGCTCCAATAAATCTGTTAGCCTATAAGGTGCCACAGGACTCTTCGTCGCTTTTGCAGATTCAGACTAACACAGCTACCCCTCAGATAAAAGAAAATGATGTTATTTAATGGATCATAATGTTTAAAAGAGAAACTTGGGGTTCTTTTAGTTTTCTTGTTTTCAAATCTTTAGGCTACACTAGGTTCATGATTTCAGACTTTTTTTTTAATCCAACCATGAGTTCTAGAAACTTATTTAAAAAACATAAACACTAATATTCTCACATATTGAAGTATCTCCATGAGGTGGAACATTATGTTTTATCTGGTATACTGGCACTTTGCTCTAAAAATGATTTGGGAAAGCCATTGTTGAAAATTATTTTCAATTTCCTAGTGTAGACAGGTTGTATTTCCTATCACAGTAGTACCCAAAATGGGTTAGGCTCTGTTGAAACAAACGGAGAAGGCACAGTCCCTGCCTTGGAAAACTTAGATGATATTTTACCATTTTGAAAATGTTATTTCTCCATCACAGTATTAAAGGTATATCTTCATGGCTATAATGAACAGAGCCAGTTCAAAGGATCTATGGTGACTTAAAGTAGCCTTTTCTTCACCATCTTTTTTGTGGGATTCAGATGCTATGAAAATATTATATCAGATAAGTTGAAAAGGCAGAGGGTAGCTAGTAACATCAGCCAGCCTCTCTGGGACAGGCATGAGGATCTTGCGCAAAACGGGGTTTTTGCACAACAAAAATTTCCACACTGCTTCTTTTTGTGCAAAAACCCCTTGCACAAAAAGAAACTGCAGAAAATATGCTAATGATGTCGCAACTTATGCTAACAAGTTCCTCATTAGCATATTTTCTGCCAGAAGAACTCGCAGTGAAGACAAAGCCTTTGTGACCTGGCTGTGGTGAAACGAGGACATTTGCCTGGGTTGTGAAATGTGGACAGAGTTGGGAAAGAGGCTGTTTTGTTGAAACAGAAGGAAGGGTTGAGAAGGAAATGTAATATGCTGTATACTTTTGGCATATTGCATATATATTTCTTGGTTATTATCTTTACATCTGTGTGTTTCTGAGTTTTAGCTTGTCTATTAAAGATACATTTATACTGCACACAAAATAAAACACAACCACATCAGTGTGTTTTGAAGCCCCACTCAACTAGCTTTAGTTCACAGGGTTCATGCTGTAAGGCTAAAAATAGCAGTTTAGTCATTCCTTCTAGGGCTGGAGCCTTTACTCTGAAACCTGGGGGAAGAGCCTCAGAACCCAGGTTCCAGATTGAGCAGGAACATCGACACTGGTGCTTTTAGCACTATAGTATGAGTCCCACAAGTCCAATTCACTTGACCTGGGCTCTGAGATTTGCTGCCAGGAGCGAGAAATGTTGCCTCTAATTTTTTTCATGTGAGGAATAAATTTTGTTATGTTCACTGAGACATGTGCAGATACCCACCTTCAGTAGAAACACATGCTGCTAGCTGTAGATGCTGCAGGCGCTCTGCTAATCAGCTGGCTGGCACCTGAATATCTCCTGGTCACCCACCAAGTGCTCAGCTTACAGTGAACATGGGGGGTGAGTGTGTATACTACTTTCCTTTTCTTTTCTGTGTAGAAGTATCCTTGGGGCATGTCTGCACAGCAGTGTGCACACTTTTGAAATAACATGCATGTCTACCTAGCAAAGCCCATTATTTGAAATAATTTCAAAATAATGGGCTTTTTACTCTGACTTCTGTAACCCTCATTTCATGAGGAGTAAGGGAAGCTGAAGGAAGAATGCTTTTCCTTCTACTTCCTGTTGTGTTGACAGTGCCAAAAACTGAGTTAAGGTACTTTGACTTCAGCTACACAATTAAAGCTGAAGTTGCATATCTTAATATGACTTTAGCCCACAGTGTTAGATGTACCCTTAGATTCTAAGATCTTTGAGCTGTGTCTGCAGTACCCAGAACAAAGGGGACCCAAATCTTGAAACTGCTGTAATTCAAATAAAAAGCTACACATAGCTACAATAAGCAAAAGCAGATACCAGGATGTAACATAACATTAACAATCCTCCCCACCCCCACAATATTCCTGCATAAGGTTACTTTCAGGTTAAGAACCAGTGTTCTGGGCCTTAGAATTCAAACATAATCTTTGCTAAGGTCATAAAGATTCTAAGGAATATATAATATATAAGTGATTCAAATATACAGAAAGTAAAGGAATAAAGAGTTAATCCTTACTGATAGATATGAATACCAAGATAAATTATATAGTTCAGTGTTTCCTAACTGGCACAGTAGGCTGTAATCTCCCAAGAGATCTTGAGGATAGATGTACAATATATATCACATTAAACTAGTCTTATCTTGGCTAATGTCAACGTATGGCTTCTCATGACATATCCTGAGTCCAAGTAGGGATTTCTACAGCCTGTGTAAAACATATCTACATCGGCACCTATGGATTTCCAAAGAAAGGGGATGACAGGTGGAGAAAAATACCCTGAAATGTACACACATGTCCAAGATTTACCTTTCTACATGAATAAAATAAGAACAAAAGATGAAAATGACTGTGTCAGCACTTAGCTATTCACACCTGAGTGAAAAGGTAAATTGGAATAGTGGTCAGAAAAATTGGGCAAAAATAAGGGGTCCCTACTTAACAACAAACATCATTAACAATATGATTCTTCTCACAATAGAGGGCATGCATATATGGACCGTTCCTAAGGGAGAACTAACTAGTAACTGAAGTTGGAACTGGGAGAAATGGGGAAGTAGATATAGGTTATTGAAAAGCAGCCTAGAGTCTCAAATTCTGCCTGTAATCTGATTGGTTGAATTTTTTTTTATTTCTCTCTGCTGTTTATTTTTGGGTCTGTACATAGCTGTCAACATTTGAAAATGCTTTCAATTAACACTTTTCTACATAAGTCAGGAGGCTTTGTGACTAATTGGTTGGAGTGGGTAGATTGTGAGTTTGTATTTTCCTTCAATTACTTCACTGCAGAATCCAGATTTTGTGACAGTATTAAACACACTGAAAGAACCTAGCTTTTTAATCCTTCCCTCCAAGCGCACTGAGACACAGGTCATCTGTCAGGAAAAAACTAATACGTTAAATTAGAAATAAATATATATTAAACAGAAGTTATTGGCCTAATGAAGAAATTACCAGGTAAGGTTGTATGACCTGTATTATTCAGGAGATCAGTCTAAATGATCACGATGGTCCTGTTTTATCCTAATCAATGAATTTGATTAAATTAAATAATTAAAAACCCAAGTAATTATCTTCTCTGTTTTTGTGATTTTCTTTTTCCACCTGGCACAGATATTGGAGTGGTAAATAACGAAGCAGGCAGGTCACTGAGGCAGAGTGATCCGGGCCACTTGGTAAACTGTCTGAAATCAACCAATAGGTATTTTAATATGGCAAAAAGTAAAAGTATACATCTTTAAACAAATAATATAGGCCTTCCTTATGAGACCGAGGCTGGGAAGCAGTGACTCCGAAAAAGATTTGGGTGTCATAATAAATAATCAGCTGAATACTAGCAGCACTAAAATGGCTAATCTTTCTTTGGATGCATAAAAAAGGAGAATCTCAAGTAGGAGCAGAGAGGTTGTTTTAGGTCTATACGGCACTAATGGAATCATGGCTGGAACACTGAACAATTAAAGAAGGTTGTTGATAAACTGGAGAGTTTCAGAGAAAAGCTGAGAAAATGATTAAAGGATTGACTAATAATGCTAGATGCAAGGAATTCCATCGAGCTAAACAAATAGAAAGTTAAGGGGGTAACTTGGTGTAAATAATAGATGGGAAACAAATGTTTGAAAACAGGCTTCTTGGTCTAGCAGACAAAGGAATAAATAAAATCCTGTGGCTGGAAGTTGAAGCTAGTAAAATTCAGATAGTCAATAAGACATATTTTTAACAGTGGGATAATTAAATGTTGGAGCATATTAACAAGGGTTGAGGTGGATTCTCCATCAGAGGCAATATTTAAATAAAGATTGGAATTTTTTTTTTTAAAAAAAGCTCTCATTTAAAAGAAATTATTTTGGAGAAGTTCTGTGGCCTTTGTTATATGTGATCTCGGTAGTCCCTTCTGGCCTTGGAGCCCAGGAATCTTATTTATGTGAATGCCATTTTACTTTTGTATCTCACATATCACGTTCTTCTCTGTTTACCTGTCTCTCACCTTCAGTTTATTTGAAAAGCAACATATCCTTTTATGTTGTTATTTGCCATTGTTCTATTTGGACTGTGTTGTCCATCCCGCTATTCTCCCTTCATATGGTCTATTCTCCCTAGTTCCATTTCTTCTCACCTTTGTCCTCCTGGTCTCATGTTACCTAAGCATAACCCTACCCTATCTACCCTTCTCTTGTCTCTCTCTCTGGTAATCCCTGGTTTTGCTGACCTTCGTGACATCTTCACACAGACCTCCTGAAGGCTAATTATCCTGTCTGTTAGGTCAATAAAACTCCCAGACAATAAGAGAATTAGGCCCCAGGTTGGAGAACAAAATCTTATTTGGAGAGGGGAATGACATGATGACAATACATTAGCAGGGAGAGAGAAGGAGAGTGCAGAAGTGGAAAGATCCACTGTGAATACCTGATCTGTATTGTTACCTGTTAGCAATTGTAGACCACGTTGTCAAACTCAATCTGATCATTTCCAAAGAATTCAGTTATTTAATATCTGAGTCTCTTTACTTTAAGTTTTATCAGGTTTATGAAGTTATGATGATATGGTATGCCTTCAAATTTCTAGAGTCAGTATAAGATTTGATCTTTTTTATTTTCCTTTTCTTTTGATTTTTTTTTCCCTCTCCACAAGGCATAGCTAATACAGATCCTTCTTAATGAGGCTTTTGGTCCCCAAACAGTGCCAAATTGTGTGGCATGCCTCATATGAGCCTTCATTTTCCAGCAAGAAGTTTTTAATCAACACTTCAATTAGTGCAGTGAATTCACAATCCCTCAATGGGCTTAGACTAAATCTCCACCTTGGATTAATGGAGCAAAGAAAAAAATTGTGTGAAATGAACAGTAACATAATAAAACATATTTTGTAATGCAATAGGGAATAATGGAATGCTGGAGAAGAAGGAAAACTTATGAAAAGCACCCTAAATTACTACTACCAAACCAAAGATATGTAGTCTAAAATACGATAGATGCCCTGATGGGGAAAAAAAAAGTCTTCCTTAGGGAAACACAATTCTTCATATATCAAAGTGGGAAGTTTCATTCCTAAATTTAATATGCTAGAGAGCATTCGAGCTTTTGCTTGGCTTAGACTGATGCAAATAATGTTCATTACTGTAATTTACATTTACTGTAAGAAGAGACATGACTGAGTGATGGGAAAATAAAAGAATAACAAAGCTGCATTTTTATATACCAAGAAAACATATCTCTTTAGTGCATGTGCAATCTCTTTCTCGCTTCCTGGCTCTCATTTTGCCCTTGGGAACCAACTTCTAGAGAAAAAATGATTAGATTCTTCTTTTCTTGTTTTCCCTCCCACTATTTCCTGAATCTTAACACTGTTATAATGAGATTGCACTTCCCTTTAGACTTCCCTGTCTTCAGATGATTAGCCTTATTCTTCACTTACTAAATATGCTCAAAGTGCCCAATCCTGCAAAGATGAATGGAAATGCCGAACTTTGCATACGACTGACTATAAAAGTGTGAAAAGGTAAGCATGTGTGGAAGTTTTTGCCGAATCGGGTTCCAAGAAATGACATTTCATTTCAATTCACTGAATTTTAGCAAGCATTGTATTTGGTTGTATTATGTGTCTGTAAAAATTTTGAGAATATTTGCAGAAACAGTTGCATTTATGTCCAATGAAAACCCACAGCTTTGGTTGCATGCTACAAAATTAATAGATTTTATGTTCTTTTGTAGGAAGAGTTGGGTTTTAAAACTTAGTTTAAATGGTGTGTTGTCTCCTGAATTCTGTGTTCTGTATTCTATTCTGGCATAGAATGTGGCTGAACTCTTGCTTGTTTTTAAACCAGCTACATACTATTTTCTGAGTTACAGCTAAAAATTATAGCAGGTACCTTGCCTTGCTGTTGCAAGACAATCCCAAATAATACATTTTTAACTGGCATTTCTGTTCACATTAACAATTATTTTAGAATACCAATGGTCTAATTTCCAGAGGTACTGAGAAACTGGGGCTAGCCCTCAAGTTAGTGAGAATGGCAAGTGCTTAGGACCTCTGAAAATCAGACCACATACTTTCAAAGACTATCATCTTAAGAATGTCTGAACCCTATAATTGAAGAGTATACTAGCATTTAGTCATAAAAATGCTCATTTTATGGATTTGATTTTTTTTTTTCATTTAGTATAGTGGAGAGGCTTCAGTAGCTGCTTCTGGCTCCTTGATGCTCAGCCCTAGCTTCAATACAGATTCCAGGTAGTTCTATCTTTTGCAAGTCATGAAGCATCCTTACTGGATGCTAAATCATTAGAGGGTTCTTTGGGTGGAATAGAGCTCTGCTATGGCTCCTACTGTTTGGGGAGGGAAAAAGTTTCAGAGACTGATTGCAGCTTAAATGCACTAAAAGGGAGTTTATCTACATCAGAGATATTTATTTGCTAGGAATTCGTGGATTTTAATCCTTCTAGACACCTAAGTGGTTCCAAAGGATCATAACACAGTTTGAGAATCTAGCACTTTGTGATTAGAAGACCACTATTTGTCTATGTCTGAATTGCTCTTACCTATTGTGATGTGTAACACCAAGGAGGATTACTACCACTGAAAGAGATTTAAGGAAAATCTTGCCTGCCATTCTCCCTGTCTTCCACCTCTGTCCTAAATGTAGGGCTTAAGTGATGCATACTGGCCTTCTGCATGGGGTAAGCTGCTTCTTAGTACACGTGATACTGCTTCACATTTTGTCTTTACTTAGGAATATTGAAAAGCAAATCATGCCCCCTACCCTTTTTTAGTAAACCTAAGTAAGAATCCAGGAACTCAAATTCCAATTTGAGATGTAATAGGGGGGAAAATGAATGGCTTCAATTTTACAGTTTTATGTTGTTCAGAATTTAGATTGAACAGCTCAACTTCAGGAGTGCAGAGTGTTCTCAAGACTTGGAAGCAGTGATCATCATTACCTGAATTGTATTAAAAGGATTTTAAAAAATGCCTAACAAGAATGCCAAAAAGAAAACCAGTTTGAATTCCGCTGCTGGTGCCAGCAGCATTACATAATGAGATAAACGTTGGTAATTGTGTTTAGTTCAATAACACTTTTAATTATAGTTGAGATCCCCTTTAAAGTGTATGGATTTTACTGACACAAAGTAAACAGCTGAAAGCTAAATGAAGGCAGTCTCATAGATTTCTACTGTCTAATTAAAGCACAGAAACATTGTTTCACCAATTGAGGGGCTGAAGAGGGAAAAAAAGCAGTTTGCACATGCAATGTACAGATTAATTATCACAGATAATAAAGTTTCTTTTTTGCAGGTAAAACAAAACATGTCTAATCTGAGAAGTGAAACCTTTTTTTTTTTTTTGAGTTTACAGTAGTACCAAGCAATTCATAAATTTCTTCAAATATTCTTGAAGGTTTTTGTTCCCCAAGCTTTCCCCTCTACTATTCTGGCCCTCATTAAGCACATGCCTAACTTTAAACTTGTGAGCAAGCCCATGGTAATCAACGTTTAAATTAGATACATGCTTAAGTATCTTGTAATTCAGGTCCCATTTTGATGGAATGATCTCAAATTCTCACTTTCTCCAGCCAGTCATTAACTGCTAGGGAATGGTCAACCTTGAGCAATGTTGATGCAATGAACTGTATAAAAATTCTAAATGTAAAGAAAGACTAAAATATGTGTGGTTAATATAAAAGTTGAATTTCAGTTTGTACAGTGCCTAGCACAATGAGGTCCTTGTCTATGACTGGGGCTTCTATATATTTAATACATGTACGTTGACTCGAAACAAAACATGTATTGATAAGAGAACTGTCAGTTTTCAGACTAGTATCATTTGCAGAATTATCAAAAAAGGTTTCTATCTCAATCAGCAAATAAAATGAATTTCCATTATTCAGAAGACCTCGGCTCATGTTTGAAGAGAGCATTTTAGTCTTAACCCACACAGTGTTTATGGAGGAAATAGATTTATTAAGAAAATCCCAAAGTGAAACCCCTCAGTTGAATGTTAAACCAGTATGTGCTTCTCTGGCATCAGGAATGCAGATTTCTTTCTGGCAAATTTACACAATGAAAGAAACTGACTGCTGGGAACGGTATACAGATGCTTAGATAAACAGTTTAACTAATCATATTATTTGCAAAAGATAATCTAAATTGAAATTAATTCTATTTAAACAGGAGCCAAAGAGCTTCTTTGCAAGCTAGTTATACCTCACACTTAAATAGAGGATTCATCCTGAAGGATCCCAAAGCCAGAACCTGTTGTCTTTAATCAGATAAAATTGTTTGAATGTTCTGTCTTTTACTCTTTACACCAGCACCAGCACCAGTACCACCACAATGATATGAAAAAATCACACAGGCACAATTGGGACCCAAATAGCTGTATTTACTAATTATACACACATGTGCCTAACCTAGCTACCCACATACTGTTGCTCTGTTTTCTGGCTGCTTCTCAGCCACAAAATAGAGTGGCACCATTAGAAGGCTCGCACATTATTTAGATGAGATATTACCCTATTTTTATACATTGAAGTGAACCTAAGCCAAAGCCCACTGAAGCCAGTGGAAAGATTCAAATTCTCTTCAATAGACTTTGGATTAGACCCTGAGTAAGAAGACAACAGAAATTCATCCACTACTGGGAGGAATTCTTCCAAGGGTTTAATGACACAAAACATCAGATACAACCAGTTCAGGACAGGAAATGAAGAACTGTATGTGAAATTGCTGGATCAAACACATTGGTGCAAATTTTAGTATGGCTGAATGCAATAGTTCGATAAAAAGACTTCAGTATTGTTTTATGCTAGTATTTCTGTAACATAGAGCTATCTAAATTATATAAATTATGGAAGGGTAGTGAGCTGCACATAGTAACAAGAGGGGATTATTATAATTCATTATCCTAGACTAAAAGTTTTAAAAGGACTCTTTGGACCTCAGAACATAAGTTGGATGTAGGAAGTGAGACAAAGATAGTTGATCTCTGTTATTTAAGGTGTGGCATTTTCCCTTCACTATTAATAGCCCACAGCATCAAAAGCTAAGGAAGTATCTTTTTATAGAGGTTTCTCCTTTCTTGATAATCACTTAACAGCTGTTTTTTTAATGAGATATTTTAATGGTTCAGCAGCAGCAACTCAAAGAGCAAAGCAACCTAAAGTGTTACAAACTGATTAAACTTACTTATAAGCAGTGCTGCTGCAGAGTTACGAGGATGTTTGGGGGCACCCTTGTTTAAGAAAGGGGTGGGAATTACATTTTTAAAGGGAACTAGGGAGTTGATTGGACAGGGTGTGTATGAAAACTACTTCAATGTTTGGAGATGCTTAGTGCAGTCTATAGAATTTTCTGGCCACTGCTTGGTCTGAGCTGAACCTCGGCAGTAGGAGACAGTTATTTTTGGCTAGGGCTATTGGAAATTAAATACTTATTTACTCAATAATGCAGTTTTAATTAGAAAGGTGCAAGGTATCTTTATGGAATCAAAACTGGTTTGGGAGATTTATGGATCCCAGATAGAATGGTGGAAATTGAACATATGGAGCCTGGTGACTTCTTTATGTTCCTTTTTCAGAACATCCATTAAAGAATCCTAGTACAGGGGAGGTATAGAGGGACCCTGATGGTATCATAATTCAGGAATATCTTAGTGAGCTCTTTCAGGGAGACACCATCCCTACTTTCCAGCAGCAACAGTTTTGGAATAGTATTGTGGGGGAACCAACATTGAAAGATAAGGAACAGGACTTACTTATGATGCCAACAGAGGAGGTGGATGTTAGTGCAGGAATCTTGTCATGAAGCAGGAATCTTCCCTGGAGTTAGATAATATGATGATAGAATTTTATCAGAGGTGTATGGATCTCTTTTCTGTTGTGCTCTCCTGTGCATTGAGCAATGCCTTGACTAGAGGCAGATTGGCATCTTCCTTTTGTGAAGACTTTTTGATTCATTCATTCATTGATTTGCAAAAAAAAAAAAGGGGGAAGAGGGGATTTGGAAGATATCAAGAATTGGTTGCTATGGTCCTTCTAAACATGGACCACAAAATTTTGGCTTTGTTCTAGCCAAGAGATTGGAGAAAATAGCAAATAATTATTACATTTCAGGAAATCTAATGTAGCTCAAGGGTACACAGTGTTAGAAGTTTCATGTAATTTGCAGTAAAAATTTGGAAATAGGGGATGGGTTGAATAGGAATATTAGGTTTGACCTCGCATCAGGCCCAGACTTCCAACAGAGTAAACCTGTCTTATTTACGGTTGGCCCTGTCTCTATATGGAATTCCCTCGCAGATCATTATCTGGCTATGTATCTTGAAAATTCATACACTGTGCACCCCTTCAATAGGTGGAGAGGAATAAGGCAAGATTGTCCACTGATTACATTATTAAATTGTTTTTCTTTGGCCCTTTTACTGTGAGCAGTGTTTTATAACAGGAGATTTTTTATTTTAAATGAGCAGAGAAAGAAAGAAAAACTCCACTCCATCAGTTAAAGTTGTCACCCACATAGATGATTTCACAGGGCTGGTGGAGAGTACAGGAAGATAAGAATGTATTTTTGATAACTTAAACAATTATTCTACTTCAACCAGAGCAGTGATTAATGTGAAGAAGGATAAGACTTTGTGGGTGAGGATTGCATAGTGCTCTTTTCTTCTTCCAGAGGCATTATATATTGTAACAAGCCATTCTCAAATTGTTGATTATTTGGGATTGACATTCGGTGATGATTTGGCAGCTAATCTGAAGCAGAAGAAGATGCTGATGTGGAAGAGGTAGACCCTGATATTGGCAGACAGATTAATGTTAATTAAAACATTCCTTTTACTTGTTTGTATTTCTATGGCATACATATATCCTCTTCCTGGAAAATTGTTGGTCAAAATGACAAGGTTATTTTTTCAGAGGCTTTGGAGCAATAAATGTTACTTAGTGAAGGGGATTTGGAGACAGTGTGCCATGAACCTCTCTTGAAAGTGTTTTTATATTTAATAGGGATCATGCAGCTGGGGATTGAAGATGGCCACTTATTTTCCAATATTGCTGGGAAATGCCAAAGGGGAAGAAATGGGCTATGTAGTGGATAAAATGTGATGAAGCCCCTAGAAGGGTATTTTTTCTTCTTCCAACAGCAGGCTGTACCTCCCAGGTACAAAGTCAGAGAATAGCATTTTAGCACCTTGGCTCACGGTTTAGGTGAGATCTGTATCAGAGAGAACTTAAGGAATATTTTTCAGAAAGCCATTTAGCAGTTTTGAATTGTCCACAAGATTGTCTCAGTTGTACATTGGGTATAATAACATTCCCTTCACATATAAGGGTATAAAGTAGCAGGTATTTATGGTAAGCTTTATGTCAGAGGTAACCAATAAAGGAAACAGTGTAGATAAGGGCTGTCTCAGGAAGCCTGCTGTGGATCAGAGAAAACTATGGAACACTTCTTCTAGTATTCCACTCCTTTAACATCTGCATATGGCCTCAGAACTGAGAGTTCCACTGCTGTGTGCCCAGACTTAAAGCCAGTTTGGCTTTTGGACTTTTCCAGTCACTGGAGGATTTGGCATCTCCCTGAATAAGGAAGAATAAGCATTTGCTGCATATATGCCTTGAGACTCTGACAGTTGTTGATGTAGCAGTTTTATACTATCTAGGGCAAAGCCACTCTTCAGCCTGTTTTCAGGGGCAGAACAACTCACCTGAAACTCTAACTTGTGCTATTTGTTCAATTGTTCAGTTGCTAGCAATGGCTTTGTAAGAACAGATGAGTTTGACAAAATGGCAATTGGTATGAGAGCCTATGATATCAAATTGACCTTCTAGTTTTCATCACAAACAGTCTGGCATGAAAAGGTTTCAGATGTTTGCTTCTGAGAGTGATCCCAATTGTGACTTGAATTTTTGGCATTGGTTTTGAAGTTTTATTTAATAAACATGAACAGAGACAGAAACACAAACAGTATAAGCCAGCAGGCTGAGAGGGACAAGTTTGGCATGTAAAGATGGAGATAGAACAAAAAATATAAGTCTAGAGAAAAATTAGATTTCATGCTATCTGTTGCCTGACTCTTCTAAAAATCTATGGTAATCAACACTTCGAAAAACATGCATAGATAGAAAAATTGAGAGAGATCCAAGATTGTTGAGTGATCCAAGCTTCTGAAGTGCATCCATTTACAGTGCAGGTTGACCCTCTTTACTCCGGCACTCTCTGGTCCGGCAACATCCATGGTCCGGCATGATTTTAGTTAGCCGGATGTCCACTTATTATGGATGTGGCCACGTTTCCCATGGTCCCATAATGTTTGTTTATAGACACCAGTTCTGGCTCTCAGTGTTCCGTGCTGTTATTTAGCTCAAATTTACCCCTAAATGTCTTCTAAGAGCCTAGTAAGCAATGGAAGTATAACGTTGCTAGACAATATTAATCTTGCTTAGTTCTGCAAATTCTCTGGTTCGGCACTGGTCAGGTCCCAAGGGTACCAGACTAGAGAGGTTCAACCAATAGATCAGTGTTTGATTTTAGTTTACATGTATTTATGTGATTATTATGCTTTGTAAAAATGAACAGGGACTATTTTGGCACTGTAACACAGGTATAGATAAGCTTGAGAGATAGCACTATTATTTTGTAACTTCCTATTTTCAGACACATAAATCTGAGACAAATTCCCTCTGAGCTAAAGCTTTGCATTTTTATGTTCAACCTACAACAAAATTTTCTCCATGTTTTCTCAACTGTATCTGGATTATCGGACTCACCACAAAATGCATACATATAACACAAACATTGTTTTTTGCATGAAAAATCCAAAATATCTTTTCAAATCAAATTGGGGATATAATTTGTTTTTAATGAGGACCATATGCTGCTCTGATTGTGCACAATATTCATTTTACATAAACTGTTTATTATACATGGATTACATGAAGTACAGGAAAATAAAAGTAATTTTGAGTTTCATTAATGTGAAAATTATTACACTTATAGTAATAACCAATAAGTGCAACTTTGGTGTGCTGTGCTGTTTTGCAGTGGTGTTTGTCTTGTGGTCAATTCTTTGCTGAGACTAATGGTGGTAATTATGGGATATGAAATAGTTTTTTAGATTTTTGCCTACTTAAGGCAGAGTGTAGGCTGATTACCCATGTTCTGTGATACAGTATTTATTTACTTCATATCTTGGCACAGAATTTATAGTCGGGAATGCATATTCTATATTCTTAAATACTATTGATGAACATTATAAATTACAGAGACACAAAGTGAATAGATAGCACAGATGACAGAGGGTGTATACATATAAAACATTTTCATACAGAAGTTCTCTTGACATTTATATATGTAGTGGGCCTGCAGTATAGGGCTCAGATAGGAGGAGATAAAAGGAGAGACATCCAAAGGACCAAAAAGGAGCAAGCTAGATCATGGGTAAGTGGAAAGTATTTTATAATAATGAGATTATTATCTTAAAATGGTGATCTAGGCATGTGCAACGGAACATTTAAACTCATATTTTTAGTTCTAAATAGGAAAGTTAATTTCAAGATGGCCGTCTTCACAGTGTCCATTTTGGAATAAACAGCTTTTTAAAGTATGTTAAAGAAAAGAATTATCCCATCTTTGTTGCTGGCAGAAAGAGGAAAGAAAGTGACCTTCTTATTTTTATAGTACTGTTCATCACAGTGATGTGGAAATATTTCTTATTACCCAAATCAAGCAGAAAGCAATGTGTTGATCCAAACACCACAGATGAATTACATCTTTGATTGACACATGTGCAGGTTTTGTTATTGCAGCACCGATTTGTAACATGACTGACTCCATCAACTTGAATTCAGTCCATGAAAAAATAAGATTGCCAGTGCCAAACTGAATTACCTTGAGATGTTGGAAATGATGATAATGATTCTCCAGCTACTAGATTATCTCTGTGGAGTTTATATTAACAGATGTGAAGTACGAGAGATGTTTTACAGATTGCATGAAAAAAAGGCTTGGTTTTTATTTTCAGTCTGAATGCAAGCAGCTGATTTTTACTAAGATATTTATGTTGTTAGTGCTTCTTGTCATATCCCAGATTTTTATACTTTAGTTTATTTCTGTCACCGAAAAGATTAAGTGAAAAGTTACAATAAATTAGATATGTGAAAAGCAACACATAGAACGAGTAAAATAAATGATAATATTAGGAGACATGGTGACCTTACTGGTGTGTTAGCACAGCCACATGGAGGCCGTAGGATAATTGCTCTGGTAGGAGCAACAGATTCATATCTGCCTATTACTGGAAGAGGGCACAGAGGCTCCACCTCTCCTGTTGCTGATATAGTTTTGCCTTTACCCAGAAGCAGGAAACCCACACTCTGACTTAGTGTCTACACTAGAAAATTAAGTTATTCTGAAATAACAAAGAGTGTGTCTACACTACAAGCCATTATTTTGAGGACTTCTTACTCTGATTCCTTGTATCCCTCATTTATGAGGTGTAAGGGAAGTTGAAGGAAGAGTGTTCCTTCCAAAAGCCGAGTTAAGCTATTTCAACTTCAGCTACTATTGATGTAGCTCAATTTGCGTAGCTTAATTCAACTTTAGGCCTGCTGTGTAGATGTAGCATTACCTCACTGGGCTGTTGTGAGGATTAATGAGATAAGCAGGTAAGCTTTTCAGCTGGGATATATTGTTACTGATCCATTAATACAACAGAGCTCTGACAAGCTACATTAGCTGACAGTCCTTCCCAGAGTTTATGAATAATTCTGATAAAATAAAAATAAAATCCTACACAAAAAATATGGGCTTAGTCCTGAAATTTTTACTCAGTGAAGTATTTTACTCATGCATCACTCCTTATTCATATAAGTAATATCATTGAAGTCAAGAGGTTCCATGTAGGATCAGATGATTATTAACATCCCTCAGTTTTGCAACTGATCTACAAATCGTATTCTCTTTCTAATGTGTGTATTTATTTACTAACATTGGGCTAAATTATGTCCTCCCTTACACCCATGTAACTCTGCTGGTGTTATATATAGAAACTTATTCATAGGTCAATGAAAGCCCTGCCTGCTCACAAAACAGGCAGAATTTTCTAATTCCTAACAAAATATGGATTATATTTAAAATTCTTAAAACATCTACTAGGATACTCTTCTCTCTTGAAATGTCGTAGTAAAAAAATCTTTTTAAAAGGTAGTGAATATGTATAGCAAAAATCTGACATGGAATATCTGTAAAATCACAAATACTGAAGCATTTCAAATGTATTTCCCATGTAAATTTGTCAATCAGGTTTTAATGTCATATTGGATGTATGGTAATAGTTATGTCACAAATCTAAAAAAGCCAGTAACATGTTCCTGATATAATAAAGGTTACATTTATTATTTTACCATAATTTATTATTCTGGTTACTGAGTTTTATGTCTTTAACAAAGAGAATATTAAACTTATGCTAGGTAATTAAATAGCTGATAAAATTACTAGAATTGAATTCATTTGATGCACACATTTTGATGCACAAATACAAGTTTGACTGAGATTCTGAAGTTTTCATGTATGTTATATCCCTTTCCATCATGCTATGGGTGTCTTGTCGATTTTGTTTCTAAGATCTTTATGTCAAGGATTGTTTCCTACTCTACGTTTGTACAGTATGTTGCACAATGAAGCCAGGTTATTAGGTATTACTGTAATGCAAGTATTAACCACCCTATAATATGTATGAAATCATCATTGCAGCCCAAAGAGAACCACACAAAACCTGTGTATTATTGCCACCCAAAATAAATGTGGTTGTGAAACTTTCAGGATCTCACCCTATGTTGCATTTTTAGTAATGGAAACACAGATACCAGGTGATTCCTTTCCCCCTCCGCCCATCTATGTCCACAGTTAGCCTGCTGCACATAGGGCTAAATTCACCAAAGTGCATCATGTAAGCCAAATATTGCCTCTTCAGCACAGAAGTGTGTTTAGTGAGTTAGATCTTTTAATCTTGTCTCAAATAGTCTGTGGGCAGAATCTAATACTACCTGCCCTGGACATCCCCGTTTATTTAGCTCTAGTAGTACAAAACACTTGCCCTGGGACACAGACATTACATGGCCAGTAGATGGGAGAGAAGCAACAGAGAATTGAATCCCCATCCCTTACAATCTGCCTGGAGGTGTGATATCTGAACCCTAGACATCTGACAAATCAGGTTTTATTCAGCATGGGTTAGGGAAGAGTGAATTTCACCAACAGAAGTTAGGAAATTGAAATACTTTGCTGTCTTCAGGAAGAAAAGATTATTATTACATGTGACATTTTTCCCATTATGCTGTTTTCCTAAGGTATAAAATACTGCTTTGTTTAAAAAGAGGGAAACAAATATTCATTTTAATGCAGCTTTTCTATCCTTTCAGACAAAGCGCCACAAGTATGACTAAATTTTCCTTCTAATCTTTTCAAATTGCTTCCCTCTACAAAGACTTTAAGGCTGTATTCATTAAAATTGGTGCTCCAGTTGCATATTTTATTTTATGGACTTTACTCTGGAGAAAAACAACATAGTGCATCCAAAACAAAGTGAAAATTTAACATTTTTGTACATTAATAAATGTCATTTACTTGGACAAAAATTACTTTGATTCCCCTGGAGAAAAGAGATTACAGGGACTTTTGAGGAAAGGCCACTGCAACTATGGCCTGAATACATACATAATTTACATATATTCAAAGAAAAAACAATTCAGAATGCTCTCCAGTTATCTGAGAACACCTCCATGTTCCTTCTAACATTTATATATATGCTCTGGAACCTAACCAACCAAAACTATATACATATCCTAACTTATTTTTTATTTCACTTTCTTCAGTCTACTCTACTATGACATAACCTCAGGTTCCAGCCTCCCCCACCTTCTATTTCTTAAGGACTGGGCAGACAAGATGATTATTATCATGGTTATTACAACAGTACATGGAGAATGGGGTCCCATTATAAAAGTGTTTTACAAACACTGAAGCAAACAGTCCCTGTTCTGAAGAGCTTAACATCTAACTTGAAAAGACAGACACAAAGATGGGAAGGCTATAACACATAACCAAGTTGAACCCTGGGATGGCAGCAAAACTTCAGGTTAGTTCCATGACCGATTGATTGATTTATAAGTGGGCCTTCTTAGGAGGGGATAGGCTAAAAGGAAAGAAAAGTGAAAGGAGAGCAAACAATGGAGGAAAACAGTTAAAATATTGTCATAATTGGGTCTTCGAATTTACCCTACTGGTGAACTTATCAGTAAGAAGTGTGGGTAGGTTGATGGGAAAAAGTACAAAGGGAGGCAGACTGAATTAGCCCAAAAAGGCCTATTGATATAACTCGATAACTGTGTTAAGATTATGAGTGGTAAAAAAGAAAGCATGGAACCAGAAATCAGTGAACCAAAATTGGTGTGTCTGAAACCAGGTCCATTGGCTGGAAAAAATAAGAGGGGGGTTGGGCTGTCCTGACCATCATTCCCTTTGGGGTTCCTTAAACATTAACTCTGGGGAAAAATTCACTATTTAAATTGCCACTGGAGCCTCCATGCAGCACAGTTTGGGCAGTGCTGAGGGCTGGCTTGGGGAGGCATGGAGCAGTCTGGGAAGTGCTAAGGACTGGCTTCCCTTAGCCCTGCTCCTTCTGCCTGAAGCTATGTCCCTTCTGGGGGGGGGAGGGCATAAAGCCAAGCCCCTCCCCCCCCATGCACACATTGCCCAGGGCCTGGAGAAGTCAGTCATCAACCCTGTGAATTACATTGTCACCTCTATGAGTTTTGGCTACATCCTGAATGCCACCTTGTATATGAAACTTTTTACTTGCTCCCCACCCTCTGGGTCTTCTTTCTTTCTTTCTTTCTTTCTTTCTTTGTCCCCCTCTCTCCCTTCCTCCTTTTTCCTTTGGTCTAATAAGAAGCTGCCTTAGCCATCCAAGACCATACAATTTGTAATGCTTTTGTAAACCTGTGACCAGAAAGACTAAAGTTTAAAAGCCCTTAATGGCCTGAAGCTGACACTAGTTTGCCAGAGCTGGGAGCGACTGATAAGAACATGTCCGATGCTTTTATTTCTCCAGCAGTGAGGTTGCAGGTGAAACCCAACACCAGAGGCAGAAACTGCATTTTCTATCTTTGCTGTTCTTCTCTCTCTCCCTTAGTGTGTGTTTGTCTTATTTTGTCTCCTAGGAAACAGGATCGGACTTTAATAACAGCAATACCTCCATCCCATTTGTACCAACTTTTTCTTTTTTCCCCCAAAAGGACAGCTATTACCCTTTTTTTTTTAAATCCTTCTAAAAACTATTTCCAGTAAAGGGAAAGAGAACAAGGGATGCTGTTAAAATGAAAGCTTTATTTAATGCTCTGCACTTCAAATGCTTTAACTGGTTTTCCCTCTTTTCTGAACCTTTAATATGTTATGTGTTCAGATTTAATAAGTCATGATGTTAAACAAATAATCCAATTGAAATTTTATTTAACTAAGACAGCTAAAGAATACTTAATACAGCACTGAATAGATTATAAAAAAGGAAATATACATACAAAACATGAGACTAGATAAGTGAAGCAATGTAATGGAGTTCATTCCTAACTCCTAAAATTCACCTCTTTTATACTATTGAAAACAAAGAAAAAACTCTTTGCTTATGTGGGCTCTTATTTTGAATCAGTAAGCTAACAATATTTGTAACTAATATATCACTAGTAGGATCATCTGTGACCACAATTCATTCTTAATGCTTTAGATGTTAATCCACACACTAATGCTTTGCTGATACACTGATTAAAGAACCTACCTGCTACACCATGTATTTATTGTCTATTTTAATTACTAAACTTGTAAGGAGGGTCTGAATAAATTCTCCCTCAACAACTAGCTGGAGAGGGTCAAACACTTCAGGAGCAAATTGTATTTACACAAATCTACCTACTCTGCATAGGTATCTAGCAGGCAGGAGCTATATAGTTCCAAGTAATTGACTTTGGCTGACGTTGGATTACAAATCACTTTACAGGGGATCAGCCATAGCTACAATAGTCATCAAAATGGCAGAGAAGACGATTGGACAGCTGGTTAAGAAATGGCTGTTCCTTCCCCAGAGGACCACCAATGACATAATCTGCATCTCACAAAGGTTGGGCAGGGACAACGTTTCTTGGATGGGTGACATGTGTGATGTCATGGTGGTAACCCACGCCTTCCGCCTGACGTGCCCAGGCCCTAGCAGTGAGTAACTCCCAGTATCAAAAGGAAGGGTCAATAAAAAATCAGAATCCTGAGACTGACAGCTCCCGAGAACAATGGGAAGAAACAGTGATCCTGGTCAACTTGATTGACTGGTAAGGCAGGCCAATGAGAGAGTGAGGAGGCTGGAGAGAGTCCCATCCTCCATCCGAGCTGGATTTACCTGGTTCAGACTGAGTGGGGCCGAGCTAAGGAGACAACATGTGCCTGAGCTGATCTGGGAAGGGCAGAGTCATGACATCCAGAGAGAGCCAGAGACACAGCCCAGAAGCACAGGCATGCAGCCACAGAGCTAGAGGGGCCAGAGAAGCAGGAGATGGTACAGCCTTGTTGGGGTTAAAAGGACTCTGCCTCTCAGGAGAGCGGATGGAGAAGAGCCCTTGAGCTCAGGGAGGCCTCTGGGTAAAAGAAGTGGGAGTGGGGACTCAGAGCCTTTCAGTAGTCCATTTCATTGGGGTAGTGTAGAAGCCATGAAAATTCCCCTCAATAGTGGGTTCATTCCTCCTCTACACAGCCGGGGTAAAGCCAAAATAAGTTACACAAATTCAGCTATGTCAATTGCACAGCTTAAGTCGAAATAGCTTATTTGGGCTTTTGGCACTGTCTACACAGCAGGAAGTCTGAGGAAGATCACTCTTCCTCTGACTTCCCTTACTCCTCATAAAATGGGGGTTACAGAAGTTGGAATAAGAAGGCCTCCAGCTCTTCCTTATTTTAACATTATGTCAAAATAACTGCTGGTAGTGTAGAAGCTGACTATATTATCTCAGAATAACACTGCTATATAAACATTATTCCAAAATAACACTGCTGTGTAGACATACGCTTAGAGATGAGAATTGGCGGCCACTGGATGTGGTGTGAGGAATGCCAGGAGCTGGGAATACTGGTGTCATGAGTGAAGAACTTGGACCACATCATCATCACTGCAACCACCAGAACCATGCTGGAAAGAACCTTGAAGGATGCCATCCAGCTGGATGGGTGACCTGTGTGATGTCATCGTGGTAACCCACGCCTTCCACCTGAGAAAGTGCAGTAGAAGCTGGACCAGGACAAAGTCTTTGAGGTGACTTGTAAATGGGATATCAGCAACCACTTCCTCTTGAGTGGAGGGGCAGCTTCTCCCATTTCACCAACTGATAGTTCATCCACGGGGCCTAACTAAATTGTCTTCCTGTGAATGGAGACATCCACCATGGGAACCAGGACAAGTGGTGCAGGAAGTGCAGCTATGCCAATGAGACACTATCCCATGTCTTGTGCAGCTGCCAGCCCCATTCCAAGCCTGGCAGCTGCACCACAACACTATCCAGGATCAGCTGGTCAAAGCCATCCTGTCATCCCTGAGGAAGGTTTCTGTCAACTCCTCCATCCCCTCAGTAGACAGCCAGCAGTACCCGGACATCATCATAACCAATAAGGAGCAGAAAAGGATCATCATGATGGATACAATGGTACCCTTCAAGAACAGAACCCTAGCCTTCCATGGGGACCAGTCTCAGAAACTGGAGAAGTACACCACTCTTGCTGACACCTTGAGAGCCCAGGGCTATGAGCTACAAATCCATGCCCTGGTTGTCTGTGCCATAGGCAACTGGGCCCCTAACAATGAGCTGATTCTGAGAGACTGCAAAGTTGGTTAATGCTACTCTTGACTGATACAACAGTTTGTGGTATTCCATTCCATAGATAGTCCAGGGATGTATGTATGAAACACATCACAGGATACCCACAATACCAACATGGATGAGCAGGACCACAGTCAGGGAAATAGCCTAAATTCTTCCTTGGCAGACCATATCTTCCTACAGAGAGCCTACCCCAGATATTGATGGACTGAGGGACAATCCCAAACCGTTTACATGTTTGTTCTACCACAGCTAACGCTGTAAAACTTCCCCTGGGTGATGGACCCAAACATTTATTTCCTACCGCCTAAAAACAATAAAAACTGATATTTTTAACTCTTGATAACCCAAGTCTGACCCCAGATGTAGAGAGCCTTTCCTCTAAACCTGAGTAACATGTGAATTTTTTATTTCACATTAACTTTAATAATAAAAAGTCTGTAAACATCAATGAAGTGTTAGTGAAATGTGTTATCAGTATTGCTGTCTTTATTGTCTAAGTAACGGGGAGCAGAACAGTGCTTAATCTGACCCAAATGTGTGGGAGGTCACCTTCAGCTGAAAGAACGTTGTTAAGCCCAGAGAGAGCCTTGAATGCACCCCCACCTGAAGAAGCAAAGAAGGGATCGGGCTAGTGTCTCAGTGCACAGGTGTGGACTCTCCTAAGGGTCTTCATTCTGATTTAAGATGTTCATCCCCATTGTAAAGTCAGAGCTAAATAGGATTCATTAGGAGCCTTTTGTTATTTTAACTCACTTGTGACTGCCTGGCTTTCTGAGAGCTAAAAATCACTATGTGCTGACAGTTGCTAAGGGACTGATCTACAGAGATCACTGCAGATAGGCAGGTGGCAGCAGAAGTTGACTGCTGGAAATAGCCGGTAAATGGTGAGCAATTGGCTAGCAGGTGGCAGTGAACACTTGGCTGAGGGAAGTGGCTAGCAGGAGGTGGCAAGGAACAGCATCAGTCAGGGTAGGCAGGCAGTGAGGAACCATAGCTGGAGGCGTGGCCAGCAGAGAGGTAGGGTGGTCAGTCAAAGCAAGTGCTCAGATGGCAGAGCAAGCCAGGTCCTTCTTCCCCTGGGTGGAATGAGAATTCACACAGATGCACTTTGAAACCAAGTCCTCACTGACCCAGGATAACCACTCTGAGTGAGGAATGGTCAGGGAGCAGAGAGGGGAACAGTGAAGGAACTTTTGGTCATAGAACTCAAGAACATGAGGCAGAAGACTCTGTTTCCCCAACATTCTAGGGCGGGTGTCCCACTCAGTTCTGTGTTTACAAATCCTGTTTGTGGCATTTTCCCAAATCAGTATTGGGTACCTTCCTTCCTTTTACTAATAGTTTATTTTCTACATTCAGACTCTCTGTGAAAGGGGCAGTATAGCCTCTCAGAGGCATGCAGGAGTAGTATGTAGTTTCCCCAGGCTACTAGGTGGGAACTGGAGCAATTAAGGGCATCTTGCCAAAATAGTTATAGGTTCTAGGAGGTAGAATGTGGTGCAACAATAAAGATTTGTCTGTGCTGGAGTGAATATGCATGTGGTAGGCTAATGGGGTGCCCATGATTGTACCCCCATTGTATTTGCCCAAGGAGCAGTCCTTGCTTTAGGTGCTTCTGCAGCTTCTCCTAAGGATGGGGTTCTCTCTACACATGTTGGGAAGAAGAGGAGGTATCACCTGGCCCCATTTAGTGTTAAGCAAAATGATTTCAATGATATCTGAAAAATTAGATTCTTCTCCACTACTCTCTGCCTCTTAAGACATGGAAGGATCACAGTAATATTCTTTCTGTTTCTTTGAGACAGACATTTACAAGAGCATGTGTGCTTCTCAAACCATTACATGTTTTTGAAAAGCTCCCCCTACCTTCTGAAATTCCTTTTATTCTATGTTGCTTATTCCTTCCTTCACAATAAGAACCTGTATAGTCATTGGTAAATTCATCTTCACCAGGCTTTGTGTTGCACGACATGTCCACTCATCTTGCCTATTGGGATGCCACTTGAAGGGACAATTGTTTTGCTTGATTCTCATTCAATTTTTCTCATCCTCCTTCAACTGGAGAGTGGAAGCCAAAGACAGGAAAGCAGCAAAACTTTTTGAGTGAAAAAAATAGTCTGGCAAGAGTGGTTGTTTGAAGCAGGGAAGGAAGTGGCCCAAATGGTACAGAAGTGGTTTGGTAGGGAGAAAAAATATATACAATAAATGATGATATAACACCCAGAAAATAAGTTTCCTTCCAGGGCTAGAGAAGCACTGGAGACACTGAGCATTTTGCTAGTACGGTTGTCAAGAATTGTTTCTTCTTCTCCAGTAATGCTTATAGATTTCAGGTCTATGATTTTCCAAGTCTGGTTGTTATTTTTGTGATGTGGCAGTGCATTAACACGTTTCTATACTTCAAAAATCAGACAAAAGGGAAGTGAATTGGAAATAGAAACAAAGAAATAATGACAAAGACACAATTTTGCAACTGCCCTTTTTTCATAATGATCCTGTTGACATATCTTGGAGCAGCTGTTCTGAAATGCCTTGATTATGCTACAGGATTCTTGCAGTGACAGTATTTGGAACTGAAATAGGCTTAACCCTCCCTTGATTCCAAACACTCAAAAAGCCTAATTAAGTAATTAAAAATAAGTACATTGTCCTAATATTTGTTCAGTCTGTCACAAGATCACATCTGTAATGAATAGAGCAGACAACTGCAGTATGGGTACTTTGTAAAAATCAATCCATGGATTACTCCAATTTTACCATCAGAGCACAGTTTTCCATAATATATATTATGTTAACAATGTTCATGTTGCTGAAGGTCAGGCAATGTTGGCCCTTTCATTATAAAACACATTTCTGAAGCATTTAAAATCCATTCACCATAAAACCTTAAAATGTGACTTGGCACATATTACATTATGAGTTGAAATATACTGGATGTTAGTCGATTCAGGCAATCATTTGCACTTTTGTAACTCAAAAATATATTTTTCACTAAACACACTTTTATCTTGATTAGAGAGTTTTTATGGCATTTGCAATATGGCTTTCCCCATCCTATTTGCTAAGAACACTTAATGCATACCTACTCCTGATCTGTGCGCCAACCAAGCTGATCAGTTATGCAGCATGTGTGGTTGAAAATCTGTCAGGTGGAGAGGATTTAACATGACACGCTGGTACTAAAATGAAGCCAGACAGAAGATGAAATCTGGGCTCCATTAAAACCAGTGTCAAGGCTCCCATTGAATTCAGGGCAGCCAGCATTTCTCCCACAATGCTTAATGAGTATTTTCATTCTAAATATAGGGCAAGGATGTCACTTGCCCTAACATGGCCATGCATGGGATTAAGGAGAAAATACCATCCCAAACCTCTGTATAGCCGTCTTAATCACCCACTCAACTGCAGGAGAGAAGAAGGTAGAATAGAGCAAGTTCTGCATGAAAATTATTCCCCCTAAAAACAAGTGGGTGGGATGTGAGTGCTAAGGTGGGGGGAGTGGTTGGAACTGTGGCTCCACCCAATGTGCTGGCCTGTGGAAGAACTGAGTTGGTACAAAGGAACAAAGTAACTTTCACTCTGTAAATGGCTTCTATAATTCCCACTCAGGTGAAAAGGCAAACCAAGGAAGTACCCAGGCCTGCTTCCAGCCTGGTACAGCTCTGGCCTACATTATGCATGTCTAGCCATTAACTGTCAGGGTATGTCTACACTTGCCCCCTACTTCGAAGTAGGGAGGCAAATGAAAGCGACCGAAGTTGCAAATCAGGCACGGGATTTAAATATCCCATGCTTGATTAGCATAGTTGCAGCCGGTCGCCATTTTGGAAATTGGCTAGCCCGATTTAACTTGCCACATATAGACGCGGTACTCCGAGAAAAACCCCTTAACTCGAATTAACTAGTACTCCTCATTATCTTTACTCCTCATTGAGGAGTACCAGTTAATTCAAGTTAAGGGGTTTTTCTCGGAGTACCGCGTCTATATGTGGCAAGTTAAATCGGGCTAGTCAATTTCCAAAATGGTGACTGGCCGCTACTATGCTAATCAAGCACGGGATATTTAAATCCCGCGCTTGATTTGCAGCTTCGGTCACCTTCATTTGCCTCCCTACTTTGAAGTAGGGGGCAAGTGTAGACATACCCTTAGTGTAGTTTAAAAGAAGCACAGATCAATGTTTCTGAATGGGTGGATCACAACACACAACCAGGGAGCCTGCAAAAAATTTGAAAACTGTATTAAAATCTACAGAAACAGAAATCTTGCCTCGCACTCTATCTTTATCCTTTTGCATCTTGAGAGGCAGAAATGAATTATATAGGCTTGGAATTGTTCTCTTTCACATATGTTTTACTCTTTCTTTTATGGTAAATGTAAAAGCATCACAAAAATGTCTAACTTCAGGTAAGGACTTGCCAACCTGAAAAAATTGAGAAACAATGGCATAGATAATTTGAAGCACAAGTGTGTGCATTGATGGAGGGAGCAATGCAATCTGTTAAGAGAATTCTGCTATAAAAGAAAATCCCAAGTTATTTATGCTGAGTGGCAGCCCCTGTGTCATTCACTAGAGTAAACCCAGTTTAGCAAATTATGGATTTAGAGTTCAGAACCACACTGCCGACTTTCTAGTTAAATATTCACCCCAAATTGCCCTGTTTAAAGGAAATAAGACTGAGAGGTGCCAAACTCTATCAAGTCTTTCTCTTATTTTATGATTGGAATATGGCTTGAAACTTATCCAAATTCAAACCAAGATACCCAGGCACTGAGATAAATTGAAAAAAAAAAAAAACCCCACACTGGGCAACATGACTCTTTGTTATTGAGGCTATTTTAGATATTCAATACAGAATAAAAGAGGTGACATCTTCAAAGGATCAAAACTCAGCTGAATTGCCACGTGATCCTAGTAACAATTGTACCAAGCTTTAGTGGAGGGAGCTAGGCCTAAAACTACTGATTGAAAGTCTACTACTTGGGAACATGAACATCTAAGTGAATCAGACAGATAAAATCCTTCCCAAAGTCAGAAGAGGAGTGGATCTGTTTATACGCTGAGACCAATGAAATATTCTGGATCTCTAATTTGTAGTTAAATAATATTTTTCTTATAGATGTTTTATAAAGAAACAGGTAGAATAAGTGTGAGAGCACATATATGATTTCCTTCAATCTGCAGCAAGAAGACAGGTTGCAGGTGGGAGGCTAGTGGAGCATCTAGAGAGAAACTCTGCAGGGAAGCACATAGGGAGAAGTACAGTGGTTTAAAAGAAAATTGTGTTTTCCTTTCTCTAATGAGGATCCTTGGTCAGTACTAGAAGAATGCACCTCTTTATCAGGTTCTTCACCATTGCCATATGACAAGTACTGCCTCAAAATCCTCCTCACTGTTACCATCTATCTTGCTTTATTTGTGGTATCAATTACAAAACTCCAGAAGCTAGAGCACACAGACAGATGAGTGGCTATATCAGGTCTGACCCTTAAAGTAGGCAATTATGGAACCTTTACAAAAAATTCCATAATGCTAGTCAAATGGGGGTAGGTGCTCGAACTATGGGACAGATGCCCAGAAAATCCAGGAATATGCTCAGAACCATGGTGTTAAAGGGTGTTTGAAATGCATGCATGAACATGTTTGTGAGATGGTGTTGTCTGGAACCAAATTGAACTGTGTTATGTGTAACTGGTTATGTTGGATGTGCTTCTAACTAGCTTTAAAAATCATTATTTTAAGTTTCCATGTGTACTGGCCTTAAGTATATAGAAGGGTTGACAAACCAGTAAATCACTAATTATCTACTGCTTGCATAAACAGATCTAAAAGAGATATAGCTGTCTATAAGCATATGTCCACTGTAAATGTAACCACCAACAGGCAGATTTGAACCTGGGACTTCTGAAGCAGAGTATAGGAATCTCTACCCTCTGAGCTAAAATCCAGCTTGTGCCTAACCTGTGCTGTAGAGGTCTCTTGATCTTAGCTGTTGCTGTGGTCTAAGTGCCATTTGTATTGCTCAGTAACCACACTTGGGCTATGTCTACACTTGCGGCGTCTTGCACAAGAACAGCCGTTCTTGCGCAAGAATCAGCAGAGCGTCTAGACTGCCCATCCGCTCTTGCGCAAGTAAATGTACAGTACGGCGTGATAACAGACAGCTTCTTGCTCAAGAGCTATGCTGTTTTCTATCAGGCTTAAGCTCTCTTGCGCAGGCGCTCTTGCGCAAGAGGGCAGTGTGGACGTTCAGCAAGCGCGTGCTTGCGCAAGAATTGGCCTCCAGTGAAAACCACAGGTGGCCTCTCCGACACTCCATACAGTCAATCACCACTCCTTGGTTCCCCCTAATTGGCCCCCCCTTAAAGGCACAGGCATGGAGAACCGCCATTTGCCACGTGCAGCCCAGGTAGCAGCCAGAGGGAGGAATGGCAGCTGCCCAGCCTCAGCCAGGTCCCTCAGACCCCACAGAGGAGCTACCCCAGAGCACCCAGCAGGCCCGAAAGCTGGAGCACCGCTGAGGTGACTGCCCTCCTGAACCTCTGGGGAAAGGAGAAGGCCCTCCGGGACCCCAAGTCCCGGAGGAGGACTGCGCACATTTTCACTCAGATGGCCCAGGCACTGGCCGCAAAGGGACACCCGGCCTGGACCCTGGAACAGGTCTGGGCCAAGGTGAAGGACCTGCGCCTCACCTACATGCGGGCCAGCGAGCGTGGGGGCGGCGGAGCCTCTGCCTGTCCTCAGTATCACCGCCTGCACCAGATCTTGGGGGACAAAGGGGCCAGTCCCCTGCTGGCCCAAGTGGACACGGCAGTGGCCACCCCAGTGGTCCGACCCAGGCCACCGGAGGAGGAGGAGGAGGGAGACCGGCCCTCGGACAAGGAGGAGGAGGTGGCAGAGGACAGCAGCCAGACCACACCATCCCGGCCCAGCACCAGTCAGGATGTGTCCCAGGCATCCTCAGAAGCTGGAGAGGGATTGTCTGGTGAGTGCAGTGGCTACCATTCGCAAGTGTGCTGGAGAAGGGGGGGCAGGGAGGGCCACAGGGTGGGGGAGAGGTAGCGGCACATGGCACAGCCTGGCCACATGCTGCGCAGAGGCATGTAGCACGTGCAACCTTGTGCAGCTAGGGTTGCCAGGTGTCCAGTTTTGAACCGGACAGTCCAGTCTTTGAGCTTTCTGTTTGGGAAACAAATTGAGAGGATATAAATGAGAAAATATACAAGTCTGGTATTTTTTTACTAAGATGTAATGTAGACTGTCATGTAATGTCAATTATGTCCGGTATTTTTGTTGAAACCGTCTGGCAACCCTACATGCAGCCAGACCAAGTGGCACAGAGAAGCGGCAGCTCGCCCCAGCACACACCTGGGACCCCAGGGATTCTGCTCGACCAGACCGGGGGGTGGGGGTTTGGCCAGGAGTAGGCCAGCCCCAAGGTTGCAGGCCTAACCCCACACAGCCTAAAGGGTGCTGCACACAGCACACATCCATGGCCACCTCTGGGACACTGTAGCTTCCCCTGGGGAAGGCACAAGGCCCCCCCCCAAGCACATGCGGCCCCCCTGGGGGCTCCTGGGTCACCTTGGGGCCTCCCCTCCAGCTGCCCCAGGGAAATTCCCCCTCACCAGCCACACCTGTCCCCGGGCATCGTGACATGCTGGGAGGAGGGCACCAGGCTCTGGAACACCATTTGGGGCAAGGCTCACTGACCATGTTGCTCTCCTCTGCTTCTCCTGCAGTGGGACCCCCTGCCAGTGAGGGACCTTCCAGCCCCATCCTGCCAGCGCAAAGGATCCAGGGCCCGTCGCAGCGGTCCCGGGACCGCCACCACCTGCTCCACCGCCACATCTGCGCAATTGAGCGCATGGAGTGTGCTCTTACCCAGAAGATCCACGCAGATGCAGAGTGGCGGGAGAGGGTGTGGGAGCAGTCCTTGGAGCGCTGCAACCATGTGTGCACTCTCCTGGGCACCATTGCCAACCGGATGGGCCCTGTGCAGCAGGGCCTTAGCTGCCGGACAACCACACCGACGGTGGACCTGGCCACCCCGAACTGGTTCACCACGGAGCGGTAGCTGTCCGGGGTGGCCAGTTTCCAGAGGGCAATCGCAACCCTCTTCTCCACGGGGATGGCGGGGCGCAGGCAGGTGTCCTGCTTCCGGAGCGCAAGGGTGAGCCAGGTGCAGAGCTCATGGAATGTCCCCCTGTGCATCCGGAAGTTCTGCACCCATTGCTGGTCACCCCATTGTCCCAGCACCAGGCGCTCCCACCAGTCCCACTGGTGTCATAGCTCCAGAGGCGCCTGTCAGTGGTGGGGTGCGGGTGCCCGAGCCCAGCTGCAGCTGTGGCGAGGTCCTGCACCTGCTGCCCAGTCTCCAGCTTCTGCTGGAGCAATGTGGCTCCCTGGTGGAGGAGCTCCACAGCCTCTATAATGGCCATGAGGAACGGACGTTGCTGGCTGGGGTCCTCCTCCGGCTCCATGGCTGTGACAGTGGCAGCGAGGGTGCCCAGGGGCACTTGCCAGGAACAGAGGTGACAGGTGCTGTTGTGGCTCTCGCTCCCTCAGAAGGGTGCGTGAGCATGCAGCCACAGGGAAATGGCCGTCCAGGAGTCCCTTTAAGTACGTTTCCCAGTGGGGGTCCGGCGCATGCCCACAGACGCTGCTGGTGACTTCTTGACATGGCCGAATTGCTTCCAGAGACACGTTCTTGTGCAAGGGCTTCCCGCCAGTGTGGACGCTTTCTTGCGCAAGAGCTCAGCATTCTTACGATGTGGTTCTGGCCAGTGTGGACGTTTTCTTGCGCAAGTATACTTGCGCAAGATATTCCTGCGCAAGAACCCGCCAGTGTAGACATAGCGTAGGTGTGTGGGTTACATAAACACCAAGGAGCAAGAGATGGTATTTGGAAGTAAAACTGGAAGTAAAGAGATACATGAAGGAAGTCTTCCTAAATGCGGGAAAAGTTCTACAAAGCATATGCGAATAAAAAGTTGAAATGGAGTATTTGTTAAATGATAGAACTATTTCCCTAGGGAAATATGGAATCCTCATCAGATGTAAACCTGGACTAGATTAAGCAAACAAGACTATATTATAGATTTTGTAAAGGGACTAATTAATACAATAAAAATAAAGCCTCTTCTCATAGGACTGCAGGCTAAGATCTTGCTGCTTCATTCAAGTGCATCACAACTAAGTTGAGGGAAACCTCCCATAGACAAAGCAGGAAGAGATGGAGCCTAGTCCCATCCCCTAGTGTTGTGGGTAATCCATCTAACAGCATGCCAATCACGTTAGTACAGTTGGAAGATTTGGAACAAATTACCAATGGCAAAGATATGGGGAAAATAAGAGGTCTGCCATCTTTGGTTTAATCTAAATTCAAAATAATGCGCATGAAAATTCTGAATCGCCTGTAAATTCCCTTAATTACCTGATCCTATTGATTCAACTCCAAAGAAGCAGCATACATAACACAGCAAAGGAATGTTATCATTATCTGACAGGGCATTTTGAGAGCCCTAATGAATACCAAGTATCCCCATGTCTGTTTTTTGTAGGCATTGTGTTTGTTTTTATCAGTCAGCAAAGAAATACTTGAGATGCACCTGGACTAGCTAATGGCACTATTAGTTTTACACTAGAGAGATTATTAGAAGGGGGAAAAAAATCAACCTTTGTAAAAAAAGCAGTGTGTCTCTGCCTTCATGTTGTTAGCAGATGTAATTGAGATAATTATGCTATGTTGGCACTGCTATGTATGTTGGCACTGCTATGTTTTTTTCTGTAAAATTTAAATAGTTTATTGTATAGGATGAAATTATGCTATATTTTCCTTGAAGAATTACTCAGGACCCAGAAAATATGCAGAATTTCCTTTGAAGATTATTGTAGGATCATATTTTCTAGAGTGCTCAGCACCTACAGAGGGAACAGTTCCCCTCCTATTTGGGCACCAAAATCAAGTAGCCACATTTTTCACGTCTAGCATATTCCACTGGTGCCACTTGATTTAAGTAAGTGTATGGACGAGCCTTTCAAAGCCTTGAGCCTTTTTGAAAATTAGGTCCAGTAAATATTTTAAAGTACATCTGTACTTATTCTGGGCTTTCTAAAATGGATCTACACTTTTGATATTTAGGACCCCCAACCAGCCATCTCTTCTCTTCCTGCTCACAGATTAAACTACACCCCAGTAGATGCCTACATCATCCCAGGAAAAGATAGATGAGGCTGCTGCATCTGCTCAGAAAGAAAGGAAGGATTCTTATTGCTGTTCCTTCAAAGACATAGAACAATAAAAGATCCGAGCAGGAGAAGAACATTTACTTCCCGCCTCCATAAATAAGTGGCAACTAGGAAATGGGAAAAGAGGAAGGGAGAACCTCCTGTCTGGAGAGCAGGAAGAAACAACAGTGGCGGGCAAGGCGCAAATTCTCCTATGGCTTACAAGAAATCAAGATCACACTGGCAGGTGAGAGAAAGATGGCTGGGAATTTGTATTCCAAGGCATTTGTACTCCAGGCTTCATATCAGAATCTGATGGTGCCCAACCTGCTGAGCCCACCCCAGTCCCAATTTCAGTGGAAACTTCTCTGCTCAGAGGGGCCCAGAGGCAGCAGGTGTGGCTCATTTCCCCTCCTTTAGCATATGATTGGAGAGCTGTTCAGACTTGGCCCAGAGGACCTGCTTATGGCTCTGTGGAAGTAATGTGAGTACATAGCCCACATGGCTCTCTATTCACCCGAGACATGTGCACAATCCTATTTTAGCAGTGCAGTGTCTCATTGCTGGAGCCCTTCCACACTGGGTGAAAGATTCCAGCGGGGGGGGGGGGGGGGGGGCAGCGGCTCTGGCAGCTGGAAGGTAGCAGGGAAAGGTGTACATGTAGCCTGTAATGTTTTGGGGTGAGGCTTGTTTTTATTAGAAAAGAAGAGTGAGGGGGGATTTGATAGCATCCTTTAACTACCTGACGGGGGCTTCCAAAGAGGATGGAGAGAGGCTGTTCTCAGTGGTGACAGCTGACAGAACAAGGAGCAATTGTCTAAAGTTACAGTGGGGGAGGTCTAGGTGGGATATTAGGTAAAACTATTTCACTAAGAGGGTGGTGAAGCACTGGAATAGGTTACTTAGGGAAGTGGTGGAATCTCCATCCCCAGAGGTTTTTTTCATCACAGCTTAACAAAGCCCTGGCTTTCAGCAGGGGGTTGGAGTCAATGACTTCCCGAGGTTTTTCTCAATCCTATGATTCTATTTTCTGTAGTGGTTGAGTGTTCTGCACACTCCCTCAAGCTGTCAGAGCTTTTCAAAGCCTGGGAGGCAGAAGTGCTTATTCTCAGCCCTTCCAGTCCCTTCCAACACTTCTCTTAACAGTGGACAAGGAATGTAGGTGTGGAATAGGAGAGGGTAGGAGATTGTGACCAATGTTTGTTGTTTGTGGTGCAAGGGAACAGCAGATGGGCTACTGCGTTTGGTTATGTAATAGTTCTTGTATTGCAGGGTTTTTAAATTAAAGATGAAGCTGTTTTGTTGAATGCAAATTAATAGATAAAAATTAACTCAAATATGAAAAACCAGAAAGATTGTGCAGTTATCCCCCCTCCCCGACCCTCATGTTTTTCTACACACAAATTGGCATTTGTGAGTAGAAACACACATTCTTGTAATTATATGACAAAGTAGGGAACCTCAGAAGAAAGTTATAACAGTCTGGCAATGAACATGGAAGGTTTCAGTATCTTTCCTTGGTTGTTACCATTATCTGACACTCTGACATAATTGTACAGTGATGTTGTGAAAAATCTTTATAGATCATTCTTCCCTCTACCTGATATACCAAGAACAAAACTATCAAATCAGAATGTAGCTCCTTTGTAAATAGATTCTGTTTACATCCCTGCACTGTACATGAGAGCTGTGTTTTAAGGTTTTACAGTCACTGTGGGTAATATTAATTAATGTAACTCAATGACAGGGAGGTATAGATGAGCCTCTCACTTCTGGGCCTCTCTTTATGTTCAGGTGTGGTATTGCTGTTTTTCTTAGTTTAGCACCCCCTTTAGTCATTCTGTTTCCCCAGTAATCTGTCATTTTGATGGCCTGTCCCTCCACACAGTTCACTGCTCAATCCATTCTAGAAGAAAAGGAGGAAAAGAAATCCAGAAATAGGAACCTCAACATCGAATGGACTCCAAGTCTGCCTTCTATCCTCTATCTGGAACTTGCTGTTCCTGGCTTCTTTTTAACAGTCTGGGTCTGGGGAGAGAAGCAGGGAAACCCAGACCCATCCTCTCCATTTTAGTTCCAGCCCAAGGAAATAAGGCACATAGGGATGGGTTTCTTCAATCCCTCTGCCACTTCTCTGAGATTTCCTTACTTTTACCAGGTCTCCAGATCCTTCCTGGATGGATCCTTCTCCTTTACCAGCTATAATGGACCGCTCTGTAGCTGCTAAACTGTAGCTGCTAAACTGTATTTCCAGCAGTCTCTTTGTCTCTCACCATTAGAACAGCCAGTAGCTCCCTCTTCCACACAGGATTTGCCCCTCAGCTCTCTCCTAGAGCTGGGTTTTTTTGTCTTGTGCCTTTTGCATTAGAACAGCCAGCTGCAAAGCTTCTGCCAGCTCCTTTAGGCTGAATGCCCTCATTTGCTTTCCAATCTGAAGGAGCCAGTAGGCAGCTCTACCCAATAGTGTCCTAGTTTGCCCTCCCTGGGATGAAGGAGGCAGCTTTTATGCTGGTCCCTTTCTTCCAATTCTTCTCCAAACTGGGTGGGGGAAAAAAAGGAGCCTGGCCCTACCTACTCTGCTAGGCTCCTGGTCCCAGCCCTATAAGGAAACAGTGCTATTATTTCTCTCAACTAATACTTACTCCTGCAGCCACTTCTTTTCTATCCCTTTCCCTCCATACATCCTTTTATGTCTTTATTGAGCCTTTCAAAATCATTAAAGAGCCATGCTAGGTGGCGGGATGAGTTGACCACTGGGCACTATTTCCCTGAAGGTTGGCCTATCACTGTAGAATGATATGGACTGGCTGGCAAGGAATACTGGAAATTAGATTATTATATTTATCCCTGTTGTTATCTTTGTTTATTCCTAGCATACAGAAGGTAGGTGTAGCATTAATAAAAAAAGAAGCTTTTTGACCCAAAATATAAATGGTCTAACACTCTTATTTTACCACCCTTACTCACATTGGGCAGTACTTTACTCTTAATTGCAAAGGGATTGGTGTACAATTCAAAATGAGTTGGTGTCAGAATCGGGCCTATTTGGTCTATCCTGTGCCCAAATAAAACATGACAGCTAGATTCCGCTTAGATACTGGGAGCAGATAAAGAGACTTCCCCCCTCACTCTTGCTCCCTCTGCAGAAAGGACTGACCCCATTTTCAGCCTTTGGCTTGGGGAAACACAGAGACTCCTGCTAAGATACATGCAACAAAGAGCACAACACTCCCGGAAACAGTAGAAAGAGGTCAGGGAAAGCTACATTGCAAGACAGAATGTCCCCTTGTGCTCTCTTTCACATCTGTCATTCCCCTCCCCCCCGACCCATTGTGGGCCTGTGCCAAACAGTTTTGCCATTGAGTTGAGCAATAGTGGGTCCTGCATTAGACAATGAATGCAAAAAGGAATGGGTAAAGAAAAACATAATAAAATTAGGATGGGATTTGACAAATTTATGAATGAGATTATACAACGTGGTTTCCTGAGCTATCAGGGAACTGGACTGGATTACCAGGAGGTCTCTTCCAGTCCTATTTTTTTAATTCAAAACTGTTGATCTTTGGCATATATCTTATAGCTCCAGGACTGCAGACCATGGCCCTCTAGAAATAATGGTCACGTGCATTGTACATAGAAAATAACCTCAGAAAGTCCTTTACTACTTTTCTAGTTTTAACAAAACCTGCCCCTCCACTTTGTGCAACTAATAAAATATCAATACCGAACAATGTCTTGACATTTTATAATCCAAATATTACTCACAACCTATACATAAATATTCCCACCTAGTTCCTCATAAAAGGCACTCAATAATGACTGTTCAAATGTACACATCTAACAACAAGTCTGTAACTATCATTGACTTCACTGGGACTGGGATTTTGCCCTTGACGTCTTTCCAAGTGTACATCTGTGGTTAGATATATCCCTGTGGGTTAAATCAGATAAAATAATATTGTGATGTGCATGTATAGTACACAGTGGTCTAGGTCTCAGACCTTTAATAAAAGAAAATGGATTTTTTTCTCAAAACAGCTAAGCACTATTGATCAGAGAGTCTATGGCAAATTTCCGTTGCTAGACTTGCAAAATATTGGTGGTAGAACTGGTCAGAACAAAGTTTCCTATCTGCAATTATCAGGATAAAAGTTTTGGTCGGTTTGGTTTGCTTGTACTCTTTTTCAAACCATGTTTGCTCAGACTTTCAGCAAAAAATTCTTTGACAGAGCATAGAAAATTTCAGCCCCCAACTGCTGCATATTTCTTAAGGTTAGAACTAACTGAATGACCTGAATAGGGTTTTATAACGGAAACAGTCGGCAGCCTTAATTATAATATAATTGTTACTGTTCTCAATATATTTTAAAAAAGGATGGAAGAACGAGTTGAAGAGGCTTATTAGCAGTAGAAGGCTAACTGCAGGATGTAAATAGTTAGAAGGTATTTGAAATAGGAGGAGCTGACCAGGAACACTGCATCAAAGAGCCTGGTACAGCCACAGGACAGGACTACATTGCTGCCTAAGTTGATAAAACTCATGCTACTAAGCAGTGTTAAAAAGCACCTTCCCCTTGTAATCGACACACATTCTGCATTGTCCACACTGGCACAATGACACCAGGAGACACTCTTCCACCCACATAGCTTCCATTATTACCAAGGTGGAATGATTATGCCAATGGGAGACCACTCTCCCATCAACATAGTGTGTCTTCACCAGACACACTACCATACTACAGCTGCATCAGACCATCGGCGCAGGTCTAACCCTGTAGTGAAGACTTGCCCATAGGGACAGCATGAAGAGTATGAGTCAGTGAGTGATAGAAGGACATAAAGGGCTCATTGATGAAAAAAGAAGAAAGACATGTTGTATGAGTACGGTGGATTGAAAATAAGGGCAGGGCATTGTGTAGAGCCTTGACGTTGAGAGCAAGAATTGTGAACTAGTTGTGCAAGGATTCAAACAGATGGTAACACTATCAGAGTGGAAGGCAGGAAAGACTATGTGAGTTTAGTGTGTTGTATTTATTTGAGAGAGGAGAGATGGGAAGTCAAAGAGGACAGAGGTGATAGATCATGACATCGTGGGCATAGCAAGGGATATATTTTGGAGACTCAGAAGTCTGATCTACACTAGGAAATTAGGTTGACATAATTATGTAACTTGGGGTGTGGAAAATCTACGAGCCTGAGCAACATAGTTAAACCTATCTAATCCCTGGTGTAGACAGTGCTAGGTCAACAGAAGAAGTCCTATTGACCTAGCTATCTCCTCTCCTGGAAACAGAGAACCAGAGTCAACAGAAGAATCCCTCCCACCAGCGTAGATGGTGTCTTCACTGCAGTGCTACAGCTGCGCTGCTGTGGCACTTTCAGTGTAGACAAGTCCATGGATTTATAAGGTGAGAAAGGATCGTTATGAACATCTGTTCTGATGTCCTACATAATACAAGTCACACAGGGCTTCTATTAAATAATTCCTTTTTCAACTACAGCATATCTTTTTAAAGAATCCAAAATTGATTTTAAAATTGGCAGTGATATTGCATAAGTTGGAATGACAGGATCTGGTACAGTGAGGGAAGAAAGAAGGGGGAGGGGAGTTAAGGATTGGAAGGAGGTTTTGCTCAATTCAAGATGCAGCCAGCCAACCCATCCAGTCATCAAGTTCTCAGTCAATCCATAGACTACCAGTGTTTATATCAGAGCTCAAATCAGAATAATCTGGCAAAAGAAAAACAAAAGGCAACAAGGATCTTGCACCAGCTTTTTCTTCATATTTTGCTGTCTCTAGAGACCTACCACAGTGAATTTGATATATGATTTTAATTTTAATCCATGAAAAATAATTCTCAGTTGGAAACCTGGTTCCTTTCATGTGTCTGTTATCCTACAGCTCTAATTTACAAGCACTGTTTGTTACCAGAGACTGTAACATTTAACATAAATTATACAGGTGGAAGAAAGACACGCTGTCTGAGCTGTGTGAAAAGTAATTTGCCTCAGGTGGGCTCACAATGCATTATTTTACAACACTAATTAATCAAACCCTTTTGGGCAAGTGAGTGTCAACCACAGTCTATTGAATTATTAGATGCTAATCTTCGATTAATTGTACAAAAATGCATAACACGCTTAGGGCCAGATTGGGAACACCTTGTTCACATTGGTGGGTAGTTAATCATTCCATAAACAAGTAACTGCTCCCCAGTATGAGCAAGGGGTTCACTATCTGGCCTTAATCCATAGTTTTTCATTCTAAAACACGTTACTGGCTAGAGCATATAAATCTTATTTCTTCTGCCTCATAATGATTCTTTATATTTATTGGTCCATATTTGTAAATTATTGAGAGAGACAGACTACATTAGGAAATGTTGTACCTTATTTACAAAGAAGTCTTGATGTACTAATCAGCCACATTTTAAATTATGGCCGAGAGTACAATTTTTGTATTTCTTGAGGTCATGCCCCTGGTTAAATTCCTCCATAGTAAAATAAGGAGGAGTATTGAGAGTAGGACAGGTGTGCAAATATTCCTTTCCATGATGGCAGGTGTGGATTGAGCCAGTACACTTGAGGTAGAGCAGAGGGAGTAAGTAGTAAGCTGTAATAAGAAATTCGATTGTGCTGCTTACTTCCCTAATGTAGCAAAGGAGAAATAGGAGTCACAACTTGTTACTTGTTACTTGCTTTTCTCTCAGGGCATTACAAATGCATGCTGCCCTTTGCTTGGCTTGGAATGTGGGATGCTAATTCAGATTCATGCAAATACCATAGAAAATATTTTTCAAGTTTTATTTGCAAATGTCTTTCAACAGAACCATCATGAAAATTAAGTTTTTCAATCCTGACTGGTGATTGTGGGTGCATTAGTTTCAGTGTAAGCAAACTTTCCTTGAGTTAGTCCTAATGAATAGGATTCTCTCTAAATTCTATATATAAGATAAATATAGATGAAGAAAATAGAAATTGGCATTGCAGCACACTATTTTTGGGCTGGAATACACAATAGATTAGTTTATTACATTAAAAGGCCAAAAGTGGCATTATCTAGACAAATATCAATTGAAAAATATTTTTAAAAAAAGCCATTTTTTCTCTCAGCCTCAGGATCTGAGCTTAAACAGGGACGGGACAGGCAGTTTAAAAGGAAGGCACTGAAGCTCAGTTATGTGAGAGTCAGAGAGTCTCATCCTCTCCTGAGCCCTATGCCTGAGAGAGAGGTCTGCCATGCTAAGGTCCCAGAAAAGGTTCTGGAACTGCTGAAAGTCCAGTACCTGGAGTTGCAACTGGGACTACTGCTGGCCATGTACCTCAGGGAGACAAAGGAATCCCAGGAGACAGAGTTACACTCCAAAGGGATAGTAGGAAGTAGCTCAGGGACACGAGGCGATAGTCCAGTTTGTGTTGCCAGAACTAATGTCAGCATGTTTTGGTGGGATCCCCACCATCTCAGTGGCATAGCTAATCACCAGAGTTAGGGCTCTGGGATGGGACCTGTTGGAGTTGGGTGGGCCTGGGTGCCATTTCCTTCTGTGTCTGACTCATCCCTGGGGTGGCCACCTATACATTGTAGGCCTAGAGGCCTGCCTTTGTCCACCCTGGGCCTGAGCCAAGAGGCCAAGCTACAGACTGTGTATTGCTCTTCTCCACCTGAAGGCTACAGCTCTATAGGCTATTTATTGTTCCACCTAGCCAGAGGTCCAGACCCCTTAAACTTCCCTGCCTAGAGGGATAGCTCCATGACTCATCAAGCCTAACCTTTATAGATTTATGATAGCATGGGGTGTGTGGCCTCCCTTCAGTACTGACAGGGAAGGACAGCCACAGAGTCCTCCAATCCTGGAGGGTCCAAAGGAAACTAGCTTGAAGAAATGTTGGTAAAACAGAGATATTAGCATGGGCACTGTCATCATAGCGTTGATCAAGAGCTGAATGTACAGTCCTGGCATAGGTCACTACTTTCACCTGAGAAAAAATATAAGTGACTCATTTGTCCAAAGAGAAAAAAACAGTGGGAGTTCCAGCAACTTGTTGACTAGATTGCTCTGTTCAGAAAGCCTGAAGTAAATAATCTTGGCCCTTTCCCGGAGAAAAGAAATCCCAACTATTTAATCTTTTAAACACTTCTAAGATAAAAAGGATAAGAATACCACTATACAGAGAACTACTCATTCACTACCTCTCATACTTTATAATTTGGCCAGTCCTAGATACAGGTGCATTGTAAGTAAAAAAATTTTCAGGCAGGTGAGTAAAACAACTATAACATTTAGAGTAACTGAAGGAGAGCTCCACAAAAGGACTTAGGTGTTGCCATACCAAGTGTCACAGATCTCAGTTTTGGTGCCTAAAAAAATCACAGGAACAACACTACTATTCACAAAGCTGAGCTAGACACCAAGGCTTCCTGTACAATGAATAGGAAAAGAGTAGCACCTCAGAATGCAATCCACAAAAGTCAGTACACTAGGCACGGAGACGCCTCAGGAACTGACTGCTTGGAATAAAATGAATTAGGCACCCAAGTTATTTCTGCAGGATTGAGGTAGACATTGGCACAAAAATGGATATTTAAATAGAAGTTTTTCCACTTAATATTAGGAAATCCACCTCTTTGAGAGGTGGTAGCTAGTAGCATCTAACTGGGAGGGTTAGATAAATCTAACTACTCAGGATGCTAACTTTTTCATAGCCATGAGTGATGTAACCTGGTCTAGCTACGTTCACGCTTAGACCAAGCCTTAGTTTGGAGTTTAGGCACTTCAGTATCTTTGCAGATCTGGGCCAAAATAATTACATTTCAATAGCCTCCCTTGACAGAAGTTACAAATTAATGACCGTAGGTGCAAGGTGCAGAATGTCACCAATGCCCTTTTGGTTTTATTGGAACTAGAAATTAGGATCTGTGCCTGTCGGCCAATGGACTGTCTGCATGCAAATCTCTTGACTTATTCCTTTGCCATTCAGATTATCTGAAATATCTCCCTTCACCTGCAGTTGAAGGGAATCTGGCTCTTGAAAGTGAGATTGTGGGACTTTCTTGAGCATGTTCAGTGTAGTTAGATGTCCAGTGCAGAGGTGATTTCTCCCTTATCTGTCAGCTAGCCATTGCTGATGGTGGTGATTATGAACTCTTAAATTCTAATCCAAGTTCTTTCCTCATCTGTTATATGTCTTCAGAGGGGAAAAAACCTCTGTTTCCACATCTAATATAGAAGTAATATTGTTTGCTCATCATGTCACAGAGCTGTTGAGGATTGGTTGGTTTATTTGATTAAAGTGATGTGTAAATCTTGATAAATATTGCATATTTTATTAATATTATACTATTTGATAATTAATTAATAATAATAATATTAATACCGATAGAGAGGTAGAGACCAATGGGTGAAATAATTGGCTCTGCTTGATAGACTTCACAGTGTAAAATCTCATCATCTTCAGGGAATTAAATATTAATGGTGGTGATAAATGTCTTTGGATGAGGTACTGGTAATGAAGGTCACTATTTAGGAAAGAGCTAGATGTTAGTTAAACAATGCAAAACCATAGATGTTCACCTATGACAGTGCTGCCATTAAAAATGTATACACTCTTTTCTAGTGGAAACCACTGACAAGTGAAATCCCCAAATGAAGACACTTGAAGGTCTCTTTGGAAATCTATATTGCACATAATTTCCCATAGGAAAGTACATTAGAAGCAGGAAGCCTGCTAAAAAACCTGTGGGTCCCCTAGACGATCGAACTATAAAAGGCACAATCAAGGACGATAAAGCCATTGCGGAGAACCTAAATGATTTCTTTGCTTCAGTCTTCACGGCTGAGGACGTTAGGGAGATTCCCAAATCTGCACCGTCCTTTGTGGGTGATGAATCTGAGGAACTGTCCCGGATTGAAGTGTCATTAGAGGAGGTTTTGGAACAAATAGAAAAACTTAATGTTAACAAATCTCCGGGACCGCATGGCATTCATCCAAAGGTTCTGAAAGAACTCAAATAGGAAATTGCTGAACTATTATCTGTGGTTTGTAACCTATCCCTTAAATCGGCTTCCGTACCTAATGACTGGAAGGTAGCCAACGTGACACCAATATTTAAAAAGGGCTCTAGAGGCGATCCGGGCAATTACAGACCGGTAAGTCTAACTTCAGTACCGGGCAAATTAGTCGAAACAATAGTAAAGAATAAAATTGTGAAGCATGTAGAAGAACATAATTTGTTGGACAAAAGTCAACACGGTTTCTGTAAAGGGAAATCCTGTCTTACTAATCTATTAGAGTTCTTTGAAGGGGTTAACAAACATGCGGACAAGGGGGATCCAGTAGATATAGTATACTTAGATTTTCAGAAAGCCTTTGACAAGGTTCCTCACCAAAGGCTCTTGTGTAAATTACATGGCCATGGGATAAGAGGGAAGGTCCTTTCATGGACTGAGAACTGGTTAAAAGACAGGAAACAAAGGGTAGGAATAAATGGTAAATTTTCAGAATGGAGAGGGGTAACTAGTGGTGTCCCCCAAGGGTCAGTCCTAGGACCAGTCCTGTTCAACTTATTCATAAATGATCTGGAGAAAGGGATAAGCAGTGAGGTGGTAAAGTTTGCAGATGATACCAAACTGTTTAGGATAGTCAAGACAGAAGCAGACTGTGAGGGACTCCAAGAAGATCTCACCAAACTGAGTGATTGGGCAACAAAATGGCAAATGAAATTTAATGTGGATAAATTTAATGTGGATAAGTAATGCACATCGGGAAAAATAACCCCAACTATACATACAGTATGATGGGGGCTAATTTGGCTACGACAAATCAGGAAAGAGATCTTGGAGTTATCGTGGACAGTTCTCTGAAAACTTCCACACAGTGTGCAGCGGCAGTCAAAAAGACAAATAGGATGCTAGGAATTATTAAGAAAGGGATAGAAAATAAGACCCAGAATATCTTACTGCCCCTGTATAAAACTATGGTACGCCCACATCTTGAATACTGTGTACAGATGTGGTCTCCTCACCTCAAAAAAGATATTTTGGCCTTGGAAAGGGTTCAGAAAAGGGCAACTAAAATGATTAGGGGTTTGGAATGGGTCCCATATGAGGAGAGGCTAAAGAGACTGGGACTTTTCAGTTTAGAAAAGAGGAGACTGAGGGGGGATATGATAGAGGTATATAAAATCATGAGTGGTGTGGAGAGGGCCGATAAAGAGAAGTTATTTATTAGTTCCCTAAATAGAAGAACTAGAGGACACCAAATGAAATTAATGGGTAGCAGGTTTAAAACTAATAAAAGAAAGTTCTTCTTCACACAGCGTGTAGTCAGCCTGTGGAACTCCTTGCCAGAGGAGGCTGTGAAGGCTAGGACTATAATAGAGTTTAAAGAGAAGCTAGATAATTTCATGGAGGTTAGGTCCATAAAAGGCTATTAGCCAGGGGATAAAATGGTGTCTTTGGCCTCTGTTTGTCAGAGGCTGGAGAGGGATGGCAGGAGACAAATCGCTTGATCATTGTCTTTGGTCCACCCTCTCTGGGGCACCTGGTGCTGGCCACTGTCGGCAGACAGGATACTGGGCTAGATGGACCTTTGGTCTGACCCAGTACGGCCATTCTTATGTTCTTATGTTCTTATGTTCTCGGAAGAATAGCATGGAGAAATTACCATTATTTTTCATTGACCAGCATCCACATCCATATTTGCTGTTGTAATATTTCTGATTCTCCCTGCTTTTAAATTAAATATTACCTGACTATCATAAAAAATGCAAAGATTATTTTTCATATAAAGAAAAATACCTAATTTTGTCTCTAGTTAAACAGTATATGCACTAAATCACTGTAACCTAAAATACCGTAGATATAAATACTGAAAGTTACAAAAATAATCTGAAAGCAAATAGGTTTTATTGACAGTTGTTGATACTTATTTTATATATAACATTTAGTTAGTAAATATGGAGGGCACTGATGCAGTATCTACTATTCCATTTCATTTTAGTTACATTTGAGAGAATTATTGACAATGACTAAATTATCCTTTATGGTTAGCTTCTCTTTTCACTCCTAAAATATGTACCCAAAATATTGTTTCTGAAACTCATTTTTCATTTGAATTTATTTGGATAAATATTTTGAACACTTTTTTTCTATGAGTTCATCATGAATTCTTCACCTGCACGTACCCAAGAAATGTTTGCAAGATCAGGGCTTAATTCTGTAGTGTTTTCATTTCAGGATTTCTGATCATGAGAACAGTTATGGTTAGGTCACCAATAGTATTGTTTCCTGCTTGCTTTCTGAGCTCTGGTCTACACGAGGGAGTTATTTCAAAATAACTCCCCTTATTTTGAAATAACAAGCATCTACATTGAGGGAGCCTGCCTCAGATTAACTTCAAGGCTTCCCTGTATGTGGGCACACTATTTTGAAATTATTATTTATGGAATTATTATTTCGAAATAAGTTATTTTGAAATAATTTTCTAGCGTAGACATGTCCTTAAACTGCATACTACAGGCTTCTAGCAAATACAGAACAATGTTTTCTTTACTCAGTACTATTGTGGTCATTGTTCTTACGGTTATTATGTAAATTGTGACAAATTCTTGTAGAGCAGCAAACAGCATATCTGTGTATTCAGTAACATCTCAACAGTCTAGCATTGTTTAAACATGTTATTGAACTTGGAGTCTGGGAGTTTTATAGTAAAAAAAAAGACTTAAATCAGATATTTCAAGCCCTAAGGACTGAAAACACAAATCCTGACTTGCTCATATGTGTCCATTTGAAATTTGTCCCTGAACTAATAAGTTAAATATTTAAACATTGAATTTTTAAGAGTCAGTTTATTTCAGTAAATGATGTAGCTCAAACTAACTAAATTATCAGCCAAAAATATTACCTTACAACACTGTCAGCTACTTCTGTCAAACCTGAAGTAGTTTTAGAGGAGTCTATGATTTCTGCTCTGTTATACATGTATTAAAGACTTAAGGACCCTAATATAGAAGAATACCAGCTGTGCCATTGGAGAAGCTACCTCTATCCTGTTATGAACTGGAAATACTACTATAGGAATGAAAGGAGGGGAAGCAAATTAGTAACCCAGAGCATTCAGCGCCTGCTTGCTTTTCAATTTTTATTTTGAAACATCTTAGTAGAAGTGCCAAGACAGGGGCATTTTCTTGAAAAGCAATTTTTGCTTGCATAGAGTGTTTTTTAGCCTGGAGCAAACCCATGTGAAAATGTTAAGTTGAAAAGCCAATTCACTGTGGATGCAAAATTGCTCTTATTACTTCTACTCTCTATTAACATTAGGCAGAGAGTTATTCTTTCCTAGGGGAGAATGGAATGACATTCCCAAAAATTGAGAGTCTCGGTAGGTTTTGCTGCTGCCATTTTGAAGAGTTCTATCGAAGGCAATAGGAATGAAATCAATAGAGTTCAATCATAATCATGCTATAGAGCTGTACCATTCATAAAAAAGAATGATCAGCTTGTTGTCATATTTTCCTATAGCAGAGCTTAATAGAAAATTATATCCTTGCTATAGAATTTTGCATGTTGATTTACAAACTCTATCGGGATTTAGAGTAAAATAATAAGATCGAGTATATATTGCATGTAATTTCCCATTCTCAACTATTTTACTGACTTTATTCACGCAGCGTTTGTTCAAGTGTGTTCCGCGGCACACCAGTGTGCCGGGAGGCAGTCAGAGGTGTGCTGGGGAGAGAACAGAAAAAATTCTGCTCCCCCGCCCCCTGCAGAGCCCGGACACAGCTCCCGCTGCGGCTGCCTCTCCTCCCCGCCAGCCCGCAGGATGGCCCCTGTCCCAAGGGGCCTCCAGGGCTGCGCAGCCGCCTCCTCCTCCACGTGTGCAGGCGGCAGCTTTTACAGCAGCGGCGTCTGCTGGGAGGGGGAGGGGTGACCGGAGCTGAGGAGTCGTTCCTGGACCTCAGCATTTTAAAAGTGCCACCTGTGGGGAACCCGGCTCAGGCTCTGCTGCCCCCCCCCCCGACCTGGGGCGCGCTTGGGCTCTGCTGTCCCCCATGCACTGCTGCTTTCTCTCCCCTGCGCCCCTCCCCAGCCTGCTCGGGAAGTGGCAGAGTTTAATCTGGCCGGGACGGTCGGGGTTTCTACTCTCCCCCCCTCCCCAGCCCTGCCAATAGGAAGCCTGGCCTGGTGCTGCAGCTGCGCTGCATTCCCCGCTGCATGGGGGGGGGGGGAGGGGGAACTGAGCTCTCCACTCCCCCCTCCCCCGAGGAACAAGAGCATGCTCCCTGGAGGCTTTTCCTGCTGCAGCAGGGTGCCAAGCTAGGTAAGCATCCCCCCACATGCCCAGATCCTGCACCCAACCCCTCCTTACTCCCCTCCTCCTGCCAAGACCCTGCATTCCCAACTTGCTCTGACACCCTGCCCCAAGTCCCCTCCTGCACCCTCCCTTCTGGCCAGACACCCTGTCCCAATACCCGCTCCTGGCCAGACATTCTACCCCAAGACCCCTCCTCTGCCTTTCCTCCTGGCCAGACACCCTGCCCCAAGTCCCCTCCTGCACCCTCCCTCCTGGCCAGACACCCTGTCCCAATACCCGCTCCTGGCCAGACATTCTACCCCAAGACCCCTCCTCTGCCTTTCCTCCTGGCCAGACACCCTGCCCCAAGTCCCCTCCTGCACCCTCCCTCCTGGCCAGACACCCTGTCCCAATACCCGCTCCTGGCCAGACATTCTACCCCAAGACCCCTCCTCTGCCTTTCCTCCTGGCCAGACACCCTGTCCCAAGTCCCCTCCTGCACCCTCCCTCCTGGCCAGACACCCTGTCCCAATACCCGCTCCTGGCCAGACATTCTACCCCAAGACCCCTCCTCTGCCTTTCCTCCTGGCCAGACACCCTCCCCCGAGACCCTCCTCTACCCTCCCTCCAGGCCAGACACATGACCTTATTTAGCATTTGTTTATTATTATCCTTACTTTTTTGTGGTCTATGTTTTCAGACTGTTATTAGGGCACTCTTCCTGGGGGGGGGGGGGTCGTGGCGCATTTTGACTCCCAGCTCGACAAAAAATTCTTGGTGTTCCTCAGTCTTAAAAAGTTTAAGAAACACTGCTTTAGTGCATCTGTAAGATTTCACCTTCTGCTGTCTAATAATTATATAATGATTCTAATGAGAAACAGTTCAGAATGGATTAATAAAACAAAAAAATCACTCTGATTCTAAAAATATTACTGATTGTATTTGTATTTCTTTGTAACTCAGCCAGCCTTTCACTCACATCTTTGCCTTGGTTCTGTTGGCATCACCCCTACTGTGTTAGTACCACATCATAACCTTTGGCAACACAGCTCGCTGGGATCAGACAACGCTCTCTCTCTCTCTCTTTCTGCCCTTTGGCTGAGACTGAACAGGTGGTTTAAGTCCCATAAACTCTTTAGTTAGTACCTCTCTGTCAAGGTTGCATGGTTCTTTACTCCTGGAAACATCCACCCACAAGTAGAATTGTTTAACACAAGACATCATAACAGATAAAATTAATTTAAAATAAAAGAAACAATTTGTTTAACAGATCTAGACGAATGCTTGCCAGAGACTAAGGCACTCTCAATTTGATTAGAGAAATGAAACCAAAATCTAAATGTTCAAAACACAAGTCCTAGTGGCTCTGACTTCTCCTGGAATAGTCCCAACCTCATGCTAAGTCCAGACTAATTCTCCCCAGCTTGCACAGGCAACAGTCTTTCAAAGCCTTCGGCATTATAGTTCATTTCCATATTTGGCAAGGTCACCTCTCTTCCCATAGTCCTTGATGCCTGATCTACCTCAGTGGGCATTTTTCAATTTCAACAGGTTTTTTTGTTTTTTGTTAGCATTTCACAAGTCATTCTGCAAATGTCATCCTAACTTATAAAGTTGATATTTTGGAGGGGTGGGGGCAGGATAGCAAAGTTCCCCTAGCCATATGGAATTAAATCCAAAACTCACATTCCTCAGTTATTAAATGTGCTAATTAACTGATAACTGCAGTCAGTTTGTCACATTCCCATTTAACATATAGGAAATATCTGTGACAATTGGTTGTACATTAGGCTGGTTATAGAATTATTAAACAGAAACTGTAGAAACCTGGAAGAAATTAAAATATGTACACCCTGAGTAGTACATACTTTAACTATGTATTAATAATGTCAATATATTATTGTTATTATCATTACGCCTATAAGGCCTAGTTCTGGTCAAGGATCAATATTCCCCCTAATTTTTTCCACCAATATGAGGAATGAATTTTGTTCTATGCAGTACCAAATTTGAGGTAATGTGCAGATATGCTCCCCCAGTAGATACAAAAAAACCCTAGATACAATACATATTTAAAAAAGTTATAACCATAACCAAGCTGAGGTAGCCTAAGAGAGAAAAGGTGTCACACTGAAGACCACTGTGGTGAGAAAATGACACTAGTGAGAGCTGTGATAACACAGAGGGATGATTCTGTCACCTACACTGACCTCTATGGGGGCTCCACAAACTCTGCAGCAAGGGGTCTGGCAAAGCATAGGTTTTGGGATTTGGAAAGGCACCGTCAGCCCACTCTCCCTGCCTCAGTCCTACAGCTGGGAAACAATGGAGTCTCTCCCTGCTACAATCCTGGGACTGGGGGAATCCTCTTCTTCCCTCCCTGCCATAGCCCTGGGGCTGGTAAAGAGGCATCCCTCTCCACCTACCACAGCCCTGCATGTCCCAACCTCCTCAGCCCCAACCTAACTCCAGTGTCCCTATCCATCCATATTCCCTGCACTTCACCTTCTTGTGTGTCCTTTCTAGGATCCAGGCACACTGTGGCTGCATGGCTGCACTGCTCCACTCAGGTGTATGACCCTTTATGCTCACTTGTGCACCCTAGAGGGAATGGAGACCAGGATACCATTGTACTAAACACAATGCAAACAGAACAGCCATTTCCTGCCCCAAGGAGTTTACAGTCTTAAGCCATCACTATACTATTTACATTCTAGGGCCATCAGTATATTACCATTAATCTGCCAGAGTTAGTATTTTGGATGTGCATCCTTGGCTTCTTGCATTGATACTGTATTTACTCACGAGGAGTACTTGTGTCAATGCACAATACAGTGTAAGTTTCCTACAGTACAGGCTAAGTATCCTAATGTGCAATCCCCCACCTCCCAGTGCACTGTTTTTTCAGAAGTTTTAGAAATGCCCAATGGGGCAGAAATGAGTCACACTGAAGTGATTGGGAGCAAGTGGTCAATGTCCCATAATTGTTGTGCCTTTTCAAACACCCCATGGAACTAGCACAGCTCACCATCTCTGACAGAAGCATAGTGTCTACATAGCTGTGCACAATTGTTATACTCATTGTAAGCACAGGGTGCATAGTCCTCCTGTATTGGCAGAGCTGTAAGAAAACCCGAATCAGCAGCTCACAATGTTCATTTCTGGGAAAGAACATTCATGTCTATTTTACATACACATGCAGCAACTGTGGCTTTCATGGGTTAGTGCTCGTGAAACTGTGCTACTCCTTAATGTGCCCCAGAGTAGAGTTTTAGAAGTGGGATACCACATGGAATATTGAAGGGGGTGCAAAGAGGTGGAGTAATGGAATTCTCCAAGGACTATAAATAGAGGTGAGCCCTTGATTGCTGAACATGTAGGTTCAGGAGTTTGCTTTATGTGGGCTTGCTGCTGGAGAAGCCTCATTAATTCCTGATGCATATTCCCCTCCTTTTCCTGCTGGTACTTTTGGGCATACATGAACTGGAGACCCCCCGCCCCTTCCTCTGGCATGTTTTTGGTTCACTTGGTTCTTGTTACCAGCAGTTGTGCCCAGACAGGGAGCAGAGGGTTACCTTCCAGGACACAAGAATCAAATAATTGCCTTAAAAAAGGTGATTTTATTAACAAAACAAAAAGATATACTTGATAAAGCATACTTGGTTGCTAGGTGTTACAGCACAACTAAGAACAGATCAAAACCACAAAATTCTTTGGGCTATAACTTAAATGATGAGTGGGGGAGGAAAGACATAGATTCACACAGAGAAGTTTAACCAAACAACCAACACAAAGAAAAATACCCTGATCGCGGCTAGATACACATTTTCCCTTTACTCATGATCCGTGCTGATCCATACTTAATGTCCAATATTTCTTATAGTCATGGTAATTCTGAGTACTGCATCTGCTCCCTCCAGCCTTTACTTAGGATTCACAAAGGAAGAGCAGGCCAAGTATCTATATCTAATTCAGATTTCAGCACTGTATTCCCATTGGTTCTTCTGGCCCCTTGCCAACACCCTTGCTAGCTACCTGAGTTTAACCCCTTTGTCACCGGAGCTGTCCAGCACTCTTCCTATCCATCACAGCCTCAAAGGCATCAGCTGCAGATAAAATACACAGAAGAGCATTGTCAGTATATTGACAACAGATGCTGAATGTTAAGATTTAGAATTCCCTTTCCTTGCTCTCTTGGGAGAGCTGTGCATGATGGGACTCACGGCACCAGCAATGGTAAGTAAGGCTCATTAGGGGTGAGGGAAATGAGGAGAGAATTGCTCAATTGTGTGACATTATGAATACAAGGCAATGACACTAAATGCTGGCACCATTTTCCAAAGGCAGTGGTGATTTTTGTTGATGCCATACTGCTGAATGTAACAAAGGCAGAGAGCACAGCTGCTGCTGGCATCCTGAAACCACCTGGGCCCATCTGCTGCTAGGCTGTGTGCAGCAACAGTGCCTGCCAAAGTTATCATTGGTGTTGGAAAGTGTCCTACTGCAGAGGAAGAAATAAAGCTGTCATCCTTAGAAACCTTTGGGAGAGAGTTTCAGAGAACCTCCATGAAAGTTTCATTGAGATTGCTCAGGAGGATATATAAACAGCTGCTTGCATGCTCCTCTCCTTCGCCTACATCTGCAGGGGAATGAAAAGCAGATAACAATGCTACTTCTGTTTATTGTACCACTGCCTCTTGTGGGTAGCATTGGCTTATTTCCCTATGGTAAAATGACTCGTATTCAAGCAAGTTCAACAGGAATCAATCAGTACTATGCAATACAAATATTCAAATTAACATCAAGTTGACTGAGCCCCCATTAAAAAGAAACACTGGAGAGTTGGATTCTTTTTATTTACCATCTTATCTTGAAGGCTTTAGGGTTCACTCTGGGAAATATGACCTCTACCACCATCCCAAACAACACTCCTGTACCTCTTTCACGCAGGAGGAAGGGAGAGGGACTGACTGACCCGACTGTTCTCTCTCTGCCCTCCATGCCTGCTAGGCCCCAGGATGGACACACCTCTCCTGGTACCTGATGTCATATCTTCCTGAGACAACAAGTGGGGGGCACACAGGGTCACATGTCTCCTAATAGATTTTTTTCCAGGGTTCACACCAGAATGTGGCCAGCAGTAGCCTTTTGGCACTGTCTGTGGGAGGGGAGAAATAGGAGCTGCTTCCAGCCACAGAGGGGGGTGGGGGAAGGGATGACATGGCCATTATCTTTGCAGAGCTCATCTCTTCCGCTCCCCCCCCTCACTCCTCAATGCGTGAAAGCAACTAGTCCCTTCCTACCCGCATAGTGTCAAAGGCAGCTAACTCCTCCAGGTTGCTGCTGGCCACCCATGTATCCTAGGTGCCTCCTGTCCCCCAGTTACAGCGTAGTCAGAAAGGGGTTAAATGCTAAGAATGAACTTTGCAGCAGGCCCAAGGAACCTGACTGAAAGGAGCTTCAGTGAACCTGTCCGGGGTTGTGGTTCAACAGGAGAGGATGCCCAGGGGATGAAGCAGCTCTGCACTTCCCGAGGGCAGGACCCAGAGTGGGGTGGAGTGAAGAGGAGTGCTAAGCCCCGGCTCCAGGGGTTGCTGTGGAGCCTGCAGATTAGGGGCATAAACAGACTGGAAATTGCTTCACCCTGCCCCTCCATCATTCCAGATCTTAGTTGAGGGGCAGAGAAGCTGCCCCGGGCAAATATTGTGGAGGGCTTTGGCACATTCAGAGCTTGGCTTCTCCTGTGCAACACCCCCAACCAGAAGGTCTTGGGCTTTCTCAGGGTGCTGGATCAGCTAGAGGCAGTGGGAGAAGGAAGAAGCCTGCCAGCCAGGCCTTTAGTGAGCTCCATGCTCTGACCAGGGGTTGGTTCTCTACACAGCACTGGGAGCAGAACATGCACTGCTGGGGGGATATGAAGGAGCTGTAGGGTTGTGGGAGTGAAGGGGCAAAGCAAGGAGAGGACAGTGAGACAGGGAGAAAGTGGGTAGGCAGCAGAGGTGACATATACACACTCACTGCCTGGTGCCTGCCCACACTCACCAGCCACTACGGCTCGCAGTGTGCAGCCAGTGCCAGCCAGAAACATGATGGGGGCACTAGTGTGCATGCTCGCTCGCTCTCTCTCTCCTCTCTTCCCTCCTTCCTTCCCCCATTGGAGGTCTGGACTCACACTCAGCTTTGAGACCAACCTCATCTGCACACAATTTTTTCCACTTAGTCCAGCAAGCACTCAGAACCCTGCCCCTAGGACCTACCAGGGTAGGTGGATCCAAGGTTGAGATCCTCTGGGTATAGGGGATATATAGACTTGGACTTGTGCTACTATGCTATCAAATATCCATCATACCTGAAGTTGGGCTTGGGTTCTAAAGCCTTAATATCTCCATGGCACTCAAGTTCAAGCCCTGCCATTTTGCAGTGCAGATGCAGCTCAAGCCACAGATCCATGTCAGTAGGTCTTTGTAGGACACTGTGGCTCCATTTAGCACTGTTATGAGACTGGAGTCTGATTGGGCACTCAATTAGGGCATGGGGGACACAGGTCCAATTCCTTCCCTCTGCTTGGTGTGGAAAGGGGATTTAAATATGGGTCTCCCACACTGCAGGAGAATGCCTTATCCATGAGACTGCTAGCATGTTTTCTGAATCTCTCTCCTTAAAGCTATTCCACTTTTCTATTATATATTTGACAAAATGTGTCTGTCTGTTTAAGAACTCCTCCTAGATGGTAAGAGCTAGAACCACCAAATTTGGTATGCAGGTTCCTCTAATCCTAACTTAAAGCAGGGACAAGGATTGGTTGTGCCAGGACAATGAGATGTTCCTGGAATGTGATTGTGTCTCATAACTTGAAAAGGGAGGGCCCTGTTCACAGGCACAGTTATACTGTATAATGACCACAAGTGGTGTAACAGGGGGCAGGGATACAGAAAGGGATGGCTATTTACTGTGTATTTGAGAGAGTTTGTCTGTTTCTGTGTCTGTCTGTCTGTCTGTCCCCCAGCTGGGGGACATGCCCCACATCCTGACTGAGTCCACTGTAGCTGTCATGGACAGGCACTTCTCACCTGGCCCCACACTGCTGTGGTGAGAGAGACTGGGGTTTTCCTCTCTCAACAGGGCAGCCTGCATATTGAACCCCGCATCCTCCACTTCCTGAAGCCTCCTCCTGCCCCAGACACCCTTAAGGTGGGAACTGATACTCCCCCACCCCATCCATATGGGAGCATTGCTGACCCAAGCAATGATGGGTAAATCTTCTAGCTATAAATAATTAAATAGCTGTAGCAGGACACGAACTGAAGCTTTCTACAGTTCAGGTGAGCTCCTTACTATCAAACCATGGCATCATTCTCACTGGCTCTTTGAAATTGACAGTGAACTGAAAAGTCCATTATTCACCCAGCTGAAGCTGCAATTACACCAATATAAGATCCAAAGAATGGATAAAAGCACCATCTAATGTGAGCAATATCTTGTGCAATATGCAACACAGAAACCATTTCTTTTCCCAAAATCATTCTTCTTTAAGGACTTACTAATGGTTAGTGAGTCAATCCCCCAAGTAGTATCAAATGCAAATATTTAAAAATCATAATGCACCCAAATCATGATTTTTTAACACAATTAATGCTGTGTCCTTTTCTTTATTTGCCTTTTGTATTTTGAGCCACTGAGATATGCTGGGTTTTTGACTGCAGGACCTAATTTTAAAAAATAAAACAAAAGCTAAAATTCTCACGTAATTATACTCATCTAAGGGTGGTGGTTAATTAACATTCCTGATACCACAAGACAATCAATAAAAATCACAAATGAATATAGTTACCCCTCTCTCCTAGTCCATGTAATTCTCCTATGGAATTTTTTTTCCATAGCATGCCTTTCTGGAGCTGACTTTTGGCATAATTTAGTAACTGTAGCACTAAAAGAGCCATTTTGAACAGGCTACCATTTTGCTGTTTGTTGCCTCTTTGTTTCTTCTCGTTCCTCTTATGTTTCTTCCCCAGTTTATCTTTACTTGGAGTTATACATCTCATACACAATATTGAAAAAGTAACTAAAGCAAAGGGAAAGTATAAAAACAAAGGAGAAGCAATTTTTGTAAAATGCAGTAACTGCTGGAAAGATTTTTACTGTATAAGGTGGAGGGAGGGAACAATTAAAGAGTCTGTTTCTTACTGTTAGGTGTGTGGAGGAAGTGTTATTAGTTTGTATCTCTTTTGAATTAGTGAGCTGTTTTTGACAGGTGACCTACCACACAATATAGAAGCAGAAGGAATCACAAAGCTGGGAACAAAGCTTTAAAGAGTTATTTTCCAACAAAACCATGACTCATATCACTGGTCATGTTTTAGCTGCAAGTGTGCTGAGACTGCTGCCTGTGACACTGACAAATATTGTCTGATTATTTCCCTATACTCCCTAAACCAGGGGAAGACAATAATTTTTGATGAGGGGCCACTCCGAGATTTTAGAAAGTGGTTGAGGGCAGCACTTTTCCATGATATTAATAGAGGGGGGCAGGGTCTGGGATAGAAGTTGGGTGAAGAAGGAAGCTTTGGGTGAGGGACTGTGATGCAGGAGGGACAGTGAGGTTTGGGAGGGAGTTTTTGTGAAGGAGGCAGTTGTGACCTAGGGGAGGGGACTGGGGTGCAGGCGTTTGGTTTGTAACCTAGAGTAGAAGGGGATTGTGATCTGGGGCAGGATCTTGGGGTGCCAGATCTGGGAGGGGGTATGGGTGCAGGAATGGGGAGAGGGTTTGGGTATGTTGAGTGGGGGGCAGAGGGTTGGGGAACAGAGGGGTTGGGGTGCCAGAGGCAGGCTCTGGCCAGGAGACTTACCAGCCAGCAGCCCAGCCAGCCAGCCTGCCTGTAGAGCTAAATGCTGCCAGAGCTTAAAAAGTTTCCCTGTCTGCCTGCCTTGTGCCTGCACAGGCTGCATGGTCATGTATTTCTGTGAATAACTGAGCCAGAGGGGAGGGGGCCATGGTGCTTCATGTGCTGCCTGTTATTCAAACAGATAGCGCCTATTGGCCAGTTTCTGGCCAGAAGCCAACCAATGGGATTATGCTGGGGGTGGGAGTTATGCCTGAAACTTTCCCCCTTTCCCTCCAGGCTCACAGTTTTTGAAGAGAAACGGCCCCGCAACCACTTTTCTGAGTGGCATGCAGGGCTGCGAGGCAAGCAGGGGAGCCTGCATAGGACTCCCCGGTGCATCTGTGGGCTGCATCCGGTGGCTTGGCAGGCCAGATCTGGCCTGCAAGCCATATTTTTTCCCAGGCCTTCCCATCTGTTGTCTCCTGCCCTAAGTTCTTTGGGACATGGGCCAATTTTTTGGTTTGCATTTGTACAGCACCTATTGCAGTGTAGTCTGTGATTACAGATCTTATGTTGTATGGTAGTACAAATAATGGAAATAGTACCAGAAATTCTTAGTTATTAAAGAAACTTTATATAAATCTAATTTAACAAACCTGAACTACATAGAAAATACAGAAGTGTAATCATATTAGTCTGTAACTTTAAAAAACAATGAGTAGTCCTGTGGCACCTTAGAAACTCATCTCATCTGATGACCTGGGTTTTTCCCATGAAAGCTCATGATACCATATATATATATTTGTTAGTTTCTAACATCCCACACTACAATTCATTGTTTTTACATAGGAAAACAATAGATTCAGCATTTGAACAAAGTATGAGTAAAAAAAAAAAGAAGTAGCATATTCTGAACACTTCAAATCAGAAATTCTTTCCTTAGCAAGAAATGCATAGAAATATAGTTCCAAGACACTTCTTGGTGCAATAAAATCTAATAGTAGGCAAATAAAATTTTAAACTGAATTACTGGCAAGGCATTTATGTGTCTTCATTTTATTTTATTGATTTTTCGCCATACATCCTTTATATCTTTTGAAAGCTGTGTGACCAGCTAAACAATTACATAAATTATGCTGATCTTTTGAATAAGCAAACAACAAATGGAGGACAAGTGTGTGTATAATAATACACTAGAACAACAGTTTTTCATTTCAGCCCATTGTCTAAAACTTTGTGTGGGCAACTGGGGTCGTAGAACAAATAATTTCTTATTCCCCCCATGTATATCATGAAGCAATTATAATTGTATAAATCTTCCACAGTACTTTGGGATTGGAATTTCAGACATCTATAAAGTCATTTGTATCCACAGTCAAGAATCAAGTCTCCAAAATATTCAGAATAGCCTTGAAGTTAGCACACTTCTCCTTGGTTAATTCATGTTTGTGAATTAAGTGATAGGATTTTCAGTCAAACCCTGGAATAATATGTATATAAGATATGTTTCAGGAAACATTATATGATTAAATATTCAGGGGGTGCTTTGAAAACACATTTGCTTTGCTTCTGGCATATTTATATATATAATATGTAAAATCTGAAGCTTTCCATATCATTTAAAAATAATCTATTCCTCTTCTATGCCCATAGGTGGGTAATTTACTTATCAAACTTTTTTCTCCCACAGAGAATAGAGACTATTAAGACTATTTTAAAAGTGGGTTGAATCATCTTTAAATGTATTCATCTAAAATAGTGTCAGTTCCTGATTTCAGAACATGAGATGATTTCTTATCCTAAAAATAGAAATAGCTTCCAGGCATCAGCAAGTTACATAAAAGATGCATTAGAAGGCAGTTATTGCAATCTGAAACTATTACACAGTGCAGACATTTTAAAATGGGAATAAACATTCATAATATGCTTCCACTGAAACTGGAAAGAGCCAAGTGAAATGTTACATTTTAATTAAATCAATGAAATTAATAATATATCCAATCAATGTATAAAATAGTACTAAAGGTCTGTAAAGATTGGAGGCAGGAGGAAAAATAAAAAACATTGCATATGAATATTCTTAATTCCCTGTTAAAACATGCTGCTTGGTGTGTTTATGGTCTATATACTAATATATGCTTTTTTAATTAATTCAGAATGTAGAAGGAAATAAAAAAAGTTGGTGACCCTATACAAATCCTTGATGCCAACTGGCAAAAGGTTCATTGTATTGTAACAGGAACTCCTCTGGCTAGACAGGCTCACTACACCTAACACTTTGCTCTCGTATTACTTATCTATAAAGAATGTCATGTGAGATCAAAAGTGAAAGCCCAGATCATACTGGTCATTAATAGTGTTGTGAAAAGTATTTACTGGTTATATTTAAAGAGTTGTGTATATACATTGAAAATATGTCCTTATAGTTTATACCAAGATGTTAATTCCCAGAAAAGGTGAAAAACTAGTTTTGCCAAAGGGATGTGTATCCATGTGTCTCCTAAGGTTCATGTGTACATTAATCACTGTAAGGTAAACACAATGGGAGTTAAATTTGCATTTCAAGTCAACATGAGGCTGTGAAGACAACTTGGACCAGCACATCAGGAAGAGAACTAAGCCATGGTTTACACTAGAGAGTTATTTTGAAATAAACCCTTATTTTGAAATAATAAGCTGAGCGTCCACACTGCCAAGCCCATTATTTCAAAATAATTATTTCAAAATAGTGTTAGTGTCAATGCTCTGCTGCTACTACTTTTAAATAACACCCTAGAGTCATTCAAATTAATGACTCCCCAGTGTTTCCTGAGGCTCTAAGGCAAGGAAGCACGGTCACAACAACAGAGCCTGCCTCAGACTAAATTGGAGGCTCCCCGTAGTAGGGACATACTATTCAATTCAGTTATTTTGAAATAATTTCCTAGTGTAGACATGCCCTAAAGGAATCATCATAACTCTGAAATCAAAACAGGGAATTTGGGGAAATATAAGGAAAAGCAAAAAGACACCCAGGTATCCATTTACTGAGGAACCCCCTTAAAGGATAAGGACTATTTGTGAAAACTTAGATCCTGTTTTTTGACTGAAAACCAGTAGTTCTGTCAAAGACTGAAACCTTGGGAGAGAATCAACTTTATAGAATAGGTAAGGTAAGTATTAATAACCATGAACTTACAATTGCATTTGATGTTTTGTTTTATGTGAAAACATTTCCATTCCAATACTCTTTATCTGTATTCATTTGAATCTTTGATTTGAATTGCTGTTCTTTGTTAGTAAACTTATTCTTGTTTGTATTATACAGGTATTACAGTGCTGTGGTAGTAAGTGAAATATGAATCAAACAAGTTGAGATGTGTACTGTTCCCTTTGGGTTCAGAGACCCTGGTAATTTCCAGGAGTGTTCACTGCAGCAAACTCTTGTGGGGGGCTCACAGGCTGTGGGGGGGACACCTTTGTTACCTGCAGGACCAATTTAGTGCTGGCAGATCAGTAAGGAGATTGTTTGGGTGGCTAATGGACTGCTATTGTCAGGGTGCAGATGATAAGCATAAACAATCCTGTTTCTCTCTTGCTGAGTTAGGGACTAAGAAGTTGATTCCCAATGCTAGGCATCCCAAGAAAGTGTCTCAGTATTCAACGCCCTTCCTCTATTAATGTGTGCATGTGTGTAGACCTAAAGGAGATCACAGGCCTATCAAACTTGCGATAAATTTCAAAGAAGTGAGATATTTTATCATGGAAACATATACCTTTGGAAAGATGGATTTACAATAACCTTGGCAAAACCTTCACTCCATTGTTGTACCATCATGTTTCCTGGTAGCAGGTTAAATGCTTCCACTGAAGGGTAACTGAACTCATTTCTCTGTTTTTGATTCAGTTCATCTCTTCACTGGATGGCATATAGTTAGCCTGATATGATTTACGTCAGGGCTCACATGACTATGTTAAGTAATTCTTGCCTTTGCATAGCACTGGATTCTGATGTCAGGTATTTTAAAAGCAATTCTATGGACCCCTTTAAGATTTAGATTAATAGATTCCCAGGCCAGAAAGGACTATTGGGATCAAGTCTGACCTTCTGTAGCCATGGCCATAGAAATCACCACAATAGCCCTATATTGTTATGGGAAAAAAATCAATAAGCTAGATCTTTCTCACACACATCTCAAAACACAGTGGGTACATCTACACTGTGTCTTAATAAGCCACCCATTATTTCAGAATATTTTTCGAAATAATGGGAACACTATTTTGGCATCCTGTCCCACGAGGTTTAAGGGATGTCTCAAAATAGAGCATTATTTCAAAATTTGGCACTGTGTAGATGTGCCAAATTTCAAAATAATCTATTTCAAAATAGAATTGAAATAAGATACACAATTTGAGTAGCACAAATTGCGTATCTTGTTTCAAGTTTAGGATGCTGTGTAGATGCACCCATCAGTTGAACAATGAGTGAAATCCTGGCCCCCATGAAACCAGTAAAAAATTTGCCATTGACTGGGATTTCACAGTATGGGTGTATCTAGACTACAGGGTTTTGTTGACAAAAGTGGACTTTTGTCGACAAAACTATACCTGCATCTACACTACCACCATGTTCTGTCAACAGTAAGTCGACAGAATGCGGCAGTTTTGCTGACGGCGGTAAACCTCATTTTACAAGGAATAACGCCTTTTTTGACAGTGTTCTGTCGAAAAAAGGCCAGTGTGGATGCGGGTTTTTTTTTTTTTAAACCCTCCAAGGAAAACCCCTGCTGGACAGTCTATCTTCAGGGAAAACCTCTATTGTTCCTGTCTGTAGCCATGTTTTAAAGGCACAGACACTCTGGGCAGCCATTCTGACAGGAAGCTGGCCACAGACCAAGACTGTCAGCTAGCAGCTCTCCCTGCCATGTGGCCATGTGTGAAAGCCAAGATCCCCAAGGACCTTCGAAGGAGCCATCACAGATGCCCTCTAAGGGAAAGAAGAGAGCTCCAGCCTGGTCAGGGACAGAGGTCCTGACCCTGCTCAAACTTTGGGGCAAGGAGGAAGCGCTCCAGGCCCTGCACACCTGGCGCAGAAATGCGGACATATACGGACGCATGGCTCAGGGGCTGGCACAAAAAGGGCACCACCTAGGACATTGGACCAAGTCCAGGCCAAAGTAAAGGAGCTCAGGGAAGGCTACGCCAAGGCCCATGAGCGCAGCTCCACCTCAGGTGCAGCACCAGTGCACTGCGCCTACTACCAGGAGCTCAACCGCATCCTGGGTGATCGGGAACCGCTGTCTGCCCCAGTGCTAGTGCAGACGGGATTGCACACAGAGGTGCAGCGCTGCCAGAAGGGGACCGGACACAGAGGAACAGCTTCCAGGAGAAGACGAGGAGGAGGAGGAGGACACCACTGAAACCACGGTGATCCTGACCCTGCAGCCTGTCCCCGAGGCCCAGGAGGCCTCGCCGGCATCCTCCGAAGCTGGCGAGAGAACATCAGGTGAGTGCAGTCAGGGTCACAGACACATAAGGGGGGAGGTGGGAGCAGAGAGGATGCAGAGCAATCTGCACATGTCTTGGTCTTCCTAGGCAGCTTGCATCTCTCTGTGCATGTGCAAGCAGGTGGGCAGGCAGTGGGTATGTGGGTGGGGGCCCTAGGAGGCCCACGGTGCTCCAGGCCCCTGTCTTACGTTTTGTGACCCACTATGGCTGCACACTTCTCTGGCCTGTACGGCCATGGTGGATGGGGCGATGTGTGTGTGTGTAGGGGGAATGTTGCCTTAGCCACAACAGGGTCCCTGTGAGGCCGGGGCAGCTGGCAGGGCCAGATGTGGCCTTACTGTGACAACATTCCCATCCCTTGTTGTAAGGACTTATTCACTGAGCCCAAGCAGGGACAGTGTGTGAATTCCTGACACTGATCAGTTCTCCCTCTTCTCCTCCACAGCCGGACCTGCTGCTGCTGACCGCCAGGCAACACCCGTGACACCACCCACCTGGTCCCATGGCACCCGCAGGCATTGGCGGGTCTACAACGACTTCCTGAGGAAGCATGTCGAGGCCATAGAGAGAATGGAGGACACCATGGCGGAAAGGGCAAGGGAGGAGGCTCGCTGGCAAAATCATCTCCTCGAGGATTTCCTCCTCCAGTGGAGTGCTATGTGTGCCACAGTCTGAGAGACCCTGGCTGTGACAGGTCCTCTCCTCATGGGGACTCCTCCCGCTCATTTGGCTCCAGCCCCCTCTGCCCCCCCTTCTTCTTTCTCAGCCCCTGCCACCCCTCCAGCCCTGCTCCTCTATCCCCCCCCCCGCTAGGGCAGAGCCATCTTCAGCCCCCTGCACTGGCATAGCCCTGACTCAACCCCCCAAGGATGGCTGGGTCCATGGATCTGAGGTGGCAAAGGTTTGTGGCCCAGGTGATACCGTCATCATCCGTAAGCTGATTGCCCGCCCTCCCTCCTTCCCCCCTCCAGGTTGACATCCCCCTCCTCCCCCAGTTTTAAAAACAGTTGTAGAGTTTACAAAACAGTTTATTTTTGAATACATGTGGAACAGTTCTATTTTTTTTACGAACAAACAGTTATTTATTTGAACGTTAATTGTTAATAAACATTATATTTTTGAGATTTAACATGGTGCGTGTGTCTTAACTGTCTGGAAGCTGGTGCAGGGATGGCTTGTGGGAGGAAAGGTTTTGGGATGGGGGGCCCAGGCCCACAGGCCCCATTGAGGAGACCTTGGGGAAACTCATTGGGCTCCAGCTGAGAAGCACTCATGCAGAGCCTCCCGGATGTGGACCCCCACCTGATGAGCTTGGCGAATGGCAGCTGTCCGAGGCTGCGCAAACCGCCTCCCCTCCACTTCAGCCATTGCCCCCCAGCCTGGGAGGAAGGCCTCCCCTTTGCTCTCCACCAGGTTGTAGAGGACGCAACATGCAGCCACCACCTCTGGGATATTGCATTCCTTCATGTCGAGGCAAGTGAGCAGGCACCTAAACCTTCCCTTCAGCTGGCTAAAGGCGTATTCCACCTGTAAACGCACCCATGTCAGGTGCACTTAAAGAGTTACCTGATCAGGTTCAGATGCCCAGTGTATGGCTTCATGAGCCAGGGCATGAGGAGGTACGATGCATTGGCCACAATGCAGACCGGCATCTCCACATCCCCAACAGCAAAGTTTTGCTGGGGGAAGAAGGTTCCAGCCTTCAGCCTTTGGTAAAGGTGCGAATTGCGGAAGATCCGAGCATCATGTGCCCGGCCCAAACACCCCACACAAATATCCGTGAATAGTCCACAGTGGTCAACCAGGGCCTGCAGCACATTGGAGAAGTACTCTTTTCTGTTAATAGAAAGGGCTGCTTGATGGGGTGGTGCACGGATGAGAATGTGAGTTCCATCGAGCGCTCCTCTGCAGTTTGGGAATGCCAGCCCTGCAAAACCAGCCATGATGGTGTCTAGGTCTCCAAGGCGGACAATCCTGTTCAGCAGATCTGAGTTGATGGCCCTCACAACTTGCAGAAATAGACACATACAAACACATGGAATAGGAAGTTAGAGGGGTTGCCCAAGTCCTTGGGAGGTTTGCCCCCTGCCTCCCTCCCCAAGACCCCAGGACAATTCCCCCCACCCCCGCCCCACGATTGCTCCCAGCAGTAGGGTGGAGTAAGGCCAGGAGCCCTCCACCACATCCCCTCCATTGCCCCCCTGCCCTTTCCTGTTACAGTCCCCCCCCCCCCAGAGGGACTTACCTCCATCAGCACGGCGCCAACAGTAGATCTCCCCACACCAAACTGGTGTCCCACTGACTGGTAGCTGTCAGGGGTGGCCAGCTTCCAGAGGGCAATAGCTACCCTCTTCTCCAGTGGGATGGCAGGGTGCAGGTGGGTGTCCTGTTGTTGCAGGGCGGGGGCAAGCCAGGTACAGAGCTACTGGAAGGTGGACTTCCGCATCCTGAAGTTTCGGAGCCAAGCCTAATCATCCCACTGCTCCATTACGAGATGGTCCCACCAGTCTGTACTTGTCTCTTGCCTCCAAAATCGCCTGTCATGGAAAAAGTTCAGTGGCAAGAACAGTGTTGCTGCATCCCGCATGAGGGACTCCAGGCTGGATTCAGAATCCAGACTGGGCATTAACAGCATGAAGGTCTCATGGAGTTGCAGCAGCACTTTAAGCACTATGGTGTGGGGCCACCGCCTGCCCAGGGGCAGCTCTGGCTCCATGGCAATAAAAGGGATCAAAATCAGAAAAACCTCCAAAAAACCCAAACTGCTGTCATGTCCCAGGAAGCAGGACACTGACAGCAAGCACAGCAAAACCTTTGCTGTCCCTCTACGAGGTAAGCAAGACAGCTGCAGGAGCATAGCAACGGCTGTTCAGGGGGGTCCCTTTAAGCATGTGTCTCTGCAAAGGGCAGGCAGCAGCACCAGGAAGTACATGCTGCCCCCATGCTCTGGCAGAAGCGGTTCCAGGTGCCTTCTTTTGTCGACAGAGGGTCTGGCAGTCTGGACACTCTTTTTCGACTGCGTAATGCAGTCTAGACACTCTTTTTCAGCAGAGGCTTTGTCGACAGTATCTGTCGACAAAGCCTCTGTTGAAAAAAGCCTCTGGTCTAGATGTACCCTATGACCCAGTCACCAAGCAGAATAAACTAAAAAAACAACAAATGGTCTGGTAGCACTTCATAGACTAACAAAACATGTAGATGGTATCATGAGCTTTCGTGGGCACAGCCAACTTCTTCAGATGACCGGAACACCATAATGGTGATACCATAAGTCTATTCCCTATTTTACTTCAGCATAACTCAGCTTTCACAAGGAACCCCTGTGATGGACCCCCCTCCCCCTCTATGGTTTATGAAATGGACTCATGGACATGAATATACATAACTCAAAGGTGGGTTGAGCAAATTATTTCACGTAACCCATCAATCTTCATGTCATGATCTGCTGGTTCTGTTTATCTTACTCTGTTGTATGTATCATGTGTGTGTGTAAAATTAGACACATGGAGTGGGGAATACTTTGTGAGTTTCAAATGTGTGAATGGGAGACATGGAGGGTGTTACATGCAACTTCTAGATGAGCCACTGTTAAACAATCTTTTGTCCTTAAGTCTGAGCAGTGGTTGGTAGGGAGTGGCCTCAACTCCTTAACAAAAGGAACAGGAAAGGAGAGGCCTAGGTTGGCCTGCACCTGAAGGAAGGAGCCTGAGACCCCAGGGTGTGGAAGAGAGCCTTGGCTTAGAGTGGCAGCTGGAAAAGAGGTTTTAGGGGGAGTTTAAGTTTGTACTGAGGTTTCAGTGGAGAATTAGCCAAGCGGTTTTGTTTCTTTTGATTTGTAACCTACTTTGCTCTGCCTGTTTTCTCTTATTACTACTTAAATCCTACTGCTTCAGCTTAATAAAACCATTTTTATTTTCTATCAAACCCAGTGTAAGTGATTGTTACCTGGGGGGGGGGGGGCAACCAGTGTGCACATTCCCCCTTTCATCATTAAAGGTGGCTTACCTTATTCTTTGGGGTCTGATCCCATCTGGGGAGTGCTCTCTCAGGAGGCTGGGCTCTAAACTGCACTCTCCTTGGACCCAAAGAGGTTTAGTGTCTGTACTGCTTCTCGGTGGGGCCAGGGACCTCAGCTCGGGGCCTTGGCTGGGGGAGACCAGCGGAGCTGGCCCAACAGGACCGGGTGGTGAGGAGCCCCAGAGAGCGGGAAGGCGAGTGGCGGTGGCCATGTCAGCACCCTGGGAGGCATCCCTGAGGGGTTGTCTGTGACCGCACCCCGTCACAACCCCATCTTATACTTGTTTTCAATGGGGCTTACTCCAAAATTAAGTACACTCTAAGTACACTCTAAGTAAGATTTTTTGGTAACTTGGAATCTGATCTGTATCAAAATGACAGAGGGAGTGGGAAGATGAGAGCTCTTTATAGAAGTTTTAAGGACACCATTCATTTCAGGTACATCTACATTGCACAATTATTTTGGGATACTGGAGGTATCCTAAAATAGCTATCCCACGTCTTAACAAGCCGCTCACTGTTATTAAGGGTTATTTCAAGATAATGGAGAAGGAGGGAAAAATGGCAAACCTTTCTTAAAATATTGATTGTCCATCTCTGTGGTTTGGAATGAAGATGGTTTCAAGCTTCAAAATTTAGATCCAGCTCGGAATTTCCAACAATTTGAGTTTTAGGGCAGGATGTAGCTCAATTATTAAAGTGTGTGTGCAATTCTGGATTAGAAAGCACATATATCGTAACCTCAATGGGTTTGACTGTTGTTTCTTTTAGCTTACAGGCTCATTGAAACCCTGTTCTAAAAACCCCCCACAAACAAACAAATACCTGCAAAGCTGTTACATCTATAAAAGTGGACTACACATTTTATTACATTAGGCATCCTTGCAAGATTTCTGATCATTTGTTTCTACTCGGTCAAGAGCACCTTGAGAATGTCTTTTCTTTTAATATTTTGTTACTTCTGCTTCTAGTCCCATCTGAAATCAGACATTGTCTGGAAAATTAACAAAAATATTCCTGGAATGAGCTGCCAAAAAGGTTCACTTTGAACGTGGTTCAAGTTTTGGGCAAAGGTTCAGTCTCTTTATCTGCACCATTTCTCCCATCTATAGAGACAACATAAATTGGCCAGTATTGCAAGATCCTAATCCTAACCATTGAAACATGTTCATAGCTTTAAATACCCCCTCTGAAATCCAAATTGTTTATTATACGGTTAGTGGAATTACTCACATGCTCATAATCAAGTACATGCCAGCATTGTGTTGGATTGGTGCTTAGAGGGGGGAGGGGAAGGCACTTACAGGCCAGGAGAACTCTCAGAAACTCAGACAAGATATGCAGCAACAACAACAAAAGTGCATTTCCATTGAGTTCAATAGTTTTGTGCTTCTCCCCACAAAGTAATTTCATGCATATTTACTATTTTGACATAGCCGAAGAGAGTCCATGGGAGGGCAATGTTGTTCATTATTTATCTATTTTACAGCAATTTTCAGAGCTCTGCTAAATGCAAATTAAGGGAAAATGATGATTTATCTGTATTTTTAGTGTTTCATATTACCAGTCAGTTTCAATTTTAAAAATATCTCATCTTATGTGGGTGGGTGGGGAAATGGAGGAGGAGGAAGGGAAAAGAAAAAAGGATGTTTCCATCTGTCACTTAGTGTTTTCTTCTAACAGCTGCTGATCTGACTAATGACAGTTGCATAATTACCATTTCACACGTGTTTGATAATGTTCTTTGTTTGGTCTGCCAATTGTCTCCATGGAGTGTACTCAGTGGTGCTATTCAGAGCTGAAACCTGCTTATTTAAAATCCATGCCTAGAGCAGTTTGATAAATATGAGTTCCCTATGTGAAACATTTATGCCTTTTGACGTTTTCTTACCAAAAACTTCTAGGAGATTTAATCTTCCTTCTGAAACTTCAGATATTGGGGTGTCAAAGATGCACAAGTATTATGGACCTTTTCTGAATATGTGTGCCCTTTTTTTCAGTCCAGTGTAAAAAAATCTGGGAAAGCCTGATCATTAGTCGGACATGAAAAGAGGAGTGATTTTAAACACTTTTGAAGCACATATATGCTAATATGATTCAAACACATCGAAGACCATGGGAGTTATTTAATTGACTTCAAAGATTTTTGAAGCCACACTCAAAGCAGACTGCCAACAAAGAGTGTCCATATCAGTAAAAATCTCTATGATCATCAAGATTTTATCAGATAAGAGTAAATTTTAGTGATACTTGAATCATGCCTATTATTTTCTCAGTCATCTAGTCTCAGTCATTTTCTCAGTTATTCAGCTATTGTGGTCCAGCTTATGGTCTAGTGAGAGTCGGAGACCCTTGCATTCAGATTATCCTGCATTTAGAATTAAATTTATCCTCTGACTATCCCAGCAATCAATATCCTCGCTTATTTATATTGATAATATTGATAATAGCTTCTCAGAAAATTTTTAAAATAATAACAATAAAAAATCTGAAATATTTTCCCTGAAAATTTTCATTACCTCTCTTCCTTACACATTCCAACCAACTATAGCTGGTCAAGAAACTTTGTCAAAGCATTTCCCCAACAGAAATGGAAACATTTTTGATGAAAATTTTCATCCAAAGCAACTCTGTTTTTTATCTAGCTCAATTCGTATTACCTTCTGAAGTTTGTTTTAAAATAAACAATAGTATCAAATTACAGAGAAAAATCACAAATGAAAGGATAATTGGAAATAAATCAAACTTCATCAGTGCTCAAAAAGCTTTCACTTCTTGAAACCAATCCAGTTTGTAAGAGCTAGACATTTTAATTAAATATTTAGGCAACTAAATATGGAGTTAGTTTCAGGCACACAGTTTTGAAATTATTGGCCACATTCAGCTTAATGACCCAACAGATGCAGCAAAAACCCTTGTCAAGTATAGGCTAAAAAGTCACTCAGCCATAGTTAACACTTACTCAGAAAGTAAGTTCAGGCATATTGTTAAGTATGCATCTACGCATAAAATATTTTATCATATTCTATTTTACATTAGTTCTTACCACTTCCCCCATCACCAGAGTAACTGTGTGCATTCAGCAATGTGATTAGCATCTGCCAAGTGTAGTACATTCTCTCCTTCATGATCTCCCCAGGAGACAAATTCTGTGTTCAGTGGTAAATTTTGTGTTGCTATTGTGTGTGGGAAGGGGCACGCACGTGCACACTTTTTAAAATATAAATTCCGCTATGCGTATTATTATAAGCAGGCATCAAGATACACGCTGTCATAATGACTTCATATTTCACGACATTATGTGATCTTATAATTTATGACATAGAGATGAAATATTATTAATACAAATTGGAGTTTAGCTGGTATGAAAGTCCATTGCTCAGCTACTTTGATAAAGAACTTAGGAGATAGCTGAAAGTCTGATGGGCTGTATGTTTAACCTTTGGCATTTATACAGTCCAGAAGAATGATTATAGCATAATTCTACTCATTTGACACTTTCTTCTGTGTAGTTTACACTGATTAGTTTCACTGGCTGTATGTCATTGGGTTTCCTCCAACTCTTATGATATCACCAACGATACCATCTGTCACAGGTGTTTTTCTTCATCAGATCTTCATGGCTTTCTGCATCTCTCTCTGAGTGCATAAGGGAAGATTTCCTCTTCACTTCCTTTTTTTATGTCATAAGAGGTGGTGAAGCTTGTCGTGTTTGTCTCTATGTATTCTTGTAAAGATGCTGTAAAGCTCATCTGCTCTCTGCAGGATGCTGTCTCTCTCTTTCTCTCTGTAATTACTCTTTCATCACTGTCTGAGAGGGACATCTGGTGTCAATTATCTGTTGTCTTCTCATCCTGCTACAGCTGTTTCTTTTAAGAGTATTTTAAATCATTTCTGTGTTGCACAGTATTTTTGGGCTCATTGTGATCTCTTTGCTCAAGGTCAGGCAGAACTTTAGAGCTCAGGACAATCATTTTTTTTCTCCTTTAATTCTATTTCTTTTATCACAGATGCCCTGTATTCATCTATACAGCTAAGCTGGTCATGGCAAAGGTTGGTTATTTAACACAGCTGAGCACTACCATTGTAATAAAAATGAATTGGATCTCTGTGAATGCAGGTAAAATGAGTTACAATCAGGTTTTTAAACTAGTAAAAATGTTCCTATAACTTGGCTTGATTGTATCAAAAGGCAGTTCCAAATTGTTAGAATATATATGGTGCTCACTAATGTTCTCCCTAATGTTTTCCATCCACATATGGAATAAGTTTTTATGTGCACTGAGGCATGTGCCAAAGTGCACCCCACATAGAAACAAACAACCTAGTTGTGAGTGCTCGGCTAATCAGCTGGGTGGCACTTGAATCTCTCCTGAGCTGCCGCCCAAGTGTACCATTACAGGGAACACTGGTGCTCACCTAGGTTAATGGTTATCTATAACAGTCTGTCCTGTAATACTATGGTACTTAAATATGTGTCTAACTTGGAGCATGTGAGTAATCCACCTGAACTTAATGAGAATAACCATGATCTTACGTACCTTACAAAGTTGGGGCCTATCTGTTTAAAGGGAAAATTCACTGAAGGTCTACGCCGTCTTCTGCTTGAACTACAGTGCTTGCGGAGGTGGCAGAACTTGTGCCATTATATGCAAAGTGGCCAGAATCTTAATTATAGGGGAGGAAAAGGAAGAAGCTTTGACAGAACCTGTGACAGACAAGAACTTTGTTGCTCAATTGCCAGTGAGGACAGGGCCTAAGAATTATCTAAAATTCCACACATCTGGAGTATTGTGTCCAGTTCTGGGCCCCCCACTACAAAAATGATGTGGATGCATTGGAGAGGGTCCAGCGGAGGGCAACCAAAATGATTAGGGGGCTGGAGCATACGACCTATGAGGAGAGGCTGAGGGAGCTGGGTCTTTTTAGTCTGCAGAAGTGAAGAGTGAGGGGGGATTTGATAGCAGCCTTCAACTTCCTGAAGGGAGGTTCCAAAGAGGATGGAGAAAGGCTGTTCTCAGTAGTGATGGATGGCAGAACAAGGAGCAGTGGTCTTAAGTTGTGGTGGGAGAGGTCCAGGTTGGATATTAGGAAAAACTATTTCACTAGGAGAGTGATGAAACACTGGAATGGGTTACCTAGGGAAGTAGTGGAGTCTCCATCCCTAGAGGTATTTAAGTCTCGGCTTGACAAAGCCCTGACTGGGTTGATCTAATTGGGATTGGTCCTGCCTAGAGCAGGGGGCTGGACTTGATGACCTCCTGAGGTCTCTTTCAGCTCTATGGTTCTATGATTCTATGATAAAAGGTGAGCATAGCCCTCTGGGTGGCCAAAGGCTTGACTGGAACTTAACCGAAAATCTCTTGATACCAGAGTTGCTGTGGAGCCCTGACAAGGGGCTAGAGCTGGCAATAGAAAATCAGGAAAAAAGACATGGAGGCCACTGGCAAAGTACAGGTTGGACCTCCCTGGTCCGGCATCCTTGAGACCTGAGTGGTCCTGAAGGAGGAAGTTTGCTGGACCGGGGGAGGTCAAGCCTCAGGCTCTCCTGGGGCTTTGCTCCTGCCCACCAGCCCAGCCAGTGTGCTGCCCCAAGCCATTGGCAGGGCTCCACTCCTGCCTGCCACTCTGCTCTTGCTCATTGGGCCTCCTTCCCTCAGTTGGTAGGGCTCCGTGCCTCCGACTGGTGGTACCACCGCACCTCTGGTCACAGGGCTTCCCTGTACCCAGGCTGACAGAACTCTGCTCTTAGCTGGTGGAGTTCCCCGCCTGGCCCTGCTCTGGCTCTTGCCCATGGGCTGGGCTTCCTACCCCCAGAACATTGGCCCTGCAGACTGGATGAGCTCGCAGCCACTGGCAGCCTCTGTGGCTAGTGCTCTCTGGTCCAGTGACATCCATGTTCCTGCCCAGGCCACAGAGTTTCAACCTTTAGTTAGGTTTTGTCTGCCCTACACAGCTTTTAGCAACATGTCTGTGTTGCTAAAAGTCAGGCAATGTAAATGTATTTGTTGGCACTTTTGCAGAGAAAAAACTTCCCCTCCCCAACCATGAATAGCATTTGCTTTGTTGGCAGGAGAGAGCTCCAAAGCTCTGTTTACACCTGCACTTGCTGATGCAAAGCTTTTGACTCTGGGGTGAGGGTAGAGAAGGGGGTTAAGAAACTGTGACAGACAAGAACTTTGTTGCTCAATTGCCAGTGAGGACAAAGCCTAAGAATTATCTAAAAGGTAAGCCTAGCCCTCTGGGTGGCTTGACTGGAATTTAACAGATAATCTCTTGGTACCAGAGTTGCTATAGAGCCCTGACAAGGGGCTAAAGCTGGCAATAGAAAATCAGCCGAAAAGAATCAGCCCAAAGACGGGGAAGCCACAGGCAAAACACTTCCTCCATAAATGAACATCTCCTTGAGGGCCTTGTCTTCACTGGAGCTTTGTACCAAGAACTAATTGTAAATTTGCTTGAGGCAATTAACACATTTGTTAAAGCTAATCTAGATATGCTGCAAATATTTGTTCTGGGCTACAAATGTTTGTTATATCTGGCACCTCACAGTCAAATTTTCTTGAGTAGGCAAACTCTGAGACACAATTCCCCCCCCAGTTTTCCCTTTGTCCTGTGGAAGAGGGAGATTAGTAATCTGCTGTTGGCCTATATAAGGCCAGGTATAGAATCAGTTCACATTGACCACACTTTTATCAGTTTTTAGTTGCATTGACAATGCACAAATTCATTGTTCATATTTCAGAAAAATGATACTTTTTTCTGTTTCCTGCTAAAACCAATTCACATTGCCAAGCCATATTTTAAAATATTGTTTTCAGTAAACATAGTGGTCACAGTTCTCGTCTCCTCTCCCTGCTATGAAAATTATGCATCTTTCCACTGAAGTCCATTGGAGTTATATTGATGTAAAACCAGAATAAATAAGAGAACCAGACCCAATTTTTGCTGCTTTTTAATTTCACTGACTTGCACCCACTAAGGTACCATCATGTTATTCAATATAATCTGTGTTTATGGTATATATCACAACACATTTTTAGCAATCCCAATTAATTCAGAATGACAACAGGAGACGTATACCCAATTCCACACACAGAGTGTTGAAAATCTACACTGTACAGCATATCATTCAGAACATTATCTGTTTCAGCAATTCAGAGAGAGATTCCATAGACCTTAAATTTATTAGCCATGCTATCTGATCACCAACACAACAGTACATCACTGGGAGAAGTAGTTTTGACAGAGGTCAGAAGATTATCATTGCTTGGTAACCACTCCATTAGTATTTCATTATTTAGCATGTCTCTCTCATTTCTCCTTTGCTCTCACAGAGATGATGTGCCATGCCATGACATCAGGAATAAGACATTTAAAAAATCCTGCAAAGACTAGCAGATTTTTTAAAAAAATAGTCTATAATACATTTTTACACTGATTTTTTTGTCTCAGCTCCTGGTTGAACTGCACTGATTGGGCAATGGAAAAAATTAGTGATGTCAGATCCTAATGGATTATAATTATTATTGCAATAATAAGAGAAGATGACAAAGAAAATAAATAAAAGGCTATTTGTCTCTTACAGTGCTTTTTGACAGTATATTTCAAGGCACCTCCTCATATTTAATGTATTTTCCTTACAATGCCCTTATGAGATAGGAAAATGTTATCCCCATTTTACAGCTAGGAAACTGAGGCACAGAAGGCCTAAGTGACTTGGCCAATGTCACACAAGAAACTTGTGGCATAGCAAGAAACTGGATCCAGGTCTTCCAAGTCCTAGACTAGTGCCAAATCACAGGACCGTGTTTCCTCTCTGATAATGATTTTTAAAATGTATACATGCCCAGTGCTCATGTCTTTTTGTTCCCAAACAAAAATATCACTAAAACTGAGAATATCCCAATCATAATAATAATGCTTAATTTTTATATAGTATTCTTCATCTGGAGAGCTCATACCATTCAACAGAGGAGATAAGTAATTATAATTGCTATTTGATAGCAGGAAAAACTGAGGCAAAAGTAGGTGAAGTGTTTTACCCAAGGCTAAACATCAGGCTAGTAGAAGAGCTGAGAACAGAGCTTGGGTTTTCTGAATCCCACTCCAGTGACAGTTAAAATAAACCCCAACTGTTGGAACAGCCTCCACCCCAGATACACAGTATATCTTCTCCATTCAGCCTAAAAGCAACCCAAATTACCAAATATGAAAACAAAACAAACCCAGAAAATTACAATTAAACAGGAAATTAAAATCCCCAATGAAATATGGATGAGACAGTACCATCATTTTATTTGCATAACAGCTCTTTGTAGATTATTATCCCTGCACTCATTATAGAAATGGGACAGAAGAAAAAAGGAATGCACAGGAAAGAAACTAAAAATAATTTCCTCCTCCTTTATTTCTAGACATCTTCATTGTTGCTACTATAGGCTTTTTATATAGCAGAATCAGCCAAAAGCCAGAGTCCTTCCCTCTCTCCTGTCTCCCACTTGGCTGTTGCACTTAATAGCCTCAGGCAATTGGTCTGCTTTTAAATTTATCTTCTACTTAAAGAGCTAAATTGGGACTTATTATACAATATTCCCAATTCAGCTGCTTCTGTGAAGGGTAAACTGAAAAAGTAGAGATGACTCTGAACCAAAACTCCAACACTAAACATAGGATTTTAACTTCTTCACTGTATAAAGGGTTGAACTAAAAAATCCAGACACAATTTCCTTCCTGCACCTTTAGGGTACATCTACACTGCATTGTTATTTTGGAATAACTAGCACTATTCTGAGATAACAATGCGAGCGTCTACACAGGAATTCCTTTATTTCAAAATAATATAGAAATAACGGATGGCTTATTCTGACTTTTGTAAACCTCATTCCACAAGGAATAATTCCTCTTCCGAAATAGCTGCAGTGTGGATGCTCTCCACTGCTGCTATTTTGAAATAGCGCCTCCCCATGGCCATTCTAGGTAATTTCTCCTCAGTGCTTTCTGGGACTCTAAATTGACATTAGAGGAGCCTGCCTCAGACTAATTTTGAGGCTTCCCTGTAGTGTGGATGCTCTATTTCAAAATAAGCTATTCCGGAAGGTATCTTTCAGAATAACTTATTCCAAAATAAGTGTGCAGTGTAGACATACCCTTACAGAGGCCTGAAATTCAACCCCAACTGAAAATTTGCCCCAAAATTGAGTTGGCTGATAATAAGGTCACTGCTGAAATAGATATGAGCTGCAGAATTTGATCTGATCCTGGATTTTGATTGAGAAGGTGGATCAACCCCTAAAATACAGCATAGACAATTGTTTCTCAGCCATAGCCAGCATTCAGCACAATTGTTTCTCAGATGGTCAAGGACTATTGAGTTAGATACGATTTTTCCCTTTAAAATTTGACTGCTTGGGAAAAGGTGGAGAGCATGAGTGGTCAAACTCTGAAGAGAAAGGCAACATACTTCTGACCCCTGCAGTGTTTTAGAAGTCACTATGTGAAGGCAATTGGGCAACTTTTGCCCTGTAGGGAAAATGGGGTCTTTGCCTATGCTGGTACTAAGTAGTATTTAAAAATGTGTTAAATAAAATATTGTTATTACTATGTGCTAACTCATTTTCCTCATCTAGACTTAGCCATTGTACAAATGCAACTGAGAGCAGAATTTGACCCAAAGTTCTTCAACAGTATGGATATCTTTGTACTGTGGAGACTATATTGGTATAGCTATTCTCAGTAGCTGTACTGGCATAACCCTATAGGACTCAATGGAAGAGGTTTTTCACTGCATAAGAATATCACCTCTCTGAATGATGGCATTATTTAAACAGAAGCATTTTTCCATTGACATAGCTGCATCTGCACTGGTGCTTAAGTCTGTGTTTAGCTAGGTGGATTTTTCACACATCTGACAGATGTAGCTAGATTGACCAAACATACGTAAGGCTAAGAGTACACAAAAGGGTTTGCTGGTGTAGCTAAATGCAGCTAATACCACCAAAAAAGTATTTTTGCTGTCATTACTTAACAATTCAGCAAGAGAAATACACTGTACCAGCAAAAGCACTTTTATGCGTGGCCTACATTAGACCAGTCAGGTTGGTTTAAGATACACAACTCCAGCTACACAAAATATGTAGCTGGAGTCGGCTTACCTGAAGTCTAGCCATGGCAGCATCTACACTGCGGGAGGCTGATGGGAGCACATGCTCCCATCCTCTCCTCTTACTCCACGCAGAACTAGGAGTACCAGACACTGAAGGGGTTTGCCTTCAGCATTCAATTTATGGGTCTACATTAGACCCACTAAATCGAATGCTAGAAATCAACCTCCGGATCTTTTGCTACTAATTGTTTTGCCTCAATGTTACAGGTTCTTTCCAGATCTTGAAAGAACAGGAAATGTTGCATTCAATTTTAAATGGGGAATTTCCCCCATCCCATTCAAATGCATTTCATGCTTTAACTATTTTCTTAAGATCAGTATGTGTAATTATTCTCTTTTTAAAGACTTTTTTTCATTATTTCTCTTAAGGTAGCGCATGATACTCCTTTCGCAGCACTCTCCAGCTGGCGAACACCTTGCAGCTGAGAGGCTAGGGCATTCCAGCATTTGTGCAGCTTCTGCTTATGCCACATCATGAATTAACTGTCAGCGGGTGTCAGATATCTGCACACGAACAGAAACCTCTCAGGGGGAAGCACTTTCATCACATCTCTGTAGTCTCACAGTCTCTATCAGCCTACAAAGTACAAACCATATCTGATCTTGAACTCAGCTCTCTGCAGGATGGGCATATTGCAGCACTGTAGCATAAGGTGGTTAGCTCTGTGCATTGGTGTGATGCCTAACTTGGTTCTGAATATGGATTAGATTTTTTTTTTTGCCTGTGGTGCAGGGAACCATGGTTTGCTTTTAATTAGCTACCACCTACAAATAAATCCCAACTTAAAGAACTGAATGCTGTCTATTTGCAAAGGAGTATCACTAATTTTGCCCTCGCAACTAATTCTTAATCTGAAATAACATCAGTTGAAAGACTTTTCAGATGTTTTGTTTGCAAAGCTTCTTTTTATTCAATTAGCTCCTTTGGAGCAAGTGAGATGGCATCTAAACACTTTTACTCTGTTGATTTAATTTTCCACATGTGTCATTTCCATTTTCTCATCCACTTGCATATTCACATAATTATTTGGGTTGAGCTTTTTCAAATCTACCATAAATGAGTAAAGATTAAGCAAAATATTTGATGACTCTTTATGAAAATCTTTCAAAGAAAGACTGCTGCTCTGTTGACAGAAGAGAAGGGAAGATGAAAATAGTTTTTACTCAGAATAAATCTGAAGCTAGCTTCATGGCAATTTTGTGTAAAGGCTTTTACATATTGATTCACTTTTAATTAATACAGGAGTCTGTGCAGCTGTTTCTTCTTTCCTGAAGTGCTTTCATCGTGGCAAACAATTCTTTCTACTCTCTTTTCTGTCTATCGTCTGTTCTTCTGTTCTTTTGCTTTCTCAGTGGCACTTGCTTTGTGTCCCCCCCCTCCTTTTTTTTACTTTCTTTGTCTGTCTACTGGTTAAAAAGTGTTTACAGTTAATTATCCTATTTATTTTTTAACTAGAAGATTTACCTGGCATTGCTCAGGTTCTTAACTCTTTAAAAGAATAAAATGAAAATGTACATGCTTAATTTAAATCATTGCTCTGGTGTGGGGCTGGAGATGTGGGGTTCAGTATGCATGCTGCCCTAGATGAAGATGACTACCCCAGCCTTCTCTCACCACAGCAGCTTGGGGCCAGGTGAGAAGCACCTCTACATGGCCACTGCAGCTCCAGCAGGCACAGCCAGGAGAGGGGGCATGCCATCCAGCTGGTCCAGGTTTGTCTGCCCCCCTGCACTCCCTAGCCAGGGTGAGGAGTGCAGCCAACTGCATTTCTCCTCACTCCCTGATAAAGAGGGACAGTCAGTAATGTTCCTGTATGAATCACGGGGAAGAAGCAGGGGAAGGGAAGAAGAGAAGCCTGATCTTACATCAGTTTAATGCTCTGTAACTTCACTGACTTAAAGTAGTGTTACTCCTGGCTTTCTCTGTGCCAGTAGCATTGACAACTGACTTGAGTCTCATGTGGCTTGTTATTATTTGAATAAAAAATATATTATCTATGTAAACAATTAAAAAGTGGTTCTGCATAGTGCTATTGATCAAATTATCCTCAGAATATCTCTGAAAGATAAGTCTTCTATCCAAAATAGTTGTTTAAAATATCTCTCAAGATATCTTTGGAGGTGTTTTAAAAAAAAATTAATTAAAAATATTTTTAAAAAAATTCTATTTTGCCACTTACTTTGGCTGGTATTAGCTGTTCATTTTAAATTAGGCTTTGCTATGGCTTTGCAAAAGCCTCCTCCTCATGCCCCTCATTTGAGGGGGATAAGGATCAATTTTCTCCCTTGTCCTTTTCAACATCTACATGTAACCAGAAGATAAAATGGTCAGATGGTATGGGCTCAAGTGCCAGCAATATGCAGATGACACACAGCTCTATCTATCCTTCGTCGTATATGACCACACCATTACTACCAAGATGGCCAGGCATTTGGATAGCCAGTTCATGGAGAGCTAGCTGAAGCTAAACCCTAGCCAAACAGAGTTTATACCGATAGGCAGAGGAAAATAGTTTGAGAAATTTGCACCCATGATGCAGTTTTCCTTGACTGAGGTTCATACTCACCATTGATCAATTCATTTGGTAATTTAGAAGTACTCTTGGATTCCTCACTGACATGAAGCTCTCACCATGAGTATTGTTTTCTACAATCTCTGGTTGCCCAGGAGACTGTTTCCCAACCTGGCAGATAAAGCCCTCATTTATTCATATCTTTGTCACCTCTTGGTTAAACTACAACAGTGCAATATACCTGGGCATACCCTTCAATACTTACAAGGAGGTAAAGTGCATTTGCTCACTAACCCAAGCTACTGTCCCATAGAATCCCATAGAATTTCAAGTCCAGGTCAAGGACTCAGGCCTTATCTCAAAGCACTGCGTCACCTGGGAGAACTAAAAGACCATTTGAAGCTTCAGGATGCAGACTGTGGTTGACAATTTCACTCCTCTGGCACAATGGAACTTTAAGAAAGAAGAAAGCTCATTTATGCATGAAATAGGACTGTCTCTGGGGCAGTCTTGAGACTGTGGACTGTACTCCCCATCACAAATCTCACCACTTTATGCTTCAAGTGAAAGGAACATTTCTTTGACCTCCCCTTCTCTAATATAAATACATAGCTACATGTTTAAATGAGAAACAAACAATCATACCAAACATGACATTTCATGGCACATGCTGCTCCTTCTGGGCAGAAGATGAGAGAATAAGCCACGTGTGTCAGACGTATAGCCACAGTAATGCACTACTAGTCATGGGTGCTCAGACACTACTGAGTATAATATAAAAAACTAGATAAAGCAGAATGGCTGTGTACCTTTCACAGATACTTGCTATTATGCTTAACCATCCTTTGTATGCACATTTTTAAATGGCTGTTTTACTTGGAAAGGAATAATATTTAATTTTAATTCTTATCAGCTGACAGTAAATGAACCATCCCTGGAGGAGAAATCATATTTAGATCCATATTAGATGGTCATGTAGCTTGAAACAAAGGATCACTTAACCCTAGAAGCATTGCCTGCAAACAAACGCTGACCCTTTGTTAATGTCTTTTTGATGAATCCTTAGCTGTTATAACTGAATGATGGTACTTATAAGGCTGTGGCAGGAAAACATTTCTCTGGAAAATTTTATACATGTTCATTTTAAAAGGCCAAGTTAATAACAGGATAATTGTTTAAAAGGAGCAGTTAAGATTTTAATTAGACACAATATAATAGATATTTTGTAATTATGCTCAAATCAGACTCTTTCAGATAACTGAAATGGTTATTAGTAATGTATGCAATGTACTGGACTCCTCATTTCCTGTTTTCCCTCTGCATTATATACCTTTCCCGGTTTATTGTCCAAGTGTTCTCAGGGGTTAATGATATTGTAGGTACAGTTTATAAAAATAAAGACGCTCCAGAGACACTGAACTGACTCTGCTCCTGCACTTCTTATAGGCCTTACTGACCTCTGACTGGCTGGTTCCTCCTGCTGCCATTCTAGCTTCCTGGAGTTACGGTCTTTTCTGGGATGATGTGTGGCAAAGCTACAAACCTCCAGTAGGAGGGTTCTGGGCCTGGTCCACCCTGTCACACAGACACACACAATGTAATTCTGCATCAGGATTCAGAAATTCCCTAATGATGAGAATAATCTGAGGTTCACTTCAAGATGTTTTCCAAATACTTCCATCATCAGAAAGTTTTAGCTTCCCCTCGCTTTCTTCTTACAACCCCATTGTCTCCACATACATGAATTCCCTTAGTCACAGGAGATGCTCCACAAAGACCTTGGTAGATGGGGGCTTCTGCTGTCATCCACATCTGGTAAATTGGAGATGCCGAGTACACAGATTATGGTAGAAAACAACACTCTTAAAGATATACACAACTCTTTGCACTGAAAATGCTGGAGTTTGACCCATAGGCTATGTCTAGACTTCAAAGAAAAGTCGGAAAAAGATACGCAAATTGTGAACCACAATTTGCATATATTTTTCTGCTTTTCTTCCAAAAGAGGCTTTTCCGACATTTGGCCAAACTACACTGGGCCAAATGTTGGGAAAAAACCCTCTTTCGGAACATCCGTTCTTCCTCGTAGAATGAGGTTTACAGGGATGCTAAAAAAATGGGTCTGCTTTTCTGAATTTTTTTTCGGAAAAGCAAACGTGTCCCAGTATCCCAAAAAAGCTCTGCAATCTAGATGTACCCATAGACATAATTGTAAATTTGCCTCAAAACAATTGGAACTTGTTTACAGATAATTTTGCTGTTTTTATAGCTGAAACAGTTTTTCAACTTCTCTGTAGAATTATTTCTCACATTCACCAGAATCAGAATGTCAAGGTTAAAAGAAAAAAAAAATTGTGAACCATTGTAAATGTATTTTTCACCTTGTTTTTCAATAACCTTTTTTTTCTTGATAAAAATTGCATAATTGTTGCTTTAGCCAAAGAAACTTTTTTTTCAATCAACATTTTCCACTGGGACAAAACATTTTTTGGCCAGTTCTAAAATTGTATGTGATTCCACATGAATGCCTTTTGTATCAGAACAAACTAAAGAGGAAAAACACATTTATGTTCACTCTACAAATCTCTCAAAAATTAGCAATTAAATTGTAATTTTTATATTAGGTTGCTGTCAGTTTTACCAGCACAGGTTTGTTAATATTTGCCATTTGTGGAAGTCAAGCTTAATTTGTTATCAGACAATATCCTGGTTGAAGTTTATTTCAGGAAAAGTTATATCTTGGCTATTTCAAATTAAACATATTAAAAATTTAACTTTGCAGAATATCCATATATTTATAAGAAATAGTACTTCCATTCTTTCACCCATTTGCAAGTCAGCAGACAAGTTTTGTTTTAAAAACAACATTTAAAACCTATTACAATATTTTATTTTCTTAATACAAAATTCATTATTAGGGACGAGAAATACTGCATTTTTATAACACCTTGCAATTTTAAGGTCATATTTTTATATGACCACTCTTTCCAGGTGAATCTTAATGAGGAATCTCAAATTTAAAATGAGATTGGATATTCATTTTAGTCTTAAAGAATACTTTATCATTGATTAATTGTTCAGCTTCATGGTAGTAAATGTGAGTTTTCATTTGTCATAAGGTTTCTTTATCTTTCTCCACTCATACATGTTGACCGTGCAGAGCTACAAAATATTGAGGATTGAAAGATGGTTTAACTGCTATTATATTTAGTGCCCCAATCCAGCAGTTTCTGATGAGCAGGAACACTGCTATGGCTCTATACCCAGCATGGTGTCTAACATGCTAGCCACTAGCCACATGTGGCTATTTGTCCAGTTGAATGTGGCTAGTTCACTATAGCAGTAGCCACTATAGTGACTACTGCTTCAGAACTGGTTGGACACCATGGCTTTATAGAAGTTATTTTTGGCAAACTGTAAAAAGACTAAAAATGTCATGTAGGACCCACCGGTAACACTTGTGCATATAAAAGAGTTACATTCAGGGCCATCCTGAGAGGGGCCCGGGGTAATCTTCCCCAGTATCCCAGGTGTGAGGCACGGGGCAATCCCCCTCCCCCGGCTCCACCCTGCCCCTGCTCTAGCCCTTCCCCAAGCCCTGCTCCTACTCCGCCCCCTTTCTCCTTCTCTTGAGCAACACAGTCTGAAGGATTACTGGGGGGTGGATCTGATGTGGCGGCAGCAGGGGCTGCCCCCCACTCACCGTGTGAGCTTGGGAGCAAGAGCAGCCTGGCAGCCTGCTCCAACCTGCCACACCACTCTCCCTTCTCTGTGGTGAAGAGAAGCAGAGCGCCGCAGCCCCCAGGGCACTCTGCTTTCTTCAGCTGCATAAAAGTGGGGTGCAGCGGGTGGGAGGACAGGATGGCGGGGCGAAGCAGGCTGCTGGGCTACTCTGGCTCCTGCCACCTGCATGGTGAGTGCAGGATGCTGACCCCTGCTGTTGCCGCGTGTCAGGCCCCTGTAGTCTCCTGAGTCCCTCCCATCCATATTACAATTCAGGCAGCTGCTTCAGGGTCCGCAAAAGCATAGGGCCTGGGACGACCTCCCCAAATCATCCTATGGTTACATTCTCTCCATACATTTAACTAAAATAATTGCTAGAACATATAATCCCAACTCTCCTCTGTCACTGGGACATTATCCTGTCATCTGTTTTTCATAAAAATTAATGTTGACTTTAATGGGAGTTCCCTAATGAGATAGATCTTGGGTATATTTTTCTAAAGTTCTCCAGTGACTTAGTCATAGTTTCAGAAGTGGCTTAGGGTCATATATTTAAAGATATTTAGATGCTTAAAGATGAAGATAGGCACTTACCAGGGTTTACAAAAGCATGTAAGTGAGCTAGGTGCCTAACTCCTAGGCTACATTTAGACTGCAGGCTTCTTTTGGAAGAAGCTTTTCTGGCAGAGATCTTCCAAAAAACCTTTTTTTCGAAAGAGAGTATACACAGCAAAAGCACAATGAAAAAGTGATCTGCTTTTTCGAAAGATAGTGTCCACACTGATTGGACACTATCTCGCATTTCAGTTGCGATTACTGTGGACGCAGAGGCCACCAGGGCACCTGTGATTTTCTTGGAGGCCTCTTCTTTCGAAAAAACACTCTCTTCCACGTCCACACGTGCCTTTTTCTGAAAGAGCTTTTTCGGAAAAAGGCTTCTTCCTCATAGAAAGAGGTTTACCGCTGTCAGAAAATCCCCTCTGTTTTTTCAACTTTCTGTCAAAAGAATGCAATAGAAGTGTGGATGTAAGTGTAGTTTTTCCAGAAAAACTCTGCAGTGTAGACTTACTCCCATTGAAGTCAAAGGGACTTAGATGCCTAACCTTTTGGGGTCATTTTAAAATTCAACTGGGACTCAGTTTTTTAAAGGTATTTGGTTCCTAATTTTTAACAGCAACTATGTGCCTAAAACTCCATTTCTAATTTTAGATAGCTAAAACTGATTCAAATAGATGTTAGGCACCAAGATGCTTCTGAAAAAGCCAAAAGGTGTCTAAATTATTCAATAAGTTCTTTTGTAAATCTGGATCCTAGACATTTAGCCCAATTTCACTGAAAGTCTTTGGGGCTTGGGTTCCCAAGTGCCAAAGTCAATTTTGAAAAAGAAACTTGTGAGTCTAGATTATTTACAGCATTGTTGAAAATTTTACCCAAATCTAGGTTTTGGTACACCGAACATCTGATCATTTGATGGATATAAGACTAACACACTGTCATTTTTCCTAATATTATTTTTTGTTGTTCTTTTCACTTGTGGGAAAGCTAACTCCCATGAGTTTTGTATTTAGTTCTGAAAGTAACAAACACTCTATCATTTTTATTTCTTGAGATGGTGACTTCCACAGGCTTAGCCCTGTTCCTGTGAAAGTTCTGTTTCTCTCTGTTGGTTGATTATATTATAGTTATAATTAGTTATATTATAGAACAATGTAGGTGTTTTGGTCATGGAGAGAAAGACAATCCCTGAAGTAGCCAATGTGAATCCTGGGAATATCAAAACAGAGCACTTTGGTTTTATTTGAAACCAAAGTGAATGGTGAAATTAAGTAGATGAGTTACTGCATTTTGTACCAGTTTGTGTCTAGTGTGTAAGAATGAATTGCAATAATTAAACCTAGAGGACACCAGTGTCTGTGATTACATGTGAATAAGATACCATGGAGCATATTCTTGAACTAGCTGGTGATGGAACACAGCATTTTTATAGCTATGGTTATTTTGACATTCTAAAGGATTCCAAAGCTGCAGTTCAGTTTACTAATCTGAGAACTGATGGTCTTCAGTGAAGGGATATTATGGTGAAAGAAAATTCTTAGTGCTTCCTGCTTTCTACGAGCAGCACCTCTATCTTGTTTGTATTTGAGTACTAGCAGCTGCTCCTCACTAGATAGTGATCTCAGATAAGCATCAAGAAAGATGGGAAAAATGCAGTTGGCTGGCACTTTCCAAAGGATCCTAAATAACTTATGCCAATCTATTTATCTGTGTAGATAAGCCCTAAACACTGGGGAATAAAGTAGTCAGCTAATTCAGTTAATTAGCTACCACTGTGAACACTGTTCCAGAATGAGTTGTGTTTTATTCAGGAATAACTACTCTGCTTTGTAGGCAAAGTTATTATTTTAAATTGTCATTTAACCAAGAATAGTTTATTCCACAATAACTGTATCCATCAATTTCCCCATGTAGACAAGCGTTAGCCATTCAACTGCCATTGAAACTGAATGAGAATTGTTTACCTGAGTGCATCAAACTCCTTTGAAAAGCCTAGCCATGACATTTCTAAATGAGATGTGTGTTATCAACATATTGTTGGTATTTCATCCCATGCTACCTCCTTAGGATCACTAGCTTCCAGTGTATTGTTCTCTCCCTCTCTCTTTTTTTTTATTTTCTCTCTTCACAGATCAAAAGCGTGAGTTATTGCATGAAATATTTTATTGTCTATTAATGAAAACATTCTAGATAGATTATTTTTGGCTAGTTTTAATATATTTCCCAGGACTGCTTCACAACCATCAGGTCAAGTATGAATGAAATCTTATATTTAACTTATAGGTTGCATGCAGCATTAATTTTCTTGTTTACAATTTCCCAGAAGGGAAATGAGTGAACTTGAGTTCCTTTCTACGTCTCAACATTGAAATCTCAATAGCCTTATATTTGTGAGCAAAAAGCTCTTTGGGCATACTGCTTAAAGGGTACAATGTAGGAGAATTAAGACTGAGGACCACTTGTATTTGGGGAGTTTACATTTAGTATTCTCCTCCATGCTCCTAATGAGTGCTTCTTTTTTTCAGTCCTCCCAGCATGTTTGTTGCTTGTGTAAGGTTCTAAGTATCCTCAATTCACATTGAATCTGATAGGAAATGAGGGCTCTCAGGTAATCTCAATCTTTCATGATCAACTAAATAGTCCTGATCAGCCATAGTTAGGGTTCGTGTGTCATATTTTCTGCCTTCTCCCTACCTCTCTTTCCCATGTGGTAAATTTAAAGAAAACGTAGGGACAGTATATAAAAGTATAAACCTAGACCTATATAGAAGTATAAACTCTCATTGTGTACAACTATGTAGCAATGTATCCCAGAGTATTAGCAAGAAATGTAGCACTGTAATGGACCTCAAGAGGTCATCAAGTTCAGCCCCTCATGGTGAGGCAGGATTAAAGATACCTAGACCATCCCTGACAGATGTTTGTCTGACATCCTCTAAAAACATCTCCAGGGATGAAGACTACATCGCCTCCCCAGGTAATTGTCTCCAGTGCTCACACATCCTTTCAGTCAGAAAGATTTTCCTAATATTCAACCTAAATCTCCCTTGTTGCAAACTAACTTAATTACTTCTCACCCAGGAGTGGCAGGTGAAGGCAATGTTGGGACAAAACATCTGACAAAATGATTTTGACCCAGAAAAGCTTATGCCCAAATAAATCTGTTAGTCTTTAAGGTGCCACAGGACTCCTCATTGTTTTTACAGATACAGAGCAACATGGCTACCCCTCTGAGACTAATCCCCAGAGTGATTCACAAACCATGAGGAAGACAGGACTTGCATGGACTAATCCTTAGATGTCACTGACTGGACCAAGCTCCACAGGCAAGTACACACAAAAGGGAGTTAAGGGAGGGGGAAAGGTGCAGTAGTACTCTGCCACTGAACTCTGAGACATTCTGTGGAGTTCCTTCAATCTCTCTTGTTGAAGCTGTTACACCGATGGTAGATAACCTGCGGCCCATCAGGGTTCTATGTGTGTCCCACAATACATCTAGTTTGCCTTTGCCCATGCACATGGTTGCCAAATTCTTTTGGTTTCTATCCGCATGGGTTTTTTTTCTACCTGTATTAGTGAACTGACTTGCATGTACAGCAAGGGCATGTGAAGTGAGGCACGTGCTGACTGCTCACAACATTGACTGTGAGAGCATGTGCTCCCTGTGCATCCAGTAAAGCATTGCTACAGTTTAGTCAGCATACCTCGCAAATTCACAAGGTACACAAGCACATTTAGCAAAACTACCTTATTCCAAGAGACCATCTTGGTTATGACAATCTTGCAGTCTGCTGAGATGAAGGGCCATTCATGTGGTCCATTCACTAGCCTAGGCTTCCCATCACTGTGTCACACTGTGATAAACAAATTAGTCGTTACAGCAGGGGGACTGAATCCAGGGCTGCTTACAGCCCAGGTGAGTGCTTTAACTCCTGGGCTACAGAGTTGTATCTCTCTCTCTCTTGTCATTTTCAGACATTTTTATTTTCTGTCGATCAGATGTGAAAAGTTAGGTACTCTGACTCTCAGAATGACTCACTTGTGTTGTGCAGCTAGGTCTAAGTCACTGAGGTATTGTTACAAATTCCAGCCTTGAACCTCAATGGCCATGTTCTCAAAAAGACTCAGACTCAAAATGTGCACCTGCAGTGTAATAGTCTGAAGTGCAAGTTCCAAGAGAAGCACCCACAATTTAACTGAAGGTCCAAAACTGAAGGTGATATTTTTAAACTGGAAATAGCCACCTGCAAAAGGAGAGTTGTGGTCCTGAAAATATAGAACTAAAAATATTCAGAAGCTAATTTATTGTCTGTCTAGAAGTAAGGAAATTGTTCGGTACTATTAATCAAAAGTTGTAGATGCTGTGTCTTTGGGAATCTATTATAGCCTATTTTTTCCTCAATTTGTGTGTGTGTGAAAAATCAACCTAATTTTACAGTACTTTATCAGCATCTTTCATTTGGTCCTCCCCTGCTTCTGGATTTGTGACAGACCCTCTCCCAAATCATGTTCTGATAGACACATATTGCACATTGAAAAAATGTATGAGGTATCTGACTTCATCTAAGCTATATATCAGTGACGGTTCAATCACTTACCAGAAAAATCAGCCTTCAACCAGATGCAAATCCTCCCAGGATAATTTTTTTTTTTTTTTTTTTTTTTTTGGTGAGCTGAATGGAAGAAAAAGGAAAGAAAGAGAATCCTTGAAAAAAACAAATCTACCTGCATTTTACAGTATTACTGCCAATGGGTCTATTACAAAGCTGTAACTAACAGTGCAATTTCTATTTCTACATCATTCTATATTATCCCTGTTTAAACATTCTAAAAGGCTGTACAATGAAAAGCAGAATATTGAAACCATAACCATAGGAGTTTACATAGATAACAGCATTGATGGCTTCTAAATGTTAATTTGTACAAAACATATCCTCATTAAATGACTTGTTTGATAGTGTGCTTTAATCAGCTTCATTGCTGTTTTCCTATTAGTGTTACTGGAACATTCTCTTGTTGCATGTGACTGTAATAGTGCAGAGGATATATGCCCAGAATCTAAGTACTTGGAAAAGTCAGTGCATATAAACTAGGGATGAAATCCTGGCTTCATTATAGTTGATTGCAAAACTCCCATTGACTTCAGTGGGATCAAGGCTTCATCCCAGGTTACTAGATTTTCAGTCTTTTGCAGTAAGGAAAAATTCCCAGTAGTGTGAAATATAAGTTTAATGTTTGAATTATTTACCCTTCTAATATCCAATGCTTTATCACTGAGGAAGTTTACTTAAGTACCTTAACTTTCTTTTAAAGTAGTTCTTCAGATTTCCATAGGGGGTCTATTAGGATTATATTGTGACTGTAGAGATAAGTCATTTTTTAACTGAATTGACTGGTTTTCAGGTCTTTAGTGACTCATTTAAAAAAAACACACTTATTTAATTAAAAAAAATCTATATTTGCAGAACAGGACTTCAACCCTGGGACCGTAGGCTTGCTTATATGCTATAAAACCGTGTGTGTGTGTGTGTGTGTGTGTGTGTGTGTGTGTGCGCGCGCGCACGCGCACGCGCGCGCTCTGCCCTAGGCCTTGCCTCCTCTCCACTCTGCTTCCTGCTGCTGCTTCTCATGGCCCTTCTGTCTCCCTGCCTGTCACAAGGGACCCGTTGCCTGCCATGAGCCTTCTCTCCTCTTCTACCACCAGGCCTCTACTGCCTGTCATTCCCCATGTCCTTGTTCTACTCCATCTCTACTCCCCACAGGAGCAGAGGGGTAAGGAGGGACATGATGAGACGGGGAAGTCTTGCAGGGGAGGGCTGGAGGATAGGAGGGCCATAGTGAGCAGCAAGGACCTCCAGCAATGGAGATGGAATGGAGGAGAGGACGGATTCAGTGATGGGGGCAGAGCAAGAGGCAGAGTGCAGGCACAGCCACCACAGCCCACGTATTTGGCAGTGGGTCAGTGGTGGCTGCTAGCCTACACTGGCTTTATTAAATCTACTCTGTGTGCATCTGAATAAACCTTAATTGAGAAAGTGAAAGCAACTAGGACCTGCCTCTTTCAGCAGCTGTAGACACATATAGCACAGGAGCCTTTTTTTCCACAGGAGAGGGATAGTTTCATGTACTGTAGATGACACAGCCCCTAATATTGGACTGTCTTGTCACCCTGTGTAGAGATGCTACCATTATTTTGCCTTTGACCACCACCAATTATTCCTACTGGGTATCTGTGTGTGTCAGTGATAGAAATCTTCTGATGGATTATGCCCCCCAAATTCCTTTTGACAAGGAAATCTTGGTTTGGCTTGGTCTAGAAATAAATCAATCACAGCCTGGACAGAGCATCTGAAGAAACAGTACATTGTAATATCTGGTTCATGACTTTTTTTAAAAGCACATGAAAGAGAAGGGGGTGGAGGGCTTAAGCTGCAGCAGTAACATAAAAATACTTTCTCTCTAATGAAGAGAGAAAATTATGACAAGGCCAGTTCAAGATAGTTGAGTTATTACCAGCATAGGGTCACTTTTACTGTTTCACTCTTTACGTCATCCTTTACTCAGAGAAACCATTCCAAGAATAAGGTTGCTACTCAGTGGTTTTTTAAGGGTATCAGAATCTGGCCTTTAGACTGCTGGAACAAGTTAACACTATATATAGATAATAATAATCTGCTATTTTTGTATATGTTTGTCTGGGTCATCTTTCATTCCAAACTGAAATACTGTAGCATGTCTGCTCATTTTTCTTCTCAAAATCCTTTATTCAAGCAAAATATCTGTGGCAAAATCCTGGTCTAATAATGTCAATAGCAAAAAACAGGACTATGTAGCCATTAACTTCCATGGGATCAGGATTTCAACCTTGAGGTCTCCACTGAAGTTTACCTTAGTACAATCTTTACAGTTAGTCCCAGTAACAAGGACTCATTTTTAGGCTACTACTAAAACAGATGGGGCACTGTGGGGAAAGCACCAAGTATCAATTTTCAGTGAATTGCTTCTATTAAACTATTACTTCAAGAACATTGCAAAAGAAAATGGCTTTAATTTCTCAGACTCCTCAACTCTCTTTCTTGTATTTCTCTCACTTACGTCCTGTAGTATGCGCACTTCTTGCTGGATACATGAATGGCACTATGTCACAACAGAGTTGCCTTCTAAGACTGCTCTTACTCAGACAAAATTAGTAGTGGTCTCTATTCAGCTTTTTATGTCCTTCCTCAATAGACTCAAAGAACAACTTTGTTTGCTAACCTGAAGGTAGACAATGATATTATATGCAGTCATGGTGCTCCTAGAAAATGAGACACAAGGTAAAAGGGGTAATATTTCTTCTTTTGGACCAACATCTGGTGGTGGAAGGTGTCACCTTTTGAGCTACAAAAAGCTCTTCTTAAGGTCTGGGGATAATGTTTACTTGCCTAAGTGGTTTCAAAATGTTATTGTATTCTGAAATGTGTTTATAGTGTCTTTATTTTCGCTATGATCTGGGAATAAATTAGTAATAATGAAATAACTATTATAAATATTTTTATAAATATACCTCAAGCTGTCCTGTGTTCTTGGAGTTCATCTGTATTTCCATAATATTCAAAAGTTCACAATACAACTGTAGAGAGAAAGAAGTCACCTGGGATCCAGTGCAGATAAGATTACTTTTGTTTGAAACTAGGGAATAGTAAGAAACATTATTGGCAAACATTTGCATTAATTCTTAATTGCTTTATGATTTTTCCACATACATGCACTTCTGTTAATTTACAAATGGAAATGCGTGCAATTGACAGATGTGATTTTTCTGGGTCTTCATGCAAAACAGGTATTTTTGAGCAATTGTGGATATAAAAACTTTTCCACTAAAAGTGTTATTCCCCCTCTGTATTGGATAACTGACTTTTTATACACTAGTAGGAACAATACTCTTGTGACTTGAGTTAAAAGATATTTCCCACCTTTCCAGAGATGCTTGGCACTTTACATGCTCTGACTTTGGGTGTCTATATCACTCACTGTCTGTCAAGCCATCTCTCTCTCTCTCTGAAAGAATTTCTGATCTGCCTTTTACCACAATATCTTGCTTTTGTATCTAGCTCATGTTCTGAGGATGTTCCACTTGCTGAAATGATATGTTCTAGAATTTAAAAAACATTCATCTGTTAACATTTAAGCTAGTTGATAGCAAGTCATTTGTATCTTTGACTCAAATACTCAAAAGTATCCGATTTTTCCAACACAAGACAATCTGGACACAGAAAATTTTTCTAAAAGAGCCTTGTCAAGGGGCATCCCTTGTCGGTCCTCCCAGATTACAGCTCCTAAAGTTAGAGCAAGTACAGCCTCACAGGCCTAGGCCCACAGTCCAGTTCACCCCTATTAAGTTAATATGGCCACTCTGGCCTAGTCAGCAGGTAAGCCTCCCAAGGGCCTGTGAGCAGTGTTACTGTGGGGTTTGGTGGATGGTAGGGGAACCTGGGCCCTCCCTCTCTACTGAGTCCTAGCCTAGGGCCCTCTTGGCAGTGGAAGATTCTACTGCCTCCTCAGTGGGGATTCCGGCCCCAGTGCTGAGCTCCTGGAAGACAATCCTCCACCCTGGGCACTTTCCTACCATTCTTAGTGTGCACTGCGGTCCCCGGGGTGTTGTTTGGCAAGCTGGTGCCTCCCGGATGGCCTCACTGCCTGGAGCAGTGGCTGAGGCTCTGGTGGTGGTGGTGGTGGTGGTGGTGGCGGTGGCGGTGGCGGCTGCTGCTGCTGCTGCTGCTGCTGTCGGGGTTGCTGATGCTGGCGCTGTTCAAGAGCTCTGTCCTGAGTTCTTCCCCTCCTGCTGCTCCCCCTAACTGAGCTGAGCAGCTCTCTCTTATACTAGTGCAGTCGAAGCATGCCCAGTAAGCTAAAGGGGGTGTGGCCTCCCCTGACCGCTGGGCTGGGTTAACCCCCTCCTGAACAGTGCAGGGTAGATACAACCCATCACAAACCTGTAATGATCTTAAACCATCTTATGAAGTGTGCCCTTCCACTGCAGTTTTCTGCAGTTTAAAATGAAATTGGATGGTGTGTGTTTGTGAGAGAGAGAGAGGCAAGGGGAGAGATTTTTGTAATTGTGTGTGTGTGTTTGGTGGCACTTTGACAGAGTAAGGACATCTGCTTTCCTAATGAATTCAAAATCCCATATAGTCTTGCAAGCAATTAAAAGATGCTTTCAAACAGCCTCAAGGTACTGACATGCCTGGCAGGTTTCTTGTCAGTTTGCTGAACCAGATACAAGAGGAGGTAGTCCCAAGCTTACACAGCTCTAGTTTTATAACTCCCTGAATCCCTCTTTTACAAGAGAGATCTATGTGTGTATTCAGTCTTCTTTAAGAGTTTGAACAGCTGCTGCTCTTAAGTCATTCCCATCTCATATCATTATTTATAAATGCTCTGAAATATTGCATAAGTCACTCTTACTGTGTTTATGTAAAGAGGAATAAAATCTACTAAATGCCCCCAATGGTGTATATTCATGTTAAACATAGTGCCCCCAACACACCTCAGGTGTGAACTAGAATAATACTGCACAGTACATGTTGATTTGCAACATAATAGTGATATATTATGTATGCAAGCTAAGTAATTAAAATGCATGAGGTGAAAACAATTATCCTTCTGTGATGATTTCCTGTAAGACAGAAATATTTGTTGACCCAAGATTAGAACAGCAAACCCATTAAGTAAATTAATAACCCAAATAATTTAAGATCCCAAAGATTTCTGGTAGGAGTTTTAAACAAAAGATATATTGCTTCTGTCAACATTCATGCTGCTGCTCTGTTTGTATGGTTTTTCTGAGAAGCTACAATCTTTTCAAGGCATGAGGCAAAAACCTGATGGTCAGATTTATCAAAATCAGCTAATGTAAGCTGCATGGTGACAATCTCAAGCTGTAGTGCTACAGCTGAGTTCCAGACTGTTGTGAGTTGAAGGGAGAAGGCCAGGCTCTACTCGGTTTCTAGTGTAAACCTCGAGCAATGTCATTAAACTCAATGGAGTTACTCAAGATTTACATGGGCAGAACTGGGCACAGGTTACTGGAGAGTAAATAGACCAAAATTGTTACTGTGCTTAGAGTATTTAAAATGGTGTAACTGGAATTTGATAACTGGATTCTCCCATTTGCTTTCTTCGGAGGGGGAAAGTAAAACTCTTCTAATAATTGGCCAGGAAGCCCTGTCTTAAGGTATTTTCCCTCTCTCCCTGAGACTCTAGGTATGCTCCTCCCTGTCCTTGAGTTGAAACCTCTGCACTGGTGGAAGGAGGATGGCTCTACTTCATGTCATTGTCCCAGCTAACCTCATGGGCAGAATCTGCATAAGGATCAGTGTTCTCTTACCTCACAGTGATGACCTTTCCACTCTGCTAAATAGGGTGTCTGAAGGCATAAAAGGCAAGTTGCCATACATACAAGAAAGCATTGGAGAGTAATGCAGAGGCCCAGGATCTCCAGATAGTTCTGCCTTCTAAGAATTTCCTGTGATATGTGTGATTAGGGGCCCAACCCTCTATTAGTTCCTTGGAGGAGATTTGTGGAGGAGGATGGGAAGTGAAGTTTCCTGTGTCTTGAACAAGCTTTTGTCTTTTAGGGGATGATCTGGCATATAAAAGAAAAGTCTACTGTGGAGTTTGGGAGATCAGGGTGCTATTAATTTCTGCCACTGACTTGTTATGTAACCTAAACGGGAATTCAAACTTATGTAAGGAATATGTAGGAACTTTAGTATCTGACCTTCTATTTTATAAGTATTTGATCCAGAAGCAGCTTATGTTTCCCAAGTGATACACTAGAAAATACTCGTATTACATTTATTCCTCTCACATTTTCTTTTGGATCCCTTTACCTTTGCACTTTATAAACTGGGACTCTCTGGTTTGGCAACATCCATGGTCTGGCAAATGACGGATGTTCCAGGATCAGAGAGTCCCATCTCGCTGTGGGGGAGGGGGCAGAAGGAGCACAGCCCTGCTGGCCTGCGCGGGAGACTGGGAGTCAAGAAACCGCCAGGGTAGGGAGAGGGGCGGGAGCTGGGAAGCCCGGTGTGTGGTTCAGCTGGGCTGCAGGGAGAGTCAGGAGCTATTATGCAGATCAGCTTGTTGGGTGGACTAGAAGGGGAGTAAGAGCTGGAAGCCTAGCGGGGTAGCAGGGCAGGGAGTAAGGCCAGCAGCAGGAGGGCCAGAAATTACCTCCCTTGGTCCAGCAAAGTCCAGGCCCAGTTAGGTACCAAAGGTGCCAGACCAGGGAGGTCCAACCTGTAGTATGCTAGATTTACCCAGGGTTGTTCGTGTACTTAACTCAATTAATTTTTGTTTTTCTTCATTTCAATCATCGCTTTGGGGTGGGACTGGGAATAAGGGGTTCAGTATGCAGACTTCCCCAGGGAGAGAGGACTACCTCAGCCCTCTTACCACAGCAGCTTGGGGCATAGTAGGAAGCACCTCTCCATAGCTGCAGTTTCAGCAGGTACAGTCAGGGGAGGGGTAATGTCATTGGTTTGGGCAGTTCCAGGTTTGTCTGCCTTTTGCACTACCGAGCCATGGTGAGGAATGCAGCAAAACTGTGCACTTTACCCTCGCTTGCTGACAAACGGGAACAGTCAATTGGGGGAGAGGTGCGAATGCCCTCTTCAGCCCTCCCACCCCCAGCTCCTCCCCACACTCTCCCTAAAAGGCACTTGGTGTGTGGGAGGCTCAGGACTAGGCCGGGGGCTAGGTGATTGTATCTTTCCTGTATGGTTTAATGAGAAACAATCGCATTCCAGACACATCCCATTCTCCTGGAGCAACCAAACCTTACCTTACTTTAAGTTATAATAAGAGAAAGCTGTATACCAAATGTGGTGGTCCTTGCTCTTACAGACACACTCACAGACAGACAGGCAGGCAGGCAGACACACTCACAGACAGACAAGCTCTCCAAAATATATAGTAGATTTGGGAAATACCTTACTGGAAAAAAGCTGCAAAAACATATTCCTTCGTTTTGACTAGTTGAACGAATGTGGACAGTTTTGGATATTGAGTCTGGTAGTAAGCACTGTACCCAGTAATAAACATTTGTAGGATTGGTCTCCGAGTGCATGTCTACACTAGAAAATTATTTCAAAATAACTTGTTTCAAAATAATAATTTCTGAAATAATAATTTTAAAATAGTGTGTACACACTATAGGGAAGCCTTGAAATTAGTCCGAGGCAGGTTCTCTTAATGTGGAAGTGCTACCTCAACTTAGAGCCCTGGGAAACACTGGGGAGTAATTACTTTGAATGACTCTGGGGAGAAGTTATTTTGAAATAGCAGCAGTGGTGTCCACACTACCACTATTTCAAAATAACCATTTTGAAATGTGTTATTCCTCATGGAAAGCAGAAGTTATTATTTTGAAATAACCAGCCCCTGATTTTGAAATAATGGGCTTAGTAATGTGGATGCTCCGCTTGTTATTTTGAAATAAGGAGAATTGGGGCTGAGAGCCTAATTGTGCTTATTTTATAGACACATGGGGTGTGTCTGCACTATGGGACAAGGTCGAATTAAGATACACAGTTTCAGCTACGTTAATTGTGTAGTTGAAGCCGAAGTACTTTAACTCGACTTTTGGTGCAATCCACACTGTGGGAAGTCACATGGAGAACACTCTTCCTTCAACTTCCCTTACTCCTCGTGGAAGCAGTACTACCGGCATCTCCAGGAGTGCCCCTCTCAGTTCAAATTAGCTGTTTTAACTAGACCTGCTAATTCGAACCCTGGAAGATCGACAGCAGCAGCTTCGATCTTCCTCTGTAGTGTAGATGTACCCATTGTGACACTGATCCATCTGTGGATGGTCAATGCAAACATCATGTATCACTCAAAACAGGTCTGAAGTGGAGTCAGATTGCTAATAGCTACAAATCCCATTGAAGGCCATAGGAGTTACAAATGTCACTTTCTAAAACAATCAGATATTGAATTCCCAACCCCTCCCCCACAGCAACCAAATTCTTTGGCACAATATTGCAGCCAAGGGCCATCCTGGATTCCCATTCTCTGATAATAAAACATGCAGCTCCACTAATAATAATAATAATAATAATAATTAATAATACCTAGAGCTCTTTTCATCAGTCAATGTCAGAGCCTTAAAAGAAGGTCAGTATCATTATACATGGGGAAACTGAGACATAGAGAAATTAAATTACTTTCCCTGGGTCTTTCATGTTCCTATCCAGTGCTCTAACCACTAGGCCCCACTTCCTGCCATGTAGCTGCTCCTAGTACACTTTTCCAGTTGGAATGAACTTTCAAGGCTTCCATGAGCTGTTTGAATCTCTTTAAGAACCCACCACACCAAATCAAATGCAGTCATCTTTGTGCAAATAGAGACTACACATGTAGGAGGAGTTCTACATAAATTTTTAATTGTTACTTCCCATAAGAGACAAATCCCAAGTTCTTAAAATTCTTAAATGATTCTTCAGATACATGAGTTAGACCTAATCATAAAATTGTTTAGAGCTATTGTGGATTGTTAATTATGGGGTAGTTACTGCTATTTTACTGAGTTTTGTTGAAAAAAAAAAAAGAGCTGAGATTTTAATTTTAATAGTTGGGCTTAAACATACACCACAAAAGCCTTTTGGAGCATACTGAGCCACATGCTTCTTCACAGACATTCCTGCACCTATAAGAAAAGGTCCTAAACTAGGACTATGTAAAAAAAGTAATATCTCCTTTCAGTAACACATTGCTTATGGTCTATTGGACTCTACATTAAAACATCAACCTTGGATTTTGTAGCAAATAATAATATTAAGAAATGCAACCACTTAAAAAGACTCTCTCATTTCAAAAGATTTTAAAGAAGCCAACTTTTGATGCTGAAAGTCAGATGAAAGAGAAATAGATTTTCCTGTCCTGTTAGTCTTGACAGGCTGGGCTCGGATAATGACTTTAAGCAATGTATCAAATTTTGTACAGTATCAGAGAGTAAATTAAATTCAATTGACTATAGCTTGTGAGCTTGATAACAGAAGGGTAAAGTCCATTTGCCTTCCTCACCTAACTAAGGGCATGTCTACAGTAGGAAGTTATTTCGAAATAACTTATTTCAAAATAATAGCTTCCAGAATAACTATTTTGAAGTAACGAATCCACAGTACATGGAACCCTCAAAATTGGTCTGAGGCAGAGTCCCTTAGGGTATGTCTACACTTGCCCCCTAGTTTGGACTAGGGAGGCAAATGAAGCATACCGAAGTTGCTAATGAAACGTGGGATTTAAATATCCCGCGCTTTGATTAGCATATTCGTGGCCGGTCGCCATTTTAAAAAGCTGGTAGCCCGAATTAACTTGCCACATGTAGACGCGGTAGTCCGATCCAAAACCCTTCCCTTGAATTAACTGTTATTCCTCATTGCATTCAATTGAATATAGCTTGTGAGCTTGATAACAGAAGAGTAAAGTCCATTTTCCTCCCTCACCTAACTAAGGGCATGTCTACAATAGGAAATTATTTCAAAATAACTTATTTCAAAATAATAGCTTGAGGAGTAACAGTTAATTCAAGGGAAGGGTTTTGGATCGGACTACCGCGTCTACACGCGGCAAGTTAATTCGGGCTACCGGCATTTTAAAATAGCGACTGGCTGTGAATATGCTAATCAAGTGTGGGATATTTAAATCCCGTGCTTCAATAGCAACTTAGGTATGCTTCATTTGCCTCCCTAGTCTGAACTAGGGGGCAAGTGTAGACATACCCTTAGAGTGTGTCTACACTGCACCCATGGCTCGAAATAAGCTACACAATTTGAGCTACGCAGATTGCATAGCTTATTTCAAGTCAATTTCAAAATCACTTATTTCATAATTTGGTGCTGTCTACACAGTGCCAAATTTCAAAACAACTCACTATTCTGAAATTTCCCTTACTCCTTGTGGAATGAGGTTTACAGGGATGTTGGAATAGCGAGCCTGTTATATTTCAAAATAATGGGCTTGCTCTTACGACGCAGGATAGCTATTTCGGGATATCTCCAGTATCCCAAAATAGCACTGCAGTGTAGACATAGCCTGAATGTGGACATACTACCTCAACTTAGAGCTTCAGGAAGCACTGGGGAGTAATTGCTTTGAATTACTCTGTGGAGTAGTTATTTCTTAATACCAGATTGGAGCTTCCACACTACCGCTATTTCAAAATAATAAAAACTGTGAGGTTATGTCTACATTGCCTGGTTATTTCAAAATAAGTTATTTTGAAATAGGAACTCCCAAAATAACTATTTCAAAATAAGTTTATTCCTTTTCACAAGCAGGAATTGTTATTTCAAAATAACAAGCCCATTATTTCGAAATAACGGGCTTGGTAGTGTGGACACTTGCCTTGTTATTTAGAAATAAAGGGAGTTATTTCAAAATAACTCGCCAGTGTAGACATGAATTATTAGGCTACTGGTTGAAAAATAAATCAGAAAGTTTAGAGTTACAGTGTAGTTGTTCATAGAAAAGTGATAAGGTGAGAATTGTACCTTCTTACATGATACACCTGGCCACATGATTATAAAACTGCTGACTTCAATGACTAAAATAAGTTTTTGCTATTTTAACCTTTCCTAACAATGTAGAAGCAACTCAGTTAGAGAGAACGAGTGAGATTCTACTTCTACATGTTAAACACAATACATTTCAGTTGCAGGATGAAATTCTGCCTCCACTTTACCTCTCTACAACCTGTTGGGAAGTGGTGCCATTACTGCTGGTTAAACCAAGGCAGAATGTATCCTTGACAATCTCTGTTACCAGTGGTGATGTATGAAAGGGACTTGTTTAACAGCTTGAAAAAGTCCTTGCAAACGGCAAAAAATCTTGAATTTTATATAGTGATCAGATAGAGATCTAAGGTGAAATTGTGGTCTAATTTGATGTAATTGAAAAACTTCCATTGACTTTAGTGGGACAAAGATTCCACCCCTAATATATTTCAAAGATCCTGGCTCACATAACCTGTGCATATCAGTAATTATTGGCTTGATTTAAAGCCTGTTGAAATCAATAAGAATAATTGTAGATTTGGGTTAAATCTTAAAAACCTCCAAACTGTAAGAACAGCAGGACAATGGAACTAACTGCTTAGGGAGGTTGTGGAAGCTCCATTTCTGGAGGCTTTTAAAAGGAGGCTGGAAAGCCATCTGGAGATAGAGAATAAGATGGATGTAGGGTAAATTGAGGCAGACCATGGTATCTTGCTGAGAACTGATAAATTAAAATCTCAAATCATTAGGCCAGCCCTGGGAAGCACCGAGACAGCAGTTAACTTGTTAATTTGACCCTGGTCGTCCTGGCAACTACATTCCAGAGGGCCTCACTTTGATAAGGCCGGTACCAAACAACTGCGCGGGATTGTTTTTCATTGTCTGCTTTGTTCCTAGAAAATAAGCTTGGATCCCAAAGATCGCACCAAGGCAATACCACCCCGCAGGAGACACATTATATTTCCGGCCGACAAAATGACCATCAACATGCCTTTGTTTATGTTGGCTCATTTAGCTTGTTAGGAATAATTATTTGTATTAGTGATAACATGTTTAATTGGCAATGGGCAGAGATGTTGTGTAACTGTCGTACACCATTGGCTTATGTGCATATCTCACTTCCGCTGCTAGACCTATCAAATCACTTCTCCTCCGTCCATCTGCTAGCTATATAATCTAATGTATGTTTTGGTTAAGTTAGTGCTCTCTGGGCTAACCACCTGGTCCGCACTCCACCAGCGCTGTGTGTTCAATAAATCCTCTGCTTGTTTTCACCTGCACCCAGTGTGTCCGAGAATTATTCCGTACAGTTTGGTGTCAGAAGTGGGATCAACGAGTTGTGAGCTGATCGGGAGTTGGAGACTGTTACCCAAAGAGAGGTGAGTACGTTTATTTACCACCTCATTAGGCCTGGGTTTGAAGTCTCTCATTCCCTTCAGACACATCCTGCATCCGTTCCCTTTTGAGGTACGAGACACCTGGACGTGTGTGAACCAAGCATAGAGGCAGGCCTGAGGGGAAAAGCACAAGAGGGCAGTGTACTGTTTGAGCTAAGGGGCTGTTACAGAGGGATTGGATAAAACCACCAGGGAGTTATTGAGCCGTACGTTAAGCTCAGAATTGACTGGGTACGCAAGGCGGCAGGCAGTATGAACTGGTGGTCCACTCCCTCATTGCACGTAACATTGTAAGACCTGATGGAAACCCCCCAACAGGCACATGACGTATACACCCTTGAATAGTGCAGAACCCCGACCCAGCCGGCAGTAATGGGAGGGTGCCTGCAGGCACAAAGACTGCGCAGTATAAACTGTATGCGGAAAATCATAGGAGGGAAAGGCTGACCCAGCAGGGGAAAACTCATCCCCTGGGGGAAGACAGCAAAGCTGTGTACAGAGAAAAGGGAGGGAGAGATTCCCGAGATTCCCAGGAGTATGGGGGTGTCAGTGTCTGTGACATCCAAAGGGAGGCAAAGTGCGCGTCACCTCCATAAAGCCCAAAACCCCAACGCTTGATCCGGGGGGCTTGTGCTCACGAATCAAGGTTGGAAAAGAAAAGGAAAAAAGGGAAGGAAGAAACACATAAGTAATACAGGCAGGAGCGGAGAGATAGAAGCCATGACATCTCAGGGAGAAGGGGGAGCTAGCCCACAGGAACATCTAGACTACAAACAAGCACCAGAGAAGGATTTGATCAAGTGGGGAATTGAAAAGGAAAGTGGAAACACCAAGAAGGTAGTAATAACATTGTTAAAAACCCTCACATTAAAAGAGGAAGAAATTAAAGCCCTGAGGGATGAGATTGAAGCTCAGAAGAGCAAAAATCTGCCCTGGAGTGAGAAATGTAACTTACAAGCATCTGTAGCGCCTTTGTGCCAAAGGAATGCACTAGGAGTGAGAGGAACAGATTTTTCATCTGGTGCCATACCAACTTCACCGCCTCTCCCAAGCTATATGGGCCCTTACCACACATCACTGAAGACAGAGAGGAGGCACAGAAGATAATTGAAAGGGATCAGATCTTCCCTCTGGAAGAACGGGCTCTAATAACAAATCTGCCCGATCCAAAGTGAAACACCGAGTCTTGGAATAAGCTTACCATATTAGGGGAAGTGTTCCTCCAAATTCTGAAGGGAGGGATGTCCACTGACCATCAAGCTGTATTGGCCCTAGGCATTTTGGTTGGAAACGCATACACAGACATAATGAAGTGGATTATCAATTTACAGAACAGGAAGGGAAAGAAAGTAGCTTCAATCAACAGTATAAAGGCAGCGGCTACAATCCAACCAATTCAGACCACTCTCTGCTACACCTGCGGGAAGCCGGGGCACATAACACAGGACTGTGGGCACAAAAGGAAGCCCAACCTTTGTAACAACTGCAAAAAGACTGGCCACACTAAACCAGAATGCTGCCACCCCGAAGGGGGAAAGGCAGGACAATGGCCGAGTAGGAGCGCCCCCAGCACACAGGACACACAGAACAGCATGCAGGAGCAGGAGAAACTGCCAAGCAACTCAAGCAACTCCAGGAGATTCTTAAGCTCCATGCCAGCAAATAATGTTTCGTAATACATGAACAGGGAGGGCAGCCGGGCAAATTATTAATAAGCAGCCAAACCTTCCCCTCACACGCCGTTATATTTGGCTCGAAGGTGTGGGAGGAGGTAAATTGAAAGCCACCTTAAGCCAGCTAGTGGGAATTGAATTTGAAGATGTAATCATCATTGGCCCCTGACAAAGAGACACAATTGGCGACCTAGCTCTCCTATCAAGTTTGAGGAAGTAGTTAACCCCAAAACCAGCACAGAATGAACTGTTTCAGAGAAAACCCTACAGAATTTGAAGTAAATTGACAACGTTTACAATCTCTTTATTTCACTGCAAGGAACAAAATACCACAGACTCTGCTGCAGCATGGATGTTATGAAAACCCTATACTAAGAAGTTTAAAATTAGTAATAGCTGACTTTAATAATAAACATTCGGATTTACCTACGGAAAAGAATTAGGAGGTGTGGGGGCTAATTGGAAAGCCCACCCTCCTTACCAGATTAATACTGGACAAACTTGTGTCATTGGGAAAAGTCATTTAGCAGGAATCAGGATGGATCATAAGAAGGAAAAAGCATGTGAAAGGGGAAGGCAAAAGGTTTGGAGCCCTATGGGCATAGTTGAAGGAATAAGGAAAGTAGGACAGACATTGGAAATTACTAGGAATAAGGAATGTTTTCTTTGGAAAGACGAAGCAAGTGATTGAGGGTATGTGAAGGTGAGAAGTGGACTCCATGGGAGTGTGGAAGGAATTAAGCGATTGTTGTAATATGTGAAGGGAAACCTGCTTTAAAAATGACGCCTCGTTTCTTTCAGCCTCTTTCTTAAGCAGTGTGCAAACCATCTAGGCAAAGAAACAATCAAATTTAACTATTTGGCTACAGACACTTTGTTATATCTGCAAAGGGGAAATTAGGGATTCTACTGAAACTTCATTGGTTAACTGCATAAAAGAATGAGCTCTATATATTGTAACTCTATTTTGTAGGTTTCAAATGAATTGGTTTTATTTGTTTTGGATAATGCCCTCTTACTTAAAATTGCAAACAGACAAAGCACAAAATTGGCTAGTGCTTGTGTTGGGCATTCAACTCTTAAGGTTAAATTTAACTCTCTAGAAATAAATTATTATTTTAGGAATCCAAGCTTTGGAACTTCACTGTCACTTTTCAAGGCTAAGTTGATAACACTTTTGGCTTGCTTTCAAATCCAACATTATATGTGAATACAGGCAGCCTGGCTATCTCAAAGGAATATAAAACACCTGACCTGTCCTCTGAAGTAAATTGTCCAAATACAAACAAAATATTTATAAGCACCCATTTAACAAAATGTAATGTCAATATGATTATTACTATAGTATTAATAAGTAACACTGTATATGATTCTTTTTCTGGAACTGAAAACCTTTTTAATTGCTGGAATGGTAATTGGCAACACCTAGTAGTAAGGAGAATGTCTATAACAGTAAAGCCTCTCAGTTAACACCTGTGAATAGTTTGAAGCTTCACACATTAAACACCTGGTCTGCAGTACAAGAGGGAAACTGAGGCATGCCACCATTAACTTAATAATTGAACAATAAAGTGATTCACTCAAACCCTTTGAAGCTGATTTACAAAATAAAAGCATATCATTAGGTAACAACAGGCTGATCAAATTAACAAAGAACATCTGTAAAGGAAAAATATTTTAAGTTATAATGTACCACCCCGACGGGGGTAGAAATGTTTTCTTGTCCTTCAGATCATCAGAAAGCGCTGGTGCCAGCTGAAGAAACAACAAGAAGAACAACAACAACAACAACAAAAAACCATGGTTCTGTGTCATGACATAATAAGTTTGTTTAAGTTAGGAGAATGTTAACAATATCTCCACAGGTGAACAAAAAGAAACTGGAAGGAAGCAAGAAGTGTGCCACGTGAACAGAAGGACTGGGAGCGGGGTACCAGCCCCCTCCCCCACCGGATTGGTTTTGCTTTAATGGCCACACGAATTAAATATTTAGCTTTTGCAAACTTGCACACCAACCATAAAGTGGTTTGGCCAGAGATAATAATAAAAATCTGTAAATGAAACAATACGGGAAGCGGGACATCAGCATATTTAAGTAAAGATGCTCACAACTTCAATGCCCACAACAATGAGGAAACTAGTAACCTCACCATTGCAATAACAGCTATTTGCCCAGCTATTTGCCCAACTCATTGGTGGCTGATGCCTTAAAAGGCCTCAAGAATTATGGAATTGCATGGGTTAACAATTAAACATCTGTGAACCATGCTTGGTCCCATAAGAAAAACCAGACTTCAAGTCACGTACATAGAACAAATATACATTACTAGCGATGGTGAATACACAGCCTTGGGCCGCCCCTCATTCACACATAATTATTTTGTTTATTGTAGCAACACGAACACTACGAGGACAAAGAATACACAGTCATCTGCATTAAAGTGTGCATGGGACATCGTGAAGAAAACCAAACACTAATATCAGATCATGTACCAATTATACTGAGAAGGTACTAGTTAAAGTGGGACCTACTGACTCCCACTGGGGCTTACCACTTAAAGACCAAACAAAGGTAACCTCTGAGGCATGGCTATCATTTGTTAAACAGTAGCCATTATTAACTTGCCCTCATCTGGATATCATCAACCAGGTCCTTAAAGACAAAATAAAACCTCCTAAATGTACATCATGCCCCGAGCAGATCCCTGTCCCAGAACCCGGACTGGTAATGAAAGGACCAGTGTTGCCGGTCCTCACCTCAGTGGTGTTCCACACTTATAAGGTTGAGATCCACATTGCCCTAAAAGGTATAAACCAGCAATGCACCAATACTACCAGATTGGCTAATCAAATTGGTAAACACCTAATTCGGCAACGGGGCTTAGCGGATACCATCACAGGCTCGTCTGGGCCTGGAAACTGTCAGCAACACTTATGTCATAGCCCAGAAATTATATAGAATCCAGGCTGGTAGATGCAGTAATATCCAGTGCCTGTAAAGGCCTAGATGCCAGCCAAGCTACTCGAGTGATCCTAAATAGTTTGAAGGATCTGTCCAGCTCTGTGTCCACTTCATTAGACACAACCAGATATTTGGACCAGAGACTAATTGGATTGTTAATTAATGGAACTAAATTAAAGGAATTAGAAGGCCAGTATTGAAGAATAGGGTAAGCTTTAGCCATTATCACCCAGCCCTTATGGAAGTGGTGAGTCCCCATCTCTCCCATGCCTATCCATGGGAGTGGGGAAGTAGAGAATCCAGAGGCCTATTTGGACAGGCCATAGTATAACCTTTTGGCCCTCTGGGTATTCCCACTTACAGCAAGCAAGAGCATATAGATACAGTCAAGGGCATCACTTATTCAGAAGGTGTGGGGCCTCCCTATACCCCAGGGATTGTTGCACCCACTTTAATAAGGAAATTGTATGTACCTGCCCATTTAACATCATGACGAATCTGCCTAGGTTTGATGTGGTTGTCACAGAAAACAAATGAACACCGAACTTGTCCAAATAAACGGTACCTACTGGTGTTTGACTACCCAGACAGATCACTCCCTCCTGCCCCTCTACATATCCGTCTGCGTGCATAACAGCCCCTCACCGGGCGATCCTGACCATTGATGGAATGTGGCTCTATCGCACTTCGGCAGTAATGGGTAACCTAACATGAGATCCTGAGTGGCATGGCGGAAGTAAGTACCAAGAGGAGGCAAAGATCGAGTTGTTGGTGGCCAATGCCCAAAGATATATCGGGACTGGCCGTCTGAGGTACACACAGATAGGGAAACACCGTGGACCATGCCAAACACCTACCTCTGCAGAACTCGACCAGGCAGTAGAGGTCAAATCTATCATCATGTGCAGCGCCTTTACTGGCGACGAAATATCTTGGGGATGGATTTAAATAGTGTTTGCCAAATTATGTGGGGAGTTTCGATTATAACATTCACAATAGTGCTGGTGCTGTACCGGCACTTCCAGAGTAAATTAAAACCCCTTAAATTGTTGCATTTAACCTGGCGGGTTGAAGAACCCTAAGGTCAAGAGGAGGGAACTGTAGGGTAAATTGAGGCAGCCCATGGTATCTTGCTGAGAACTGATAAATTAAAATCTCAAATCATTAGGCCTGCCCTGGGAAGCACCCAGACAGCAGTTAACTTATTAACTTGACCCTGGTCATCCTGGCAACTACATTCCAAAGGGCCTCACTTTGATAAGACCGTTACCAAACAACCACGCGGGATTGTTTTTCATTGTCTGCTTTGTTCCTAGAAAATAAGCTTGGATCCCAAAGATCGCGCCAAGGCAATACCACCCCCGCAGGAGACGCATTATATTTCCGGCCGACAAAATGACCATCAACATGCCTTTGTTTATGTTGGCTCATTTAGCTTGTTAGGAATAATTATCTGTATTAGTGATAACATGTTTAATTGGCAATGGGTGGAGAGGCTGTGTAAGTATCGTAGACCATTGGCTTATGTGCATATCTCACTTCCGCTGCTAGACCTATCAAATCACTTCTCCATCCATCTGCTAGCTATATAATCTAATGTATGTTTTGGTTAAGTTAGTGCTCTCTGGGCTAACCCCCTGGTCCGCACTCCACCAGCACTGTGTGTTCAATAAATCCTCTGCTTGTTTTCACCTGCACCCAGTGTGTCCAAGAATTATTCTCTACAATGGAGAATAACTTATTGCCTTTATATAAATCCATGGTATGCCCACATCTTTAATATTGTGAACAGATGTGTTCTCTTCATCTCAAAAAGGATATATCAGCATTAGAAAAGGTTCAGAGAAGGGCAACTAAAATGAGCTTGGAATGGGTCCCATATGAGGAGAGATTAAAGATACTAGGACTTTTCAGCTTGGAAAGGAGGAGACTAAGGGGGCATATGAGAGAGGTATATAAAATCATGAGTGGTGTGGAGAAAGTGAATAAGGAAAAGTTATTTACTTGTTCCCATAATATAAGAACTAGGAGCCACCAAATGAAATTAATGGGCAGCAGGTTTAAAGCAAATAAAAAGAAGTTCTTCTTCACACAGAACACAGTCAACCTGTGGAACTCCTTGCCTGAGAAGGTTGTGAAGGCTTGGACTGTTAGGGTTTAAAAGAGAACAAGATAAATTCATGGAGGTTAAGTCCATTAATGGCTATTAGCCAGGATGGGTAAGGAATGGTGTCCCTAGCCTCTGTTTGTCAGAGGGTGGAGATGGATGGCAGGAGAGAGATAGCTTGATCATTTCCTTTTCTGTTCACTCCCTCTGGGGCACTTGGCCACTGTCGACTGACAGGATACTGGGCTGGATGGACCTTTAGTTTATGTTCTTATGCCATAGATGGTTGAGATACAAAAAAAATCCTATATCTTGGTGTAGGGTCCCTTCTAATGTTATGATTCAGTGGGATTTGGATCCACCATAGCTGAAAAATATCTTTGCAAATAATTGTTCAAATTAAAAAGTGTATTTTAATTCTATCATGTTCAACATCTTTTCGCATTTGATTTTCCAAGAGCATGTAAGTGTATATATTACTAGTGTGGAAAGTCATAGAAATGTGGTTGTTAGTTAACTAATAGGTTGTGAAATCTGCAGATCTGTTGATTAGTTATTGTTTTGGTTAGTTAAGTCATGTGACCTTGTTTCAGTTTCCTGAACTGAGTACTTGTGTATCTAACCAAGACCATGCATATTGTGAATATTATAAATGAATATATCATTTAAAATTCACATTGTGTTGGTTGGTTAATGTAGTTATATATATCACCATCACTGATGTGACATAAATTGTGACATATTTGTACAAGGTAATTACATAAATTACTACGAGAACTATGATTTTATTTTCTATAGTAATTTTCACACAGAACAATTTATAAGACCTGCATACCAGGAATTATTTGCTGAAGAAATTAATTAATTTTGTATAATAAATAACGCAGAGAATGTCACAATCTATTCTTATACAATTCATGAAGAGGAAATAAAGGCCAAACTCATCCAATAAATTATTCATTGTGAAATGTTTGCTCAGCTCTATTAATTAGCAGTAAATTAATTACAGAATAGAATTACTTCGGAGGGTACGAATGCAGCTTCCAAACTAAATATCCTGGGATTGAACTGAAGCAACTCCTGTCACTCTAGCCAGCAGAGAAGAACAGTCTATCGTGCTATTTAATTGTGCATTATAAGAGTTCAAAACCAATAAATTGTGAGCAAAAGTTGCTTCCATAAGATTAATTTCCTTTTTGTTTTCACAGTGGACTTAGAGCCCCAGCAATGCTTTATCAGTATTTTTTATTAATTATCTTTGCTTCATTTTAAGGAGTGTTTTGTATTCAAATTAATTCACCCCATAATGGGTGCTTACTGTTGCATGTATAGCGCACTGTGGAAATACTGATGTATTGCTTAAACTAAGTATCACAGCAGTGTATAATTTTAAAACATTGGGAGGGGAGGTTACCTCACAAAATGTCCAAGACATAACATTAGAGAAGATCCTCATAGTGAAGCAAAAAAAAGTGTGATAACGTTAAAATGCTCTACAATTCTATACTTTTCTATACAATAACAAGAGAACATTCTACAATATATTAAAAGCAAGAGTAAGACCAAGAACAGGGTAGGCCCATTACTCACTGCAGTGTGGGGAAACCATAACAAAAAAGGTAGAAATGGCAGAAGTGCTAACGGACTTTTTTCTTGTTTTCACCAAAACGATTAATAGAGACATCATAGTTATCAGGGAATATAAAGTAAGATCAGAGGCTAAAATAGGGAAAGGACAAATTAACAGTTAGACATCTTCGAATCACCAGAGTATCAATAATATACAGCCTACAATACTCAAGGATGTGGCTGAGGAGATTTCTGAACCACTAGCAATTGTTTTTTCAAAAAGTCATGGAAGATGTGAGAGATTCCAGAGGACTGGAAAATGGTAACTATAGCACCAATTTATATTTAAAAAATGGAAATAAGGAGAATCTGGGCAATTACAGACCACACAGGCAACAACTTCCCTGATAGCCTGGGGGCTGCTCAACCTCCCACTTCATCCCAGGCTCTGCCTCTATTCCACTCCTTTCCCCAAACACCCAACCTGCTTTGTCTCTTCCTACCCTAATCCCACCTCTTTCCCTGATTGTGCTGTGTCCCTGCTCCTTGCCCTCCCTTCTTAGAGCCGTGGAACACCCCTATGGAGTTGGTACCTAAAATAGACCACTCTGCTTAACTTTAGTACCTGAACAAGATAATGGAGAAAATGGTTCAGCAATCAATTCACAAACACCTAAAATTAGGGGATAAGTAACTGTCAGCCACAGGCACAGGAATTAAAGCGTGGGAGGTGCTGCAGCCCCCGAAGTTTTGCACCAAGCTTTCCCATGCCCAGGGGCAAGTCCCACTGCTGACCCACCACTGGCTTTGCCAGCCCCAGGTCCTAGCCTCTGGGTGGTCCCACAGAGTCCCACCAGGCCTCCAGGGTCCCGCCAACCCCACTGGTTTCACCACTGCCCTGATGGGTTCCTCTGGCCCTCAGGATTCCATTGCTTGCTGGCCCCATCCCTGCATGATTGGTAGCCCACCAGCCCTGGTAGCCCCAAGGTCCTGGCCATTGGCCCTGGATGCCCTGCTGCCACCTGGGGTATTTCTGCCAGCCTGGAGTGCAGCTCCTGTCCTCAGCCTGGTGCTTAGCAGTTGCCCCTGCTGTGGCTCCTCTGTAGGCTGCAAGGGGTTAGGGTCACAAACTCTCCTGGATCGTGCAGACTGGATGGCACTTCTATGAATGACATCCAGTTAATCTGGTTCAGGAGAGTCAGCAATCATTGCAGGGGCATGAAACAGGTGCCAGGGGCAGAGTAACTCAGCACCCCCACCAGTGTTCCCTCTAAGGTGAGTGGCACCACAGCTTCACAGGTGATTAATCAGCCCTGCCTAGTCAGTCAGATCTTCTGCATTGTTTCCTACTGCAAAGTCCAATTAACCGCATTGTATTCTCAGAGAAGAGGAACCAGTAATATATAAGACCCTAAAGGAGAACCCTAGGACTCCTGGCCCCCGGATAAAAGGCCTTTTTACCTTGTTTTTCCTTTCCACTACCAAACCAATTCTACATTTGTGTGTACTAATGATCCCTCTTAATTGTCACTGGAGGAATTCTTGGTAGAAAGCTTATGCAAACAAAATTCTATAGTCATAATTCTGCCCCTGCTCACTAACAGGTGGGAGCAAACAACTTCATGCCACAGAGCTTACCTAAAAATTGGTTGGGCCCTTTTATTCATTTGCAGCGCAGCCCTATGTGTGGATATAGAGGCAGTCATGGTGATAAGAGATGCTATAGTTTTCCAGATAAAGTTAAGTATTTTAAGTCTATGTTAGTGCTCATGGGAAAGGAGTTCAGTTTTAGCTCTGGAAAATAACTGCCTTACCACTACAAAACACATGACCATGTCAATGGGGCTGATCTACAGTCCTTTGAAGTTACTGGTAATCTTTCCATTACCTTTAATGGGTTTTGGGTCAGGCAATCTGTGCCTTAAATTTACTAAGGTAACCTCGTACAGGTTTGAGAGGGTAAATTCAGTAACGTACTGTATTTTTCTCCTGATATTGTTAACAGAGGTAGCAGTGGTGATGACAGTTTTTGAGCTGATTACACCAGCCTAGTAGGACATGGAATGAAACCACCAATCGTGTCACACAGGCCAATAAGCAGCCATCAGATTATAACAATTTTTGCTCACTGTTGACCCAGCTGGATTAGATCCATTCACCTATAAGCAGAAAGCTTTCTATTCTCTTATCAATCTTCAAAAAGGTCCAGTCCTCACAAGCAGTATTTCCGTTGTCTATAAAGTTTTAGACATTAGAAATATTTTTTCAATCATATAGAAAAAAGCCCCATAGCAAAATATATCCCCTCTGTGCTTGTTTTTATACTGCCTAGTTATTGTAATGTTTTCCCTTTATTTTTCATTTCACATCTGTTCCTTGATGTAGTAGCATTTTTATTATCTGAAACAAGGAGGGGGGGAGGACACATTGTGTATTTCAGTGTCTCAGGCTTTCAAGCCACAGTGCTGGTGATGCAAGGATCAGAAACATGGTTATGAGCTGTATGATATGTTAACAGACAGAACATTACAAAACAGAGGTCTCATTCTGTCACACTTACTCACACTGAGTAGTGCCTTCCTTCACATATGGGATCATTAAGATCCACAGCCCTCTTTGAGTAGTCAATGAGGGCTCAATTCTGCAAGGTGCTGAGCATTATGGTCCCAATCCAGTAAAGCACTATCCCAGGTGAAGTCAATGAGACTACTTGCTGAGAAAATTAAGTGTGTTTAAGTTCTTTGCTGGATCAGCACCAGAGTGCTAAGCAGCTTGCAGGATCAAGCTCAGAGTTAAAGATGAGGAAGAGTGGCAAAATTAGGACACTGATGCATATTAACTAAAAGGTTAAACATTTCTTATTGGAAAATGCCTTCACCCTACTTCTGCTGTAACCTGTGTTTTTTTTCCAATTATCTCATGGGAGCCCACAGGAGACCCCCTTTCTGACAAGCAATGATGACTGAAAAGTCAGTTGCTGGGCAGATAAAATTCCATTCTAGTGACACTGATTGGAATTGTCCTGGAAAAGGCAACATGGAAATTGACAGATTTCCTGTCACACCAACAGACACAGTTGTACACTTTATCATTCATTACTCAGCTTCCAAGTTCTTACCAACTAGATGGCGTTCTAGGATCCCTCAGGAGTGATAAAAGAATCAAACAGTATTGGCACCTATAGCCATGCCCTGGTTTAATCTATTTGTCACTCAGTACTTCTCATTCAGCACAGAACAAATAAGAGGCTTGTACAGTAGAGTTTTTTTGTGTTCTTTATGTATATCCTTCCTTTGAGTGCTGCATATTCAAAGTATTACAGTATGCATCATCTCCTGTCTTATGGCATTTGTTGTTCCTTTGCTCCCCAGCAATTTTTATTATTATTGAGGAGATGGAGAAGTGATATTCTTGTGTGTGTGTGAAATTTAAAAAGAAACATTTAGAGATAAATAAAAAATGCAAACATATGCAACCAATATGATAGCTACAATGTTCATGTCTAATAATCCCACAGCTCGTTTGTGTTCATTACTGCTGTGCAAACAATGTATAGTGAATATTCTTGGATGAATGTCACCTCTTTTTCTGATTGAAAATTGTGCCCAAAGAGTCACCATTTTCTTAATGAATTATTTACAGACATTACTTGATGAATTTACCTGAATAACAATTTCTCTCTTGCTTTCTCAGGTGTACCCCTTCGCAAGTAGAGTATGATTGGAGAAAAAAGAAATTTAGTACATTTTCAAAAAAATTTCTTTTTTTGTTGTTGACACTTCATTTTCATCTAAATCTTCCAACCTGTTCTAGCTGACAAAATTCAGCATTTGAAATCAAGCTGCTTGGACTGACACCTTGAACAATGGGTTTCTATTCTATGTCAATGGCTTCTATGAGCTATAAATACATATATAGCATTTATCTAGAAGTTTTCATCAGTAGATCTCAAAGTTCTTTACAAACAAGCACTGTCCTCAGTTTACAGATGGAGAAACTGAGGCACAAAGAGCAAGCATTCGATATATACATAATTCTGTATGGGAATACAATAACCTCATTGTATAGGCCTGGTTATTTAATATGGACTGCCATGATTGTGGGGTGTACTTCTTAATCCACAATGAATTTTGCATACAATTGTCTGGCTGAAACAATTGCAAGAAAAAAATGAATAATTTATAGTTTCCAAACTGTAGGAATGACTGATATAGCTGTAACATGGAGTCTGTAATAATAGAGGTCAAAACTGAATAATCAAGTAATTGATATCTTATCCTTAAAGTACTTGTGATAACAAGTGAAATATTCTCCCAGAATATTAAGGATGCTTTCTATTTTCCAATTTAGTTGACAGGCCTGCATCTGGATAGTGAATTTCAATTTGAATCAGTTGGTGATGGGAAAATTAGTTTGATGGGTAAACTGTATTTTTTTTTTATGAGTAATGTTACTCTGAGACTGGCCATAGGAAAATAAAATAAAATAAATAAATCTGTGAAGACAATTCAGTTCTGCCTACCCTATTCAGTAAATCAGATTGGAGATCATTAGAAAATTATTTTTCACCTCAGTATTTAGGCATATTTTCATTCATCTTGTGGTAGGCATTACAGAGAGAATTCCATTCTTCTGAAAATATGCTGGACAATTGTTGCATAGATTTGGGCTCTGTTATGTTACCACATGACTCAGACATTTGTGGACATCATTTCTCACTTTTCTTTGACAAGAATGGAAGTATAGATGATAAAAAACATTTTAATAAAACATTTTCCCATTAAAAATGTTTTTTGTCAGAATCCAGATTTTTCTATGCAATACTGGTAGATTGATTTTGGCAGTGTTTTCCACCTGAAAAATTAAAACAAAATGCTTGCTTTGTTTTGTCATTAGTCTCTGTGACTAAGCCCTTACGTTGCTCCATAAAAATTATAGTTCCAAATTCCTCATGCTCCCATTCTCCCCTATGTTGGCTCATCTACCAGAAGAAACAATGATGCTGTAGTCTGGGAGGATAAGCAGAGTTCACAGGAGAAAATGGAGCATAAGTAACCCAAAACTACAACTCCCATGAAGCTCTGCAGCATCTCAAACTGATGTAGATTAGAGTTAATCTGAAACATGTTTAATTTCAAGGTGACAAACCAAAATGAAATGTTTCTTTTTGCCATTTTAAAATTGAAAGAGAATTAGAACTTTTTGAGTCATGCAATGTCTAGCTATTTTGACTAGTTTTGTCCCAATTGTGAATGAAAATAAATAACAAAAAAAACAGCATCTCTCAAAGGATGGAAATTCCATTTTGGGATCTGGTCCAGAAGAACTCTTAAACATGAAATCCCACTGTTAAATGTATCACATAACAAAATAAGATATATAAAGGAAAAGGCATAAAAGTCCATTTTCCTAAAGTCCGTGCCTGCTATTGTGAAATTACTTCCCATTTTTTAACCATCCTCACAGGTTTCATTGATGAGTACTGAACTACTGAAGCTCATCACCCTTCCTTTCGCTTCTGGTTATACTTTCCCAAGCAAAGGCTCCATACATCCCTTTGAGGCTATGTCTAGACTGCAAGCTTCTTTCTGAAGAAGCTTTTCCAGAAGGTATCTTCCAGAAAAACTTTTTTCGAAAGAGAACATCTACACAGGAAAGGACAATGAAAAAGCGATCTGCTTTTTCAAAAGATAGTGTCCACATTGATTGGATGCTATCTCACATTTCAGTTGTGATTGCTGTGGTCAGAGTGGCCACCAGGGCACCTGTGCTTTTTCCTGGAGGCCTCTTCTTTCGAAGAAACACTCTCTTCCACGCCATACATGCCTTTTTCTGAAAAAGCTTTTTCAGAAAAAGGCTTCTTCCTTGTAGAAAGAGGTTTACCGCTGTTGGAAAAAACCCCTCTGTTCTGTCTAAAGAATGCAATAGCAGTGTGGACATAAGTGTAGTTTTTCCAGAAAAATGGCCATTTTTCTGGAAAAACTCTGCAGTGTAGTCATATGAGTAAGGCTGTTCCAGGAAATGTAATGACACCCATAAAGTAAATGCAAATCTTATGTGTGCTTGCTCTTGTGATGAGGATGCTGCCTTCAGCCCCTGACCATTATAGTAGGCATTTTAGTTCCATTCTTTTAAGAATATTTTTTTCTAAAGTCACATCACTGTTTTCATGGTCTGTACAGTCCTCTGAAATGTTTGTATACAGAACGATCACCTTCTTACTCAAGATCTGCTTCCAAAGGGTTAGATGATGGTTTGTAAACTGCAGCTTTGTGTAAGGAAGGGTACAAAGATGCACCCCGCAAAGAGGAGCCAGGAACACTGTGCCTCACACAGGCCCAATCTCGTTGCATACAATATGCTTGAGGAACTGGAGTAGCTTACTCTCTGTGGGTATGTCTACACTACCACCCTAGTTCGAACTAGGGTGGTTAATGTAGGCATTCGAAGTTGCAAATGAAGCCCGGGATTTAAATATCCTGGGCTTCATTTGCATCTTGCCGGGCGGGCGCCATTTTTAAATGCCCTTAGGTCGAACTCCGTGCCCGCGGCTACACGTGGCACGGAGTAGGTAGTTCAAATTAGGATCTCTAATTCGAACTACCGTTACTCCTCGTGGAACGAGGTGTACCGGTAGTTCGAATAGAGAACCTAATTCGAACTACCTACGCCGTGCCGCGTGTAGCCGCGGGCACGGAGTTCGACCTAAGGGCATTTAAAAATGGCACCCGCCCGGCAAGATGCAAATGAAACCCAGGATATTTAAATCCCGGGCTTCATTTGCAACTTCGAATGCCTACATTAACCACCCTAGTTCAAACTAGGGTGGTAGTATAGACATACCCTGTAGTATTTCAGCCATGGTGCAATATATGGTGCAAAAGAAGCAGGACAAGGCAATAGCTCTATTACATCCCTACCCTTCTGTGCCTCCCTTTTGGCAATCTGTTCCTTAATGGAGAAGAGGAGTGAAAAATCCTTGCACTGTACAGCACTGCCCTCATGTAGCCATACATGGGCAGGTTTTGTATGCATCTCATTGTCCTCATACAAGGATTTCTTGCATACTGACCTGATGTATAGCAGAGTTGCATCTGCTTAGTTTAGTTGATGAAATATGTGTTTATGAATTATGTTTATGTTTTAATTCTGCAGACCTAGCCCAGCTGCGGGAGACTGAGCTGGATTCTCTTCTGTTTCACACTTAATCATCAGAATGGACAGTTATATCTGAGAGCAGAATCATTATTGCTAACATGTGAGCTGGAAAAGCCCCAGCTTGATTAGCAGATTTCAGGCTGAGTTTGCATGTAGTTTGCTATGCCAGCCTTTTTAAAATGTGATTACAAGTTTAGTTGACAATATTAATAGTGTTTGTGTAAACTTCTGTTTATGTAACTACTTTTTAAAGGAATGCTACTATGATCCAAGTCGTCTGAAAAACATTTAGTTCTTTCCTCTTGTCTTCTGACTTATTCAAATACTATTTTATTAAGGAAAAATGACAATCATGCAGAGCAAATATCAGTTCTTCTGTAATAGATTTCCATGCCTGTTTTCTTCCAGATTGTTAATAGACATACTAAATAACACAGGGACAAGAACAGATCCCTGTGGGGCCCAAATACAGATACACCCACTATGATGATGATTCCCTGTTTACAACTGATTTTTGAGACCTGTTAGTTAACCAGTTTTTAAACCTTTAAGCATGTGATCTAGTTTTTTAATCATGATGTGATGCAGTACTAAATCATATGCCTTACAGAAGTAAGTTACATAAACTATTAATATTATCAGCTGAAGTTGTAATCTCATTTTAAAAAGATATATCAGATTAGTTTGTCAGCATCTATTTTCCACAAACCCATGTTGACTGGCATTAATTGCTTTACCATACTTTACATTTTTATTAATTGACTCCTGTATCAGGCATTCCATTTTCCTGGCAAGGATGTGTCAGACATTACCAGATCATTCCATTTACCTTTTAAAAATATTGACACAAAATTAGCTTTCATCTTCTTTTCTGTAATTTCCATGATGTTCCAAAACATACTGAAAATGAACACTGATGGTCAAATAAGCACCTCACCCTGCATTTTAATATTCTTGGATACAAGTTATCTAGACAGGCAGATGTCTAACTTTGAAACTGCTTCTCTAACATCACATTGAGATTCTAGTGGAATTCAAAAAGCGTTATCATGTTATTTACATTGTATGTTTCTCCCTAAATACAGTTCAGAAATATTTATTGAACAGTTTTGCCTTTTCTGCATTGCTATTATTAATTCTTTCATTTCATTTTAGTAGCAGACCAATACATTTGTGAGGATTGTATCGTTTTTGTTCCTAATATACTTAAAAATGCTTTCTTACTGTCTTAAACTCTGTTGGTCATAAAATTCTCCTTGTGTCCCTTTGCTTCCCTTATCAATTTTCTATAATTCCTAACTTTTTTTATTTATTTCTATCCATTTTTCCACTTGTTATAAATTATTTTTAATTTTTATAGCTGCCTTTATTTCTTTTCTGAAGTACATCAGGTTTTTTAACCTTTCTCAGTTGTGAGATTGTGACTCTTTGGACATTTACTAAAGTGTTCATAAAAAATCCCCAATTATCCATTAACTCCACAACCCCAGAAAAGTAAATCTGGCCTATGGGAAGCCCTGAACCTCATTCCTCCCTGTCTCGTCCCCTCACCCCATGGGGCTGAAGGGCCAGAGGAGTGAAGTATCTCAGTTGGGGGCCACATCAGTGAGGGTTGGGGGTTCTGAAGGAGTTTTTTGCTTCTCACTGATGTGGTCCCCAACTGATTTTTCTGTGGGTTAGTGGCTCCCGACCCAAAAAAGGTTCCTCGCCCCTGCCATAAATCAAGAAAAAATTGAAACCTTTTGTCAGACATAAATTAATATTTTACTTAGTTTATCAAACTTCATTTTAAATAAACATGGGAAAGTTAAAACGCTTAATTTGTTTAATAATTTAAATGAAAGTATTCGCCTGAGCTGTAGCACTACCAAAATGGCTTGGGCATAATTATGTAATGAACAGTGGATTCCCATTAGCAACTGGTGGTCTGCAGAAACGTTTGCATCGAGACAGGTGGGCCGTGGGCCAGAAAGTTTGATAACCATTGCTATGTTGCATGTAAAACTTTTTGAGTTAGGAATTTGACATCTCTAATATTAAGGAAGTCCAAAGATGTTTTAGGATATTGGTTCATAAGCTTTCAAGGTGTTTTTCTTCTGATGCTTTTGACAAGATACTTTTATCAGTGACTCGGAAACAGGTAATGCCTTAAATAGAGTGTTACTCCCCCATCCATTATGCTTACTCAATCCTTCCTAAAGAGATTATTATAACCATTGATATTGCAAAGATGTGAATCATCCCACCAGGTGTCATTAATACCAACTGGACTCAAATCCTTTATTTCCTTGATTAATTTTGTTCTCAACATCTCAGTTTTGTGCAAAATATATATTCGTATCTTCCCTCCTCTTACCCTTCCCTTTCATTATTAACTGAATGTCCTCTTGACTACTTTAGCCAGCCTGTTCCAAAGCAGATTGTGTCCCCTTACATCAAGATAGAGGCCATCCCAATTTTACAACCCTCTCTCACCATAGAAAGTGGGCCCATGTTCCACAGAACTAAACCCCTCTCCCCTCTTCCATTTACCTACTCAGGAGTTCACTTTTAGAATCTTCTCCCTTCTGTGTTCCTTCACTGGTGGATAGGAATGTTTTCTGAAAAGACTGTTTGGATATTTTCTTCTTCAGCATGCTTCTGAGCGCCTTGAAGTCATCTGCTATTTGTGAGATATCCTGCAACAATTTGTGTGAACTATCACCAGTGGATTCTTGCCCATCAACTTCAGCAGCCTCTCCAGTCTCAGAATGATGCCTTGTATCTTGACTTGAGGAACACATCACATTCTCCTACTGTCTTTCTGGCCCTTGAAGAATGTTCTTTTGATTCTTCTGTGTATTGACTCTCCAAATCGCATAGTCTGTCTTCTCTGGATGGTTCGAGATTTCTTTGTGGGTAAGTTTAATTTTCTTACAGATGTCTCCCTAATCTATTCTTTCAGACTAGCTGGTTCTTGAGAGAGATCTTCCACAGATTCCACATTGGGGACCTGACATCAATTGGAAATTTCTCGTTGTGTGGACTTCTTCCTGGTTCTCTTCTCTTTAATGGCCATGAAGAGTTCTTCCAATAGTGTTCTTCCTATGAAGCCATGAAGAAATTAATACCTTTCCACTGGAAACATATAAAATAATCATGTTAAATGTTTGTTAACCCAGCCGTCTTTTTGCCCCAGAATAATTACTGTTTCAAAATACCAGGATAATTTCTAAAGAGTTCAATTAATCATTTAGAATGGTTTATTGATCATTAATTAGAATGAAACCTGTGGGACTTTACATATATTTATGTGTCCACCAGAAAATGTAAATGTATGTTTTTATATGTAATATACATTATAAGGCTAAAAAGTTTAATACCACACGGGGATATCTTATCAAATCAGTTAACAAGTAACATATTTGGTACCCTAGAACTGCTAGTATAAAGGTGATTTTTTTTCAGAGCCGTTTTGCTAATTAAGCAATTGTCTGAAATGCTATTGTACTTCATTCAGTTGACTGTAATTTAAACAATTTACCTTAAATGTCTATTTGTGATTTAGGTGGCATGATTCAAAGCTGAAATGGAAAGTAAGTTTGAGCATAATGCAGAAAAAGTAAAACCCCCCAAATAAACAAAAATTAATCCAGAGTAATACTCCTTTTATAATTACAAACCTAGGGATCTGAACTTCTTTTGTTCATTCATGTCTGTAGTACAAAACATCAAAACAATCTGAGAAAGTACAGGCACAGTAAAGGTGGGAAACCTAATAAAATCTGACTGGGAGTGCAGCATTAAACTAATGTTATAAACTTAAACAATGCCAAGTATAAATCTAAGTATGTACATAATAAAAATAAAAATGTTCTATTAGCTTAGCACCTGTGGTGTACACTAGACTATCAAACCTGAATTCAAGTCAAAGATAACACTGGAAACATAATATAATGCACTGCATGCTGAGCTGACAGTGCAAGTGGCCCCAGTTACCTGAAAATGTAATGAAAAGCCAAGCAAAAGAAAAATTTCAGGAAGTCTGAGTATTAGCTTAACACTTTTTTTACAAGGTTGTTCACAGCCAGAAAATATTCTACCTCTATAGCAATAAATATGTGTATACATTGGCCCTTTTTCCAAGTTCAGATTTTCTGTCTACGAGTTTATACATGGGTGATACAAGGCCCAATTTAGTTCAATTTGTGTCTTTTTCCATTTGACTATTTAAATGGCTGGTCATATTCTAGTCTAGTTGTGTTTATCCAGGATGAAACCCTAGTAAATTATAACCTATGTGTTACAGGTCACCAACACCACCCAGAACCTGCACACTCATCTCAAAAACCAAATTTAGATCAAAATATTGCAACCTGCAAGACACTGGACCATTGTGAATTAGGGGGATGGAGATGCACTGATGACAAGGCCCTAACAATGCCAGGTACTTATTAAGTGAGAATATCCAGATGATCCTGGCAGTGACCCACACTCCATGTCACAGAGAAACATAAGAAAAACCCAAGGTCATTGAGAATGTGACCCTTAGAAAAATTGTTTCCTGACCCCACATAAAGGATCAGTTGACCCTGAGCATGTGAGCAAGAACCAGCTAACTAAAAGAGAGAGTGTATGTGTTCTGTTAGATCAGAACACCAGCTAACACCATCTAGTGTTCCTTCTCTATCTGTGACCATCTCTGATATGTCAGAGAAAGGAGACAAGACAAAAACAAACAAAACAGGAACAAACCCCACTAGAATATGTGGGGGGAAATCAATCCCTTCCTGATTCCTGCAGGGAATCAGCTGAAGCTGTGAAGCATGAGCTTTCTGAACATAAGATACAAACTAGGCCACCCCGCTAGGTGGCTGCTGAGCTCTGTCCCTGCCTTCCCTCTCCCCCACTAATATTCCTCCTCATACAATCCCACTCATAAGTTTGTCCCTTTCTTTCTTAACTCCAATTAAATTGGTTGCCCCCCACAACTTGTATTGGGAGGCTCATTCTTCTGATGATTTAGAAACCTTCTAGTTTCCAGACTCAATTTGCTTATATGCCAACATTTTTCTTTTGACTGAAATTGTTCTCCCCTTCCCACTGTATGTAACTTATGTATTTATAGAGAACATGCATAACCCCTCTGTCTTTTTTTTTTTTGGTTAGGTTAAACAAGCCAAGTTCTTCCAGTCACCTGTCATAAGGTAGGCTTCTCATTCCCCTAGTCATCCTAGTAGCTCTTTTCTGTACCTATTCCCATATTAATTCATCTTTCTTGAACACTGGTGACTAGAATTTTACACAAAATCCTAAATGAGGTCTTACTAGTGCCTTGTGCAATGTAATACTTCTCCTTTGCTCCTGGAAATGCATTGCATGGTACAACCTACAATCACATTTGACTTTTTACACAACCATGTCATATTAGTGGCTCATCCTGTGGCCAACCCACATACCCAGGACTTTGTCCTGCTTGATTGCTTCCAACTGGTGGGTTTGTAGCTGCAATTCTTCTTATTAGAACCTTAGCGTGTGATTTTACATTTTGTACTACCGAAGTCAATCACAATTCTGTTAGTACAGTCTTCAAGTCTGGTCTTCACTGCATTGCTAATTTGAGCTATAACTTGAGTTTTGCCCATCCCAGCTCTCATCCACACACACACACACAAAATCTCCTTCTGGACTGAAGTGGTTGGTGCTTAAAGCTTGAGGTAGCTGACCCATCAGGTGTATAGGTTGGTAGTATTGCAGGGAAGGTGCAGGAGCTTGAGTTACATATATCAGTCCAATTGCTTTGAGTAGCTTGAATGGTGTTTGAGTGCAGTAACTCAGTAGACCAAGGTTAGAATAAGTAGAATAATTCTAATGCACTAACTTGAGTTATCAGTTGCAGTGAGGATAATCTCTAAGTATCTTTATGGGTGGATGCAGCTGCCTGTTTTCAGCTTTACGGGAGACAGGCTATGGAGTATAGTAGAACTCTGGAGAATTAAACATTTGTGCTTCAATGTGTGGTAGGCGCTTAAATACCTTAAAAGATCTGGGACTTGTACAGTGTGGTCTCAGCTCATTCCTTCATATACTCTGGATGTTACAATGTATTAGGCTTGTTTCACTATTCATTTATACCATGTTGTGTTGTAAGTGCTGAATTATTCTTCTGTACTAAATATTTCTTCCAAATATTTAATTGCCAGTATAAGATGTAGGATTAAACAAGAAACTAAATAGTTTTTGGGTAGTTTTGTTGTATCTAGTTTAGAAGCAAAATTAAATTAATTGATGCTTATCATAATTAAGCACATGCTAACCATTGCCAGTAAAACATAGCTGCCAAGAAACAAAACAAACAAAACTCAGTTCACTTAAAGCAATCGACCAGAAGTAATTAAATATTTTTAATCCTGAATGTATAATGCAATTTTATTAAGTATTTTAAAAAAATGTATGACAACTTAAATAGTCTTTGTTATTATGCTAAATAGGTTAAGTGTCTGTTAAATAATTTTGATAATTATATTCAAATGTAATATTTAATAAAAAGTATAGGCAATATTTCTAAAGTAGATTTATACTTTTTCAAATGTACTCTTAAATAACCAAAAGTGTATGCATAGAATTCCTCAGTATTAGAATATATTCAGAGCTACCACTAATGCACCAAAGTGACATGATGACATATCATGCAGTTAAAATAACTGAAGAGAGTGGAATATATCTCTAGATACTGTGTCATAGTTCTGAGTACCGTAAAATCTCGAATATAATTCACACCGATGTATAATGCGCACCCTGACTTTTGAATTTTATCATAATGAAAAAAATCTATATTCCTATATATAATACGCACCCCGACTTTGCCCATTGTACATGTATTTTATGATACCCGTCATCATAGATACGAAGGCGTCATTAAATATAGTCTATTCGCTTGCAAGTCTATGGTATGCCAGCGTGTCGTATTTCCTACCTTTTTGTATTGCCAGTTGATTGCACGTGAGCGTACAACTATAGAATACACGGTGTTTCAATGCTCTATTAGCTTTAAATTCGGTTGATTTTAGTAATCCTACATATAGGCCTAGAAAAATATCAATTCTTAGTGATACCATGAGTTGTCAATGATCTTACACTGCAGCTGAAAAACTTAAGGTAGTTAGCTATGCTGAGGCTCATGGCAACAGAGCTGCCAGCCGCGAATTTGATGGCATAGCAGAGTCGAACATTCGACTTTGGAGATGGCGGAAAGAGCGCCTGAAAGCATTGCCTCGGACGAAGATGGCTGAGCGAGGTCAAAGAGCTGCATATCCTGAGTTGGAGGCCAAGCTGCTTGAGTGGATTATTGAGCGTCGACTGCAAGGCGGTGGCATTAGCATTGTGAAGATGTGCACTAACACAGCCGGGTTTAAAGCTTCGTATGGCTGGGGCAATTGGTTCATGCATCGGCATGGCCTATCGGTTCAACAACGAACGACAATCACGCAGAAGCTACCTGTGGACTCTGATGCCAAATTACTACAGTTCCAGAAGTTTATCATAAAGCTACTCAAGGAGCACAGGTACTACCTTTCATTAACCGGTAACGCAAACCAGACACCTTTAACTTTCAATAATCCTTACGACAGAACGCTTGAAGTGAAAGGTGCCAAGACCGTCTCAATTGCTACCACAGGGCATAAAAAGTCAAGGTTTACAGTAATGCTTGCTTGCATGGCCGACGGAACGAAGCTGCCGCCTTATATCATCTTTAAGTGCAAGACAATGCCAAAAAATGTTATATTCCCAAAGACTGTTCACATGCATGTTTACCCTAAAGGCTGGATAGATGAAGCTTTAATGCTTGATTGGCTACAGACTGTTTGGGCAAAGCGGACAAATAGTTTTGGATGCATTTCATTGTCATTGGATGCCATCGATCAAGAAAAGGCTTCAGCATGACAAAACAGACTTGGCAATTATTCCTGGTGGAATGACCAAAGTGTTGCAACTGCTTGACGTGACAGTTAACAAACCAATGAAAGATGCACTATGCAGGAAATGGAACACCTGGTTGTTGGAAGGTGAACATACATTTACTGCAGGTGGACGTATGCAGACATGACCCAGTGGATAGCGGATGTCTGGCTTCAACTTGATCCCGCTATCATAAGGAAGGGGTTTCTGAAATGCAGCATCTCTAATGCGATGGATGGCAGCAAGGATGATGCGCGCGATCCAAGCGACGATGAATCGGCCAAGGGCGAATTAGGCGAAGACGACAATGACTTGTATTACCTGGATGAAGATGTCGAGGGCTATACCCCGGAAAATATTGCTCGTCTGTTCGACGAAGATGATAACAACAGCGAATTTGAGGGCTTTGAAGATGAGTAGAAGATCAATTTCTCTCAATGAAACTGACTATTACCATATTTGTGTGTTTGAACTATTGATTTACTTACTTTTTTGAAAATCTATATGATTGCTAGTCTATGGGAATAAAATTTAACTTCACATCTGGTGTCCATGTTTATAACGTATTTTCATAAATGTCAGCAATTAATTAATTATAAACTATTTCATATGACAACTAAGACGTAAATTTCATATTATTTAATATCAGGGCTCAACAAACTGCGGCAAGAGCTACTTGCCAGCCCTGCACCGCGCATGCACCAGACTGGCACTGCGCATGCACACAGTGCCGGTGAATGGGGCGCACGGAGCAACCGGCTGAATAGAAACAGGTGAATAGAAACAGCGGTTTGTTGAGCCCTGTTTATTGTTTTTGAATATTTTAAAGCATTCTAGGAATCTCTGCTATTTCAGTTGATGTTGATTTCATGTTTACTGCCATCTTAGCATGGCGTTGGCATAGCGGAGGTTCATCATCTTCTGACACGGAACTTCCAAAATAAAACTTTAAACAATAACTCCTATATATAATGTGCACCCCGACTTTGACCCAAAAAAATTCGGAAAAAAAGTGCGCATTATATTCGCAATTAAACGGTATAATCTAGAAGGAATGAAATGAAAGTATTAGTAGATGCCTTAGTCAACAATGATCTGTATGGCAGATTTTAAGAAGATTGTAGCAATATATTTTATGATCTAGTATTCAGCTTAACATCTTTCTAAAGGCCAATAGATGATAAATCATACATTGTATTATTCACAATCTAAAACCAAATTAGGAATTAGGATTTGTTTCGGAAGTGTAGACTTTCAGCTAATTAATTATGAATTTCAACAATGCTAAAATTAGTTTCTGCTATTTAAATATAATGAAATTGAAGGCAAAGTGAAAGATGAGCCAGACACACAATTTTGGAACCAGAGTCAAATGTCTGAAATTAGTTTTTGTCTCAAGCCTACATCTCAGGGCCATTCATATGAAGTGTGTTAGCATCACCATCAGTCTGGGATCAGAAATTATACCCCAAGAGTATGACAGGTACTTTGACATATAGGTAGATGTACGCTGCACACTTATTTTGGAATAAGCTATTCTGGAAGAAATACTCCAAAATAGTTTCTTTCGAAATAGCACATCTACACTACAGGTAAGTCTGAAAATTAGTCCGAAGCAGGGTCTCCTAATATGGACATGCTACCTTGATTTAGAGCCCCAGGAAACACGGGGGAGCAATTACTTAGAATGGCCGTGGTGAGGAGTTATTTCAAAATAGCAGCAGTGGAGCGTCCACACTTCCGCTATTTCAAAAAAGCTACTTCAGAAGAGGACTTATTCCTCGTGGAATGAGATTTATAGAAATTGGAATAAACCACCCATTATTTTGATTTTATTTTGAAATAACGTAATTGCTGTGTAGACACTTGCATTTGGTCGTTATTCTGAAATAATGCTGCTGTGTAGACGCACCCACAGAGTGGATCATGCAAAACTAATGATGTTTGCGGGGGGGGGGGGGGACAAATCTGTGCTCTGGGATCTAGCAAATGTGCCAGAACTTAATAAAAGTGAATATGACAGTTTACTACATGGCCTTGACCATGTGTACATTGACTTGATCTCCACGTTGGCTATTATATGGTGCACAGCAAAGTGAACAAGTGTGTATATTACACCACAGTTATGAACGGAACTGTTTGTGGGCATAGTTTCTGGTGAGGAAAGAAAGGCAAAATTATTCATTTAATATGTCACTTTAAATGATCACTAAAATATTGAATTCTCAGTCATTCATTATCTATTACTTGTATTAAAGTAGGATAAGATTGGTGTTTACATACAGTTTACATACCCATTGTCCTAAAGAGCTTACACTCTAAATAGACAAAGCAGACACAAGTTGAGAGAAGAGAAATATTATTATCCTCATTTTATATCCAGGTAGTTGAAGTTCAGAAAGATATTTGCCCAAATCATGTAGAAAATTTGTAGTAAAGCTAGGAAATGGCTCAGATTTCCTAAATTGCACTCCAGATCTTTAACCACCCCGTCCTCTTTCTGTTCCTGTGAATACATTATCCTACCAGCTCTATTGCAGTACTTGAAGTAGTTACCTGCATTGAGTAGAACTCAGTCTTAAGATTTAGAAGAGGTTGAAATATTTTGTGTGAAACATTTTTGACTGAAAAAAGGAAGTAGACCAAAATGAACATTTTAATGAAAAAATTTCTTTTTAGTCAATTTTTTGTGTTTGTGATGAAAAAGTACTTTGACTTTCAACAATTCCCACCTCTGTTTTTTCTAGGAAGGGAAAATGTGTAAAAGTGAATAAATTCTGCCCCCCTTCACAATTTTTTCATATAATTAATCTACCGCCTTCTCTGTTTTTCCAGTAGGAAAGTGTGTACACAAAGTGTAAGCATTGTCTTCATTAAAATATTTGAACCTATTTTACTAAAAAATAAAATTCATTTTGGAATTCATTTTCAGAAATTCAAAATGCTAAACATGTCAAAAATGTAGGAATCTCCTTATTTTTTCATTGTTTTCATTTTTTCTTGAAACACCCAGTTTTTCACCTATCTTTTCTAAAGTCTCTGACACATTCACTTCCTTGCCCACAATTGTAAATGAATAAGTATAATTTCTGAGGACACACTGGTTCAAGTGAGATCTTGAGTGTTTAAGTTAATTGCTTAATTACATGCTTCATTTTTTAGCCTTACTTTTGCTATTTGGTGGGAATACCTTGAGAGCTGTACTGCACTGACCACTGCAGACTCAAGTTTCCTATACTTCTGCCCTACTCATCACTTTTTGAATTAACAAAACATGACATGCAATTTTGCTGTGCCAGATCAAGCCTTTTATATCAAGTTGTTATGAACATTTTTATAGGGCATCACAATGGTTTGAAAATGAAAAAAAAACCCTTCAATGTTCTCTTCCTTCTTCATTTGAGTATAGGATACCGCAGAATATGACTTTAAAATAAGTTGTTTAGACAATAGCTCAATTTTGCTTGACTTTGGCAATATCATGTCTATGCTATAAGTCTTAAGTTCTCAGCTCTTCAGAACTTTTCAATTTCAGATAAGGTTTATGTCTTGAAATTTTCCATAAGTTACAACTAATTTTGCATGGAAGTTGGCCCTAACTTCTAGGAATGAGATTAAGAAATTTTGCTAGACTTGTTGGAACATATTCTTGTCTGATATAAAATGGTGCAGTTCCAAATAAATCAATATATTTGTGACAATTTACTCAACCTTGTAAGTTTTCTTTTTGCTTTTAGGAGAAGGGGAACTGAGCTCCCATGTAGTCCTTGTTATCTATATGACTGTCATATATTGCTAATATGCCCATTATCTTACTTTATAAGATCCTGGGGAAACAATATAAAATAAAACAATTATTCTCATGTCCGCTTGCTCTCAAGCTTGCATTCACTGCTTTACTTAATGACACTTTGGGGAGCTAAGTTCACACCATTTTTATTTTCCCTCAGGTGGCTTGAGTAAAAGATGGGTATTCTATTATGGTCTGACAGTGTCAGGCTGATTCCAATCTCTAGTGGTTGTAAATATGACAGCTAAATAACTTCTGTCAAGAATGTCTTGTCCTTGTCATCAACCACTGGTCTGATCTGAGGAGATCATATCTCTTCAGTCTGTCTTGCCTACAAGGTCGGATACTATGTGTTTGTAGTATTTGCCTGTAGTGTAGATGAGAGCTGAGTAAATCATGGATCATTGTGGTAAAGTCTACCTAGAAAAAGAAATGGGTCCATCCAAAGAAATGGTAGAATCTCCAGATATTGCTGTTTATTAGTCTCAGAGCAGGAATGAGTCCAAGAGTGCCCAAAAGACTGTTTTCCACACTGACAACAGAGAACAAGCTGGCTTATTACCTCTCCCTATGAGAATCATCTAGCTTTGCTTAGATTCATCTTCAATGGATACTTTTGATCTATCTATTTACTTTCTCAAACTCTGAAGGATCTGGGAAACAGTATTATCCGTTTTTGATAAAAAGGAGACACCTAACTTCACCCTCAGTTTTTCATTGCAGTTCCATTTTCCATTCATTATGATGCACAGGGATATAGAAAAAATATTAGCTAAGGATTAAAGTAAACCCTCCTTTTATATCAATGACTTATGGAGGAGATAGAAGCCAGGGAAACAGAGCTACAGCTGATGTAAATTATCATAGCTCAATTGAAATGGATAAAGCTGTTACTATTTAAAATGGTGGTTGATCCGCTCTGAGATATATAGAGGTACATTTACCAATTCCTCCACCTCATACTTCATCTTTTATTTCTCACTTTAATACCAGCATCTCTCTATTGTAGGCCACAAACCAATCTGAACAAGAAGTTGTTTCAAAGGGTTTCAGCAAACAAACCTGTCACATTTGTGGAATCTTTGAACAATTCTGAGGTCTCTTCTTCATTCTCATTTCACCATATGTTAAATTTTAAATGCTTTTTGTCATTTGGATCACGATTAGAATTTATAAGAGCTATGGGGATGCATCTCACAGAGAATAGATCCCTGAAACAGTGTTATATATTGATCTTGTTTTCAAAAAAGAAATTACCATTTTATTTCATTACTTTGTAATTCACAATGAACTGTGAAATGTACAGTTCACTTCAATAAGGCTCCATTATTTCACATATTAGAGACAGTGGTTACTTATAATGAGTATTTTGGATCAATTACATTGAACAGTGTTTTCATTTAGTTTAAAAAAAGCAGTCTCACAAATGAGCGCTGGAGCCTGCAGAAACCAGGACAGCATGTTGCATTCATCATGAATCCCTTAAAAAGTCTTGCAAGTAGAGTGATTTAAACTTAACATTCATCAGTGAGGCTCATGCTGGCATCTTGCCACTTCTATTAGAGAACTTGTTTTTTTTTCTTTTAAATAGAAAGAAAAAGGATAAAATTGGGATCCTTGTCAAACTCACCACATTTCAAGTATTCATCTCAGGGCAAAGTACCATTTTTCATTGAAAAGGGAACCCAAACAATCAAAGTAAGACCAAGCATGGTCTAATGTATGGGACCCCACAATGGGCTTTGGTGAACATGGGTTCATTTCCTGGCTCAACCAGAAACTTATTGTGTGACCATGAGCAAGTAACTCAACTGACCCTGTGCATCAAATTCCCATCTGCAAAATGCAGATATCTCACAGGGGAGCGGTGAGTACAAAAATCAATCCATATTTGTGACATGCTCAGTTATTTACTGTAGTAAAGTGAAGGTCAATACAAGTTTCCTGAATGAATGGGTTGGGTTGCAAATACTCTTTTCAGACATTTTTGTTCTTTTGTCCTCTTTCTCATCCTCTCCATCCCTTCATCATATGACCTAAAAATGAATGGTTATACTGGGTTATACTGATGGTCCATCTAGCCCTGTATCCTGTCTCTTAGGGTACGTCTACACTACAGCGTTATTTCGAAATATCTTATTTCAAAATTGTTAATTTGAAATAAGATATTTCAAAATAACGCATCTACACACAAAATACAATTCGAAATAGCATTTTGCTATTTCGAAGTAGCGTGTCCACACTAATTGGACGCTGAATCGCATTTAAGGCCAGCTGAAACCAATTCCAGCAGGGCATCAGGTCAGTAGTTACTTTGTGTGGCTGCTGTTTGAGGCTGAGGCTTGTGCTTAAAGGGACCCCCCCTGGACAGCTGGTTCTCAGCTTTCCCTGCTTGCTTGCCTACCTCACTGAGGGACAGCAAAGCATTTTTGTCTCTGCCTGCTTTGGTTGCCCTGACTCGGGACACCACAGCACTCGGCACCATGGCACTCTGGTGCTCATTTTGGATGTCTTGCTGCAAGCCTGGCTGCAATTGCTAGAGTCTGCCTCGCAGCATCTGCTGCAGCCCGACCCCCAGGCCCTCTTCTGGACCCTCCTGGGGGACGAGGAGGAGCAGCAGCAGCACCCAGACGCCAGAGTGCCCCACTGCATCTGGCGTCTGGATACCAGCAGCAACTGGTGGGACCACAGCATCCTGGAGCACTGGGGAGACCAACATTGGACCCACAACTTCAGAATGAAGAAGGACACCTTCCTCGAGCTCTGTGAGTGGCTCGCCCCTGCTCTGCAGTGACGGGACACGCACATGAGGCCCGCCATTCCCCTCCAGAAGCATGTGGCCATCGCCCTCTGGAAGCTCTCCACGCCGGATAGCTACCGATCCACAGGGAACCAGTTCGGCGTGGGGAGATCCACCATGGGAGAAGTGCTCATGCAGGTATGGCAGTCTCTAGCCACTGTGCCTGGGGATGGGCTGCCCCAGGGAAAAGGGGGGAGGCGGTGCAAGTCCCCTCCCCCGGGAGGGTTTGTTATGTCCCGGCCACACTACAGACTGCCCGCGATGGCCAGGATTGCACAGGGGGTTGCTCCTGTGGAGGGGGTGCGGGGAAGTGGCGGGGCAGGAGCACTGTCAGCCACCCTGGCACCCCAGTGACTCTCAGTTTTGCGTGTCCCTCTGCAGGTGGTCAAGGCCATCCACCATCACTGATGTGGACACGGTCATCGAGGGCTTTGGTGCCCTGGGCTTCCCCAACCGCGGGGGGGGGGGGAGAAATTGACGGGACGCACATCCCCATCCGTGCCCCAGACCACCAGGCCTCCCTGTACATAAACCGGTCATCCTGCAGGCTGTGTCTGACCACCGAGGCCACTTCCTGGACATTACCATGGGCTGGTCCAGCAAAGCACACGACGCACGAGTGTACCACAACTCCTCCGCATGCCAGAGGCTGCACGCTGGGACTTTCTTCCCCAACTGCCACATCAGGGTCGGGCACGTGGACATGCCTGTGTGCCTGTTGGGGGATGCAGCCTACCCACTACAGCCCTGGCTCATGAAGCCCTACATGGGACACCTCAACCCCTCCCGGCAGGCCTTTAATGCCAGACTCAGCAGGGCCTGCATCATGGTAGAGGGTGCCTTTGGCTAGCTGAAGGCCCGATTTAGATGCCTCCTCACCCACCTGGACCTCTCTGAGAGGAATATTCCGCACATGGTGGCGGTGTGCTGCACAATTTGTGCAAAAGGAAGGGGGAGGCTTTCCTGCCAGGCTGGATGGCAGGGGCCAACCACTTAGCTGGCCTGTACATGCAGCCCCACATGGCTGCCAGCCAGAAGGCCCATCGGGGGGCTGTCGGTATCCGGGAGGCCCTGCGGGAGAGCTTCCAGATGGAGGAGTGAAGTCTCCCTGGCATGCCCCACTGGGGCCTTGTGCCTTATTCCACCCTCACGTCCTTCCACTTTCCCCTCCCTAACCCCCCTTCCTGATGTAAAATAAAAACACATGTGTTGACAAAAACAAACTCTCTTTATTGAACATAACTGGAATGGGGGGGGGGGGAATGAGGGTGGGAAAGGGGAGGCGAGAGGGTGGGAGAGGGGAGGGGTAAACCTGGGAGGAGGGAACTGGAAGGGGGAGGCAAGGGGGGGAAGGGGGAGGAGAAGCTCAGAGTTGGCAGTCTTGCTGGTCCACCTGTCTCCCAGCACTGCAGGTGCAGGGGCCTCGGCATTCCCGGGGGGGAGCGGGTATGGAGGGTGGCGTGGGTGGGGAGGGGGGGGAGGAAGAGATGGGAGGGGGGAGCAGGAGTGGGAGGAGTAGTGATAGCTGGGGTGGCAGCAGGGGCTGGAGCGGCAGGCGGCACCAATCTCTGCACCAGGGTCTGCAGGTGGTCGCAGATAGCACGGCCCTGGGCAGGCAGCTCCCGCCAGCTCTCCCGCTGCAGCTGCAGGTCTTCATGCACCCAGTGCTCCAGGATGTGGACCTGCTTTCACAGTATCGCCAGGTGCTGCCACTGGTACTCCTCCTGGTTCTGGGTCACCCTGCTGGCCCGGGTATGGGAGGCTGTCCTGGGCAGGGTGGTGCGCCCTGCACTCACAGCTGCTGCGGCTGTGGAGAAACAAGAGAAGTGGTCAGTTATCCCTGGGGACTCAGTGGGTGAAGCCCAGGCCCCCTCTGCAAGGCAAGGACGGCAGGTCTCCACACCATTGGAGCCGATGTGCTTGCACACAGGCCATGTTTGGTATGTCCTGCTATCCCCGGGAGTGTGAGCTGGCCCAGGACTGCACCCATGCCCCTGTGCTGTATATAGTGTGGGTGTGGAAGGGGAGGGGAGATGTTCCCTGCCTCTGTGTAGGGGGGGCTTGTGGAGGGAGGGCATCGTGCAGTGTCCCTCCCCGGGGTCAGGAGCATGTCATGTGCCTTCATACATGCATGCATGTGGGTAACAGGCCAGGGCCCCTGTGTGGCAGCAAGCTGGGGCCACATGCCCAGGATGGCATGGCACATGCACAGGTTGCTGCATGATCCGTGGTCAGCAAGGCCCACACGTGCGGTCCCTGGCCTCCCCCACCCCACATAAGGGGACAGTGATGGCACTCACATGTCGAGGCCTCCCTGACCTCGGATGACACCAGTGACATGGCTACTGTGATGCCTTGAGGGTCCTGGGTGAGTGCCACACTCCCTCCAGGCTCCTGCAACTCCTGGCCATCGTTCTCCTCCTCCTCCTCCATGCCCTGGTCAGGTCCTCTGCCCCAGAGTCAATGACCACCTGGGGGGCACGGACTGTCTGACCCCCCAGGATGCGGTCCAGGGCGTCTGGGTCAGCTGCTGTTTGGGAGCTGCCCCCTGTGGCCCTGGTATAGGCCTGCTGCAGCTCCTTTATCTTCATGTGCTCCTGGGTGCGCATGTGGCCTTTGGTGGCCAGGCTGTCAGCCATCCGCCTGTAGACAGCCACATTCCTGCATCTAGTGCGGAGATCATGGACGTTGGAGACCTCCCCCCAAACCTCAATCAGGTCCATGATCTCCGCACTGGACCAGGAAGGCCCCCACCTTTTGTGGCCCCTGACAGGCTCCTGGGAGCTGCCAGCTTGCTCCTGCGGAGTGGTGGAGGTCTGGGTGCCAGTGGGTTGCTGGCTCATGCTGGGTCAGGGGCAGCAACTGCTGGCTCTGTGCTGGCAGGCTTGCAGCTGGCACAGGCACTGTGGCCAGAGTCTACCCCTTTAAGGACTCTGGGGCTGGGGGTGAGCAGAAGAGTTTTCCTGGTTTGGCCCAGAGTGGCCAACAGGGAACCCTGGGAAGGGCTGGAGGCCCCCCGATTTCGAAATAAGCATCTACACAGTGCTTATTTCGATTTAGCTATTTCGAATTTGGCGTTATTCCTCATGGAATGAGGTTTATCAAATTCAAAATAAGCGCTCCGAAATAGCGGTTTGGCTGTGTAGACACTGGTAAAGTTATTTCGAAATAACGGCTGTGTAGACATACCCTTAGGGAATGAAGAGAAGAGGACAATTGTTGAATGATTCATCCCATCATCCAGCCCTATCTTCTGGTAGCTGGATGTTTAGGGATCTTTCCCCCCTCCCCCCGACCATGTTAGCTAATTCAGAGCAATGGAACAGTTTCCCAGCAATTAATGTAATTATATTTTGAATCCAGTTATACTTTTGGCCCTTACTACATCCCGTGGTGGCGAGTTCCATGGGTTGGCTGTGCCTTGTGTGAACTATTTCTTTACATTTGTTTTAAATCTTCTATTTATTTTGTTGCATGTTCACGTCTTATCTTATGTGTAGGTATAAATAATACTTCCCTATTCACTTTCTCCATGACTTTATAGACTTTTTTTATATCTTCCCTTAGCCATCACTTTTCTAAGCTGAACAGCCAGTTTTTGTAACTTCTCCCCATATGGAAGCAGTTCAATACCCTAATCATTTTGTTGCTCTTCTCTGTACTTTTTCCAATTCTAATATACCATTGGGGGTGACCAGAACTGCACTCATTATTCGAAGTGTGGGTATACCATGGATTTACAGAGTGGCATCATGCTACTTTCTGTCTTATTTTCTATCCTTTTCTTAATGGTTCCCCTTAACTTCTTGTAAGTTTTTTTTTTGTGGGGGTGGGGAAGTTGACTGCCCCTGCACATTGAAAATAGTATCACTAAATAATGTCAGCACCAGAGATGGCAGCTACCTCTCCACTGTGAAATGGACTGAAACAACAAATTCATTTTACATATGCTTCACAATAACCAGTGGAGCCAAACAGTCCCAGGCCATTTTTTATGTCACTGTCAAATTTAATATATAAATCTTGGTATTGAAACCAGGCTATATCTGGGGGACCCAAGTGTGAAAGCAAATCTCTGAATGCCTGTCATAGATTCTAGGGGGAAAGATGACTATATTTCTATAAGTTTTTCAGTTTCATAAGGTGGAAAAATCATGCATGTATGCCCAGAGTTGACTGAAAAAAAGACTAACCTGATTTCAAATCTTGAAACAAAATATTAATCAGTGCCTGGGGTGAGAAATTCTCAAACACAGATGGATCAACACCTTTTGCAAAATATATATATATATATATATATATATATGTAATCAATCATGTATGGTATAACAGTCTATCAGACAGTCTAGCCTTTCCCTAAACTTATTTTCTTCTAGGACCTTTTTATAAGTTACACGTTATCTGATGCATCCATGATCTTAATGCTACTTATCAAAAATTACCTAAATGCAAAATCCACAGCTCTCCTTGGACTGAATCTATCCAGATACAGGCTTATCATTGCAACTCCAGATATTGTTACTTATTTTTGTAGTTGTCTAGTTTAGCTCTCATTCCAAGCCACTTCCCAGTATTCCATTTAGACATGAATCATCCTCTTATTTCAAATACACAACCCTATTTCAGATATTTCAGTTTAAATGAATAATGTTGGAAAGTCACAGGACTGATGTTACTCCACTGAAAACATAATAATCATCGTTAACAATGTCCACATGCATGGCTTGCTGATGTCTTCTGACTGTCAACTTCCCCTTCTCCCATTTATTGGCTCCAGTTCTCTTTACTCAAGTCACATCCTGCCTTTGTTCTCTCTGTATAATAGATTTAGCTGACTGTTTTTCCTGCATAACCACAGTGACGGCTGTATAAATCTGAACCTATCTAAACGTACTTTATTTCATATACTCCTTCATGGATCTCATACCATACACAGCGCCTCTGAAAGCATTTATCACAAGTGCTAAGTACTTTTGACAATTAAAAATATTAAATACCAATCATATGGTACACAATTTATGTGGTATGAGCCATTAATAATGAACATCAGGAATGAACCCAACACCTCACTCCTGTCTGCACATTAGGAGCATGTGACATTCTATACTATGGTGAATATGAAGTTATGCACCCAAAATTCAGGTTTTTTCTATCAAATGAAGTTTCCTTTATATATTGACGCTATATGCTGAGAGCTTGTTCATGCATTTTCCAGTTACACTGAATTTTGACAGACTACTAGATACTGTGCCACAGATTTACTTTATTTACTTTTATTAGTTATTTACTTCATTCACATTATTCATTTGAAAAATACTATCTGACTTATTCCAAATAAGTATATATCATGACTTCATATTCACTGAAAAAGCTAATGATGAAAAATACTGTTTTTCACCCTATAGCTAATTAAAGTGTCACTGATGATAGAAACTATCATCTGTACTATAACAACAGGGGAAGAAACTACACTGAATTTACATTTTGATGGTCCAGGGTAAAAAAAAATCAACAACTTATCATTTCCAGATGGTAGGTTGTGATAGAAGTAAAAAGACTGGTCTAGAATGTCAAATTGTTGTCAGAGATAGATTTCATCAGTACACAAGAAAAATAGCGATGTTTAGAGATAGGAACACAGAAAATTCCTTTTTTGCAATGAAATGTTGTATTGAATATCTATATTTATACTGCATGTCTAAATAAACAAAGGTAACTTGTGCGTGTATGTGTTTTAAAACTTTTTTCCAGTATGTCAAATCTCTGACTATAGGCATTGAGATTGTAGCACTCCATTTGTAAAGGTAAATAGAAACATAATTTACATAGTTATAGATAAAAAAGAAAACCATGGATTTTTAGAATCAGTCTTCAGAATTGCTTGGCCAGTTTTTACAGTTCTTGCACCTGACAAAGCGGGTTCCAGCCCATGAACGCTCATGTCCAAATAAATATGTTAATCTTTAATGTGTCTTTAAGGACTTGTTGTTTTTGCTGAAACAGACTTAACACACCTCTGAAACTTGTAGAAGAGATGTTTTCCTCTTTTATACATCTTAGAAGCTTGTAAGTAGAGGACTTCTTGCTTTTTCTGAAATTCCTTTTATTGTGTACTCCCTTTTTTCTTTGTTGAGTTGTGTGGAATTCACATTGGGATTATAATGATTATTTGGTTGTTGACTTAGTCTAGAAATTTAGACCGAAAACTCTTTGGAGCATGGACTTTGTGTTTGTACAGCACCTTGCACCATAAAGTCCTGGTCCATGACTCAGGGACCTAATTATTCCAATAATACAAATTCTAATAATACATTATAATAACATATGTATTACTTAAATGACTAAAATATTCATTATTTGTGGCAGATATTACTTAGACAGTTTTGCTTCGTATTCTCAAGACAAATATTTCTTCAAAGACCAATCTGTGAATCAGTGCTAGTCCCTGAGATTTTCTTGACATAGTTTAGGAAGGCAACAAAAGTCAATCCCTAGTGTCAAAAAGGTTGAGAAACCCTGGTCTGGACACACCTTTGTTGTTTGGTTTTTTCTCTGGAGAGATTCAGCCTACCCACTTGCTCAACCCGTCACTGAAATATAAGCAAAAATAATCCGATTTCTAAAGAAAATTATATAGGGACTGATATTTCTGTGACTCCAAGTGGAAATGAAATCATAAATAGGTTTTGTCTTCCCTTTCCTGTTCTCATTATCTGCCAGAGTGGTGGGAACTGGGTAAAAAATCACCTGATGCATCAATCCAGGCTATCAGGCTAGCAATCTTTTGCAAATTGAGAACCGTTTTCAGTCTTCTGGTGGTGTAAAGTTCTCTAAAACCAATGACTTGGCCAATGAACAGGAGAATCATCTTTTGGCACAGAAGTGTGTTAGATTTTCCTACATGCACACCCTGCAGGCTACCAGCATAAGGGGGGCATGAGCGGAGTTCCCTTTTGCCCTCTGGAGACTGAAACAATCTTTCTATTTTCTGGACAGCCAACATACATTGGAGCAGCCAGATTGCTCTAGGAATGGAGGCGAAGGATGCATAAGTGACCTATTGTCACATTTCCAGTCCTCTAAATCAAATCCACTGACTGCTCCTTAACGACAGTAGGAACTTAGTTCTAATATAATTTTGCCCAGGAAATTTGAAACCATAGAAAATGTTATTAACGTCTATAAAGTATGTGCTGGGCTTTCCTGTAAATCTCAAATAGGGAGATTTGCATAATTCTGTGTTAAAATTCTTAAATTTCCTTTGTGACTGCAATCCTGTGCTTTTACTATTTATTACTTTGTATCTCTAATGGGGATTCCATGGTCATTTTCAGTAAAAACCAGTGCTTTGCATGATTATTCCTACCACTGCCTACTGGTAGTGAAAGACTTATCAAAAGTCTGATCTGAGGAACAAATGTAATACTTTTATCAAAATAAAGATATCCATATTTTCCCAAATATTTTTCTAAACCTATGGATGATGAGAGAAGGAAGCTTCTGAAAAATTTTTGCTGCAGGCCTTAAGGGGTTTTCATTGAATATTTCAGTAATGAAGCAAGGACTATGTTTTTTTGAAAGATTTAAGCTTTAGATTGTTTGAGGCTGCGAGAAAATAAGGAGAAAGAAGAGAATGTTTCCATATAACTGATATTACAACTGTTCAAGAACAAATTGATTTAAATGGAAATGCACTGATATAATGTAGGAAATGAGACACCGAAAGACGGGTAAGCATGTAAGTTTTGTGTAAGATTCTATTTGTATTCAGAGGCATAAGACATGAAGAAAATTGGATAGGACACATTTCCCTGACACTGTTCAGGAGCACCATTACACTAAAAGTAATTCATTCCTAGAGCTTGTCAGCTGAAGATGTTGCTCATGAGAATAGAATATTAATTATTTCCATTAAACTCCAGTAGGTGCATATGTCCCAGCACATTCTATAGTCCCCAATGAAATTTCAGCCATCGAATACAATTTGGCCAGCCATGCAATCTCAGAAAACAAGGTTAATAAGACATTAGAAAAATGATAGTGAATTTTCCCCGACCTTAAGAAATGATGAGCTATCAAGCTGAGGTCCCTTCTGCCTCTATCTGGTAGCTGTCCAGCTGAAAGTAAAAGTTCTTATCATGTTTTTCAAAATTAGTGATGGTTAACCCCAGTGTCCAGGCCAACACCTGTTCTAACAAAAGCAAGCAGGTTATCACATTGAAAACAATTTGTTATCTTTTCCTGAACATATATTGCTTAAAGCAGTTGCTTGGATAGTCACCATTCTAGCAATATGAGACTCACTACTTTGTAAGGCACTCTTTGAATGACTTGAAGACAGTGTAAAACCAAATGGGACTTTGTGTGGACTTTCTTACTCACTACTTTTTCTATCAGCATTTGCTATCTGCATTATAATATGTTTGTACTTCACTTTTAATCATAACAACAAGTTGCTGGCTATCTGCTGCTGATGTTTACTTCATTTCTGCACTTGACAGTTTAATTATTAAAGACAGATAGACAAATAAGATATCAATTTCAAATATGTCCAAAAAGAGCATTCTGTGAATAAAAACTAGATTCAGAACATGCATCTGGCACCACCCCACTATGTGGCTATAAAAAAATTGCTTTGTTCTCTTAGAAAAGAGAAGATTTAAAAACATGTTTCATTGCTTATTGCATGGTATGTTTTATTATTATTACTACTTAAAATTTACATTGTAATAGAACCTAGTTGCCTCAACAAATGCTAGGAACTTAAAGTGCTATGTATGGTACAAACAGAGAGAAAATGTCAGTCCCAAGAAATTTATAATCTAAAAGACAAAATAGGTAGAGAGTTGAAGTAAGGGCAGAGCAGATGGTGTAACAGTCATAATAGGATGCACGCAGTTCTTGGCCAACCAGATATAGTGATTGCCGCTCAACTCATGCTCAGTCACAATCAGATTGCATATATATTACTAAACAAGTCTGTAGTCAATACTGTAATAAACAAGGAAAAAGAAATGAGAGGTATATGCAGGTTAAAGCATGCAAGTATAGATACCCAGCTGAGTTTCAATCTGTGATTCAAAGGTTAGAGATGTAGTAATCAGCCAGTATTGGATGTCTTCGTAGAGATTAACTAAGTATAATAGATCTCTGCTTTTTGTTTCTTAGCTCCAGCCCTTCTGAAAACCCAAACAGAAAAAAAACAACAACCCATCTCTCCATGTTAGCTATTTTATTTCCCTCTTCCAGCATTCAAAGCAATGGGGTGAGGTCTTCTGCAAATACTTCTCAATAATTTATCAGCATCACTGTCTTTTTATGTTGGTTGATTTTCCATTAAAAATAGTTGCTGAATCTGTTTCCTAATGTCCTACAAATTGACATGCCAATCATATCTTAGTCATCATTAAGGAAAGATGAATTCAAAAATTTGTAATCACATCAAGACTGATAAATACCCCTACCTGCTTTTCATCCCCTAAAGCCAAATTTCTCTGCAATAAGCTACTGTAGATATCTCTGAAATATAAAAAGAGAATAAAGAAATGACAGTTGATGTTTTTCTCATTATGACACCACAGTAGAAAATCACCCCGCACTCATCAAAGAGTTTCAAATTTCTACCTGTTTATAATGTAGTCAGAATTTGAACCTTTTCCCACCTTGAATTGGCCTAGGCAGTCATACCCCAATCTTTGTCTTAAAGTGTGTATAATAGAAATTGCAGCAGCAAGAGGTGGGAGTTAACAAAAAAAACGTTTATGTTCTATAGTATCTTAACATACCTTCTCATTTTTTGAACTTTCTTGCTCCCAATTTTATTCCCAAAGACTGGCTGTCCTCTGACCTATGTAGGATAAGTTCTCTTGACATGTACTGCACTCAGTGAAATCTGCTATGAGATTAACTCCATGTTAGAACTATTTTGACAGTTCAATTAACCAGCATGGCAACCCCCCTTTTAGATAACTAAATACAACTTATCAAGACTTTTTTTTTCTAAATGACCATGTTTTTCCTGAAACATGCTCATGGTCATAACAATAATGTCCAGCGTTGCAAATTCCTGTGCTATCCTTTGATTCACTCTAATATCCCAGTGTGCTTCACTGATTAAGATGCTGTAACTGAGTAGACACGTTGCTCTTGTCTCAGGACAAGATGTGGTTTTTCAATAGCTTAGCATGATTGACAAGCCCTCTCCTAACACTTTTTCTAGCCTGGCGGGGGGGGGGGGGGGGGAGCCTGAACAACAACACAGAAGCTGGTGTTCCTCACTTTCATGCAACAGAGGAGGGTTTGGAGGGTTCTGAATCAGGAAAGGACACTCTAAAGAAGAAGATAAGAAGGATTGTTGTGTGGATGGTCAGGGAAGAAGAGATGTGGGCTCAGTTCCATGCTCCACCACTTTTGTTCTTACCCTACGAATGCAGAGACAAGGCAGACAGGAATTGCAGCTTGAGATTCCCTGTAGAACCAGTGGTGGCCTGTCATACAGGTGACCTAGGTGCAAAGATAAACGGCCACTGAGGGCTTTGGAGGTGGGGGCGCCGATCGCGCATTTTGCATAGGGTGCCAGGTGCCGGCAGCTCGTCTAGGGCCGCTCCTGCGTAGAACATGTTTGGGGTTGTGTGGTGACATAGGCACTGCAGTGCTAAATTACAGAGTTCTTCTGGTCAGTGTATCCCAAAGGGGGGACTGCATTTTGATATTCACCTTGTTTCCAATCCACAAGAAAATAATATTTCTTATTGAAATAGGCCAAAGCCCTGAACCTTACACCCTGATTAGGATCTAGGTTCAGACTTTTCTAGTCATTGTGGCTAGAGGGCAGACAACAGGGGACAGGCCCTTGGATGGAAGGGGAAGGGCAGGGACAGCTAGTCCTGAGCACCGTTCGGAGTGTGCCATACCGCACCCTCTCCCCCCAGCCAGCCCTTAGTGCTGCCCAATGCATAAATTGCAGCACTCCAGCAGTTATTTAAAGGGCCTGAGAAGCCAGCTATCACTGCTGCTGAAATAATACCAGGCCTTTTGGAATCATTGGGCCCTGGCGCAACTCCTCCTCCTCCCTCCCAGCCCCATTGGTGGACCTGGCAGATACCATCCTATTCTCTTATTTAAAACTTTTCAGTGCAGAAATAATACTAAAGAAGCAGAAACCACCCTCTTCTTCTTTTCTAGTGCTTAAATGTAATTTCCAAGTTTGGAGGTAATACTGTAAGTAATGAGGCATCATACCTCAGCTGACAAAGAAATACTTATGACAGGGATATGGATGGGATGATGTCAGTGCTGGTTTTCGATAATAAAATTAATTATACATGCCAGTAAGATGTTTCATACAGAAATGTCAGTCATGGGTGTAAGTATAAGCAGTATTTTACACAACGCATTTGATTCAAGTTGGGAAGCATTGCTGGGCTAAACTTAGGACTACTCTACACAAGAATGGTTTTGTTGATTCAAAGTCTCAGAGGGGTAGTGTATTAGTCTGTAACTTAAAAAACAATTGGTCCTGTGGCACCTTAGGGTATGTCTACACTAGCCCCCTAGTTCGAACTAGGGAGGCTAATGTAGGCATTCGAAGTTGCAAATGAAGCCCGGGATTTTTCCCGGGCTTCATTTGCATCTTCCCGGGTGCTGCCATTTTTAAAAGTCCCCTAGTCCGAACTCCGTGCCCGCGGCTACACACGGCACGGAGTAGGTAGTTCGAATTAGGTTCTCTAATTCGAACTACCTACTCCGTGCCGCGTGTAGCTGCGGGCACGGAGTTCGGACTAGGGGACTTTTAAAAATGGCGGCGCCCGGGAAAATGCAAATGAAGCCCGGGATATTTAAATCCCAGGCTTCATCTGCAACTTCGAATGCCTACATTAGCCTCCCTAGTTCGAACTGGGGGCTAGTGTAGACATACCCTTAGAGACTAACAAAAATATATAGGGTCATAAGCTTTCATGGGTAAAACTCATCAACCTATTTATTTTTGTTAGTCTTTAAGGTGCCACAGGACTACTTGTTTTTTGTTAATACTGTTATACTGGTATACCTATACCAGCGGAGTTACCAGTGCATCTTACAACAGGATAAAGTGGTCTTTTGCCAGCATAATTAAAGAATAATAGCTCTGCCATCAAAAAGACTTTTGCCTGTGCACTTGTATCTACATAGGTGTTTTGCCAACATGCCTGTGTCAGTAAGGGGGTTCATAATTATTTTTTCACACTCCTGACCAACATAGCTATGTCAGCAAAATTTTGTACTGTAGATCATGTCTTTGTTTACGTAACACTGTCATAATTCACAAAGAATGCCACTAAAGAATATCTGAATATACATCAGTGTAGCTGAAGTCAGAATTTGAGGTAATATGTCCAACCCATCAGTCATCATCATAATATATAAATGAAATTGGTTACATAAGAACATAAGAATGGCCATACTGGGTCAGAACAAAGGTCCATCTAGCCCAGTAGCCTGTCTGCCAACAGTGGCCGATGCCAGGTGCCCCAGAAGGGGTGGATCAAAGACAATGATCAAGCGATTTGTCTTATGCCATCCATCTCCAGCCTCTGACAAACAGAGGCCAGGGACACCATTTCTATCCCCTGGCTAATAGCCTTTTATGGACCTAACCTCCATGAAATTATCTAGCTTCTCTTTAAACTCTGTTACGGTATGTCTACAGTAGCCCCCTAGTTTGAACTAGGGAGGCTAATGTAGGCATTCGAACTTGCAAATGAAGCCCGGGATTTAAATATCCCGGGCTTCATTTGCATGGTCCCGGGCGGGCGCCATTTTTACATCCCCCTAGTCCGAACTAACTGCCCACGGCTACGCGCGGCAGTTAAAAGTGAATTCGAACGAAGTCCTTGGTTCGAATTAACTGTTACACCTTGTGGATCATTTATGAATAAGTTGAACAGGATTGGTCCCAGGACTGACCCTTGGGGGACACCACTAGTTACCCCTCTCCATTCTGAAAATTTACCATTTATTCCTACCCTTTGTTTCCTGTCTTTTAACTAGTTCTCAATCCATGAAAGTACCTTCCCTCTTATCCCATGACAACTTAATTTACACAAGAGCCTTTGGTGAGTGACCTTGTCAAAGGCTTTCTGAAAATCTAAGTATACTATATCTACTGGATCCCCCTTGTCTGCATGTTTGTTAATCCCTTCAAAGAACTCTAATACATTAGTAAGACATGATTTCACTTTACAGAAACCATGTTGACTTTTGTCCAACAAATTATGTTCTTCTACGTGCCTGAGAATTTTATTCTTTACTATTGTTTCGACTAATTTGCCCTGGTTGCTTTCAACAAATGCGGTACCAAGAGGTTATATAGGTTTGGAGTAACAACAGGGCATCTATGAAGATATATTGCAGGTAGAAGGACTGAGAAATGTTTTAGACAGAAGTTCTCCAGTGAAACGAAGAAAATGCATGAGAGAAAAAAAACACCTAGTGTGGGAATAATACTGATTTTTCTTTTTTCTACTAACATGTTATAATCAATGGGAGAAGAAATGGAATCTTTCTGTGAATCTTTATCATTCACACATAACAAGCTCTAATTTTAATGTCTAAAGATAGCTGTCCAAATCTGTATTTTGACACTCATATAACCATTTCTGAACTTTTAAATGACCATTACCATTTTATAAGTGCTAAATCAGAAGGTCAGGGATAATATGGTTTAAAATATAGACCTGAAACAAAGGGATGATCTAGACTTTGTTCACTATTTAGGTTGGTTCTGTCTTTAAAAAGAATTAAGCACAATTCTGGAAATGATTTCAAATAACATGTATTTCCCAAGGAAAAGAGTATTGTTGTCAAGGTCACATCCACAGAGGTTTTAAAAATGTTGTATTATTTCACAAATTACTTGGAATATAATTCAATATAGTAACATTTTTAGCATCCTTACCATATACTTTGCCAGCATTATATACTGCACTTTATCTTATTAGACACAAGAGAGTAACTGAAGAGCTGACCAAAAAAAAGGAAGAACTTGTAATATTAAACATAGAAGGTTTGACAGCATTAACAAGTTTCACTGTACTTTCACTGGTGGTAAAACAGTATGATATTTAATTACCATAATCTGAAAAGTATGCATAAATGTGAGAACTTTCCACTGTTTGAATTTTGATGAGCACAGATGTCAAAAGGTGTATCATTGGTGAAGGAACCACAAAGAGGGTTTCAGGTGCATTTCTTTCTCTAGCGCTCTTTGTATTTTTTTTTAAACCCTCTAAGGATAGCTTTGTCCAAAATTTTAAAATGGATTAACTTTGTTTTTGCACTAGAGAAATTCCAGGATTGATTTAGCCATTACACTATAACAAAGGTCCACAAAATAAAAATAGTAACACACCCCTAAATTACATGGCTTGCATTTGATTTCCATTTTATAGCAAACAAAAGATTTACCAGTGTCTTCCTAAGAAATTAATTGTTTCATCTGAGATTATAAAGTTGTCATGAGACTGCCTCCCCTTTGCAATGATTTATTTTTTTTTAGCCATGCTGACAATCACAGAAGAAGTGATTTTAAAAAGAATTACATTCAAAGTCACCAGACAAGCATGGCACGCATGATAAAAAGGGAGAACTACAGTTTTTCTCAATTATTACTCTTTCTTAACTTGTGTAAGGATTCAAAGAGATATTTTTAATTTGAAAGCAACATTGTTGTTGCAGTCTGAGAAACTGAGCTGGGAGCAGCTGGTGTTTAAAGCCAAGGTTTCTTTTTTTATCACACTTTCTTTCATTTTCAGACGGGAGCTCCCTGGGGCAGTGAATAAACTGGAGCTGGGATAGTTCCTGGATAAAATGTTATTTCAAAGATAAAGCAAACTTCTTTCATGCACTAATTTCTCCATTTGATAATAACTGGAACCAAAATCGAACTAGTTTTGCAGGTAATAGTTGTGTTAGGTGTTTTTCTTTAAATAAAATAAACAACATAACAGAACTTTAATGAATAGATTTTTCTCCTCTGATAAACATATTTCATGGCAGATCGTTGTTTATATAGATGAATTTATAATCCACAAAACCAGAATTTTTTCTTTTTAAATTCACCATTTTTTCACCTTTACATCTGTTGTACAATAGCTTAGTATCTGCATAGTCCCTTTGAAATGAATATGTCTACTTACATAGTAAATTACAACTCATTTGAAGTGAGGTTGGAACAATCTGGAGATGCTAACAGATTATGTAGACGTTATTCTGGAAATTCTCCCCAAGCTAACTACAACATTACATGGGATAAGGCCCCATTCTTCGAACAATTACTCATATGAGTTCTGAAGTCAATAGGCATTCTAAGAATGCAGGGTTTGTAGTCTGCAGGATTGGGCTCCTGCTATGATAAGCACTGTCCGAATACAATCCCAGACAGACAACAATCAAGGAAACCCAAACTAATTGAAACTTACTTTGCATCTAAGCACTGCATTCTGAGCCAGCCTTTAGCTCCCAGCCTATCTGCTGCTATTTCTTAGTCTGGTTCCTTGGCGAGTGATCTGAGGTTCTTCTGACTACATATTTGCCTTTTTGTGATTTGTTAAAATGTTAACTCTATTTTCAGGGGAGGAAAAACAGAGCATCTATCTGTTAAATCTTTATGGGCATGTCTACACTACACATCCTGAAATAGTTATTTCCAAATAGCATGTCCACACTACATAGAAGCCTCAAAATTAGTCCAAGGCAGTCTCTCTTAATATGGACACACTACCGCAACTTAGACCAGGAAGCACTGGAGAGTAATTACTTTGAATGACTCCGAGGACTATTTCAAAATAAGTGTTATTCCTTATGGAAAGCAGTAGTTAGTATTTTGAAGTAACCAGCCCGTTATTTTAAAATAACACACTTGGTAGTGTGTGGACTTTCCACTTGTTATTTTGAAATAAGGGGAATTATTTTGAAATAACTCCTTAGGGTAGACCAGGGATATGATTCTGCCATTTAGTGTAGGAGCCACCTATGCAATGTGAGAACCTAACAAGATTTACCTTTAGTAGATCACATCTCACGAAGTAGACAACTGAAGCATCTATATTTCACGATTGACAAGCTAGGAGAGCAATTTTTCTTCAATATACTTTTTACATTTTTGAACAGCCTTGTGCACAGACTTCATCTTCAACATACACATTCAAGTTATTGACTGAAAGGTATAGCAATTGGTTGACTCACTCACAGATCATTCATAAAAATATTCAAGAGACCAAATATCTGAACTAAGCCAAGATTTTTGTATAAAAAGAAAAACAGTACAATATGAAAAGAGACATACATACCTTCCTTTCAGAAAGCAATTCTTATCTTGCACCATGTTCACCATGTATAAAGAATATGTTTTTCAAAAATATGTATTTTAGCTTATAGTATTTATTTAATGATTTTACAAAATCTTCATGTTTCATTAAAAGTTTAAATATAAGTACTAGTTTGTTCATTTTTGTCCTTTGTACATCTCTATACTTCCGCATATATCATTCTTAATACTACATTCCAAGGTTATGTCTACACTCACAGCTTCTTGCACCAGAAATATGCAAATGAGGCTATGCATGGAATATCGCCGAGCCTCATTTGCATACCTAATGAGTCTCCATTTTTGCAGAAGAGGCCCTTGTGCCAGAAAGAGCTGTCTACACTGCCCCTTCTTGTGCAACAAAAACCCTCTTGCGCAATGCCATTCTTCCTGAAAAGTAATCGGCGTAACAGCATTGCGCAAGAGGGGTTTTGTTGCGCAAGAAGGGCAGTGTAGGCAGCTCTTTCTGGCACAAGAGCCTCTTCTGCAAAAATGGAGGCTCATTAGGTATGCAAATGAGGCTCAGCGATATTCCACGCGTAGCCTCATTTGCATATTTCTGGTGCAAGAAGCCGCAAGTGTAGACATAGCCCAAGTGTTGATAATCCCCGCAAGTATGTCTACACAGGACCGTTATTTCAGAATAATTGATGTTATTTCAAAATAACAAAGTCTGCATCTACACACAAGCCGGAGGACTTCTTACTCTGACTCTTGTAATCCTCATTTTATGAGGATTAATGGAAGTTGGAGGAAGAGTGCTCTGCTTCAAAATAAGTGCTATGTAGTTGTGCACAAATTCAAAATTAGCTATTTTGACGTAGCTCAAGTTACGTAGCTTATTTTGAGTTTAGCCCTGCTGTGTGGAGATATCCTAACAGTACTTGATACAAAGTATTCATATATTTTTCCTATTTTATACAGCCCAAGCTCATTTCAGCTTTGCAAAGTGTTGAGGGATGCTTAATGTGGGTGTACATAATTGTGGAAAGAGCATAATAGCTACTTAACATGATTTCCTGATACACACACACACACATGAAATGCATATTACATTAATACCATGTACAGAATACCTTCTTATATGATGCTGCACCTAATATATATGCATGGCCTAACAAAGAACGTAGATAAAAAGTAATGGTAGTTTCCACCTCAGCTCTGTATTATTTATCCTTCTGTGTAAATAGTAAAACATGTGAGAAGTGGTTGGTAATAAATACAATTTAGTCCATATCACACAAATAAACTTTTTTTATTTAGGTTTTGCACAGTATGAATACTAATTCACTTACTTTCTTGAACTACTAGCTTATCTCCTGTTACCTGCTGTCTTTGCTGAAATCCAACTTAGAAGTCTCTAGAAAGCATTGTCCCACAATCTACAATTTTTAAGGTTTTCTGGGCTACCTATAACATGCATTCTAAAACACTTCTATCCAACGACAATTTCATACGCTCCCAATTACCCAATTTCAATATTAGTCAACCGTGCAAGCATGGTGGGAAGGAGAAGAGTCATGGCTAGCTATTATAATTCAGCAGTTTCATATGAACATTTTGGTTTGATTATGATTCTGGTGAATTTGCTCTCTCCAACATCTTATTTTGTGTCCTGGGTTTAAGTTTTGAAATTGTTTCCTAGTGTAGACATGTCCTTAGAGAAGTAAGGATCCAAGAAAAAAATGTTTACTTATAGCCCCTGTATCTCACTGTGTTAATTGTAGGGAAGGCGTTTATTTGACTTTGCCCAAAAGACATTTTGATAAAGCTCATCATCAGCTGCACACAGATGAAAGTATGACAGAATCTCCTATTCTAAGTATAATGAAAAGATGAAAGAGTGGTGAATACTGATTTGTTGATGGCACCTGTACACATTTTTCACAACATAATTGCATGCCATGTGAAATGTGTTTTGGTTTACTCTGAAAGCCAAAACTCAGACTGTCCAAAGTTACAAGTATATCCATGAACCTTTTGAACATTCTGAGACCAATATTGAGTAAAACTGATCCCATTTATGGTTTTACTTGAAAATCATAGAAAACTAGTATTGCCTGCCCTTCATTTGAAAATTAAAAGATTAGCTTGTAAATCAAGATTTCAAAATTCATTAATTTGGGATACATTTTATTTGTTTTCTGGCTTGTGGGCCTTTAGCGTGCACTTGGATCACATTCTCAAGCATTTTTTTTCCTGCAGCCCCGAGGACGAGAATTTATAGATTGGTATAAATATGTCTGTTCACGCCTGTTTCATATTTTTTGTCTTTCACTGAGTTGGTAGAGAGAAGAGGAAGTTAGAGAAAATCCACTGCTGCTGTCTTAGATTCAGCAGATTAGTGAGATAGACATGGTGCAACACCTGAAAAGTTTAAAACAGAATTTTTGTTAACCTCACCCCTTTACTTTTCCTACTCAATGTAGGAAAGTGTGTGGGAAAATCATAGAATTGCTTGTTTTATGTGGATCATGTCTATGTTTACCAGGCCCCTACAGGCCCAGATTTTGGGGTAATTTTTTAGCCTTAATTTTAGTATATGATTCTGTGGCCGCCTCTGTTTTTTTTGTCAGCTTCTGTTAAATCCAAATAATCTCAAATGAAATTGTGCCATTTTATTTTTTCACTCAGTACAGTATAGTGGACACAGACATGAAGCTACCCATTTCAGCATCTGAAAAATACAGTAGCAAATTGATTTTTAAATGGCGTGAAACAAAGCACAAGAGGCACATGTCCCAAAACAAACAAGCAGTGGACTCAAGTCACAATAAGCTCTGTAGAGGAAATCACTTTTCAACAGTGTTCCACATTGTTATGTATGTAATCAATACAACAAATGAAAACAGATTCCAGTTTATGAGGGAAGAAGGTAGAAGAAAGTCGGTGGTGATAACTTTAGGGCCTTTAATGAATGAAAACCTGACACACTGTTTGAAAAGAATCCCAGTTGTGTTGTTTCATGAATTCTGAGTTGGAAAACATTTGCTGATTCTCTTTCAGGTTGAGATCTGTTCTGTAATAGATGTCACTCCAGCTTGGAGGGATTCAAATATTCATTTGAAAGTTTGGGCAGAAAGGTTGACTCCGCAAAATGTGTTATCTTTCCATAAGAAAATAAATCTGATCTCTGGTTAGTATTTTCTTCATTTTTTGTATTTTTTAAAATCTCACCCCTTTCTTTTGCTTACTTTTAAAAACTATTATTTGGACAGATGGTTTCAACACCAACATTTTATGCTTTATAGAAAGTTAAATTCATACTGCACTTCAGGTGCAGTCTTCTAGCAATATCTTTTGATAGGGGCAGCTGGTGGAGGATATGACAGTCTTAGTGCAACACTGCACAGCTAATCAGAAAGTTATTTTTCTCCGTATGGAAAATGTTGACAAAACTGGAGAAAAAAGTTGTTGAAAATGGACAGTGTAAAAAAAATTAAAACTTTTTCTTTTTTAGCTATAAACATATTTTTGGGGAGTCTGTGAATGGTGATGGTGATGATGTATTTTGGAAAACCAAAATATCATTTTTTAAAGAAACTAGACATTTTTTGGTATTTTTTTTATTTTGTCAAATCCACAATTTTCTGGCTTTGTTTGTTTTTAAAAATTACTATGGGAAGTTTTCGACCAGTCCTATCAAAATGTGTCTTTTAAAAAGGAAACTACAGATATTTTGGACCTCATTCTTATTTACAAGAAGGCCACTGTGGTACAATAAAGGGACTTTATAATGGGTAGAAACAACTTTTCTAGTCTCTTTATATCACTGAGCCATGATAAAGTGACCTTAGTGAGAATCAGGGCATTCATGTTTTAAAAGTGTATCAATTCTATCTCTTGTGATGAGACAATTAAATAACAACCCTCCAAAAATGGTTATTGTTGGTGTTGTATTGATGTTGGCCCAAAGATGTGTCTAGCTGGTAAATAATTATGCAGTAACAATGCTTTTACTTTCTCAAATACTATTAATCATATTATACTGTCCTAAATATTACAGGAGAGAGGCAAAACTGACAAAGACAGGAATCAACATAATTTTGATTTTCATTTTCCACTGTTTAAATATCAGGTTTAATGTTGAAATTAAGTTTAAGTAAATCTCTGAAAAATGTCTCATTTATCTCCTCAATGAGCTCCTAAAGTTGTCTGAGTATTTTAAAGTTATTCTTTCCATATTTTAGCCTCTGATTCTGCCTGATTTTCACTGACATTTACTAGGTTAGCTGTCCAATTGCTACTAACCTTTTTGGTGAAAACTGAATCACAAAAAATAATTTATCACTTGTAATATGTCTACATTTTCTGTTGTTCCTCCTGCCCATTGAATAGTGGGCCTACTCTGTCCTTAGTTTTATTCTTCTGCTATTTACTCATATGGTCAAGAGTCATCAGATAGATGGTAACAAATTTTCTTTACCACCATGTGAAGTTGAATTATGTTTGGTGACCTGTAGGTTGGCTTGGCAAAATTTGATTTTTACTTTTAAGCATTTTCTAGTTCTTTCTTTCTTTCTTTCTTTCTTTCTTTCTTTCTTTCTTTCTATTTCAAGGTGGCATAAAATTATGGGATTTAAACTGTTTTTCAATGTTTATAATTTAATTTCTCATAGTTGTGACAAATTATGGGAGGATAATAGTGAAGCTCAGACAATTATTTAAGGACAAACATTGAGATTCCACAAATTAAAGCTTTTCGGCCATTAAAAATAAATTGTCAGCATAACATGTCAAAAATATACAAAGTTAGTATCTTAAAGCAGATTCTAATTAGCTCTCAAGCAGTATTTTTATTACTTTTTTTTTCTGCTTTGCATGTGTATGGTGAAATAAATGTTCACTAATCTTTACTGACAGAAAGCTAATCCTTCCAAGCCTTCCAAGGTAATACAGTTTGTGGCCAGTAATCAGTTTTCTGAAGCCTTCAGATGAACCTGTGCCTTGTTATGAAAGAGGAAAAATTACCATAAATCTTAGCTTCTGAATTTCAACAGAATTCTGAATGAGACAGAGAGAAGATTAGAATCTACCTTTTCTACCAAACAAGTGAGCGTCTTAATTGCTAAACTATAGAGTCCTTTTCATATGCTCTCTCTCTCTTTCATCCAATGAATGCTTATGCACTCACACAAAGTGAAACAGCTTCGAAATCTCTTTGAAAGCAGAATAGCATGTAGCTTGACAGGGCTCCTCTCTGGTGGTGGGAGGAGGGAGAGTTGAGTTCACACTCCTGCTCCAGTGGATCTACAAGTATTCCTCCAAAATGAAAGAAATTCAATCAAAGAGACTGAGAACTGTCCATCCCAGAACAATCTATAATCTGGGGATTGGGTTATTCACTTGGGAGTGGGGAGAGCAGAATTTAAATCTTTGCTCCCAAGTAGGCATTTGTCTCCAAATCCCAGGCAAGTGCCCTGCCCATTGGGCTAAATGTGTTGATGGAGACAAATACAAGCAGTTTGCCAATAATTTGTTGGAATAATTTCCCAATAATATTTTGGAATTGCTCCATTGTTTTTTGTCTCTGGCCAAATTCAGATTTAATCAGCCAACAGCTCTGTGTATGCCACCAAAAGAATTCTTTCATGGCATAATTTTCAATGGTTCCCAGACAGAATAATCTATACCTGCCCAAATAGTTTTTGACAGTTTAACTGCACTGGCCAGTTGTAGCCACATTGATTAGCGGTGTGATTATTTCTACACTCCGAATAGATAGAGCTGTGCCAGCAAAACTTTCTAGTGTAGACCAGGCCTAAGTCAGTGAGAGTTAAAGGTATGGAGGACCAGATTTTTAAAGGTATTTGTATGCCTATATTTATCTTTATCCATCTAAATATATTTAAAAATCTGGTCCTTCGTATGATTCAGAATGAGACTCTAAATAGCTGGGAAATAATATAATGAACTGGGAAATAATATAATGAGATATTACTGCATACTTTAGAAGCTAACTATTTATTTTTAATTGTCTTTGTATTTCATTCCTAATTGAAGCAATTAACTTCAGAATTATTGGTTGGCTAGTGATGCTGATCTGAGCAGGAGTGCTAATTCTATAACAACTCTCTAATTAATAACTCTTGCAACCTGCCTTGCAAACTCTCCTCAATCCAATCACACCACTGCAAAACCCTATTAAAGACATTGATTAAAATATTAATAAATAAGAGGCTTTAATTGCATTATAAATCACTGTTATTTAAGACTATACAACCTATACACCTCAAAATAATATGAATATGTATAACTCCATCAAACTACTCTGACAATAAGCAAAGTAACTTAATCCCTCCCATGTTAAGCAAGGATAATAATCTGTATGTTTTTCCTGTGCAAGTTGGTGGTTGAGAAATTAGAAGTAGAAAAATATGTTCCATAATGTTAGCCTCTGGTGTTCATTTCTTGATCATTTCTGGCAATCTACCCCATGTCTTTTGATAATCATTCCTATTAGTGGTGTTCATGGTAGTTCTTACTCAAGGGGAGATACGGGTTTCTAAACCAGCCCAGAAACATTTATCCTTAACTACTTTGCAGTCATATTTTGGATTTAGGGAATTGTCTTGGTGTTTAAAGGGGAATGCAAACTTAATTTGAGGGATATTGTGATTATTATTACAGTACAGTACATTGAAGTGATCTTAAAAGAACTATAAAGTAAAAACTTCAGGGGGTAGCCAAGTTAGTCTGTAACAGGGAAAACTTAAAAACAACAAATAGTGTAGTAGCACTTTCAAGACTAACGAAACATGTAGATGATATCATGAGCTTTCGTGGGTACAACCCACTTCTTCAGATGACTGGAAGAAATGGGTTGTGCCCACGAAAGCTCATGATACCATCTACATGTTTTGTTAGTCTTTAAAGTGCTACCACACTGTTTGTTGTTTTTTAAGGGTTTATATATATATATGAATGGATGATGATTTGTCCTGATAAGAATTTCAGAAGGACTTTTCCCCAGAGGTATTTTATACTAGCTATTAAAAATATTCATGTTATAATATGAAGTGTGTGGTGTTTTCCAACCACAGAAGAAATAGAGACCTTACTGCTGCAAATACAGGCACAGTCTATTAAGTTGGGTCATGTGAACAATGCTCCTGTGATAGGAATACTCACATTCTTGGCATGTATTAGTGCTTGCAGGGTGAAGTCCATAGAAAGCAGAGCTGTCATGGGAATGGTGAAGCAGAATTTACTCTAGTCTAAGGCCCTTAAGCGAAATCAGAATTCACTCTGGTCCACCCCCGCTCACCCCTTCTCCCCCCCCTCCTTCCTCCCACACAGTACTCAGAGACAAATCATGAAGTCCTCACTCAGCTCTTACTTTGGCAAAACTTCAGTTGAACCAGGCTATGAGGTTTTTTATCTGGAGCCAAAAAGGGCAGAGTGAATCCTCTCAGTTAGGCCATTATGGCTGCTTCTCTGATTTCAAGGCTGCAGTGTTATGGCAGACCCTATAAAAGGAATGGCCAGTTGATCATATGCTAAAGGATCTTTTGACATTACAAAGTCCTCCCTTTGCTCACTGACATGCTGAGCCTATCCTCACCCCTTTGCATACAATGGTATAATGTGTTCCCAGGTAGCACAATTCTGTTGCAAGGAAAAGGTCTGGAACCATAGGGCTCAGTTGAAGAATCCTACCCCCCACCCTGTGGCACTGGTAGAGACATCCATGGCCCTGGAGAGGATCACAGGATGTACTCTGTGAAGCACTGCATGCAATCTGTAAAGGCATTTTAAAAATAGAGCTCATATCTTGGACATTCTGATCTTATATAGAGTCATTTAGTATCATGGGGCTGATAATTTGGAAAGTAGGGTTTGAGTTCAGAAGTGATCTGTTAATATTAACTGATTTAGAGGATATCTGAATGGATCAGTAGAAATCTGTCATGGCATTGCCTAATACCATTTATGTCCTTTTTAGGTATAGAAAGTCACATAATAGGATGTAAAATATCTAATATACAATGTAAAGTGCCCCTTAATTATTCCCATTATTCCTCTGTGAAGATTTTAAACTTTGTTTCTGTTTTATCATTGATTAAAACCAACATTTTTATTCTACTCACATTCCAGCAGCTGTGTAGATTTTCTTTGTTAAGCATTTAAATGCCCTTCCTTTTTTTAGCTGGGTGGCTATATGCCATATTTAATTGGGTAGTACATTGCCTTAGACTATTTTCCACATTAAAAGAACCAAACAAATCCCCATGCAAGAAAGCAAGCATTTTCCTTCACATGTTAAAGGAAGATTTTTGCACTTTCTATTTCAGTTAGCAATCAAATGGATATTACAAAAATATGAAAAAAATGAAGCTTTACTATACACGGTTTTCCGAGGATTCTGGTCACAAATCTTTTTCCTAGAAGAGAGAACTGTTTCCATCTGTTTTTTAAATGTGTGGATTGAACAGCAAAAACAATGTGCCAGGTAGAATTCATTGTTAATATAATAATGATAATTTGTCTCTGCAGCACATAAGAACATAAGAACATAAGAACGGCCGTACCGGGTCAGACCAAAGGTCCATCTAGCCCAGTATCCTGTCTGCCGACAGTGGCCAGCACCAGGTGCCCCAGAGGGGGTGGACCGAAGACAATGATCAAGCGCTTTGTCTCCTGCCATCCCTCTCCAGCCTCTGTCAAACAGAGGCCAAGGACACCATTTTATCCCCTGGCTAATAGCCTTTTATGGACCTAACCTCCATGAAATTATCTAGCTTCTCTTTAAACTCTGTTATAGTCCTAGCCTTCACAGCCTCCTCTGGCAAGGAGTTCCACATGCTGACTACACGCTGTGTGAAGAAGAACTTTCTTTTATTAGTTTTAAACCTGCTACCCATTAATTTCATTTGGTGTCCTCTAGTTCTTCTATTTAGGGAACTAATAAATAACTTTTCTTTATCGGCCCTCTCCATACCACTCATGATTTTATACACCTCTATCATATCCCCCCTCAGTCTCCTCTTTTCTAAACTGAAAAGTCCCAGTCGCTTTAACCTCTCCTCATATGGGACCCGTTCCAAACCCCTAATCAATTTAGTTGCCCTTTTCTGAACCCTTTCCAAGGCCAAAATATCTTTTTTGAGGTGAGGAGACCACATCTGTACACAGTATTCAAGATGTGGGCGTACCATAGTTTTATACAGGGGCAGTAAGATATTCCGGGTCTTATTTTCTATCCCTTTCTTAATAATACCTAGCATCCTATTTGCCTTTTTGACCGCCGCTGCACACTGTGTGGAAGTTTTCAGAGAACTGTCCACGATAACTCCAAGATCTCTTTCCTGATTTGTCGTAGCCAAATTAGCCCCCATCATACTGTACGTATAGTTGGGGTTATTTTTCCCAATGTGCATTACTTTACACTTATCCACATTAAATTTCATTTGCCATTTTGTTGCCCAATCACTCAGTTTGGTGAGATCTTCTTGGAGTCCCTTACAGTCTGCTTCTGTCTTGACTATCCTAAACAGTTTGGTATCATCCGCAAACTTTACCACCTCACTGCTTACCCCTTTCTCCAGATCATTTATGAATAAGTTGAACAGGATTGGTCCTAGGACTGACCCTTGGGGGACACCACTAGTTACCCCTCTCCACTCTGAAAATTTACCATTTATTCCTACCCTTTGTTTCCTGTCTTTTAACCAGTTCTCAATCCAAGAAAGGACCTTCCCTCTTATCCCATGGCCATGTAATTTACACAAGAGCCTTTGGTGAGGGACCTTGTCAAAGGCTTTCTGGAAATCTAAGTATACTATATCTACTGGATCCCCCTTGTCCGCATGTTTGTTAACCCCTTCAAAGAACTCTAATAGATTAGTAAGACAGGATTTCCCTTTACAAAACCCATGTTGACTTTTGTCCAACAAATTATGTTCTTCTACATGCTTCACAATTTTATTCTTTACTATTGTTTCGACTAATTTGCCCGGTACTGAAGTTAGACTTACCGGTCTGTAATTGCCCGGATCGCCTCTAGAGCCCTTTTTAAATATTGGTGTCACGTTGGCTACCTTCCAGTCATTAGGTACGGAAGCCGATTTAAGGGATAGGTTACAAACCACAGATAATAGTTCAGCAATTTCCCATTTGAGTTCTTTTAGAACCCTTGGATGAATGCCATCCGGTCCCGGAGATTTGTTAACATTAAGTTTTTCTATTTGTTCCAAAACCTCCTCTAATGACACTTCAATCCGGGACAGTTCCTCAGATTCATTACCCACAAAGGACGGTGCAGATTTGGGAATCTCCCCAACGTCCTCAGCCGTGAAGACTGAAGCAAAGAAATCATTTAGTTTCTCCGCAATGGCTTTATCGTCCTTGATTGCGCCTTTTATAGTTCGATCGTCTAGGGGACCCACAGGTTTTTTAGCAGGCTTCCTGCTTCTAATGTACTTAAAAAACATTTTGTTATTTCTTTTTGAGTTTTTGGCTAGCTGTTCCTCAAAATCTTTTTTTGCTTTTCTTATTACATTTTTACACTTGATTTGACACCATCTTACGCTGTCCCTGGAAGATCTATAGATCCTCCTATGAGATGGGGGTGAGCTCCAAAATCAACCATTGGGATGGGTGTATGTCTTAATTCGCAGCAAGCATTAATCAATGTGTTGAAAATTCAGTGTTGCCCTGCATTGTCTTAACTTGTTTTCATCATTTCTCCATGCTGTGGAGCATTCATAAATAGGGTAATACCAGGTAGATCCCCTGGAAGCACTTCTGATGTAAAGGTCCATTTCCAGTGAAGCAGAGGGGAGCAGGAGGACTCAGTGCCAGTGACAAAGCTAAGGGCATTGGTGCAGATGGCACTGCATAATAGTGGATCTCATCTTTAGACAATAGGAAATCTGTAAATTCTGGAACGCTTCAACTTTCTGCTAATTCCTGACAAAATGATCTTGGCAAGCTTATTCAAGAAAAACATCAGAGTTATTCTCCCTCTCGATTCCAGATGTTGCCCAAGTGGTTCTCTAAAATAGAACTATGTTTTTGTGAAAACATCAACATTTTAAATCTCTTTCCATTTCACAGAGATCAGAGTGCCATCTGTCCCATCTTTGGAAGATTTTTCAGAATACTTTTATTAACATTTGTACAGAAATCATTTTTGAAAAATTTCAGTGAGGAAAAGCCCAGTTTTCAGGAAGACAATCTGGATTTCAACTATCAAAAAAACTTCTATAATAGCTTTGAAAATGATTTTGGAAAAGGAGAGTACCTGAATAATTTATGGAAAATATTGATAATTTTTCAAGAAAATTTTGAAGAAAGGTAATTTTTTCATGAAAATAAAACTTTCAGGCAAAAAACAGACCAACATCCCAACTCTTGATTGCACAAATGCTCCCCTAGTCTTTTTTGATTTGGTGAGAATGATCTGTGTGTGTATGTGTGTGAGGGGGGAGATATCCAACCCTTGATTCCTGAGGGCTGGCGAGGGAAGTGCTTTCCTTTTTGGTAAACAGCAAAGGAGCAGGGTTGGTGGGTAGAGCAAGTGTACATCCTCACCCCTGAGAATCGTTTTGAAGCTAGAGCCATGAGGGAAAGATAAATAACCTGGCTACGTGTGGAGAAAGAAGAGTAGGGAGAGGTAGTTCTAAGAGTCTCCGTGACTGTGGCCTCAGAGAATAGTCTGGCGTATGTGTGCGCTCGATGCAAGGAGCTCCTGGCCCTCAGAGACCGAGTGCGTGCTTTGGAGGCCAGGGTGGCTGAACTGGAGGAGCTAAGGAAGGCAGAGGTGTTTGTGGATGAGACTTTCCGGGACATAGTAGGGCTGTCCCACCTCCAATCTGACAGTCCTGATGCTGTTACGGAGGATGAAAGGCTCAGGGAAGGAGAGCAGTCAATGGGAGCAGAGGGAAACCATCCCATAGTTGGGACCCTCCTTCCAGAGGGTGATGTTGTATCCTCTCGTGCCGAGGATACTTCTCCGGGGGAGGGAGCTCCAGCTGTTAGGAAGAAGCAGGTTTTAGTAGTGGGGGATTCGATCATTAGAAATATAGATAGTTGGGTTTGTGATGACCGGGAGAACCGTATGGTTACTTGCCTGCCTGGTGCGAAGGTTGCGGATCTCTCGAGGCATCTAGACAGACTTATGGGCAGTGCTGGGGAGGAGCCGGTCGTCGTGGTACATGTTGGTACCAATGACATAGGGAAGGGTAGAAGAGATGTTCTGGAGGCCAAATTTAGGTTACTAGGAAAGAGACTGAAATCCAGAACATCTTTGGTGGCATTCTCTGAAATGCTTCCAGTTCCACGCGCAGGGCCAGATAGACAGGCAGAACTTCAGAGTCTCAATGCGTGGATGAGACGATGGTGCAGGGAAGAGGGGTTTAGATTTATTAGGAACTGGGGACACTTTTGGGGTAGGGGGAGCCTATACAGGAATGATGGGCTCCACCTAAATCAAGGTGGATCCAGACTGCTGGCATTAAACATTAAAAAGGTCGTAGAGCAGTTTTTAAACTAAGAGGTGGGGGAAAGCCGATTGGTGCGGGGGAGCACCTGGATCGGACGGAGACTTCTCTTACACGAGGCTCCATAGGTAGGGATTCCCTAGAAGTTAGTCAGATAGGGAACGTGGGAAATAATATATGGGCAAGATCAGATGTGAAACAATCGTGCATAAAAAAATCCAATGTGTCTGTGAAAGGCGGACATATAAATAGTGGTAGTTTTCTAACATGCTTTTACACTAATGCTAGGAGTCTGTCTAATAAGATGGGTGAACTGGAGTACCTCATATCAAAGGAGGAAGTTGACATAATAGGCATCTCAGAAACATGGTGGAATGAGGACAATCAGTGGGACACTATCATACCGGGATATAAATTATATCGGAAAGACAGAACAGGTCGTGCGGGTGGCGGAGTGGTACTATATGTGAAGGATAATATAGAATCAAATGAAGTAAAAATCCTAAAGGAATCAAAATGTTCCATAGAATCCTTATGGATAACAATTCATTCCTCTAATATGAATATGGCATTAGGAATATATTACCGACCACCTAACCAGGACAGTGATAGTGATGCTGAAATGATAAGGGAGATTAGAGAGGCTACCAAAATAAAAAACACAGTAATAATAGGAGATTTCAATTATCCCCATATTGATTGGGTGCATGTCACCTCAGGACGGGATTCAGAGATTAAATTTCTTGATGCCTTAAATGACTGCTTCTTGGAGCAGCTGGTACAGGAACCCACAAGGGGAGAGTCGATTCTCGACCTAGTCTTGACTGGAACGCAGGATCTGGTCCAAGAGGTAACTGTTACTGGACCGCTTGGAAATAGTGACCACAATATAATAACTTTTAATATTCCTGTGTTGGGAAGAACACCGCAGCGGTCAAACACTCTGGCATTTAATTTCAAAAAGGGGAATTACACTAAAATGAGGAAGCTAGTTAAACAGAAACTAAAAGGGAGAGTAATTAAACTAAAATCCCTGGAAGCTGCATGGGAACTGTTTAAAGACACCATACTAGAGGCCCAACTTAAATGTATACCCCAAATAAAAAAACACAGTAAGAGACCTAACAAAGAACCACCATGGCTAAACAGCCATGTTAAACAGGCAGTGAGAGAGAAAAGGGCAGCTTTTAAAAAGTGGAAGTCAAATCCTAGTGAGGAAAATAGAAAGGAACATAAACACTCCCAAATTAAGTGTCATAATGTAGTAAGAAAAGCCAAAAAAGAGTTTGAGGAACAGCTAGCCAAAAATTCAAAAAATGATAGTAAAATGTTTTTTAAATACATTAGAAGCAGGAAGCCCGCTAAAAAAGCAGTGGGGCCCTTGGATGATAAAGATATAAAAGGAGCGATCAAGAAAGACAGTGCCATTGTGGAGCGATTAAATGATTTCTTTGCTTCAGTCTTCACGGCTGAGGATGTTACAGAGGTTCCTAAATCTGAGCCAGCCTTTTTAGGTGACAAATCTGAGGAACTCACTCAGATTGAAGTGACATTAGAGGAGGTTATGGAATTAATTAATAAGCTGAATAGTAACAAGTCTCCGGGACCAGACGGCATTCACCCAAGGGTTCTGAAAGAACTCAAATGTGAAATTGCGGAGTTATTAACAGTGGTTTGTAACCTATCCGTTAAATCCACTTTGGTACCAAATGACTGGAAGATGGCCAATATAACACCAATATTTAAAAAAGGCTCTAGAGGAGATCCTGGCAATTATAGACCGATAAGTTTAACATCAGTACCAGGCAAATTAGTAGAAACACTAGTAAAGAGTAAAATTGCAAGGCACATAGAAGAGCACGAATTGTTGGGCAAAAGTCAGCATGGTTTCTGCAGAGGGAAGTCGTGTCTAACTAATCTGTTAGAATTCTTTGAAGGGGTTAATAAACATGCGGACAAGGGGCACCCAGTGGATATAATATACCTAGATTTCCAGAAAGCCTTTGACACGGTCCCACACCAAAGGCTTTTACGTAAATTAGGTGGTCATGGGATAGGAGGAAAGGTCCTTTCATGGATCAAGAATTGGTTAAAAGACAGAAAACAAAGGGTGGGAATAAATGGTAAATTTTCACAATGGAGGAGGGTAACTAGTGGTGTTCCCCAGGGGTCAGTACTGGGACCAATCCTGTTCAACTTGTTCATCAATGATCTAGAAAATGAGGTAAGCAGTGAGGTGGCCAAGTTTGCAGATGACACAAAGTTGTTCAGGACAGTCAAAAGCAAAAGGGATTGTGAAGAACTACAAAAAGATCTCAGCAAATTGAGTGATTGGGCAGCAAAATGGCAAATGAAATTTAATGTGGGTAAGTGTAAGGTAATGCATGTTGGAAAAAATAACCCAAATTACACGTACTACATGATGGGGTCAAATTTAGCTACGACAGATCAGGAAAGGGATCTTGGAGTTCTAGTGGATAGTTCTATGAAGACATCCACGCAGTGTGCAGCGGCAGTTAGTAAGGCAAATAGGATGTTAGGAATTATTAAAAAAGGGATAGATAATAAGACAAAAGATATCATACTTCCCCTATATAAAACTATGGTACGCCCACATCTCGAGTACTGCGTGCAGATGTGGTCTCCTCACCTCAAAAAAGATATATTGGCATTAGAAAAGGTTCAGAAAAGGGCGACTAAGATGATTAGGGGCTTGGAAAGGGTCCCATATGGGGAGAGGCTAGAGAGACTGGGACTTTTCAGTTTGGAAAAAAGGCGATTGAGGGGCGATATGATAGAGGTATATAAAATCATGAATGGTGTGGAGAAAGTGATTATAGAAAAATTATTTACCTTTTCCCATAATACAAGAACTAGGGGACACCAAATGAAATTGATGGGTAGTAGGTTCAAAACTAATAAAAGGAAATTTTTCTTCACACAGCGCACAGTCAACCTGTGGAACTCCTTGCCCGAGGAGGCTGTGAAGGCCAGGACTCTATTAGGGTTTAAAAAAGAGCTTGATAAATTTTTGCAGGTTAGGTCCATAAATGGCTATTAGCCAGGGATAAAGTATGGTGCCCTAGCCTTCATAACAAGGGCAGGAGATGGATGGCAGGAGATAAATCACTTGATCATTGTCTTCTGTTCTCCTTCTCTGGGGCACCTGGCATTGGCCACCGTCGGCAGATGGGATGCTGGGCTCGATGGACCTTTGGTCTGACCCAGTATGGCCATTCTTATGTTCTTATATTCTTATGTTCTTATGTTCTAGTGGTATAGTGAAAGATCTTGGAGTCATCATGGATAGGTCTCACAAAATATCAGTTCAATGTGCCGCAGCACTCAAAAAAGCTAACAGAGCAGTAGGAGGACCCATCAGAGAAGTGATAGTTAATAAAACAGAAAATATCATAATGCGAGCAAATAAATCCCTGGTATGACCTTGAATATTTTATGCAGATCTGGGTGTTCAATCTTCAAAAAGATATATTAGAATTGAAAACAAACTACAGAGACTATTGAACACAAGGAGAGGTATTCTTCATGAGGCGAGATTACAAAGACTGGGAATTTTCATCTTAGAAAACAGATAGCTAACAGGGGATATAATAATGGTCTATAAAATCTTGACTGGTGTGGGAAAAGTGCATAAGGAAATGTTAATTACTATTTCACATAACACAAAAACCTAGGGGTCACTCAATAAAATTAACAGGCAAGAGGTTTAAAATTAACAGGCAGGAGGTTTAAAACAAACACAATGAAGTAGTTCTTCACGTAACACAAAGATTTATTGATTTAAGCTATATTTTTTATATGTGCAAGTGACTTAGGTGCCTATCTCAATTTAGAAAGTGAATCAGGCCCAATCTAAGAGTCCAAACTGAATCTCTCTGAATTTTAGGGAAGCTCAGATTTGAATCTGAATCCAGATTCAAACAGTCCTATGCTTATCAAGACTATGTGATGGCTGATTAACTGCACAAAGATTTGGTAGTCTAGCAGTTCCCAGAAGGCAGCAGGTTTTTCTTCTTTTTTCACTAAGGATACATCTACACCGGAATAAAAGACCTGGAACATGGCAGTGGGTGATCTCAGTCAGTTGACTTGGGATCACAGGGCTTGGGCTGCAGAACTAAAAATTTCTGTGGTGAGATTTGGACTTGAGCTGGTGCCCAGCCTCCCTCACCTTCCCCACTCCGCTCCCACACACACTCCTGGCAAGGTCCCAGAACTGGACGCCAGCCTGACCCAGAATGTCTACACAGCAATTAAAAACCCCAAATCTGAACCCCACAAGCCTCAGTAAACCAATATGGGCCAGCTGTAGATGTGTAGTTGCACTGTAGACATACCCAGAGCTTTCCACTTCATCTCCCCGTTGTTTGAAATCTTAGAAGAGATGACCACTTACTAAATAGAAATGGAGGCCAGAGGTTTTTTTTTATTTTACTGCCCCAGATAGCCCAAAAGGTAGAGTCTTTAGTGAGAAAAGAGGGGTGTTTGCACTGCTGCTCTCCATATATTTGTTGTAGCTAAACAAAGAACATTAGTCTTTGGTATTATCATTCTTATGCAGGTTAACAGGAAGTATTTTTTTTAAGATGCTTGCTACATTTAATACAATAAAGTTATCCATAGCTGAGAGCAATAAGGGGTATGTGGGGAAAATACTTACAGTCCATGATAACTCTTCAAACACTCTTGTGTTACAAGGATTCAGGATATTTTTCAAACAATTCAGCCATCTCTAAATGAATTATCATCAATTTCAAGTCATTGTGCCTCTCTTCACATCAGTAAGTCTGCCATTTGCTGGATGGTACAAAGGGTAATATTCAGTGCTAATCACTAACTATACATTCCACTACACATCCATTTCCTGATGGGATCAAACTGATGCAACGTGTGAAATATAGCAATCAAATGTGGTATTTTAGAATTCAAATAAAATTGTAAAGCATAGCTACAATGCTTGGTATATATATTGAATAATATTGCTTAATATGTCACTATCCTCTTCCTGTGTTGCACTTCAGGGTCTTTTTTACACTCCCATCTCTGATAATGTGGCAACACATCACAGGAAATGTGTTCTTTGTTCTCAAAGCCAAATAAAATTTGGGTTTCTAATCTGGATCCCAATGAGCCACTGCAACCCTTGAGGAAAGCACATGGCAGCTCTTGAAATGGTTAAATGCTATTTTCAATAAGAGAACTGTAGGAGAGAGATTTGAATCACTGGTGTCCAACATCAGTGTTTTAGGTCAAAGTTTAATCAGTACAGTGAAGAGAATGGAGGGATTAGAGGTAGTGGAGATAAAAACAAAGAATCAAGAAGAATGAAAGACACTTAAAATCTTTACTGGAACTTCAAATATGAAAAGCGACCTCATAGAAAACCAAGTATATGCTAGAAATGAATTCATTAGTATACTGGTGAAAAGCAAGTGCACAACTTTAGTAGAATCATAAATGTGAATGTCAAGAAAATATAATAAATAGTGGGAAACATGACACGAACCCTTTCTGCACATGAAATCGTAGTCAGCTACATGGTTTTGATTACTACTCTGTATCTTCAATATAAATGTAGCATAACTGTGATTTAAGCAGCTACTAGGTCTTCTGTAGCCCCTTTGCACAGGCTGAATTTCATCCTACAACAGTGCGCTGCAAAAATGTAGAGGGTCTGGAATCCTCCAGTGATAGTGATTTTACAGTGACTAAACACCATTAATTTCAATGATGTTACAACTGATTTACACCCACAAGTGAGAGGAGAACCAGACCTAATATGTCTCAAGTCATGATAGTACAATACCTACTAGTGCTCCTTTTTCGACCATCATTATGTTCGGAGTTCATATCAGCCATGATGTACTGACATCCCACACTGATTTTAACTTAGCGTCCCTAGGGATTTCATTACATTTTCCCCCTGGGTTGCTTACTTCAAATGTAAGGGTATGTCTACACTACAGTGTTATTTCGAAATAAGATATTTCAAAATAACGCATCTACCCAAAAAATGCATTTCAAAATAGCATTTTGCTATTTTGAAATAGCGCATCCACACTGAGTGGACTCTGAATCGCATTGAAGGTTGGCCGGAACCAGTTCCAGCAGGGCACCAGGTCAGGACTTACTGTGTGGCGCTGCTGCCTGAGGCTATCTGAGGTCTGTGCTTAAAGGGACCCCTCCCGGCCATCCAGTTCTCAGGTTTCTCTGCTTGCTTGTCTACCTCGATGAGGGATAGCAAAGCATTTTGTCTCTGCGTGCTCTGATTGCCCTCACTCGGGACACCACAGCACTCTGCAACATGGAGCCAGAGCTGCCCCTGGGCACTCTGGTGCTTCTCTTGGATGCATTGCCGTGAGCCTGGCTGCACTTTCTGCAGGCTGCCATCTGGGAGGTCCATCGGGGGGCTGTCAGTATCCAGGAGGCCCTGCGGGAGAGCTTCCACCCTGAGGAGCATTAAGAGCCTCCGTGGGCTGCCCCACTGGGGACTTGTGCCTCATTCCTCCCTCACATCCTTCCACTTATCCCTCCCTAACCCCCCTTCCTGAGGTCAAATAAAATATATGTATTTTCATGAACACAAACTCTCTTTATTTAACAAAACTGGGGGTGGGGAATTAAACTCTGGTGAGACTGGGGAAAGGAGGCAGGAGAGGGGAGAGGAGAGGGGAGGAGGAAAGCTGGGAGGAGGGAGCTGGAAGAGGGACACAAAGGGAAGAAGGGGGAGGGGAAGCTCAAGGCTCAGGGTTGGGGGGTCTCGCCGGACCAACTTGATTTTTATGCAAACCTGCTCCTGGGTTCGCATGTGGCCTTTGGTGGCCAGGCTGGCAGCTAGCCTGCCATAGACGGCTGCGTTCTTCTGTCTAGTGCAGAGATCATGGACATTGGGGGCATCCCGCCCAAACCTGAATAAGGTCCATGATCTCCGCCCTGGACCAGGAAGGCGCTCGCCTTCTCCGAGCCTTGGGAGGCTCCTGGGAGCTGGCAGACTGCTCCTGGGGAGCAGTGGAGGGCTGGCTGCCAGTGGCTTGCTGGCTCATGTTTTGGGTCCACTGGATCAGGGGCAGTGACTGCTGGCTCTGTGCTGGCAGGCTCGGAGCTGGCATAGGCACTGTGGCAAGAGTCTACCCCTTTAAGGGCTCCGGGGAGGGGGGGAGGGAGAGTAGTGTTCTTGTTTGAGGCTGGAGTGGCCACCAGAGCACCCTGGGAAGGCTGGAGGCCCCCTATTTCGAAATAAGTGTCTACACAGCACTTATTTCAAAATAGCTATTTCAAATTTGGCATTATTCCTCGTAGAATGAGGTTTACAAAATTCGAAATAAGCGCTCCGCTATTTTGAATTAATTTCGAAATAGCAGTTTGGCTGTGTAAACGCTAGTAAAGTTATTTCAAAATAATATTTCTCCTGCCATCCATCTCCACCCTCTGACAAACAGAGGCTAAGGACATCATTCCTTACCCACACTGACTAACAGCCATTTATGGATTTAACCTCCATGAATTTATCTGGTTCTCTTTTAAACCCTGTTATAGTCCTAGCCTTCACAACCTCCTCAGGCAAGGAGTTCCATGGATTGACTATGCACTGTGTGAAAAAGAACTTCCTTTTATTTGTTTTAAACCTGCTGTCCATTAGTTTCATTTGGTGGCCCCTAACTTTTCCTTATTCACCTTGTCCACACCACTCATGATTTCATATACCTCTATCATAACCCCCCTTAGTCTACGCTTTTCCAAGCTGAAAAGTCCCAGTCTTTTTAATCTCTCCTCATATGGGACCCATTCCAAACCCCTAATCATTTTAGTTACCCTTCTCTGAACCTTTTCTAATGCCAGTATAGCTTTTTTGAGATGAGGAGACCACATCTGTACGCAGTATTCAAGATGTGGGCATACCATGGATTTATATAAGGGCAATAAGATATTCTCCATCTTATTCTTTATCCCTTTTTTAATGATTCCTAACATCCTGTTTGCTTTTTTGATTGCTGCTGCACACTGTGTGGACGTCTTCAGAGAACTATCCACGATGACTCCAAGATCTCTTTCCTGAATAGTTGTAGCTAAATTAGCTCCCATCATACTATATGTATAGTTGGGGTTATTTTTTCCAATGTGCATTACTTTACATTTATCCACATTAAATTTCATTTGCCATTTTGTTGCCCAGTCACTTAGTTTGGTGAGATCTTTTTGAAGCTCTTCACAGTCTGCTTTGGTCTTACCTACCTTGAAAAGTTTAGTATCGCTTGCAAACTTTGCCACCTCACTGTTTACCCCTTTCTCCAGATCATTTATGAATAAGTTGAATAGCATTGGTCCTACGACTGACCCTTGGAGAACACCACTAGTTACCCCTCTCCATTCTGAAAATTTACCATTTATTCCTACCCTTTGTTTCCTGTCTTTTAACCAGTTCTCAGTGCATGAAAGGATCTTCCCTCTTATCCCATGACAACTTAATTTACGTAATAGCCTTTGGTAAGGGACTTTGCTAAAGGGTTTCTGGAAATCTAAGAACACTATATCCACTGGTCCCCCCCGTCCACATGTTTGTTGACCCCTTCAAAGAACTCTAATAGATTAGTAAGACATGTAAGTAAGATTAGTAAGATTTCCCTTTACAGAAACCATGTTGACTTTTGCCCAACAAATTATGTTCTTCTATGTGTCTGACAATTTTATTCTTTACTATTGTTTCAACTAATTTGCCCGGTACTGACGTTAGATTTACTGGTCTGTAATTGTCGGGATCACCTCTAAATGTAACGCCCTTTTTAAATATTGGCGTTACATTAGCTATCTTCTAGTCATTGGGTACAGACGCTGATTTAAGGATAGGTTATAAACCATAGTTAATAGTTCCGCAATTTCACATTTGAGTTCTTTCAGAACTCTTGGGTGAATGTCATCTGGTCCCAGTGACTTGTTACTGTTAAGTTTATCAATTAATTCCAAAACCTCCTCTAATGACACTTCAATCTGTGACAAGTCCTCAGATCTGTCACCTACAAAGGATGGGTCAGGTTTGGGAATCTTCCTAATATCCTCAGCCATGAAGACTGAAGCAAAGGATTCATTTAGTTTCTCCACAATGACTTTATTGTTTTTTAGTGCTCCTTTTGTATCTTGATCGTCCAGGGGCCCCAGGCTTCCTGATTCTGATGTACTTAAAAATATTTTGTTATTACCTTTTGAGTTTTTGGCTAGCTGTTCTGCAAACTCCTTTTTGGCTTTTCTTATTACATTTTTACACTTAATTTGGCAGTGTTTATGCTCCTTTCTATTTACCTCACTAGAATTTGACTTCCACTTTTTAAAAAATATCTTTTTATCTCTCACTGCTTCTTTTACATGGTTAAGCCAAGCCACGGTGGCTCTTATTTAGTTCTTCTACTATGTTTTTTAATTTGGGGCATACATTTAAGTTGGGCCTCTATTATGGTGTCTTTGAAAAGTGTCCATGCAGTTTGCAGGAATTTTACTTCAGTCATTGTATCTTTTAATTTCTGTTTAACTAACCTCCTCATTTTTGCATAGTTCCCCTTTTTGAAAATAAATGCCACAGTGTTGGGCTGCTGACGTGTTCTTCCCACCAAAGGAATGTTAAATGCTATTATATTAAGGTCACTATTTCCAAGTGGTCCTGTTATAGTTACCTCTTGGACCAGATCCTGCATACCACTCAGGACTAAATCAAGAATTGCCTTGTGGGTTCCTGTACCAGCGCCTCCAAGAAGCAGTAATTTAAGGTATCAAGAAATTTTGTCTCTGCATCTTGTCCTGATGTTTTTTGCTTCTGGGCATTTTTGCTTTGTGAACAATTATGCTGTTATATTGTAGCTTCCTTTCATGCTTGGATCTTATACCTCTGGTGTCTAAATGGATAGCTGGGCACACATTCTGTTTTAACCAACAGGTAAGAATATACATATAGCTAAATTCCACATGCAGGTATACAATATGGGTTCAAGCTACAGTCTTGGTTAGAGTGATTAGAAAGTGTAATATTTAAAGCAAAATCTGTGAAAGTTGAAACAAAAATTGACAAAAAAATTGAGTGGGGTGGAATCAGTCATTTGCTTTATATGTTTTAAATAAATAAACAATAGTTTTCAATAGTGATAAAAAACCTGGCATAAAAAACCTCCATATACAAAGGGAAATTACAATTAATAAATTTCTGTTTCCCCACCTGCAAAAGTCTATGGGCTCATTGCTATTTATGTTAAACTAAATAGTTAGAAATTGTTGGGTCTAAGCTGAAATATTATTTTTACAAAAAAAGAACTCTTTAAGGCAACCATTACCACTTGCTGTTGGAGTATCTGATTCTTTCACCCTTTCTTAAATCAAATAGTTCCTTACTGCACAACTAATTCTATCAAGATCAATGGGAGTGCTTATGGAGTGAAAGTGTTACTGGTCATGAATAAGAGTCACAGAACCAGGTTCAGAAGTCACAGTCGGAAGATGACTGCTCTTCAGTACAAGTTATTGAGAAGGATTTAGAAAGGTTTTGGTTTTGGTTGAAAGAAAGAACTGATTAAAATCCAGTAGAATCCTATTTTTTAAAAAAAGCTTAATCATTAAACATTGCCACTACAACAACCTTTGGTAACTTATACTACGTAATGGCATGGCAAAGATCACTGTTTCTCCCTACACCAAAAACTATCAGGCAACGCTTTCGTATCATATGGCAAATGTTGACTTTTTCATGGCAACTACAGTACTTAAATCTGAATTTCTGTAGATGATTTATGGATGCTGGAAGGACATCCGTCATATCAAAAATGACATGAGCCTGTTTTAATGTTTTCCTTTAGATAAGTTATTTCTCATTTTGTTGTACCCTATTGCCCTGAGCAGTATTCCTTGGAGAACTGTGCAGTTTGAATCACAGGAATCAGTTCTGAGCTTGTTTGTGCTACTATAAGGACATCACTACATTAGGAAACTATTTTGAAATAACTAAAATCAATGTAATAACTCTCAAAAATAACAAAATTGAAATAGCGTGTCCTCACTATGGGGAAGCCTCGAAATTAGTCCGAGGTAGACTCCATTAATGTGGACACACTACCTTGACTTGGAGCCCCGGGAAGCACAGTGGAATAATTAGTTTGAATTACTCTGGGGAGTAGTTATTTCAAAATAGCGGCACTGGAGTGTTTACACTACCACTATTTTGAAATAACTATTTAGAAATTAGTGTTATTCCTTGAGGAAAGCAAGAGTACAGATTTTGAAATAGGCAGCGTATTATTTTGATATAATGGGCTTGTTAGTGTGGATGTTCACTTCTTAATTCAACCTAAGGGGGTTTATTTCGAAACAAAGCCCTTGTGTGGACCAGGGCTAAATGAGTAAGTAATTCTATCAAAAGTGTTAAGGTTACAACATATAAAACTGGTGTAATTGAGATTGGGATCAGACTCTAAACTGGAAACCCCTAGAGAACATCTGCCCTCTCAAAAGGTCCCTTTCCTGGGAAAGGTTTTGGACACCTGCCCTTCGTCTGAAATTCTCTAGTGCTTTTCATCTGAAACAATCTGCTGCATGGGCTCATTGATGACTTTTGGATGTGTTCATGTCAAAATTGGTCTGGCAAATAACAGCTATGTGTCTAAAAAGAGGAGTGTTGAGTGCCTTGGTGACTTACATGGCACAGTATGCAATATGTTGTACAAATATTGTTGTTCGGTTCAATCAGCCTGCTTCCAATTTTCTGAAGAGTTTACAGAAGGATGAATATGTCTGCAATAAGCTGAAAAATACTTTCAAATCCCAGTTGTTTCTGAATCTATGGCAACCTTATTTCATGTTCCTTAAAATAATATGGATGCATATGAGCACCAAAAGAAGACAAGAGGCACATATCTTTAATGGGACATGAGATAAATCTATTAATTTGGGAGGCTGTTTGATTACATATTTTACATTGTACATTCTTGTGTCATAATTTATCGTGGTTGTATTTTGAATCTCTAAACACCATAATGTTAGGAGCTTATTCAAGCTAGATTTTCCTCATATCCCTTTCCAACAATAATCACAAATCTTTCAATTGAAACTTAGACTTATTTTTCTTGTTTTTAATTTAATTCAAATTGCATCTGAAAAGCAAAAAGATAACAATGGCATTTACTTAGCTAGTAGATTTGACTTTGTTGTGGATTTGAAGTCATGTCTGCCAAACTGAGTGACAAAAATAAGGTTTTTTCCCCTTTAACCCTCTCTTTTCCATGTTGGCTCTGAAGTCTTTCAGCAGTGAAGCTGTATTCTATTATTGAAAAAACTTTAAAAACAATGTATATTCCTATAGCACCTTTAAGAGTAACAAAAATGTAGATGGTATCATGAGCTTTTGTGGGCACAACCTACTTCTTCAGATGAATGTAGTTTAAGGGGTCCAGGTTCCAACTAAATAGCAGAGAAAGAGAGGAGATGGGGAGGGAAATGAAAGGAGGAAAAATGGGAAAAGAATAGTTAATTAGAATGTTCATTCTAAAGGAAGCTGATACAGTGGGTTCTAAGTACTCCTAAGTACCTGATGTTTGGCTTTTAATGTCATTAGGATGTGGAATGTAGGTGGTAATCAAGTTAAGGTCTTTGTTGAAACATTTAGTGTTTGATATCAAACCTGTAAATGGAATTAAGTTCTTCAGATTCCCTTCCAAGCTGTTTTTTTAAATTAGCTAGTAATAATATGGAAACTTGGCGATACATTAATGAGTGTCTGGGCAATTTAAAATGTTCCCCAAAAGGTTTCTGTGTGTTGCCTTTTTGAATATCTGATTTGTGTCCATTAATCCTTCATAGAGACTGTAATGATGTTCCTTGTATAAATGTATGGACAGAGTAGGCACCGGAGTTGATTGCAAGGGTGGGTTCCTGGATGAGTATGATGGAGGTGTACTGCATGGTTGCTGGTAGGGGGTTGTGTGTAGGTGAGGATTGGCCTGTCTCCCAAGGTCTGTGAGAATGAGGGGTCATTCTCCAATCTGCTTTTTCACTTCTCTGGGTGGGTATTTAAGTTTTAAGAATGCTATATATAGATCCTGTAGGTATTTGTTTCTGTCTGTGGGACTGGAGCAAATCCGGTTGCATCTTAGGGCCTGACTGTAAATAACTGTTGGGAAATGTGTCTTGGATGGAAACTAGAGGCATGTAGGTAAGTATAACGGTTGGTAGGTTTCCAGTATAAGGTGGTGGAAATGTGGCCTTTGTGTAATTTTACTGGTGTCAAGGAAGTGGATCTTTTGTGTGGACTGGTCCAGGCTAAGGTTGATGGTGGGGTGGAAGTTGTACTGGAAAATGACCCCTCATTCTTCCATCTACAAAGACCAGAAGATGATACCCCCACTCCTGTGTGCACAGACCTAGCTATAATGACCCACAATTTGTACACTCTGGGATTGATTGTTGAAAATACTTAAGGCTAGGAATAATGCCACATGCCCTGAAAAGTTCCTACTTGGACAAAATACAGCCACGTATCTCTTTAATGACAAAGTGTGCTGTGAATATATTTTGAGCCAGGATTCTGCTTTCTCATTGGCTCCTCACAGAAGATATTGTCCAGTTCACGGTTTCTGTTCTGATATTCAAAGCCTCCCCTCAGCTTGACCCAGGCTACCTATAATATCTCCTTCTTCCTTCAAAATCATGACCTCCCATCACAGCTCCTTGCCACTGGAAAAAATAAAATTACCGACTGTTTGGGAAAGCCTTATGAATGTGGAGGCAAAATGTTCAAAGGAGTTGGATCTAGATGGTAGAATTGTCTCCTACAAGAAGTGAGAGCCCACAGAGCTCACTGCTTTCAAACTAAAGGATTTTCTTCTGCATAAACAACGAGAAGTCCTGTGGCACCTTATAGACTAACAAATCTGTAACAAATCTGTTAGTCTATAAGGTGCCACAGGACTTCTCGTTGTTCTTGCAGATTCAGAATAACACGGCTACCTATCTGATACTCTTCTGCATAAGTGTCTTTCAGTAAGAACTTAACACAGACACACACAAACATTTTTTTAAAATCACATAACCTAATCAAATTATTTCTCCTGCCAGCTTGGAGGGAAGAGAGAAAGAGAGACATTGTTTCTCTATTTTAATGTCTGAGAGGCATGCAGATACTTTTGTAGTGGAAAACATGTCAATACCTATATAGCTAGAGTGCAGCCCTATTGTAAGCCTGTGACAGGTGCATATAGCAGACTTTTCCTCCTCTGAGATCTCTCTTTCTCCCTGCTAAATACCAGGCTTCTGCTTTTACTGAGTTTCCTTATTTTTTCCTCTCTCTGAGCACCTGACTGGACTTTCAGTCCTGGCCCTGCTTCATTACTCCACCCTGTATTCTACAGATGTGGTAATTAATTCTCTCCCTGGCAATATTCTGATAAGACCTTGGCACTTTCTCTTCTTAGAATATTTCCGCATATCATAACCACAGAATGATTTCTGTCCTATGTTTCCATAATGATATTTTAGATTTCTCCTGAATTAATGCTTTTTCCCTCTTCTTATTTGCAGGAACCATTGCCTCTGGGGCTGCTTGATAAATGACATCCAAATGCTAATTGAGCTCAGTGGTCACAAATAAACTACCATGTGCTTCATCTTTGGAAATCAGGCCCTGCTGATTTTGGTGACAACTCCTCCATAGCAATTCCTATGACTAAAGTATAAATGTAGTTCTCTGCTCCTGAGATTAGTTAAATGACATTTCAGTTGACCTGCTTCTTAGTTTGGTGGATGCTTTAATTTTCTTAGCAGTCTCTCTATCTGTCTTTAGTAGTGCAACCTTCAGAGAATTGTAAATTTGTGACTATTGATTGGCTGAAGTCCTAGTCCAAAAGCTGCTTGCTTCTCATATTTTCTATGGAATTCTAAACAGACTAAGGCATTGTAATGTTCCCATCAAAGTCAGTAGGCATTTTCTCGCCAACTTCAACGAGGACAAGATTAGGTGCGATATCACCATAGCAGTAATGATTATTTTCTCATTGACTAAGCTTCAGTAAAATGCATCCTCATTTGTCAGCATTTAATCCAATTAAACTATTTATATATTGTGCATTTGGGTGTGAGCATGTGTATTTCTACCCAGAAGTTTCCTTTGAGGTAGAAACACACACGCTCACACCCAAATGTGTGAGCGTGTGTGTTTCCACCTCAAAGGAAACTTCTGGGTGCCTTACACTTTTTAACATCAGGACACATATTTACAAACATAATGTGTACTTAGGAACCCACATTTAGCTACTTATATATTAAAATCGTGACTGAACAGCTAGTCTATCGAAACAAATGATAAAAGTTGTGAAAGACATGACAATTGGTATCGTGTGTGTGTATATTGATACATATAAAATGACAACAGGGAAGTGGCACAGAGCAATTTGTTGGTAAACTTTGTAAGCTGGGCCCATTCAAACCAAATGTGTGTAATGACAATCAAATGTGAAGTTGTACATCTAGGAAAAAGGAATGCAAGTCATGCCTACAGCTTGGGGGCCTGTATCATGGAAAGCGGTGACTCTGAAAAGTATGTGAGTGCCATAGTGGGCAAGCACCTCAGCATGAGGGGTGAGTGAGATGAGGTGGCATAATGGATAAATTTATGTATGTGTTTCTGGAAAATGTTCTTAAGCCAAACATAAGTTACTGGGGTTATGACAGGATGACAGTCTATGGCCTGTGTTACACAGGAGGTCAGACTTGATCATGTCTAATAATCCTTTCTGACTTAAAAATTTATGAATCTGTCCTTCCAATGCTGCAAATACATAATCAGATAAGTTCAATTATTTGCACAAGTAAGTGTTTCAAGCCCATAGTATGTAAAGCACTTTGGAATCCAGCATGACGGGCAGCATGTACAGCTAAATAGTTGTTATAATTTTTGTTACTGTCAGTCACTGATATTGGGAGACAATTCTAAGACTAAGATAAGAAATTTCTGTATATGTAGCTTAAGTAGCAGGATTCACAGTGTAGAAACTGGGGCTATGTATGTTAAGAAATTTTGTATTTCCTATTGTCAGCTTTTACTAGTGAATTAGTGCAAATTTTATATTAAAAATTAGCCATTTGCATTCATTCTTTTTGCAGCAGATGAAGATGAAGGGGAAAAAAGCACTATAATAAAGAGGATGCTGTGGCATACATTTTCTATAACTAGCATACTTTTGTGGCCAGGTCTGCCGAGGTACATTTGCACAGTTTCACTAACTTCATTACAGCTACTCTTATTTATATCATTTGAGGATCTGGCCCTTCTCCTTTTATTTATTAATTTTAATCATCAGCATCACTCATATTCCAGATTAAACTTTCTGCCTATTTTGCCTCTACCAAATACAGCTGGTTATCCCTTTTGCCTATTTTTAATTAACTTTTTCTCTGTTTTTACCACCTCATTAGAGTGATATTAAGGCACTTTTGCATGTCAGCCTCATCAGGAAGGAATTATAACAAATCTTTCATATAGTGCATCTCCCCATGTGGGAGAACAACAGTCTAAAATCTTTTAAATATTGGCCTACCTACTAGTGAAGACTACATATTTCAGGTAAGAAAGAGTGCTTATTGAAACATGAAGGTGCGGCTTGTAGCCATCTAAAAAGGTCTTTTTTTCTTCCTTCTGTGCTCAACACAAAACCATGTGTGACTGATCAGATGTGATAAAAAAGGTTTCTGTTGCAGAAAAATTCTCAAACATAAAAAAGACTTGCTGACCCCTCCATCTCTAGAATTTTACTACAGGGTGTTTTTACCTTTGATCTGAAAGCTCTAAAGTATCACTTATCTGACAAAGAAGAATTTGTTGCTCCAGGCAAAGTTGTCCAGTTCTCTGAGGGTAAGGTAATACACTGTGAAGTTAAAGGGAATTTTGCCACTGACTTCAGCAAGAGAAAGATTGGACCGTATGTATCTTAGCTACTCTGACTCAGACCACTTTTACAGATACTGTAGGTAACCATTCTCTTTTTGGGCTGTCCATAAATCCACAGTCAAGTGTGGATATTTTTCAGCTCAGAATCTTGATGCTGGTGGTACCTGAGTGCTGAGAAAAAATGTGCAAAGTGGTAAATTGCTAGTGTTACAACTGTGAAAATTGGTTCTTATGTGTTGTGGAGATGTGAGCCCAATTAACATTAATGCCAGTAATCCTCTCTACTGGCACTGAAGTGAATGAACTGGTGATTATGTCAGGAAAGTGCATTTGTGACTTGAGGGGTAGAGACAATTGTTCCAGGGTAATCTTTAATCCAGAATGTACTTAGCTGCCATTTTCATTATTTTTAGTTGTCTTGCCACTTGCAGCAAAGACTGCTTCACTGAAGTGTGTGGAAAAGCTGGCTAATAAGAAAACAAGAACAGGGAAAGTTTGGAATGCCAGCCAGGCTTACAGAAAGGTTTCCAGTGTTTCTATCACACTGGTTCTTACAACTGATACGTGTGAAAGCTGAAGACAGGCAAATTCAAGTTAGAAATAAAGTAATCACTCACAGTTAAAAGTGTTACCTACTGGAACTATCTACCCAGCATAAATCAAGGAATAAACAATGGAAATTATAGCAAAGTATTTCATCAGGCCCTAGTGACTTGAAAATGTCTAACTTTTCTATGTAATTTTTAATCTATTCCTTTTTTAAATTTTAACTTCTAAACCTACCCCATTTCCACTAGTATTCACTGTGTTAGGCACCCTGTCACCATCAAACTTCTAGGTGAAAACACAAACAAAGAAGTCATTAAGCACCTCTGCCATTTCCAAGCTTCCTGTTATTGTTTCCTTCTTCACTGAACAATGGGCCTATCATGTCCTTGGTCTTCCTCTAGCTTTTAATATGTTTGTAAAATATCTTCTTGTTACCCTTTATGTCTCTAGCTAGATTGAGCTCATTCTGTGCCTTCGCCTTTCTAAACTTGCCCCTGCATACCTGTGTTGTTTGCTTATATTCATCCTTTCTAATTTGACCTAGTTTCCACTTTTTATATGACTCCTTTTTGGATTTTTAGATCATGTAATGTCTCCTGGTTAAGCCAAGGTGGTCTCCTGCCATAATTTCAACCTTTTCTACATGGTGGAGTAGTTTGCTTTTGGGGCCTTAATAATGTCCTTTTGAAAAACTGCCATCTCTCTTCAGTTGTTTTTCCTCTTAGTCTTGCTTCTCATGGGACCTTGCCTAACAGTTCTCTGAGGGTATGTCTACACTACGGCATTATTTTGAAATAAGATATTTTGAAATAACGCGTCTACACACAAAATGCATTTTGAAATAGCATTTTGCTATTTCAAAATACAGCATCTGCACAGAGTGGACACTGATTCGGAGTCAAGGCCGGCCAGAACCAGATCAGGGTTAGGGCATCGGGTAAGGAGTGTCTTTGTGTGGCTGTTGCCTGAGGCTATCTGAGGCCTGTGCTTAAAGGGACGCCACCCCTCCCCGGGCAGCCGGTTCTCAGGTGTCCCTGCTTGCTTGCCTGCCTTCCACTTACCCCTCCCTAACCCCCCTTCCTGATGTCAAATAAAATACACGTCTTTTCAAAAATATAAACTCTCTTTATTTAACAAAACTGGGGCGGGGGAGGATGAAACTCTGGGGAGACTGGGGAAAGGAGGCGGGAGAGGGGAGAAGAGAGGGTGGAAGAGGGGAGGGGGAAAACTGGGAGGAGGGAGCTGGAAGGGGGAAGCAAAGTGAAGAAGGGGGAGGGGAAGCTCAAGGCTCAAGGGTGGGGGTCTCGCCGGGCCAAGTGTCTCCCAGCACGGCAGGTGCGGGGGCCTCGGTGTCCCCGGGAAGATGGGGAGGAGGGTGTGGAGATTGAAGTGAGGGGGTGCGGAGGTTGATGAGGGAGAGGCGGGAGGGGGAGAAGGAGTGAGAGGAGGAGCGGGAGCTGGGGAGGCAGCAGGTACTGGAGCGGCATGAGGTAGCATGCTCTGCACCAGGGTCTGCAGATGGGCACAGATGGCATGACCCTGGGCAAGCAGCTCCTGCCAGAACTCCTGGTCGTCCTGCACCCTCTGCTCCATGGTGCAGTGCAGGGCTTGCAGGGCCCCCAGCTGCTGGTCTCGGTACCCCTGCAGTGTTACGGTGGACCTGCTGAGCCCTCGGGTGCAGGAGGATGTCCCAGGCAAGGTGTTGCGCCCTGCACGCGCAGCTGGTGCGGCTGTGGAGAAACAAGAGAAATGGTCAGTTCTCCCTGGGAACACAGTGGGTGAAGCCCAGCCCCCCTCTGCGAGATGAGGATGACCGTGCCCTGCACTGTCAGAGCCGCTGTGCTTCCACAGAGGCCATGGTCGGAATGTCCAGCTATCCCCGGGAGTGGGAGCTGCCCTGAGACCGCACCCATGCCCCTGTGCTGTGTATAGTGCGGCCAAGGTGGGCGGGAAATGTCCCCTACCTCTATGTAGAGGGGGCTTGTGAAGGGAGTGAGTCCTGCTGTGTCCCGCCCGGGGTCAGGAGCATGTCAGGTCTCTTCACACACGTGTGGCTATCAGGCCATGGCCCCTGTGTGGCACACAGCCGGAGCCACCTGCCCAGGGGTGGCACGGCACGTGCTCGCACGTGCACAGTTTGCTGTGTAATCTGTGGTAAGCAAGGCCCACGCGCGCGGTCCCTGGTCTCCCTCCCCTCCTCCCCATCCCCCTCAGGAAGGGGACAGTGATGGCACTCACCTGGTGTGGCCTCCCTGGACGACACTGGTGACTCCGCTGCTGGGACAGCTCGGGGGTCCTATCAGTGTGGCACCCTCCGTGGCGGTTCCTGTGGCTCCTCCTCCGCACCCTGGTCAGGGACCTCTGCTCCCGGCTCGCTGCCCCCCGGGGTGGCACGGACCGTCCCTCCCCCCATGATGTGATTCAGGGCATCAAAATAGGGGCAGGTGTCTGCCCCTGTTGAGGAGCTGCTCTGAGTGGCCCTGGCGTATGCCTGCCGCAGCTCCTTAATCTTCATGCGCACCTGCTCTCGGGTGCTCATGTGGCCTTTGGTGGCCATGGTGGCAGCTATGCGGCCATACACGGTGGCATTCCTCTGTCTAGTGTGGAGATCATGGACATTGGAGGCCTCCCCCCAAACCTCAATGAGGTCCATGATCTCCACACTAGTCCAGGAGGGTGCCCGCCGTCTCCAGCCCCTGGCTGGCTCCTGGGAGCTGGGGAACTGGGTGGGGGACCGCTGGCTGGCTCTGGCTGCCCGGCACATTGTGCGGCCACTGGGTCAGGGGCAGCGACTGCTGGCAGGCCTGGCTCTGGTACGTGCACTATGGCCAGAGTCTATCCCTTTAAGGTCTCCGGGGCTGGGGGAGAGGAGAGGAGTTTTCCTGGTTTGGCCCAGAGTGGCCACCAGAGGAAACTGGGAAGGGCTGGAGGCCCCCTATTTCGAAATAAGCGTCTACACAGCGCTTATTTCGAATTAGCTATTTCAAGTTTGGCATTATTCCTCGTAGAATGAGGTTTAACTAATTCAAATTCAGTGCCCCTATTTTGATTTTATTTTGAAATAGCAGTTTGCCTGTATAGACGCTATTAAAGTTAATTCGAAATAATGGCTGTTATTTTGAATTAACTTTGATGTGTAGACATACCCTGAGTTTACTAAAAATATGCCTTTCTGAAATCAATTGTCTCTATTTTGCTGTTCTCCCTTCTACCGTTTCTTAAAATCGTGAATCTATGATCACTTTCACCCAAGCTGCCTTCCACTTTCAAAATTGTCAACCAGTTCCTCTCTATTTGTTAAAATCAAATATAGAACAGCTTCCCCCCTGTAGCTTTTTCAACCTTCTGAAATAAAAAAAAAATTGTCTTCAGTACAGTCCAAGAATTTATTGGATAATCTGTGCCCTGTTGTGTTTGTTTTCCAATATATGTCTGAAGAGTTGAAGTCCCCCATCACCACCAGATCCTATGCTTTGGATGATTTTGTTAGTTGCTTAAAAAAAGCCTCATCCACCTCTTCTGCCTGGGTAGATGGTCTCTAGTAGACTGCTAGCATGACATCACCCTTGTTTTTTACCCCTTTTAACCTAACCAAGAGACTCTTAACAAGTCTGTCTCCTATGTCCATCTCCACCTCATTCCAAGTGTATTCATTTTTAATATACAAGGCAACACCTACTTCCTCTTTTTTTCCCTTCCTATTCTTCCTGAGCAAGTTGTACCCTTCTATACCAATATTCCAGTCATGTGTATTATCCCACCACGTCTCTGTGATACCAACTGTGTCATAGTTGTGTTTATTTATTAGCACTTCAAATTCTTCCTGCTTATTCCCCATACTTCTTGCATTTGTATATTGGCATCTAAGATACTGATTTGATTTTGCCTCCCAGTTCTGCCTTGTCTCTCCTTTATCCCTGCTATTATAGCCCATGCTCCCTTCCCATTTCTGACCCATCTCCCAGATCTACATGTTTTTCACTAACCTATGGGCTTTGGTCACCTGCCCCATCAAACCTAGTTGAAAGCATTCTTCACTAGGTTAGCCAGTCTGTGTCCAAATACTCTCTTCCTCTTCTTCAAAAAGGTAAACCCCATCCCTGCTTAGCAGTCCTTTTTCTTGGAACAGCATTCCGTGGTGAAGGAAGCCAAAGCCCACCTGACAACACCATGTTCGCAGCCAGGCATTCACCTCCAGGATGCACCTGTCTCTGCCTTTATACCTGTCTCCCTACCTTTGACAGGAAGGACTGAAGAGAACACCACCTGCATGCCAAACTCCTTGACCTATACTCCCAGAGCCCTGTAGTCAGTCTTGATCTGCTCAAGGTTACGCCTTGCGTGTCATTTGTGCCCACATGGACGAGTAGCATGGAGTAGTAGTCAGAGGGCTGAATAATTCTCAACAATGCCTCCGTAACATCTCAGATATGGGTCCCTGGCAGGCAGCATACCTCCCAAGATGGCACGTCAGGGTAACAGATGGGTGCTTCTGTTCCCCTCAGAAGAGTGTCCAACCACCACTAACTATGTTTCCTTCTTGAAGTGGTGGCTGCAGACCTCCCAGCTTTGGGGGTACAAGGCTTCTTCTCTTCTGTCTTAGGGGATGATTTCTTGTCTCCCATATCCAGAACAGCATAACAGTTTTCCAGAACCATGGTGGAAAGGCTGGGGGCAGGGTGGAGCACTTCCTGCTGCCAGAAGTTATCTTGTGCCCCCTGAGACTGAGCCATCTCCTCCTCTACCAGTGGTTTGTCAGAAGTCTTTTGTAACAGGATAGCTTCCTCAGCTGCAGATGTGTCCACATGCATACTCTCAAGGAATTCCTCATGGACTGGGATGCTCCTCAACCTAACTATCTCCTCCTGTAGCTCTCTCACCTGTTTCCTGAGAGATTCTACCAGCAGGCACCTTTCACACTGCATGGTTTCCCCAGCCTGGATTTCATTAAGTAGGAATTGCAAGCCACAGTCCCTGCAAAACCACACCAGGATCTGGGTAGATGCATCCATGGTCAGGTCGTCTATCTGGCTTCAGGTGCAGATGGAGGAGACAGAAGCAGTGCTGGCAGAGGTGTTGCAGGTCTTCCTAAATATATTGGGACTCCCTCTTTCAAATTCCCCTGTCTGCAGCCACTGTCAGCTCTGCCTCTGGCTTTTAAAGCCTACTCACTTACGTCAGGCCTACCCCCTCGTTAGCTACACAGGGGAAGGTTGATCCCAAGGCTGACTGAGACTGATCAAAGCAATCAAGGGAACAAAGGATCAAACACTTTCAGACACACAATCCCAACTGCCACAGTACCTGAAATCAGAAACAAAAAAACTAACAAACAGCCGAGCATACTCACTCACTCCTGGAGGCCTGTTCAGCAGAGGATCTTTTGTGCTCCCTCTCAAACTCCCCTGTCTGCAGCCCCATGTCTGCTTATTTGTCCAAATGGACAAATGTGAACTGTAGCAAGTAATAAGCCATAAGGGATGATGAAGCGAAAGTGTCAGCAGTATGACACTTGATAGCAGAGTAATGGTATTCGTAATTAGTTCTAACAATGACAGAGGAATCATCATGGTACAACTCAGGCATGACATGTCCAGCAATGCTAGGCTTAGTCACCTATTCATCACATACAGCAACTTCAGCAAAGATTGATGTATCAGCCAATAGAAAGTACTGTTTCAGTGTTCTGCTCAGAAACAATATGATCAGTTCACAGTGCATTTAAAATATGCCACTGAATAACTTCTGGGTATTGGATTTTTTTTCAGTTAACCATTAGTGAGCAGTAGTTACCATATTACTGAGTACTAATTTTTCATTTAGATTTATGCAGGCCATTTCTTTTTGGGTGTGCAAGCGCTGGGTGTGCCAGTGCCGGGTGTGCCAGTGCCCAAGTGCTGGATCTTTGTTTGTCTGTTTATATATCTAAGGAAATATATATACACTGAACCAGTAGGTCAAAATAAGATATGCAATTGTGTTATGCAAATTGCATATCTTATTTCAATCTAATTTTGAAATAGCTTATTTATTTGAAATTATAGCCAAATTTCAAAATAAACCACTATTTTGAAAAGCCCCTTAACCCTCGTGAAACGAGGATCACAAGGACGTTGGAATAGCGTGCCCATTATTCTGAAATCTATTTTGAAATCTTGGGCTGGTTCAAAAGAAGCGGAATAGCTATTTCAGGTATCCCAAAATAGCACCACAGTCTAGACATACCCCAAGAAAACATATTTATTTATTGAACATTTTCTATTTTTTTCCTTAAACAAGGAATATTCACTTCAAAATTTCATTAACCTAAGGTCCAGGACAATCAATCAATCAATCACCCAATCTCTGTCTTTTCTCCCCCATTACTGTGGTACTCATACACTTTATAAGTATCACTGCTCTACAGCCAAAATGCTTCTGAAATAAATGTAGTCAAACTTTACTAATTCTGGGTCACTAAGAACGAAAATTATGCTTAAAATTGTTGATTGGCTCTAGTTTTCAAGATATGCTATTGGGTCAGTATATACGACCCTTGACTTGGGAATGGCGGAGGCTAAGTGAGTTATAAAGGGAAGGGATCTCAATTTAAACCAGAAATGACTAAAATACATCTTTGACTGGATCTATGTATAAATCTATGACTGGGTTTGGACAGTACTTGATTTTTAGGCAAAACAATGAATGATGCAATCTGAAGCTGGTATTACGTCATACATGCTATGAATTGCATCATGTTATTCCTAGAAGTCATGGATGATGCAATCATAACGAAGCTTACATCACTCTGCTGAACAAATTGCCCTATATCAGCTCTAGAAATCATACAGTGTCGTGCTCTCTTATTTGTCAGTGTTTGATTTTGCAAAGGGACACATTTCTGTTTAGCCAAAGTGAGCAGAGATGCCTCGTACTTGTGTGAACAGTGCAGATAACTTCTGCTATGTTTGTGGTGAAGTGACTTTTGCATCACAAAAGTGCAGTATAAGCACTATGGTTAAGAAAGCCTATCACCTTTATTTTGGCTGCAAAATTGGAGATCAGGACAAGAGGTGGGCCCCACACTTATGCTGCGACACTTGTGCAACAAATCTTTGCCAGTGGTTGAACAGGAAAAGGAAATCTATGCCTTTTGCAGTGCCAATGATTTGGAGAGAGCCAACAGATCATACCAGCAATTGTTACTTCTGCATGGTGCCTCCAGTTGGGAAAGGTGTGTCAAAGAAGAAAAAGTGGACTGTGCATTATCCAAACATTCCATCAGCTATACGCCCAGTACCCCACGGAGAAGGACTGCCGGTTCCTGATGCACCAGAATCATTCTCACTTGAGGCAGACGAGGAAGAGGAAGAGGATGAAACTTCTGGTCCTGAACCATCAATGTCACAGGACCCACATTTTCTCCCATCCTCCTCCTCTGAACCACACCTCATAACACAAGGTGAACTGAATGACCTTGTCAGGGGTTTGGAACTACCCAAGAGTAAGGCAGAGCTGTTGGGCTCCAGACTACAGCAGTGGAATCTCCTGGCAGGTGATGTTAGGGTTTCCATGTTCCGTGACCGTCAAAAGGATCTTGTCCCATTCTTCTTCATGGAAGGTGCTCCATTTAATGAATACAAGAGACATGCCAAGAAGCGCTGAGTAGACACTGAATAGGACTAAACTATGTACATAATAGTTTTTTGCCTTTTGTTTCATAATAAATTTTATTTATATAACCCTTTTGCTGATTTTTAAAGTGTTACATAAACAGGACAGCTGAAATATTATCATGTAAAGCAACCATAAACAGATGAAAAGACCTAGGTTTACAATTTATGATTAAAACTCTACTATCTACACAATATACATAGACGTAAAATGTAAAAACTTAAATATCTTGGAAACAGTAGCCAATCAGTTGTTTTAATTGTCATATTTGAATTGAGCACATCAAAATACATAATAAATAGCACATTTTATCTCTGAAGCAGACGACTTTTAAAAAATTGTAGACCAGTGTATTTAATTAATAGAAAAATGTAAAGAACAGTCATTCCTAGACCAATGACAGATTGCAGGATAGACAGATTAGAGTGATAGTCATTATCTCTGATTAAACCCAGGTATCTTTCTAATCTAAGAGACATTTTAGTGTTCCCCTGTCTATTCCCAGTGTATGGGACCTCTGGCAAGGAGAATGGACATCGAGACAATTTTGATCTCACCTCTTATCCATGGCAGGAACTTTATATCAGTACTTACAGTGCTTCTTCTCTTCCTGGCACTTGATACAGCCAATCATCAAATATGCCTATCCCATGTCAGAGATGGGCAAACACATGAAGATTATTCAAATCAGACTGAACCTTGAGGACCCTGATAGGCAACTACTCAGCTAGCTTCTGGGGGCCTCACTAGTGAAATCCCAGCAGGGACTTTCCTTTATCCTTTTGAGCATCTATATGAAACGGCTTGTGGAAATTATATGGTTTTGAGGAGGACAGCACAAGTACAAATGACAGCAATATGAAGAAGAAACTCAGCTCTACATTTAATTAACAAACACTGACTACACCGTCACACAGCTATTGTAGAGTTCAGGAGCCACCAACTTCTGCATGGAATATCGTTGGATAACAGTGAGCCTTGCCAAAACAGAGGTTACACAGTGGGTAGAGGGATAAGAGGTGGTGAGATCAGTGTTGCTTCCATCTTGTGTCCTGCTCCAAAATTCATTGAGACAAATCCTGAACTTAAAACAATTTAAAAAAATTGCTATGTATGTACCATCACTGTTCATGTAGGGTATCCGCCAACCATGATTTGGTATCTTTCTGAACTTCTTGCACTTTCTAGATATCCAAATTATGGATCCTAAAAATATCTCCCTCAGACCACATTTGGACACCAGACTACATGCTATCCTGTCTGTTTCTGATTTGGCCTACATTATCCATACATTCTTTACATATAGACTGTCAGAATTCAGCAGCCCATTTTATAGAGTAAGAAACGGAGTCTTCAGTAAGTTAAGTGTCTTCTTCAAGGTTATGCAACAAGTCTTTGGCAATTCTTTAACTTTGGGGGGTTTTTTTCATTCCAAAATGAAATAAAAAGAAAATGCAAATGAAATTTCCTACTCGACAAAATGAAAAACAGAATTTGGGGTTGACCAAAACATTGTGCTAAGATAAAATTAAAATGTTTCATTCCAATTTTGACTTTCTGATATCATATTGAAATTGAAAAGAAATGTTAGATCAAAGTAGAAAATTCAAACTTCCATTTCAATATCTGTTCCATTATTTTTTAAAACAAAATATCATGACAACTGTCATGTAATTTCCAAAAGTTTTGATTTCAACAAAATATAATATTTCAACAGAAAAACATTCCAACGGTTAATTTCCAACCAGCCTTACAGAAATCATAAAGGTTTCTAATATTTTAGACAATGTGTGATCAACCTTTAAAGTCATTATCACTAGATACTATTGAAGCAAAGAACTCAGAAGCCAAAAAAGGATTCAATAATTGTATTAACAATACAAAAAAATTGAAGTTGGCTATTGACAGAAACAGAGTATTTGCCGAAATGGACCATTAATCTGAGCAGGTAAGCATTTCCTATGTGGTTGGAAATCCACTCCCAGGACTGAGACATTAGATATCCTGTCTCATTATTCATGATCCAAAAGAGAAAAAAAAAGTTTTTTTTTTAATTTGGCAAAAAGTATAGAATGTTTCTCAGAAAGGATCTGAAGAAACTAACTGAACCACTATATAAAAATGTGGTCCTCTCAAAATTCATTTATGGCACCCCAGTCTTCTTCCTACACATCTTTTCTCTGTAAATCAGTGTCACAAATACTATTATAACACTTAATGTGATCACACAAAAATTATAAAAAACAAATGACATGCATGACAGTGTATATCACTCTTGTGCAGCAGTTTTAACATCTGGCTTATGACTGATTCAGTTCCTAGAGGAACCAAGAAACCAGAAAATTATTTTCCTTTATGCCTTTTTCATTCAATTTACATAACACACTTTTGCCTGTTGTGTATCCATAATACCCAAAAAAGTGTTTCAACAGCTACACTAGAGTAAACTAACCACAACAAACTGATTTAAGTTCAAGGTTATTAGATTCACATCAAGAGAGTATTAAGCAGGTTTTGGAGCTTGCTGAAAACTTGAGGGGAAAATATTTTTTTTTTTTGCTGTAGTACAAATTTTTGTTATTGATCTATCTAAGAAGTGCATACGATACATTTATCTTATGAACATTATGCATTGGTCAATATTAGTCTGGTCCTTTTCCAAAATGTTTGAAGTTGGAATCTATACCTTTGAAAAATAAATCAAATATTTATTTGGAGTCTCCTGCTGTTGTCAATATGTGAAATGCCACTGGAGCAATAATACGGGCATGTTTTTCAGTTTCCTTTGGTTGTGAGGAAATAAGAGAGGGGCCAATCTACCTATTTAGAGCCATAGAAGAATCAGAGGACTGGAAGGGATACCGAAAGGTCATCTAGATCATATCCCTGCATTCATGACAGAACTGTATATTATCTAGACCATCCCTGACTTGTGTTTGGAAATTTTAAAGAGCAGGTTAGACCATGATAGATATTCCACAACATCCTTAGCCAATTTACTACAGTTCTTAACCACCCTGATAGTTAGGACGTTTTTCATAATAATGTCTAACCTAAACTACTGTTGTGGCAAATTTAAGCCCTTGTTTCTTGTCCTATACTCAGAGGTTAAGGAGAACATTTTTTTCCCCCTTCTCCTTGTAACAACCTTTACTTATTTGAAAACCGTTTTCATGGCCCCACTCAGTCTTTTCTTGAAATTAAAAAAACTCATTACTTTCACTCTTCTCTCATAAGTCATGTTTTCTAGACTTTTACTCCTTTTTGTTGTTCGTCTCCAGACTTTTTCAAATTTGTCCACATCTTTCCTCAGATGTAGTTACCTGAACTGGATACAATACTCCAATAGAGGCCTAATCAGTGCGGAGTAGTGTGGAAGACTTACTTCTCATGTCTTGCTCACCTACCTCCCCAAATGATGTTTGATTTTTTTGCAACAATTTTATACTCTTGACCAGTGTTCCCCCTCAGCTGGCAGCAGCACAGATTCACAGGTGATTAATCAGCCCCACCCAGGCAGTCTGACTGGGTAGGGTTGATTAATCGCATGTGAAGATGTGTTGCCGGGAAGCTTAGAGGGAATACTGCTCTTGACCCATATTTAACTTGTGATCCACTATGAACTCCATATCCCTTTCTGCAGCTTCTCCTAGATAGTCATTTCTCATTCTGTAGGGGTATGTCTACACTGCCACCCTAGTTTGAACTAGGGTGGCTAATGTAGTCATTTGAAGTTGCAAATGAAGCCCGGGATTTAAATATCCCGGGCTTCATTTGCATCTTGCCGGGCGGGCGCCATTTTTAAATGCCCTTAGTTCGAACTCCGTGCCCGCGGCTACACACGGCACGGAGTAGGTAGTTCGAATTAGGATCTCTAATTCGAACTACCGGTACTCCTCGTGGAATTAGGATCTCTACCTACTCCGTGCCGTGTGTAGCCGCGGGCATGGAGTTCGAACTAAGGGCATTTAAAAATGGCGCCCGCCCGGCAAGATGCAAATGAAGCCCGGGATATTTAAATCCCGAGCTTCATTTGCAACTTCAAATGACTACATTAGCCACCCTAGTTCGAACTAGGGTGGCAGTGCAGACATACCCTAGGTGTGCAACTGTTTCTTCCTAAGTGAATACTTTGCATTTATCCCTATTATATTTCATCCTTTTCCCATCAGACCATTTCTCAGGTTTGTCCAAATCATTTGGAATGTTATACCTATTCTCCAAAGAAGGTATAACCAGCTTCGTATTGTTTGCAAGCTTTATGAGAGTACTCTCTATGACATTATCTGAATCATTGATGAAAATGTGGAACAAAACCAGAACTTAACACCCCAATTACCATTAGACTGACAGAGGACTGATAGTTAGATTTTCAGCAGTTTTTGAGTTTTCAAATTTTTGGATATTTCCCTCCTGGTTTGGAACAAAAAAAAAGTTTTGAATGTTTTTTGCAAAAATTAAATTTTGCAAAAATTTCCTTTTGGGAAGGTATTAGCCATATTTTATAATCAGAGAAACTGAGTCACAGAATGACAGAGGCTACGTCTAAACTGCAGGCTTTTTTTGGAAGAAGTTTTTCTGGAAGAGATCTTCCAGAAAAACTTCTTTTGAAAGAGAGCGTCCACACAGCAAAAGCACATCGAAAAAGCAATCTGCTTTTTTGAAAGATAGCATCCACATTGATTGGAAGCTATCTTGCATTTAAATTGTGATTACTATGGACAGGGTGGCCACTAGGGTATGTGGGCTTTTTCCAGGAGGCCTCTTCTTTCGAAAAAAAACCCCTCTTCACTGTCCACACACACCTTTTTCCAAAAGAGCTCTTTCAGAAATAGGCTTCTTCCTTGTAGAAAGAGGTTTACTACTGTCAGAAAAATCCCTCCATTCTTTCAACTTTCTGTCAAAAGAACACAATTGCAGTGTGGATGTAAGTGTAGTTTTTCTGGAAAAACTCTGCAGTGTAGACATACATGAGTGATTTATCCAAGATCACACTCTGTGGTGGAGCAGGAAATTGTACCCTTGGCATTCTAGAGCCCAGGCTAGTATCTGAACCATTGGATCACCCTTTCTCTTTTTTTCTTAGAGACATGGACTCCACCACATTCCATACGCATATCTACAGGCATGGGTGTTGACTTCAGAAGAGGGACTCCTACTTGCTCCTGAATACAAGAACAGCAGCTGGCAGTGAAATGAAGTGTCCTATTCACAAACAACAGAGCATCAGAGAGAGAAACATGAAAAAGAGAAAGAAAAAGATACAAATAACTTTTTCCTCACTGAAGTCATCCTTGTTCACACATGCTGTTTAGTCTGAAAGGGGAAGCATTCAGCAAGTACTAGATGAGTGTCATATATTATATTCTGTATTAATATCCTGGCAGAGTTTCACTAGAAGATCTAATGATAGAAATGTAGCCGTGTTAGTCTGGTGTAGCTGAAACAAAAAACAGGACTATGTAGCACTTTAAAGACTAACAAGATGGTTTATTAGGTGATGAGCTTTCGTGGGCCAGACCTGGAAGTGGGTCTGGCCCACGAAAGCTCATCACCTAATAAACCATCTTGTTAGTCTTTAAAGTGCTACATAGTCCTGTTTTTTGTTTCAGCTAGAAGATCTGTGGCTCTAAAATATTTTTTGACCTAGTGTTCTGGAAATGGGAATTTTCTACTTAGTGTCAGCACCTTCTGACTCCTGATTTCATAGATTTATGGGACAACATTATCAAAACTGAAGAGGGATTAGACTTGGAAGATGTTCCTTGCCTCTCCAGATACCACCGGCATAAAGGTTATTTAACCGGAAAGAGACTGTATTAATTTTTCCACCATCTCCTCTGTCATTTGCTGTAACCTTATTTTTGATAAAATATTCTCTTTTGCATTATTGGTGTGCAGTCCATGTACACTAACACTAAATTCTATGTTTATATCTATATATTGAGCCCATAGCTTCTTCCTGCACTCCTTTTGTCTTTACTTTCTAGGACTTGGAGCATTTCTAGTTTTTATGTCTACATGCAGTATGAATTTTTCAATGTTCTCTTTATAAAAATGTCTAACCAGAAGTGTGAGCTCTGTGCAGTGCAAATGCCTGACCCATGTCCATTTATAATATCATATATCTCAAAGCTCTTTTTTCACTGTAATTTTTAGCATTTATGTTGGAAATACTGCATGACCAGACTTAGAGTTCAGGGTTTTTTTCCCCCTAACTACAGAGGGAAATAAGAACTGAGCAGAGAGAACTCAGTTTTGTGCTCTATTCATCTTTGGTTCCAGTATGAAGTACACTCGTCTATCTGACATATCTGCACTAAGTGCAATACATAAAATAGACTCTGGCACTAACAGTGAAAGGGATGTATTTTTCTCTAACCAATAACTTTGCCTTCTAGTCATTCTAGAATCAACTTTGTAGAACTGCAGAATCTAACTGCAGGGCTTTCTCCTGTACACTCAAGTAGTAATTAATGTGCAATCACTATTTATTTATTGTTATAATTTACCACGTTTTATCTTGCCCTAAAGCTACCAAAGCCCAAAATGGAGGATTATGATCAACACAAGCTTTGGAGATGGAAGGAGTAACTTTTATCTTGCAGATTTACTCATCCAATTATTGGCATGTCAATACCATTTTACAGAAAGCTGATTTATTTCTGCTCAACTTGTATATAGTCACACTGTGTGGTATTTCATGGCTTCTTACTGGTGTCTTGAAAGCTGTTTGCCTTGTTAATCTTTTTATCACACCCATACTTCTATTTATAATTACAGTACTTTGTTATGTCTAATGAGCCCTATACATTACATAGTATCACCTGTCCAGCTGGTAGCTTTCATCAGACTTTGGGGTTTATTGAAAAGTACCCAACTTTTCCATCTCAGGCTCCTTTAATTTAATTTGAATTTGTCAGCAAGACAGAATTGAACCTACTGGAATTGAATCCAGTATTTCATAATCCTTGCTTTAAATAGTTTTCTACAACTTTTAAAAGTTTCTCCTCATTTATTAAAAAAAACCCTCATCCTGAGTCATTTCAAACAGCTTTCTATGAATGCCACATTCTGCCAACCTTACTCTAAGTAGCAATTTATTCATTGAGTAGTCCTATTGAGTTGTCTCTAACTCTCACTGAAATCAATGGGATTATATGAGGAGTGAGATACTACTGCTTATTGAGGTTTGGGTAGTAGAATCTGACCCATGTCATTTTAGCCTGACACATTGTCTCACAAATTATTCCTCTATCTAATGTCTAAAACACCCTATATATATTGTATATAGGTTAAACACTGAATGGACATCATGATATCTCTTATTTGATATTTGCAACTGTTGTCGCAGTCTGGGTAAACTGCACCTGTATTACCCCACTGTGGGCCAGCAAGGGCACTCACTTTTAGGCTTCTGCCTATCACCTTTTTTGGAGGGAGACTCACATCTCTCTCTTTCCTAATCAGGGTTTTTACAGGCTACATACTTCCCTCCCTTAGGCTATGTTTACACTACAGAGCTTTTTTCAGAAAAACAGCCATTTTTCCGAAAAAACTTCACTTATGTCCACACTGCAATCGCATTCTTTTAAAAAAAATTGAAAGAACAGAGGCATTTTTCTGACATTGGTAATCCTCTTTCTATGAGGAAGAAGGCTTTTTCTGAAAGAGCTCTTTTGGAAAAAGGCATGTGTGGACTGGGAAGAGGGAGTTCTTTCGAAAGAAAACGAAAGAGGAAAAAGCACAGGTGCCCTGGTGGCCATTCTGTTCATAGTAATCACAGCTTATATTCGAGATAGCATCCATTCAGTGTGGACGCTGTCCTTCGAAAAAGCAGATCACTTTTTCAATGCGCTTTGGTAGCATGGATGCTCTCTTTTGGAAGAAATTTTTCTGGAAGATCTCTTCCGGAAAAGCTTCTTCTGAAAGAAGCCTGAAGTCTAGATGTAGTCTTACACTGTTCTATTCCGCACTAACCAAGATTGCCTAGTCAGGCTTACTTCTGAACTTTGCTTTTGCCCCAGAGTCTATAAACTGTTTAATTGCAATTTATCGCATAGCCATTCATGAACAAGCACATGTATTCTTAGGGTGAAAAGTTACAGAAAAACACATTAAAACAATGGAAAAACCTACACACACATGATAGTTAGCTTACCCAAGATTGTCATGGGTCCAACAAAGGCAATCAATCCTTCAAGCCCCACACATGTGGGGTTTTTTATTCCAGGGTTACAAATTCATAACAGCTATTGCTCAGAATAAGAACAGCCATGAATAGTTCAGCCTTTCCTTTCTACAGCTTGGGCCTTTGATCTTGTCCTCATGTAACAGTTATCAGCAGACTAAGTAAGGTCCTTTCTTCAAGGCATAACTTCAAACGGCTGGGCTTCTGCATAATCAGAGGGGGATACATTTGCATTCATCTTCCCTTACAGATTACCACTTAACTTTGTTTAACCCACTGTTCAGTATAGACTTTTGGTGCTTACAATAATTTGCAAGGTTTCCAGTGGCCATGTTTCCTGCGTAGTGAAGTTGCATGCAATCCCACAGTAAGACATAAATATACCTAAAGTTAAATCAGTAACGTTTTTCAGGTATATTGCAGGAAATTATGCTATTTGTCACAAGTATTAAAAAAAAAAGAGACATAGTACTTCAGTAGCAGTATAAACATAAACTGTAGGATCTCTGCTTTACATGTTCAACTTTCATCTGCACAGTTATATTAATATAAATGGCTAAGCATGTAGAAGACATGAGTACCTAGGTTCATCATTTTCTAACTTCAACTTCTAAATTCATGTGGCTAAATTCCTGCCATGGCACCTAAATAGTAGCGGCCTGAATTGCATGTTTAAAGCATGTGCAGCTTCCATTGAAATCAATGGCATTCAAAGCGTGCTAAGTTTTTTTGTTTGAAGGAAAACAAATGTTTTTGAACTATTCACCTGCAAAAATGTATCTGAAGAATCTTCAGTTAATGACTAAAATGCACCACTTCTTGGTATTTGGAAAGCGGTTTAGATTAATGGGTTTTCTTCCCTAGCTTCTTTTAAGCTTTCCCAAATATTTTTTTTCTGTAAACAACAGTCAGACATTAAAAGGTATGTCCTAGAGCTGTCTACTATGAATGTGTCATCTCAGCTTTAATTGGAGCATTATTACTACTAAACTAACGCAAGCTTATTGTTCTCAAAAGCAAAACAGTTCTTATGCAGAAGTTTCATTGGCAAGACCATGTAAGCCACTAAAGGCATGATGATGATATAGGATTACGTTTCAAATGCTGAATTAGTCATTTTGTGTGAAAAGCAGCTATAATGATCTGCAGTTTCCACAGGATAATGGTTTGATCGATACATTCATACCAAGAATAATGTAAAATCTCTTCAGTGTCACCCATAGGAGCCTACTGAGATTGAAAATATTGATTGGTATAGAAGCCTTTATGCCGAGATACAGGCTATGAATCTAACAAGAATGGAACTCCATCCCACTATGTGCCTTTTGTAGAAAAATATTTGGACACTTTCCCATAGCATGCACAATCTCCACTGTTGAAGTCATTGTGAAAAAGGAAGATATGATTACTGAACCTTTGGTTTAGATTAGGCAGCTACACAAAATTCCTTTTGTCTTTGTTTGTGGCAGAGAAGGGATGGGAGGAGAGATTGGGGAATTAGCTATGTAAATTGTGCTCAATTTTAGACAAAAATCAGAAATAGTAATTTTTTAAAAAAAGGTTAGTATCATTCATTTCCTGTACAATATACCTACAGAAAAGGAAGATTAGCACTTCAAGATACCCAATATTCTTTCAGGAATTAAATTTCAACATGAAAGGTTAGCAGTAAACAGAGGTAAGGAAATAACAGCTGATAAAACCACATTCTAAGATATATTAGAATGCATATATAATTTTTCATGTTCAACTTCTATTTAAAGGAGTAACTGGTAAAAGATCAGAGTAGGTGCTGAAAAAATGTCTTTTGTTATTTGAAATGTTTTATCTGATAGGCATTTGCTTCCTGGCTTTTTTATAATAAAATTATTTCCTCCTTTGGAAAATATCCTATTTGTTTTGTGAAAAATTAAGCAACCAAACATGATATGAGAATTATAGGCAGATAACAATAGGAGATATTTTAGGTTATTTCTGTTTTTTCTTATTCTTAGTCATATACACTGTCCTGGAAAAGTTTACCATTTTCTCTATATTTTAACATTCCTTCCTCTTCTAAGCTCTTTCCTCTTTCGTTGCTTATTTCTGTACTTTTATCTCCCAAGAATCTCTCACTTTCTATGCCATTTCAGGGAACAGATTAATATAACGTAGTTAATTGTAACTGATCATTTCTTTGATAAAAGATCTGAATTTTGATATAAAAGATGCAGCTATCTCTAATTTAATTATTCAGCTGAAAAATAACTTTATTAACATTTTGTTGCATAGATCTCTTAATTGTTTAGAGAAGTAACATATACCACACCATGTACAAAATATAATGCCCAAATCAGAAGTTGTATTCAAATGGAAGGAAAGTCTGTTTTGAGGGTGTAAGTGAGAGTTAAGTGATACATAGATCTTGACTTGCCTTTTTGTGCAGGGAGTGAATTTCAAGCATAGTGAAGTAGAGTTTTTATTATTAATGTCAGTAAAAACAGGATCAGGTGTAGCAAGTGATACCATTTCCTGACATACTCTGCTTGGAGAATGGCTAGGGGCCACATTCTTTAATCAATCAAAAACCCACAACTCTAATTACCTACAAACAAATACAACTCTGATGCTGACATACTTAGGCAAGAGCAAAAGTGTGTTTGTGCGTGAGAGAGAGAGAGAGAGACAGACAGACAGACAGGGAGGGGGAGAGAGAGAGTATTCAGAAATTGGGGACTTGTTCATTAGGAGAGACCTACTCTTTTTTTTTTTTTTAGAAGAACTGAAGTCAGAAAGTTGAGTTAGAAAGGCTATGACAGAGTTCTGACTGCATTCCCTGCTGAGCAATTCAACAGCAAACTCATCTATGCCAGAGAATTATTATAGGCGTTCTTGTAGTGCTTTTTACAGAGATCATTTAATCCTTAGAAATTTAGTTTTCCTTTGAGCTGATTTTCAGATCAGACTTTGTTTCATTTATCAGACTTATTCTGCAAATGAAAGTGGTAAAAATAGTTCTTAAGATGGAATCCTGGTTTATAATGAACCGAGCCAGTAATATGGCTTCATGCTGTTGGTAATCACTTTCTCCCAACATCAACCTACATTTTTACATACAGTTTGTGTATTCTAGATGATATTTTTTTGACTATCTAACCTGATATTTCTTGAGAAGTTTGCAGATTCAGCATGCATTCAGTCAGGTGTTTCCGCATCAACCGCAATCCGCAGAAAAATATCACTGCTTCAAGTGATCTTCTTCTCTCTATCCCATCAACTAGGGTCGGGACAGTGTGCATGCATCTGCTACTTTCTTCTATCTGAGATGGCACTAATGTCCACCTGCTTATCAGCTTCTTTGATGCAATCCATCTAGCACTCCCTTGGCTTTTGTCAGGGTCTTTTACCATGTCCTCTTTTTTCATCATCTGTATGTGACTAAACTAGAGAAGTCATGCCTCCTGGATTTTACAATGGACTTTTGACTTCCATTCTAATGCTTTCATTTCTAAATCTGTCTGTTCTTTTAATAGTGCAAAGACATTACATCTCACACACATGTAGGCATAAAATCCGCCAACTCTCTGTGACCTGTGCTTTTGCACCACAGAGAATTGTGAAATGCACTGTTTTTCTGTACAGTTAGATTTTTAGTCTGTGTCATATGCTTGTCTTACAGAACCCTGAAATGTTATTCCAAACTTTCCCAGCATTCCCCAGTCCAGATTGTATTTAACATTCAAGCTCACAGTGACTATGCCACCAAGGCACTTAAGCTGACCGGTCTGGTTTGGTCTCACTCCATGGAGCTACAATTTCCTGTGTAGTGCCCCAGGCTTAGTCATGTTTATTTTTATCCAATGCCTGCCTTGCTGGTTGTGTCACTGGTATGCAATTTCATCCAGGTCTTCTTTTGAGGAAACCCTTATTGTTATATCATCTACATATAGCAGCATCTGACCTTTTCTCATTGGGATCTTCTTACTGACTAAGCTCATCAGTGTGCTAAAAGCATTTTACTGAAAGGCACTCCTGGTGTTTTTCATTCCAAAGCATATTCCAATCATTGTTTTAAATGGCCTATGCTGGGCATTCCCCATAGATATTAAATTCTCAGACACCATATTTCCTCATCACTCAGGTAAACATTCTCTTGTCCACTTTTATTATATTCCCTTTCTAGGTCTATAAAAGCGAGGAAGTAATCCTCTTGGTATTCTGGCTTTAGAAAGCTTGAGGAACCATGAATGTCATACATGTAATGCAGCAAGAGAATCAGCCAAATTTTTCTTGTTTGAGGAGGGGATCCACCAAGAGTTGTTCCTGTATCTTTACCAAAAGCTAAAACTATTGTCAATAGGCCAGTTTACAGATTCATGGATGCTTCCTTTCTTATGTGTTGGAACAAGGATTGGCTTGTGCAAGTCTTTGGAATTCTTGTCTTTTCCATATAACTCTAACCACTTTGCTCACCCTCACACCTACACCTCTCACACCCAATGCTTTCACAAGGCCTGCTGTCACTTCATCAGGTCCTGCTGCCTTACTATTCTTCATTTCCTGTGATGTATTTCTCACCTCCTTTGCCATTATGTTAGGCTCAGGCATGTTATGTCTGGATCATATGCTACAACTCTACCTCAGAGGGGTTTGCTTAACTTAAGAGACTCTCAGAAAGTTGAAAAAATACTTAGTCAATTGTTCAGGTGTTACTAGCAGCCTCCCCAAATCATCATTTACAAACAGTTTTACAACACCACCATCCTTTCCTTTGCATCTCATTTTTGCAATGCTATGGATCTTTTTAACATTCAGCTGTGGTGTACAAGCTCAGTATATACATTTTCCAAGGCCCTGTCTTAGCCTTCTTTACTTTCCACTTAGCAGCTTGCTTTGCTTCTTTATATTTTCTTCTCTTTGAACTTGGTTGATTCACTTCTTTTTCTTTGTGTCATTTTTTTTCTTGATTGCTACTTCCATTTTGACAGTACACCATCACGCCCCTCTTTCCCTTGGTTTTCCCCATCTTCATTGTCCACAAACCTCTCCCACCTCAGCAATGTAAATCGTTTCATGCTAGTTCCACACCTCTTTGGCCAAAGCCATATTTGTTTCTGGATACCTATCTTGTACTGCTTGCCAAACTTCTCTGTTGCACTTTCTCTTAATATCCTGTACCTTGATTTTGTTTCTTTTAGAGCTTAAGAAGGGAATTAACAATGCCCTGCCTCAATCTTAACCATGAGTGGTTTGTAATATCATGCTACTGTCCAATTAAGTATCACTTTAAAGTCCATAACAGTGCACCACTGAAATTTTCTCATCAGTAACTTATTAGTATGGCTTCTGTTACCTCCACAGATGTATGTGATTAACTGACTCACCCTCTTTTGGAACCATGTATTGACTTTCATTCATTGATTGACCATTGATACACCTGTCTTGTAATGCTTTTCCTTCCTCATTCAATGGTGGCTATGCTGAATCTTTTTCAGCACATTTCATGTCCCTTCAGTTTTTGCCTGTCTGGGTATTCATATTTCCCAGCACCAACAGCAGTTCCTCTGGCCCTGCTGTGAACACTAGTACCTGCAAGTCTAGACAGAAACTCTCCTTCTCTTCTGTGTCATATTATTGTTGAGATGCACATACTGATACCACAAACAGAGCTCACTCTTTAACTTAGACTCCTGGAGTTATCAGCCAGTCATGTATTATAATAAACTTAAATCACCATCTTCTTCCACTCCCCTCTCACTGCCATGATGGCTCTATTACCCCCTCTTTTGTCACCTGTGTAGACGAGTTTGCAAACTAAGCATAACTCCTTCACTGGTCCTCCTCCATAACATTTTCTGTAGGCAGAGAAAATTGATACTGCTCCTTACTGTCATATTGGATACTTCTGCATCTCTGCCAGTCACTACAACAGGCAGTGTTGCTAATATTATAAAATGTGGTTTCTTTGATTGTGCTGATTGATGCTTTTCATATGACTCTTTGCTCTCACTGTTACTCCCCCTGTTCTTCAAAGGGAAAGCTCAGATACTAGCTGCCAGAAATCTCATTGACTTGGGGCTTCTGGGATTGAGGTAGATGAACTTCTGAATTACGCTTGGGATATCTTCTCACCATTGCCAGTAGTATGGAGAAGCATACAAGCCAATCTCATCCCTTCTTGTAACTGGTGTGCACTATTGTTCCTTGAAAACTCACCCTCAAAAGCAATTGATTTCACTGACATAGTTTTTGATGCAAGATGACTATAGTGTACTAATTAGTACCCTGACTACAATGAGAGGGCCTTTCCCTAACTGTACTAACTAGATGCTAGCTCTTTTCCTACCTTGTTGCTATAAACTTGATAAAGCACCAACAGGTTGTACTGTTGTCACTGCTGCCTTCTTTTGATGCATAGATGGGTATTGTGGAGGCAGGAAAAAGGGGATAAGGGAATTTGTGTGCAGCCATCTTGGTCTTGTTAGCAAGAGAGCAAGAGTCAGGCTAAGTTTGTGGCCTGACAACATGAGAGCTGTAATAAGATGCTGCCTTTGCCTCTCTCCTCCGTATGGAGATAAGGATAGAATGCTGACTCTGGCAGGGACCTTGAGATAGGGAGCATCTGGGTGGAACTAAAATAACTGTTAGCCATTGGTGTTTGTAATGGGAGGGAGACTGATTGTTTAATGTTATTATATGTAATCGACAGTATATAAACTGCTTCATAATTGCTTGTATTTGAAGATCTTCCTGGGGGGGGGACTTACCCCCCCCCATCCGAACCAGTTTTTCCCTGGCTGCAGCTCGTAATAAAACTGCCTCTGGCTACTTGTTGCTTACAAATGCAGAGTGAGGACAATGTTTTCTTCCACAATTTGGTGCCGTAACTCGGATGGCAACGCCCGATTGAAGACAGCGGCTGCGGACCGTCCCCCTTAACTCCCAAGGCGCCAAACGAGAGGTAAGAGACCTTTTGAAATCTCTACTGGGTGTGGAGGAGGACTGCCTGTGGGGTCGTCTGCTTCTTCTGGGCTCATGCCATCGGAACCTCTTGAATCTGCAACAAGGTCAGATGCAATGCAGTTTTGGGGGGGGGGTTGTTTTGCCACCCCCAAGTAGTGTTAGTTGTTGTGGTTATTGGTGGTGCTGCCCCGAGTACAGGAAGAAAGTTGTATTGCGTCCGGACATAAGGCACCTGAGGTTTATGCAGTCCTGGGGAACTGCTGTGGTTCTGGGGGGGAAACGTGTTGTTTGCTGCCCCTGGAGGGGAACAGTGTTGGTTGCCACCCCAAATATGGATGAGGTCCATGGAAAGAGATGCATCTCAATGTGGAAAATGTAGAAAACTGAAAAAAAAAAGGTACCTTTGAAAAAACATGATGAGTATGAATGTAATGAGTATGAGTGTGAATGCCGCTGCCCAGGTCTCTAAGAAGTAAGATGATTCCAGCCGCACCAGGGCTCTCCCACGAGGGGGTTCTGAAAGCAAGGGGGGGTCAGCTGAACCTCGAGACCCAGAGGATATGTGAGGGAGTGACGACTCCCCTTATTTCATGAGCTGCTGATAAGGTCTGACACTCTAGACCCAGCAGACCCCTTCTTTGGAGTGTGTAGAGTTAGTTTTCTATAAGCCACTGAATGGACAGGGAGTGGACAGGATACTCCCCTGAGTGACTAAAATGGATGGGGATTAGTCTAAGCATACCCCCACACCGCCGAAAGGCACCCCTGAGTACTATATGTATGTGCATCATGGTCCAAGGACCCGTAAGCATTTGACAGATTAATTTCTTTTTCTGCCAAAGCCCTGAGGGATGAGATTGAAGCTAAGAAAAGCAAAAATCCTCCCTACAGTGAGAAATGTAACTTACAAGCAGCAGCACCTCTGTGCCAAAAGAATGCACTAGGAGTGAGAAGAAAGGATTTCTCAGCTGGCACACCCGTCTCAACTGTGCTGCCGCTCAAGCTTAGGGGGGAATTTGGCACAACATTACCCCCTCTACTCCTCTCTATGCCCAGCCCCATACAGGCTATACATCATTATAGATAGAGAGGAGGCACAAAAGATAACTGAAAGGGATCAGCTCTTCCCTATGGAAAAACGGGCTCTCGTAACAAATCTGCCTGATCCAAAGCAAAACACCGAGTTTTGGAATAGACTTAATAGCTTGTGGGAAGTGTTCCTCCAAATTCTCAAGGAAGGAATGCCTGCCGACCATCAAGCCATATTGGCCCTAGGCATTTTGGTTGGAAACATATGCACAGAACACAACACAGGAGCAGAAAAGGGCTGCCAAGCAACTTCAGGAGATTCTCAAGCCCTTATCAAATAGATAACTACAGCCTCTCCGGCTGGAATCGCAGGCTACCCAAGGATGTTTCACAATGCACAAGTGGGGGCCATCCAGAAAAAAAATTAATAAACAGTTAAAACCTTTCCCTCACATGCCGTTATAATTGGCTTGAGGGCGTGGGAGGAGGTAACTTAAAAGCCACCCTAAGTCAACGGTAGAAATTGAATTTGAAGATGTAATCACTAGAAGCTAAATCTGCTCTAACAAGGAGACACATTCTGCGACATAGATCTCCTTACAGAGCATGGGGAAATGATCCACCCCAGAGTCAGCAGCATAGATCAACCCTGCTTCAGCTTGGCTGTTATGAAAACCCTTGTACTAAGAAGTTTAAAATTACTATTAGCTGACTGCAATAATAAACATTTGGATTTACCTACTAAAAGGAATCAGGAGGTGTGGGGGCTAATTGGAAAGCCCACCCTCCTTACCAAATTAATACTGGACAAACCTGTGTCATTGGGAAAAGTCATTTAGCAGGAATCAAGACGGACCATAAGAAGGAAAAAGCATGTGAAAGGGGAAGGTAAGAGGTTTGGAGCCTGATGGGCAAAGTAGAAGGAATAAGGAAAGTAGAAATACAGACATTGGAAAGTTACTAGGAATCAGAAAAGTTTTATGAGGGACAAAGCAAGTGATTACGGGATTGTGAAGGTGAGAAGTGACTCCGTGGGAGAGTGGAAGGAATTAAGCAATTGTCGTAATGTGTGAGCAGGAAACCTGCTTTAAAAAATGACTCCTTGTTTCTTGCAGACTCTTTTAATAATCCAGGCAAAGAAACAGTCAAATGTAAACATTTGGCTACAGACACTTTGTTAAATCTGCAAAAGGAAAATAAGGAATTCTTCTGAAAATTAATTAGTTAACTGCATAAAAGAATTAAATCTAAACATTCAATCCTTAAGGTTAAATTTACTCTTTAAGAAAACAAATAATTGTTTTAAGAATCCAAGCTCTGGACTTCACTGTGTCTCTGTTCAAGGGTGAGTTGATAACACTTTTGGCTTGTTTTCAGATCCAAGGTTTTTGTGTGGGCGCAGACTGCCTGTCTGTTCAGGAGGGGTGTGGGACCCGCTGTCCCCCCCACCCCCTTGAGTGAGCCTGTAACATTGAATATGATTCTCTTCAGGAAAAGAAAAGCTTTTGCTTGCTGGAACAGTAACTGGCCAACACCTTGTGCTAAGGAAAAGCATTATAGCTTCACACATTAAACCTGATCTGTGGCACAAGAGGGAAATTGAGGCATGCCACCTTTAACTTAATAATTGAACAATGAAGTAATCCACTCAAACCCTCTGAAGCTGGTGTGCAAAATAAAAGCATACCATTGGGTAACAACAGGCTGATCAAAATTAACAAGAACATCTGTAAAAGAAAAGTATTTTAAAGTATAATGTGCCACCCCGACGGGGGTAGAAATGTTTTCTTTGTCTTTCAGATCATCAGAAAGTGCTGGTGCCAGCTGAAAATCAATTAAAGAAAAAAACACCATGGTTCTACTGTCATGACATAAGTTTGTGTTCTGTCCAAGTTTGTGTTTTGTCTTGTGTGCCTTAATTGTGATACATATTGCAAATGTTGTTGTGTGTAGAATATTGTTTTTAATGAAAGGATATTTTAAGTAAAGCAGAAGCATGAATTTAAACCAACAAAATTAATAATCAATTGCCCAATCAATTGTCAACTCTAAACTTAATCAATTGGCAACTTTAAACTTTAGTGAAAGGATAATAGTGTAGTCATTGTTTAGGCTAGGAGAATGTTAACAATATCTCCACAGGTGAACAAAAAGGAATAGAAGGAAGCAAAGAATGCACCACGTGGAAAGGAGGACTGGGAGTGGGGTACCAGCCCCCTTCCCACCGGATTGGTTTTGATTTAATGGCCACACAAATGAAATATTTAGCTTTGCAACTTGCACACCAACCATAAAAGTGGTTTGGCCAGAGATAATAAGAAATCTGTAAGTGAAACAACACGGGCAAGTGGGACATCAGCATATTTAAATAAAGATGCCCAAAACATCGATGCCCACAATGACGAGGGAACTTTGATGGTAACCCCACCATTGCAATAATAGCCACTTGCCCTGCTACTCATTGGAGCCTGATGCCTTAAAAGGCCTCAAGAATTATGGAATTGCATGGGTTCCTATTAACAATTAAACATCTGTGAACCATGCTGTGGTCCCATAAGAAAACCAGTGATTCCAGTCAATGGAACCAGCCTTCAAGTCACATACATAGAACAAATACACACTTATAGCGATGGGGAATACACGGCCTTGGGCCACCCCTCATTCACACATAATTATTTTGCTTATTGTAACAACACAAACACTATGAGGAAAAAAAATATACACAGTCCTCTGTATTAGAGGTTGTTTGGGACATTGTGGAGAAGAAAGCCAAATACTAATATCAGATCATGCACCAATTATACTGACTCCCACTGGGGCCTACCACTTAAAGCCCAAACAAAGTTAACCCCTGAGGCATGGCAATCATTTGTTAAACAATGGCCATTGCTAACTTGCCTTCATATTGGATATCATCAACCAGGTCCTCAGAGACAAAATAGAGCCTCCCAATTGTGCATCATGCCCTGAACAGACCCCTGTCCCAGAACCAGGACAATTGTCACTGGTCCTTACCTTGGTGATTTCCACACTGGTATAGACCAGCTGTGTGCTAGACTGGCTAATCAAATTGGCAAGCACCTGATTAGGCAATGACGGGGCTTAGCAGATACCATCGCAGATTGGTTTGGGCCTGGAATCTCTGTCAGCAACACTTATGTCATAGCCCAGAAATTGTATAGAATGCAGTCTGGTAGATGCAGTAATATCCAGTGCCTGTGAAGGCCTAGACACCAGCCAAGCCAACCGATTGATCCTGAATAGTTTGAAGGATTTGTCCAGCTCTGTCCACTTCACTAGACCTAACCAGATATTTGGACCAGAGACTGATTGGATTGCTAATTAATGAAACTAAATTAAAGGTATTAGAAGAGCAATGTTGGAGGATAGCCACTACCACCCAGCCCTTATAGAGGTGGTGAGTCCCCATCTGCTTCATGCCAAGAATCCATGAGGACCCAAAGGCCCACCTTGACAGGCCATAGTATAACCTTTTGCTTTTTGGCCCCTCTGGGGATTCCTCACTCACAGTGAGCAGAATGGTAACCTCCCTGCCTGTACCAAAGCAGAGGCATATAGATAGAGTCGAAGGCATTGCTTATTCTGAAGGTGTGGGAGCCTCCCTGTACCCAGGGATTGTTGCACCCACTTTGATAAGGAAATCTTATGTACCTGCCATATAACATCATGACAAATCTGCCTAGGTTTGATGTGGTTGTCACAGAGAAACAAATGAACATCAAGCTGGTCCAAATAAATGGTACCTACTGGTGTTTGACTACCCAGACAGATCACTCCGTCCTGCCCCTGTACATATCTGTCTGTGTGCATAACAGTCCCTCGCCGGGCGATCCTGACCGTTGACGGGACGCGGCTCTACTGCACTTCGGCAATGATGGGTAACCTAACATGGGATCCTGAGTGGCATGAAGAAAGTAAATACCTAGAGGAGGGTCTGCTGGCCCTACAGGCAGAGATCGAGGAGTTGGTGGCCGACACCCAAAGGCATATCACGGTTGGCCATCTGAGGTACACACAGATAGGGAACACCGTAGACCATGCCAGCCCACTTGAGGCACTCAACCAGGCAGCAGAGGTCAAACCTATAATCATGAGCAGCGCCTTTACTGGCGATGTAATATCTTGGGGATGGATTTGAATAGTGTTTGCCAAATTATGTGGGAAGTTTTGATTTTAACATTTATAATAGTGCTTGTGCTGTACTGGTGCTTCCAAAGTAAATTAGAAACCCCTGATACTGTTATATTTAACCTGGCGGGTTAAAGAACCCTAAGGTCAAGAGGAGGGAACTATAGGAGTAAACTGAGGCAGTCCATGGTATCTTGCTGAGAACTTTCAACTCAAAAATTTGAGGTCCAAGAATACACAGATCCCTTCACACAGACAAAACAGCTAATTTGACCCTGGTTTCCCTGGTACCACATTCCAAAAGGGCCTCACTTTGATAAGGCGGGTACCAAACAACCAAACAACCGCGCGGGATTGTTTTTCATTGTTTGCTTTATTCCTAGGAAATAAGCTTGGTTCCAAAGGAGCCAGCTGGCTTTTAGCTCATAGAATAGAGACTCTAATGTCCATCAACGAAAGATTGCTCTAGAAAGACCTTTATCAAGTTTTGCTAACCACCTGTCTGGACCCATGATTCTCACTGCAAAAAGACCCCTCCATCTCGAAATGATCCTACCCCGACTGCTGATAAGCCTCTCTCTCCTCCTGGTCCTGCTTTTCCTCCTGCAGGACAATAAAAGACGAGTACAAGGTGAAGTGCTAGTAACCTCTCCCTTGTCCACTGACAGCATTACCATGCATTCTATATCTGCCAGAAGAACCAAAATATTACAGGGTGACGTGCTAGTAACCTCTCCCCTGCATAATGCTGAACCACGACTGTTTCAGGAAAGAAGAAGAAATGTCTGCTCCGCTGACACCGCCAAAGCCCAAAGATTTCTGACTACAAAAGGATATTAAGAACTGATCTTGGTGAAAGAAGCGAAGTATTGTATATTGTCATGGAGAAACTTGTGGGAGTGGTTTGGGTTTCTCCCTTTGATCTGGACTCTGTGCTTACGGATGGGTACCATCAGCATGTACTGCCCTCCCTAACTGGTTTTTAGATGCAATTAACCCTTAAGTTCCAAATACCCTTTAATTGGATTACCTTAGTATGTGACCAATTCCAAAAAACTGTTTTCACTCCTACCAGAGGTCCAGAAAATCTCTGAATCGCAAGGTCAAATTTATGTGCCCCAAAATATATATCAGATTGAAAAGCATGCTTTCCATTTAATCCATAGCACATTCTCTCTTTTGTACTAATTATGATATGTTGTGTTATGTTACTAAAATTATAGAACAACCCTATCATAGATTATACTGGGGATATTAATGATTATATTGCTTTTGCTTATTTTAGAAATATTTTATTGAAAAAGATGTAGTAATAGAAATAGCTTTTATGTTTGTACTAATTATGTAATGTCTAATGAAAATAGAGGTTTAGAAAGGTAGTTGTGCTGTAAGCACAAAAGGGGGGACTGTGGAGGCAGGAAAAAGGGGATAAGGGAATTTGTGTGCAGCCAATTGGTCTTGTTAGCAAGAGAGCAAGAGTCAGGCTAAGTTTGTGGCCTGACAACGCAAGAGCTGTAATAAGACACTGCCTTCGCCTCTCGCCTCCGTACGGAGATAAGGACAGAATGCTGACTCTGGCAGGGACTTTGAGATAAGGAGCATCTGGGTGGAACTAAAATAACTGTTAGCCATTGGTGTTTGTAATGGGAGGGAGACTGATTGTTTAATGTTATTATATGTAACCGACAGTATATAAACTGCTTCATAATTGCTTGTATTTGAAGATCTTCCTTGGGGGGGGGGCTTCCCCCCCCCCCGAACCAGTTTTTCCCTTGCTGCAGCTCGTAATAAAACTGTCTCCGGCTACTTGTTGCTTACAAATGCAGAGTGAGGACAATGTTTTCTTCCACAGTATTTCAAGTCAGAGTTTTCCTTCCCCTAGTTATGCAGCTTCCTCTGTCTCAAGAGCCCTGTCTGTCCCCAAGCTCTCTGGTTATTTTTAAAAGGTGCCAGATACCTGCCTTTCACACACCAAAAATTTGCTGAGAACAGCTCAGTCATCTCAGTTGTACGTAGGCAAGTGCTGAGGAGTTTGGCTGTTGGAGGTTATCAAAGATGCCAGCCATTGAAAGATATTTTATAGTTCATCCCCAAACGCCAGCCCATCTACAATAGCCCCAATAAGTGATCATCCTCCCTTAATGCATCAATAAACTGAAATTTGTCAAATTCCTAGCTATTTCAAAGTATGGTTATGCTAGTTGCCTAAAAGCACATCCTTATGTAGCCACCCATTATAGTGATGTCAATACTAAAATTAGAAGCAGTAGCAGTTTAGCTGCAGTTCTGTTCTCTACAGTGTAATGGCATTTGAAGTAAGAGTTGTTCACTTGAGACATAAGTTGTGCCACTGCTTCTATTCTTGTTAATGTCAAACCACTTATTTGGCAGACCCAACACACAGTGTATATGGTAGTCATCAGAAAAATATTAACTATAATATCATAGAACTAGATTATGACTGGAGTAAGTGGCTGCACTGGGGAGTATGCACCTCAAACTTCTAGGTAAGTTCTTTCCAGGGGTTTGAGCCTGGGATGTTAAATATTGGTTAACTGAATAGTTGAGTAACCTCATGAATTCTTATCAATTAGTCGACTACTCTACAGTACCCGAGGGTGGGGCCAGCAGTATCAGAGGCAGCAATGTGGGGTGCCAGGCAGGAGCTGGTCTGTGAGGGGAGGCAGTTTAAAAACCAGCTCCTCTCATGGACTGGCTGACTGTTGCCTCGTGCTGCTGCCGCCTCTGAAACAGAGTCAGCAACATGGGGTGGCAGCAGCGGGGGGGTATCTGTGCTCCCAGACCTGGCATGAGCCAGAACTGAGCCAGGCTGCCTGCCAGCCTTGCTCCTAATACACTTTAAATGCAGTGTGTATGTCCCGGACCCATCACAAGCCAGGATTGAGCCAGCATGCTGGCCAGCCTGCTAAAAAATTTACTTGGGGTGGGGGGAGAAATGCGTGTAGTCTATGCATTAACCTACAAGCTTTTGCTTATCAGTTAATTGGTTAATTGACTACACTATTACATCCTTAGTTTGACCATGCAAGATCTATGCACCTACTTATTCCTCCAAAAATCCAGTGAATGGGGAATGACAGGAAACTTCTCTCCCTCTCCACATGGTTTCTTGCGGCTGGTGCTATTAAACTGATGCAGATGAGCAAATACCAACAATAAATTACTACCCTCATCTCTCAGTCAGGAGCAAGTGAAGAACAGAGTCCCAAAGCCACAGTTCTTTTTCTGGGAAGCTCCTGGATTATCCTAGTAATGCACGACCCCTCATTATGGCATCCGTTCTTTTGGCATAATCTACTCTATGAGATAATGTTTAAATAGTGAGAAGTGACCTTTATTTTCATTTAGAGGATTGATGTTTCTAAAATCAATATATTAATAATATTGTTAACAAAAGATTGTTACAAGGAGGAGGAAGAAAAATTGTTCATCTTAACCTCTGATGATAGATAGGACAAGAAGTTGTAGGCTTTTCTTGTGTCAGGGGAGGTGTAGGGCATTAGGACATTAGAATTTTAGGGTAAACTTTCTGTTTGGGTGATTAAGCACTGGAACAAATTGCCTAGGGAGTTTGTGGAATCTCTATCTTTGGAGATTTTTAAGAGCAGGTTAGATAAACCTCTGTCAGGAATGGTCTAGATGGTGAGTGGTCCTGCCATAAGTGCCAGGGACTGGACTTGATGACTTCTCAAGGTTCCGAACAGTTCTAGGATTCTATGATTTCAGTCAATATTTCTGATTACACAAGTATGAGACGAGGTATAAAGGTAGTCTATGTCATGGTATGTAACATTTTACAAGGAGAAATCAGGTTCCTTGCCTATCACCTGAGCTACCTGACATTGATCATTAGGAGAAGCTACTGCAGTGGCAGAAATACCTATCCACTCCTCCCACCCCAGTTTACTGAAAGCTGGAAAGGAATATGGTGTGGTTTGTGTTGCTTTGCTCTTGGTTGTCAATCTTCTTTTGATAGTAAAGCCAGGTTTGAGGAGAGGAACGTGGAGTGAACTATGGTTCAAGGGGTTACGTTCTGCACTTACACTATGTCTACATTACAAGTTTTTGCGGCAGAGAGTATGCTAATGATGGACTCATTAGCATGAGTTGCGATGCCATTAGCATATTTTCTGCCCATGCATTTTGCGCAAGGGATTTTTGCGTAAAAAGAAGCAATGTAGCCGCTTCCGTTTTGCGCAAAAAAACCCTATTGCGCAAGATCCTTATGCCTCTCTGGGAGACATAAGGATCTTGCACAAAAGGAGGGGGTTAGCACAAAATGGAAGCAGCTACACTGCTTCTTTTTGAGCAAAAACCCCTTGCACAAAAAGCATGGGCAGAAAATATGCTAATGGCATCGCAACTTTAAAGTATCTGCCTACCAGCTTACAGTGTATATTACAAATAAGATATTCAAGAGTAATGAATGTTGCTGAAACTCAGCTCACAATGATGCCAAGAGGTTAACTCATTGCTAAATCCTTTTAAAATGATATCTGATCTATTCATCTAAATTTGTGCACTGTGCAGGTTTATTGGCAAAGGAATGTATATTATTGCTGCACGTCACCAAGAGAAATATGCAGCTTGATCACTAAACAGGTAAATACCTCAGTTGAATTAGTAATGAAAAACATAATCTACTGAACATGGAATGGTATCAGCAAAGTGTGAATTCAAAAACTCTATTGCATGCCATACCTTAATAACACTATTTACACATCAGCACTACTGCTATAACTGCTACCTTGGGATATAGTACATGATATTTTTCTAGGTGTATATGGTGAGCAGAACTCAGAAGAATATTCCCACCTTTGTTTTACCAATTCAAGCCCTGAGGAAAGTAATGACTCTTCCATCTCTTCAGTAAAATATAATGGATATTTTAATGCACTATGATGACTGAATTTAATTGTTAAGGGCTTTTTTGTGATTTATTTGATTCAAAGCCAACTTAATTTACCCAATAGGTTAATTGAAGAGAAGCTCTTTTACCAATGTTTAATTACTACAGTGAAATTATATGAATCAGAAATCATTTCTGACACGTTTTGAATGCATCTGTCCTAGAAATGTAGCTCTGAAAAAGTCTTCTATATGATTCCTTTGTGCGTTCCTAGTTCAATGTTGTGTACAGAGCCCAATGTTACAATAAGAAAAAACATTTTCTTCTTTAGTGATTCAGGCAAAATTCTGCCTGAGGAAAAAATGTAGAGGCACAGGCTGTGGTGACACATGCCAGTGCACAAAGTCTAATACACTTACTCACACTTTTTGCCCATACATTGAACTACATTCTTAAGAACACAAGAACTGCTACACTGGCCCATCAGTCCAATGGCCCATCTAGACCTTATCCTGTCTCCAACAGATCATTGTCAAGTTTGGGCCCAAATTTGTCACATGTGGAAAAGAGGTTTCACAGCTGGGAGATCAACACAGAAACCCTTCCATTCCTATTGTTTGATAATGAAAATCTGGTTGTACCCAGCAGCTACATTCATGGAAAGCATAGATTTTTTGGTGATCGCAAAGCGCTGCCAGGTTCAAGCTTTCTTTTAAGTGCCTTGCTGAGCAGAGGCAGAATTTTGAACTCTGCATTGTGCAAAGCCTTCTCTGAATGTGAAAGGAAAGGAAGGTATTTCTACCATCCTGCAGCGTGATCACTGTCTGCACCTTCAGAAGGAAGAAAGGCCCTCAAGCTTTGTTCCACTTTGTCTGTCCATAATCTGATGTCTCCAATTGCTGGTGACAAACCTTCAGAGAAGAGGTCAACACTTAGGAGAACTAACAGGAAATCCTATGGAAAGCACGAGTTCAAGCTGGATGTCAACATGTTCATCTTGATAGTGAGAGTTTCATTTACAGTAAGAACATTACCTACTTTGTACATTTAGCTCCAGTTATCTGTAATAAAGAAAAGAAGCTGTTTATATTTTAAACAGATGAAGTCCAGATAGCATTAGGGAGATGGAGACAAATCATGATACATCATTCTCCATAGCCCAGGGCTTACTGGTGCCCTGTTTCTCAAAAGCAACATGACACTGACTAGGTCTGTCCAATTCAGCTCTTCTCAACTCAGTTTACCCTGACTGCAGGGAGTGGATATTGGAGTTTTCCTTGCTAATTTGCCTACCTTTTACTTCCTATTTTTGGATAGGAACATTTTTTTTAAATATACAAAGACTTTATACTTCATGCCTTCTTTTTAGGACAGCTTCATAAATACGCAGACCCTGATTGACTAGATAAGGTTCAAGTCTAAGAAGAATCTGCTTTGTCTGAAAGTTACCCAGCCATATATTCATCTTGTAGTTAGTGACGTTTTAGCCAAATCATTGCTGCATGTAAGCTGACATGTTTAAAGGTGCACAGGGCTGGAAGTCTGGTCACCTTGAATCTATTCCTGATTCTGTGGCCTTTGGCAAGCCACTGAGAGCCTAATTAAATACTCATTGGTTTCAAAGGAAATAAAGGCCTGTATCAGGTCTCATACTGCCTGGGGCCTCAGTTGCCCCATGTATATAGTATCCTCTTTGCAAATAACTGTGTTTAGCTTTTTAAAGCACTGTGAGAACACAGGGGAAGGGAGGTGCCTTCTTCTATACAACTGTACAGCAGGAAGGTGGGGTCATGGCCCTGCCTTCTCTATGCCACCCCTTCTTCGAGTGGATTTAGCCCATGATCCTTGTGTAGGTTGCATGCATGCCCATTTCCCTATGCTTGGGCCAGGGACAATCAGAGGTGGGGATTGTCAACCTTTTTTGGGTTGAGGGCTGCTGACCCATGGAAAAATCAGTTGGGGGTCAAGGGCTACAGGGTTGTGGTGATGGGGAGCTGGCATACTAGCATGGGTTCCCCAATAGTGGGGGAGGTCCTAACCCTCGGGTACCAGATCCAGGCAAACTAGATGCCGCATCTGGCCCCCGGGCCTTAGGTTCCCCACCCCCGATCAACATCATAGCTTACATTGAGTTCTAAATTCCCTCTAGACAATTGTATACAGTACAGTGGGACTAACAGCCTCATTGGGGCCCTGAGCCAGGCGAGGGGGGACAGATCTGCACCCCTCGATGGTGCAGAGCCTTGGGATGAAGGAGTGGGTCCCAGGCAGCCTCAACACCACCAGGAGCATGCTAGGTAACCCTCAGTGCTGCCATGTTGAGCTCTGGTGGAAGTTTAAAGGGCCCAGGGCTGCAGCCACCACTGCTGCCACATTTGTGGCAGTGGCCATGGGGAGGCACCACGGCAGGCTCCAGAGCAGTTGCTCCCTTTCCCACCTTCATCACTGTCAGCAGGCCTGGTATTTTTATCTAGACAAGAGTAAAAGTAAACTTAATTAACCTCTGCCTCTGTCTTTGCATTGGTTTGGGAGTCTTCTGGCATCTACTTAAAAAAAGGATACCGCCCCATAATATTAATCACAAAGCAATACCTTAGTGACCTAATTAGTTAATAACTCTTGCCTTAGATTGCTTATTATAAACAAAAATAACATCTACATTATGAATAGAGAAGAGCGGAATGAAAACTGAGTGCTTTGGCTTGGTTTTATTCAGGTAGTAATCTCTGACAAGGGTACACAGTCAGTAACTTTGAATGAATAAAGGGCCTTGGTAGGCTAGGAAATGGAGTTTAGTCAAATACTTTCTGTTGCAAGATGAATCTAAGTAAAACTCAACTTTTTTATATTACTATTAATCCAAAGTTAACATAAAATGTTCTTTGTGTTGTTCATTATCAGGCATCTAGGCTCCAGCATCAGTTTGCCAACCCAATTTAGAACTAGCTAGCATAAAGGAACCATGCTCCTCAGGGAATACTAAAGTTTTCAGCAACTAGAGACAGACATTTATTATAGTGTTTGTCTGCTTCTCATCTTGTTAGTCGGTTTCACAAATGTTCATTAAATGAGATGTGATATTATGCAAACTCTTTCCTGTCAATGGATGAAGCTTTATTTTTTTCCCTTAATTCCTCTCTCTTCTGCATGCTTTCTAGACAGATAGTTACAATCTGAGACTGTTCCTAAGTGCTGTGATTCATTTCTGATGGGCTCTCACCAGCCATGCTGTGCTTTTACATTAAAAGAGTGAAGCCCTTGAAGTGAAACTTGTCTGTATGATGCTGCAAACCACCTATCAGCAATATAATACATAGCACAGAGCTGCTGTTTAGCAGCTAGCTAGCATTTCCTTGTATACTTGCTTCTTTGAAACCACACATCACTGGCAAATTTATTCTTGGCTTTGCACAGGCAATTTAGGGATATACATTGTATTTTGGCAGCTGCTACAAAAAACTCCCTCTAAAGCAAAACAAATAATCATCATGAAAACAAAATAAAAACAACTAACCATTCTAATTTTTAAAAAGCCATAGATGAGTAGTGCAAGCAGACTGTAATGCAAACTAAGTTGTGTTGGATTATGAAGATTAGATGCTATAAAGACCATATAATCCAATTGCCAATATTCCTATTAACTATACTGGCATGTTCTAGTAAGGGAAGAGTAAATCAACTGAAAGATTCCCAGATGTCAAATTTATCCAACCAGGTGCTTATTACTAGAGCAGATGCTCTAATTTAACTCAAGCAATGGAGGGTTTATGGAGCATTTTTACCTTGTTCACCAGAGTAAATATCATTATGGACAATGAGGCAGCAAAGTACTAACCCACATCCTTTTGTAATAGATTTAAATCAAAGTCCTCAGGGGAAAAAAAAACAAAAACAAAAACAAATTTAGAACAGAGTTGAGTCTGCCAGCTTCAAATCTCTGTGCAATTACTTTACTAATAAATAGGCAGACTGTACTCAATGGCTGTTGTTGTGTTTACAGATACTATTGCCCAAAACAATCAATGAAAATTCTAAGTATTCAAATTTAAATGTGAGTGGGTTTATTTCATGGAGCCCCCACTGATGAATTCTTATTTTGGGATTCACAGTTTGAAAATGGTATTTCCAAAACGTACAATATCACCTGACTTAAGCAACCACCTAAAAAGAGTAGGAAAAATATCAGTTGTATAACAGAGGTGGCCTAACTTTCAGGCTGAGCACAATTTTACAGGAAGCCAGATAGGGAATACTTTATGAAAGCCTCTTAAGATGGATTTGGCTCATTTCTTTCTCAACACAAATATATTCTGAATCTCAGAAGTAAGCAATAGTTCAGAAGTTCAAAAAGCAAAAGAATTTGGAGTTCTCAATTCCACAGTGACTCCTTAAAATTGAAAGATGCACATGAGTGACACTGGGATATTTATGCTTCTTCACAACATCATGCAACATGTGACTGATGCTAGTCATATTGCTTAATATGTTCCGGGAAAGCAATCAGAGATGACGGTGATAAGTGCAGTACAAGAACCAGTGAAGACTAGAATAGAATAATGCTATATAGACCTTTAACCACATTTGAAGAATTGATCCAGGAGTAAGGTGAAACAAAAGGATCAGTTTTAAGATACATACAATTATGACTGAAAAAAGTATTGATAAGAAAACAATATCAAGATGGGAGGGAGATTTGGATAAAGAGCTTGATCTGTATAAGTGGGTCTTTATATGAGAAAGGGGAATTACATTTTCAATTTGTGCAGCTTGTAAAGAAAATTTATACAATTTACTGTATACAAGGTATTTGACTTCAGGTAAGATTCATCATATTTTTGTTACTAGGGAGATACTCCATTGAAGGAGTTGTGGGAAAAGGAGAACATATTGGGAAATGTGATGTTTGGTGAAGTAATTATTTATAGAGATTAATCTAATAACAAAATGTCAGCTTTCCAGAGAGCTCCCAGTCTGCTTATTTAATGCTCCAGCAAAGGATGTGCATTTTGAACTGAATGATCAATTGATTTCTTGTTTATTGGTAGCAGCAAGACTTTGTATAGCACTACATTGGAGAAACTGACTTTTCCTATAGAATGGTTGTACTTGGGCTTACTTGTAATGGAAAAGCTTTCACACTCCTTATGTACACAAGACAGTCACCAAAAAGAGGCTAGGTACTGAGAAATTTGGTCACCCTTAAAGTCAGTAGCATTTTTTTCATTGTCTTCATTTGGGTTTGGATCAGTCTCTGTGTTGAGTATTCACACAGCACTGAAAAATATATCTACACCAACATCTACTTCTAGATCTACATCTTTATAGTTAGCATAAAATGATTCTGGCTTGCTGGCTGGCATCTCTTTGTTGCCATGTATCACCATTTTTATCTTGAAGCTTATGATAATTGTTGTTATTCTTAAGGCACCAGATGCTAGAATCAGACTATTGATCGAGAATCAGTTTTTATTTATTTTTAAAAGTCACTTTCTAGCTCTTGTGGTTGTAGAGGAAAGCTTGAAAATGTAACCCCTAAATGTTGAAACACTCAAAGTAAAAGAAAAATATCCCCCAATTGTTCTTGTCTTTAAAATCTCATAATTTTTAAGCTAGTCTTGTGTTTTTTTGGGCGGGAGGAAAAGTGGATGACTCACAATTTTTGAATTTTTGGCGAGGCAAAACTGTTTATAGAATGAATCATGTCTGCACTGCATATATGGTCAGACATGTTGTGCTGTTTCTTTGTACTGTCTATATCCATCTGCTGTCTCTTGTTAGAACATTAGCTATATTAGGCAGGGAACATCTTTTTGTTTTATGTTTGTACAGAATGTTGACTAATATATTCTGGCTAGCATACATATATATTATGCTGATTATACTAACTGCAGTGTATAGTCCAAGCATTTAAGTACAGAAATTATTATGCATTAATATAGCGGTTATATAGCCCTAATTATCCTGTTGTACCTTTATTATAATGCTGTTCACTTATGCTAAATAACATATAATGCCTTACATTAGGTAAAGTAAATTTTGCCTTAAGTTGACAGAAAACATTTTCGGATCAGAACTATAACTCTTTCTCATAGCAACAGAAAGGGAGCTACCCTTTCTGGTAACCAGTCTAGGAGGTGTGTTTATATTCCTTAAAATCTAGAGTGCATAACAACCTGGAATGCACAGGTTCAGAACAAAAAATAAAGGTATACACCAGAATCAAACAATGTATAAACCTGATTAATTGAATTCAGTTTCAGGTGATGTATCAAATACCTTTTACTGGTTGACAAGTTAGGATATGGCTTTAGGAATGTAACTGTGGACAGCACACCTTCTGCATAGTGTGACTGTAACATCACTACAGAGACTCATGTTAGATGGAACCTTTTTCCTGCACTGTGTTAATAAACCTAACTGACATTATTTATTTGGTCTCTTGAGAATATTTCATAGTGGACCAAAGTGTGGTCAAGCTATTGGCTGTACAATTTATCAACAAGAGTATAGCAGATGGAGTTCATGAACTGCTTTCTCATATCCAAAATGCACATTAATTACACAGAGACACTTTTGGCATAATAAGCAAAACCTAGAATTTTGAACATAGGAGTGTGTGGGGGGGAGGGGGAGAAGTGATCCCATTTAACAACAATCTAGCTTAATTACTAGTGTTTTAGAGAAACTATCTACTGAATGAAGTATAGAAACACATATAGATAAGTTACTACTTTTTTCAGTCTTTTTTCATGAACAGTATCGGAGCAGAGGCAAGACACTTGTTGCTAGATATCGGATTTAATTCCTGTGTGTTCTTAGGGCATTATTGTGTCAGGGTCTACCATTTATTAGACCTCCCAGAAAGAACCTTTCAAGTTATGCACATTCTGTTCTTGATAAATGTTCCTCTGGCAAGAATTTTTAGGGCCAATTCTTAAGCAGGCAGTTTAATATGACTTTTATCTCTATAAGTGTGGGTATATGCCAAACCACTACATCATTTATTTTGTTCCTTGTGTCTTTGACCGTTAGCAAATGGTTTATTTCTGAAATTCCTTTCAGAGGTTCACCACCAGGAAGCTTAGCCAAAAGGATAAAAATCATAAGGCAAGTTAAAATATTTAACCACTCAGTTGAGGCCATGATGTCCTAGGGGTTTTATTCCAGAACAGAAAATGAAATAGAAAAGAGAAGGAAAAAAATCAAAATTCTAATGCTAAATTAAACCAGCTGTTGCCAAGTAGATAAAATTATTTTTTGTCATTTATCAGGAGATTTTCAAAACTCCTAATTAAAGTAAAGTTGTGTGCCAAAAGTTAATTATTATTTAGCAAATTGTTAGTAGAACACAGGAATGGCATATTTTTTTCTCTAGGAGAATACTGTTCAAGTAATTGTGAAATATTGTAGCCTCAACCAGTATTGGACTCCACAGATTTTAGTAAATGTTTTAAACAATTGTATAAATGATATTAAAAGCTGGAGATATATTTTTGTCAACTGAGAATGGAATTCATATCATGCAGAGATCTGGCATGTCATAAACCTTCCTAAGTTGGGAAAATGGTGATTAGATTCTGCACAGAAGTATATTTCACACTTCATGGATAACAAACAATCTTCTTGATTCATTTTGGAGATATAGATCAATGTTTGGTATTATGAAATGGAAAACAAGTGAGTGAAAGAGAGAAGATTGGAAAGCTACATTAATGAATGCTTTGAGATCCTCCAATGAAAGCATATACAGGTTGAACCTCTCTAGTCCGGCACTCTCGGGATCTGACCGATGTGAACTAGAGAATTTTCCTTACCACAGGAGGTCAATGTTGTCTAGCAGCATTACCAACATTTCCACTGCTTATTGGGCTCTTAGAAGACATGTAGGAGTAAACTAGAGCTAAATAACAGCACAGAACACAGAGCCAGGACTCAGTGGCTGTAAACAAACTTTGCCACAGCCATGATAAGTGGACATCTGGCTAACTAAAATCATGTCAGACCATGGATGTTGCCATACCAGAAAGTGCCGAACTAGGGAGGTTCAACCTGCATTCCATTTTTTGTTCTCAGCTAATTACACAGCCCAACCTCTTTATAGATGTGCAAATATCCTTCCAGGTCTAAATGGTGCAGTACAGAAACTCTCAGTGAACCATGATTAGCCATCTATGTTTGTTCATTTGGAACTAATGTTGCCTCCAGAGGGTAATATTAACACAATGGTGTAGTGAAGCATAAAGAAAGAAATGGAGCAAAACAGAAACAGTATGTCTGTTGTGCACATGCTGCATCATTGATGCTATCCCAGAAGTTCCATTGTCAAAAGTTCAATTGTTGAGTGTGGATTGAGCTTGAGAGAGAGAGTGAGAACACAATGAATTACTATCTATAACAGCCATGTTGTACTGATACACAGCAATGCACCAGCAGTGAATATGCAAAAGAGAGCTTGAACCTAAGTGAGTTGAAGTCAGTGGAAAACTGACATTCACTTTAGCAATGTCACCAACTCCTACCATTTTATTGTGAATCTTTCAATACTTGGTGGTTTTCTTAAAGCCCCAGTGGTAGAACGGTGACACTCCTTACATTTAAATGTATAGTACGCAAAAATCAGAACATATCCTTTACAATCACCTAAGTACATGCACCACAGGTCTAAATGAAGCTCATTCCCCCCTTAGTTGCCATCTCCCTGAATTACAGAGAGGATGCCATTGCACTTCTAGTTGCTTTAATTAGGTATGGCTTTACTTTATGTACACTTCTAAACTTTTGTAATATAATATGTATTTTTGCTCATGTAGCCACTGCTTGCCCTGTTATATCTGACTTATTAAATTTAATATCATTCTGCTGCAGGACAGAGGAGAAATATAAATGTTTGGGGTGGTTTTGTTTGTTTGTTTGTTTGTTTGGCATGCTCTTTCTTGCTGGAGAGTAGATTACCATGAGTTGATCTACTCGGTTTCTATCAAAACCAGAAATCCAAATGAACAATGTTTGAGCTAAGGTTCTCCTCTTTGGCAGATTCCAAGCAAATAGCAAACTACTAGTGAAGACACATTTGAAAAATAATCCCATTCTTTTCAGAATATACTTTCTATATGTATCAGAGTTTCCAACAGTTCAGCCTAACAACTGCAACCTCTTTTGTCAATGATTCATGAGAAAAGAAACATGCTTAGCTATTACTACTGCCCAGCTATCTGAACATCCAGAAACAATAGGAACACCAATAAGGCAAACTTGCAAATTTAACCATTTCAAATGTTGGGGAAAGTCTTCATTTAACAGGGGAAATATTACCTCTGACTTTTGCAGTTATGGGAATCTTAATTGTCCAAGGTAAAAGAGGTTTTACATGGATGATGCAAGATAGTCTAGAATCATTATTCAAGCTTTAATATTAGGAGCAAGCAAAACCCCTGAAATTCCCAAATGTAAATTTTGCCATTATTGACTTTACTAAGGAAGCTAGGATTTCGCCCTCTGTCTTGTTGAGGAAATACTTCAAGATTTCATAAATGAGTTTTGCATCAGATTTGCACTTTTGCCACAAGGTCATGCTTCTCATCACAGTGAGACCATGTCTGTACTTTTCTCACATAGGATAGGCAATTTAAATTCAAAAATTGGTTGCAGTCAATAGGACTTAAACATGTTACAGCCTACAAATGTTTGATAGGGCCAGACAATATGAATTTAACTGACAGCTCTCTGTTAAATGTGGTTTAGTTTTGGATTCACCCATCAGAGCTCTTTATATTCTGCTTACTAGGGCTAACTACAAGATAACCAGAATAAATCTATACCTGAATGCTTTCAAAGATATTGCTTATACAAATACATTGCTGTAAATTACATGTTTTTTATCAATATGTTTGAATATTTGAGCTCCTTATTTTGCCCACAGGGGAAATAATTTTGTTTTGTATCCCTAAAAATTATCTGGACAGCCCTTTAAAAAATAGCATATGTGGTCAGCATAAAGATATAATGTAAAGAGTTTCAAATATAAGACAATGAATATTCTGCTAACAAGATTATAACTCGTTCACTAGAAACACAATACAATTAACTTCAAAGGGGAAAGCTCCAGTACCATAAAATCAAAATCCATTTAGAGGTTATTTAAAAGAATTGTTTCTGTACGAACATAAAACAAACCTGAAGGATCAGCCTTTTCATTGACTTCAGTGGGCTTTGGATTGGGCCCCAAGTATGGTTTAGTTAAATATAGTAGTTGCCTTTAAAAGGTAATTTGATAGTGGTATTTGAGAAACTAATATTTATCCAAATATGTACAGTATATTAAGAAATTACACTGGCAATGTTGACAAAAGTTAAATAGATGATTGTACTATGATAGGAAGATTGGTGACCCCATTGTGGAATATGTTGTATATAAACCCAGAGAAAGTGTTATTACCCAAGATAAATGAGACAGAGAGGGTAGAGAAAGGGAGCATTATCTAAATTTAACAAGATGTGGAACTGAGGTACAGAGCTATGAAGTGGACTTCCCCAGACTGCATGTAGTGGTGGGAGCCAGGGAAGGCATATGTCCGGGGCACACTGTGCTTCAGAAATCCTCAGTACTTTGATTGTGACCATTGCCACAATACTGTGCCAACAGAAAACACTCCAGAGAATTCTGTTTTCCTCTCTGACAGCTCCAGTGTAGAACCTGACTGCAGTGGAAGAGAATCTGTGTCCAGATGTACACATGCTGACAGACTGTAAAGGAGAAATGACTTAGATAAACAAGAGCCCTGAATTTGACAGGAGACACATGGAAAGAGAAAGAGGAAAATACGCGGGAGGAGAAGTGAAGTAAAAGGTGGGCAGGGCATGAATGCAGACTGCTTAGGAGTCCTAGGAAAAATAGGAAACCTTTATGAAGAAACAAGGGGAGCAAGGAGAGGAACCAACACAAACAGAACCCAGGCACTCAGGTTCCCAGTCGCATTTTCAAACTACCATACATTGCTTCTTTGCTGTCCTACATGATTTCTCGGATTACTGATGAGAGGCATATCTAGCATCCTGTGGTGAAAAGAAATTAAACATCTGAAATATCCCAGAGGTCAAGTACTAAGAGAAAATGGCATAAGTGTGTTTGACTTTAGGAAACCTGAGTCTGAGCAAATGTAAAATGTCTCTAGAATTTTTTTACTTGAATTATTTTAATGTATGTGCAATTCAGCACTGAAAAGTGGAAAAAAAACCAGTTGGAGAAACTGCAAATGAAATTTATCTTGAGTTATACCAAATGGAAGAAAGGACAACATATACCAATTTGGTTAGGTCAAAATGACTACTATATGCAATAAGCTGAAGGCTTTTGAAATTATAAACAATCTGGTGAGGACTGAGAGATCTATAAAAACAAAGAAATTTAAAGGGATAATTAGAGGACTAAAAACATACTATATATTGATTGCACAGAATATTTCAACAAATGTTAGAGTTTTGCAAATGTATCGGCAGCAAAGAAGAAATAAAAGATCTATTGTCCACTAATGAGATATAGGGGAACTGGAGTTAATAGATATTAATTATGGTGTAGTAGGAGGCTAATTGTACATATACTGTATTCTCCATGACACATTTCCAAAGTTTCCATTAAAGTGAATAAAAGTTTTATGCAATGATCAAAGGCAGGATATGTCCTTTAACAAGTATATTATTCTGTCACTAAGTATACCTGTGTAATTGTGTATTATGAACAGCGTGGCATTTATACAGCAATGATTTGACTGGAAATGGGCAAAGAGGTCATATCCACTGAAGACTCTCCTTCAAACCGTTAAACTTAAACTTGAATCAAACTTCCTTTAAAGTTGGGTTAAAGTTTTCATTTGGTTTTATTTTTCCATAGGTTTTCCTTTTTGTATACTTCTGTACTTCCACAAAACAAGAAGCAGTGAAGAGAGCTTTGCAAAAATATATTTTTCAGTCCATTAATAATTTCAAATCTTCAAAAACAATTGTTTTGGATTTGACTAAAAACAAACATTTTGAATTTTTTGGCAAATTAGAAATACAGACTATTTGTTTCAGGTTGAATGAAACATTTGTTTTTGACAAAATCCAAATGTTTTACTTCAATTTTGGTCAATTAACATTTTGGTGAAACCATTTGAATATGGAAAAGATCTTGGTGTTGTTGAATTTACATCTTCTTGCCCCTACATTATCCCTCCAAAAGTTTTGGCTCAATAATTTCACCCAACTATAGTGCTAAAACAATAAAAGAGAGACTGTTTTTGCCTTGGCCAAAATGAAGTACCAGAACAAAATGCCACCACAGTGTTGCCACCTTCCATTTCATTGACTTTGTATGGGGATATTTTTATTTCTGTTTTATTTTAATAGTTATATTGTACATATGCCAAGCTATTAATTCACATTTGCGAAAGCAATTTCCCCTTGGGCAGACAAAAAGAAGAATTCCATGTCATAGGTTCTGGTAATGTCACTTAATATATTTGTGGCATGTGGCCAAATACCACTTTGTTCAGGTCTGTGTAAGAACCTGAACACAGTAGAAATGAATAAAAATCTCATTCAAACAAACAACCCTGTTCTCCAGAGATTTTCAGTTCAACTTTGCAACTGGATTCTCCATCTGATTATTACTGCTGCCAGGTGTGTGCAAGGAGGCACAAATGACATGTTGGAAGCCCTTCCTCTTTCCTGAAGTAATTTTCTTTCCAAACAGATGGTGCCCTTTCCCACTGAGAAGCACTTTCTCATGTGACTTCTCCCATTTAAATCAAAGAAGTACTAGTCATTGTGAGAGCGGCTGGCAGAACTGGGCCATGGAGGTGGGGATAATTTCACTAAATACTTGTAAACAACTTGAGAACATGAAACAATAGAGTTCCTGTCAAACTGGCATTCTTGAACTGAACTTGGCCATCTTGTTGGGTTTTAGTCAGTAGCTTTATTCGCCATTGTGAGGCTGAACTCAGCAGTAAGATTTGAAGTGTGAAGCGGGACTAAAAAATAATAATTCTTACACAGAAATTGCAACCAACCAACCAACAACAATGAGTTATCGTGGGCTAGATTGTGATTAATTGCCATAAGAGTTCACAAACAGGGCATAATAAACATCCCAGCTCGCATAAACATCTTGCATAAGGATCAGCCATAGTCTTACCCTTGGGGGCACACATGTTTCAAATGGTGTAGGGGATAGTTGAGAATTGATGACATCATGGTCCCCAATAAAGCATCACAGAGTAGGCCAAAACCACCGTGGGGATCAGATGGCATCATCTACTCTACACTAAAAAGCTTGGGAGGGCCTGTGCTTCCTGAGGACAATTCTTCTTTGAGTCCCTATGTGGTGCTGCATCAATACCAAAATAATATGCTGCCTTACAGATCTCATCTGTCCTAGAAACAAATTTTCAGCACAGTGGAAACAGATTAGGCAATCAGCTATGCAATTTGTTTCTTTCTTTCTGCATTGTGTCTGCACATTGGATATGGCAGTTTCTCCATTGTTGGCATTTTAATAAGTCAAGCTAGCCAAGGCCACCTGGTAACAGATAATTAAAAACACATTTCTACAACTCAGAATGTCCAGTAGTTAAATAATGTACATCTCCTTAGGTGTTTTGCAGGTGCTTCTGAATGAGGACTGTATGAAAGGAACATAGTGTTCCTAGTGTTTATTGTCTTTATTAGGGAATCAGTATAATAATCACAACTTTTGACAGATTGTGTAAAGTTGGATCTGAATCAGATATAGTTTGCAGACCTAATTACGTCCTGAGCTATGCTTGATTGCTGCTTTAATTGAGGTCAGAATAGAAAGATAGGATAATGATCTTTTGTTGGTGGACCTTAGGAGTTGGGGGAGGGAGGGGGAAAGCCATGTGATAAGACAGAAGAATTGGCAAGTAGAGAGTCATTAAAGAGAGGATCCTAAATTTGGAGACAAAAACCTGTATTTGATACATTGCAGAAGGGGGAGCCAGTGAAGGGATTCCAAAACAAGGTGATGTGGTCCAAACAATGGTCTTGGAAAATGATCTTAGAAGCTTCATTGTATATATGGACTTAGTCATCAGGGTATATGTCCGGAAGTCTGGAGAGAATGATTTTGCAATAATTAAGACAGGGGATTACAAAGGATTTGGGAGTGTTTAAGCACGGTGACAGCAAAAAGATGATGTTCTCAGTAACTGAGATGTTATGGGTGAAGTTCTTGCAAGATCTGGCCACAGCCTAGATGTGCAGAGCTAGAGAGAGGACAGAGTCAAAGATGACACCAAGGTTGTGGGGCTGCCTGACAGCTTGCTAGTCTGCATTTTAAAAGGGGCTTGGATGGGACTAAGAATAAAATCACAATACTTTGCTTTTATTACCTGGAAGCTATGGACAAATAACAAAGCTAGCCTGAGATTGACAGAAACTTCTAAAAGCTGTCACAAACAATTCATTAAAGGCAGTTTCCTACCTCTAATTACTGATTTAAAACTGAATAGGATAAAAGGACTCCACCTCACATCACTGTTCAGAGGCTAAGTAGTTTCTGGCACAGCAGATGTGCAAAAGCCTGTCAATAAACCTATTTTCCAATATTTATAAATCAAACAGCTAACTTGTAAACCCATAAACAGAGAACAATCAGAGCTGTGATCCCAATAAAGTATCTTACATACAAAAAGGACAGAGTTCTCAAATGTGTAGCATGTTTCTAAATCTGTGCTTTAAGATGTAGTTCATGATATACAATAGAGAGAAAAAATTCTCAATATCTCTCTCTCAAAAATAGACACAATTGTGATTCAGAATTTTAAAAAAGCACATGCCCTTTCCTACTTCCTAAATCATTGTGTTGCATGTATAAATCTCCTACTAAGGCTCTGTCTACACTTAATAATTTAAAGCCAGCTGCAGCAGCACTTTAAACTGAAAGTGTTGTCACAGCAGAGAGAGAATTTATGGAGAGTTCTCCCAGTGTTCTATGTAAAACACTTTCACGAGGGGAGCACCTAACAGTTCTACTAAACAAACATGCATGCAAGCTCCAAAGTGCATGTGTATCTGAGCATACTGATAAATCTCACACCCACCACATACATATTTCAAGCTGTTAGTAGCTAGCAGTTAAAGATGTGCCATATTAAAATGGGAAGAAATGAAATCTGTATGGGTATGTCTACACTACAGCGTTATTTCAAAATATCTAATTTAGAAAGTTATTTCGAAATAGCTTATTTTGAAATAACGTGTCTACACACAAAATGCATTTTGAAATAGCATTTTGCTATTTTGAAATAGCATGTCCACACTGAGTGGACACTGAATCGCATTTAAGGCTGGTTGGAACCAGTTCCAGCAGGGCATCAAGTCAGGAGTTACTTTGTGTGGCCCCTGCCTGAGGCTATCTGAGGCCTGTGCTTAAAGGGACCACCCCCCCCGGACAGCTGGTTCTCAGGTTTCCCTGCTTGCTTGCCTACCTCAATGAGGGACAGCAAAGCATTTTGTCTCTGCGTGCTCTGGTTGCCCTCACTCGGGACACCACAGCACTCTGCAACATGGAGCCAGAGCTGCCCCTGGGCACTCTGGTGCTTCTCGTGGACATGTTGCTGCAAGCCTGCCTGCACTTTATGCAGGCTGCCATCTGGGAGGTTCATCGGGGGGCTGTCAGGATCCAGGAGGCCCTGCGGGAGAGCTTCCATCCTGAGGAGCACTAAGAGCCTCCCTGGTCTGCCCCACTGGGGGCTTGTGTCTCATTCCTCCCTCACATCCTTCCACTTACCCCTCCTGAACCCCCCCTTCCTGATGTAAAATAAAATACGCATATTTTCATGAACACAAACTCTCTTTATTTAACAAAACTGGGTGGGGGGGGATGAAACTCTGGTGAGACTGGGGAAAGGGGGTGGGAGACGGGAGGAGAGAGGATGGGAAAGGGGAGGGGGAAAGCTGGGAGGAGGGAGGTGGAAGGGGGAAGCAAGGGGAAGAAGGGAGAGGGGAAGCTCAGGGCTCAGGGTTGGGGGGTCTCGCCGGACCAACTTGATTTTCATGCGAACCTGCTCCTGGGTTCGCATGTGGCCTTTGGTGGCCAGGCTGTCAATTATCCTGCCATAGATGGCCGCATTCCCCCATCTAGTGTGGAGATCATGGACGTTGGGGGCATCCCCCCCAAACCTGAATAAGGTCCATGATCTCCGTCCTGGACCAGGAAGGCGCCCACCTTCTCTGGGCCCTGGCAGGCTCCTGGGATCTGGCAGATTGCTCCTGGGGCACGGTAGAGAGCTGGCTGCCTGTGGCTTGCTGGCTCATGTTTTGGGGCCACTGGGTCAGGGGCAGTGACTTCTGGCTCTGGGCTGGCAGGCTTGGAGCTGGCACAGGCACTGTGGCCATACTCTACCCCTTTAAGGGCTCCGGGGAGGGGGAAGGGAGAGGAGTTTTCCTGGTTGTGCCCAGAGTGGCCACCAGGGCATCCTGGGAAGGGCTGGAGGCCCCCTATTTCAAAATAAGCATCTACACAGCGCTTATTTCGAAATAGCAATTTCGAAATTGGCGCTATTCCTCGTGGAATGAGGTTTACCAATTTCAAAATAAGCTCTCCGCTATTTCAATTTAATTTTGAAATAGTGGTTTGGCTGCGTAGACGCTAGGAAAGTTATTTCAAAATAATGGCTGTTATTTTGAAATAACTTTGCTGTGTAGTCATACCCTATGAGAATACATTTCAGAATATAAGAAACTATACAAAAGTTTAACTCCCCCCCCCACCCAAAAAAAAGAAATACAGGAGAAAAGGATGGAGTTAAGTGTATACGCTACAAATAGTGTGGCCCGTTTATTACAATAAATATTTATAGGCTTGTAGTTCTAAGTTTACAATAGTAAACTATTTATTCCAATGAAAAGTTTTATTTGGGTATTAGTGATATATAGTTTTCTTAAACTCAGAGATGGCATTGTGTTTTGAATTCTGTTTATTTCTACAGCTAATCACATTGATGAATGGAATTCAAAGCAGGAATCAACTGATTTTCATCTGTTTGTGTGGTAATAAACACTGATAAATTCACAGTAACAATAAAATAAAATAAAAAAATTAAAATGCCTTAGATATAGAGTTTCTCCTTTAATAAATCCTCCCCAAAGGGGAGAACTACATGCTCCTCCATACCTGTCAGCTTTTCCCCAGCCTTTAATTTAAAAACTTCTTCACGACCTTTTTTAATTTCACATGTCAGCAATCTTTTCCAAACTAATGTGCAGTGATATACATGTTGAAAGTAGTTCCTCGGAAGCTAATTGTGTTTTCTTTGGTTGGGTTGAATTTTCAGAGGTTTTCTTCCAGCATCTATGGTAAACAGATTTTGGAGACTCCCTTTGTTTCCCCTTTCAAAAATCTGTTGCAGTACCAGACAGCTACATGGCAATGGAAAATCCATGGCCTGCTCCATTAGACTCTCTGTGGGTGAAATTCACCTCAGGCCCCAGTAGTGAGACTGAAAGTAATAGGGGTGTGAAGAGGTCGCAGAGAAGAAGCTTTTGCATAAGAACCTTGGAGCTTTTATTCCATTTCTGTCATACCATTTCATTCCCCATCCCAACAGCCTTCCTCTGCCAGTGGAAGCCTAGAACCTGTGATGCTCTCGAGGCTCCATCTGGGTTAAATAACAAAACTGAGCATTTACATTGCACTTCTCTCCAGTGCTTACCAAAGTTAAGAATCACTGTCTTTGGTATAGTTGGATAAACAATGGCAAAAAAAAAGTACACACTGAGTACACTGCAGTGCTAAAAATTACACCAAGGGGTTCTGAATATCCACTGGACCACACTCCTTCTCTGTCTTTTTTGTTGTGTTTATATTGTACCTATCTCATTGAGGTTCTGCTCCATGGGTAGGGTTCTTAGGATTAACCACACTATAAATCTCAATAATTTGGACAGTAAATATAAAATATTATTGTGTCATTACAACCATGGCCACTTGACATGATTACATCTCAACATGGAGTATAAGCCTTTTAAGATGCAGAAACACCTTTGGTTGCCATGTTACAATCCACTTGTTAATCTAGAGTTCTGAGGATTGTATTAATTTTTTGCCCAGATTTAAATATTTTCATATACTATCTACAAATTGTATTTTTTTGTGAACGTGGAGACACTGATTTCAATTTAGATAGATCAGCACCCACACAACATGATACACATTTCTCAGACAAAATATCTGTAGCAGAGTACATGGCTGGTAACAAAAAAAAAAAAAAAAAGCACCACCACATTGTACAAAACTAATAAGACAGGGCTGCTGATAGATAGCCTGTAAGTAAAGAAGGCATACCTTACCGACAGCATCAAACTTGAAATCCATTAGTACACTAGGCACTCTCAGCATCAAACTAAGCGGGAGTTAGAATATGATATGTACCCACCAGTGATTGGTTAATACAATCTCCTTCATTTTCAATTAAGGCATATTCAGTTTCATTTAGATAGCTCTTCCTTTGCTGCCACAAGGGCTTGTGTCAAGCTTATACAGTGAATGCAGCAGGCAATATTAGCATAGATATTAAAGTCACTCATTACAAGTGTGACATGATCAAAGAAGGCAAGACACTGTGCTGATGCTGTTCCCAGGAAAAAGCTGAGTTGAACCTGAACCGAATCTGTGTCCCTGTAGCTGGAGACATAATAAGTAGTAACTGCAAATGTCACCATAAAAAGGCTTAATTTAAATGTATCATGTGCAATGGTGCTGCATTTACTTGTAGGGCTGAGTGATGGTGCCATAAAAAAGTTTTACGGGTTGAATCACATTAAATGTCTACATACCGACTGCCTCAAAAGAAAAACCAGCAAATGAGACTCATCCTTGCCCATTTCAGATCTTCTTCCCCTAAAATATGTCATAAATTGTTATTTGTATTATGGTGGCCCCAAGAGGTCACAGCTGAGAGTAAGCTACTGGGAGAGAGTGGTTGCCTCAAAGAGCTTACATTCTAACTACGTAAGAGAGAAAAAAATGTGGGAGTAGAAATAGAGAGCAATGGAGGTGAAATCACACAAGAAGTCAAGGGCAAAGAAAGGAAGAGAATTCAGTTTACCTGAGCCCCGCTCCAGCACTCTAGCTTCTAGCCAGAGCTGACCTCAGTCCCAAAATAAGCATCACCTCCCATTCCTTTTACCTAGTAAAAGGTAACTGTCAATCCAACTTTCTCAAGATATGTTTCTCCTTTCCTCACACTTCTGTCGAAGATTGAATATCCTGTGTTAAGTCTAACAAAATGTAAGTTTCAGGGAGGTTTTGCTCAGCTTTTTTGGAATGATGTGACAAACCACATTATTACATACCTGTGCATAGTAGAATGCTGATTGAAAGGTAAAGGTAAAATTTCCAAACAATCCAAGTGACTTAGATCCCAGAGTCAGAGCTTTGTGATATTTCATACTGGACTTTTGCTTGGCTTCTGCTCTCTGTTGGATGGCAGGCACTTCCTGTGCCCAAAACAGCACTGATGGCTTTGCAGGAGTCAGCAATCAGAGCAGATGGCACCTCAGAGAAGAAACTAAAGAGGAGTGGCCAACAGCAAGCACAACAAAAACTAGTAGGATTGAGGGCCATCAGATCCCAAAAGTGATGAGATTATCTGGTTACAATCTAAAGGTGTATTTACACAGAAAAGTTATTTTGGAATAAAGGCCGTTATTCCGAAATAACTATGCGAGCACCTACACAGCAATTCCATTATTTTGAAATAAATTCAAAATAACGGACGGCTTTTTCTGACTTCTGTGAACCTCATTCTATGAACAATAATGCCTATTCCAAAATAGCTATTTAGAAATAAGGCATGTGTAGATGCTCCACTTCTGCTATTTCGAATTAGCCCCTCACCAGGGCCATTCCAAATTATTCCTCCTGGGGCTCTAAATCGAGATAGCACACCTACATTAGGGAAACCTGCCTCAGACTAATTTTGAGGCTTCCCTGCTATGTTAGACATGCTATTTCGAAATAAGCTGTTTCAGAATAACCATTCAGGAATAGCTTATTGAGAAATAACTGTGCAGTGTAGACATAGCCTAAAGTAAATTAGGAGAGGCCTGTTTTTTTATGGGGATAGGTACAGGCACCTGACTGAGAGCAAGCATTGACATTTGCTAACTCTCATCATTGTATTAAAAGTCCCAATATTATCTTAAGTTCCAACAATTGGAGACAAGCGATTCTGTGCAAACTGAAGCTTTCATTAAACAAAAAGTTTGCCCTCAGGTTTGCAGAGAAAAGCTTGAAATTGTGTTGTGACCTAAGAACACCTTAAAGGCTCAAAAACAGGAAACAAACAAACAAAAAAAGAACTCAAAATACCTCCACTCCCAGGTCTAATTATTTTAACACCAATTGCTTGATTTGGGGTAGAGGAGTTGATTCATGATTTTGAATGTTCAGAATTGGCAATATTGCATCTCTGCAGCGGGCAGGGCATCATGGACCATCTAGAGCGGCATAAACAGAATTAGACCAGGTGTGTGAATGCTCTAATCTTGGGTTAGTGTTTGTGGCTTGCACAAGAAGCTGGATATACCCTGACTTGCAATGGAGCCAAAATTCCAGGCCAAAGTTTTACACAACACTAGTAGTTACATGTTTAGAATCAAATATGGTTCCATTATGTCTGGAACTGTGTGATAACACTCCTTTTTTGTGTGTTTTATTTCTTAACATTCCAAAGGCCAACACTTTCAAATATAGGAACCTAAAATTAAACTCCCACATTTATATGTAGGCCCTAAATTGAGGTAGGCACTCATATACTAAAGGCATCTAAACTTAATGAACAACATTGGAAATTTAGTTCTATTTTGCAGAAATTCACACAGGCCTATGACAGAGCCAGGAACAGATACCAAATCTTTCTCCCCATCCTGTGTCCTATCTATAAGACTGTCTTTCCTATGATCTGGGGTGTGGTGGAAACAGGTTTAGTGACAACTCTGCCAGCTCAGCTTCTTGAGTAGGAAAATCGATTCCGTCCATTTGTTGCTCTGTTTATTAATTAGGACATCCAAAATACCTGGCTCTTCTTACAATGTGGTGACTTATGTGGGTCCTATCTCTATGGCTCTTGGCAAACTCTAGTCCCATTGGTAAGTAGGTTCTGTGTTCTTTGAAAATGCAACCCAGAGAGAAGTATGCATAGGTTGCAACTCCATTCAGACAGGTCCACTGTAGGATGTCAGTGCTGCATGCAGACTCTCATGGGTTCTCTGCACCAGCATCCATTTCACTCATTATGAACATTTAAAACCACATTATAGGTTTGTTTGTTTTTTCATGATTGGACATGTGCATATTTTCTAGTGAAATAAAATTCAGTATTTGAAATGACAGCCATTTCTTTACATCTCTCTGTCTTGCCTTTTGATGCAGATTTTCCCCACACAAACACCTTTAACCAAGCTGTTTATTTGTGCTCCCTTCATGGCCAATATCTAATAATAAACCATTTTAAGCGTTTGCCTTGAAGCCTTTACATACGCCACTTTCCATATAAATATCACTATGTATCTGTCATGACATCTAAGTGTTATTGTAAATGTCATTGATAATATTTCACAGTTGCTAACTGGAAGAAAGCACACTTCTTTCCCTTAAACTCCCTTTGTATTTATTTCAGCATCTGCCTTCATACACTATAAAGAGGGCCTTTGGAAATCTGTAGCACATCAAAGACAATTCATTTAACACAAGTTTACTAATTCTGTAGAAGATATTAATTAATTCAGAAGCCCTTGTCTTCTTGCAAAGTGTAAAATTCATTAATTGTAGTTCCATGTCATCTGCATCCAATCTCTCATGAGCTGTGGGATTCAGAGATTTGTGGAATATCACATTAATCAGGAAAAAATATCTCCCTCCCCCCAACCCATGAACTATTTTAAGGCATTAAGATATACATTATAGGCAGGAAAGAGAAAGGAATTAAATATGGTGTGAGTAGGTGAGTGGTTCAACCAGCCAGAGAATGAAGATAAAGCTTCAAGCCTTAATCCTTTTGAGGTTCTTTTCTCAGAGTTTATTTCATTATCCACAAAACAATCACAAACAAAAAAGAAAATCAGTTGGAAACCACTGGATAATAATTTCCCATAGGCTTTCCCCACATTAAGTACTCCTGAGCTGGAAAAGACCACCCTGCCCTTTAGCTCCCCTTTGCATCCAGAACTGGAGAAGTCCTATACCACCATACTTCTTTCAGCCATATAGCCAAACCTTTCTTGAAAATGTCGTAATGAGCTTCTAAAGCCTTTAATCCAACTGACACAAATTAGATCTCAGTAAATAATAATAATGTCCTCATTTAACAATTAGCTCTCATTTCAATCATTGCCTCTGGCTCCCTATAAGTATGTGGGAAAAGTTATTAATTTCCACACTTTGTCCTGGGCTCAGTTACATTTTTCTTTTTTTCCCCAGAAGAATGGCCTACTTATCTCCAGTACTAGGGGATTTGTTTTCTCTACTGCAGCTCTCCTGAGGTATGAATGTGGAACTACAAGATGATAGCTCTAGCTGTTGCTATAATCCTTTTTTTTTTTCTCTTCCTCTGTGAGTTCGATCAGAAATCAATTTGTAGATGCTTGATTACTTTAGTCAATTGGAGGTTCATGCCCTTGTCTCTTTCTGTTGGATATTTAAGTCACTTGTCAGTTAAAACAATTATACGTGTTCTTGTCTCCTTCTTCCATCTTGATGAAAGGGCATCAGCTTGCCAAATTTTTGTTTCTTTCTAATCTCAGCTGACTTTTCATTCTTTGTTGTCAATCGCAGTAAGGAAGAGGCAGAGCTGTTCAGTCAAGGATTACCAGCTTCCTTCTCTTTGCATTCTCAGAGGAGATTGTGGCCTTGGTATTTCTGTTTTGCATTCCTACAAAATTCAAAATTATGCTTTTCAGCACAATCTTTGCTTCCCAGATGCATCCAGCCAACAGACCCAGTAAATCCAAACTCCCACTGCCACATGTCATACTCCAGATTCTGTCATCAAATCCTGATGACCAAGTGTACTAGCTACTGGAAATGTCATGCTGCTGATCGTAATTTTTAGATCTTGGTCTACAGGGAAATTTTGCCTCAGAAATCTTTATTTCTCTTCTTTACTATGAAGTGTGATGTTATTCTGGTGGTGTTGGTTTGTTTTTCACCAGACAGAATCATTTTCTTGAGGCCTTTCCTTCCTAACATAGTCCAGAGACTCTTGGAACACACAGAGTTCCTAAAGAAACACACCAAAATTGGAGTGCTTTGACTGTGGATGGGTACAAAACTATCAGCTCTTGATTGTAGCTTGATTTGTGCACTCTCACAAGAAAGCTGGGGGCATAATGCAACTCCTCAGCTGCTTTTGCTGACTTCCTGGGTCACAGGTGGAATTAGGGTGAAGAAGGCAGATTCCATGTGTTGCTATGTCTTCCCCTGCTCCCTGTACAAGGTAGCATCAGGTGAGGAAGGAAGAGAACCTTAAGTCTGGCCCCAGTGTAATAGCTAGTGTAGCTGCACCACTATACCAGGGAGAAGTACACATTACAGCTGTGTGCTGTCTGTATATATGTAAATAACCATTAGATAGGGTCCAGTTAGGTGGCACTCGAGAATGTGTAGCATACTTCCTAGGTTAATAGGACCAATGGAATTTGTTGTTCTGTATTGCAAATAGTGCCTTCCAGGAGCATGTTACATCAATGCTTAACAGTACATGGTACCAGGAATAGACATAAGAATGGCCATACTGGGTCAGACCAAAGGTCCATCTAGCCCAGTATCCTGTCTGCTGACTGTGGCCAATACCAGATGCCCCAGAGGAAGGGATCACAACAGGTAATCATCACATGATTTCCCCCCTTCCTCCCCCCGTCACCCACCTCCAGAGAAACAGAGGCTAGGGATACCATTCCTACCTATCCTGGCTAATAGCCATTGATGGACCTAACTTCCATGAATCTATCTAGCTCTTTTTTGAATGCTGTTAAAGTTCTAGCCTTCACCACATCTTCTGGCAAGGAGTTCCACAGGTTGACTGTGTGCTGAGTGAAGAAAAACATCCAGGCAGAGGTGAAAGTAAGGGGGTGCACCTCAGTGCACTGCTCCAGCAAGAGCTGGCTGTGCTATGGCAAAAGCCAGCTAGGGCTATTAAAGAGTCAGCAGGGACCTATTTAAAAAGGAGAGGAGCTATTTAAAGAGCCATTAAGGAGCCATTTAAAGAGTCCTTAAGGAACTATTTAAAGAACCCTGGGGGGGGGATGACACCATTTACAGAAGATCTCTGACATTGCTGCCAGTTTCCCAGCAGGACTGCCCCAGCACAGCACTGTTCCCTGGGGCCAGGTAAAATTACCTGGTCCAGGGGCTCGACCCCTCATGCTCTCTTCCCAGGGGACACTAGATCAAGGGAGGATGTGAGGCGGACAAGTGCACCTGCTCCTATTTTTTTCTCCCAATCTCTCCCCACATATTTGTCTAGTTCCTAACTTCCCCTCCTCTCCCAGAAAGTGTTTGCATGTGTAATTTTTATTTTTTTTAAATAAAATAGTTTTTGGGCTCTCTCACTATTCTGCTGTACTCAGATTACATTTCCCTAAAATATAAAACCCCTTTAGCAGAGGTAGACTGTAAGAACATGCCTTTTTTATTTCAGATTTCTGCTCACAGTAGGGCTTGAATTTATAGTGCCTGGGTGATGATCAACTTGAATAGACACAATAACATTTTCGCAGAGCACTGGTTCTCAACCTATTTACCATTGTGGGACACATATGCAGCTCTCTGTGTGTTATGTGGGCCATATCCATACTACATATAATCACACTCTAGCCATATGGCCCTGATAATTTTACATGTGCTGCAGCTGTGTGCTGACTGGGCCTCAAGTGGTCTGTGATCTGCAGGTTGAGAACCACTTCCCCACAGCCACACACTTGCTATGAGTAAAGCTGGCTTTCAGCTCCCTTTGGCTCCTTCTTTGCACATGCTCACTGTTATCCAGTCAACCTGTGGTCTGCAGACCCTTATGGGACTGCAGACTATGCCTATGATTTCTAAAGGGGTCTGTACCTCCAGTCAACATTTTTAGGGGGGTCTGAAAAAGAGAGACTGAAAACCACTGGTGTAATCCATTCAGTGTCATGAGCCTTAGGCAAAAGACTAAGGCTATGTCTAGACTGCAGAGTTTTTCCGGGATACCAAAGGTATCCCGGAAAAACTCTGCCGTGTCCCAGGAACACGTCCACTTTTTCAGAACAGTTTCTGAAAAAGCGGGTGTGTTCTTTCGGCATCCCTGTATTCCCTTCTGCGAGAGGAATAAGGGATGTTCCAAAAGAGGAGGGTTTTCCAAAATTTGGCCCCATGTAGAGGGGCCAAATTTCAAAAAAACCTCTTCAGAAAAAAAAGTGGAAAAAGATACGCAAATTGTGGTTCGCAATTTGCGTAACTTTTTCCAAAAATCCCCCGCAGTCTAGATGTAGCCAAACTAAAGAAGTGAACCATTTTGCTAATAACAAAGGGACAGTGGGTGCCATGCACTTTCTGAGGGCAAACCGGGTGGGTGGTGGAGTGGCTGCACTTTCTGAGGGCAGGCCGGGTGGGTGGTGGAGTGGCACTGTATGTGAAAGATAATGTAGAATCAAATGAAATAAAAATATTAAGTGAATCAACATGTTCAATAGAATCGCTATGGATAGTAATTCCATGCTCCAATAATAAGAAATTAGCAGTAGGGATATATTACCGACCACCTGACCAGGACAGCGATACTGACATTGAAATGCTGAGGGAGATTAGAGAGGCTACCAGAATAAAGAACTCTATAATAATGGGGGATTTTAATTATCCCCATATTGACTGGGTACATGTCACCTCAGGAAGAGAAGCGGAGATAAAATTTCTCAATGGCCTAAATGACTGCTTCTTGGAGCAGCTGGTGCAGGAACCCACAAGGGGAGAGGCAATTCTCGATTTAGTCCTGAGTGGAGTGCAGGATCAGGTCCAGGAAATAACCGTTACAGGACCGCTTGGGAATAGTGACCATAATATAATAACATTCAACATTCCTGTGGTGGGTAGAACACCTCAGCAGTCCAGCACCCTTGCATTTAATTTCAAAAAGGGGAATTACACAAAAATGAGGAGGCTAGTTAAACAGAAATTAAAAGGCACAGTGACTAGAGCCAAATCCCTGCAAGCTGCATGGAAACTTTTTAAAGACACCATAATAGAGGCCCAACTTAAATTTATACCCCAAATTAAAAAACATAGCAAGAGACCTAAAAAAGTGTCACCGTGGCTTAACCACCACTGTAAAAGAAGCAGTGAGGGACAAAAATGCATCTTTTAAGAAGTAGAAATCCAATCCTAGTGAGATAAATAGAAAGGAACATAAACACTGTCAAATCAAGTGTAAAAATGTAATATGAAAAGCAAAAAAAAATTTTGAGGAACAGCTAGCCAAAAACTCAAAAAGAAATAACAAAATGTTTTTTAAGTACATTGGAAGCAGGAAGCTGCTAAAAAACCTGTGGGTCCCGTAGACGATCGAACTATAAAAGGCGCAATCAAGGACGATAAAGCCATTGCGGAGAAACTAAATGATTTCTTTGCTTCAGTCTTCACGGCTGAGGACGTTGGGGAGATTCCCAAATCTGCACCGTCCTTTGTGGGTGATGAATCTGAGGAACTGTCCCGGATTGAAGTGTCATTAGAGGAGGTTTTGGAACAAATAGAAAAACTTAATGATAACAAATCTCCGGGACCGGATGGCATTCATCCAAGGGTTCTAAAAGAACTCAAATGGGAAATTGCTGAACTATTATCTGTGGTTTGTAACCTATCCCTTAAATCGGCTTCCGTACCTAATGACTGGAAGGTAGCCAACGTGACACCAATATTTAAAAAGGGCTCTAGAGGTGATCCGGGCAATTACAGACCGGTAAATCTAACTTCAGTACCGGGTAAATTAGTTGAAACAATAGTAAAGAATAAAATTATGAAGCATGTAGAAGAACATAATTTGTTGGACAAAAGTCAACATGGTTTCTGTAAAGGGAAATCCTGTCTTACTAATCTATTAGAGTTCTTTGAAGGGGTTAACAAACATGCGGACAAGGGGGATCCAGTAGATATAGTATACTTAGATTTTCAGAAAGCCTTTGACAACGTCCCTCACCAAAGGCTCTTGTGTAAATTACATGGCCATGGGATAAGAGGGAAGGTCCTTTCTTGGATTGAGAACTGGTCAAAAGACAGGAAACAAAGGGTAGGAATAAATGGTAAATTTTCAGAATGGAGAGGGGTAACTAGTGGTGTCCCCCAAGGGTCAGTTCTAGGACCAATCCTGTTCAACTTATTCATAAATGATCTGGAGAAAGGGGTAAGCAGTGAGGTGGTAAAGTTTGCAGATGATACCAAACTGTTTAGGATAGTCAAGACAGAAGCAGACTGTGAGGGACTCCAAGAAGATCTCACCAAACTGAGTGACTGGGCAACAAAATGACAAATGAAATTTAATGTGGATAAGTGTAAAGTAATGCACATCGGGAAAAATAATCCCAACTATACGTACAGTATGATGGGGGCTAATTTGGCTACGACAAATCAGGAAAGAGATCTTGGAGTTATTGTGGACAGTTCTCTGAAAACTTCCACACAGTGTGCAGCGGCAGTCAAAAAGGCAAATAGGATGCTAGGAATTATTAAGAAAGGGATAGAAAATAAGACCCAGAATATCTTACTGCCCCTGTATAAAACTATGGTACGCCCACATCTTGAATACTGTGTACAGATGTGGTCTCCTCACCTCAAAAGACATATTTTGGCCTTGGAAAGGGTTCAGAAAAGGGCAACTAAAATGATTAGGGGTTTGGAACGGGTCCCATATGAGGAGAGGCTAAAGAGACTGGGACTTTTCAGTTTAGAAAAGAGGAGACTGAGGGGGGATATGATAGAGGTCTATAAAATCATGAGTGGTGTGGAGAGGGCCAATAAAGAGAAGTTATTTATTAGTTCCCTAAATAGAAGAACTAGAGGACACCAAATGAAATTAATGGGTAGCAGGTTTAAAACTAATAAAAGAAAGTTCTTCTTCACACAGCGTGTAGTCAGCCTGTGGAACTCCTTGCCAGAGGAGGCTGTGAAGGCTAGGACTATAATAGAGTTTAAAGAGAAGCTAGATAATTTCATGGAGGTTAGGTCCATAAAAGGCTATGAGCCAGGGGTAAAATGGTGTCCTTGGCCTCTGTTTGTCAGAGGCAGGAGACAAATCACTTGATCATTGTCTTTGGTCCACCCTCTCTGGGGCCCCTGGTGCTGGCCACTGTCGGCAGACAGGATACTGGGCTAGATGGACCTAGTACGGCCATTCTTATGTTCTTATGTAAACCTCAAGTGAGTCAGACCCTTATATTATGACCAAAGCCATAGTTTGATCCCTAGGTCTGGATAAAAACATATTAGCAGACTTAGTCAACTTTAAATTTTTTTGTTTGGTTGGTTTTTTCGCTATGAGCTATATTTAGGGACTCTCTAGTTAAATTACCACAAATGTGCAATACTAACCATACCCACCTCCAGCCCCCGGCCCTGACACCTGCACCTCCCACTCCCCTCTCAGCTCTCCTGCCCTGAGCCTTCTTCATCCTCACCCCCTGCATTGAGCCATCCCTCATCCAACCTCCTGCTCTGAGTCCCCCAACCATGGCCCTGAGCCTCCCCACATCTACACCAATGAGAATGAAACTACATTAATAACAGAAAATCAGAGTCATTGCTTTAATTACCTCTCCAGGTTTCAGTTTTGACTTTTTGTCAGGTGAAATACGTTCACTTCTGATTTGATGTGATGTAACCCTACTGTCTGGGCCTCACTCAAATAGATGGTAAAGGCAGATCCCCTTGCTGAAGTAAAGCAGTTTTATATTCAGTTTATAAACAGAGACTGGGTCAACCTCTCCCACCAGTATTAGATTAGTATGTTGTGCCATAGTCAGAATTAGAAAGTAAGTGAAAAAAATATCCCCCACAAGGGGCAGGGGGTAGGAGGAAGCATTGCAATAGGACCATACCTGTAAAAAACTTAAGTTACTTTCACCCTTGAGACCAGGTAACAAAGTATTTTCACCTCAGAGCAAAGTGGAACCAGGAATATGGACTTTAACTCCTGTCTGCATTCCAGAATGCTGGAGGGACAGTATAAGAACAAACAGCCCCTTGCTTTGAGCTTTTGAAAGTACTATCATTAAGCCCCATGTTTCAACTGTGATTTTCTGGCGCTCCTCATGTGTATTTTTTTTTCAAGCAACCTCTCTGACTCTCTCTCTTTCTCAATTTATTTTTGTAGGGCCTCCCAATATGTCTTAATAGACATATTATAGATACAATGTATCTTTCTTTCATACTGCAGTTGTCTAAGAAAGTATTACAAAGAATGCTTAAAAATATGCCATAGTCATAGCTAGGGCTGGTATAGTACAGTTTAATATATTCACCATATAACTTATTTGATGAGTTAACCATTGATCATTGAGGTACTTATCAAATAGAGTTCTAAGAGATATAGACTTGGAGTATAAAATATGATGAAACCAGCTGAATAATGAGTTTAAAAGTCCATGTTCTCCTTGTATAGTTCCAATGGATCTTCTACCCTCCAATATTTCTGAGTCATACTATTGTTCTGCATTTTATTTAAAACTTGGTGGCCAGATATGAACTACAGTTTGAAACTCTCTAGTCTGGTACCCATGTAACCTGACCAGTGCCAAACCAGAGTGCTGAACCATGAAAAGTCCATATTCGCTAGCAGCATTGCCAGCACTTTCACTGCTTACTGAGCTCTTAGCAGGGGGAGGGGGGGAGAGGGAAAAGAACAGTCAATTAGTGTGTCCATGCTAGATAAAGCTGATAGAGAAGGTACTACGTGTTCTTAAAAACCCATTGTTTGTTTGTTTTTATGACATTAGGATGTGGAATGTAGCCAGACATCTACCCAATGTCTTTGTTCATACCTCTGTTGATGGAATCAAACTTGTAAATGAAGTTGAGCTCTGAGGCCTCCCTATGGAGTTGGCTTGTGAAATTGGCCTGAAACAATATGGTGACTTTGAGATCAATTAATGAGTGCCTGGACAAGTTCAAATGTTCCCCAACAGATTTCTGTGTTTCTCAGGTGCTGCAAGGCTATTTTAAAAAAAAAGTTTTTCCAGTATATTCCACTGCAGCAAGTGCTATACTGAGATTATCCGAATACTTACTATCAGCGTGTCAGACATGGTTACAGTAACACTTTGTGGAAGCATTTATCAGTATTTTATCAAAACCACAAAAAACTCTGAACTGAAAATGCTTTCCCTATTAAGGTGCTACAGAGACATTTATAAATAAATGCAATGAACAAATTATAGTAGCGAGGTACAGAGAGGTAAAGGTCAGTCATTCTAATTCTGCCTCCATTTTTGGTAGCCCCAACTTGAAAGATGGGTATTCTTGCCCATTTAGTGCCACAGTATCCTCTGGTGGATATACATTGGTGTCCACTACCACAACTGGTATTTCTATTTCACAGTCATACCAGGCACCAGATTAGAAGAGTGTATCAGAAGAAGCCAGATGATGTTAGAGTCGGTTTGCTATTAATATGTGAATAACCTATCCCAGATTTGAAATAGAAGGTTTACAGGGGCTTTCAAAAGAGGGTTTTTTTCCCGACATTTGGCCCTGTGTAGACCAAAAGCCTCTTCCAGGGAAAAAAAGGGTAGAAGGTATGCAAATACGAGTGCTATTTGCATACCTCTTCTGAACCCCCCTCCCCCCCCCCACACACAGTGTAGCCGTACCCTTTAAGTAACTGACCTGCCTGAGGTGTCTAACTCCAGGAGAAGATTCATAGGAGAGGATATGGAGAAGAGGGAAATGCCTATCTCTGGTCCATTAGCCAGGTACATCAGGTCAGCTTTTTAGATGCTTAAATCCCTCTCCTTGACATTCCATTGCTGGCTGGTTTACGTGACTCTCTGATCAGCTGGGCCACTTCCGAGAATCAACCCTAAGTCACTTAAGCACTTTTAAAACATTTACCCTATGGCATAACTAAAAAATTCTAATAATTGCTATTATTAATAGTGGCAATGTGAACCAATGGTGCAAATAAGTTAGCTGTTCCGTCTCATGATTTCTCACATAATTTTCCCCAGCCTTTGGGACTTAGATTAATAAAAGCAGAAATTCAAAAATTCAAAAAAGTAAGAGTGCATGAAGTGTGGCCCATCAAAGTAAACACATTGAGGCATTTCATTCCTGCTGCTTATTCTTCCATTTATATTTATTATTTCTTAGGGGACCTTTCAAATGAAAATAAAGCTCAATAAAAGATTTTTAAAAAATAATTTTTTATGAGCTCTTCACCTTCAGAAGCAGTCTAGCCTAGGATTTCAGAGCTTTGCCAGAAATGTGAGAATATTTTAAAAATAAGTATTCAGTAGTTCCTCATAGCCTTATACTTAGTCCAGTGTTTGGGCAGCCAAACCCTACTTAAACCACAAGAATTTAGCTGTATTCAAAAAATAATTAGATGTGTATGTCTGGATAATGAAACAACTACATAGACAGGATTACAGTCTGAATGCATGGAGGCTTCCCTCAAAGAGTAATTTGTACTGATAAGTAACCTTTCCTTTTTCTGGGTATAACCCAGACAGTAGAGAAAGAAGTTAAGAATAAATTACCCCGTTAAGATAATTATTCAATTACTGGCCATTTCAAGTTTACTCACACCTTCTTCTGAAGTAATTGGTACTGACAAATGTCAAGACAAGATAATTGACAAGCTGGACTACTAGTCTAATCTGCTTAAGGCAGTTCCTGTCTTCCAAAGGCATGTGTGAGATGACATATAATATAGGAGAAAAGTAAATTTTAGAACATTTTTGTTGAAGAAGTTGTGTTACACAGTCATTAGGAAGAATGTAAATTGGATGTCTGTAAGGGATGGATATTTATAGACACTTTAATAGCAGTTTAACTAAAAAAGTGACCTAATGAAGTCTTTTCTCTGATTTTCTTAGCCAAAAAATTCAGTAGCACATATAGCATCAATGAGCTGAAGTGTATAAAGGCTAAATCACTGCTTTGGTATTTAATCAGTTTCAGGTTATAGTGCATCTATCTGAAACCTGGCACTGAAGATTTCAGCCATAATACTTTTCCTCTGATGTTTAAAAAAAGTAGTTGAACTCTGATGGTTGGAGGTTCCCCGCCAGTTTAAAGGAGAGGTGGGAGCAGAGGAAACTGGAACTTGGGTGGGTTATAATCCACACAAGGCTCCACTGGATTATGACCTGACTCATTTTCTGTTGCTCTAAGTCTCATTAATAAACTTAAAAGTAGCCATTCTTTGACAAAGGAATTTCAGAAGCCAACTACATAGAATACAGAATTGACTTTTATATGCAAATTTAACACCCCAGTACTTGGTTTGAACAAAGACTTGAACTGGTTCACTTACTATAACATCAGCGTTTCTTGTATTCAATGCTCTACTGACATCAAAAGCTAAGTTTTGGACACTTCCAGCCCACTCAATTAGCCTCATTAGCACTGGGACTAAAATTGACAGGTAATTTTTTCCCTCTTTCTTCTTATTTTGAGGGTCCCCCTTTATTTCCTCTCTCAAGATCATCTCATCTGAAGAAGTGGGTTTTGCCACGAAAGCTCATGATGCATATATTATACATATATTATTGCTAGTCTCTAGGGTGTCACAGTACTATTCACTTAAAAAAAAAGTTTTTTTCTGTGTTAATGAAGGACAGGCATGGGGAACCTCTGATGCCTCAGCCACATACAGCTCATAGCTTCCATTGGCCACCGCTCACCATTCCCGGTCAATGGGAGCTGCAGGAAGCAGTGCAGGCCCTGACACCACTTCCTGCAGCTCCCAGTGTCCAAGAACAACAAATTGTGGCTACTGGCAACTGTGAGGCCCCATACCTTAGATGCTGAGGTAAACAAACCAGCTTACAGTCCCCCAATGGCTAATCCTGATGAATCATGTGTGGCTCCTGAGCTGGAAGTTGCCCACCTCTAATGCAGGCCCTGATCATGCAAACATTTACACATAGTTCTACTTTCACTCCCATGAGAATTCCAACTGAGGTAAGCACATGCATTTTGGCAGGATTAGGGACACTGACTATAAACTTTTGGCCACATCTGTGCTGCAGACACTACACTGTCACCACTGTATTTATGATGCTGTATCTATGGTGGCATAACCCAATAGTGTAGACCCAGCTTATACTAATGGAAGGGGATTTTTCCGTCATGGTAGGCACACCACCTCCCCAAGCAATGCTAGATAGGCTGATGGAAGCATTCTTCCATCAACTAGCTATGTCTACACCAGGAGTTAGGGTAGCATGGCTATAGCACTCAGCGAAGTGGATTTTATGTATAAAGTGGATCTCAGATGCCTAGGTACTTTACATGCCTACACGGATAGCCAGCAGCTGACCAGGGCTTTTGTGAATGCCACCAGGACCTAAATATTAGTCTTAGGTGCTTACAGTGGCACTTGTGAATCCCACTCTATAAATGTTTTGACTTATTTTTATTCTGGATTCATATAATCATAAGTGCCATTATACTATCTGGAATTATCTTATCTCAGAAATAATATGCAGGGATCACGTCCTCAAATACCGTAGGGTTCAATAATTGCCACCTTACCAGTGAGTTAGTAGCACATGAATTCTTGTCTATTGTTATTTACTTCTGTGTTTTGGATGAAGAGCTTAATGTATCACAGCGAGGGCCCTACCAAATTCACCGCCATGAAAAACATGTCACAGTCTGTGAAATCTGGTGAAAAGTGACATTATCTGTGCATGTACACTATATTATACAGATTTAATGGGGGACACAACAAACATTTCTCAAATTGGGGTCGCAGGGACATGGGAATTGCAAGGATATTTTAGGAGATTCACAGCATTGCCACCCTCTGCACTGCCTTCAACACTGGACAACTGCAGAGAAGTGGCTGCTGGCTGGGGTCCAGCTCTGATGGCAGTGTCCTATCAGCAGCAGCACAGAAGTAAGGATATCAGTAGTGCAACCCTCCCCTTGCCCACCCTAACACTTGTAAACTTCACAGTAGGCACACCACCTCCCCAAGCAGGCTTATTCAGGCACACAAAAAATCCTTTTTGGGCGGTCAAGACTCCTACAGTTTCAACACCCATGACATTTCAGATTTTAATAGCAGAAATGGTGAAATTTATGGTTTTTAACATCTTCTGACCATGAAAATGACCAAAACACACCATGAACATTGTAGGGAGTTTCATGAACTTTAAAGTTTGAGTTATACGGAATATATGGAATTAGAGAATTATTCATTAAACTTTTCCAAATGTTCCACAGAGCATGATAAGATGCAATTAAGGATTCAGTGGATCAATTAAAGATACGAATCTGCGAGGATTTCAGCTGCAATATTAAGAAAACCTCAACAGTAAATTTCAAACTATTCGATACCACAAAGAAAATTCAGTAAAATATGTAACTTGGATGTTTGATGGAACTGTGGGAATGAGCAAAACTATCTTTTACTCTTGTCCTAAAATGCAAGGTTATTGGGAACATCTAGGAAGCAAAATTGAAGCATGGATATCTCTGTAAATCAATTATCTTTGTGTTGTATGATTTAGAACTTTTCAAGGGCTTGAGTAATCCTCAAAAGCAGCTTTCATTCAGAGCTTCTGCAGTGGGCAGGTGGTCTGTGCTAGCAAACTAGCTAAGTGGCAAACATGATGAACATTGCAGAATTCTAAAGTGTTGTATGGGAACAGGCTAGCATGGATTCTGCTTAACTTGTAAGAGCTGACAAAATTTCGATATCAACTGGGATAACTACAGCGATTTGCTCATGTTTCAGACCTTACAAGAGATCAGTCTTACTTAGTTAAAAGAATAATTGGCAATTATTACCATTTCTGGATAAAGGGGGGAAAAACACATTAAACTGGAAGGCTATGTCTACACTGGCAGCTTCTTGCACAAGAACATCTTGCGCAAGGCTTCTTGTGCAAGAAGTCTTGCGCAAGAAAACATCCACACTGCTATGTGCCAGCTGTGCTTTTGCAAAAGAGCACCCATGGCAGTGTGAATGCTTTCTTGCGCAAGAAAGCTCTGATGGCCATTTTAGACGTAGGGCTTTCTTGCGCAAGAAATCCCTGCCCAGCGTCCACACTGCCCTCTTGCGTAAGAGCTCCTGCGCAAGAGGGCTTACACCTGTTAAAAAAGAGCGTAGCTCTTTTGCAAGAAGCCCTATCTTACCACGCGGTACTGTAAATTTCCTTGCGCAAGAGCAGTAGGGCAGTGTGGACGCTCTGCGGATTCTTGCGGAAGAACGGCCATACTTGTGTAAGAAGCCGCGAGTGTAGACATAGCTGAAATGAAGACTGAACAATCTATCCTTTTAGAATTACTGCTGGAATTGGTGGAAAATATATTGTTGCATCTCTAAAAGCTAAAATTTATAAACTAACCAAAACTACAAAATAAATATTTCAGAACTATTTTGTTCCTTAACAGTAATTATTTTAATGTTTTGTTATTTCACTCAAACGTTGGTTGGAAGCTGTTATGTCAGAAGGCTAGAAAATATTACTCTTGGAACAGAATGGGAGAAAAAGAAAGAAAAAACTATCATGCAATGTAATATGCCACTTGTTTCCATCACATTTTCAGTGCTGCTTATGTGTTATATCACTTCCCGCACCTTCTATCTGTGTTGTCTATTTACGGTACATCTACTCAGCTAGTTTTAAATGGACAATTCACAATGGATCTCAAAGCTCAAGGTCCATTTCAAGAAGGAACTTCTAAATGCTATATTTTCGCCACAGATCATGAGCCCCATGAGCCTTAATACGTTGATCGGGGGTCTCAGACTTGCTGTCATTTTTTGTTCTTTTGAAGCATAGATATATCTGAGATGAAAAAAGCCACAAATATGGCAGCTTGCAGCATGCTCTAGCTCTAGCAACACCAAAAGCAAAATACATGGTCTAACTTTGTACAGCCCTATCCAATTGGTCTTGACACTGCAAACAAGTTCTGATGATGAATCTCTCCTTGTAGATTGCACATCCATCCATCAATGGGAACATGAACATTGCAGTAAACTACTTGTTTATCTGTTGTTTCTGATGAATCTCTGGATAATGTCAGCAAATTGTCCACATTCAATGTACTTGACAATCCACTCACATCAGCTAAGTGCTGTGTAATGAAACTATCAAATCTCCTGGTCTCAATGATGCCATTCCTGATGAAGTTTTCAAACTTGGAGGAAATCTTCTTTTTGAGTTTTTGAATGTTTCTTACATCTGGTTACAAGAAATTGCTTTGCAAAAGTGAAAGATACCAACACTGCCACCAGCTATAAATGTAAAAGCTTAGAGAATGACTGAGTTAACTACCACAGTGTATCCTGGCTTTCTATGGCTAACAAGAGTATTACATAGATCCTCCTGACCCAAATGACCAGCAACTTTCTATCTGAGCCACTATGTGGCTTTTGTTCTAAGTAGCATGTATTGACATGTTTTTCATTATTTGAAAGTTACAAGAAAATTTTCATGAACAGAACCAACACCCACAGTACATCACATTTCTCGATTTAACCAAGGCATTCACTATAGTCCACTTCATTGCCCTTTGGAAATCGACCACTAAATTTGGATGTCCAGAAAAAATGAACACTTTCTGGGAATTCCATGAAGGCATGTCTGGATGAATTGCTAACAGACCCATTTCCAATCATGAACAGGGTGAAGAAAGGAGGTGTCCTCACTTTTTGGGGGAGGAAGGGAGATTATTCTGTGATCCAATGGAAGCTGCTGCACTTCTAGGCTGTTCAAATGGCACTTTTATACAGTTTCTGCATTGATGAGCTTTTCAATCTTTCCTTTCTATGTGTGACCACTAAAGTGACAGAAGTATCGATCCAGGAATTGTTCTACCCTGATTGTTGTGTCTTCCTGGCACACTCTGAAGCACAACTATAAGACCTTTAAAACTGTTTTGCTCTGGCAGCTCATAAATTTGGCCTTACCATCAGTCAAATGAAAACCAAGGGCACATGCACAGAGACATGTGACAGAACTAATATCCTGTGACTTGCTAGCATGATCCAGTGGAAAGATCCTGACATACCTTCTGCAGCCAATGGCTGGCCTTGGGGACATCATTAAAAGGAGATGCCTAGCACAAAGGATGTTCCATAAACAATAGAATACAGCTACATATATAGCCTTTTGCAGATAACATTTATATAGAGCCTACTTTGTCCTATCCTCCACTTAACATGGGGTTGCACAATCATGATCTTCATCATTCTCCTTGTTTGGAGTCAAACATGATGGACCACACTTTGCAGAGTTTGGGTTAAGGGATGTTCTGCTACAGAGGTGAGGACCCACCTCTTCTTCCTCAAAGATCTGAGACCAGATTGTCCCTACTACGTGCCAACTGAAGGAAAAGGGCTTACTCAGATATTACATTTCTGAGGCATGGGAGCGATTTCCCAGGAATTCTTCAGTTTTATTTCTCTTACCTTAAATGATGACTATTGAACTTCTGTTCAACTGTGGGATCGGAATCAGAATGTCACATGGCAGGTCTGCAGAGCTAAAAAGCAAGTGCACTTATGACTCCTTTATGCCATCTATGATTATTTGATAGGGACAGATTAAATAAAAAATAAAAAGTTAAACATTTGCTATACTTTAAAAAGTCATGGCATAGCCATTTGAAATGTTGTGGCTTGCCTTTCACTACTAAAAATATGCCTGATCCCACAATATTTTAGATTGATCTTAAATAAAGTAATGAACTTTCCAGTAGCAAAACATAACTGTTAACAGAATGATAATGAATTTCATTTCCTACTGCACCATTGCACTTTAATATCTAGCAGATATAATAAACAAAAATATTAACAAATCACAAAAACATACTTGAGACTCTATAACTTATGTCCTTTCAATGCATAGTGATATTTTCCTTAACATATGCCAAGAAACTGACCAATGTATATGTTAAGAACCTGATTCATAATGGGTTTGTGGATGTGTGAGAAAGCTTTTTAAAATAGCAGTGTTTATAAGAAATGGATTTGGAAGAAAAAACTGGCTTTCCTTTCTTTTTCATTATTATACTTAAGCAAATTATTATTAGATTAACACTTTGGAAAGATCCACAAGACTAGCATCTTCAATAATGTCATCTTTTTTTCTTGGATCTCAGTTTTAAATTATCAGCCCCTCGCCTTTTGCCATGCTTCCTAGATCAGTGCTATAAATCCTTTTCAAATAAAAATTATTTTTTCAAAGTGGAACATATGTTCAAAATACATTTATGTATTTTCCATGCCTGATTTTTGAGTTCAGAACCACTGAAGGAAATATAACTTAAAGATGCTAATTGTTATTTGGATATATCAGTCAAACACACTTATTTTATTATTACGAGTTCCTTGATATTTTTTAAATGAATACCATGGAATATGTTTATCCTTTCTTTAAATATGTAGGTTTTTGCAAAAGACAAGTACTGTAAACATGCATTTCAATACCACCAGAGCACTACATAGCTGAACATATTTATCAAACCTTTTCAGATTTAATTTTATCCTCGTATAACACTAGTCTTGCTGTATCCTTTTCTCTTAAACACTCTACCATCATCTTCTATTTTGTGCCATATGTGAAATATAATAGTACATAGCAGGAAGTCAAGCAGTACTTGCTAGTTAATCAGAATCTTTCCAAGCAGCTACAATAAAGGCCATAATACCCATAGAAATCTTTTTCTCTTTGTGTGCATAACTGTTCAAGGGAACACAGGCAGAAAAATTATTCAATGAACTTACACTTTAGTCACTGGATTTGTAACATTGCGCTGTTTTGTATATGTGCAATTGGGAAAATGGTTTTGAAATTAAGCTCTGATTTAAGTATGAAATGAAGTTTGTGGGCTTTTTTTTTTATTTGAAAAAAGAACATGATTAAAGGAAGTTATTAAATGATTGTAAGATCAGGTGCCAGAGCAATGGGTTAGTTCCTTGGCTGCTGTAAACTAATAAAAGTATGGTATATTATATAAGAACAACCATTCAGGGTCAGGCCAATGACTCATCTAATATAGCCCTGTGGAATGAACGGGTAATCGCCAATTGATACATCCCTCATCAGCCACTCCTAGCCTCTGGTAAACAGAAACTAGGGATACCATCACAACTAGACCATTGGGATACATCTCTACCCACCCTGGCTAATGGCCACTGATGGACCTATCCTCTATGAATTTACCTTTTTTTTTTTAACTCTGTTATAGTCTTGGCCTTCACAACAGGTTCTGGCAAAGAGTTCCACGGGTTGACTGTGTGATTTGTGAAGAAATACTGTCTTTTGTTTGTTTGTTTTAAACCTGCTGCCTATTCATTTCATCGGGTGACCCCTAATTCTTGTGTTATGGGAAGGAGCAATGACACTTCCTTATTTACTTTCCCTATACCACTCATGATTTTATAGATCTCTATCATATCCCACACCCCCTTACTTATCTCTTTTCCAAAATGAAAAGTCCCAGTCTTATTCATCTCTCCTCATATGGCAACTCTTCCATAACCCTAATGATTGTTGTTGTCCTTTTACATACTTTTTTTTTTTAGATGGGGGTGATCAAATTTGCATGCAGTATTCATGATGTTGGTATACATTGGATTTACTTAGAGACAATATCAACATCAACTGAGGCACGTTACTTTACACCAGCTAAGAAGTTGGCCCTATAGCTCTTATTAGTTAGCTCCTGATTTTATTCATTTTGTCATTAATGTTTTGTATTTTGTGTTTCTTTCATCCTTGAAGGCTGGAGGAGAACACAAACATTATTAATTATCATTTAAACAGTCCATGATGTGTGTCTGTGTGTCACTGGTTGTATGTGTATGAATAATTTCAAGGTCACATGTGCCTGAGAGTAGTACACCTACTACAAGAGTAGTATAGTCTATGGGAGTAAGAGGTGATTCATTGAAATGTGACACCAGTCCCTATACTGCATGGCCTGCAAATATTTCCATAAGGGTATATTTTATTCCAACTCCTGTCACCATTTCTCTGAGGCCAGTTGACACTAGAATATAAGGTAGGGTGACATTAAGTTTTAATCATATCAGCTATTCCAAAGACCCACTCTTCTGACTTACAACCCCAGATTCTGGCCTCCTTTGCCCCCACCCCCAGAACCCTTCTTTCTGCTTAAGACAGAAACAAAATAACTTGAAAATACCAAAATGTTTCTATTTGTTCTATATAACTGGCTATTGCTTTAGTTCATTATGTTAAAATACAGCCCAAGTCCATAGTTACTGTCAGAACCAAATCTTCTCCCAAGTTCAAATGAAATTGAAAGCATTATTCATGTCCCTGCCCTTCCCTAAATCTAGCTCTAAACCTCCCCTGAGGTCCTGATATTGGGGCCCCAGGAAAGCTGTATTCCACAGTGTGGGGGGAACAGCAGAATATCACCATTTCTGCTTACTTTAAGGACCTTCCTTCATACTTCCTGTGGAAGATTTGCTCCTCAGTATTCATAATTAGATGTTTTAAAGGTATATTTAAAAGTATAGAACAATCTTTTGTGGGAAATGGGAAGCACGCAGTCTCCCAGGGTATGTGTAGACTACATGCCTCTGCCGACAGAGGCATGTAAATTAGACTACCCGACATAGACAATGAAGCGGGGATTTAAATATCCCCTGCTTCATTAAAATAAAAATGGCCACCGCGCTGTGCCGACTCAGCTGATCGTCAGCATAGCACGGCAGTCAAGACGCAGATCGGTCGACAGGGAACGCCTTTGTCGACCGCTCCTGTAAACCTCGTTTCATGAGGCATAAGGGAGCGGTCGACAAAGGCATTCCCTGTCAACCGATCCGCATCTTGACTGCCACCCTGTGCCAACGATCAGCTGAGCCGGCACAGTGCGGCGGCCATTTTTATTTTAATGAAGTGGGAAATATTTAAATCCCCGCTTCATTGACTATGTTGGGTAGTCTAATTTATATGCCTCTGTCGGCAGAGGCATGTAGTCTAGACATAATCCCAGTGCTTTCTATTTAAGACCTGTTTGGCACCTAAAATGTAGGTTGACCTGCCTACCTCATTTAGGAAATAAAAAATTCACTAAATCCTCAGTGTTCTGAGAGACTTAGTTCAGCCAAACTAAACCATAGCATAGACACTGCAAAATCAATGAAATAACTCTTCCGTCAACCTACCTACCTGCTCTTGATAGGATGGATTTACTAGAGCGAGGAGGGAGAGGGGAAAAATCCCTTCTATGGCTATAGCAAATGTCTATGCGACAGTGCTACAGTATCATAGCTGTAGCTGTATTGCTGTAGTGCATGTTGTGTAGCTATCCTCTTCCATAGGTAATTACTGCTGTAAGCAGGGACTGAATGACTGCTTGCAATGCAGCCAGCTGAAAGGAGAGAGCAGCCCTGGTGGTGGGTATGTTCACTCAAATTGTTTAGCCTTGCAAGATAATCAACTGTTGATATGTAAATACAGCTCATGCCGGGATGGGGAAGGAATCTGGGGTGTGGTTATGTAAATCCAATTCAGCCAGCACTGATGGAAGGTGAATTTTTGGAATGGAATGCGGTGTATTGTATTTAATTTGGCTGTTGTGGGGTCACAAACCATGCTACCCCTAAATGTAGGAACTGTAAAATATGACACCAGTGCTTGCAGGAGAGACACCATCATTGTACAGGGTCTCAGATGAATAAACCTTCCCCTTCCAGATTTGAGTGGACGAGTTGGGGGGGCTACGGGGGGGAGGGGGAGGAGCTTGAGCCAGCCTGCTTCATGCCTGCCAGGTGTGAGCTGTAAGACTGGTTCAGCCTGTCTACTTCCCCTCCCCTCTCCCCCCCTGCCATTCTAACCATAGACCTAAAGCAGACTCCATAAGGAGTCTCTCTGTTATTGCAGTGGAAGCTGGAATCTTTTGGCCAGCCTAGGTGATGGCTAAGAGCTGAAATCATTAAGAGCTGAAGTCACTGGTTTGGCCTGGAGCCAGACCCATTCTGACTGGCGGGTAGCCGGTAGGAGCAGTGGCAGGCGGCCAGCAGGACATATGGCGAGAGCAGGCAGCCAGCAGGGCAGCTGGTGGGAGTGACCGGCAGGAGCAGTGGCAGGCAGCCACCAGGGTGGCTAGTGAGAGCAGACGGCCAGCATGGTGGCTAGCAGGAGCAAGCAGACCACAGGAACAGCACAAAGGTGGCATGGCCTTAGGCTCAATGAGTGGAGTCATCAGGGTGTTGTGTCTGGCTCCACACTGACTGGACAGAGCTGTAAGTGGGGCACAGAGAAAGTTTGGGTAGGTGAATGGGACCCTTACGTTGTTAGACTAGTGACCCTGAGAGGCAAAGGACATTGCTCAATCCATTTGAGTTGGGACGGTTACTCATGGTTTGGTTATGAACTCTGGTTGTTGTATTTTCCCAAGCTAATGCCATGTTTGGTCTCTCTCTCTTTCATTAAAAGTTTCTTTTCTATGCTCAGACTCTGTGCTTGCGAGTGGGGAAGCATTGCCTCTCAGAGGCACCCAGGGGTGTGTGAATTTCCCAGGCTACTGGGTGGGGGCTTGAGCCAGTTGAGTGTGAGATGGATGAAAAAGGAACCCTAGATATTGAACTCGGCCCTGGCTGCTGCCGGCATTACCTGGCAGAAGGGTTACACTGCAGTTATGTATATACTGTAGTTTAGGGGATTTTAACAACCTGAAGGGCTAAAATGTTTTTAACTTTTTTTTCTTTTAAATTCTGTAGGAAAAAAACCCTTAATTCCTTTCCTACCTGCAGACACCAGCTTCATGTTCAACCACCAGGTTACAAAATGACCGAATAGACTGGCCCATCTGTATGTGGTATAGCTCAACAAAGTTAATGAAATGCTCCATGCAATTTCCCAACATTTGGCTGCCATTATCAAATTCATTTACATTTCCCATCAGACACGAACCTCAATGTGTAGAATTAGCAATCATTTTAAAGCAATCTTTAAAAGTGAGATAGCTGTGTTCTATTTAAAAAATGAACTTTGAAAGGCTGGCTGTGGATTATGGTTTGCATAATCAGCCTAATGGCTTAAGAAGCACATTTACAATATAAAGAACCTAAATCAGCTCTGATAAAACCTTGATTACTGATATAGTCTATGACAAAGATGACATCTGTTTTTGCATGAGACTAAACGTATAATTTGGGCCCACAGGTAAAGGAAGATACTAAGACGTCCAAGAAAAGCATTAATAGCATGTAGAGTGTTTGGGAGTTCTTTAAGATATTAAAGCTGATCTTGACAAAAATTCTAGAAAAAAAAAGGTCTGTTTCCTTTTGTCAGCTAGATGTCTGAAGAATTGATTTTCTTGTGCTTCCCATCTGCTTGTGCTAGAAGTTGGATATTTAATATAGAGAAAGTGTTCACTTAAGTGAAATAACGAATCACTCTGAAATATCATAACAGTTGTGCTGAGAAAACTGAAAAACCTTTTATACTTCAAATTGTCTAAAAACTAGTATAATAAAGATACTTTTGGTGGATGATGGAATAAGACACATACACCGTATTTTTGTTTATACAGATTTTGTCTATGTTATTTTCTTTAAAATAAAGTCAGTAAAATTACATCATAAATAGACCCTTCAGGTTGTGCTTTAAGTCTTGGGTTTGAATTAACACAGAAATCTCAGAGAGAAATGCCTTAAAACAATAGGATGTGCCTGATCTCTTGTTTGGTTGTTTGTTTTTCAAAGCATATGACCACAAACTCAGAATACTTTTCAAGTTGGGTCTAAGTTCCTTCCAGAGGCTTCTAAGTTTGTAGGAATGTAAGCAGGAAGCCCAATCTGAAGTTCAAGTCTGAAATTAAATGAAAACCAACAAAACTTTACCTGTGAACCTAGGGTTAGGGCAAAATTCTCCTCTGGAAAATTAAGCCACAATCTTTGTATCTCTGGCATTAGGTGCAAAACTTTAGGCAACCAAACCCTGTCCATACCTACATGAAGTCAATTAGTGCATGTCTACACTATGAAAATAATTTGAAATAACTAAATTTGAAATAACTCCCAAAATAACAAAATCAAAATAACATGTCCCCACTATGGAGGAGCCTTGAAATTAGTCTGAGGCAGGCTCCAGGCTCCATTATTGTGGATGCACTTCCTCAACTTAAACAATGAGAAGTCCTGTGGCACTTTATAGACTAACAGATTTATTGGAGCATAAGCTTTCGTGGGCAAAGACCCACTTTGTCAGATGCACGTAGTGGAAATTCCAGAGGCAGGTATAAATAAACAGGCATATGAAAAGAGTACCAATCAAGAGTAAGGCTAGAGATAACAAGGTCAATTCAGTCATGGAGGATGAAGCCCACTTCTAGCAGCTGATCTGGAGGTGTGAACACCAAGAGGGGAGAAACTGCTTTTGTAGTTGGCTAGCCATTCACAGTCTTTGTTTAATCCTAAAATGATAGTGTCAAATTTGCAAATGAATTGTAGCTCTGCGGTTTCTCTTTGAAGTCTGTTTTTGAAGTTTCTTTGTTGCAGGATGGCAGCTTTTAAATCTGCTACTGTGTGTCCAGGGAGATTGAAGTATTCTCCTACAGGTTTTTGTATGTTACCGTTCCTGATATCTGATTTGTGTCCGTTTATTCTTTTATGTAGGGACTGTCCAGTTTGACCGATGTATATGGCAGAGGGGCATTGCTGGCACACGATAGCATATATTACGTTGGGAGATGTGTAGGTGAATGAGCCCCGTAGTGGTGTGGCTGGTGGTTAGGTCCTGTGATGGTGTCGCTGGTGTAGATATGTGGGCAGAGTTGGCTCTGAGGTTTGTTGCAGGGATTGGTTCCTGAGTTAGAGTTACTGTGGTGTGGTGTATAGTTGCTGGTGAGAATTTGTTTCAGGTTGGCGAGCTGTCTGTAGGTGAGGATTGGCTTGCCTCCCAAGGTCTGTGAGAGTGAGGAATCCTTGTCCAGGATGGGTTGTAGATCACGGATGATGCATTGGAGATATTTTAGCTGGGGGCTGCAGGGGAAGAAGTGGAAGGAAGTTGGGGAGGGGAGGGAACAAAGCCTTCTACTTCAGTATAAATGTGTTTGCTGAGCCAAGCCCCTTTATGTTTAATCATATACTAATTTCAACATATACTGTTTTTCATCTTAACACATTTGCCATTCAGGGCCATGACTTATTACATTGAGGGCCACAGATTATCTTCTCCCCCATTCCAGAGGGCAAGTACCACACCACTGTAGAGTTCAAGTTAGGAAGACCCACAGAACTGGTCTTCATGCAGACAGGGGTCAAAGACGCCTAGGTTTTGTGCTAGCCCTCTGCACATCGATGTGTTTCATCTTATGTTAACAAGCTGAGCAGATTTTGGCCTCTGTATTCATGACATTGCCTCTTTCTCTTTTTTTTTTTAGGTGCAATTTATAACTTGGCAAGCCTCTATTTTATTCTAATCCATTATAATAGAAGTTTGCCCATTGGTGGTATAATTCCTTTCCTGACCTTCAGCAATCAAAATCTGTCACCATGCCGTAATGGCCCTTTGATCACTCCATATATGTGATGTTCACTAGGATAATGATCCTCAAGGAGCTCTATTTTTTCCCCCTCTTTTCTATGGCAGAACATGGTTTGACAGCTTCAGCTGATTACGCAACACCGCAGCCAGAGAGCAAAGGAGGCATTTTGGAAAGGAGAAATTTCATTTGGCTGTAAGAATATTACAGTTTCTTACAACTCATTTTCTAACATTTAGAAATACATAAATAAGGCACACTGCATTTACCAAGCCAATGGCTAAAGCAATATCTGTGGCTACTTGAACATGGAGTGAAGCCATAACTAATGTACATCTGATCTGATTCAACATTTGAAAAGGACAAAAGTTGCTCACTGCTTTCAGACTTCACATATTTTCCTTTGAAAAAATATATTGTTTTAAAGAAGAATTGCTTTGGCAGGAAAGCTGTTCTCACTCCTCTGCATGCTCAGACACCTACATGCTGCCAATTCAGTATTGTTCCTCTTGCACAGTGTGAGGGGCTTGGGGTTTTTTTTCCCCTCCCAATGCTTTTGGTGTAGAAACATCTTCTGAGGAGACAGCGATTGTCTGGAAGTGTTTATAGCAAAGAGACATTAATACCTGACCGCACTTGCCTTGATTACATATAGCATGGGTCTTTAGTTAAAATGTGTACACAGTTCATTGGTCAATGTAAGCCATCTAGCATCGACCTAGCTGTGCATGTGTCGTCACTTCAATTTGTCCCCCATCGCTGTATGCATTCCATTATGCCAAAATAGTAACACTGCCTTCCCCACATTGCAAGAACAATGTGGTGAGGTTGATGCAGAGCCAGTGTAGATACAGAATTACATATGTCAACCCTAGCAGTCTTCCAAATGCCTGATACTCACTGCTGTTTGAACTGCATTCCACAGGGGTCACATAGACTGGACTACACCCTTCCCTTTAAAACCCTGTGATTTTTTAAATGTTTGCCTAGGTTGGTGAGCACGCTTATCAGCATTCCACTGTTGTGTGCAACTGCTCAGCTGCCCATGCTAGCCACATGCTGCAGGCAAGTTCCAGCTAGGAGAAAAAGGGGATATTAGAACTCCTGGGCTAGCTGTAGAGACATTGAGACTGAACAGGGGATTCAGGAAAAGGGATATGACAGGAACCAACCTGCAGCAGTGCTGCATGAATGTGAAGGAATCATCAGGCACCTCAGATGATCATGGAGGTCAACAATCAATCTGGAGATGAACTGCAGATCTGCCATTTTTACAAAAAGCTGCATGCCATATTTGGCAGAACCCCCCCTGGCACAGTCTACCACTAATACCTCCAAAAAGCCTAAACCAGGAGACCCTGTTGTGAACAGTGGGGACAAGGAGACTTTCATGCAGCCAACTATCAGCTAGGATCTGTTTGAGGCTCTAAATCAGTCCAGACAGTCCTAGCAGTCCAGATGAGGCTGATGCAGGAAAGAGCTGTGGGTAAGTGTCTACATTTATTTCCCATTATGGTGCTCCCAACTTAAGAGTACACAGCAATCAACTTTGCATTTATTTTACTGTTCTAAAAGAGATAATGGTTAAAGAAAAAGAGGAAGCATGGTTATTGGCTTTTTTCATCACCCTGTAGAATTTGGCAAGGGGAAGAGGGAATGTGGATCAGTTTGCTTCTGTGCATAGAGACGTCCCTGGAATCTTCCTGAGAGATCTGAATTAAACTTTTATGCAGGGGCTCTGCAATCTTCTCCCAAAGTTTTCCAGGGATGGCAGACTTGTTGCATCCTCCGTGGTAAGATACTTTCCCATTCCAGTCAGTGATAACTTCAGCAACCACCTCTGCAGCACACAGGCCAACAGCATATGGGTCCAGATGACTTTGGGAAGCCAGCAGCAGCTGTGCTGTCTCTGCCTTTGTTACCTTGAGTAGCAAGCCCACTGAAGGGGAGGGGCAAAAGGGGAAACTGCCCTGGAGCCCAGTGATTTAAAAGGGACTGGAGCTCTTGGTCACTACTACCATGGCAGGAGAGATGGCTGGAGCCCCGGGCCTCTTTAATTTCTGCTGGAGCCTCACACAACCACTCCAGGCAGCATTGAGGACAGCCTGAGGTGGGTGCAGCACACTCTGGGTGGCACTGAGGCTGCCAGGGGGAAGCTAGAGCTGTCCTGCCCCTTCTTCCTGAAGCCCCACGCATTCTGGGGCCATGGAGCTACTCTCCCTGCTTTGCCCAGAGGCCTTGGAGGTCTGCTGGCCTCACTGCTGAATTATGAGATTGCAGCTAAAATCACCACTGCCTGTAAAAAATAGTGCCACTGTTCAGTGTCATTGTCCTACTCTCATATTTCCTGCAACTGAGCAATTCCCTCCTCATTGCCTTCATCTCTGACAGACCATTCTCACCATGGCTGGCACCATAAGTAGTGTCCTGCATAAGCACTTCCCAGCAGAAGTGTCAATGAGCACGTCTTTTTTAAAAGTTTTGGGGAGCAAGGGGAAGGAGTTCTAAAGTTGACATTTTGCTTTCCTTTATGACAGTATTGACAGTGTACCTCTGTGTGTTTTATCTTCAACTGACCAATACTCCAGGATCTTGGTCAAACGGAACCCAAAGAACCATTCAAGACACTCTATATTTTGTAGGAATCCCTTCTTGTGCAGATCTATGGATTTTGCTTTATCAGATTATAATCAGACACTTTGCAATATATCTTTATCTGGAAATTGTTTTCATTGTTTAATATCAGTATGCTGATGATTTTTTTTTTGGTTGTTGTGCCACCCTGAGTTTGATGGGATTTGTTATCTTCACATGTCAGGAGTGCTTACTTCTAATTTCAAGGTCACCAATCTGCTCCTGATCCTTTACTAAATACTACGGGCACATTCAATAGACTAATCTGTTTTGAAACAAACACTCACATTCTTCAATCACACAAACAAAAATTACATAGTTCCTTCCTACAAGCAAGGATTGCATAGTTGCTTTTAAAAACGAGTAGTCCTGTGGCACAGACTAACGCAGCTGTCCCTCTGAGACTTATAGTTGCTTTTGTAAAAACAGATCTAGTACAAAATATTATAAGATTAAAGTAACTATTACTTTTACAAATTCTTTCATAATACAAAAAAAGAAAACCATTCTAACACGCTTAAAGAAGAAAACAATCCTATGGTAAATGGGTGACAACAATAACAAATAGATTCTTTTGTTCATTCCTGACTTAACATTAATAACAAACACAAACAGCTTGCTTAATGCATCTTTACCAACAGCAATGGACTGTTCCTTTCTGCTAGTCAGAAAGGATTGCTGGAGAAGTACACTGAGGCACATTGCATTGTATTTGGCTACATTTTAGCTACATGTCTACAAATGGACATGAATTTTCTTTCCCCTTCATAAGATTTGATCCATTAATTTATTATTTTTAAAGTATTTACTTTAAAATTGCATGGATTTTTCTTTTCACTGATTCTGATAGTGAATAAAATTGTATTGGTTGGAACATAATTCATCTTTAATAGTTCACAACATATACTGAAATGTGCCTAGCATTACAAACAGAGTTTAATAATCATAAATGTACAGCGAGCACCACTGTATTAATAGTTGCGCAGTCAATGTTATAGTCACAGAAGTGCATCAAGCACCACACAATTCCTAACAGGCCTCAAAACAGCAGAATGAGGTAGAGCATAGTCCACCACAACACATGACTGTGTTTCTCTGTTAAAGTGCTCTTTCAGCTCTTCACTGACACACATAGCTTCCCATTGATCTCTTCTACTAGCCCTTGTGTCTGGCTGTTCAAATTCAGCAGCCAGCAGCTCCACTTCTGCCCTCTACCCTGGGTGGAACATTTCTCCATTTGTTTTCACAGATATTGTGCAGCACACAGCAGGCAGCTATAACCAATGAATATTTTTCTCACTGAGATCCAATCATGTGAATAAACAGTGACAGCATTCTGTCAATCTATCAACAGTCATTCTGCAGTTCCTAGACTTATAGTTGAATCTATTCTTGGTGATATCAAGGCGGCAGTACATGATTTCATTAGCTTGGGGAGACAGGGTTAGGCTGGATCTCCCAGGATCACAATGACATTTCAACATTACCAATGGTATTCTGCTGGTCAGGAAAGAAAATCCTGTCTTGTAATTTTCTAAATAATTTTGTGTTCTTAAAGGTATGAGTGTCATGTACCTTCCCTGACCAGCCCATATTGGAGTCAGTGAAGTGTCCCTGGGAATCCACCAAAGTAGTCCTTTCTGTCGATGTACTCCATGGAAAGGCATTCTGGACTCAAAAACAGAGGTGCATACTGTATATTTCTCTACCAAAGTTCAGGAAACCCACTATGAAAATCCATGCCCTGTGTCTCACAATGCCGAGAGTCACAGTCCTAAGAAGCAGGAGATGATTAATGGCCCTGAATATTTGCATGATCTGTGACTGCTTCATGAATGCCACCAGCAACCTTGAATCAGGTCTCACTAACTCCCACAGCAATCTGTCCTCCACAGCAATCTGTCCAATTCAGTTCCCTGCTGATTTGAGTCTTCTTGTGGCTCTCCAAATATTTGAAGATTGTGTGGCCTGTGCTTGCAATCTCATAGTGCAGAGCTGTTCAGGCTCCATCAGAGATAGTGAACAGCAAGAAGATCTATGGCGGGGGTTAATGGGATTTTGAAACTAGGCATGAAAATTAGGTGATATAGCTGACATTATGTGACAGAGATACTGGTAAGTTGATTATTGGCTCACATGCATCCCTGTGAAACTGATTTTGGCCCCACCATGTATTGACAAAACTTTCCAAAAGACAACGTGCTGAAAAATTGCAGATTGCACATTGGGATATATTTATGCTCTGCACTGATACAACCACTCTAAGGGTATATCTAGACTACATAGCTCCGTCGATGGAGCCATGTAGATGAGTTTACTAGACATAGTAAAATGAAGCAGCGATTTAAATAATCAGTGCTTCATTTACATCAAAATGGCTGCTGTGCTGTGCTGATCAGCTGTTTGGCGGCATAGTGGGGCAGTCTGGATGCGCCGCGGTTGACAAGGGAAGCCTTTGTCGACCACTCCAGTATGCCTCGTGAAATGAGGTTTACCGGCACAGTCAACAAAGGCTTCCCTTGTTGACCACGGCACATCCAGACTGCCCCGCTGTGCCACCAAACAGCTGATCAGCACAACACGGCGGCCATTTTGAGGTAAATGAAGCGGTGATTATTTAAATCACTGCTTCAATTTCCTATGTCTAGTAAACTCATCTACATGGCTCCGACAATGGAGCCATGTAGTCTAGACATACCCTATGGCTGTGTCTACATTGGCAAGATTTTGCCCCCTGTCTATACTGGCCACGAGTGTTTGCGCAAGAACACTGACGTTGTAATGTACAAAATCAGTGCTTCTTGAGCAAATACTCTGATGCTCCCGCTCAGGGATAAGCCCTCTTGCACAAGTATTCTTGCGCAAGAGGCCAGTGTAGACAGAAACGTTAATTTCTTGAAGAAGAAAGCCGGATGGCTAAAATGGCCATCAGAGCTTTCTTGCGCAAGAGAGCGTCTACACCGGCACGGATGCTTTTGTGCAAAAGCACATCTTTTGCGCAAAGGCACATGCCAGTGTAGACGCTCTCTTGCACAAATACTTTTAATGGAAAAACTTTTCCGTTAAAAATATTTGTGCAAAATCATGCCAGTCTAGACGCAGCCTAGGTGAATACATGCATCACTGACTCAAAGAGTAAAGCATGCAAGCACCCAGGTGATACACTAATGATGGTAGCTTTGTGTTGATGTAACTTGCATTGACCAAAGTCTGTAGCTTAGACATATCCTCAGTTCAGCTATGGAAGAAGGAGAGGAGGAGAGAGCCTTTTGTTTGGCTGTGGTTTAAGTGCAATGCACTTTTCTCCTCTCTCTTTAGATACATAACCCAAAAACAGCAAGCAATTGAACAAGGTCACACTTCCCTTTTCATTTTTAAATTCTATTTCATGGTTCTGCATATTTTTGTTACACTTCCTATTGGCAGTTTAAACTTTACAAGTATGCAATCAAATTCAAAATACACCAATTTGCTTCAGCACTTACTCAATGTTCAAATAATGTCTGAAATACTAACAGGTATATTTAATGTAAAGTTATCTAACCCAAGCGAGCAGTGTATTCACTTTTTTTAAAGAGATTCACAGAATAGGGAGATGAAATATGCCTTTTGTTTGGCTTTCTTTGCTCAATATTTTCACTTTTCTTCATTATACAGCATGTGGCTATCAAGTCACTTTCTAACGTTTAGACACAGACATGTTGTACTTCACCTCAAAGCAATGCATCCTGGAAACTCCAGGCTACACATCAGTTTTGATAAATTAGCTACAGAATTCTATCTGACAAGCTTTGCTAATGAGACAGGCATCGGATGTCATCATCTTGGGGTTTTTTTTTGGGGGGGGGGGTAATGTTCTGGGCATCCAGTTTTGGTTTCAGCTCAAATAATTTAGAGACCTTGTTTTCATCTCAGTGGCTCCATCTTTAGTGGTTTCCACTGTCACCGCTATGTTCCTCTTCCTTTTGCATTCCATTGAATGTTGTTTCTTTTCAAATTTACCATAAGAAGACCTGTGCAATAATTGATTTTTCAGTTGGCTGGGTTTTCTGGAAAAAAAAAGTGAAAATAAAATCATTTGGGATTCAATGGAAACAAAAATATTTTGAAAATTTCAGTGTCCTAAAAAGTGAAAAAAAGTTTTTACTTGATCTAAAATGAAGTATGTCATTTCATTTTCAACCTTTTAAAACTGTACATATAATTTTAACAGTTCAATAGGTTTCATTTTAAAAATGTCAGAACAAAGTGTTTAGGTTTTTTCAAGTTTTTTTGTATAGTTTTTTCTTTGATAAAAAAATAAACAAATGTAACTCAAATTCACAATATAATTCATTTGACTAAATCTGCATTTGTTGGTGAAAAAATGGTTTTGTTCAAGAATCTTGTTTCCAGCTCACGTAGTAAGCTCACAACTTTGGCACCTGGTTCAGGATCTGTTTTACCTTGAGCTTCCAGCAGCAGCTCCACTGCTCTCTTTGCAAATGTTGACATGAGTAAAAAAGAACTCCTGCTCTTGAGCCTGAACAATTAACAAAGTATGACAGCTGTGTGACAACATCTCTACATGGCCCTATGAGATAGTGAGGTAATTATCATGTCATCCAGATAGAACAATTAACTCTGTTCTATCTGGATGATATAATAATTACCATACTAACACATAGGGTCATGTACAGATGTTATCATACAGCTGCTGACCATATTCAATATAGGATTTTTATAGTGACTGCTAATTAAGTTGGCAATCTGTTTTGCCTTTAATGGGGCCAGTCCCATATTTTCACAAGATGCTTAAATGAATGTCTGGAACTTCTTCCAAGACACCTGCACTGTCTCATTTTTTTCATTCCATCAAATGTTCAAATAAAAAAATGTAACTGCAAATGTTTGATCCAGACATTGGTATACCAAGTAGAATATGGTCCAGAAGAGCATCCAATAGAATCAGTGTTCAGCATTTCAAAAAGTGAAAAGTCAAATGAGCATCAACACTGTTGAAACAGTCCTTTGACTCACATTAAATCTTAATGACTCCTGCTCAGTATTTCATGACATCTTTATTTTGAAAACCAGGATTTTGTGGGGAAAAAAATCCTCCAATGTTAGAAATATGAACATATTGCTTTAGTGTGAAAATGACAGTAGTGACACTAGCATGCATTTTAATGTGTTCCTTTGCCCTTTGAATGACCCTAAAATATGTCAGCACAAAATCATCCCAGTTTTAAATCTTATGGAGAAGGTCACCTTACTTTGAATACATTTTTCTATTATTTTAAATATTCATCACTGTGATATGAGTGTCTAAAAAGAATGGGTACATTTTGGGGTGATTTAATTCCAAATAGTTAACCTCCCACCATGATATTAACCTACACAAATATAGCAAGGAAGCTTTCCTTTTTTAATTAATAAAATTCTTCCATCTTGGTGTCTTAAGGTCCCCTATTTTGGTCAGCTAACACTAATCATGCTGGAAAGAATCAGAACTATTTATTGCCCATGTTTTTCATACACGAAGGATCAGGTCACATCTTCACCTGGTACAACTTGTGATAGTTCCACTGAACTGGTGTTTCAGTTCCTTCAATAAGATACAGAAATCCTTCTGGCTTTACGTTAACAGACCTGAATTGTGAGACAATACAAGCAGGGGCTCAGTACTGATTGCTTCTTTTATCTTCCTTAACTGTGATCTGACCTCAGGCCTGTTGCCAATTGTTCTACATTCATATAATCAGTGGTGTTGTAGCTGAGTTGGTCCCAGAATATTAGAGAGACAAGGTGGGTGAGGTAATATCTTCTTATTACACCAACTTCAGTTGGTGAGAGAGACGAGCTTTTAAGTTAACACAGAGTTCATCTTCAGGTCTGGGAAATTTACTAGAGGTGATAGTGTGAGTAAGTACTATATGCTCACAGACTTATGTGGCTTAGCTATTTTGGAGGTTCAGTCACTTTGGGAATACTGCCAACCCTTTCCATTTATTTTACCGTTTTCAGTATATTTTTCTATTAATGCCCTAGGGACTCTGCATGATAGGTGTTGCACTGGTTGGATGTTTTTTATTTATTTTTAAAGATAGTGGACCTTCACATATATTATTTCAGTCCCTCATATTTCAAGCCCTGGAGATGCCACCTGATTGTGTTTGTCTATGTGCATTGTTTTCTAACATCTGTCAATTTACTGTATGATTTTTAGACAGAAGGTTAGCTCCAATGTGTTTGCTTTATTGTCCTATAGAAGTGATTTCTGTCTGGAGTTCATATCTTGAAATTCTAGCTGGGCATACCTTCTATTGGTATTCTGCATGTAACACACATTGCTCTAGAGGTGTGAGGACGAAGCCATCATAGATTTTTAATTTAGCAATGCTTAGCTCCAGTTTTACAGGTCCATCTTGTATGATGTCGAGGAAGTCCTTGTGGCCCATTACATTTACAAATGCTCTACTATCTGTTTAGCATTGTATGTCTTGCCTGTGCCAGGACTTTGATTTTACTTATTAAGGTACATATAGGAAGTTAACAAACAGTTTTATTGTCTTAGGCTATGTCTAGACTACATCCCTCTTTCGAAAGAGGGATGTAATTAGACAGATTGAAATTTCAAATGAAGCCGGGATTTGAATTTCCCATGCTTCATTTGAATAATGGTGGCCGCACATTCTTTTGAAAATGGGTATTTCAAAAGTGAAACCGCCATCGAGACGCAGTTCTTTTGAACTCCCCCCTTTTTTGAAAGAACCAGTAAACCTCATTTTCAGGCATTACGGTGTAGCCAGACAGGAACCCCCCCCGTAACATCCATTTTTGCTTGCCTGGAGCATACAGGGCACACAGAGCAGTAACATCAGCATAGTCTTTGAAAACCTTGACAGCAGGCCCGGATATGCTGGCTGCTGTGACCATGGATGGCTGTAAACAGAGATACGCCAATTGCTGACCTCGAGGCTGCGAGAACTGCCTTGGCTGGCACCCATATTGATACGAACACATACTCGTTTGCGGGGGGAGGAATCTCCCGCCCAGTAAAGAATGTCCAGTACTCACAATTTAGTTATCTCTCTTGCAAGTGTAAATTACACTAGTTGAAACTCCCTTGTAAGAACTGGCGTCACAAAGACAGACCAACACAATTTGGCATCTTAGATAAGAAAGAGGATACGAGCCCCTATGGGTATAAAGACGGGTCCAGCAGCACACTTCCTCTGAGTGTCAATCTACCATCTGCCTGCTGGTCGGGTAAGGTAATTGCCTCCCAAGGTTCCATGGGGACGCCCACCTCGTATTCATCTTTCCTAGGAATTGAGGGACCGGCCCTGGCTTGACCCGCTGGAGTCGAGAGGCACAGAAGGGGGTAAATATTGTACCTGGATGTGTCCTTTGTCTTAAGTGTACACATAGACTTAGAGCTCTTTAAAGATTAAGCTGTCACTTGGTACCATTATTTCTATTTTCTATCTTTATTTTCTTTGTAACCATTTTTAAGATATATATTTGCTAGCAGTTAAGAAATAGAGCAATAGCCATTGTAACCATATGATTTATAAGCTTCTTTAATAAACCTGTAACAGTTTAAGCTTTAACCTGACTCCTACAGTTGCTGTAACAGAACCAAGCACAATTTAAAAGAACTTCAGCCGGTCATAAGGGACAGGTATAGGAAGAGCTTGGGCGTTTTGGATTGTGTCACTCCCAGGTGACAGATCCGTTGGGGCATCTCTCAGTCTTCCCTAGACTGCCCGCTGTGAAGGGATCCTGTATCCTAGCAGCTGAAATCTGAGATGTAATAAGCTCTTCCTATAAATTCTGGGGCATCTGTCAGCCTGTTGGCTGCCCGGTCCTAGCGGTAAAGGCACAGACGTTAAACTTTCGGGGCGCCCTTCAGCCTCCTAGGCTGCCCGCTGCGACGGGACCTTGTGTCCCAGCAGAAAAGACTTGGGTGTATCATACGCACACACACTGCCCTGACCATCGGCTGACATACGGTTCTTTCAAAAAAGGTTTCACTTTCCAAATTCCCATTTTTGAAAGAATGCGCGTATCTACACAAACCTTATTTCGCAACAGCTGTTTTGGAATAGGCATTATTCCTTGTAAAATGAGGTTTACAGATTTCAGACATAAGCCATACATTCTTTTTAAATTATTTCGAAATAATGGAATGGCTGTGTAGATGCTCACATTGTTTTTTCGAAATAACACTCATTATCTCGAAATAACTGTGCAATGTAGACACACCCACCTGTGAGAAAGGGCAAGAAACACTGATAATTCTTCCCTGCATGAGACTTTATTAGGGATGGTGATGGGAATATATATACATTCACATGAAATTGTTACTTACTGGACAGAAATTGGGTGGAGTCTGGGAAGCAGAGGATGAGGACAGAGTATGCCATGTTACATGCTCCTAGCTCTGTTACATGCTGTGTAGAAGTGAATATGTAAACACTTAACTTAAAATTATATGATATGATATGATGTATGATGTGGGATGAAGCCCCAAAATAACATATGCTGTTCATTGAACAGAGGTGAATAGCTTTGGACTCCTGCATGGAATCTCCATGCAGACTGCAATTATGGGACTTTGGATATTTTGAATTTGATGAGAAATTCTGAGGAGAATGGAAGTAGCATCACAGAGGAATTTAGGGAGCTATACTGTGAACAGGAAGGGATCAAGCACTGCATGTCTTTTATAAGATTAGGCTTTCTCCAGTGGTGTAGGAAGTAGAAGGATTACTAAAAGTTTGTGTTATTTTTTTTCTGCTTAAATAAAAGTTTAGTAGTTTTTCAAACCCAGAGTTGGAGGTATGGTTAGTTAGTGAGGTTTTAAAGAGAGCTGCAGGATTCTCAAAACAAAGCAGTCAGGGTTGCCTTATTTGTCACAGGCAAATGTCTCAAAAGGAAGCTTAGACAGGTGAAATTGGTTTGGACCAATGCTCCAGCATAGGATTTCATGATACTATGCTGCTGAAAGTGCTGTCTTTCGAGTCCCATATAAAACCAAGATCCTGACTTGTGCCTTCTTAATGATTGAATGGAAGATTTAACAGCAATAGTATGGTACCCATCACATTTCTACTCAGTTACTACTCAAATAATTGCATTCTGACTTCTTAAAGTCCTCCTGAAACTTCAGCTAAATAGTGAACTATTATTCCATACTTCCTGTTGTGAATTGCAGCATACTTTATTCATGTTCTCTTGTTTGGTGTTTATATAGCTCTATTTCAGTAGTGAGAGTAGTGAGATGTTTTCAGTGGACATCTGCATTTGTAATTTTCTTGACCCACTGGTAATCTCTGTTAATGAAGTGGACTTTGTGGGTAAAAGTCATGGAGAAAATCTGTGATGATTATTCTAGGCCCAACTGCACCTTGGATACCCACATCTAGAAGGAACCCTTTCTATGGTTCTCCTTGTCTCTCACTCAAGGAGAAGTCAGCCACTCTGACAGCACAAGACATTTTTTCAGAATGTGCATGTTACCATCATTGGCTGTCTTCATTTATTCTTCAACTCTTACTGAAATTTGTAAATAACATCAATTATTTGGGAATGGTCAGGACTGAATTTAGGAGGACATCTCAGAGTTTAAAAGGAAAATCCTTGCATTTACATAGACCAAGCCTACACTACAGACCTATACTGATAGAACTAGGTATCTCAGGGTTGTAAAAATCCACACACCTGGGAGATGTTGTTACACTGACCCTAATCTATATAGACAGTGCTGTGTCAATGCACAACTTTCTTCTGTAAACAGAGCTTCCACTTTATGGAAATGTGGTTTAACTACGCTGACAGGAGAAGTTTTCCCATTGACATAGGAGCATATTCACTTAAGTGCTACAGCAGCACAGCTGCATTGGTGCAATTGGAATATACACCTTCCCACATCATAAACTTGAATTAAACTGAATTCAAATTAAATTAAATTAAATTCATGCAACACAGGTAGCCATGTCAGTAGCCAATGTTACAATGAACAAAAATTAAAAAAATAATGTTGGCAATTGAAATATATATATATGAAAAGTATAATGATCTGAGAATGGCATTGTGCTGTTTCTTGAGGATGATGATGTGGGAGTTTTAGGAGGCTACCTTACCTTCTTAGAAGAACCCAGACGATTAAATACAATGCCTAAATATAAGCAGCCTCCTCAAATGTACCAGTGGGTCTTAGTCATTGACTGGGGTATGATTTTTTTTTCTAAACCAATTAAACCAGTCCTCAACACAATCAGGTCATCTGGGATCTGCTTGCACCTAATGTTTCCAAGCACAGAATGGCATTCATATGTAATTATTTCAAAATATTTCTGTACAGAATTGTTAGTTTAGTAAAAAGAAAAACCCAAACCCTTTATATTTCATACAGTGAACTTTCCTGAGGTCAAAGGGACTTATGCTTTTAAGTCACATAGGCCCACATCCTCGCAGCTAGCTATGCACCTCGCTGCTATTGAAATGAATAGGCTTTAAGTGACAAGCTACTCTTGAGGAGCCAGACCATAAGCATACCTAAAAGTTCTACCCTTAATGCTGGCCCCCTATGCCAAGTCAGAACTCACAGGCTTGCCCATCCCTCTGGGGGGGATAGGGGATGGGGAACAGAATCATTAAATTTACAGATGAAGAAGAACTATTGAATCATTCATTGCACTCTCCTGCCATGACAGAATTGCTCCTGACAATATGTTTTCTCGTGTTTTAAGCAATCTCACTTTGTACATTCAGTGATTACAAATGGGTAATTTTGAAATAATTGCTTAAGATGGTCAAAGAAATTATATATACCCCTGGACAAGCATTAAGAAGCTTAAGGACCTGGCCTGAGATCTTCAAATCTCAGTTTTTCAAGGATGAGAGATTCCACAAGCTGCATTTTTCTCTTGCAAAGGAATGTGGTGTCAGCTCAGTGACTGAATATCTTCATTACACCACAAATATATTCTTTTCTGTAGTGCAGTGAACCACACTAGGGGTGTGGGTTACACTAGTAAATCTATGGGACTAAGTTAATCTCCAGATCCCAGATTTCTTCTTTACTAGATCTAGAACAGTAGTGGGAATCCTATTTTTAGTAGCTCCATAAATACTTAGCTTTGAAAGTATAATTCCACTTTTTGTTCTGGCAATTGTTAGGCATATGATGCTATGCAATGCTTCAGATTTTAGCTCTTTTTACTTTACTGATGGGACAGACTTCTTTTTTTTCCTCTGTTGTAAACTTGGCAAACTTGAAACAGCCTCTGACTTTCAAAATCTACAGCCATTATCAAGTCTTTTATGACTTCATCTCAATCTTCTGAGTCCTGTCAGTAGCAAAGTATAATTCAGAATTTTCACATGGTAAATTAGAAACCATATTAAAGATAGTTTAAATTAGTGATTGGTTTAAATTAGTGACTATTAGCTGTATACTTAGTTCCTCCAAATATCGGGAGCATAAAAGATTGAGGCCATGGTAATGTGAAGAGAAAATCCTGCTTATGCTGTGAGGGTTACCTTGTATGGCAGAGATGGGGGGGGGTCCCCAAAATATTCCTCACATTCAAGGTAAAAATGATAGTGTGCTTGTTTCTACTTGCCAGCACTGTGGTTGATCATGCAGACATTAATGCAGATCTAGACAAGTTTTTTGCTGTTATTTTGTTCTGACTGGAGAAAATAATGTGGTGTACTTGACTTTCAACCTGCAATTTTACACCTCACTGGTTTAATCTTATGAAAACAGACATCTAATTGTTTCAGCCTTTAAAGAAAGAACATTTGCAATGATGCACAGTGCTCCTTGAGCTTGGGGTTTATGTAACTCATCCTATTATAATATCTGGATTAGTAACAATTTACTGTTTGACTGTTTGGATCATGAAACCTCTAATGGGTAGTAATGTTCAGTATAACTCTATAACGGGTTGCTTTGTTATATCAGTTCTTCCCAGTAGCTATCATGAGTTTTATAGAGGTGCTGGACACAACTCCATAGTTAAGAGCGAAATCAGTTTTGCCATTAAAGCAGGGATTCAGCCTGTTTGTTTTATATGAAATAAAGTATATCTTCCCTGAGTGATAGTAGCTTTGTCAACAGAAGCATTCTTCTGTCAACCGAGCACATGCCATTGCCCTGGACAAACCAAACCATTGGCTTGCTTTAAGTTGTAATAAGAGGAAGCTGCATACTGAATGTGGTGATCCTATCTCTTACAATTTAGGAGCTCTGAAACAAACAGAAGGATGGACAGACTTGCTCGTTCACTCACTCACTCAGACAAACTCTCTCAAATATATAGGGGTATGTCTACACTACCATCCTAGTTCGAACTAGGGTGGTTAATGTAGGCATTCGAAGTTGCAAATGAAGCCCGGGATTTAAATATCCCGGGCTTCATTTGCATCTTGCCGGGTGGGCGCCATTTTTAAATCCCCTTAGGTCGAACTCCGTGCCCGCAGCTACACGCGGCACGGAGTAGGTAGTTTGAATTAGGATCTCTAATTCGAACTACCGTTACTCCTCATGGAACGAGGTGTACCGGTAGTTCAAATTAGAGATCCTAATTCGAACTACCTACTCCGTGCCGCGTGTAGCTGCGGGCACGGAGTTCGACCTAAGGGGATTTAAAAATGGCGCCTGCCCGGCAAGATGCAAATGAAGCCCGGGATACTTAAATCCCGGGCTTCATTTGCAACTTCGAATGCCTACATTAACCACCCTAGATCGAACTAGGGTGGTAGTGTAGATATACCCTAGTAGATTAAATGTGAACCTGAACTCTTGCTTCTGAGCACGTTGACAAAAACAATCCGTGTATGAAAGCCCCATTCCCAAATATCAAAGCCTCTAGCCTCACTGTTTTATAGAACTTCTACAATGTTGGAGTCAGGTATGGATTTTTTTAAAAGTCATTTTTTCATTAACATCAAGTGGCTGAAAGCTTTCTGTCAACAGCACCAACATATTGCTGAATCAGTTAATCTCTCTGTCCAACTGGGACCTGCTGTGTCATAGGCTATGCAAGGCCTTGACTGAAATAATATGACTTATCTTTCTCACTTAACAATCTCATAGTCTTTAGTTTGCCTTGCCTCATCTTCCTGTAAGAGAATTTAAACACAGCCTGGGGTTTCTGGTTTTGTTACAAAGCTGTTGTTCAAACAAACAAACAAAAATGCAAACCACAAAAGTGTCTGTCAGTATTTCTTCATAAAGGTTAATAATCTGTATTTTAAAAATAAAGTAGGGAGGGACCCTCTCATATCTCTCTATCCTTGCTTCAACACAGAGTTCTTTCCACTTTGGGCTAATTCCCTTTTAAGGCACTGAGAGCAACAGGACTCATCTGTATGTGACACCTTCAAGTCTGGGAGATAGTCCTGGCTGAAGTCTCTGTAACCTGTGTGGGATTTAACCCTTCCAGAATTGTCAGTGGCTATCTGGCTCAGGAGAATATTTTGCTAAATATGCCACTGTGGGAGAGTTAAGTAGAAACAGCTCTATCTTGTGACTTGTGCACCTGTCCCAGTATCCTAATAGAGCTGGGATTCAGAAGTTGAGCAGAGATATATTCCTCCATGTGGAAGAAGTGGTGGGAGTGGTGATATTTGTTTTCTCAGAGACTTATCCTGATGACTTTCTAGTTTAAATGGAAATTGTTTTTCTGATTTCTTCATGTGCATCTTTTCTCTTTTGGTATTCTGATTTTGTTCACAGCTAACTCAATTTTTTGTACTTGTTTCTCTCTCTTTCATTTTCTAACACCAAAAAGAGTTTATGGTGCTTTTGAAAGGTTTTTTGCACAGCTGTCTGCCAGAAATGGGATGCCAGCACAGAGATTTTAGGAAGGAATTTAGCAATCTAACTGACATCTGAGTTCTTGGAAACAACCCTTTTCATTAGCATGGCCCTTATCTTACAATTAATCCTGTACAGTCATGGGGGTCTTCCCACAATCTTTGTTGCAAGATCAAGATCTTTGTGATATTGCTCATTACTTACACTAAATATATTTTAAAACAGAATACATTTTGAATGCTAATAATAATCATTAGACTGTACAAGAGCCACTGAAAAGGTGGTTTTGGCAAACGGGGAAACTAGAAATGCCATCGTTTTCCTAAAACATGAGAACCTCCAAATTATGGAGTACAGAGTCTTTTCAGAGAATTGTGAAACAAGCTTCTGGAGTACTGTCAAAAAAACTGTTAAATCCATTCCATGGGTTTACTTCCTATAAGACATAAGTATCTTTGAACCTGTGGCATCATTTAGTGTGATAAGAACACAAGACTGAATGCCAAGATAACCTTGATATGAAGGGGTGAAAATGTCTTTAAGAGGAGGATGGTGGGAGATTTATGCCAGTACATTTAATCAGGGAATAAAAGAAAATGTGTGATATGGGCACTCCTCCTGAAGTTAGCCTTCTAGCCATCTCCTTTCTTGGGAAAGTTGCTCACATTCTTTTCCCCTTCTTCTACAGCATTTGCAAAAGTCACAGGAAAAACTGGAGAGAGAAAAAAAATATGTTTAAGTTTTGTTCTCCTTCACTGAAAATAATTAAGTCCCCAGAAATTTCTAGAAATGCCATATCCCACAATGAACTGATAATGTTTGCGTAAATGTCTGAAAGTATTTTTCCATCCCCTTTGCCCAGATTTAACTCCAATGGCAAGAAATCCCATGGATAAGTAAGTTCCCCACTACATTTGGAATGGATAGCCAATTTTTCTGTTGAGATACCTGAATTTCTTACTAAACTCATCGACTCAAAGGCTAATCTGAGAAAGAAAGAAAATTATATGACATCATCTTGTCTCAGAATGTGTTTCAGATGTTAATGTTTCGTGAAAATACACTTTACTTTGCAAGATTAATTATAGTACTATAAACTTACTAATTAAGACTTTTAGCTAAAATATAAAATGTTTTAACTTGAAGCTTTAGTATCTATAACAAAATAATTTAAAACCCACTTCATTTCTTCACTGTTCAATAGTAAGGCATTAAATAATCTATGAAATGAAACAGATTTTAAAATAGACTCTAATCATCATAACCATGAACGACAATGTTCCCTCCCTCCCCCCGAAATGTAATTTGCATAAGAAATTGATCCTTTTTACAATAAAAGATGCAGGCAGACTTTTTTGAAAAGGTAGATCATTTATGCAAGGACACCAACCATGATTATAAAACCTTTCTGGCTTACTCTTTAGAGGCCAGTCCACATGAAGAGAGCAAAATTGTGCGTATAGACCTGATCCTACTGAAACTGAAGCACATACTTAAACATTAGTGTAAGTGTTTGAGGGATTGAGGCTATAATTCATGAAGATCCTTACAGCCACACAGGATCAAACTGAAGACAGTGGAGTACCGTGTGAGATCAGGAGTCTCCCTATTTGGATCGGATTTCATGATTAGGGACTGCTGAAGTTAATGGACTCCCCAAAGGGTGAAATCCTAAGCTCACTAAGGTCAGTGCCATAACTCCCAATTTTCTGTGGGCCAGGATTTCACCTTGGATGTGTGAAGGTAAACACATGCTATATCCTTTGCAGGATCAAGGCCTCTGTGTATATGGGGGAGGACAGGGCATGGCTGTGAAGTCAGATTTAAACAACTTTTATCCAAAGCTGTGAACAGAACCTGAGCCCGTTTGTATGTACAGTTCATTCTCTTCTGCCTTCACCAGAACAAATCTAGGATCACTGAAACTATACTAGGCCTATACTAATTTAACAGAAAGAGATGCAGGCCAAGAATTTTTGGTGCATTTGTTGCCAGTCCAATCAGTTGGGTCATAATACGTTACTCATAATTAGGACTCATGGAATTATTTGTTATTGATAAATGCCAAAATGACAGGTAAGTAGGGTTGTCAACCTTCCTGATTTCACTGGGAGTCTCCCAGAATTGGGCTCTATCTCCCAGAAGCTATGGAAGTCAATCCAGGAGATTGTAAACAGCTAAAGATCCACCAGTGCAGCTAGGCTAAGGCAATTTCCCTCTCCTCCATAGCCCTGTACTACTCTCAGAAGCAGTCAGCACATTCCTGAGGTCCTGAAGCGGGGGGAAGGGGACAAGGAGTGTCTCCATGTGCTGCACCTGCCCCAGGCACTCATTTCACAACTCCCGTTGGTGTGCAGCCAGTGGGAGCTGTGGGCATGACACCTGCAGGCAGGGGCTGCAGGGATGTGCTAATCACCTCCAGGAGTGCCATGGAGTCCGGGCAGGTGAAGAGCCCACCTTAGTTCCATTGTATCACTGCCGGGCTGCTGTCTGATATAAGTACTTCCTGGCCATAGCCCACAACCTGCATCTGCTCCTGCACCCTGGCCCCCTACCCTAGGCTCAGCCCGGAGTCCCTTCTCACAACCCCTTGTCCCATCCCAGTGAAAGTGAGTGACTGTGGAGGAGGGTGAATGAAGGAGGGATGGAGCGAGCAGGGGCAGGGCCTTGGAGAAGGGATAGGACAGGGCATGGCTTCAGGAAAGACATTAGGGATGCGTGAAGGGCATTTGGATTTATGTGATTAAGATAGTTGGCAACCCTACAGATAAGTTACCTTTGAATAAATTTCCATTTATATAAATATTTATTCAGCTCTATAGATTGTCAAATAATTGTTTACAATTAATTTATCAATTTTTTTTCTGTCTAATAAAATATTCACAGTTTATTTCTTTCCACGATGAGAGCTTGGACAGTTAGACAACTTAAACCAACAGCTGTCCTGGAGACTAATGAAGGAAGATGTTAGGGTACCAACACTTTCAGTTTTTGTAACCAGTGTGTCAGAATATATTTCCATTAGCTTAGTTTAACAGGCCTAAAAAAGACAAAAAAGGAAGAGACTTTTAAATCTTAAAACGAAATAGCACCCAAATTATTGGCTCCCATTCTTTGCTCATCCCTTCCTGCCAAATCCCTCAACCCAGATGTAGCAAATAACATTGGAAGAAAAAAAAACCCCCACTCTTCTAAAATTTCTTTATAAAGAAAAGGGTGCAGGTTTTCCACGGCATGACATATTGCGAAAACTGGTCATCCAGGAGATACCAGTAAAACGCTAAATTTGAAAATACAAAATGTCGGTCACAGGTTTTCTGATATACCCTGCAGTTTGTCAGATATTTATTTGTGAAAACTATGTAAGTAAGGCAAATTATTTCTCTTGCTGAATATAACATTAAATATATTGAATAGATAATGCAGCTCTTCTATGTTTTACATTTTATTAATCAGTATTTCTAACATGATTTCATATTTTAAATATACCCTGAAGCCATCAAGTAATAATTCCAGATTACTATAAATTTAATGCATTGAAACAAAGACATTGTTTTAAATTAATCATAGTGGTTTAGTATGTTCATAACAAAGTTCATCGCTTTTTAAAAAGGGGAACACTAATTTATTTTGTATCATCTCCATAAGAATAGACATATTTTGAAATTTCATCATATGTTTATATTAAAAAAAACATGTTTCTAATTATATTAAGTATAACATAGGATTTTATATCATACTAAAGTACTAATTTTGGTGAAGGGTTCTCTTAAAACTAATTCATCAAACAGAAGTAAAAAAGGGGAAACACATTTGTCTAGCTATCTGGAGGAAAAGGGATGTTGTCCTTTAAGGGCTCTCTTCAATAGGGAGTGTGTGTGAAAGGAGAGCAGGGATGGATAGGAAGACTTGGGAAGCAAGGTTTTGTATTATAGTAATTAAAATATTTTGAAGAATGTATTTAAAAAAAAACCCTGTATGTATGGAGATCTAAGCATCTAAAGCTTAAGATGAATGCTCAGATTGTTCCTCTAACATTGCATGCAAGGATTTCAGGGATTTTATAGAGCTATGATTTTTATAATCTTCAGCAACAAACTAATGCAATATTTACAGCAAAATTTTAAGTATTACTGTATTGCACAACTGTTTTTGTCAGTAAGTTCAGAAATTGACAGTATATACCTCCCAATAGGCACATGCCTGTTACATGGCTTGATTACGACTAAATGGCTCTTTCACTGGTTCAATATCATGCTAATATGTCTGGCAAGCTAGAAGGCTTTTCACTTTTCAATTAATAGATCCACTCTGGGGGAAGACTCACAAAGTTGCAAGAGCCTGATGTGGGAGACTGCAAGAGAGGGGTGGGCAAATACCAGCCCAAGGGCTGGATAGAGTGGCCAGGGTTAGCTCCTGGTGTGACCCACATATTTACCTGCACAGCTGCAGGTACCAGTGATCACAGCTCCCGTTAGGTGTGAATTGCCATTCCTAGCCAATGAGAGCTGTGGGAGTGGTGTCCTAATGCAGGTAAATATAGCAGCAGCGGCCGGTCAGTGGCTAACCCTGGTGAACCGCCACCATGTTATTGCTCACCCCTGCTGCAGGAATGATCAGAACAGGGATAGGAAAAAGGGAGTGGTTGAGCACTAAGACCCAGGAAAGGCATCATCTTTCCTTGCTTCTTATACCTGTCACCCATGGTTTCAGGCCAATATTGGGCAAACTAGACTTGATTTATAGTTGTAGGTGGACACTATGCAAAAATCATTTTCTGAACTACAGGACGATCCCCCAGTGGCAAGAAGATTTCCTCAGTCATTCATAAGCCAATACAATACATGCTTTCAATCAAATAAATTAATAGGAAAAATTATTTTTAAAAAGAACTTGTTTTACATATATTTCTTAACAACCACTAACTTACAGTTCTGATTCTAATTCACACTAAAGTTCATTACACTTTAACGGGGCCTGAAGTGAATATAAGCGTAGTTTACATACCAGTCATGGCCCCTCTACACTGTCACTCTGCGTACGTTAATGTTAATGGGACTCTAACCATGTAAGCCTATAAATCACATAATATAATCCCCAAAACAACAAGGGTTATGTCTTTTGTTCAGATATCCATGTGGAACCCTGTTGACATCAAGTAGGGATTCACATGGGCACATGTTTCCAACTGTGTAAAGCTCATTGCAGGACTGGGGCCTATTTCAGCACCTCAAACCCAGATTTTTCTTCAGTAACTTGTACCCCAATTCTGCAGACACTTATTACATTTCATTGGGACTATTTACTCGCTTAAAGTTAAGCAATGAGCAAGTATGTGCCAGAAGAGGGTTTAAATGGTGTGAGCATCCCCTGGAGGTGCCTTTTCTCTGGACTAGGTCTTTAGTTTCTGTGTCTTTCTCCAGACTTGTGGCAGAGTCGTGTTAGGAAAGAACCAAATTCCATTTGTTTCATCCTGCTTATTTGGAAAGACTCTTTATTCTTCCCATTGTTTTACTACTGCACTTAGACCTTTTTCTGCTGGCCACTTTCTTCCTTTGTCATTTTTTGCTCTCGCTTTTTCTATGCAATTGTTTCTTTCTTGATGTCTGTCACGAGCCTTTCAACTCTTTCAGCTTCTCAAACTTTTGAGATGATCCCCTCACTAGTTTTACTGTTATTTTTGCAGTAAATGTATCAGTGCCAACTGATAAAAGCCTGCATAATTTGTGCATATGTGTATTCTGAGAGGATGAACTCGAAGGTTGAGGGTGAGTAGGGAGGAAAATCTTTCTTGTTTTAAATTGTAATAAGGTCTTCAGTGATTCAATCCCCATTTGCATTCTGGGGCATCACACGAGAGAGTGTTCTAAAAAAAATGTAGGTTGAGGCTCATGCACATTCATCACTTGGGATCTGACATTTTATTGCAGGCTTTTTTTTTTAACTATTTCTCATAGGAGCCTAATGTAATATGGTTAGTCTCAATAATCACTGCTACGTGTACATGTGGAAGATTTCTGAATCTCAAAAAGTGTGAAGAAAAATGTGAACTTTTAAAACAAAGATTTTTATTTTTGCTGAAAATAATTACTGACTACTAACCTGCACGGTAGCCTTCCTTGCCACTTATGCAGAATTGAATGGCTTGCTCCCTCTTAGATGAGGACTTCAGGAGGAGATATGGTCTGATATAATGAGAACAAGGTTGAAAATCAGGATGAGGTCCTGCTAATCCTGGCTCTACCATTTATTTGCTATGGTGTCCTGGGTAAATAATTTCTGCCTTAATCTTGCCCTATATAAAAAGGTGATAATACCTACTTATTTCACAGAGGGATATGTGAATTAATTAGTTAAGGCCAGGTCTTCAGCTGATTTAAACAGGCCAAGCTCTGTTTAAGTTAATGGGCCAAGGACAATTTGCACTAATTAAGGATCTGACCCATTATTCTGTTAGGCTAGGTCTACATTAGGAGATAAGTTTGAATAAAGATATGCAACTCCAGCTATGATAATTACGTAGCTGGAGTCAAAGTATCTTAAATCACATTTTGGTGCCATCCACATAGCGGGAGGTCAACAGGAGCACACTCTCCCTTCAACTTCCCTTATTCCTCGTAGGAGCAGGGCTACAGGTGCCTATGGGAGCACCCTCTCACTTTGAATTATTGTGTTTTCACTAAACCCGCTAATTCGAACCCCAGAAGAGTGACTGCGGCAGCTTCGATCTTCTCTGTAGTGTAGACAAGCCATGAAAGACTAGGAGGATATAAAGAACTGTGTAAATAATAAATGTTATTTAGGGTTAGGACAGAATAGGTCGTGCAGGTGATGGAGTGGCACTATATATGAAAGATAATATAGAATCAAATGAAGTAAAAGTCTTAAATGAATCAACATGTTCCATAGAATCCATGGATAGTAATTCCATGCTCTAATAAGAATATAGCAGTAGGGATATATTATCGACCACCTGACCAGAACAGTGATAGTGACATTGAAATGCTAAGGGAGATTAGAGAGGCTATCAAAATTAAAAACTCAGTAATAATGGGGGATTTCAATTATCCCCATATTGACTGGGTACATGTCACCTCAGGACAAGATGCAGAGATAAAATTTCTCAATGCCTTAAATGACTGCTTCTTGGACCAGCTGGTACAGGACCCCACAAGGGGAGAGGCAATTCTCGCTTTAGTCCTTAGTGGAGTGCAGGATCTGGTCCAGGAGGTAACTATTATAGGACTGCTTGGGAATAGCGACCATAATATAATAACATTTAACATTCCTGTGGTGGGAATAACACCTCAGCAGGTGGCATTTAATTTCAAAAAGGGGAATTATGCAAAAATGAGGAGGTTAGTTAAACAGAAATTAAAAAGTACAGTGACTAGAGTAAAATCCCTACAAGCAGCCTGGAAACTTTTTAAAGACACCATAATAAAGGCCCAACTTAAACGTATACCCCAAATTAAAAAACATAGTAAGAGACCTAAAAAAGAGCCACCGTGGCTTAACAACCATTTAAAAGAAGCAGTGAGAGATAAAAAGGCATCTTTTAAAAAGTGGAAGTCCAATCCTAGTGAGGTAAATAGAAAGGAACATAAACACTGCTACATTAAGTGTAAAAATGTAATAAGAAAAGCCAAAAAAGGTTTTGAAGAACAGCTAGCCAAAAACTCAAAAAATAATAGCAAAACATTTTTTAAGTACATTAGAAGCAGGAAGCCTGCTTAAAAACCCTTGGGGCCCCTGGACAATCGAGATGCAAAAGGAGCAATCAAGGTCGATAAAGCCATTGAAGAGAGACTAAATGATTTCTTTGCTTCAGTCTTCACGGCTGAGGATGTTAGGGAGATTCCCAAATCTGCACAGACCTTTGTGGGTAATGAATCTGAGGAACTGTCCCGGATTGAACTGTCATTAGAGGAGGTTTTGGAACAAATAGAAAAACTTAACAGTAACAAATCACTGGGACAGGATGGCATTCACCCAAGGGTTCTGGACACTAGAACTAGAGGACACCAAATGAAATTAATGGGTACAGGTTTAAAACTAATAAAAGTAAGTTCTTCTTCACACAGCGCATAGTCAACCTGTGGAATTCCTTGCCAGAGGAGGTTGTGAAGGCTAGCACTATAACAGAGTTTTAAAAAGAGCTAGATAAATTCATGGAGGTTAGGTCCATAAAAGGCTATTAGCCAGGGTGTAAGGAATAGTGCCCCTGGCCTCTGTTTGTCAAAGGCTGGAGAAGGATGGCAGGAGACAAATTACTTGATCATTGTCTTCGGTCCACCCCCTCTGGGGCACCTGGCACTGGCCACTGTCGGCAGACAGGATACTGGGCTAGATGGACCTTTGGTCTGACCCAATACGGCCATTCTTATGTTCTTATGGTTTATGTACAGTAGAGTCCCGATTATCTGACCTAAACAGGACCGACAGGTTGTTGGATTACTGAAAATGTCGGATAATAGGGAGCGCAGGGAGGGAGGGATAGCTGCCGGTGCCACTTCTTCCCCATCCCTGCCTGGCCCCTTCCCTCCCTGCAGCTCCCGGGTGTGGGCTGGGAGAATGGTTCCGCTCGCTGCCCTGTCGCCGGCAGGAGCAGCATCAGCCGCGCCAGGAGAGTGACGGGGCAGCGAGTGGGGCCATTCTCTCAGCCCGCACTCAGGAGCTGCAGGGAGCGAAGGGGCCAGGCAGGGATGGGGACCAAGCGGCGCCGGCAGGAGGCTCCGAACCACGGGAGGCTGCTGGAGCCTCTTCAGCCAGGGAGGCTGCATGCGGCATAGCTGCTCAGGGCAGCTGGCCTTGGGGGCCACATACTCACGCTGCACTTGGCTGACAATGGTCCCGCAGCTATGTCGGATAAAGCGGAATGTCAGATTATCGAAGGTCGGATAATCCGGACTCTACTGTATTTTGAATTAGGAAAGACAAAATCTGCATTTGCTTCTGCCTTGAATAACAGCTTTCAGGTGTAGCTCTCCTTCCCATTGATTTGCTGTCACTTTTCAACTGTCATCTGAAAATATTTCCTTTATCCCTTGCTCATACATTTTATCTCTCTTCCTCTGCTATTATGCACCTTTCAACTCTGTGCTTGTGTTATTAAACTCTATAAAGAATTTGAGATATAGCATGCATGGAAAACTATACAGAGAAAGTTTGTTACTCTGTGATCTTTAGGTGCAAGAAAACAGCAGTCATAGTTATTAATTGTATTAGAGTAGGGCCTACAGGGTGCTAATGATGAGACATGGACTCAGGTCTGCCTACAGGGGGCAGTTGCCCTGGCAATTTGGCCACTGTTGTTACTAAGGCAGCAGCAGTGGCCAAAGTTCTGGGCCCTTTAAATTGCTGCTGGAGTGTTGCGCTGCATGCTCTGGGCAGCACTAAGGTCTGGGTGGTGGGAGGATGTGCCATGCTCTGGGCAGCACTGAAGGCTGTCTAGGGGCCAACACAACGTATTCTGGGTGGCACTCATGGCTGGCTGCCCCTGACTCTACCCCTTCTGCCTAAAGCCCTGCTTCTTCTGGGAATGTGGAAGGCATTCAATGCCCCTGTATGGAAGGTAACATTTGAAGGACTTCCTATAAGTTTTGTTTCCTTCTTTGCTATTAATAAGGGTTAAAATCCTTACCCCATGATATCTGCTGCCTGTGGAAGATTTATACTTGTCAGGATGAATTTCCATTTCTTATGATTGTCACATGAATGTTGTTATGGTTCTCCTTCTTGTGTGTTCCCATACTGCATCATAAACCAGGCACAAATTCAACTCTTCTGGGGGTCGCAGCTTCAGTTTTATTTGGGGTCTTTGATTTAAATTTATAAGTTCGTGAGTCCCAATCTAAACTGGGTATGTAAAACATAAAACTTGCAATCAGACAATGACTGAACACATATGAAATCTTCTGCAAGATAACTGTCTCAAAATAAATCAGAAGTTGTCCAGTCCGTTCCTATACTCACACATTCATTAATCAGTTAGGTTTCTCATTTGATTTTGGAATAAATAATGGCTTTAGCAGCTTTGTAATAAAAGAAAACATTGGAAGCAGTACATTTTTACTCCTGACATCAGACCTGGGTTGATAACGTGCTTACACATTTAAGAAGTCTATTTTATCTGGATACCTACAGGGATTAGTAATGATTTTGACTGGAGGGAATAACCACCTAATGTTCATTCAATGCTTTGTGTGCAATGAGTCCACAGTGCCAGTCCAGATTAGAGGATACAGATGTCTACAGAATCTAACCTTTCCCCGTAGAAGGAATAGGAGCTTTAGTATTATTGTCAAGTCCATAAACTTTGCTTATAAGGGTGCCAATTGTGGTGGAAGTCAATCTCAAGAAACAGATCAATGAGTGAATGGTTAGGAGATTGAGCTATCTTCTTGCTACACAGATGGTCTAACTAGGAGCAGAATGGACCTTACAGTAAAGCAGCTGGTCTGCACCTGTTACATGGATTTTGAGTACCATTTTCTTCTTGATAAGCCTTTAACCAGGTTAAGTCAATTCATCTCAGTACAGAAGTTTTGGGAATAGACATGCTGTGAACGATGATGTCATAGCTGTGCTAGCTATCACACTCTACAGACACCAATTTGTTGCTAGTAGACGTAAAGGATGCCCACAATTCATGAAGGATATTGATAAAGTGGAAAGAGTTTAGAGACGAGACACAAGAATGATTAAAGGATTAGAAAAAAATGACTTTTAGAGATAGACTCAAGAAGCCCAAGATATTTAACTTAACAAAGAAAGGGTTAATGGGTGGCTTGATTACAATCTATAACCACCCACATGGAGAACATATATTTAATGACATGCTCTTCAATCTTGCAGAAAAAGTATAACAACATGATCCAATAGATTGAAGTTTAAGCTAGACAGACAAATTCAAACTGGTAATAAGCCATACATTTTTAAACAGTGACTAATTAATCATGGGAACAATTTAATGGATGGATACTTCATCACTGACACATTTTAAATGTAGTTCTTAAAGTTAAGTTCTAGCAATTGTTCTGGTGAAGTTCTATGGCCTGTGCTATACAGGAGGTCAAACTAGTATATCACAATTATCCCTTCTGGCCCTAGTATCTATGAACTGCTGAGTCCCAGGTGGTTCTGTTCCAGGGCTAGGCAAAATGCAACCCAGAGGCCAGATCCACCCCAGCAAACACTTTGATCTGGCCCATGGATGGCATCTGGCCACTTTCTGTTTACATCCTACTGCCTGTGCCAACAAATTTCCAGGCAATGGCTCAGGCAGCAGGATCCTATTTAAATGCCCCATGGCTCCTCATCACAGAACTACCATGGCAGGACTGGAGCTATGAGCCATTTAAATAGCCTCAGCAACTCCAGGCAGCTGCCAGGAAATGCATTAGCAATGGGGCCGGGAGTTGCGAGCCTTTTGTTATGTTTTTAATTCAAAGCCTCCAGACAACTCGGGGGGGCATGCCTATGGTGGGGAGTGGGCAGCACTCTCTGTGTGCTGCCCCTGCCCTCAGCACCATCCTTCTAGCTCCCCCTGCCCATTCTTGCAGGTGCAGGCAGCACACAGAGACCCACTGTCCCCTTCCTCTCCCCAACAGAGTGATGCTAGTAACTTCCAGGTGTGTCATGACAGGAAGGCAGCCTGCCTGACCATCTTGTGAGCCAGGAGCCCTTGTGGTAAGTGCCTCCCATCCAGAGCCTGCACTTCGCACCATATCACCCTTCTCCAGATCAGAACTCCCTCCTGCACCCCAACTACCTCCCAGACTCCACACCTCCTCTGTTAATACAGTAGAAATGTGCAGCCCATGACAACTTAAAATTCATGGTGTGGCCCTCCACTGTGAAAATTATTGCCATCACCCCATTCTAAGCTCATTAGAGCTCTAGTGCTCAGACTCTTTGTCTAAGTCCTTCCTTTAAATGTCTTCAGTCCCTCTGCCCCAGATTCCAAAACCAGTGCCTCCTATTGCCCCAGCTCTTCCAGTCACTTACACACACTCCCTCAGAATTCCACTTACCTGTGGGCTCTTTGGCTGCAGTTCCACCTTTTGGGGGACACCATGGCAGGAAGGCAAGGAACACAGGATTAGCAAAGGAGAGTTTTATCCTCTTTACTTCTGGGCTACAGATTGATGAAAATAACAGAAGTCATGAAATGTACTCTTTCCATGCTTAATTACACCTCTTCTGAGAGTCAGAAGTTTGTTAGCATTTCAAGAAAGGCAGAGTCCTTACTGCCCTGCCATTCTTGCAAACTCTTTGGATATTGAGGAGATGGGTGTCCCATGCTGCCATTCAGAGAGGCATTAGCTTAAATATAGTCTCTTTCTATCAGTTATGCACACAGGCTGAGAGGCTGCAGCTCCATCAGCCACGTTGGTGCCCTTGTTTAGGAAATCCATGAGTTTAGGCAAACACAACAGATTTCTCTGTAATGGTTTCTAACTGACAGTAATTTAATGGGGTGTCAAGTACCTTTCCTAGCCAGAACACCCATGTGGAATACATTAAAATAACCTGCCTTGAGTGAAGTTAGAAAATCAGAACATGATACAAAATAGAGGTCACAATTTTATATCAACATATTCCATGTTGGTCTGTAAATATCCTATAATTAATTTCAAAATTATGTGTGACAGTCTAATGCTATTCTGTTTATCTTTCAATTATTAATGAGCCAGCATTAGATAGCTTCCCATTGTGGACACCTTACTGAAGAAAAACAATCTCATAGACACCATGAAAAATGGCTTAGGGACTGGTCTGAACCACCCAACTTGTGTTATTTTTATTCAGCCTTATCATTAGCTTTTTCACTACTCTATTTTAGATATTTGGAGCTAAATTTTAGGTCTCTTGATTATATGTTTGCTCTGTTGATCTTAAGTACCTGATAGGTAAATATATACAAATAGGCCTACAATACTGAGAACATAAAATGTTGTACTGCATTTCACTTCAAAATAACCTCATTAACATAACCATTTTTTTAGATACATTGCAGTCAGAACTCCACTGTCATCTCCTGAAAAACTCATACTCCCAGCTTTGCCACTGAACACTCATATTTCACTAGTACAAACTGATGTCTGTTAAGTCATGGCTTTAATATAATAAAGTGACAGAGAAAATTTAAGCCTACTTATTCTCCTTTAAGTTTTGTCTTTTTAAGAGACTCTTTTTTGTTTCCATAAGGGCTGAAGTCCAGGTTGCTACACAATTGTAAGCCAAACTTAATGCATACTCCTCTTATAATGATTGTGTGCACAAGTACCCACATTGCATGAAGGAGCAGCAAATTATTACATCATTTATTAAACCCAGAGAAAGTACTCAGCTATGTGTAAGACATAAGTATAAAAAAAACTGCCCCTGCTTCAAATGCTTACAGACATCTAATTAGGTATTTTCATATGCAAACATAATTACAATAATTGCATGCTTAAATTAGTCATGTAATTGTGTGCATATCTTGAGTTCTTGCACTTTTGAAAATCAGGACCTATATGTTTGGCAGACCTGAAGCTCTTGCACACCATGCAGGGTGGTTATCTTGGTTGTTCAGAAGGAGTCTGCTTTAAAAGCTTGGTTTTTCCTCAGATTTGTTTTACACCACTGAATAGGAAGCTTCTAGAACAGCAGAGATAGTTTTCTATTTCTAAAGAAGGCAGCAAAGATGACCACTGCTTTTAGGCTGGGGTTTTTTGTTTTTGTTTTTTAATGTAGGAATCCCCACTGTTATATTTCATCTGATCCCCTGAAAGCACCTACTCCTCTCTCATGCAGACTCCACTGCAGCACCTTCACCAGGCAGGTCCTATTTAGCCACTTTCCTTCATTACTGTGCTATTTCTCTAACATTGCTTTAGCTAAAAAGGTTGTAGAAGGCTGATACCACTTCAGTCACATTCATCTTCCCATCTCCAGGAGCCACTGTTTTTCCATTACAGCCTTCCAGATATGGTAGAATACAGACATAGGAAAGGAAAGTGAATTACCACATCCTTACCCCCATGAGGTAAAATTGCAATCTCAGACTGCTATGCAATCAATCACCATTTTTCTGCTGTTCACTGACTAGTGCTGGACTCAGGCCCACTGACAGGCAAAGGTGCCATTTTGGCAGAGCTGGGAGGCAGCAGCCTTGCGTACCAGGACATGGCTTGCTTTTCTTCCCGTTCCCCTGACAATAAGGGAACAAGGGTAGGGTTGCCAGGTGTCCGGTTTTCTACCGGACAGTCCGGGTTTTGGGGGCTCTGTCTGGTATTTTCTGGTTTTCTGACTGGGCGCCTGGAAGCCTGGTGGGGGGAGTGGCTGGAAGGTGGGGCACGATGGGTGCTGGGAGGCCTGGTTGCATGTGAGGAGGAGGGACAGCCCGGTCCGTGCTCCTGCATGCTGGTCAAGCGCATGGTGGAGCTGCAGCCTGACTGACTTGCGCTTCGCCTGGACTGTGCGGGGGGGCGGGAGAGCCCTGGAATCTGCACTGCCCGGGTCAGTCCTGCTCCCCACCGGCTGACACGCTCCTTCCCCCCCACCCCTTCCTGGCCGGCCAGTTGGTTCTCCCCCACTTCTCCTCCCGATCTTCCCCGGCCAGCCCCGCTGCACCTGCCCCCAGCCCTGCTTTTGGCGGCCAGTTCTCCCCTCCTCTCCCAATCTCCCCCAGCCAGCACCACTGTACCCAACCCCTGCCCCCACCGCCAGCTCTACCTCCCGCCGGCCGGTTCCTCCTCCCGATCTTCCCCGCCCAGCCCCACTGCACCCCCCCGCCAGTGCTGCTTCCGGCAGCCAGTTCTCCCCTCCTCCTCCTGAGCTCCCCCGGCCAGCCCCGCTCCCACTGGTCACCTCCCTTTCCCCCCGATTTCCCCCGCCAGCCCCGCTCTACCCTTCCCCCTCCCCCCACCAACCAGCTCTGCTTCCTGTTGGCTGTCCCCCCCCCCGATCTCCTCCGGCCAGCCTCTGACTGCCCCACCCCTCGCCAGCTCTGCCTCCTGCCTCCCCCTTCCTCCCAGCCAGCCCCGCTCCCCTCCCCATGAAGTGTGGCCGGTATTTTTTTTAAGACTATCTGGTAACCCTAAACAAGGGGAGCATGCCTCTCACTCCTGGCTGGTGAGGGGAGGGAGCAGAGGGTAATTCATGGAAACCCAAGTTCTTTCCCCTTGCTCCCTTATTGTCAGGGGAATGGGAAGAAAAGTAAGCTGCATCCCGGTACACATGGCTGCTGCCCTTCCCCCCACTCTCCCAAAATGGCGCCCCTGCTGACTGAGTTGGGAGGGGGGAATATGGGCTGTTGCTCTGGGACCCAGCAATTTAAAAAGGCATGAGGCCCCCAGCTGCCGCCACTGCTACTGCAGGAGTGGCAGTGGCCATAGCCTGGGCCCTTTGCATTGCTGTCAGAGTGCCAGATGCTGTGCTCTTGGCGGCTCTGAGAGCTACCTAGAGGCAGAGAGGCCATGGCACTGCATGCTTTGGGTGGTGCTGAGGGCTGCCCCCAGCCCCTCCCTTTCCTCCTGAGGGCTCATCTCTTCTGGGAGCATGGAGTCAGTCCTCACACACACACACACACACACACACACACACACACATTGCCCAAGGGCCCTGAGAATCTGTCAGCTCCCCTGGCTGGACGGTATTTAAAAGAGCTGATACTATAAATCTCACTATTCTTGGAAATACTGCTGACCCATTTGTGCTACTTCCTGAGCATTCACAGTAAAACATTCCTTCAGTGAACACATTTTCTCCATTACATCCCTTTTCACACTGCCCAGTCTTAGCAGCAGTCTTAGCAGACTCTAGGGACAGTCACAATAAAAGAGCCAAACCCCATTTTGCTAGGGATTCTATATATACACTGAAGAGATGGTCTTTTGTTCCAAAGATCTTATAGTCTAAACAGAACACAGGATGAACACAAAAAACAGATTAGTGGGAGACAAAGAAAAGTGAGAGAATTATGCCCAGTATGAAAAGCAGCAACTGTAGCAAACTAATTGCCTACCCACTGTTAAGAATTTTACAGACCTCACAGCACACAATGTTAGAACCGGCTGAAGTTTTCTTCACTTAAATACAAATAGCAAACAAACAAAAGTAATGAAATTAAAGTAAGTGAGCTCTCCTTTGGTGTAGGGTGATTTCCATTCTTCATACCCATGTGCTGAAATACCTCTTACATCAGGCTTTACTAGCCATGCTGACCTGAAAGTTAATATTACAGGTAGAGTGGAAGAAAAGCATTTGTAGCACAAATATTGAAGAATGGAAAGAAGAATGATTCAAGAACTTCTTGCCTCCCCCTAAATGAATTAAAAAATACATTATTAGTTCATAATGCCACTCTAAGCAATAATCAACATTGAGTCATCAAGAATAATCTCTTTGTAGGCACATCTATTTTTTTTTCTGAGCATGTCCAAAATTAGTAAATGAAAGAAAAATGATTAATGTAATATTGGAATATCAGTACAAGAGCTGATTATATCATGAACATCTTACCCATCATTAATCAAAATTATCGTAAATATCAACATTGGTCCTGAAATGGTCTGAAAGAACAGAAGTACAGATGTCTGATAGTTAACAATATATCAACTTGGATATTGGCATAAACAAGCCACTCTGTTTATGTTTGGTCTCCCTAAATATGTACATTTATGATCTAGAACTGAGATATTAAAATTTGGAATGGCTTGTAAGAGTGGAAAGAAGAAACACAGTAATACCAAGAGCCTCTGTGTGGTTGTTGAGAAAATAACACAGCAAGGAATAGATTATCCCACAAATTCTTGGAAAGTAGGAGGGAGAACAGCAAAATAAAGACAATGGATTTCAAGAAGGCAGACTTAAGCAAACTCGGGAATTGGTAGGTAAGATCCCATGGGAAGCAAGTCTAAGAGGAAAAACAATTGAAGACAGTTGGCAATTTTTCAAAGTGACATTATTAAGAGCACAAAAGAAAACTCTGTTATTGCATAGGAAAGATAGCAAGTAAGGAAAGAGGTCACTGTGGCTTAACTAGGAAATTTTGAATGTTCTAAAAATAAAAAAGGAGTCTTACAAAAAGTTTAAACTAGAGGTATGTCTACACTACACTGCCTTAATTCACAATTCCTTCTCCAGCATTAGGCTTTAGCTTGTCTGTTAGCATTATGTTAGTAACCCAAATGTCAGTACTGGCTCTTTTGAAAATTAATGAGTCTTGGCTGAGGACAAATCCTAAGGCCTATGAATTTCTCTTGCCAGGAAGAATTTAAAAAGTCACAAAGGATCAAGATTCAGAATTATTAGGCCTACTGCCTAATTCAATTCCCATTGATGAAAAACTCCCATGGATTTTGATAGGGACTGGATCAGGACCCTAGACATTTCAAGTATGAAGTTCACTGTTTTAGAGAGGCAGCAACTTCTAGTGCAGTGAGCAAAAGATGTGATATAGCCATCATTTTTTATGTGGCCCTTTGTCTGTGATATTAACTGGTGTGGATAAATAATGGGTTTCTGCTATGAGATGGAGGGCATTTCTCCAACAGTGTAAAATATAGTGATTTCCAATACACTTTCAGCATATGCCCAGAGTTACCACACAATGGTTTCTGAAATACAATAGTTTAACTACACTCAAACATAACTGAGGTATGTCAGAGAACATGGCAAGGTAATTGGAGGGAAATATTGCCTTTTAATGGCATCCAATGAATTCTGACTTGTGGAGTGCCTGCTACCTCTGCAGTGTGCAATTGCATAATTTCCCTTTGGCAGATACATGAATTGCTTACATGGAAAAACAAAGTTATGTTTTGCTGCTATCTATAATGTGGTTCATTCAGCAGCTGGACACAAGTGGAGCTTGGGATACTGTCAAATCACATGCCGGCTCATGCCCAGGCCTCATCGAACACAGACAAAGCTCCACTTATATCCAGCTGCTGGAAATCAGTTTGGATTGCCTGTGTGTTAGTACAGTTAATATGTGACTCGTGTCTAGAAAAAGGACTAGTGTAGGATGGTGCAGGCATTAATCTCACTTAACTTTGATAGCCCATGGTATAAACTTATATTGAATGTTTACAGGGGTAGGGAACAGGAGAATGTTGAATACAGCAAAGCATTCATCCTGCATACAAGATGGCTGGTTGAAGGCAAATGAAGCATTGTCTAGAATCCAAGAACAGATCTCGTTGATTGCATTCTTCGCTCCCTCCAGGAAGGGGAGATCTGTGTATACATGTATCCCACCAGCTTGGTTTCTGGGGTTAAGGAGATAAAAATCCTTCATAAGGAGAAACTTGGCTCTTCATGCTGTCAAGACTCAAAGATTTCTAAACATAAATAAGAGATCTCAGTGCTGCTTGGCATGGCCAGCTAAAAGGATATACAGCAGTGCTTATATTACTTTCTTTTGAATCTAAGTCTCTGTTGTATATCTTAACCTTGTAAGTAATTCATTTCTTTTTCCTAGTTAATAAAACTTTAGTAACAAGATTGGATATGGGATTGGGTACAGGAGTTGTCTTTGGTTTGAGATCTAGACAATTGACCAGGAATAAGTGACTGGTCCTTTGGAATTGGGAGTAACCTGAATATTGTTGTGATTTTTGCTGTAAGTGACCATCTATCACATAGTTCAGCTTGCCTGGGTGATAAGATAGACTGAAGTGCCCAAGGGGACTGTCTGCAACTCGATGGAAAGACAGTTATAGGTCTTTAGGTGTTCATACTTGTTACTGGGTTCGTGAAATCTAATTATAGAACATGCAACCAGTTTGGGAGGGGAGGTTGCCTCACTTCACCCTAGTCTGGCTTGAGGTTGGCCCTGAAGCCTCTTTCAGACAGTTTGACAAAAAGCCATGTGATATGCCAGCTTTCTGATGACCAAGAGCTAATGGTCTGTGAGCCACCCATGGTCCACTTGCTATAATTTGGGAAGCATTGCTATTAAATATAATTCTAACTACTGAAAAAAGCAAAGCACCTTTGCAGGATAATCAAAAGAAACTCAAACTTTACTTAAACTCATACATATTCAAAGGCCCCAGTTCAGGCAAGCATCTGCTTGGGACGTAAGAACATACCGAATTTTAAATGTGCTTCCCTGACTTAGGGCCTAATGCAGTAAAAATATCTATCATATAGGCCAGATTTTATGAATAATTACATGTCAGCACACAACTGTAAATTTTAAAAATTACTATCACTTTAAATTTGTTCCTAGTTACAACTATCTGTTTTGATGGCTCTTTAAGTTTATTCCAAGGCACATAAGCAATTATATCACACATGATAATATTTCACTGCTGCATCTATCAGCATCTATCAGCTAGCAGCTGGATCTCTTACAGACATAAGAGTGTGAATATGGAAGGTATTAGAACTAACCATCTGCTGAAAAAGACTGTTGCAAATTAAAAAAAAACTTAATTTCAAAATGTAATTTGTCACCATATTAAACTGTTGACACATGAGTGAAATATACATGGAGTGGATGACTGATTACCCAAAGTTATATAACTTGCATGATGATGTGTGAAAAAGGTTTGACTTGTGATTGGTTTTAACTTAAAGCCCTTGCTTTGTCAACTCTAAATACCACACAAGTCTCACTTAACCCTTTAGATACTGTTGCCAATGTTTGAGCTGAATGGCAGGTCAAAGTTCAGAGTGCTGGAGATATTCCAGTTGGAAGTCAAAATTGATGGAACCTGGTGTTTTCTGTGATGCAATCTTGTTTATTTACAAAGCATGGTCCTGCTTTTTCCTAACATAAGAGGAACCAGCAAAGTTTTTTTAGTCAACAGATCCCAAAACTCTCTAGCTTTTCCAAAGTCTTATAGTGATCACAGGCTGCTATGTAGCTTTGTTTTTCTGTCGTCTCGATTTTTGTGTTTACCCTTCCTCTTTTCCCCCACCCCAAAACACACACAAAACAATACTCAGCAAAAGCCCTTCTACCCATTCACTCCAGAATTCTTGGGCAACCTGTTATACTTCTGTGGGGCTTCTTCACTGTCTCAGAATCATCTTAAGTGAAGGGTGCGTTCACTCATCAATTTCAATGAGGTTTTTTTATTCAACCAAAACCAAAATCTAATCAGCTCATAATATTTTCTTATGTGTAGTTCCCATTGATCTCATTATGGTCCATTCATATCTAAAGACAGATTTTTGCCGTTGTTTTTGTTCCCCACATTTACACTTAAAAATAACAAAATACAGTGTCATCTCTCAATGTCCTTTGAAGTAGAATGCAGAACCCCATAAGGTTCCTCAGAGGGAAGAAATCTCATTGGCACTTGATTCAGCCAATCACTCTGAATGGTCCAATGGGGTTTGTAATATAAAAACAAATTTTACATATGTAAAAACAGACAGTGTGTGCACTCTTTAGAATTCTATGAAATTTACGATTGTGAGATGAGATTTTATGTTTTCCTAGACCTGGCTGTTGACCCAGGAAGCTTTTAAAGTGATAACACTATCTCGGGCACTCAGCATAATGTTGAGTGTGGTAGAAATGTCTACACAGAGAAATATCTAGATAAATGGAAAGACATCTGATAAAAGTATCAGCTTAAGAAAAAAATATACATTTTTGATAGCCAGTGTATTAAATACTACCTAAAGGCCTGTCTCTAAACCAGCACTTTTATTGGTAAAACTTGTCTCACTCAGAAGTGTATAAAAAACTACAGCTGACAGAGATAAGTTACACCAACAGAAGCGCCAAGGTGGACTTTACTCTGTTGCCAGGAGAGCTCTGTCATGTCATGTCAGCATATAGCAGCTGCATAGTTCAGCTGTGCTTCTGTAAGGTCTCTAGTGTAGACATAGCCTTAAAGTCACTTTAAAATAGCATAAACAAGTAACACCACTTCTGTTTCCAAATGCCAAGAGGAGTACAACCTGTGAAAGTAAGCTGAAATACCAATTTGCCAAGAAAAAAGTTCATTATTGCTATTCAGTCTGGGGAAAATTCCAACGTTCCGCAGAGAGCATTGGACTGGAGGGAATCCCAGGCTTTTCCTTAAGTCACAAGTGCAAAAACATCCCAGGCAGTGTAGAAAAAACCCATGATCATGATATTAAAAAATATCATTCATATCTATTGCTGTCATTCCTGAGACTTATGCCCAGTGGCAAAAGATATCTTCATAACTGTCTCATTCTTTTGATTAGAAGTGCTTTCCATATAAATATAGAACTATTTAGACATTGCACAGGACTTTAGCAAAGCCTTGACTTAAAAGTTTCCCATAGGCTGTATTCCTGGCTTTTACATTTGATGTTAAAATGCAGCTTTATACATGCTTAGAAAAAGGAACCTGATACTTATGCTAAATAGAACTTCTCCATTTTTCCTTAGGTCAATTTGTAGAGAGAGTTCATGAAAATGACTCATAGTTAAACAACATTTTAAAAGTCTGACTGAACATGAAAGTTCATCTTTCAAGGTCAGTGCATTTGTATTGTACATGATATAACACTTTTCTCCCTCTTACTCAAGTAAAGCACATTTAAAAATTTTATAGAATACTAGGCTTTCAATTCATAGCAAAGTGGCTTTTATGTATTATACAATAAATTTCCTCTGGTTTGTTAAACTGTTTTGAATATCTTTTAACCAAATCTCAAAATGATGGAAAGGAAGATAAGAGCATTCCTTTTGATATAGTCATATAATAGACTCATTCCACCACCAGGAGATTTCTGTGAGGGGATTCAGGAAGAGGGTTTTATTAAAATACAGAGCCAAATTTTCAAATGTCCAGTGATTTTCGTGTCTTGGTAGTTTCCATACCTTGAGAGCTAGGGCTACGAGATTCATGCTCATAGGGCCCTACCAAATTCATGGTCCATTATGGCTGATAGGTAAATTTCAGCTGTTTACACCAGAAATTTCATAGCATTGTTTCCATGGTATCCCAATCCAAAAGGAGATAAGGGGTCAGAAACCTGCTGACCTTTACTTCTGTATAGCCTTGAGAGCTGGACTCTGAAGGCAGCAACTGCAGACCTTCATGAAGCCACAGGAGGTTCTAAGAGGTAGAGGTGGGTCTTGTCTGGTTCCCCCTCCTACCACTAGAGCAGTTTGCAGGGGAGGGACAAGTTCTGTCCTTCTGCCCAGTCAGAGATAGGAAGCCCCCTTTGATGGAGCACTCCTAGGAACAAGAAGACATCAGATTTCATGGGGGAAAGGGCTTATTTCATGGTCCATGCCATGTTTTTCAAGCTGTGAACAATCATATGCTGATAATTGGAGCCCTAGGTGAATGGGACACATGGGACCCCAGTAATAAGCATCTGTTGAGAGAATTATGGAATCAGTCAACACTGTGTTTGGCTGATGAGGCAACTTATGGTGTCAGAGGCCATCAGACAGCTGAGGGACATCTACCTAGAACATATCACCAGACATTAACAATACCAGGAGGGATGAGCTGGAGTTCCAGTGAAAAGTGCAATCAGGAAAATAATTTGGATAGTTTTCTGGGGGGGAAGGGTCCTCTATTTTCTGATGGACAACCTTCCTTAAATTCTCAATCAGTGAAGGGCAATCTACACTCTTTGATATATTTGCTTTCCATAACCAACTCTTTATGTAACTTTTCATGAGTGATGTTCCCAAATACTTGGATGTGAATATCTAAACTGGGTTGTTAAATTTATTCCCCTAAATGTGTGTTATTGCTTGTTATGAACTAAAAGTCAAAGATACATATAAAACACATTTTGTATTTGTGGATAATCTCTAAACACTATACCCAGATGTATAGACACTCTTTTCTTAATCTGTGTTATGTTTATTAACCTGTGTTAATCTTAGCTTTAAAAGTTTAAAAGAGCTTTAAAAAGTCTGATCATACCAGCCAGCAATGTTATCACAGCACACCAAGCAACATAAAGTAGGTACTGGGAGGGAGGGCAAATATCTGGCCATGAGTGGGCAGGATGATTAGCAAAAGCCATGTTGAGTTGTTTTCTCAGGTCTCTGTTGTCTGAAGTCTCGCAGTTCTTATTTCTTTCACATACTTCTAGAGATGTTATAATTGCTACTTGCTTCTACCTCCAAAAGCCTTTATTACAGCTAACTTGGAAATGTTACTGTTATTTTAGAAAGTGCTGTAGATGTTACAGTACAGTATTACTTGTATGAAAGGCAAAACATTTAATATTCAGAATGTCAGAGACATTCTCAAAATTGTTTTTCTGCCACACATGGCTATCTACATTCTCTTTTATACATCCACAGAAAGTATCTTCAAGCGCACAGTCTACCTATCAGTCCACTATTCAGTGGCACCAGCAGGATATAAAGGTTTCCATGGCCTTTCATTATTGCTCAGCCAAATCTTAGTGGAATGATATTCAAAACTTTTGTACTGCAAAAATTGGCTAGAATAACCTGGTGCTTTCTTCTTCTGAGTGGATTCCTGTAGTGTTGTTTGATGGCCAACATTGGTTGCAACACAAATTTTGTTGTGTTGCAACACTTCAACAAAGTGCAGAAGTACCAGAAAAAGAAAGTTGATTGGGAGTGGAAGGTAGGGAAAAGAATCAGAGAAGGGGGGAGTGCAAGTATAACACATTAAAAGACAGGGGTGGAGGGTGGGGAATATAGCTGGCAATGCCCTTCAAACGATTGTATCAGCATAGACACTCAACCTTCAAAAGGATTATTTTAAAAATTGAGATCTGCATAATTAAAGAAAAATAAATAGTTACACAAAAACACACAGTAAAAATGAGCCGGGACAGGAGGAAGAAGAATTATAAAATTAGAATTGGTATGGGCTTGCCTGCTTAAAGTTTCTACCATGAAGCACTACTATTAATCAGAACCCAGGAGAAAGATAAAAGATGTATTCAGGACTCTCTGACATTTTATGATAATGTATTTCCTTTTAAAACCACAAATCTTACTCCTTTTCTTAGGACTTACTATCCAATAAACACACAGATGTTGGTACAGGCAAAGCAAGTTTAATGAACCTATCATGACTTATAATTAAATTGTGTAACAAATGCACTTGGAATCCTGCCGCAGTGATCCCTGGTATATCTTGCAACGGGGGAGCAGAACAAAAATGCAAATGCAAAGTGACCTTTCTTGCTGACAGCTTTATTCTAGCACAGTAAACTCTGGTGTGGATCTCCCCCTTCTGGCTACACCAAATTCCTGCCAATTTTTCTGCTGTTGTCCAGGAAAGAATGAATATTACCTTTTCTACTCCTGACCAGAGGAAGAGCCTTTCCCTTATCCCCTCACCAAAAAAGGGCTCTCTGAATAAATAGGGCAGGTGAGGCTTGTGCCTGGATGGTAGCTGATTCCCTGCTTTCCATAGGCGGAGATGAATAGGGTGTTCTGTACCATTATAATTGCAAGAAGAAATTGGGTCAAATATAAGGATTATGCTGATGATCATCTCCACTTACATTAAAAAAAAGAGGAAAATGTATTTTAAATTTGGATTTAGGTAACTATAGAGGGATGTAGGGAAATATGGATGCTTGAATTTGAAGAGGGAGTGAGAGACAGAGAGAGATGAAGCTAAGTTTACTGACATCACAGAGAAAGAACATTTATCCTGAAAACCTTTTATGTCTGGAAAGAAGAGTCAAATGCTCAAAAAGATTTTTTAAAAGACTGAAATAAAACAAAACATGCTTCCCCTCTGGATGTACTGGAGACCTTAATTAAGTTTCCAAAAATCTCAATTTCCTTGTGCAAGAAAGAGTTCTTCTTGACAACCAGACAAGTTAGTTAGTTTTTATTAAGCTGTTCTGCATGAAGATAGGTAATATTTTATGCACAATCTCTAGCATTAGCATTACTAATTAGGTCTTACATTCTATTTAAGAGCTTTTAACAGAAAATGAATCTAACAGCCTTAGAAGATATCAAACCTACACTGCAGGCCAGAAATATTCAGACCTATGTGCTTCAAGAGTGAAATTAGTCATCAGAATTACTCAGAAGAGCCATAGTACTGTGAATTCATTGTTTCATTTACTATAGTACTAGATATTCATATTAAACAATAAGACGGGGAAATATTTATTTTTATTACTTATTTCAGGCTATGTCTGACTGACACCTTTTTCCGATTGTTTTTGCAATTGTTTTTTTGGAAGAAGCTTTTCTACATTGGGCCACATTTTGGAAAACCTTCCTCTTCCGGAAGATCCCTTATTCCTCATATAATGAGGAATTCAGGGCTTCCAAAAGAGCATATCTGCTCTTCCACAAAAAAATGTCTCATTCCCTGGATGTGGTGGAGTTTTTCTGGGATATCATATAACAATATAGTGGAAGCATCTTGATTGGCTAATAATTAAATCACAAAATGTTTAATAGAGCCACAAAAGACATGTTAAATAGCTACTTGTGGTTCATGAGCTCCGGTCTGAGTATTATTGCTCTAGATCCTAAACTGCCGCTGAAAAAGTTTGGAAGTTTATTTTGTAGAGTCATTTACTTAATGCTGCATTATGACACTATTCATATGATTAATCAGAAGAGTATGGTTGATTCAAAACCTGCTAATGTGTTGTAACTAAAGTTGGGTGAAGTTCTCTGGCTGAAATATTTTTTGCTAAAAATGCTTGTTTGTTGGCATAGAAATCGTTCACAAATTCATGTTGGTTTCACTTTTTTTTTTTTTACTAAAAAAGAAAAAAGTTGACATTTTTAAATGAAACTTTTTGGGTTAAAAAATGTTTTTCCTTTCCAAGTGATTTAATTTTCTTATAAAAAAATCAAAACTGTACAAACATAGTCAAAATCAAATGACAGATGAAACAAATCCAAAATGTTTAATTTAAAAAATGTTTCATTCAGCTGAATTATTTTCCCCAAATTCAATTCTTCAAATCACAGAAAATTCTTTCCTTTTCTTTTTCTTTCTTTCTATCTTTATCTTATTGTTAGTGAAGCAGCAACAGTTATTCATCCTACTCTACATATTGCCAGGTTGTATAACTATGTGCGTGTTCCTGTCATTTTTGCCCTCATATCCTTTCCACCAGTTCTGTCTGTTTCGTTGGTACACTTCTTGTTGTGGCTTGTATTGTATTCAATAGCAAGGTCTTTGGGACAGATACTCTCTTTGTCTATGTGGTTGTACAGTGCATACCAACAAAGAGCTCCTCTCATAGACGGAGGTGATCTCTGGCTTTACAGTAAACTTATTTATTAATAAAAATACAAATTGACATTTTTGTAATCCTCCACACTCCTGGTCAGATTGCTGCATGCAAACATAAGCAAACAGTCTTGTAATAAGAATTTGATAAATAAGGTAGGAATTTCTACAGACATACAGACATCCATCACTAAAAACAATTAAGGTGCTTTAAAACATAACACTCCAAGAAAATATTAAGTTGACTAAATATGTTCCATATTTACTTTAAAGCTCAGATCACCACATCTTCAGTAATCATCAATTTTTTTTATCCCACTTGACATACAGTTGTTGGGGGTTTTTTTAGAATACTTTTTAATGTTATACTGGAAATGCAACTTCATGCCCATACAGATTATATTTGCAAACAGCATGACAGGCTAGATCTCAAAAAGGTAGACCTAACTAAAAGATTTTCAGAATAACATACCCTAAAGATGTGCCTTTTATGGGATAAGAGAAAAAACAAAAGATTTAGTGACCAAAAACAAGAAAAGAAATGATGCTCAGAGCCATATCCTGGTATAAATTGGCATAATTTTATTGACTTCAATGGAGCTGTGCTAATCTACAGCAGCTCAGGATATGGCCATCAGTTTCTATGCTTAGCACGTTTCTGAATTGTGCAATCCAGCTGTATTTGTTTTCTCAATTGGTTCTTAAGTTGTTCATCAATGGCAGATAATTGTTTCTATATAACTACTCAGATGGCTACACATACTGAACCTCAATAAGAAAATATAGCCGCCGTCAGAGTCCTCAAACATGGGAAAACTCAACTTTCAAGCAGAGGTACTAATGATATGTAACCCTCCTTCTTCCTCCCTGGGTTACTTGGGAGCAGGTCACACTCACATCTGTGCCTGGGTGCCTAATGTTTTAACATAAAGGAGAACCTGCTTGGCTTTAAGGAAATGCTTAGTAGCATCTGCAGGGAGAGACAATGTGCAATATTGATAGATACTATGAAATAGTGGACAAGATGATCAACAAAAAATTATATGATGGCAGTAGATGCACAATAAATTCAGATACAGTTCTGGGTAATTTGATATTATGACTGGAGTTAGCCAAGGGTGTGTATCGCCACCAATCTTCTCTGCATTGGCAAAAGAGTGGATGATGAAACAGGTAGCAAAAAATGCATCATGGATGTTGTAAGTATTAGTGAAGATGAGTTACCCAACCCTGACTTTGTCAACAACATTGCTTTACTAAGTATGACATGGAATGGAATGAGGCCCTGAAATCAGAGGATTAACAGGAAGCACAAAAACTGGACTGATAGTAAAAACAGACAAAGCTTATATGCCTATGGATGGAGAAGAAATCAAACATGTAGAATAGTTGTACTATCTTGGGAGTATGAAGATATTTGAAAGTGACTGCAATCAAGATATTCACATGAGATAAGGAAAACACAAGCACCGCTTTTGGAAGGATGAACATCACCTGGTCAAATGAAAATATTCATAACATCCAGAATCCATTATAGCATCCCATTGTACTGAGAATGTTACTGTATGGAATAGAGACTTGGCAGATGACAATAGCTAACACCCCTGCCCCCTCCCCATTCCACCCCGAGTCTGCCCATCACAGGGCATTTGAAGATGGTGTTACATATTCCACAGAAAGACAAAACAAATGCAACAGTAAGGGAACGGTCAAAGCAGGACATGTTAGAAAATATAAAAATATACTTAGGTGATTGGGGCATGCACACAATATGGAAGATAAGAAACATTGTGTACCTGAGGAATGAAAGTGGCAGAAGACAGTGGCAGATAATGCTGAGTGCTCTGGCATGACCTCAGAAGAAATACAACTAGTGAGTGACTATAACCAGTGGAGGAACAGGACTGAACAATTTCTCCATGCCATGGAGTGGCTACGGTCCTGAAAGAGTAGAAGAAAAAAGTGCTCTGATTGATAAGGTCAAAACCAAATAAACTCCTATATGCGAAGGGTAGAAAACTCAAAACTCAAAACTGACAGCCCACCACTTTTGCTCCAAAATTGGAATTATTTCAGATATTTCTTTCTACTCTGCTATGCCACCCACACTTTATTAGATATTTAATTTCTGTGGAGCAAAATACTTGGTATAGATAATTTCTTAGACAAATATCCTGCCATACCCATGACAGGTAAGTTCATTTACCTTATGTTCAAAAGTAAATTACCTGAACTTTTGGGGACTAAATCCATGACACAATCTACTTATAACCCCCTTTTTCTGTCTCAGTCTCAGCCGAGATAGTAGACTTGTAAGATACAAAAAAAAAAAATCAATGAATTTTAAATTGTGTGTGTATAACCATGCTGGGAGAAGAAGATCAGTTTTCAGGAGGAACCTAGTCCAGTATGACACCAAGAATTCACCAATGCAGACTGGTGCCTGGTACCTGACAAATTCAAAATCCTGAACACTTATCACCAGCCTCCCAGCTTGTTTAAGAAAGTTCTTTCCTTCATTTCTGCCTGCCTTGTGCATCACTTACTGCAAATTAAACTCAGTTTGTACATGGCTTACACTCTTGCTTCATGATTAGAGTAATTGATATCAGTAGGGTTATTTGCAGCATAAGGGGCTACTCAGTGTGAGCAAGGTCCAGAGTCTGGCCCTATTTGATTTTATATGAGACATGGATTACAATTTGCATGAAGAAGAAGGACCCAGACTCTTAAAGACCCACTTCTAACACCTTTATTTGAGCTGAGTATTTCCACATCCATTTTGCCTGGGTATAAGTGACTACAAATGGTTGCAGGAAGTGGAGAATCATCCCACCATCTGTGCTACCTGTCAAAATCTAAGCACAGTTTAACATACCAGACCAGCATCCCTCACACTCTCATTCACGTCAGCTGAAATGTCACTCACAAGCAGGACTGAAGAACATGACCAAGGTCTCCCGTTTAGTTCCTTATTCCCACACTATTAGGGAACAACAGGCTGGGTGGCTGCTTCTGATCAGGAATCCAAGACTTTCCTCCTCCTATACTCTTTTCCCTGCTGTTTTTCACACTTCTAGTCTGGCTCACACTGCAACACGATGGTAGAAAGGAAGATGTGCTACCACTGCTGCTAGCCCCGAGCAGCGGCACAGTCAACATTCTGTAAGTGGTCATGTTGTGAAAACATGAAGCGAAAGGATTACAGTGACACGTGGGGGCAGCCAGGACTAAGGGGAAAGCAAGTCCATGGCAGGAATAGGTTTGGTGGAAAGCCAGGGTATGAACAAAGTGAGAGAAAGAGACTGAGACAAAGAGAGAAAAAGAGTGATAAAGGAGAACTCAGCAGATTCTAATAAGGGATAGGTGGCTTTTTGGCAGAGGCTCTGGACTGGAAAGTAGAATTTCTGACTTCCTGTCCTACCACTGCCACTAACTGTGTAGCCTTGGGACACTCTTATCACCTCTCAGTCCCTCCTTTACCCAAATGGGAATAATAATGACTCACCTCCCAGGTAAGTTAAAGTATCTTAAGATTCCTAGGATGGAAATATTGCCATGAATTTGTTACTATTAGATTGGGGAAGACATGCTGACTTTGAAAGTTTGCTCACCTCACATGCATTTATTGGCAAAATGGTCACTCACAAAGTTATGCAGAACGTGGCAGAGTGATGTCAAGCATCATCAAGAAGTATCCCTTCTTTTTGTACTCTGTGGCAAGGTGGTCTGGTGCTAAAATTGGAATATGTGTGCCATCTGTTGCCTGGCCCCTCCCCCCCCCCACACACAGTGTTAGGAAAGCCCATGTCTGCAAAGCCAGCCATTATAGCATGCACATTTCCCAGAGTTGGGTCCTCCGCAGTGACATGCAATTTATTGCCCTGCACATTTGCAATAATGTAGCCCCAATGGTAGACTTCCCTTCTTGAAATTGATTTTTAACTGACTGGTACCAATCAGGAGTCACCAGCTTCCACACTGCAATTGCCACACACTTCTCTGCTGAGGGGGCAGTGCTCATTCGGGTGCCCTTGCATTGCAGGTCGGAAGCCAGCTCAGCACAGAGTGCCAGAAAGTTTGCTTCATCACGCAGGTGAAGAATGAAGAGCAGTGGCTACAGAACTTTAGAATGCATTAAGCAGTCACCACTCAGTGCTAGTTTCCCTAACCCAAAAGCAATGGTCTCCCTTGTACAGGTGCTCTGTGAGTGCCAAATGCAATGAGAAGTTGCTGCTGTCCATATCACACAGAATGTCAGGCAACAGCAACTCTTCCTATCAGTAACTTCAAGATTAACTGCATTGCCATGCTTCATGTCCTCACCGTGGCATTTACAGAGCACAGGAGAAAAGAGCGGGATCCATCCTTTCTCACTGTAGATGCTGGAATGCACAGCAAAGAACGGCAGTTGGAAAAATGACATGTAAGGAAGCTGGAAACCCCTGGAGGGCTGAAAAACAAAGCAGTGCCTGATGGGAAATTCTGCATGGTTGCCAGCAGCACTGCTCTCCATTCCACATTCCCATAAAACTTTGCGATAGATCGTTTTGCCAGGCACTATGGGATACATACATGTCGACATTTGTTTTGGTGACAAAACTTTGTAATGGAGACAAACCTCTGGTTAAATGTGCAGAAAGGCTGAAAAAATAGCTCAGAAGTGCAAAATGTCCCATTCATGTCAATGGCGTGGTAATTCTGAACCTTAAAAACAGTGACTTAAAATGTCGCTCTTTAAAGTTATGCAGAGGAAAGATTAGGAATATCCATTCATTAAGACTGGCCAAGTCTACTGTAGGTGGCCTCTCTTATCAGCTTCAGCAGAGAGTACAGCTTAGTTCTGAAGGTAGTTTGAGTGTGTTGCCACATTGTTTTTCCAGACTTAGTGCATGGATAGATCTATGAATAAAAAGCTGTCCTTTGTTTTTGCTATCCAGTATCTCTGTATAGCTCAGCTCCAGATCAGTTTTATTTACATTCTTATTACTGAAATTGAATAAAAGAACTTGTGCCTGTAATTCCTCTCTCCCCCAACCAGGAAAGAACCTACTTCTCGATTTCAGACTTCCTTAGGTGCTCCATGTCAGACTCTTACTAACAAATGGCATTACCCACAGCTCTGAATCAGGAAAGACACAATAATGTTTGACAGTCTTATTACAGTTATTAACAACTAGCCAATTAGCTCGTCATAAGACGGGATTTTCAGGTCTCTCCTCCACGTTGGTCTTCTCTCCTGAGCCTCCGGTCTCTCACTCTGTCTCTCTCTCTCCTCCTGCTGCCTCCCCCTCTCTCACTCAGCTCTCCTCCGCCTCCTGCCTCCCTCGCCTTCTGCCTCTCTCTCTGTCTCTTTCTTTCTCTTCTCCCCCTCCTGCCTCTCACTCTCCCTTTCTCTTCTCCTCTTCCTCCTGCCTCTTTCTCCCCTCCGTCTTTCCCCACCCCTCTTCCCCTTCCCCTCCCGCTGTGGCGCTCGGCTGAGTGCTGCCTGCTCAGCCAGGCTGCCGTGAGGGAGGGAGGGGGGCGGGGCAGTGACATACACGGCCCCGCCCCCTGGCCGTGTACATCACCACCCCGCCCCTCCTCCCCCGTGGCGGCCCGGCTGAGGGGCGCAGCACTCAGCCGAGCGCCACGGCGGGAGGGAAAGGGGGGGCCATGATGTACACGGCCCCGCACCCTGACCATGTACGTCACTGCCCCGCCCCCTTCCCCTCCCGCCGTGGCAGCTCGGCTGAGTGCTGTGCCACTCAGCTGGGCCGCGGCGGGGGAGCAAGTGGCAGCAAACGGCCATTTGGGGTCCGTGCTCCCTGAGCGCCACGGAGGGAGGGGAAGGGGGTGGGGAGTTGACGTACACGGCCAGGGGGCGGGGCCGTGCCCATCAGTGTTACAGACTCACAGACATTGGGCTACTATATATATGATACCAAAGAGAAGCTGACCAAAATGTTTAGTCCCACACCATTAAACAACCTCTTTGCACATTACAGGAAGTAAGGAAAATATACTAAAACTGATAGTGTGTTAGAACTGGACATGGAAAAGGTAGCAATAGAATATGAAAGACACAATGCTTGTTAAACAGCTATTTTTCTCATGAAAATAACTGAGCATGAACAACTGCAGGAAAAGCATTTAAAAGATAAATGAAATTAACATTCAAATGTTATGATTTGATCACATTTTTTAACCTAAAATTTATCTGAAAAAATAGTAGCTTTCATAGAGTACACCTGCAAATATCCTTACAATTGTTTTAATCAAACTTTTAATGAGACTGCATAGATTTAATATGTTTATTTTGATTATGCATTGAGGAATTTCTGTGCCTATGTAGAAACAGGAAAGCAAGGGACAATTCTGCTATCTCCTTTAGAGCATTCAGATAAGGATAATTTCGTTAGCTTTTGTCTAAATGACATTTCAGACCGAAGCCTTAAGACCAAAGTACTGGATCTTAATTGGCTGCACCATGCACCCTTTTCATGTAGACAAATTAAATTAGCTGCAGTATTTTGAAAATGCATCACCAACAATTTTCTATCAGTAAACAAGAAACACTCCTCCACAGTTGCAAAGGTAGAAATGGAAATATGGGCTTTTAGATTGTGTGGGTGATACTCTGTATGATTTAGCTATTAAAAGTGGAACAGAAGGGAAGGGCAAAACCAAAATGAAACAGAACTTTGTTATTTCTTGATGAGTTTGCTATAAGAAATGCCAGTTTCATTCCATCCTGATTGTCAGAATTTTGCACCATCATCAGCACAATCCATTATTTATTCAGGCTTGCTGATTAGCCCATTCACTAGACAAGTGTCTTGCAGTTCTGACCATCTTCACCTGCACACCTGACCATCTCAGCCAAATGAGATGTGTGGGTGAGGATCCTGCTATTTATTTTATAGAAATCTAACAAACATTCACATCCCTGTCTGTTTTGCCATGCCAAGGTATAGGCAAACAGGGGAATGGTCACAAAATCTGTGCGGCAAGTTGTGCAGAATATAGCAGTCATCTTTGTTATAATCAAGGCATTAGCTTGGATGTCTAAGTAATGTGCTCAGTTGATAAACTGTGTGTCATACACAGACATTTGTTTATATAGGATTGTGTCTACAACTATGTAATAAATGTTACTAAGGGACCAAGTATTAAGCCAGGCAGGGAGAGGCTAGCTTCTTTAAAATATAACCACCAGGAAGAAGGCATTCCATGGCCTCAGAGAAGCTGCTCAGCCTACTTACTGGGATGAAGGATTCTCATCTAGATGCATACGGAGGGGTTTCTGCTTGAAAAGATGTGCATTAAAAAGATATATTTTCATCAATTTCATTCATCCTTTATTTTGGGACGCTTCATATTGCAACTTCGGACAAACCGTAACAAGTAACTCTTCTAAATATATAGACGCCAAATCGAGAGTCTTCACCTTAGACCACATATGCTCATTGCATGAGAGTGAATGTTTAGTACAGCAGAGTAATTCACATTTTATTCAAAGACACAGAACTAACTTAATGCTTATTGGTTTTACTTCAAACACTGACTTTGCTGGGCAACCCCAATGCCATCTCCCAGCAACCTGTGACTTATTCGTTTTATGAGCACTGCAATATATTAATAGCAGAAAGAGGAAGCTTTTGCACTCTGCCACTGCCCTGGAGAGCTGGGATCGTTACCTCAGCCTGTAAAGCATATGCACTGCATTTGTTCTGCCAATAATTGGCCCCTCATAAGCAATCTCAAGAGAGAAGCCAGCCAAGAACTGAACAGATTTACACACATTTATCAGCTCATCCTTGAAACTGGTCCCCTTGAGATGCGGTTGAAGCTCATCTGTAAGGCAGCAATGGGAAGTTAGCACTGGTAATGGCTGAACTGTACATATTCTGTATATAGTTTGCTTAGTTTAGTTTGTAGGCAGATAATTCAGTTGGAAAGTCTTCCATTGACTTTAATGGGAGCTTAACGAAGGCCTGGGTTGTTCGATATTACAAAGAAAACATTTTTATACGCATTAATCATAGAATCATAGAGCTGGAAGAGACCTCAGAAGGCCATCAAGTCCAGCCCCCTGCACAAGGCAGGACCAATCTGAATTAAATCAACCCAGCCAAGACTTAAACACCTCTAGAGATGGAGATTCCACTACTTCCCTAGGTAACCCATTCCAGTGCTTCACCACTCTCCTAGTGAAATACTTTTTCCTAATATCCAACCTGGACCTCTCCCACCACAACTTGAGACCATTGTTCCTTGTTCTGCCATCCATCACTACTGTGAACAGCCTTTCTCCAGCCTGTTTGGAACCTCCGTTAAGGAAGTTGAAGGCTGCTATCAAATCCCCCCTCACTCTTCTCTTCTGCAGACTAAATAGACCCAACTCCCTCAGCCTCTCCTCGTAGGTCATATGCTCCAGCCCCCTAATCATTTTGGTTGCCCTCTGCTAGACCCTCTCCAATGCGTCCACATTCTTCCTGTAATTGGAGGCCCAGAATGGGACACAATACTCCAGATGTGGCTTCACCAGAGCCGAATAAAGAGGAATAATGACATCTCTGGATCTACTGGCAATGCTCCTCTTAATGCAACCTAATATGCCATTAGCCTTCTTGGCTACAAGGGCACACTGTTGACTCATATCCAGCTTCTCATCCACTGTAGCCCTCGGGTCCTTTTCTGCAGAACTGCTACTTAGCCAGTCGGTCCCCAGCCTGTAACAATGCTTCGGATTCTTCCATCCCAAGTGCAGGACTCTACACTTGTCCTTGTTGAACCTCATCAGATTTCTTGTGGCCCAATCCTCCAATTTGTTTAAGTCACTCTGGACTCTATCCCTGCCCTTCAGCATATCTACTTCTCCCCCTAGCTTAATGGAATTGATTAATGTTGTCAGACTAACACATACAAATTAGTCTGATGTCCTAAATATTCACTTTCACGTTCAACTATGACTTCAGTCCCTTCTAATGTTTCTCAACATCACAGGGCAAAATGAGACCAACTGTAAATTGGCAAAACTCCATTCACTTCGATAGGGTCACAGCCAATTATACCAGGCCTACATTGCCTCCTGGGCTCTTATCGAATATAGAAAATAAATGGTACCTAAGCACAGTAGAGACGATTAAATTTAGTAGAAAGAAACCCTCTTCCATCTCAAAAGTGCTATCATGTGGCATAGCAGCACTTTAGGAACAAAGCGTCTCTTGATATGTCCTTTGAGCCATATCTTTAATACTGTTGCCCCTTTTTTGCCTGAACAGTTAAGCAAAGTTCAGGGCATTGGGGATGTTCCATTTAAGCTAAGAATTAGTGACAATCATATACTTAGTACAATCTTGTGTTTAAAACAGTGAAAAAGTCTTGTGTCTCTGAACACAAAGAATCAAATAGCAGGAAATAACATATACTGTTCTCATCACCTGGAACACTCTCTTCAGCCTACATTCCTCATCCAAAAAACCTCTTCCCTGGTTTCTTCCAAGGTCAGCCACTGTTCTTCCCTTGAGGATGTCTGCCTGTCTGTCTGTCTGTCTCTCTTTTTCTCTGTTACGTTATGTCTTTCTGAACAAATACCCCCACACCAAAACAATGATCAAAAAGAGGTTCTGTGTAGGTTCAAATACTCCTCTTGTCTTAAGTGGTCCTAAAACTTATAGACGCACACAAGAACATGGACAAACAGAAATGCTGCTGTATATTAGGAACTACTCAAGATTGTTCCTTTTCACTATTAAAAATAGCTATGCTATTTCTATTTATGGACTAAAATTTCAATAGTTCATTTTATTTATATCTTATCAGCCACAGATAATTGATGTTATTGCTTCCTCTGTTATCTCAACCCTCCTTCCGTCTCCCACCTTGATGGTGCCTTCTTGGTGCACTCGAGTATCCCATTACAGAAGGAAGAAGGAAGCTGCTGAATCAGTGCAAGAAGTATTCCACAGATGATGGGAAGTAATAACCATAGAAATCCTTTAGTAAGAGAAAGGAAAGGAAAGGAAAGGGAGACCATAAGACATCCTGCAAGGTGAACAGATGGTGGAGAGGATAAAAAGAGGAATAGAGACAACTAATACAAAAAGTCAAAAGGAAAATTCCATAGAATATCAAGTTACTATAAATGCATTAACTGTAATACTATATAGCACATCCTCATACATGTGGTCTCAACTTACAGCTATTAAAACTTGCTCCAGTCCATCTCTAGGGCCAGAGAATGTAAGGAGCTATATAACTATAATCTAACAAACAGTGCAGTTTCTAGATGGGAAACACTGCAGGTATGATTATAAAGCATTGTTCCTTGTATTGTCATTGAGTACAAAGTTGGCATAAAATCCAACCAAGTCAAAATATTTGTACTTGATATTTCATTTGCACAGATATAGTGATATATATTCTCAAAGGTGAGAATAGTGGAGGATCAGCCACACAGCGTGCGAGAGAGAGTGTACATACATACACACACACACAAAAATACACTCGTTTGTTGAACATTTGAGAAATATTGAGGATAAAATCTGACTTGCACCTGCAGAACAGGTGGAAGCTATATTTATGTTGTAGTCTGGCATGGATAGGCCTGCTGTGAAACTGGCTACAAGGAAAGTAATGCAGCTGGCAAGGAGTGTTGGAAACTGTAGGAGTTGGCACCCAGAATGAAAATCTTAAACAGGCTTCATTACTTAGTATTAGGACTTTAAATGAATTTATCTTTGATGTGACAAGAGAAACACTGCTCCTTCTCTCTCTGTCCCTCCTCCAGGAATCCCAGAAGAAGCACTGAAAGGCAAATTTTCTATTAGGCAACAGACTTAGGTTCAAATTCACACCTGTTACAAACATGTTCAATTCATTTTACACTTTGCCATTGTCCCATCTTATACCACTCAGAAATAATCGTTCAGCTTTTTATAATGATCCTGAGATGCAACCTATTTAACAAAATAAAAACACCGCCACCACCACAGAACAACAGAGTAACTCAGAGTTGTAGGACATGTAAAGCACATGTAATAAATGCCTGTTACTACTACTACTTATGGATTTTATTCTTTGTGAGCCCCACATGAAGACCATTTATCTTCAATTTACAAATTCATATGTGTTATAAGGTAATACATAAAATAAAGAATATTGGTTGGGTCTTTCAAATTCATGCTGGAGTTCACATAGATAGCCTTACTGAGTTCCAGAAAATGACTTATTACTCACATTATACACATGCATGTGTGTTCATAAGATCAGGCTTTATTCTTGACTAATGCAAAACTCAGACTCAGAAATTAATGGAAGTTTTGGCTGAGAATGACTATATGATTTGGTATAAAGAAATAGCAACTTGATAATTAAATTCCTGCTGATTTGAAGTTACTAGAATTTGAGAGCTTCAAGCCCAAACTGGGGGAAAAAAAATCTTACTTGCTAAGTTATGAGTTCTGATCATCAGATTCCTGTGTTCCTTGTGTAACCATTGATGATTTTATAAACACCTAAAATTATGCAGACAGCTACATCCTTTACATTGTTGCAGGTAATAGAAATGTCACTAACTAATAGAAAAAACATATACACTAAACATATATATTAGCATTTAAGTTACTGAAGAACCTTCAGGAACCCTTATGCACCCTGTAAATGGGTGCACTTGTTCAGTGGCACCCTCCTTCTGGGCAGGAGTGTTTGCTGCAGCCTGCCTCGGTTTCCCTCTCAATGATATATCAATGAATTCACTTTAAAAGCCCACCAAACACACTAACATCACTGTGTCTCTTTGTAATGCCTTCTCCATAAGCACTTGAATAATAGGTTAAAGACACATACCTCAGAGTCCAGTTTTGGATTACTCAAAACTTACGAATCGCAAAGCAAGTCTCTGGGTCTGGTCAGACAACTCTTCAGGAGCTGGGCCAGGACAATATCCCTCTCTAGTTGTTTAGCTTCCTTTTCAGCTAGTTTCAGCTGTTTCTTCCTAGACCACCCTGAGCGTCTTACTGGCTTCCCATTTCCCCTCACAGCAGCAGCTACTGCTGCTAGAAGGCTTTTGACATCTCGGCTACCTGGCAATATGTGCACCCCCTGCTTCATCTTACAGTTTCCCACTGTTCTGCTAAGGAATCAGCCCCGCATCAGCCAGATAATTAAGTCCTACATCCCCTCCTAGCCAACTCCAGGCCTCTGACCTTTAAAGAATTAAGCTACCTCTTTGAAACTCCAGTTGATATAAAATTATACATCCAAGGACTCCAGTTGAAAGCTATTTCTTCCCATGAGGTGGCACAAGGGATTGGAACATATTGAACAAACTGATTGTGATGATGCGCAAGTGGGAGGAACAGAATCAACTTTCTGTGGCACAAAGGTCATTTAGGTGCCTCATTCTAATGTAAAAGGGAGCGAGGTGCCTACCTAACCTTTGTGCCTTTGAAAATTCTCCTCCTAAGTGATAGGTTATGACTTTAAATACACATGAGGAACAGATGAGAAAGAAAATGCCATTTTCTGTGGTCACCTTTTAGAGAAGAAGCGCACATCAGTCATTAGCAACAACCAATTACATTGTACTCTATGTCTTTCTCCGCATCACCATAAATGTTATGTTACCATAACTTCAAACGGACAGGTAATTTAAAAGTCAAAGCAATGAACAAACTTACAAGTGAAAGGTGGATATGTTTTTAATGCCAGAACAGCCGTGCTTCTATGAATGTCTGAAGCCGGCGGAGTCGATAGCTTCTGCAGGCCCTTGGACAAGGTTTGGGGGGGGATGGCTCTGTGCTCCCAGAAGGGATGGGGCTGAGAGCAGATGGCCCTCAGCACTGCCTGGAGCAGAGCACCCCCTGCCTCCAGCCCTGAGCGCTCACCAGACTGCCATGCTCTGGCCACTGTCACTGTACTGCGATAGAAGTGGGAACCGGAGCCCCAGGCACCTTTGGCTCACCGGGCCCTGGGGCAATTGCCCTCTTTGGCTCCCTCCATCAACAGGCTTGACTAAAGCATTAATGTTTTAGTGTCAAATTAAGAAAAACTAAGTGGAGAGCTATAGCCCCCGGTACATTAGTAAGAAGTAACAAACAAAAGATCTTAGCATCTGACATCAGTACAGTTATATGTAGTAGTGTAGCCATGCTGGTCCCTGATATGAGAGACATAACATAGGTGAGATAAATCTTTCGCCAGACAAACTTCAGTGAATGAGAGAGACAAGCTTTCGCGTTTACACAGAGACTTGAAGAAAAGCTTGTGTCTTACCCCCAGAATCTAGTCCAAAAAAAGATATTGCCTCACCCACCATGTCTCATTAATACAATTGATAAGGAGGAACAGGAGGAGGAGTGATGACTGTAACCTTTGGACTAGCAATGTACAGAACAGTAATGAAAAAACTGCCACGCTGATTATGCTGTGCTATTTCCAAACCTGCATAGCAACATCAGCCCCAACAAGCAGACTGGAAAGGCCAAACTCTCTGAATCAAAGTCAAATTTAAAAGCATTCATTGGGGATATGTCTAGATTGCATCCCTCTGTCGGCAGAGGGATGCAGATTAGGCAGGTCAACATTGCAAATGAGGCAGAGATTTAAATATCCCGCGCCTAATTTGCATAAAAATGGCCACCACATTTTGCCGACTCAGCACTTTGTCAACAAAAAGCGGCAGTCTAGCGGGGGATCTGTTGAGAAAGAAAGCCTTTTTCGACAGATCCCTTATGCCTCCTGCAAAGAGGTTTATAGGATCTGTCGAAAAAGGCTTTCTTTCTCGCCAGATCCCCCTCTAGACTGCCACTTTTTGCCAACAAAGTGCTGAGTCGGCAAAACGCGTCGGCCAATTTTATGCAAATTAGGCACGGGATATTTAAATCCCTGCCTCATTTGCAATGTCGACCTGCCTAATCTGCATCCCTCTGACGACAGAGGGATGCAGTCTAGACATACCCTCTGACAAAACAGCATTTACCTTAGTCCTGGTTGTCTTCATAAACAATGTTTGTATTTTCAGAGTATTCTCTATCACTGAAGTCTTCATTCAAGCGCAGCACAAAGGGGCTATTTTCAGTAGGGTCCTGATACACTCACTGCAAACTTTGAAAAGGCAAGAAAAATGTAACCCTTGTATATTGCATGTATGATGAGATATCTTCAGTGTTAACACTCTGCATGTTCAAATTCTTGTGACACAATTATTTGACAGAAAAATAAAAGAAACAGAGGGCTGTGATACATGCTGCTGAATGTGTGCATGTCATGTTTGGAAAGAGAAGAACTAGATGCTAAGTATTCTTCAGCTTTATATCACCATCATTTCCTTCTATAATGTCCCTTGGCATAAGCTACTGTAGTATCACTCAAGCATGCTACTATTACTACATGAATCTCACACTAAACCAAGTGGATAGGAGATTTTGGAAGGGGATGTGAAAAGACTGTTTAGTTTACATGAGATTTTCCATCTGAAGCCTTCTAAAAATCATCCGGCTGCATTATCTATGAACTGGAAATCACTGGAAATAATTGTTTTTTGTCTGCAGCTATATTCTGTCTGAGGGCATACTTCTTTTCAAAGTATATATGCTGAAGAGTCCCATTCTCTCCCAAACAGATAATTAATATCTCTCACTGTTAACAGATTTGCCCGTTACTCTAGGGAATGCTCATGTATTAGGGTTACTCTTTTGGGGAGGGAGTTAATAATTCTATCAGTGTGCTGCTTGTGTTCTCATATGGATAGTCATATCTCCCTTCTGCCAGTTCCCTCCCAATAGAAAGTTCCTGCAGGATCTAGGGTCTCCAGGACTGGGTTCTTCCCACACTAGAATCAAATGAACACACACTCACACCAACTACCAGAGCACTTCTGAGAGGTCTGGGTTAATCAGCACTCAGAAGCTGATTCCTTTTATGTCCCTGGACTCAGTAGATTGGGTTACACAGCTATGCCAAGCTGTGACCCTCATGTGCCATGGGATGGGTTTCAACAGAACTTTAAACTGCCACCCTCATATGCCCCCCCAGGTTCAGCACCTCCCTACCCCCACTTTCATGATGCAACCATTCTATTAGTAATCTGCTGAATGAGCAAATCCCACAGGATTTTGGGGCAATACTGGGATCATTAGATTAGGTACTGCGAGCACTGTTGCAAAGTGAATGGGGAAGTCAAAACAGCACCCCGAAGGAGGAGAGAGAGAGAGAGACAGGAAAAAGAGAAAAGCAACCAGCTTAACAATAAAAGTTATTTATTTCTAGGTAGTAACTGTACAAGGGGAACCAACCAAACAAAACAGTTTATCTGTTTCCAAACATTAACAAACCATAAGTGATCACATGAGGCAGGGTCAGGAGGCTAGGGGAGAAAAAAAAAAACAGCAGTTCAGAGGGGACACTAGATTTGTACATGGGTAAACAGATGTTTCAAGGGAGTATTCTAAGCTTGTTTTGTTTTGGTAAAACAATAGAAACTGATCATTCCTGGCTATAGGTGGTATTCCTTCAAGGGAGCTCATAATGCAATTAGGCATTTTCAATATTTTGGATATAGTAGAGGAGTTATTAATAAAATTGGTCATGCACAGGCATGGGTTCATTAGCATTTGGAGCAAAGATTTTCCACCTGGCTTTCCTGCTTTCTGTAGCCCCCAGTTCAGTGCAGTTCTTTCTTTGGAAGTGCTGTTCTCCATTCTGTATGCTAATGGGGATGTCTTTCTATCCTATATTCAATGCAGATGAGTCTAGGGATGTTTCCTTAATCCAGGAGTAGGGAACCTTCTCTGGGTGAAGGGCTGCTGAACCCTAGAAAAATCAGTTGGGAACCCCACACAAGTGAGAAGGGAAAAAAACCCCAAAAAACCCCAACAAACCAAACCTAATAAATCCTCACTGATGTGGCCCCCAACTGAAAAAAAGACAGAATCTCCTCACATTCCCCTCACACACCAGAACCTAGGGGGAGCCAAGCTAGTAGATTTTGTGTGCTCCAGCCTGCAGCGGGGGTGGGCTCCCCAATGCTGTGGGGGAGTTCTGAGCTTCTGGGACTGGATCCAGGCAAGCTGGGGGCCACATCCAGTCCCTGGACCTTAGGAATAAGGCAGGGAAGGGGAACCTATCACCCTTGTCTGCAGGGGTTTAGGTGTGTTTCTCTGCCTTTTCATGGCTTTGGCTTTGGTTCAAGTAGAGGCCCATGGGTGTGTGTGGGGGGGGGGGGTAAATTCTTCCATGAGTACTATGCCCTGGCTCCCCAAGAACACAGAGCTGGTAGGTAACATTATCCTATGAGTACCTGTGCTTTTTTAAACACACATAAGTGGAATAGCTGACAAATAACTGCATCTTTCGCTATCAGCTTTGAGATAGCAATAAAGCAATACTTATTTCTAGTGCATCTTTTGAAGACAGAACCAGCATAAGAAACAGAGAAAAACATGCAACAACAAATCTTGAATAAATATATTCCAGGTTACACCACGTCCCTCAAGCAAAACTGCTAGAACATTACAGCTGAAAGATATGTTTAATACTTGCCATAACTCACAGGCACTTGTGGTTTCATTTCAGGTGATAGCAACATAATAAAAGTAATCATGGATTTCTGAGATTCTTAAAATCCATTACTTCCTCAGTTGCTTTTAGCTGAGCATGAGACGTTTTCTTCATAGTGAACATTATGTGATATCAACTATATTAAGAAAGTTGTGTGTCCACTACAGCCATTTGGGAAAAACCCCTAAGTACAGTTAATATGAATAGATTTTCATTTTTCTAAGAACAAAATTACATTTTAAAATTGTTTTCATTTCAAAATGTTTAAACCTTAAATTCTGCTTAAAAGCAAGAGAAAGAAAGGCATCATGTTGAGGAATAAGAAAAGTTTGTGGAAAGTTCATAGATCAAAGACCAAGGCATCGTTCAAATGGGCAAAACGATTATAAATGGTACACTTATTAATTAAGAGTTAGAGTCTACCATATTTACTCACAATGGGTAGAAAATTACTATTCAACTCATTCCCTTGTTAACAGAACAATTTACATACTAAAGTACTACTCAGCCTGAGTAACAGTATCAGAATCTTACCCGAAAGAAGAGCCATTCTATCCAGAAATTAATATGCACTATTGGACTAGAAAGAAAACGTTTGTTATCTCTGATATAGGAAGCTTGTTAAACAGTCACAGAATAAAGTATCTTGAATTAACTTGTACAATGATATTGTCCTCTGTGAAACAAGTAGCATATGTTCAATTTTTGCAGAAAATGTGTAAATGACAAATGTATTTAATGGAGTCAATCAACCATATTTCTGGTCAGATATGGTTCCTAAAGTGTGAATGGGTTTACTAACCTTTGGTGAAATAAATAAATCTCAATATTCTCTAACTAAAGTATATGGGTACCTAAAATGGACCTTGTTTAAGGCTGATATTACAAATTTAATATTTAACATGGTTATTTTCTGTTCTAGCTTCTGTGATTTCCAATAATTGCCTATTTTGTTCTTTATAAGGTGAACTGGTTCTGTTGTTACATTCTGGGGACTGTATTAGCAAGTTCTATAGAAAACATTGTGTTATGGGAGGCTGATAAAGTTGCAGTCAATATTCTCTGTACTTTTCTTGGGCATAAAGTAAATGGCATGAGGGTATTGCATGGTTCAAAATATATATCTCATAAAGCTGCTTCCTTGAATATATTTCAAAAAATTAAATATGAACAGAGTGACTCTGCTACCACTTTGCCTCTTATGTAGCACTTTGTTCGATGTGAGGAAGGGTGGTAACATTCAGCCTTACTACTTTTCCTATAATTCACGTCATGGTAATAACTACAGGGATAATGATCCCTACTTACTCTCCCATTTATAAAAGTCAGAAGGACACACTGTACTCTGTTAGCAGCTGCTCAGAGCTTTGGATCACTCTCTTCTCTCCTACCCATAATGTGCAATAAGTCTATAATTACGTATGATATATTCAAGGTCCTTATTGCATATCAGAAATCCCAAAGCCTTATTAATTGAAGTGAACAGAGCAGCTGGTTGCTTGTGATGGTATAGTTTCAGTGTTTAGCAGATTTAATTAAAATGAATGCCCTCTCTCTCAGAGGAATTAGTTCATTAAAAAGTTTTACAAGTGAGGAGCAGGCAAGAAGATCAGATTGTGGGCTGGGTAAGGCAGCCCATACTCTCTATGCAGTACTCTGTTGTAGGTGCATTCCTCAGTGTGTGGGTAATTCTTACCAAGCTTGTGCATCTATCTTACTCTTGCAGCAGATCTTTTGGCCTCTCTGGGTATGTCTAAACTACCACCCTAGTTCGAACTAGGGTGGTAGTGTAGACATACCCTCTCTTTGAAATGGTTCTGAAAATGTAGTTAGACAAACTTTTGTTTATCCTAAAACTTGTTCTCAGGTTTTCATATGATATATTCCAAGTAGCCGAGTATGACAGTCTGCCTTCTGTTAGCTGTTGTTTGAAATACTGGAAACGTACACAGCTGACCTGCCATATTTTCCTATTCCATTTCAATGAGCCACATGTTAAACACCTACGCACAAAACCAGTATGTCTTCAATGATGCCTAATAAGCCTGAAAATGAAGTTCAAATAGAAGAGCTCTAATAGGATGTAAAGTTCAAAGTGTCAAAAGTTTTGCTCCCTTTCGATTGCACTGGTGTGAACATGCCTAGAACGCTATAATTTTGCTTAGGATTTGATAGAGTAGGGACAGTACAGTGTGGTTACTTGCTTTTTTCTGGAGTTATGCTAAAATGCTCAATGGAGCTTGAATTATTTGGACAAATATCAGCGTCTGCTCAAACATTTTGTGATGTGAGTAATTCTCAAATGAATCTCAACATTATGATGCCCTTATAACATTTAGCGGCACTTTTCTCTGAGAGTAGTGCCTTTGAAATTAGTGAGACTACTCACTACTGCACACAAATAAGCGTGGTAGACTAGCAAAGCAAATATGCATCTGTTACAGAACTTTTATACAATATTGGTTTTTTTTTTCTTTATGAGCTGGGAAGCAACTCGTACCAATTTTGTAATTGATTTTTATTTCTTCGATCTCACTGCTGGTCATCTCTGTGACTGGAGAGACAGGGAGTTAAGTTGGGGTGAATTTATACAGCAGGGCTTAACTTGAAATAAGCTATACAAATTGAGCTACGTCAATTACGTAGCTTATTTCACAATAGCTTTTTTTTGAAATTGGGAGCGTCTATACAGCACTTACTTTGAAATAGAGCTCTCTTCCTCTGACTTCCTTTATTCCTCATACAATGAGGATTATAGGAGTCAGAGTCAGAAGTCCTCCAGCTTGACAGTATTTTGACACTATTTCAAAATAACTGCCTGCTGTGTAGATGCAGACTAAATTTTTTTGAAATAACACTAGTTATTTTGAAATAATGTTGCTGTGTAGAGGTACCCTTAGAGATTATAGGGCAAATGGGAAAATACAAATAGCAGACAGGCAGTCATTGTAGAGTCGCATATACACTGATAGGAGCTGGTGGGAGATGTGGGCACAGATAGAAAATAGTGATGCTACAATGTGATGGTCATTTTTCTAGATGGAATGAGATGAACCAGTTGATCTAAAACAAGAACATTTTGAACTTTCATCCGTAAGTTAATCTGTGAAGATTTGGAGGTTCACAATAGCTCTGTTAACATGTGAGTTTTCTTGTGGGTTTTTTTTTGGGGGGGGGGGGTGTTGCTAGTCAGGCTTGGAAGTAGTACTGGCAGAGAATGAAAGGTTATTCACACAGCATTTTCAACCAGTCCAGAACAAAAATGAACTGTAAGTCATGTAAAATGTCCCATCATTTTCTAGATCAAAGAAGACTGGATAATTTTCAGGAATACCTTTGAATATTTTGACCATTGTGAATCACCAAGCTGAAAGAGCTGGAGTTTGGAAGCCAGTTTTATAAAATTGTATAATTGACACTATTAACAAGATAATAAATATTGCATGTTTTGCAAGCAAAGCATTCAGGTTGGTTGTAAGAGGTATAACAGCCACTTATTCCAGTCTAAGGCCTTGTCTACACTTACCTGCACCATCAATCTACTTCAGCTACACAAATAGCATATCTGAAGTCGACACACTCACCATGACATCAGAGGCGTAGGGAGGGTGTTATGCCCCCGGGGGCAAAGGAAAAATTTGCGCTCCCCCTCCCCCGGCCACCATGTGGCGGGGCCCCAAACCTGGTGCACAGCTGAGGGGAACTTGTACCGCATCTTCCCCCACCCCCTACAGTTTGGGGCCAGGCTTCCACCAGTGGAGATGGAGGAGGGTCGGGCTTGGAGCAGAGAGACAGGGAGGAAGCTCCAGCTGCTGGTGGCAGGCGGAGTAGAAGCATGTGAGCTGAGGAATGATGAGGGGAACAGAATGGGATTAAATTGGCGTCTCCCTAGCATGGTGCCCAGGGGCAACTGACCCCTCCGACCCCCTCGCTACGCCACTGCCCCCCCCCTACAGATCTATCATCTTATGCATGTGCAAGATCTGTGAGAGCCGTCCCACGAATCTGCAGTTAGTGTCTGTGGCGCCTGCTTCTGGGTGGTGTCTCAGTGCTGCCACATTCACCTCCAAAGAGGGGGCTTCCCAAAGCAGGCCCTTGCTACTGACCCCCAAGGCATCCACAGGTCCAGTCTCCTTTCAATGGGCCCACGTTCCAAGGCTCATTGATCTTGAATCTGGCTTCCATCCCCTCTCCAACCTTTGTAACTGCCCAGAGGTGCTCACCTTCCGCCTTATACATTCCCACCTCATTCACCTCACAGGGACAGTCTCTGCCTCACTTGTCCTAGGGACTATTCTACCAAGATGTAATACAAAGTTTTCATGAAAAAGGACTCAATACAAAGCTAAAAACTTCAATGAGAGAATGATTAATACAGAGACGTGTCTACATCTGCTGCAGGGAGACACCTCTGCCTGCCTCCACCCCTCTCTCCCAGAGTCTACAGACCCATTGCAAAGTGGGGGAGGGGAAAGAAAGAGGCTGAGGCCCATCAACGGGACTGAAGCAGTCATGAGCAAGCCATGCCCGGGAGCCATTCTCCTGTCCATTGCTGGTGCGCTGAAATGCAGTCACCTCTAGGGTGGGCTGAACAGCTGTTTAACACCTGCACAAGGTTTCAGGCAGGGGGCAGTGCAGGCTGCCTTCCTGCAGAGCCCCCATCAGAACTACTGTGCCCTCCTGGCTTAGGAAAAGAATAAACAGGAGGATTGGAAATTAACCTGCCCAGTCTCACGTCCCCTAGGCAGGAAATGAGCCATCTCCATTAGGCCCCAGTTCGAGTATCATGTCCAGTTCTGGGCGCCACATTTCAGGAAACGTGGAGAAACTGGAGAATGTCCAGAGAAGATCAACACAAATGATGAAAGGTCTAGAGAACATGAGCTATGAGGCAAGACAGAAGGAATTGGCCTTGTTTACCTTGGAAAAGAGAAGACCGAAAAGGGACATGAGAGCAGCTTTCAAGTATCTAAAAGAGTATCATAAGGAGGAGGAAGAAAAATTGTTCTCCTTGGCCTCTGAGGTTAGGATGAGAAGCAATGGGCTTAAATTGCAGCAAGGGAAGTTTAGGTTGGACATTAGGAAAAACTTCCTGCCTGTCAGGGTGGGTAAACACTGGAATAAATTGCCTAGTGAGATTGCGGAATCTCCATCACTGGAGATATTTAAGACCAGGTTAGACAGACACCTGTCAGGGATGAACTAGGGCAACTCAACTTTGGAAGATCCAGGGGCCACACTGATACTAACAGAACGTGCTGAGGGCCTCAACTTAAGTGCGGTTGCATATGCAAGCAGATATATACAAATAGCTTCTCTCACACTGACAGGCATGAATACAAAGATTAAGGCAAGACTACAAAACACACAGGCCCCATTTTAGTCAGTTCTGCTGATATTAATAAAATGCAACATTTACCCGATTTCTACCCATGTGACAGCACTTTTCATGAGCAATGACAGTCCAAAAATTTAATGACAAACACATATCAACAGAAGATCATTACACTGACTACTTTTTTGTTTTGGCTCCCACTCGCCAGCCACATGTTGATCCCCACATAAACCCAAACTGCTCCGCGGGGTGCAAACAAACTGGCCGTGGGCAGCATACCAAGTTATTAACAAATATTTTATAAACATTTACCTTTTCTCTCTGCTGCCATGTCTCTTCCCCTTATTCCATCAGCTCCCCTTGTGCCTGCTGCCCCCCAACTCCTCACCCTCCTCTGCTGTCCTGACTCCTGCCCTTCTCACTGCCCTCAGCCCTCCTGCCACTTGCCCCCCTTCACCAGCCCTTCTCTCCCCCCTGTGCCCACTCCTTCAGTAGCCCCACTCTGATCATGTGAGCTAGCCCTCCTCATCCCCTCTTCTAACACCTCCCTCTACACACCTGCCCTGCCTCTCTCCTCTGGTGCTGGTCCCTCCCCTGCAGGTGTCTGCCCTTCTGCTTCACCCCCAGAATCCCCTGGCACCTGCACCTTTCCTTAGCCCTGCACCCTCCTGGTGCCTCCCCCTTCCCTCACGGCCCCTGCCCCCTTTGCCCTCTTTTTCCCTGATGCCCACCCTCTCACCATCCTCTGCCCCCGTTCCCCTCTGTGCCCTCACACATGACTTGCTCCATCCCCACCTTTCTCATGCCCACCCCTTCTTTCAAGCCTTCTCACAGCACCTCCCCCTCCCCCCTCTACACCCCAATGCCTTTACCCTCTCCTCTCACAGCATCACCCTGTCCCCCCTCCCACTGACACCTCCCCTCCTGCCCTTTTCCTCATTGTCTGCACTTGGCCCCCTGGCATTTGTCTCTCCTCCAGGCTGTCCCTTGGTGCCTTCCTCTCCCTCCCCTTCCGCACAAGCCCCTTCCTCCCCCTTCGCCTCCACACAAGCCCCTTCCTCTCCCACCCCTTCCCCCTAGTTTTCCCCCTGCCCTGCCCTGCCGTACCTTCTGCCTTCCACTTTGCGGGGCTGGAGTCTGCACTCGGGCCCCAGAAGTCCCCGGACTCTGAACTGGGAGCTAAGCCGTGCAGCACAACACGGCGCTGAGCAGTTTTAAAGTCCTGGGCCATGCCGTCACGTCACGCCCGGGTGTCTCCCTGGTCACCTGGAAATGCTGCGCATGGCGGCAGCAGCAGCCGGCAGCGCGCGCTGGCAAGGGGGAGCCGACTGAACGCTGCACACGGCAGGGACGGTCCGGGTCCAGGGGGCCACCCATATAACTTGCCGGCCATGCCAGCTGAGCCTGCGCAGCATGCGCTTGCTCTCACCCCAGCCCGGCGCCCTTCTAGCGTGCCCCCCCTTCGCTATGCCTCTGCATGACATCATGCATGCAGTAGGGTCAGTGGGGCTGCTTTCCTGTTGATTCTAGCTACTCTTCGGCTACGTCTACACTACAAGGTTTTTGTGCAAAAACAGCTGGTTTTGCGCAAAAACCTGCAGAGCATCCACACCTCAAATGAGCTCTTGCACAATTAAATGGGCAGTTAAACGGCAGAACAGAGGGCTTTTTCTGCTGTAGGAAAACCACCTTTTCTGAGGCATAGCTGCTTTTAACGCTACGGATATTGTGCAAGAAGGCAAGTGTGGACACTCCAGAGGGGTTTCTTGCACAAGAAACCCCTATGGGAAAAAGCATAGGTGCTCTGATGGCCATTCTGTGAATGGCTTTTGTGATGTGCTTTGAGGTGTGGATGTGCTCTTGCACAAGAAGTTTTTGTGCAAAAACTCTTGAGCAAAAGGCTTCTTGTGCAAGAAGCATGTAGTGTAGACATAGCCTTCTTCTCTTGGTGAAGTACCAGAATTGACAGGAGAGGCTCAGAGACCTATTTATGGTGTTTACAGCAGACACGATGAATCGATGGCTGGTGGATCAGTTGTTGAAGGGTTGATCCACTGCCTAGTGTAAACAAGGTCCTAAGCGATAGAAACTGAAGTAGGAAGAAAGACCTGTATACCAGAATGTAAGGTGTCCCATGTGTATTATGATCTCTATCATGAAGTGATGCCATACACTTTGAAAATGGTACGATATTAACTTTTACAAAGGCTGGTGTTAGGAATTCTACAGCAAGGATTAACTAAAGATTCAAGACATAACATCAAGACAACAAAAAAGTACAATTAGAGCTGTTTCTTCCCACAGAATAATCCCCGGAACAAGCAATAAGTAAATAATCCCCAGAGCAAACAATAAGCAAAGCTTTTCCAAAGTGTCTATCATGTTGCTTTTATTGCATAACTTACATGCACCTTCGAATAACACAATTTGGAGAAATGCCTTTTGCAGATAATTCAGCTCAGGTATAGGGCTATTTATGTCAGAGGTGTCATTTGTGGAAATGTAGGAAGAGCGCACAGGTAAGAATAAAAATGAGTTGGTTTAAATCAAAGTTTCTCAGATGTCACTGAGGGTTCCATCTTCTTCCAAGGGAAGGTCAAATGACGGCAGGCCTCAGGAAAAGAGAGGCTTTTCCTTCTCTTTCTGCCATAATTATGTAACCCCTTCTGTTGGCTAGCCCAGTGTGAGGCTGTTCAGCACAGGGAAAGCTTTGTGACTTCTTACACCACTGTGGAAGACTAGGCCGGAGGCTGCTTGGGGTGCTCTGCGTTGAGTATTTTGTGTGTGTGCGTGCGCGCGCACCTCAGACCAGACCCACTCAGACAAACCACCAGGAACAGGCTTTATTCTCTAAAAAAAACATAGAACAGGAAAACAGTTCAGCAGCCCCTCCTCTCAGCATGCAGCCTGTGTGCTGCTTCTAGCACAGTCCTTGCTGAGACCCTGCTGGGGGCAGAGGGCACATCCTGGCAGGAACCAGGAAGTTTTTGCGACATGCTGCAGTTTGTAGTCCACAATTTGTAATTCCCAGGGCTGCTGCTGAAACACACTGGACCTTGGGCTACAATTATTAAGACTCATTTCAGACTCAGGAGTAGCCTGTTGTTTATAGATCAGAAAAGCAGTATGGTCCAATGAATAAGGAGCAAGTAAATCCTTTGTTCTAGTCCTGGCTCTGCCACTGACTCACTGTGTGGCTTTAAGCAAATCATTTTCAAACGCAGAGGCCTAAAGTTAGGCACCTAAATCTGTATTTAGATATCTGAACAAGTGGCCTGATTTCTAGAAGTGCTGAGCACAAGCAGCTCACATTAATAACTAACTATAATTTGGAAGCCAAATATGATTTAGGCATGTAAATATAGGGGACCCAACCTTATTTACACTTGGATCTGATTCTCATTTATATTGAGGATCTTTTGCACAACACTGTCAAAATAAGTGGGTTGCATTTATGTCCATTTTAAGGCCACTTTGTACTGCTAGAGCCATGTGAAGGGTCCTTAAGGTAACTGAGAATTAGGTCCACCACTGTAACCTCTAGGCCAGTGGTTCTCAACCTTTCCAGACTACTGTGTCCGTTGAAGGAGTCTGATTTTTTCTTGGATACCCCCAAGTTTTATTTCACTTACAAACTACTTGCTGACAAAGTCAGACATCAAAGTACAAATACAAAACACTATTACTGAACAACTAGCCAATTAGCCCATCATAAGACAGGATTTTCAGGTCTCTCCCCCACGTCGGTCTTCTCTCCTGAGCCTTCGGTCTCTCGCTCCGTCTCTCTCTCTCTCCTCCTCCTACTGCCTCTCCCTCTGTCTCTCAGCTCTCCTCCTCCTCCTGCCTCTCTCTCTGTCTCTCTCTTTCTCTTCCCCTCCCCCCTCCTGCCTCTCACTTGGGGGACCGCAGACCCCAAACGGCCGTTTGGGCTCCGTGCTCCCCGTGCTGCATGGAGAGCGTGGACCCCAAACGGCCACTTGCCACCGCTTGCTCCCCCACTGCGGCCCAGCTGAGCGGCGCAGAACTCAGCCGAGCGCCATGGCGGGAGGCAAGAGTGCCCCCCAGAGGTGAGTCTGTAATGCTATAGCATTACAGACTCTCAGACATTGGGCTACTATATATATGATTACCTACTTTCTCATTTATAATTATATTATAAATTATAATTATGAAATAATTGGAATACAAGTATTATACTTACATTTCCGTGTACAGAACCTTATAAACAAATCTTTGGCTTTATGAAATGTTTGTGTTGAATTTGCTATTTCTTTTTATGTATCCTGTTGTGAAACTAAGCAAATATCTAGGGCTGCATCTACACTGCACCCGTAGCTCAAAATAAGCTACATAATTTGAGCTATGCAAATTGTGTAACTTATTTAGAGTCAATTTGAAATAGCTTATTTTGAAATTTGGCACTATCTACACAACACTTATTTCGAAATAAACTGCTATTCTAAAACATCCCTTACTCCTTGTGGAATGAGGTTTACAGGGATGTTGGAATAGCAAGCCCGTAAAATTTGAAATAATGGGTGTGCTCAAAAGATGTAGAATAGCTATTTTGGGATACTTCTGGTGTACAGGTACAGCAGTGTACAGGTAGCCTAGATGAGTTGATGTATCCCCCATAAGACCTCTAGGTACCCCCAGGGATACATGTACTCTTGGTTGAGAATCTCTGCTCTCAGCTAAATTCTCCTCTGGTATAAAAGGACATAAGTTCATTGACAATAGTGGTGCTGCACTGATTTATACTAGTAGAAGATCTACCCATGTTTTCTCAGTTTCCCAGTCTGCCAAATAAGAATAATATTATTATATTCCAGCATCATAATTAGCCCTGTTCAATATCTTCATAATGCTTTGAATATATCAAATGTTAAATAGAAACATTCTGATAGTGAATAGTATTTGCTGGGGTCTAAGTGAAAATAATGCAACAAGAAATTACTTTAATTGATTGCTTTGATGACATGTTTATCAAATTCCTACACAGTTTGAATTTTCTTTTTAAAGAAGTGGGTAATGAAGATGATTTGCTAATCTCCTTCTGTCCCTATAAAATGATTATTTTCCTATACTTTGCATGAGGCCATCACAAAGCTTGAGAACTTCTCTCTAGTATCCATTATCTTTGCTAAATAAGTACTTTAGTAGGACACACACTATGAAGTCTCCTTTGAACAAAATTCCTTGTTTTTTAACAGGGGCCAACAGAAAGCTGTTACAAAAGCCAACAGAAATCTGACTGGAAAAATAAAAATGTAGGGACTAAACTTACTCATATTAGCCATGTGAGTTGTCTTATTGACAGCAATGGTTAGTGGGTTATGGCTCCTAGTTATTTGCTCTTATGGCAAGAAACAAAATAGTCTAACATTACACATTTAAGCTCCAAGTCAGACACGCATCTTTAATAAAGAAAGCACCTAAGAACATGGCAAATGCTTTCCTAGCTAGGGAGGAATTAAACCCCATGAATAGGTGCTTACCTTAATCGGGGCCTTTATGCAACTATAGAAAAACTATTTTGTAAAAAAAGATACTTCTGTCACGGCCCCCTTTATGAAAATTAGCTTATGAATATGTATATGCATAACTTGATGACACTTTAGGCAAAATGCACCATGTAACATCATTTTTAAAGTTGCTATCTGCTGAATATATATGTTCTATTTCTGTGCATAATGGCTCAGTACTCAAACCAATGATCTGTGAATAATCTTGTTTTACCTGTAAGCCTGGATTGTGGTTGGTCCAGCCAGGACCCATGGCCGGACCACCTGATGCTGGAACCCATTTTGGATCTTGTACGTTTCCACGTAAGAGGAGAAAAGTTTGAACTAAACACAAAGAACTCTTACCTCGAGCAAAAAGGTTATAAAAGTGGGAAACCAAACAATAGGGGCATTTGCCAGGTGCCAGTACGACCCGAGATGCCTGCTGGAAACATTTAAGAATGAACAGGGGAAGGACTGGGCCCAACCTAGGAGGCTGCCCAGCTTGTGAAAAAGATGATTAAAACTACTATTAGAGGAAGAATGTGTATGTATCAAGTGTCTTAGGATATGTCTACACTAGCCCCCTACTTCGAACTAGGGTGGCTAATGTAGGCATTCGAACTTGCAAATAAAGTCCAGGATTTAAATATCCCGGGCTTCATTTGCATGTTCCCAGGCAGGCGCCATTTTTAAATCCCCTTAGTTTGAACTGACTGCCCGCGGCTGCACGCAGCAGTCAGAAGTTAATCCGAATTAAGTCCTTAGTTCGGATTAACTGTTACACCTCATTGCAGGAGGAGTAACAGTTAATCCGAACTAAGGATTTAGTTCGGATTAACTTCTGACTGCCGCGTGTAGCCGCGGGCAGTCAGTTCGAACTAAGGGGATTTAAAAATGGTGCCCGCCCGGGAACATACAAATGAAGCCCGGGATATTTAAATCCCGGGCTTCATTTGCAAGTTCGAATGCCTACATTAGCCACCCTAGTTCGAACTAGGGGGCTAATGTAGACATACCCTTAGAGTATTGTTTTTGCTTAGTGACCTACTTTGATTTGTCTTATCACTTGCACTCACTTAAATTATACTTTTTATGTTTAATAATAACACTTTTATTTATCATCAGGTTGTGTGTAAATACTTGCTCCCTGGGGGAAAGGGAGAAGGGAGCCACAGCTGTGTATATCTCTCATTGATGAAGAGAGTCAGCCTTATGAGCTTTCTCTATGTAAGACTTTTGTACAGGGTAAAATGGGTTTATTGTTGGGTGTTTGGTCCTCTTTGGAGCTGTGTCCCTGGGTGCTGTCAATGGTCTTATAGCTGAGACTTCCCAGAGCTGAGCTGTTTAAGCATCTGTGTTACTCTGCTGGGAGCCTTTGCCCCAGCTCTGTGCCTTTGCTGGGGGAGACCAGAGCTTCTGGCCCAGCAGGACAGAGTGTTGGCGTGCCCCAGAGGGCAGGTAGGTGAGTCAGTGATATGATGAGCACACAGCATAATAGTCCCAAGGGGACATTCATGGTACAACCTGTCACAGCTCCATAAAGAGTCCTGACCACATTGCATACCTTACGTGTAACAACAATTTCCTATTGACAGTGATAGCATGACAATGAATTCCAACGTGTACATTCCAATTCAACATGCAAATCCTGTATTTGTAAATTTATCCTAGTAAAGCTACATTATAGGATCAGCGACCATCAAAAATACTTCTGAGACAGGAATAACTTGGAGAATTGAATGAAACAACAAATGCACTCAGGCACTGACATTTTATCCAGTTTGAGTAAACAGAACTTGTTTATGCAATGGAAAAAAATGGCATAGCTATAATGGGCAGTACTAATGACTCCCATCTCCTGATTTACCCAAGTACACAGGCAATGATATTGGAATCTTTCTTTCCAGTTTTCTCTGTTTACGGTGGAAGTATTGGACAGTATAATGTGTCAGGTATATAGAGTTACACGGAGATGAATTGCACCAGTTTATATGTATATGTTATTGCACCAATTCATATATATCTCCATTTGATAAAAGTCCTGAAAAGCAAAGTGCTTCCTTTGCAAAAATACCCCTTTTGTTTTCAAAACCAAATATGCGTCTGATGCTGGGCAAGAAAGGGTTAAAACAAATAGCTGACCCAGTTCCAACCTTCAGAGACATTAGAAAACTGTGTTAAGGCCATTTCTTGTTAGATAGCCTAAAACTTTTAAATGAAAACCTGTGTTTATTTATATCTTGCTAGATCTCAGAGGGTTAGTCTGTATCTGCAAAAACAAGGAGGAGTCCTGTGACACTTTGTGGACTAACAGATTTATTAGGGCATAAGCTTTCTTGAGTAAAACCCACTTCATCAGATCTTCTAGTTGATCTTCTAGTTTTATCCCAGGAAGAGGGCTGGTGCAATATTTCAATTCACAGTGTATTCAAGGAATGGTGTGACGTGTTACAATACAAAGATTATTTGATTCAAGTACATAAAATCCTAGAGAGTATATGAAATACCATGGACTTCATTACCCACTGTGAAATGAATAGTACATGTGGTAAGGAAGCAAGTTGTATAAGGTCACTGGGAGTTTTCCATTGAAAAGTATGGATAACTGGTACCTGTAAACTGAGAAGATATATTTTTGAGACACTGGAGAGCTCACTCAAAGTTAGAAGATTATATGTTCCTAGCCCTACTCTGCTAATGAAAACATTGTATTGGTTCATGAAGCTAAAAGGGATCACTGTGATCATTTAATTTGACCTATTGCATAACACAGGCCATAAAACTTGCTTGAATTAATTCCTGTTTTTCACTAATGAGCCAGTGTCAGGCTGATCATTGCCAACCACACAGTCTTCCAATTTTCAACTCCTAAAAGAAAAAAAGAAAATAAAGAAACAGATTTTTTTATTCTTTTAGCATGGTGAGTGAAGAAAAGACTCCACTTGAAAAGGACCAAAGAGAAAGATTTTAGAAATATAAAACTAATTTATTTTGAGCAAAACAAGGAGAATATTTTGCTTCTAAGAAAAGTATATTAAAGATGATATAATGTATACTAAAAAGATTGCATGACTACTTTCTGTGATCAGCTCTTCTATAATTTCTGGGTTAAGGAAATATGCATATTTTGTTGATTTTTGTCCATTTCTATTTTCTCTTAAAGGGTGTGTTTAGACTACAGGGTTTTTTCAAAAAACGTGGCCTTTTTTCAAAAAAAACCTGTACCTTCATCTAGACTGCAGCCGTGTTCTGTCGACAGTAAATGGAAAGAATGAAGCGGTTTTGTCGACAGCGGTAAACCTTGTTTTACGAGGAAAAAGGCCTTTTTCGACAGATATCTGTCAAAAAAAAGGTGTGTGTGGACGCGGGGAGCCTGTTCTTTCAAGAAAAAAAGGCCTCCAGGAAGAAGTCTTGGTGGACAGTCCATCCTTTACATGCTGAGCATGTCTATGGTTCCTGTCCACAGCCACTTAAAGGCACAGGCACCTAGACAGGCATTGCTGTCAGGAAGCCAGCCAGAGCACCTGGGTAGCCATGTCCCAGCCTCAAACCCCCCTGGCCCTTCTCGGGACAGTGAGGATAACCCACTCAGGGGCACCAAAAGGTGGGCATCAGCCTGGTCAGGGCCAGAAATTAAAAACCTCCTGGAGCTCTGGTCCCAGGAAGAATCCCTGCAGGCCCTGCAGTCGCGCCACAGGAATGAGGACATATATGGGTGCATGACCCAGGGACTGGCCAAGAAAGGGCACCATGGACCAAGTGAAGGCCAAGGTGAAAGAACTGCAGCAGGGGCATGCCAAGGCCCAAGACCAGAGCTCCCGCTCCGGGGCAGCCCCACAGAGCTGCCCATACTATACAGAGTTGGAGCAGATTTTGGGTGGTGGGGAAGCCCAGACTCCACTGCGTGTGGCGGAGTCCGGGTTACCCCACCATATTGTGGACCAACCCCTGCGGGACGATGACCAGGAAGGAGGGAAAGGAGAGCTGCACCCGGAGGAGGAGGAGGAAGAGACAGCAGGAACACTCTCCTAGGAGCCAGTCCTCCAGACCCCAGAGGCCTCCCAGGTGTCCGTGGACATCAGGGAGGGATCATCAAGTGAGTGCTTTGAGGGGTCACCACACACGGGCGGGTTGGCAGTGTGGGGGGCCATCTAGTCCCATTGCCACTGTGGCTCCCCTGTGATGCTTTCAGGCTGCTGCCCAACTCACACACGGTGTCACGTGTAACACCCCTGAGTCTCCTGTCCAAAGGAGAGCCCCTGACAGTGATGGCATGCCCTTGGGGACAGCAGGGATGCACACATACATTGATTGTCTCCTCCTCTTTTTCTCCTCAGTCGGACCCTCCACCCAAGAAGGGAGCACCACACCCGCCCCACCACCATCCTGGACATGTGGCACCCTCAGGCACTGGCGTGTCTATACAGACCTGCTGAAGGAGCATGTAGTGGCCCTGCAGGACCTCAACAGGACTCTTCAGGAGAGGACGGAGGCAGAGGCTGAGTGGTGCAACAGGCTGCTGGATGAGCTGGTCCAGCAGCGCACTGCCATCTGTGCCACGATGTGGGAGGTCCTACCCTGCCCCTGTCACAGGCACCGCTCCTCCTGCACTCCAGGACCCTGCTCCTCCAGTCCTCCTTTCTCCCCCAGCCCCCTCTGCTCCCCCAGCCCTCACAGGCCCAACAGCTGCTCCCCGCCTCCTGCCCAGGCCAGGACTGGCTCTCGCTCCACCCAAGCCCAAGGCCATGGTGGTGCCAGGATGCAAGAAGGTGGCAGGACCCTGCGATCAGGGAAGCAGCAGCCTACTTGAGCCCCCTCCCTGCTCCAGGTTTCAGTCCCCTACCACCCCAGTTAAAGGACATTTCAGTTATGTAACAAAATCTTTATTTTTGAGTAAAAGATTAACTTGTATATAAACATCTGAACAGTAAAAAGAGAAAGTTTTTTTTAAACAGTTAGCACATTTTCCTTACTGATTGGTTTTTTTATTAGAATTACTAAGTCTGTTTACAAAGAAAGCCGGGTGTGTATGTATTCTTTATGGGAAGAGGGTAAGGGTAGTGGAGGGACAGGTAGGGGTGGGCCAGGCCATACCCCTCATGGGGGAGGCCCTCGGGAGAGTCAGTGGGCTCCTTCTGAGAATCTCTCCCTCAGGGCTTCTCAGATTCTGACACCAGATGGGTGAGCCTGGCGGATGGCAGCCGTTCGGGGCTGCTCGAATTGCCTCTCCTCACCATTAGCACCTGTCCCCCACCCCGACAGGAAGGCCTCCCCTTTCCTCTCCACCAGTTTATGGAGGGCGCAACATGCGGCCACCACCTCTAGGTGGGTGTCCCGGTGTTGCAGAGCAGGGGTGAGCCAGACACAGAGCTCCTGGAATGTGGCCTTCTGCATCCAGAACTTGCGGATCCACTGGTCATCGTCCCAGAGCTCCATGATGAGCTGGTTCCACCAGTCCGAACTCGTCTCATGCCTCCAAATCTGCCTGTCCCCAAAAAAGTTTGGGGGCAAGGACAGAGCTCCTGCATACTGGACAAAGGTCTTGTAGATCTGGTCCTGGTCCACATGGGGCAGGAGATTCATGACAGAGTCATGAAGATGCAGCAGAAGCTGCAGTATGGCAGCATGGGACCATCGCCTGCCCAGGGGCAGCTCAGGCCAAAAACACAGTGAAAAGCAGAAAAACAAACCAGAAAATAAACTTCTGTGGTGTCCAAGAAAGCAGGGCAACGAGAGCAAGCACTGCATCAGCTTTGCTTTCCCCCTAGGAGGTAGGCAAGCCAGAAGCAGGAGCAGAGCAACAGCTGTCCAGAGGTATCCCTTTAAGCACGCGTCTCTGCAAAGGGCAGGCAACAGCACTAGGAAGTAAAGGCTGCCCCCATGCCCTGCCAGAAGTAGTTCCGCGTGCCTTTTTTTTTTCCAAAAGAGTGTCCAGTAGTCCGGACGCTCTTTTTCGACAAAGTGGATCAATTTTTTGATCTGTGTAATGCAACCTAGACGCTCTTTTTTGAAAGAGGCTTTATCAAAAGTATCTTTCGAAAACGCCTCTTTCGAAAAAGGCATGTAGTCTAGATGTAGCCAAAGGTAGACACAGACAAAAATCTGGTGTCTAAATACTTCCACACCTTGATGGTTTGAGTCTAGTAGGTGTCTAAGGCAGTATTTAATGGCTGTGTCACTAATGGGTTTAACCAAAAGCTCAGATATGCTTCCCCACCACATAACCTTTTGGGCTGCCCCGTCTCTAATATCATTATCATTTTAGGCCTTGTACCTGTTAGGATTCACTGTCTTGTTCTTCTCTTATTGGAAGTTGAGTCAATGAAGCTGCTTTGAAAAGGAGGAACACAACAGTGGTATCTGTAACAGACACTTAATTAACTCCCCTCCACCCCCCTTTTTTGTCATTAGATTTATTTAGGCTTTGCCTACACTGGCAATTAAGGGACAAAGCTTTTGTTATTCCCAGGTGCTTAACCCCCTTTCCTACCCCCAAGAATAAAACCTTTTCCTAGCACAAGTACTAGTGTAAATAGTGCTTTGTCAGCAGAAGTGCTCTCCCAGGGAGAGAGGCATAAGAATCTTGCGCAAAAAGGGGGTTTTGTGCTAAAAGGAAATGTCCACACTGCTTGTTTTTGTGCAAAAACCTCTTGCGCAAAAATGGACCGGAAGAGATTATGCAAATGACGTGCGAGAACATGCTAATCTGCACTTCATTTGCATTGCCTCTTCCAGCAAAGCACCTAGTGTAGCTGTAGCCCTAGGGTATGGAAGATTTTGGCAGCAGAAGTGCCAGCAAGAGCGTTTACACTGCCTGACTTTTGTGCCCACAAAAGCTCATGATACCATCTACATGTTTTGTTAGTCTCTAAGGTGCTGCAAGACTATTAGTTGTTTTTTAAGTTTTTTTAGTTACAGACTAACTCTGTTCAGACTATCCCTCTCAAGCTGATGTTATTTCACTGACCGTGTCCACAGGAGTGCTGTGTAGCATAGACATAGTGAGTCATCTGAAAAAAAAATCATCCAACAGTATCCAAAGGTGACAAACAATACACCTGTGGATTTTTTCTGTGCTGATTTACCAGAAGAGAGAGTGCCAGAGGTAATGGGTTCTTCAGCTTCTGGGTAGAATATATTGTAAACACAAAAAATCATCCATAAAATGTTATACAAGAACCCTGTCCTTGGATTACATTTTATACCTTTGTAAATCAAGGACTGTACTTCATTTTAGATTGAGTTTCTTTGAAAGGCTGCCTCACTGAGCCAGGCATTGCACTGAAGAAAGGACTGTGACAGAGCCATGAATCAATACTATTTAAAAAATCAAAGAGGTAGAATTGAGGCTCAAAATTAAATGAATGTTAGAGACCAGTCCTTCAATGAGATCTGCACAGCTGTGGAACTCACATATAGACTTCGCTGCAGAGCAAGCTCCCAAACAGTCTACTTCCTATAAGTAAAAACAGTTAAGCTCGTAAATCGTTTATTACCAGTTACTACTTAAGTACAGCAGTAAAAAGAAGTACTGACTTCTGAGAAAATGAGAAGTAAAGAATTATTTGATGTATTATAAAGAGTGGAATTACTTCAGACTCTATTGCAAACTTGAGCTACACCCACTCTGCACTCACACAGAATCCTTAGCCTTAAATTCAAGCAAGAACGGGCATGTGAGTCCCTCTGACCACAGTGGGTGGGCAAGGAATGGAGAGAAAGAGGGGGACAAATGTAGTCATAGATCCATCCTTCAACCCTCTCCCCATATAATTCTCAGTTCGCAAACACTGAAGTCATGTAGCTGAGCAGACAAGAGACCAAAAGCGAAGGCTGACTACTTTTGGTAGATGGAAATAAAGGGAAAATTCACTTGACAAATAAAAGGGACATTACTTTAGTTAAAAGGGATATATGAGGGTATGTCTACACTTGCACCCTCTTTCGAGAGAGGGATGCAAATGAAAAGATTCGAAATTGCAAATGAAGCTGGGATTTAAATATCCCATGCTTCATTTGCATATTAACGTTATGGCGCTATTTCGAAATAGCACTATTTCGAAATAACAGATGCTGTTCAGATGCGGTTATTTTGAGAGAAAACCCTTCTCTTGAAATAACCCTTATTCCTCATACAATGAGGTTTACCAGTTATTTTGAGAGAAGGGTTTTCTCTCAGAATAACCGCATCTGAACAGCATCTGTTATTTCGAAATAGCGCTATTTCGAAATAGCACCATAACGTGAATATGCAAATGAAGCACGGGATATTTAAATCCCAGCTTCATCTGCAATTTTGAATCTCTTCATTTGCATCCCTCTCTCAAAAGAGGGTGCAAGTGTAGACATACCCTTAGACAAACACCATTTCTCTTCCAAATTATGTATTTTTTTCCTCTCAATTGTACATATCTAGTGTCCTCAGATACACAACGCAATTATCATAAGCTTCAATTTAATATTTTAAATGGCACTTATTACCAGTTTTAACATGTTCCAATATATTTCAGAATGCAGGATGATCAGCTAAGGGACATTCCCTTGGTGACCAATGACAAGAGGGACATTCCCTTGGTCACCCAAGATGACAGAGGAGAACACATTTAAAATGCTTTGATTTATTTTTTTGTGTGACTACATAGCTGAAATTTTTCTACTTTAGAGTGGAGCCTATGTACAGAAAGGTCCATTTAAATAAGGCAAGAGGCCTATCTTCCTTTTTCTGGATGCATATTGCAGACATAAACAGTTCCTTGAGCAAAGGAGATGAAAGTGGTTAAAAAGATATGAAGCTTTTTAATAAGGCAGGCTTGACTAGGTAAGGTCTAACAGGCATGGAGAAACCTGAAAAAGGTACAGTGGCAGGCAAAATAGTGAGAGAAACAGCATTTCAAAGGTAGGTGAACCAATGCAATATAATCAAAGCAGTGTCATTCTCCTTAAATACCCAGAAGTGCTATTAGGCTTGGCAAGATGGTGACCTGAATTAGCATTTTTATGTTTTATTAAATCATCCGGGGATGAAAAGAGTGACATAAGCACTAGTAGTTCTCATGATTATTACCCTTTCAAAGTTACATTTGAATGTGTTTTCTCTCTTTCTTCTTGCCACTTTTAGGGTATGTCTACACTACAAAGTTAATTCAAACTAACAGTCGTTAGTTCGAATTAACTTTAATAGCGGCTATACATGCAAACCGCTATTTCAAATTTAATTCGAAATAGCGGAGCGCTTAATTCGAACTAGGTAAACCTCATTATACGAGGAGTAATGCCTAGTTCGAATTAAGGGCTGTGTAGCCACTTAATTCGAACTAGCTGGAAGCTAGCCCTTCCCAGGTTGCCCTGATGGCCACTCTGGGCCAAACCGGGGAAACTCTTCTGCCCCCCTCCCGGCCCCGGAGCCCTTAAAGGGGCATGGTCTGGCTACAGTGCTTGTGCCAGTTGCAAGCCTGCCAGCATCCAGCCAGCAGACCCTGCACCTGGCACGGCATGAGCCAGCCAGCCACTGCCACCCAGCCTTCCGCCTCTTCCCAGGACCAGGCTGGTGGCTCCCAGGAGCCTGCCCAGGGCCACAAGAGGCGGGCACCTGCCTGGTCTAGTGCGGAGATCGTGGACCTCATTGAGGTTTGGGGGGAGGCCTCCAACGTCCACGATCTCCACACTAGGCACAGAAACGCGGCCATCTACAGCCGCATGGCTGCCAGCCTGGCTACCAGAGGCCACATGCGGACCCAGGAGCAGGTCCGCTACAGAATTAAGGACCTGCAGCAGGCCTACTCCAGGGCCTCCCAACCAGGGGCCGACCCAGAGGCCTGCCCTCACTTTGAGGCCCTGGACTGCATCCAGGGGGCTCACACAGTCCATGCCCCCGGGTGGTGGTTGACCCTGGGGCAGAAACGGAGGAAGAGGAGGACGCCGAGAGCCAGGAGCCACAGGAGCCTGCAGGGAGCCTGCCAAGGACCCAGGACCCCTGAGTCATCCCACAGAGCACATCTGCTGTGTCATCTGAGGCCGGGGAGGGCTCCACATGTGAGTGCCATCATGGTCCCCTTATGTGTATGGGGGAGGGGGGTGGAGAGAGAGCCCAGGGACTGTGCACCTGGGCCTTGCCCACCATGGAGCAGCAGCTGGGTGTCATGCAGGGGCCCTGGCCCATTCCCCAAATGCCAACCTTGCCTTGCAGAGGGGGACTGGGTTTCACCCACTGTGTCCCCAGGGAGAACTGACCACTGCTCTTGTTTCACCGCAGCTGCAGCACCTGGGACTGCAGGGTGCACCACCCCGCCTGCAACAGCCACCCGCACCCGGGCCAGCAGGCGCACCAGGAACCAGGAGGACTATCAGCAGCGGCACCTGCGGCTACTGGGGCAGCAGCTCCGCACCCAGGAACACTGGGTCCGGAAGGACCTGTGGCTGCGGCAGTGGAGCTTGGGGTGCTGGAGGAGCAGGGCCGTGCCCTCAGAGGCCACCTCCAGACCCTGGTGGACAGGTTCCTGCCTCCTCCTGCTCCGGCCTCTGCAGCCGCCCCAGCACTCACTCCTCCTCCCACCCCTGCTCCCCCTCCCGCTTCCTCTGCACCCCCCATCCCTCCTGCCCCACCCTCCACACCCACTCCCCCCCGACGCCCCCGCACCCGCAGTGCTGCGAGATGAGAGAGCCAGCAGGACCCCGAGCCCTGAGCTTTCCCTTCCCTTCCTCCCTTTCCTCCCCCTTCCAGCTCCCTCCTCCCAGGTTTCCCCTCCCCTCTCCCACCCTCATTCCTCCCTCCCCCCACCCCAGTTCTGTAAAATAAAAAGAGATTTTTCTTGCCAAAACAGGTGTCTTTATTTGACATTAGGAAGGGGGGTTAGGGAGGGGAAAGGGGAAGGAGGGGATGGTGGAAGAAGGCCCCAGTGGGGCATGCAGGGAGAGTTCAGTCCTCCTCCACCAGGAAGCTCTCCCGCAGGGCTTCCCGGATCTGGACAGCCCCCCGCTGGGCCTCCCGGATGGTGGCGGTGCAGGGCTGCATGTACTGGCCAGCCATGCGGTCAGCCTCAGCCATCCAGGCTGGCAGGAAAGCCTCCCCCTTCTGCTCACATAAATTGTGCAGCACACAACATGCTGCCACCATGGGAGGGATATTGTGCTCGCGAGGTCGAGGTGGGTGAGGAGGCACCTAAAGCGTGCTTTCAGTCAGCCGAAGGCCCCCTCGACCACGATGCGGAGCCTGGCATTGAAGGCCTGCCGGGAGGAGTTGAGGTGTCCCGTGTAGGGCTTCATGAACCAGGGCTGTAGGGGGTAGGCCACACCCCCCCACCAGGCAGACGGGCATGTCCACATCCCCAACCCTGATGTGGCAGTCGGGGAAGAAGGTCCCGGCATGCAGCCTCTGGCACACGGAGGAGTTGCAAAACACCCTGGCGTCATGTGCCTTGCCGTACCAGCCCACATTAACGTCCTTGAACTGGCCCCTGTGGTCAGACACAGCCTGCAGGAGGACAGAGAAGTACCCCTTGTGGTTGATATACTGGGAGGCCTGGTGTTCCGGGGCACGGATGGGGATGTGCGTCCCGTCGATGGCCTCCCCACAGTTGGGGAAGCCAAGGGCGCTGAACCACTGAATGACTGCATCCAGGTCGGCGAGGCGGACCACCCTGTGGAGCAGCACCCGGTTGATGGCTTGACCACCTGCAGAGAGACACACCAAACTGCGAATCACTGGGGTGCCCGGGTGGCTGGGAGTGTTCATTCCCTGGCACTGACCCGCGCCCCACTCCCAGAAGCAACCCCTGCTGCGATCCTGGCCGCCGCAGGCAGCGTGTAGTACGGCTGGGACAGACCGAACCCTCCTGTGCGGGGCACTTTCACCTCCTCCCCCCCCCCGTTTTCCCAGGGGTGGCCCATCCCCTCCTTGCAGCCTCCCTCCCCCCCGACCCAGTGGCCAATGAGTATTGTACCTGCATGAGTACTGCTCCAACGGTGGATCTCCCCACGCCGAACTGGTTCCCGACGGATCGGTAGCTGTCCAGCATGGAGAGCTTCCACAGGGTGATGGCCACAGGCTTCTGGAGGGTGGGCCTCATGTGAGTTTCCCATCGCCACAGAGCAGGGGTGAGCCACTCGCAGAGCTCCAGGAAGGTGTCCATCTTCATCCTGAAGTTCTGGGTCCACTGTCTGTCTCCCCAGTGCTCCAGGACGATGCGGTCCCACCAGTCGCTGCTGGTGTCCAGACGCCAGATGCGGTGGGGCACGCTGGTGTCCAGGCGCTGCTGCGGCTCCTCCACAGTCCCCAGGGAGGCCAGGGGGAGGGAGAGGGGGAGGGGCAGGGGGCTGACGTGCACCAGATGGTGCCAGGCAGCCTCCAGCCATTGCTGGCAGGCTTGCAGCAGCAAGTCCAAAAACTGGAGCAGAATGCCCAGAGTGAGCTCTGGCTCCATGGTGCCAACTGCGGCGGCGTCCCCAATGGGAACCACCGACACAGGCAGGCAGAGAGGAAAACACTTTGCTGTCCCTCGGCGAGGTAGGCAAGCAAGTGAAAAAGCTGAGAACCGGCTGTCCAGGGTGGTCCCTTTAAGCATGAGCCTCAGATAGCCTCAGACAGCAGCCACACAAAGCAACTACTGACCTGATGCCCTGTCGGAACCGGTTTCAGCTGGCCTTAAATGCAACCCAGTGTCCAATCAGCGTGGACGTGCTATTTCGAATTAGCAAAATGCTAATTCGAATTAGTTTTTGGGTCTAGATGCATTATTTCGAATTAGCTTATTTCGAATGAACTAATTCGAAATAAGTTAGTTCGAATTAACTTTGTAGTGTAGACATACCCTTAGAGATTAAAATGTCCTTTCTGTGGTCACAAAACCAAGCCATGCAATCTGAGATCATGTGTCATATGACCACAATAATGCTTTAGGTTATATGCTTTATGCTATAGGACACCGTTTCGACAGGATCACCTGCAGCAGGTTAGAAGCAGCAGGTTGTAAGTTAACATGACGATCAATTAAGTGAAAATGAATGTAAATGATGTGACATATGGCTCTTGCAGCCATCTGATCAAAATGCATGACTGGTTGCAGTGCGACAGAGAGTTAAACTAGAGCATTAATTCCAGTTAGTTATGTTCTTATAACTCTCCCAGATCCTCAATTCAAGATCTCACAGCTTGTTCAGGATTTATCAGACACACCACAGTAATTACTGAGGCATGATGAGGGAATAAAGTGAAGTGTGCATTCTAGGCAGATCTGCTGTAACAGTGGGGGTCTATATCTTTCTTGAAGAATGGCTATCACAGCAGGTGCTTTTTCAGTTATGGGCACAGCAGATGATTCTGTACCACATTCAGCCTTATACTCCATCTAGTTAGAAATGGTTCAGATATTGCAACATACAGACATAACCGGAAAATCAAATTAATTTCCGCTGAATCTTTCAGAGAGTGACCACGTGCGTGTGAGAGAGAATGTGTGGAAGGGAACCAATCACATCTTCAAAGAGGAACAATTACATGTATCAGTGTCAGAGTCATCTGGAAGAAAGCATCTATGGATCAGCAGTGCTGGTCACACATCTATAGAGAGTTATTGCCACTGCTGAGGGAAGCCCTTCTCTTCCTGTCACACACTTTCCAATACATTTGCTCCAGTCCTTTGTGCCATTCCACAATAGGCTGTATAAATAATGTGAAATGAGTCATACTGTCTCCTAACTCACCTTACAATATGGAACCTTATGGTTAGGAAGATTGGATGTCCTGATTTTATAGGGACAGTCCCAATATTAAACGTTTTCTCTTATTTAGGTAACTATTACCTCCCTCCATCCCCACCCTGATTTTTCACCCTTGCTATCTGGTCACCCTACTTATAAGCCTTTTCTTAGTAGGAATCATGCAGCATTTTCTACTGTCTAATTATATGTAATATGCCCTGATCCTGCACATTAAGCCATCTGTGTGGATCAGAGAGCTCCACTGTCATCAGTAGGGCCCTGCATAGGTGCCCACATCCACCTGCATTGAATAACTTGCATGGGAGAGACTTTATTTAGTATATTCTCTGCTCTGTCAATTTTTAAAAAACTTTATTTCGTTCCTCTTGCCCCCCAACTATATGCTTGATTCCCATCCCAATGATACCACAATGGGAGTAGGCTATACCTTCAGCAGTTGGACTTGTGTACGGAAGGCATAATCTCACAATTTTATAACATTCCAGAACCCACCATGCTCCCATCATGGTTAACAGCCAGACTACAATCTGCAGACATGGGAGCATAATCAGACCCAGCAGCTTTTTGAAAACATATCCTAATTTCTACACTGACTGGACTCTATATTTGTAATGTTTGCTAATGTCCATGGCATGACAAGGAAACTTTGTAACGTTTGAAATTTAATAAATTTAAACCTTCCTTTCTTTGATGCCTGTAAGTATTAATCTCCCCGTTTCATGTTTTTCTTTTTTCTAAATTCATCCTTAGCTGTCTTCCTCACAAATTTGATTTTTAGTAGAACAATTCTAGAGGGCTTCCTGTCCCTGAATCTGATATCAGTGTCCTGTCCTACCATCAGTATCACCCCTCTGCTGAGAAGGAGGAGATGTTTGGGGCCCTGCCACTTTGGTTTTCTGTGGGGAAAAAAGTCACTGACTCAGAACCTGGAATATTCTAAGTGTCACTTGCTTTATTTACATGGACATATGAATTCTGGAGTAGAGGCAGTTAAACAGCTTGCAGGGCAATTCCGTCTTGCAGAAATCTTGGCCCATTTCCAGTTACTGGCTCTCTGGAATCATCTCTGTGCCAAAAACTTATTTTAGTCAGAAACAAAAGTAGTGTCTGGATGGAACAGAAAGGAGGCCTATGCCTCAGCCAGCGCCTAGCAGCTGACTTAGAACTGGTGCGGACTTGGGGAATCCGACTATTTAATTAAAACAAAGCATCACAGAAGACTGTGGTGGGTGTTGATGCAATGTGATTTCTGCCCAGTGCTCTGAAAGTCAAAGTGAAGAAATTCAATGAAGCATGGGTAAACAGCAGGAGCAGTGTCCTTTACCCAGAACTTTGTACAACCAAATATTAAAACCACAAGCATTCTTCACAGACTAAAATCTTCTTCTCTCAATCCAAAACTTGGAAGACACGTGAAATATTAACTGATAATACCTGCCATATGAGGTTTAAGCCCTCTACTAGTTCAGTAATAACTAGGGGTTCTGAATCATCTGTTTGTTTTTACAGAATCACCCATCTCCCTCCAGAATACTTTGATTCTATAATCTAAAAGTTTCCATGTGGTCAAAGTAGATATTTTTCAAAGATGCATGATGCCGAGGTTAATTTTTTTTATTCCCCATTCCTTGTTTTCCAGCATGACATCCAATGTTTTTTAGAGCAAGTCTGTGTGAAGAGTTGTCATTCAGCAGTGCTAACATACTGAAGCTGAATATTGCTGTGCCATGCTGAGTGGAGAATTTTGCTTTAAGATAATAAACAAAGGAGGAGGTCAACAAGAGAATGTAATCAAGGGTTTGCTTCTAAACTCAAGTCAATCCTTGGTGTACTCTGGGGTGCCAATTTGCCAGTGTAGTAAGCTTATCAAGAATTTGGACACTAAAGATATTTGTCAACCTGATTATTTCCTGCTTTACAAACTGAGCTGGTGCCTGTAACAGGTATGATGTGCAGTTAACTCCCATTCTCAATTGCAATCCCTTCTTACCCCAGTTTCTGAGCTATGCAGAAAAAAAATAATGACCCAGCTGGGCATATCTCCTCCCAGAAACTTTATGTCATTGTGAATGCACTTCACTGGAGTCATTTTAAACTAAACTGAATAAATGACTAAAAGATACCCTGCAGAACAATCCCTTGCAGGCAGAGGGATGGATTAGTCCTTTCTAATTTCAGTTTTAATGCAGAGACAGCACGCAGTAGAAGTCCAGTCAGATCAGAGATCTCCCTCATAGCTCAGATTAGTGCATTCTGGGAGGGTGCAGAGGTACCTCACACCAGCTATGCCACCTATAATGCAGGAATAGCACGTGCACTGCACTATTCTTTGGTAAGATTACAGATTCACTCTAAGTCAGGTGGTACAAGCCTTTCCCTCTAATGTGATACTTCCCTGCCTTGTATGCAAGGAATACAAGTACTTCCAAGCCCTTCAAGAAATGCTCCCAGTGTCTTCTGCTCACCTATGCAGAGTCCCACTGGACTGAACTTCCTCTAATGGAAATAAAAGAACCCTTTTGGTCTGGAGCTGTAACTTATTCTTTAGAAGGGACCACTTTGCCACATGGGAGGTGCTTGAAGACACAGATCAGTCTTTAAGAATACAATCCATTTCAGATGTTCTTTTTATCAAATGTTAATGTATAAAGCAGATATAAAATCACTATTGCACCTCTCCCCCTAAAACACCCAGGCACTAATACAGTGCATGGGCTTGTGGAAATGTACAAAGTGGAAAATAAAGTCTTTGTGAAACCAGTTGGGATGCCGCTCCATGGAGACTCTATGTCATGGTGCAAAGAAGATTAAATGCCAGAAGCGTCATAATTTTGTTTACAACTAAATGGTAATCAAATAGTCCGGTCCCCATTCAGGCAACATTTCAGGTTTCATTTCTCCCTCAGTCCTTTTTTGACTTTCAAAAACCTGTTGGTATTTAGTTGCCATATAGAACTCTTATTAAATTCACTTTAACAGCGCAGCTGGGAATTTTACATTCTGTTGTCTTATCAGTTTTGTTTGTTGGCTTGTCTTATTTTGGAATGTAATCAACGTCCTGTTGTCCCACTTGCCGTCTGTCATATGGTTTTCATTATAAGACCCTGTTTGAGCTGCTTATCAACTTTCTTGAAAAAAATATTTAGGCTGCAATCTGCCATGCCGAGTGTCTGCCTGAGGCCGAACTGATTCAGAATATTATAGCAAAAGCAGTTTGGCCATTTCCAGGATGAAGATTTGCAGGGAGGGGAACCGTATTGTGCCCATGTTAAAAGCTTCTTAAAACCATTTAATTGAAAAGTTTTAGTGCCCTGATACTTGGAGCAGAGATTTTAAACTTTGCACAGGGAGTTGCCTGGGTATCTGAGAGACACCTTTTGCTGTCTCTATGTTGTGCGTCTAGCCCTGGGGGCCAATTTACTTAGGTAGATGGCCTTCATCACCTAGGGTATGTTTACACTACATGGCTCCATCGACGGAGCCATGTAGATTACCTTTGTAGACATAGGAAAATGAAGCGGCGGCGCAGGAGCCAGCAAACAGAGCTGTAAACAGAGGAGTTTGAGTGGGAGTTTGTAAGGGGAGTTTGGACTGTAGGACTCGTTTAGGGTTTGTTTTTGCCATAGTGGGGTGTTTTGTTTTGTTTTTGTGTTTGCCGGACTAACAGGATTTAGGTGAGAAGCCTGATTAACACAGAGATAGCAGTGGCCATAACCCAAGCAGTAGAGGACACAATGAGACTGAGTGGATGTGGCAGCTGTGGTATGTATATGATTCTGGAGGGGGTACCTGAAGGAGTTTTGTTTGTATGAAATGCCATCTAATAGAACTGATGGAAGAAAAAATCCGAGGATTGGAGATGCAGGTGGAAACTCTGGTCAAGTTTAGAAGGGGGTTTGAGCGGATGATGGAGCAAAGGCATGAGGTGGCTGAAGGGGAAAGCTTAGACATGCAGACTGAAGCAGGATCAAAGGCCTCTGAGGGGGGACTGCTGGGCGAAGAAAATGGATAGTGGAAGCATGTGACTATGAGAACCAGGCAGAGGAAAAGATGGGCCAGTGAAGGAGAAATAGAGCTCAAGAACAGGTATGCGGAGTTGGAGAATGGAGAAGGGATACAGCAGGTGGCCACTGAAGGTGGAAAGGCAAGGAAGAAGAGAAGAGTGGCTAGTCCCATACATAAAGGGGAAGAGTCGATGGAGACAACACCAATAATGAGCACCAGGAGGATACAGAATGGGTTGAAGAAGATTACAGGAGAAGATAGGAATGGAAAGGACTTGCAGCCAGAGGAAACAAGGGATAGACCAGAGAAGCGCACTGTCACCAGGAAAAGGCATGTCTATGTGATTGGGGACTCCTTATTGAGAAGAATAGACAGGCCTATAACTAGACCTGATCCAGAGAACAGAAGGGTGTGCTGTCTGCCAGGTGCTAAGATACAGGATGTGGAACTAAGGTTGAAGACGATCCTAAAGGCAGCGGGAAAGAATCCATTGATCATCCTTCATGTAGGAACAAATGATACAGCTAGATTCTCGCTGGAACAAATCAAGGGAGACTATGCTAGGTTGGGGAGGACGCTTAAGGAAATCGAGGCTCAGGTGATTTTCAGTGGGATTCTGCCTGTTCCTAGAGAAGGGCAACAAAGGTGTGATAGGATTATGATGCTCAATAGGTGGCTCAGGCAGTGGTGCTATAAGGAGGGCTTTGGGATATATGGCCACTGGGAGGCATTCACGGACAGAGGACTGTTCTCTCGGGATGGACTTCACCTAAGTAGGGAAGGAAACAGACTTCTAGGATGGAGGCTGGCACAACTGATTAAGAGAGCTTCAAACTAGGAATTTGGGGGAGACGGTTGGGAGATGTCCAGGTAATCTCTACGCCGGATTTTAGCATTGAGAGGGAGGAAAACGAAGTAAGAAAGGATATAGCCGGGGGTAGGAGAATGTACATAAGGAGGAAGGGCAGAGTGGATACTAGTCTAATAGGTCATGTTGGAGGTACAATGTCCGTGCCAAATTGGGTAAAGAATGTGAGTGAGGTGAAACAGCAAAAATTAAGATGTTTGTACACCAATGCGAGGAGCCTAGGTAACAAAATGGAGGAACTAGAGCTACTGGTCCAGGAAGTGAAACCAGATATTAGAGGAATAACAGAAACATGGTGGAATACTAGGCATGACTGGAGTACAGGTATTGAAGGGTATGTGCTGTTTAGGAAAGACAGAAATAAAGGTAAAGGTGGTAGAGTAGCTTTGTAAATCAATGATGAGGTAGATTGCAAAGAATTAAAAAGTGAAGGAATGGAGAAGACAGAGTCTGTCTGGGCAAAAATTACATTGGGGAAGAAAACTATTAGATCCTCCCCTGGGATAGTGTTTGGGGTGTGCTATAGACCACCAGGATCTAATTTGGATATGGATAGAGACCTCTTTAATGTTTTTAAAGAAGTAAATACTAATGGAAACTGTGTAATCATGGGAGACTTCAACTTTCCAGATATAGACTGAAGAACAAATACTGGTAATAAAAATAGGGCTCAGATTTTCCTAGATGTGATAGCTGATGAATTCCTTCATCAAGTAGTTGTTGAACCAACAAGGGGGGAAGCCATTTTAGATTTGGTTTTGGTGAGTAGCGAGGACCTCATAGAAGAAATGGTTGTAGGGGACAACCTTGACTCGAGAGATCATGAGCTAATTCAGTTCAAAATAAATGGAAGGATAAACAAAAATAAATCTGAGACTAAGGTTTTTGATTTCAAAAGGGCTAATTTTAATAAATTAAGGAAATTAGTTAGGGAAGTGGATTGGACTAAAGAATTTATGGATCTAAAAGTGGAGGAGGCCTGGGATTATTTTAAGTTAAAGTTGCAGAAGCTATCAGAAGCCTGTATCCCAAGAAAGAGGAAAAAAAGTATAGGTATGTGTTTTAGAACAAGTTGGATGAGCAAGAATCTCAGGGAGGTGATTAAGAAAAAGCAGAAAGCATATAAGGAGTGGAAGATGGGAGGGATCAGTAAAGAAAGCTACCTTATTGAGGTTCGAGCATGTAGGGACAAAGTGAGAAAGGCTAAAAGTCATTTTGAGTTGGACCTTGCAAAGGGAATTAAAACCAACAGTAAAAGGTTTTATAGCCATATAAATAGGAAGAAAATAAAAAAAGATGAAGTGGGACCACTAATCACTGAGGATGGAGTGGAGGTTAAGGATAATCTAGGCATGGCCCAATATCTAAACAAATACTTTTCTTCAGTATTTAATGAGGCCAATGAAGAGCTTAGGGATAATGGCAACATAACAAATGGGAATAAGGACATGGAGGTAGATATTACCAAATCCGAGGTAGAAGCCAAACTCGAACATCTTAATGGGAGTAAATCAGGGGGCCCAGATAATCTTCATCCAAGAATAGTAAAGAAACTGGCACATGAAATTGCAAGTCCATTAGCAAAAATTTTTAATGAATCTCTAAACTCAGGGGTTGTACCATTTGACTGGAGAATTGCTAATATAGTTCCTATTTTTAATAAAGGGGAAAAAAGTGACCTGGGTAACTACAGGCCTGTTAGTTTGACATCTGTAGTATGCAAAGTCTTGGAAAAAATTTTGAAGGAGAAAGTAGTTAGGGACATTGAGGTTAATGGCAATTGGGACAAATTACAACATGGTTTTACAAAAGGTAGATCGTGCCAAACCAACCTGATCTCCTTCTTTGAGAAAGTAACAGATTTTTTAGATGAAGGAAATGCAGTGGATCTAATCTACCTCGATTTCAGTAAGGCATTTGATACAGTACCACATGGGGAATTATTGGTTAAATTGGAAAAGATGGGGATCAATATGAAAACTGAGAGGTGGATAAGGAACTGGTTACAGGGGAGACTACAGTGAGTCATACTGAAAGGTGAACTGTCAGGCTGGAGAGAGGTTACTAGTGGAGTTCCTCAGGGATCAGTTCTGGGACCATTATTATTTAATCTTTTTATTACTGACCTCGGCACTAAAAGTGGGAGCATGCTAATAAAGTTTGCGGATGACACAAAGTTGGGAGGTATTGCCAATTCAGAAAAAGATCGGGATATCATACAGGAAGATCTGGATGATCTTGTAAATTGGAGTAATAGTAATAGGATGAAATTTAATAGTGAGAAGTGTAAGGTTATGCATTTAGGGATTAATAATAAGAATTTTAGTTATAAGCTGGGGACACGTCAGTTGGAAGTGACGGAAGAGGAGAAGGACCTCGGAGTCCTGGTTGATCACAGGATGACTATGAGCCGCCAATGTGACATGGCTGTGAAAAAGTCTCATACGGTCTTGGGATCCATTAGGCGAGGTATTTCCAGTTGGGATAAGGAGGTGTTAGTGCCGTTATACAAGGCATTGGTGAGACCTCATTTGGAATACTGTGTGCAGTTCTGGTCTCCCATGTTTAAGAAGGATGAATTCAAACTGGAACAGGTACAAAGAAGGGCCACTAGGATGATCCGAGGAATGGAAAACCTGTCTTATGAAGGGAGACTCAAGGAACTTGGCTTGTTTACCTTAACCAAAAGAAGGCTGAGGGGAAATATGATTTCTCTCTTTAAATATATTAGAGGGATAAATGCCAAGGAGAGAGACGAATTATTTAGCTCAATACCAGTGTGGACACAAGAACAAATGGATATAAGCTGGCTATTAGGAAGTTTAGACTCAAAATTAGGTGAAGGTTTCTAACCATCAGAGGAGTGAAGTTCTGGAACAGCCTTCCAAGGGAAGTAGTGGGGGCAAAAGACCTATCTGGCTTCAAGATAAAGCTAGATGGGTTTATGAAGGGGATGGTTTGATGAGGTAACATGATCTTGGCAATTAATTGACCTTTCACTATCAGTGGTATATAGGCCAATGGTGGGAAGATAGGAGTTACTATAGAGAACTTTTTTCTGGGTGTCTGGCTCGTGAGTCTTGCCCACATGCTCAGGGTTTAGCTGATCGCCATATTTGGGATCAGGAAGGAATTTTCCTCCAGGGTAGATTGGCAGAGGCCCTGGAGGTTTTTCGCCTTCCTCTGTAGCATGGGGCACGGGTCACTAGCGGGAGGATTCTCTGCATCTTGGGGTCTTTGAACCATCGTTTCAAGGACTTCATTATCTGAGATATAGGTGAGAGGATTATTCTAGCAGTGGGTGGGTGAGATTCTGTGGCCTGTATTGTGCAGGGGGTCAGACTAGATGATCAAAATGGTCCCTTCTGACCTTAAAGTCTATGAGTCTACATTAAAATGGCTGCTGCGCTGTGCCGATTAGCTGTTTGTCAGTACAGCGCTGTAGTCTGGACGCTCCACGGTCAACCTCAAAGGCATTTGTCGACCTCCCCGGTAAATGTCATCCCACGAGGCATACCAGGAAGGTCGACAAATGCCTTTGATGTTGACCGCGGAGCGTCCAGACTACAGCGCTGTGCTGACAAACAGCTGATCGGCAGAGCGCGGCAGCCATTTTGATGTAAATGAAGCGGCGATTATTTAAATCACCACTTCATTTTCCTATGTCTACAAAGGTAATCTACATGGCTCTGTCGACGGAGCCATGTAGTGTAGACCTACCCCTAATGTCCATCAAATTTTAACCCCCACCTTCACATTCCAAATCCCTTTGTTTATACTTCCTGCACAGATTGCCATTTCCACTGCTCCAAGAACTCACCCATCTCCCAGAGTTTCCCAATCCTCCCAAATCACCTGCTGGTCCCATCACCAGCACATTCAGATCTGCCTCAGCATTCGCCAATCCTCTCAGCATTTTACTGTCACTGAATGTCCCTAAACATTCCATGTCCTCTTTGTTCTTTGTCTATTAGCACCTCTGAAGCTCATCTCGACAATTCTTAATCCTCCTTTTAGCACCACCAGAAATTCTTAAAGGCAAAAAAAAGTACTAATAATTTCTAGTATTAGAATGGTGCCTGAAGACCCCTGTTCTGGGCCCTACATTGCTACGTGTACTCCTCTCCTAAGGGGAAAATTAGAATCCCTATGGTTTGGAACAGTATGCTACTGCCTGCACAAAACATTTGAAAATACTATATGGTGTAAGGAATAAATCTTCACTGACAAGAAAACTGATAAATGGCAGTGTCCCTGCCTCAGTAATAAAACACTTTCCTCTCACTTCAATGGGACTTAAGCTTGTGTTTCAGGTTATGCATATATCTAAATGTTCTGTTGCACTGGGGAGGGGGGGGTCCATGTTGGTAAATCTATGTTGGTAATTTATATCTCTAATTTTCAAAGAAGCCTCTGAAAAATTTTCATTCCCAGAATATAGATTGCCTTTGCCTTTAAATTTTCACCTGTCTTCCCCTCTTTGCCCTCTGCCTTCTTTTAAAGCAGTGTGGGCACATATGGCACTATGTTAATAAAGAGAAATACATAATTGAACACATAATGCACCTAACAATAAAATAGAGCCATCCGAACACAATGTCATTGCTCTCATGCATGAGAAAGGTTATTGGAGAAGGATCTGAAAACCTGTGAAGTTACGGCCAAATAAAAATGTATATGGCTCATATAACCATTAGAAATAACTCTAAAAGCATTCCTAGTAATTAAAATTGTACATCGTCCAACCCAACTGCTCTGTTTCTTGCTTATGTCAACAGGAAAGCTGAAAAAGTTTATTAAAACTTTATTAGATTTTTGTCTTATCTAAATGTCTGTAGTTAATTAATAAAAGGAAGAAGGGGAACAGTTAAGAACAATACATTTACAAAAGAGCTGGGCCTGCAATTACCAGTCTTACATTTTCCTCATTGACGTTATATGTGCACCTCAAAGTACTCCAGTGACCAGCTTGGAGGGCTCTGCGCCTTATTTGATAATCAGATATAACTACCCATAAAGGCAGTTTTCCTCCTATTTTCTCTCTCTCTCTCTCACACACACACACACATACAATAGAAGCAAAATGTCCTGCGTAAGTAGAGCTGTTGCAATGACCCACCACCACCACTGTGACCGGGTCCAAGTACTGTATGCTGCATACATTATCAGGACATTCTATATTGCAGAGTAGCAAATTGAGGGGTGAGGGTGGGGGGGATTTGCAAGCCAATTTCCTGTTTGCATCAGCATTTGATGACACAGAGTCAAGTATTTTCTTACTGCAATGTGTTTACTTTCAAAACGTACACGTCTCCGGCTTTTTCAAAGCAGGGGTTCCTCACAAATACAGTGACCAGATACACTGAAATCTTACAGGTGTCCTGACTTTTTCTAAAAAAATGGACAAATTGCCCCATATATTTTGTCTTCCCCCATCAGTAGTGGTGGATTTTGCTACTGGCCAGATCCCTGATTACCAGCTGCCCACCCACAAGCGGTGAAAAGGGGATTCAGTGGACGACAATGGGAGTGTGCAAGGCTGGTTGTGGGGCAAAACTGCATTGCATGCGGGGCTGGCCATTTCCCCTGCTGCTCCATCAGTGCAGCCCCTGTTACATGCCAGTTCTTGGCCAGCAGGGCCCTCCCCCACATCCCATTACATAACCCTGGTTACGTATTGCTTCTCCTACCCACCCGTTTGTCCTTTAAGTGCTCCCCCTTTTGCTATCCTCTCCCTGCTTCACCCCTTCACTCCCTCAGTCCAACTGCTGTTCCATATCCCCCCATGTCGTGCATCCCGTTTCCAGAAATGTGCAGAGAACCAGCCCCTGGTCAGAGTCCTCACCTCACCAACAGCCTGGCTGTCAGGCTGCTTCCTTCATCCCACTGTCTATGGCTAGGCCAGACCCCAGGACTCTAGCCAGGAGGAACCAAGCTCTGCATGTGCCAAAGCCTCACATAGTGCTGGCATGGGGAAGGCTTTCTGCTTCTCAGCTAAGCTCTGGAGTGGTAGGGGGAAATGATTTCCAGCTTGTTTATGCCCCAATCTTGCAGGCAGCAGAGCAGTTCCCCAGATAGAGGCTTAGCACCCTCTTCACCCCCTGCTAAGCTATCTCTGTGGCTGGGTTCACTGAAGCCCCTGCAGTCAGGTTTCCTGAGCCCTGACGCTCAATGAATCTTTAGGGCTTAACCCCTTCCTGCCTAATGCTATAGCCTGGGGACAGGAGGTGGCTGGGTTATACTGGTGACCAGCAGCAGCCTGAAGGTGTTAGCTGCCTTCCAATACTGTGCAGGCAGAAAGGGACAGGCTGCTTCCAGCCACAAGGAAGCAGGGGAGGAGGAGTGTAGAGATGAACTCTGTAAAGACACGGGCCAGGCCATCTTTCCCTCCCCCACCACTTCCTTGGCTGGAAGCAGCTCCAATCCCCTCTCTCACTGTGCTGAAAGGCTACTGCTGGCCACATTCTGGAGTGAATCATGGAAGAAATCTGGGGAGGGAGAGCATGTGACCCTGTGTGTCCCTCATCAAGTGTTGCCTTGAGAAGACACAGTGCTAGAAAGGCACCAGGAAAGGCAGGTCCTGGGGCCCAGCCAGGCATAGAGGGGAGGGAGTGTTGGTCAGGGAGTAGCAGGCTGGTCAGTCACCCCGTTGGCCTTTGTGGGAGAGGTGTACAGGCATGTATGTGTCCCCCTCTCTCCATGTGAATGCTAAAGCTTTAAAATTAAAAAGGTAAACAAAAAGAATCCATCTAGACACTTTTTCTTTTTTTTAAAAGGGATTCAGACAACTTAATGTTAGTTTGAATATTTGTACACAGTTCTGATTGATTACTGTTGAACTTGCTTAAATATGAGTAATTTTATCAGGTGTCCCATATTCAGAATAGGGAAATACAGTCACCCTAATCACAAACAGCACAGACAAGTCTTCAGCAGAAATCTCATGCCGGGCACTCCCTCTGCCCTGTCAAGAATTAATCTCTCTCTCTCTCTCCAGGAACAAACAGACTTTTTGCAAAAAAAATTACTGTTACAGATTAACACAGTCTCCTTTCTGGGTGCCACTTAATTCTTAATAGAAAGAGTTTTGTTCTGCGTCAGTACAACAAACTCAACCGTGAAAAGTAAATAAAATTCACAAAGTATCACCATAATGTGTTACAGCCCATGTTGATAGGAAAAGTGCAGAAGGAAGACAAAAAGACTGAATTAATCTAAACAAAAAGGACTACTGATATAAGTCCTGATATAAGTCAGGGTCTATGCTAAGATCATGCATGACAAATAAGACGAGTATGGGACCAGAAGTCTATGAACCAAAATAGGTATGTGGGAAATTAGACCTAGCTGATGGACAAAATAATCAGGGAACTGATTCCTTTTGGGATCCTTAAAGAAAGAGTCCTTGGGAGAAAAATTGACTACAGGAGGAAGCTACATTATCATGGCTGTTATCCTCCTCATCTCATGGGATCCTGGATTTCCATCTTATTCCTGAGAGATGTCCTGACTAGATCTGACCAAAGAAGAAAGGGAGCCAGATGGCATCACCACCTCAACCAGTCACAGCTGAATCTACAGCACCAAGAGGGATATCGTATTTCTTTCTCTCTCACACACACACCATTTCCTTCCTTATTTCTCCTCTTTTCTGTCCCTCTCTTTGTTGCCTTCTATCTTAGCCATGAAGACTACAGAATTTAGAGTACTCCTCTAGGCTTGTCATCAGAAAAGAGGCAGCTGAAAGCAATGGATTAATAATCTGATAATGGTACAAGTTTGCCAGGTGTTCAAGTGGCTGAAAGCATTGTGGGGCCTATTTTTCCAGCAGTGATATAGAAGTTGCATTTTCTTTGTGCTTTTCTTCTTTTCCTTTTTGTGTGTGTTTGTCTTGTTTTCTAGGAAATGGGATCAAACTTTAAGAACAGCAGCAGGCTATAACAGCTTCAACTAGCTTTTTCTTTCCCCCAAAAGGAAAGGTTACTAACCTCTTTGATACCATGTAAAAGTTTGTTTAAGGAGAAGTTCTTTTTAAGATTCCAAGTAAAGAGAAAGAGAGTAAGAGATATTATTAAAATGAAGATCTACTTACTACTTTACATTTCAAGTGAATTAATTGTTTTTTTTCCCCACTTCTCTTTCTATATCTTTAATACATGGTTAAAGAGATTTGTAATGGTGTTTGAAACTATCCCATATTAAATAGTTTTAGACCTTAGACTGCTTAGTACCATGGCAGAGTCATGCTTACACCTTTTACTCTTTGGGCCCATATACTCCATCTAAATTAATACAACCACACTCTATCCTAGATAGAATCAGAAATGTTGAACTGTGTGTCATAGGTGCTTCTTGTTCTTTGGAATATAAGGATGATATCCATGTTGCTGCCATGAAAATCCACGAAATCATCAATGGCCATGGATTTGTTAGAAAAGTACTGGATTTTAACGTGGCCCATGCATTACAAAGATAAGCCTGAACCCTAATCACAAATGCTTAATCATTAAGGGTGTTTGAAATCCAAACCTAGATCAAATCCAAATTTTGCAAAGAAACCTTATCTTTCTAAAAATAACGAGTAGTCCTGTGGCACCTTAGAGACGAACAAATATATATTATTATTTTTTATTTAAAATATTTTTACCCCACCTCTCCATTTAAAATATTCGAGGTGGCACATAATATCATGAGCTTTCCTGGTCAAAACCCACTTCTATGGATGATTAAGTAAGTTGAAGCGAGAGCTCACATCAAAATTCCTTGAATTCAGAGATGTTCAAAATCTAAATTTAGATCTATGTTTTGCAGCTTGAAACTTTTATTAAATAACTAAAGGCAACAATATATCTTGAAATTAAGCTCATTGGGGAAAAGAACAAGTGCAGTTATAACACTCAAATTCAGAGTGTGTCCTGTAAACTGAAACCGACCAACACAACAGAGCAATCTTATAGAACAAGCAATTGTAATTAACAGGAATGACAGCAACTGACCTTTGAATAGTTGGAAAGCTGAAGCATGTACCAACACTTCTGTAGAGGTGAAATTTTATAACGTAGTCCTCCATTTCCAACAACACTTAGTCTTGATTTATGTGGGGATATTTATGTATGTCAAGAACTCAAATAGTCTATGTTAAACTTTGTTTTGAATTTCAGTGTCTATCTTTTAATCTGGTGTTGGTTCTGTTACACTACTTTCTCTCTTTTGAAAACTAGATAGATAGTATTCTTTCAGACATGTAATGGTACAAAAGTGTCACAGATATCAGAAAAAAAAAGGATTGTAACCACACATTCTCCGTCTCCGAAGGCAACACCCTCGTATTCTATTGCTGACAAACTCCAATGTTGTCTGTCCCAACATGCCCTCAGAAATCCCTTAAAATCCCATTGGAGCTCAGGAAGCTTTATTTGTTCACAAATCAATCTACTGAGATTCAGTACACCTTACTGTGAGTGCATCTGTCCAAAAACAGTGATGTCCTATTGTGAAGCAGAACTGAAGAGAATAATTGGTCAGTGTGCAGTGAAGGCCTTGAACACATACTGCTGCCACTCTTCCTGCCTATAATTGTTTGTGAGCAAAAACCCTGCTTTATGAACTGGTACTCCTCTTTTTATAGTGTAATTTGGAGGGGGGAACTTGGCAAGTGGTTTCTTAATTTAATGGATTTATATTCCACCACAGCTGCCAAATAATTTGTAGAGACACATTATCTTTTTGTGAATGTGCCCTATGAGAGAGACAAAAGTAGAAGGGCTGTTTGCTAAATGTATGGCAAAGAAAAATAAACGTTGTCTTCTGGAAAGCAATTAAAGCAAATCATCTCTCTTGGGTATGGATTAATTAGCAGCGAAACACAAGTAGCATTTTTATTTAACTTGCCAAAAATCATTAATACAATATGTAACAGTGCATCTGAATGTTTAATCACAGGAGTTCAACATAGGTCAGTGGAAAGATGGGCTCAGTCACCCATGTTGGGCTGCTCATCTAGTTTTGCTTTTCCAACACTCTCTAAGACTGAGCTCCTTTGGTTTAGGCCACTTTCTAGTTCAATTTATTATTGGGATAAGAATAGTAAGTAGAGAACCAGACTGAGCTTGGATGGCCATTTCTAACAGTCATGAGGCTGAGAGTTTACAATCTGAATAGACAGACTAGCAAAAAGTAGGAGTGCGAAACAGAGGCGTGGAGTGGCAAAATGATTTTCTCACAATAGCAAGTCAATGGCTGCACTAGTAAGAGAAGCCAGGTCTCTCAGCTCAAAGACCTAACATATAGACATGCATGGGTAGGGGATCACAAGAAATGAAGAATTCATTTTTTACAGAATTTCTTTTTCTGGTTTTGGAAGGTTTGTAAAACTAAGTTTTGTGCTTTGGAAGAAAGGGTGTGATGGTTTGCCGCTCATCAGGGAATGTGGCCTAGTCATCAGGACATAAGCCTCTCAACATGGGAAGGTGTGCGTTTGGCAGGAGATCTCAGACCTTCTCACTCCACTAGGCTCTGGCCCAGCGTCCTGACTGGCTACAAAGATTTGACAGCTTGCAGCATCTTAAGGCTACTCTCTGTCGACCACTTCCTACTCTCCCACGATTGCCCAAAGTTTGCTGTCTATGACAAGGAGGTGTGAAGGTGGTCAGCTCACCAGTGGGTACCTCCTAAAGGCTGTGCTTAGCATGGCAGGTGTGTCTGTCTCTTGAGGAAGTAGCTGCCTCTTCCTTTGACATGGCCCTCCAGCCAGCTAAGTTCCCCTGTTGTATAGTTCATAAACAACACAAACCAAATGAGTTCAAATGAGAAAGAGAAAGAAGGAAATCCCTACCTTTCAGGGTGTACCTGAAGCAGGTCTTCCCTCCCCTCAGGAAGGGACCATCGGGAAGTTGCTGTAGAGAGGTAGCCTGCCTTCCCTCAGAACTTTCCTTGGGAGCTGCAGGTTGCAGCTGTGTTCTTTTTCCTTGTCTGCCCAAAAGTGAGCTGTTATTCTCCTGTTTAACCCTCTCCAGTCTGTGCGGGTGTGGCAGGGAGGAGCTAGCTGACCCCAGAGCAGCTTTGTAACCCCTTGTTGACCAGTATGGTCATGTATTAAATTCAGCAAATTAGTTTATGCAAGAGGAAGTCAGTCATCTTAAAGCCAATAGCCCATATCATTCCACAGTCAGGTTTCATTACTCTTTTCAATTATGAGTATTGTTTAAAAACTAAGGGCACAAGTGCATTGTTATATGCTTTCTTTTGCATCTAAGTAATTCAAAAAGTGTTCAGATTCTAAACATGAAACTACCTGTCTTGTAAAACTGGAAGGAACCTTGAAAGGTCATTGAGTCCAGTCCTCTGCCCTCACAGCAGGGCCAAGCACCATCCCTGCCAGATTTGCCCCAGATCCCTAAATAGCCCCCCTTGAGGATTGAATTTACAACCTTGAGTTTAGCAGGCCAATGCGCAAACCACTGAGCTATCACTCCCCTCTATGTATGTTTGTGCTCCCTTGCACTAGACTCGCTATGAAGTCCATTTCCCCCCACTAACTCCTGATGGGTTATCTGCTTCTCATCTTCATCAGCAGCATTCTCAGCATGTGGGCATGCCACAGTCCTGCTTGATGCTGTTTTGCACAGATAAAATGCCCTTCCACTGGACAGTAATATCATTTTACCATGAAAAATATGTTATTAGAGATAGGGTGTTGGGGGAGGGGTGCCAGATTTTTTTTTATGTCCTCCATTTTTATTTTCTCTTTAAAGATGGTGGTCAGTCTCCCAGGTACCATTTCCTGCCTGGAAAGGGTGAGAAAAGAGGAAAAAGGTAGGAAAAGTGATCCTAATCTGCCCAGAGATAAGAGAGCTTATTAGGGATGTTCATTTGCTTCTCTGAGAGCTCTCTGCGTGCATGTCATCTGCACAGATCAGTGGGCTGGAGTGACAGCTAGCAGGCTGTTTGGCTCAAGAGACTGTCTGAGGCAGAAGCCTGGTTGCTGTCACCGCAGTGGCTGGTAGACTCTCACCAGAGAGCGTGTCTGGGACAGACCTCTGTGGTACGGCAACCCTGTGCCCCACACTTGTAATTATGTTTGTTTGTGTAAAGTTAAGGAGATTGTAACAGAGCCAGTCAGACGCATACATAGTTACCATCACTCACCTTTCAGTCTGCATGCAGGATGTTGTGTTGACACAAAAAAGAAAGAAAGACCTTCAACCCTACCTGAATCTCTGCAACTCTATCCTGTCTCTGTGAGTTCCCTTTCCACAGCCAGTAGACATTCACCTATATCTCCTTTCCAGACCTTACGATGGTGGTAGGATCCCCTGTTTAGACCATTTATTTTGAGAGTTCTGCCTTCAAGACATATAGGCTATGTCTACACTGCAGGCTTCTTGCGCAAGAATTGTTTTGAGCAAGAATTCCTGCGAAAGAGCATATCCACACTGCCATGTGCTTTTGCACAAGAGCGTCCATGGCAGTGTAGACACTCTCTTGCGCAAGAAAGCTCTGATGGCCATTTTAGCCATCGGGGTTTCTTGCGCAAGAAATCCATGTTGCCTGTCCACACTGCCTTCTTGCACAAGAGCTGTTGCGCAAGAGGGCTTATTCCTCGTGGGGAGAAGAATAACGCTTGCGCAAGAAGCCCCATTTTCCTACGCTTTACTGTAAATTTACTTGCGCAAGAACGCACGTGCAATGTAGACACTCTGCAAGTTTTTGCGCAAGAACAGCTGTTCTTACGCAAAAAGCCTGCAGTGTAGACGTAGCCCTTGATTTTTGTGTTTGTCCTTTAAGTTTAGTCATGTTAATAAAGCAGTTATTTTTCCAGTGATTTGTGTCTGACTTGGCGAATATCCGCTGACACAGATATGGAAAGGGTGGAGAACCTGGATTCTCATGATCAGGATTCATTTCTTGTCTAACGGGGATTTCTGTGAAAAAATGTCCATTAATATTCGCTCAGTTTTTTATCTGAATTCCCTTCCACCATGTTGTCGACCCTTTTTTGGGTGTGTCCTTAAAACTATTGCAGCAGTGAGGATGTACCAGCCTGAAAGTTCTCAGAAAGAAAATTTGGAAGTGGCATTTCAGTTTATTTAAATCAATTTTACACTGATGGAATAAACCCAAGAATGTTCCCAAGAAATAAATGCAATCTGACTATAGATACTCCATAAGCCAAATAAAAAAGGCTGGATACATTATTCATTACAATTGTTAACTCATTCCTAATCATTATATCATTTCAAAAGCACTCTGACTCAGGCATCTGGTACTTTTTTAAAAATTATAAATATCTGAAGTTTAATAGAATGGCATACAGCATGTGAATATGACAGTGATGTTAAATGTCTCTGAGTATTTCCATTACAAAATCCATTTTTATGCATCCTGTTTTCAGAGATCCAGAAGTTGGTTTAACTAAGCAAAAAACAAGCCAAAAAAAAAAAAAGTGCCCTGGATTGAAACACGCTGCATTGTACTTCACATTAGGGGCAAGTTGGTTTTAATCAAATGTTGAGTGATTTCAAGAAATACAGGAGTATATTGAACTTGGCTTGTTTTTCACAACTGTCCTTGCCTGCACAGAGCTCAGCATGAAGTAGATGAATATAATGAGTACTACTATTTGTGAGAATACTATCTTGTCTCTTACTCTTTTAATCATCTGGCAACTGGACAGAGTACACAACAGGCTGAATATTTTGAGTGCAAATTTGACAAGCTGGTCGCTCAGTTAGAAGGGACAATGGATGTGAATGAGAAACAAATGAAATCACTGAGTCGTATGGCACAGAAAACTGAAATTATGCTTACAGAAGGCTCTCCAGCAGGACTGCTAAAAAGAATGAAGTTTGGCCGAATGAAATTCAGAATTATATTTCCATGAAAAATCACCCCATTGTAGGCTTATTTGAAAAACAGGGCTTGATCCTTAATGTATATTTGAAGAAGCTGAAGCTTAACATTTCAAATTCAGATGCAGTGAATGATCTAATCTTTGTGTAAAAGGAATGCTAACAAACTGAATGAATGCAGAAGGTGAGGAGGGAACAATTATCAGTAATTTTGGATTAGGGCTCAATGAATGAATAATTTGAACAAGAATCTAAATTCCTCAGAACCAGATATAGGTGTTTTTTTAAAAATCAGGAATAAGTTTACCAAATATTAAAAACATATACAATGTCCGTAATGCAAAGCTCTGAAAAATTCTGTTCTAAAGACTTTAACCCATCAACACTAGCTTTACAAAACCTTTGCACCAAAATTTTCTAAAGTGGGTGAGTGCCTATAAAAGAGCCTGACTCTTAAAAGTGATGAATACCTGCCCTCTGAAAATCAAGGTGTCTAAAGTTGGGCACCCAAAAATGAAGGCACCCCAAATCTTTAGATGTTTTTCAAAAAGGTTGTTTTGATGAGCACCTAGTTCCATACACCCAGGAAGGAGGGATGCTGCATCACTCCTAGGCTTTGCAGCCAGCATGATGCTGTGCCGGGGTCCTAGCCACGAGCTTGTGCCCAGGGGTTCTGCTGCAACCCTGGGTCCTGGCCGCCAGCCCTACACCCAGAGGCTCCACTGCTGACCCCAGTGTCCCAGACCCTGACCCCTATGCAGTCTTCCAGGGTATGGCAGCTGGCCTCACCCAGAACTCCACAGCCACCACTCCTGGCCCCAACCGAGAACTCCACAGCCACCATTCCTGGCCCCAACCGAGAACTCCACAGCCACCATTCCTGGCCCCAACCCAGAACTCCACAGCCACCAGCTGTGGCCCCAGCATGGGGCAGTGAGAGGCATGGATAGGTGTAAGGGGGTGCAGCTCAGGACCCCAATACTAAAAGTTGTTCTAGCCCACTGCCTAAATCCACATCCAACATTCTCCAGGGTCATTCAGATACTCCTCATAACTTGGCAGAGTTCAACTGACTTCTGTGGAACCACACCATTGGATGCCTGCTAAAGATCTAGTCCTACATGTCCAGCATAAAAATACAGTGGCTGCTCTTCAGATGGTATGTATCATCATATGTCTATTAAGTTCAGTGGAGTTGTACAAAGCTATACTAGCTAAGGACCTGCCCGTGAGGCTTAATTCTACAAAGATTTGAGACAAATGAGAAGGTACTCACTTAGTATAGATGTAAATGACAACATACATTGGTCCGCTGAGGAAAATCAGGGCCATGTTATACAAGCAGGGAAAGAAGAACATTGCATAAAAGTAAATATTGTTTCCATGTCTCTTCATGCTGGCAGAAAATTCAGTGATTCCCTTTAAATAGAAAAATTTAAATTACTATTAACTACTGTTAACATGGATACTCTGAAATTACTACTGTCAAATTCTGTAATTCCCAGTTCACTACATTTTCTTACATCTCTTACTTTAGAGAACTAAAAATTTTAAAGATTCTGATAGAAAAAATGCCACACGTACACACACACTTTACATATACTTTGACAATCAATAGGTATTTTTCTCTCTTTCCCTTCAGAACTGCCTATATACTAAATATAGATGATAAAAAAGTGACGAGTTGCTTGTAAAGTTTTGAGTTATGATTATTCTATTTACTTATATAGCACTATTTGATCTTAGTCTGATCTCTTTATTTACGCAAAATTTCCTTTGGCTCCAATGACACTTTTCCCTGTTTAGAAACCACACATTCAGCCTCTTTAGTCTGGCACTCTCTGTTCCTGCAACATCCATGGTTCAACATAGTTATAGTTAGCTGGATGTCTGCTTAGCATGGGTGCGGCCAAGTTTCTCCTGGTCCCATAAAGTTTGTTTACAGTTGCCAGTTCTGGTTCTCAGTGTTCTCTGCTATTAGTTAGCTCTAATTTACCCCTAAATTCCAAGAGCCCAGTAAGCAGTGGAAGCTTTGGCAATGCTGCTAAGCATACACACGTTTGTTATATTTTATCTACTCATTTCCTTGTGCCAATACAGTAAAATTGTGTAGCAACAGTAACACTTTGTTATGAAGAGAGCGGATAAGCCTTGGCTAGGCGTAAGCTTATATAGTGTATATCAGTATAGTCATCCATTACTAAGCAGCGTTGCAAGCACTGTTCCATTTCTTCACCTCAGTAAAATAAGGAGACACCCACTCACTACAATACTGACCTCCCATTACTCAGCAAATTTTCTGGTTCGGCACCCATCAGGTCCCAAGGGTGCCAGAGTAGGGAGGTTCAACCTGTACACAATTGGACTATGTATTATTAAGCTTGTATTTCCATGTGCAAAAATCAATTCATAGAATGTTTTTACATTCAGTTGTTTATATTTACAATGTTAAACAGCTGAAGTTCATTTGGCTTCCTGATGCACACTGCCTTACAAATATGTACGGTACCTTAAAAACAGCTGAAAGGGTATAGTTATGTACAAAGGCTTGGAGCATTATTAATCAATGATATCTAAATAACCTTGGTGTGACACTTAAATCTCATTATTTTGCTCTTGTAGGCAGCTATGGTACTTTTGTTGTCCCACAGCTATAATAATGCATTTATTATTTACAAGGATGCTGCTTTTCTGGGAAATATCACCTACGTAAGTATGAAAAATATTGCATTATACAGAAGCCTTTAAAAATCTAATTAGTAAGTTAAAACTAGATTATAGCAACTACATTATAATGTGTCTTTTTTAATGAACAGATTTTTGTTCTCCTTAGGTTCTATCTTCAAAGAACCCACATATACTGAGGATGTTAGGATGGCTTATTGTTTTCAACATCTGAGAAATTAATTATCATAACTTTGTCAGTGATAATTTAGAAGTCATCTCTTTGTTTTCAATCCAAAATAGAATTAGATTCAGTCCATTTCCTGGCAGATAAACTACAGGCTCCAGAAATCTTAAGTATCAGAGGGGTAGCCGTGTTAGTCTGGATCTGCAAAAGTGACAAGGAGTCCTGTAGCACCTTATAGACTAATAGATGTATTGGAGCATAAGCTTTCATGGTGCATGTAGTGCATCTGATGAAGTGGGTCTTTGCCCACGAAAGCTTATGCTCCAATACATTTATTAGTCTAGAAGGTGCTACAGGACTCCTTGTCACTTTTGCAGAAATCTTAAGTTACTTTTACTTTTTTGGTGGGCTGGTTTTGGTTATGTTTTAAATATAAAACTGGGTTGAACATTAGAGATTTAGGTCCTAATCCTGTAATTAGCTGTGCCCACACAGTACCCCATTAATGCCCATTGAAAGCTGCTGTTTCATACTGTAGACAAGTTAGTTTAGTGTAGATATTTAAAAAATACAAAGACAATCCTTTGATTTACTAACAAAAGAGACTATTGTATATCCACAGCAATCACTTTCGAGAACTGCCTCAGTAAGATTCTAAATATGATACACTACCCTTCATCCATCCATGCCATTCCCTTTGACATTAATAGAAGTTCTGCTGTGTAGTCACACTAATACATAGCATTTGGAATGGACTCCCTCTGCATGAGAAGATCCATGCAGTTTCACTTTGGGAATAATCCTGCTGTGGAGGAGATGTCAGTGGAGCTTCCAGTTGTCTGTGGATACCCGTAAGAAGTAGAGCAGAAAATATCTATCTAATTGCAGCCCTGGGTACTGTGTGTATATATCAGTTTGACTATATGATGGAGGATTGAATATTAGGTACAAAATTTAAGAGAGGATGATAATTTGAAGAGCTTTGGCTGGTATGAAGTGCTTGACAGGTTTGTTTCTAAAGATTTCATTGTAGCTACACACATTTACACCAGCTGGGGATCTGGCCTTGTAGACTGTATCCCCTCATCAATTTCTATACTGAGTTTCTTATTTAGGATTTATTTTATCTGAACAACAGGTGTGCTTGTCCTGGAAGACCAGATTTTTTTCTGATGATGATCATTCTAGACATTTCCTAAAAATGTTATGTATATCACAAATGCCTCCATACATTAGATCACACAAAATCTGTGCTGCTGGATTTACAATAACAAAGTGGTAAGATTCAAGACAATTCAGCAAACTATGCTGCTTTGTTAGCATGTCACATGCTTCATGCTGAAGTGGAAGAGACACCATGCAGCTCCTGTCCTAGTCCTAGGGCTGTGACATGTGAATTAATGCTGCAATACTTTGTTCCTTATTTCATACAAATGATTGTGTTTGATTGTACTCTCTCACTCATGGGGCTCTGAAGCAGTTTGAAAATACAACTTCTTTAGCTTCTCCTTAAAACTCAAATTGTGGCCATTTTTATGCAACAGCAGATAATTATATTATGTCAATTGGATTAATCAACTACAGAGAAAAGGTTGCATTCGTATGTCCATCATACAAAGGATCAACACTCATGGTAGTGGTTTGTGAATAACAGATTTTCACTAACATCACTAACATTTTTCAGACTCAAAAAAACTCATACACATTTATGTCCAGATTTTGTTATTAAGGCATCATCTGGCATTGAGGGGGTGGTATGGAGCTGTAACACCACGAGTGGAAGCCAGCAAAAGCATTGGACTTAAAATGGCTGCTCAGGTTCCTCAAAGTGCAGGTAGAATGTGCATACTGCTTCATCCTTTAGGAGGGTGCACCTTGAGATTCCCTTGTAAGCCTGCATTTTTGCCCCACCTCCACTACCACTTCGTATATCTACAGGACAGTGGTAGGAGTTTTGATTCCCTTTGGGAGTTGGTTTCCTGGGTGCTGTGCCCTAGAACTGCATTCTCCCAGATCTGAAGTCATTCAGTGGCTGCATTACTTTTCGGGGGGAGAGGAGGAGTGGAGGGGGGATTGTAATTCCAGCTCTGTGCCTTGTCTGGGGAAGATCAGAGGGTCAGATCCAGAACAGGGAGGTGGGGAGCACCAGAGAGCAAGAAGGCAGGTGTCAGTAGCATGATCAGCACACCAGGGGAAGTCCAAAGAGGTCTTCTAGGATCATATCTCATTAGAGCATAATTTGTACAAATGTATCATAATCTTATAAAAAAGGGGTGACCCTAAAGATACACCCTGGCTGCATTGAAGAGGAAATCTTACCTTTTCCCTTATCTAATGCATCTCCAATATCATCATCTGATGCCCAGTTATAAACTTAAAACCTTGGAAGGAAAATCCAATAGGCAAAGATTTACTGTTAGAAGCACGTGTATCAAAAGGTAATTCATCACAATTTAGATTAGACTTTAGCCATAGTCAGGCCACAGTGAAGCACTAAAGTCCATGCTACTGATCACAGCCTTCTGACTATGGTCCCGGCCAAATTCATGGGGAAAGAAAAAATGCATTTAATGAGTTACTTTCTAACATTAGGCAGATTTTTGCTTCACATGATGCTCATTTTGAGTTTGCACAGCCATATGTTATAGAGGTTTGTGTGTTTAATATTATCTACACAGCAGTGGACAGGAACTGGTACTTTATTTAAATTGTTTGTGTGCCCTTTAGTAATGCTTACTGTGTTCTGTTTTTTTCAAGGACACTAGAAACCAGACTAAGAAATATTTACAGACAGATAGGCCTTGCATGACTGCATATTGCTAATACACATTTAGGACAGAACTGTGCCCATGTGGCTTCATCATATTGTTGATTACTGTGTAAACAACAAAAGACAACATGCCATCTCAGTTCTTTACAGAGGGATCATTCAAGATGGGCAAAAGTTCCATTAGCTTAATTGGAGGCAGGATTTCATACTAGGAACTTTTCCATGGACCTTAATGGAAGCAGGATCAGTGCTAAAAGTCTTTCTTGCTGTTTTGTTTTATACTAAAATAATAAAGCAAGGGTTTTAAAAAGAGTGATATCATACTGTGTCATTTTGTCCCTTAATACCCTTTCAAAAGCTGGTTACTGCAGAGAAATATACAGTAAGTTACAAGCTATGGGTATAACTTTCTCCTGAAATGAATAACTAGACCATCCAAAGGTTAGATTGTAATAAAGTATTTCTTTGACAGTAAACACTATTATTATGTTCTACAATGCCTTCCATTATAAAATCAGAAGCCTGACGTGGCTCAGATATCAGTGTAAATCAAGATTAATTTTAAGTCTTTAGAATTGCCTATGGGTAAAACCAGCATAAAAGCAGGATTCAGACTTTCTATTTTAACTTGAAAATTTCCCTTCCAATTTTTCATGTTTGGTTTCTCCTCTAATGTGAATCTTCTTGGCAAGTTTGACCCACATGCTTTCAGCTATTTTAGAGTTTGGCAGAAATAAAACCAAACAAAAACCATTTTCCCCAATTAAAAAGCTGAAACCATACATTCTAATCATGGCTGCAGTAAAAGTGGTTGAAACTTGAAGTTTGACAAATGACATCCTTCATTGAGGGTAGTACCAGTGATAGTCATTGGATAATTCTGTTCTTAACTACATTGCTCTTCTTGCTGTTCTTAACTACATCTCAACTACACCTCTGATCAGCATAATTAAGCAGAATTTAATTTTAATGGTCTACACTAGGGGAAAAGTCCGACATAAGCTGCCTTGTATCAGTCTAGATGTGGAAGTGTCTTCACTTAAATTTGGTTCCCACCAACATAATTGGTGATTTAGTTACACCACCTCCTGGAGTGTCATAGAGCAATGGTCAATGTAATTAAGTCAATACTGCATCAATATAGACACTGCATTGCTTCTGTCAACTGTTACTGGCTTTCAGAAGCCATCCCACAATGCTCACATTGGCAATATAAATTTATACAAGCACACTGAGTGAAGGAATAAGCTGCTGACACAAAAGAACCAAGCGTGCACACACAAGTGATTTCATAACATAGGTTAGACTGACATTTTGAAATGTAGACATAGCCTTAGTTTACCTGAAATGACAACCATTACAGAACCTTAAATCTTAACACCACAAAATCCCTTTAGCAAAAGAGCAATTTGCTACTGTTTTCAGCACTAAAAGTGTTAAAAGAGTCCCTAAATAATCTTTGACTAAAAACTAAATGGTACCTTCATTTTATTGTGTTGATAGTCTCATAAGGAGAGAATCAGAGCTGTTATATGCCATTGATTCAGTAGTGCATGCATTAGTGTCCCTAAGTGCGTATTTATGGGGATAGACCATAATGACACCAGAGGAGCAATAACTGTCTTTTAAGTCAATGATGCATGTATTAAGGAGTCCCTAAGTACTCATTGACAGTGTCTTATTGTACAATTCCATTGTGATGATAACAGATCTGAGGGAGTTAATGTGGTCTTATTGGGGGGTGGAAAGCAAGCTGTAATATTATTTTGTACAAGCACCTTCAATGAGTTTCCTTTTTATTAGTTCAATGTTACCATAAAATGAGAATTTTTGCCAGGAAAAGAAGCCCTGAGTATTGAATGTCTAGCTCAAGGCCAGATCAAGGGTATTAAAGAGCTAATGCCACAATTAAGGTAAATAACATTTTGTTTTAAAAATGTATATTTTAAATTCATGTAAATGTTAACGTAGTTGGTGGAATTAAAAAAATGGGGGAGAACACTACAAATTGTCGTGAATCAGATTATAACAAACCTCAAATCTTTCATTAAAAAAAAAAACACTGAAAAGAAAGCAAAGAAAAAAAATCTCTGCTGAGCCTTTTCTTTTTTTTTTTAAAGAGAGAAACAGACCTAATTATAGAAAAGAAAGTATCATAACTGCAAAAGGTACCCTAGGTTTGGAGGAATAAGAAGAAAACCAGTGTGTGTGTGTGTGTGTGTGTGTGTTTATAGATAGCTAGATGGATATGCTCATATGTGCATATAAACACATACCCACCAATTAATATGTTTTAAGCTATACTCAGACTTATTTAAAAAACAAACAAACAAACAGAGGCTATTGTTTCTAGTGTTAGTAGAAGTGGGAAAATGTGCTTGCTAGACCTTATGACAGCTGGCCTACTATGGGCATAGTTGTGACGGTTCTGTTTCAAATTATGAACTCCATTTTTAATTGTGTGTTGAACAGGTCTAAACTTGCCAGAAAACAGGCAGTTGTCCTGCCCAGGAAACACGCTTTCCATCCTGTTGAAAGATTATCATTGAGAAGCCTCTTAGACTGCATTCTAGAACCAACAACTTTGCACTGGTCTACAATTTTTTAGAAGTCGTCTGCTTCAGAGATAAAATGTGCTATTTATTATGTATTTTGATGTGCTGAATTCAAATATGACAATTAAAACAACTGATTGGCTACTGTTTCCAAGATATTTAAGTTTTTACATTTTACGTCAATGTATATTGTGTAGATAGTAGAGTTTTAATCATAAATTGTAAACCTAGATCTTTTCATGTGTTTATGGTTGCTTTACATGATAATATTTCACCTGTCCTGTTTATGTAACACTTTAAAATCAGCAAAAGGGTTATATAAATAAAATTTATTATGAAACAAAAGGCAAAAAACTATCATGTACATAGTTTAGTCCTATTCAGTGTCTACTCGGTGCTTCTTGGCTTGTCTCTTGTATTCATTAAATGGAGCACCTTCCATGAAGAAGAATGGGACAAGACCCTTTTGACGGTCACGGAACATGGAAACCCTAACATCACCTGCCAGGAGATTCCACTGCTGTAGTCTGGAGCCCAACAGCTCTGCCTTACTCTTGGGTAGTTCCAAATCCCTGACAAGGTCATTCAGTTCACCTTGTGTTATGAGGTATGGTTCAGAGGAGGAGGATGGGAGAAAATGTGGGTCCTGTGACATTGATGGTTCAGGACCAGAAGTTTCATCCTCTTCCTGTTCCTCGTCTGACTCAAGTGAGAATGATTCTGGTGCATCAGGAACCGGCAGTCCTTCTCCGTGGGGTACTAGGCGTATAGCTGATGGAATGTTTGGATAATGCACAGTCCACTTTTTCTTCTTTGACACACCTTTCCCAACTGGAGGCACCATGCAGAAGTAACAATTGCTGGTATGATCTGTTGGCTCTCTCCAAATCATTGGCACTGCAAAAGGCATAGATTTCCTTTTCCTGTTCAACCACTGGCGAAGATTTCTTGCACAAGTGTTGCAGCATATGTGTGGGGCCCATCTCTTGTCCTGATCTCCAATTTTGCAGCCAAAATAAAGGTGGTTGGCTTTCTTAACCATAGTGCTTATATTGCGCTTTTGTGATGCAAAAGTCACTTCACCACAAACATAGCAGAAGTTATCTGCACTGTTCACACAAGTACGAGGCATCTCTGCTCACTTTGGCTAAACAGAAATGTGTCCCTTTGCAAAATCAAACACTGACAAATAAGAGAGCACGACACTGTATGATTTCTAGAGCTGATATAGGGCAATTTGTTCAGCAGAGTGATGTAAGCTTCGTTATGATTGCATCATCCATGACTTCTAGGAATAACATGATGCAATTCATAGCATGTATGACGCAATACCAGCTTCAGATTGCATCATTCATTGTTTTGCCTAAAAAGCAAGTACCGTCCAAACCCAGTCATAGATTTATACATAGATCCAGTCAAAGATGTATTTTAGTCATTTCTGGTTTAAATTGAGATCCCTTCCCTTTATAACTCACTTATCCTCTGCCGTTCCCAAGTCAAGGGTCGTATATACTGACCCAATAGCATATCTTGAAAACTAGAGCCAATCAACAATTTTAAGCATCATTTTCATTCTTAGTGACCCAGAATTAGCAAAGTTTGACTACATTTATTTCAGAAGCATTTTGGCTGTAGAGCAGTGTTGTCGGTCAAGTATTGGAACTATTTTTTCCTACACAGTGGGCCCATAGATGGGGCAAGCATGACAAGGGGAGGGATACTGATGCTTTTCAGTTGTGCACATGACACAGAGGAGACACTCTACTTCAGAGTGGAGGCCTGCTCTGTTCAAGGGGACTGACCACAACCAAGATGAGCTTGTGCAGGGAGAGGGAGTAAGAACAGACTCAGTCCAGCCTAAAATGCTGACAAACAGACGCACAGGATGGGTGAGGTCAGACTAAAAGAGAGTGTCTCCGGACTTGTTACTGTTAAGACTCATAAAACATCTGAAAGCAGAATTTTTCTAATTGTCAGATATGACTGTTTATTTTAAGCTTGGCTCTAGATTTTTAATATATCCACATTTTCAGTTTTTGAAAGTAAATGGAGTTCAACCGTGGAAGAGAGTCGAAATAATTTCATGACAGCAGACACTGAGATTTAAAAATTGAAAGGTTTATAGCCATTACAACACAAAATGTCATCACATGTAAAAAACACAAAGTAAATATCCTTAAAATCAAACTCTACTGGGGTTTCAAGCAATATTTTTCCTGCTTTGGCTATCTGTACATCGTTGATGGAAATGTCTTTTTGTCAGTTTGTGCATGCAGAGTGAAGTCAAAGTTCACATAATTCTACATTTGTTAGGTCAACTTTCATGATAAAGAGATTGCACTACAGTATGTGTAGTAAGAGAATTGAAAAATAATGTTTTTATTTTTACAGTTCAAATATTTATAATAAAAATAAATATAAAATGAGCACCATACGCTTTGTATTCTGTATTGTAATTAAAATTAATACATTTAAAAATGTGAAAAACATCCAGAAATATTTATATCAATGTTATTCTAGTATTGTTTAACAGCATGAGTAATTGTGATTATTTTTTAAATCTCTTGACAGCCACTAGATTTACTGGAATCAACAGCAGCATCTGGGACAGTTATGACACCAGAGAGGCCAGGGTATCCATCCAAGCCATCCTTTTCTTACTCCTTCTGTGGAGCCTTTGGAGGTCAAGAACAGCTATGATACCCACCTTCCTGCCCCCTCCACAGGCTTCTGTATCATGAGGAAGATGGAATAAAATCTTTTCTTCTCATTTTCTGAGGAACACTCTCCATCGCGCCCATATCCAAAAAATGAGCTATTTTGTTTTGGATCAGATGTGGTTTTTTATGGGGTTGTTGGAGCTGGGAGATTGCAGCTTGAAGAACGATCAATGGCTTACTCTTTTTGTGATTCTCTTGTCTGTGGTCAATGAAAATGATTCCTTTAAGAAATGGAAAATCTTGTCTGCAGCATTAGTTCCAGAAGGAGGCATATGTGATTTTTGTCATAAAATGGATTTCTGGGGTAGGTTGGACCCTCTTCCAAACCACTTCCACTATTTTTCCTTGAAGAATCTGCTGTCCCTTCATTAGTAACTCTGGGTATGTCTAGACTGCATCCCTCCATCAGCAGAGGGATGCAGATTAGGCAGGTCAACATTGCAAATGAATCGGGTATTTAAATATCCCATGCTTAATTTGCATAATTTGGCCGCCGTTTTTGCTGACTCAGCACTTTGTTGGCAAAAAGCAGCAGTCTAGAGGGAGGCATAAGGGATCTATTGAAAAAGGTGTTCTTTCCTGAGAGATCCCCCCTCTAGACTGCTGCTTTTTGCCAACTCAGCACTTTGTTGGCAAAAATGGCGGCCATTTTTATGCAAATTAAGCACAGGATATTTAAATCCCTGCTTCATTTGTAATGTCGATCTGCCTAATCTGCATCCCTCTGCCAACAGAGGGATGCAGTCTAGACATACCCTCTGTGAGGATGAGGAGCAAATTTAAGTACATCCCTCCTAAAGCCCTTCCTGTGTTGTCTGGTGAGGGCACACAGTGGGAAAGGGAGAAAATGGATTATTATGAATTGTCAGCTACCTCTGTATTCATATTTTCTCCAAAAAGCAGGGACCTTGTAAACTTGACCAAAACATAGAACCTACTTAGAGTCTGTAAACACTTGCAGGGTGAGAACCATTGGTGGTCCCTAGCTACTGAGCTAGAAGCCATAGTTTGGATCAAGTACTCATTGTATAGGCTGAGGCTTCAGCTACAAATTTTGTTAGGGTACGTCTAGACTGTGGCACTATTTCGGGATATGTCTGGTATCCCAAAATATAGTTTTCACATCTTTACAGCACATCCATTATTTCAAAATGAAATCAAAATAATGGACATGCTATTCGGACATCCCGGTAAACCTCGTTCCATGAGGATTGAAGGACTTCTTGGAATAGTGGCCTATTTAAAAATAGGCTTGAAATAAGCTAGCACTGCAGAAAAGATGCACCTTATTGTGCGGAGGGGAGGGGAAGATCATTTGGGAATTCAGGTTTTGAGGATAATGATTTGTATAAAAAAGTCAGTGTTATACCGGAGTTCAAATTTTCACCAGCCAATTTTTCCTTTTTGTTATATACCTGAGTCTAAACTGTGGCATTAATCCACAGCTAAAGGGAAGGGTGGGGGAATGAAGGTGCCTTGTTGGAGTTCTTGGAGACACTGGGTTTATTTGACTCCTGGATCACTCCTGTTAGATGATCATGTAACTGAACTGAAGTCAGAGTAGAAAATGAACTTATTTACATAATACATGAAATTTGGTAAGGAATAGAAATGTCCTTTCCCAAATAAGAGGATTAATTTTTCCTATTGTGTATTTTTTCTTTAGGAGATTCAGTTGCTCAAGACAAAACTGGAATGTTGATTGTTTTCCCATTAAATAATTTGGTGTCTTTTTTGAACCACACTTATTAAACACAATTCTTGTCCTAGTTGGATACTAAAGATATTTTAGGCAGATATTATAAGCCTGGCCAAGGATATGATCCAAAGAGATAGAAGATTCCAGTCATATCACAATCCAAAATACAATTCAAATCTTCTGAAAGAAGATTCATAATAATGATCAATCATGGTTTCCAGGAAGGTCACAATAAACTAAAAAGAATAATAAAAATACTTTTCTTTCTGTAATTAGGACAATGCACTAACATTACAGATTTTTAGACTGGTTTTGTTTTAAGAACTTAATTAAGGGCAATATCTATTTGACAAGGAAAATGAAGGCAGCTGAGACAACTCTATGGCTCTCAATCTTGGAATGAAGGAGGAGGCGGAGTGTCAAAAATTTTGTTTAACATGACATGATATAGTCAAAATATTTATTACAAATTTTAAAGGGCAGCTGTTATTCTGTACATATTGAATCATCTTGCCTTATTTCCTAGATCCCAGTGTCTTCTGTTTGTGTTGTAAGGAAACAGTTTGTCATGTTGCCACTATCAACAAGAAAATAAGATACTTGGTGTGCTAATTAGAAGAATCATCATTTTCAATACTCATGTGTTAGCCTGGAATAATTTCTCTAATATATTGATAACAAAAAAGATTTTGTTCTAGAAAAATAACATGTGTTGCATCAAAGGAAAATGAATAAATTAAAGAGATGTGAGTGGAAACAGGTGCATGAAAGTGAAGTGATCTGCCCAAGGTCACACAGCAGTCAGGTGGCAGAGTTGGGAACAGGGCTCAGGTCATCTCAGTTACAATCCACACTGCTTCTCTGTATTAATCAGTGTGTGTGTGTGTGTGTGTGTGTGTGTGTGAGAGAGAGAGAGAGAGGTAGACTGAAAGCCAGAACCATGCTACATCATCCTTAAAACAGGGTGATGTAATACAAGGTAGAGCTGCAGCCTCTACCCTGAATTTCCTTGCTGTTGTAAACAAAATAAATTCACTGTTATCCTCACATAACTGTAGTTATTTTGTAAAGCTGTCAGAGTGAAACATGTTAGAAGAGCAAAAACTGTAAAATCATTGTGTTTGTTACCCATAATGCTTGCCCAGTCTTATGTTAAACAAACAAACAATTCATAGGTGTTATAGAGCTTTCACATATTGGCTTGGCAACAGAAGAGTGCTTGAGAGTACTTATAGTAACAGAAAGTTGATAACATATGGAGTATTCAGAGAGAACTACTGATAACAGTTGTATGAATTCTGACAGCAATTAACCTTCATTTGATCTTTTAATGCAAGCTGCTTCTCTCCTGCAGATGAGGCTGGATGAATGAATGTGTACTCATGCTAAAGAACAGAAGGTTTATTCATCTCTCTCAGGAGTCGGCAAGCTATGGCTCGAGAGCCAAATGTGGCTTGAGACAGAATCAAATACGGCTCTTTTGGCAACCACTGGGCTAAATTCCCTAGGGTGTGCACCTGCACAGTCATGTACAAAGAATTGTAATCCCACCCAGCTCCTTGCACAGCAGCACTCACCTTCCTTGGACATGGAAAGTAAGCTGCTGGTGGTAGTGGGCTTGGTGCGGGAGTGGGGAGCCAGGACGGGGGAGCATGCTGGGCAGCTACCCCATGTGCCAAGGCTAGAGATGGGGTGCTGGTTCCAACCCTGGCAACTGACCAGCCACCCTGTGGCCCTGGCCCCATCTTCAGCCCTTCCCCAGGGCTGGAGTTGCAGTCAGGACCAGCCACATGGTGGCTGTCAGAGCTGGAGCCAGGGATGCACAAGTATGGCTGCTTCTGGGGCTGGGGTCACAGTGCAGCTGTCCCCACTGAGACAACCACACCAAGGCCCTGGCTCCAGCCCCAGCACACAGGGTAGCCACCTGCCACATAGCCCCACCCTGGGACCAGCCCCCACATGGCCCTGGCCCTACGTTCAGCCCTTCCCCAGGGTTGAAGGTGAGATCAGGGCCACATGGTGGCTGCCCGGCTGCTCCTGGGGTGGGCCGCATGGTGGGCGGCTGCTGGAGCTGAAACTGGGCTATAGTGTGACTGCTCTGGAGGCTGGAGGGGGTCTGGGGCAGGGGTGTACCACTGCCCCATCCCTGGCCCTAGAAGCAGCACCACTACAGCCTGGGCTCCAGCTCCAGCAGCCACCATACGGCCTGCCCCGGGAGCAGCTGGGTGCCATCATGTGGCCCTGGCCCCAGCTCCAAACCTGGGGAGAGGCCTGATGACTCCCGCCTCCTCAGGTTGCCATGCAGAGCCACTTCCCACCACCCTTTGCCCCTGCCACAGGGCTGGTGGGAGCCCCTTGCACGTGAGTGCTCGGACTCCTTGCGGTCCATGAGAGGCATCCAGCAGGGAGCACATGGGCCCAGCTGGGCCCCATAGTCAGCTGGACACAGGCCCCCTCATTGGAATGTGGCTGGCTAGACACAAACCCCTGTTCCTCCCTCCTTCTCTTGTATTTCTGGCTCTCTCAGCTACAGCTTGACTAGTTCTTGTTAAGCAAATGTGGTTTAGACAGATCCTGTTAGCTGAGTAAATGTGGTTTAAGTAGCTTCTTCCTGTTATGTCAAAGGCAGTAAGGCCAGACACTTGCTTAGAAGCCACATTGTTTAAATAGAATTAATTATATTCATGCTTATGAATATTTATGTAACCTATGGAATGAGTAAAGAAGTGTGAATGAGAAAAACCCAATCATAAGGCAGTCCAGCACCTGATACCTTTTAAAGCAAGAAAGAACCCTGTAAAATGCATAAATTAACATGGCGAGTGGCCAGGTGGGAGTCTTTTACCTCAGAAAGATGTAACAGCATGCCAAGCCTGGGATAGACCGGAAGCATTAGAGACCCTCCCGTGGATCCAAATGAAGCCCAGGGAACTCTTGTTGCCTTGCAGCCAAATCTCCGGGGGGCTATTGTCTGGCCATTTCAGCCACCTATAAAATCAAAACTAACTCCTGCCACCTGCAGCCTGCCTCCAAACTGTCAGTATGAATGTGATGTGTGTGTGTCAGTACTGCCATACCATTAAGAATCTGTGCTAATAAACTAGCTTCAGTGCTGCTCAAGTTCACCCTTTGTCTAAGTTTTATTCCTTGGCTGATCCAAGGACCAGTAACAGACCCCAGTGCAAGGTAAGGTCAAACCTGTATCTCTGCCTCCTCCTCCCCTCCCTTCTTGCCCTGTGGCATCCCAGCCCCGTCCCTCGGCAGCACTCTCAAAAGCTGCATCTCCTCTGCCCACTCCCTTCCCTTTCTCATGGGCAGAGTAGCCGTTGTGTCACCCCTCACCAGTGCTGTTGTCTCCTCAGGATCCCATGATCCCCTTCAAGCATGTTTGTGGCTGCAGGGTGCTTCCCAAGGGGAATCTGTGAGTACAATGTTTCATTTATGCTATTATTAATCATCATGTCAATTATCAATAATATTAAGTTGTATATTTTCAGTCATACAAATGGGCATTCTTATATGGTTCTTTGTTGACCACTTGTTCTGAATTTTAATATAGCTTGGCTCTTTGGTTTGAAAAGGTTGATGACCCCTGAATTATCTCACAGCAACACGGGGCTTAGTAGAGTTCGTGTATTCCATGATTCACCAGACAAAATTCATGATCAGTGAGTATCTGGAAGGCCTGCACAAAGGTCATTTTATCTACCAACCTTTTTGACAACCTGGCCTTTGCAAGCTACCCTTAATTCAGAGTGAAAAATTAACTCATGTTTGAAAGACTTCCTTCCTGCTCCTCCCATCCCATACAGCACACTGGCTCAAACCAGAGTGCAGCCTACCCCTTGGTGACCAGCAGTGCCTCTGCAGTACCCTGACCTAGCTCTCCTCTTCTTTATTGCACACAGCTTTAAGCTAGACAAAGCCCCTTCCTCCCGAGGTACTGCCTGTTCCTCAGGGGACACTACAGGTGACCCTCCTTCTCTTCAGTTCAACTCTATGGTTTCCCTTCCAGCTCTTTGCTTCTTTTGAGTTTTCTTTACACTGGTGTTGCCGACAGTGTTGCTGGGCCCCTGGGCATGTTTTGGGAGTAGGGGCCCCACACTCTTAGAAGGGGCAAGGCATTGGGTGGAAGTAGCAGGGCTGGGGCAGTCAACCATCAGTACCGCCTGGACCCCAGTACACCCCCACTAGTCCACAGTGCTATGGTGGTGATTTAAAAGGCCTGGGGCTCCAAATGCTGCCACTGCCACAGGGGTAGTTGCCAAGAGCCCTGGACCTTTTAGAATCACCAGGCGCTGGGCCAGTTGCCCTCTGTCGGCAGGCCTGCTTTACTCTCACTCAGGCTTTATGTGATTAGGACTCTGCAGTTCCTTGTAGCTGCTTCCACGACTAGTCTCAGCTAAACACAGTCTTCTATTTTCTGAGTGTTCCACAGGTTATGGACAGGCTTCTGGCTTCAGCAGTCTCAGTTACTCTTTCTGAGGCCTCCCTCCACTGAGCTTCCCATAATATATGAACTAGCTTAGATTGAAAAATAAAAATGTACCTGAACCTATAATGCCAGAACAACAGATGTAAAACCTGCAGATGTATCTCCAGTGTTACAATGATCAATATCCTTCCCAACACACTTTCAAAATCCATGGGTCCTACTCATGCCTACCATGATTGTGGTATAGCTCATCCCAGTGCACAACATTTCCAAATAATAACTATGTGGATTAAACTAGACAGACAATCCCTTTGCTCCCAAATGAACTCTCAGAAAAATCAGAAGAGACAAACACATCATCTCACTTGTGGGAGAACACCTTTCACAAAAGCTCTGTGTAGTAAATTCAAAAGCTTGTCTTTCTCACCAACAGAAGTTGATCCAATAAAAGACACCACCTCTCCCATCTTGTTTGTCTAATACCTTGTGACCAACATGGCTACAACATCATTACAAAGTCCAAAACTATACACTTTCTCATGATTTACTTGCATTTTGCAATGATCCCAAACAACATGGCTTTGAATAAGAGATCCAAATGAATGTTGCGTGCATTCTTAGGGCACATCTTCACTTTCCATGCTAGAGATTGACTTTCTAGCATTTGATTTAGCAGGTCTAGTTAAGACCCATAAATTGAATACCAAAGGCAGCTCTGGCCAGCTCCTGTACTCCTCGCCGTTGCTCCCATCATCTTCCTGCTGTGGGTATGCCGCCAGGTAAGCGAACTACAACTATGTATTCTACGTAGCTGGAGTTACATACCTTAAGCTAACCTTCTAGGTCTAGGGTAGACCTGGCCGTAGGGAAGAACATCCTGATAAGGAATAGGATGGTCTACACTACAGACCTATACTGATATTACTACATAGCCCAGAAGCATGAAAAATTCATCCCCCTGAAATACTGTTCTATCGACCTTACCCCTTCCCATGTAGGCAGTGCTGTCAATGGGAGACTCTAATGCAGCATTTCAATCATAGACTAGTCCTTAGTACTCAATGTGACTACAGTAAGCAGGGTTTTATTTGAGATTAAAGGTTGCAAAAAATATAGTGTTTGCACTGAAGGTTTGGGGGTATCACAGCATGGCCTCCTCAGTTCTTGCCTGATACACTTCTTCAGAAGGCTTACATTCAAAACTCTGGTATCATCCTCAGTATCTATCAGTTTCTTTCTACATTTTTCACTATTGGAAACTTGCACTCAGAAAAGATGCATAGAAAAAGTACAAACACTTCTATGCAGATAGTGCCATTTAGAGTCTTAGCTTCTCCAGCTGTTTTCTTTGTTGACAAGTTGCCCTTAATGTCTTTTTTATTGTTGTGGCTCAGGCGCCTATTTTTTACAGATTATTAACCAGGATAAAATATCACATTCATATTCTTTGGCATACTATTGCCTTAAATAACGTGTGATATTTCCAAAAATCTCGACCTTATGTCTTCAAACAGCAAGAACTTGTGGTGCAGCTAAGAACAAACAAACATTACTGGACAATATCTTCATGCTTGACAGATAATGCTGAGAAGTGTAGTTGCTAATTCAAAATCTGGCTGCCACTTTGCAGACTCCTGTGCATCTTTCATCCATCTGTCCATAACAAGCTGCTTCAGAATAATGGATGTGAGAATTTAAGAACAACAAAAATGGCTCAGACAGGAAGTGATCCATCTACTCCAGTTTCCCATCTTTGACCAGGGCAAATTGCAGATGTTTCCGAAGAAGGTGAAAACCTTGTTTTTGGTAGTTTTGGAGTATCCCAGCAAATTCCTTCCTAACATTCAAAAGTTTGAGACAGGCATAAACCTTGAAGTGGTAGAGTTTATATCTCTTCCAAAATAGGAGGGTTTTTTTGTTTTGTTTTTCATATTTGCCTGTATATCTTAGGATATTCTTGTTAGTCCAATAAAGGTCTTGAATCCTGCTACAGTTTGGCTCAAATTATGCATAGTGACAATGAATTCCACAGGCTTATCTGACACTGTGTGAAACAGTATTTCCTTTTGTCAGTTTGAAATCACACAGTTTCGCTGACTGTGTCTTTTTTCTTCCATTATGAAGCAGGGTAACTAGAAGATCTTGATCCACGTTCTCCACCATTCACATTGTCTACTTGCAAATGTAATGTGCCATTTCAACACTAGTTACGGGAAAGTCCAATTCGAGATCAGGCAGGAAATGCATTACCTGACCAGCAACCATTCAGTGTCCCACTTTTATTCTTCCACAATATAGCTGAAGAGAGCTGGCTGAACCTCCTGGCTGATGCACCTGTTTTAGACAAAATGCCAACAGTTCATGCATTATTACTTATCTATTTAATCTGAGTCAAGAGTCATCTTAATATGAATCATGATATTTACTCTTTTGTGAAAATTCTTTGTTATCAACTGGATCTTCCATATGTTCAGAGTCTCTTTTCATGTGCTGGGGTTTGGGCCTCTGGGGGCATTGGTAGCCTGAAGGATAGAGGAAAGGTGCAGAAGATTTGTTTTGCTTCACTGTTTTCTCTCTCATTAATTTCAAAGAGTAGCAACTGGCTCCTTTCACTGTTTGCTCAGTGTAGTACTCTTGAAGCATCTGTCGTGGCTACATTTTTTGAAGCATCACACTCTGATGAATTCCTGCATGTAGTACAGGTTGTACCTCCAAAAACCTGGACTCCCTCATCCGGCAACATCCGTGGTCCTATTGGACCACGGATGCTCCTGGACCAGGGAGTCCTGTCTGGGAGCTCCAGTGGCAAGAGGGCTGGTGGCCCTGGTAGCACAGTCAGGGCCACGGCAGCCCCAGTAGCGGAGATGGTGCTGGGAACGCAGCAGCTGCAGAAGCTCTGGTAGTAGGGCCAGGGCCAGGGATGTGCAGCCATGGCAGCCCTAATAGCAGGGCTGGGGACGTGGCAGTCTGGGCTGCTGGGGTCTCAGCAGCTCGGCAGTGGGGGCAGCTAGGGCTAGCAGCAGGGAGGAGTGGTGGGCTGGGGGGGTCAGCAGCTGGGGACTTCCCCTGGCCCAGCAAATTCTCTCATTCAGGACCAGTCAGGTCCCGAGGTGCCAGAGCAGAGAAGTCCAACCTGTATTAGCAGAGTTATGCTCCTGCCTTGCGTACGTGTCACACCATCTTCCCTCTTGAGCACATTTCAGCCTTTTCCTGTAGTAGATGAACTTCTGGTATGTCAAGCTAGTAAACTGTCCTGCGTCTGGTCCTTGAGTACCATACTCTGTGGAGTAAGTATGAGCTGTGAAAGCATAAGTTCTCCTTTCCACTTGAATTGTGGCTGGGAAAGGCAAATCTACTGTGTGCTTTTTTATTATGTTTCATGTAGCACCTAGGTCCTAGCAAATCATTAACACAATAGTATATATGACTGCATATCCAAAGCCAAATTAGTAGTTTTGGGGTGAGATTTTTTGAGGCATATCGTATATGTGAAAGTCTAAGTCCTTGGGCCCACAATATGTGGACAGTAGCTCAGCACACACAGAGAGGGAGAAATCCCTGTATGACCCTACCAGCCTCAGGCAGCGTGTATACTAGAGACCTTATAGTAGCACAGCTCTACTGATGCAGAAGGATCAAGTCCTAAAATTCTCCTTCTGGCCATGATAGCACCTTAATATCCTGTATGTATTATGATTGGTCATAAATGATCAGTATTGGTAATTTACACCAGCTGAGGATGTGTTCCATAATCAGCGTAAGAAATGATCTACTGATTTAGGGGAAATCAATTTGCATCAGTTGACAATCTGGCTTAAAGTTACTTGCCCCCATCTTCTGAAGGGCTGTGTCATATATTCAGCTCCTTAATAAAGCTGAAAAGCAATTGCTATTTAAAAGATACCTTTGTGTCCTTTATGTCTTAGCATCCATTAAGCATGCTATTTATCTTGCACAGATAAAGTACCCCAGAGACAATGTCAAATTCTGTAGTTATTTATGTCCCAAGAAGTGCAATAGATTACAGCTGATTGTAAATCAGCATAGAATTTGTCCCATGTACTCAAGTCCAATTCTATTACTTTGCCATTTAAAATTGTGTACACATCAAGCTTATATATTTGGTTCAAAAATGGGCACAGAATCATTATACAAGTTGAACCTCTCTAGCCCAGCACTTTCTGGTCTGGCAACATCCATGGTCCAGCATGATTTTAGCCAGCCAGATGTCCACTTTTCATGGATGTGGCCAACTTTCCCTTGGTCCCATAAAGTTTGTTTACAGCCACCAGTCCTGGCTCTCAGTTTTCTGTGCTGTTATTTCCCTCTAATTTACCCCTAAATGTCTTCCAAGGGCCCAGTAAGCAGTGGAATGGTTGGTAATGCTGCTAGATAATATTGACCTCCTGCAGTTCAGCAAATTTTCTCTCTTGGCACCAGTCAGGTCCTGAGGGTGCTGAACTAGAGAGGTTCAATCTGCACTAAGTTTCATATGAGTCTAATTTTTGGGACTTCTTTCCACTGAGGAGCCTGAAAGTACTCCAAAACGTCTTGATTAATGGTATTCCAGCCTGCGTGTGGCCATAGGTAGCATAGGTGTTTATTTTGCTATTCTTTCACTTACTATATGCTAGATTGTTTCATAGTCTCCTTTAATAGTTGAACGCTCTTGTCCAAAACATTTAAAATCCACTTTCAGAAACTTCAATAGGAGCACAGAGGCAGGAAATTATCTTTTTGCTTCTCATTTTCTTGATATATTACTCAATTTTAAATATATGATAATTCCTTAATTTAAATATGCCAAATGAATGAGATTTGTTCTCAGTTTTAATATCATGTGAGTGTAGAGAGACACATTATTGTAATTACTATTACAATAGCAATTTGAAGGTCCCACAAAAGTCAGGGTCCTGTCATGGTAGGTGCAGGACATCCTCATAGTTAGAGACAACACGTGCCCCCTTAAAGCTTAAAATCTAAAAAAGACAAAATACACCAACGATGGGCAACTTTGCTAAAGTAAAATTTCTATTTACTTCAATGCAGCCAGGGTTTTTTTCCAGTGAATTTAGTGACTTAACCACACAGAATGAGTTTGCAGTGAGGGGAGCTGAACCCAGCTATTCTAAATCATTGACTCGACCACAAGACTACTGTTCAAGGGTTATTGCAACAGAGTGGTATTCTGTAGAGTGAAAATTTTGTCTTTTGGAAATGGTTCGTATTGCACTTTTGCCAGTAGTTTTCAAAACATTAGATCTATGGGACCCTCCCCAGAACTCTTCAGCCCCTGACTCAGAAGTCCATCCCTATTTATCAAAACATTTAAGCACATATTTAACATTAAATGCATGTTAGATCCACTGAAGGATGGACTTAAGCACATGTTTAACCACTTTGCTGTACTGGGCCACAACAGCATGTCTATCCTGACCAGAAGATTGACGCTCTGGAGGTCAGTCTTCTGGCATTTGATTTAGTGGGTCTGTATAGATGCCTTAATCAAACGCTTGAGTGCAGCCCCCTGGTGGTCTCCGGTACTCCTTTTTTTGCCAGGAGTGAGGGAAGCAGACGTGAGCATTTGCTCCCGTTGGCCTCCCACTGTGTGGATACCACCAAGGCTCAGCTTAAGGTAAGCCAACTTCAGCTATACATTTTGCATAGCTGAAGTTCTGTACCTTAAGCTGACTTTCCTGGTCTAGTGTAGACTAGGCCCCAGTATTGCAAGAGTCAAGCCATTCAGAATTCAAGCACCCTCTTTCTTAAGAAACCTCTAGAGCAGGGGTGGCCAACCTAAACCTGAGAAGGAGCCAGAATTTACTAGTGCACATTGCCAAAGAGCAACGGTTATATTTCACCAGCCCTGATCATCTCCCCACCACCACTCTCAGCACATCCCGCCCACTGACAGCTCCACCGGTCAGTGCCCCCTTCTCCTTTTCCTCCTGCCCACTGTGATCAGCGCTATCTCAGTGGGAGACACATGGGTGTGACAGGCTCAGTAGAGAGGGTAGAAAGTGGCAGGATCCTAGGGGGAAAGGGTGGAGGGGGACAGCGCCTAGGGCAGAGCTGGGGATTGAACAGTGAGCACCCTCCAGCCCAGTGGAAAGTTGGCACCTGTAACTCCAGCCCTGGATTTGGTACCTATGTAAGGAGCCGCATATTAACTTCTGAAGAGATGCATGTGCTCTAGAGAATACAAAAACTGACTGGTGTCTCGTCTCTTCTCATGGACAGAAAGCTAAAAAAATGCATAGAAGAATGAAAAGTATCAGCAGAATTATCAAAAGCAACTTTGTGTAACAGTTTTAGGTCTATTTTAGATCAGATTAAGTGGAACATGTGGCTTTTCTGTCCCAGTGCTATAACTTGAAAACTGTGATATTGACCCTCACAGTGAAGTTAAAACTGCTGATTATATAATAAAAGCCCAGAAATGGGAATATTGTAAGAGCAGAAGTAAAAGGTGCAAAGACACTAAATTTAAACAAGAACAAATTATATTCTGACTTTTGGTAAAAACACAGTGAAGTGGCTTTGCGACCGGGTGCTCGCGAACAGGGTGAGTGCTAACAGGAGGGAGTTTTGAGAGGCTCTCCTGGAGGAGGAGAAGGAAGGAGCAAACTAAAGCACCTTGGGGTAAGTGGCTGCTTATATTTGGAGGTTTTGGGCTTGTGTGTGTTTGTTTGGAGTTTGTTTGTTTGGAGTTTGTTTGTTTGTTTGGAGCGTTTGGAGTGCTGAGCTGAGTGTGTTTGTTTGTTTGTTTGTTTGAAAGGCCGTGTGCTCAGGCACTATTTGGTGTCCGGGAGGTGGGCGGGCGTTAGCCCGCCCACATCAAAAGGACCTCCCCCCAGCCTGCGGGGAGGACCACAGAACCCAGGAGAACCAACTAATTACTGGGGACAAATAATGAAAAAACAGGGACGGGTGTGAGGGTCAAAGGGCTAAAACGAGGGAGCCGGATGGGGATACCGAGCAGAGAACCCCGGACAGCGCCCACTGCTCCCCGAAGGTCTCGAGAGAGCCAGCGGACGCTGCCCATTGGAACTCTGCCCGGATACGTGAGCGGATACAGCAACGGAAATAGGCCCCACAGTCGCAGGCCCCTCCCCCAGCCAACCTCTTTTCCCTGGTTTTATAGATTGCCGATTTGGCAATTGCCAGGAGGAGGTTGACCAGGAGGTCCCGCGACTTTGTGGGGCCACGAATGGGGTGTGCGTAAATTAACAAGTGGGGGGAAAATGCAGCCAGAACCTCAACAGGAGGTTCTGGAGGAGCCGAAAGAGGGGCTGTAACCTGGCGCACTCGAGGTAGATGTGCGCCAGGGTCTCCCTCACGCCACAGAAGAGGCACGTTTCGGGGGTGGGGGTGAACCGTGCCAAGTACACGCCCGTGCTCACCGCGCCGTGCAGGACTCTCCAACAGATGTCCCCGGTGGGTCGTGGAACCAAGGTCGAATAGAGGCTGGCCCACCGGGGCTCCCCACCCTCTATTGATGGTAGGAGGTCCCGCCACTTGGTGTCTGGGCGGGACACGAGGGTGGGGAAGTGGAGCGTGTGAAGCACGAGCGTGTACAGGTGACTCTTTGGCGCGGTTCGGAAGGGGACTGGCCGCAGCGAGTGCAGCCGGCTCAGGTGACGAAGGGGAGGAGGTCGGGAAGGTACGCGGGGCTGGGGGCCGATGGAGAGATCGGGAGGGCCGGGGGTAAGGGGTGGGCGGGGTGCACCCTCTCGCAGGACTTTGTTTAGGTACACCCGAGCAGTGGGCGGCAAAGCGTCCTTCACCTCCTGAAGTACGCGCCGGGGAGTACGTAGGGTGGAGAGCCCCATGCGCTGGGCGAGCGCCTGAGGATCCACCCAGTCTCCCCGGTCGTAGTCCAGGAGGTCTCCGACTCTGGTGACTTCTGCCAGGACCAACCTCTGGCGCACCAAGGGGGACTCCGCCGCCTGCACACGTAGATGGGGATTGTGTAGCAGGGGCTCCGCGAGGAGGTCTGCCCCCACGGTGGCTCCCAAGGACCTGGTCGCTGCAAGCAGCTTCCAGGTCCGGAGGAGGTCCTGGTAGAAGGCCGGCAGCCCGGAGAGGTCTCGCGGAAGACCTCTCAGATAAAGGAGCTGCCGGTCGTATCGGAGCCCTCGGAGGCGGCGAAGGAAAGCGTGCGCAAGCGTGCTCCATGCCGGACTACCTGCATCAAATAGGAGTCTCTGCAGGGCCCGGAGGGGAGGACGTGAACCCGCGTGCGCAAACACGTCAGGCCCTGCCCTCCCTCCTCCGGGGGGAGATGGAGAACCCCTGCAGAGACCCAATGCAGTCCTGGCCAGATGAACCGCAGCATGAGCTGCTGGATACGGACCAGGAGGCCCGGGGGCGGGACCAGGGTGCCGAGGCGGTGCCAGAGCATGGACAGGACCAATTGGTTGAGTACCAGTACCCTCCCACGCAGGGAGAGGCACCGGAGCAGTCCCGTCCATCTCTGCAACCGCTCGACCACCCTGGCCTCTAAACCTTGCCAGTTCTCCGGCGGGGAGGGATGCGTGGCAGAAAGAAAAACGCCGAGATAGAGCAGCGGACCCGCGCTCCACCTGATGGCTTGAAGCGCGGGTGGGAGGGAGCCCGCCTGCCACCCGGCCCCTACCACCAGGCCAGAGCTCTTGACCCAGTTGACCCGGCGGAGGAGGCCGCCGAGTAGACGGCTTGGCAAGCCTCCACCCGCGCCAGGTCTCCCGGGTCCTGGACCACGAGGAGCACGTCGTCGGCATACGCCGACAGGACCAGCCTCGTCTCCGGCTCACGGAGCGCCAACCCCGTCAACCTCTTGCGAAGGAGACGGAGGAAGGGCTCATGGCCAGAGCGTACAGCTGGCCCGACAGCGGACAGCCTTGACGTACTCCCCCCCGAAGCTGACCGGTGCGGTCAGGGTCCAGTTGAGCTTGACCAAGCACTCTGCGGAGGCGTACAGCACCTGGAGAAACCCCACAAAATGGGGCCCAAGCCGAAGGCCCGCAGGGTGCCCAGGAGGTACCCGTGGTCCATCCGGTCGAACGCCTTCTCCTGATCCAAGGACAGGAGGGCGAACGACAGACCGTCCCTACACCCGAGCTCTAGGAGATCCCGGACCAGAAAGAGGTTGTCGAAGATGGTTCGGCCCGGGACGGTGTAGGTCTGGTCTGGATGGACCACGTCCGCCAGCACGGACTTCAACCTCAGGGAGATGGCTTTGGCGACAATTTTATAGTCCGTGCTGAGGAGCGAGACGGGACGCCAATTCCTCAGATCGCGGAGGTCCCCCTTCTTGGGCAGCAAGGCGATCACGGCTCGCCTGCACGATACAGGGAGGACCCCGCTCTCCAAGGACTCGGCCCAGACGCTAGCAAGGTCCGGGCCGAGGACGTCCCAGAACACGCGGTAGAACTCCACGGTCAGCCCGTCCATGCCCGGGGATTTATTGGTGGGCATGAGACGGAGGGCTTCCGAGAACTCGGCCAGAGAGAGAGGCAGCTCTAGCCGGTCCCGGTCGCCCGCGCTGACCGTCGGGAGTTCGTTCCAGAGAACCCTGCGGCGTCGGCGTCGGTCGGATCCGGGGAGAAGAGAGAGGCGTAGAAGGCGCGAGCCCTCTCGCGCATCTCCACCGGATCCGTGAGGGGGGTGCCGTCCTCCGCCAAAGGCAGAGGACGTGTTTTTTGGCCCCCCTCTTTTTCTCCAGGGCGTAGAAGAAGCGGGAGCCTCGATCCATCTCCCGAAGGAGACGGATGCGAGAACGAACAAAGGCACCCCGGGCTCGAAGGTCCTCGAGGGCCCGGAGCTCCTCCCGCTTCCCCGGTACGCTCCGCAGAGGGGCGGATCCTCGGGGCCGGTGGCCAGCCGCTTCTCTAGCTCTAAAACCTCCCGTTCCAACTGCTCTATCGCCGCATCCCTCCGCCGGCTGGCCCCCCGGGCTAGTCACGGCAGAAGAGCCGCGTGCGCACCTTCCCCACATCCCACCACCGCCGCGCCGAGGGAAAGGCGCACCGCCGCCCGCGCCAGGCCAGCCAGAACTCCCGGAAGGACGCTACGAAGCCCACGTCCTCCAGCAGGCTGTTATTGAAATGCCAATAGGCCGGCCCCGGCCTCTCCGAGGAAAGAGAAGCCCGTACGGCCACCAAGTGGTGGTCCGAGAAAGGGGCCGGCCGAATGCCGGAGGAGTGGGCCCGGAAGAGATGATGACGAGACACATAAATGCGGTCCAACCGGGAGTGGAAAGACCGACGACCCGCCACCTGGACGTAGGTAAACACCGTTTCCTCGCCCAGGTGGAGGTCTCGCCAGACGTCCACCAGGGAGTGATGGTCTATTATCTCCCTGAGGACGTCCGCGGCGGCCGGGCACTGCTCGAGCCCCGTACGGTCCCGCTCCTCGAGGGTGCAGTTGAAGTCTCCGCCCAGGACCAGGCACTCGCGAGGATCCAAAGTGCCGAGGAAGGCCGACGCCTGCCGAAAGAAGCGGAGCCTCTCCGGGGCGGACGTCGGGGCGTAATGTTGACGAGATTTAGTGTCAGCCCTTCCGTCCGAACCCGGAGATGCAGCAGGCGACCCTGCACGACCTCGGCGGTCCCCAGCACCTCGGGTGCAGGTTCGGGGAGAACAGGGTAGCCACCCCGGCTTGACGGGCCGACAGGTGGCTAAAATAAACCCTGTCCCCCCACTCCAGCCGCCAGCTAGCCTCGGTGGCCGGAGCTGTGTGGGTCTCCTGGAGGAATATGACGGAGTACCTGCCCCTCCGGAGGAAGGAGAGGACCTGACACGTACGGAGGCCCGACCCGCAGCCCCGGGTGTTTAGAGTGGCAAAGATGAGCGGCGGCATCGAGAGGGCTGGGGAAGATCCTGATTGGCAGGAGTGCCGACGGCCCCCATCGGGCCCCGCAGCAAACCGTGACCGTTCCCAAAAGTGAGCAGGGCGTCACGGAAGCTGCGGACCCGCTGGTAAGCCGCGGCCCCCCGCCGCCCGGTCCCTTTACCCTCCCGCAAGAGGGCTCTGACTATTTGCAAAATGAGATGAAAATCTCCCCAGCGCTGAAGGGCGAGAGCGACCTTGTTCTTGGAGCCACGGATGTCTTCCAAGAAAACACGCATCTCGCCCTTCAGCGCGTCTGGCGTCGGGGCCTCGGGCCCTCGAACGCCTTGGGGCCAGACCCCTCCGTGAGCCCCGCGACCCATCGGCACGGGGACGCAGGGCGTTTGAGGTCCCTGCTGAGAGGACAGTGGCGGAGAGAGATCAGCCCCAGATGTGCTGGGAGCAGAAGAAAAGAAAACCGCCTCCCGGGGGCCAACGTCTGGACTAAACGTGGCAACCCCAGGGGCGGCAGTAACAGAGTAAGGGGAGGAAAAGAGTTCAGGGAGGGGATCGGGAAAAGGAGGGAGACGAGGAAGGAGAGTAGGGGGAGGAAGAGGTGAGGGATTAGGAAAGAGACAAGAATGGCGGGGAGGAGGAAGAGGGGTGGGAAACTCGATTGAGAGGGCGTTTGAATAGGGAGCAGGAGAAGGAGCAGGGCGAGATGCCTCAGCAGAGGAGGCACCGGGGTGCGGTGCCTCCTCGCAGCGCAGAGAATCGATGGCAGTGGTAGGGGTAGTAATAGTCTCCCCAGCGCTGAGCTCCAGTGCCACAGAGAGTGCAGCACCGGAGGCCTCAGCGCCGGGGGTGACAGATATTAACGGGATCTCCCGCCCGCTGAGAGCCTCAAGGGTTGCCGCGGCCGCGGCCGAGGTGTTGTCGATGGCCGGGCAGACGGTCGCACCCCGGGGCAACTCAGAGGCAGGGAGAAGGGATAGCAGCGGGTCGGAAGGGGAAGGAGAGGTCGGTTGTTGTCCCTCCAGGACCTGATGATCCCCCTCCGAGGCAGCCGGGGTCAGCCCCAAAGCCTCCACCTCCTGAGAGAGGAAGGCGAGCCCGCCGCCCGCCACCAGGTGCTGATCTCTGTCGGTGGCAAGGTCAGCGGCCGCCCCCTCAGTGGAGGCGGGAACAGTGGGAGCATCCTCCATGGACACCCCCTCTTGCAGGGACCCCGGGAGGGAGGTGTTCACCTCTCCCGCGTCCGCCGCAGTCACCTCGACCGCTTCGTGGTGCTGTGAATCGCTTGCGGGCTCAGAGGGTGGAATGGCCCCAGCGTCCACCCCCATGGGTACAGGGAGGTTGTCCTCCCCCTCAGAGGGCGGGGTGGAACGCCGAGCACGCTTTCGGCGCTTCCCCATTGCGAGCTCCCATCCCTCGGAGGAAGAGGGCTGGGCCTGAATGGAGGAAGAGCCAGGGGACAAGGGCAGCGTCGGGGGGGCAAGGGTAGATGGGGGCTGGGCAGCAGGGGAAAAGGATACCTCCCCCCGAGGTAGGTCTGCCCGAGTCCCGTCACTGACCCCGCCGCCCTCTCCTCCGCGGGCCCAGCCTTGCCGCTTTTGGCGGTGGCAGCATCAGCACCCGCACGCTCGTCTGGGCCCTGCGGAACCCGAGCGGGATTGACGACGGTCACGGTTGGAGGAGGGGCGACCCCAGGGTCCGGACCGTCAGGGCCACCGGCGATGGTAGGGCCGGTGCCCTCCCGGGCATCGGGGGTCCCGGGTGCCTCTCCAAACCGGGCCAGGGGGCAGTCCCTTCGGACGTGCCCCGTCGCCCGACAGAGAAAACACCGGGCCTCCCCCATGGTGTAGTACACCCGGTACCGGGCCCCTTGATGGGGCACCAGAAATGACCCTTCCAGGGCTTCTCCGCCACGTCCCGCCGGCAGTAGTAGGATTTGTACCTGCCGGCGAAAGGAAAGGACGTGGCGGAGGGTCGGGTCTTTACAGCCCAGAGGAAGGGGACTCAGGACTGACAGAGGCCTCCCCAGGGTGGAGAGGAAAGGCAGTAGGGCGGCATTGGGGAGGAAGGGAGGAACAGAGGACAAAACCACCCGTACGCCCAGGTCCTCCAAAGGCTCGAGGGGAACGTGGACTCCCCCCACCGCCAAACCCCTTTCCACCGCCTTCTGGGCGGCGGCCTCGGACGCCAGGAAGAAGACCACCTTCCCGAACATCTTAGAGGCCGCCACCACGGCCGCGGGCCCCCCACGCGTGCCAACGCCCGCACGTAGGTCTCCACGTGGGGCGAGGCCGCCACCAGGAGACAACGGACCCCGTGCCTCCTGGTCAGGGTGGGAAAGGGGCCGCGGCCGCCGGGGATGGTATTCCGGGAGGCGGCTTGGGAGGCGACAGGCGGGGGGGTGGCGGCCACCTGGGCGTACGCCCTGGGGCCCGGGACACCGTTGCCCCCAGAGCTGGTGGAAGGAACAGGGGAGCGGGAAGGAGGGGGAGCCGCGGCCAACATGTGGGTCGCGGCCGGGGAGTGAGCCCTCGCCTCAGGAGGTTTTGCCTTCCGGGCGGGGCTCTTGCCCTTTTTGGTCCCCAGGCCCTTCCTACCCCTCAGGGGGGCATTCTTGATGGTAGCCGGAGGTGCCGCGGCAGAAGCGGTCGAGGCCCCGGGGTCCTCGTCCATGTCCGCCCCCTCTACTGTAGTGACGGGGGGCCCGGCAGCCTCAGAGGAGTTGTTGTTTTTAGGGAGGGGTGGGGAAGGTTCTGCATGGGGTGTTATCCGACAACCCCTTCGTTGTGGTCATGGGTAGGGAGGAAAGGACAAAAAAAAAAAAAAAAAAAAAAAAACACCAGGGAAGGGAACAGGGAGAGAAAGAGGAGGGGAGGAAGGAGATTTACCACTCCCCCCCACTAGGCTGGAAGTGGGGTGGGAGGGTGATAATTCAGAAGAAAGGGAAGGGGAAAAGGTGTAAGGAATACAGCTCCCAGCACAGAATGGAAAGAGTGGCTCCTCCGGCTGCACTGGGGAGATGAGGGGTAAATAATCATTAAAAGGACATGGGGACAAGTGAAGCTGTGTGTGTGGGAAGAGTAACTAAAAGGAGGGGGAAGCTCAAGCGCCTAACAAAAGAAAGCGGGGGGGGGGGGGAAGCACTGGCACCCAAAGGGGTGGATGGGACAAGCAGTGGAGTGGGAAGGCAGGCAGTTAAAAGATGCCTGTTCAAGGGCGGGAAGAGGGAGGAGACACTGCTGAGGGAAAGGGAAACAGTGTACCCACAGGCACCTGAGCAGCAGGCCCACAGTACCTGCTGCAAGGCCCAGAAGAGCAGAGAAGGGCAAGGAGACAAGCAGTGGGGCCGAGAATGGAAAGGCCCCTACAGCAACCGGGGCTTGGAGAGGGAGCAGCAGGAGAAGTGTGAGGGCCGATGAACTAGGGGGAGGTAAGCCACCCCCTGCCCTCAGCACCCCAAAGGAGCTGCACCAGCCCCCCCACCCAGGAGCCCTGATGGAAAGGGCCCCTAATCTCCCCTCCCCAGCACCAGGCAGGCTGTGGGGAGAGGGAAACCCCAGGGGCTGCTTTAAAGCAGCCCCCTTACCGTCTCTTCTTTGGGGAGAGCAGCAGCAGCAGGAAAGATGAAGGTCCGGCCTGCCAAGGTGGAGAAAAAAGGGGGGGGGTCAAAATAGACCCCCAAGAAAATGGGAGCTGTGTGCTCAGGCAGGCAGGCAGGCAGTTGGAAGCTGATTAGGTTTGAATTGAAACACCGTGTGCTGATTGGCTGAGCTGTAGGCAGAGGGAGGAGCTATCAGGGAGGCCGAGCACTTAAACCCTGCTGGTAAGCGACCAGGGAGCTTTGCGACCGGGTGCTCGTGAACAGGGTGAGTGCTAACAGGAGGGAGTTTTGAGAGGAGAGTTGAGAGGGGGAGCTTGGGGGGAGCCAGTGACTTCTATTGCCCTTAAACTAAATCCTTTATAACAACCTCTATCTGAAACATTTAATTAACCCTCATATATAATTAGAGTAGGAAATGGAGGCAGAAGCCCAGCAGCAGAGTGGGAGCTATCCTGTTTATTGTGTCGAGTGCAGTATGTATGACTACCTACCCTGTGGGTGGGTGGCGTATGTGTGCGCTCGATGCAAGGAGCTCCTGGCCCTCAGAGACTGAGTGCGTGCTTTGGAGGCCAGGGTGGCTGAACTGGAGGAGCTAAGGAAGGCAGAGGTGTTTGTGGATGAGACTTTCCGGGACATAGTAGGGCTGTCCCACCTCCAATCTGACAGTCCTGATGCTGTTACGGAGGATGAAAGGCTCAGGGAAGGAGAGCAGTCAATGGGAGCAGAGGGAAACCATCCCATAGTTGGGACCCTCCTTCCAGAGGGTGATGTTGTATCCTCTCGTGCCGAGGATACTTCTCCGGGGGAGGGAGCTCCAGCTGTTAGGAAGAAGCAGGTTTTAGTAGTGGGGGATTCGATCATTAGAAATATAGATAGTTGGGTTTGTGATGACCGGGAGAACCGTATGGTTACTTGCCTGCCTGGTGCGAAGGTTGCGGATCTCTCGAGGCATCTAGACAGACTTATGGGCAGTGCTGGGGAGGAGCCGGTCGTCGTGGTACATGTTGGTACCAATGACATAGGGAAGGGTAGAAGAGATGTTCTGGAGGCCAAATTTAGGTTACTAGGAAAGAGACTGAAATCCAGAACATCTTTGGTGGCATTCTCTGAAATGCTTCCAGTTCCACGCGCAGGGCCAGATAGACAGGCAGAACTTCAGAGTCTCAATGCGTGGATGAGACGATGGTGCAGGGAAGAGGGGTTTAGATTTATTAGGAACTGGGGACACTTTTGGGGTAGGGGGAGCCTATACAGGAATGATGGGCTCCACCTAAATCAAGGTGGATCCAGACTGCTGGCATTAAACATTAAAAAGGTCGTAGAGCAGTTTTTAAACTAAGAGGTGGGGGAAAGCCGATTGGTGCGGGGGAGCACCTGGATCGGACGGAGACTTCTCTTACACGAGGCTCCATAGGTAGGGATTCCCTAGAAGTTAGTCAGATAGGGAACGTGGGAAATAATATATGGGCAAGATCAGATGTGAAACAATCGTGCATAAAAAAATCCAATGTGTCTGTGAAAGGCGGACATATAAATAGTGGTAGTTTTCTAACATGCTTTTACACTAATGCTAGGAGTCTGTCTAATAAGATGGGTGAACTGGAGTACCTCATATCAAAGGAGGAAGTTGACATAATAGGCATCTCAGAAACATGGTGGAATGAGGACAATCAGTGGGACACTATCATACCGGGATATAAATTATATCGGAAAGACAGAACAGGTCGTGCGGGTGGCGGAGTGGTACTATATGTGAAGGATAATATAGAATCAAATGAAGTAAAAATCCTAAAGGAATCAAAATGTTCCATAGAATCATTATGGATAACAATTCATTCCTCTAATATGAATATGGCATTAGGAATATATTACCGACCACCTAACCAGGACAGTGATAGTGATGCTGAAATGATAAGGGAGATTAGAGAGGCTACCAAAATAAAAAACACAGTAATAATAGGAGATTTCAATTATCCCCATATTGATTGGGTGCATGTCACCTCAGGACGGGATTCAGAGATTAAATTTCTTGATGCCTTAAATGACTGCTTCTTGGAGCAGCTAGTACAGGAACCCACAAGGGGAGAGTCGATTCTCGACCTAGTCTTGACTGGAACGCAGGATCTGGTCCAAGAGGTAACTGTTACTGGACCGCTTGGAAATAGTGACCACAATATAATAACTTTTAATATTCCTGTGTTGGGAAGAACACCGCAGCGGTCAAACACTCTGGCATTTAATTTCAAAAAGGGGAATTACACTAAAATGAGGAAGCTAGTTAAACAGAAACTAAAAGGGAGAGTAATTAAACTAAAATCCCTGGAAGCTGCATGGGAACTGTTTAAAGACACCATACTAGAGGCCCAACTTAAATGTATACCCCAAATAAAAAAACACAGAAAGAGACCTAACAAAGAACCACCATGTCTAAACACCAATGTTAAAACAGGCAGTGACACAGAAAAGGGCAGCTTTTAAAAAGTGGAAGTCAAATCCTAGTGAGGAAAATAGAAAGGAACATAAACACTCCCAAATTAAGTGTCATAATGTAGTAAGAAAAGCCAAAAAAGAGTTTGAGGAACAGCTAGCCAAAAATTCAAAAAATGATAGTAAAATGTTTTTTAAATACATTAGAAGCAGGAAGCCCGCTAAAAAAGCAGTGGGGCCCTTGGATGATAAAGATATAAAAGGAGCGATCAAGGAAGACAGTGCCATTGCGGAGCGATTAAATGATTTCTTTGCTTCAGTCTTCACGGCTGAGGATGTTACAGAGGTTCCTAAATCTGAGCCAGCCTTTTTAGGTGACAAATCTGAGGAACTCACTCAGATTGAAGTGACATTAGAGGAGGTTATGGAATTAATTGATAAGCTGAATAGTAACAAGTCTCCGGGACCAGACGGCATTCACCCAAGGGTTCTGAAAGAACTCAAATGTGAAATTGCGGAGTTATTAACAGTGGTTTGTAACCTATCCTTTAAATCCACTTTGGTACCAAATGACTGGAAGATGGCCAATATAACACCAATATTTAAAAAAGGCTCTAGAGGAGATCCTGGCAATTATAGACCGATAAGTTTAACATCAGTACCAGGCAAATTAGTAGAAACACTAGTAAAGAGTAAAATTGCAAGGCACATAGAAGAGCACAAATTGTTGGGCAAAAGTCAGCATGGTTTCTGCAGAGGGAAGTCGTGTCTAACTAATCTGTTAGAATTCTTTGAAGGGGTTAATAAACATGCGGACAAGGGGCACCCAGTGGATATAATATACCTAGATTTCCAGAAAGCCTTTGACACGGTCCCACACCAAAGGCTTTTACGTAAATTAGGTGGTCATGGGATAGGAGGAAAGGTCCTTTCATGGATCAAGAATTGGTTAAAAGACAGAAAACAAAGGGTGGGAATAAATGGTAAATTTTCACAATGGAGGAGGGTAACTAGTGGTGTTCCCCAGGGGTCAGTACTGGGACCAATCCTGTTCAACTTGTTCATCAATGATCTAGAAAATGAGGTAAGCAGTGAGGTGGCCAAGTTTGCAGATGACACAAAGTTGTTCAGGACAGTCAAAAGCAAAAGGGATGTGAAGAACTACAAAAAGATCTCAGCAAACTGAGTGATTGGGCAGCAAAATGGCAAATGAAATTTAATGTGGGTAAGTGTAAGGTAATGCATGTTGGAAAAAATAACCCAAATTACACGTACTACATGATGGGGTCAAATTTAGCTACGACAGATCAGGAAAGGGATCTTGGAGTTCTAGTGGATAGTTCTATGAAGACATCCACGCAGTGTGCAGCGGCAGTTAGTAAGGCAAATAGGATGTTAGGAATTATTAAAAAAGGGATAGATAATAAGACAAAAGATATCATACTTCCCCTATATAAAACTATGGTACGCCCACATCTCGAGTACTGCGTGCAGATGTGGTCTCCTCACCTCAAAAAAGATATATTGGCATTAGAGAAGGTTCAGAAAAGGGCGACTAAGATGATTAGGGGCTTGGAAAGGGTCCCATATGGGGAGAGGCTGGAGAGACTGGGACTTTTCAGTTTGGAAAAAAGGCGATTGAGGGGCGATATGATAGAGGTATATAAAATCATGAATGGTGTGGAGAAAGTGATTATAGAAAAATTATTTACCTTTTCCCATAATACAAGAACTAGGGGACACCAAATGAAATTGATGGGTAGTAGGTTCAAAACTAATAAAAGGAAATTTTTCTTCACACAGCGCACAGTCAACCTGTGGAACTCCTTGCCTGAGGAGGCTGTGAAGGCCAGGATTTTATTAGGGTTTAAAAAAGAGCTTGATAAATTTTTGCAGGTTAGGTCCATAAATGGCTATTAGCCAGGGATAAAGTATGGTGCCCTAGCCTTCATAACAAGGGCAGGAGATGGATGGCAGGAGATAAATCACTTGATCATTGTCTTCTGTTCTCCTTCTCTGGGGCACCTGGCATTGGCCACCGTCGGCAGATGGGATGCTGGGCTCGATGGACCTTTGGTCTGACCCAGTATGGCCATTCTTATGTTCTTATGTTCTTATGGCACCTGATGGAATGTAAACAGCCAAGGCATCTGTCTAAAGTTACAGAATCTACCCAAGGCAGTAGAAACAACAAAAACCTAGTTGTAGGCACTCTACTAATCAGTTGGGTGGTATTTAAAAAATGCCCCAGGCTGCACCACTTGCCTGCCTGGTCCTGACCTGGCACATTTCTACTGATGGTGCATGCACATAAAAAAAGTTTATTCTGCATGTGGCCGGAAAATATTAAAGGGAACATTGACAACCCCATCAGTAGCCTGCTACAAATTTGTTTTTGCTTTCTGGACCAATGGGTTGTTTAAGGATCTACACATGATAAAGCAGCTTCAGCAGAAGAGACTGCAGGAACCCTTATCAGATCTCTCATAGCCCAGTGGTCAGGACCCATCTGGGATATGTGAGACCCATTCTTAGGCCCCTGTCTCACGTCGTGCATTATATAGGGTGCCTTTATATAGCGAGCCTTTATAGAAAACCCAGGTTTTGTGAATCTGGGGTCACCAAAGTAACGTATATGTGGACTGCAATGTGTGTGTCCATCCCGATTTGCATGCACATACATATATATGTAGGATGATACAAAATCAGGGCATGAACATGAACATCAGAGTTTTTGGTTCTTTTTTCTGTCATTGATCAATTTTGGTGAGTGTTTAAAAGAACACATTTTTATTTTCAACCTTGTGCAGCATGGGAGCATATATACTGTTTTAAGACAATAATGGCACTTGAATGTTGTGATTATGTTTCCTGTATTCAAAACAAATAGTAACATGTTAGGTTGGGGTCAGGCAATCTTTACAACTATTAAACAATTAGAAGTGTCAACTGACCTGATTAAAAGAAGTATGAATGCCAGAAAGAAATGAGGGAGGCTGATACTATCAAGTAACCTCCCAGCTGCTTGGTGTCCCTGCTCAACACAAACTGTTTTCCATCCACCCCACCTATGTGGTCATCTCCTCCCCTGATCCACCCCTAACAGTCTCTGCAGCTGCACTTCTGGAAGTTCTAAATGGATGCAGAATTATGTAAGCTGTCTACATATCTAGAAGTGGAGGAATGGGAATAATTATGGGTGGGTATCCTTTTAGTTCTTTCAAGTATTTGTAGTGACCACACAACTATCAAATAGCAATTTCCTAGGGTTTTTAAAATCCAGACTACCCAAAGTGCATTAAAATGATCTAAGGATATTTGATATGTACATACATACATTTTTCAAGGTGCCTAAAAGTGAAGTGTGATGATGCTGAGTATCACAATGCCTAAGTTCCTTTGTGAATCTAGCTTGAAGAGAGAATTATAAGAATAGTACTGTACAGAAATGAAATGAAAGGGAGGGAGTGTGATAGAAATATTAAATAGTGAATGGTACATGGAGGATAAATTGGACACCCTTTTTTACTCTTACTCATACTGCAGAAATGAGTAGACTTTCATTGAAGGCATCTGTTAACACTGTGCTAACGTGTGGATCTCATTCCTCCATCATAACTGAGGTCAACAGATTAGCGAGAGTATAAAAATGATTGGGTAAAATTTTCAGACGCACCTAAGTCCCATTCACGAAAATAACCTTGGCACTTAAGGGCCTCTCAAGCACTTCCAAAATGTTTAGATGGATAATGAAAACATCTGTATTCACATTAGAACATGTAAACAATGTATGTGGGATAATAACCCTGAGACTTGAGGGTATCAAACCACCCTAAACTGAGCAGCTTGTTCCAATATTGCCCATTTTAAGGTTTCTTGTAAAGCCTCAAACCCTTTTCAGAGACATTTTAATGGATTGTATGAACCTTTGATCTTATTTGTTATAGCAGCTCCTACCAGTGGTAAGAAACACAGGGTGTAGTATATTATATGTAGTCATTCTTAGACCTACCATCCCCTAAAGCGGGATTCAAACAGCATCAGGCAACCAATTATTCACCGATCCAGAGAGCTCGAGTGGGCAATAAGCAGCTCAGATGCAGTTCAGCAGGGTTAGCCCCTGGCTGGCCACCAGATGCTCTCATTATCTGAACATTTGTAGGTGCAGCCATCACAGTTTTCCTTGGCTGGGAATAGTGAATTGTGGCCAATGGGAGTTGCAGAAAGCAGTGACCCAGCCCACGCCACTTCACACAGGTTCCATTGGCCGGGAAATGGCAAACGGGATCTGGACGTGACCACACCTGTGAGTGGTCAGGTAAACAAAGCATCTGGCAGCCCAGCAGAGGCTAACTTTGGCAATCTGCATCTGGCCTGTGGGCTGCTTATTGTCCACCCCTGGTTTAAAGCCAGAAGGGAACCACTAGATCTTCTAGTTCTGCCTTTTGCATATCACAAGCCATTAATTTTCTCCCAGTTACCTCTGTATTGAGCCCAATAACTTGGGCATGGCTAAAATATTTCTTCCAGAACGCATCCAGTATTGATTAAGAAGCCCCAAGAGATGAAGAATCCACTAGTTGCCTTGATAGTTTGTTTAAATAAAAACAAATGCCTTATTTCCATTTGGAATTTTTCTGCATTTCACTTCCAGCCATTGAATCATTTTGCTGGCTCTTCTCTGCACTATCTCCAATTTTTCAACTTCCTTTTAAAAGTGCAGACACCAGAAATGAACACAGTTTTTCCCTATTGGTCTTACCAATATTGTGTGCAGATATAAAAAACACCTCCATATTCCTACTCACTACTCCACAGGTTAAACATCCAAGGATTCCATTAGCCCTTCTGCCAGAGAATCTCACTGGGAGCCCATGCTGAGTTGTTCATCCACTATGGCTTTGAATACATTGCACTTAGCTACAGCTGGTCTGTGGCAGATGACTCAGGCTTGTGGAGCTCAGTCTAAGGGGTTGCTAAATTGTGGTGTAGACATTTGGACTCAGCTAGTGCCTGGACTCTAGAAACATGCAAGGGAAGAGAGGCCCAGAACTCTACACTACATTTAAACGTCCCTGAAAGCCTGTCAGTTGGCCATTGTGGGTTTTTAATTGCCACAAAGACATTCCCTATGATTCCTAAATCCTTCTCAGTCACTGCTTACCACTGTCACACACTGTGTGTTTGGCCTGTGTTCCTTGTTATTACAGGTGAAGCTTTAAATCTGGCTGTATTAACATTCCTTGTGTTTGAATGGGATCAGTTTAGAAAGCGATCCGGATTGCTCTGCTTGACTGACCTCTTCTGATCGTTGTTTATCATTCCACCAGACATTGTGTTATCAGAACATCTTATCTGTAAGGATTTTGTGCTTATTTCCAGATTATTGACTGAACTGTAGAATAGCTTCAGGCCTAATACTGATCCCTGGGAAACCCCATTAGAAGCAAATCTAGTCGATAAAGATTTTACTTTAAACTCTAAGTTAGCCAGCACTTAATCAATTTAACATTTGCTTTATTGATATCAAGCAAAAAGTGTTACCTTTTGGAGATGTATAAACATTTTGGTTTCCTGACTGATTGGATAATTATGAATAGATCTGGGAGTAGCAAATGAGAGTCACCCTCAAGCAATAAATTTTATTCTTGATCCTCAAAAGTTGAATCAAGGATTCAAAGTTAAAATTACATTTGGGCAAACACTAACATTACATAGTTTGTCTTGTGGTGGCTTTGCCCATTTAAAAAAAATAGAATTTAGAAGGATTAAGCATCTCAGCGGCAGAATATAGCACTGTACAAAAGTTCCTGTAAATGTTTTTAAATTGAAGCCATTTGTCATGGAAAGTAATTCTTAACTGATTAGTTGAGCTCCCAAGATATTAATTGCATGGCATTAGTTCAGACATTAACTGACAATAGTTTGATTAATTATTAGAGAAACTCAGTAATTTTATACAGTATATTAAATCAATTGTTTCATACCATGGAGGAACAAAGTGTCATAAAGAAACAATCAGGCTTTAAATGGTGAAATAAATTGACCAAGAATTTATTTGACCACAAAACTTCATTTTTCAAAATATATTGAAAATTGCTGAGCGTTGGCTAATTAATTACAGTTATCGAGCAATGGACTCAGTTTTGATTTTTTGAAGAATTTAGATGTACTTATGTGCCTTAAAATTTTACATTTTTTAAACAGGATGGAACAGTTTGTTGTTGATTAATGGGTTATTTTTCTTCAGGATTACACTAACTGCATTTTATATATTGTGCTTTATTTGATTAATTGAGCTCTTTAGTTTTATAAGGGGGGTTGCTTAATATTTGATAGCTTCAAACATGCATAAATCCTAAAAAAAGACAATTGTATATTAAGGCATTTTCCCCAAAGTTCTCAAGATACAGCAGTCTGTGGATACATATTAGACTTATTTCTTTGGTGTGTGGTAAGAGTCTATGCTGCATTTAGAGGTCCTAGACTTTTCTGGGAGCTATTGAAGCCCCTGGAATAATTTAGGCAGCCCCGGGGGCCTAATTAAATGACACCAAGTTCCCTGAGCTACCTTATGGCCTGCAGCACTGCCCAGAATTTCCACAAGCTTCAGCCCTGCTCCCTAAATATCCCTCCCACCCCTGCCTCCTGACAATTCATACTCCTGTCTTCAGGGCCCTGTAAGGAAGTCATTGGAAGGCAGGCTTACAGATGTGCTTTGTGGTGCCAGTGCAGGGAATCTTTCTCAAATGGAAGCAGGGTTTTGGGTTCTCCTTCATGCCACACTTTTATATTCCACAAATGGGATAATGTGAGTGTGAGTATTTCACCTGAAGCACTGATTCTGATTAGTTACAGCTATGTACTCTTTAAAAAAATAGATTGGGGGCTATGATTAAATTTGTTACTTTTGGATCAAATTCTCCATGTTAATTCTAGTGCATGTTTGAAAATCTGTCCCTAAGGTTGTCTTTAATTTAAAAGAGCACTAAAAACAGAGGAATGCATAAAATACCCTCAGACAATGAACAATTAAAATTCCTTTTATATTATCTATAATTGTAGGTTATAGCCTACCACCGTGTTACCTACACTGTACTCATCTAGATATTTTTAGCATTCATTAAGTTGCAAAACACCTTTCTCTAAGTAAGCAGATATTTCAATTAATTATTAAGGCAACTAAGTCAAAGATTTAGCACTTAGCATTTTCAGGCTAAATTCAACCTTAGTGAAACTCCCCTGAAATCACTGGCATCTCTCCCACTTGCACCAGGGATGAATTTGTCTTAGATTCTCTTGAGTAAATCCTTTGAATTAATTCATAAATAGTTTCCCAAAACAATTTTACTTCTTTTGTCCCAGTAAAGATTTGGAGAGAAAGAATCCATTAAAATGGAACACTTAACTCAATTTTCTTTTGGGGTATGTCTGGACTACAGGCTTACATCGACACAAGTTTTGTCAACAGATTCTGTCGACAAAACTTATGTTGACATAGAGCGTCCAGACTACATCGCTTTGTTGACAAAGACTGTAGGACGCTCTGTCGACAGAAGAAGGCACTCGGTAGTGCTAATGGAAGGTCACAGGGGCAGCCATAAAGCCCAGGCACTGCTGCATGCTCTCTGCAGAGAGGCGTGCTAAAAGGGATCCTCCTGGACAGCCATTGCTCTGCTCCTGCTTCTGGCTTGCCTACCTCCTCGAGGGAAAGCAAAGCTGCTGCAGTTTTTCTGGCTCTGGTTGCCCTGATTTGTCGGACACCACAGCTGCTTATTTTCTGGTTTGCTTGTGTGTTTGTTTGCTTGTTTGTCTGGGTTTGGGATTTTTTGGTTCTTTGTTTGTATTTTTGTCCATTTGTTTGTTTCTTTTGTTCTATGTTTGTGTGTTAATTTTGCTTTTTTAGCCATGGAGCCTGAGCTGCCCCTGGGCAGGCGATGGCCCCACATAGTGCTGATGGAAGCTCTGCTGCATGCTCAGGAGAGCATGATGACCTTGGCGGCAGAGCTGGATTCTGAGCCCAGCTTTGAGCCCCTCGCTCAGGCTGCAGCCCTGCTGGCCTTGTCCCCCAACTTAATCCTGGAGAGGCGAGTTTGGAGGCTGGACACCAGTTCCGACTGGTGGGACCAGCTAGTGCTGCAGCAGTGGGACGACGATCAGTGGCTCCGGAACTTCCGGATGCAGAAGGCCACCTTCCAGGAGCTCTGTGTCTAGCTCGCCCCTGCCCTGCAACACCAGGACACCCGCTTGCAGCCTGCCATCCCCCTGGAGAAGTTCATCGCCATTGCGCTGTGGAAGCTGGCCACCCCTGACAGCTACCACTCCGTGGGGCATCAGTTTGGTGTGGGGAAGTCTACCGTTGGGGCCATCTTGATGGATGTAAGTCACTCTCAGGGGACACTCCAGGGGGGCAGTCAGGACCAGACACAGGGAATTGGGGATGGGGTGGCAGAGGTAGAAGCCCTCTCAGCCTCACCCTGCCATGGTGAGGCGGGTGGGGGTTGGGGGAGGGATTGTCTGGGGGGGGCTGTTGGAGTCTGGGGGGGAAGGAGGGGAGTACCCCTCAGCAGCTGAGCCAACCCCTCTAATGTCCTGTTCTGTGTGTTTCTATTTGTCCCTTTCTGCAGGTAGTGACGGCCATCAATTCTGAGCTGCTCCACAGGACCGTCCGCCTCGGAGACCCGCAGACCATCCTGGCCGGATTTGCAGGGTGGAGGTTCCCAAACTGCGGTGGAGCACTCGATGGGACCCACATCCCCATCCGCGCCCCGCCCCATCGAGCAGCACAGTACATCAACAGGAAGGGCTACTTCTTCATGGTGCTGCGGGCCCTGGTCGACCACAGGGGACAGTTCACCGACGTTTGTGTCAGGTGGTCAGGCCGGGCACATGATGCCCGCGTGTTCAGGAACTCATATCTGTACCTCAGGCTGCAGGCTGGGACATTCTTCCCAGAGAGGAACCTGGCAGTCGGGGATGTGCAGATGCCTACGTGCATCATGGCCGATGCGGCCTACCCTCTCATGCCCTGGCTCATGAAGCCCTACACTGGCCACCTGGATGTGAGCAGGGAATGGTTCAACTCCCACCTCAATAGGGCTCGCCTCCAGGTGGAGTGCGCCTTCAGCCGTCGGAAGGGCAAGTTTAGGTGCCTGCTCACGCGGCTGGACATGAGGGAACACAACATCCCCAATGTGGTTGCAGTATGCTGTGTGCTGCACAACCTGGTGGAGAGGAAAGGGGAGGCCTTCCTCCCTGCATGGGGGACACAGGCTGATGTGGAGGGGGGACACTTTGAGCAGCCCCGGACAGCTGCCATCCGGCAAGCCCATCAGCTGGGCTTGCGCATTCGAGAAGCCCTGAGGGAGCAATTCTCCCATGGAGGCCAATGAGTTTCCCCAGGGCCTTCCAACTGTGGGGGTTGCCCCATGCCCCCAGTGCCTTCCTCCCCAAAACCCATTCACACACTGAGAACAGAGACAGGGGTTGGTGAAAACATTTGAACTGTTTATTGCACTGTTCCTTTGTTGAAAAACTAACATATAAAACTCTTTTGTTCAGAGAAAATAAAATACTCTTTCATTCAGAGACAATATAAAACTCTTCTGTTCAAACCAAATAAAGTGTTTGTAAACAAACTAAAGTGCTTCCCTCAGTGACTCTCCCAGGTGGGAAGGGGGAATGTCAACTTGGAAGGGGGGAGGGAGGCTCAGGGCTGAGGGGGCTGCCTGGAGGAAGAGCCCCTGGTACTTTGGCTGTGGAGGCCTTCTCATACCTGGCTGCGCATGCGGGCTAGGACAGTAGGGGGCTGGGCAGGAGGTGGGGCTGTACCTGGGTCTGGGATGGCAGGGGCTGAGGGGGGAGCGAGGGTTAGGGGGGGCAGGCTGAGGAAGAGGGGCAGGACCAGGCACAGGACTGGGGAAGGCCATGGCCTCCCAGATTGTTGTGCAGATGTCCCTGCGCTGCTGGGCGAATTCAGCCAGAATCCTTTGCAGGACTCCAACGTGCTGGCGCACCAGGTCCAGATAGGTGCGCCAGTGCCGCCGGGTTCCCTGTGGCCGTCTGGGTGGTGGGGCAGGTGTGGCTACCCCCTCCTGGTCAGCTGGTCCAGCTGTGGAGGACAAGAGGGAAAAGTCATCAGTCATGCATGCTCACCCTTTCCCTGAGAGGGCATGCCCTTCTTTTCAGCAGGCAGTGCCTGTCCTAGGGTCAGAGGCTTCTCATGTAAGCAGTAAGGCATAGTGTGGCCTGGCCCGCAGCCACAGCCTCCATGGAGCCCACAAGGTGTGCAGGCCACCATCCTGCCCCTCCTCGCACACACCGCATGGCCGAGCAGCACAGACAAGTGTCAGGCCACGGCTGGGGTTCCCATGGGTTGCTGAGAGGCCTACAGCTGCGAGGCAATCCCAGCATCCCCGACCCATGCCTGACCCTGGCATCAGTACCTGCAGGGGCAGGTGGTGCCTAGCAGCCATGTGGGTGCAGGGGTAGGATGGCCCTCCCTGAGGGCGGCCATGGGTGTGCCTCCCTTCCTCCCAGGCTGCGATCAGCATGACATGTCACAGCACTGCACCATCCCCTTTGCTCCCACCTGCCCTGCCCTGTGTGTGTTGGACCCTCACAGCACTCACCTGATGTTCCCTCCCCAGTGTCCGAAGTTTCCTGGGAGGCCTCCTGCATCTGGGCATCTGGCTCCTGGGTGCTCCGGGTGCTGTCCCCCTCCTCCTCCTCCTCTTGGAGCTCCGGGTTGTCTGGCGGGAGTTGCAGCCGCTGCTGCACAGGGGTCTCCATGGCAGACTCCACAAGCATCTCGGGAGGCAAGGGTTCCCCTGCCCCTGGGATCCTGTCCAGGTCCTCGTAGTAGGCGCAGGAGTGTGTCCTTTCCCCGGAGCGGGAGCTGCGCTCACGGGCCCTGACGTACCCCTGCCTCAGCTCCTTCACCTTGGCTCTGACCTGCGGTGCTGTGTGGGGGTGGCGGCCTTTCCTGGCCAGGCCATCTGCCAATCTGGCATAAATGTCCACGTTCCTGTGCCTGGCCTGTGGGAGCTGAAGTGCTTCCTCCTCAGCCCACAGCTCCAAAAGGGCTTTAATCTCGGGGCCAGACCAGGAGAGTGCTCACCGTTTTGTGCCCTGGAAGGGCCAGGGGGTTCCTGGGGGGCTTGTCCCTGTGACATGTCTCCTGACTGCCCCTACCAGGAAGAGCTGCATAGTCAGGATCCTGGCTGGAGCTGTCTTGCAGCCAGACTGCTGATTCTGGGTGCCTGTGCCTTTTAAAGATGGCTGCAGTCAGGAACAATAGAGTTGCAAGCTGTGGCAGGAGTGTCCACCAGGGGTCCTTCCTGGAGACTTTTTCTGTCGACATAAGTTTTCCCCTGCATCCACACTGCCCTTTTGTCGACATAACTATGTTGACGAAGGAGTTATTCTTTGTGGAATGAGGTTTACTGCCGTCGACAAAACTCCTGAGTTATGTCGACGTTATGTCGACATAACTCGAAGGCAGTGTGGACACAGGTTTAGTTTTGTCGACAAAACCCTGTAGTCTAGACACACCCTTTGTGTCAAAACACATACACTTTAAATGGAGTAGCATTCTTATTTGTTAAAATGCCCTTTATGATGACACCTAGCACTTTGTCTAAGTTAGACTATGCACCAATTTTGTTCATGTTTCAAACTCTAATGTCCCTCAGTAAAGGCTCTGTGTATGTTTGTTGAGTAGAGTAGGATGTAAATTTTCATCAGAATGGATTTTTGAGAAAAAGTTCCCTTTAAGCAATATCTAATTTTCTACATGAAGACATTTAGATGTGCCTCCTCTTCTCCTGCCCCCTCCCCAAAATTTGTTTTTTCTTTGGAAAAGAGTTACATGATCACCCCTAGCTGCTTATATGAAGGGTCCTGTCATTAGTGTATTAGAAGAAAATGAAACTGACAGTATCATTCTGGAGAGGCAGAAGGCTAGGTGCTCAGACTTCGTGTGTTCCTTGAAAGCCACAATTGGAGAGACCAAACACACCAACTGTCTACATCTCCAGCCTGGTGCTGAGAGGGAGGCATAAAAGTCAATCTCTGTGAGTCTTCCGCAGCTGGTCTGGAGAATTTGTCGATTTCTCTTGCAGGCCAAAAATGAAATAAAAAAAACTGACTGGGTTGTTCCAAAACCAGATTTTCTCTTGAAATCCCCTTCTATAAATGATAGCATTAACATTGTGTTCTGGTTCAGGATAAAAAAAATTCCAGAAAAAATTCCAGAAACACATTTTTCCATAGAAAGGGATTTCTAGTATCCATCCACTTTTTGCGGTGAGGTGCAAAGTTTTTATCAGTATGATTTTGGGATCATTGTATTAGTCAAAAGAGATGAAACCCACAAGTGAATAATATAGAACCTTAATGATTAAGGTAAGAAGGTTCTAGTGTCCATATTGTCAGTTAAGATAACTTTGGATTGGCATTTTCACCTGTGCAAGTTAGGTGTGAAATGTATCATTGGTGGTGAATTATTGGAGAATTCTGATCTGGTAGTGCTTCACCACAGTGCAGCTGGGAGTGGGTGTATGGGTTTCCGTGACTGGGTATAGTTGCAGGACCAGGCTGTCTTTTTAGCATCACTGAGATTTTTGTGGAGTCATATAAATGCTAGTCAGTCCAATTCCCTTGAATACTTTTGAAAACTAGAGCTCAAAAGAAGGCTGCTGAGCATCTTCAGCTGGCTTTGAAAACAGTTGTAACCACATTTCTTTGCCGTTATGTATCATTTTCTGTTAATGAACTTTTGTTGAGACTGAACAGTCAGCTGTGTAACATGGAACATATGGCGCTGCGTTATTAAGAAAGGGTATTATTCAGAATGTCAGGTGTTTCAAGATAAATAATGTGAAATGTACATTTCAAATAAATTGCTCTGTTTCATAAATGAAAATGATAGATCAATGCATCAAATACAGATGATTTAATCAAGAGCATGTTTTCTTTAATAGTGCATCATTTATTCCCCACTCTAAACCCTTTTCTTTATATCACCACATAATATCTCCTTTACCCCTACTCTCTACAATCCACAAGGTCCTGTTTTTGACTGCCACCTGTAAGGACTCTAACCTAGCAGTGAAAGTAACTTCAAATTTCTTACAAGTACTGTCCTATTGCAACCCAGGTATCTTCCAGCTCTTTAAACAGCTCCCTACTGGCTTTTGCCGCAGCTTAGTCCAATTTTGCCAGAGCTGTGCACCAGGTGCTTACTTTCACCTCTGCTTGAACCTTTCCCTCCTGCCTGTCATGTCAACTGCTGCCTAGATTCATAGAACTTCCTTTTCCTGCCCCAGCTGTACAACTGCTCTGAGGGGAACAATTTACCACTGCCCTGCACCTTATGTAACTGATTAATACCCAAACAGAATGGTAGCATTTTACATCATGCTGCAACAGTGTAAAGAGCTACACAAGAAGTAGGAGAGAGGTTTGTCAGGCTTTTGGTACATAGGTGTCCACTCTGTCATTTAAGGATAATTTCTTTCCTGTTAAGGTATCCCTCCCTGCAAAAGGGTTAGACTTCATCTTTCCTGAACACTATTGGTAGGGTCATTTTCCCCCCTATGACTTGAAAAGTTAATGTGTTTTTTTAATTTGAAAAATACAGGGTTGGATGCTTAGCTGATGTAAAACAGGATAGCTCCAGTGACTCCCATTCTTATCAGCTGCGCCTCCTCAGCTCGGAGCATTTAGCCGCCTTAGAATGAACGTTTTAATACAAAATGCATGATGAACTAACTGAGACAGGAAGAGAGTGAGCTCATCTGTGGTGAGGCTGTGGAAGCTGAAGGAGAATGACTGAAGCTCTCTTTAAAATGGTCGATAAAGTTACAAAACTGTAATTTAATTTTACCATTTGAATATTCAGCTTTTATGTATAATGCTCACTAACAGTCAAGTTACATGTAGCCATGACTCTCCCCTGATATTTTGTATGGACAGAACTCTGTGTGAATGTGAATGTGAGAGAAAGAAGCCTGAGCAGAAGCACTCAGAATAGTCAGGTCTGCCCCCTAATACACTCAGGCCTACAATACTCCTTTCAAACCCCGTATATTTGGCATATATAGTTTTGTAAAATTGGAAGTTTCTCCCTGTTAGTCAACTGATGCTACTCATTCCCTAGTGTTCCAAATGTACTCTGTGGCAATTAGAACTAGTTGGCAAACCAGCACAAGTGACAATACTCTGTTACTCTGAAAACAATGTCACAAACTCTGAATCTGGGCACCCTTGGATGAATCATGCAAAACACAGATATCTAATCATGAGTGCAAAGAAATGCAAGAAAAAAAGAGTACAATATTGTTAAATGAGATCAGAAATGGTATTCATTTTGTTAAATTTATGCAAATGTGGAGTTATCCATTAAAAGGGACACATTCTTTGCAGTTGTTCCTCACAGGCATATACCAACATTCATCCCAAGTGAGACAGTTAAAAATATGACTGTTAATTGTTACATAGTTTCCAGAATTCTGAAATATATGCTGAAGTTGTATCAAAACTCTTCACCATAGCTAATCAATGAGCTGATTAATTGTTCTTGTTACATATCTATTACAACTATTTTGGGTGCTTTATGCATGCAGATTTGAAAATATGGGGGTTTTAAAATGTAACAAACATGAATCATTTAATCCATTACATTTAAAAGAAGAATCCTATATATTTTTCTCTCGAGAAAGGAATATTGGGAAACAAGTACATGGATGCAGGTCCGTGGAACTTGTCCAATGGCCTGTATTCTATATTATTGGTTAACAATAAACCGTTTCTATAATTTTCTATCACTGAGTATTACTCATAATTATGTGAAGCATTTTTCAATGAGTGGAACAAAGGTAAGGCACAATATTTAACTATCTGCAGTTAACTATTCATCATGGATTCCGTGTCTGACAAGCAAGCCTCTGTAAAGAAATCTGGGCTTGTAATTCTATTTAGCCAACTGGTTCCCAGTATATCTGCAATATTAAAAATCTACCAACATGAGTTTTGAAGGGCATACTTCACTTTCTGTGGGTCTGAAACCCTATTATAAGTTCAGAATAATGAAGGAAAGCAATTTGGTACCATTGTAAACTACTCAAGTACACATCATATCATATCACTACCTTAGTCTGAATACAGTCTGCATGATCTAGATATTATTACAACACCAGAATGAGAGAGAAGAGGGAGGCAATCAGTTTTTCAAATGATAAATGACTACTACCCTCATAATTCAAACATTTGTTACTATATGTTCAAAATATTTGAGACTTTTATGAGGTAACCAAGATGATCTGAAAGATTTTATGTTCTTTTGTTTACACAGAAGTACATTTTGCAGCTAAACTTTTCTTTCTTCAAGGCCTGCCGTGTCTCACTTGTAAATTTCTCTGTCTTTAATTAAACATTCACTCAAGTATAAGACCTCATCCAAAGCCCAATGAAGTTTTCTCAGTTCCTTCAGTGGATGAGACCACCAGGGCCCATATTTATTGAAATATGGAGAATTAGCTTCCATTTGTACTTTTCTAAACTATCCATAGCAATAGAACTAAGGACTTATGTACAAAGGAACATCCAGGAAAAAATAATATAAATTAACTAATAGGTATGAATCTGAAGTGGATTAGTTATACCACACTAAATCCCTGAGGCTATGTCTACACAGCAGCGTTATTTCAGAATAATCTATTCCGGAAGAGATATTCTGGGATAGCTTATTTTGAAACAGCGAATCTACACACAAAATGCATTTTGAAATAGCACTTAGCAATTCTGAAATAGAGTGTCCACACTGACTGGACACTGAAATGCATTTAAGGCCACCTGGAACTGGTTCAGGCAGAGCATCAGGTCAGTAGTTACCTCATGTGGCTGCTGCTTGAGGCTCTCTCAGGCTCGTGCTCAAAGGGACTCCCTCCCCGCCCCGGATAGTCGTTTCTCAGGTTTCCCTGCTTGCTTGCCTACCTCTCTGAGGGACAGAAAAGCATTTTCTCTTCTTGCTCTGGTTGCCCTGATTCAGGACACCCCAGCACTCTCCACTATGGAACAGGAGCTGGCTCTGGGCAGTCTTCAGCTCCTGGAGCTTTTGCTGCAAGTCATGCAGTACTTTCTGCAGACTGCCTTCCAGGCTCTGGAGGAACCCAACCCCCAGGGCTTCTTGGAGACCCTCCTTGGGTATGTGGGGGAGCAGCTACAGGACTTGGACACCAGACACCGTGAACCGGCCGCCGTGTCCTGGAGCATCTGGCGTCTGGACACCAGTGCAGACTGGTGGGACCACATTGTTCTGGAGTGCTGGGGAGACCAGCAATGGCTCCAGAACTTTCGAATAAAGAAGGGCATTTTCCTCAAGATGTGTGAGCAGCTCGCCCCTGCCCTGAGATGATAGGATATGCATGAGGCCCGCCATTCCCCTCAAGAAGTGTGTCGCCATCGCCTTCTGGAAACTCTCCATGCCAGACAGCTACCGATCTGTGTGGAACCAGTTTGGCATGGGGAGATCGAGCATTGGGGCCCTGCTCATGCAGGTATGGCATTATTGGGCTATTGTCCCAGGAGGGGAATGAAAGGAGGGAATGGGCTTCCCTGGGGTAAAGGGGGTGCGGGTTGGTTCAAGCCCCCTCCCCAGGAGCGTTTTTTCTGTCCCACCCACACAAAGCCTGGGATGGCTGTGATTGCAGGGGGTTGCTCCTGGTGAGATGGTGGGAGGGGGAGTAGAAGAGGGAAGGGGGAAACTCTCAGGCACCCTAGTACACCTGTGATTCTCAGTTTTTTTGTCTCCTTCTGCAGGAGGTCAAGGCAATAAACAGCACCCTGCTGTGTAGAGACATCCACCTTGCAGATATGGTTGCCATCATCGAGGGGTTTGGTGCCCTGGACTTTCCCAACTGCGGGGGGGCTATCAATGGGGCACACATCCCTAACTGTGCCAACCACCAGGCCTCAATGTACATTAACCAGAAGGAATACTTTTCAGTGGTCCTGCAAGCCGTAAAATAAAGACTTTTTATTTTACGGCACCAGTTTATGGATATAAATGTTGGGTGGTCAGGGAAATCACTCGATGCGCATATGTTCAGGAACTCTAGCGTCTGCCAGAAGCTGCAAGCTGGGACTTTCTTCCCTTACCACCACATCAGGGTTGGGGACGTGGGCATGCCTGTATGCTGGGTGGGGGATGCGGCCTATCCCCTGTATCCGTGGCTTATGAAGCCACCTCAACCCTTCACGACAGACATTTAATACCAGGCTGAGCAGGGCCCACATGGTGGTTGAGGGGGCCTTTGGCTGCCTGAAGGCACATTTTAGATGCCTCCTCACCCGCTTGGACCTTGGGGAGCACAACATTCCGCATGTGGTGGCTGCGTGCTGTGTCCTGCACAAAGTGTGCAAGAGGAAGGGGGAGACTTTTCTGCCAGGGTGGGGGGCGGAGGTGGACCGCTTAAGGCAGGGCCCATGAGCAGCCACACACGGCTGCCATCCAGGAGGCCCATATGGGGTCTGTGTGCATCCAGGAGGCCCTGAAGGAGAGCTTCTCCCCAGGAGAGCAGTGACACTGTTCCTTGGTCCACCCCAGTGGGCGCTTCTGCTTCCCCCCTCACTGCCATCCCTCTACTTAATCCTCCCTTCCCCCCATTCCTGATGAAAAAATAAACACACTTTTTCTTGGCAAAACTTAACTGTCTTTATTTTACAGAACTGTGGGGTAAAAGAAACTGTGAGAGAGGAGGAGAGAGGGTGGAAGAGGGGGGTGCTGAAAATCTGGGAGGAGAGAGGAGAGAGCGGGAATGGGGAGGAAAGGGTAAGAGAGGCTTAGGGCTTGAGCTGGGAGTGGCACTGGTCTGTGTGGATCCCACCGCCGCGAGTGAGGGGCCTCAGCATCCACGGGGGATGGGGGGAAGGGTGTGGAGGGAGAAGCGGGATGGGGAAGGGGCAAGGAAGTGGGAGGAGGAGCGATAGCTGGAGATGGAGCAGAGGCTGGAGAGGAAGTAGGCAGCATGCTCTGCACCAGGGTGTGCACATCATTGCACATGGAGCAGCCCTGTGCAAGCAGCTCCCGCCAGCTCTCCCACCGTAGCTGCAGGTCCTCCTTCACCTAGAGGTCGATGGTACTGTGCAGGGCTCGCAGTGCCGCCAAGTTGGGACACCCTCCGTCCACAAGCGTGGAGTGTCTAGCTCCCCCACACCCGCAAGTTGTAGAGACACCATTTAAGGCCAGAAAGGACCACCATATCATCTAGTCTGACCTCCTATATTTCACAGGCTGCCAAAACAAGCCAGCATCTACACACTGAACCCAACAAATCAAAACTTGAAACTATTAATTTAGTAGGTGTGTTGCTGCAGGCAGAAATCAGGAATCCAAATCCCTAAAGACTGCAGAATTTTGATCTCCAATTTAAATGTAATTGTTTTAATACTATGAACAATGTCCTCTCTCCAGTCTTAAATTTAAATATCAGTTAAAACCCCTGGGAAATGGAACAAGGGGTGCATTCTGCAGCCACTTTACCAAGAGGATGCAGATCTCTTTCTGTCCCTAGAAAGACAATCATGCCAAGGTACAAAGTAACAAACAGATCAGTTGTTCTGCACATTGGACTCTTGCAAGAGAATCTAAAAGAACAGGCCTGAATTACCTCAAAATCCTGCAATCCAACCAATTTTTAAACACACTGATACCAAAATAGACATAGCAATGAAGAGCTCAAATTAGCACAAAGAAAAGCAAGTATATTTCAGGTTTAGATAATTTGCATACAATCTATGTTTATTATAACCTTGCCTACACACACACAAAAATCTTTGATTGCTTTAAATGCCTGTAAAATAAAAGGCTGAACACAGACTTGTCTCAGAATGAAAAACATTGACTTTTTAAGGTTGATCACTATACATTTGCTAGAAAATGGAAATAAGCTGATAACACACAAAAAATGGGTAATACTGTCACTGAATAACTCATTTTCATTTCCCAATTTAGTGCCATATGGACTAATGGTTTAATTCTGTTTGCAGTCTGACAAACAAGAAAATATCTTGGTCTAAATTTTATCATATTCTCCCATTCATATGGAGTAGTATCTTAGGCTAGGTCTACACAGCATTGTTATTTCAGAATAACTGATGTTATTCCAAAATAACAAAAAGTGTGTCTATATAAACCAGAGAGAGAGAGAGACAAGATGGGTTAGGCAATATTTTTATTGGACCAATTTCTGTAATATTACCTCACCCATCTTGTGTGTCTAATATTTTGGGAACAACTTGGTTATGAGAACACTACAAACAACAAGATATATAAACCATAAACATTTCTGAAGTAATTGTGTGAAATTCTGATGCCTGTGTTAGACAGGAAGCCTGATTATATGACTTAATGCTCCTTACTGGCCTTCAAATCTGTGAATCTATTAACAGTATAGGTAGTCTGTTTTTTTTTTTTTTTTCCCTGTAGATGATACAGAAAGGCCAAAGCTATCATATTCTCCATGTCAATGAAGAAGCCCTGATGCAGAAGAATTGTGAAGACCGACTATGAAAGGGCTTGGCAGTGTTAGATTGTACCTGGTGGAATCTTTGCACATGAATTTTGTGGGCCCAGAGCAGTGACTGGTCACTGAGGGATAGATATGGAGATACCACTACAGAGATCCACCATGCTTTGTTGCAATCACAGGGAGCTGGAGCCACCGCAGCTTCAGAGCTGCAGCAGAAGCTATGTGATGAATCTGCTACTGTTGTATAGCATGTAGAGAAGCATTTACTGAGCAAGGGAAGCAAGATCTTGACCCAGATAATTATGTTATGATCCATCAATCAAATGTCAACTCAACTGAGCAAGAATGGTTGCTTCTTTGAACATACTAAACATAAGGATTTTCACTAGATACCAAAGATGAATCAGGCAAATATACAATACAGTTTTGAAGTTGCTAAGCTCTTTTTTAAAATAGACCATTACAGATCAGTGGCTCAGAAACCCACTTTGAATGTTTTTAAACATTCAACAGCATGAAGCTCAGAAATATGTCAGAAAACTTTATCTCAAACCTCTGAATGCCTTAGGTCAAAACGAGAAGCGATAAAAAGCAGCAAAAGGGAACAAAAATGATCTTTTCTGCTTACACCCAACTAACAGAACAAAATATTCAAAGACTGGAGGACAAGAGATTCTCTGAAATAGCTAAGAAAACCACTGAATTTTAACATTAATCAGTGTCCAGACAGTAATCTATTGTTGGAGAAAAGATTAAAGAACCAGAAGTAAAATATGAACATATTAAATGAAAGTCTGAAATACAAATCAGTTGTTCCATGCATATGATTATATTTTTTTTCCTTGAGGGTACGTCTAGACTACAGGCTTTTGTCAACAAAGCTTCTGTCGACAGAAACTGTCGACAGAAGTTTGTCGACAAAGAGCATCTGGACTACATTAAGCAGATGGACAAAGCAATCCGCTTTGTCAACAAAGAGCGTCCAGACTGCCAGACACTTGGTCGACAAAAGAAGGCACCCAGAAGTGCTAATGGAAGGCCACAGGGGCAGCCTTAAAGCCCAGGCACTGCTGCATGCTCTCTGCAGAGATGCGTGCTTAAACGGATCCTCCTGGACAGCCATTGCTCTGCTCCTGCTTCTGGCTTGCTTACCTCCTCGAGGGAAAGCAAAGCTGCTGCAGTTTTTGCTCTGGTTGCCCTGCTTCCTCGGACACCACAGCAGTTTATTTTCAGGTTTGGTTTTTGGCTCGCGTGTTTGTATTTTTGGCATTTTTGGCCATGGAGCCTGAGCTGCCCCTGGGCAGGCAATGGCCCCACACCGTGCTGCTGGAAGTTCTGCTGCATGCTCAGGAAAGCATCATGATGTCTGCGGCAGAGCTGGATTCTGAGCCCAGCTTTGAGCCCCTCACTCAGGCTGCAGCCCTGCTGCCCTTGCCCCTGAACTTATTTATGGAGAGGCGAGTTTGGAGGCTGGACACCATTTCTGACTGGTGGGACTGGCTAGTTATGCAGCAGTGGGACGACGACCAGTGGTTCCAAAACTTCCGGATGTGGAAAGCCATCTTCCAGGAGTGCTGTGCCTGGCTCGCCCCTGCCCTGCAATGCCAGGACACCCAGTTGCGGGCCGCCATCCTCCTGGAGAAGTGCATAGCCTTTGCCCTATGGAAGCTGGCCACCCCCGATAGCTACCGCTCCGTGGGACATCAGTTTGGCGTGGGGAGGTGTACCGTCGGGACTGTCTTGATGGAGTAAGTCACTCTTGGGGGACAGTCCAGGGGGGCGGGGATGGGCGGATAAGGGGGATGGTCAGGACCAGGCACAGGGAATGGCGGATGGGCTTTTATCTCTGGCCCAGACCAGGAGGGTGCCCAGAGTTTTGTGCCCATGGCTTCCCGGGGCAATGTGTCCCTGGAAGGGCCAGGAGGATCTTGGGGGGCTTGTCCCTGCAACATGGCTCCTACTAGGCTCACCAAAAACAGAGCAGCGCAGTCAGGGTCCGCTCTGGAGCTGGCTTGCTGCCAGAGTGCTGATCCTGGGTGCCTGTGCCTTTTAAAGATGGCTACAGGCAGGAACAATAGAGTGGAAAGCAGTGGCAGGAGTGTCCACCAGGGGTTCTTCCTGGAGGCCTTTACTGTCGACATAACTTCTCCCCTGTGTCCACTCTTACCTTTTGTCAACAGAACTCTGTCGACAAAGGAATTATTCTTCATGGAATGAGGTTTACAGCTGTCGACAAAACTGCTGAGTTCTGTCGACGTTATGTTGACAGAACTCATCGGCAGTGTAGATGCAGGTATAGTTTTGTTGACAAAAGTCCACTTTTGTCAACAAAACCCTGTAGTCTAGACACACCCTGAGAGAGAACAAATGCAATTTTGCTCACAATTCTTAATGAATTTAGCTTTATACAACTGTAAAAAACAATTTGAGCAATTTACTGTCATTCCCTTTAACAAGATACACTAGAAAGGCTAGTACTAATGATTAATAACTGATTTAATTTCCCTGTTTTATTTGAGGTGGAAAAAGCAATCAAGTGTATATGAGGAGGAAATGTAAAAGGATGACATGGTGCCGTGGTTTACAGAACCTTCTACAAACTTAGAGCACTGCAGATTTGTTGCTAGCAACTGATGTAACAAATGTTCTCCCACATGAAACAATACATTGCACAGAAAGATGTCATTTTCTGAAAAGAGGCCAGCAACATTTCCTTAGTTCCTTGTTCCACAAAACACCAAGAAATATTTTATCTTCACTCCCCAATCTCATGCATAGCACGTCCCTTGATAGCCCCACAAAAATCTATTTACTTTGACTTAAACAGCTCAATCTGTAGATTTTAATAATATCAAGAATGGCATTTTAAAGCATATGTCTGTAGTATAATTTGAACTGTGTTGAATGATTCATCAGTATTACAGTGCCCTCTAAGTGACACTGCCATTAATTGGCCTGATTATAAACCTTTTTTGTCTCTGGGAAGCAGTCTTTATAACTGGTTAAAAAAAAAGTTACTGTGTAAAGAGAAAACATCCTAAAGTTCAGCATATGAGCCTGAAACCAAGTAATGAAACACCACCCGGGGTCAACCAGTATGTCCCCCATTCCTTTAAACTGTTGGCCTCTGGCTGAACTAGTGTCAAGGATTCTATATCTGAGGATTTTCTAGTTTCAGAAATTTAATATTACATGGATTGTGCTGCTCCCATCTTAACATAAATTGATTTTCTGAACAAATTACTATTCATCATTTCTTTCTATTCTGCCCCATCACACTCCCCTACCTGGGATCATCCACATAGATGACAAAGAAACTGCAACCCCAAGAAGATCAAACACAGGTCTTAGGTGTTGCGAAGAGAAGTCAGGTTTTGTTACTCCAGTCATCTGAAGAAGTGGTCTGTGCCCATGAAAGCTCATGATACCATCTACGTGTTTTGTTAGTCTATAAAGTGCTACCAGACCATTTACTGTTTTTTAAGTTTTTCCTGTACAGACTAACTCGGCTACCCCCTGAAGCTTCTGTTACAGTAAAGTTTGTGAACTGCTGGCCTGGATCTTTAATTAATCTCATTAGCCTTGCTATTTCTGATATCTGGTTATGAGCATAAGAACAGCCATACTGGGTCAGACCAAAGGTCCATCCAGCCCAGTATCCTGTCTGCCAACAGTGGCCAATGCCAGATGCCCCAGAGGCATCACGTGATCCTTCCCCTGTCATCCATTTCCAGATAAACAGGGTCTAAGGACACAATCCCTACTCATCCTGGCTAATAGCCATTGATGGACCTAACCTCTATGAATTTATCTAGCTCTTTTTTTGAAGTCTCTGTTAAAGTCCTAGTCTTAGGGTTAACATGCTTCTAAGAAGGCCATTGTTCTGATGTCTCCATCAGGCAGGAATCCAGAGTCTAGTATGCAGAGTCAGGAGAGCCAGACAAACTGATTTTCACCATCATTCTCTACTTATGAAAACACATTTCTACCAAGCCACTTCCACAGTTCATTTTTATGTCTCACTTAAGAACTGCCAGCACAAACTGCTCTTCCTGTTTTGAGCAAATTCAGAAATTTTAAGACCATTTTCAGCTGTCAAAGTTAAACAAAATGGCCATCATTGTATGTTAAAAATGTAGACAATGCCCGGAACTTGTACAAAAGCTGTGAAAAAAACCAAACAAACAAGAAGAAAGGAAAACAGAGATTTCTAAAGTTGGGTCTCCCATGTAAAAACTGCTAATTTGTCATCTGCATTACCTCAAGCAGAAATCAACAGCAGTTTAAAAGAAAAAGGGCTTCACATGCAGGGCCAGAGGAGGAGGCCACAAAAGTTCTGAAAGGTAAACTGAATAATTTCTAAATACGACATTGTTTCAGAAGTCTCCAGAGTAAAACTTCATTTTGTCATTCTTTATGAATCCAAATGAACCCTGTGGTTTATTAACCACATGTGGGCTTAATTTTTGCAGTGTACATAGCTTATATCTGGCATGACTTCCATCACAGTATTCACTGAACCTTTAAATGGAGCAGATTCTCCTCTGCTACTAATGGTCGTTTTATGTTCAGATAACAGGCTTGCTGTTAGACAAACCTATGATCTTTTATATTTTTGTGATTTCTTGATTGGCATTTCCTTTATAAAGTCCTCTGTGACTGAAATGGTTAATTTTTTTCCATTGAGAATATTTAATATCATAAGGAAAGAAAAAAAATTAACAAACCTTGAGCTGTGCTTCTAAAAATCCACCATGATTTTCTTAATTTTAAAAACGGGCACTGAAATTCTTTGATTCTGAGTAGTACAGTTCAACTTGTTATTTTACTTTTCTAAGTATAATTGTAGAATTATGGCTAGAAGTTCATCAGATGAAGTGGGTTGTACCCACAAAAGCTCATGATACCATCTATATTTTTTGTCAGTCTCTAAGGTATTACAGGACTATTCACTGTTTTTTAAGTTTTTATCGTTCGAGGCTATTCAAAATACTATTATATATAATGCTGTATTAATGTAACCTTTTGCAGTAAATGTTTTATTAGTTAGCAGCTATTTTTCAGTAACACTGGCAAAGCTCTACACAAGTTTTATAGGCATAAGAGTTAAATAAGTAAGGCGAAATGGCAGAAGAAAGGGCTAAGATATGCAAAGAGAAACTTCCACTTGGCAGCAACATAGAATTTATTAAAATGAATTAGAGATCTTGATCCTATTAATAGATTAGGATCAAACAGAGTTCTGATGTTAAGATTCAATTGAAAGAATCCTAACCTCTTTTTGAGAAGTCATTTGAACCTAATTTACATAATGTTATTCCCGGTGATTAAAAGATCTCAATAAATTAATCAGATTACAGCTAATGTAGTCCTTTTATGAACATTGCCGCAAAAATCATTAACTATTTAATCTAATTTTTCCTAAGTGATTTGTCTTTCAAATAAACCACCAAAATGGGCATTACAGGTCTAAAGCTAGCAAGGGTTAAACCTTAAATCATATTCTTCTAACAACATGGCTGTTTTTTCAGACTTCTACCAATGCTGAAAATATTGGGGCTAATACAATCCCACTGAAGACAATGAGAGGTTTGGTACTGATTGCAGTGGAAATTGAGACTGCTAAACACCTCTGAAAGTTTGGTAACTTTTCTTCAAGGGCCTATATAGAGAGTTTGTAACCCAACCTTGGGATCATCAATTTGATAGTGTGGTTTTGGCTCTGGAGTTAGACTCTGGTTCAATTTCTGATTCTCATTTTGTGACCTTGGTAAATCACATGATCTCTACGTGCCTCAATTCTCTATCTGTAAAATAGCAATTAATCTTATGTTCCCACCTTTTGTATATTTTCTCTATTTAAATTATAGTCCCTAACCTCAAGAGTATCTATTAGGGTCTCTGTTGGGACTAGTAGATGATAGAGTAATACACAAATAGGCATCATTTGGAAATATAACAAACAATTTCTGTCCCAAAATGTGTCTTATAGAATAATCATCATCTGGGAGGATTTGGTCTTGGAAATCAGAATTTTTATAGTTCCCTCACACACACACACACACACACACACATACAATATGCTCCCAACACACATTTATGTCACTCCTTTCCCTGTCTTCTTCCTTTACAGTAATTCAGTTTGTGGGATTTTTCCTGACTGTTCTCTCTAATTTCACAAGTGATATTCCCAGGGTTACAGAAATGAGAAAGATGGGTCAGAAAAGCTTGCATTTAATCATGCAGTTAGGACTAAACCTTAGCAACTTGTAAACGAAGCATCTCTTACAGTGGTAAAGCACTCTCCATCCGAAGTAACCACAAAATAGATGTCTAGCTCTCGTAGAAATGTTTTTATCTTGCCATGTGAAAAAGAAATTTAAGCCATGTGAAAAAGAAAGGTCTGATATTACAAATAGGATTATGATGAATATTTTATTCAGAGTTGGTCTGTTTAGTAATACAGCTATTTTGCAAAGTAGGAGTCAGAACAGATTTTGTACTCAGAGTCCTTCTCCTAACCACTCCTTCTAGTAGAACTCTTTTGCTATCCTTCTGAACTGTGGAGAGAGCTACATCCTTTACTTTCTCTGACCACAACAACCCTCTTCGATGTTTTGTCCTCTGCTGCTCTTCACACTTGGCCTTTCCGTCCCAAACCTTCCTGAGCCTCAGAGGCTCTGTCCAGTATTCTCTCATCTACACATTGGGATCTGACCTGAGTTACCAATTAGTGACATTATTGTATGGTGTGCATAACAAGAGCAAGGGATGAAAGCACAAGGGCTGCCCCATTCTTCTGAGAACAATTGCAAGACACAGAACTTAATATGGGGCCGTAAGCTAGTCAGGATATGAAAAGTAAGAATTCATAGCCCTAGTCTGCATTAGGGCTTTATTTCAAAATAACCCCCTTTAGGTTGAATTTGTAAGTGGAGTGCCAACACCACCAAGCCCGATATTTTGAAATAACAGGCCGCTTATTTTGAAATCTGTACTCCTGCTTTACTCGAGCAATAACATTAATTTTGAAATAATGATTTCAAAATAGCATTAGTGTGGGGTGCTCTAGTGCCACTATTTTGAAATAACTATTCCAGAGAGTAATTCATACTAATTACTCCCCAGTGGTTCCTGGGGCTCTAAGTCGAGGTAGCTCATCCACATTAATGGAGCCTGCTTTGGACTAATATCGAGGCTTTCCCATAGTGGGGACATGTTATTTTGATTTTGTAAAATTGGGAAGTAAGTCAAATTTAGTTATTTTGAAATAGTTTCCTAGTGTAGACACAACAATCATGTGGGGCCCTCAGATGAGAAGTGTATTGAGGGAGGGGAATACTTTAAACCAGAAGGTAAAACAATGTGAGGCTGCCTTGTTTACCCAATCTTTGGGAACACTGACTTAAGGTATGAGCAGCAAAGTTTAGAACTTCCATCTCCCTTACCCCAAACACTTCACTGAGTTGAGAATATCAGATATTAACTGCGATCTGTAAAGGCTATTAGTATGAAAACTAAGCAACGTTTTTTCCTTCTTAAAGAAAGGTAAAAAAACCCAAACTGAAACCACAACAAATAGTCTGCCAATTAAAAACACAAGCAGTAAAGAAATACAGAACTGACCACAACATAGCCATATTTGCACGTAAGTAGTAATTTTTCTGCCTAAGTGTGTAGCTCAGTACCTTGTTTCTGCATCTAGTATGCATGCAGGTGTACACACACAATACTTTGCATACACCAGAGAATTTGTTACTTGACCAACTTCATAATTGCTCTTAAAACATTAACTTTATGAATTTTTAGGATTTTAAACTGTGCAACCTTAGCACCGCATTAATACATTTTTGAATTACATACAAAAATGGAGAGATCACTCCTCATTACAGCATTTACAACAGCCTTAAGCCCATTAAAAACACATTAAAATAATACAAATTAGCAATACTGAGTTGATGCAGTTTTAATGGTACTACTACTATCTCTCTTGGACGCTTGTTTTATTTATGTACATATATGCAGTTCATTCATACACAATGCTCTACCTCATCAATATTTATATTGCATTAAAATTAGCAACTCCATAAAAATGGGACATTACCAATTAGCTGACAGCTTAATCAACAACAAATGAGTGTTTCATGGGAAATCGTAAAATCTCAATATTTATCCTCTTTGGAATATTCTGATTTTTATTGGGTAATTCATTTAACATATATATTGCTGTGGGACTTGGGAAAAATATCCATATTAGAGGAGTGAAGAAAACCACACAACTCTGTGCCCAAGACCAATATTTAAATGATGAGTTCAGTTTCATAAATGGCTCTAGAGAATAACTACAAACATTCCTTTTTTTGTATAAGGAGATCAGTGCAATATTGCAGAATAAATCATAGCTGAATAGCACTGTGTCTGAATAACTAAAGATGATCCTGAAGATATTAAGAGTAATTAGTGTACAAGTGCATTATTTAACTATATACAACTTAATTCTAGGAGCTGCCATATAACTACTCATTGATGGGCAAGACCTCACAGGAAGCAGTCTGAATCTGACTGGAGGAGATTACAAGTTGTAGGACTTCCTCGGCAACTCTAATGTGATGACAGAAATTCAGATAACCTCTAAGTGAAATTCATTTGTGGTGCAAAGGTCTGCACAAGATTCACTGCCCCCACTTAAACCTCACATTGGAACTGTGTGTGAAGGTGGTGACGGAAGGACATAATGAGAAAGGATCTCTGCATGGGTCACACAGTCTTGCAATGGAGGAGCCATAGGATGTGGTTGTGACTCTTTCAGAGGCATCCCGTAAAGACAGTCATCTGCTTAACATTACGTATTTTGAGGATACGCCTTAAATTTTTACTTGTGCAGGTGCATAAATCTTTACTGCATTAGAGCACTAATAGTACTGAGGCCTGGGAAATGTTGACACTCTGCATGTCCTGCAATCACTTGAGGCATCCCGGAGATGACATAAAATGGCACAATTCTAATTTAGAAGCTCTGTATTAGAGGTTCTGTGCTAATACAATAGTTGAGAAGAATAAATCATTGTGTCCTATTCGGAAACTATCAGAAGAAAAACAATTTCCCAACAATGCACCACTTCTGTCCATCTAATCATTACAATGTTTTTCATGACTGAAAATACTCAGGGTTTTTTTAAACCAGATTAATATCCCCTATTGAGTCCTTTAGGCTTGTTGTCAGGGCTTTTCATTTCCAATAAAAGAACATAATTACTTTCTATTTGGCAAAGGTGAGGTTTTCAAGCTGGTTATTGCTATAGGTTTGATTCACTGGAGATTTCTTCATGCTGTTGTATAACCGAATGACAGGACCCATATTAAACTGTAACACTGACTATGAAGGAGTAAACTGGCTTACCAAGAACTCCTGTCTCCTCTCCCCACCCCCTCATTCTGTTCATCTCAGTGGGGAGCAGCCATAATAAATCAGCTTTGTGCTCATTTCAGCAAGGGTGAACAATAAATCACAATAGTTCTCTTACTGTTCAGAGAGATTTCAATTCTTAGAAGATATTTAATCACAGTGGAGAGGCAAGAGTGTTAATGAGGTCTATAAATTACCTTAAAGGAGGGTAATTATGTCCTGTGTTGTAATAAAGGCTGAAATGGCTAATATCATTAAAGCAATTAAACACTTTTAGATCGTTAAGATATTTTTATTTAATTTATTACTGTAAACAAGGGGTACATATATTATGAAACAAATTAATTCTATAAAGGACTCTACTAATACGGCATTGGCTTAAACAGATTCTGTGGATGCCACTGAGTTTTTGCATGGTAGCAACATGGCTACATATCACAAGTAGATTATTATTTTTTATCATTGCATGAATCAGGAAACAAAATCTTTACAAGCACTCTAAATTAAATATTTAACTAGTTACGGCTTATTATTTTCTTCATTTGATACTATCATCTTTACCTTTCATCTTCCTTTTCTGTGGTCTCCTTCAGAAATGAGAGGCACCATAGCACGACCAATAAAAAAAGACTACATGAATGAATGCTAAATTACTATCAGGTTCCTATGGATGCATTCATTACAAAAATATTAACACCAAAAGAATTCATCATGATTGATGTTAATCACCTCTGAGGAATGAAAGACTCAGCAATGATTTACTGTCTCCTTTTTTAGATGTATTCAATGTAATACAAAAAGATGAGCCCAGGCTGAAACCTCAGTTCTGAGTACTTCTGAATTTTGAGTACCCATGAAATCCAGGAGTAGATCTACATTTTGCAAATGGTTGCTGTGTTTTTCGTGACCCCAACTATGCCCACTTTCCTAAATTAAAATACCCCTGAAACCAGTGTGTTCGAAATTTAGACCAAATGATCATTTTGAGCCATCTTCATGTAAATTATCTGTTTATCCAGAATATTATGCAGCTTCCCATCATCAATAGTGTATAAGTGCCCAATTTATCATCAGAAGATGCCCACAGTATGGGGAAGTATTATTATCCCAATATTATAGAAGGCCTGCTGGAGCAGATAGACTGTGAAAGACTGAAATTGAGGCTTCCTGAGTCCCAGGCTAATTGTGCCCCTACTGCAAAATGAGGATCTAGGACAAGAGCCCTGCAGACTGGGTAGTGGTAGACAACAAATTCTAAGTTGTGCACATATTTTTAGGCCCTCTGAGTTTGCTTCTATGTGCTTAGCAAGCTGGATTTGTGGCTGACTCTCTCATATTTAGCCTCCATATCTTAATGGTAGTTACCTTGTAAAAATAAATTCCCTCTTGAGCAGAGAACTACCTTCCATTCCACAGCAGACTTTAATAGCAGTGTTCTACACTTTTTGACAGTGCAGTTATAAAAACAGACACTGAGACCTGTAAGTATATCCAAGCCAATAAAAACCTGGATTCTAATATTTGTCTAACACTAGGTAACCTTATATAATAAGTGCTTTAAAAATAATCATTCCAACAGTAGGGGCTGCAGTCAAGGGAACACTGAGTTTCATTTGAAATAAATACTGGTGATTACAATAATTCAATTAATGGATAAGGAAGGCTCCTTACAAATGAAATAAGGGGTGGAAGAAAGGAGAAAGATTCTGGTTTAGCAGTCTGTTTACCTCAACAGCTGGGGGAGAAAAAAAAGTGAAGACATTATTTATATGAAATGAGGAGTATGTTAAGTAGAACCAATCAGGAATTACTGGTAATTTTCTGGGAATGTGGTGGGGTGGAATGACAAAGTTGTGTGTGGAATTTCACATTATCAAAAAAGCCAAAAGAGGGATTTTTTTATAATGAAAACCTGAAAAGGAGTAATTGAAAATGGAAAAAAAAACCATATTTGTTGAAATTTACAACTGGGGGAGGGGGAACAATTTCCTGATCAACACTGCAGAGACATGCAAAAAAATGATGGGGCTGTCTATCACGATGTAGCTATATCTTGGGCATGAACAGCCAGTCTGAGGGTAATGCTAATCCTCCTTCCCACCTTGTGTGTCTGCTAGCTTCTGGCAGTTGTGTCAACAGCTGCCGAGCATTCTCCCGTAGAGCTCGCTTATGCATTCTCCATATGTGAATTACAGAAGCAGACTAGATCAGGCTATGTCTACATTACACACTCCTACGTGCAGAGTATAAACATTACAGGCTCTCCTAGATCACTATCAATAGCAGCATAGCAAGTGAGACACCGCTTAGGTAAATAGAGTAACCCACAGGCTTCAGGTATATCCTATCTACCATAAAAAGCTCTCTACATCAGTGGTGGGCAATCTGTGGCCCATCTGGGTGAGCCACTGGTGGTCCTGGATACAGTTTGCTTATGCTGAGCTCCTGCAGGCCTGGCTCCCTGCAGCTCCCAGTGGCCATGGTTCATTGTGGCAAGTGGCAGGCCTGTGGAAGCTCAACTTAAACGGTCTCATGACCCACCCAGGCTACGTCTAGACTGCATCCCTCTGTCGACAAAGGGATGCAAATCAAGCACGTCGAAATTGCTAATGAAGCAGGGATTTAAATATCCCGCATTTCATTAGCATAAATATGGCCACTGCTTTTTTCAAAATGGAGCTTTTTAGAAAAAACGGCAGTCTAGACATGGATCTGATTAAAATAAACCCTTTTTCGACAGATCCTGTAAACCTCATTTTTTGAGGAGTACAGGATCTGTCGAAAAAGGGTTTATTTGACAGATACTCATCTAGGCTGCCATTTTTTTGGAAAAAGCTCCATTTTGAAAAAAGTGGTGGCCATGTATATGCTAATGAAGCATGGGATATTTAAATCCCTGCTTCATTAGCAACTTTGACATGCCTAATCTACATCTCTCTGTCAACACAGAGGTGTAGTCTAGACACAGCCCCAGTGGCTTACTCTTATGGGCCATGTGTAACCTGCAGGTTGCCCACCACTGCTCTACATGGTCAAGCCATGCTTCCCCTGTCTACATTGTCATTTTTAGCAGGGTAGTGTCCTGCTGCCTCCTTGTTTCTTTCGCCTTCCCTCCCACAATCCAGGGAAAAACTCCACATTAGGGAAAATGCTACTGGAGTCTTCTACCCTGCCCCTATCTTACCACTGCAGCATGGAGCTACACATACACTACACCACTGCCAGTCGCATACAGGGTAGACATAGCTTCAGGTGGTATGAGTAATACACCACCAAATCCCCAGTGATATACTCTGAGTAAGAGCCAGAATGTGGCCCAGTATATTTCTAATGTACAGCATTGACATTACTACTGCAGAGAGAGACCCAACAACATGTAGTGCTATTTTTTATTGTGTTTTCAGATGAAAAGGTAGCTAATTGTGCAGTACAGGAACATCCAAATCAATTAGCAATCATCTGTCAAATTACAAGGCTCCCCAACAAAGAGAGTAGATTCTGATGTTTGGGAATAAGGAATTGAGACATATTTGAGTGCTGCTTGGTTAGTTTTCTGAGAATGTAAAAACCACACGAAACACAAGGTGGTTACAGGATTTTTTCTTCTGTTAGTGTTTGTTAATTGGATTAATATATTAGCTAACAACCACCAGATGAATGCTTGAGTTCTATAATTCACATAACTCTCACTGAATTCGAATAGGTGGCTGTTTGTTCATACTTTTAATGATTTTCCCATCCTTATGCATCTGTCTCAGATATCAAGATGTATATATAGTCTATTGTCCAGCCATGCTGGAAGAGAGATGGGATTAAGTGGATGTGGTTTAACTAAACTCCAATTTCATATACCTAAACTATCTGGGAGTACCCAGTAGTAAGTTGTATACAGCTGCCTGTCATCCTCAACTCAGTTAAAGGAAATGAGAGAGGTTGACTTCCTTCTGTACAAAATGTTGGAGACCCAGCCCCTCCTCCCCCCTTATCTAATTTCCAGAAGGGATGCTTTCCTTTAAATTCTTTCCCGATCCTTCTTATTCAATAATGGTACCTCTTCCGTACCTAGTACCTGACCTTGACATCCACCCTGAGTTCTACCTAGTTAGTCATGATGTTATGACCTAACCTTTCTACTTCTCTCCACAGGGATCCAGACATGCTGTGTGGAAAGCGGGAAAAGAACCCTACCCTAGCTCAGTCTCTCTGGCAGTGAGGAAAGAATTCTTCCCCAGCCCCTCATGGGAAAAGGTATCTAGCTCAATGCCCACAACAGGTTAGTAGGAAGCCTGGTCCCATTTCCTAATTTCAATGGTTGGTGCTGCCAGCCTGAGAATGATAAAAGAAAGTGCTACATGGGCAATAAATGCCTGTTCACACACCACTTCTGGTCAACAGGAAGGGCAAAGCAGTGATTTTCCTAGACCTGGCCACAATGGATTCCTGCCCTTTCTGTCCATCCTTGTAAACTCCTCCTTTGTGTAGCAAGGGAGCCTTTAAAGGGGGAATTCCCCTTTCCATGCAGCTAGCCAGTTAATATATCCCCAACATAAAGACTGCACTGAGCACATAATATTAAGAATGTAGGAATTGCCATTTTGGATCAGATTAATAGCCCACCTAATCCAGTAGACTCTCCGTGGCCAATAGTAACTGCTTCAGAAGTAACCAATCACAGTATTGCTTCTTCATAGATGCCAATCCCAGGGAATGTTTCGTTCTACTCCCCAATAGTTAAAGGTTGCCTTATTCCCTGAAACTTGAGTGTTTATATACTGTACAAAGCTCTTTTTGAAATGTATTATAAATCTAGGTCTTTTGTCCATAAAAATGTCTTTTTCTTTAACATTGCTAGGCTGTTTGCTAAAATGTATAACTGAGGCTGTAGGTTTCATGGTCTAATATTTAGTGTATTGAGTGAAGAAATGTTTCCTCCAATATCTGCTTTCTCCTGTCATTCTGATAACGAGGTCTATATTTTCTAAAGATTCCCTGATGTAAGCAATCCCAAAGCTTTCATTTTCATGTGTTTTGCTCCATGCTCCATCTATGAACTCTCAGTTACTCCCAGACTCATACTATAGCGAAAGCCTTCTACTTTCCATTCTCAGCAGAGCCGTAAAGCATAGGAGGCGATGAAGAATTCTCAGCCCAGTCTGACTTTTGCACCTGGCTCTTGTAGCTAACCTTGTACAACAAGTCTCTTCACAATTCATAATACAGTAGAAATCTCAGAAGCACTTAAAGATTTCTCTACACCCACCTTACGAACTTCCCTGTCATCTTTTGTTTTGATGACAGTAATGGAAATTTTCTGACAGGCAAACTATAACATGACTAAGCTTAAACGCATTAGAATACAATTACTCAGATGAAGATCATATAACAGAACATAATGGTACCAATATTTATTTTACATACATTTTACATTGTTGACTGTACAAGTTTTCTTACCTGCATAAAAATGCTATATAGTATTTTAAAACTGTTTAACTCAGTGACAAAGAAAGCACATTATTTAGATGACTTCTTTTTCTTAAAATGAACCTATTTAAAAAATTGGTTTGGTAATCAATCCCTCATATCCTGAGTATGTCAGATTTTCCATACTGGACTAAGCAGGTCATCTATCTAGCCCTATGGCCTAATGAATGCAGCAAGAACCAGATTTAGCACTCATGAAAAAAAAAAAAAAGCAAAAAGTTTTCAGGACACATTTTATTAGGTAAGGCAGTAAACAATAGCTTTATTTATATTCAGGGTGAAGCTATGCAAACCAGCTTCACAGAGCTCTCCAAGTGCCTAAAAGAAGCACAGTGTACAGAACCAATGTGCAGTCGGCCAAGGTCTATTCTGAATGGTAACCATTGTTTGTACTAAGAATAGTAGCAGATTTTGATTGCAGACAAATATTCCCTGAAGGTTATGTTAAAAATAAATCTAATATAGAACAAGTTCAAATTTTGTGGAGGTAAAAGACAGATTATACTGATCACCCATTCCAACTTCATTCTGTAGCTTATTAATTTCAAATCCATCACACGTTGCATGCATGATGCATCTCATCACATTCATATTCTGGCAGTTTGGTGGCACCAATAGTAATATTCATTCTAGTAGCAGCCACAGAGCAGTTACTTCTAAAAGGGGGTATATTTGTGACATGAAAAGCTCCTATTCTGATACAAGGGGAGCAAGTACTTGAAATGAGTAATAATGCTTTAAAAATATCTTGTTAAGAGATCACCTGTTAACCTGGTAGAGATACTGATTAGAGACTGAGTGCCTGGGAAGCAGACAAATCTCATAACACCATGAAAAAGTAACAATACCTATGTACATGTATTCAGTGCCAGGCAAGGAGGAGGAGGACAAGAGAACCCAGTGTTCAGTTTGGGGTTAACTGACAAAGAGGCAGGAGGTAGCTCAGTCTCTCTTCATGAGAGGAGCATCACTCCAAGCCTGACATCTGGGACAGCTGCTGAGATAGAAGCACAGTGTCCCTCACCGAGAGAGAATGCAGTTCAGACTGAAGAGCACTCAACAGTGAAAGAACTGTACTATTTGACTATAAAGACATTGTGGGGGTAGGCCCCGCCTGTCTTACATCCACTCCGTGCAGAGGGACCTGAGGCTGTGGCAGGACTTGGCAAAAGGCTCGCAAGAGTTTGCTAATCCAACCAAGCAGCTACAGACTGTTTCAAATCTAGGGGCTATGCATCAAAGTGAGAAGGACCCCCTCCTGTGTTCCTTCACACAGTACCTTGGAATGGAATCTGGTAGAGAAGGAGGCCCTGTGTCCTCCTGCCATATCTCCATAGGGGTTGAGGTCCAGACTCAAGTGGAGGCCAGAAAGTTCCCAGCCTAATATCAGAAACTTGGTACCACAGGCAGGGAAGCAAGGAGCTAGAAGTCAGGTGCACTAAACAGCAATGCTGCCCATCCCTGTGAACACTATACATGCCAGAGCCACCTTTGGTATAAGTTTGTGTAGGTTCATTGCACTTAGCTCCACTGAAGTCATTCTGGATAGATCAGGGTCTGGCCCAATTCATTTAAATAAATCTGGAGATTTTAAAATTCTACCTTTGCTCCTCCATCATTCCACCTTTGAGAAAGTTGCCTGATCTTTCGGCCATCCTTTTGAAAACATAAATATTTCCCCTTCCAAATTCTCTCATTAAAGGTAAATTCTGGGTATGGACCTGAACGGTAATGCTTGAATTTGGATGCAGATCTTAACTCCTGGAAGGATCAAAGAGTGTTTTGCTCTATTCAATAACAGAATAGAAGGCAGATGCCAAATTCAGATTGGTACTGGCTTCTGATCTCTCTCAACATTAAAGGATGTTTTGATATGGAGTTTTCTCTCTCCCCCTTTCCCTCTCTCCCTACATTAAAAAAAGTAAGGACAGAATTCCTTACCATGATTTATGCTGTTCATTTTAGTGAGGTTGAATATGGTGCAAGGGTCTGATCCTGCATCATTCAATTCTACTGAATTTTGCTTTTGATTTGAAGGGGAGTAGGATGCCAGGGTAGAACTTGGGAATGTATTCCTGCCAGAATTCCACAGAGTTCTTTAGCCTGTATTGGCTGAAGAGCCATTGCCTGAAGGCCTTCCTTTAATAATGCACAATATACACTCAGGCTGATAGTGCATTTGACATTTCTGCGGGGCAAAGGGTGGCATCTTTATTAGTATCCCCTTTCAAAATGTAAGTTTATAATATAAGGGTGATCTTTGGAAAAGCTTAGTGTCAGGACAGATGGGTAGGTAAATGGGTAGCAGCCACTCAAGCCAATAGCTAACCAAGCAGATACAGAAGAATCATTTGAAGTATGCTGTAATCTTAGCTGACCATGTATAGTTTGCTGTATTGATGACTAACCGGTTTTAAAGTGACATTAGAATGGAGAGTTGTGCAGATATACCAATTACACTATTTGAAATGATGATCATGTTGGACAAAATTTTCAGAACTGCAAAAGCACAAATATTTGAAGGAAAGGTCATTGTTATAGCTGGGTTTTAATATGTTGTCACAAATTTGTAAACACTACAAGATGCTTGCATGTAGTTATCTAATTCTTTGTGGTTGGTTTTGTGATACTGGTAGACCAGATGCCAGTTCTTGCCCATGGCATTAGCTAAACATTTACTTTGATAGCTGGAGAATTGGCCGGGTTGCCTGTATGTTTGTATTGTTCAAGTTAGGCATTAAACTTAAGTGTGTTTAAACTCTGTGGAAGGCTTGCAAGTTGCTGCCTGTGTCTCATGCTCGAAAGGTGATAGGTAAGGTTTGCCTTTGTAACTGTAAATCTATTGACTTAACCTGCGAACCCAGCCAGGGGACTGGTCTACCATTCCTCGAGAAGTTCTATCAAAACTATGTGGGCCATTGTGGAATATCATGTTACAAAGACTTGGTTATGGCCCTCTCACATGCATGAAGGTGCCACTTGCAATAATAAAACCCACAAATAAAACCAAAAAACCCTGTCCCATTAACATGAACACAGGAAGAAGGGAATAAGAGGGGGACACACAAAAAGTATCTTTTCTGTTGTGAGAATCACAGAGCTAGACAGAAGAAATGGAAGCAGAAATCTCAGGATCAGTGTGGGTTATCCTTAAAAGACATTTACTTCAGACAGCTTGGTCACCTTTTAAGGCTATACAGTGTAACTCATTCATGTACATGTTTGCTTGCTGTAACCTGTAAATAACTCTTCTTTTTCCTTGCTAATAAAACCTTACTTAGTTTACTATAGGATTGGCTCTAAGTGTTGTCTTTGGAGTAAGATCAGAAGTACAAACTTAGGTAAGTAGTCTTTGGAAGCCACTTGAATGTTGTGTGATATTTGGTGTATAGCAACCAACTATCACTGAGTCCAGCTTGCCTGGAGGGGCAAGATAGACTGGATTGCACAAGGACTCTGTGACTCCATGGTAAAATTGTTACAGTGCTTCAGCACTTCACATTTATTATTGGGTTGGTGAAATCTTGTCATGCAACATACAAACAGTTTAGTGTGTCTGTCCTGCTTTTTGACAGCCTGCCCTAAGGTTTGCCTGTAGACAGATTACTTCATTCCATTGATCCACTTTCCTGGTTTCTCCCCAGATATAACTTAAGTAAGCACCTTCTCTTCTCTCCTCCCCCCCCCCCCAGCAGCCCAACAGTAACTAAAACAAGATAATAGAATTCTAAGGAGAGTGGGAGGAAGAGATTTTTCACCATTTTCAAAATTAGACTTCTCATTCCAGCTCCAATAAGCATTCATATTCCAAGGAGAGAGTGTCTGTATTTTCAATTTTCCTTCTTATTCTCTTATGAGGGGGAGTTTAAGAGACATAAGTCACTTATGTGCTTTTATGCAGATTGCTGGTCAATGCCAAGGAAGATTATGACGGCATAAATCACTTGGGATTATTTATGTTGTATAGCGTTGGGAGTCCAGAATGTTGTATTAGTTCTACAGGTGACCTTCAAAACAGAACATGTTCTCTGGGAGAGATTTTAAGGGGAATAGAGAGCAATAAGCCATATCCTTCCATGATAGAAACACAAAACTCATGCCTGCCAAGGTCTCAATGGCACAAACATATTAGACATGAAATGGTGCTACTGACTTAGTAAAGCTATGCATCTGCACCGTGCCATTGCCTTGATGGGTTATTCAGTGATTTCCAGATTCAAGAGCTTTCTGCTGTGGAGAAGGCACCTACTATGGAAAAAAAAGCCCTACATTTGGAATATAGCAAAGTAAACAACAAATCATCACTATGTCATGTTTTACCTGCAACAAAAAGCAAACTCATCTGAAGAGCTTCTCATCTCCAATTATTCAGTTGAAACTGTAAAAAAAAAAAAAAAAAAAATCATTTAAACAAGGCAATGTTTCCACAGGTGAATATGCTTCTATTGGAAGGAGCCAATGTAAAGATTACAACATTCAAGTGAATTTCATACAATTAACTAGAATACAAAATTGGACAAGATTTTAATATCCACCACTGGGCTCCCTGTACTGCTGCTGCCATGAATAGTTATTCAACTGTGTGAAATATTCATAGCCCAATCCATTTTGTTTTGCTACTGACTTGAAAGTCAGAACAGCTTTTTTCTGAAGATTCTAAGAACACTCTGAATAAAGGAGAGTCTACCAAACCTTAAATGAATCACAAGCTATTTATAATTTTGCTTCAAAACTACAACTAAGGACATAGTGAAAAGAATTATTTGTATACAACTTATTTGCAAACTTGCACAGAAATCACATTCACAAATACTTGCATATTATTCTCCTAACCGTAGGAACCAAGCCAATGTTGAAGGCAGAGCAGGAAACATTATCTGATAATATCAAATCGTTGATTAAGCAGATATTATGCCCAATGAAAACCATGTGAAACTGTTTCAAATGGTTGAGATGCTTTTGGGCCAGACAGCATAATGTACCCCATCTTGTCCAGGTTGAGGCTTGTGAAAAGAGCCTTGGACATTGTTCTCATTGCACACAAAGCATATACTGCCTTATGACATTGGGTGGTGCAGTCTTCTCCCTACTGGCAGGCAGCCAGCTCTCTAGACAAGTGCAGAAGGTGGTTAGTGACATGGGAGCTGAAAGCAGAGGAACATTAAATAGAAAGAAACTGGTGGGGGAGTGATGCTAGAAAGCACAGATGTGTTATGAAGAGTGAAGTAAAACTTGGAAAAAATGAGGAGTCCTGTGACACCTTAGAGACTAACAGATGTATTCGGGCATAAGTTTTCACAGGTAAAACACACTTCATCACATGAACTGGAGTGGAAATTAGAGGCAGGAGTGTGTGTGTGTGTGTGTGTATGGAAGAAAGAAGTTACATATCAAGTGTTAATGAGGCTAATCAAGTCAAGGTGGATGTGGCACATTCACTGCAGCTGATAGGGAGATGTGAATATCAAGAGAGGTGAAGTTAACATATTAAAAAGGCAACTTTATAAGTAGCTTCTTTCTTCCATATATACTGCCCTCCCCCACCTCTAATTTCCACTCCAGTTCATCTGATGAAGTGTGTTTTACCCATGAAAGCTTATGCCCTAATAAGTCTGTTAGTCTCTAAGGTGCCTCAGGACTCAGTCTGTATTTGTGAATACAATAACACGACTACCCCTCAGACATAAAACCTGGAGAACTTTCAAAAGTTTGTGAGGGGAAAAGAAAGAGGGAAAGAACATGAGCATAAATTCAGCGATGCTGTCCAGAGTAGTGCTCCAATAAATATTTTCAACCCCCTGTATTTTTTTTAGCGTGCTGCGAGATGGGATTCTCTGAGATTTGTGTTCTTTCCAGATCTTAAACATATAGATACTATATGAGAAGAGAATAGGAAAAGAAAAGCAGGGGAAAGAAAGGATCCAGATGATAACTGAAAATAGAATTTGTCTGATCTTTTCAATTTAATTTCTTAGGCTAATTTAAAAAAAAAATCCTGAGCTCTCTCTCCTTAGTGACCTGTGTCAACATCAAAGCACAGACTGTGAGGAATACTCAGCCTTGTGGAATTTTGATATTGCTTTGACCATTTGAATGCCTACAGCAAGCATTTAAGAGAGAGAGGAAAAAAGTGCTCAAAGTTTGTTCAAGATTCATGAAAAAGACCATGTTGCTTTTAAGTTCCTAATTTTTCTTAATTCAGTACAGATTTGAATAAATGGAAACCAAGCTGATTAGTGAGTCATAAAATACCATTAAGAATTCACTATGTGCAGAACTCAAGTGCCTTGATGTGGTTACACATCTTGGGGACAAAGCCTTTTTCTTCCCTTATACCCAGCATGTGTAAATTCAGACTTGAGGTGATTGTGGCATTATTGATGTTTTAGAATTTCTACTCACTCTGATCATGTCAGTTGCTCTTCTAGTTGGGTAATTAATAGGATTCCATCAGAGAATTACACTTTTATTTAACGTATAAAAGATTGTAAGTCTTCAAGGAACTAAGTGCAGGCTTGATCTGTTTGCAGGAGCAGATGGAAAGTAAGCTGACTGCCAATAGTGATGCGAAAGAATAGAAGAAATACTGTCCCCAGTAAATTAAACTTAGGGCAGTTCTTTGTAGTGAACAGAATCTAATATAAACAATGTTGAAGCCATAGTCTTTGTGTGGCAGCAGTTATTAATGTTATTCTTTTAAAACACTTAGGCTATGTCTAGACTGCCCCCTCTTCTGCAAAAAAATGCAAATGAGGCAAAGCGTGGAATATCACTGTGCCTCATTTGCATAATTAATGAGGCTCAGGGGCAGACTGGCCCAGCGGGATACCGGGAATTTCCTGGTGGGCCGTCCTCCGAAGGGCCGGCTGGCGGCTGCTGGAGGAGGAGGGGGATTGTGACGGGGTGCCGCAGCCCCGCACTTTAAATTCCCCGGCGCCGGCCATGTACGGGGCACAGTGGGACCGAGAGAGCACATGCGTGGCATGCTCAAATGCAGCGCAACAGCTGAGAGGGGAGACATCCGGGCATGGTGTGACGTCATGGCCCGGGACTTTAAAACCACCCGGCGCAGAGTTGCACCACGCGACCCAGCTCCAGGCCCGGCAAGTGGTCTGGAGCCCCTGAAGCAGCTGGGTTCAGGGCTGCGGGGACTCCTGAGGCCCAATCACAGACTCCAGTGCCCCAAACTGGAAGGCAGAAGGTGGGGAAGGGGAAGGAGAGGGTGAAAAATAGGGGAAAGGGGTGGGAGAGGAAGGGGCTTGTGGTGAGGGGAGGGGGGCAGGTCAGGAGAAGAAAGGGGAAGGCACCAAGGGACAGGGTGGAGGAGAGACAAATGCCAGGGGGCCAAGTGGAGACAATGAGGAAAAGGGCAGGAGGGGAGGTGTCAGTGGGAGGGAAGACAGGGTTATGCTGGGAGAGGAGACGGTAAGGGCATTGGGAGCTAGAAGGGGGAGGGGGAAGTGCTGGGAGAAGGCTTGAAAGAAGGGGTGGGCATGAGGAAGGCGGGGATGGAGCAAGTCATGTGTGAGGGCACAGGGGCATGAGGAGAACAGGGGCAGAGGGTGGTGAGGGGATGGGCATCAGGGAAAAAGAGGGCAAAGGGGGCAGGGGCAGTGAGGAAAGGGGGAGCACCAGGAGGGTGCAGGGGTAAGGGAAGGTGCAGGTGCCAGGGGATTCTGGGGGTGAAGCAGAAGGGCAGACACCTGCAGGGGAGGGACCAGCACCAGAGGAGAGAGGCAGGGCAGGTGCGTACAGGGAGGTGTTAGGAGAGAGGATGAGGAGGGGTAGCTCACATGATCAGAGTGGGGCTACTGGAGGAGTGGGAACGGGGGGAGAGAAGGGCTGGTGGAGGGGGGCAGGTCGCAGGAGGGCTGAGGGCAGTGAGACGGGCAGGAGTCAGGACAGCAGAGGAGGGTGAGGGGTGGGGGGCAGCAGGCACCAGGGGAGCTGATGGAGTAAGGGGAAGAGACAAGGCAGCAGAGGGAAAAGGGAGAGGTTTATAAGATATTTATTAATAACTTGGGTGCTACAGTGGCACATCCAAACAAGCCCCATGAACTTAGTACTGGTGCACAACACAAAATTCATTCTGCTCATGGGAGGAAACTCTTAGAGGGAACACTTCCCCCAGCCTCTCCGCCCCCAAGTTAATTTCACACACATCGGGTTAATGCAATTGCAGGATAGTTGCATGAGGGGGGTTTGGTGTGGGCCAAACTAACCCCTATTCATAGGAGGATGTTGGGAAAAGTCCTTAGAGAGGGGTCACATGACATCTTTTACTTCTGGTCATGTGTCCATCTTGCCCCGAGAGTGTTACCTCCAGAGGTCTGGCTAATGGGGGTCAGGGGCATGGTTAACAGGGGTCAGGGTGTGGCTAATGGGGGCAAAGAGTAAATTTAAAAAAAATTCTTTGATGTGAAAAAGTGGGCCTCTCTCAACCCATTTCCCGGGCCTATTTGGATTGCCAGTCCGCCCCGATGAGGCTCCATTTTTGTGCAAGAGGCTTTTGCGCAAAAAGGAGCTGTGTAGACAGCTCCTTTTTGCGCAAAAAAACCCTCTTGCACAGGAGCCATTCTTCCTGAAAAAAGAGGAACAACAGCTCTTGTGCAAGAGGGGGTTTTTGCACAAAAACAGAGCCTCATTAATTAATCAAATGAGGCACAGTGATATTCCACACTTTGCCTCATTTGCATATTTTTTGCACAAGAGGGAGCAGTCTAGACATAGCCTCCAGTAGTAGCATATTCTTGGAAGGAATTTGCCATCTGTTTTCCACTTTAAGGCCAGATTTTCAAGAGACTGAGCTACTAGTTTGACACATTAATGAAGCGGCCAGATTTTCAAAAGTTTCCAGTAGAAATTGCCAGCTGAACCCTGTTTGAAAATCTGGCTGCTTCAAGTATGTAACAGGAGCTGAGGTTTTTAGAATGTGCTCATTGAGGCCAGGTCCCTAGTTTTTTGTTTTAGTCTTTGGGCTGATTACTATGCATAGGAAAGTTGCAAAGCCTTCTCCATGAAAGGCCAGACATGTTGCAGATCTGGCTGTGAGGTAAGATGGAGGTGGGCTTGGCTCTCAGAGACATTCATACTCCCCTCCTACATGAGATTAGTTTAGTATACATCCATGTTGTAGGTGTTTCTCTAAAAATTACTCCACTACTAATATAGGCAGTGGCTTTTTTAGGGATGGGAAGCAGGGGAAATAATTTTAAGGACAGGATTATGAAATTACTAATCACATGAAGAGTGACTTTAATGGACTACTTCCAGGAGTAACTGCCTGAGTGGGAAAAGGTTGAAGGACCAAACCCTTAGAGAAGTAGTGATACCCAGTTACCTAAGCCAGTCTGCCAAACTTACATCTATATATGGACATTGAGAGGCAAATGTTGGTAACCCTCCCATGCTTTAAAAATAATGTTAAATCAACACTGACTCATTTCTCCTTGTTACATAGGCTATGTCTAGACTTCAAGCGTCTTCCGGAAAAAGCTTATTTCAAAAGAGAGCGTCCACTCAGCAAAAGTGCAACAAAAAAGTGATGTGCTTTTTCGAAAGATAGCATGCACGTTGATTGGACACTATCTCACATTTTAGTTGTGATTAGTATGGACGGAGTGGCCACCAGGGCACCTGTGTTATTTCCCACTAGATCTCTCTGTGCATCTGGAGATTGTCCTCCAGTCTTTGGTTTTGCCAGTCTATGGAGTACTGTAGGGCTCTCAGGGCAGCACTATACTCCCTCTGGAGGTCCTCCTGTGGTCTCCTGCTCTGGCAGGACATGTGGTGTCTAGAGGCTGTCATGGAAGGTGTAGAACACGCCCTTCTCAACTGGTTCAGCTGTGTAGAACAAAGAGAAGGGCAGCCTGGAGACAGTGTGCCTGAAGCCTTACCCACATCTCTGAGCCAAGACCAAAAGGCCTTGGGTCAGACGAAGGCAATGTACTTGGAGCAAGACCGTGTGTGGTCCTTTCCTACAGGGACCCAGATTTCCAAGGGGGAGCCTCATCCCAACATTCCGGGGACAAATAGCTAGGGGAAGGAACCAGCCAGTGGAGCTTGCAGGTGGCATGGCGGCTTCCCTCTGTGCCATGCAGTGGTGGCATCCCATAGGGACAGGACTTGTATCCCTGGCTGCTGGAGGAGGGGGGGCAGGGTGTTGGCAGAAGGTGTGTGAGAGCGGCAGACGCTCCTGCGGATGCTGCCCTGAGAGTGTGGGCATGACTGTGTACGGCATTTGGCACTGCTGTCTGTGCGTGTGCTCGCGCATGCGCACAGGCACCTCCACATCTCCAGGTGGGAGGGTGCCCACCCGGTATTGGGAGTAAGGCAGGCCTCTCCAAGGGTCATCTGTTGCTGCCTCCTGGGTCTGTGCGCACTGGACTGGTACTCTACAGGCACCCATGAGCACAGCCGGCTGTTCAATCCCCAGGTTGAGAAGGCTGAGTGAGGAGTGCACAGCAGCCCCTCACTGACCACCACCTCTACTCTGTGTGTCTATGGAAACTAATGACACTCACCTGAGGGGCCTTTCCCAGCTTCAGATAATGCCCAGGAGACATCTTGGGAGGGAGGTACCAGCTCCAAGGTGAGAGTGATGTCCTGGATGGCAGCCGTGGAGTTGGTGCTGGCCTTGTCCGGCACTTCATCCTCCGCACCATCTCTGCCCCCTGGGAGGGTGACGATGGGTGTCTCCAGCCCTGAGTCTACTACCTGGGTGGGGGGATGCGGTGGAGCTCCTAGGTGGAGTAAGGGCAGGTCTGGGGTGCCACCCCAGAGTGGGAGCTGTTCTTCCTGGCCTTGGCATAGGTCTGCCTGAGCTGCTTAAACTTCACCCACACCTGCTGCTGGGTGCACATGTGGCTCTTGGTGCCTGGGCTCTTGGCCATATGGCCATAAACATTGGCATTCCTGCATCTGGTGTGGAGATCCTGGGAGGTTTTCCTCCTCACCCAGACCTCAATGAGGTCCAGAATCTCTTCATGAGACCAGGAAGGTGCATGCCTCTTTCATCCCCTGGCAGGGTCCTGGGAGCTTGCTGCCTGCTCAGCTGCTCTGTCTCTCAGGGCTGTCAGGGCCTGCCATGTGCCACAAGCCCTTTCTCCTGAGGCTGCAATAAGGGGAAGGGGTACAATAGAGTTTTGCTTAGTGTGGGCAGAGCAGCCAGCAGGGCACGTATGGGAAGGACTAGAGGCCCCTTATTTTGAAAATTCCAGCTGCGTTGTCTACACGCGTCCTATTCTGAAATAAGCTGCCCGTTACTTCAAAATAATTTCTAAACAGTTTTGCTGTGTGATGCTCATGTAGTTATTTCAAAATAACTTTGCTGTGTAGACATGCCCTGACATACACACACTGGCAGACAGGGAAACAAAACCAAACACAGTACATGGTACAGTAAAACTCCAGTAGTCCGGCACCCACTTGTCTGGCACTCCCGATGATCCAGCATCAAAATGTGAAGTGCTCCTGATGGAACCAGGACGGAACCCAGAACCGCACAGGTCAGCCACTCTCACGTGGGTTACAGCAGGGAGGGGAGGTGTTTGGCTCTGGGAAAGGGGAGGGGGATTGGGTTATGCACAGTGTCCCGGCCTCCTCATTGAAAAGCCGGCTGTTCAGCGCACGTGCCCCAGCGCCTGGATGGGGACATGAGGCTGTACTGGGACCCAAGCATAAGGTTCGGGGGGGAGTGGGATTACGTTACAGCAGGGAGGAGAAGTGTTTGGTTCTGGGGAAGGGGAAGGGGAGGGGGATTGGGTTACAGAAGGTAGGGGAGGTGTTTGGCTCTGGGGAAGGGGAGGGGAGTGGGACTGGTTACACACGGCGTCTCGGCCAGCTCATTGAAAAGCCGGCCGCTCAGCACATGTGCCCCAGTGCCTGGAGGGAGACACGCATTTGTATCGGCGGCTCCGGGATCCGAGCATAAGGTTGGGGGGCAGGGAGGGAGATTAGGTTGGGAGTATACAGTACCTCCTGATACTCCGGCATATCTGATTATTTGGCATCACCTAGGTCCCAAAGGTGCAGGATTATTGGAAGTCTACTGTACCTATCGACTGTCCTTTGTTGAGGCACTCACTTATTTTAGTCCCAACATTACCTATGTTCCTTACACATTTGGTGTCTTGTCACATATTGTGGACTAGAATCTGTAAGTGAGGTCAACAATAAGTTATTTATATTGCAGTATAGGCTCCCCAATTTGTAGTTTCCCTCATTTTGGGTCACACACTACAGTCTTACTCCTGGGCCTATGTAGTCAGAACTTGAGCCAAAGGCCATTGAAGTCAATGGGAGTCTTTCCACTGACTTCATTAGGTACAAGATCATTCCCTTTGAAAGCTATGGAGAAGTTAACTCGACTATTGTGTTGTGAAGCTTGTCTACCACCAGAGGTGGTACACAAACAGATTGTTACAGTAGGTATGCAGGAAGCAGCCCCAACTATCCCCTTGCAGGACTGACCTTTTGGTACCTAGAGTTTCTATAGATTTATCCCCCACCGTACACAAAGGAAAGAAGCCATTAGTTATGGCATAAGAGAGTCTTGTGAACACTACTGCAGCTTTGGGCTCTTCTCATCTCAGGTATCTTTTGAGGCTTTGTTTCCTTTATGCCATTGAGTATACTTTTTATTATGGCTTTGTGCAGTGAAATCAAGTGGTGATGGGTCACAAAATGTTAATAAAATGCTACATTGCATGCTTTCACAAGACATGATGTGTGGCATATTCACTCAGGGGCAACACAAGTTTTAAATGTCAGCACTGATTATTGTAAGACAGACTACAACGGTTGCCAATTCCAGGGGAAGCTTATTTTATTCCATGCATTTATGCCACCTTTTCCTATATAATCACTGACAGTTTGATTCTCTGCAGGGATTGCTATCACTTTAATGTAATCACATATGTCAGTCAGTCTGGGGGGAAAATAAAGACAAAACATCTCTGGTTTCTGAAGTTTGGAAAAGGTTCCTACTTTTTCCAGTTTACTTTCCTTTTTGCAAGGCCATAGCACTGGGAGAGTGGAGTGTCAGACCACAAAATGGAAAACAAATAGCAATCCACACTAGATAAAAAAATCCACAAGAAACATCTAATTACAAACAAATGTAAACAGTGTGGCTGTATGTAGGAATCTAATTTAGGGAGGCAATGAGGTTCAGATAATAAAATCACTGTAGATTGACATTTTATCTTTCAATAATATTAAGTAATTCAAATATATAAATCTTTTATAGCAGTTGTAGGGGGAAATTATATGATGTATACAGAAAAAGAACCTAATTAATACTACAAGTCAAGTTATAACAATGAAATAAAGCTCCCTTCATAAAATCTTATTCAATTTCAAGTCAAGTTAATAGTTAGGGGACAAAGTGATACAATGATGTGACAGTGATGGGAATGGCTTGTCAGAGTGGTGGGGAGACCAGCAATGGTTCCAGAACTTCAGGATAAGGAAGCACACATTTCTGGATGTCTAAGTGGCTCGCCCCTGCCCTCAGGTGATGGGACACTCACATGAGACCTGACATCCCCTTCCAGAAGCAGGTCGCCATTGCCCTCTAGAAGCTCGTCACCCCGGATAGCTACTGTTCCATTGGAAACCAGTTTGGCGTGGGGAGATCGACCGTCAGGACCATGCTAATGTAGGTATGTCACTCTTGGGCTACTGTCCAAGGAGGGGGCTGGACTGATGGAATGGAGTTCCCTAGAGTGGGGGGTATGGGATGGTGTTTCAAACCTCCCCCCTGGGAGTTTTTTTTCCAGTCACATCCACACAAAGCCCTGCCAGGGGGTTGGGGAAAGTGGGGGATTGCTTTTAGTATGAACTTTATCTAGTCTTTGTAAGGCTTCAAGTTTTTGTTCCATTGAAACAACTACTCTTTGAAATTTCTTTATCAGCATGACAAATGAAAAGAGAATCTACAGTACTGGCGTCAAACAAAAGCACGACTGTGTGGTGTGGGTGCATGGTGCTGATTGTGATTAGTTGTTGTACATGCTGCATTCTTATTTGTCAATTCATCCCATCAGTGGGCAGCACGTGATAGCGTGCAGCATGTCGGATAAAACGGAATGTCATATAAGTGAAAGTTGGAAAAATTGAGACTATTGTATTTCCATTTTTGTTTAATTTCTCACATTTTCTTGTTCTGCTCCCTTTCCTTTCTTCCCCTACCCACACGAAGCTCATATAACCTTCTCCTCTACAAGGTAAGCCTCTGAATACCTGAAAAACTCTGGTTTATATTCAAAGTCTCATAGAAATACTGTTTCATAGTGTCATCCACAGTGTTATTGCTGGTATAAATGCAGACAGTTTATATGTATTTTGTAATTAGGACACCGATGTCACTTAAAACCCTTTAATTGATTTTTTCAGTGTCTTACACTTGCTTCAAATATGCAACATATTCTATTCTTCCAAAGAGGAAGAGATAAGCATTTAATGCCATACTTCAGTCAGCAAAGAGAACTTCTGCTGTAAAATAAGGGAAAATGTCATAATGGACAGTTGGTGGGTCTTATAATTCCCTCCAACTTTAAAATTTGAGCCTCTAGGGCAATAAAATCCCATACGAGACTGTCATTCATAGAGTCATAGAATCATAGAGCTGGAAAAGACCTTGGAAGGTCATCAAGCCCAGCCCCCTCCTCTAGGCAGGACCAATCCCAACTAAATCAACCCATCCAGGGCTTGGTCAAGCCGAGACTTAAACACCTCTAGGGATGGAGACTCCACTACTTCCCTAGCTAACACATTCCAGTGCTTCACCACTCTCCTAGTGAAATAGTTTCTCCTAATATCCAACCTGGACCTCTCCCACTGTAACTTGAGACCATTGCTCCTTGTTCTGCCATCTGTCAGCACTGAGAACAGCCTTTCTCCATCCTCTGTGGAAGTTCCCTTCAGGAAGTTGAAGGCTGCTATCAAATCCCCCCTCACTCTTCGGTTCTGCAGACTAAACAGACCCAACTCCCTCAGCTTCTCCTCATAGGTCATATGCTCCAGTCTCCTAATCATTTTGGTTGCCCTCCGCTGGACCTTCTCCAATGCGTCCACATCCTTTTTGTAGTGGGGGGCCCAGAACTGGACACAATACTCCAGATGTGGCCTCACCAGAGCCGAATAAAGGGGAATAATGACATCTCTGGATCTGCTAGCAATGCTCCTCTTAATGCAACCTAATATGCCATTAGCCTTCTTGACTACAAGGGCACATTGTTCACTCATATCCAGCGCCTCATTCACTGTAACCCCCAGGTCCTTTTCTGCAGAACTACTACTTAGCTGGTTGGTCCCCAGCCTGTAACAATGCTTGGGATTCTTCCGTCCCAAGAGCAGGACTCTGCACTTGTCCTTGTTGAACCTCATCTGATTTCTTGTGGCCCAATCCTCCAATTTGTCTAAGTCACTCTGGACCCTATCTCTGCCCTCAAGCATATCTACCTCTCCCTCTAGCTTAGTGTCATCTGCAAACTTGCTGAGGGTGCAATCCATCCCCTTATCCAGGTCATTAATAAAGATATTGAACAAAACTGGTCCTAAAACCGAACCTTGGGGCACTCCGCTAGAAACCGACCGCCATCCTGACATCGAGCCATTGATCACTCCCCGCTGGGCCCGGCCTTCTAGCAGCTTTCTATCCATCTTACCGTCCATTTATCCAATCCACATTCCCTTAACTTGCTGGCAAGAATATTGTGGGAGACCATATCAAAAGCCTTGCTAAAGTCAAGGTATATCACACCAGTGACTTTCCCATGTCCACAGAGTCATTTACCTCATCATAGAAGCTAATCAGATTGTCAGGCACGACTTGCCCTTTGTGAATCCATGCTGACTATTCCTAATCACTTTCCTCTCTTCCAAGTGCCTCAAAATGGATTCCTTAAGGATCCCTTCCATGATTTTTCCAGGAACCGATGTAAGACTGACTGGCCTATAGTTCCCTGGATCGTTCTTCTTCACTTTTTTGCAGATGGGCACTACATTTGCCTTTTTCCAATCATCCGGGATCTCTCCCGATCTCCACAACTTTTCAAAGATAATGGCCAAAGGCTCCTCAATGACATTTGCCAACTCCCTGAGTACCCTCAGATACATTAAGTCCAGACCCATGGATCTGTGTACATTTAGCTTTTCTAAATAGTTCCTAACCTGTTCTTTACCCACCAAGGGCTGTTGATCTTCATCCCATCTTGCGTCACTTAGCGCATTAGTCCGGTAGCCAACCTTGTCCGTGAATACAGAGGGAAAGAAAGCATTGAGTACCTCAGCTTTCCCCACATCATCTGTCACTAGGTTGCCTCCTTCATCCAGTAGGGGCCCCACACCCTCTCTGGTCACCTTCTTCTTGTTAACATGCCTGTAGAAACCTTTCTTGTTATCCTTCATATCCTTTGCCAGTCGCAATTCCACTTGCGCTTTCGCCTTCATTTGTCCAAGTTTCCACTTTTTGTAAGCTTTCTTTTTGTGCTTAAGTTCACCAAGGATTTCCCCTGTAAGCCAATCCAGTCTCCTACCATGTTTGCCTCTCTTGCTATGCATCGGGATGGTATCTTTCTGTGCCTTCAGTAAGGTTTCTTTAAAATACTGCCAGATGTCCTGGACTCCTTTCCCCTTCATGTTAGCATCCCAGGGGATTCTACCCATCAGGTCTCTGAGGGAGTCAAAATCTGCTTTTCTGAAGTCCAAGGTGTGTATTTTACTACTCTCTTTTCTTCCTTTGGTCAGGATCCTGAAATCTACCATCTCATGATCACTGCTTCCCAGGTTGTCACCCACCACTACTTCCCCTATTAATTCCTTCCTGTTTGTGAGCAGAAGGTCAAGCTGCGCACGGCCCCTGGTTGGATCCTTCAGCACTTGTACTTAGAAGTTATCCCCAACATTCTCCAAAAACTTCCTGGATTGCCTATGTACAGCCGTATTGGTTTCCCAACAGATGTCATTAGTTTAGAACAATCTAATGGGACAAAAAAATATACATGTTTATATGGGTGTTAATGGTTTTTATGTCAGCAATATCTTATATTATGTGGGGGCTTTGGAGGAAGGTGAGGGAAGGGAAGAATTTTCTTTGAATTGACTCAGCCTAGATTCTGCAATCAGTGTCTAAGTTGACATACACCATAACTCATATCATATGACATATAGTCTATTTGTGCTATAAACTAGGTTTTATGACATTATCTTTCACAAGAATTATATAGGCAAGAGACATAAATGAACAGAAGCCAACATTGTCCTTAAAATGTATAAATATAGCCAATCCTATTAATTCAACAGCCTAGTACTTTCCCAAAGTAGTTATGCAATAAATTTATCTGTCCACTTTAACAAGCTTACTGAGAATAAATTTGCTTAATATATTCCATTGTTATACTGAAGCCACAAACATCCTATTAGTGTTTTTATTTTTTATCTGACATGTCCATCAACACCTACAGTAGTGGGTTTTTTGTTTGTTTTCTTTAGCTCAGATGTAATTTTTCATTCCCATAATGCTGGTTTCCCTGTTTCTGTATTTAAATCTCTAAATGACACATAGCCTTTAATCGCATGCACTTCAGTTTGAGAGGTTAATAGAATATTCTTAGTAAAGGAAAATATGAGTAAGCAGCATCTTTGTGAGAGGTGGAGAATTTCATTTACCAGTGTTAGATGCAAACAAATAAAGGGTATTTAAATACTGTATAAGGCTTTATTTGTAAACAAGGGTGTTTAAATATTGTACAAGGCTTTATTTCTTTGGCATTGCTTGTAATCACATTAAACTGTCTGATTCACCACAGTTATGAAAAACACAAGTTCAACTTAGTAACTATTTATAAAGCCCTTTGAACATGGAAAGTGATATATAAGTACTAAATATTTTGTAAGTATTTTTTCTTGAATAAATGTAGACATTTTCAGTTAAAGCCCTACAACAGGTCCAGATTAGGACTGGTCAAAAATTTGGTCAACCTCCCTGCCCCCTAACCTGTTTTGATGGAAAACTGAGGATTTCCACTAAACAGTTTTGTTTAGGAAAGTGTCTACCTACCAGTCACATCTGAAAATCAAAGTGCTCTGAGTTGGAAATTCTGCTGTAGTGCCTTGTAAGAGATATAGCTTGAGTTCAGCATGTGTCCATTCCCCTCTACATCTCCAGACTACATCTCTCATGATGCACCACTTCCCCTCTCAAAAAAGCCAAGACTAGTGCACTTTAGGAAATGTAGTCTGACCAGGGATACCAACCTATACAGGATTATTGGAACTTGAGACACCATGACAGTGTTTCCAAATCAAAGCATTTCCATTTCTGTTTTCAATAGTTCAATTTTTGAATTTCTGATTAAAAAAAAATCAACATTTGCCATGAAAAAAATTGAGATGAAAACGAGATTTTATACAAAATGCCTGTAAGAGACAGGAAGGACATTTTTCTTCTGCTTCTAGTCTTCATCCTGCACAGTGGCCCAAAACTCTTAGTTAGTAAAAATCCCATTGGAGTAAATAAGTACTATGACTGAGGCCTTACGGAGATGAAATGTGTCTTCCAAAATGTCACCTATAATATTTTGATTTCAAACTGCATTAACCAATAACACAGCAATTTTTGTTGAAAATATTCAATGTCTTCCAATTAAACAAATAATATATCCGTCTCGAGGAATATCATACACATTATAAACACAAAAAACAGTACATAGTTCAATATGCAGCAGCTATCCTTTCCTTTTAACATATTCAAAGTATTTCATGCCCTTGATTTTCTACTGCACCTGAACAACACTTTATGCCATGCAAAGTGTCTAAACATTCTTCCTTCCTGTATAACTCAAAAATAGCTCACAATCTTAAAATCAGATTTATTATGGCCTTATCCTTAATGCAGGTAAGAGGCTGACATACTAAAAAAGAGTTTGTGTTGAATAGAACTGCTCTACAGCCAAAATGCTTCTGAAATAAATGTAGTCAAACTTTACTAATTCTGGGTCACTGAGAACAAAAATGATGCTTAAAATTGTTGATTGGCTCTAGTTTTCAAGATATGCTATTGGGTCAGTATATATGACCCTTGACTTGGGAATGGTGGAGGATAAGTGAGTTATAAAGGGAAGGGATCTCAATTTAAACCAGAAATGACTAAAATACATCTTTGACTGGATCTATGAATAAATCTATGACTGGGTTTGGACAGTACTTGCTTTTTAGGCAAAACAATGAATGATGCAATCTGAAGCTGGTATTGTGTCATACATGCTATGAATTGCATCATGTTATTCCTAGAAGTCATGGATGATGCAATCATAACGAAGCTTACATCACTCTGCTGAACAAATTGCCCTATATCAGCTCTAGAAATCATACAGTGTCGTGCTCTCTTATTTGTCAGTGTTTGATTTTGCAAAGGGACGCATTTCTGTTTAGCCAAAGTGAGCAGAGATGCCTCGTACTTGTGTGAACAGTGCAGATAACTTCTGCTATGTTTGTGGTGAAGTGACTTTTGCATCACAAAAGCGCAGTATAAGCACTATGGTTTAGAAAGCCTATCACCTTTATTTTGGCTGCAAAATTGGAGATCAGGACAAGAGGTGGGCCCCGCACATATGCTGCAACACTTGTGCAACAAATCTTTGCCAGTGGTTGAACAGGAAAAGGAAATCTATGCCTTTTGCAGTGCCAATGATTTGGAGAGAGCCAACAGATCATACCAGCAATTGTTACTTCTGCATGGTGCCTCCAGTTGGGAAAGGTGTGTCAAAGAAGAAAAAGTGGACTGTGCATTATCCAAACATTCCATCAGCTATACGCCTAGTACCCCACGGAGATGGACTGCCGGTTCCTGATGCACCAGAATCATTCTCATTTGAGTCAGATGAGGAAGAGGAAGAGGATGAAACTTCTGATCCTGAACCATCAATGTCACAGGACCCACATTTTCTCCCATCCTCCTCCTCTGAACCACACCTCATAACACAAGGTGAACTGAATGACCTTGTCAGGGATTTGGAACTACCCAAGAGTAAGGCAGAGCTGTTGGGCTTCAGACTACAGCAGTGGAATCTCCTGGCAGGTGATGTTAGGGTTTCCATGTTCCGTGACCGTCAAAAGGATCTTGTCCCATTCTTCTTCATGGAAGGTGATCTTGTAGCCTGCAACAACATCGATGGTGTGATGGCAGCCCTCAACATCGTTCACGATCCAGATGAGTGGAGACTGTTCATTAATTCATCGAAGACGAGTCTTAAAGCTGTTTTGCTGCATAATGGCAATGTTTTGCCATCAATTCCAGCTGGTCATGAAGTCCATATGAAGGAAACCTATGACAACATGAAACAACTTTTGAGGTGCATAAACTATGACCAGCATGAGGGGCAGCTTTGTGGCGATTTGAAGGTCATTGCTCTCTTGCTTTGTCTGCAGACTGGATACACAAAGTACTGCTGTTTTCTCTGCGAATGGGATAGTCGTGCAAGAGATTCCCACTACATCAAGATAGATTGGCCACTCTGACAGTCATTGGAGCCTGGGAGGAAAAGTGTTCAGCATCCACCACTTGTTGAATCAAGGAAGATTTTGTTACCACCCTTACACATCAAGCTGGGTCTGATGAAGAACTTTGTCAAGGCCATGGACAAAACGCAAGCAGCTTTCAAGTACCTCCGTGGAAAATTTCCAAGGTTAAGTGAAGCTAAGATAAAGGAAGGTGTCTTTGTTGGTCCTCAGATTCGTGAACTTCTTCGAGATGATGCATTTGACCATGTACTGCGTGGCAAGGAAAAGACGGCATGGAAAGCCTTCCAGTTAGTGGCAATAAATTTTCTCGGAAACAAGAAGGCAGACAACTACAGGTTGTTGGTGGAAAACCTCCTCAAGGCATACAAAAGCCTTGGTTGCAACATGTCACTAAAGATACATTTTTTGCACTCTCATCTAGATTTTTTTCCACCGAACTGCGGAGCAGTGAGCGACGAGGACGGCGAGCGATTTCACCAGGACATTGCAACAATGGGAAGAAACGCTATCAGGGCAAATGGAGCCCATCAATGCTTGCAGACTATTGCTGGACAGTGACAAGAGATGCTCCATTTAATGAATACAAGAGACAAGCCAAGAAGCGCCGAGTAGACACTGACTAGGACTAAACTATGTACATAATAGTTTTTTGCCTTTTGTTTCATAATAAATTTTATTTATATAACCCTTTTTCTGATTTTTAAAGTGTTACATAAACAGGACAGGTGAAATATTATCATGTAAAGCAACCATAAACACATGAAAAGACCTAAGTTTACAATTTATGATTAAAACTCTACTATCTACACAATAGACATAGACGTAAAATGTAAAAACTTAAATATCTTGGAAACAGTAGCCAATCAGTTGTTTTAATTGTCATATTTGAATTCAGCACATCAAAATACATAATAAATAGCACATTTTATCTCTGAAGCAGACAACTTCTAAAAAATTGTAGACCAGTGTAATTGAGTGCTGCATGTTACTCAGGTTTTATAAGGCTCCTCCCAAACTAATATTTCAAACACTTAATTTTTTGTTCTCCCTATTGACTTGAATTAAGATCACTGAAAGCTTTTTACCTTGGTATACTTGCAATAAACCCATTGGCACTAATTTTCCTCCTTTAGCTTGAACATTTGGCCTCTATGCATCTTACAAGTTTGGAAGTAAACAGAACTTTGAAAACTAATAAGGCAGCCATTGTGCCATTTCTTGCATAGCAAGTCACCAGGGTAACAGTGGTTTCTCAGTGAGCATGTCAATTATGTCATCCAGAGTGTGCCAAAAGCCTGAAAACACCATCAAGCTACAGGATACCAAATGCGCTTTTTAAAAAGACACAGATGCATTATTCTTGCAGTTGTCTGTCAATAGTGAAGAATTAAATATGCTGAAGCCCCATCTCTACCTCTTTCTTCCCCAGCATTGTTCCCATATACCTTGTATGCATGCCACTACAATGCCTACAATATTCCCTTTAATTTTGGAAGTGATCAGACATGGTTTTCAAACATCATGGCATTACATAAAGACAAAGAAATGTAATTGAGCATAGGGCTTTGCTTCCCTCATCCAGTATATAAAATACACACATAACTGTAAGGCACCAAATAGTGAAAGGAAATAAATTAAAAAGCTAAGTTCTACATTATTGAAGCAAGATATTGACATTATCATAAAAGTGAGAATGCTGAGGTTTTGTTGTACCCCCAAAGTTGACATGTTCTTGTAAAAATATTTTGATTAACCAGCATTTTTCAACGGAAAATTATTCATCGAGAAGTTTAACTAATTCAAGTAGTCAGCTATTACTTATAAGAGTAAACCTACTTAAATGAATAGGATTGTTTCTAAAGCAAGGTATTATTCAACTTAAGTAGGGAGGGAAAACCTGGCCCAAAACAGGTAATGGTAATGAAACAGGTTATGAATTAATTAAACAAACAAGTAACAACTTTTACAGTAAGGCATGCGTACTTACTGCAGTCCATAATTGAAATGGCTTCCACTTCCTTATCTCATGCAGTACACCCTCTTTTCTAGTAGTAAACCGTTAGAAAATAACTTGTACTCTTAATGCTGTTTTTATATAAAAAAATTAATACACTAAGCCAATAATCCAGCAGGGCCTGTAAGTAAGTGTATAACTTTATGCCTGCAAATTTCATTGAAATGAATGGAATTACTCAGCGATTTAAAGTTACAGACGTGATGAAGGGCTTTGAGGGATCGTCACCTAAGCGGAAAATAGGAAGGTAATGAGGAAAATTAGGGGTGAAATCCTGGCTCATATTGATGATTTCAGCTGGGCTAGGGTTTCACCTTTTAGGCATGAGCATTCATTCAAAAGTAGATTTTTTTTGATCGAATGACTGCGAAGTGGATTAGCTTGCAATGAGTAATTAAGCAAGGAAGAACCCATGTCTTATCAGAATCATGTGTATATGTGCATCAATATAAAATCATTTGACCCATTCCTTTTAAATTCAGTTCAGTCCCATTGATTCAGCTCTTTTTACATCAGTGGAGTTGCACTAGTGTAAACTGAGCTGAGAAAGACTGTTGTGATACAACATGGGTGCGTCTAGACTGGCAAGATTTTGCGCAAAAGCAGCTGCTTTTGCACAAAAACTTGCCGCCTGTCTACACTGGCCGCGAGAATTTGCGCAAGAACACTGACTTTGTAATGTACAAAATCAGTGCTTCTTGCTCAAATATTTTGATGCTCCCGCTCAGACATAAGCCCTCTTGCGCAAGAATATTTAAAGACAGGAACTTTAAATTCTTGCGCAAGAAAGCCCAATGGCTAAAATGGCCATCGGAGCTTTCTTGCGCAAGAGAGCGTCTATACTGGGCACAGATGCTTTTGCGCAAAAGCAAATCTTTTGCGCAAAGGCACATGCCAGTATAGACGCTCTCTTGTGCAAATACTTTTAACGGAGAAACTTTTCCGTTAAAAGTATTTGCGCGAAATCATGCCAGTCTAGACGCAGCCCATGAGTTTAATATTAACAATTCTCAAAGATATGAAGCAACTTCAATTATATTTATTGATAAGCAGGCAATGCTTCCAGAAGTTAAATTAAGTTAGCAAGTGGCAATGCTATTTTGTCTTTTACATAGGCTCATCAGAGGCTAGATCTAAAATCCACTTCAGTGTTTCTATTAACTCCAATAGGTACTTGGATCTAGCCTAGATTATATTAAAGTTTCTGAACTTTTATATCACATTTGAAAATATTTCCCTCTTCCACATTATTTTCTCTTTTTTTAAGGGGAGTGGGGGAAGGGAAAGTGATTTTCTTCAAACATATGAATATGTAGAAAATTGAATTAATATTGCCATTAAGATGTTCAATATGAATTGCAAACAGTTCTAACTATAAAAATATGCTTTTAAAATGTGGTTGCAGTCATAACTTATATATAAATATTCAATATAAAAATACATTGTTTAAACCACTGAGTGATGTATGATAAAATATTCACACAATAATTAAGCTTAATTAGCATTTAAAAATAGGTGCCATTTAGATGTTAATTAATTCTTCCTTCCCTTATCTTATGAGACCATATGTGGTATGTCTAGCAGCAAAACATGTTAAAATGAAATGTTCTTTGGAAGAAAATAGAAAAAAAATATACTAAAGGTCCAGAAGTACTCCCTACATACTTCATCCAGACTATGAAGGCTAAAACAATTAAACACTTGTTGTTATTTTTGGAACAAAGATAATGGTAATGTAAAGTAGCAGGATAGGAATATAAGATGTTACAGAATCAAAGGAAAACCTGTCTTATGTACCTAGCCGTTATTTTGCAATCCTACTCTTACATTATTTTCCTCTTAACTCTCCTTTAAAGCTATTTCATTGCTTCCCTGTATGCTGCCAGTTACAGTGGGATAATGCACACCAGGAAGCTGTGACATGTGAAGAAGTTACTTTCTCTACAGAGGAAGTGGATGTAAACATGTTTCTAGTAGCAACAGCTCTTGCCTTCTGAAACAGTTACAGTAACTCACAAATCAAGAGCTGCATGTATATGCCTGTGAAGTGATACTAAACCCAGATGCCCCCAAATATAATAGTCAAGTTAAAAATGTCATTTTTGGGTAAAACTTTCAGTTGTCCTTAAGATGTTCCCATGGAGGTGTAATGGATCATGGTTTCAAAGCACTCTGAGGTCTCCTGATCACCAGAGGGTGTATGAAAAAAGAGGGGAAAGAAACAGCACTAGCTCTATTCCCATGAAGTGCTTGTCAGCAGTGCTAATGGTATGCTGCACCATGTGAACAACTATTTCTGGTCACTCCCTGTGAGGAATAAGGGAGAAGCAATGGACGGAGTTGCAACCTGGAGACAGAATAGTTTCCCAGATCTGCTCCCTGGGGGTTGATGCAGCTACAGTCCTAGTGGTTGAAGCAGGAACCAAGTCGAATGGTCAGAGCTAGAGTCAATAATCAGAGGCCAGATGTGAGAGCCGGGTTACCTGAGAGGAGGCAAGGCTAAGGCAGGAACAGAGCAAAAATAAACAACTTTAGAAGCTATCACAGCCAAGAGCAAAGGCTCTGAGCAGCTGCTGAATTGCTTGCTGCTGGGCTTAAGAGCTGTCTGCTGATGCTCCCAACCAGTCAGCTGTCATGGCTAATCAAGCAGCCAAACAGGCCAGCTGCACTCTTTAGGTTGCCCTGGCTTTGCTGCAGACTGATTTTTGCCAAGCCTCGGCCTCACTCTTAACTTTTAGTTTCTGAATAAAAATGATAGTTTGACTCTTGCAAAACTTAATTTGTAAAATATGTAATACTATAAGGTTGCATTAACATTTTAAAAATGAACAAATGTGAAGTTTAGCTAATAGCATGGCTTCAAAAAGGGATGCGGAGACATAAGGGCTCAATTCAGCAAAGTGACAAATGCCATATTCAGAGCAATAGCACCTGCATTCCCCTTCTTTGGGCTTCCATGGGCCACCACTTAAAAGCTTGACTCCTAGACATCACTTTTCTTTGGTGCAGACACCTGCCTTACTCACTCCTGACTGGAGATTTTAAGGCTGCATAGCTCTCTGCTTTAAACTGTGATAGCTCCAACAAGTCAGATTGGCTAAAAAAAAGCATGTGCTTTGCTTCCCATGTTCCTCCAAGGTATATGCCCTGTGTATTACCTACACTTGTGAGTTATCCCATGACTCCTTCTAAGCAAGCACATCTATTCTTAAGTTAAAAGCATTATGGAGAAAAAAATTTAAAAACCTACAAGCACACTAAAAAGCTTTTACCAGAGGTCACCCACAACTACAGCATCAGGCTCTCATACAGTAGTTTGGTTCTCCTGGGTTATAAGCCCCTATAGCCAAGATCCTGAACTAGAACAGCTGGGCACATCAGCCATTTATTTATACAGCTCAGGGTTTAGAGCAGGAATGAGCAAACACTAACCTGTGGGTCAGATCTGGTCTGCCAGGGTTAGCACCTGACGGGCCCCCACACCACTGTATTTACCTGTGCCACTGCAGATATGGGCATCACAGCTTCAGTTGGCCACTGATCACTGTTCCCAGCCAATGGGAGCTGTGATCACCTGTACCAGCAGAGGTGCAAGTGAATACAGTGGTGGCGACCCATCGGGGGCTAACCCTAGTGAACTGCTCCTAGTGAACTGCTAGGCTGTGTCTAGACTGGCCAGTTTTTCCGGAAAATCAGCCGCTTTTGTGGAAAAACTTGCCAGCTGTCTACACTGGCCGCTTGAATTTGTGCAAGAACACTGATGATCTAATGTATGATCGTCAGTGTTCTTGCGCAAATACTATGACGGTCCCGTCTGGGCAAAAGCCCTCTTGCGCAAATGCTTTTGCGCAAGAGGGCCAGTGTAGACAACCCAGAATTGTTTTGCGCAAAAAAGCCCCGATGGCTAAAATGGCGATCGGGGCTTTCTTGTGCAAAAGCGCGTCTAGATTGGCACGGACGCTTTTCCGCAAAAAGTGCTTTTGCGGAAAAGCGTCCGTGCCAATCTAGACGCTCTTTTCCGCAAATGCTTTTAATGGAAAAACTTTTCCGTTAAAAGCATTTGCGGAAAATCATGCCAGTCTAGACGTAGCCCTATTGTTTTATTGCCCACCTTTGGTTTAGATCCTGGCCTTGTGTACTAGATAATCAGTCGATGAGACTTTTTTTGGGGGAGGGGGCAATAACCTGCTTAAGATTCACACGCTTAAAGATAAGTACATGCTTAAATGTTTTGTTGAATATGTGCCTGAAAGGAGGTGAAATAAAATAATATTTTGGTAGAATTTTTTTTAACTGAGAACTTTCCATCAACAGTCTTTGCTAAATCTTAGAACTCCAAGGTAGAAAAAAAAACCCTAACTAAATAGTCAGAGGACCAGAGTAATACTATTCAAGCGTTATCCTACAAGTTGAGACCAGGGCATCCACCAGAGAAATCTAGCTCACTGAGCAGGTGCCGAATATGTCAAGATTCCATAAACTCTATTTAACCTTTTTAAAACTTCAGAGCAGGGACTGCTGACTTTGTACAGTCGTGCTACAATGTTTAATGCTCCACATAACTTTAATACATGAAACAATTAGACCTTTAACACTCGGCTCTGAAACATCATAATTACACTTGATTACACTTTCTCCGCACACAGTACAAGTCTACAAGTTGGACAGTTCACACTAAAACAGAATTTACATAAAGTTGCCTGCTTTATTAAATGCAAATTAATGCAGAATATTATGTATACAAATTTAATACGTCATTAAGATTTTATAAGTTGAGTTATATTTATCACATATGCTTTCCATTTTAGACCAGCGTAAATTAAATGTAAATTTTTCTTTTACTGAAATGTTCCACTACTGTTTTTGAGTATGGAACATTGGCAGAGTTTAACAGCAACTCAGGGGGAAAAAGTTAACTTTTAATGCAATCTCTTGTAGTCCTACAAATATCTTTTCTTATAAACCAGTGTTTCAAACAAACTGCAATTGGACACAAAGTTGAAGAACTTTTTTTAAACAAAGCAGTAAAGAAAATATTGTGTTCCATTAGCATTCTGATAATTGTTATGTGACAAAAAGATGCATTTTTGGATGTGAGGCCAAGCAAGGAAGTGCCAGATAATTGTGTGTGTCTAACAGCAATTTGCAAGGTTAGTTAATGCTGAGATTAGAAAGTCAGTGTGATCCAGTTGATAAGCATTGGACTGTGATATAAGCACCAGAGTAAACTATAGCTTCTAAATACAACTGTGGCATTTCAGATCTCATTTACTATGGGGAAAAATTCATCCTGAAGGAACACGAGAACTACTGCTACAGTGGGACACCCATTGATCTTATCTCTTAGGCTGAACAAAGAGAGATTGATGAATTATCAGTTTTTTATCAACTGTGTTTTCTTCTAAATGACCAATCAGCAATGGCTGAATCCAACTGCACACTATTCCCAAATCCAAAAGGGATGTGCAATGCTGGTTCACATCTAAGATTTTAGAATGCTCATGACAATGATTATGGCGAGCTACATCTCCTAAATGCAAAGATGCTTGATTTAGGATTTTGGTTTTAGCACAGATTTGTTTCATGCACACTGTATTTCTGATTACTCCTTAAAGAGTTAATGGAACCTTTTCTTTATTTATGAAACAGTGCAAAATTCCAAGAAAAACGGTCTGATCTCCTGAAACAAAGAAATCTAGTCAAAAGGAACAAAATATTAATAAAGACTTCGTTTGTTTTTAAGCTGTTTTTTCCCCACTTCAGCTATGTTCCCAAGTTTTATTTCTACCATTCAAAATAGAATATGAACAGGTTAAGATTACATTACATAATTTGAATGTAAGGCCATTCTAAAAAAATTGACATGTTACCCTACCACTATAACAGCATGGAAAAAGCAATGAATTAAGGCATGAGACAGAATATATAAAGTAATGAGTAAAACTGTAAATCAAAGGTTCTAACCAGTTAAGAGCCTAGGAATCTAGTCCAAATCTCATAGGAACATTTCATAAAATAGAAAAGGATAAAATTTATTCAATAAAATGGTCCATCTTTTAAGACTAGATCATATCTCTTGCCTTGGCTTAGATCTGAGATTCCCATATAGGAAAGCTTTGGTGTTATGACCAGCTTCTTTTCCCTGCTTCTCCTCCCTCTCTCTGGTCTGAAAAAGTTTGCCAATCAACATTTTTGAAACTTTTCCAGGAGCTATTCTCTGCAGAAATCTCTGTTCGTGACTTAATTACTTTCAACCGCAATTGCCCCTTCTGCTTCCCCTTTAAAGTTCAAGGCATCCAGATAGAAGGATCCTAGGACCCCCAAACTATGGCAGTGCTGGTTCTTGACAGCATCTCAAAATGTATTTCTTTTTAAGCTGCCCATGAATTTCTAGTTTTTGTCTCTAATACCAAATCATATGCAGTTCCTAAGACTGGTGAATGCCTGAGTGCTCTTTCCCTACAATAGTCAGTCTTCAAATTTCATAGTAAAATTGCCCTGCTTGTTATTTCCTGTAAGCACTACTCATCTTCTTTCCCCTTATTATGTGTTATTTGTAACCAGACGTGTGGTTAGTGCTTTACAGACAACGTAAAAGAACAAGGTTGCAGCACAATCCAACTAGACAAAGACTGGAGCAGGGGATGCAACACAGAAGCAAAGTGATTGACTTATGTCAGAAATTAACTTTGCTAATTCCGCCAATATTGTTCTTGTATGAAGCTGACAGATGTGTCCTTCCATTTTTCCTCATCAATGGAGCTAGTCTGCAAGACTACTTACTTTTGTCTTTACAACTTTTAAATCTCAGCTTTCATTCAGTTATTCTTCATTTTACCCAAACCCATTATTGTTGCATTCTTCCTTTTGGGTGGAAAACATTTTGTTGTACATACGGAAGAATGTAACAAAATATTTTATTGTATTGCTGTTCAACCATGTATGGCTAATGAACAGTAAGCAAATAAGTGTTAACTATAATCAAGAGGCTTTCTACTTAGAACTGTTAGGCTATGTCTACATTGGCAATATTTTGCTCTAATACTTTTAATGCAAGAGTTTTTGCATTAGAGTATTTGCGCAAGACAGCGCCTATATTGGTCCGGGACTCATCGTAAGAACAATGCTGCTGCACTCCTCGTCCAGGACCTCGAGGCGCAGGTTGCTCTGGACTCCCTCACCAGGGAGGCGGTGGCGTCCCTGTGCCATCCCCACCCCACCGTGGAGAGGTCCTTGTGGAGACTGGACACCAGTACCGACTGGTGGGACTGCCTGGCCCTGGGGCAATGGGACGACCAGCAATGGCTCCGGAACTTTTGCACGCGAAAGCGGACGTTCCTGGAGCTATGTGCCTGGCTCACCCCTGTGCTCCAGAGAAGCACCACCCGGCTGCGGGCACCCATGCCCGTGGACAAGAGGGTCACTTCCTGGACATTTCTGAGGGCTGGTCCTGCATTCTAAGAAACTGCGGCCTGTTTGACAGGCTGAAGGCGGGCACATTCTTCCCCAGGTGGGAATTTATTGTTGGGGATGTGCCCATGCCCACGTGTGTTGTAGGGGATGTGGCCTACCCCCTGCTGCCCTGGCTAATGCGGCCCTACACGGGGCGGATGGACCACAACTGGGCATGGTTCAACAACCGCCTCAACTGGGCCTGCAACCAAGTGGAGTGCACCTTCGGCCGTCTGAAAGCCCAGTTCTGCTGTTTGCTCACCGGTCTGGAGATGGGTGAGCGGAATGTCCCCAAGGTAGTGGCCGCGTGCTGCATGCTCCACAATCTCGTGGAGCGGAAGGACGAGGCCTTCCTCCCAGCATGGATGGTAGGCGAGGACCAGGCCTTCAAACAGCCCCGCACAGCTGCCATCCGCCAGGCGCACCATGATGGGGTGCGCATACGGGAGACCCTGACGGAAATGTTCTCCCAGGCCCCACAGTAGGGTCGCCTCTGTCTCCCTTGACATCTTCCTCCCATCCCCAACCCTTCCCTCCCCCTCTCCCCTTACCTCCCAATAAACAACACAGTTTTTTTGGAAAACAAAGTTTGAACTGTTTATTTACAATGCGGAGAAGGCTCGGAACGGGAGGGGGGGAGCTACTGCTGGGAGGGATGGCCCCTGCGACTGCCTCTGCAGGGGCGGACCTGGACATGGGGGTCAGGCCGTGTCAGGGCAGGCAGCACGGGGAGGTGGGCAGGAGGGGCAGCAGCAGGAGGGGGCACGGGCACTGCTATGGGAGGGATGCCGGGTACATGGGGCATTGCCATGCCGTAGTGGACGGCATGGCCAATGTGAGCGTGAGGGCAGTGATGGCATCTGCCACTCACTCACATTGGTCCTGGAAGTGGCCCCAGGCCTGCTGGCACTACTCCAGGTCTGCCTCCACCCAGTGTGTGATGGCCGCCTCGATGCCTTCGACAGTCTGGACGTGCTGCCAAAGCAGTTGGTCCCGCTGCCGGACCCGCCGGCTTGGGTGGTTCGGGGTGCTGCCGCTGCCGCAGGGCTGGAGGATCCCCCGCTCCTGCTCGGTCCCACTGCAGGGAACAGAGAAAAGGATGGGTCAGTCAGGCAGCCCGGCCAATGTCCCCACACCCCATACCCTCCGCCCCTGAGGCCAGGTGACACCATGGTACTGTGGCTTGGGCCCTCTTCCCCCCCTCCCCCCCCGCGTTGTATGTTTGCATACAGCACTGCCCCCCGAGAAGGGTGCTCCTCCATGTATTGTAACCACCGGTCTGTGTCCTGGCCCCTTGGGGGGTGGGAGGGTGCATGTGTTGTGTTAACCTGTGGAACTCCCTGCCGGGGAGGCTGTGAAGCTTTGGGCTAATCAATGGTGTTTGACAGGGAGCAAGATGAATCCCCACACAGTGCCTGGGAGCACATATGGCAGACGTGGTCTGGGCTCTCAGGTCCCCATCACGTGGGATATCTCCTGGATGGAACCAGGAGAGTGACTGGGGAGTGTCCCATCCTAGCTGCGAAACTCAGGTGGCCCTAGGGCCGGTCTGAGCGCTTCCCCCCTCCTGCTAGCCCTCACATACAGTAGCCCAGGGACGTGTGTGGCCGCAGTAGGGACTTCCCGGTGCCTTGGCTGGCCCCCCAAGGGAGCAGATGAGGGGCTCAGTGGGGGCCATGCTCACAGGGCTGTGACGCTGCGGTTTTCCCAGCAGTAGCTGACTGTGCCCCACAGCGAGGCATGGAACAGTGTGCTGTTCTGTGTGCTGCACCCTTGTGGAGCTGTGGGCTGTGGCCTGAACCCCCCCTGGGGCCCAAGCTGGTTCCAGCCAGCATCCACCCTTCCCCCCGGTCCGGACGTGAGTGAGCAGCACGGTCCCAGACATGCCCTGGAGCTGCCTGCCACGGCCAGGTGCCGCTCGGTCACCAGGCTGCACGTGCTTCATACTGCTAATGCTACACAGCATGCAGCTCACGCTGCCTACATGACGCTCCCTCCCCCTCCTGCCCCCCCGCGCGCCTGGTTCCCCCCCCCGCCCTTGTGAGTGCAAAGTGTACTCACCACTGGATCCTTCCCCGGCCTCTTAGGATGCACGGGAGACGTCAGGGCTTCCGGAGACAACCTCGAGCTGCAGGGTCACGCTGCTGCCCTGGTCCTCTTCCTAATCTGACCCTCTGGCTGGCTCGCTCGTCTTCCTCCCCCGCCTCGCTGGGCCTGGTGATGGAGGGGCGCCTGCTCGTGTCCATGGGCACGGACGGTCTGTGGGGTGTTGCCTGGCCCAGGATGCGGTGGAGTCACTGGTAATGGGGGCAGCTGTCGGCTCCTGGCCCCTGACCCTCGCTGGCCCAGACATAGCCCAGGCGCAGCTCTTTTACCTTAGCCCAGACCTGCTCGAGGGTCCAGGCTGGATGTCCCTGGTGTAAGAGTGCCTGGGCCCTGTGGCGGAAGATATCCGCATTGCGGTGATGGGTGCCCTAGGTGTCGTGGAGGGCCTCCTCTTCCGCCCACAGGTCCAGGAGGGCCTCGAGCTCCCCTAGGGACCAGGACGGGGCTCCCCGTTTCCTGCCTCTTGGGGCATCCTGTGCTGGGGGTGCAGGTGGCTGTTCTCCCCCTCCCCCCCAGAGCAGCCATCCTGGGCTGGTGGTCTGGTGGCTCTTGGGGAAGGCAGCAGAGCTGCGTGGCAGAGCTCTGGGCAGAGGCGGCAGAAGGGCTTCTGCCTCATGGCCTCTGCAGGCTGTGTCTGCCTTTAAGGGGGCCCAGGTTACCAGGAAGTCTGGGAGCTGCCTGCAGGTATGGAGCGTCCAAGTGGCCACTAGGGCTTTTTTCCATTTAGACTGCTTTTGCGCAAAATGTTTTGGCTGCCTGTCTACACTGGCCACTTGCACAAGAGGGCTTATTCCTGAGCGGGAGCATCATAGTTCTTGCGCAAGCAGCACTGATTTCTTACATTAGATCATCAGTGTTCTTGCACAAGAACTCCCCGCCAATGTAAACAGGCAGCAAGTTTTTGCGCAAAAGCAACTGCTTTTGCGCAAAATCTTGCCAGTGTAGACGTAGCCTTAGAGAAAAGCCCAAAAAGCCTGGCCTGATCATATAGGTTTCAAATATTTACCCTTTCTAAAACAGTAAGATGACCTTCTAAATTAAAGGTACAGAACTGGATTATGTTCTATTTCTGCTTTTACAACAAAATAAATGTGAATGTTAGTAACAAAAAAAATTGGAGTTGTGTCTCATTAAATCTTACTCTTCAGTAAGGCCACTTGCTCCACCAGGTTTGGGCAGGGCTTGCCACAGGAGAATGGCAGAGTCAAGCCAACATTTTCTGAAGTGACTAGTTATTCTGAGGACCTCAACTTGAATGCCTGACTTGACATCTCTTAAAGTGACCTGGTTTTTACAGTGTAGGAGCTCACTACTGAACACTGTCTGAATATTAGGCTCTTTTAAGTAACTAAAGTTCATCATTTTTCATTGAGAATCACTCTGTTGTTCATTGAGGCCAAATTATGTACTCAATCATGTATGTGCAACCCCACTGGCTTCAGCACAGAAATCAACCTATACTTCTTTTAACAGTCTCTTATTGATTCCCCCCCCTCCCGAAATTCTGCTCCTTTCTAATGAAAAATATATTTGTCACAAATTTGCAAAGCCAAAGGCCTCTGTAATGTGAATTTTTTTACTTTAAATACAATTATGAAAAGTAGAACATAATGACTAGTGCGTATTGAAAAGTATGAGTTTGCATAGGTGGGAAAGAGATAAAGAGATGATGATGATTAAATGTGTAAACCCTCCTCCCATTAGGGTTGTCATCTCTGACTGAAAATATTCTGGGAGGTCCTCTCCCCCAACATGAAGTAATATCATTTTCTTAAAATAGCCTATTAAAATCTCCTGGATTGCATTCTCTAGTCATTGGAGGTCAATGCCATTTACAGAAGACTCCAGGCCCCTCCTGGAGGGCTGGCAACCACACTCCTATCTTATGGAAGTAGAAGTAAGAGCTCCACAGTTTAGATTGTATTGAGATTTACAGTTAAAGCAGGACTCAAGTCCCTCTGCATCATACTTTAATGCTTGAATTTTGCATAAAATCTCAAATTCAGCATAGTAAATCTTTGAAGAACAATTAGATGTGTGTCATTCTTGACAATGACTACATAAACAGGATTTATAATCCAGGCCTTTTAATGCTACTATATAGGTTTAATAGTTATCACTTTGCTCAACAGTGAATCAGTTTAAAATAAATGCAAACAATGTCTGCCAAAAAGGACTACTTTTATTCTCCTTTGGAGAATAAATGTAATATGACAAAATTTATGCTTTAGATAATTATGCAACATCAACCTAGATTTTGTACAACGTGAAGGTGTGTACTTAACACACATTACCTGATTTTACAGTAATTTAGCAGTGCTTATGAGTATAGCCTTGTTTTCCAAACCTATTGAAAATGTATGAGAGAAGATTTGCATTGCAGCTGGTACTGGGAGGGCAAGTACTTCATTACAGAAAATAAGCTTTCAAGGTCATGATATCCCATAGATATTTTGCCTTCTAGAACACCCTAAATCCAATCATTTCCATTTTAATTTATTTGTTCATTAAGTCTAAGGGATTACACAGCCAGACTAAAGGAGAATCAACCTTAAAATGCGTGATTGCTTTCAATTTTGCCAGATTATGCTAATTGCCTGATTGCTTAACACATGGGGCAAATAAAGTTACCTGTTATTGCTTTCCAATTTAAACTGGTTCATTCTTTTTAATAGCTGCAGGTCTACACTTACCATGCTGCAGCTGTGCTGCTGTCATGATTCCCTGAAATGCTGCTATGCCAACAGAAGAGCTTCTCCCATCATTGTAGCTAATTTAGCTCCCTGAGAGGCAGCATCTTCCAACATAGCACTACCTACACTAGAGGTTAGATCAGTATAACTGCATCACAGGATGCTTTATCCCCATCCTTGTGCAACATAGTTATGAATACATTGATAGTGTAGACCTGGCCAAAGTAGTTTCTTTATTGTATTGCATAAGTGAATATTGATAAGCCCTGATGCTATGTTTTCAATTACACAGTCATAGGTCTTCCAATATTAGATCTGCAGACAGTTTGTCACCATTTTAAGAGCAATATTAAATTGTTTTAATGTTTTATTAACAGAAAACAAAGTCTGGAATGTCCGATCTGCAGAGCCCTGTGTGTATCCACATTGGTAGCTGCAAAATGAGCTGTGGCTATCTGCATCCATATCTGGGGATAGCCATATATCTGTAGATTTGCAGGGCCCCACTGATTTGAACTCCCTCTGCAATCTAGAGAAAGATCATGTGAGAATCAAGCTCCAGAAAGTGTTTCATTCCTGCCCTGATAAAGGGCATGTCACATTCCTTTTTGCAGAAAAGAGACAAGATTCATTTATTATGAATATACACCAGCTCCATCAGCAGTGCATTTAAATTCATGGCAAGTGTAAGCATAAGAATGAGCCCTTTTACTGCAATAGGACTATTCATAAATTTAAAATTAAGCACATGCTTAAATTCTTTGCTAGATTAAGACCACAAAAAAGATAATTTATCCCATTCAAGACAATGATAATACTCTTGTTTTTAAAGGAGTCAAATTCAATGGCAGTATTTCTATTCCTTTCAATAAGAGGAAGATTGAGGATTTAGGCTAGCTTCTCAATGGTATTTAGAAACTTAATTCCCATGGGTTATTGCACTTTGTTCACAAATTCAGTCAAAGATTGTGCTAGCAGGTATTACCACACAATCACACCTAGGCTGATGCTACAAGGTGCTCTGCATGGATGAACTCACATGGAGCTAATTAGAGTTGATGAGCCCTCATATGGCTGTAGGTTCTTTCTGTGCAGAGAAGTTTGCAGGACTGGGAATTATCAGGCAGATTTTCATACAGAGAAGTTGGAAAATACATACTGCTTATAACTGAGTGCTCTACTTGCTGATGGAAGTGCATCTCTCCTGGCCCTTCTGTGGATTAGCTCTAGGAGGTAGATGCCTTTTCCTGTGATTGCAGAGGATTTCTCTGAGTCTCAGTCCACAGACCCTCTCTTGCTACAGGAACTGCTGCTACCTCTTTATGACTCAGCCCTACAGCCAGATCACTCAGCATTCTACTCCCTCTCTCCAGAATATAGTCCTTCAAAGTCTGTCATTCCCATAGTGACCCAAGCACTCTTCCAGTTGACTGTCCTGCTGGGGCTATTTTCCTGGAGTGTGAAAGAGACCCTCACCACACTTTCTACTTCAGATTCCCTCCAAAAAATAGCTAACCTAGCTGCTTATTCCAGAAACTACCCCCCCTTTCCCACAGACTCCTTTCATCACCTCATTTTTTTAAGAGATACCCTTCCTACCAAGCTCCTACTCTGCCCTAGAAGTCCCATCTGCCTGCTCTACTATAGGCAGCATGACCACCTAACTTTCCTCCAAACAAGCTTTAGTGCTACCAGCTTCCTGGATATATATAGGCTCAGCCACCTATATTCAGGTGTGTGTCCTAAAAATTAAGGGTTTACTCCCATCCTTAATTCCCCCAGCATGCAGTCTAATTGGCTGATTGGACCCACTTCCTCTACCTCAGCCCTATCAAGCCAATACAGGGAGTAAAGCCCACCACAGTGCCTGAAATTTCTGCTGGAGACAAGAAGTTATCAATCTGTAATCTATTATCCCCAGGGAGAGTGGTAAATCAGGGGTGAAAGTAATGTAATTTCTTACAGGTATTAGCTTTGGACAGAGGGTTGGGGGTAGGAGTGTGTGATACAACAGTACCTGTAAGAAATCTAAGTGTGGGGTGGACTGCAGGGATTCAGGGTGGGGGGGGGGTGTGGGTGTGGGTGTGTGGGAGCTAAGGGAAGGGGGTAGATATGTGGAGGGTGTCAGAGTCAGATCAGGGGGCTGGGAGTGTGGGTGTGTGCAGGAGTTGAAGAGGAGCTCAGCACAGGGTCTGAAGTGTGTGTGGAGGGATGTAGGAGTTAGAGCAGGGGTTTGTGGATGCAGGAATCAGGGCAGAGGTTGATGTGTGCAGGTGGGAATGTGTGGGCTGTTGTAGCACTCTTAGGCTCATGGACTAGCATCCAGGGTCCCAGCTACTGCCCTGTACACTGACCAGAGGCTCTGCTGCCAGCCCCATGTGCCAGGCACCAGCTATTAGCTCTGCACACACCTGGTGCTCCAATGCTTGCCCTATGCTCAGGAATTTGCTCCTGGTCTCAGCTGGGGGGTGAACAGGGGTAAGAGAGCAGAATTTCAGCACCCCCCCACCTCATAAATTTGTTGCAGTGCCTGACACTGACCATGTAGTTAGAAGAGTGCACCTCTCCTACAGTGCACCCCTCAGAAAGCCCCTTTAACCTGCCTCGCTGCCTGCTGCTTAGTGGAGGGGGACCCCAGCTGGGAGTGTGCCTCTCTTCGCTTCTCCTCCTGCAGAGCGTGCCAGCACCAGCCTGCTCCTTCTTACCGGAGCAGTTCACTGGGGCACATCACCTTATTTTCACCTCTGTTGGTAGGAGTTATCAGGAGAAGATTGAAAACTTGCTTCAGTATCCATTCCCGGTCACATGCCTTCTACTGAGTGGCACTAGCAAGTCACTTGCTAGTTTTCTTCCATAAACCACTGTGCTAATTCCTATGTCCTCTGCTTTGAACCATTATGGATTCTGAGAACCCCTTGGAAGCATTGTGAGAAGGATTCTAAATTGCATGGGAGTGGGATCAGAGATGAGTGGCAGATGTAGTCACAGATGGGGAAGGGAATGGAGATGGAGAAGCACTTGCTATAGATCATGAAACAAGAAAACCACTGGCATTGGAGAGGCTTCTTCTCATCATAAGATACATGAAGAAATAGAATGGTTTACATAAAAAGGCAGTCAAAGATAAATCAGCATTGAGGTGCTATTATATTTAATTGCAAAAATGCACGTGAACAATGATAAGGAAGATTTTCTTAACATGGCAATATAACCTAGAAAAGGAGGGAAATGTAGAAGGCTCCTATGAAGTGACAGAGCAAGGATGAAATGTGGTAACATTCTAAGAATTATGGACCTGACCAACTCCTACAGAAGTCAATGGAAAGATCTCTATTAATTTCACTGGCAGCTAGATTAGGTCCCATATGATCAGATTAATAGATTTAGTCTCTGATTCTTCATCAGGCTTTCCTAGTGCAGTCCTCTGTCCTGCGCGGTGCTCCACTGATATACTAGTAGATTGCAATGTACCATGTGGGTCTTATGGAGCATGACTCACACAGACTGACAGAAGACCCAATCTAGACTACATGGATGCTACTTTCTGAAGTTAGTGGAATTTTTGCACATAGACTGCAGGATGTAGTCCCAACTAATGTAGTGTTTGAGAGACTCATCTGCTGCTTTTTAAAGCTTATCGGGGAAAAAAAACTAGCATAACAACAAAATGGCCTAACAGGACAGATAAATAAAATACATGTGAGTACCCCAGGAAGTTACCAAGATAAAAAAGATTCATATTCATAAGCCACATTTTCATGTATAATATTGTCATCAAGTGCATTTCTATTTTTCTGGAGACCAACAGATAGAAACGAGCAATGATGACTGGTAATACAATAATCTTCTATTTTTACATTGAATTATGGGGCTTAAGGGCTGTAATGGTACATTCACAAGCACGATGGATGACTGGAAAATGTCATTAAGTGCTTTATTGGATGCCATTCTCTTGAAGGAGGACAATAATTTTAAACTATAAAATGCAAACACCTCTCTGCACAGCATGACAAGTATATTTATCTATGATACATTACAATGAAGTCCCTTGCAATGTTCTCTGGGCTTCCTTAAATATCTGCAATATGCCACTCAATAAATGTAGCAATGGGTGAATTTCAAGCCAACAAAATTGAACAAGATGACTTTGATTTTTGGACATGGATACAAATATAATCAGGTTCATTTTCCACTCAGGACAGACTGTAATGCAATCTCATATGCTTGTAGGAAAGTCATTTTAATCAAGTTGATTTTTAGCATAAGTGTATGATTGTTACAGTCACACCTTTTCCAAAGGCATGTTTGCATGCTTTGTCTGCTAATGGAAGAAGAAGGGACTCAATCTTGAATTTGGTAGGTACCTTCTGTCACAGCTGAGGACAACTGCACCTGTATTTCCCCTCAGTGGTCCCACAAGGGCACCCAGTAACAGGCTTACAACTTCCAAGCCATTGCCTTTCTTAGGTGAAGGCCTATATCACCCTCCCTTCTGACCAGGGTATTCCCAGGCTGCTTAGTTCCTTGCAATACTGTGTTATTCCCAGCACCGACAAGCTGCCCCATCATACCTGCTTTCTTTCTCTTCAGAGATAGTTAACACAGTAACTGCCCGCAGTAATAGGTACCCTCTGCTTCTTCTTGCACAAGCCTATTTGATTCTTCCAGTAAAAGCATTGCAGAGAAAACATATTAAAAACAATAAAAAAATCCACACACATGCTAATAAGCGTAGTAGAGTTCCCTCCAACCCTGACATAGGACCTGACCAGAGCAATCCTTCAACACTCAATATTCGGGGGGGATTCCTTGTGGAGTCAAGCTCATCATAGCTTCCGCTCAGAACTAGCACCCAGTTTTATGGGCCTCAGTAGGCTGAGTCCTTCCCAACCTTTCCTGCGAAATGATGCTTTTCAGTGGCCCTGTCCGTTTGCTGCAACAAGTCCTTGAGCCTGTTTAAAATCAGGCTATTTAAAAAAGCATCCTTTCTTTATCTGGTCATCCCTGGAGAATCTGGTTTTAACTAGTCTATGTGGGATCTTGCCAAGGCATGTCTTCAAAGGTCTAATAACTGGAGCGCAGTTATTAGAGGAGTTACAATTCCACAATAACATAGATACAACTGAATTTTAATAGAATGGACCCCAGAGGTATAAAACCCAACTTAGAAGGGTTTAACTTAATTCAGTCAAGTTGGCATTAATTCGAGAATGTGTGTCCAGGATTTTTGTAGGATATCATCAGTGTGTCTCATCCTCCTACTGTGCTGTGGTACAGGGCATTTTGCTTTGAACCCTCAACCCCAATTTAGCAGCAGTGCTTCTTCTATCAAAGAGCTCTGTGGTGAGGGCCCTGCTGCTGTACAAGATTGAGGAAGAAGTCCCTGCATGCTCTATGAAACATGATGTCTACAGTGCTCATATGAAATGTGTGATGTAAGAATAATATCTGCAGATCTCACAGCAGGCAGGAACTGCTGTGATTTGTGTTCTTTGTGTCCACTTGCAATGGCACACCTGTGTATAAGGTGCATCTAGATCATGCATTGGTGAGGTTCACACAAGAAGTTTTGTGAATCCTACCCACTCCATGAACTACAGAAGGGGGGGGGGGGAAGAAGAATTTTGGGTTTGCCTATTCCTAAAGAAAAACTCCAGAGCTAGATTGGATGCCTTAGTAATTCAAAATGTGAAGTCTGAAACATGGCAATTCAAGTGCCTTGTAACTATGGATTTCAACTCAGCCTGTTAGATTTCCAAAACAGATAAGTGAATATCATGTAGTTTACTCTATGTGTTTGGGTTTCTCACATGTGCACATAAAAACAATATCTGGTCTGCTGTTCTTAAATATTAAGGACCAAATCTAAGACAGTGTTAGTGTAAATTCAGCATAGCTGAAGAAAATGGTGCAGAATGGTGGCACCTCTATTTCATTTTCCTATTATCTCCATCCTGGCCAGAAGCCAAAAAAAGGTGGTGTCGGAATATAGATCCACTTTAGTCCTGAGTGAACTATGGTTTTAAATTGAATGTGGATATTAGCATGAGCAATAGGTCCAAAAGGAATAAAGTCATAAGAAAGAAGAATAATGTTAAACTGACCTTTGAAATACCAATGTTATCTTATTTTAGCCTTACACTGAGGTAATCAAAAATATAGTTAATCGGGTAGTAGGTGCCAGATTCAGCTCTAAAACTCCCTTATCTGCCTTTGGCTTCAATTCAACAACCTGCAGTGAGACTATTTGTTTATTATACAGGTTGAACCTCTCGAGTCCAGCATTTTCTGGTCTAGCAACAACCGTAGTCTGCCTTGATTTTAGTTAGCCGGATGTCCACTTATAACAGGTCTGGCCAAGTTTCCTGTGGTCACATGAAGTGTGTTTACAGCCACCAGTCCTCACTGTCAGTATTCTGTGCTATTATTTAGCTCTAATTTAGCCCTCATATCTTCTAAGTGTCCAATAAGCAGTGGAAGTGCTGTAATGCTGCTAGACAATAGTGACCTCCCATGGTTTGGAAAATTCTCTGGTTCAGCACCAGTCATGTCTCATGTGTGCCAGACTAGAGAGGTTCAACCTATGTGCATTAAAAGCAAGGTTTTCCCTGGGTTTCTTTGTCAGAGTTTTTGTTTACTCTTTATGAGTCATACTAGGATAGAATGCATCTCTCAGGCTTGCTATGACATTAAGTATAAGTGTATATAGACTTATATACTGGATTTTGGATGTGACCAATCCCAAGTGGGCTCTGGACTAATAAAGGAAAGCTTGTGTGGAAACTGAGTCATACTAAACCTTGATAAAATTATAAGGAAAACTGTTTCCAGCAGGCCCTGTGGCTTCAGCAATTCCAGTGGACAGCTGTGTTGGCTACACTCCACCTGTTCCTCTTGCCACTGTCACATCCCCACTGCAGACACACTGCTTGAAAGCTTGCTTTTATTTACTCTATGCTTCCTTTCCTTCTGTTAGGGGAATTTTCAGCTGCCTCTCTGGGGCAGCTAAAGCTGCATAAACCCACCAAAAGCCAAGGTAGAGGATCTGGTTCTAAACATTTTTTCTTCTAGGATTAGAAATTTGCCACTGTGTCTCTCCCCACATACATACGCATACTGTTGTGTACCATGCTGTGTGTCAGTTCTCTGGGTAGTTTCCAGCCTCCCGGCAGAGGTGGCTACATTTCAAAGTTACTGCACATATATAGTTGGTAAAATATTTTAGCATTACAAAAGTAACTATAACACTGAAGGATAATATTCCCTATTATTTCAGCATAGTGCTGTTTTCAGGCACTTAGGGTCATAATTATTTTGTAAGAGTTTTTCCAGCAATGAAACTTGCTTCAGTTTTATTTCTTGTCAGAGATGCCCTGACATATACTGTAGGATAATGAATGAGAATGAATGGATTGCCAAGTTCTAAATCCATCAATGGGTTCGGATAATGGAAAGTTCAAGAGCAAAGCTTGACCAGTTCAAGAGCATGAGTGTGATTTAAAACATGGCAATTGATTTATTAGAGCTTCATATAAAAGTTTTCACATGAAGAAAACCCAGTGTAACTTGGCTTGTTGCTCATTTGTGGGGGGCAGGGGGAAGGGAGGTAAAAGAAAAGAATATTTTTTCTATGAGAGAATGTCTCATTAAAAAAGTATCCCTTTCTCCCCCTTCCACCGTTGAATGGGCAAAAAGCTACAAATAGAAAGGGAAAATGTATCAGAAAGAAAGGGAGCTGAAGGTCAAAAGAGAAATTCCATTTACTGTAAGATGTGACTGGAACTCAGGCAGTGGTCAGGCAATCAGCAACACTCTCTCCCTGACAACAGAGAAAAGATGGAGGAGGAGGAAATGAGCTCCAGGGGGGACGGTCAAATATCTTGATGACTGGGAGGTGCTGAGTCCCCATCACACCTATTGAAATCTGGGGATGCGCAGGGGCTCAGCACTTCTCAGGATTAGGCCCATAGAAAATAAACTGGTCAAATCCTTCCCCAGAGTGGGAGGGGAGGGATAAAGGATATACTGTGTTGATTGGAGACAGTGTAGGAACTCAGACTGAAAGACGAGGATTTGTACGAAAACTGATCCCATTTTCAGTCATAGTAATTTTAAAAAAAACCAAAACCCAACATTTTCACTTTTATGTTGCAAGGAGTGTCAGAAGAAAGGTTGTGGCCTATGACAGCAACATCCAATTGATGTTGACCAGGTCTGGGATGGGGATAAATCAGCATAAGATTATTGACTTTAATTGATCTCTGCTAATTTACAGCAGCTGGGGAACTGGCACACAAAAAGTAAAAGACTTGGACTGTAAAAAATTAAAACAAACAAAAAAGGCAGGGAAAAGTTTATTTTTCTTGTACACATACATCTGGGATGTCTTTGTTTAAGAGACTGTGGTAACACCAGACAAGGTGTCTGCTGATAGGTCCAGTTTAGTCTCCTGGCATGCTACTCTGGAAAAGAATCAGTCACTTTCTGCTAACACTGGAGAAGGCATTTTATTAGAATGAAGAAAACAGTATTATCTTGCAAGTTACTCTTTCTTGATGCTTCCTTGGAGGTCTCCTACCTTACTCTTCCTGGCTCCCTGATACATGTTCAAAGACACAATTAATATTCCCCATGGTATCCACACACGCCCTGATTGTTATTTTAGTCACACAAGTAGCCCCATTAAAGTCTGTGGGCCTGCTCATGAGAGAAAGGGCAGCAGACAGTGTCCCAAAAGGAAACAGACCCCCCTATCCACCTCTCCCAAAGGTTCTACTCAGAAGCAGTGACTTAAAATCCATGGAATGAGGGTCCACAGCATCTTTACCTGCTGAAATCTCAATGTGACTATGCTGTAGTAGGTAACACCCAGCAATCATACTTCCAGCTCTTGCTTGGGAATGTGATGTCTTTTTGAGATGGTGATTGGCCTCCGTGAGGATGAGTCTGAAAGAAGATTGCATCTTTGTTGCCCAACCACATATTTCTGTTGGCAGAATCTGACATGGGCCCTGAAGTGGATGAAGCTCACTGATGCTTCAGTGGCAGCAACATCAGCTATAATGCAATATCATTGTGCTCCTTGGCACATCAGCATTGACCCTCAAGAGTTTTCTGACAGCATCAGCTCTGTATCTTATTAGTCTCAGTGTACTCAGCTGCAATGTTAGCAGCCATGTCACTCATTACAGTAATCTTTAGGATTAACTTAACTTGTTTTCCCTGGAGAGATAGGTATAGTGAGGAGGCAGTGGAGGATTCACATATTGCCTCCTATAATTTCCTCCCAGACTAAAAATTTCTGATTAGTCCTCATGGAAGCCTGTGCTTATGGTTTATAAGGAAAACAAACACCACAAAATTTGATACGCATCTTCCCTTCCCCATACAAAATTCTCCGTTCTGTCCTTTTAAGGTATGTTTGGATGGTATATGCAGGCCCACCTTTAGGATTTTGGGGAACTCCAGCATGACGATTCTTGGTAACCTCAAATCCTAAGGGTACGGCTACATAGCATTTTGAGGTATAATTTCTACTACAACTACATTTCTATGTGTAGCACACTAGCCTGATGAAAACTAGTGCATATACACCTGCCTATGTTGGAAAGTATACCTTCATCTTGAGGGTAGACCTACCCTAACTCAGAAATGCCCCTTCACTCCAAATCCCCTGGGTCTTCATTTCTCTTATACCGGTATACTCCATTCCCTAAGCCCCAAGTCAGAGTCCCTTTATTTCCACACATTCTCCCCCTAATGTATCATATGACACCTCTATCTCAAAGGCTATTAGAACCATCTTATTTTCCTCTTGTTGCCAGGCAGCTTCAAAGTTGTAGGGCTGCCCCGGCAGGTTTTGCACACAAGGTTGTCAGTCACATGGGAGGGAATGAGCACAGACCCTGCTGCCAAGCAACGACACAGACCACCAACTGTACAATTCCAGCAGCAATGCCAGCAAGTTATGCCAGAAGGAGTAACAATAAGATATAGGAGGCAGCAGCAGCAAGATGCTTGGATAGATTAGCAGTATATGCTCTCCTGCTATGCAGTCTCTCTTACAACTGTTTGCCACAGTTGGTGCTAGAAGAATGTGTGTTAGGACACAAAAGCAAAATGTATTATAATAACTATCATGCCAGCCCTACTTGGGATTTAAAGTCCATGTTTTTCTCAGGTTGGTTGCTTTTTTTGTCTTCCTCATCTTGATGGCAGTTCCTCAACAGGGCAGATTCTTTGGATTCTTGCTTTCATTACATCTTTCAACATGACAGTTCATGACAGAACTCAACACAACTCAACATGACAGAACTCAACACAACTAGCACCAACTAGGAGATTATCTGGTACAGCTTTCTCATACTTCAACACCCTATTTTCACAGGTGCTGGAATTTGGGATCTTGGAGGTGCTGCTGCACCCCTAGCTCGAAGTAGTACCTGTAATAGCAACCCAAATACATGGTTTTCGCCTTCAACATCCCCACTATAAAAATTATTCTAGCAACATGGGGTGTTTGGGGAGCAGGGGAGCTGCCAGACTGACTGGGCCCCTGGGCAAGGTGCGGGGGCAGCTCCGCACTGCTGGATGAGGCAGGGTCTTGGGCAGAAATGATGGGGGTGGGGGTAGCCAGCTATCAGGGCCATTTGGAACATCCCAGTGGTGATCTGAAGGGCTCAGGGCTCCAACAGTCACTGGTCCTGTAGTACCAGTGGTGGTAGCTGGGAGCCCTGGGACCTTTAGAATTGCCGGGCCTCAGGGCAACTGTCCCTTTTGCCCCTCATAGTGGCAGGCCTGTTTAGGAAGAGCCCCATTACATCAGCATAATTCAGTTTTTCCTTCACTTTCCTTATTAGGTCCCTTAGATCTGTCACAAGAATTCTTTTTACCTCTTTTTACCTCTGTTTGCCTGTACCTCTATTCTGTTCAATCACCAGGAGATATAATCTCCACTTTCATAAATTCTGCACATAATTGCTGGCTTATTTTATTTTACTAACTAGATTGTTGTTTACACTAGAGGAAATTGTGAAAAAAAAATCTCTCTGATGTTTCCCGTCACTTCACCTGAAATTGTGGGAGCAACATTCAACAGTGCTGGAAAATTTTCAGCATCATGTAATCTAGCTCTAATGGAAGCAAACTGGGTCAGCAAAGTCTTATAAATATTGTTGCTGCCACTGGGGTGCTATACGAGGCTCCCAAATTTTTCTGAATATAATTCAGATGACCTGGACTTAGCAACAGCGGGAATATTTTTTTAAAAAGGGAAAGGCCTCAGCAGCGGCAAATGGCAATTGCTAGATTGAAAGTTCTTTATCTAGCCTTAAGCACTACTGATGATTAAATACTAAGCAGTTTTGAACGATTCCATTCAGTTCACCACATCACAGAATTCCTGCTCCACTATACATGGTCTCAATGTCACACTAACCTCAGATTTATCTTCTGAGATGTATCTCTGACACATGCCAAAATCTTTTAGTAACACAGATTTATAACTGCCAGGCAAAAACAAGCTAACATGTTGTGGGTCAACTTACCCCAGTGTGGTCTCCCAAATGAGGTTTCTGGTGAAGGGAGGTAACTTAAAAAGGTGGAGAAGATGGGATAAAGTCTCCAGAGTGAGGACAAAGCAGACAGAGAAACTATCTTTCCCACTCATGATTACATGGTGGGAAAATCTACGTTATTGACAATTCATGGCGCCTTTCACACCCTGTAGTTTTGATAGGTGAATAAGGTGCCCATTTACATTCTCTCATAATACAAGAACAAGGGGAGTGGGATTTTTATTAGCTCTCAGTACTGACCTAACACTGCTCCCACACTACATGAAATTCACAGGTCACAACTTTAACTGCCAAAACAAAATCTGGTTTTTATTCATGCAAGAAAGGACAGGCTTTCACAAAGCATCAGGGCATGTAGTTAATGCACTTCCTACACCATCTCTTAAAATAATTAGCAGATTTCTTTGTGCAGAGAGAGAGAAAGAGAAAGAGAGAGAGGAAGCAGGCCAAAGTATAGCTTGCACGTTTGGATTCTAGGAATCTAAGAAGAATCCCTCCCAAGTGCAGAAACTGTCACTGACCTTGGGTGAGAAGCTTGAGTGTGGGAGAAGGCTCCATGCACTCTGTCCCATCTGACATGCAATGTGCACAATCTTGGCCCTAAATTAAGGAGTTTTTATTACTTCCACTGAAAATATATTAATTGTATAAAAATAATAATAAAAAATCATGATGTAATAGGCCTTGCAAGGTACATTTTCATTTTGATGTGCGCATCTCTCATTAATCCAGGAAGTTGCAATATACTCTAGTCATTCAGGGGGGAAAAAATCAATCCATTAGCCTGTACATATGCTTTCTCGAGACAAAGATGGGAATTTTAAGTGCTGATAAAGCAAATGGAAACATTATTGAGCTGAAGAACATAATTATTACAGTTGTAATAGCACTTTATGTTACCTTTTTAATGCATCTGAATTTTCCCCATGCATTATAAAGACATATTATATTTAAGTGGCACTCTTCAGTGGAAAAGGATTATCAAAGTATTTTTGCAGTTTGTTACACAATTTGACTACAGTTTGCTCAGGGCACTTCAACCTTCACTGAAAAGTAACTGGCTCTGGGGCAAAACAAAGCAATTTGTTAAAACAATGCTCAGCAACTTTGCTTCCAGTTCCCAATAGCAGTGTAAAGGATCACTTGAAACTGCTAGGTAATCAGGAAGGCAGATGTAACTTAATTTGAAATATATGGTCTTAATTTGTTTCAAAATTATATAGTTCAGCTATTTCTTTGGAATCTACATGGAGAGGAAAAGTGACACTCTTCAAGAAAGAATTTTGCAAAAGATGCTCAAGATAATAATTATAAAATGGATAGGAATTGTCTGCTGGTTATTTTCACTTTTAAAAAATGCTAAATCAAAAGCAAAGAACTCAGGGTCGGCATTCTCAAAGGTACTTGAAGCTTTCACTCTCTGAAGCTACCTAATCTTTCTGTCAGTGCAATGTGAAAATGCACCTTGCCTTGATTAATATTCTATTAATCCATGACAAAGTACCCATATCACTCACAGACTTACATTCTCAGCAAGTTCCTGAGATATGCCTCATTAACTGGATTACTTGTTTGATCTGAACACTGTCATACAGTTCTGTTGACAGCTACGATGCCTTGCATTGGATTGCACCATAAATGGTCTTTATTAGCATCAACTCCCTGATGTAATATCTTTCCAGAACTGTCTCCAATCTATGAAATGCGGCCCAAGGTCAAAGAGTTTGTGAATAATTGTGAACGTAAATGTTATTGTCATGTCTGAGTTATGATTAGATTCATTTAGGTAACCTATGATCTGCCTTCAAGATAAAATAAATATAAAGAACTATGCATTGAGTGGATCTTTTTCTTCACAGAGCCAAAAATAAGGTCATCCGTGCTGACTTTTTTTTTTAATTATAACTTCTAAGCAAGTGTAATGTTGGTCAAAAGTGGGATTTTGACAGTCTCAGACTAAAATCTTCAATTATCTACAGAGCAGGTATAATGTGGTCAACAGCAGCCCAATTTTCCACTGAAAAAGAGCAACCCCCCAACTGAAGGCATCCATCCTGAACCCTGAGACACTCCTCTCTAAATTCCCATACTCTGTTTGAGAACTCAATCAATGTGCATTGCAGTTAATAGGAGTCTTTCTAATAATTTTAGTGGGAGGTTGGATCAAAATTAAAGTAGACACAAGACATTCTCTTTTCCTGGATGATTTTTACCCCTCTGCTGAACTTTCTTTGATTGAAGTTACTTATCAGGAAGTCTGATTCTAAACCAGAATCAGGCACAGTTTTTGAACTCTTTCTCTAGCATATGCAAAACCAAATCTTCCTATCAAAATAATTAACTACTAGAGCAGTGTAGAAAGGGTCATGGTGGATTCTCCATTGCTGCTAATTTTTAAATGAAGATTGGATTTTTTGAGATATGCTCCCATTCAAAAGGGAATTACTTTATGTCTTGTGTCATACAGGAGTTTAGTATAGATGATCACAATGGTTGCTTTTGGCCTCAGGATGAATCTCTATGGCCTGGTCCTCACTAAATGGAAGGTCAAAGTAAGATACACAACTCCAGCTACGTAAATGACATAGCTGGAGTCGACGTATCTTAAATCCCTGTGTACACAGGAGCAAACACTCTCATCAGCTTCCCTTACTCCTCATGAGGAGCAGGAGTACTGGTGTTGACAGGGGCACCCTTTGAGTTCAATCTAGTGGGTCTATACTACCCCCGCTAAGTCGAACCCCAGAAGATCAACTGCAGCAGCGTTGATCTTCCATGTAGTGTAGATGTGCCCATTATGAGTTTCTGTCTTAACCCCTGCCCTTTCTGATTTCAGTCTGGATTGAGTTCTGAATTTTGAAATTCAAGCCCAAACCCAAGTGTCATTTTAAAAAAATCAGCTGTTTCTTTTTAATAATATTTTTATTTCACATGGGAGCATGGGCCCTGAAAACCTATTTGCAGTTTTGCACCCATGTGAAAGTAGTAAGAATTATTATCCCCATCTTTACAGAGAAACAGAGAGAACTGGGATTCAGATGCAGAAGTCCTGGCTTTCAATCCCATATTTAGTGGTGAAAATCAAAGTCTCAATAGTTTTGATTGAGTTTATTTATAGTCTATGCTCAGGGCATGGAACAATAAAGAAACTACTGGTTCTTTTATCTTGTTTCATGTTTATTAAGCTGACAACTTTTATTGAATAGATGGAAGAACAGTAAGAACCCAATTCTGTGCTGATTTACACACCACTCAATTGAAGTCAACAAAGTGCATGTCATATAGATCAGCACAGAATGTGGTCCCAAGATCTCACTGACACAATATATAAATATGCCTGAAAGCTTCACAATACATCTGGCTTGTCAATCCAGAAGCAGAGTCAAGCTGAGGCTGTATGATGGACTCTCTTGTCAAACATTATTACTTCTAAAAAGGGTCATTTTTGGCCACAAAGCTACAGAGTGATGGTTAAGACCTTGCATCTAAACATAGGTCTGTTTTGTAACAAAATGAATCCATCTCACACAAGGGTGCTTATCAATAGATATAACCTCAATACAGTCTGTCAGATAGGGCTGTCAAGCAATTAAAACTTTAATCATGATTAATCACGTAATTAATCGCATGCATCTCCCCTTTGAAATCCCACCACGGCATTTCAATGGGGCAGTGCTGCATGGAGCCTGGGATGAGCTGGAGACCCCAGCTGACCCCAGTCTCCATGAAGCGCTGCCCCTTTGAAGCGCCATGGCATTTCTGCTGGTCAAGGTCCACCTTGATAGTACAATAAGGTGAAAATAGCTGAAAAACATATATGCATAGATAGATGGTGGGCTACTAGTTTGAATCTGGTCCTAGGATAGCATCACTAACAGCAGAATAAGGCATGATTTTTATTAGCCAGCTGGCCAATAAAAGAGTTCCTCATTTCTACTAAGGATGTAAAATCCCATTTAATTAGTTAATGAGTTAAGCATTGAGTTTAACCAGTTAACTGATTAAATGAGGCTCATGGGGGGCGCTTCAGCCTGGCTGGGCTGGAGCAGCCCTCCAGTCCACTGCTGCCAGGTAGCAATGTCCCCCCACCCTGATCAGGTGGGGCCAGGCCTGCCACAGTTTGGGGCTGCTCCAGCTGGGCCCTGCAGCAGCCCCTTGTCTGCAATAGACTGGGGGTGGGTTGCTCCAGCCCCTACCAGTTAACCACCAGCTAACCATAACCATTAAGCCTTACCCATTAAGGGTGATATGGATATAGTAATAGATATAGAAGTTGTCCTCCAGCAGAAAGAAAATTGTCTTGGCCAGCAAGCTCTGGCTATGTCTACACTACAGAGTTTTTGTGGAAAAACAGTCATTTTTCCACAAAAACTCGTGGAGCATCCACACCTCAAGCATGTTTGAAATCGAAAGAGCAGAGGGGTTTTTGCACAATAGGTATTCCTCTTTCTATGAGAAATAGCTCCTTCTTGCACAAGAGCTCTTGCGCAAAAAGGTGTGTGTGGATGGGGGACAGGGGTTTTTTTGTGCAAAAAGAGGCAATCAAAAAAAAGCACAGGTGCCCTGGTGGCCATTCTGTAAATAGCAATCAGAGTTTTCTTTCAAGAGAGCATCCATGCAGCCTGGATGCTCTCTTTCGCAAAAGCCCACGCTTTTTCAATGCGCTTTTGCACTATGGACATGCTCTTGCGCAAGAAGTTTTTTCAGAAGATCTCTTCCACAAAATGCTTCTTGTGCCAGAAGCCTGCAGTCTAGATGTAGCCAGATCTATAGAGATCAGAACTGAATGGCATTTGAGTTGCCCACAGTACCCCAGCCACTTTGTCAATGCCAGAAGTAGTCTAGGAAATAAAGCTGATAGCCAGATGCTGTTTAGCACTATAATAGGATTACTAAGCAAACCCACTAGATATTATTGTAATCAACACACTATGAAACAAGAGTCTGAGCAATTGTGCAAAAAAGGACAGATGAGTATAAACTTCCAGATTTGATTTAATACTTAATTGTGATCTTATAACAGTGACACTGCTGATTAGATATTATATCCCATATTAATATACATTTTAATTGGAGGCAAATTTAATTTTGCAGAAAATAGACTCTTTTTAAAGTTGAAAATAAAATGTGTAATTTCCTATAAAACTACCAAAATACCTTTTATAGTAAGTGTACTATAAATACAAAAATTATTATCAGAATATACAGGGTAATTACTGTGTAGTATGTCTGGTGGGTTCAGATAACTAATTTCATCTCTAAGGGTATGTCTACACGACAGCGTTATTTCAAATTAACTTAATTTGAAATAGTTAATTCGAATTAAGCTAATTCGAAATAACGCATCTATACACAAAACCTATTTCAAAATAGCGTTTTTCTATTTCGAAATAGCACATCCACACTGAGTGGACCCTGAACCGAAGTTAAGGCTGGCCAGAACCAGTGCCGGCGGGGCATCAGGTTAGGACTTAGTGTGTGAGGCCACTGCCTGAGGCTAACTGATCTCTGTGCTTAAAGGGACCCTACGCCCACCCCGGACAGACAGTTCTCAGGGTTCCCCGCTTGCTTGTCTACCTCGATAAGGGACAGCAAAGCAGTCCTGTCTTGGAGTGCCCTGAGTGCCTGCACTCGGTACAACACAGCACTCGGCCACATGGAGCCAGAGCTGCCCCAGGGCACGCCGGTGCATCTCATGGGGTATTGCCATCAGCCCGGCTGCACTTGCTGCTGGCTGCCATCTGGAGGGTCCATCGGGGGGGCTGTCAGGATCCAGGAGGCCCTGCAGGAGAGCATGTACCCCTAGGAGCCCTCAGAGCCTGCCTGGTCCTCCCAACTGGGGGCTCGTGCCGCATTCCTCCCTCACGTCCTTCCACTTACCCCTCCCTAGCCCCCTTCCTGATGTCAAATAAAAGACACGTATGTTCAAAAATAGAAACTGGGTTTATTGATCAAAACTGGGGGGGGGGGGGATGAACCTCTGGGAAGACTGGGAAAAGGAGGTGGGAGAGGGGAAGAGAGACGGTGGGAGAGGGGAGGGGGAAACCTGGGAGGAGGCAGCTGGCAGGAGGAAGCAAGGGGGAGGGGAAGCTCAGGGCTCAGGGTTGCGGGTCTCACTGGACCAACCTGACTTTCATGCTAACCTGCTCCTGGGTTCATATGTGGCCTTTGGTGGCCAGGCTGGCAGCTATCCTGCCATAGATGGCCTCATTCCTCTGTCTAGTGTGGAGATCATGGACATTGGGGGCACCCCCCCCAAACCTGAATAAGGTCCTTGATCTCCACCCTGGACCAGGAAGGCGCCTGCCTTCTCCAGCCCCTATCAGGCTCCTGGGAGCTGGCAGACTGCTCCTGGGGAGCGGTGGAGGGCTGGCTGCCAGTGGCTTGCTGGCTCATGTTTTGGGGCCACTGGGTCAGGGGCCCCGGTGACCACTGCTGGCTCTGGGCTGGCAGGCTTGGAGCTGGCACAGGCACTGTGGCCAGGGTCTACCCCTTTAATGGCTCCAAGGCTGGGGGAGAGGAGAGTAAGCTTTCCTGGTTGTGCCCAGAGTGGCCACCAGGCCTCCCTGGGAAGGGCTGGAGGCCCCCTATTTTGAATTAAGTGTCTACACAGCACTTAATTTGAAATAGCTATTTCGAATTTGGTGTTACTCCTCGTAGAATGAGGTTTACCAAATTCGAAATAAGGGCTCCACTATTTCAAATTTATTTCGAAATAGCAGTTTGCCTGTGTAGACACTATTAAATAGTGTAGACAATATTAAATTAATAACTTAATTTTGCCTGTGTAGACAATATTAAATTAATAACTGCTGTTATTTTGAATTAACTTTGTAGTGTAGACATACCCTAAGAGAAACATTTGTCAGATTACATGTTTTACTTCTTGAGGAATGTACAAGGAGTAGTTGAAGAGAATAAATGAGTGTGGTATATTGTATCTAAATATTCATTTATAATGTACTGTACTAAATGTAATAGTTCCCATTGGTTTCAATGGGCTTTGGATACAGCTCTGTAGATGTGTCATAAATCAGATGACACACAAGTTCTGTTCTGCCATATCCAAGATCAACTGAACTTTAGTTTGAAAATCAATGAAAGGAAAATTATTTTAAAAGATGAGTGTAAATAAATTTGATAATTTACGAGAACTGTTTGACCCTGAAACAATGACCTAAACAGACACAGAGTGATTAAATTTGTCTCTTATAAACAAATGAAGGGAGAATCTAGATCCCACATGATGTTATTTTCACTTTGGTATAAATATCAAGAGCCACATAGAATCATTGAATCATAGAATACTAGGACTGGAAGGGACCTTGAGAGGTCATCGAGTCCAGTCCCCTGCCCTCATGGCAGGACCAAGTACTGACTAGGCCATCCCTGATAGACATTTATCTAACCTACTCTTAAATATCTCCAGAGATGGAGATTCCACAACCTCCCTGGGCAATTTATTCCAGTGTTTGACCATCCTGACAGTTAGGAACTTTTTCCTAATGTCCAACCTAAACCTCCCCTGCTGCAGTGTAAGCCCATTGTTTCTTGTTCAATCCTCAGAGGCCAAGATGAACAAGTTTTCTCCCTCCTCCTCATGACACCCTTTTAGATACCTGAAAACTGCTATCATGTCCCCCCTCAGTCTTCTCTTTTTTAAACGAAACAAACCCAATTTTTTCAGCCTTCCTTCATAGGTCATGGTCTCTAGACTTTTAATCATTCTTGTTGCTCTTCTCTGGACCCTCTCCAATTTCTCCACATCTTTCTTGAAATGCGGTGCCCAGAACTGGACACAATACTCCAAATGAGGCCTAACCAGTGCAGAATAGAGGGGAAGAATGACTTCTCGTGTCTTGCTTACAACACACCTGTTAATGCATCCCAGAATCATGTTTGCTTTTTTTGCAACAGCATCACACTGTTGACTCATATTTAGCTTGTGGTCCATTATAACCCCTAGATCCCTTTCTGCCTACTCCTTCCTAGACAGTTGCTTCCCATTCTGTATGTGTGAAACTGATTGTTCCTTCCTAAGTGGAACACTTTGCATTTGTCTTTATTAAACTTCATCCTGTTTACCTCAGACCATTTCTCCAATTTGTCCAGATCATTTTGAATTGTGACCCTATCCTCCAAAGCAGTCGCAACCCCTCCCAGCTTGGTATCATCTGCAAACTTAATAAGCGTACTTTCTATGCCAATATCTAAATCATTGATGAAGATATTGAACAGAGTCAGATCCAAAACAGACCCCTGAGGAACCCCACTTGTTATACCTTTCCAGCAGGATTGAGAACCATTAATAACTACTCTCTAAGTACAGTTATCCAGCCAGTTATGCACCCACCTTATAGTAGCCCCATCTAAAGTGTATTTGCCTAGTTTATTGATAAGAATATCATGAGAGACCGTATCAAATGCCTTACATCCTTGGATTCTGCTCATTGTCCAAATAAGCAGGATTTGCAAAGGGGTCAGCTAGGTCACATTGCTAATCTCTGTCTTTTCTGCTCCCCCTGCCACATCAGGGCTGTAGGCCAGCAATGGAATTACTCAGTTCCATGACTGACATTATAAATTTTTTCTCTTACTATTATGGTCTGTTGCCGAGGGAACATGAATTGGGTGGTGGATCTGTATAGTAGCATGTGCAGCAGTTCAGTCTTCATGCCTCCTTAGCATCTATTGAAATCCCGATTTGCTGGAGAGAGTCACCATGGAGTACTGCTCTGTGATATTCAGATGAACAAAGTTCCACTTTACAGCTTCTCTGTCTCATATCCCTTTTCAAAGCAGTTCAGGTGAATACAAGACCAGTTGTACAGATGTGCTGGAAAGGCAACCATTTAGCTTGGAATTAGTAATAAACAGTTACAACAAAGGAATTCCAAATAATGTTTGATAACAATGAACTTTCATAAGAATTATCCTTTTCTTTAGTGTAGTGTCCCTTTTACAGAATTAAAAATTAATCGAGTAATTCCACTGAAAACCAAATGTATAAATTTAAAACAAGAAACAACTTAAATCGTCACCTAAAACCCAGACTAAATCCCAACTGAATCTTAGTTCCTGATTAGGAACATGGAACAGAAGTTGAAAAAACAGAACACCCCATAAGACTACCTTAGGACTATGTTACCTATAAATATGCAAAAGGCCCTGTCCATCCTCTGGTCCATATTTGCTCACCTGAAACACCAGCCATAGTGCCAGTTACAGGCTGTGAGAGACATGGATGGAGCACTGAACATTTTAGTTAGCATAGGCCCTACACAATGGATCTTTGATCTAAGTGTTGCACCAGTGGAAATATTATAAAATGTTTCTCTCCTTGAATCTGGATATTCCAGAAACCTAGAAAGAATCTGTTCTGGGATTTTGCAGACAAGTTAATTGGTTCAAGTTATTTAAACAGATTGGAAAACTATCCACATTCTGGGTACTATCTAAGATTAACCAAGCCTCTGAATTTTTGATTTTCTACTTAGACACCAGACAGTAGTGACTACTGCTACTACAACTAAAACTATCAAAATAACTTCAGGTGTTATTTTTCTTAGTTGAAGAAAGCCGTCTATAAATACTCTATAACACCTTTTATGGATATTCAGTAAATGGTGGCTTTTTTATTATGTATGCTCAAAATGAAATATGCCACTGAAGTTTACAAAACATTCACTTTCCTTGATAAAAGCTTGCTGAGATAGCTAAAATGAATTTCTGGACACAATATGAATAATTTAATGCCCTGAACACTAACCAATAGGTTTACTTTATGCTTCTTTCTTAGGCTTCTTCCTTTAGTTTGCTGCTTTCCTATTAAAGGCTTTTTATCATTAAAGTATAAATAATAAAATAGTTTCTATATTTTACCATAACAGGCCCATCTTTTTTTAAATGAATGAATGAATACCAGAGTCTTAATCTCTTCTTTTACTTAAATAGGTCCACATTATGCACTCCTTACCCAAACACTGAATTTGGCCTATAAACTTTCCCTGTCATTTTCTTGATTTGAAATTATTACCTCTTCATTAAGGTGCACAGAATATATTTTGATTATTTTTTCTCTTCCCCCCATGAAAAAACTTGAAAATAGAATAGAATAGAATTTTTTCAACAGGGAAATATTTTTGTGTTAGATAATTTTAACGATTTCCAAAAGCTGAAAATTTTCAATGTCTTAAAATTGTCAGTCTTAACTGAAAAAAACCCCAAATCCTTTCCAACTCCCAGAAAGAAATAGCTAGAGCAGTGTTTCCCAAATGGTGCTCCGCGGAACCCCGGGATTCTGCAAAGTGAAAGTAAGAGTTCCGCAAGAACCCAATCATTCCCCTGCCCCCTCTTAAAGAGACAGAGAGGAGCCAGTGCGCAAAGACGCCAGCTCCTTCTCTGGTTTCCCGACGGCTTTCAGACACCTCCCCTCCCCCACTGCCAGTCTGCATTTCCAAAGCCCTCTCGGGACATGCATGACTGCATTTTGGTCCCAGGTATCCCTGGTCCACTGGTTTTGTTGTTGTTGTTGTTGTTGTTTTGCTTGACAAATTTTCCCCCTGGCTGTAGGGGTTCCTTGAAATTCTTCCGAGTTTAAAAGGGTTCTGTGGCCAAATCAAATTGGGAAACACTGAGCTAGAGTGAGTGCATTAAGTATTTAACTCCATGTTCATCCAGTAAAGGAGTTAGGGGTATACCACATAGCTTGTTATAACCTGTACTCAATCAAAAATGAAAATAAGTCTGAGAAAAATATAAAAGATTAGTTTTATTCAGAAAAAATAGGAAACATTTTAAATGATTTTTTTGCAACCCATTTATTCAGAACCAAAAAGTTTTGCATTTTTTGAATATGTGCTATTTTTTTCAATGAAAAAAAATCATTCTACAGTTTTTGACAAGGTCTACTATTTCTTAACCCAATAAGAAGATAATAAAACAGAATTCTTCTCGCCTTTCTTTATTCTATTAAACTCTTATCTTCAGATAAAAATCTATCAATGGCCCTCCCATACTGATAATCATTCTTTAAAGAAACTAAGTAGAATATCTTTACCATTATCAAAGCCTCTCTATAACAATATTAATATTGATCTTGAACTTCAGAATATTCCTGCACAGAAGGGCATATTTTGCCCATCTGTTGCACAAGTTGCATAAGGGCAAGGAGAGTGCCAAAGGTCTTCTCCTTCCATTCCTTGGCTGAACCAGGCAGAGTCAGTCTCTGTGCATCTTCTGGGAACAGAGGAGCTACTTTTTCCTAATGATGCTATGGATACTAGAGATCGCAAGGGAGAGGTGAGATCTGAGACTGAATTTTCTGTATAATCTTTGTGAGGCTAGACAGGAGACCACATGCATCTGCATGGTCCCATTCCACCCGATCCTGTCCCCTGCCTGTACAGTTTTCACAATCTCTCTGTGGCATTTTGCAGTAATTTGTGAAATGTGAAGGAGGATGCTTATCACCGAATGTCCATGTGGGAAAAGGGAAAGCCATCCATGCAATTGAGGAGGAATCATCGGATCACAGGCTGTTCTTTGCACAGCATCTCTTTTCTAGGGTCAGAGAATATGTCAAGAGCAATCATGTTGCACACCAATGAGGCTCTTAAAATAATGAGGCATTTTCACTGGGTTCACCCATCAGGTCCCTTGGGTGTCTTAACAAAAGGTATAGTTCTTCCTTAAGTAACCAAGGAAAGAACCATAAGGAGTTGATGGCCCCATGACTGGATTCTTTCTAATAGTTCTAGTCCACTTTTTCTATTACTTCTGTTTAACAAACTCTATTAGTTATAGTGCACCAGCAAGAGGTGGTGTCTAACACTTCCCTTTACAAGACCCAGTTTTTCAGTTGCATCTTCCAAATGTCACACTTCTTCATTTCTGAGTGGTTTTTATTCCTAAGTTTAGGGCCCCAGAGAAAAAACAGTTTATGATTTATTACCATAACAGTAATAATTTTCACTTCTTTAGGCTATTGAATAGAATATTCCCAAGTGCTTTATAGGTCAATGAACTACATATCAACAGTGGGCTTGAATGTACACTCACGCCACAACAGCCCACACAATTATGAATATTATTACTGCCTAACAGTCTATTGTGGCAGAAAACGACACTGTTGGCCTAGACAATATCCCTAGCTCTTTTCCAATTATTGCCATAGATTATTTAACTTTCTCCGGAATAATCAATCTAACAGCCGATGGGCAGCTTCTCTTTAACAGACAGTAGTACAGTTACATACTGTAAGAGCAATGAAATAACATAGATAAGATATTCAGAACTATTTCAAAAGCTGAACATGGTTCAAATAATCTCTTCACCCCCTGCTCTTCCATGTTTATTGTTCTCTTTTCCTGTTAGTTTATACATCAATTTATATGTGGTGGCTTACCCTCAAAGCGCTGGTATTGCATGAAGTATTCGGGGCAGACAGCAAGTGACAAGATAGTACTTTCAGCTGATTTCAGGCAATCAAAGCACACTTCCAATATGTGAAACAGCTTGCAGAAAATGTCAATTTAATAACAAGAAAGAGAAGCTGTGCAAATTAGGGGCCTGATCGTACTTCCACTGGAGTCACTAAGATTTCCATGACTGACTTCTTTAGTGAGCAGGATCTGATTTTATTATAGAGTGTGTTTGTGCAGCTTGTGTACAGTCTTATCTTTTCTACATCTTTTCCATCTATTTCTTCCTTCTGTGGATGGAAAAATACTAACCCAAATTAAGATAAGGTTCCTTAGGGACCCCTGCCACCTGTCTATATTAGCTGCATCAGCATTTGCATCTGGAAAGTGCTGGTAAAACAAAAGAACAGATGTTCCATGTATAGTGATGGTATTCATAATTTTTTCACACTTCATGTTAAACTTTTTTGGAGGAAGAAGAGGGCAGAGAAAGCAAAATCAGTGGAATGAGGCGAGGAGAAAAAAAATTCCTTCACTGAAGCATAAAAATATACACTAGTAAGGCCAATAATTTAAAAGAAATGCAACAAAGTGCCCATAATCAGCTCTTATTTGCCTAAAGTTTATAATCATTTGAGGCATAGGCAGAGTAAAAATCTTTCTTTCCTCCCAGCATGGCACAAACTGTCCAGATTGGCACTCTCCACCATGTATCAGATAACCTCACATTCATTAATAAATTTCATCCTCTCAACACTCCTGAAAACAATTATTCCTGTTTTAGAGTTAGGAAACTGAGGCATGGGGTCAAGTAAGTGATTTTCCTGAGGTGACTCAAGAAACCCTTGGGTTACCTGAGGCTTGAAAGCCAGGTTTTTTTAGTCCCAGTCCAGAGGCTTATTCCGTAGACCACACATGCTAATGCTACAAATCAAAAATAATAGATGGTGCTAAACATGCTATGGCAACATCTCTCTCTCTCCCTCATTGAAACCATCCTTTCCTTTCCACTTTGCCTGCAGAGAAATTAAAAGAAGGAAGAAACACACAGCCTGTAATAATTATAACTAGAGAAAACATATTAGATCCAATTGGTAGCATAGTGAACACAGTAGGCTTCAAATGTGTAAAATGTTTTTGACATTTTCTGGAAAGAAAATAACTCAGTCATGAATAAAACATAGACAGAATGACAAAGGATGTTCAAAATGAGTGAAAAGAAGCTGTTGAAACATATCAAGTGCATCAAGATTTAATACAAACAAACAAGCAAAGGCAAACTAATGGAATTCCTTTACTTTCAGGTGCTCTCTAATGAGGTGCTGATCATCAATGGATGAACTGCTTTATATAAGGGAGTAGAGTCAAGGGAAGCAGACAGCTTCTATGATCAGAACACCAGGCTATAGGGGGGTATGTCTAGACTGCATCCCTCTGTCGACAGAGGGATGCAGATTAGGCAGGTCAACATTGCAAATGAGGCTCATGGACTGGAGAGATATGTCTGTACAGTTTAATCCAGCACAGACTGAATTCTGAACACAACTTCCCGATCAAGCCTTTCAGGACTCAGTTCTCCAGAGGAAGATCTGGCTGACATGGAGCATGGATGGTCCGTCTTATCAAAATTAGAATGAAAAGCAAGGAATAAATGCAGGATAGGAGAAAGTGCAAACAAAATTGGGGAAAACCATCTTGGAGGAAGAACGACCAGGTCCTGTGTAGGGCAAATGTGGGTGGAGGCCATTTTAGTCACATTCATTGAAGGAGAAAGCACATATAAAGGATTGCATTTTTAGGTTTTCAGTGTGCTGTGGTTGATTGTTTACTCTATTAATGTATTTAACACACACACACACAGCTCTGAACTAAAAAGAAAGCTTCCTTTTAAATATAATCTAAAATGCAAAAAAAATAAAATGCTTAGCAAATTTCTCTGGCTAGTGCACAGCTGCGTAAGAACTATTACAAATGTTTGGGGTTTTATTATTGTTATTATTATTATTATTATGTCCTTTGATGAATTCTCTGTTACCAGACATGGACTCTGCCATTAATTATATGCAACAGGCTTGTTCTCTGAGCTGTCATGAGCACAGTCTCCTTTTCAAGATTTGGTGAAATGCCAGTACATAAAGGCTTGCAGGGCAAGAATATGAAAAGGGTAAGTACTCAACTGATCAATTTTTAAAATGAGGTTTCTTGAAAAAGAATCATGTTGCACATTGGTTATAAGTATTCAACTTCTCATACAAATTCTTTCCCATTGAGTGTACTAGAATCCTAATGACATTGCATAGAGTTTAAACTAAAGTAGCATTGCTAATTGGGATACAAGCATCAGGCCAGGAAATTTTAGGCACAACATAGCTCTTTTACATTGTTATCCCATGAATGTTCACTTCTGCCTTTGTATAAACCAATTTACAATTACTAAGGTCCCACTTTTTGCTCTTTTATGTTTCAATACTGGGCAAACCCAGTTTTAAAACAATTACCTCTCCCATTCATTTCTGACAATGTGCGTGTCTGATTTAAGTCTGTTAGTAGATGCATTAACTCTCAAATAGCTATACAGCTCAACATACATATTCTGTGCATCTGTTAGAATTTAATAATGGGGTATGTCTAAACTGCATGCTTATTTTGAAATAAGCTATTTTGGAAAAAAAATGTCCGAAATAGCTTATTTTGAAATAGCACATCTACACTACATGGAAGCCTCAAAATTAGCCCAAGGAAGGCATCCCTAATGTGGACATGCCACCTCGATTTAGAGCCCCAAGAGGCACTCGGGAGTAATTAGTTTGGTCGGCCCTGGGGAGGAGCTATTTTGAAATAGCAGCAATGAAGCGTCCACACTACAGCTATTTCAAAATAGCTATTTCAGAATAGGCATTATTCCCCATGGAATGAGGTTTACAGAAGTCGGAATAAGCCGTCCATTATTTCACATTTATTTTGAAATAACAGAATTGCTGTGTAGATGCTCACATTGTTATTTCAAAATCAGTTATTTCAAAATAACTGTGCTGTGTAGACGTACCCTGGATGGGGTTGGAAGCTACCCAAAGAGGCATGCATGTGTGGCAAGAAGGGAGAATGAAAGGCTAGAAACTACTCTGGAAGTTGCTTAATATGCCCAAGACCAGTGAAGGAATAATAGAGAGTAAAAACAAAACAAAAACAAAAACAGACCTTGAATACCTTTTGAATTTTGGATGTCCTAAGCTGATCCTTTCCTGACAGGGGAAGATAAGGAACGTACATTAAAATATGAAGCTGTGTCTCAGGTGAACCAAGATTACTTGCAATGAGACTGGTTAAACTGTGATACTCTCATAAGTTACTGATTCTATTTACTGAGAGTTGTTTAGGGGAATTCTCCAGCATATGAAAAGAGTCAAATCCTCACCTTACATACATTCATGTAGCACCATTGAACCTACCATTTTTCATTGACTTCAACAGAGCTATGCCAATTTTATACCAGCTAAGGATGTGGCTTTGAAATTCTATCCATACATGAGTCTACAGAGGACTCAAAACATTAGACGTTCTTATGTGAGATCTTGTATATGATATGGAAAATAACGGTGGCTTAATTGATGGAGATTCACGAAGATATCCATGCTTCCTCTTGTTGGCCAGAGGGAGGGTCAATGTATTTAAACATAGCAGGCTACTTTTTTAAATGATAATCTTTTGAATCATATAATAGAACAATTGCTAATGGCACTCTAAATGTTATAATGATACATAATCTCTATAACATTAAGGACAGAGCAACACATTTGCTATGGAAGATTATAAAAGTTTTAAACCAGCTCAATTTACCATATAACTCAGTAGCTTTAGCAGGGATTTGTAACTCAGAATCTCTCTGGATCTATGATAATTTAACATCTGCTGTTTTCCTATAATGCTCCAGAATGTCAGCCTATGCACCTAACAATATGTTCACAGTTTTGTGTATTTCAGATTAGAAAATTACCAGTTTTAGCTGATATATACAATATAAACATACAAAATAGCTGTAAGTATCTTTGGGTCCTTGTGATTTATTATAACTTTTTTTCAAGAGAACATGCTGGATTGATCTTCATTTGTTTCAAAAGCTGGGAAGTTGGAGATCACAAGTAAAATTACAAGAACTGACAAAATTCTGTTAAATGTGTGTAAATTATAGAATGCTGTTTTTTTCTTTCTTTTATGGTAAGTTCCTTCTTCTATAATAATTAAAACTGGCCAAAATGGAAAAAAATCAACATATTTCTTTCCTCATATTTTGAAATGAGTGATTGCTCATTTCCTCAAATATCTCTTTATAAAAATTATATTAAAAAAGCTGAACACTTTCGTTTCCCTTCAGTTGTGTTTTTCTCCCATTCACTTTTTTCTCCTTCTTCATTTTCCTACTTACATAAGAGGGCATAAATAACTGTAAAGAGTCTCCAAAAAAGAAAGCTAAAAGGATTTTTTTCCAGAATTATTTTCTACAAAATATAAAAATAAATTTTAAAAAATCTATTTTTGGGGGTTTGATGTTTCTTTTCTTTCTTTCCTTTCAGTTTTCTATATGTGTGCCCACATGCCATCTACTATAATTGACAGTTGTTTTAGTAATTTAGTTATCTAATCCTTTAAAGAGATTATTGTTGAAGATACAATAAAATATGTGTTCATGTTTTCAAGAGCTTTGCATCTACCTATAATGATAGAATTCCTTGTGCACTAGATCACTTTGAGTACATTCTATCCATTAACATTAATTATCTGTGAGAAGATTTTTGTTTTAAGAGGATAAATAAAAAGAACAGGGAAGCCCTTGTCCTAAGAAGATGAAATATGATAGTGCTTGAGGAGATGGCTTGATGTTGAGGCTGTGATCCTGTGAGCATTTTTGCACATGCTTAAAGTGAGTACTGCATTTGCCCCCTAAAGAGAATGCTCACATGTATAAAGATAAGTACAAGTAAAACTTTCAAAAACACCTAAGTCCTATCTTCAAATGTGATTTAAACACTTAGAATTCCTAGTGTCATTGCAAGTTAATGAGATGTAAGCTCCTAAATTGCTTGTGAAAATTGAACCTAGGCAGTTACGAAAATTTTACCTTATGTACTTAAGACATGCAGGATTGTGGTCTAACAGTCCATAGAGATAGTACAGGTTTGTGGGCTGTCAAGCTGAAGAAATCAGTTGTAAAATACCTAGCTTAAGATCTTGTCTTCTATGGTTGTAATTTTGTACCTATTGTCTGAAATGATGTTAGAAAGCAAGTACTTAAATAGTCACCAATACCTCTTGCTTCTACCTTTGAAGAGAGTAAGCTATAACCAATAGCCATAAAAACAAAGGGCCAGATTGATAGCTTTACATGGAGTAGGTGGGACTATTCATGAAGTGGCATACCACCAAACATGAGTAAATCTGTTAGAATCTGACCTAAAACTGGGAAAAGGCTACCAAGCAAAGGTATAAGGAATTTAAAATAACTACTGATTAGAGAAACTGGAACCAAGATATTTGAAGCACATATATTATAGCAAAGGGGACTGTATCAGAATATAGTGGAATTTAGTCAATAGAAGGAAGAGAGAAAATAGTTATGCCAAAAATCTGCTGTCTTTTGATAGGATATCATTTTCCTCTAATACTGCTCTCTTAATCAAGCCCAGCATTTTTGTGGGTAATACCTGAATAAAGGATAGCAGCGACACATGATTGATAAATCCAAAGTACCTCCAAAACACCTGGGCACCCCATTGGCCTACTGAGAGGAGAGAGATTTAGCCCTATTTGGAAAGGGCTGGCTAATTCATGGCTATGGTGAGCAGCTAGCCTAACATCTGAACTAGATGTGTGGTATGATAATGTATGGCATCACTACAGGAAGAACTGATCTCAAAAGCAGTGGTTTCCATAGGTGGTCATTCAGGAGTAATCTAGTGTGGTGCCAAGTGTTTTGTGAGAGGAGCTGCATCTTGTCAGCTTCTCTGAATACTGAAACAAGATGTAAAAATAAAATAAAATAAAATAAAATAAAATCACATTGCTGGCAAAATTGTGCAGAAAATCCCAGTTGGCTCTGTAGACCACTTTATCACCAGTGGGCCCTTGGGTTCAACAGCAAATGTCAGCCAGTAGCTTGCTGGATACAAGTGCTAAATTGGATTGTCTGTGCTCAGTGCCATATAAGCAGCATGGAGGAATGAATACATTACTATAGAGTCCCTATGACCTGTAAGATACTCAGCATTCAAAGATCACAAAAATGAAACAATTTAAAAGGTTAAATTGGGGATAATAATGTTACATTAGGGATAAAGGCATAAAGATAGAAATTGGGGAATAAACAGGTAATCAAAAGGATGCAGATAGATGCAAGCAAAACCTCCCACACAATATAAAGGCAAATGAGTGCACCCCCAAAGTTTGTCCTCAGATCCTGAATGAATGGTAAACTGTGCAATAAAATAATCAGAGGACATTACAGGCCTAACCCTGGGTACCGCGTGGTGTCATGCAGTGCGGTGCCATGCCACATATCTTTCCGCATCAAGCCTTCACCAGCTGTGCACCGTTAACCAGAGTTTTCCTCATCTCTGAGTTCTTTTGTACCTTGTTAAGTGTGGAGTGCAAACCCTGCTACAGCTGCAAGACAGATTCATCCCTGCATGGAACAGCAGGTGGTTTAAACCCTGGCCTTCCTTAGGATTCTGAAGGAAGGTGAGGCTGGCTGTCTGGCTGTCCATCCTCTCCCTCTGGCTATGGAGTCCACAGGCTATATCTGTTGGATCTGTTTCCTGGCTGATAATTAGATATTGGACCGCCCTGGCCTGGTACCCTTGGGACCTGACCAGTCGTGAACGAGGGAATAAGCTAGACCAGGGCCCTGCCACTGTCCCCCAGCCTGCAGCCCCTCCTCGCAGCCGGCTCTGCTTCAGGCCAAGCATTCTTGCCTTTGGCCCAGCTGGGCAGCTGGCCAGGCAAGCCCACAGCACCCTATTCTCAGCTCCAGCTCCACTGCCCATGGGATCAGCCTAAGGCGTTCTGATTCAGGAATGTCCATTGTCCTGCTGGACCACAATGTCTCCAGACCAGAGAGTCCTGATTTTGGGAGGTAGAATCTGTATTTAGTTGAGGGCAGAGGACTTCTTTCCCAGCACCATGCTTTCAACAGCCTCTGGGACAATTTGTTTGAGGGAGAAAATTGTCTTTATGAAGCTAGGCCCCTCTCCTTGGCTAGGCCCCTCTGGATGAGATACAAAGTGAAGTCTGTACTATAGTTTGCAGGGAGCAACTCAGCAATTGCTGCCTTTTTTGACAGATCCCTTATGCCTCCTGCAAGGAGGTTTACAGGATCTGTCAAAAAAGGCTTTCTTTCTCAACAGATCCCCCTCTAGATTGCCACTTTTTGCCGACAAAGTTCTGAGTCGGCAAAACGCGGCAGCCATTTTTATGCAAATTAGGCATGAGATATTTAAATCCTTGACTCATTTGCAATGTCGACCTGCCTAATCTGCATCCCTCTGCTGACAGAGGGATGCAGTCTAGACATACCCTAAATGCCTATGTGTATTTTTCTCTTTATTTCCCTCCCCTCTTTGTCTGTAGCAGGCAGCCTCCCCAACTTGCTATAATAAAGTGCCTTTAGCACTTGCTGACAAGATTCACCAATGTGATCTGGAATCCTGCTATGAAACACACAGGTGGGGATCTGAGATGTCATTGCCTTTAGCTAAGCATATACTCATTGCATAAGTAACAGCCAACCTCCCTCATCATGTCACATAAATAACACACCAACAAAATTGCAAAGTATGTAACTTATATCAGGACAGGACAGAAAATTAAGCTTTCCTTTCAGAGTCCAGATTAAAGTATGAGGCATCTTCTATAGCAGTATTTCTCAACCTTTTTTTTTAATAAAGTACCTTTTAAAAAAATTATAAGTACCTACAGTTTTCAGACACGCAAAAAATGTTTCTACCATTGCAGCACATTTGTTTAAACAACTTAATCATAGCTGGGCGGGCGATGAAATTTTTGGTTGTAAAAAGTACAAAAATAATAAAGCACTGTAAAACTTAAAACAAAAATTCAGTTTTCTCCAAGTTTCAGTTGTGTTGACGAACCCCCCAGAATTCTCTCAAGTATCCCTAAGGGTACTCGTACCACTGGTTGAGAAACACTGGTCTAAAAGATAAAAGTCTCCCTAGTTTACCCTGCTTACTTTAGACCCATTCTGGAGGCACCAAGCATTTCCAGTGATACTGACAATGACTGTTTTGAAGGAGCTGTGTATTGTCAATGTGGTTGATACTGGTTCATGAGCATAAATGCCAACCTTCAAACAGACTGTCAAAATTGGGGCAGAGACCCCAATGTATGTTTTATCATTAGGGTCCACCAATTCAGTAACAGTCTCATCTATCTTGCCACCTACGGAAGCTGGTATTAGTGCTAGTTTGTTACCATAAGTCCAAGACCACAAATGGTTCTGGTTGCTTCAAGTCCCAGGAGACCAGTCACTTAACTCTGGGTCAATTTGTACCACAGAATTCACACCAAAGAAAACACTAGTAGCCGATCCTATAGCAAACTAACTAGGGATTTGTTAGCTAGGAAAGAGAACTGATAGAGTTATTTATGAGTTAAAGCAGGCAAACATATATATACAAATGAGTTATAGTGTACAGTTTCAAAAGGTGGCAGAACTGTAGGAATCTGTCAGCCCTGAATATCTTTTAGAGATAAACTAAATTGACTCTGGTGATCTCAGCTTCTGTTGCGCAGCTACAGTCCTGTGAAAGTTCACATAGCCAAAGGGAGAAAGATACAATTTATTCTTTTGGGGGATTTTTAGCCCCTTACACCTGAGTGTTCAAACTGATGGCATGAGTTCATGCACAAGTCTCTCCTTCCTGGAAAGAGTTGGGGATGCAATCAATAGGGCCTCTCTCTCTCTCGCACATGATATATTATTTTCAGGTTAAACTTTCATCATTTGAAATGTTTTGCAAAGTTGGAATCCTTTTTACATTTTGAAAGCTGCAAAATACATTTCCCTTTTATTTTTCTCACAAGCCTTTCTTATAAAAGCTGTTTTATATATAGTAACTAGATATTGAAAATTAGTGAGTGCTTCTTATCACTCTGATGTCTTTTCTGAGCATTCATTCAAAGTCGTTAAGATTTAACCCTCTTTAATTATGAGGTCTTTGTTTCAACAAACTACTGAAATATTAGTAAGATATTTTTCCATTTTAATTATTTTAATTAATAAAGAATTACACATTTTGCTGAAAAGATAAAAAATTAAACTTCATCAAAGGTACTTTTAATTTCAGGATATGTAGGATTTGTAGGAAAGTTCTCCTTCTTTCTCTGTCCTATTCTAGTCTGAGATTTCTCTCTTATTTTAAGGACGATAGCAGTAAAATATTGCTCAGTGGCTACAAAAGTTACCAAGACAAGGATATATAATGCACACTAGTCTGCTTCAGATGTCTGAGATGTTATCAAGTTTTGCAAGGAAACTACAGAATCTTGAATCAAGACTTGGCAGGTACGTAAAGGAGAACCTGACTTTCACATGCTGTAGTTAAAAAAAGTATTGCTATGAAACTGTTTAAAGGGATACCTTCCACTTGGAAATCAGTTCTCTCCAAAACCTTTGTACTTACTAACGTCACAGTGACATCTAAGCTTAGCAACGTTTTTTTTTCTTTTATTTGTTCAGTTTAGCAGCATTTTGTGCAGTCAGTTTAGTGAACTCAGTTGTGCCACAGTCCTGCAAAGGCTTATACGGGGGCTTAAATTTACATGAGTGAGCAATCCCACTGATTTCAACAGAATTGCTTACATGATCAATGTGAAGCATGTGTGTAAGTCTTTCCAAGATCAAAATCTTTGATAAGTTTCTTCCATGCTTAAAAAAAAAAAAAAAAAAAAAAAAATCCTGAATACATGTGAACATAGGAGCAATTAAAGCTTGATATCTTTGAAGAATTTAAAAAAAACCCACCATCAGATTATACTCTGCAGAGTATAAAACTGCAATTTTTGAAATGAATCAATTAAAAATCAAGTAGATAGTGTCCCTTATAAGATAGATTTTATGTATTCACTTAATTTATTTTGCAGATGATTTGCATCTATTATCACAGGCTCAACCTTTCACAGCCCCTGAAGGAGCACAGCATCTTCAGTTCTCACTGATGCCCTCCAAGAGTTGCTCAGTTACTATAGGACTGAGTATGTTCACTCCACATAAACATTAGCACTGGAAATTCAGTTTCATGGGCTCTAAACTGTCACCCTGGGTCACATTCTGGCTTCTTTTCTCTCAGTGTAGCTGAGATCAGAATCTGGTGTCTTGTACAATAAGCTTGTTTGCCTTCTCTGTTATGAGCTCAATGTTGATTTCAGAACGTAAATATCTTGGGTTTGTTTTGAGAGTTTTGCTGGTTTTTGCATTTGTTTCCTTAAGTAAACTGGCGAGACAACCCATTGTTGTTACAGCAAAGCCAGTATGAAAAGAGTCTATCTATAGGTATTTCCATGGGAAAAGGTGGAGATAAAATGCCTGGGAATGGTACTTCAATGTAGCTGCTCTTACAGCAGTCTGAAATTACTATATGCATTAAGTTTAGGCCCTGATTTAGCAAGGTGCTTATGTACATGCTTAAATTTAAGAGTCTAAGAACATTGCTGAATCTAAATACTAAGTAATTATAAATACATTCACTATAACTTAAAAGCTCTGTTTCCTCCTTACATGTTGATATCATCAATATGGAATTATTTTTCCTAAGTGTTTGTCATTTACAGTCATAAACCACAGTGCACTAATGGAGTATTTTTCTGCTTGAGGATTAATGAGTACCAGAAGAATTGCTTGTGATGGCCACATTAAAGTTATCTAACAATTTCCTATTTATATTCTGTTAACATCATCATTCTTTCTAAGCTACAGAGATTTGGGACACTAAACATGCTAAAATCTAAACAGAGGAGGGAATTATCCAAGTTTCATTTCAAATCAGCTTAAATTCTCTCAGAAGTAACATTACTCAGATTTCATACAATAGCAGCATATACTGCTTTCTTCTTCAGCTTTCTTGATTTCATTTAAATGGACATTTACTTAGGAGGAGGTTTTATGTTAAAGTTTGCTGCTTTCTTTATTCCCATCTTTCTCCAACTGAAAAGACTAAAGATATACTAAAGCATCATATTGAGTGGTTGGGGAGACGGGGAAGGGAGAAAAGAATTCTTCAAAATGTTTCTATATCAAATTCTAACTATGAAAATCCATATTCTATATACAAGCAGGTAGGATGTGAGAAAATTGTCTTTGTACACAATGAAAAACTGATAAATCTGATAATTATTTATTTGCTTGAAATGGCCAGGTATTCTGCAGTAACAACTTTTTGAGACTGTATTTTTCATTTTAAAACTTGAATTTGGATGTGTATACTCACACATATAGCCTTGTACAGGAACTGGGATGAAGGTCAAAGGGCAAATTCCATTTATGAAAACCCGACATGACCAGTTAATGCTTACATTTGGATCCACTTCTGCTCATCTCATCCATCCTAAGCAGCACTACACCACACAAGTAACCTCAATGAAATCAATGTGATTACTTGCAGAGAAAGGTGCTACTCAGCATGAGAAAGGGTAGAAGAACATTATGCTCTGTGATGAGCAGAGCTGACACATGCAGTTTAAAGGGAGAGCTTAGTTGTGCCTGTGAGGGAAAATCATTGGAAAAATATCTTAAAACTTTCAAAAGTGGCAAAAAAGCACCTGTTGCTTTGTTGCCTAAAGCAAGGAAACAAGCCAATGTGAAGGGGTCTTCCTTTTCTGAGCACAGAAAGTAGCAATTCAAAGAAGGGATCCTGAATCAGTAGACAAAAGAACCAGTGACCACTGCGTTCCACTCATCTATGCTTTCAGTGGAGCACCTTGGGCAACCACACCCATTCAGAGCCATTAAATTACCCCTTTCCTGCCTTTAGCAGGGGAATGAGAGAACACACAATGTGTGCCTGGCATGGAGGGGGGATACCTGCACCTTCCATTCTCTTCTTAGCCATTGAATGGGCACATGGGGACAGCTGATTGTTGCCTATTTGAGCTAAGCCCAGACTTAAGGTCCACCTATACAGTAGCAGCCCACAGTGAGCCTCCAAGCCCACACTGACTGACTCTGATTCACACTACCATACTAAAACAATTGTGTAGATGGTGCTTTTATGTTGCATCTGAGGCTAGAGCTCAGATTCTGAGGCTCACCCTTTCCCCTAGTCTTCAGAGCCCAAACTGCAGTATCTATACAGCTATTTTTAGTGTGCTAGTACATCCTTTGATCCAGCCTTGGAGGCTCACTGTCATGAGTTGTATAGAAATATCTATCTTCTACAGTCAGCTGCAAGGAAGCAGCAGTCTCAACCCAGAAAAATTTGGTATACATTCTTTCACAAGATTAAGTTTATTGGACGCTGGAAACTGAATTGTTCTAAGACTTATGTCCACCCTGGGGAAAAGGTTACTGGGACTGACATTTGGGCTACGTCTACACTGGCGGCTTCTTGTGCAAGGACTCTTTTGCGGAAGAGTTCTTGTGTAAAAAATCTTCCACAAGAGAGCATCCACACTGCCATGTGCTTTTGTGCAAGAGATGTGCTTTTCCACAAGGCATCCATGGCAGCGTGGACACTCTCTTTTGCAAGAAAGCTCTGATGGCCATTTTAACCATAGAGGCGTCTTACACAAGAAATTCATGTTGCCTCTCTACACTGCCCTCTTGTTCACGAGCTCTTGCGCAAGAGGGCTTATTCCTCGTGGGGAGAGGAATAACTCTTCCGGAAGAAGCCCTGTTTTACAACACTATACTGTAAATTTACTTGTGCAAGAACACTCGTGCAGTATAGACAGCAGGCAAGTTTTTGCGCAAGAACATATGTTCTTGCACAAGAAGCTGCCAGTATAGACATAGCCTAAGTGTAACTAGCATTGTCTAGTTCTCATTCCAGGGGATATCCAAACGTAGTTGATGTTTGGCTTTGTGGGCAGTCTATAGTGCAGTGGGCCCACAGGAAGGCAGCCAGAGGGGAAGATGGATTGCTGTGGAGCTTCAAGATTGAAGCTGTATTCAATGAGTGGTTCAGCAGGAGTGGTATGCAGCTCCTAGTATGGCAGAAGGTACGGCATGAGTTGGCCAAAGCACTCAGTGCAGCTTGTTGAGGTTGGGTTGAGTAAGTAATTGTGATGAGACATTGGCCAGGTCAGTGGATAGATCACAGCTCAGCTTCAAGGGTGAATCAGTTGCCTTAGCTGGCACAACAGGTTGAGCATGAGCTGAGCCTAGTGCTTGTTGTTGACTGAGCTACAGGCACCTGATCATTCATCTGGGTTAAAATGATCCTGGGGATCATTTATGAAGTCGCCAGGATAAATTTTAGAGTAGGGGGTCAAGGTTTCCTCTAAGCTGTGTGGAAGCACAGCCCCTCAGCTGCTTAATCAGCCCCACCCAGTCAGGTAGCTCCATGCACAGAGACCTGATCCTCTGGCTGGGCGGGGCTGACTAAGAAGCTGCGGGACTGTGCTGCCGCACAGTTTATAGGGAACCTTGGTTGAGCCTCTTTAAAGTGGCAACACATAGTGATAGATGATTAAATGACCCTGAGTTCTTTAAAAAGGATGCATTTCATCTGCCAGATTCTGAGCCTGACATTTGGTTCTGGGACATTAAGGATTGGCTTAGGTGGAAGATGGGTACCGGAAACGGCAGTGTGGGAGGATATCCAGTGCAGATTAAAGGGCCAGTTCTCCTAAATGAGACCTGGGATGGCACAGAGTTGGATCTTGTGCTGATAATAGGAGAAACAATTAAAATTTTTGCAGACTGAGGTTCCACCCACCCACCCTTACGGCCTCTATCATTTCCTCCCCCTAGTGCGGGTTGTCTGTGTATAGAGGTCACAACTGAATCGAGTCCATGGGCTAGATCAGGGAGGCCTTACTGTGAATTATTGTGTGTTTTGTGGTAAAAGCCCTGTAACTTACACTGAAACCAGTTAAATGGCTGGTATGCCAGAGTTGGGAGCAGGCATTGCTACTCTCCCCGCCCTATAATTCATAAAGTTCCACCCTGCTCTTTAAACCCAGCCAACATCTGTCAATCATCTGTCTTGGAGCTTAATTTGTAATGAAAGAGGTGCTAGGGCTCAAGTAACTTTTTAACATTCATAACTGATGCAGCAAGCCCAGAGGTGTCAGGGCTATGAGTTGCCAAGTCTAGGAGTGCTGGGGAATAGCCCTGGCACAAATTAAAAACTGATTCATCTGCTTTCCCTGGTCACACAGCAGGAGTGTCAAGTGGCCTGTTTCTGAATACAGTCATAGACCCCAAGTGTTTGCAGTTCTTCTGCAGTAAAAGAAAGGGAGGCAAAAGATAAGCTTTAAAGCAGCAGCATCATAAAAATCCCATCAGAGGCACTTTCTCCTGTCCAGGATTTCTTTTATTGACATCTACAATGCAGTGAGTTGTAAATATATTGGATATATTTGGTTCTTAGCCCTAAATTACAGTAAATGCTTTTGTTACTGGGTCAAAATAGCAGTATATAGGGATCAGTCTCGATATACTGGTCACTTGCCCCACTGTTTCAAAGACAAAACAATGACTATAAGCCACCAGATCCGGCCCGCAAATGCAGCTGGGAGCCTCATGCAGACTCCCTGCATGCCCTGCCCCCCAGTCCCACCACTCAGAAAGGCAGTTGTCGCAGCCATTTCTCTCTCAGCTATAATCTGGGGGGAGTGGTGCTTCACGTGCTGCTCTCACCCCCACAAAATCTCATTGGCCAATTTCTGGCCAATGGGAGCTGCCTGATTAAAGAACAGGTAGTGCACAGAGCACCCTTCCCCTTCCCTTTAGACTCTTATTCCAGACAAACATGGCCCTTGCAGCCTGTGAGGGGGCAAGGCAGGCAGGGAAACTGCCTGAGAACCCTGCTGGCCAGGAGTCACTCAGGTAAGGATCCTGGCCAGAGCCTGCCTCTGCCCCCCAGCCTCCTTCTCCCAATCATCTGCCCCCACATAATCCAAACCTTCTGCCCCCCCTCCTGAACCCATACCCTCTCCCAGACCCTGCACCCCAATCCTCTATCCTAGATCACAACCCAAACCCTGCACCCCAGTCTCCTGCCCCAGGTCACAATTGCGTCCTTCACCCAAACTCCCTCCCAGATCCCACACCCTCTCCTGCACCCCAATCCCTTACCTCAAGCTTGCTTCTGCTTCTAACCTCCATCTCCAACTCCGCACCAACTTCATTAATATCATGGAAGAGTACAGTCCTAGACCACTTTCCAAAACCTTGGATTGGGCCCCTGTCAAAAATTATTGCCGACCCCTGCTACAATAGAATTAACAAGGAAATATAGCACTTTTGAAATGTTGCAAACCACACGACAGAGGAAATACTCAGATCTGGCTTCAGAGTTCATAATATTGTTCTGACTGGTAGAGGAGGAACAGTGCACTCCCTTACTCTCCAGCCCTGCTGAGTTTTAGAGCCTCATGCTGAGACTTTTCAGTCTAGCATCAGGTTTGAGTCCAAACCTAAATGGGGTGGTTCTTCAAAGGGATACCTGTCAAGGAGTAAATTAAATCCAGGAAGGATAATTGCAGCAATAAGTCATCATTTCTCAAAAGACCTGTGCGGTAATGTGCAACCAGAGATACAAAAATAACTAAATGTGGTCACATGACTGCATCAGGATTTTGTCACCACAAATTAGTAAGCAGTGCTTTCCAGCAAGACGAAAGATTGGGACAATGTATAAAAAGCAGCACCTTTGCCTTTGCAATACCAGAAGTTGAGTTATATTATTTTGCCCATCTATGCACCTTTAATCCAGGGATCTCAAAGGACTTTACTATCATGAATTCAGCTTTCCCTCATCTTTGTAACGATATAAAGATTATTCCTCACATTTGCAGATGGACTAACTGAGATACAGAAAGAATTTTTAGGCTCATGTTGATTAAGTGGCTTCTATGGTTTTTTTCATTGAAACCAATAGGACCACTCATGGAGTATAGAGCTTCTCAAGGTGTGTAAAAGTGAAGAATCTGGCTCTGAGTAACTTAGCCAATGTCACATAGGAAGTGAATGGCAGAGCTAGGAACAGAAGATAGATATTAAAAAAAAGTAAAAAACAAATCTGACACAAAGCGGAAACATGGACAAATAGCTAAAAAGGCATACAAAAAAATAGCACAAGCACGTAAGCACAAAATCAGAGAGGCTAAAGCACAAAATAAATCATATCTAGTAAGGGACATAAAAGGCAAAAAGAGGTTAGAACATAAGCACAGCCTTACTAGATCAGATCAAAGATCCATCCATCCCAGTAGTATCCTGTCTGCTGACAGTTGTCAATACCAGTTGTTCCCGAGAGAGGGAACACAACAAGTAATCAACAAGTGATCCCTCTCCTGTCATCCATTTCCAGGTAAACAAAGGCTAGGACACCATTCCTACCCATTCTGGCTAATAACCATTGATGGACCTAAACTCCATGAATTTATCTACCTCTTTTTTTGAACCCTGTTAAAGTCCTAGCCTTCTCCATATCCTTTGGCAAGGAGTTCCAGAGGCTGACTGCACGCTGAGTGAAGAAAACTTCCTTTTGTTTGTTTTAAACTTGCTACCTATTAATTTCATTTGGTGACCCCTAATTCTTATATTATGGGAACAAGTAAATAACTTTTTCCTATTCACTTTTTTGCACACCAGTCATGAATGTATAGACTTCTATCATATCCCCCCCCCTAAGTCTCCTCTTTTCTAAGCTGAAAAGTCCAAGTCTTTTTAATCTCTCTTCATATGGGACCTGTTCCAAACCCCTAATCATTTTTGTTGCCCTTTTCTGAACCTTTTCCAATGCCAATATATCTTTTTTGAGATGAGGCGACCACATCTGTACGCTGTATTCAAGATGTGGGCATACCATGGTTTTATATAAAGGCAATAAGATATTCTTTGTCTTATTTTCTATCCCTTTTTTAATGACTTCTGACATTCTATTTGCTTTTTTCACTGCCACTGCACACTGAGTGGATGTTTTCAGAGAACTATCCACAATGACTCCAGGATCTCTCTTGAGTAGTCGTAGCCAAATTAGTCCCATCATATTGTATGTATAGTTGGGATTATGTTTTCCAATGTGCATTACTTTACATTTATCAGCATTAAATTTCATTTGCCATTATGTTGCCCAATCATTTAGTTTGGTGAGATCTTTTTGAAACTCTTCACAGTCTGCTTTGGTCTTAACTATCTTGAGCAGTTTGGTATCATCTACAAATTTTGCCACCTCACTCTTTACCCCTTTCTCTAGATCATTTATAAATAAGTTGAATAGGATGGGTCCCAGGATATACCCTTGGGGGACCCCACTAGTTATCTCTCTCTATTCTGAAAACTTACCATTTATTCCTACCCTTTAGTTCCTGTTTTTTAACCAGTTATCAATCCATTAGAGGACTCTCCCTCTTATCCCATGACAACTTATTTTACTTAAGAGTCTTTGGTGAGGGAGCTTGTCAAAGGCTTTCTGGAAATCTAAGTACACTATATCCACTGGATCCCCCTTGTCCACATGTTTGTTGACCCCCTCAAATAACTCTAGTAGATCAGTAAGGCATGATTTCCCTTTACAGAAACCATGTATTCTAACCACCAGTGCCAGGGTTTAACACTGAGATCATCCTTTGTTATTTATTATAAATCAGAAGACTTACATGGCTTTGCCCGTGTCCAGCCCAGGGACATGGGTGAGGAGGAGGGGGTGGGCAGGCCTTCTTCAGGTGTTCCCTGGGCCCACCCACAGGTTGGATGGGAGCACACAGGTCTCCTGACGGGATCCCCCAGCTCCAGCCCAGGGATGGGAGAAGAGGTAGAGGCCTCCCTCCAGTGTTCCCCAGGCACAGCCCAGAACTGAAGGTAGGAGTCCATGCAGGCTGACCAGCCATGGCCAAGCTGGGTGGTGCTCACAGGAGGGTTGGCGGTGGGAGAGTATCAGTGGGTCCTGGGTGGGGTGTCGGGACTTCAGTACCTGTCTACAGCACTGCTCCAGTGAGGAACCATGCTGTGTGCAAAGTGGGGATTTCTCCCCCTCCCTGGTCCGATGCTGGGGCTGCAGGTTGGGGCGGGGGGGCAGGAGGGCCACTTACCTGGGCCAATGGCAGGCAACATGGTGAGCTCTGTGTCCATCTGGCCACTCCTTTGGTGGTGCGACTGCCCTCAGTGGTCACTCTGCAGTATAGCTCTCCCCTCTGCTCCCTGCCCCCAGTGGTGACTATGAATATTGCTTTCCTCCTCTCTCTGGGCCCTCCCTTGTCATAAAATGGAAAACAATCGAATTCCAGGCACATCCCTTTTTCTTGGCCCAACCATTACCTGGTCTTTAAGCTAGTGTAAGAGGAAGCTGCATACCAAATTTAGTGGTCCTAGCTCTTACCACTTAGGAGGAGTTCTTGAACAAATGGATTCACAGACAGACAGATGCACAAGTCTTCAGTACGTAGATAGATAGATAGATTAGTTTGTTTGATTAATTTGTAGAACACTAGTGAGACATATAAGAACCAACTACAAATCATTGCAAAATCCAAGAAAAGGTAACCACCCAAATATAGGACACAACAAGACAGAATCTAAAAAGACATTGCACTCACAAAAGTAGGACTTTCTAGTTAATTAGAGGAGAAAAAAGGAATCAAAGATATAAAAGCCTGGGGCAATATCGGCAAACAATTTGTGACACACTGATTTAAATAAATGAGACTTACAGCAGACACTACAGGGAGTCATTAAGGGACTGCAGGAGGGAATTTCATAACCCAGAACTCTTATCTTAGAAATACTTGCCTTGATCATGACTGAACTTAAGGACTGAGACAACATTTAGAACCAAATTTTGATAAGTCCTCACATGATAGAACTTTACCAGTAAACTATGATTTGATTTTGGACAAGGAGGAGAGGAATAAAGAATTCATAATGGGTTACCCAAAAATAATCTCTTGTAGGATGTATTGTGTGTGTGGTTTGTCACAAAGCTTAGGTCTACACTAGACCAGGCAGGTCAGCTTAATGTGCACCATCCAGCTATGCAAAATGCAAAGCTGGATTCAGCTTACCTTAAGTGGAGCCACTGCATCGTCTACACTGCTGGAGGCTGACAGGAGCACATGCTGCCATTAGCTTCCCTTACTCCTCGCAGAATGAGGAATACAGGATGCTGGTGGGGGTTGGCCTCAGCATTTGATTGGGGGGAGTCTACACTAGACCTACTAAATCAAATGCTAGAAGATCAATCTCCAGAGGATCAATCTTCTCCATAATGTGCACATACCCTGAGAGTTATTATTTCAGTGTTACTATTAATAATTGTGTAACTGAAGCCCTACAATTACTTTAGAGTGGAATTTCTTTAGACTGTTTTTTAATTTTATTTTATATAGTATCTTTCATGACAAGGATAATACAAAGCTCTTTGCAATTTTTCTTCTGACGTACCACTGTCCATGCCATACAGTATCTTTCTTTCTCTCTTTGCTTGTTGAAATGATCAGAATTTGGTGAAAAAGAGTACAGGAGTACAAAAACTCTAACAGTGTATTTCTGTTTTGTAAATGGAATTGGTTAGATGCCATGTTTTTGTCCTTTTCTTTGAACAGTAAACATTCCAGGCTATGTTTCCACACATCTGATATCAGCCTTACATTTCTTCTAAACTCATTCTAGAGTTTATATACAATAAAGAGATATTTTCCTCACGCTGAGTTGTTGTGATAAATGAATTTATCTAATATTTTCACTTTCTGGCAATGTTACAACTATATAGTCTGGGAAAAAATATTTCACTTTCATTGGGAAATCAATGGAAACACTGCTTGTCTAACATCATAGACCATATGAACTAGTTTAAATATTCTCGCCATGTTGCCAGAGTACTGACATTTTATATCTTATATCTCTGAAGCTTTAGACAAAAATAGCAGATGATTGTTCATCCTTTTATATCAGTTTTACACTGGTATAACTCCACTAATGTATAATCACTTGAGAGATACATCAGCATAAAACTGATGTAATGAAATGGAGAAATGATCCCCTTGTATTTATTTGTTTGTGATTAATAATTTGATTTTATTAGATTGTGCCTCTATTCTTTTGGGGGACTTTTACATTCCCCAAAATCTGACAAGCTCCCCCATAAATAGTAACAGCCACAATTTTCTAGTCAGCCTCTACTTGATTCCATAACCAACATTGTGCACAGTTTTGTAAGCACAAACATTTCAATTGCCAATTACCCGACTGTACTCAGAAAAATCTCAAACATTTTTCATAAGGATTATTTGTCAATGATCATTTTATTGCAATGCTCTTTATCAGTCTGTCCTTGGCTAAATAAGCATACATGTCAGCTATCTTTCTTTAGTAAACATATTTACAATTTTTTTTTCATTCTGTCCCTCTGAAAGTGTCTCATTGTGATGTGCTTTACTTGTGGTAAACATGTGATATAGCCCTTTCCTTCTCCCCCATTCCAAATCCTTGCCTGTATTTTTTTTATATCAGCAAGTATGGATCACCAACTTGCAGATAGATTTGTGAAACCTATTCCCCATTAGAAAAACCTAACTGGCTCATGAAACAATTTTTAATGGTCTGTATTACTGGAGATCTATAAAATTACTGAGACACAGTATCCAATTGCCAAATTTGGTGAGCTAAAGAGAGGCTGCCAAACCAAGTTTAGGTATCTAATATACATAAAAAGACTAGAAGATTTCCCTGGCATTGCTTAAGTCCTTATCTCAATTAATCTTTGGTTTTTGGAAAATAAAATGAAAATGTACATGCTTCATTTAAATCATTGCTTGGGGAGCTGGGTATAAAAGGTTCAGTATGCAGGCTGCCTTGGAGAAAGAGGCCTGTCCCAGCCCTCTCTCTCCGCAGCAGCTTGGGGTCAGGTGAGAAGCGCCTCTCCATAGCCTCTGCAGCTCCAGCAGGCACAGCCAGAGGAGGGGTGCATGTCCCCCAGTTGGGACAAGCCAGGTTCATCTGCCCCCTGCACCCTAGCCACAGCGAGGAAGGCAGCAAACTGTGCACTTTCCCCTCACTCCTGATGAAAGGGAACAGGCAACAATGTTCCCATGTGAAGTGGGGAGAGGGGAAAGAGCTTTACCCCCCCCCCCACCACAACTGAAGGGGGAGTGGGTGGTTCCGGGCTGTTGTCGTCCTGGACAGTGCCCAGCCAGCCACTTTCACCTGCCTGGTGATTCTCTTTTCTGTATAGTTTTATGAGAAGCAATCTCTTTCCAGGCACATCCCATTTTCTTGGCACAACAAAATCCTGACTTTGCTTTAAGTTAGGATACGAGGAAGTTCCATACCAAGTTTAGTGATCCTTGCTCTTACTGGTGAGGAGGAGTTCTTGAGCAAACAGATAAACACACAGAAAGACAAACTGTCTCTATGAGATTAGCAATATGTTCGGTCAACCTGCACTATAACCCCATTTACTTCACAGTCCTGTAAATGAGTTTGAATTTTACTGTGCTTATATTTGGATACCATACAATGAAATTTCAGTAGCCACCTACTTCTAGTTACTTATTCCTTTCAGGGTTCAGTGTCTTGATTCTCAGTCTTTCAAGGTCCGGGACGATGTGCAGTGGAGGAGAGAGACATGGACAGAGCTGTTGCAGTAGGGACGCAACATGTGTGCGACTGTCCAGGCTCACCTGACCCACCCCGAGCCAGCTCCTTCTCCTGCTCCAGTTCCCGATCCTGCTCTCCCTCCCATGCCAGCCCTTGATCCCCCTCCCATGCCTTACCTTGGTACAACCCTCTTCCTCCCCTTCCCTCCTCCCCCATTATCCCACTAGCCTCCTTGGAGTCCCTCACTCCCGAGGTCACTGAGGGTATGTCTCAACTATATGGCTCCGTCGCCAGAGCCATGTAGATTAGTTTATTAGACATACACAAATGAAGCCGCGATTTAAATAATCGTGGCTTCATTTACATGAAAATGGCTGCCGCACAGCGGGGCAGTCTAGATGTGCCACGGTCGACAGGGAAGCCTCTGTCGACCACTCCATTATGCCTCGTGAAACCTACCTTCACCCCCTGTACCTCCAACCATCCATTTTTCTAGGGTCTCCCTTTCCAGTATTCCTCCCTCATGGGGCTGCAGCCCAAGAGCACAATACCTGTATGACAAGGACCCTGACTGTTGACTTTCCCATGCCAAAGTGGTTACCCATGGACCAGTAACAGTCTGCTGTTGCAAGCTACCGGACAGCGATAGCAACCTGCTTCTCCAGGAGGGTGGTGGGTCTCATCTGTGTGTCTCATCATGTGAGCTAAGCGCATTGCTCCAGGAACATCTCCTTCCTCATACGGAAGTTCTGGAGCCTCATACTGGTTCCACCAGTTGGAACTGGTGTCCAGCCGCCGGAAGCGGTGCTCCACAGTGGGGTACAGCTGCAAGAGCTGTGCTCCCACACACATGCTGAGGGTCTCCTTGAGCAGCTCGGGGTCATGTTCTTGCAGAGCCAGGAGGCAGCCTATAGAAACTGCTGTGTAAACTCCAGCACGACAGCCTGGGGCCGTTGCATGCCCAGAGGTAGCTCTGGCTCCATAATAGGGAGTGCTGTGGTGTCCAAAAGCAGGGTAACCAGAACACACAGTGGAAACGCTTTGCTGTCCCTCAGAGAGGTAGGCAAGCAAGCAGAAGAAGCTGAGGGTATGTGTACACTGCAGAGTTTTTTTCGGAAAAACAGCCATTTTTCAAAAAAACTCCAGTTACATCCACACTGCAATCACATTCTTTCGAAAAAAAATTGAAAGAACAGAGGTTTTTTTTCCGACATCAGTAAACTTCTTTCTCCGAGGAAGAAGTCTTTCTCCAAGGAAGAAGAGAAAGAGCTCTTTCAGAAAAAGGCGCGTGTGGACAGGGAAGAGGTTGTCCTTTCGAAAGAAGAGGAAAGAGGAAAAAGCACAGGTGCCCTGGAGGTCACTCCATCCATAGTAATCACAGCTTAAATGTGAGAGAGTGTCCATTCAGTGCAGATACTCTTTTCAAAAAAGCAGATTGCTTTTTCAATGCACTTTTGCTGTGTAGACGCTCTCTTTTGTAAGAAGTTTTTCTGGAAGATCTCTTCTGGAAGAAGCTCCTTCTGAAAGAAGCCTGCACTCTAGACATAGCCTGAGAAACAGGGGAGTCCCGTTAAGCATGTGTCAGCAACTGCTGACCTAATGCCCTGCCTGAACTGGTTCTGGGTGGCCTTACATGTGAGATAGCAGCCAATCAATATGGACACTATCTTTCAAAATAGCAAATCACTATTTTGATGAACTTTTTGTGTGCAGATGCTCTATTTGAAAATAAGCTATTCTAGAAGATAACTTCCAGAATAGCTTATTTTGAAAGAAGCGTGCAGTGTAGACGTACCCTTATTGAATAAACAGCTTAAAATTATGGTTTCTTCTTCAAATCTGATTGTTGACTCTCTCTGCTCTTTCTTGTTACAAAGTCTTTGATATATTTCCAGTGAAAATGAAAGCATTATATTTAAAAAAAATACCACAGGAAAAATATAGCTTTGCAAGGACAGCAACTTACACCAACCAAGATGGTATCAGGTGTCATAAGTAAGTAGAAGTATGGGGGGAGGTTAAAAGAAATAACCTTATTTTCACTGGAAAAGAGAAGACTTTGATATAACCTAATTCAAAGCTATCATTAGAATTAATACAGTTAATACTTTTGGAGCAAATGTTTCATAGTGGAAACAGGATAAATAAATTTTCTGTAAACCTGCCTCATTATTGTGAATGGAAGTCAATAGGAACTATCCTAAGGAATAAGGATTAATCAGACAAGGATTAGTCATCTGAGTGATGTTTGAAGGATCAGGTAAGGAAGTGTAAATGGAGAATTCAGGCAAAACTGTTATTACTTATTTATTATTTTTACCACGGTAACAACTGAAAGTTGATGTTAATGAGCTATTTCCTATGTAAATTTGGTTCCTTATTTTTGGACCTGTTTTTCTACAGTACATATATTGGCCTATGAAATATGATTGATGCCTAGTTTAATAATGCAAATGGCTGCTATTTATTTGTATTGGCACTCAATCCATGATTTTAATGTATTTTGCAAATTAGTGATCACATTTTTATCAAATATGTTTTATCAGAAATTGGCAAACCCTGGCTTCTGCCTTGAGCCAGCCTTATAAAAGCAAACAATAGCCCAAAGTCAGATGATTAAGATTAGAGTGTAAAATCCTTAACAAGACTTGACATCTTATTGTTACGTCTCCTCATAACACTTATGTTATTTTTGCTAAACAGGCATAGATTATTTCTACAGTCTAAATAATTATATTGGATTTGATCCAGGATTGATTACTTGCACTAACTTTGAACAATATAAAGTAAAACAGAGCAGATAGCTAAGCAGGGTTTCTGGGAAGCGGATTAATTGTTTTGAAAAGCCTGTGATGAATGCACGTCTTTGATCAATTTGCTCAAAGCATATAATGCTGCATAGTAAGATGTGTTGTGCTTTATACATCATAGACTAATTTTCTACAGTACCAGAAGCTTTTTATCATCAAATGCAGAGATGAATGGATGAAAATACTGGAGCTCCATTTAAGATGATCTGATATCTTTATGATTTAGATGGAATAAATGTTTCTGATATTAGCAACTTAAAACATAAATTTCAAAAGAAAATTTGGATGTAAGATTACAATTTATTCATATAAAGTGTGGGTTTTAATCTCCATTAGGATTCTCATCTGAGCTAAATCAGTGTAGATGCACTGACCTCAACAAAGTTAAATCAGTTTGTAGCAGCTGATGATCTAAGCCTCCATCTTCATGTTGTGCATGTATATGTATTTCAGTGAAGGGATGTGTGCATTCAGTTTTCTAAACCAATATATTTTGCACACGATAAGGTCCTGATCCGTCTCATACCACAATCAATGGGAACTTGCCATTGACTTCAGTGGCAGGACCTGCGCATAGTTGAGCTATGCAAAATAAGGAAGGATTTGGAGGTTCTCAGAGAGGTATTTGGGAAAAATCAGTGACAAGATCTTTATCTGGTAATAGAGTGGGAAGAGGTCTTTCTGTGTGAAAAAGCTAAGGCTGCAGTAGTTCTTTCAGCACTTAGCCAGTTTTTACTCTCTGGCTTTGCAGAGACAATGCTTTTCCTTACTTTCTTCTCATGGTGACTCTGTATATCAGAGGAAATAAGTCTATAGACTTCATTTGAGTTACACCATTTAAACTGAGAGGAGAGAAGCCATACTCGATCCTGCCTCACTGCATGGGGCTGTAATTGATGACGTCTAAAGTCCCTTCCAGACCTATTTTTTATGACATTTCACTCTTATTGGCAAAATGTACCTGCTGTATACTCGTTATACAAGGTTCAGTCGTGTAAGCTACATACCTAAGGTTCTATTTACTTCAATGGTAAATCTATCTGTTGAGATCTTACAGGAGTGGACCCATAACTTGGACAGTGACCGTTTATCCTTCTATGTGTAATACAATGGAAAACTTCCCATGTGTTTTGCTTCTTAACATCATTAGAAAAATCTCTTTCAGATGACAAGTCACATGGCATAAACTAAATGCATATTTCTGAAAGGTATTTCACACATGCTATAACAATTTTACCCAATGAAGAAAAAGTAGGTCAATTTAATTCATGATGGGTGATATCCATTAACGTAAGCATAAAACTGGAGACAGTGAAGAATCAGGACCATTAACTAGAAGACTAATGTTAATATAATGTTAAGTTTCTGATATAAAAATTCCAAAAGTAAGGAAGTTCCAAAATGTTATGATTCCTCTGACACACTGACTTACTTATGTTGTATTTTATTTATAATACATGGCTTTTATTTATAATATAAACAAAATATATTGAGGTTCACAATTACAAAAAAAAAACCAGGATAAAACTACTATAGTACCTAGCACAAAGGACCCCTTCATGATGTTTAAGATTTCCATGTGTCACAACAACAACCACCGTGACAACAATAATGCTACCGTGTGAGCACGTGGATCCTATAATTTCCTTGTTCCAGGAGGAATGAGGTCCGAATGTTTTCAGAAATCACTGACTTTACAAATTGTAGAAATTTGCAAATTCTTTCATCTGGAGCTATTAATCCTCTGGACCATATCATCTGATCACCTTAATTCATCCACATGTAGAACCATCCTTAACTGAGACAGCCATAATACCACTTGGAAAAATTCTTCTAAAGTACACATTTGAAATTATATGATTCAAATATTTATAACATTGAAAGATCTCTTTTTTCTTCAACATTTTTTGAGAGTCACTGAGGAATATCAGACAATCTGGTATTCAAGCTTCTGATGTTTTTGAATTATATGAGTGCAATATTTCTGTAAGGAGCACACAGGAAAAAAGCTATTTTTATTCATGAACAGATCTGAAGATGTGCCTTCAATGTTATCTTAAAAACCTGGCATTTTTTACAGTGAGTCTTAAAGTTTTCAGTAGTCTTGATAGGAGAAATGAAAACTGAACTGGAAGCTTAAAAAAGAACACTTAATAACTTCTTCCATTCAAAAACAATTTCACCAGGAAGGCAGCCTTACCATGAGTTAAATATATGGAAAAATAATGAGATTCCTTTCTGAATTTCAGTAACGAATGGCTATGGCAGAAGTTTTCATTTTCACACAATTTTCTTCCTGCCTTTTGGATCATCCCCATTATATCTCCACTACATCAGAGGGCATTTATTCAGGGGCATAGTTGAGGACAATTGCACCTGTATCCTCCTCCTGTGGTGTGCCAAGTGTACCATGTTTAGGTTCCTGGCTGTCAGTCTTTATCTCTCTTAGGCAGAGACCTGTGTCTCTCTCCTACCTTACCGAAGTTTATCCTGGATGCACAGTTCCTTGCCCACACTGTGTTATCCCCCACAAGCCACATTGCCTGTGCTTTGGTTTCTCTCCACAGCTTATGATCAGTCTATTCACCTGCAGTTACAAATGACCACCCAGTTCTTTCCAAGCAAGCACATTTATTCTTAAGGTGAAAGCATTAAAGAGAAAGCATGAAAACAAAAACTAGGTATGCTAAAGAGCTTTCCTGAAATCACCCAAAGTTCATCCTTGAGCTCTGGTAGGTTTAAATCTTTCAAATCCCATAACTGGGTTTTCTCTGTGGTTAGAAGTTCACAATTGCCTCAGATTCAGAACCAGATCTACCACAAACATTTCAACATTTATTTTATAATATATGGAGACATACCTATCTCATAGAACTGGAAGGGACCTTGAAAGATCAAGTCCAGTCCCCTGCCTTCATAGCAGGACCAAGTACCATCTCTGACAGATTTGCCCCAGATCCCTAAATGCCCCCCTCAAGGATTGAGCTCACCACTGAGCTATCCCTCCCCAATATATATATATATATATATATATATAGCATGGGCCTTTAATCTTGTTCTCATGTAACAGGTTATCAGCAGACAATGTGGCTATGTCTAGACTGCAGGCTTCTTTAGAAGAAGCTTTTCTGGAAGAGATCTTCTGGAAAAACTTCTTCCGAACGAGAGCGTCTACACAGCAAAAGCGCATCGAAAAAGCAATGTGCTTTTTCAGAAGATAGTATCCACACTGAATGGATACTATCTCGCATGTAAGCTGTGATTACTATGGACGGAGTGTCCACCATGGCACCTGTGCTTTTTCCTCTTTCCTCTTCTTTCAAAAGAACTTCCTCTTCCCTGTCCACACATGCCTTTTTCCAAAAGAGCTCTTTTGGAAAAAGGTTTCTTCCTCATAGAAAGAGGGCTTAACAATGTCAGAAAAACCCCTCAGTTCTTTTGATTTTTTTCCAAAATAACATGATTGTTGTGTGGATGTAACTGGAGTTTTTTCGGAAAAGAGGCTGTTTTTCCAAAAAAACCTCTGCAGTGTAGACATACCCTGTGTAACTTCAAAAGACTGAGTTTTTACATAACCAGATATGAGGAATTTGCATTCACATCCTCCTAGATATTCCATGAGACATCCACTTGACATTTTTGTGTTCCCAAAGTGCCTTCTTATCTGGCATGTTGTTCAGTATAGTCCTTCAAACCCCAGGTTTTACATCTTTGCCATCCCCCTCTGTACAATCCCAGCCCACAATAATGCATAAAACATTCATTTAACACAATGAACACCAGAAATACTTATATTTAATTAAGTCAGGTTTCCTGAGAACATGGCAGCAAATTTATATAGCTGTCACATATATGCTGAAGATCATTGCTTGATTTTGCAAAGGAATACATTTCTGAAGGTTACTTGGTTCAATGAAGATAGCAGCAGAATAGAAAAAGCTGTTTTAAAAGGTAACTATCAATGATTAGATGCCTACAGAACTGCTCCGGGATTTCTTGTTGAAGCTCTCACTTGGCAACTTTAAAGAGTAATGATTTGTGTAACTCTCTATAGTTGAAGACTCTATCCCATCCTGGAAGATAATGACAAGGACTTAATTATGCATGCTTTAGTCATCTTCTGCTTGGTCCTTATTTTCAAGGGGTAAAATGGCCTACACCCAATTAACTAATACTGCAGGATGAGGATTGTGGTTGACAACACCACTTCTAAGGCACGATAGAACTTTCTATCACAAGCTCATCTATGCAGGAGAAAGACAAAGCTCGAGATACACAAATTGCGTAGCTTATTTTGAGTTAATTTCAAAATAGCTTATTTCCTAATTTGGCACTGTCTACACAGCACCAGATTTCAAAATAAACTGCTATTCCAAAATATCACCTAATCTTCATGGAATGAGGTTTACAGGGACATCAGAAGATTGAGCCTGTAGTATTTTGAAATAATGGGCTTGTTCAAAAGACATGGAATAGTTATTTCGGGATACCGGAAGTACGCTGAAATAGCGCTGCAGTGTATATGTACCTGAGGGACCAGTTTAAGCCTATTTAAGCAAATTCTGCCAGAACTAAGGACCATCAAACCTTATAACTTTCTACTCTTTGACCTGCCTTATGTAACTTGTAAGGGGAAAAGGACAACAACAAAAAAACTTACTAAAACAAAGCATTCCATTGCAAGCACAAGAACCAATACAAATAGAACACAACTGAGATCTATAATTAAGCCAAAATACGTGCCATGGAGGTCTAAGTAACTCCGGGGTGTGAGCTTTCTGCAATGTACATTACAGGTCAACATTAAATAAGTTGTTTGGTGGTTTATGGTCTATGGTCTTAGGCCAGATGTTCCTGGACATGTGTCCTCACAAAATTAAAATGGAAGCTTTTTTCTATGCTCAGCAGAAAATACAAATTCTGCATGGAAAAAGCATGTGAACTATCTCTTTTTGGCCCGAGAAGTGGTACCAATTCTTCTACCTCAGGACTGAAGCACCTTTCTGAGGCAGCTAAATGTCCACGGACGGGTGGCCTGTCTTATATTCAGTTTTCAGTGTTCTCTATCACCTTTCCCTGATTGAAAATTTACTTAAAATATACTTTTAAAACCTCCGCCTAGCTTGATATTACAAAAAGCCAATTCAAAAGCAATATATAATTATCAGAAATGTTTTAGGAGCTATATTTGGGAGTCATAAAATAATGAGGGTTAAGTATTTGATCAATTTTGCTTCCTGGAAAAGGCACATGACTTGAGTAATTAGGAAAATTCCAACCTGATAAACTTGCTAATTCTCATGTAAATGAATTCTAAAGACCATCAGAGTGTATACTGAAGCCTTGTGCATACATACAGAAACTAATTCTAATTTTGTTCCATTAAAAAATTCACCTTGATTATATGGGAAAGCTATAATTTCAAAACCAATAAAGCTGTAAAAATGTTAATGTAAGTTACCAGTAAAAGCAAAGGAGTGATCAAAAGAACCCAGCAAACTTACAGAAATCAGAATTTTTTTTTTAAATGTAGAGTGAAACAGACCTGTGATGCCATACTATAATATACACACAGTAATTAAGACAAGCATCATATTAGCTAACTATCTGCCGTTGCCAAAGCTTCCCTAGGTACAATGATATAGCGCAGTGTTATGGAGATTGGACTAGATCAGTGGTTAACGGCCCTTTCAATCTCCAAACTAAACACATTGGTCTTGATTCTCCAATCTAAGATCTTCTCAGAAGCAATGAAGGGAATTGCAGGAAACTGCTTACAGCTCCTTGTGCAGTAGTTTCCTGGCTTTGGCACAAGAGATGCACAGGAGCAGTTCTAACTTACCCCATTAGCAGAGGGCCCTGCTCGTGAAGGAGTGGGGATGGCTCCCTCCACTCCCAATCCTGCTCTTGAGGTATGCCCATCACTCCATGCTCCAAGGCAGGAGAAGAGGAGGCAGTACATACACAAGACATTTCTGCTAGCAGTTAGCTCCACCACATGGAGAGATAATCTGTTGACCATTTCTAGCTATTTTATATCATGTAAGCAGTAAGGAGTGCCCTGCATAAACACTTAACAGACCAGAGAATCTGGCCCTTTCTTTCAAAAAAGTCACGGAGCCATAGTAAATACCTTGAGGCAGGTTATGTATCTTTTTCTTCTCCACTTTTGCTATTCAAGGTACATCTACACTGCAAGTTTAATTCGGAAAAAGCTATTCTGGAAGATATCTTCCAGAATAGCTTATTTAGAAATAGAGCATCCATACTACCGGGAAGCCTCAAAACTAGTACGAGGCAGGCTCCTCTAATGTGGATGCGCTATCTCAATTTTAGAGCCCCAGGAGGCACTGGGGAGGAATAACTTTTGAATGACCCTCATGAGGAGCTATTTCAACATAGCAGCTTTTTTGGAAGAGGCATTGTTCCTCGTGGAATGAGGTTTACCAACGTCAGAAAAAGCCGTCCATTATGTTGATTTTTTTTTTGAAATAACACAATTGCTGTGTAGACGCTAGTATTGTTTTTTCGGAATAACGGCCATTATTCTGGAAAAACAGTGCAGTGTAGAGGCACCCTCCGACAACACACAAGAAGAGAGAACCTTCTCATCTGCTGAATGTGTGTGGAGGGGTGTGGAGGTAGCAAGCAACTCTTTTGCCTTCCTCCCTCCAGCCGGCAGAGTAGAAGGCTTGTTGAGAGTGGGGAAGATAGTTGCTCAGGCATGTTGCTCGGTATCTCTAGCTGGTACATGGTCCCTAAAGAGCTCTTGGCAAGTTATTGCATCCTAGAGTGTTCTAATAGGAGTTAAGGCAGAGAAACAGAGAACTTTAAGTGATTGCTGGCTTTCAGCTCTACCTCTTTGCCCTTTTCTTCTGTGCTGCCCTGGCTGGATAGGTGGAGGAAGGCACCCAGTCTTTGCTCTGAGCTGCCCTATGCTCAGAAAGAGACAATCAAGTTCCTATCATGTTCACCCTAAGAGGTGCTAGAACTACTCTTTCCTTCTTTTCCTGGGATGCAGCAGCATCCAACGGGAGACAGCAACTGCTCAGAGTGAAACTGGTTCACATCAGACATGCCCCTGAGACTGGGTGGGGGGAGGGGGACAAGTGGCAGTGTCCCCCCTTCCGTTGCTGCAGTGACAGAACTGACTTAAAGCTGCAGGGAATACACTGTAAGTTAATAATCAAATACGTTGTCTTTTTAACACAGATTCCTTCAAAGGCCCCTGTTTTCTGTCTCCAGGGCCACATAGGGCCCACTGGACTTTATAGGTATAATGGCTCTATGGATATTTTATATTGTATTGTTAAACTATAGTAGGATTTAATAAAGAAAATAAAGTTCTTAGGGTATGTCTAGACACGAGGCATACCGAAGCAGTCGACAAAGACTTCCCTTGTCAACCGTAGCACGTCTAGACTGCCCCGCTGTGCCGATCAGCTGATCGTCAGCACAGCAGGGTGGCCATTTTGATGTAAATGAAGCAGCGATTATTTAAATCACTGCTTCATTTTGCTATGTCTAGTAAACTCATCTACATGGCTCCGTCGACAGAGTAGTCTAGACATACCCTTAGTGAAGCTCTCAGACCTTTAATAGCCTGAGTTTCTTAAAGAAAAGCTTAAGAGAAGGGGATGAAAGCCAGAAGTTGTTCAGGTTTGCTCCACTTTGAGGATACATTTAAGAAAGAATTCACCTGTTTAGACAAATCTCTGTGGTTTTGCTACAGTGCATGAAATTTTATCTGCTGTCCTGAATCTGTTTTACACCAGCATGGAACTTACAAAGCTAGTTATCCTTAGGTTCTGGGCTTAGGATCTACACTAAACAGTAAAAAACAGCATTCTGCTGGTTATTTAATAGGGGAAAACAAATGCTCTAATCAGCAACTGAGACTGCTCAGTGTTTAATATCTGCTTAGGCTGAGCATCCAGATTAAAGATACACACACATGAGCTCATTGTCTTTGTGCACTTTGATAGAGTAGTTCCCATAATACTAATGCAGCACCTACTTTGTGATAAATGTACTTTTAGTTCTCGCTAACAGACAAGGAAACAAACAGATGCGCTGATTAGTTGAGTTGAACAAAACATCTCAAGCAAATGCAGTATTGTTACATAATCAACTTTTAGACAGTAAAAAGGGTCAGAAATAGAATGACTGGAACCATTTTCCTGCAATTATATTACAAACATTATTACACTGACAGGAAAGTGCCTGACAGCTGATATGCGAAGTCAGCAAAGTTGTGCAAACATAAAAAATAATCATCTGCAATTTTCTGAGCACCGTATTAACATTAACAACCTAGAGAGCAAAGTTAAATACTGCAGCATTGTTCACTGCAAACATCTTGAAACATTTTTTAAATTCTGTAAGTTCCTTATAGCACAGTTATGTAGGCTAAGCGGACAGAGTGAGTCATAATAATGAACACATATTTCTGTCATATATTCTAGAACTGATTACAACCATGATTTTCTGAGTTCGATGATGGCTGCACAAATGTCTTTTTTTTAATCCTATAAAAATGTTATCCTGTGTAAAATTATCTCTGGCATTTACAATTCTTTAATTTTTATTTCTGATGGAATGTTCAGTAACTATAGTGCTTGCAGATTACAATTTCCAGTCTCTTCATAAACTTATTTTAAAGTTTGGCTGTGTTCATTGCTTTGTCAGGAAGAGTATCTCTACCTCAGCATTTTAACTATAATTAATCATGACACTCACCTTGATTGCTGCCAAGTTTATATTCCCTAAGAGATGGAACAAAACACACAATCTGTGAATTATTTATACTTCCATATGGAGGCTTATTGTTAATACATTCCTCTGTAATTCTTAAATGTTGGATCTTAATGAGAAAATGTAGATCATTGGTACATTTAGTTTAAAATAGAAACAAAAACATGTACCCAACAAGATGAAAGTGGTATTGTTCTACAAAAAAAAGAATAACAAGGAAACCTTTATTCTAGGCAAATTTGCACTGATAGCTTAAAAAATGAAACTGTAAATGAAACTGGACACTCTTCTCTGTTTTATTATCTTTTTCCAAATAATAAAATGCTGCCAAGACTTTAACAAGGGCCTCCCACAAAAAAAATTCTCCACTGGCCTACCATATTCCCTACATGCCCAGGCAACCTATGCTTTCAATGTGGTGATTTAAAGCAGTAAAAGAACTGATCTGTTTGTTTTCCCATTTAAGAAAAGCATTCTGTAATCAAGGTGGGAGAAAGGATGACTTGGCAAACAAACTTATTAAATGCACTGGTTGGATGTGTTTGTATTCTG